>CM036589.1:5513750-7955000 GCA_020745705.1 Hemiprocne comata | reverse complement strand
ATCTGGGAATTTGGGCTAATTCAGCCGCACTGGACTCTGCGCGTCTGGGGACTGTCCCTGCCCGGGCAACCAGGCACAGACATTTAATTACAATTAGCACGTTTTTTGTGTTTGTTGTTTGTTTGTTTGTTTTTTTTTCCGAATAGGTACTGAACCAGGGAATAAAAAATATCCCTACAGCCCCCCGCCCCCCCACCCCCCCCAATCCGCATTCTCTCCTGAAAAGGTACACATGCAGACTACCACAGCAGATGTGCTAAAGCCAAGTCATCGGCATCTACCTGAACAACCATCCACTTTGCATAAATAATGTCCCAGAACTGTGGAAAGAAGTAATGGGAGGAAAATTTCTCCGAAAGAAAAGATAAGATCAGAGGCACGGCCGGAGGAGGAGAAGGAGGAGGAAAAGAGGAGCTGCTGACAAATAAAAACAGATGGGTGTATGTTTGTGCAAGTGTGTGCACAGGCAGATGAAAACTTGGCTCTCGCTGTGTGTTCGGCAGCCCCGTAGGTAAGGTCAGGAAAAGGGGGAGAGGTAATTACCTACCCGTGATCAGAGATTATACATACTATTTCAACCCAGGAGGTGATTTATAATTTAAAGATAAAGCATAATAAAGTCATAAAAGGGAAAGGACACTGTTGTGGTGTCTGATTAAAATCTAAGGGCTGGTGTATAATATATGAGCGGGGGCTGTTGTGGGCTCCCGCTCAGCGGGACTCCCCTGGGCCCAGCCCGCTGATGGACTAATCATGTCCAAGCCCTACCAAAATTACAAGCTGATTGTTTTACCCATTATTTCTCCCAACTTTTAATTTCTGCTTTCTAAAGGATCATTGCCCGCGGTAATTGCAAAGGACCTGTCCTTGTATGTGTCACCAGCCTCAAAGACAAAAAAAAATCTAATTTTCCTTTTATGCTTTCTCTGTTTTCCTAACCCCCCCCCTTTTTTTTTTTTTTTTTTTTTTTTTTTTTTTTCCTGGCAGCTAATTCAAACTGAGTAGCGAGTGGAGCTTCCAAAACAAGAATGAAATTGATATGGTTGAAGCAACGCGTGATAATACACGAAAGAGAATGAAATTAGGTAGAGGGAAGAAATTCGGGTTTTATTATTCGCAGATAACTTTATTCCTATTTCTTAATTTTCCACAATTAAAACTACTTTTAATAAGAGAGGAGTTTGTTTGTTCGGGGTTTAGGGTTTTTTTCTACTTTTTTTGGGAGGTTTTTTTTTTCGACTTTTCGAAAGTCGAAGTTAGGTCTCGTCATTGCTTTACTCCTGCATGGGGGGGAACAGACCTTTTCTCCCAGTTACTCAGAATTTATCGATAGTCGTGTTTTGTGTTGCGCCGTTTAAAGGTATTAATTTTCTCCCAGCAATTTCCTGGCACTTACGTTTTATATTTATTTTTAATTAATTAGCTAAGAAAGAGAGAGGTATGTGAGGGGTGTGTGTCTTCTGACACAAGCCCCGCTCCAGCCACTAAACCTCCGTCCGTAATTTTCTCCTTTTGTTCTAATTTAATAAAACCAGCAGGGAAGCGAAACAGGTGCTGAGGGCTGACACCTCTGAGCCCACACACACAATCCGCTTTTGATCATCTAACTCCACTATTAGGGATGGAAGACCTTAAGTTCCCATTTCGTGTGTATAATATCTTCTTCGTATTGATCCCGCAATTATTTAAAAGAAAGCGTCATCTCCTCCCACTTCTCCAAATAAGGCTATTTAGATGCTTTCCAGATGAGTGGAGGTGTGCTGAAACAGAGCTGACAGCCAAGTATATCACAGCCAACACCATCCTTCATTCGCTCTCTCCCTCTCTGCCCCCCTCCCCCAGGCACACACTTTCACCGTGTCTCTCCTCCAGTGATGAAGATTACAGACTATTATGGGCAAGGGATTAATTTGTAGCCAATTACAATCCAGTGCTAAATATGAATGCATAAATAAGGTACAGCCTTGCCGCTGTGTGTATGTGTGCGGCAGAGGGAGGGGGGGCAGGAGTGCCTGGGCAGCCTGGTGAGGATGATGAGAAGGAAGAAGGAGCAGCTGAGTGGAGGCTCTGAGCCGAGCATCACCTTGTGACTCCCTGTCTCCACCGGAGGCTCCAGCCGCTGGACCCCGAGCAGCCCCGGGGAGCTGAAGGCAGCGGCTGGCCCCTGAGCCGCAGCGGGGGCCGGGGAGGAGTTTCCAGCTCAACTTCGCCGGAGGAAAAAGGGGGGGGTAAGCAAGGGGGGGGGGGGGGGGAGAAGTTGCAACGGAGAGGGGCTCTGCAAAGAGTCATGAATGTGAGCAGAGACAAGGTCGGTGACATCTCCATCCCGGCTGCGGCAGCCGCGGCGGTGACAGCCCCCACAGCCGCGGCTGGCATCGGCGGGGAGTCCTGCGGCTTGCACGGGGAAGGCATGGACAGCCATGGGGAGCAGCGGCTCTCGGCCGGCAGCGAGCTGCAGCTCTACTCCTGCCCTGGAAATAGGGACAGGCAAGGGGACAACCAGAGCAACACCCCGGGGCAAGAGGGGGCAGTGGCCGCGCTGCCCATGGTGCACAGAACCACCTCTTTCTCCGTGCTCGACATCCTGGACCCTAACAAATTCAACAGCAAACGGAGGCCGTGCGCTGTCTTGTACAAATCGGTGGGGACCGAGTTCACGCTGGGGGCGGATAAGCCCGAGGACTCAGGGACGGAGCTGGCCGAGCAAAAGGCGCTCGCCGAAGATTTTGACACGTGCAAGAAGTCCGCAGAGCTGATCAGTAAGTAGGTCTGGGGGCTCGGAGCCCCCCGGGGTGGACGGTTGTACCTAGATCCCCGGGGAAGGGGCTTGCATGCTTTTAAAGCCCATCCTTCCCCCGCAGAAGCCGTGGGAGCCTGGCGCGGGGGGGCAACCGGCTCTCGGGGAGCGCAAACGCTCCCGGTCTTGAGGCTGCGAGATGTGAAGAGGTTGAAAACTGTGTTCGGTTGGGGAACGACAGGGCGGAGGGACGGGACCATCATCCCGGGACAGGCCGTGTCTGGCGGCGGGTTCCAGGGCTTGCCCCGGCCGGGCTCCGCTCCCTTGCCCTCTCTCCGCCTGCCCCAGGGAGCTCGGTGGGGACACCCTGGGAAACTCGACCTGCGCGTCCCCGGGAGCGGCAAGATCAGTCCCAGGGGTGCAGGGCCGACTGGAGCGGGGAGACATCCTGCCATCATCGTCCTCCTCCCGGGAAGAGGCAGCCCTGGAGGTGACATCCACCTCAGGAAAACTTCCAAGTGGCTCCTGGAGCTGAAGCTTCAGAGGGCCGAAGCTCCAGCCCCGAGGATGTGAAACCTTCTCTCTGTGCCCCCACCTCGCCTGGGTCTCCCCAGGCATTTATAAATTTTCTGTATCTTTTTCCCAGCCCCCAGACTCGCTCTCCTTGTCCCTTTCCTCCCCCCACCCCCCAACCTCCTCTCAAGCCTGCTGCCCGTTGCTCTGGGCGACAGATTCAATTTTCTCTCTCCTCTTGGCTTTTTTAGGACAAATCAGACTAATTGTGACAAAATGCTGGTTATCTCTGGAAAAACAATTAAATTCCTTCGATTACATTTAAGGTAAAATGTGCTTAGCAGCGTAAAGAGGCTGGATAATGGGGGAAATCGCCCCAGAGTGGCATGTAGGACTGCCTGGATCGATATCCTATTATCGAATTGTGCATATCTCTTTCAAGCACCTTGCAAACTCTTCCCTAACATCTAAATTATAGGGTCAAAATTCGGATAATTACTCGATTAAAACCTATTACACTTATTAGGGCTCGCTATTGATCGGGAATTGCATTCGACCCAAGCTCTAGATTGCTTTTTCTTTCTGGGTCCAAATATCCCAACTTTCTTTCCACTAAACACCGCGACTCCGGGGGTAGCAGAGAGTTTCTGGGGGAAAAGATGATATTGTGAAAAATATCTGTAGCAATTCTGTGTGCTGAGAGGGGAGAGAAGGGGGGGCGAGTGGCTGGGGAGAAACTTCTCGGATAGAGAAAAATAATTTCTCTGCGTCTGGGGCGGGAGAGAAGGACTCGGAGCTTCCTGGTCCCGGTGTGGCACTACTCTTTCAATTCAAATTAAGCAGAGGAAGAGATTTGGAATCTGCTCCCGCTCCAGCCTTTTACAACAGAAGCGGTTTTAATCTCTCAAGTCATAGCAAGAACGAGGCACTAATAGAATTCAAAATATATTTTTTTTTAAAGCAGTGCGTAGGCTGGGGTAATTATTCGTCTAAACTCATCTGACTTGCGTCATATTAAATAGATCTGGGCGATCAGAAAGACCGATGAGGTCAGCCTATCGCTAATCTCACAGTTCTATCTCCAGACAGGGAGAGAAATGCAACTCTATCACTTCTTTAAAAATAAATATACTCGGAGGCATCACGAAGCGCTGTGCTTCGCCTGCGGACAAGTTTTCCGGACATTTCTCACGTTTAGCCCTTCGCTCCCACCGCCTTAATATTCTGGCAACAGTCACGAATAGATCTGAGACTGCTCGAAAATAAAGAAATTTAATTAATCTATTTCCCCATAGTAATTAATATTAGTGTTCCTAATAATTAATAAAGTGTTCCTAAAAGTAGCTCTGGCCAGAGAAGTGCCAACACACCAGAAAATGCAAAGGCAAAAGGAGAGCGAAAACCGTGCTTGTCACAACTCCTAAAACTCATTCAATGGTAAAAGTAACGGCTAAAATTCCATATAAAATTAACATTTAACATATTCGAGAAACGAAATCACAACTCCAGCGTCCATCTCCGTCGCCAATTGTATTCGCGCTGCATTTTGCTGTTTAGAGACAATTCTAGCTGAGTTACGGCTGAAATTTTCTAGAGTTTAGTAGTAAAAATGAACTCTAAAATTCCCACTCCACGGTCCCCGGTCGGTGCGTGAGCGGAAGGTGCGCTGGTTGCGCTCAGTCCCCATTGCGGATCTACCCGCACTTTTTGAAAATTGTTGATGAAAAAATTTCGCCCTGCAATTTGTAAGGGGTTCTACAGGTTGCAGGGTGCTCGTTCTGCAGCACGAGGTTTTCCATTGGTTTGGGAAAAACTAACCAGGTTCATGTAGATGTACGGCGGCAATCACTGCGTTTCCTGTTCGCCGACTTAACCAGGGAGCTGAAAAGGACTCTTAATGAAGCCCGAGTTATTAAGGGATATTTTTCCTGGCGAAGGAGATTACAATAAACTTCTCTGCCCCTTTTTTTTTCCTGGTGAGCCAGGCGTGTCCGACTTTAGCCGAAGTCACTTTCTTGAACAAAACACACTTCTAGAAAACATCCCTAACATTATACATGGGCTCTAGGGTTTTCGGCCTTAGGATTTGGACCAAGTACGAGGTGCAATAGCGTGCTCAGTTTTTTGAGGATTAAAAACAACTAAAATACACACGGGATAAGGCTGACAGATGAGCCGTTTACTTTCTATTTCTGTATCTCTGTTAATCAAGTTCAAGGAGCCCTTGATTAAGGGGTTCCAGGACCTGCACCCCTGTTGCGGGTACGAGTGGAGGAAAGTTTAGGAATGTCCGAAAATGCCGGTTAAAAACGATGGTATTTCTGGGCCTCTGCCCGCGGTGTCTCCCGCAACCCTGCGGCGGGAGAACGCGGAGAGGATTCGCCTACCGGCTCCCCCCGGGGAGTCCGAGCCCCTGATCGGGATCAGGAGGAGCAGGCTCGCTGAAAAATGCCATTTGCTTTCAGGCTTCATAATGACAGAACCGTCAGCACAAGTCCAATAGCCTTAAATATCAGATAATTAGCCTGTTCTCCGATGGAGACACGTTAATTGGAGCGTAATATAAACCCAAATAAATTAAACGACCGTTAACTAGTTTGTACATTACACAAAATTAGTTTAATTAAGTTTGTATCTGCTCTGCTAATCAATACAAGTATTTACTCCACTTTGATACTTCCATCTCAGGAAGTGACAAGAGGTCAAACCAGGAGAAGAACGGGTTAAAAATGCCAGAGCAAAAGCCAGCAGGTCTCCCATCAACGCGGAGATTCCCGTCACTAAAATTGTTAAAAGCGATGTGACACATCTCTGCTGCCCGCTTCCAAACCGCGGCTGGCCGGCCCGGGCGGGGGGCCTCTCCCCCCGCCGCTGCTCCGGGTGACGCTCCCCCCACCTTGGCCCTTGCATTCCCTAAGGCCTTTCCGGCCGCTGGTTTGTGGGAAGGGGGTGTACCCCCTGCCCTGGCCATGTCTCGGTGCCAGCTCTGGCCGAAGATGGGTGGCGTTTCAGGGACAGCACTGGCAAAGCCTACCCGGGCTGGCCGGCCTTTTCCCGGCCGCAGGGTCCCATTCCCCGGGATGGCTTCGGAGGCGGCTCCGACCCCCATCCCGGCGGCTTCTGAGCGGCTCCTCGCCTTGTCCTCTCGGCGCAGGGCAGCCGGAGGATGCAGAACAGCCGCATCCCCAGCGAGGCGGGGGGCCCCGCTCTCCCAGCACCCCCGTCCCAGAAGCAGCGGGGATGCCAGGCGGGTGAACCCACAGCCCCGCGGGATCGGGTTCTCCTCGCTGCCTTCACCCTGGGGAGGCCGCACAGGAGGGGACGAGGGGGTCGGGACCGGGCGGAGGTCGGGGCTGGGTCCGGCGGAGGCGAGACCTAACACCTCCTGTCGGTTGTCCGCAGAGGACGGCGAGCTCTACAAGGCCGAGGAGTGCGACTTGGACTACAGCAGCCGGCCGAGCCGCAGCCCCGACAGCGAGCTGCCGGACGACGAGGAGCTGTGCAGCGAGGAGAGCAGCAGCACCAGCAGCAGCAGCTCGGCGGCCACCGGCGACGCCGTCCCGGGCCACCTCCACGCCGAGGCGAGCGGGGTCCCACCCCCGCCACCGCCTCCCCCGCCGCCCCCCCAGCAGCCGTCTGCAGCTGCGGGCGCCGGGCAGCAGAGCCAGCAGCAGGCCAAGCCCAAGAGGAAGCGAACGGGCTCGGACTCGAAGTCGGGCAAGCCCCGGCGGGCTCGGACAGCCTTCACCTACGAGCAGCTGGTGGCGCTGGAGAACAAGTTCAAGTCCACCCGGTACCTGTCGGTCTGCGAGCGCCTCAACCTGGCCCTGTCTCTCAGCCTCACCGAGACGCAGGTGAAGATCTGGTTCCAGAACCGCCGCACCAAGTGGAAGAAGCAGAACCCGGGGGCCGATACAAGCGCGCCCACCGGCGGGGGAGGGGGCGGCGGCGGGGGGGCGGGCGGCGGGCTGGGTGGAGGGGGGCTGGCGGGGGGGCTCAGCCCCCTCAGCCACTCGCCCCCCATGGGCAACCCTCTCTCCATGCACGGCCCCGGCAGCTACGCCGGACACCCGGCCGGGGGGCTGGTCTGTGCCGCCCAGCTGCCCTTCCTGCCCAGTCCCGCCGTCCTCTCGCCCTTCGTCCTGGGCTCGCAGACCTACGGCGCTCCGGCTTTCTACACCCCTCACCTATAAGCCCGACACTCCCTTCTTCCTCCTCAGCCCCCTGGTCCCTTCCCGCTGCACCCCGCAGTCCCTCCAGGCCCTCTGGGGACCGGTGGCCGTGCAGCAATCCCCCGGCCCGAGCCGACAACCTCCTGGCACCCACCCCCGGGAGGGAACGGGGCGGCCCGGCGCTCCCACCGCCCCTCAGCCCCGACCCCCGCGGGCGGCTCCAGCCCCTGCGATCATTTCTACGACCCTTTTTATATGCGATGTGTCCGGACTGCGTTTCGGAGGGGAGGGGGAGGAAAACCTCCCTCCCTAGTGTACATACGAGTAGATGTAAATCATCGTTACCTGTATTTTTATTTTCACCGTCCCTCGTTGCTGTGTGGGTTTGATTTTTTTTTTTTTTTTAATTTGGCTTCGTTTTTATTCTCGTCTGGCCACTCGTAAAGACTTTAAGAAAACAAAAAATATTATGTACCCATTTGACTCTCAGGGTAAAACAGAGAACTACCGGTCCTGTCCCTCGATATTGCGGAGGCAACGACGTGACCTCACGGTGATGACGGTTATTTTTATCCTACGTCGCCCTTCAACGAAACCCGGACCCGGACAAACCTCTGCGGACAAGCGGGGAAGGGGCGGCGGGGCGGCTGCCGGGGCCGGTTGGGTTTTTTACGTTAACCATTTCTGTATATTTCTGGTTGTTACAAAAAAAAAAAAAAAAGTTTTAACTTTATAATTAATGTATAAGGTATGGGAGTAACGAGCAAGAGATGATATAGAAAGCACTTTGTTTGCTAAACACTTTAAATCAATCAATAAACTTTAAGGAAAAGGCGGCTTTCCGTGGCGGTGAGTCCCTGGTTTTTGGCTGAATTTTTGTAAGACAAGATTCCTCTGGAAAACGCCTGGCACAGGAGGCATTGGGAAGAATGCCTTGCATCGTCCTTTTTTCGTTTCATTTACTCTGAGAGCATATTTCTCATACGCAAAGAAACTTTTTTCTTCTTGTGCTAGAGAGGGTATTTCCCTTCTTAGCTCCCTGGTTTGCATTTGCTTAATTGGCTTTGCCGATCGGTGTTGTGCTATATAGATAACAAAAAAATACATTTCTTTTTTGTCTCGTAGAAAACCCTATATCTCTCCTGTGTTTCCGCACACAGGGAGTCTGAAATTTAGGATTTATATACATTTAGTAAATCGGCTCTTTCACTCAGATTCCGCCACTTAACAAATAACCTTTCCATTGCCTTCCCGCTGATTACTTTTAAACTAGCATCAAAGCCGGTCTTTTATAATCCTTATTTATATTTTTTTCTTCATTTCAAATTAAAAGTCTATAACTGCTGTGCCCACCCCGAGCTGGCTACAGCAGGAACACCAGCTTCTAGCCCGAAGACAAGAAGGACGCTTTTATCGCCTTCCCACAGTCCCTGTGTTATCCCAAAGTTCACGCCGGGGAAGAGCTCTCTCTTTCCACTAGTTTGGGGGGTTTATGTTGCGGGGGAGGTCTGGTTGCGGTTTTTTTTGTTTCTCTTGTTTGTTTGTTTTTTCAGCCCAGAAATTTGACGGTTGCCGTCGAGGGGACAATTCTAACACACTGGCGTTTTCCGGAGAGATGTTGAGGATCAAAAAAGAGGGGATGAGAGCTGGGCATCCCCCCGCCTCACTGCGCGGCGGCTAGGGGGCCCGGGCTCCTCTTCTCCACACACCCCCCCCCCGCGACTCCTTCCTCCTGGTCCCCCTCTCTGGGACCCCCAGCCTGGATCAGGTCTGGCAGTCGCAGGTTTTGGGGTGTGGCCGGGGAGAGGGACCGCGCACAGCACCTCCCTCCCGCAAACCCACCGTAGGAATAAAGAAAAAGCTTCAGCCGTCCCGTGGAAAGAAAACTTCCCGCGATCGCAGATATGGGAGCGCAGCCCCCCGCCGGGAGGGGAATTCCATTGCTCCAACATTGGGTGTTGGAGCCCAGCAGCTTGTGGGGAGGGTGCGGCACCCGGCCCTCCGCTGCCGCTATTCATCTCCATTCAGAGCCTGCAAGTGCCAGAAGTCTCGAAGCAGACTCATTTGCATTTGTGAAAATAAGAACTTTTACGATGAAAGGTGTTCTGAAGTAAATTTTCAGGGAAAACGTTGTGTGGTGGTGTTGTAAGTGGTGCCTGGAGCACCGCTCTGCACAGTTTTACTGGTAGGAGAAAACCAATTGAACTGGGAAATGGCTACTCGAGAGACTCACACTGTAAAACTAACCCACTAGTGACCAGGTTTGAGCTAGTGCAGTCGAACTGTTAGCTCAGATAGGACATGACCCGGGTTAATTAAGAGATAACTCAAACCCTGTCTACACACCAGGAACTCCAAACAATTCCCCCAGGTGGAAAATAATTCAGCTCCAACAGAGAGCTGCTCAGAGCTGTGGAGTAGATGATTTTCCTACTCCAGGCCAGTTAGCACCCTGCCAGTGAAACCTGTTCATGTGAATATTATTACTCACAGCTGTTGGATGAAGGAGTCAGTTAGCCTGAGATTCCTAGTTATTAAACTCGATTTAACAAGACTTCTCACGTTTTATAGCAGTGCTGAAAACAGAGCCGCCAGGTATCTTTCTTAGCATAGTTGAGGATTTTATTGATAGTCCTTGCTCGAATGCCTCATCCAGAGGTCGGATCTCATAGAAGTCAAGAGCAAAACTGCAGACCCCAGCTCCAGTGCAGAGCACGGAGCAGTGCAGAGCACGCCAGGCACTCAGGTCTCAAGATACTGTCTGTACACAGAGGCCATTTAGAGTGTTAGCACCAAAGAGCTAATTATCAAATGATGCTCCCTGGCCCACGACTCTGCAGCTGGTTCGTGGCATTGGATCAGACTGCCTGGTTACAGACCTGCCAGTGATGAGCTTGATGATGACAGCTGTTGGGAAACATTCCTGGGCAGAATGTGCAGCACCTGTGTGCTAACACTGACTGCTCTCACCTGCCTGAACATCCTCACTCTATCATCCATCTTCCTGCTCATTGATGCTCTGGCTCTCTAAGAGGATGACACAGAACTTGATGCAGCAACTTGAGGCTACCACACCAAGGGGATCCCACTAGATGGTCATAAAAAGCCCTCAAAGCTCCCATACCCACTCCCCACTGAGGCCCAAGAGCTGATTCCCACACATCCTACATGATGTACCCCCTGCGTGCCATGCAATGGGCTGTGCTTCTGCAAGGAGCTTTTTTAGAGGGATGCAGCTTGTTTTCACTGGCTTATCAGTAAGAAACAGAGATCCTGGTACAGTGTAAGCAGAACCTACTGACTGAAGGAAAGATTATTATAACACAAGCAGGAGGTGTTTGCTCTGGTTCATTCTGTGAGTTTGTTTGGTCTTTTTTTTTTTTTTTAAATTACTTTAATTTTAAAAAATTAGTGTTAGGGGATTCAGAATGTGGAATACATTCAAGAGGACATTTAGCAAAGCATTTGCCAGAGGGCATACTCTCATCCCAGATAGACTGAGCAGCACGTTTGGAGTCTGATTCAGTATTTTCAGGTGACATCTTTGGCATGTACCAAAGAAGATCTAGGGCATCAGCAGATTTTCGAACTAATTCCCATGAAGTCAATGTTAAATCCAAGGATGGAAGCCTGTATTAGTGGGAAATTATTCCAATGCTAATTGCCTCTTACTGTTGTTCACTGTATTTACAACTGAATTAGATAAAAAAAGAGAAGGAAATTGCATCTATTTTACTTTGCTCTGAATATTTTAACTTACAGTAAACAACAAGTTTCAGTTGCCTGTGTTCACTGAAGAAATGGCAGTAAAATCTCACAATCAAAACAGGAAAAGCACATAAATCTGACAGATACATTCCAAATGATTGGGAAATAACTGAGAATATATTTAAATATTTTTTGTCATTGCTTATACACAACAGGTAATGATATTACATCAGATAACTGGAAATCAGTGTTCTATATTATCAATACCCAACATTTCTTGGTGTTACTTCCACCTAAGCAGGGAACACTGATTTAGTGAGTTGTGGTTACAGGTGAGTTCTTAGGGGTTTTTTATGCATGTTGTAAACCTTCTGTTTCAGATTGGGATCACAGTCAGTTTGCAGATCTCTATTCTTATATCACTTAAGCAAAATCTTAAAAATAAAGTTTTTTCCATATGAACTAAACTCTATTTCCCAAAAATACACTGTGATGTCTGTGTAGTCTGCTATATTCCCAAATATCCATTAACTCCTGTATTACATGTATAAAGTTCTTCTACTCAAACACAGATATAATCAGGTACTCAAAGGAATATTATTTTACGATGTCTGGGCAGTTCAGTCTTCAGTTTCTGTCTCAAAGAGTAAGCAAGCAAGTGTGGTTGTTGTAGAACCTTTCTTATGAGCAAATAAAACTAAGATTCTTTTTATGATATTGGAATCTTTGCCAGACTGTGGGGTGTAAACCAAGGCAGAGATAAGAGTGGACACTGAAAATGAGGGGGACAGGAAAGTAAACAAATGGGTTCCTAATCAGTTTGTCTCAAAAAAGTGGGTTTACATAAACCACATTTATCTCTATCTAGTGTTTTTTTCCCCCTCCTGCCCATACTGCTCTGTGCCCCATGCTCACGTTACACAGACATTTCAGGTGGACAGAATGATGGTTGTCACAGTGAAAATAACCCTGACAGTAAGAGCTCTTTCTACTTCCCTGATGCTGTCTGGCAGAGATGTGAATTCATCATACAGAATAAGCTTCAAAGCAGCTCAGGAGGTTATCTCATCATCGGAAACCTGGAGTTGCTAAATCTGCAGTTCACAGCCAGGAGAAATCCCAGGGATGCTGGAAATCCTAGGGATGCACCCCGGATCAACAGAGGAACACCAAGGGCACAGAGGGCAACTCGTGGTCAGGACCCAAAAGTCTGGACATGCAGTGTCATGCAATATCTGTATATGATTTACTAATTTAAACTCATTATATGACAAAGCTTCAGCTAGCTAAAACTAGCTAGCTCCACCCAAAGAGCTAGACTTGATTTGAAAAGAAATCTTTTCTGTTTTCTTCTCTGGAATGTTGCAAACCAGAAACACTTTACAGAGGCAATAAAGGAGAGATAACACGACAGCAAAGACCTGTGAGTCAAAGAAATATTTATGTGAGATGATGACTGACACAGTAAAGATTCACTCTGTTCAGTAAACTGCTGCTTTTTCAAGAGGAGGAAAATAAATCTACTAACCTCAGTACAAGGATCTCAATTATTGGCCATTTTAGCTCTTTTTTATTTTTTTCCCCCTCAACTGTAGACATACATTACAAGAACTTGCCCTGCACATAAAGGGACTCTTTCCTATCTTTCCACCCTTAACACAGGTAGGGTGACAAGCTTTATTTCCTCTGCCTTAGTTCCTACAGACTATGTGGGGGGAAGTGAGCATTTGGATGAGCTCCTGGAAGGGTATTTTAAACTCCTTGTGTTGACAGAGTTTGTAGTACCGAGCTGCACTGTATGACCTGTTAAATACGTTGAGATTTGCAATTAAAAATACTCTTTGGGACTTAAAGCACCACCACTATGCCTTGAAGTGATGACTTTGAGTGAAACAGTGTGTTTGCTTTCAGCACACTCTGCAGCATTCCTGATCATACTCTTGTTTGCAGCTGCTGCTTCAGTGTTGGGCTCATGCACATGTGGAAGGAACATCTAGTTAAAAGCTGTAGCTAAAACCTGTGGCAGATTCTCCTCCTGGTGCTGTTAGCCTTCAGCTGCGAAAAATACTCTTACAAAAATTCACCCAAAAGCAATTTCCAAACAAGCAGACTCATATATTATATTTCCAGATACCATTTATAGTGTGTGAGGGTAAGAGTGGCTCTATAATGGCATTATAAATATAGCAAATTAATGGTGGATGTAATGCCAACACCTTGTCATTATGCAAATTAGAATGTCGGCAGAAATGGTTATTCAACAATCCCTTTCAAAGGAACCAGACTCCTAATGCTGCTCATTACATCTAAACTAATTAGCACCACTTTTAAACAATTTTAATAAGCTTTTTCCTTAACCCCTTGACAGAGGGGATTCCTGATGCTAATGCAAAAACATATCAGTGCTGGACACAGGAATGCTGGGGTTTTGCTCGGGGCACCCACAGGCAGGAAAGCAAGGGGCAGTCTACTCAAAAAGCCAAATGAAAATATTTCTGTTACACAGGCTTAATGATGAAGAAAAAGATTGCACTGGAGTAAAGTCTAGCTCAGTCTGCCCAGGCTCTGGCACTTACAACACCTTCCCCTCCTCCCAGACCTCTCTCCTGAGCTGGTGCTACTCTTAGGTTCTGTGCCACCCTGACCTGGCTAACAGGAAAGGCTCAATAAGGGCATGGCTTCATTTTTTTTCTCCACTTGATCAGCTTTGAAGGAGAGGAAGAGGAGGAAAAGCGTCAACTCAGAAGCATGAGATGTTAATAGGTCTCTTTTCCTTAAAGCTGGAAGGGCAATAACTTTGTCCCACAGGTCACAGTTTGCCCAGCTGCCAGGCAGACCCAACTCTCATCTGCTTGTATTTTCCAGGGGATGTGCTAAGTTTTGGGATCATTAGCACCTCTTCCAGCTGAAGTGGTCACCAGTGCTGCTGGATGGGGAGGGTCCAGACTGGTCTTGATCTAGGCTGCAGCCCTGAGGCCTTAGCCTCTGTCAAGGTTTCCCACTCTCTTCCTCAGTTCCTTCCATTTCTGTAGAGGATTTTGTAATAGAAAAGACCATCACTCCACCCATTTAAGAGGGATGCCCCTATGGCTCTGAATATAGGGACATGCTCTAATTTCCCTAGCCTTTCACCATCTTTCTTGGTGATCTTCACACCCCATCTCACCAGGTGCTCCAGGTCTGCATTGATGTGGCACAGCTGCTTCACCATGGCTCAGGCTGCCCAGCTAAGCTGTGAAAGACCCAACTGAGGCCTCCACTCCGAGCTCTCTAGCTGGTTGCAAGGTGGAGAACCTTGCTTGAGCTGGGGTGTAGGTGCTGTGCTGTGCTTGGCTTTGTACCTTATTGACCCTTGCTGTCTTGGCTCTAGACCTGCCTTTTAACTTAGTGGAACTTCAGGTAATTGGTGACTGGCTCTGCCACTATCACCAAATGGTTTTCTTTTTTGGGTGCTGTGGGATGGTGCCCTTTTCAGGAAGGACACTGCCCCTTCCTGCCTTCACCCTTCTGCTCCTGGCTCACCTCTCCCTGACACCTTGAGTCTCTACCCTGTTTTGTTTTGGTTGTTTTCTTGCCTTGACTGACTTCTCCCTGCACTCCCAGCACTGTGGAGCTTTCCTTGGGCACCCTTGAAGTAGAGCTCTCTTTCATGTTTCCAGATTCAAATTCAAGTGTTATTTTCACCCAAAAGCAGGAAGTTTTTAGTTGTTTTGTTTTTATTTAAATGTAGCTGTCCCTGTGCATCCCAAAACAGACATATCACAGACTATGGATAAACTGCTCTCCAGTAGTTATCAGAGTATCACCCTTCTCTCAGGCCTTGGTGTCCAAAAAGACCTCAGGGCTGATCTTCTAGCTGGTGGTAATTGCTATGAGGGAGCTCTTTCCTGAATCCATGAAACTCAGCAGTGGTTTTTAATGGTAGGTGTCTAGGGAATAAGGCTCCAATTCCAGCCCTCCCTTGCCCCAGCTTGGGCACTGTGATCTGGAAGGGTCTTTTTCACCTTCTATCTAGTCTCCTACATGCAGCATTTTTAGGTCCACTGTGGTTCACTGCAAACCCATCAGTTCCCACAGGAGAACTGTCTCCTTCCACCTCCCTTGCATTTAAGTTGCTTGTGCCTTGGACTGTCTCATGAGACAGAATATGGGACTGACACCCCTTAGGCTGAGAAGGGACCTAGAACTCCACCTTACCTGAACATGTGCTCCAGCATTATAGCTAATACATCTACTATCACTTAAAACCTGCTTTTGCTAAAGGTTTGTGTTTGGTGGCTGTTAGGTAAGGTGTGAAAACACACACCAGATCAAGCCTTTTCACATGCTCATACATTCTTTCCCTGGGTCCCCTTAGGCTTAAGCAAGAACCCTGGTCTAGGTGGGGAGGCTGGCACCAGCCTCAGGGGCCCAGGAAACTTCAGCAGCTAGTGGGCTGCCATTTTGGACTTAGGCACCTAGACCTCCCTTGTGCCAGTTTGCCCAAGGTCCCTTTCTAGGCCTATTTGCCACTGTCTCCTGTAAAAGCATGAGGTTTTGCTATATAGAATCATAGAATGGTTGAGGTTGGAAGGGACCTTAAAGATCATCAGGTTCCAACCTCCCTGCTATGAGCAGGGACACCTCACACTAGACCAGGCTGCACAAAGCCTCATCCAACCTGGCCTTGAACACCTCCAGGGAGAGGGAATCAACAACCTCCCTGGGCAACTTGTTCCAGCACCTTACTGCCCTCACGGTGAAGAATTTATTCCTAATGTCTAACCTAAATCTCCCCTCTTTCAGTTTAAAACCATTACCCCTTGTCCTATCACTGCCCTGTCTAGTGAAAAGCCCCTCCCCAGCTTTCCTGGTAGCCCTTGCATGTACTGGTAGGTGCTACAAGGTCTCCCTGGAGCCTTGTCTTCTCCAGGCTGAACAGCCCCAACTCCCTCAGCCTGTCTCCATAGATAGCTGCTCCAGCCCTTTGATGACCCTCGTGGCCCTTCTCTGGACTCTAACAGCTCCATGTCTTTCCTGTGCTGAGGGCTCCAAAGCTGTACACAGCACTCCAGGTGGTGTCCAAGCAGAGCAAATCTATCTATCTATCTATCTATCTATCTATCTATCTATCTATCTATCTATCTATCTATCTCAGAATGATTTCAAAAGGCATGGTTTCAAATGACCCATTTTCATCACTTAAGCACTGCTGTAACATCCACATGTCCTTACCTTTTCTGATGTGTAACCTACAGGGACATTTATGTCACCTCCATGATTAAAACCATTAATGTGTTTATTAGCACTGGATAAGCTACACACACAGGTGTACAAAAGGCTGGGTATTTGCATGAGTGTCAGAGCCCACCAGATGGCTATCTCTGCTAAACTATTCTGATGCTTGCTGAAATGAGTTTTTGCTGGCTGGATTCCTCAGATTCAATACTTCTTGCTCCTGGCTAGTGGCTCCTCATAATCAGAATCACCCTCATTGTCCATTTCCACAGCCACTTGCAGAGGAACAGGTTAATTTTTTGTTTCCAAAAAATGTTTTCTCAATAATGTCCACTGTTTTATGTAGCATGATGCATTGTCCATGTAGAACTGCTTACAAATCCTGTGTCTGTTTTGCCTCCAAAAAAACCCCAATCCCATATCAATATTTTCAATGTAATTTCTAAGAGCTTTTAAGGGTTACAGTTTTCTGCTAGAAATCTTCAGCCAGACCTGAATTGCTAAAGCCAAGCCCCAAATAAGTTTAGAGAAAATGAAATTACAAGGTATCGTGCACAAGATGAGTATGGCCCCATCATCCTGCCTCTGTGACTTCAGAGGGAGGTACTGAAGGTTTGTTTTTATTCGTCGAGCTCATTTATGTCACTAATGCTAATGAGAAGGCCAGACCCTTCATTCCAATCTTAAACAGCACTAAATTTATACATGCTGTAGTCTTTTCCTTCCAGGCTTTTACTTCCCAGATGCTACTGTGTGCTCAGGTAAGATGAGAAGTATTTGTTTTCAGTTCTTGTTCTACCACTGAAACAGCACTAATTATAATATATATATATATTTATATATTATAGATATATAAGGATGTATATATATAAATATATATATATGGATGGGTTAGCTGCATCAGCACAGCTCACTCCAGCTCAGAGTTACTGTGTCCTTTTTGAAATACAGAATATTCAACCTGCATTACAACTATTCCCCTGAACAACACTCTAAGGGCCAAATCACCCCAAGAAGTTTTTAGGTGACTGGAAATCCTGCAGCATCCCCAGTAAGTCCAAGTGTGTTACAGTACAATTGCAAAGGCATGTGAGTTATAAAGATGAAAACACACAGCAGAATGTGAATGACATTTGTATTTCTTTTATTACATTTTTTTCCCAGGAGCCCTGAGGACAGATATAGAGAAGTTCCAGTAGAAACGTCACCTGGTTTAGCAACTGAGATGTTTGCAAAGCTGGTGAGCTCAGGGACCTCAGATTTGCAAACTGCTGTAAGTAAAGTGACACACAAAGAAATGTGGTGTGTCTAAAAAGTAGACTGATTTAATTTAGACTTAAGAAGAACTCTGTTTAATGAAGCTATGCTGGATCTTTGGAGACAGAGATGCCTTTTAAAAAATTTTCCTACAGCAGAGCTACAGAACATCCATGAAAAGGAGAAAGCTCCTCAAACCCTCTGAATTATGTCTGACCAGACCTGATGAGAATGCTTAAGTGACAAAATACAAGGCCCATCCTTTGTACATATGCTGAGTTTCCCTTGTAGAGAAATAATTTGATTAGATGAGGCAATAATTAACATGAGAGGGGAGGCATGAGTTTCTCACACACTGGATGAGGGGAAGATGCATGCTGGGAAGAGGTCAGGTCAGCATTAAGGCAGTGCTAGAGAGGGTGTGTGCTTAACACATTCTCCTGGGAAAAGTCAATGGTCTTTCCTGCTTCAAGGCAGAAAAAGGAAGAAAAGGCTTCATATCCAACTGGGGGTACTCCCCATCTGACAAGGAAAGTTCTTGCAACAAAACCAGAAAAAAAAGTACAAGAGCTTTAAAAAGGTCATCGCTAACCTGGCCCAAAGTCCATTCACTGTGCCTGAGTCAGTCATCTCCAAGTCACTTCCTGGGAAACCTTAATTCTGCAAATTCTCTTCCTGCATGAAAGAGGCACTCTAGAAAAACACCCTTTTGCCTACCTGTGTGTTTTTGCTAAAGCAGGAGGAAAGCACATAGATCACATGATAGGATCAGGTTTAACTGGAGGATCAGACACTCAGGTCCAGATAGGAAGTTTCAGCTGATAATTCTACAACTGATGTGACTGAGTAGCATCATAATGGGGTGCTACTTATTAAGTACACATTTTTCTCATAGATTTCTTCTAGCTTTTTTTTAAATTTTACTGCAGGCTCAAATCAGGAACTCCAAGGGCTAAAGTGCACCTACAGTTTGATGGAAACTTTCTAGCATCTCCTGTCCACAGGAAAGAAGGGTTAAGTGCCACTGCACAATATAAATTCCCCCCTCTTTTTTTACAGGGAGGAAAGAAAACATGGCTTATAAATGAACACCTTCAGTTTGTGCAGGCCCAAGCATCTCTGGAATAGCAACACAATGAGCTTTGTGGATCTTCTGAATGTTACTCTCCAAGATCAAACAGTTTTATTTAGACTGTTCTGGGATGCCAGCATCCAATGATCTGTATTACACTCAAATGTGCGGGGCTTTGTTGTTGGTTTGGTTTTGGTTTTATTTTGTGTATTTGTCTGTAAGAAGAAATAAAATCAGTTTATCAGTTGATTCAGCTGACCTGGTGATGAACTTGGGTTGTCCTTGTCTACATTTTCAGCTGAAGTCTTCACTGCCAAGTTAGCTAGACTGATAGTAGAAGTGGCTCTGCTTTCCAGTGCAGTAGATACCTTCTAAAATTCTGGCTGTTATTTTATTTCTGGTATTTTAGAAGTGCATCCTCTAAATATCCACATTGAAGAGGAAAATGTCTTCTAAACTGCAGAGCTCTTGCAAGATAAACTTGCAAGATTCAGCATTAATTGCTTTCTAAGCAGTACCTGTGCAAGTCAAAAGGCAGCTGGCAGAACTGTAAATTAGCTTTTGTCTCAGGTGGTCAGAAGCTACACTGAGAAGTTTGAATTTTCTCCTTCTGAAATTCTTACAGGCTTTTGATGCATGAGGAAACACCTCCAACAGGTGACTGACTAAGCCAGTGCTGTAGAGAATCCATTCTGATTTGTATTCTATTTGTATTTTACTGGAAGACTTCCACACTTCACTTTGAAATTGATTTTCAAACACTCTGTCCTTCTTGATACTCTGGATTTCCTTCACCCATAAAGCTGTATGAAGCCTTGCAAGAGCACAACTGGTCAATGTCTGGTACATTCTGCTTAAGACAAGACTATAGCCAGCCAAGCAGGTTTGGGAGACCTGGTTAAGCACCCGGCCAATAACAACAAACCACACTGGATCCAGCTGCTTGATCTCTGTATGCATGTTAACTTTCTGGAGTTAGAAGAGTCCAGATGCTTCTGGACCTTGAGATGCATCCTCCAGCCTGAGCTTGATAAAATTCTACCTGGTTCAAGCCAGGCAGTTCTCTAGTACAGAATGCCACTCAAATTATTTTTTAAAGCCTCATACTTTGACTTTGACCTTTTTGGAATGGGTTGAGCTGCAGCACATTCTGAGTACCCTAACAAACTTTCACAATATGCCTTCCAGGAGTAGTTCTGAAAGATACTGGGATACCATCGTGGGAAGACAAGAAGCAGACCAGGATAACCTTTGTCATTTCAGCTTTTACACCACCACAGCTACTAATTTTGCATTAGTTCCTGCATTTCAGTTTCCTGAAATCAAACTCTACTCTGTTAATTATCAGTTGATTTGGATTTTTTGTGTGTGTACCCAAGAGGTCTTTAGAGGTACTGCAGGAGCCACCGTGCTGCTTGAGGAATCCTGGAACAGTAGGATGAGCAAATAATCTTTGGGTTGCCCATCTCTGGTAGAAATCTAATTGTTTCTAATATATCTTTTTTTCTGAAGGCATGAAAGTGGAAGCAAATTACAACACACATGTTGGCAAAAGAGGTGTAAGTTACGTGAGTCCCTTTGGAAGGAAAAAAACAACCCAATCCAAAACCTGAACATTTTACCCAGAGTATGTGCAAGTCATAAAACATGCTCTTTCGTGTACATTTCAAATAATTACCAACTTGCTAAATGTATTCCATTCTATACCACCACATGCTGGCCAAAATACTGATAAAATAAGTTAATTATCAAATAAGTTAACCATCAGACAAATACAAGCTGAAAACAATTTAAAAATTATCCCAGTGAAAATGCACTTGGCACAGTACTTTAATTATGAAGATCTGTGATCAAGGTTTTGTGCACTTGCACTCTTGATAATCTTCTTTGCCCTTCATTTTATTACAGTTAATTCAGTGCATAGTTAAACTGGTTGGCAAACTTCTCATGCTTTCTTTGGTCCACTCGGTTCATTGCTTTCACCACTCGTTTCATTGCACCTCTGAAAGAAAAACAAAAAAAATAGTAAAAAGAGTTATGTTGATTCCACATCCTCTCAGAGAACGTTTATGAATGTTGGGGAAGAAAAAAAATGAACTCTGATTAATCACTACCAGGCTTCTGAACAACTGCACTGATGAGGCCGAACAAATTTGTCTTGTTAACTAAATTAGCTGCAGCAATATAAATAGTTTAATTCAGCAATGATTTTATTAACAGGAATAAACAAATTAAAGTCTTTCAGTTTAATGGCCATGCATTCCACCCTCCTAGCATTATTCCTGAGAGTCACACACACCAAGTTTGAGTTTCAAAAGCACTGAACTGCTCGTGGTGGAAAAAGAACTAAAAGTATCTAACAGGATCTAAAAAAACTAACATTCAGAAATCCTTATGGATCCAGCCTGCAGAATCCAGAATGCTTTTTTGAGGGAAGGGCTTGCTGTTCAATTTGTGTAACTCTAACTCATTTAGCAACTTTCCTTTCACAGGTAACTGAAAACCCATTTCACCAACTGTGGGCAGAGTAAGACTTGCTCAGACCAGCAGCATCCCCATTCTTGAGCAGCAACTATTTAATTTGCAGGCACAACACTAATTTAGGAAGACACCAGAGATTGTCATGTACCTCTATGCAGAGATATATCAAGTGGAATTCAAGTCCTCTGCAGCATCTGCTGGGCTTGAAGGTGTGCCTGGAGTGTTCTTCAGATTCAAACAGGAAAGAAAGGAATGAACTCTGGAGCTCTTAAGCTTTTGGTGCTCCTAAATCTGATGAGGGTTTGCCCCCATGTTGCTGCTCTTTATTTGCTGCCAGTAAAGATGGTGCCCAGACATTTCCCTTTTTTTGGGGGTGACTGCCATGCATTTGAACTGGGTGAGTGAAGATGGGCATTTTTTTTCCTTCCACACACTTTTGAGTGAAGATCATACAGCTGAGACTTTGAGGATGAGGAAAATTATGTCTAGACAGCAGGAGATTCACATAAAAGGCATAAAGAGAGCAGCCTATATATCCTTTGGTAAGGCAGAGGAATGGGTTCACAATTCCATAGGGGTAGGAAAGCAGAAGAAAGGGAGTAACAGAAGTCAAGAGGATGCTACATTGAATACATTTGTCCCCACAGAAAATCATGGTAGGTGTTGTGCACAGCTGAGTGCATCCTGTCTAGGGAATTCTGCTCTTTGCTGGATTCTAGAGTTGCCACTTTTATCAGTTACTTCAGCTCAGAAATCCAAGGCTGGTATTTGCATGCGTGCTCAGATGTCACCCTACCTCTATTTATGAAGAAGGAAGTTCTCTCTTAAACACATCTCTGTTAAGACCTGGTCACTCTGCCAATGTGGAAGGTATAGCTGAGGGCTTGGTTTGAGGGACTATGTCCCATTTCAGAATGTGGCACCAAGTGATGTCTCCTTTGACTTCTACCTCAGACATGCAGTCAGCAAATTCCATCACACAAAGTGGATGGTTTCAAGTCTGGTGCTGTTAGACTCCATGGTGCCACAGTCTGGCTCTATCACTTCTGAGGATGCTGCAAGCTGTGCAGTAAAATGAAGACAAGACATCCACCTGGTAATGTGCACCAGCCTTTTCCAGGATCAGGCCCTACACACTATTCCACCTCCTCTCCTGTGATTAGCTCTGAGGGCCAAGTTGACTTCTATTTTAGCTAACTGCTCTCTGTTATGGCTCCATTTCACAAGCCATTTTGAAACATCTGAAAACAATGGATACCTCTTAATAAAGCTTCTAAATGGTGGGATTAAAGGCTTTCTCAGCAGCAACTGTAATTAAAGCCAACATTCTGAAAAAACACCTTGGAAGAGGTATACTTTTAACAAAATTCTGCCAATAAAGTCACCAGAGTAAGGAAAACGTGTTCATGGTTTTGCACTTCAAATATTGCCTAATTGGTAGGAGAAAAGTCAGCCTTTAGCAGTACAGAGTGGCCTTGACACTTTCATGTCATGTAGGTTTTACATTAGCACCACTGGATTGTGTGATACTGTAAATGAAATGAGATCCCACTTGGATGATCTGTGTGCAATTTCACTTAACTTTATTGGCAGACTAGAGCCTGGCTTTATCACCTATACATTTCAAGTAATTTGGGGTTGTTATAAGGAGCCAAAGTTATCATCTTGTTTAGTGCTGCAAAGCATGAAACCTATTAAAACATGACAAGTTTGATTCCCTATGCCTGGCACTAACATGCACTCAAAATCATTAGCACAAACCATAGTAAAGCAAAACCAGCTTTTAAAATTTATTTTGTTAAAGCTGATATTAAAGTCTGATCATTAGAAGTCTAGGTCTCTGACTTCTAACTAAGATGAGGTAACATGAGAATTCAACAGAAAACGTGCTATTTCTGTAACCAAAAGTAATGTGGATTTGGCCTTGTTATTACAACCATTACACATCAGAAAAGGGAAAATAGAGTTTAAACACATATTGTGCCTTGGATGCTGTTCAACTCATCCAGTATGTTTAGGGAACAACCCACCATTAATGATTTTATAATACTAATTTTTCTTTTTTTATTTGATAACCTCACGCTTTTCACTTCCCTTTGACTGCTTCATTTTTGACACCTGAAACTCTTTAAAAAGCTGCAGCTGCTTCCCATTTGATGAAGACCAGAGCATACACAAGCAAATTTATGTTGCAGCAATTAATAAATGATCATCCAGAGAAGCCAATACAGCAATTAAAGGATTAAAAAAAAATAAGTTGAGAGGATGAAAATAAATCTTTCATAGGGAAGTTTTGTAACCTAGTTGAAAATAATTCTCTAAGAAATAACCTTGTCACTCTTTACCCTACAGAGTAAAGGAAGGCATTCCTGCTCTCCAGTCAGCAAAGAAAGCTGTTCAGTAAGTTCATGTAAATGTAGAAACAGAAAGTACTGTTGAAAATAAGGGAAACAGCAATTTAACAGGCTTTAAAGAACGACATAAGCATCTTACTTATTGAAAACCTTCTTCTCAAGCCGGGAACGAGAAGTGTTAGCCTGCTGCTTCAGGTCTGTCAGATTGGGGTATTTTTGCTTCTTCCCTTTCTTTCCCCCTCCTTTTCCATTATTTTTAGATGAGCCAAGATCCAGTCCTGTCGCTGCTTCAACTTCTCTCATGAATTCTGGATCTCGCCACTCTGTTTAAAAGAAAAAAAAACACGCACTTTGAAACTCCAAACCCAGGTGGAATTTGCAGCCTCCTAAAGTATGGGTTCTTGTTACCACTGGGCGAGGGCAGAGTCTCTGCACTGCAAGTTGGATACACAAAGGAAGGGGAAGATAAAGCAGTCAGCCAAAATGACAGATCTTGATGAAAAAGCCCTGCCAGCCTGGGATTAGTATCTATTATTAGCTGCTGTAGATAAAACTGTTCTGTACGAAGACTTCAGTCAAGTTTTCGCAGCAGCACAGTAGCAAAGTTCCAAGGAAATTATTCCATGCAGGAGAGGTGACGTAAAATGTAGAAATTATTATTTAGAAATTGAGCAAAATGCCAACAAGGTAGCTGTAGAACTAATCTCCAGGAATAAATTATGTATAAGCTAAAAATCATATAATAAATATGGAATATGTCAACAATCGAGAGGAGTGAGAGTGACAACTTAATCACATTTCTGCATCAGAGTATTTCTTCCAAACATGCAACTGGTGTCTGAGGACTACAGAGCATTCTTGAATAAGACAACATGACCCTGTTGCCCTGAGCCCAATTTTGCACCTGAAAAAGATACTACTTTTGAAGTATCCCATAATTCATCAGTTTAATTATCTAAATCAAGTTTCTTTTCTTGACAACAGCACAAGAGTTAATTCATCTAATCAAAAACTTCTTTTATAGTTTTATCAAAACATTAATGCCTTATAATTCAACCACACACTGTAAATGGATTCTGATCACAGATGCCACCATGGGAAAAAGCATGAACAATTCAGACTGTAAACTCTTTGAGGAAGCAGTGGTCTTTCACCTTTAGTGTAGAGGTTTGCATCTCAGAACAGGGTAAAACAGTATGAAGTTGAAAGTAAAAATGTGATTAGAGGATGGGTATCTTCAAGAGGAAAATTATAATAGTGGCATTGCATTATAAAGATTTTGAGCATCTGGGTTGGAAAAAAATGTAGCAAGTACCACTTCAAAGAGTAACGTAGTCCAAACTCAGCTTAATGGCAGAATTCTGTGTTTTAACAACCAGTAATTGCCAGCCATTTGTCATATAGTTTTCCATATGTCAGTCAGTTCTTGTTGCCCACAGAAATTCTAATGTTTACAATCTTTTAACATCTATGTAGATACACAAAAATAAACAGTTCTAAACAACTATACAATGTCACTATACAATACCAAGATGGTCACTGAGTGTGACAAATACAGAATTCCAGACTGGTTTGGGTTTGAAGAGACCTTAAAGATTATCTAGTTCCAACTCCCTGCAGGGACACCTTTCACTAACCAGCTTGCTCCAAGCCCCATCCAACCTGACCTTGAACACTTCCAGGGAGTGGGCACCCCCAACTGCTCTGGGCAACCTGTTTGGTAACAACATTTCAGGAAGGCCAGAGGTAATGTCCTCACTTAGGAACATGATGTTTAGGAATACCAGAGCCATTTTCCAAGGAAAGGTTAGATCTGACCTACTATGATACATGAAAGTAAGAACTGATTTTAAAATCCAACACACCAAAAAGCACGAGGAAAAGGAACCTGTGCAAGAACTGAGCAGGACAAGTGTAGAGGGAGAAAATAGAACCCATATACTTGATAGATCATAAGACCTCACACTTTTTTTTTTTTAAGTGGAGGAATACAGAACAGCACAATTCAGATACAGGAACGATTAATCCAAGATTAAGGAAAACTGTCTAAACAGTTTATCTCCCAGTAATAAGAAGGCGTCACAGTTTAGGAACCCAGTGAATGGAGCAATTGTTTAAACACAACGAAAAAATGCCGGCATCCAGTAGAGATGAAATGAGCATTTGAGTAAAATGAAGGAGCAATTTAAAAGCCTTTGAGAAAAATCAATAGAATGCCAGGGAAGAGCAGCCTTTTTGAGAGCTGATGGGCCCCTAAAGCTCTTCATACATTGTTACTGAGTTTAGCAGCAGGGAAAAGAAAATTACACAGTTTGCAAGGGTAGGCGGGAATCAATACTGTAGTTAGTAAAGAGATGCTATTTCACATCTGACTGGCCAGAGGCCTGCCTTCACCAGCCTGTCCTGATACCTGTTTGTTAACAAGTCACTAAGGGCTGAAAAACCAGATACTCTTCAGGGTTGACACAAAAAATAGGCACTTAATTTGCTCCTGTGTGTGAACTATTGGAAAAGGATGAACACTGCAGATTAGCGGGTCAGCGTAATCCCACCCGATCCGTTGTTTCGAGACCCAAGAGCCCAAAGCACCATTTTGTGGACATTAGCTATAGTTTAAAATTTTATACTAAGGTAAAAAATGCTCCATAGTAACTCCATAATAAAAACAACAGTGTTGTCAAAAACGTAGTCATTATCACATGAGCTGTATTACCTTTACATAATTGTTTCCCCTAAAACCAGACAATGATGAAAATAAACCTACCATCCAATAGAAAGAAGATGTAAGAAGAATTTTGGGGCAATTTAACCATGCAACTGACACTCAAATGTTAATGTTTGGCACTTTTCAAACTGTCATCATTAGCAAATGATGTTATCAATCATAAGAGCAAAGTACACACTGTACAGAGTGGGTTGCCATTTGCATATTTTCCATAGCAGCACTGGTCAGACTTGCTTTGAGTCCTTTGTAGAGGAAAAAAATTCCAAAAGCCCCAATGCAAACCAAACAAACAGCCCCCCTAAACCACAAGCCTAAAATAATAAACACCATTTTAAAAGGCTGATTAAAATATTACAAAACAAATACAAAAATACTGAATCACAGAAAGAAAGAAAGAAAGCAACAAAAAGCAGCGGATTAAAATATTTAGTGTCATCTGGTATACATATGGCTTTGGAAACCTGTAAGGTTTTGTCCAATAAATTAAGTGCCACAGCTTGTTCAGTATCTCCCCAGCCAGATGGGATGGACCTTTGTATGACATCTCAGCTTAACAAAGCACTCAATAATGCAACACAGCAATGTCAACACTGGTTTGGGACTAACATACACATCCTCGTGGGCCAGGGGTGAGAAACCTCTAACAACACTGTGCTGACACTGTAATAAAAATAAATATTATGTCTAGCCTCCAGCAATGGCAATTTCACAGGGAGGAAAAAAAAATAAAAATCAATATTTTTCAGTGCAAGTGATTTTTATACCAGAGTATTAGTTTCTAGTTTGAAACTAGTCCCTCAAGAATACCTACTAGCTTAATTTTCTCGTTTTAGTTTGCCATAACTAAGCTGGGAACTTTCCTTTTTAGCACAACCTCCACACCCCTGGTCTGGTTTCGCTGGGACAGCCCAACTGTGCCCATGCTGTTGGCTGGATGGCAGCTTAGGGCACTGTGCTCCACCCAGACAAGGATGGAAACTGCCAGCAGATGTAGCACTTCTTGACACACGCAGGCACCAGGCGGTGTTCAACAGCTGCTGCATTGGTGGGGTGCTGGTAATTGCCAACCACAATTGCTCAAATAGGGCCAAATCAGGATGCAAGGGAAATGGGTGGGTCAGGTATGTGTTTATATGCACATTCATTCCACACAGGCCCCTTTGGACAACAGATCAACAGCTGTTTGTTATGCTCTGAAGAGCATAATAATACACATAACTGTGAAACTGAGGAAAACCTGAGTCAGTCAGAGCTTGAGAGAACTAACTTCTTAAAGGGAGTATACTGGAAGATATCAGTATCATAAAGACTACACAGATGAGTGTTATTAGAATACTCACCTAGAATAAATAGCTTAAAACAGAGAAAACTAAGACCTGCTGGAGGAAGGCAGATTAAATAAAAGCTCTGAAAACAAATCTGTCCCCTCCAATAATACACTGTGTCTTTGTTGGATCAATCCCTCCCTCCCATCTTCCTTTGCAGTCCATCAACTTCCAGTAGCTTCTTGGTTGCTGCCCCCTCAGCACTCTATGAAAAGCTCCCTTCTGTCCATCACCAATGAGGTTTAGTTGTACTGCTGCAAAAAAGTCCTTTAGTCCTGTTGGAAGTCTTCCTGCCTGTGGATTCATTGCTTGCTGTCTTTCTCACTGTCTGAATTCCTTAACCTAGCAGTCCAGAGCTTTATCTTGTCTAAAAATGCCCAAAAACTCTTGGGAAAGGATAGGCCTTCCCTCTGGAGCATTCCACACCTGATAGCAGCAGCCAGGACACAAGAAGACCATTAGTTTTGCTTCCCATCCCCATTGTTTAAAAACAAAATCCAGAGTATTGTGCAGTAACATATGAACATTTAAATAGCACAGGTCTGCTTGCTCCCTTTCTCAAGCCCATCACAGACATCATGCCTATCCAGACTAGTTCTAATGCCAATAAAGCCCAAGCTGAGGAAGAGCTTCCCTAGGTCAGAGTATTTTCTAGCAATGCTGCACAGACACACAGCATAACAAGGCCAAGAATTCTCTTTCTAAAACACAAGTAGTAAGTGAGCAGATATAGGAAATATAGAATATGATAGATACAAACAGATATAGGAAAAACAAGTTCCTGCATCCTGACAAAAAAAACACTCTGCCGATATTTTTGATAACACAGTGATCCTAATATTATCATTACATTAGGTAAATCAAACTGTTAGGGACCAGCAAGATTAGATGACTTCTTTGCACTTGAGCAGTTACTGTCGAGCATTTCCCATGAAGTAAGTTTAATTGTCCTTAATAAACATGTTCCTTAAGATAAAGACTATAATTCATCTGTCTGAGAAGCGTTAGGAACATTATTATAACTATTGGAAATAAAGAACAAGTGCAGTGCTAACCTTATTCTGTGTGCACATGCATCCATATTTACCACATAAGCAAAAATCACTGCAAATTATCTGCAAATGAAAATCAACAGGAATTTAAAGGAGAGAACAGGGTTAGGAGCAAAGCAGTTCTGTGGATCTCAACCTGTGCCTTTAGCAACAAAAGAATCTGCTCTTCCCCACACAGCCTGTCTCATTCCTTGCCCAGCTTTCATCTACACTTCATCTATACACAACATATATAATATATAGATACGTTGCAGATACAATGTAGTATAGATTCAATATATGAAAGATACAGATACAATGTAGATACACTGTGAAATCATAATCTTGTAAATAAATATTGTAAATATTGTATACAACACATATACAAACACATATACAATAAATGCATTATGTTTATATTTAAAGCTCATCTCCCACCTCTGTCTAACATTTTTACTTTTTTTAAGAAGTTATTGAGGCACAAACCTGGCTGAGCCGCTTGCTTCTCAAACCGCATCTTTTCCTCTCTGGCTCTGTCCTCTGCATTAACAGGAATCCCAGATTCATCCCGAGGAATTATCTTTCCATGGAAAGGGCACTTCAGAAAGAAAAGGAAAAAAACCTAAAAACTTTTGAATGAAAATGCCTACATGTTATTCAACATAGCTTAAAGACAGACGCTGGAATCAAGCGACCCAGACTTTACACCTGATGCCCAGTCCCCCTTAGAAAGCATCAGGATCCCATAAACATCATGTGTTTAATATTCAGAATCTCAAAGAAACAAGCTTTCTGTGATATGAATATTCAACCTCAAGAGGCCAGGTAGCACCATCCTGGAACCAGGGCACAAATGCTTCATTGCATTTTGTTGTTCGTTATATCCTCTAACAATCTCGCTTAAACTATCTAGTGCATTGAGATCCTTCAGTCTCAGGCAATACAGAAAGAACAGGGATCATTAGAACAAAATACTTAAGCAAAGTACTTCTGCTGAATAAGGCTAAGAATTTGAGGCTGTGTAGGATTTAGTTTTCATAAAACCTTATCTGTAATTAAAATCTCTCTGCCTCTCAAGCACCCAAATTTCTAAGAACTGTTAAATATACCTTTAAATGAGGAAAACTTTTTTGACAAACAACAGTGTCTGCTTCACTGTCAGGTACTGAAAACTTCACAGTAATAAACCTAAATACCTATGATGAATGCCAAAACTATTTGAGACTTGTTTAAATGTTTACAGCTTCCATACAGAAAGGATACTTCTCTTACGAAGCAGGTGTCAAAAGCAAACATCTCCAGATAAAATTCTCTTTCACTGCCTTGAGCTATATTTACAATATGAAATAAACTTTTATGGCCATGTTTTAATGAGATCTTCTCCACATGGCACACAGCCTGGAAGTTGTGTTACTTGGTGCCCACCTTAATCCGATCTTGTCTTTCACACAGGCTTCCATCAGGCATTGGTGCTCGACATTTATGTTTCACTGGTTCAAACTTGCCAGCAAATGTTATGTATCTTGTTTTTAACATTTCAGTTATTTCTTTATTTTCCACCTCTTCCTCTACTTCACTGGGTGCCCAGAATCGATGCTCAGAAGCAAATCTGGGAAAACAATGAGTGAAAATTATTCACAAAGTTGTAAGAAAGCACACAAAGATGCCAGTATCATCCCGTGGCAAACTTACATGTAAAATAATGGGAAGCTTTCCTAGTGATTAGAAAAACCTAGGAATCTACCATTCTTTCTTATGACTGCTACATTATGAAGATGTTTGTAGAATATCACCAAAGCCTGTCTAGTATTAATTTCTTGTTTAACCTGCTAAACTATTACAAACCTTAGCTCTAGTTCAGGATCTGACATTCAGTTATCCGATACCCAGTTTCAGTGAATAACTTCACAATGCTGTAGGTAACATTGCTCATAACAAAATTAAACACAGAAGATAGATCAGGGAGGAAACAGTTTGATCTTAAATTGTCTGATCTTACTCCTAGCAGCTGTACTCCTGCAGCAGCAGAGAAGAAGCAGCTGAAATCAGCATGTTGCAATATACCTGGAGCAAGGAAGACAGCAAACAATCAGCTGAGCCTTATAGAGATTTTTTTCTTCCAGGTTTTCCTATCCAGTGTCTCTAAGTCTGAGCAATTTATGGGATGTTCCTCTAGGAAATTAAGCTAATCCACTGAAAATCTATTCTAAAATTAGAGATCTTACCTACCTTTACAGACACATATAGGCAAATAAAATCTTTTTCAATCTGGTGTGAAGAAGATCAGTACCATGCCAGTGGGTGTGGGGAGTGGGAGAGAAAGGGAGCAAGGACCCTTGAGTGGTGTAGTATTTTCACATTTGCTCAACATAATTTTGTTTTAGCCACTCGAGGCTGCCAACAGTCTAACGAGAAACAGGCAACCCCAGAGAGATATTACCTGACTCATTTTAGATGCTAATCTTAGGACACAATGACTGTCTCTCTGATGGTAAATGCTTCTTTCTCCTAATCATGAAAATAAATTAGAGTGACCAGCTTAAGCTTAGCTATCTAACTTTAAGACATCTGAAGTTAAACAACAACAATCCCATTGCAAATTTAAAGAAACGTGTTAAAGAGAAAAAATACAGCTAAACTAAGCAAAACAATTCCAGCCTGCATGTCTGCTGCTCACTACAAGCAAAATGGAGGTATCTAGATGACAGATGTCTTGATAGAACTTCAGATTCATAAAGGACACTTTACAGGCCCCTTCCTTCCACATAGCTCTCCCACCAGTCAGTCCCAGACTGATTTGAGAGGATTTTTCTCTATACATATCCAATTCCCCTCCCTCATGAGCATCCTTGGGTGCCATTCCTACTTTTGAGACTTCACCTTTTATAGACCACAGATCCACATATACCTGAACACTGGCTTCACTCGTCACAACGACCTCAACTCAGCAAAGCACACAAAACAATACTTAAAGAATTACTTTAGTGGGCCTGAAGAGTTTTGATTAATTTTACCTTAGCAAGTTTTCAGCAGATGACAAGGTAAAAAATCCAAAAAGTGGAGGAAAATATTTGACCTTAGCAACCTACAACATCCAGGGCTGCTGGCTTTACTGCAATATTGCCCATTTAAAACTACATAAAGAAGTTAGAACTACGTTTTAAAAGGGATTAAGCAATTTCCAAGCCATTCTATGATGTGCCAAATCATCAGTAAAATGCTCAACAAGTAAAAACCTTGTTAAAGAGATTCAGGCTATCCAGTAATCCCTTCATTGACTATACCTTGGTAGTGCCAGAAAAATTCTAACCCGCCATGAAGTACAAATAACTTTCTTCTGGTAAACTAGGGGATAAAGGCAAAAGAGTTATAGTGGAGGCTAGTTCAAGGTTAAACATAGTAATATGTTTCCACAATTTTTGGTTAAAAAAGTTCTCAATCATATAATTCTGCAAACTATAGCCTAAACAAAACAATCTGTAAGAATCTCTATAATATACCAATATGACTTTAGTCAAACGTTTGAATGGTACAGCATTTCAGCTCCAGAAGTTAGGTGGCATGATTTTACAATAGACAGTAAATAAAATAATTAAGTACATTTCTTATTTCTTTCGTTTTAATACAACCCTGAAAACAAGACTTAAAAACATGAGGAGTAAGCATTCCTAAAAAGACACCATGCAGGGTTTCTATGTGCAAAGTAGTCTTACAGAATCTTTTAGTAAAATTATCATGGCCCTTGGTGGCCAGAACTCCCCTCCTCCTCTAAATGATCAAATTACAGTTTCCATGAAAATGAAGAAGCATTTAACAGGTCTTCGAGATCTTCGAGGTCTTTTCCAACCAGGTTGATTCTGTGATTCTGTGAACAGTTGTGCATGCCAACCTTTCCAATTAGGGAAAAAGTTCTATTTAATATGTTGACTTTCCCTCAAAAAATGGGCATCAAACAACTCTCAAGGAAATTAAAATTATGTTTTGCACTACGTATCACTGATCAGCATTTGGGAACTAGACTTAAAATAGCCTGATTCCTGCACAGATATTAATAAATATTCTTGTTTACTACAAGCATAAACTATTTTCTCCCAGCATTACTCACAAGGAGGTGAGAAAAGAACAAAACAGTGTTAAATCCTGAAGTTTTCTGAATTCCTGCTGTTGTAAGCAATGCTTTAAAAAGGCAGAACAGGAGATCTTTGGGAAAAGATGCATGGAAAGGAAAAGATGCATTTTAGGAAAAAATTATGCATGTGACAAGTAAAACCTTTTTGAAAGGGGGATCAAAAGGGGAATAGATAATCAACTAGAAGATCAACACATCACTGAAGACCATTACTGATATAGACCAATAACAGAGGCTTTAATGGAAATCACATAGCTATACATTAGGAGGAATAAAAGACAAGTAATGGTTAACTGAAATCTAAAAGAAAGTCCAGATCCTGGACAAATGCTGCATTCTTTCAATGAATTCATATAAACTTCATTCCTAAGATGATGGGAAGCTCATCAAAAGCTTGAGTAAATATAAAATCTAAATCCAGTATGATGCGTACAGACATCCTAGAGCAAGCACTAAATGAGCTAATTCAAATATTCTAGTCACAGTCATAAAAAGTGTTGCACCAGCTAATTGATCCTAAGAGTAAGCAAATATAATTCAGGGAGGATGGTAGATGAATTTGGAAGGCCCATGCTATCCAAAATGGTTGGTTAAGTTGGGATATCAGTCCCTACACAGTACAACACTGTGCAATATAGATTCCCTCTAAAAAAAAAAAGTACTACTACAGCTTTATGAACTCAATTTAAGAGTTCTTAAACTAGCTTAATGAGTTGTGTCAGTGAAGGCAGAAGTGGGGAAAATCGTTTGGCCCAACCTTTTTGTAAAGTCCACAGTTATTGTCACTTCCTAGAGACCTGTTACCATTTACCAGTTAAACAAAACTTCTTTAGAAAATCATCTTTCTGGTAGCTACTTTCTTACTATCAAAATCTTCATTTATCATAAATGCTGTAATTAATTAATTGTAGGGTTAACCAGGTGAAGGGGAAAGACTCTCCCACTACAAATTTTAGAAATTCAAATACCATCCATATTCCATGTGTGTTGTCTGGTCTTTGGGTTGGTTGGTTTGTTTTTTCCCCAGGCATCCTATAGAGACAATATGCGTGCATACAGAAAAGTTAAACAACTACCTTAATTTTTTCCAGAAATATATTTTATGCCCAGGGGTCCATGGTGTTGTGTGTGCAGAGTAAGTTAAATTAATAATATTTAATAATATTTAGATTGGCATATCTATAGTTATAGACTGTAAGGTTCAGAAGTGTGCCCTCTATTTTACTGGGAAGCATAAAAATAAAACAGTGCAGCACAAGGCAGACAGGCAGTGAAATATGCTCCTGATTTCACTGATGACTTGAATAACTCATTTGCAATGTAAAGTAAAGCCTTACTACCTTTTTGGCACTATCACAGACAAATGCTTCCTAAAGCCCTGCTGAAAATCTTAACCATTTTATAGGCTTTGAGGAGCTTACCCCCCCCCAAGACAGAACCCAAAGCTTGGGGTGACTGTGTGAAAGCACTATTATGTATCCAATTTCACTGGCTTTCAACAATTTAAAACATACTCAGCATTTTATGCAAACAGGTACAGGGGCAATGCTTTCCTCTTGTTTTTTTCTGCGAATGCTGTCTCCACACTGCTACCATGGGCATTTTATTTTTTTTTTTGTCTTTGATAAAACAAACAAATTTAAAGCAATACTGCTGAGAATTTGAGAGTTTGATTTGCAACCCAGCCAGCCAATGGGTTTTGCATTTTCCAAACCAGGTATGGTACATGCTGATACTAAAGTTTTGGTGGACTTAAGTGAAATGTATACATAGAGGGAGGACTTTGCATCCCAACTTTCATATTAAAATATTACTACTAAAAAGGGTTTTTAAAAACTGACTGCTAGAAACAAGTTCTGATGTATACCTACAGCACACTCTCCCCAGCATTGCTAAAGCTTTCCCCAAGCCAGCAATGCTTCAATACCCAAGAAACACAAAACCTTCCAGACAAGAATGGAAAGTGAGAGATCCAAATTCAAATTCTGTAATTGCCACCTATTTCTGGTGTGCCTCAACATGCATATCAATTTCCTCAGCTACCACTCTGTGAAGTAAGAAAAAATACCCCTGACACATTTCTCAGTCTTTCTCCTACCTTGTCTGCTATTTACTTAGACTGTAAAGTCCCCAGCAGAGGGACCATCTATCATGTGCTTCCATAGCACTTTGCATAAGGAGGTACCAATTTAAATTGGAGTAAGTGCTGCTATGCTGCAAATAATAAACTAACTTGAAAAGAGCAGAAAAAAATGTGCTTTGAAGCATCAAAGGATACTTAATTAGTATCACATCTTCTCAAAACAAATAACATTTTAGTTAGAAATTCTGACTTTGTTTATGGGTCCTATAACACAAGGGAAAGAAGAAAAGTAATTATCAAAAGAAGTATCAGTCACCCCACTGCATGACCTCTGAGTACAAGTAAATCTATGTATTTGTTTAATTTATCTTAAAAGAAAAAGGGCATTACTTGAGAATCTTCCCAGCACTTGGCTGATCCTGTCCCCAGTAGTGAAGATCTAATCCAAAAGGCATGAGGGGAGCTTTAGCCCTTTCTTCTTCCAGTTTTCTTCTCTTACTGTCAGGCTGTTCCAAGGCTGCTGGCTCAGTACGTGCAAAGTCACTGGAAAAAATTGATGAAAAGTCAAAATAGAACATCAATGATCACAACAACTTTTTCTCTTTTTTTCATTAGATTTTCACACCAACACTAGAGTTATCTTAGATCTAAGACTACAACTACCTTGACAGGATTCCTTTTTTTTATTTTTCTTTTTTTAAAAGCCGTAACACCACACACTAAGTACAGCACACTGCACCATAGAACTTAACTCCACATTCAGCTAAAGCCAGCTAAAATGTGCATATACTATGGGTGTAGAAGCCTGGAGATCTAATGGGGGCAGCAGTGGATCATACATGCTGTAATGTAACAAGAGCTACTGATGTGGCAAACTGTTTTTAGAAAGATCTTGCCTCTATAAACTCATAACCATGTTTGCATGGCAGTCTCACAGATCACAAAGTCTGTTTTTGTTGACAAAATTCGATCCTGCAGACTTACACCACTGATTGTCAACACCACTAAAGAGTTCATTAGTCCTCAAAAAACAGAGCAGTACTCTGGAAACTATCTGTTCACTGACAGAGTTGCAAATGGTCTTAGTCACCTTCCTCAAACGTTAACTTTTAAAAGATTAGAAGACAAAATGTGCAGTTGAATACTCCAAAAAACAGAATTCTAACAAAGCAAACCCCTTCCTCTCTCTGAGATCACATTCCAGTGTGCTAGTTTTTGGGGGCTTTTCTGGCCAACACAGAAGTGTCTTTTCAGGAACATGCCACTAAGTAGATTACTCCAGTCTTATCCCCAAGTCACAGACAAATGCTAGACAAGGCTGGAATATCACCAAGCTTTGAATAGGATTGAGAGCAAGAATGTCTTTGGAATCAGTAAAGCACACCTCCAGGCAGCACTGACAGCATAAATCACTAGGAAGCAAGGGAGAGTAGAAACTACTTTCTAATTTGCTATTAGGATATGCTCTGATTAGCTGCAAACCAAAAATTACCCCAATAAAAAAAAAAGGATTTTTTTTTTTTAGGAAAGGAGGGAAAGTTTTGTATTTTCATAGAGGCCAATTATACCAAATAAAATAAAACCAAGTGACCTTAAAAGCCTAGTGCAATCACTAACAAAATCCTAAACATTAAGCAAGTGAATGTACAGAAGACTCATAACTTCACAATGACACCAAGACAGCCTTAACAGCTTGCTTGGTTCAGGAGTGCTTTGCTGTGTGCTTTCATAACTAATAAATACCAGTAGTGCAAGAGGTTTCTACCAGAATTAAAGCAATGATGACCTGGCATGTGGAGGTGGTAGCTTGGGTAGTTTGTCTCTCAGAAGTTTCAATGTGGCAGCTGCACAGGTTGGATCAAGTTCATCTTCATTCCCTTTCAGGTGGGTGAGGGAGCTCAGCAGAGCTGGTCCTGTTGCTGTCTTCGCTGATGGCGCTTTTGGAGGTGACTGAGGTTCTAGCCCTGCAAAAAACTCAGTGTTTAGGAGGGATTCACTTCTCCCCCCCCAGTGTTTCACAGTGAGGCCAAACAGCTCAGAAGGAGCTGTTTCAGTTTGGACTAGACATCAATCCAACTCAGACAAGAGCTGTATTTTTGCTTGTGAATATTTTCTTATTTTGAGACAGAAACACACTGAATAACTAGAGCAAAGCAGCTTTTAAATTTGTATGACATGGTGTGACAACAAAGAATTATGTTACTTCACCTTGAAAAGAAGAATCTTAACAATACATTTGCCTGAACTGCAATACTGCTTTCTGCATACTAAGTTTCCAGTGTCACATCCACCTGCTGGTATGTAACTTCTATACTCAAGGTTACAACAATGTAAAATAGAAGGAACTATTGGCACTATTGTTTAATACCTAAAGGCCAGCAGGCATCCAAGAGGAGTAGAAATCCAAAGGAAAGGCATACATCCATATCCTCCTGTGTGCTAAGATAAATTCTTTGTGGTGTCTTCAGCAAGAAGTCCTGCTAAACCTCTTGCAGCCCTCAAAGAGAAACCACTCCTGGGTGGGGATTCACTGACAACCAGAACCATCATCACCCAGCACAGCTGGCAGGGAAGCTCACCCGGTGATAAAACCAAATGTGTGTGAGACACATCCCTCTTCTTTGATGATTCTCAGCTGCCATATTGACCCTTCAGAGCTGAGAATACACACCAAACTCTTTTTTTCCTTCCTGGTTTGTTAAGGGTCAGCACCACTGTGAATAGTTTGAGTTTTGACTCCTAAATACATTCACAAACAGGACTATCTAGAGAACAATTTTCTTTCACAGATACTAAACCAGCCAATTTGCCAAGGTAAAATACTTAAATTCTGGCAGAAGCAACTAATATACCCAGAGAGTACTCTCAAGACAACGCCTGAACTGCTGTTGAGGAACGAGCCTGTAGTACCAGGCACTGATGTGGGGCAACTTAATTACTTCATGCAGCTGGATTAGACATTGCAGCACAGATTGCAATGATGCAATTAGATAGGCTGAGCAGTTAGACAGCACATGCCTCTACCCGCTGAGCTAGAGAAGCAACTCTATTACCTGGCAGCAGTAACAAGAACTTTTCAGCCAATGACAGCTAAAAATTGAAAGATGTGATCCCTCACATTAATGTAATACACCACATTTCCCCCATCAGAAAGCCCTCTTGTGAAAGAAGTAATTGAACTGCAAGGCCCCACTCCCCCAAAGAATCCAAAATCAACACAAAAAAGTCATGGTTTCACCTGACAAATATTTTAAGCAAATTATCTCCGCCTTCTTATGAAAAAAACAGCCTGAGTTTACCTGACATGTTTTAGCCATTATTTAACTGGGTCTTTTAGTCTCCTGCCGACTTCAAGCCAGCCCTGAAGCTTTGTTCAGAAGTATCCTTGCTTTGTTAATTTGTTTTGCTAATAATTAAATATATCACAGGAGATCACCTTAAAAAGGAAAAGCTAATGTTGTATGACCTGCCCTCTGAGTAGGAAACTGCAGGATCTGTGGTGGCAGGTACCTTTGGAACACAAAATATTTTCAGTTCCAAGAAAAACATTTTTGACAAACAAAATCAGACCACCTTGCCCTCACTCCTCTTTATATCTCATAAGGTCTTCCAGTAATTCATCCTGACCTTGATTCATTTGTGCCACATTTCCTGTAATCTGTGGGGTGACACCACACAGAAGGCATTGCCTGGCCTGACTCCAGCCACAGGTCAAGTTGCTGAGCTGGCAACCTTCTAAATCCACTCCCTAGAGATACATGGGTCTACATTTCCAAGTGTCTAGATTAGAAGCTGAGTTATTGTGCAGGGAATTACGAAGAGAGGCTGAAGGAGGGGCTGTTCAGCCTAAAGAAGAGGAGGCTGAGGGGACACCTCATTGTTCTCTACAACTACCTGAGAGGAGGTTGTAGTGAGGTGGGTGTTGGCCTCTTCTCCCTAGTGACTAGCGATAGGACAAGAGGAAATGGGGTCAAGTTGCACCAGGAAAGGTTTAGATTGGCTATTAGGAAAATTTCTTCACAGAAAGAGTGGTGAGGCATTGGAACAGGCTGCTCAGGGAGGTGGTGGAGGCACTGTCCCTGGAGGTGTTAAAAAAAAAAAAAGGGAAGACATGGTGCTTCAGGAGATGCTTTTAACCGTCACAGGGGGGCAGGGCTGACAGTTGGCCTTGATGATCTTGAAGGTCTTTTCCAATCTTAATGATTCTATGATGTCCTCCTCATTGTACGAGGCTCCAAGCTTAGGGCATTGAGAAGGATGATGCCCTGTCAACCCTCTGCTTAACCTAGTTCTTGGACATCCTCTCCCCAGAGACAGCTGATAATCCTAATTTAAAATCCACAAAGCTAGAGCCCCTCAGGAGAGGTGAGACAAAAGCAGACATCCAGTTAGTTCTGGCTTGTGTGTGTGTAGCCTGCTGCATGGATCAAATGGTCACTTCAATCATTCCTAGATCTTCTGAATACAACGGCACCCCAGCATACTTTCAAGCATGAGGACTCTTCTAAGACCACCTGAGATCCCATGTCTCTCTCTAGTATGGCTTATACTAGTAACAATGAAGGAAAATGTTTTAAGGGGCAAGGCAATTCAGGGCAGAGGCCAGTAATGACAACTGTGTCCCCTTCAAAACAAGAGAGGGAAGGAAACAGGATCTAGAAAAGAGGATGAGAGTGCACTAGCCATCATCAGCTAACAAGCATTCAGAGACTTCTGTTTTCTCCTCACTCTCCCAGGACAGCTCAATACATTCCTTCTGCCTATCCAGTGTATAACAAAGAGAAATGTGGACCATTTTAACAGTTGAGGCATCTACATCCATAATGCAATTTGTGTGTGATAGTGTTTTCCTGTGTCCACAGAGAGAGAGCAGACCCAGGTCTGGCAGGCTGATGCTTTCCACCTTTCCTAAGAAAATGCTACTTGAGCACATCAAGTAGATAACCCACAGGAGTGAACACACACCTATGAGTGGGTGGTTCAGGAATGCCAGTCCTGCAGCTGCCCAGAAAAGACTTCAGCAAGTACCCAACTGTCCAAATGTTGACAGGCAGCGAGCATTGCAGACTGGACAAAAAGACACTCAAGAGTCTGAAGCCAGTGTCACACCCAGCTCTTCCCTGACTGCCTGTTCTGCTCTCTGGAAAACACCCCAAACCCAAAGCTTGCATTCCTAAGGCAGTGCCTCTTGAAGGACAGTGCTGCTCGAGGTGTCCAGCACTTCCCGAGAACTGAAGTTAGCATGGACTGTGATGCAAAAACTCCTTTTGAGCTTTGATGTCCTCAGACTGGAGGTTAGAACCTGCCTACCAGCTGTAGCCAGACACAGGCCATCTTGGCTGCTGGGTGCTGCTTCTGAGGATGCCTGACACTGCTACTCCCTCACTCAGTCATGCCCACATCACATACCCTACTGAAAGTGATGAACTTGCCACATTCACCTTGTTATCTAACTTCCCTTCCTACAGGTAACAAGGCTTTAAAGAACTTTGTTTAAAGGCCAAATCTGTGAATTGGAAAAGGGTCTTGAAATGAGCAGGAGCAGCAATAAGGGAAATTACAACTAAGCATAATAGGATGGAACTAAGCAAAGAAATATCTAGGCTGAATAGCAAAAGAAATTATCTCATGACGTTTTTTAATCAGGATGTGGACTTTTCATTCAAAAGGGGTAATGGTGCCTCCAGAAAAATGTTTTTTAAACACTTCAGTGAAATATTAAGGAAGAAATCTTGAATTTATGTATCTGTAAAGAGGGCTTTATAGGACTCCATCCCAGCTGCTGCCATAGGCTAGAAAGGGCAACAGCCTCTCTCAGGTGCTTTGTATCAAAGTGAAACAGAATTAACCCAAAAGATTCCTACATAACCACACTTGAGAATCATCAGGATTTGGAAAACTAAACTTCTTTTTATGACAGAAACAGTTACAAACAGGCCCTTTGGCATGAACAAGGTTAGCTGAGAAAAACATGTGATAGCCTGTATTTGTAGTATAGAATTGCCTAGATGACATTTCAGCATTTAAAATTGCCTTTTTTTCCCCTCTGTTTTTTAGGACAAGAATGCCTTTCTGAAAAACACTGTTTAAAGCAACAGTTCTGAGAGCACTTGTATGTGCACTATTATTTACAAACTGTCTCAAAGGCAGAAGGTATGTATCTCCTCTTCAGAGAGAGTATGTGCATATGTATTAAAAGTTCTCAATGAATCCTAGTTTTATTCCAACTTTTCCTATGATGTTTATGGAAATGACTACACTGATTTTATTTAGGGAGGAAATGAGGAGAGCAGCAGGGACAAGCAGGCAGCAACACACAGAAAAGACAAGAGAGATAAATGGACAATGTGACATTTAGATAAAATCACATCCAAAAGATCAATATAGGAATTCTTAAGAGTTACAAGAAGAAAATATTTTCTCATTGATTTCTTATTTTAAACTATTAACAGAAAAACAGCTAAAGGTAAATACACTACAACATGAGTAACACCGCCTCTACTGTGGATGTTTTAAAAAAAATATTAATTTTTGGTAACAAGATAAAAACAAGAGCCACCATGCAGACAGCTCTGGCTGAATGGTATCCAATGTCAGGGTGGGGTCTTTTTGTTTTGTTTTTAAGACATAGATGGGATTAAGTGCAGTTTTAATCGCAAAATTCCTCTTAAGAATTCTGCTGTGCTGTCCATTTAACGCAAGTACAGTACCTGGGTTCAATTTGTTCCAAGAGTAGCTTTTAGAAAGAATCATAAAAATGTTCAAATCCTCTTTTTTTGTTTAAATTGACCAAATGGCACCTATTTGCCTGAAGCAATAAAGTAGACCGTGTTCACAAGATAAATCGATAGAAGGAAAGAGAGAGGCTGGGGTTTCAGCTGAAGTTAGGCTGCTGAATGCTGACATTATTGATTTTAGCTAGTTCAGCTGGCCTTGTAATTAAAATGTAAATTTGAGAAAGAGATTATGTCCTGACAGAAATGGTGGGATTAGGGGGAGATAAAAGCCCCTCAGTGAAAATTCAGAGAAAGAGCAAGCACAGGCTTCCTCAGCTGTGTGGATTTAGACGAAATCTAGCTACTTCAGATTCACTGAAGTTTAATTGAAAAAACGAAGACAGAATATAAACAAGTATTATAGACTTCAATTTTCCCAAAAAATTTTAATAATTTGTTTCCCATTTGTTGAATCTTCAATGTTGAATTCAGTCAAGCTGAATACATGATTTACATTAGTACAGACACTCTGAGACTGAGGAAAATCCAGCAGTTCAGGTACAATATTTCCCTACTTACCTTCTACTGTGCTCAGAGTGAAAAAACCTGCATGTATTTCACACAGGAAGCACAAAAAGCTTTACTGGTAAGTGCATAGATCTTTCCAAAGCTTACTTCACGTGGACTTGCAGATCAGAGGGTTCAAGTCAATGTCTGGGGCACTGCTTCCTGACAGCTTCAGTGTTTTGGGATCAGTTCTGCTATACCACTCCATGGACAAGTGTTTGTATGAACAAAATTAACATAGGTGATCATATGGTAGGAAGACTTCATTATCTCTAAAGGTTTTTGCTACTCATAAGGGATGGAGATTTGAATTACATGTCACCCCTGACAAGTATCTGACCTTTATGAAACCATCACAAATTAAAGGAATATTCAGTTGGGTCTTTTTTTAATTGGGATCAAATTTAATCTCCCTCTACCTAATAAAATAAATCAGGCTCTTTTTTGTTAGTCTCACTTCACCTACACAGAACTCTAAAATGAGGAAAAAAAAATAATCTGTACTAACAAAACCTCGAAAGTACTCACCCAAGGAAAACACTGATTAAAACTCTTAACCATTTACTGCGGTAGAAAACTTCCTCTTTCATTTTAGGTAGACACAGTTTCTTATCTTATCCTTGAACACCACTAAGCAAATTGCTGTCTGCAGCTGCTAGGGGAGGGTGCTGAAATGCCAGAGGTGGCTCTAGCAAACATTCTCACAGCACATCAGCTGTGTGTGCACTCAAAGCAACTTATCACATGGATAATTGCACATATTAGTATTTCTGTATAAATTGCACTAATTTGAGAAAGTTTTCAAGGGGTCTTTTATAATCAGAGGTTTTAAACACCAAAAAATGATGACCCCAGCACCTTTGAATGCAGCTATGCTCATTTAACATTTATCTAAAATTTCAGAATTCTACTTTGGAAATTCAAATTAAAGAAAAAAGATAATGACCACGTTAGTTAACTAAACGAGTTCATTAACATTACATAAATACTTACTGGAGTTACAGAATATGTTAATTTTTTTATAATGTTAATTCTCATTCATTAACTCCATTGTTGTTTTACAACCATAGCCAAGAATCAGAATAAATGAAAGAAGCAAAGTCTAGATTAAAACCTTTCTACATCTTACATCTTGACCTTTTAAATTTCTTGCTTATAATTTTGCAGTCCCTGGCCATTGCATAGTCCCTGTGAGGTACACTACTCCCACAAACCACTCAGAAGTGTATCAGCACATGTGCAGTGACTATTGGTTTCTAAAAAGTTTAAAAGGATCAAATATATCCCATGTCCTGTCAGATTTCCTGGAAACCTTATTTACATAGAAGGACCTTGCCAAGAGTGAGGGAAGGTTTGCATGACCAGCTGATTAGGACGCATCAGAAGAAATACCTACAATCAACACTTGTACATAGGATCCCTTTGGTTGGAAAAGACCTTTAAGATCATACATGGAAGCAGAAATACTATCTTGGAAGTGCTAATCATGCTGGTTTTGTTGTGGGTTTTTTGTAATTGTGCACCATTATCTTCATTCCAAATGTTGTATTATAATAAGGTTTACTCAAATATTGTCCTAAGTGTAACTATATAGAACATGTTTGTCCATATACAGCTATATTCAAAACATAGTAATATAAGGCAATCTCACTTGTAAACTTATAAATACTTATAATGCTGTATATGCTAAGAAAAACTGAGACCACACAACCCATATTTGATTATCAAAGTTAGGGCCCCAGTCCTGAATTTCTATGATTAAAATCTGTTATCTGTACATTATCATAGAATCACAGAATGGTTAAGGCTGGCAATGCATACTATTTCAATCATGTAACAACTATGTCTGATTTTTTTTTTTAAATATTGATAGTAATATTACTAGAAATCTTATTCTAAACACTAGACTCTTCTCCAGGGAGAGAAACACAAATGTGTGTTAACTGCATTTTCCAAATATGGGAAAAAATTTCACAGGGCAGTGAAAGGTAAGTAGGTAATTCTGCCTGTCCTTCCCCCTGCAAAATCTGATTTGTTTTTTCCCCTTAAAGAAGTCAAGTAATATCCCCAAGTCCTCATTTAGCCTAGATAGTGTAATTCAAAGTCTCAAATTCAGCTCCTGAGAACTGGGCTTCATACACTCTGAAGGCTCCACTGTTTCTCCATGTAAAAGTGTTATGTTCTTCTCATGAGGGAAGAATTCCCTCAGGAAGCTCCTGAGGTATGTTTAGCTTTAAATCTGTTAAATAAACCAGCCTTTTAATGGGAAAAAATTCATTTAGATGTGGAATAAAAGTACATTAACAGTAACTGAAAGTATTGTTTTCCTACTTTCTGCATCAAAAATGAAGGAGATAAACAGAGTGAAGAAAGAGTTACCACAGTGAAGCTACACAGGAATACATGTGGTTAGGTAACATGCAAGGCTTCACATTCTTTGGAGACATGGATGAAACATTAGTACTTGGCCACACAAAAACATTTAAAAGCATTTAGAAAATCTTTTCTGTTGTGAATAAAATAATCAGATTCCAATAACCTGTTAATTAATTCTCCCAATTTTTAAACGGTAACAATGATTCCATTACATTCCACATTTCTGAGGCAGTTTTGCTTTTAATCATGTCCCCTGCATGTCTTGATGGATCCCAGTCAAGAGAATAGAACTTTTAAAAACCATATGCATGGAAGTCTGGTGACTAGGATTACAGTATACCCAGTCAATACAAGCAAGTGACATTTTCTTAATAGATGCTCTGAAATGCATGGTTTCTACTGCTTCAGATTGGAAAATTCCATCACCCATTAGTCTATGCAGTGTTTTATTGTTATTTCTACTACAAGCTTTTCAGTTCAGAGAAAATGCAAAACCTATAAAAAACCCAGACCTTTAAGGAATGGTCACAGCAAGTTTATTCATGTTTCTAAAATGCTCAGTGAGAGCTGCACTAGAGTAGCTTGTGTAGTCTGAAGCACTGCTAGTTCTATGTAAAAAACAGGTGGCAACTTCTCTACTAAGGAAAGAATCTGGTTTTGTACACTTTATTTATTCAATTGGGGTATAAGCCTTCTTTCCCAAGTTAATATGACACTTCATACTAAAAATCCCAACCAACTACTTAACACACAGAAAAAGCATGACCCAGACATCATCATATTAGGAAAGGCATTGTGAGGACATCTAACCCACAAAGGCACATCCCTCTGTGATGGGAAGGGGGAAGAGTGTCTGAAATGGATAGAACTAACCTTTGGGATTTTAACCCTGAAGCTTTGATCATGATAAAAAAGAAATCCAAATCAGGGTTTAAGATGCAATGTGAACAACTGAAGTAGCTAGCAGGGACCTAAAAACATGTTGTCTTAAGGCTCAAAGACAAGAGAAAAAAATCTGATTAACCAGATTTGAGATAATGGTTTGTGTTCTTGACTCTACAGCCATTTCTCATATAAAATTGGATAAGGATGAAATTTGATAACCAGAAGACTGCTTCCACAATAATATTCCCAAGTCAGACGGCTTCCTCATGTCACTGCTTGTAAAATGGAAACAACACTTCCCTGCACCTCAAAGTAGTATTGCTTAAGGAAGTTCATGAATGCATGCACTGAGACACAGACAAGAGTTACAAATTGAGAAAGCCCATTAGCAGACAACAGCTGCCAGAGGTGGGTGCTTTGAAACAGATCCAAGAATTATTCCACACCAAGTTCTGTCTGTGCCACAAGAATGACTTCAGAAGCTGCACAGTTCCATCCTTTCCCTTACCCATCTTAAGGCTTTAAGCCAATCCAACCCACAGCTGAAAAGCAAAGGCTGGAATGTGAGAAATCTCTAGTGGAATCCAGTTCTCTCTCCTTAAAGCTTTCTTTTAAGTGAGTAAAACCTCAAGTTGTAATGGGTTAGCAATACTAGCCATACAAGGGCAGGTTACTCTTCAATGGGTATGAGCAACATCGGTGCAGAGTGTTAAGAACAGAGACTCCTGATGAAAATTATTTTCAAAGCACAGTTTATCAGCCCAGTATTTCTCTTTAGCAACACCAAGTATCTAAAATGGCTCTGTGGTACCACAGGATAGCTGGTCTCTTGTCTGTTGCAGACATCAGGTGCAAGTGTAAATAAGGATTATACAAATGGGAGGTCGTTAAAAGTCTGGTAATGCTAATTTGGCATGACACTCCTAATGGGTTATATCTTCACACTTCAGTTATCTAATCACTTAAATTCTTTTAACAAATTTACATTTCATCTTACACATGGAGATTCAAATTGACTTGTCCAATTCTCCCTCCACCCTAACTGTACCCATGCTCAGTTCATCTTGTACATTAGATGTCATAATCAATTTTGATATCACCATCATCAATTACATATATGCACAGCTAATACAACTGCACTTGTTTATGTACTTATGCATGCAAAACTTCCCCTCTCTCTAAATACCTTCATTTTTCAAGAACTTTTCAGACCTCAGGAGAACCACAAATACACGTATGCACCATCAGAAAGAGGATCTCAGCTTGAAATTTACCCTGTTGGTAGGATACTTCCATTTTCCTAGGGTAAGTGAAAGGGAACAAAGTGACTTTTAAATCAATAATTTAAATGTCACGTTTCAATCAATTTCCACAGTCATGTTTTACAACTTTGTTTCCTTGCTCAGTATAAAGTTCAACTGAGGAGCTGTTCACTTTTACTGGCTCGTTCAGGTCAAGTAACAACACAAGGAAAACAAGCTTTAAATTGCTCACACCTTCTACATAACACTGGGATTTTATTTTACACAGAAGGTTTAATGTTCTAGTTGGAACATTTCACTTGCACAGGCTTTCCTTTTCTCAGCTCAGAGTCCTCCTGAACTAAAGAAATGTAGCAAAAACCCACCAGGACTATATTAACATAAAGCTAAAGTCACTGCTATGATAACTGCACTTTCACATGGAACAAAGAAGCACACTAATTAGAGAGGCAGCTGCCTAACAGCCAGTTTGTGATGGTAACCTGCTCCTATGAAATCTATATATTCTTCTGTATTTTAATATGACAATTCACTTTTCTAAACAAAGTGTGCCAAAGGGATGATTAGTTTGTTTTTGCTTACATCCTGGTTTGAGCTTATTAAACACACTCAGAACAGAATCCAGTAGAGGAAACACAGTTCTGCATTTTCCACTTGCAGATCTGAAGCAGCTACACAGAAGTCAGTTGATTTATGCAACAGTTATATATCAGCTTCTGAATTAAATCTTGAACTAGTAACTGATCAGTTGGTCCAAGAAAGCACTTAAGTGCACAAAGACTTTAAGCATGTGCTTAAAAGATTGCCTGAATTATTTTAATGAATTCTTTTCAGACTATTCCCTGAATGGGAAGCTTACGTAATAAGTTTAAATGGCAGTAAGAAAAGCTGAATGACTTCAGGAGCATCAAGAATGGAGCATTTCTTTCAAAATGCTCTTTTTAACAAACACATCAAAGAACAGCCAAGTGTGACCATTAGCTCCTGTATAACTACACAGATACAAAGTGAGAGGTTTTGTTTTCTGATTGATAGGAAAATAGATCAGTGAAGAAGCCATAAGCATTACTTTAAATACATATTGGGAATTTCTTAATCCATTTCATACAGATTTTTAAAATATCCTTGAGCAGATGGTAGGCTTGTTCTTTTGTCCTTTTCCATGAGGAAGAATTCAAAGAGTAGTGAAGTATTGTGTTAGTGTGATATAAAGGGTAGTAAGATGCCTAATTTTTTAAAAGTGTGTGTCCATGAGGAAGACAGAGGAGGAAAGGAAGATGACAGGGAAGAGACGAGTACATTTCACTTCAAGTAGAAGCTGACAAGTATAAACAAAACTTCTGCATGCTAGGATTCATCAGGCTGCTGATCAAAAATATGAAAAACAAATTCCAGTGCCTGGAAGTATTAAGAAAATGCCAGTTTTGGCACAAGGAATACTGCCAAAGGAAGGAAAAAGACCAAAAAGGAACCATAGCTATGTTAATAGCTAATCTCATTTGCTCATTCACTATCACTACCAATGTTTTTGGACTCTTTCATTAGCCACATAATAAGCTTTTCACAACTATCTGGAAGGCTGCTATCCCTCTCTTCTATTATATTCCTTTTTTGAAAGTCCTACTGTTAGCAATAATTAGAATTTATTCTGTATTTATTGCAAGACTGAGGTAGTTGGAATAGCCAACATATACTGGTATAATTTTTTCTAAATAAAACACTTTTTTCCGTGAACAAAAAAATAAAAACCTCCCCAGTTCCTGAGTTTGGGTCCTGCAGCCCTTCACCACTGTGTTCTTGTCTAACATACACAACCATTTCCCATTTCATGATCTCAATACTCCCAGTTCCACTTCACCTTCCCCAGCTCTTGGTTGGACAAAGTCAATGTCTACAGACTGTTTCAAGAAACACAAATGCTATGGGTCATGCCAAACCAAATTGCAGCAACCTGCTCACCAGGTAACCAGTCTAATCTCAGTTCTCTAAACAGTTGTTCACTTTTTTTTTAAAGGCATGGAGAAACAGAGACATCAACCTACTGCAAACAAAATGGAACAGCCAGTGGGACTCACTGCAAGTCCTTACGTGGTGAACACAGACAATGAATGCAGGCCTCATTTCCCAGGGTGTCCTGGTAGTTTAAGTCTAGGTGGAGTAGATGAACTGAGGCACTAGGAAGACTTCACACCTGGAGACATCCTTGAGCTGACCCCAGCCACTTACAGGTTATCATTATTGATCATCTTTCCCTGTCTAACCAAAGGTGATGGCAAAAGACAGTAAAAAGCTCACTGAAGCTACATCATCTTGGGTTTAACACAGGCACACCCTGTTTCAAACACTGGCCTATACAGGTAATAGCTACAGCTATGATGGAAATGGCAGATAAGTTTAAAATAAGCACAACAGGACTGAAAAAGGCACAACACAGCACCAGTCTCACACAAATACTTAGGGAGAAATGTAGGAGCAAGAAACTTATTATAGTGTCCAAGGTATTTAACTTCTAGGTGATGGCAGCTACCCTCTCCTTCTCTACAATCAACTGAAATCTGCTGCATCTGAAAATACACAATGCTACACCAAGGCAAAGCTCCAGACACTTAATGACCTAGATGTACAAAAGACAAGGAGTAACCCACTGAAATTTAATTATTTATCTTTTCTCAGTAACTCCCCCTTCAATTTCACAAAACCACATTAAAAGTGTAGATTCATTTTTAAAAACACTTTAGAATGCATTAAAAGAAGCAAGACCAAGATTGTATTTTGTCATCTGGTATGTGCCCAGTGGCTATCATTCTGCACTTGAATGCTGAGCTCTGTTTAACATCTTGTGATAGCAACACCCAAACAAAAAAAAAAGCCTTTCTGAGCTGTAAGTTTGCCACTCTGTCAGGAAGTGGCTGCACAGCTCCAACTGCAGGTGATAGCACAAAACCTTATCCCATCTCACCAGACTGATACCAATATTTCTAATATTCAGACTCATTTACAGCTTTTCTTTGCAATCCCTTCACTCCTAGTATGTGTTTAGCACAGTTATAAGCATACATGGTGCTGTTTCTGGCTCTAAACTACAGTGGAACATGATGGAATGAAATAAGCTTCTCGTCTCAGTTGCTCTTGCTCCTAGAAAGTATTTGTTTATCTAGAGCCAATGGCTGCTCCCATATCTATGTAATGACTTCCTCATAGCAGTCAGAGATTACCCACACCACTGATCACTTTATTACTTCAGAATAGCTGTTTATTTACTTTAGTGCAGCAGTAACATGCAGGGATAAAGCTTGTCACAGCTGGGCAAACTCACCATATTCCTTACGCAGGTGGTCTGGAATGTGGGGCTCATAACCTTCCTTCTCAGGGACCTCCACAAATTCATCTTCATCCTCCTCGTCATCATCGTCATCCGAGCCTTTCATCTACAGAGATAATTTTGTTGTTTTTTTTTAATGTGAAGACTGCTTTTCATTTCCCTTCACACTGAAAATATTTCTCAGACATCTTGATAGCCCTGCTGAGACTGCTCTATGTCAGAAGTATTTCCCTAATTATGTATTTAACCTTTATCTAAGATTAGGCCTTTGCTTAACATTTTATCTCTAAAGCCATACTCTATCCTAAGGGCTTCTTTAAAGCCCCTTTTATCCATTAGAACACATGCAGTTGGTGAAGTCTGAGAAAGTGTGAAGCTATAAAATAAGGCCAAAAAAACTTGAAAAAACCTCAAGATTTTGGCTTAATGAACAAATTATAGCCTTCTCTCTTCTTATTTGGTTGATTTTAGTCATTTAACTGTGCCTAAATAGTCTGTGGCAAGTTAAATAGAATCATAAATGGTTTAAGAGCTCAAAACCAGAGCAGACAAACTACAGGAAAAGCTGATGGACTGGCAAGCTACTACTGACCAAAGTAGGAATATTAAGGTCCCTATACTATAGTGTTCGCTGTGTTTCTTCACAACAGCACTAAAAAAAATTAGATACATTCATTTCTTAACTAATTTGGTACATCCTAACCATTCATACCATTAGACTGCTCACATTACCATGGTGAAGACCAACAAAATGGGCTTTTTAAAATGTGCACTTGGTCTATATGGCAGTCTGAAACTGAATATCTATGACTAGCTGAAAAATAAAAATGGAGTTCCTACCAACTACCCAGGGTAATTCATTCACATAAGTGGCTTCCTATACATCATTTCAGCTAGCTACTACTGCATATGTGCCAGCAAGTATCTACATTTTTTTTCTAAGCTTGTTCCACACCTGAAAATGAATTTTTCTTCTATACTATGCATAAGATAAAAGAATCTGTGCCACCTCAGACATGGCCTGTACTATCAGAACGTTAAAATAGCAGTGTTAGCTGCCCTAAAAAGGCAACAATGATGGAGGTTTTTGGCTTTACTTTGCCTGCTTACCTCGGGAGTCACCTAATTCTTCAAAACAACATAATTAGCACATTATTGCATGTTTGCCACGTGCTTTTACAAGTCTAGGAAATAATAAGGGTATCCACTAAAACCAACTTTACCACAGGCTATCACTTTTTCTCAACTTCACTGCAGCAAGCCAAAGCACCAGATGAAGAATGGTATCCTACTTACTATTTTCAGACACATTCTTTACTTCTCCTACTGCACCTGACTTATGTTGATATTCATATCAACTACTCACTGTAACAAGCACTGGAGGATACTGCAGGTTTTGCCTGCAGCAGAATTTTCCCAATTTAACTCACTACTCTAATCGTGTGTCACAGCTGCACAGCTGTCTTCCTTCAAATCACACGTGTACTCTGAAACCAAAAAAACCTAGAAACCAATCTTGGTTTATTGAATGTAGTTACAAATGTTAAATAATATATTTTTTTTTAAAATAGCATTTCTTGACTACTTGTAAGCTGGACTGAACTAATTTCTAATGAAGATAACTATTTGATATTAATACCCATATTGATACACTTAAACATATAAAGAACCAGTGGTGCAAGCTAGAAGTACAATTCTTTCCTTTGTTTAAAAAATGACTTTAATTTAAGAAAGCTGCAATTCCAGTGGGGAAAAAAATAAAAAATTACTGTCCTGAAGAACAGAGTAGATTTACTACTGCATTCTTACCAGAGAACACCTAATTAGTCTTCATTTTAAAATAAAGTCTCAGCATAATCATGTTTGAAAGTACCCTGCTGACAAAGAGCAGTAACAACCACAACTTAGTTTCTTCAGCCCAATAATCACTACCTCAAGAGCTGACAACCTGCAGGCTATGCTGGAAGATCCTGCACCAGAGTTTACTTTTTGTTTCCCACTGCAATTCCCCCTCTACTCTGCCTTGGTGAAGTCACATCTGGAATACTGCATCCAGTTCTGGGCTCCCCAGTTCAAGAGAGACTGGGAACTACGAGAGAGTCCAGTGGAGGGCAATAAAGATGATGGGGGGAATGGAGCATCTCCCTTATGAGGAAAGGCTGAGAGAGCTGGGACTCTTTAGCCTGGAGAAGAGAAGGCTGAGGGGAGGCCTTATTAATGCCTACAAGTATCTAAAGGCTGGGTGCAGGGAGGATGGAGCCAGACTCTGTTCAGTAGTTCCCTGTGACAGGACGAGGGGCAATGGGCACAAGCTGGAACATGGGAAGTTCCATTGAAATATGAGGAAAAACTTCTTTATGGTGAGGGTGACAGAGCCCTGGGACAGGCTGCCCAGGGAGGTTGTGGAGTCCCCTTCTCTGGAGATATTCAAGACCCTCCTGGATGCAGCCCTGGGTAATGTGCTCTAGGGGATCCTGCTCTAGCAGGGGGGTTGGACTAGATGATCTCTAGAGGTCCCTCCCAACTCTGACAATTCCATGATTCCTCCTCATCCGAAAGAGAGAAGCCATTCAGGCCCTACCTGGCATGGCCAAGACTGATGCACACTGAACCTGACCTTCACAGAAGAAACCAAAACAGAATTCTAATGCAAAGAAAGGGTAAAATATTCTACCACTAATCACAAACTCACAAAGGCACTAGACATGAAAGAAGAACATCTGTGTTAAACTGCAACTTTTCAAAGGCCTTCCCAGTAGCCTTCAGAAAGAAAAACATCATCAGGTTTTGTACTCTGCACAACAGAAGAGGGCTAGACATTGAAGAGAACTTTGTTTTTAATTTAGTTTCAAAACACTGCTGGTGGTGTCATCTCTTTTGTATCTGTTAGTGGCAACCTAATTAAGTTTGGAAAGAACATCCACTCTTATTCCTCTAGCTCGAATCAGGGCAACACTGAACTTTCTATATTCAGGTTCCATTTCTCATTTAGCTATTAAAAAAAGATATCACCAAACTAAAACTTGTTCTGATGATCTTGGTCTACAATTTTGTGCCATCATATAAAAGCTGACTAATTTTTACCTTACATAAGAGGGAAAGTAAATTCAGTGTGTTTCCATAGTCTATATGCAGAAGCAGTTTGTAAACAAATAAACAGCAACAGGTTTAAGGAATTGAGAAATAATGTCAAGCTAGTAAGAGGAGGAAAACTCAGTTCAGACTGATCATTTAACCTAAACTGCAGATTATACTTAAATATCAGTGGGTATAACACAAGTACTCATGTGCATGGCATATCTGAGAGGACTAGAAAGAACTCAGAAGAGTTCTATCTTTAATTGAAATTTCTCCTCATTTATTCACATGCTGTTGAAGGCACGTAGCTCTCTGTACATTAATATACCAAAATTAAGTGGGCTTCACTAATCTCCAACTTGAAAACTGCATTAGAAGCAACTTTGCTGAATTACCTGCATGGTGTAAAACTTTAAGGCCTGACAGAGAAAAAGCATAATCAGATGCAAATTCACTTTGTTTAGGTACAACCCATGAACTGTGCATTCAAGTACTATAGAAAACATTAATCATAGGAAACTGTAATTTTTGTTATCAGTCTAACACTAATCAAAAGGGAAACCTGTCACTACCACTGACCTGTGAAACGTCCCAATTATACTCTTTGGAAATGACAGGAGCACTTAACTTCCTCACTGAGTAAATGACGACAATCAATCAAGTTTGAATAACAATGAGCCACGGAGCTGAAAATTATTTTTTGTATAGAATCTACCCAGGAATTTATGAAAGGTGAAAAGCAACCCAAGGTTTTAGGGGCATTATGGCTTTCAGCTAGTGCAGTGCATATCAAACACTAAACAGAATTTATGTGTTTTAATTTTCTAAAAGGTAGATGTGGACTTGGTGCTACAATGCATAACATATAATGCCAGATTTTAAATATGGGGGTCATTTTCATAAAATATTATGCTTATTGTTCACACCCTTGAATTTCCCTGGGGTTTTCTATTGGGTTTAGATTTCCTGTAAAAAAAAATTAACTGCTTAGCTAACTATCAGGAATTAAGCCCCTTTTTATCTTCAAACAGACATGAAGTCTTTATTTTTATATAATCTTTAACAAGATAACTTATCTTTTTACTTTAAAATATTAGAGTCTTCATGTTGTAAATTTTAAAAGTTGCACAGGAGTAGTGGGTAGTTATAACTCAATTTACTTCATTCCAGTGGTATCTCATCAGAACCATTGCTTTTATGCTGCTTAGTTCCATTCCCCTTCTACAGAAAGGGGAGCTCATGGGCAACATTACAAGTCAGAGAAGTATCTTTTTTTTTTTTTTAATTCCACTTTTCATACACCAAGAATGTTCCAAAGCAAGCTCTACAGATGCAGTATTTAATGCCACCTAATGTTTGCTTTCCACTATTGGTCAACTTTTTCAGTCAATTAAAAAAGTTAAACAATTGACAATTAAATAATAATACATTTTTGAGTGACAGAATTAGGAGATTATAATCCTTTATGAATGAGTGGTCAGGTACTTGCAAACAAGAAAAACAAGACTACAACAAAAAAAGGCAATATGGCATTTTTAGTGTGCCATCTCTGAAAGGAAGCAAAGTATAAGCTGAAATGATAAATACTACAACATAAAGCTTTTCTTGTAGTGTACAGAATTAAATGCCTCTAAGATAAGCAGTCACACAACTGCTTGTTTCTCAATAACCTGTCAAAGAATGTGGAAAAAAAGATCCTGTTCTCAAATCCATTCTAATTATCAGGTGATACAAGGAAAGTCACTAACACAGTTTCACAGCCTTATCCAGTGATAGAGGGTAAACCACCTAACCACGTCCTCTGTCACTGGAGGATGGCCTACCTGGAGGGAGACCAGACTCCCAGACATCAGAGGCTACTTCCACCATCAGTGCTCCTCAAGTTGTGTGGAGAAGGGAAGTTTTTCCACTTAATCTGCTCTATAATGCTGACATTTGTTTATGGATTGATCCCTTTACCTAAAAGAATCATGCATGTAATGATCAGAGGGCTGGAGCATCCCTCCTACGAAGACAGGCTGAGTGAGCTGGGATTGTTCAGCCTGGAGAGGAGGAGGCTCCAGGGAGACCTTATAGTGGCCTTCCAGTGCCTGAAGGGGCTACAGGAGAGCCAGGGAGGGACTGTTTACAAGGGTGTGTAGCAACAGGATGAGGGGCAATGGTCTTAAACTAGAGCAGGGTAGATTTAGATTGGATATTAGGAAGAAGTTCTTTACCAAGAGGGTGGTGAGCACTTGAACAGGTTGCCCAGGGAGGCTGAGGAGGCCCCATCCCTGGAAACATTCAAGGTCAGGTTTGAAGGAGGCTCTGAGCAACCTGATCTACTTGAAAAGGTCCCTGTGCACTGCAGGGGGGGATGGACTAGATGAACTTTACAGGTCGCTTCCAACCCCACACATTCTGTGATTTGCAAAACTATGTGTTGTGTTTTTTTTAACATGGTAGTATTCCTGACTAGATATCTCCCTCTGAGAGGAAACAAGCTTTAGGCTAGACAATTTCCAGATTCTTGGGCTGAACTTATTTGCATTTGAAAATACAATTAAAAAAAAAGATAGAAATCACACATGCATTATTTTCATAGTAATCAGATTTAGAAAGTCTCCTCATTTCTCCTAATTTCCATTAAAAAAATTAAAATAGCACTGACTTTCCCAGCTACACAACTGCAGTCAAACCATTTTGCTCCCTAGCTCATAAAAAAAAATTGAAAAAATAGATGTTTCTTTATCAGTCTCTATCGTACTAAAAATACTGAAAACAAATATCAGATGCCAGTAGAAATGCTTCTTTTACTTTGGAGTTAACACTCCAAGAGCCTTCAGCTATTAGTGCAGCCCAGTGCAACCACTGCCCCAGTTCAATACTTTGCTCATCCATCCCAACCAGTAATAAATGCAAAAAAACCTTCCACCCACCATACAGCACTTGGAAAGATGTGAAGAAAAGACTTTGGTCTTGTTCCCAGTTTCATACAAATTGGTTGCTACATTCTGTTAAGAGGGTTTAAAAACCTGAGCCTCTGCAATCATAATTAAAGCAAGCAATACAATGACTGAAATCTAGAATGTGATCAGTTTACAGGACTAGATGTACAGCATTTACTAATTCTTTTAGAAAAAGAAGGAAGAGAAAAGATAGCACACAAAGAAGTCATATCTACTTACTAAAACACCACTCACAAACTACAGCTGGGACCATTAAATAAATTTTGCATGGTCTAATTAACTTGGTTTACAATCTCAATTACTTTTCACCCAAGAAATCACTTTTGTTCAGTTTTATGCGTCTGTTTCTCTTTTTTTTAAAAAAAAAAATGATGTAAGGCATCCTCAGACAAGTGAACTCTAAACTTCATTTGTCTTTCAGCAGGCTTGATGGCTATGCATTTAAAAACCCATTCTATCTTATAAACTAAAAATTAAATGTACTCAGCTGTGATGGTCGTCATTGCATCTGCTATTTATATGCTAATACCCTCCCTGGAAGATCTTGCAAATTATTCCACCATGCCAATATCTCATGTGCATCTACTCAAAGCCAACTAAATATTTTTCTGGAGGCGGAAGATTTTGGTTAGGGAACAGAATATTTATTGCCATAGAACCTAGTCAAAGGGGCAACCTTAAGCACATACATTTGTTATTTGACCGCTACACAGAACAGGCTTCAGTCATTTTAAATGAAATTTGGGGCTATTCTGCTTTAGCAAACACTGACTGGGTAAAAATCATTTCTCCAGTGGCAGTAATAGAAATTGAGTAATCAAACAGTGTATCTTGGATGTAAGGATTTTTAGAAGTTCCTCCTTTTTATCCATTTATATTATCCAACAGAGGATGAACAGGAAACAAATGCTGGCATTTTGGCAGGTTTCAGAACCACGCTTGAGTCTTCCTGTGTGCAACACAAGGAAAACAAACTACTAGAAGAGCTGTGTTTATAGGGACCTCCCCCACACACTCCCTCCCCTTTGCTCTGTGATTTGAGCATAAATTCAAACATAGATGACTGGAAAGTAGATACGTGGTTCAGGCAAATCATGTTTTATGTTTACCAGTAAAAGCATCACTGTTCATTCTATTTGTAGTTGCTCAACAGCACAGGCTACTTGTCCAGGCTGATTTTTATTTAGGAATGCACTCTTCACACTATTTCCAAATATTAGTAAAAATGCTTAGAAGGCTCCAGCCCAACTGTTAGCCTAAGTATAATGTTGGAGAAACTGCACACCTTGCTCCAAATTCCTTTAGCAAACTTTTAGCAAACAAATTCCTTTTACAAACTACCCACTGAGTCAGGTTTTTTTTTAAAGCCATGGATAAGAATTGTAGTCCTGTCATAGCCCTGGAGGTGCAAGCTTGAGGTTTACTCAAGACTTGTGCCACAGCCCTCTCCATCCCACCCAGTGATAAACAGAGCTCAGATGTGTACATTGGGAGGTCAACAGTGGTGAGGTGCATTGCACAAAACCTTTATCATTCTAGTAGCTATTGAATCTCTGGACTCCAGCAGCATGTGACTAGAAAGGGTTTTAATAAAAAGCAACAAAAATTTACTCAAAGAAAGCAATAGGTCTGGAGGTGCAAGTCAGTTCAAAAAACCTTGGATCTTAATGAACTATTGTTCAGAAGAAATTAGTATGTCCAATATATACAGTGGACTAACGTGCATTTACAGTTTCATAGAGGACAGCAAACAAAAGTAGTCTGGAAAATTTAACAAAACTTTTATCTTGGGAAGATATTGCAAGGCAAGTTTACTACTTCTTCAGCAGTAACCACTCAAGATACATCCTCAGGTGTATTTGCATACCTCACTATTTGGGCTCCTACCACCCACCAAAATCAACATTACTTGGCTGGATAAATATTCTTAAGCCTTAAGAAAGTATATTAAAAAGGCAAAGTTCTCTTACCTAATCCAAATTTTTCATAAAATAAATAGTCATTCAGGGGAGGTGTAACAGATCTATTTAGGCTGCTGAAAATCTCCAAGTCCAACAATGCCTTTCCTTTCATGCATCCCAGAGAGCTAAAACAGAAGCCTGCTACCCCTCATTATTAAAGCTAACAACGTTCTCCAACATAAAAAAAAAAATTACTCCAAAATTTATGCAGACCACCTATATTTAATTTGTTTCATTAAAAGTGACTGTAGTGTTTGTCCCTTAAATGTCTTTGTGTATTATTGATACAAAAATAAAGGTTACATCTTACTTTTAGAAGTACAAGAATGTATTTCTCCCATGCAGTTACTGTACATACTGCAGGCACTACATTTTATTACACAACAAAAATAATTTATTGTAAGAGTATTATCTGGTATGCTTTTTTCATCCAGTTTTTAATTCACACTGGAAGATGACCTAATCATATGTCATTCCATCAATTTGAGCCCTCTGATTAGAATAAAGACTGACCTTCATACTTGGATCTGCATTACCTGAGTTATGCAGTTACTGAAAGAACAGTCTCACTATCTGAGCTTGATGCTGGTATAGAAGTTGTCTTCTCTGGATTAGGTTCCAGTCAGTTCAGGTCTCCACTGCACCAGCAGCTCTATTGGTGGTGCAAGGGAGGCACTAAGAATCAATCATCAGGGGAGGAAACAGAGACAAGACTATCCCTTTTGATTGCTGCTTGTGTTTAGATCATCTTTAAGCCAACCATAAAATCCCTGCTGAAATATAAGCTGCTTCCCTGTTCAGCTCCCACATGTAGTACAACAGCAGGCTGCACGAAAACACACCTGCTAAAAAGTAGGTTTGGTAACTACATAAAACACTAAGAAAGAGATGACAGAATTTCATTTTTAATGTTTCAGGAATTGTAGAATGGATTAAATCATTTTAACAAAAAAAGAGGCAAGCATAAAATAGTGTTGCACACATTACCTGTGCCTGGAAAACCAAACTTGTTTTCTTCTTTTCTTGACTAAGGACACTCTGCCAAGTGCCTACTCAATTTTCCATTCATCTTAACACAAAAGGAAAGGTTTGCAGGTTCAGAGGCTGAGGTGTGATGAAGCCTGCAAAGCTACAGCCCAAGTGTCGTGCAATCACATTTACAGTCCGTGCTCAGACAGGAATGTAGCCAGAGCAGAGTTCCCAAGGTGTTCCACAGAATCATAAAACAGTTGGCTTGGAAGGGACCTTCAAGATCATCTAGTTCCAACCCCCCTGCATGCGCAGGGACACCTTCAGAAGCTGAAGGACTGCCCTCATTTTTGTCACTAAAGTGCTTACTTTAGTGCTGTGCAGCCACTGCCAAGGCTACAAGTGTCACCCTGAGCAGCCACTACACTCCAACCACCCCTCCCTTCTTCCCAGACTAACCCTTCCCCTCCACACACTGTTCCCTGCACACCACTTCAGGTGAAACTGTTTAAAGCCACAGTTTAAGGCTGTAGTGAAGTCCAGGACTGGCTACATCCATTCCTGGACCAAAAAGTTGTTTTATGGTCTGATAACTTGAAGGTCAACCAAAAATACCTTTCTTTCCCCCTCCACAGAGTAGTCTTTAGGTTTTCCAGCACTGTTCTGAAAGTCCAAATTATGAGATCAACAGCATTCCTGTGACTCCCTGAAATATTTTAGGCAGCATTTAAAATTATTCAATTCCTTTATTATTCAGAGACCACAATAAAAGCTAAGTTTTAGAGCTGCTGGGAAAAAAAAAGAAATCTAATTCACTAGTCATCTTCTTGATATTTTAGGAAATGTGATTTTCATCTAAAATATAACAAGATTTCTGTTAGCACCCATTCATGGAAAAAAGTCTTACTGCATTTCAAACTCATACTACTAAAACTTTGTAGCCACCACCAATGTATACATACCCCTGTCTCATGATACAGTCTGCACACACATACACTGCAAAATCAGTAATTAAACTGCAGCTTACACCAATGATCACATTTATCAAATCAATCTGAACTACACATCTATTAAAAATTGTTTCAGATGCTGTATTTTTCACAAATACACATCTCAATCAAGAAAACCTAACTTATTACAGGCAACATCAACAAAATACCCTCTGCAAGACACACCTTACCTTACGTACATTCCTGATTGTGGATATGAGGCACAAAGATATAATGAGATGTGAATATAGTTATTTTAATATTGCACTAACTAAATTTGAAGATGTTTGTGTGTTCCAAGTCTGAAAATTTCATTCCTTTTCTGTTTTTATAAACACTCATTTAGCAATTACCTTGACTGAACCTCACAAATACAGTCAATTCACTTCACTACCTTGCTTCCCCCTCGCAAGGTAGGATGGATAAAAAGCAGGAAGCAAATTTATTACCTACTACTCACAGAGTACACACTGCTCAGTATTCATAGATGAATCAAGGGAGATGACCCTTCGGCCTGAAAACTTAAATACTTAACATAAGGGTTAACTTGATGATAGAGACATCCTACTTTATTTTACACTCTATTAGAAGAGCTCCAAATTGCATTGTGCGACCTGCGAATCAGATAGGGATCAGAGGTCGTCACAGTGACAACTTTAAGAATTCATGGCTAGATCTGCATAACGAGATATTTTTAATAACTTTCTAACAGCTGCACAGCCAGTGCAAAGCATAAAATGCACCCCAGCAACACTCAGCTCCAGAAAGGAAAAAGAAACCTCAAAGCAGCACACCAGCTGATTAGACACTTTAACAAGAATACTGTTTTGAGGGTTAATTTTGCAGTGGTTTGTTTTGTATCAGTCCTACATCCCAGTAAGGCTTAACCTGAAAAGCTCTTTTAGCTGAAAAGCTAGTAAAAAATAGATGTTTCACAGATAGGAATAATTATCATATGACTGATAAAAATGTGGGAAGAGGAAAAAGGAAATATAAGCATCTGTGTGACTTATTACACATTTTGTGTTCACTATTACAGTTACGGTTGACCAGGCTTTTTTGATAAAGATTAGCTAGACCTAATAAAAATAACAATAATAATAATAATAATAGTAATATTGCCTGGGCTACTACTTTGACCACACAAACATGATTAAACTTTATTCTGAACACATTACATGCTAATGATGTATAAAATCTGATAAAGGACATCTTTAGGTGTAATGGTGATTTTAACTATCGAATTTTCTTATATTTCTCTTACATTTTAGAAAACAAACTAACAATCAACACCAAGTTGCTATTCAAATCTCAACATTAAGCACTTCTGGTTTGCAAAGGGTAGTTTTGTTAAGAGTTAGGGGTTTTGTTTGTGTGCAATTTGAAAGCATCACCTGGGGAAAAGACTTCTTTTACAAAGGCACCTCCCTTGCTCCTTAGTCTGAGTATGTTTTATCAGACATGGGTTCACACATGGTGAGGGATCCCTAAAGACAGTTATCCCTCAGAAATAACTCCTCTAAAATGAAGAAAAAAGAGGATGTGAGTACAAAAAGCTGTTACAGAAAACAGCAAGCAGTCAGCTGGACTGGATTCTCTAAGGCGACAAAAAAAGAAGGAAGAGAAAACAATACAGCCTTTGCTTTTGATCTAAAATTCAAGTACTTTTTTTTTAAGGCAGGCACTAGCTTGACTAAAAGACAGACTTAAAAAAGAGCTGGTCATAAAGCTACAGGATTATTAGAAATAGTATAAATAACTCATTAGCATTGATAAAATGCCAAGCAGTAGTTGAAGACATGGAAAAAAACCAGCAACAGCCTTGCAGCCAGACTGGTAGAGCTCTTGGCTTAATTTATTGCATATCAAATTGTAATCTTATGTATTCAAATATTTTAAGACCCAATTATGCCCAGCAAATATTTAACTTGTAAATATAATTTGTAACAATTTTAGGACATTATTCTTTCAGAAAAAAAAGACTTGTATTTCAGTAAGGTTTGGGGATCAGATCAGGTTCTGGACAACACAAGGACAGCCTTCTCCAAATCTAATTATTAATGGCATTATTGAATTCAACCAGATGTTTCACATGGATAAAACTAAGTACATGAATAAATCAAGATTCAAGCGCACGCTTAGATTTGACAGAAGATAAGGGAAGGTGAAACAAAAAGTAATGAAGACAGTTAATGGAAAACTATATATCCCTGGTTGTTAATATAACTTGAAACTAAAAATCCAAGATGTCACAGGCCTGTTAAACAATCACTCTGCTGACAGACAAATGAGCGGGATGTTTCTCACATCATATTGCTTCTATCAGGCCAAGTTTTAGCCAGCCTGAGTAGTAAACCTTCCACTGCTTCCCAAAGGTAATGAAGAGATAAATGTACTCCCTGTGCACAAAATATAAGCAAACTACATTTCTATTAATAATGTAAGAATTTCAAATATTATCCTAGTGGATAATCCTTTACGGAAATTATGTAAGTGAAAGGTAGCGTGGTGTGATTATTACACAGTTCACACTCTCATAACTCCTAAAATTAAAATATCATTTGCAACTAAGCAGCTGCAAATCAGAAATTAAAGAGGAAAAAATATTTAGTATTTTAAGAAAAGAGAGAAGGCATTAACAAATGAAACTATTTCTAACCAGGAAAAACTATTTATTTAAAGGAACATTATCAGCCATAAGCAAGTTATTCCTACAAAAGAATTAAACCTTTGCAAACAGGAATTTCTATTTAAATTTCTATTTAAATACCAATCTCGACCACTGATTACAATTATACTTTTACAATAATTCATTTAAATCAAGTCAAGAATTAACTTGGAAGTGCCTGGAAACACAGACTGAGATGACGGCTGGCTTTGGATGGAAGTGGCATGGAGAAAAATGCAGAGCATGCAGTATGCACTCCCTCTACTGGGGACTGAGATTATTCTGAGCAGGCATTCAGAGAAAGAAAGGGATCTGTCCGGGCATCCAGGTACCGTGACACAAAAGGCCTTTTACAGCCTCTGCCCTCTTTCCCCAGATTCAGCTAAAAGTCAGTTTCACAGGAAAATGTATTAAAACCCTCCTTGTTTATACTCTCAAAGTGCATTTCCTATCAGAAACCAACACCCAGCTCACACCCCAAACAAGTATTTAACTACAGTGAACATAACTGGTGTAAGCACACAAACTCATTTGTCTTTGACCAGCACTGTAAGATTTTAATTTTTTGTTTAACCCCCATCTATTTAAAAAAATTAACAGCTCAGGAAGAAATGCATTGATGTCTTTTGATCTGCTGAGGGCACAGCAATGGGAAGAAGGAATGTGTGGCCTGGGCAGCTGGGATGTATTTACACTTATAAAATTTGTTGGAAAGGATTTTTTTGTAGACATTCAAAGGAGAACCTTAGTCTTTTTTTTTTTCCCCTCTCCTCCCACAGCTACTGAGAGTTAAGCACAGAACAGTGCCATAGCCTATTGGTGTTGCCAGGGTTTAAATGTTATGTAAAAATCATGGCCCTCTTTTATAATTAAGACTTTCTGATGGTTTGAGTTCTTCACTACCACAGGAGACAAGAAAGAGGTGGTTATATCTCATCACTATAAACCACTTCAAGTCAAAGTGTTTCACTGTATAAAGTTCTGTGCTGTCCTGCAAGTGACTCCATCTAAGAGAAGTTCCATAAACCTACAGAAAGTTCTCCTGTAGCTTGCAGACCACTGAGCCTTTTCCATTCTTCAGTAAAGGCAAAAAAATTACAGAGAAAAGAATTTGTGCTAATTTTCTAATGCACTCTTATTGCCTAAGGATGCTGCTGCCTTGCAGACTAGTGCTCTGTGATCTGGGAAATGAATCAAGAAACAATGAAAAGCATAGAGGTAATAGGTAGTGAGGACTGCCACAAGCAGACACCTTCCTGGACCAACCAAATGATTCTTCTGGCAAGACAGGCCAGGTAACACCCAGCTTCTTCCTGGGTCATTTACAGCCAGCTACAAATAAAACCACTTTGTCCCTGAAGGTAAGGCTTGGCTGTGGTGCAGGATCATCACAACACTCAAAATGAACAAACACACAATTCACCTTTACGTTCTCTAGCTCACAATACAGGTACCTCACATCTCAGTCTCTAACTGCCATGAAAACTGCTATCCTTTCCAAATGTAGAGATTGTCACAGACCAACTACAAACTAGACAATTTACACAGGACCCTCCACACTCAGACACTTTATTTATACTCTGTGCTTCCTAAATGCTCCCCATGTGCACTCTGTGCTTACTAAATGCTCCTCTTCATCTCTAGGTGCACACATCTCTACACACAAGCAAGTAACAGCACTCAGTGACTCCGGGTGCTAACAAGTGACACCCGTAACACCCTGAGCACTGCCAGGAGCTGTGACAGTGCTCTGAAGGACAGGTGAGCAGCACTTCTCTTGGACCCAAACACACTGAAGACAGAAAAACTCTGCCATAGCAAGAACTGTAGTTCCAATGACACAAGGATGACCAGACAGAAGCAGCAATACCTAATGCAAACTGCAATGCTGAATTCAGGAGGAGCTGCGTGTAGTGTTCCACACGCTGACGTGTACAGATTTGACAGATGGGGATTTAATAATCATGGCCTAAGAGACACTGTTTATTTTGCTCTATCACACTCATTTTACTGTGTTTTTATGTTTCAACCAAGCCATCTGACATGAACAAAAGATACTTTACACAGTTTGCTTCTGCAGTACAAAGCTCTCTATGTTCTAGTTATAAATTTAAAGTAACTCAGCACCAAAACTAAATTTGGCTACTTTCCCCTGGAGAAAACCCCTAGGAATAATTACATATAGTTTCCAATGCCTAAGTTAAGACCTCAATCTGCATTGCTTCATTTTAAATGTATTCTTCGTGAGCACTGCTATTTGTTTTCCTTTCTTTATTTTTCTAATGATGAAATTTATTAGCTTTCAACTTTATCTTAATAGCATTGATCAATCTCCAGAAGTGGTAACAATACCACTTTAAACACATACACGCCCACACCCACACAAGAATCAGGGCTTGAACATCCTTTACATTTTGCAAGAAATATAGCAACCAATATTCCATGAAGAGGTGCAGCAAATGAAGTCCTGTCAAGCAAATGGCAGGAATGACAGCAGATGTCTGGACTCCTTCATAGCTGGTTGCATAAAGGTAGCACACATAATTCACTGGAGACAAAAAACCCTCTGACAAGACAGTCTTTCAGTACTTTTCATTCACAGTTGGCATTTTTGACTGGTGTGGTACATCAGTAGGTATTAAGGCAATGAACCAGATTAATCTTGATAAAGCTTCATTTGTACAATGAAACCAAAGTCTACAACACTCAGTCATGGCTAAACGAGGTTACTCCTGTTTAACCCAAGGTGTAATGTCCAGATCAAATTCTTACAATCCAGTCATAAACCAGACTTTGGATGCTGACCCAAAACAATTATTTTCATATCAAGTTATACAATAATTTTTGCAGCTCTGCTTTTTAGCGACATGAACAAGCCAAAGACTACGTTTTGAATCCGAATCAAGTATTTGATATTTCATCCTACATTTATTCACAAGTTTTACCTATTTCACAAAAGCTGTCATAGGTAGCTAGTATTTTTTTAAATCTTTTGACACTTTAAAAGAATTAGGTGTTATATAGAGCTTTAAGATATCCACATTACATCCTTACTAGAGAGAGTAAATGTTCCAAAGCTGAGACACCAGTTTCTTGAACTGTCAGACACTAGCATAGTTTAGCAAGTTGTAAAAGAACATGAGTCATACAGTGTTTACTGAGAAATATGCAGGAAAGAAACTGAGGACATAACAGTGCTACACATGAAGAAACTAAAAGTAAATAAAAACTGAACTTAACCCCTTGCCTATCCTAAACAACAACAGTGCTGCCTTACATGGGTTTGTCTAATAAGCAGGCCCCTGACATACTCTCCAGGTGTTTAGTACAACTTCCTTGGATGAAACTACAATCAGCTGAATTAGTGTACTTATCAATAAAGCTTCTGTTGAAAACCTTGCCAGATTAAGGCTCAAGAGAAAGTGCATTTTTTGAACACAAGCTAAGCGTTACTAATGGTCCCCTTGAGTACAAGAGAATTTTAAGAAACTCACCACTTTTCTTTTTCTCTCTTTCAAGGAAATGTTCATTTCCTTGTATTTCTTCATAGCAGCCTCCAATTTATTCTTGAGATCAATGGCACATCTGAGCCGATCATCATTTACTCCTGCTCTGGTAAATAACTGCAAAGCAAGAATCAACATTTGTATTATTTTTTCAAGACAAACGAGACAAAAAAGTTTCCAATTTTCCTTCATAATGAAACAACATTGTCACAAATCCCTTTATTTTACAAGCAGCAATCAGTGAAGCCACTTTCCCTGCCTAGAATATAAAAGCTAATAGTAACTACTAAAGACAAACAAATGAACAGCTGGTATAAACATTCCCATGCTTGAAGCTCCAGAGCAGTAACATCAACTGACAGGAAGGACACATTGTTTTCTGATACAGACATGTCTGACAAAAACAAGCTGTGTTTTACTTCAGCCCTTTCCAAAGAAACCCCATTTTACTCTTTTTTTTAACAAAAAGTAGGACTCTAGGTAGCATAGCTTATGCTGAGCGCCACAAAACAAGTTATGTAGCTCCTGTGGTCTCCTTTTGTCCACCTGTATTGAAAGAGAAATCTTTTCTATTTGCAGCAACATTTCTTCAACCTTAGTTTCCTCCTTGCTCACTCTCCCTCAGGATTTACTGTACTCCAGTCCTTGCTTCTCCATCTTTTTATAAAAAAATTTTTAAAAAAAGGAAAAATTGTCTCTTTATCCCACCTGAATCCAGGACTGCACAGAAGGCCAGAACTTATTTTTAAGGAGTCTGTGAGCATCCATGATATTATTTATTATGGCAGCATTATCTTCATTCTCTTGCACTTTTATATCTGCTCAAAACAGGGGGGAAAAAGTTAGTGCACAATGTTTATAGTGTCTTTAGTACAGGAGCTAAAGAAGCTAACCAGAAGAAATTAACCTGAAACTTTCTACAATATTTGATCACTTCAGGGAAAGTTACAAACATCAGAATGTTTCTTTGTTCAGTATTAACTTTTCTACTATTACCCACACATTAAAAAAAATCAGAGGAAAAGCTTTCAGTCCAGTGATGACAGAAAGAGTTGTTAAGCCATCCTACTAAGGCATCTCTAAATAAACCACAGACAAGTGCAATCTTACTATTTACATTACATCTTGTCCTGAGTTCCACTCAATCAACTGGGCCTTATTGTACTAGTTTCTGCACAGTCAATATGGAAAAAAATCCCTGCCCCAGTGGCAATAGGGACTTGATTGTCAAAGCAGCCACATATGCCATTACTCAAGTAAAAATGGTACTTTTCACCTGTTAGTCATTCATAAGCCCCACAGATAAATTTCCAGCAGATACCTGTCTTACTGGCTGTTTGCACATGGAATTCCACTAGGACACTATTTGTAAGAGACTTCACTTAGACCATCAAAACACAGACCATCCTAATTTTTCTAGACATATTTCATATTAGCAAAGTTATACAAAAAAGGTGTAATTGTAAACCTGAAGACTTCCTAGCAAAACCCTACTTGCTACTTCTTTCTAGTTGTCAGTAGCAAGGAAATAAAAAATTTGTGACACAGCCAATTAGAAGAATTTTAAATTAGTAGCTTCTACCCCAGCTATAAAGACAGAGGTGAATGGTGAAGCATATGGAAAATAAGATTATGTACTATAAACAGATTGTACTTTTTTTTAGACACAGGAAATTAATCTTTTTCCAGGTATTATGAAGTGCTGCAATATGTTTATGACAACAAAAGTTCAATCTTAGACAGTAATTAATAATATCTTTAAATCACATATAAGGACACCTAAACGTAAGAATGGCTACTAGATCAACCAGAAATAGAAAAGAACTCCCAAATATCTGGTGTTCAGGAACCCAAAGCATTTAAGTCAGTAGAAAAAAAAAACAAACTCCAACTTCAAAGCACTTCAAAGACTGTCTCCAGCTCTATGTGAAAATTTTTTGAGGTACCTGTGGAGATTTCAAGATCTAGAGTATACTTGTGTGAAATGAGCCCATGGTTCCTAACAAAAGTCTGGTAATCATCATCACTGAGAGCAGGGACATCAGATTGGACTTCCAAGCATGTGCCTCCATCTAGTTCTTTTTGCTCAGGTTTCTCCTGTTTCTCCTCCAACTCTTCGTTCTTCTCAGTTCTAACACACTGAGAAACAGAAAGAATGTCCTTGCTGCAGCATGGCTGTTCATCATCCATGTATCCAAAGAAGGACTGGTTAACTTTCACCTCAGAGGACAGGGGAGATGCAGATCTATCCTCATTAGAAGTCATTTGTTTGCTGGGTTCCAGTTGTGTGTCATTCACAGTGAAGTCAAAAGGATCTGGCATCAGAAGCTGGAAACAGTTTTCCATCTCTGTCAGTGTGTTGGCAACCTCTTGGGACATTTCTATCAAGAGACAATTGTTTGAGAATATTGTTTAACAATGTAAAATGCTAACATCTCCATAGCAGATCTACAAAACAAATATGACTGCCAAAGAAGTAATCAATTTATCCAGTAATTAGTGATAATTTATCCATACAGACCTCTCACCGCTGCAGAAATTGTCCTTACAAAAGTGACAATAGTTTTCTCCAGCAGGAAATCTAGAACTTCCTGAGCAAGTCATTTAATATCAGTGCTCTTCCTCTTCCTATCCTCTCTAAAATTTTACTGTGCATCAAAGCTGACACAAATACTTCATAAAATTTGAAGGAGAACAAGGTTCAAGGAAGATATTCTTAGTGATGCTGGTGGGTACTCATTCCAGTTGCTTGTAGGTGCAGCCATGAATATATGTTACTGCTGGAAAGGATGCTACCAATAAAAGTGACTCTAAGAAGGTTAACTCTCTTCAAAATTCCACTCTCATGCATGAGAACATTTCCAGCATGCAGAAAAAATGCAGACACAACTGCATGCAATGTGTATACCAAAGTAATTAAATTAAATAACCCTTTGTAACTGCAACATAATACACTTACTATCTCTGCTTTTCTTCTGTGTTACAGAAATATGTTGCTTAGAGATTCAGCCCCCAGTTAGACACATTTTTTAGCAGCAGCATGATACTTTTCATAGATATCTTACACTGCATCCTGGATTCCTGTGCAGATCATTGCCTATACTTCTTTAACATTATATGCAATATAACTAAGGTCATCAGTCCACAAGGTATTGTGAAGTCTGTGTCTAGTCACAGACACAGAAATTAAGCCACTAGTTACAAAAAGTCTTGTGATACACTTGCTCAAGTTGCTTGAGGTTATGCAATTGTACTTTACTGAATTACAGACCAGGCCTTTACTTGCTGCTTTTTAAAAAAACCTATCTTTTAATACCACCCGAGCTCAAAGGGCTGTCACTTATTTCCCCTGATATTCTTTAGGTGAGAGAGACAGAGTGTCAAACTGTACAAGCTGTAACAAACAGACCATTCCCACCCTCTGTGGTCAGCTATTCTCAGAATTTGCTCTATATAACTTTAAAAAAGGTTGGTTTAAAAACAAACAAACTATAAAAGAACCAAAACAACTCACCTTCCATTTCTTTTTCAGCTCTTTTGGCTTTTTCTTTGTAAATGTTATTCAATCGGTTTTGCTTCTCTTCCTCCCTCCTCCTTTCAGCCACAGTTCTGGCATGTACATCTTGGAAATCTACCTAAGCAGGAAATGAAGAACAAAGTGTAACATTGCTCCTAAGAAATATATAGAAAATCCATTTCCTGAGATTCTTATCTGTGGTGAAAAATCCTCTAACACGAGCGATCAGCCAGCAGCTCAGCAATACTTCCTTTTATCTCTTCTCCTCCTAGAATCAATAACTACAGTAATTCTGAATGAAATTTTTTACTTCTGCTAATAAAGGACTGCTGAGAATCAATGGCCTTAAGAAAGGAATCATAAGGTTGAAGAACAAACCACTTTGATTTCCATGCCTAAATTGTGGAAATAAACTAAGCTTTGGGAGACCTTTGTCACAGCACTGAAGACATGGGGCTATGGGGAACAGGCAGGAAGAGACTACACAGGGTAAGTGTCCAAATGACATGAGAACATCACACTAGGACCACTATTAGCAAAGGAAATTCACTATTACCACAAGTATACACAACATTTCCTGAAGAACTTTGTAAGCAGGGACTATAGAAGACATTCAATCTCATTAAAAAAAATACCAAATTTTGAATTTTACCGTTACATTCGTTAGATTTGGGGACTGAGGGAAAGATGAGCATTCAGTTTCACTTTAGATTCTTATGACAAAAATATAAATATAAATCTGAGTGATTCAAAACTCTGTTTCTTAACACATTTGCAAAGGTTTGTGGTTTTTTAGTTTGTTCTTGGAAAGGATTGAGAATTAAAATATTTTTCATGTCTATTTTAAGGAAAGTAGTCTTGATTGCAAGCCTTGAGAAGAGAAGGCTTCAGGGAGACCTCATTACAACATTCGAGTACTTAAAGGGTGGCTTCCAAGAAGATGAAGACTCCCTATTTACATGGAGTCAGACAGAAAAGACAAGGGGTGATGGGCACAAGTTGATCCTGGGGAGATTTTGATTGGACACAAGAGAATTTTTTCCCCATGAGGACAGTCACACATTGGAATAGTCTCCCAAGGGAAGTGGCAGATTCCCCCACACTAGACAGTTTTAAGTCTCAGCTTGACAGGGTGCTGAGCCACCTCATATCAACTAGAGTAGTACCTAGAAAGGTTGGACCAGATGATCCTTGAGGTCCCTTTCAACCTGGCATTCTGTGATTCTGTGTTATTGTATAAGGAAATCCCTTCAAAAAGAAAAATTAGTTCTTTCCTTTTGATTGCTACCTCATAACTTCCATTGACTTCTACACAGGTCATGTTGAGTGCTGAGCAAGCCTGTACTTTGGTGCTAGTAGAGTCCACAGACTCTCTGGTGCCCTACCTATATTACAAGCATCCATTGAATTTTTGTTGTTACTGCCCCTGAGCTGATAAAGTCTATCAACATACAGCAATGGTTCCCAGATACTGGCATTCTACACCAACGTGTTGGAGCCACACAAGAGAAGATCCTAAAGATCTCTCCTGTAATACATACCTGAACTTACTAGCCACAGGTGAAGCAAACCAAGTCCATCCTACCACTGAAGTTTCTGTATTTTTTGCACAGTCAAGGATTTAATGACTAAAACATCTGAATATTTGTTCAGCATTAAGCAACTAAGTAACTCCATTAAACACTACAGAAATTTAAAAAAAAAACCACCTAAAATGCTTGAACTTGGGCTTAAACGTCCCAAAATATCTTACCATATAACTCTTCTGCTGCTGGAGAATCCCTATGGTCTGCAATCAGTCTTAAGGTTTCTAATAGCATTATTTATGCAAACACTTTAAAGACATGTTTTTTATAGAAAATCCTCTAGGAGCAAAAGGATACTTGAGCTTCCACAGAAACTCACATGAAAAGTATCCATCAATTTAGGATGAGAAGCACACTTACCAAGCTCTTCTTTCATGGGGGAATGGCGAGCACAGAGGGAAGGCAGGGAAAAGAACTAGTTGTACAACCCATAGCAGCACATGGATCACTAGAATGAGCTTTTTTTGGCTTTTAGGATCTGACTTTTCTACCAGGTTTGCACACAGCAGCAGGAGAAACAGATCCTCCCAAAAAGCAACATCACCCACAAACGTGGAATGAAGATACAGAGTCCAGGAACTACAGCCACCGTTTCCAAGAGAACCAATATGTTTATTGAAAGCCTAACACTAATCACTGTTGATAGTCTGAATACCAGAATAGTGTTCCCAATTCTATTGTGTGCACCTCAGAAGAGATACTAAAGCAGAAGAATGTTCAAAACATAGTAACTTGAAGCCTAGAAGGGAGAATTAAAAGCAAGTGTTTACATACAAGAAACTTGTCTTTAATAAAACTCCATGTATGACACACAGTAATTCTGCAGCTGAGGGGAGCCAGCACCTACACTTACTGTCTGTTGCACAGTGAAAGGACACTAGAACTGGACAGCTCAGTAGAGAAATCAGGCTAATTTAAACTGGCAAAACAAGACTTAATAGCTATCCTCAGTTTAAGGCCTAAATATTATTTAATCTCTAAAATGCCTAGACTTTGGGGCTTCACCTAGGAATGAGGTGAAAGCCTACTGGTGAGCAATACTTGTTGCACCCTGAGAAAAGGCGAGTTCAGACTAGTTCTGGATACAAGCCTGGGGTTCTTAAAACTTTACAATACAGCAAGATGAAGAAAAAGTCTACAGTTTGTTTTTTAAAGTCCATGCTCAACAGAATGTCTCCTAAAGACAATGTCATTTCCAACAGCTTTTATTTTACATGTATTGATTTCCTTGCTTTAAACATCTCCTAGTGATCAAGACTTAAAACCATATGCAGAAGTAAAAATGTGGAGTACCTTCTTATTCTGCTTTAAGAAGTGGTATCCCAGAGAAAGCTGCTTGTAGGCCTCTCCGTATTTCTCATGCCAGTCTTGAACTGACTTAATGGCTGCTTTCCTCAGTTTCTGTGCCACTTCTTTGGGTGGGGGAAGAGGCTGCTCATGGTCTATTCCCACTGTGAGCTCCAAAAACTCTTGGAAGTTGGAAATAATCAGTGTCCGGAATTGATGGGATCGGGTGAACAACTCCTGGACGATCTGGAAAGCCGAGAAGCGCATCTCGGCATGTTCCTCATTGAGCCGTGTCATCAGCAGGTGATAGGCATGGCTGATATGTTCCTCTGAAGACCTGAGAAAGGAGGCATCAGTTAAAAAAGGAGGGGGAGTTATTAAAAAAAGAGATTTAACACATAAACCCACAACTTAAAAAAAAAAAATTAAACCAGCAGCCTCCCAGCTCACACAGCAGGGCCCAGGACGGGCCTCGGGGACCCTCGGCTCCCTCCTCCGGCCCGGGAAAAAGCTTCGGAGTCGGGGCAGGCAGCGAGCCCCGGCTCCCACCCCGACCCGTCCCGCGCGGCTCCGGCCGGCCGTACTTGCAGATCTTCTTCAGCTCCTTCATCCTTCCCGGTTCCAGCCGCTGCTCCCCCGAGGTGGTGAGCTCCTCCACCAGCTCGGCGAGGCGTTGGTCCATCTCTGCCGGCAGCGGGACGGGACAGCAGCCCCGCCGAGTCCCTCAGGCCCTGGGAGCCCTGTCAGGGGGCCGGGACCCCGCTAGCGGCCGGGACACCGCTACGGGCCGCGCTGGGCCTCGGCAGCGCCATTGCCCGTCCCTCTGGGGGAAGCCCCGGCCCGCGGCGGGTGGGACCTTCCCCGCCCCCTGCCGCACCCCCGCCCCAGCTGCCGCTGTAACGCGCTCGGGATTGCCCCCTGTCAACAGGACTTTCCACCCGGTGACGATACGTGACGCCACGACACCCGGAAGCGCGGCCAGAGGAACGCCGGGAAGGCTTTGAAGGGACCGCCCCGCCCGTGCGGGGGCGTGTTTGTGTGTCTGTAGTAACCCGTTGATATCCGAAGCGCCTCAGCCCCCGGGCGGGGCAGCACCAGCTCGTGGGGGAGATTGGTCCCTCCATGAGGCTGCTGGCCACCAGGCAGCACCCTGTGACTATGAACCTGCTTGGGATATTTCCAAAGAATCGCTCAAAAAGGCGGTTTGGGGAACAAATGAGGCCACAGCCCGGCCTGGAGACCAGGCGCAGGCCTGGGGATGGGGCAAGGCCGGGGTAGGACGCGGGCATGTGGAGAGGGCGGAGGTGCCGAGCGCTGGGTGCCGGGGCAGGGCGCTGAGGCGATGGCGGGCGGGCGAGCTGGTGCCGCTCGGAGGCCCCGTGGGCGATGGTGGTGACAGGTCTGGTGTGGGGACTGGAGCCCTTGGCCTTCACACTTCCTAGGGGCTTCCTTAGAGCTGTGAGAGGAGTCAAACCTCCATCCTTCCTCTTCCCTCTGACCACAGCCCTCTGAGAGGCTAAATATATGAGGCCACCATTCATGGCACCCTGTAACCCAGCCCCTCCTCACTTCCGCGTAAGAAAGTGAATTTTCTTGAGTAGCTGCTGCTCTCCAGAGCCGGAAGGGTCTGTGCAGTCTCAATAGTTTGACTGCCACTCTCACGGTGAGCTCTGTATACACCATGTAAAACAGTTTGAGCTTCTTGTCATGGATTAGTAGGTTGCAGATGCAAGGATATGGTGGGACAAGCAAATAAGCAAACACAGTCCAGTCCTCACTACCCAAAACTGCAGTATTTTTTCCCAGTGCTTTGACATTTGGCTTCCAGTGGCGTAAACTATGGATTTCCTTCTGGGAAAGGTCCTCCACAGCACTTGGAAACTGTGTTGGCTTTAGAATATTGCAGGGATGAGACAATTATTAGTCCTAGCAAAATGATACTTTTATATATAAAAAACTGGAAGGTAACACAATGGTGAATACAGCCCAGTTGTCAGGAATTTCAAGGGGAGTGTTAGAGCAGAACAGTGTTTATATGTTTCCTTCCTCTTGAGAACCTCACCATGCTTGAGAAACATTATTGGTAACTCACCAACATACGGAGAGGGAAGCTGGTGAAGGATCACAGCATTAAGAGAAGCTGAGGCACTGAACATAGCAAGGGGGAGTTACCTACTTAGGTCTCATCCTTAAAGCACAGCATGGATTCTCCTGCACTTGGATAATGTGGTTAACCAAAGTGCTCCCTCATCTTTTCCCACATGCAGGAAAGCACCCAGCGCTGTACTCTGTGTGTGGCTTTGCTCTGAGGGCATGTGCCTGGCATGTGTCCTGCTGCCCTTAGGGTCACCTATGGTGAGAGAAGGGTTGAAAGGTTTGTCCATATTCTGGTCTGCCTTTGCACCAGCCCTGCAAAGTGTGGTTCAGTGACTGGAGGTGGTGGGATGCCCTGGATTCACTGTTGGCAGCGCCTGACCACCTTTTGGTTTTGGGTGTTCAATTAGAAATGTTCTGCAGGCCCTCATCTCTGAAAGTGCTGATTAACCACTGCTTTGAACATCCTAAAGAAGGGAGGCATTTAGAATACCTATTTGCATTTGAAAATGTTGTATATAGTGGCCTTCCAATAGCTGAAGGGGGCCTACAGGAAAGCTGGGGAGGGGCTTTTCACCAGAGAGGGCAGTGATAGGACAATGGGGAATGGTTTTAGACCGAAAAAGGAGAGATTTAGGTTAGACATCAGGAAGAAATTCTTCATCATGAGAGTAGTAAGGCACTGGAATAAGTTTACCAGGGAGGTTGTTGGTGCCCCCTCCCTGGAGGTGTTTAAGGCCATGTTGAATGAGGCATTGTCCAGCCTGGTCTAGTGTGAGGTGTTGTCGTGGTTTGGCACCGAGTTGGCAGTCAAACTAATAACAATAACACTCTTGATTCACACCCCCCCCTCCCCTAAGGTAGGGAAAGGGAGAAAAATGAGAAAGAGAGGCTTTCTGGGTTGGAAAGTGAAACATTGCTTTAATTATTAGCGATAAGGGATATTTGTAAAGGGATGTGCAACACCTCATCCCCTCCCTCCTCCCCCAGTGACTCTCACAGCAACTCTTCTCCCTGGTGGCTCCAGCTGAAGGGGGGAGTGTCCGGGAGCACGGATGGGGCCCTCGGGTGTCAGATGGGAAGAAAAATGGAGAAAAAAAAGAGAGAGAGCCAAAGAGAGGGTGGTAGAAGAGACAGTAAGCAGAAAAGTGAGTGGAAAAGGAAAACGAAAGGCTTGACTTCTGTGATGTCTTAACCTATACTGAAAGCCAAATAGAGAAAATATTATGAGAAGGGAATATTCTGATTTGCTGATCCTGCCTTCAGTCTAATCTGCTCCCCCGTAAGGGGGGAGGCTTCAGACAGTCAGAAGTGACCTTGGTTATTATCAGTCCACTGGCGCTGCTAACAAGTTCAGTGAAAGAAAAAAAAAAATCAGCAAAGAGCTTCACCCTGGCTCAAACCAAAATAGGTGTCTCTGCTCATAGAAGGGAGGTTGGAACCTGATGATCTTTAAGGTCCCTTCCAACCTTAACCATTGTATGATTCTATGATCCTATGATACTTGGTGGTATTTCCATTAATCCACAGTTAAGGCATGTATTGGAAGTGATGTACGTAAGTTGGTGTTGGAGCTGTGTCTGCTGGCTCTTGTGGTAAGGGAAGACATCATTAAACACTTTCTACAAGCAATGGACTCATATTTTCAAAGAAATTAACTGCAGTTGATGAATATATCTGTATCTTGCAGTGGTTCAATTCTTTCTGATTGAATATGTGAAAACAATGACATCTTGCTTCTTAATAATGTTTCTCCTTTCCTTGTTGCCTTCCTTTGAGTTAAATGGATTTCCACGTGAAAGCCACACACAGTGGCACAGCTCACCTTTGAAGTTTGGATCAGTTAACTCTTTCAATATTTCTTCTTTTTCTATTTCTTTTCCTAATTTGTTTGAACATGCCTGAACAACTGCTTTCTATTGGGATGTTGCTTGCAGAATGAGCATTGCTGTATCTAGAAGCAGTATTTCAAAATGAGCCTCAAGCAACATACTGAACATCTACAAAGGCACCGATTTCATATCCATGCATAATGTTTAAAGAAATCCCTGCAAGGAGCCATATGGTTTTGCAAGGAATCAGCTGATGAATGAATGCTGAGTTGTGAAGCTCATTCACAGGAGTCCCTCAGGCAAATCCCAGTGAGAGCTAAGCTAGTTATTTTTTGTTTCGTTTTGTTTTTTTTAAGTCAAGGATAATTAACGTAAAATTGTCTTTGCTTAAGTTGCGGAGTTTATTTCCCCTTCTTTTTAATGACCATGGTAAATATCCAACATTCAAATGGTTTTATACTTTCTTCATCTGGACCAACCTGATAAAAGGCTGATGAGAACCAGAACACTGAAGAATTAATTTACCTGCAAAAGTGACAAACATTCTGCACCTGGACTGATTTTCCACCGATGTGACTGTTCTGGGCTTGTTCAGCATAGGGGTGTGCAGGACACTGTGCAGTGCAGAGGCAGAGCTGGACACCACCTGCTGCCCCCTCAGAGCCTCGAGGTTGAACATTACTATCAGGTTACACCTGGTTTCAGCAAAGCCTGAGTCTCCTGCTTTGTGTCATGTGGATCATGACAGGTTGTTGATTCAAGAAGTTGCATTTTTTACCTCTGTGCTGAGAGATCAGCCAGAGCAACGCAGTTACACTTTGTGGGTGGTTCTCCAAAGTGCCTTGCACAAGTAGAGACTCTTCCAGAAGCACTGTCCTGTCCACCAGCTCTCCAGGATTACCAACACTATCATCAGTGATAAGAGGCATTTGCAATGGGAATGTTCTCCTGCAGGGTTTCTTCAGGCATGACCAGTTGGTCCAGTATCTTTGGCCAAAGGTGTAAGCAAAGAAAACCCCAGAATTTTGTCCATTGACACCAATTATTTGGATCTGAAGGTTCTTACATAAAAGAAAAGGCATCTGTTCCATCAAATTTAAAAGGTCAAACTGATGGCTCTGGGAAGGAACGTTCAGAGTTTTGTGTAGTACTAAATTTTCTGGTGTAGTCTTTTTATAAAAGAAAAATCTAGGAAGGAAACAGTTCCACCATTTTATTAGATGGTTCTTTGCCTGGGTTTGTTTTCCAGCTTTGCAGTGCAAGAGCATGTCAGGCAGACAGAAAACCCACTGAACTTTTGAGATAGCTGCATTCAGCTTAATGATAGGAAATTAAAAAGGAGGGTTTATTTTCCTGACAGGGTGGAGCTAAGGCCAAAAAAAGCTCCCCTACAAATAATGTGCAGTTAAAATAACTTTTTCAGGCCTGAAGATGCAGGAACAGGGTAAATACTGATATTAAATTGCCACAGAGGAGCTTGAAGCATGTTAACATGTAGAAAAGGAGAGTGCAAAGGAAGAGAAGAACCCCAACCTTCCAATAAGAGGAAATCCAACCCAAATCCTGCCTGAAGACCCTCTGATGATAAATCATACAGTGACAGAAATGCTACTTTCATGGGTATGCAAATAGGACTGCTTTCAAACATACAGTGTCAGCAGAACTTTCTGAAACAACTTGAAGTCATTGCCTTAGGTGTCACATCGACTCATTGACAGTACATTATTGAAGCTCCTTCTGCCTGATGTCTGAGCTAAACTGTCCTTGGAAAGCCACAGACTGTAACAGAACTGTGGTCACTCAAGCTGGTTTCTCTACATGAGAGACTCACAGAGCTGTGGCTTCAGATACCCAAAGGAGCTGCATATTTATTTTTTTTCTTCTTTTCCCAAGGATGTGGAAAAGGAGAGAGCTGAAAGTTATAGCACTGCCTGCAGTTAAAATGGGAGCAATGAAGTCCATTCCTGAGGTCATCACTTGTCATCTCGGTTGGATATGGACGGGCTATGGGGCTGCATGTGTCACACAGTCACTGCACAAACACTGTCCCACCACTGGGTTTCCATTTCAGATTGATCTGTCCTGTTTGTGCACCAGGTAGCTTGAACCCACAGGGACACTGTGGTCACTCATTCACAGGAGCAAGTCCTCAGTCATCCATCAAAATGCCCTGTATTCCCTCAGCACCAGGAGAGTGCCCAAACGAGCATGCTCCTGGCCTTCAGGCTTTTTTGGTATCTCCATCATCTTTTATTAGCAGCAACCAAGAAAGACACATGGATCAAACCAAGCTTTTCTAGGGAATTTCTTTTACTGTCATGATAAAAGAATGCTTTTTCTTTACAAAGATATTATTTATGCAGGTCAGCATTTGCAGGCAGAAGGAAGGTCCCTGGCTTGAGATGAGGAGGTAGTTGGGGCAAAAATAGAGTGCAAAGACCACAGTTTGAGAAAGGAGGAAACATTGAAGCATAAGTAAAAGGAAGAAGGAAGTCTTGAAGAAGGTAGCAAGTCTGGTGAACTGTCTGGAGCCATTAATTTATTCATGCTTTTAAGGAGGTGTTTTGCACTTCTGGGGCTCGACGTGTAGATGGGAGCAGAGTGGGAAAATATTTATTCATGTTTCATATATTAAGATCCCATTGCATGCCCTCAGCTTCTGCAGTGAGTGCATCATGCCAGTCCCACTGACCAATATACATTCTTTTATATTGTGCACTACTAAGACTCCCATAATGATTCACAAACTTCTAGGTAGTTGAACCTTAGTACAGCAAGGAACAAGACTTGGTAGATACAGTCAACACATATGAAGAAGAAGCTGATTTTTAAGAAGACCACGTGATAGCATCCCAGAAAAGCTGAGTGCATTCTGTGTTTTCTGTGCTTCAGCTTGTTTCATGCAAGTGTTAAAAGGCCTCTTAAATGAATCACTGCTACTTTTCCTCTTTGTGTATTAGTAAAATTGATATGAAAGACTGAAAAAGCAGTGGTGGTGAATATGCTTCAGTAAACTATACACAAAGTGTTCTTGACTTCCTAATAAGAGCAGCATAAAGGTCAACTCCAAGAAGGACAGTAGATGAAAGACCAACCTTTTTGCTCCCCTAATAATTTAGTCAATAAAAGAATGAGTCAGTTATTGATACATCAGCAAATTTAGCCCAGGTGAAACTTTTTTCTGGCAGAATCTGTGTGAACCTGTGATCTTCGGATATGTACGACTCTGCTTGGGAGCAACACCTTCATGGCATGGGCTTGCAGGGCTCCCAATGTCCAGTTCTGCCCCAGGTACTGTAACTTGAACTCTAGGAAACTGTTTTAGTTTTGATTTAGATCTAAACACAAAACTAGCACTCAGTAATTTCAAATGGACAAGATACATTTATAGAGATAGTACAGGAAACAGGGCAGCAGTGGGCTCAGCTGGTTAACTGTGTCAGCCTTCTCACCTTAAGACACAGAAAATCAAGAGCAAAGTTTTTCACAATGAGAACAATCAGCCATTGGGATCATCTCCCCAGGAGATGGTGGATTCCCCAACATTGGACACTTCCAAGGTTCAGCTGGTCATCTTGTCTATGCTGTGCTTTTTGCCAAGGAAGGTTGGACCAGGTGATCCTTGAGGTCCTTTCCAACCTGGTGTTCTGTGAAAATACTTATCATTGCCTTTGTCACCATGTTCCTACATGGCCACAAAAGAGGCACAGCCACGGAGAGCCAGGGCTTCCTGATAGTTTATTTGTTTAATAAAAAAAAAAATCTAAAGTTATATTTTCTCATAGAATAAAAATGACGTAACTGATTATTGAAGCCCACGAAGCTATGGGAAGTATAAAGTACTTTACATTTGCAGAGAAGAGAAGAAATGAACTTTGTAAAGCTCTGGCCTCCCTCACCCTTCAGCAAAATCGTGCCTGGGTAATTACACACACACATTCCGTTTCTTTCCCCCTACGTAAGAAGCTCACGGCATTTCTGGCGGTTTTTGAACCACACGCGGGTGGATCAGTGGAGCCAGGGCTGACTGGAGGAGGGGCCGTGAGATGGGAGAGCATCCTCGGTCCCCTCCGAGCCCCTGGGCGGTGGGGCGGTGCGGGGGGGCGCGGGGCTGCCTTTGGGCGCAGCCCCCAGCAGATGGCAATGCAGGAAAACCTGTAGCCTGTCCAGCAAGGCAAGAGCTGGGGCTGAGCTCAATGTTCTTGGAAGAAAGCACCGCCTTAGAAAGCCTGCTTATTTTTAACGTGTCCTGCAAGGGGGGCACATCGTTTTCACTAGCAGCGAGTTATTTCATTTTGTTTTGGTTTTAAAGTATAGGATTGGAATTCACAGGCTTGCAGCACTGACCTTTGGTTCGATGTCCCAGATCCCTTAGGGATCCCCAAACTTCAGGGATAACCTGTGAGGATATCCAAGTGCCCAGGGATTTTTGGCAATCAAAGGTGGAAATTATAATATATATAATATATATCCACATGCCACATCAATATAGATGTCACATATTGTATTTATCATAGAATCCTAGAATGGTTTGGGTTGGAGGGACCTTAAAGATCATCCAGTCCCAGCCCCCTGCATGGGCAAGGACACCCCCCACCAGACCAGGCTGCTCCAAGCCCCATCCAACCTGGCCTTGAACTCTTCCAGGGAGGGGGCATCTTTCTATATTCACATGTATAAAATGTTGCTTAAGAACACTGCTCACAATGCATTCTCACATATTCTTTTACTGCGTCTTCATAGAATCATAGAATCATAGAATGTCTTGGGCTGTAAGGACCTCTAAAGGTCATGTAGTCCATCCCCCCTACAATAAGCAGGGACATCTCACACTAGAACAGATTGCTCAGAGCCCCATCAAGCCTGACCTTGAATGTCTCCAGGGATGGGGCCCCCACCACCTCTCTAGGCAACCTGTTCCAGTGATCCACCACCCTTATATTAAATAACTTTTTCCTAGTGTCCAACTTAATCTAACCTTCTCTAGCTTGAAACCATCACCCCTGGTCCTATCATTACATGCCCCAGTGAACAGCTCTTCCCCAGCCTTCTTATAGGCCCCTTTCAGGGATTGGAAGGTCACTATAAGGTCCCTTTGGAGTCTTCTTCAGGCTGAACAACCCCAACTCCCTCAGCCTGTCTTCAGAAGAGAGGTGCTCCAGCCCTCTGATCATTTTGGTTGCCCTCCTCTGGGCACGCTCCAACAGGTCCATATCCTTCTTGTGTTGGGGGCTCCAGAGCTGTACACAGCACTCCAGGTGAGGTCTCACCAGGGCAGAGTAGAGGGGCAGAATCACCTCCCTGGCCCTGCTGGCCACACTTCTCTTGATGCAGCCCAGGATGCAGTTGGCCTTCTGGGCTTCAATTGCACATTGGTGGCTCATGTCCAGCTTTTGACCCACTGGTACCCTCAGGTCTTTTTCCACAGGGCTGCTCTCTAGTATGTCTTCCCCCAGCCTGTATTCACATCTCTGGTTGCCCCAGCTGCACTTGGCCTTGTTGAACCTCATGAGGTTCACTTGGGCCCACTTTACCAGCTTCTCTAGGTCCCTCTGGATGGCATCCCATCCCTCTGGCATATCAACCGCACCACCCAACTTGGTGTCATCAGCAAACTTGCTGAGGGTTCTCTCAATGCCACTGTCAATAGTGTTAATGAAGATACTAAACAACACTGTTTCCAGGTCAGGAATAAGACTTTAAATACGTCAGAGTCTTTAAAGTGATCGGATGGCTCGCAGTAAGATAGGCAAGGAAAACATTTAATTTGAAGAAGGTATTCCTGAGTATCATGGCAAGGAAACTACTTTTAATGACAATTAAAAAGAGAACATCTCTCTGAGAAAGCACTGAAGGTGGGGGTATTTGCCAAGCAGCTGCTTTACCTGTGCTTGTAAAGGAAAATGGATGTAGTAAAACTTGCAGAAAAACAAACAGGCATTAAAGGTTTCTCGAGGCTTTGCCTTTTATCTGAACACACCTCTACCAAAAAAACGCAAGAAAAACACCCCCCAAAACCAATACAAATAACAACAAAAGAACCCCAAAGACTCTTAAGCCAATAGTGAAAGCATGGAAGATATTTGGGCTTGTTAAGAAATCAATGGAGGAAACCTTGACTGCACCAAAAACCTGGTGAAAAAAACTATTTTTCCCTTTGTATTAAAACTGAAATCACTGCACCTGGCAGAGAAGTGGCTCGTCCTTGAAAGGCCAACTGAGTTGCCAAAATGCTGCCATGGGCACCACAACCACAGTTTGGTTAATGTGGCTCCAGGACACATGATGGAAAGGCAGAGAAATCCATTTACATGTGTGTAAAGACAGCATAAGTTTACTTACTGTAAAGAAGGAATCCAAATTCTCTACGATCAATATGATTTCTCCATATGCTTGTATCGCTGCTTGGGCTCTGGTTTAAATGGTGCAGTAAAAAGCTGTTTGTAGCATCACAAATGCATGTGTAGCAAAAACACACTATGGTGTTTCTTCAAAAGTATCATGACTGTCCTCAAGCTGCACAGAAATACTTTAACATTTATCCATGTTCTGGATTTACTGCCTAGAAAAGCAGCAGGTCTTACTATTTCAAAACGACCGGCTTATTTCAAGTATGTGTGAGCTCGACATGAGCTGGCAATGTGCACTTGCAGCCCAGAAAGCCAACCATGTCCTGGGCTGCATCAAAAGAAGCATGGCCAGCAGGTCAAAGGAGGTGATTCTTCCCCTCAGCTCCACTGTTGTGAGACCCCACCTGCAGTGCTGTGTCCATTTCTGGAGCCCCCAACACAAGGAGGACATGGAACTATTGGAGTGAGGCCAGAGGAGGGCCATGAAGATGACTGGAGGGTTGGAGCACCTCCTCTCTTATGAAGACAGGCTGAGAGAGTTGGGGTTGTTCAGCCTGGAGAAGACAAGGCTCTGAGGAGACCTTATAGCACCTTCCAGTGCCTGAAGTGCTACAGGAAAGCTAGGGAGGTGCTTTTTACAAGGGCTTGTAGCGAGAGGATGAGGGGGAATGGTTTTGACTGGAAAGAGCATAGATTTAGGCTTGACTGTGAGGGTGGTGAGATACTGGAACAGGTTGCCCAGGAAAGTTGTAGATATCTCATCCCTGGAAGTGTTCAAGACCAGGTTGGATGGGACTTTTGAGCAACGTGGTCTATTGGGAGGTGTCCCTGCCCATGCAGGGGGGTTGGAACTAAATGATGTTTAAGGTCCCTTCCAACCCAAACCATTCTATGATTCCATGATTCTATGTCTGTATTATGTTGAATCCTACTGTGGCAACAGCAGGGTTAAAGAATTTAATGAGAAGTTGTAAGTCGTGGGTATTTAGCTGGCATTAGCTTGTGGTCGATACTAAAATAATGGAAGTTTTCCAAGTTCTTAAAAAAAAAATCAGTGATATATGGGAAGGGTACAAGAACAAACTGCAGGAAAGAAATGGTTGAAATAGTGCCTGTAAATAAAGATTTAAATCAGTTTTGATTATTGAGAGGTTAGGTGTTCATAAATTAAAAGGATCTTCAGGGAAAAATACCACATATGAAGTGATCTTGAGTAGAGCAGTGAAAAACAAAAGAAACAAAAGATTAATTCAAACTGGAAACCAGGCACATACTTTACCAGTGAGGGAACAGATTCTCTGTCCCATGATGATGTTTTCCTGACAGATGGGCTCTAACCAAACAACTCTGGATTGTAAATAGTTCTGAGAGTCAATATCTAAAATCAGAACACTGGACATCTGTCACTCCTGGCTCTTTTGGAAGGCATTAAGTTACAGAGAAGACAAAACAGAGGTGGTAGGACATGAAAAACCTGCTGACTCAGTTAGATGGTAAATGTTAAGGCAGGAACCCTGGATACTCCTGCTATGGAGCTGCTAGAGGATCCTGGAGAGAGGACAGGCTGGAGGGGGAGTATTTTGCAAATAGAATATAAGAAAAAGGATATTATGGCACTTGAAAGAGTCCTCAGGTTAAAAGCAACGGCTCTAAATTTCCAACAGTGTTCCCAATTTCAAGACTCAATCACCTAGGGACAGATTAGGGTGACAGGAATGCCTCTCATGGTGGAAAGCATAAAAGCAGCCTCTTTAGCTGCCCACAGCAGGGAGGACTGCTTTGGAGCAGATGAAGTTGTGAGTTTACGTTTTTAATCTTTGGGATTTTAACAGAATTGATCTATACAAATATATGTAATGGCATTTATGAAGTTTTAGAACATACAAGACTTTATGTTTTAGCCTAGACATTTTAATGTTATTTCAGCTGAGTTTGAGACTTTCTGGAGGAGCCAAATGCTCTCTTTTGCTGCTTTCAATATGCAGACAGGCCATCATTTTTATTCACTGAAGGAGCAAAACAGCAATTCAGTTATAGCTAGTGTGCTTTTTTCTATACCTAGCAGTTAACTGGTTAGCTCTCCTATAAAAACATCACCCTTTTTATTCACTATTTTTGAAGTAGGATAATGCATCACTGAAGCTAGAGAGCTGGCAATGGATATGACAGTGAATTCAAAGGAAACAGATACCACAAAGTCTGGATCATCAGAGCGTATGTACATCTGAGATCAACATTTACAAAGTGCTCCTACAGAAAGAAACCAGACTTGTATCAGCAGCAGCAGCCCTCATCTATTCTTCTGTGCCTGACCATCTAACAAGATGAGATGGCACACTTGATGGTATTAGTCCCATCCCAGGGCTGTTGCTCCTGCAGCTGGCCGTGTCTTCATTTCCACACTTGCAGCTTAGCAGTGCAGCTGCTCTAGCCACCCTCCATACCCACAGGATGGTCAAGTTGTGAATGTTTTGAGGGCAAGATACATGTGCAGGCTCCAAAGACTTCAAGCCTGTTCTGCTCACACCTCATGGTAACTCCAGAACAGAGGCAGGAAGCAGGTGAAGCAGGCTCCCATACTCCTGAGACAGGAATGTTACAGCAGACTGAGCCAATTAGAGCTGCAGATTACTCTTCTCACCATAATATCCTCATGCTACTCAGGTATCTCTCTGCAGCTGGCAGACAGACAGCACAAGCCAATGCTGCTTCTTCACTTGCTCCAGCAGCCACCCATAGAGACACTCTCCTGGTGCATCACCTCACCACCTGGCCTGAATTCTCCTCAGTTTCCTATGGTAGAAGTCAGCCCTGTAAATTGACATTCCTTATAGCCATGAATAGCATCAAATAATTTCTGGTGGCCATGAGATCCTGTGCACAGTTGAGCAGGACAATGAGATGGCAAGCAGTGTGCACACAGTTTAAAACAGAAAATCATGTTATGATGCTTGTGAAGAAGCAGCATCTTCTCCCACACCACCTAAGCAGACAGCTCTATGCTGAGGAACCACCCAGTCTTCCTAAAAGAGGAGGGGCAGCACCAAGCAGATGGTGGTTCAAAACCTGCCTGTGGGGTTGTCTCTCTCCTGCACAGCAATTCTGACAGCAGGGACAGAGCAGGGGGAGTGGGCCTGGTTCCAGCTGAGAAGATAGCTGGGTATTACAGCACAACACCAGGATGATGATTAGAAAATAATTAACAGAGAGCCCTATGTAATGTTTTCCTTAATAACCGCATCCAGGACAACCTGAGTTTTCCTAAGACCAATTTCCCCCTGCTCCCCTTCAAATTTTAATGATATATTTCTATGGTTTGAGTTCCTAAAGCAGATCCTGCTCTAGCAGATGATCAGAAGAGGGCCCTTCCAACCCTGACCACTCAGCGACCCTCTGGGTACACAATTGCACCCTGAAGGGCTTCCCGTGGCTCTGGTCTTGCCTCTTCAGAGCAATTTGTCTTGCTGTGATTTGCAAAGAAGGAAAAGGAAATTGTCTACTGATTTTATTATCTGTTTATTTCCTTTTGGGGAATTTGTCTATATGACCCTTCTTAATCTCCATGGGGGGGGAACCAAATATTTAAGTTAGTTAAAGATCTTTTTGTCCTTAAGTGAATAGGCTTTATCATCTTTCTCTCCTCATTCTTCCTCCTGGCTCTGTCAGGAAAAAGTCTTGGCTGGGAACTCAGATGAACTCCCTGGGAAAATCTGCTCCTCTGCTCTGTGGGGTAGATAAAACTATTTCCTTCAGAAATGCACAACATAAAAGTTAATCTTACGGGACAGGAAATAGGGTCAAAGGAGTAGGTACATATGTAGGTTCCAGCCCCTGGGGTGCCATCCACCACTTAACCAGCTTTGGTTTTCCACATTAATTTGGGAATGAGGGAAATGTCTTATCCTGAGCCAGCTGGGCTGGGAAGGGATTTCTGGTCCACTTCACTGACCAACTCCATGCTCCCTGTGCTCCAGCCTCAGTGTAAGAGATACAGACATGAGCAAGCAGGACTGTACTCCAGCTTCCAGCAAGGAATCACCAGGCCCCTTTGCAGCTCTTGCTCCTTCATCCCGATGGTAGCACCATGTCAGGGTTGCATTTCCCTATTTGAGAGATACAACACATTGGAGGCTCAAAGCCCTCCGTGATTATGGTGTATAATGAGGACTCTTTCAAGTGAGGTCCTAATTGACAGCTGAATGAGCTCTGGTGCTAAAACAATCTCGTTTATTTGTTACTCCACTCCTCAAGGTTACCTGTTTTTCTTCCCGATAATATTCCAGCATCCTCTGGGCAAAGGCTGTCTACTACTTTTGTCCCATCAGCACATTCCTGCTTATTGTGGAATATCAGTAATGACAACTAATATCAGCTCCACGACAGATCCCTGAGGAAGCCCATCAGTTACCTTGCCCTTCACACCACCTTTTATCTTATCTCCTCATGTTATTTCTAAGTCCGACCTTCTCCAGTTGTTAGCCAAGGTCACACATAATACTGCACTGCAGCTGGATTTTGTTTGAGAAGGCTCAACAACAATGGCCATTGGGTTGTTATGACATAAATATCCTCCTCTCCCCTTCAGCCTCACTTACAGTTAACCTTCAGGTTGAGTTTTTAATCTCCCCTCCCCTTAAAAACCAACCTCTACAGCACAAGCTCTCCATTTATGAGATACCATCTCCAGGCTGGATATTAGAACACTTCCCTTTAGATTTGAACAATTGACAATTCCAGGAGAGACATCACTTGTTTTCCATAACTTGTGCACACTTTTTTTCACTTCCATGTTGCTAAGTTATTCGAGTTTTCTCAGTGTATCTCCCTCTCCACCTCCCCACCCCCCTGCTGATCACTGCCATCTTTACCAGGAGCAAGAAGCGAGGTGCTGGGTGCTGTTTTCTCATCAAGACTGGATCTCTAACACACAGTAGTTTCATGGTAATTTTTTTCTCTTACTTGCACTTTTAAAGACTTGTGCAGTTATTTTAATCTCTTTGAAAGACAGGTGGCTGGTAGCATTTCTTAACCCTACCCTAACACTTGTTCTCATTTTTCATAATTTGAAACAAACAGCTTTTCTTGTTCAGCAGCTTTTTCTATTTCTTTTTGTTCTGTTCTTTCCTGTTGTTCCTCTAGCATTGCTAATTATCCCACAGCTGATTACCTCTGGCTTAGGATATAGATCTCTGATGATTTTAACATGGTCAAATAGCAGGATTTTATGGTGGAGTCTGAAATCTCTCACTCAAAACTGTGAGCTCCTCAGCAACGATGAGGACTAATTCCATTTTTGAAATGGAGAGCTTTTGTTTACAGATTCTTGGAGCTTCAGCTCAAACTGAGATCAGGACTAGATGTCTTAAGATGAGTTTTTTCAACGACAGCTCAGATACATGTTTAGCATCTTATAAAAGCCAGCTATAATGTAGAACTACTGTGTGTTGGCTCTAAAGCTATAGCACCCAAAAAACCCTTCAGCCCTCACATCCAACAGTATCTGGGCTCTATAGCTCCCTGCTCCCTCTTGCTGATTGTGAGTGCAAATCTTCTTCCCCTGTGTGCCAGAGAGACTTTATTCTACTTACAGAACTTACCTGGCTATAAGAAGAACTGTTAGTGAAGAAATAAGAAGAGATTCTGCTCTCCACCTCTGCCCTTCCTAGGTCTCTTCCTAAAACCAAGAGAAAGTTGAGTTGCTGAAGACCTCAATAACACTGAATTAACAGGGCCAATTCTTTAAAGTAAATAAATAAAAATGCTGCCTTTGAGGGTGGCTGGGAATTATACATATTGCATAATTAACTAGACACCCTATCTTCAGAAAAGCAATATGGCAAGGAGATCCTGTTCACGGTCTAACCTGCAGATGCCCCATATCACCAAATAGAAACAGTAGTTATGGGTTCCATGACCAGAAGAAACAACTTGCAGTTTATCTGTTCAAGGATCAGATAAAAATCAGATCTGATCAACTATCCTGCTGATCTGGGCTGCAGTTTGTTTGGTGCACTAATTCAGAAGGCACAGAGCTAGACAGTTGGGACAGGATATTGTCACTAAAACCTTTAAGGAAGGACATCAAGGTGCTGGAGAGGGTGCAGAGAAGGGCAACTAGGCTGACTAGGGGTCTGGAGAACAGGTCTTATGAGGAGAGGCTGAGGGAGCTGGGGCTGTTCAGCCTGGAGAAGAGGAGGCTGAGGGGACACCTCATTGTTCTCTACAACTACCTGAGAGGAGGTTGTAGTGAGGTGGGTGTTGGCCTCTTCTCCCTAGTGACTAGCAATAGGACAAGAGGAAATGGGGTCAAGTTGCACCAGGAAAGGTTTAGATTGGCTATTAGGAAAATTTCTTCACAGAAAGAGTGGTGAGGCATTGGAACAGGCTGCCCAGGGAGGTGGTGGAGGCACCGTCCCTGGAGGTGTTCAAAAAACAGGTAGACGTGGTGTTTCAGGAGATGGTTTAGTTGTTAGGAGTTGTAGGGCTGACAGTTGGACTTGGTGATCTTGAAGGTCTTTTCCAACCTTGATGATTGTATGATTTTAAAGACACAGATTTTTTTGTACCAAATGCCAGAAAGTCACACTGCAGAAAAGTCACTGCTCAGTCAGGTAAACCCAAAAAACAGCCCTCAGGCTGGAGCATGCTGGGGAGTACAGCCAAAACCCCTGGCCTAAGGAGTAGGAGGCTGACACAGGGAAGCCCAAAAGGCCCCTCAGCCTGCTGCTAGGATAGTGTTAACAGTGCTGCAGACTTCAGGGCATAGCAGGAAGAAATAACGTGCTGAGCAGAATCTGGTACCGCATTACAGGGCACGGAAAAACAGGGTAGAAGATCTCAATACTCATTTTGTTACACCAAGTGACCTGTCTTGCCACAAGAGACACAAATGCACAAGATCACAGTGTAGTCGAGGGCCTCAGAGCATTCCCTGAAAATGCTTGGTGTGTCTCCCAGCACACTGCTCAGGCCACCCGAAGCATGAAAAAAGAAAGCCAAAGAATTACATTTTTTTCCCTGAACAGTGGTCTATTAATCATGTTCAGAGGCTTCCTTTTGGCAGATTACCAGCTGTACATAGTTCTTCCTCTCCCAAATAATCTTTTTTTTTTTTCCAAGAAGTAATCATATTGAGTAGAAAAGGACATGCTTATAAAAAAAACCCAGATCATCCCATCCCATCAGCCTCTAAAGCTTCCTGCAAAATGTTTTGCCTGCACATGGTATTTGCTTCAGTACTTCCTACCAACAAAGTGTTGCCATCTCAGCCTGTTGAACCCTTCTCAGCCTGGTAGAGAATGGAATACCTCAGACTGAAACAGGTACTGAAGAAACCCACAGCATGGTGAACAGTTACCAATACCTCTCTCTCCTTTTGCAATATTGGAGAATCTCCAGCGTTCAGACTAGAGGTTTGGACCACAACAAATAGAAGGAAAGATTAAGGCAATTCTCAGCCTCTGTGTAACTGTAGAAATCAGAGAAACCTGTCCTGACTACAACTGGGACAAACCATTGCCTTCAAACAGGAACACCATAACCAAAATCCAGAGCCTCAAGTCTCACTTTGAATTGCTTGGCAAGCCTGAAAAAATATCACAGTAAAGGCTATTGTTCACTTCCAGCTCAGCCAGATCCTGAGAGGAGATAATCTTCACTTTACTAACCAACCTCTTCCATTTCAAAAAGATGTCCTTCACTGTACAGGCAGTAACTTGTACCCTTCAGGAAATAAATGGATTGGATTGTCTTCCACCTCAGCACACTGCCAGGCATTTAGATGATGCAGGTTATCCATATGAGAGACTGGGAGTCTCATCTAAAGTAGCTGATGGCCACTTTTTGATTGATATGAAATAAAGGCATCACTGGTAACACGACACAATGTAGAAAGAAAAAGCTTGGTTTCTATATAGCAGGTTATGGCCATATTTGTTGAAGTTCCCACATCTGGTTATGGTCAGCTTGTAGAACTGATCCCTCATTCTATGTTTTATGATCTTACTGCTATGTGAGATATTGCTACAATGAGGCAAGTCTAAAAAGATTTTTACCAACAATTTCGACTGTTGAGGAAAGCCTCTACAACCCCACCCCACCTCCAGCAGCATTATATAAACCATACTTTAAAGCCCTCTTCTCAACATAGACACAGGCAGGAATCAATGCAGTGAGAGAACAGTTATTAAAATAGTGTTTACAGGCCATGAGTTTATATTTACTATGAGTAATATACTGCTCTTGGCTTGATGTCTGGAGCCACACGTGATGAGCTATGAACTGACACCTCGTTGGATTCTGAGCTCAAGGCTGCAGAAAGCAGTCAGGGCATGCAAACCAGAACTCTGAGCTGCACCAAAGGAATCCATCCCTGCCACCATTTCTGACCCTCATGAAGTTGGGAGGACTTCTACAGCCATGCCAGAGCAAGTTTGAGGATGAAAGCCAGGTTATAAGTATATGTACTGGACACAGTCCACAGGGGTCAGCCAGGAGGCTGCAACCACCTGTATCAAACAGGTCTCGCTGTAGTCAGAAGAGGCTGTTTGATTTCTAAAGTGAGCAATCATGGCTAACAAACAGATGAAGCTTCCCTAGGCTCCTTCTGGAGCACCTTTTTGATAACACACCACCAGTGACTTAGACCTCACATTGACACCTCTGAAATGGCACTGCCCCTAAACAGAGGCTTTCCTGTTGTAGGACAGCTGCTCTCGTCTCTACTCTTCCCAAACCAGTTTTTTCTCCACCACTCCACTCAGGCCACAGAAAGCTAAAAGGGCTGAAATCTCAGGCAACCACAGCTCTAACTAGTACTTCAGAGAGGGAAAAGCAACAATTTCCATTGCCTACAATTGTTGTGCAGTTACCATGCATTTCCTCGGGGCTGATAAGAAACCTACCCCTTCCTCCCTGCTTTGGCTTTTCGTGCATTTCTGTAAATTATGGAAAAGTCAGGCTGCCATTCTCAGTTATCCTTGCCCCTCTGCTGTGACGCTGTGAATAGCCTGCCAAAGAAAAACAGATGGTGCTCCACTTGGGTTTCAGCAATGCTGCTCCCCAGGGTGATGTCCTCTCCCCTTTTGAGTCAACTCTTGCCCCATGAGGAAGAGATCAGTTCCTGCTTAACTGATAGCCGACGACTCCAGTTACTGATCCAAGTTCTCTCATTATCTGCCACCACCTACTCTTGGCACACTGCTTCTGTTCTAAGGAACTGCACATCTGCCACTTCAGAAAACGCTGAGGGAAACAGACCCTTCCAGCAGCAAGTGCAGGAACACTGGTCTCTGCCAAGCTGGCAGCTCTGCACTGGTTCAGATATACCTGTTCAGAAGCATCAATCATGTACACTTAGTGAAAATGAACCTTTTCAGACATACCTCACTGGAAATCCCACTGTAGTTACAGAGTGGCTGATACCATCAGTTTATATATCTCTGATCTCTGAGAGTTGAACATTAAAACAAGTTGTGGTTGACCCAGCATTCCTTGTTAGCTTTTTTTAAAGCACTCAGTCACCCACCAAAACCTCACACCTAGTAACTTCCACATCATTTTTCCAACAGAGAGTCTCCAGGACATTAGGCAGCCTTCTCTGAGGAGACAGAAAAAAATATAAATTGACAGGAACATAGATTGGAGAGTACTGTTCAAATATGAAAAGTTTAAACCAGTGCTTTGAAGAACAACATTTACGTTTGCAGTGTGGGTTTTTTTGGTTGGTTTTGTTTTTTTAAATCATGCAGAACACACAAACAACACCTGGGAGTTGCATTCCTTTTGAGAGACCCTTATAAAAGAGTTATTTTTTTTATATTTAAACACAAAGCAGCTTTCTAATTTTATATAATCAAGAAATGGAAAACAATTTTTATTAACATGTTTTACATTTACAATCTTTTATTAGCTAATCAACATCAACATGCAAAAATAAGCGCTAAATACAAACCTCTACAATATGGTTTTGTTTAAACTACAATGGTTTAATTCTTTTGAAAAGTCATAAGGATGTGTTCTGTCGTTGTTAAAATTGAACTATTAGTTTCAGTAATGAATGCTATTTAGACCCTAGAATTATGTAATCATCCTGCAAGGCATCTTCAGAAACTTTGCCCAACACTTAAGAATACCAGCTCATTTTCATGTGAGTACATTCTCAAAGCAAGAAATAAGGCAGTAGCACTAACGATTTCATATTGAACCCTATGCACATAACTAATAACTTTAGAAGGACTTTAACACTATGGTAGACTGGGAAAAGAACATTTAAACAAGCATTGGAGTTTGCCTGAAATGTTCTCAGTTCCTCTTGATACTTATGCAACCTCCTTAAAATATTTGGGTTTGGAAAAAGACTTCATACTCCTTCAAACCAGTCCCAATTGATCCTCCAGAGAAGCCAGTCTTGTGTCAAAGACACCAGCGTCTTCCCATGGAAATAAGTTACATAATTCATGTTCAGGATTGCTTCACGAGAGGATCATGAAGAAGGCAAAGAGGAGCTTAAAGGAGAACATATTGGTAGTACTGGAATCTTTGATAACAAAAGGGTCTTGGACAATTGTGAAAAAGAGGGAAGAGAAATGGATTTAATTTCAAATCTGTTGTAACTTCTCCCCCAGTGCAAGTGTCCATCTTTAAAGAAAGTCATCCTATAGAAGATGAAAGTACTTTTGAGAAGAGTCCAATTTTGACCTTATGTTACAAAACCTTAACAATCAAAATGTTTGTTTTTATTCAAGTACAAACTTAAGTCATAATTCCTCTTTTTTTTTTTTTTTTTTTTTTCCTTAAAGAGTGTTTATTGTTGCTCATTGGTCTTTGGTCGCAAGAAACAAGAATGCCACCGACAGGTCTGATCCCCAAGGTGGCAGGTTTTGCTTCTTTGCCACACATTAAGGCCCTCCCCTTGACAGGGTATGCCAAAATATACACTGTGTCAAAACTCCAGCGGCACTTCATCACGTGTTTTATGGACCTACATGATGTAGACTTTCTCAGCTTGTGAGAAGTTGAAGACTTCTTTGGTTCTTGGGCAAATTACTTTGTCATCTTGACGAATAGAAAGCAGAGACTGAAAAAGAATGAAATTGAATGATAATATTCACAATAGAACTCCAAGCATTATTTAACTGTTTAGTACATTTTTTTAACTTATAAAAACAATTTTATAGTCTGAGGGTCAAAATATGTTTGCCCACCAAAGTTACTTATTCTGCTCTCCATAGGGAACAATTTCCAATGCCATTTGATTTCATGTTAATTCGTTGAGGTGCTGGAGTGGGTCCAGAGGAGAGCAACAAGGCTGGTGAAAGGACTAGAGGGAAAGTCTTATAGGGAGAGGCTGAGGATGTTGGGGTTGTTTAGCCTGCAGAAGAGGAGACTCAGGGGGGACCTCATCACTCTCTTCAACTACCTGAAGGGAGGTTGTAGTCAGGTGGGTGTTGGGCTCTTCTCCCAGGCAAGTGGTGACAGGACAAGAGGGCATAGCCTGAAGTTGCTCCAAGGGAGGTTTAGGTTGGGTATTAGGAAGCACTTCCTCACAGAGAGGGTGATTAGACATTGCAATAGACTAGAAGTGGTGGAGGCACCGTCCCTGGATGTGTTCAAGGCAAGGCTGGATGTGGCACTTAGTGCCATGGTCTAGATGGTGTGGTGGTGTTGGTCATAGGCTCGACTTGATGATCTTAAAGGTCTTTTCCAGCCTTGGTGATTCTGTGATACGTTCAGACAGTAGCTGTTTTAATGACCAATTTAATCACATACACTCCTTTAAAAAACTGCTGCAAGAAGTTATTTTTCTTCTGTTCATATAGAAGATACTTCTACGTTCTGACTGAATTTATAAGCTCTTATTTTGGTACAGAGTTATTATAACCCCTGCTATTTTAGACTTCAGAAAGTCATTGATTTCAACACTTACATTGTATCCATAGACATATCCATTTGGTAACATCATGGGAGGATTATTTTCGTTCATTACATCCCCCGAAATCTTGCAGACTAGTCGGGAGTTGGCACAATGTGCCATAGGCAGAGGCTGAGCCAGCTTGTTCAGGGATTTGCTACACACAGGGCAGTCTGGGTTTTTTGAGCTCCCATCCTCTTTATAACATTGTCTGTGTAACAGCAAGTTAAGGAACAACCACCACAGAATGCAACAACTATTGAATGGCAAACATTGGAAAAAAGATAGTAAACTGTGCAAATATAGCTTACGTTATAGAATGTCCAGGACCATTTAATTCAAGTTTAACCTGTATGTATAAGAACCAAGTGCTTGCTTTGTTTCAAGAAACAAGAGTGAGGAATGAGTATTTGACACCTGTAGATAAGAGTTCCTGATGTAGAACACTTCAGTAGCACCAGTCTTTCTCTGACACACCACAGCACGTAGTAAACCCAACTAAGTTTCAAAAGGTGCAGGATATATTTGAATATTCACATGAAAACAGACAGGGTGAATTAAGACACATGGAAAGACAACCCAGAATGCAAGCACAATGTAGATTTCAAAAATATTCACCTGTCACTGTTCCTCTTTGGGCCCTCTGAAATGCATCCATAAAAAAAAGCCACAATGCTTTTTTATGCTCAACAGTAGTATCTGCATTAAAGGATACGGTGTTTTTATAGCTGAAAGGCCTGCCTGGAGTGTTATAGTAAAAACAGAATTGTTTCCCAGCTGATGTAGTCTGTAGTTATCATATCTAAACTGTTGGATCAGCATTCTCCATCGAGCAGGGTCCAAGAGATCCTGTTAAAAAGCAACACAACTATAAGTTGTTTTCAATTTAATTGTGCTGGGGGGCAAAAGCCTGAGAGTGGTAAATTGTGCAAAACTCACTAGACTGAATCCATCACAGAAGTATATGTGCTGATGCACAGTGTGAATGTACTGGCTTAGAAAGTACCTTTTAACACTTCTTTACTTTAAATAATGATTTAAATCAAGTCTTACTTAAAATAGCTGTCATAAAAAGATTCAATCTCCCTCTGTCATCCACCAAATGTTCTAATTAAGGTATGTAAATCCTGGCAAGGCTGTTGCTTTCGTTTAGTTTTCTAGAATGCTGCCCTACTTATGAGCTGCATAACATTGGTATTGTGGAATGTCTGTTCTAAATCCTCTGAACCATTAACATTGAGAAGTCAGAAGTGTTTTTTACCTCAAGTCAGGCTAATTCTGCTGATATCTCTTTGTAATATATAATGGTTACAGAATTTTGTAGAAAGGTTTAATTTGAAGAGGTGGCACAACCCCAGTAGAGAAAGCTTAGCTAAGCTGTGCATTTAAGGACAAAAATCTTTAATAAATATCGTAATGCTGTGGGTTACCTAAAAATACCAGTAGTTAAAAGTAGGATTTTTTTTTTCATGGAAACAATAACTAAACCCACAGGTCAAGGATATATTGAATCCTAAAAGTAATGCTGTGAGGGAGTCATGTAAGAAGTGAAGACATTTTGAAAAATAGACTGCTGTAGGATATAAAGACAAAGATCTGATCCTTTCTTCTTCTAGCACCCCTTCTCCTTTGTATCCATAACCTGCATTTTGCTCACGAGAAGGGTCAATATTTACTTATCTTAGAAATAAGTTCATATTATCAACTGTGCATGCAACCCTTTGAGGCAACTAGGAGAAACAATAATACATTTTAGTAAATTATTTTATAAAACAGGCTTTTAAAGAAATTCAAAGACTTAGTGACAGATGATACACTGAGCAGCAGCATCAAATTCAAAACATCTTACACCAAAATCACTAGGCAGTGATTCTACCATGATGTAGACACTAGTCTTTATATGCTTTACTCTCAAACACCTTGGCCCACTTTGCCTCTCTGTCCTCTCTTCATTCAAGTAGAGACACTGGAGCAGGAGGGACTCCAGCATTACTTTTTGCTGTAGCCTGTACCCTGGAATTCCCCCACCCCAAGAATATCAGCCTGTCCTGAGAACTTTTAAGGAAAAGCACCATCTCTGTCACCAGACTGCATGTCTATCACCTGCCCCATTTAGGGCCAGACTATTCCCAGAGTCCCAGGGTGAAGCTTTTGTTCAGATCTTACTGCAATTCCTGAGAAGAGCTGATAGAGCCTACAACAGATGAATAATAAAGAGATAAAGTACTATGGAAGATTAAGAAAAGCTTATGATTGAGGGCCTAGGTGATGGGACACAAAAGTAGCAGTGTACTAAATGTCCAGGTGGAATAACTGCAGCCACAGCTACACGAGCTTGTTTTATAGACATCAAAAGAAAATAGTTCGTTTTGCCACAATATTACACGTTTTCTTCAAAGTCCTAAGACAACAAGCTGGAGAAAGTTGTGTTCATTGGTTATAGAAGGTGCTCCTTCCCCTTGGATTAATAAAAATCAGATGATTAGAGATACTATGGTCTGACAAACCTCCTCACAGCTTTACAATTTTACTTAAAGCCATTTTAAGAAGCCACTTATGCACAGAAATCCTAATCAACATGTTATAGGTTAGCTCCAAATAAGCATGCACTCTATGATTCTGTTTATCTCAATGATTATTAGAGGACTCAAAACATAACATCCATAAACCAGAATGTTTTAAGTCAGATCTATAAAAAAGTAGTAGAGAATTTGTTCCAACTGTTTGGTTATACATGAAATACTACTAGCTTTTCTCTCTTGCTCTCTTTCATTGAAACATTCTGTTCAAAATAGCCCTTAGAACAAAATACAGATTTTAATTACCTATTTCTTTCTAGCTATTAAACCAAAGATAAGCTCTGTCTTACACCCAGTCTACTAACACATCTATCATTTATGCTCCTAACTCCCATCAAATGTAAAATCTAAAATACCAGGATCCTTCTAGGACTCCAGGATTAGCAAAGAAATTCACATTATTTCTGTGGGTTGTTGCTTTGGGTTTTTTTTTTTTGTGTTTGTTATGTTAAACCATTGATTTCATCATCAATTGTTCAATAAGCATGTTTTCATTGGCATTGCTATGTATTGGCTTGGCATTTCACTGGATTCTTGTCTTGCTTTGCCAGCTCAACTCTTGCCTACCTTCTGCCTCCAACACCAAGACTAAAAAAAGTGAAGATAATTAGCACACGACCACAGGATAAACTCAAAATCCATAGAAACAGCAACTATCTATGAATTTTGCTTTATTCCAATTTAGATGTAGATATTACCACCAATATCTACATTAATTAGTATAATTCAAATAAATCAACACTTACTTTTAAGCATCAAAACCACTACTTCCAGATCATTCAAATAATCTTTTTCTTCATCCCAGCCACCACAAGAACAGTAATTTGAGCAGCAGAATTAAGAACGCCACAAACTAACGTGGAGAAAAAAAACAACCCCCCCCATGTTTTTCTTTGTACATGCCTGTCTCCTGCCTCCTGCTGTTTATTTGCACGTCATGCTTCCAGTTGCACAGATCTTTAGTGCTGGGTTTGTGGTAAGCCCAGCTCAGTGATAATCTGTTACTATTAAGATCTAACTGCTACAATATAAATACTGCCTGGATTACTCTACAGGCAAGGACTGATTATTAAAATTAAGGCCTATTATAAAGGTGGATTTTAGAAAGGAAGATCAGAACATTTGATCTTTAGATTATCAATGCATTTACCTGTAAGGACAAAGAACTTCAGCATGTATTTTATTATTCTGCTGTACCACTGAATTTCAAACATAATATTACCTTATAGGGGGAGATATGAGTGTCTGAAGGAAAGGCCAACATTCCCATCACTTGCCGAACCTCATCCAGCTGGCTTCCCTCAGCCTGACTGAAATGCTTTCTTGCATGTCTGAAATACAGAATTTATGCCTTTTATTATATACCCTTGTTTCTAAATCAAGTAAATTTACATTATTATATATGATTTCAGAGAAAAACTCTAGATTCTGCTCTCAATACATGAACTCCAACAGGTGATGCATTTAAAGGGCTTGAAAAAGATAAATCCTGCAAATGTGGATACAAGAATGACCAAGAATTAGCAGTTTCACACTGTAATTTCTTAGAAACCAGAACTTCCTAATTCAGCATGAAATCTTACCTAACCTACATCTAGAATGACATAACCATGATGACTAGAAGTGTCTCTGCTTATGCAAGCTTGAGGTATTACACTGACTCCTTTGGCATACACTTGCAAGTGAGATAAATGCAGTCTGCTATTCCAAACCACAACACATCAAGAGTGTTCAAATACCTACCTTGTTCATACACACATTTAGGAGAATGTTTAACTTTTGAATAAATGATTTTTTTGGGGTATAGGCTAGAAGGCAGTATCAGTTTCTGTGCAGACCACAAGAAACTGCAGGATAATGTTAAGGGCATTTTTTTTTTTTTTTTTGGTCAGGGAAATAAAAAATTAAGTAGAACTTCAACACAAGGTTTTGTACTTTATGTACTGATTATAAGAGATACACACAAGGCTGAAAACTTGAACATTTGGAAGTAGTGGCAGAATTACCAGAAATGTATTTTATGCAAAAATACAAACTTTAATATTTTTCAGAAAACGAATACTAAGAAACCAGACAATTATTATCAGATTATAAGAATATTCAACTACTTAAAAACCCTGTATGAAAGCCTCCCCTGTCTCATCTTCCCAAGATCATCAATTTTCAAGTTGGAGTTTAAGTGTGCAGGAAAACCCACCAGCCTTTAAACTGCATTTCTGCTAAAAGCTTCAATTTTCAGTGGTGAACAGATGTCACACAGTAGACTGAGTATGGAATCAGCAGTCTATTGAATTTCTGGCATTCCATAAGTATAGAAAAGCCTTCCTGATGCTGTATTTTCTCCACAGTTTGTATTATGGGGAAGATACCAAGTCTCCAAAGTACTCTGGGGGTTTGCTCTTAACTTTAAATAGATTTTTAACAAGGCTCTTAAAAGTTAAAATTTACTTTTAGGAATATACCATATTTTCCAATTACCCATTTCATGGGCTGAAGTAAAAAAAAAAAAGGTAAGTTATAATTTTTTTTTTTCCCAAGTTTGTGTTGCACTAACTACACTTCGGTCATCAGTACCATGAGAACAGTCTCTTTGGCAGTAAGGTGTTTTTTTAATTCCAATTTTGTGTTGCACTAACTACACTTGGGTCATCAATACCATGAGAACAGTCTCTTTAGCAGTGTTTCAGTACTCCTACTTCCTTTCCCACCCAAACCAGGAAGCAATGGAAGTTATGCAGGACAGACTGTTTCCACTCAACTTCCTATTTTGGGTGAGGAATTCAGGAATGTAAATATTGTTCCCCAGGTGATTACTGTTATGAGAGCAGAAGTGCAAAACCCATGGCCTGAGAGAAGAGACTAGGCAGCCTGCAAATACTGGAAGAAAGCTAAATTAAGTGTCAGTGCAGGGCTGCAGAAGAAAGTGATAGCTATTTAAAAGAAAGCTTAGGCAAGGCAAAAAATTCAGACCTATCAGTTAAGCTAAATTACTGTGTGTGCATGCATGAGTGAAAAAAAGAAGAAAACTCATCACTGTGCAGTTGTGTTCTGGAATGTTAAACCAGAAGTGGCACTTCAGTTTTGCACAAGCCTTGTTAATATTGTGGTCCTGCTCCCCATCAAACCTTGACAATTTGCTCTTACAGACAGACAGCATTTCAGCAACACATCCCCCTCTCTTACAGGAAGACCCTGAGCTGCAACAGGCAAATACTGGCCACACTACCTGTATGTGTGCAAGAGCTAGAATTAAAACTTGGTTTTGTGTCTGTATGAAATACAATCACTATGTGTGTGCTACCCATTCAAAGGAAGAGTGCTCAGCAATCCAACACTTCCATTATTTCCAGAGTACTGAACATGCTGGAACGTGGTGGGATCAGCCAGGAGGAATCAGGTTTTCTAAAGTGACCTTCTGTTAGTCTTCCATCTCCTGACTTTCCCTTCCAGCTCTGTCCCTTAAGAAAACAAGGAAGTTTTCCCACAAAGCCTGCCATGCTACATCCTCCGAGTGCCAACACAGAGAAATTAAAACAAAGGAAGATATTCTTTAAAAGAGAAGCAAGTTCACCAATTCCTAGCACCCTGAAGTCTTCTGTAGATTGGGAAGCAAGAAACAGCACTATGAGTACTCATAAATGCACAATATTTAAATAACACCTTATTTACCCTCATGCCATTATTTACCCCTTCCCTTTTCATTCAGCTGTTTCCATCTCTTTGTGCAAACATTATGCTCTTGGAGGTATATGAGCTTTACAGTGCTTATTTACCATGTTTTTACCACCATTAGACCACATTAGTCAGTACAGCTAGAGCAGGGGGACAAGTTTTGGGGGCTTTTTGTTTCTTTTTAGATCAGGACCAGTGGACCATCACTGAAACCACTAACCAAATTCTTGTGACAGATGAAAGCAATAGGTAAAATTTTGGTTTTCAAACCCCAGGACGATTCTGTCAACTCCGTGGGGACAAAGTCCATCGTCTTTTGTTTGAAACAGCTGTTCCTCAAGCCCATGCAGGAACAGCAGAGATTGTACTTGGCAAATCCAAGAATGAAAAGGTATTTATGAAGACTTGAAGGTTTACAATTTACGGTCTACTAAGGGTACATTAAGTTGTTAAAAAAGTGTATAAGCTATACAGTGTGTATGTGTATATCTACATATGCCTGAAGATAAGAATGAACTATCTATCAGGAAGTAGCAATAGCTGAACATAAATAAACATCAGGTGTTACCAAGAAGGGACTTGGTCTTTCTCATACCCAAAGAACAAGAAATGCACAGGGTGTCTTTCAAGCTTTTGGCTAAGAACTCTGTGTATCTCTACCAGCCCGTAACAGCAAAGTAGCAGAATGCTGGTAGATTTCCCAGAATGAAATTATAGTAAGAGCCTCAAAAGTGTGAAGTTAGTGTCATCAGTCATTCGTTGTTACTGTAATAGGTATGAGCTTTAAAAAACCCCCACAAACCTAAAGCAACTGTGGGATTTAAAGGCTAATCCTACCAGGCAAAAAACTTTGATGTACTTAAGCTTAAGTGATTTACTCTTCCTATTCAAGAAATATGTTTTGTACATTCTTGAAACTTGAACTTCCAAGACTACTCTGATAAGCTACCTTAGAGGAAGGTCCATTTGTGCTCATATTCTAAAAAGTGACAGAAAACCAAACACTTTCTAAAAAGTAACAGGAAATCAAACACTTACTAAATAAGTTGCATATATTTAAAGCTGATATCAATTTTAACCTAAAAGCAGTATGTCACTTCAGAGGTTCTCAGCAGGCAGTAGGCAAAGCTTTCAAACTTATCTAAACACCAGCTGCGTTTCAACAAAATGTCAGTTCTCTGAGTTCCACTCTTACAGGAAACTACTTGGTAAACAGCCTCTTTCTCTGCTTTTTAATGGATGCCTGACCTATTTATTGCACCACGGACACAATACTGAAAGAATCCCACTGCAAGCACTTAACAGAAGCAAGCTAATAAAAACACAAGTTGCAACAGTTTGCTAGAAGTAATGAGATTTATGCTACACCTTCCCAAAATATATTCCTTTATTCATTATTTATTTTGAAGCAAAGCAGAATGAAATGGTAAAAACTAGCATTTTTAAGCCACATTGTTAAAGGAAAGCATTGAGATGCTGAAATCCGAATGTGCAAAATTAAAACTGACCCTGTTAAAAAGGAATTCTATAGAAAAGATACAGAAGGGCTTCTGTAGCTCCTTTTCATTTTACAAGAAGTTACAAAGTTACAGCAGCATTTCTATGACTGACAAGTTTTAATTGCCAAGTATAAAATATATCTCAACCCTGAATCTGAGTAGGTATATGGAATATACATGGCTTCACCCCTAACAACATTCAATACGGATGCTTATTTGCAATGTAGATAGGAGCTGTAAGTTTTAAACCTCAGAGGCTGTAACAATACAAGTTATTCCACACCAAGACTGCTGGGTCCTCTTGAGCATTGACAACTTGCATATTTGACCAGTTCTGATTTGGAAAATATCCAGCAAAAACAATAAAATACAGAACAACCTTGTCTACTTTGTCCCAGTTCTCAGCCTGTCTTCTTATTAGAGGGTCCTGTGCCTGCCCTCTGGCTTCCAAGCTACATAAGGAAACTGAAGCTCCAAGAAAATAGTTTCTGAAGCATGGACTACTCATTGTTAAGATGCATGACTGCACATTTGGCAAAGAAGCAAACTTAAAAGCTAAAGGCACAAAGGCACAGTGTTCGTTGGATAAAAAGAGCACCATGGACTTCAGAAGACAGATAATGTAGTTGAGTCATCCTTTTAATAAGTACCCGACAATTCCTTAGGATTTGAGAACTCTTATCAAAAGGGTAAGTGCACATATCTAAATGCTAGCATGTAGGTTTTGGTTATTTTTCATTATTAACATTAAAATTAGCTGGAGTTTATCAGATGGCACAGCTGCACTGGCTGTGACCAAAACCATGATGATCCAGGTGCAAATAGGGCAAAGCAAGAATGATGTGAGTGAGCTCAAAGCAAAAAACACATTTGAATAAAATCAGAAATAACAATTGGAAATAACCCTAAAGCTTAGGATTAATAACTTTGGGGGTGGTGTTAATATTAGACTGGCATCTCCACATACCTGAACTACCTTTTCCTTTACTCTTGCTTTTAAACTAAGCCTTTCTCACCCACATTATGCAAGAAAAGTTGTGGTTTGCACTGAAGAAGAGTTTCTACATCTAAAACTTGAGAGTGTACTAGAATGCCTTCAGTCTGTGCTTATGTTATGATAACTTTGTATGTTTTCTATAGCTCTGTGCTCCTCTGACCATAAAGCAGCTTTGCCACAAATAGAATTCTGCTGCTGGTTTCAATTTCCAGAGTACCTAGTATGGTTTTAAAGGCAGTAAAACTTGCAACTTCCTTAACATAGAACTTGTCAGAACTGTTAAACAGCAACAGTGTTATCACCAGAATGTACCAGCAAAGCTTAAAGTCTGGCTATAAACCTTCTCATCTCTCCTTGGGTTTAAATATTCCTACAAAACAGAACCTGCTGCCAGTTCCTTTCTCCTGCGTCCATGTGTAACCTCCAGCAGCTCTGCTACCTGCGTCATACTTTGTGGTGCTGGCAAGAGCACTGCTTACCAAAATTATCAACACATTTTTTAGTCCCAGTATCAGAATCCCACTCGTTTCAGCAGAACTGGTTTCTTGTGTTATCTTGGAACATTATTCCAACACCTTAAATAAGGACCACTGACTTAAAAGCATGCTTCATGTGCTAGTAAGTATTGCTAGAAAGACTGTCTTGTGGTTGAAGTCAAACGGCGTCTGACCCTGGTTCTGTTACTGATTCACACCACCCTGGCCAGTGTTACCTCCTTCTCAAAAAAGAGACTAGTCCCCACTAAACTAGTTGAAAAGAGGTGAAAATGGATATCAAATTGGTTTCTTTATTTTGGGCCAGGGAAAGGGAGTGTTGGTAGTACAACATAGTTTGTTATGCTCACGTACATGACAATATGGAGCTCCAAATTATCCATTCATTACAAAAGGTGAACCTGGCCTAAAGCACAGCTTGTAGAACAAAAAATTGATGAAGATAGTACAGCAGAAGAGAATTAAATGAAAACTGAAATCTTCAGCTTAGATGGACGTTTCATTAACCATTTAGGATTTTTTGTGATTAAAACTGCAATGAGTTCCTCTGAGAAGCTAGCTGTACCTCTTGACAATTAGGTAAGGGTAATGAACTGATTTAGTTCATTACATTGTATGCCACCAGAAAATACAATTGCTTTGTAAAAACAGATTTATTTGCTAAACCTTGATTTTGAAGAATAAGAAGATGCAGCATCTCAGTGACAATGTAAAGTTTTTTAAAAAGGTGCATCTGTGGAATGACACCTTGCCTTTAAAAAAAAATTCAATTCCAGCTTAAAACCAAAGACTGATCACAACACTAGCGAGATCCTTTTCAGCAGTGGGGCTTCTGGGTGTTGCAACAGTAGTCACACATTTCTAATGAAGCATAATACCATCTTGTTAAGAAAATCATTTGGTAAGCATCCTAATTTCGTACCTCACAGCATCCAGTCTCTTGTTCTGTCGAATGAGTTCAATGAACTCCTGAATCCTTAGGCTGAACTCCAGACAGCTCTGAGATTAAAGACAAGACAGAGTCTTAGGTGGTGCCAAAACTGCACTGAACAGTAGGGTAAGTACTATATATGCACAACAAAAAATAAAGTGTTAATAACATGCAACCTTGTTTGCTTGCTTTTAGGCATTCACACAAAACAAGTTCAATTGCCAACTTTTATGGACAAGACTTGAGCACAGAATTCCCTAAAAACAAACAAAAGCCTCCTCTTCTTGCCTCCTGCAAAACTTCAGGGATGATTTTTTTTTTTCCTCTAATGATTGAAAGCATCATTACCCAAGATGCAAAGTGAGAGTAACAGGTGGTTTCTTTGTACTTGCTTGCAATCTGAAGTAGTAAATTCAACAGAAGTTTGGGGCTTTGTGATAATACAGACAAGAGAGGTCTACCCAGAAGACTGCAAGGAAGAAACAAGTCTTTGAATTTTGAAAGTCCCCAGAATTAACAAAAAAAGCACAGAGTTTAAATTGCTGCAATCCCCTCCCCTCCCTTTCTTCAAACTTCTATCCTGCTCTTCTTGTCAAACATCTAAAAGCCATGCTGGAAACAAGTCTCAAACAAGAAAACCAAGTGGCATTTAACTGTTTTTGGAAACAGGTAAATTTTGAAGCCTAATGAAGTTGACAGTGTCCCTTTAAATCAAATTCCATCACCAGTTCACAAAATCTATACAAAAAACTTTGAATATGTGGAATTAAAAAGATTCTCCCTCCATAAAAGAACAAGTCACTATGCTTCTTTATAGGGACACAGTCAACTGTTTTATTACCTCAACAACAAAAAACCAAAGTCCTCTGAATTTTGAAAAGAGTTACCCTGCTCCATTTGGCAAATATTTTTTTTCTTTCCCCATGCTTCTAAAGAATAGTTGCCTTTTGTTTATTGTCCATCAGCACAGTGATAGCAAAATTCCTCAGTGACTCCCATAGGAATTTGAGCAACTCCAGATTTGTATCAGTTAACTGCCTAGGGTGACTAATGCACACTTTGCAACAATTGCTTATTTTAAGATTTGAAATGTAAGCCATTTCACCATAAAATGTTCAAAATGTCCTAGTTTAAGGAATAGAAATTATTTTCCAACTATGCATTTTTCTGTACTCAAGTCCACATTTAGCAGAGATTTAAAACTTCTTCTCTGTTTGAAATTTTCAAATAGAACTTTCAATACCCAGTTATTCATATCTACACAAACACCTCATTGAGAATTTTAACTAAGTTCATTTCTACTAAAAAAAAAATTGATCAAGCTTTTTAATTTTTAATGATACTAAATCATAGGGCTTAGTATTTCATTAAAATGCTTCAACAGCAAAAAACCCATAACCCAAAACAATCTTCAGAGTTTTTGGTTTGCTTTTCTGAATCTGCAATAAGCTGCAAGCCAATGGCTGTATGGGTCCTGTAGATAAGTGTAACTAGAAGAAGAGTCCTAGACAATCTGGTGATGCACACATTTCAACTTTGTATACCTTCAAAGAACCCCACAGCAGCTATTCTCAATAGTTTAGATAACTCACATCTGTAAAGACTCAATAGGACTGTTTGCTTTCTCAGGCCAACATCCAGTTTAATTTTTAGATTAGGCTTGCATTAAGGTGGTGGCTGGGAATTTAGAATATTAACATTGATGAGTAGCTAAGCAACCATAAACAGAATAAATGTTTATTTGTGTTTCAAAAGAAGCATAGTGATTTCTCTTCTTTCAGCTCTGATCTCACAGCCTTAGCTTTGGTTTTGGTTTCTTGGTTGGGGTTTTATTTTGGTTGTTGTTTGTTGTGTTTTTTTTCGTTAAAAAAAAAAAAGTAGGGCTTGCAGAAATAGATTTTTTTCTTGCTTTTTCTTCCAAAAAGAGGAACAGGGAAGATTTTTTCCTTATTTCTTTTTTGCTAAAAATTGGTGATGAAAACATAGGATGGTCACATTTTATTTCTTATATTACGTATGTGGAGAACTGTCCGTCTTCTCCGCCCCACGTAAGACTAAATAAACATATTAAGATTACACAATGGGATTTTTTTTTTTTAGCAGTGTAATTGTGGGATAGTGTTTACATACCAATTCTGGTTTTCCTTTAATGGTTTCCATAACAAGATCATCATTTTCTTTAGAGTAATCACTGGCCGATTTACTTTTGCGTCCCATCTTCAGTTCGTTCTCATTTTGGTGCCCCTGAGTGACAGAGAACGTCACTCTTTGCTTATCTATCATTAAGTCCACTCAGTTATTTTTGGTGAAAGAAAGCGCTTAGTTTAAAAAAAAATAAGACAAACATCTTTGAGGGAGGCAGGGATTTTGGTTAATATCAGTTAAAACCAGATTTCTGCAAGCCCTATAGAAGATTACAGCACGTTTTGAAATGCAGAGTTCAAGAGACAAGGAAATCCAAATCGACTGCGTGGAACAAGTAGACAGAAAGTTCAGGTCATGGTATTCAATGGCTTGAGAAAGACTTGCTGTGTCTATGACTTGATTAGACTCAGCTTTCATTTTTTAAAAAAAACATTTCAACAGTAGTTTCTCACAGAAAGTTAGTTCTATACTCAAGCTTTACTTTCTTATATACAATACTTTAAAAATACTCAAAAACTTGTATGAAATTTCCCCCAGAGTTAAGCTTGAGGACACAGGTTTACCAATTGATCTTGCTTTTAAGATACCTTCATGTATAAACTGACTTACATTCTCAGCAAGATGCAAAGAATTATAAGTTCACATGCATCAAGACACAAAGTACTTCTGCATTTAGTCATCTGTAAATGACACTAAAACCAACTGGATCTTATTCTATTTGAGGATAATTTGTTGACACAACATCTGCATCCACAAGATGACCTATCACCCACTTCCAGGTTTGGCACTTGCATGAGCTAGTTTAGCTCTGACTTCTTAAAAGAAGAGTTTTGCACTTGCTGTCCTTACTTTTATACAAGGCGTCATTCAAGACCTGTAATTTAAACTGAACTGACCACATCAAATATCCAAGTGGTTTAGAAAACGTTTAGAAAACAATTGAAGCAAAACATGAACATGCTACATTTTCATACCTTCATTTTTCTGAGCCTGGATTTGTTATCATGGCACCAAGCCAAGCACGTCATAGTCTCTTGTCTTTCCAGTGACTCTTCCACTTCTTTTGCAGTCAAAAACATCTCGATATTTACCAGGTCCTTCAAAAACAAAAAGGAAAGCAGGTCTTGTTAAACTGTACTGATACTTTAAACAGCTACCCACTCTTCAACAAAACTGGAATACAGAGACACAAAAGACTTTGTTGCCAAGACCTCTGTTTCTTGGGATAGTACTTTACAAAAAGACATTACAATGCATCTTAAAGACTGAATTTCCATGCACTGCGATATTCTGATAATGAGACAATGAAAATATTTTTCTGAGTCTACTAATTCAACAGAACTATAAAAAAAGAAAAAGAGTAAAGATTAAACCTAGGAGCTTTACACAGAAAGCAACCAGATCTGATGATCACTTCAGTGCTGTTCACATAGGAATACTTGGTTTCCTCAAAACTTCACCTACCACCTCAGCTGGACCATGACATCATAACCTTTGCTAAAGTGAGCAAGAACTACACAAAAGAGGAGAATCTAAATCTTCTTTATCTAGCCATCTGTAACTACTGAGTTTTATGCAGAGCCCTACATTGGTCTGAGGTCTCCACTATATTTTTGCTCACTTGCTTCATGTTGTAAGCTTCAGACCTGCAGTTGCTTACAATAGTTCTGCTAACAACACCTGACACTGAGGTCATAAAACAAAGGCACTATATTAACTGTAACAGCTAGCAATGGGTGAGCCATAATACTCCTCAAATGCTTACCATAAGCAGATGTTTTTTTAAGAAACAGCAGCCATCTAGTATCAAATTTGCCCAGAATGAACCTGTAATACACCTATACTGCTGTTTTTAACTACCAGCAGCTTTACACATTCATACCAATCGAGGTGAACATGGCTGAATAGAATTTAATAATTAGTAGGGTATCAAAGAATTTTTTTCCCCATGCTGCAGCAGGGGGGTTGGACTTGATGATCTTCAGAGGTCCCTTCCAATCCCTATGATTCTGTGATTCTATTTCCACTGAAAAAAGACTTAGGTAGATGTTCTCAAACAATATTAACAGGATCTATTCTAAGTTGGCACTGCCAGAAGATATCTCTGAGCTGCATAAATGTCATGCTGTGACATGCTACTTTGCTGAAGAAAATACACCTTGGGAAACCATAATTCAACACACACAGAAACCCAGTACAAAACTATTTGATTAATATGCAGTCTAATTTTGAACGAGCTCATTGTAATGTAGAATTCACAGCAAAATGCTGAAAATTATACAAGTGAAATGCTGAATATCACCAATAGTAAACTAGCTTTAGTGAACAAAACCACTCTGAGAAATAGATGGCATTTTCAGCTGTTAGGACAGCTGAATATACTTAGCCTTAGAATTTACACCTCCTTGAGACAAAGATAAAAAAAATAGAAGTAGCATCAGCCATCTCACATTCACACCTTGCATTTTATTAGCCAATTTTTCCTTAAAAATACAAATCTAATAGTATTGAAAAAATGGACCAGATCATGCTAGGTTTGTCAGAACGGTTATTTGCAAATATATAAACAGGCCACAGGTATTTTTCCAGTGCAGCACAAGTTGCAACTTTTACTAAAGCTTTCTCTCCTATGATTTGAATGTGAATTTAAAAACAAAATATTAAGTATAGTTGACACGCAACTACATTTTACAGATTGTATGATCACATCAACAAAACCATTATACCACCAAAAGAATAAAGGGCCTCAAATAGCTCTAGCAGTACCAAAACCAGGTAGGTCAGACTGAGGGCAGTTATTCCACAAAATAATTTATTTATTTTTCCCCAAGTTTTCCTGCAAGATCATGACAGTGATCTTCCTTTTACATGGGCCCAAGTTTTTCTGATTATATTCTCAAGTGGAAAAAAGAACTCTGTTATTCCCCTGTGAGTGATAAGGTGACCACATAAAAACCTTTTGCCCATGTAACCCATCTGTATAAGTAATTTGACATATAATGCAACAGTATTAACAATCTTGCTTGCATGTTTTTCCACACAGCTACTGAATGAAAAGATGACTCAATTTGAGTTAAAAATAAAAACACCTCCATACATCTTCTCAAGCTCATCTGAACTATGCATCCTCTTAATGAACAGCATTTGCTTTTACACCAAATTAAATGAAAAGCATTTTCTTCTACATTAAAAAAAGGATTGGATATGCTAGGCAGACCATAAATGACTGCTTTATCTCATTTGTTAGCTTTTTATAGTTTAAGCTTTATTACAAAAAAAAAAAAAGATTATTTTTTAAAGAAGCAGAAGGGCAGCATTTGTTTTAAGTCAATGAGCTGGTGAGAGAATCCCAACTACATGCATTTATCAATCAGGTGTTAGTACAGTAACCCTCAGCTATGAGCAACCAGATTGTACTTGCTGTTGAGGCAGACAGAACTCTTAAAGAAAAAGAGAATGCCTACATCCCTTTTGCAAATTTAAAATAAAAAAGGTTCTATTTGGTACAGAAATGCTAATTAGATTTGCAGTTGCCAAAAGTTATTTGGCAGCTTGGCAGCTGTCTCTGTTAAATAGACAGTATGTATCCAGAAAACAGAGGACATTTTTAATTAAGAGAGTTTCTTTCAGAACTAACAATCATATTTAAATTGCACCAATAAATAGGAATTTCCTCTCTGCTGACTAGATATAAAGCTACGGAATAATATAAAAGAGCATTAAGAAATCCATCTGTAGGGAAAGAAATAGCTTTTGCATTTGATAAAAAGTAGTTAGTCTTAATAATGCAGACTGATAGAAGAAAAATACTATGATACAATTAGGCAATAAACCTTTACAAGACCCACATGAGCTCATGTCACCCAAGTTTTTTTTAATCTCATCATGCTTTCCCTATCTTCCTTTTTTAGAGCTGCCTACTCCTGGTGGTTTTCCATAGCTTCTTTCATTAGCTATGGCTAAGGAAACAGAAGGAGTATCAGAGGATTATTTGGCTTTATCAAAAACAGCACAGCTCTTCTACACAGTACTGGAGAACTATTTGTCTGCCACATCTTGTATGGATGTAGAACCAGTTAACAGTCTAAGTAGTTGTAAGAAATCTCCTGTTCAAGTCAGAAAAACCTCCATTAAGACCCCAATCCTGCCTGATTTGCTGAAGATATTTTGCAATTCAGGGTTGCATCAGCTGTAGACTGCACTGAAACATTGTCTTTCTCAGTTCCCAAAACAGCATTGAGATGTAATATTGCGTTAAAAAGAGCCTCTCTTACATCATTTGTTTATAAATAAAATTGAGTGAATGTAAACACTCAATTTTAGAGAAATATTGCCACTGGATTTGCAGGTAGAGAAAAAGTTGAAGCAAGAAATCTTTGGCTGCATGCTCATCCTCCAGCATTCAGCACCGGGGCAAGTATTTTCAGTCTTGTATATACATTAAAAAGCAATTCTAAAGTCTTTAATTACCATCTTCTGCAACACCAAAAAACCTTCCTTCATTTCACAATTTCATTTTCACATTGTAAAAGTGATTGCAGTATTTCCAGCACTGCAGAAGCATAGGAGAACCTTGCACTGCACACAGATTATTTCAGTATTGATGTAAAACCGTAACTCTTAGACCAGACTTTCCAGCCTCCTGTGCACAGCCATGATAATTTTGCCTAAATTACTTTGCCTTAATTTGCTTACAAGTGCAGAATACCTGACATGGGGTAGGGAAGAACGATTGACATCAAACTCTCCTTTAGTTAGCCTTCTATAACTGTACTGAAATATAGTTTCAAATGGCTTAAGGAGAACTCCTCTGTCCATAAGTAGTACAATTATCCAAACACTAAAGAGGGTGAACACAGCATAAGCATTCTTCTTCCTTCTAGTGCAAGCAAGGAAGTACTGCCTAGATTTTATCACTTCTGCTCAAAAAAACCCCCCACTAAGTGTTCCCTTCTACTCAACAGTCACTTAACCAGGTATCAGAAGGGTAACTATTTAAGTGCTGGATGAACTTCCTCATAAAAGGGCTATTTAATTCCATTACAACAGTTCAAACTTTAGGGAAAAAGAGTCATTGTTAGTGAAAACCGTGCTTGAAGGCTGAAGACACTTAAGTGAAATAAGAGAGACTTATTTAAACAAAGAATACATCTATTCATCACCTGTGCTCTGCCTGATTTCCATATATATAGCTTTTAAAATATCACTGCTTCTTTTTAAACTGCATGTGCCTCCAGGGAGGGAGGTTACCAACCCTGTGATTCTGCACAGAACTCCAATTATTAAGGTATAAAATACTGTGAAGAATGAGGATTCCTTTATGATGATTATTACTAAATATACTCCTGGCCAACATAAAAGCTGTATTCCCTGTAGGGCATTTCCATTTTCTGAGATGGTTTCTTAGTAAGACCATCCCAAACATGCATAGGCACATCCCCTCCTTCAAACAGCTTTCAGACTCCCTGGTCAGTGTAAGCAGGAGTTGGCAGGGGCCAAATTCTCAGGGGATCTCAACTCTTTGCCAGGCTTCTCTTCAGTGTCCTGTTTTCAGACGACTCCAGCACCTGTCCTTATTGGAGGGAAAGCTTTCAGCAAATACTTACTAGTTATATAGATATCAAACAGTCAATGCTGGAAAGATCTGCTGCAGGTTATCTCCACAGAAGGGCAATTCAGAATAAAGCTGACACCAGCTGTAAAGACACACCTACAGCAAGTCAGGCTCCACAAGTTCTAGAAGTCATGGAATAATTACTTTGTGAAGAAAAATCATTATGACTTTAAACACTAGTTTCATACATGAAAACTAGGAGAAAAATGAAAATGGTCCCAGACTTTAATGGATTCACATGGTTGTGCTACAGAAAGGAAGAAAAAGTTATTCACAAAAATATAATGAAGGTTATTTGAAGAATAATACCTGTGAAATAATAAGAAGGTGCCTACAAAGGTACTAGGGTAAATTGTTTCTAATTGGTGGGTATTTTAGCTTTGCATTAATTTGAAATTAAACACATCTGTGTCTACTAGGAAGTTGTGAACCAAGTGAGAATCTGGCAACTATACATAATTTAAGCCCAAGTTGTGTTTGTAACTGTGAGGTCCTGCACAGATAAGATTTCACCAGTGAACCCAAAACCAGCAGCAGTTGTTCCACATATTTACTGAAACCAAGCCAATACAAAAAAAGTAGTCTCTCTCTACAAATAATCAATGCCTATCAAACTTGTTTACCTTTCTTCTTTGGTAGGAGTTGAGCAACTACTGATCACATGCTGAAGTATTTGCACAGAAGACAACCCCCATTCACTTCACTACAAACTAGTCAAAGAAAGATATCAAAGTTCAGCAACAGTAACTCCACAGAAGAGTTTTGTTTCAGTCACATACTAGAAGTGACCTCTTAAAACATGGCAATTTAAGAGTGCCCTGGGATGCCTTTAGGAAGCTCTGACTTGCTCTTCAGACATCAGCACACATACAGAAGCTTTCATCCAACTGTTTTACAAAGAAGTGAAACATCTTTGCATGGTAACTACACCTCAAGCAAATTAATTCTTTTTCTTAAATGACCATAACTCATTAGTTTCCCAGTCATAACTAAGAGAGAGCAATATGTAGATTTGTATGAGAGGTGAAGTTTCTCTTTCACAGCAGGTAAAAGTCTGACCTTCACTACAAAATGTTTTCAAAGAGTCAACAATTATTTTGCCTCTTTATTATACACCAGTCTTTTGATTAGTCCGTTCCCATAATATAAAAACTAAACTCTTCAACATACACTTTCAGATCTAAATGTGTGGCTCTTTAAATTCACCAAGAAAAATGCTCATTCGTTTCAGCACTAGACACAACAAAATTGCAACTTTGCATTTGATCCTGTGTCAAAAATGGCTTAAAAAGATGAAAAGTGTCACTACTCCAGTAGCAATATAGCTTTTACAATATTTAATTTATATTTTCAGATTTGGAGCAGTCAGGTCAATAGTCATTCCTCTCCATTGGTCTCCCCTCTGCACATAAGTTGAATTACTTTTATTTTATGTTATCTCCAGCCACAAGTCTGGAAAGCTGTCAGAAGGAAGGCATGATAAAATCCCTCGTAAGTCACACGAACACTTCTGTATTAAAATAAAATCCAGAATATTTCACACATGAAATGTGAATCTTTAATAAGGCTAAAAACCAATGAGAAACAAGTATTAAAACAAGCAATACTTGGTATTCCCTCCCCCGGTCATGAACTAACCTCAAAACAAGATGATTAATCCAAAAATAAAAGTTAGGCTTACAACAAGACTAAAAAAAAAAAAAAAAAAAGGATTTTATTCAGGTGGAAAAAGGTGGCATTTTGTGGAGAAAAAAGCTTCCTTAATGGAAAAACCAGTCACAAAATAGGCGATTTATTGACCAAAACAGGTGATTCATAATATCATAAGATACTGTTTATGTATTTTTAAACAAGTAAATTGTTTGTTTTTAATTGCTTACTAGCATCAATATGAAATTGAAAATAGGCCAGTATGCCTCCAGCAATCAGGGCCGGGTTGCCAAGAGTATGTACGTACAACAGCTTTAATAAGACTATCTCTCCATATTACATGCACAAGAGCACTGCCTTCATATTATAAAAAGGGCTTTGCTGATGCAGTTTAGCATTCAGTAGTATGGTAAGCATTCACTTAAACTACTTGTACATTAAATACAATAAACATACCCTAAAATAACAACTTTTAAAAAGCTGTGTTAAGCTTTCAATGACTACTCACACAGTGAACAACATACCCCTCAATTTGCAACCTAACCTTCAATATAGTTTAGGACACAGCTATAGAACTGAAATAGAAATGTAACAACCAACAGTTATGAACAAAAAGGTCAAATTAGTATTCTATATTAATATATTAGTTTGTTGAAGTTCCCTCTGTGATGAATACAGAGCAAGTCCAGGGATCATCTAGATGCCATGATTGCCACTACACAACTTGAAAAAAGGCAGATTCCAGGAGCTATAAGGTAAACAACAGGACCATATATATATTTATATATATAAAAATATATATATATATACACAGTGAAAAACTTGTCAGTTGGCAAAAGCAGGAGGACTAGAACATACCACAGTAACACTATCTACTGGGAAACATGTATGGAAAGGGTGCTGGTTTGGTTTGGCAGGATTTTTGGTAGTGTGGGAAGGGCCCCAGAGGTGGCTCCGTTAAGAAGCTGAGAAGCTCCCCCTGCTCCAAAACCAGCCAAGGAGCCATTAGAGAGACAATAGATGCGCCTCTGCCATTAACATACGAAAGAACTGATATAAGACCTGAGCACAGCAAGCAGTTAGAAAAAATAAGAGCTGAGCTGGAGAGGTGAAAGGCAGTGCTGGGATGAAGATCCCGGTAGTTGGTGAGGAAAAATGGGAAGAAGGTGCCCAAGCAGAAGTTTCCCTGCAACCTATGGCGAGATGGCAGCTGTCCCCCTGCATTCATGGAGGAACGTGGTGGAACATTCCCTGAAGGCACCAGGAGGGGTGAACTTGGCCAGTGGACTTGGGTTATGCAGCTGTGGCCGAGCCCGGCGCCAGGGGAGGTGACTGTTCCCGAAGCAGCCCGGGACTCTGTGGGCAGCTGCTCCGGACCTCGTGGGAAGGGTTCATGAAGCAGAGGTTCATGGAGGACTCTCTCCCATGGGAGGGACCTCATGGGGAAGCAGGAGAGGACTGTAAGGAATCCTTCTCCCTGAGGAGGAAGGAGCAGCAGGAACCACCAGCCTGTGAACTGACTCTCAACCCCATCCCCTGTCCCCCTGTGCCGCTGGGGGGAAGGAGGGAGAGAAACCGGGAACAAAGTCATTTGGGCCCGGGAAGAAGGGAGGGGTGGGGTGAGGTACGTGAGCCCTGCTCTGTGTGGTGTCTGTGTTCTCTGTGCATTGGATTCATGTGAAATTACATTATTATTTTTCCCCAAGTTGAGTCTGTTTTGCCCGGGACCTTAATTGGTGAAGAACCCTCCTTGCCCTTTGTTTGGACCCACGAGCTTCTAGTTGGGTTTGTCCTCCCCATCCCAGAGTGTGTGTGAGTGGGGGAGTTGAGTGAGCGGCCCCGGGGCTGTTTCTTTGTTGTCGTGTTAGGCCCAAATCACGACAAAAGAAAAAAAATGAGGTGCAGGTCAACAGTGGGACAGGGCAATAGGTTTTGATGGCAGCAACATCATGAGAGATCTTTTTCACCACAGTCAATTAATTCCTCTGCCCCTATACAAGGGGAGGACTAAAAGGCTGCTGGTTATAAGATTCTTCAGAGTGAATGCAGAGTATGTATAAACTGCACTGAGAGAAAAATGAAACACACTATTAAGAAAACAAAGGCATAGGTGCTGAAAATACAGCAACATCACAGTTATTGAAGACCAGTTAAAATGAGGCATAAACTAACATTAAGAGGCCTCCTTACTCTCTACTCATAAAATGTTGTCTGAAGTTCATTAAGCTACTATTAACTGTCATAATGCTACACACATTAACAGCATTACAAAGAAAATAAACAGAGTAATTGACAAAATGTCCTACTCAAAAGCCAGCTGCAGAGCTAGTTGTTAGCAAAAAGCACAGACAGACAGCCAAACCACAGATTCATCAACAAAAGAGCCAGAGAAGTTTTTTGTCTACAAAGTAAACACAGTATCCCATGGTGTACAGTCAAGTTTTCACATGAGAGCATCTTCCATGACCTCTGTATAGCACAGACCTTTTAATTTTACCTGGTTATTTTTGTATGACCCCAGTAACTTACACTGATTATCTGTCAGGAGATTATTGCTTTTGTCTAACATTAGGAGATGCTGGCACTTCTTTTGGTAGTTTGTTCTAGTGACTAAATCATGTTCTAACCTTGTCTGATTTCAAACTGGAATTTTTCTGACTTCTGATACCATACACTGTGAACTCCCTAAGCATTTCTGCACTAGGTTATGAAGTTCCTTGGTATAAGACTTTTGCTCTGATACCTATCAAAAACACCCACGTCCTTACATTTTCCAGTCACCTCCCTCCGATTTTTCTAACAGCTTTCTTAAGATGTGGTTACCAAATCTACACATATTTTGGTCCTGACTGCTCCAGAGCCAAATGTTTCATCTGCCTACTTTTGCCCATGCACGTAAGTCACTCTGGTAGAGCCTCAGAGTTGCAGCTGGCACTTAGGCTGGTTATTAGCAAGCTGTTTTCTCTGTGCATCCTCTACTCGCGCCTCAGCAATTTTTGCAGCTCAGTAAATGGCTGCACCTTATCCTGCAGTACATTATACCAGGCTAAGCACAGTAATAAATGACTACACTAGAGTAAAGCGACAAAGCCTCCAGAGCTGAAGATGCATCATTGGGCAGAAAATTTGTTTTAGCTCTTCCTTGGCCTTTTTCTGTTGTAACTTCTTCTAGCAAATGAAATACAACTAATCCATTGCCAAGCCCTGTAGCTTTTCTCCAGGCAGGATCAGTCTGTATTGGCAGCGACACACATCCACAAAAAGTGAACTCCTGTCATCAAGTATAGTAATAAGATAGAGTGTTAAATGTAAAGTAACATTTACACTTTGAAGCAATGTCTAGCAGGGAGAATGTACAATGAGACAAATCTCAGAGGCATAACTGAAACCAAACCTCTTCCATATCTTGGCAATCTCCAGGTGATAACACCATTCTCCCTTTAGATAAAATTTCAATTCAAGAATCATTCTTGAATTACTAGCTTTCCAGACTAAGTATTTTGTAATAACCTTGCTGTTACAACACACTATAGATACACCATATTTATCTAAAAGGCCTGGAAAAATAGACATGCAACATCACAGCACACTTCATGTTCTTGGCTTTTGAAGTGTCAAATTATTTGAAATGAGAAAGTCTGTTATTCTGCATCGATCTTGACTGCTTCGCATTTGCATAATTCTAATTCTCAAAGATGCTTGAAACAAACTGCAGATGTAAGGCTGTTCAGGAATTACAGCACTTTGAAATTCAGATGAACACACCCAAGACATTCATTATACCAGTCTAGTGAGAGTTGCCATGCCTACACTAAGAACAGCCAATACACATTCAAAGGAGTTGCTTGTCTATAGCCTAGTACTTAAGGTAACTCAAAACAGGCACAAGTTAACATCCTGGCACCTTTAAATAAGTTGTGCCGGTTCAGGAGCTCTTTCATATGTACTTTTCTCAAATGTGGGAGCAGCAAGTCATAGGAGAGAGACACAATAAGTAACTGCAGACACAGACATGTTTTGCCATTCAGCTCACATTTAGAAAGTCAGCTTATCTATGTTCTGCATGATAGTGAAGCAAAGATAACATGCAAGCATTATGCTGAATATTATTTACCTATTTAAAATTGACGTGTTATGAATATAAACTTGTTTTGACTAATAAATTCAATACATATTTGTGTCTTTGCCTACAAGCTATTCTTGGACTACGTGTCTTAACAGGGAAGATTTCTAAGGGTACAGCAGCATGATTGTTAAAAGAAGTACTTATTCAGCTTTTAACTTTTAACATCACATGGCTTCCTTCACTCAAACTTAAGTTTTTTTGAAGATTCCTATGAATTTCTTACACAACAATCATGTATTACTGACATCCCACCTGCTCAGGTATTGAAAGTTCAATGATCCGATGCTCTTGAAGTGTATTTTGTAGCTTATTTGTTGCGACTGTTTTAGATTTAAGTTTAGCTTTAAGTTACACTCCTGGATTTTTTTAACTTCCCTAGATTTTAAAGTTTCGCTCTAGATTTAAGTTTTCACTCCTAATTCACCTAAACATACAAGTTCAATCTGAATAGCCATTTCAGGCTTTGGGGAGAAGATTGGTAGAACAGAGCTGTATCTAAGCACATGCTGATTTCTTCCATGCCTATATACTCTCAGTCTGCTGTGGTGACAGTCTATTCACTCCTGAAGTGGAATGCAGCTCTGACGCTGCTGACAGACTCAGTGGAGCGTAGATTGGTCTCCAAAAACACAGAAGTGACATCCTACCTGCACGTTCCTCCAGATATGCAGATCTGCCTGCACTTGTGGGCACTCACTGACCACAAAATAGCTTTATCCTGAACATCCCTCAGAGCAAGAAAACCAGTTACACAGGCATAAGAAACTTTCAGTCCAGTAGGAGAGGCAGAGACAATCAGCTTGTTAAATATGAAACTCTAAAATCCAGGCAGCTAGGGGCTCAATACCATCTTTGCTCCTCTCTCAACAACCAGGAGACAAGCTTCAGAGAGACCTAAACAAGCCTAAGCCTATCACATTTTGATCAGAACAGTATTATCAGAGAGCATTTTTCATTCACTTTTTGAATTAGTACTATTCCTGTTTGTGATGCTCAAATGAGCAGGTCATTTTCGAGCTACCTTAATTTTATTTTTATTCTTTAGAGAATCATTGGTAGGAACAGTTATTTAAGGAAAGGATGACCTCAAAAATGGCAGCTTCAGTGAGATTTTGCCCTATAACACACAGAAAGAAACCATTCAACAGCCTTCTATTGAGGTCTCAGCTGAAAAATCATTTCAAAGTGTTGAGGAACAACAACCTTGAGGTTGAAAAAGGAACAATGATGAAGAAGAGTATGAAGCAAAGATCATAGAATCACAGAATCAAAGTTGGAAAAGACCTTCAAGATCAAGTCCAACCATCCACCCTACAACCCCTAACCCATCTCCTGAAACACCACATCTACCCATTTTTTTTAACACCTCCAGGGACAGTGCCTCCACCACCTCCCTGGGCAGCCTGTTCCAAGCCCTCACCACTCTTTCTGTGAAGAACTTTTTCCTAATATCCAATCTGAACCTCCCCTGGCACAACTTGACCCCATTTCCTCCTGTCCTATTACTAGTCACTAGGGAGAAGAGGCCAACACCTGCCTCACCACATCCTCCTTTCGGGCAGTTGTGGAGAGCAATGAGGCCTCCCCTCAGCCTCCCCTTCTCCAGGCTGAACAGCCCCAGCTCCTTCAGCCTCTCCTCATAGGACCTGTTCTCCAGACCCCTAGTCAGCCTAGCTGCCCTTCTCTGCACCTTCTTCAGCACCTCCATGTCCTTCCTATCCTGCAGTGCCCAGAATTGCACCCGGCACTTGAGGTGCAGCCTCACACCAAGGCTGAGTACAGGGGCAGGATCATCTCCCTGGTCCTGCTGGCCACACTATTCCTGATGCAGGCCAGGATACCATTAGCCTTCTTGTCCACCTGGACACACTACTGGTACATGTTCAGCCAGCTGTCAATCAGCACCCCCAGGTCCCTCTCTGCTGGGCAGCTCTCCAGCCACTCCTCCCCAAGCCTGTAGAGCTGCTGGGGGTTGTTGTGGCCAAAGTGCAGGACTCTACATTTGGCCTTATTGAAAATCCTGCCATTGGCCTTGGCCCATCGATCCAGCCTGTCCAGATCCCTCTGCAGAGCATCCCTGCCCTCAAGCAGATCAACACTCCCACCCAATTTAGTGTCATCTGCAAACTTAACTAAGGGTGCACTCTATCCCCTCATCCAAACCATCGATAAAGATGTTAAACAGGAGCAGCCCCAGCACTGAGCCCTGGGAAGCACCACTCGTGACCAGCCACCAACTGGATTGAACTCCATTCAACACAACTCTTTGGACCCAGCCATCCAACCAATTTCTTATCCAGTGAAGTGTGTGCACACATCCAAGCCACGAGCAGCCAGCTTCTCTAGGAGAATGTTGTGGGAAACCTTGTCAAGAGCCTTGCTAAAGTCAAGGTAGACAACATCCACAGGCCTTCTGTCATCCAATAAGCAGGTCACCCCATCATAGAAGGAGAGGAGGTTAGTGAAACAGGAACTGCCCTTCATGAACCTGTGCGGACTGGGCCTGACCACCTGGTTGTTCTGCATGTACCACATAATGGTACTCAGCATGATCTGTCCCATCAGCTTCCCTGGTACTGAAGTCAGACTAACAGGCCTGTAATTTCCCAGATCATCCTTCCGTCCCTTCTTATATATGGGAGTTACATTGGCTGATTTCCAATCTGCTGGTACCTCCCCAGTCAGCCAGGACAGCTGTTAAATGATGGGAAGTGGCTTGGTGAACACCTCCACCAGCTCTTTCACCACTCTTGGGTGCATCCCATCCAGCCCCATAGATTTGTGCACATCTACGTAGAGTCACTGACCATCTCCTGGATTGTGGGGGGATTGTTCTGCTCTTGGTTCCTGTCGCCTAGCTTAGGGAGTTGGATCCCCTCAACATAACTGGTCCTGTTACTAAAGACTGAGGCAAAGAAGTCGTTAAGCAGCTCAGCCTTTTCCTCATCATTCGTCACCGTATTTCCTCCTGCATCTAATAGGGGATGGAGGGTCTATCTGGTCTTTCTTTTGTTGTTCATATATTTAAGGTACTTGGTTAAAAGCCATGCAGCGTGACTTGAAGAATTCAAGCTTCTCTTATTTTCAAGGACATCAAATAAGATTTAATGGCTTTCCATGACAAAATTAAGACTATGGAACACACCTGAATTTGTTGCAGGTATCTTTCAAATCCATTCCAAAAAGTGTTTCCAATTATTAAAAATGAAGCTGCATTTACGCAATAGAAAAGAGGAAGAACTGGACCACATTGGAGAGAAGGGAGAATGGAGGATAATCAGCTTTTTCAATTACTACTATTCTTACCATTTATGCTAATCAAAATTTATTAAAAAAAATAGATTTACTATACCAGTTTGAAATATAATGAACTATTTTCAGAATGGCTTTGCAATATCTGCCCTGTTTTGATCGTCTCCAGGGAATAACCATTCAGATTTAGAAGTTCTGCTCTAGAAGGAAACCAGTGACAAAAGCTGATGATCCAAACTACCACTACAAGAAAACTTCTCTTTTTAAGACTGCTGTCAATTGCTTTAATACTGCTTAAGGCAGGACAAGAAGCCCCCTAATACAGGTCAATGTTTGTAACAGTCATATGTCTGACAAAACTTTTGAAGTCAATGGAATCCTCACATTTTTCCCCGTAATTCTCAAGAGCAAAAAGCACACTGTGATAGGAATTCAAATGGCTAGTTAAATATCTTTGAAGGATGATGCACCTACTTCATTACTGATCTAAGAACATTAACTTGCAAAACTTTGATTAGCATGCATAATCTATGATGCAAGGTCAAGTTAACCATTTTTAAGCTATTTAAATGAGTTATTTCAACTTAAGTGTTCTCTTATGCCTGCAATCTTACAGTGCCACTGCCCACCCTCTCCAGGGATGTAGTAGTTCTGTCCCTCTGTAATTTATAGAATTCTAAATCATTTACTCCCTCCCCTAACACACAGACACTTGGTTTAAATTTATGCCACTCTTCACAGAAAAAAAACACTGCCACTTGTACAACTTTTGTACAGTATGGGCATTAGGGTAAGAAAACATTTTTCACTAAAATTAACTAAGACAGAAAGAGTGAGGATATGACAATAGAGACTGGCAGCTTCAGGATTTTGCTTTGTTTTCTATCATATAGGCAAAAATCACTACAGCTATGACATAATTAAGCAAATAACAGAGAAACATGTTGGGTTTTTTTCTTCCTATTAAAAAAGGGGTTCAAAAAGCATGACATTTAAAAACCACCCAGCTCTAAGAACAGCAAACCAAACACTACATATCTAACCTAATTATAAAACTTATCTACAAACAGCAACCAACTTCCTACAGGAACACCACATTTCTGAAACTAGATTTGCCTATAAATTAATGGCACATAAATGAGACAGCATTTAACATAGCAGAACACAGAGTATCAAAGTTTATTAACAGACAACCCTGCCAGCTAGCTGAATATATGAATCTGCAGATGAAAATATGCATTTTTATGCTGGTGTTGGACTCCAAGGTCATAACAGAATCAAAATAAGATAATTATTAAGTCTAACAAGCTGACACTGATGAGCTTCATTTGTATGCAATAACAAAAACTTAGTATCTAGGTTCTATCTTCAACCCAAACTGTTTTTCATATCATTTGGGAGCCAGAAAACATCAAGAAGCAAGTCCTCAGTAGAATCCCCTCCCTCATATATTTACTTTGGCACAAACATGACATTTCTGTCCTTGACTGTCAGCTCTCATTTTAATATTACTCACATTTTGCTTTACTTTCCCAAGAAGCATTACTTTTCTTTAAAGACATATCACACACATTAAAAGTTTGTAGTTTATTTCTTACAATGCAATACATATGCTGCACGCCAGAAGTTACCCCTAACTTGTGCTAATTCCCAACTCTAGTATTTAAACCTCCCTGTAATTTTTCACATTCCACATTTATTTTCATAGTACTTTGCTTCCTAGTTTATAACCACTGCTTTTAAGAGCTTATCTTCCATGACAAGAATTCAAGAATATCATTCCTATGAAGGCAGTTAATTTAGAAAGCAGGCTAGAATTTGTCACAGTCCATCAATAACTACTAGAATTGGACAGCGTGGTGCACAGCCAATCTTTGCACAAACTGCTGTGTATTACTGGCAAACATATGAATGATTTAATGGTTTGCTTTTGGGCACTGAAACAGAATGCTTTCTAAACTGTTTCCCCTCATGAAGCACCTTAGCAGCTCTGCAGGTCTCTTAGCACTCAGAAGCCATGCAAGGAACTTAAAACAAGCAGGTTGAGACTTGCTCCCAAGACTGGTCTAAGAACTACTGAAAGATGCTTAATCTTGGCTCCACAAGCCACAACTGCAATGGAAAGAAATGATTCCTCCAGCCTTTTCACATAGCGGCAAAGGATACGTGGAGCCATTTGTCCTGCAGTCATTGAAACAATCACAGAATGGTTGAGACTGGGGCCTTTGGAGGTTGTGTGGTCCCCTTCCTCAAAGCAGGGTCATCAGCAGCCTGTTATGTAGGACCTTGTCCAGTCCAATCTGGGTTTGAGTATCTCCAAGTGCAAGAGGACTCTACACCCCACTGTCTGCTGGGGGAGCCCAGAACTAGATACAGGACTCCAGATGGGTCTAACCAGTGCTTAGCAGAGGGGCTGGATCACCACTCTTCCCCAGCTGTGGATGCAACCCAGTGTTGCAGTGCAACCCAGAGTGCTGCTGAGTCTTCTTCACCACAACAGCGCATTGCTGGGTCATGCTCAACGTGTCCACCAGCCTCACCTCTGGCTGGGTGGATAAGTTGAGCACAACTCCCTCTTTTTTTCAGGTTCCTGCTTACAGTATGGTGCCTACCCAGTGGTAACAATATTGCCTTTATATATATAAAAATAAATTAAAAAGCATAATAGACATGACCAGGCACACCATACAACAAAGTGCTTCTGAAGCCTGCAGGGGTGGAGACATTTATCAGAATTACAGTCGAGACCACAGTAAACAAAGATTATTTTGGATGAGAGAAAAATACCACGATATTTTGTAATCTCTACAGCAAAATTACATTACTGAGCATTAGAGAACTTTTCAATTCTCGTATCCTTCAGCAAGAAAGGAACAAAAAGAACCAGAGAAGTTGTCTTATTAATCCAGCAAAACCACAAGTTCTGTATAATGATCAAATCTGAGTATCTTAGAAGTTGTTCACAATGCGTGTCACCATACAGTAAGACAGACTGAGTATGATGTTGAGAGACTGAGGGAAGTCCATCCTCATTTAGCTAAAATGTAAACTTCAACGTTGAGCAAAACTCATAATTTTAGCAAATTGGAAGAAATATGGCCTAAGTGCATTCAACATGTGTAACTAAGTTCTGTGCTAGTCAAGTTACTTTTATGTTATGCACATAAAAATTAGGCTTGAAGGCAGAAATTAAATAAGCCTATTTAAAACTTTCTGTTTTAAAACACCGAAGTTTCTATTCAGGAAACGGAATGAAAAGCTTTAAGGGTTCACAAGTGCTTTGTATCACAGTCTTGCAGTGTGTCATGACATACTTCCATGCTCATGCCTAAACCAAAGCTGAGCATTACTTAATCAGGCATAACAGAACTTGCTATGAAAGTGAAAATATTTCCATAGTGCTTTTTCAGCAGACCTAGTAGGTATGGTAACATGATGATTCAGCAGGAGATGAGCTCCAGCTGAACACAGAGGGAAACATCTACCAGAAGTGGAAGAGCTGCTGACCATTCAGCTGCAATTATCCCAGAATAATTGTCTTGTTTTTTTGATTCAAAAGCACAAGCTCTTTCTAGTGAGGCATAGCAGCCTCCTTGGTGGATTTCTTCAGGGTTATTTTCTATTAATGCTTTGTAACCCACTTCTTCCCATCTCCCTCCCATTCAGCCTCTACTTGCAGCTTCCTTGTTGGTATTCACAGCTGGTTGAACAGGACCAGACTGACTGGTAAAGCAGCCAAGGAGTAACAGAGTCATGTGACAGACATGCTGGTTGTACAAGACAAAAAACAGGTACATATGCTCTAGATTGACACCAGCAACAAAAATCTCTTCCCCTCAACTAGCTCAGACAGGTGTTCAACTGTCACCTAACAAAGGCAAAATATGTAAGTCACATAATACAACTGAACTCTCAGCATCTTTATAGGAGTAAGACTTAACCAGATGAGCTGCATACCTTCTAGAATCTGGAATATTGTAAGAACTTAAGATTCAATAATCACTGAGGATCAAATAGCAAATGCTATCTAAAATTAGCAAATACTGATTTCTCTAAATAAACAGCACACTTTTAAAGAATCAGTTTTAATGTCCTTATGGCTGTCAGAGGACCACAGTGTGGATTCATTGCTGTGCATAAAGAAGCTGCACCAAAGAGCACAAACTCCAAAGCATTATTAACAACGCATTTCAAACACTTCATAAATATGAAATGGAAGCAAAACCAACCAGATAACCACTGAAAAGTGACAACCACAGAATTGTAGATGCTGAAATAAGCAAAACAGAAAACAGTTTCTATGAAACATGCAAGATTTACTGGCTACTACAAAACCCAAACTGTATTAGGGTTTATTTTCTAAATTATAAGCCAGTTTCCCTCTCAATGTATTAAATAGTAGGATGATACAATAAACAGTTGCTCCTGCAATCAGTGTATGCTCTTCTGCTCAGTCTGGTCACCTACACATATCATCAAAGCGTGGCTAAACAGATGGGAAGCTCCACCAACGGTTTAATCAGCAGCCTAGAAGCCTCTAACAAGAAATTCCATGACATTTGAGAATTATTCTGAGTTTTAATAGGGCAAGGTGTTTATCTAAAAGCATTTAATTTGTGACTAACAGTTATGCCTTTAATTTTGACTTACTTAATACATTAAAATACCATTTATGTCAAGTAAGGAGAACAAACTCAGGCCTAAAGAGCTTAGCAGATAAACATTAATAACAAAGGCACACTAATACATAAAAATAGCTGCTACAGGGCTAACATAGCTCATCCTTATTTGCCAGCTTCCTCTTTACTACCATTTTGTTAGTTAGTGCACTTTGTTACCAACCTCAATACCACTTTGTCTTGCTAGTTTTACAGCTGTATTGTAGTAGCCACAGCGTAAAAGATGTTCCACCATCATACGGTCCATCCGTTTCTTCTTCCACATGTTTGCAGCAGCTGGCTGGTCACTACTGTGTTCCTTCAGATGTTCAATTCTACGTTTGCAGAGTTTTGCACTTTCATCTTCAGCCTGGATTGATTCAACGGCCTAAAAGGTAAAAATTAACAGGAACAAATAAGAGTTGTATGTTTTCAAATTGCCTTTAAAGCAAAATACAGTAAGAATTGTTTGTAAGCATTCTTTAAATATTATAGAGTTTCTCTCAACAGTGTTTCTTTCATTTAGAAAGACACTGCCTATGGCAGTGCATATGTTTTCAGTATGGTTGGTTCAGTTCTGAGGTATTCTTGCATATAAATAAGTTTTAACTTATTTGACATTATAAGCATATGCACTTTTTTGCTTAATGTGCAGTTAGTCTGAAAACAGCAATGTATCAACTACAGCAGCAACTACTGTAATAGTCTGCAAAGAGCTTTGTGAAGGTTTGCAGTTACCTGGGCCAAACTGTTGAAAATCATGAATTTTCACCTCTAACCTATGCATGGCTTCGTCCTCAAGCAGCTGTCCTACTGAATTAGTTCTACTGAGGAGTGATGCTGAGTAAACTCACATTACTTCTAATACACTGGAGCCATTTTAATCAGTCACGCAATAATGAAAATTATATAAACATTTGGCCTCTTGGCATCTTTATTCAAGGACCTTAGAGTCAGTTTTAAAAAAAATTATTAGCTTTGTTAAACTGGTATTATTTTATTTACCTCTGCTACTCTGGAAATATAGACCTACTGTTAGGAGCCTCACTTAGGAAAATAAATTTGTCCAGAGGAAGCAGAATGACATTTTTTTAAACCAAATATTAGCATATCCAGTGCAAAACACAAATATCTCCACAACATTAGGTATGCTGCAAATTTTACCAGGCAATTTTATTACAGACCTAGCATAAATCAAAGCTAGCTGAGTCAGTATGCAGCACATGACAACTGTGGGTCACACAAGCTACAGAACACAAGAAAGCTCGAGGCACTTTTATGTGCTTGCTAAGGTAAGAGCAAACCAGAAGATGATGGAGGCTCAGGACCTTTCCTGCCTGCAGTATATCACTGATGATGCAATTTCAGGTTGGGCTGCCTTGCTTCTGATGACTTTAAACTCGCTGGCTTGTGTTTGAATAACTGCACAACCATGACAACAGTGAAGTCCATGCAGGTTTGCCAAGCAGGCACAGACCAAATAACCTGGCTGGCTCTCAACAGCCCACTTTGCACTCCATGCTGGCAGGGCTGCCTTTCCAGTACTCTGGCCATTCAGGATATAGTATCATCCTTGGGTAAGAGCTCCAGCTCTGGAAGCACAGGTTGGTTCTAATTGCTTTTACCATGCCTGTTCATTTACAGACTTCTGGAAGAATCAATATTTGAAAAGCAAAATTAAATAAATGAAAACTTGTGCAAGAAAAGCCTAATGAGCATTTGGTTTAAGCTGGACTCCGATCTGGTCCCTGATACCAAATAAACTATCTAAAACCAGGTCACTATACCACACAGTCTTTTACTAAAATTCATGCAAACATCTATGGCCTGAGTTATTTTTATTACTCAAGTCTGAGCTACTTCTATTACTGAATTTAGCTTTATCTTGCATATGGTTTGGAGAGCAGTATTTTCAGTTATAAACTGAGTCTTTTCCTATTCAGCAGGCAAACACTAACACAATACAAAAATCACTTGCACTTGTTAGATGCCTGCAGTATTATCAGATATGAAAGCAACCTCAACAATTATGGAATTCAAGGCAGCCAGGCATAAAGGTTGAAACCCTTCCCATTCCAGAGGGCCCTCCTTATATGGTTTTTTTTGTCTGGACTTACACAGCTCTTGCTGTTTTTTTGATCCTTCTAGTGTATTCAGAAAAGGCTACAAATCCTTTTCAGAATCCTCTGAAGCAAGTCTATCTGGACTTGCCCTGCTGGACATTAATAGAACTTGAGGGAACAGACATACTAAACAGGATACAAAAGGGAAAACACAAAGGCCTAGGTTTCCCAAGGTTCATTTTCAGAACCCAAGAAACCTGCTGTGTTGAAAAGCTCTGCTTTGAGAGTGAGTAAGGTGTTAAATAAAGGAACCATCTAATTCTGTTACGGCCATCTCAGCAGTTCATCAGATCCTTGTCTAAACACAGGAGGAAACAGATCCCACATGGGTCCAAAGGCCCTAAAGAAAACAGTCATTTTGCTCGGGGCAGAGATTACAGAGAAGACAGTTGGAGTTGAAGGTTTGGAGCAGAAACAAAACCGTTGTATTTCAGAAAGCTTTCACTGTTAAACGTTTTTTTTCCCCCCCTTTTGTTCTGTCTGAGCAGCTATGAGATTCCCCACAGTCTTTCAGGCAGTCAAAAACAAATGAGCAATTACACTAAAATGGAGGCTTGCACCCAAAACAGTCAGCAATGCCTTCAGACACACCCCCGCAGTCAGCAAAGATTTAACAAGTAAATAACTTACTCCTCCACATCATTGCTACACACCTACAAGCAAAATCTAACACCTCTTTCAGAAATAGCAGTAATTTCTTTCCGTAAGTAAGAGAGAAGTAAAGAAAACACATCCTGCAAGACCTTTTAAGTCTCACAAACCAAAGCTGAAAACAGCAATTAGATTTATGAAGCCTTTTGGAGAACAGCTTTTCAACATCCAGCTAACCTGTTCAAGCAGAAAACCCCACAACAACAACATGCATGACAGTGTTACTTTCATGTTATGAACCTCCAAGGTATTTTGACGCTTCACTTAACGATTTAGTCTCAAGATTGGTATCTGTTGGTTATTTCATTTAAGGTTTAATGAAATGACTCTGCTACTATTTGTTTCCTCTATTTACTTTCAGAGAAGCACTGCTCTAAAGCCAGGTGACAGAGCTATTGTCATTTTTCTGTAAGATTTGTTTCAACTAAGTGTTCTGATGAGTTTCAGGATGAGTAATTTTCCCATCCAAAATAAGGATTGCCTACACTACATAGTTTATGTTTTTAACCCATTCTTCTTAATCAGTCATGGTAAAGGCATAAACATTTGGCTGTATTTCATACAAGCATTTAAAATATTTTATGAAATATTCCCTAGGAACCTTCCAATGTGCAAGTTTAGTATTTATAAAAAAACATTTCAAAAAAGTAAAAAGTTCCCCTGGTTTCACTGGGACAGATGGAGGGCAGGCCATCAGTAGCCCTGACCCAGCTGGGAGATTAAGTGAGGGCAGCTGACCCAAGCTGCCTTCCAGGGGTATCCCACACCACTTACCTCATGCTCATTAGAAGAGGGAGGTATGCTGAGAGTGAGGAGTTCATGCTCATTATACAGGGGGTGGTATGCTGAGGGTAGGGAGTTTTGTCTCCTGGGGCCCCTCCCTCTTGGCCTGCTGCTCCCTCTGCTACTCCAGACTTCTAGGTTGAGTATAAGCTCATATACTCTGTTAGTGTCTCTATTAGTTTTGTTATATCATTAAATCCATTTATATTTCAACCCATGGGGCTTCTCTCCTCTTCCTGATTCCCCTCTTTGGCTGGGGAGGGGTCGTTGGGTGAGAGATCAAACTGCTTCTGTTCAGCCCCAGATACATGCTAAACAAGACACAATCCAGTACAATTTGCACTTTCTTAGGCTAAGAAGCCTCACACTGCCTACTACTACCCTCACACTGGGGTTGAAACATTTTTCAGACTCATCTGCCTGTTTTCAGTCCTCAAGTGATTAACCACACAAACCTTTCCATTAGACAAGCAGGAACTGATGCAAATAAATTCAATTTGTTACTATTTCTTTTCTGAACATAAAAATTCCTTTCCAGAACTATAAATACATACCAATGTAACCTCTCAATAGAGGTTTGTTATACTTAGTCACGGGACACCAAGTCCTGTTTCATAAGCCCAGTGAAGGAAGATGCAGTAAAAGTTCTGGTGTTTTCCTGTGCATTATAAGGCCTCTGTTTGCAGTGCCAACAATACCTATATCTTGAAAATAAAATCCAAGCAAATAGCATTGCAGAAAACTACTGTTAACTTTGTAAAGACAAAGCAATCGTAAGTTAAAACATCACTTACCTTCCGTTTCAAAACACTGAGTTTTTCAACTACTCCATCCAGGAGACTAACAACTGAATCCACAGCAGGACAACTGCTCAGGGTCTTCTCCAGCTCTGCCACAACCATTGTAACGTGGCTAGTCTCTCGATCAATGTTTTTCTGTGCAGCTCGAAACCGTTTGTTCAGTGTTTCATATGGCACCTAAATGAGAAATATCAAGTCACTGGAATTTCTGTATTAAAAAAGTCAGGTCTTCTAGAGGTTAAAAAGAGTCGTGATTTTATTTGATGCAGTCAGAACACCTAGGTTCCAGGACACTTCTCATAACAAATCCCTCTCAGCACGGAGTTAACACTTCTAAGATTAAGAAAAATACCAAACAACAGTGACAGGAAATAAAACCTGGCAGATTCTTTTCTGATACCTGCTTTGACTGTAGCAAGCCCTGATGGAAACAGTCCAGGGAGAACAGAAAGCAAAGACAAAAGTGTTTCTAAACCAGTCAAGCTACAAGGTAACTACAACGAAGAGACCACCCTTCCTAACACTGCTTTTTAAGTTAACATTTCTTTCCGTCAGTAGTTCATAAAAGAAGAAAGTCACCTTTGAGAAAGCACCTATGCTGCATATTGGCTACTAAAAAATTTATACATACAATATTTATACATACAATATTCAGTACAACAATATTATTCAGGAAATCTAATAGGTCTCCTACCTATTTCGGCCCATGAGGACTACTTTTTAATAGTAATTCCAGTGGGACTACAATGAATGCTAACAGAAACTTCATGTAAGTTTTCCTTTAGTGAAAAAAGCATACATTGTATGACTAAGCTTGTGAAATTCCTCTAGAGACTAAATAGTCTTGGAGGTCTCCAGTCCTACTTGTCCCATGTATGGAACAGCCATATCAAAACTGATACAGATGGCCATTAAGAACACATACGTAGGAGTAGTCCACAGCCTGGTCAGATTTTAGGGTACTGAATGATTTGGGGAAAGCTTACAGTAAATGTTAGGCTGATCCCATCACATTGCTTCCACTACAGTGACAAGCATAAGCAATTTAGACAGGAAGTTCTATTACCTCATGGAAACAGAAATTCTAGAACTGAAAACATCCCAGTGTTGCACACACTTAATTCACCCATATCTTATCTTGAAAAAGTCCATGAGAAGCTCTTTCAGGTAGTTATGATAATCTTGATTGCTTGATTAATCAAAGGCATGATTTGGCTAGCAATCAGATTATACATACTGAAAGCAAAACAGGAAACAGAAACCAGTGTTCTGTTTGGTACGTATCACCTGTATGATTACAAATCTTTCAAGTATATCACTTCTAATTGGTTATATCAAGATTGCCTCCATTTTCTTCCTTCTAATCATTTGCATGCAAGAAAGTATCCCCAGGGTCTATTCTCCTTTTAGGCTCTATTATGAGAGAGGTTACTACATAATCACTGCAATTCACAATTAGAGATGCACTGAGAGTTCTGGATCAGAGTAATGAAGACAAGCCAAAGTACTTGATTTCTAAGACTCTGTGTGATCTACAATAGGTAGTTATTTGTAGAAGACATATAACACAAGGGTATTCCTGATGAGATATGAAAGGGCTTCTCCTCAGAAAGACTGAAATGATCTATTTAATGTTTTTTTTGGGGGGGCATCTCAAACTAAGACCTAAACAAATGACAGAGGAAGCCTTTACCACAGGAAGTATCAAGCTAAACCAGTTCATTTCCTTATACTTCCTTCCCTAAAATCCCAGGACCACATCCCCCCAAAACGCAAGCCATATAAAACATCATCATTAAGGGGCTTCAATATCTACTACATTAACATCTTATACTCCATCTTCAGCTCTTATTTCCTTTCTCCACTTCACAAAAAAAACTATAAAAGGTTTTAAAGCCACAGATAGAATGCGTGTTTTGTGGGGGCATTATTTTGATATCTCATGCATTTCAGCAGATGTCAGACAGCATTAAGGCAATTTCTCCCCTTTTTTCCCCCTCTACATTTTTTTTGCAATTCAGTGAAAAACATATTTCCTTCAGTTACTTACATCTACTGAATTCAGTTTCTGCAAGCTTTCCACACTACATTGAATAGCTACATCCATCAAGACCTTCAGAAGCTACTATTGATTTAAGGGCAATCTCTTTGACTACAAAAAGTCAAATTGTTAAATTTTGAGCACTCAGTTGAACTGGACATACAGATCTAGTCAGTTTGAAAAAATCTGTCTTTAATCTCCCTTTTCCCTAGTTTTTTATCTGCATACAAGAGCAATAATAGTTGTTTCCCATGCTCAGTCTCTTTAGCGTGCAAATTTCTGGCAGTCTGTGTTCATATGACATTTAGAACAATTGTACTTTCAATTTCAGCCAGCATCATTATATATCATTTATAATGTGTTTAGGTGCAATAGGTTTTTTCATCTTATTTTATCTTTATGTTTTTTCCTACCCCAAAAAAGATCTGAACATCCTGTGTGGGAAAGGCTAGGGAGTTGAACTGTTTTACTCTATACTCTGAAAGTAAATACAAATAAATACATTGCTAAACATAATTTTAGTGTACCATAACAAGGGAAATTAATTTAAAGGTACAATGAAAATATTTGCACAACTGAAAGTAAATGCTCTTTACCAGAGTTTTTAGTAATTTGCATGGGCACTGGTTTCTTACTATAGAGCCAGCAGTTTTTAAAGGACATTTGTAAATTGCATCCAGGTACAACTTTTACACTTGCTTTATAGGACTAGATTCTACAAACGCTACAAACTGTAACTGCAACCACTATGTTCTTTACTGAGAAAGCATCTTATGTAGACTCTGCATCTTGTTCTGCTGGTTCTTTTGTTACTTGTACAGCTCTCCTGCTCCAAGAGAGACTTCACTTCCCAGCACTGGTTTGCTTTACTGCAGAACTCCACAAAAGTTACAGGCACTGTGACACTAAGTTGTTTTTTTTTTTCCCTCCAACAATGAAAGTAAATGGATGGAGAACATAAAACAATGCTCTGGAAAAAGTAATACGAGAAATTCTTAACTATAGTTCTCTTTAATTTTCAGGTACCATAGTTATAAAACAGTGAATACCAAACTTCTTGAACCAAGAGACAGCTGCAAAATTGGCTCTGACAAGCGCACTAGACTTCCAATTTTTACTACCAGTAGCAGTCTGTGACCAAGCATGGGTTACACAGTTTTTCTTTAAGGACAAAAGTGACCTACAGAACTCAGTCTAGGGAAGAATTATCTTAAAGAAAAAAAGGATAACCAGCTACTAAACACTGGAAAAAAATGAAACAAAGCAGCAATTACTGACCAGAGTGTATTCTGTAAAAGCACAATACCAACTTGTCCTACTCATTAGAGCTTGAAAAACCACACCTCAGTTGGCTCATGCCATCAGCATACAACAGGACACAAAGTAGAGATATAAAATATTAGAGGGCAGCACATTCAAACCCCATCTCACTAAACAGAATCACAGAATCACCAAGGCTGGAAAAGACCTCTGAGATCATCAAGTCCAACCTATGACCTAACACCACCACATCAGCTAGACCATGGCACTAACTGCCACATCCAGCCTTTCCTTAAAAACCTCCACCATTTTCCTTGGCAGTCCATCCCAACATCTGATCTGACAGATTCGGTTTCTTTTGTTCATCAGCTTCCACAGCTTCAGACACATTATTCAACTTAAACATGTACTAAACCAGGTCAAACTTAAACCTAATTAAAAGGAATTTGATCTAAGTTAGAACCACCTACACAAGGGGCAAAATTACAGCAACAAGTTTTTCAGAGATCAAAACTTTGCTGCTGTGATGTGAAGGAAAGTCTGCTTGGCTGCTCCAACAACCTCTAGCTATGAAGACAAGACTTAGGAGAGGATCCTTTTGGGTCTCAAAGCTTGAACTAGTGGAAGAGGAGGAAGGACTGTAGACTGAGAAGGAAGGACTGAGAGCTGTACCTTGGTTGTTCAGTTGAGTGGAGGGAGTGGAAAATGGCAGAGCTAAGAACACCAGAGGCAGTTTTTAAGCTTACATTTATGAACTCAACTGTGACATTAACTATCTGTCCTGCAGCCCAAACACAGTCCTCTTTCAGTATGTGAATGCGAATAGGATACCAAGGCAAAACTGACTAGTTCCCAAAAAATAAAGTAGCTAAAAAACAAAGTAGCTAAAACTATTCCAGTTGTGCAACCGCAGCTAATATTTCTTTTAATAAACCAATTTAAATGCCCTTATATATAGTGAATTTATAATACTATTTTCCCATCAAAATAAATTTCTCAATAAGCCATTCATTGACTTAGTGATACTGTTTTCTTGATTTTTCTGAACACGTACTAAAACTAGAAAAAAACAGCAAGTATTTATGCTTGCATATATCGTATCCTGATGGTTAGCAAACTGTTTACACTTCCCAGGCACTTATTATCATTATATTGTCAAGTTAAACCAGTCAGTCCTTGACACAGCATCCTACAATTCTCCTCTATCTTTGTTTTTACATTCCTTATCAACGTTTTAATCAGATTTTTTTTTTCCTTAAGGTTTTCTAAATGTATCTACATGCACACACTTAGTATTACATCCATGAACCGCATATGTGGAACCAGGCTGCTGATAAGTTCTCTCACCTCAGCCCATGCTTTTCTCTACAGGTTGAGAGAAAATTTCCTTTAAAAAACATGCCATAAGAACATACCACCTATAGCCTTTAATAACATAGAAAGGGAGAGCAGAATATAAGTAATTTTCCCCTCATAGAAGTTCATTAATTATAGTGATCAAAACTGAAAAAGCTCTGCTACCACCTCAATGGTATTTATGTCAGTGGCAGTGAGACCACCAGACCAGACTTCTATGCTGGTTTTAGCACTTTGAATTCCACTGAGCAGCCTAATGGCATCTTGAGAATGTGGAAGAGTTTTAGCCTCCTCGCACACTCACAGCTTCCATGACAGTCACTCACTCACTCCTTAAGCACTTGGGGTTTCCAAATAGAGTGAAGACATAAACTGTTGAAGGGCTCTCTGCCTGGGAGAAAGTACAAGATAACAAAAGAAGTATGAATTGTGGCAAGATCTTCTTTGCAGAGGTGTTGCAGTCAGTCCTCCAGCCATGATGGTAGAAAACCACTTAGAGTCAAAGCCAGAAAGCCAGCACTCCTTACCATCAGGGCTAATGTATACATCTACTTTATTCAACTAGACTTCCAACTAATAAGCAATTGTAATTACAAGGGCTTTAGAGACCGATGAGCAGCATAAGGAAAATTAAGAAAAGCATTTACAGAATTGGGTTTGTGACCTAGCAACACAAGACAACAGGAAGTTTCAGTTCTAGCTGCCTTCCTTGTCTTTACTGGTAAAGTCTTCTCCTAAGCCTTCCTGATCATGTATGAGCAACTGATTCTGGGGAGAGAGGCACTATTTGCATAAGAAGTCTAAAGCAAGCTGAAGATATACAGGTACACAGGACCAGAAGGGAGGGTGCTCACCAACGACACTGTGAAGCTGCTATCATCTCTGAATTATCACGGTAAACAAGGAAAACCCTCAATGATTAAAAAGGACAAGTTTCATGCCTCTCTTCCAAAATGAGAACTTGGAAGATCATGGAAACTACAGACTGGTCTACCTCTTCTCAGTTCTTGGGAAGTTATAGAAAAAATGGTCAGTGGTTCTAAGGCAACCTGGTGACCAATTACAAGTACTACTTGACTCCTAAGGAATGTTATTAGCTCCAACATACATGTCTTCTTCAACCACCTGTACTACAGAACAGAAGACGCAATCGGAAAGCTCACAGAAGACAACAAACTGAGGGAGTGGTAATGCCGGTGGCAGAGCTGTCACTCAGAGTAAGTGATGAGCTGGGGAAGCACATCAAGAACTTGAAAATCAAGGCAAAAAACAGGGCCCTGCACCTGGCACACAACTTCCTCCACCCCCCATCCATCCATTAGCACAGGCTGTAGAATAACTGGCTATGACCACTTCTGCAGAAAAAGATGTAGAGGTTCTGTGGACAGCAGGTTGGACATGAATCCACAACAGACTCCTAAAGCAATGAAAGTTAACCACATACCAGGCTGCATTAACAAGATTAAAGACAGCAGGTTGAGAGGAGTGATTGTTCTTTATGCTCAGCATGCCTGCAGACTCATCTGGAATACTGAGTCTGGTTTTCAGGTCACTTCCTTGCTGGCCAAAGAAGAGATGCTGACAAACTGGAAGGAGTCCAAAAGGCTGCTACGACAATGGTAAGCTGGCTGGAGGATACAAAACCCAAAGAGAGGCTGAGAGGGACAGGCTTGCTTCCTTGCAGCAGAGAGGGCTACAGGGAGTTGGGAGCAGCACAATCTGATAGCAGTCTTCCACTACCCGAAGGTGAGGGTCATAGATAAGAGTTAGCAAGACTTTTCTCAGTTACAGAGCAAAAAGGAAGAAGGCAGAATTGGCAAATGACAGCAGAGAAAATTCAAACCGCACATAAGGAAAAAAATATTTTAACCAGGTAATCACTGAAACAGCAGCCCAGAAAGGTGGGCTCTCTACCCTTGGAAACTTAGAACCAGGTAGGACCCTGAGCAATTCAAATTAGCTTTGAAGTTAGCCCAGATTCTGTGTGCAGAGATTCTGTCCAGCTTTAATTTTATGAGTTCATCTAGAAAGAAACTGGATCCCAGATCCCCACTGCTAATTTAGACACCAAATTCATCTCCATATGAAGATACGAATGGCAGTATCAGGTAAGACCAAAAGTCCCTCCTCTGTCACTATCCTTTCCCCGACAATATCCAGAAAGGGGGTGGCACTTGAAAAAAGGCCAGAACATAAAATTACTAGTAGTCTCTTTGGGCTTCCTGAGCCAGAGGTGGGAGTTTTATAGTAGAAACACCACAGGGTGTTTCTCATGCATGAACTCTGCTGGTTGTTGTTGACCTGGTAAGAGTTTTAGCACTGCAACATCCTGTGGTGAGACATTTCACAGCCTCACACACTGCGTGAAGAAACACTCCTTGGTTTTGACTTGTCAACTGCTAGCCTAATTTGAAACCCTTTTGTTCTTGTTTTAGAAGCAAAAGAGGGAACATGCACTCTCTCCTATGCCTCATGTCTTCTGAGGTTGAAGAGGCTCTTTCAAAATAATTCTTTGAAGACAGCCATTCCATATCTCTAATAATTCTTGCCCTTCTGTAGACATTTTCCAGTTCTACTACATCCTTTTATAGGATGAGGGAAGAGAGAAAACAAGAGTAAAACATACTACTTGGAGAAGAAACAACCATGGATTTTCATTGCTTCATAATGAGGTCTTCTGTTCTTCCCTTTCCAAACAGCTTTTGTCCTAAGTTTGTCAACATCAACCTAATCATCCCCAGAAAACATTTACTATAACCTCAAGGTCCCACTGAACAATTATGAAAAATTCCAACTCTGTCATTGTGTATGTAAGACTAGGATTTATTTTCTTTCCACCATACTTAAACTGCATCACACTACACTTGTCTATACTGAATTTCATCTACTGTTTTAACACCCATTCAGTCTCTCATTATTCCTCTTTATTGGTTAACACTTGGGCTGCATCTCTAACACCTCAACTATCTTTGTACCATCGAGGAAATCAGATCATGTCAGAACTCTCTCTCTCTTCCAGGCATTGCAAACAGCTGAATATCAGCAGCACTTGCAGAGACACCAGCAGAACCCTAACACTAACCTTCTTCCATTACAGAGGTTGGCTACTAAATCTTGATGGTTGTTTCTTATCTTGCCCAGTTACCCATCCACATTAGGACTTCTGTCTTCTTTCTATCCAGAGTTCCTGGTAAGGGATATCCCCAAAAAACACCAATAAACTATCAACCAAATCCACAACCACCTTACCATCTTTTTTTTTTTTAACATTAAGCTCAATATCTTTGCACAGCATGACTTTCCTTTTTAAAAGTCATTTTAACTGATGTATATTCCATATTTGGTTAGTCAGGATAGTATTTGTGCATCAATAAGCCATTGGCTGGAAGGGAAAAAATCAATTTCATGCAATAAAATCTCACTAAAATTTTATTTAAGAAAGCAGAAGCACTGAAAAAGTCTTCTACATTGTCTTTCTTTCACAGCTATAAAAAGATTCCTCAGACTACTTCAGCATTTATCGGAGAATTCCCAGTGAATTAAGGGAAGGACTGGACACAGGAGAAAGGGGTTTTCCCTAAGCCAGCTAAGCTTATTTATAAAAAGTGCTACAGCCTGCATTTCTACTCCTCCAGAGGTGTAGGATGTTAGCCCAAAGTGTAATGGCTGCTGAGAAAAACTTCAAATACAAGCCTGACGCTGCACACAGGTTTCCCTAAGTGGCACACTGGGATACTAACAAACTCAACTGCACGTTTCTTTCATCATCACAGTTTTGTGAAAAACATAAGCCTTTACCCTCCCACAAGTCTTTAGCCTTACACTAGACCTTTACCACACCAGTTCTCAACCCAATCTGGTCACATCCTACAACAGGCTAGATTCCTTCTTCACTTAGGCAACTTCAAGCCTAAAGAAATCCAAATAAAAATGGAAACTAAAACCCAAAAAATCTCTTCCAGATCACAACATTAACAAAAAGGAGCTTCTACCCCACAGTGACTGCATCTAGGAAATTAATTTGCATGCAGCAGAAAGAAGAAGCAAGTAAAAACCAGTCTCCATAGCTAGCATTTGGTTATTGGAAATTATAGAGTAGGAGTCATACCCCAAAAAAAAGTCATCACAGTTGAAGGAAGAATTATTTGGTGGTAATGTAAGGCCACTAATCATCCCCCAGCATTAACAGGAATTTTCAGTGGTTTATTTTCTAGAAACCAATTTCCACAGAAAACACCACAGACAACAGAAACAAGCATCTCTGACATAGGTTTGCAATTCTGTAAAAGAATATCAGATTTCCTCCTGTCTTTGGGAGACTTGACATCAGTACCAACTTACATGCAGGGAAGCTTTAACTATATCCTGACTTTACTGATGTTTGCGTCAATCATCCTTTAAGGTTACAGTCTCACAGCTGAAATCAACTTGTCACATAAACTGTAAAATTTTTTAAACACAAATATCTACATTGTGTATCTTTTCAAGTGAACTGAACCATGGGAATTTGAGATGAATTTTTAAAAATCTTTTCAGGTACATGAAGTCAGGTAGCTAGTGGGAAGAAAAAGAAAGTTGCAAGAAAAATAAAATAAGAGTCCTACCAGATTAGGTGGGGGGGAACCATTACAGAACTATGCTCTCCTTTCAAGGGTCAGAAAAATGATGTGCTTCCTCTCCTCAATTGTGTTAGCTTATAACACCTGAAAAGCACCAGACATTTGTATGAATCTACAGGTTTCCAAGATAATTCAGTTGAAGACTTTGAGGTATCAATAAGCTTTTTCAAATGCCATATATTATGCCCTTATATGAAATGAAGCCTAACCACAGATAGGGAAAAACAAAATGAGAACTGCAGTGATCAAACTGTCTTTCAGAAAAACAGAAGCAAAGACAAGTTAGCTCTACTTTAAGCAAGGGGAAAGAGGAAGTAGAACAATATGGAAGAAAAATTAAGCATCTCCTAAATTATTTTAATGAATAAACAGTGTCAAGAGAAAAGATAAACCCAGCAAGAAACACCTTTGAACACCAACCCAAACCATTCTATGATTAAGCTATTTCCTTGAGACTATATTAGGTTACGCTCACCTTTGAAAAAAAGAAGATGGCATCTATTGTACATTTAAAAAATCAGGCAGGGTACAATAGACTATTGCAAATTTTCCCTTGAACCAATACCAATCAAGCATTTCCATGCAGAATTACTGCAATTCTGTTTTTTTATACACACTATATCTTCTTCTATAACTCTTGGATTATTTCAGAACTGAGTCAGTACATTTGTCACTGAACTCATCCAAACTGTAAATTCTACCACCACTTATTCACAAAGTGAATTCTTCTGATATGCAGCTCTTACCAGTCCCTTGAAATAGTAATATTTTTTCCTTGTTCTAGGTAAAATCAGAAAAAGAAAAGAAAGCTAGAAGAGAGGAGAAGTAGTATATTTCAGGACTGAGAGGCTTAGAATAATGGCTAGATTTAGTTTTAATTTCGTACAAGCATTAATATATACTCTTGAAGAGATAGAGATCACAGACAAAATAATTTCGTAAGCCTAAATGCAGTTGCAGATCATTTGGATTTAAAAAAAAATAATTATTTTTAAAACTGGTTTCAATGTTTTTGAAGTGTAAAGCCTAGCAGTTTCCCTTAGTTAAAAACATGTCAGTTTTACAACTCAGGAAGACAGTACTGCACATTCTAGAGCAGCTGTGTCTAGAAAGAAAATATCATTATAACATTCAAAGCTGGTACTTCAATACAGGAGAGAATTAGCAGCGAAAATTCTTGGACTATCCATCTGCTACATACATACTCAACAGAAGCAATTATAATCCTACAAAATATTATTCTTTTACATAAACTGCTAGTATGTTATTGCTGAATACATTACAAACTTTTGAACAAGGCTTCCAACAACAAAATCAAGTGCTTTACAAAGCCATTTTACAGTTATGTAAAACTATCTTGCCTCCTTATGTAAGCATATTGACAGCCATTTTAGAGACCTGTTTAGAGCCACACTAGGGACCAGTCATTTTCAATACACTTGTTCATAGCTGCCATCTTGGACTCATGCCTCAGAAGAAATGTCTTTGCTTTTCTCCTTTTAGTAGAAATATCCAAGTTCTAACACAAAGCTAAGCTTTCCTCCCTGGCCAAAGAACTGGTTGAGTTGCTAAGCTAAGGTCACACAGTGGGTTTGTGTCCTGAGCAAGTCCCATCATTTGGTTTTGATCCTTCTTTCTTATCCAAATATTTGCTCGTTTTAATCACAGTATCACCTCTTTAAATGAAAAGAGGTCATTGTCCTCCTGTGTGTTTGCACAGTCCAGACACCATGATACTGGCTGGAGCCTTTAGGCTAAAGATCCATTTCCTATCAGACTGCTCCCAAAATAACCTGTTCCAGCTGAAGTGACAACATTTCTCATAATACAAATAATTAAGGATCATTGACTCAGCAGACCTATATCAGAATATATGAACAACAAAAGTTCTACTCTATATATTACATGTTCTACTTTAGTTCTCCCTAGTTTACAACTCAAGGTAATCCACAGAGCACTCAAAAAACAGCTGAGGTGAATCCTGAAAGCAGGTGGTATAGCAGTTAATGTACCAGTTATAAACATATCCTAACAAAAACTTGCTTTATTTAAATAAGCAATAATATATTGTGAGTAATCAAGTAATACAGCATATTTCACATTCTGGGTTAACAAACACTTCCCATGTAGTGTATCTTCAGACTGTAAGCTACGGGAGGTTGAATGGACAATGAAGGCACTTTCTTAAGCTTACAACAATTGATGGATTTTGCCAGCATGCCCTTATAGCAAATATGCATCTGCCAAAACAGTATGTGCCTAAATCTGTGGGCCCAAAAGGTGCCTGCCCTATTATGCCGATTAATATAGGAACTACTGAATTGAAAGACTGAGGGAAGAGGTTTAGAGAGATAAGAAAAGTTGACACTAGGTGATCCGTAACATCCAGTAAAAGGTCTGTCTACTCCTATCACACCAAGTGAAGCATTTTTCTCCTATTACATCTAGCAAATGTTTGAAGCTCATCTTTACTCCTGTTCCCCAGCTCTCGAAAAAACATCCACTGTGCAAAGAAACAGATTTCACAGACATTCTTCCTTTATGCCAACATTTAAAGAGCCCAACATGTTAGCTACCACACAAACATATTATTTCTATACCAGAAAACATATACAAACCATACTCACAAGATCGCAGGGCACTGACCTGTGAAAACACTACAGATCACGTATGCTGCAACTGAGAATTGCAACATCAGGTAAGTATTCACTTTGAAGATATTAACCGGAGGTCTCCTGTAAAATTTTTGAGAGTATTTTTCCTGAAGCATTTTCCTACAGGTACAATGGCGTACTGATAAGCAGGCAACATCTCTAGCTCATAGCCACATGAATTTATGGCCTTCTGTTGTGTCTTCTTCCTTCATTAATCACTTTAAAATGTGTTTTATAGGGAGTGGGCAGGGTTGGAAAAAAGAGACCAGTTCCCAGAGGAGCCAACTCCTACTTTAGCTGCTCCAATATCAAACTTCTTCTGAAGTCCCCCAGTATCAGATTTTTCTTACAGCACAGCAGCACACAGAGCCCAGTGCAGAACAGCAGCAGCACAAAAGGTGTCATGCTTGTTTGCTGACATGCACACAGGAGGTGTCACACAGAAGGTATCACACAGGAGGTGCATTATTCAGCAGCTGATGAATGCTTGGTGTGGACATTCCATGCACACTCCGTGACTCAGTCTGGAGACAGATTTAGTGTGAGAGATGAGTGTTCACACTTAGTTAGTACAGAGCTGACTGTTACTAATAGCCATGTTTTGCTTATTGTGTCAAACTTCCTCTTGAAATGCACTTGATAGATCAGGTAATGATCTAAAGTGCTAATTTATTTTTTTTTGTACACTTATGTACTGACAGTGGATTTACATGTTAAAAGTTCTGATCCTTCTGTCCTTCTCCAGCTCTGCCTGAACCACTTTCACTGAACAACTTTTGTTGCTTTATGTTCAAGGTTTTGACAAAGTACTCTGGCTAATAATATCAAAGTATAAAGCTATGCTCCAAATCAACTTATAGTGAAACTTACAGGGGAAATAATAAAGTAGAGCAAACAACTATGCAAAAAATTGCTCCTTTCTTGCTTCAGTGGGAAAAGAAGCTGACCTGAAGTGTTTGACATCTTCATTAGTGACCTAGATAGGTGAGAGTACACCTTTAAAGTCTGCAGATGATACAAAACTGGGAGGAATTGTTAATATGCCAGATGGTTATGTTGCCATTCATAGGGACCTCAACAGGCTGGAGAACCTCATTAAATTCAGCAAAGGGAAATGTCAAATCCTGTACTTGGGAAGAAACAACCGCATGCACCAGTACATGCTGGAGACCAACAGTTTGGAAAGCAGCTTTACACAATAGAACCTGGGGGTCCTGACAGACAAGTTGTCCATGAGACAGCAAAGTGCCCTTGAAGCAAAGAAGGCAACAACACCCTGGACCATGTCAGGAAAAACATTGCCAGCAGGTCAAGGAAGGTGATCCTTCCCCTCTACTCAAGTTAGATCCATCCAGAGTGCTGTGTCCAGTTCTGGGCTTCCAGTTCAAGACAGACATGGACATAGTAGACGAAGTAAAAGAGAAGGCCACAGATATTACTAACAGACTGGAGCATCTGACACACAGAGAGAGGGGTTAAGTGAGCCAGGATTGTTTAACCTTGAGAAGAAAAGGCTTGGGGGAAGTCTTATCAATGTGTATAAACGTCTGGTGGGGAGAGTAAATAAGATGGAGACAGACTACTCCCAGCAGTGTCCAGTAAAAGGACAATGGGCACAAATCAAAATACAGAAAATTCCATGTAAATTAAAGTTGTTTTTTTTTTTAATACCGTAACAGCAGTCAAACACTGCAACAGGTTTGCCCAGAGAGGCTGGACTCTCCCCTTTGGACATAATCAAGGACAGCTCAGACATGGCCCTGAGCAACCTGCTCTAGTTGACTCTGCTTTGAGGGGAGGCTACAGGACCAGCCTGTCTCCAGAGGTCCTTTCTAACCTCAGCTATTCTGCAATTCCACAGACTCAGGTTGGAAACAACATACACTTCATCTAATCCTGTTTTATCTGTTCCCCCTCTTTAGCGGTTAGGTAAACATGGTATTTCCATGAGAAATTAATGTGTTATTAAATCTGCTGCCAGCATTTCCCCTGCCACAGCTGCCAATAAAAGAAGCCAAACAGCAGCTCTGAGAAGGTGCTCAAGTATTCTGTGCTTCTACAGCTCTCCTTTTGATCAGCTGCTTTTTAAAGTACTTGCAGCCCTGTTAACCCTAAAGCGTTGCCAATGAACAATAGCCCAGATAAGAATATTTTCACAAGCAATCACCCCTGCTTTCAGGTCTTCCATCTTCCAGTTTTAGGGTCTTACTGCATATAGTTTGCTTGTTCAGTTCAAGAATTATTCCCACTTCCAAAGATATGGATGAATTATCTAGCTTCCTGTCATCACTTGTTTATTAGTGTTTCAGCAAAGAGCTAGGATAACAATGTTCGCATTCATCCATTTTTAAATTGCCAGCTTTCATGTTACATGCTCTCAGATGAGACCAGCATAATTCTCTATCAGCAGGCTTTTTTTAAAAAAAATAAATTCCACAGCACTTTGGAGGAAGAATAGCTGGCAACCTTCTTGTCCTTGAGAAGGGAATGGAGTGGAGGGGGGAGAATATTCAAGTATTATTCTGTACTCTTAAATAGCTTCCCTAGATTCAGCTGAAGAAGTCTATTTACTTCCCCTGAGCTGAACTGTTGAAGAATGGCTAAAGTATTTCCACCCCTGCAGCAACCACAATTCAGCTATGGAAAAGGGATTTCCCTTTGCAGTTTTAAGCACTCTTTCACAGGAAAGGCACTCTGTGGAACACACTGTCAATGTAGAGCTATTACACAACTATTATCTAGTAATGATGGCATGAGGAAGCTAGAGGGAGGAAACAGGAAGGATATAAATACAAGTCTACAATCATTTATATTTTATTCACATCAGGGAAAATCAGCAGTGTCCAGAGCTCCAAAAGAAATACTTAAGCTACTGTGTTGGGGGCAAAAATTGAAAGAAGATAAAAATTATATGCATTCATTTCATACAGTATTTGGATAAACAGGAAATAAAAATTCCCAGAGGGTCAGTCCCACAGAAATTGTAGGCACTTGCCTCCTAATAAACAAAATGAGATTTGATACCAACTTTCTTTAGTAGACTTTAGCCTTAGTGTTCATTCCTCCCTGCTGCTAACAGGGAGCTAACACTAAAATGTTTTGATATATGACTCACAGTTAAGAAAACTTGAGAGGATACATTCAAAAGATCTGAGCAGACACTGTTCTGGCAGGTTTTTTAAACAATGAAAAATGCTACTAAAGGTTACAGGAACAACCCAGAAGTTGAACTGGTACTCGGAAGAATCAATAAATATCACCCTCTGCTAGGAAATTAAGAGTTTCAGTAAAAGGGTGTCTCACCCTTCTACTATTTAGCTTCCCAACTTTCCAAACAACATTCCATTCTCTTATGTATATTTTTGTTATGATTTTTCAGGGAAAAAGAATGTTTGTGGAAATAAAAGAATTAGTCCAAAATATTCTCTACCTTTTAAATAGCTGGCACCGTGACAGTTCATCTTAAGTCATAAGCAGCAAAACAAAAAACTCACTGATCCTCACTGCTGGTAATTTTTCAGGAATGCAATGAGCAAAGCTGTGATAACAACTGGAATGCATCAAAAATACCTTCTTAAAATTATCATCTTATCTTTATATGCCTTCACATTTTTCTGTGGAAAGTGCCAGAGTGCTCATTACAGCTATTTTAAAATTTAAGCCTGATGCTGTCAGCTTTAAAGTACTTCACGATGAGAGAAAGAAGCATTCATACTTGAAGTGGGAATCAACACTTTGTCCTGCTTCTCGGATATAAGTAGAAGGAAGCTAGGGGAGTGGAGGAGGAGGAGGACATGCACAAGAAGAACATGGCTAGAGAGAAGAGTACAATGTGTGAAAGCACAGCATGATGATCTCAGCATAACAAAGTTTACTTTGCAAAAAAACCTTCTATAGATGAAAACATGTTGACACAATTACATGAGAGATGCTTAAATAAGCATTTTGAAACGGGGAACCTTCCCCTAGCTCCCTTCCAGTTATTGCTATTAATGTGGTAGACCTACTGTACATACAACACAAGACTTCAAACAAAGGTTTCCACCGATTCCTATGAGCATCATCTTTCCAGTTCAACAATTCTTAGAGGCGATGACCTTAACGCTCAGTACCGAGTCCTTCATTTGCTTTACAATACCTAGTTAAATATGCAGTCTTGGGGAACTACCATCCTTCAGCTAGACCCAGTGCCCTAATGATCACTCCATGCTTTTTTATCAAACCGTAAGCATTTCGCTGATTCGCCTCTACAGGGCTTCAGACTCTTCCGTACGTTTGTCCCTTATTATATTTTAAGCTCATCTCCATCTTTAGGGGACCAAGAAGCCAGGGAACCATATTCTACCACCACCTCCACTCCTTCCCCTTTAACACGTCTCCTAACAACGCCACGTAGATTCAGCAAATCATCTGGGACGAGCAACTAAAGCACCCCTCGGTCTTCCTGAGCCATCATTCACACACCCCTTAAACCCTCTCCCCCAGCCTGACTCCGTCCGAGCCCTCTCCCACCCCTCACATCACCCCTACGACCACCGCTTCGCCTTGCCACAGGGACCTGACTTCTCCTCTCCCTCCTCGGTCAGCTCCTCCAGCTCTCAACGACCCTTTTTGTGTGCCTAGCCTGGCCCGGGGGCCTCCCCCTTCACCTCAGGGCACGGAGACACCCGGGGAGAGCCGCATATTCCAGGCACGTCCCTCAGCCTCAGCGGAGGGGGAGGGGAGGAGGAGAAGCTGTAGCGGCATAAGCCGAGACGTCAAGCGGAGGAAAAAACGGGGACGGACGGGCGGGCAACTGTGTGCTGGGAATCCCAACCCGCCCCCCCCTCCTCCTCCAACCCCCGGGGCCTCGGGGGCTTCTGAGGAGGGGGCGAGAAGGAAGGGGGGCAGGAGCACCCAGCTCGCCAAACCCTCATCTCCCCCTCAGCGCTGCTCCGGCGGGACGCCAGCGGCTTTACCCCTCTTCTCCGTGCCGGGGGAGAAGGGGGAGGCTCGGCACCCACCTTGAGAGTGGGATACTCCTGCACCTTCAAAGTCATTGAGAGCTGAGCAGCTGATTCCTGCACCGCCATCTTGGATTAGGCACCAACCTCCTCCCTCCTCCTCCCCCAGCCCAGAGCCGAGGGAGCTACCTACAGCGCGCGCGTGGCATGACGGGCAATAAGGGCCTTTCTCCGCCCCATCCCTAATGGAGACGGGACGAACCAACGGCGCTCGCTCCCGCCCCTATCCACCCCGTCGCAGCGGCGACGTGGTACGCTCCGAGGGACGGTGGTGGTGGCGGAAGAGCAACAGCGGGCGAGAGGAGCCAACCAATGAAGGCCCCCCCTTTCGCACGTTCCGCTCGTCCGCGTTGACACCGCCTTGGAGCTTGAAAAGCCGGGCCTGATTGGGCAAAGTTGTGGAAACGGGCGGGGCCTCCTGGCTGCGCGGACAAATCAAGTGGAACTACAGCATCGAGATAGGTGGGATTTTGCGGATGATGGACGTCTAGCCACCCAGTCGCGATAGAGAGCTTTCCCATCTCCAATCAGGAATCTCCGCTAGAGTTCAGTAGGTGGGACTTAAAAGTAAATTCTGATGGTGACTTGAAACGGCCGTTTTAACGCCCCCCTGAGGTGTCCGGGAAGGGGGGGGCGGGACGACGGGCGGAGCCCGGAGGAGACAGTGCGGAGCGCGCTTTGATGGGCAGGGCCTCCAGCCAACCCTGTTGCACCGCCCTGCTGATGGACAGGGAGTTGAGCGAATGGGTGGCGCGTCTGGGGAAAGCGGGCGGGGCAGCGGCGGCGGCGGCCCGGCGTGTGGCTGTGTGTATATCGGCCGGGGAGGGGAGGGGCCGCCCCTAGTAAGTTCCGTGGGGAGGAGAGAGTGAGTGAGTGAGAGTCAGTGAGGCGGAGGCGGCGGGAAGAGGTTTAAATAGCGGAGACAGCGTGAGTCCCCTTCCCTTCAGGTCCCTCTCCCCGGCGCCGGGCTGCCCTCCGGCGCTTGCCGCCGCTCTTCCTCAGCCGGAGCAGGCGGAGGCGCCCGGCGTCGCTTCCCTTCCCCAGCCCTCCGCGGAGCTGCCTGCCCTCACCGCTGCGGCGGAGGAGGGGGGAGCGGTCCCGAGTCGCTGCCTCGCCGCGGAGGGGAGGCCGCTGCGGGGCCCCGCTCCCGAGCGAGCCGGCGCTAAGTTTCTCCGGTGAAACGAGGCGCGGTGCGGGAGCAGCTCCCTCAGCAGCCGGGCCGGTCTCGCCTTCCCGCGGGGGGGGTGGGGTGGGGAGGGGGGATGGCTCCCGTTCGGCCCTTGAGGAGCCGTGCCCGGCTGGGAGGCAGCTTTCCCCGCCGGCCCAGCGCCGTCCTCCCCCGGGCGGGTGGGCGCGGGCGGCGCAGCCCTGCAGCTCCCTGACGGGGGGAGACGCCAACCCCCGCCGCCCTCGCAGCTGCCCCGGGGAAGGGAGCGGAGCTGCTGCTGCCTCCCTGCCCTGCCTTACCGCCCGCTGCCCGAAGCACCGGCGTGCGTTACAAATTTAGAGCAACGGTTTTCAACTTTTGGGGTTTTCCTTTAGTTTTTGTTGGTTGGGTTTGCGGGCTCCCAGCTGTATTCCGAGGGAGTTGTGGATATCTCTCTGGCCGGTGTAACTCTGCACTCGAAAGGCTTGCTAGTCTTGCTGAGCTCCGCTCAATCCCTGAGAATGGTCCAGTGGTCCACGGAAGTTGAGGAGCCATAAGGTGAAAAGCACTGGTTTAAATGAGCAGTAATTCCTCTGCTGAGCGTACAGTGAATGTTTCCACATTAAAAAAAGAAACCTGATCCTGCAGACTGTCTCTACTTGTGTGTCTGAGGGAATAAAAACACTCTTGGAGTATTAATCATCTGGGTAATGGTGTCAAAGCTACTTTGTTGATAGTATGTAGAGTGCATTCGAGATTCAACAATAAGATGTGCCCTCTTCCAGTACCCTACATGAAGTTTCTCACTGTGGTTTGAGCACCTTAGTCAATGAGATGGGAGATGCTTTGTCAGACCTTGAAGCTATTAGGTCTGCAGCATAACAGTAAGGAAGTGGAAATGAACTGATCAGTGTCTGTATGTTCAGTGATACAAACTTTCTTCTCCTGTAGAAGTTGGTGGCAGAGGTTCTGTTTCCCCATGCCATTGGCAGCAGATATGTTTCAGGTAATGTGCTGTTGTGGTTTGAGGCTTTAAAGAGACCCCAAAACCCATATCCATTAATAATTGTGGTGGTTTTTGCTGTCTTTACTAGACTTAGTGGTTGTATTATTTCTGGTCTGCAGAAGACTAAAAAGATAAAACCAAATGGTTCCAGGAAGATAAAACACATTTAGAGTTCATGGTTTGGAAGAGAAAGTCATGTTTAATAAGTGTGTTTCATAGAATATTTGATAACTTTATTTCCAAGAGGCCCTGTTACACTGAGAGCATCTTCTGTATTCCACAAAGGGCTGATGGTAAATCAAAGAAAATGTGTTCAGTCATATAGTTGAGTGTTAGACTCACTTCAGCTTTGGACTGCAAACTATTTACTTGTGTTAATTATCAGCTGCCTTGGCATTTAGTCTGGTACTGACCATAATCAGCAAATGTATGCCTAAACAGAATTTGCCAAGCCCACACTCGGTGCAAAGGCTTTGTTTAAAAAGTATATTAGTAAAAACATTTGTGTTAGTTACATCTGGGATTAACATTCATGTCTAGACACGATCTTGGGGCCAGATTCTGCAAGAGGATTTGTGTAAGGAGGATTTTGACTCCATTAAATCTCTGTGCAGGGAATGGTTCACCTCAGCTTGTCAGGTAGAGGAATGAAAATTTAGCTCTATTGTTGCTGTATTTACAAACACAATTATGTGGCATAGTAATTTTTCCCTGTTGTGCCTGTCTGTCTTAAATATTCTGTAAATTAATATTTAAAAAGAAATTTGCTGTTCAATATTCTGTATCATCGATGTTACTGAACAGCTTGAACTCCTTAGGCCTGTGATGCTTACAGGGTCTGAAGAAGTGTGACTTTCCATGTAATATACCAAATAACATATGTATTTGTCAAAAAAACTTATTTGCAGCATATTTTTTAAATATGTAATCCCTTAATGTTCCTTTCTAATAATATACTAACTGATTTAATGTAACACAGGTAATCTGTGGATGTAGGTTATGTGCTGAGACTGTATCTGTCTTTAAACTGGAGAATTAGTGGTGAGGGTTTGTCAGACATTAGTAGCCAAAGTTAAAGGGTTTGCTTAATGGAACAGATGGCCAGGCAACCATCATGTCAGAGAAAACAGCATGTATTCCGTGTATTCTTGGTTTAACACAAGAGGGAGCATGTCTAATCTTTAACCTTTAAATATTGCAACTTCAGAGAGGAAGCTTCAAGTGTTGAGTGTCAACTAATTTATGTTCTAGTCTCCATGTGCAAATATTGATACAATCTCTGCATATTTCTGGCATGTTTTCAACTTTGGTTGCAGCTGCTGATTTATAGCGTAAATGTTGGCATGATAAATGTGGAGATAAGAACTCAGCTCATTATCTTTTGAACTTGTTAAAATCTGTAGTTTCCTGCTGAATTTCACAAAATATTTATGGTTATTGTTATTCCTGGCTATGGTTATACATATACAGAGGTTGTACTTTGCTCTTTGATATTAGGTTAATGAACGTCTTCTGCTTAACCTACCATACAAAGTTATAAAGCTGAGGCTTAATTTAATTAACTTCACTTTAATTACTGATGCAAGTTTGTTTTTACATTTCTTATAAATTCTACTGCTTTATTCTTAGATAGGAAATACAGATTTGGATCTGCTTAGGAGATTTGTGTACCTTATCTTGTTTTTTTTTCCTTGTCCCTTAGTAGTGTAAAAGGAAGATAAAAAATTGGCTTCCATTTTGTATTTCTTGGCATTGTCCAGTTGAATTATAATCTATTAATGTTTGTCCTCATTTAGTGTCTTATTAATGTGGTCCAAACCTTTAGGAGAACCTTACTCATTTGACAGTATCTTAAGTGTTTCCAATAGTCTTTTGCTTTGGTCTGGATTAATGATTAGAGAAAAACATCTGTCTACCTGCAAAATGACATGCCTGCAAATTACGTATCTTTCAAAAACATAAATACTCTGTGTGTTACTCTGTGGAGCAAAGCAGGAACCTTAGTGCTCTGCTTCCACGTGCTGGAGAAAACTGCTGTGGATTGAGATTCTACTGCACTTGCTTCTCTTTCCTCCTTGTGCACATGATAACCTCTGTGCAGGGGTGGCAGAAGTGAACGTGTGTCTCCATCGTTTTAGCAGATGAGACTGGCATAAGCCCTGTGTTGGGTCAGGTGGGAACACAGGTTGCCCCACTAGCCAAAAGAGCTCTCTTTCCCTGAGCAGATGGGTGGTGATTGCACCATCATCTTGCAGTGGAGAAACAGAACCCTTCACTATATTCTTCTGGTGAATTATGATATTTATTAAATATTTAGTGTCTTACCTTTAATCTGTGTTAGGTTTTTCTTCTGAACAATGAGAGAATTTTTGGTATTTTTTAAAGAACTACTACGCACAGCATTGTACAGAATAAGTTGTTAATATCAAAGCAGCTTGTCTTCAAAATATGCCTTTATAAGACAGAAATGTGAGGTGACCTGAACTAAGCTCAGATACCTTGAGATAGATGCTCAGTAAGCGTTGTGTCTTTTAGAAGATAATGAGGATTTGGAAAATGATAAGCTCTTGGAGTATTTTGAGACAATTTCTACTGGAGATATTGGTATTCACAGCAACCACAGCAACTTCATTTTTAAGGAATTGGTCCATTTTAATGGATGCTACTTGATTTTATGTAGTATGTGTACAGCAGTACTTCAGAGTCAGAAGTTCCTGGAGAGCAGAGGGGACACCTTTTGATGAACAAGTGTTGATATACTGAGTTTTGTAAGGATCAAATGAGCTGCCTGTTGTCTTGGATATTCTGCATCAGTTAAAAGGGGCAAAACTAACACTTTGGTTTTCTTGACCAGAGAACTTAGGCTGTTGCACAATTTTTACATTAAGTGCATATTTTTACTTTAAAATAAAGTAATATGACTGTATAGTTCTTCATTGTATTGTAACTTCAAGCTTATATCTGAAAAGTGTATTAGTGTATCTGACTTACACAAATAGGTTGGAGAAGTTGGTGGTTTTATTTCTGTACCTGAGAGGAGCCAGGAGTGTAAAAACTCAACAAACAAACAAGAAAAAGCCCCCACCAACAAAACCCAGGGATAAACAACAGCAGGAGAGACTGCCCTGGTGTGCCACAGTTTAGAGCATCGTTGTAAAGTAGTAATTGCAGACCAAACTCTTTGTTCCCTCATTTTAGCCTGATTATAAGAACACTTTCCTTGTCAAGGGAAAACGTAGATGCACTCAGCAGTTGAGGTTAGAAAGTTGCCATAATGGATTAGAGTTGAGACCTCAGTAGAGGCCATTGTCTGTGCTGAATCAGCTGTGTGAGCAGACCATTTAATATCTCTGTTACTAATCTGGTACCTCTGAGGCAATGCAGGCGTGTAAAAGTTATCTTGATATGATTTCATGTTTACACAAACTGGTTTTCAGGTGTCCAAGTATTCATTAATAGTTTTATATAAAAAAAAAAATACAAAGGATGGTGCCAAATTTCACAATGTAGATCAAATTCTTGTGAAATCTCTTTTTAAAAAAGATCTGTATTTGCATAAAAATGGCATGTGGGACTTGCTGATAAAGTGCACAGACTCCTACAACTTTCTGAATGGTCTAAATGGATGGTTTAAAGTGCAAAGGGGGGGGCGGTTACCTGCGAGCATTTTTTTTTTTAAGCCATGTGCATTTTTATTTTATTTTTGCTTTCTTAGTTACAGCCCCCTGAAAAATGGGGGGGTTTAGAAAGAAAGTGCTGACACAGCCTTAACTACAGAGCAGTGCCCTGCGTGCTGCTGCAGTAATTGTCCAGGCAGTGTTTTCTGCTTTCCTGCCATTGTCCTTTACATTCCTTTAATTCATTCCATTTTTAACTTTCTGAAAGTTTGATGTGATTTAAAGCCCAGGGCGTGTGTGCAAAAGCCAGAAAGGAGTAAAGGCTGTCAGAGTAGCATGGACTTGTTAATCTCAGCCTGATCTTGTCAGTAACAGCAGAGCAGAGGGAGAGGAACTCCGGCTGGGGCAGCGCTCCAAAGGTTTGTCTGTTATTTTTATACCTAAATTACGTCTTAGTAGCAAACTATTCAGTACGGGGAGCGTTGTTTGCCATCCGTAGATTCCGTGGTTGGGAATATGTGTGCGTTTAGCCGTGTTGTTTGTTTGCAAGAGAGGAGGTTTTGCCTCTGTGTGTGTCGGGGGGGAGCGAGTGTGTGTTACGACCGGGGAAACGCTGAAGAAGAAGAAACCCTGTTGGTTCTCCATGCAAATGACCGCTTTGGTTGTAACAAAAGCCTTGATGTTGGGCTTGGAAAAATGATCTGACAGTGTAACAACCCCAGGCCACTTTCGCCATGTTTTTGTTTATTCATGTTTCATTCCGTTTTCCGTCGCTATCTCGCAGATGTTTCCAATTTCACTGTGGGTTTGTTGTTTGCTTTTTTTTTTATTACATCGTTGAGCCTTTTTGGAGTTAGCAAGAAAATGTGTAAAAGAATGTTAACAAAACAGAGAGGTGTTGCAGATGTTAATACTTTAGTTCTTGCGTCGTGCCTGACGATACTGGCAAAGGGATACTGTGCATATGAAGGAACATAAGAAGCATCTGTTTTAACTACCGGGCTTGTAATTTCGAAATGTGCCCATTGTAACTTGAATATTAACATAAACAGATGAAGCGAGCACGTTCCCGGTGCAGTGGGGCTAGTCGAGATCTCGTTTGTCTGCTACTGTTTTTGAAGGAGGGAAAAAAAAAAAAAAAAAGGAAAAAGAAAGGCGAGTAAGAGCAAGGAGCAAGGAAAGGAATATCTGTGACACAACATGTATGCTTCTAGATAAACTCCTGCCATCTCGGAGTGCCTTTAAATATTTGAACAGCTTCTGTTAAGTCAAATAAAATTGGTTACCATGAGAAACAAAAAAAGTCTAATAGAATAGTTGAGCACACTAATGAAAACCTGAATGTAAAATTGTTTCAGAATCCATCAAAGAGTTGAATTAGAAAATCTTCTTAATAACAGTGATAGTAACACATTTAAACATTTAGCTTCTGAGACCCTGGAAAACAACACACACACAGTGCAGAAAAAGGAGAGGTAGTATGTTATCTTACAGTCACATGAAGTGAAATGTAATTGTCTTCTAATGTTATTAAAATCAGTCTGTTTTTAGGATTTTATGCTTGTTGAATGTATCAAGGCATACATAAATAAAATCTTAAATCTTAAAGGACAATGATTCAATGTCCAGAGCCAGTGGTTAAATCAGATGTGGTAACTATGGTGAGAGGTAAAGTTACTTAGCTTCTCACAAGCCATGCATATGTGGGTATCTTTTTGTATAATGGAGATCAAGGAGAAAAGGATTAGGAAATCTAAAGAGAAATTTTGAGCAGGAGACCTGTAGTCTGGCTCTGGGCATTAACACTGAGGAGGCTTTTAGCACAGAGGCAGGGTGGAGGTAAACATTCTCACATAATATATATTGATGATAATTCTAGAAAGGAGTCTTTCTGGTTGACAATATCAACAGCAGCTCATGCATACAGGAATGAAATCAATCCTCTCCATATTAAAATAATCCTCCTACTCTAATGAAACAAAACCAGAACCCAGTATAGATTTTTACATTACCAAGTGACAGCATAAAATCAGGTGAAGTCTGATATTCTGAATTAACTCACTTTAGGTTCCTGCCAAATTAAGTGATTGCATAGCATTCCTATTTTAAGCATGCAGATGGTATGTATTTAGGATTTTCTTTTTTTTAAACTTCAAAAATGGTGGTCATATGAAGTGGAAAACAGTCAGAGCTTAGTGTTCAAGCTGGTCAATATTGGGGGAGTTTGAACTGCAGCCAGAGGGACTTTGACCATGTTTCTTATTTTCCTCAAGTTGAGAGGGTTCAGTGTTGGTTACCCTGAGCTTTTCAGGAAAGAACTTCAGATTATGCTGAGCAGCTCAGGGGGATATGGGAAGAATTGTCAAGCTTGCACATAAGTCTGATGTTCTGAAAGAACCACCAGATGTGCTAGTTAGTGATTATCTATTTGGAATACTTAGGAAGCAGAAAGGAGGGAGGTCAGGTTTAATTTCCAGGGTAGAGGGACCATTTCCCTATAATAGTGAAAAGTGCATTTTCTGTTACAGAGCAGAGACATCTTGGGGATATGGGGTATGTTCAGCCTTCTAGTAATAGGGCTTAAAACATACGTGGGTTTTGGCAATGTATTAGAAACACATTTAATAAAATAAAGCTTTTAATTTCCCCTCCTCTCTGCCCAGCATAGCAGTTGAAAAGCACTTGTCTTATGGGAAGTCCACAGGGGAACTTGTACTTCAGCTTAGTCTAAACACTTGGTGTTAAAACTTTTAAGGTGTTTATGGGTTTGCTAGGAAACCCTTCTAGTTTTCGGGAGTCATAATCCCACACTTTCCTTTCTCACGTGTTCTCAGAGTGTGTTATCAGATTCCTGTTTAGGAGACTCTATTCACTACTACAGTGCAACTGTGTGGCTCAAATGTGGGAATGGAATGTACACTTTTGGACTTCAGGCAAAATGATAAATGATAGACCCAAGAGCAACGTAATTCACATTTGTTACAAGTTGTTTTCACAATAGAAATTACAAACTCAAAATTTATTTATTTTTGTATTTGAATTGCCATTTCTTGAAAAGTATTCAAAACTCACTAATTGTATTCTACCCTATAGGGAAGAAGAGAGAGAAAAGGAATTTCATTGCTGTTGTTAGTGGACAACATTTTGCTTTTTTCCTATTGTTGGAGCTGACATTTGAATGGAACGGGACGTTGTTATTGCATTAATAATGGATTATTATTTCAGATGAAAATTTTTATTTATATAAACATTGCTATTTTAGATTGAAGCAGAAAGCTTCCATAAATTAGAGCAAAAATCAGATAAATCAGATATAGCTATTGATGTGTGACAATTCATTTCATTGTTCCAAGTATTTTGAAATTGTTTTATCATCCTCCTTTATTAGGATGTACTATATTTAAGAGCAATATACCTGATCTTTCAGGTGCAGGATGCTGTACAACCTAATGGGTAGGACAGTGGAATTGGAGCAAATAGTGTTCTCCTTGCTTTGCTATTGGGTTCAGGCAAGTCAGTTCACCTTTCTGCTTTCCATCTATGGAAAGGCTGTAGTAATTCCTTTTTAAAGGACTCCAGTATCTACTGATGAAATTTCGAGACAAGCAGCATTTTGTCTTACAGTAGCACACATGACCAATGGATGGTGGATACTCACCTAATACTTGCATCAAAGGCTTTTAAGTGTAGAAAAAAAATTCCTAGTGGTCTGATAATAAAGCGTCTCCAGACAAAAAGCTCAGGGATAGTGTTGATGAAGTATTTTCAGACTATTGTTGCTAATTTAGAAGTTTTTTAGGTAGCTAAATATCAGCTGGCTGAATAGTACCTTGATATCGGGTATTGGCAGGATATCAATCTCTGTTTTAAAATTTTGAACAAAAGATGGGCCTTCATTGACTTGTTCAGCTGTTCTGTTGGGACTCAGACAGAAGTGTAGTTTTAGCAGCATCTTAGGATGTTGAAAAAGAACAACTCTCATTTTTCCCTGTTGAGACTATTTGCATTTGTATCTGAGAACCTCTGCCCTTCTCAATTATATTTGTGAACTGCCAAAACAAGAAATTCAAGATTGACAGTTCCAGTGCAAACAGCTTTGTTTGTGCTCAATCTCAAACAGCTGAGTAGTTTCACTTAAGTCCCTGGGTCTGCCTAAGTGAATAAAGGTTTTCAGGATTAAAGTATTTATCATGTTCTTTCTGTGCGTGGTCATGGAAATTCTCCAATGCAGTGTGAAGTCTGAGGTGATCTGAGATCTTTCAGAGATTATTTTTGCTCCATTTGTGCATCACATGAAGCCATGTAAGTTGGTTTCAGGTGCAATGTAGGGTGTATGGGAGAGCTTCATGCTGCCAAAGTCTGAAACAAAGTTTAGGAAGAATTAGAGTGGATTGTCAGCCTGTACAGATTATCCATCATAGTTCACAGTAAGGCTTATCATTTGTGACTTGTCAAAGACTGATCAGTTTAATCAATTGCCAGAGAGGAGCAGTTAAATATTAAATTTTACGGTAAAATTTGAGAAACTGGAGCTTGAAGTACAAGTTGTGTCTTAAATTTCCACAGTCCCTTCCTGTGTTACTCTGCTTCACTTATCTACTGGTGTCTTTATAGATGAAAAATTCAGGATTTTGTTACTGAAAATGTCCATTTCCTGTTTTCTATTCTTGGATGTAGTTGAAGCAGCCCCAAACACTTTAAAAATGTAATTTTGTTTTCTTGTTCAAAGAACAAGATTTTATTCTAAAGTGTACTTTAGAATCTCAGAAACAAATTTCTTCACCAGTTTTCCATTTGACAGGAATGTTTTTCTTAATCTGGAGAACAAGGCAATATGGTTTATTTTGTAAAAATGTATTTATACGATGGTATTTTCTATCTACACAGTGTCTGGAATATGTCTTGGCACATAAATAATAGGATAAATAAAAGTGTTTGTATCTAAACAGCTTCTGTTTATGTTTCTCTGTAAGAAGTGTGTGTGTGGAGAATGATTCTTTAGCTCTGAGAAACTGAGTTCATGATCTATCTAGTAAATTATGTCATTTGTTAGCTTGGTAAATCTTAGAGCATCAATTGCATGGCAGTTTCCCTTTAGAACAGTAAAGATTAGGTGGGGTTTCTGTGGAGATCATCATAACTTGTGCTATGTTGGTAATGTATGTCTAACCAGTGAGAATGCCAGTGCAAACTGGAATATCTTCTCTGCATTTTGCAAGGAAACAATGATGATTTGAAAGCTTTCGTGTGCCCTTTTTTGTAAATCTTTCCTAATTTCTCTTGCTTTGCTTCCTGGAACACCTCCAGAAAGAGTATGGCATGACATTTTATCATGTCTCCTCTTAAGCTGTCCAATGTATATGTATGCCTTTTTGGTTTTTTTGGTACTTTGCTTATGCTGGACTGTGACAGACAAGTAGAAATAAAAGTTGATTTAAAAAAATATATATTTTCCTTAGTGCTTCTGAGTGTAGTGTCTTTTTTGAACATCCATTCTTCTTTCACTCTCCATTTCTGCAGTGAGGGAGTGATATAAGTGTCGTGGTCGCTCTGACTTTTCCATGTAAGTGATGTGAATTTGATCTGATGCAGTTAGTATGTCATTCCTCAGGCTCTTGGATAGAAATAGATACAAAAAACAAAGTCCATTATATCTTTCAATGTGAGTCGAGAGGGGAGGTGACCAGTGGAATTCTGACTGTGAGACACTGTTGAAGAGATCTGTTATGTTGTCGTGCACGGGTTGATTGTTTCCCCAAATACTGGCACAGAAATGAAAGAAAAGTTCCTGTTTACTTTTAGGGTCAAAGTATCTGGGAAAGATTCTCTGGAGGAAAAAAAAAAAATTGCAGTTTCCCGTTCTACTCAATAACTTTGGGACAGGAAATTGATTTTGCAGATTGATACCTCCTGCAAAGTCAGCCTGAATAAAGTAAAGATTGTGGTAGTCATTGCAACCATAAAAGGTAAGCAGATTAAATCCTTTAAGCTATGTAAGGTACACTGCTTTACTTTCTGTCCTACATCGTTATAGTGGTGAAGATATCAAAACCAAGGTGATGTATTTATCCCTGTAGGAGCAATTAAAAATTAGCTTTTCTGATCCTGACCTGACTATATTACAATAAACATACTTGCATCCTGCTTGTGTATCAAGGTTTCTGGACCTTATTGGTACTTACTTTGAATAAGTCTTAATTAAATCTGGGTCACATTACTTTTAGCTTGAGCATCTCTGCTGCCCAGTTAAGGGAGGACTTAAGCTGTGGAAGTGCTAAAACTATGTACAGAAAAGATTGCCTATTCCTGTTGGATTTTTTTTTGGGGGGAAGCAGTTTAAACCTGTGGAGGACAAGAAGTTAGCAGTAGAGTGCACAGGTTGTAAGAATAAATAGTTTCACATTTATAATTTGCGTTGTACAGCAAAATCAGTAGATACATAGGTAAGTATGGCAGATATTTTAAGCACTTCTTAATATCATTCTAAATTTTGGATGCTTGTATTTGATTTTCAGCTATTTTATCCTTTGACCACATTTTTACCTCTGTTCCTCATTATTTTTTTCAGTGCTTTTGATTGATTGATAGTATTTTGCCTTGAAGCAGTATTCTAAATGTGTATATATATACCATTTATTTTCATTCTAATTTAGAGCCCATTGGTGATAGCTTTGCCTGCTAGTTCCAGCTTTCCCAGAATTGCCAATACCAATAAGATTTTAAGTTCCTGTGGATGTGTTTCTAGGTGGAGCAAGGTCTGAAAGGCACAGCAGTCTAGTCTTGAGGTGATTCACAGATTGTGGTTGTCCAGATCTGGACATGGAACAGTAACTTGTTTCATATCCAGTGTCAATTTTTCAACTCTTCCTTAAACTTAGGGTACCTCTCCTTCATGATACATTTAATAGTTTCGTGTTATAAAAAGTGAGGGGTTTTGTGTAAAGTCTTAACTGTAACATACAGACTGGGATAAGTTTGTATCCTGAAAGGTGGTGTCTTAATTTCAGCATTTGGTTTTAAACTTTAATTACTGAAACATGTTACCATTTACCATATTTGTCAGCGGATTCACAGGGGTCTTTTTTAGAGGTACAAGCATTAATTTGTAGGAGTAATCCCGCTGTAGTTTCAGCATTGTTTCCTAAATTTGTAAGTGGTATAAAATCAGTCTTAGTTGGCACTAACCGAGTTTTTGTAGTTCTCAGAGAAGTTACTGTGTGTATATGTTGAAGTCCACAAAGCCAATGTATACTTAAAGTTGCAGTGAAGGCTTTTTAGGAGCCAACAGTTATTTATTGTAAGTATTGAATGTCTTTTATGTTAAGAGGCTGTTACCCAGTGCTACTTAAAAATGACAGTCACTATCATTGTAAATAGTAACCATTGAATATGCAATAAAAACATCCAAAGCAGCCTATTAACTGCAAAGTTGCTAAAAATATGCAGTACAGATATTAATTTGTCCTATCGTCTTGAGAAGTTATCTGAAAGTAAAGAACCTAGCTGGGGATGTGTTTGTCTCTTAAATTAGCTTTCTTGCTATTAGCAGTCTTGGCATGTGCTTTAGAGCCTTGAAGTGTAATGCATGATGTAAACAATAGGTATTATAAAGATCAGATAATTTTAATACCATATTTAAAGAGATATTTGTAGAGTTCTGGCTTAGTTTTTGTGTACTTTGATAGCAAAAATGTTATATATTTCATCAGCTTGGGATTGTGCTAAAACTTTAATTTGGAAACTGTTGTGCCCAACTACTTGTCAAAATAATCAATTTCTCTTTATACTAATGGCTACATTGTTTAGTTTCACTGCCGTGAAAGCTTGACACAGTTTGTAATCTGAGTGAATATTTTTTCAAATTGGTGTTCACATTGATGTAAAGACTGACAATAAAAATAGATGTGATAAATAGAGCAGGATAAGGCACTAGATTGTAATTCAACATTCTGGTTTTCTTAGTTGTTTAACACTTGCATATATATCTGGATAGGATAGTTAACTCAAGATTAAATTAAAACTAAATTCAGATTAAATTTTAAGTAAAATATTGACACATTAACTATCACTATACTGTAACAAAGAAACTGTCTTTTATTATGTATGTGCTGATTTTCTAAGGAAGCATAGTTTTTTCTTGTCAAATGCTGGTGTGTCCCTTAAGCTTTACAGGTGCAGCTTGTCAGCGGAATAAACAAACATCCTGTCCCTCTTTATTCTTGCTACCAAAATAAATAACATTACGTTCAACCCAAAATATTTGTCATTGTCAAAGACAAACATGCCCTGGCAGTTGGCAGTTGCGTGTCCCAGAGCAGACTTTGTGATGAAGGCTTCCCTCTAGCCTTGACTCTTGAGTTACTAGGAAGGTTATGTTAAGTAAGCATCAGGGGGAATTTCTGCTACAGTTCTTGTGTGGGACAAGAATTTGTCATATTGCCAACTGCGAAAGCCAACAGGATTCTGGAATTTGAATTTACAGGTAAAAGCTTCCATTGTTTGAGTTTCAGAGATCCTGGTACAATCCAGAAAGGGTCTTGAGAGTTTTCTGGTTTCAGAGATGTGCGAGATTCATCTACACAGACTGGATAATTAGCCTGGTTATAGTGCCTTTTTAAACCTACTTATAGACCAGTTTTCTGTTCTACTGAACACTATGTGAATCTGAAAAAAGAAAAAAGTGTATCCCTGAAGAGTCTGTCAGAGTATGAAACAGAAAACTGAGGATGGATTCACACAAGCAGTAGTTAAGTAACTATTATCAGAAAAAGTTCTCTGCAAGCTTGATATGTGATGTGGATGAATTATAGTGATGCTTGTTTGGAAGCACAGCAGATGCCCAGTGGATATGCTGAGCTGTTTGGTGGTCAAGGGCTGTCTTTCATGGGCTCTGATGGACTAAATGAGAGAGTGCACGTAAGATGATGATAGCCTGTGTCTCAGAAATCTCTTTGTATTTTTTTGTCATGCTGGTAAGAAAGATGTTCAGCCTTGTCAATATTTCTCTACCTTGTAGAGATGTAGAGAGGAATGTTTCAATGGATCTTTCTGCTCCTTCAGAGCAAGAAGTGTCCCTATAGCAAGTTATGTAGTCACCTGATGATCTATATGATCCTTCCATCTTCTCACCAACTGCTTTTAGTGCTAAAGCTCTAAACTTTACAGTCTCCATCTTCTCCCTTCCATTTGGTGTGTGGATGGATTGCTTGCTAAGACTTAAGAGGTGTCTAAGCAGAGCAGAAAATTCATCGTCCAAGCCTGGAAATACAGTTATGTATTCAAACAGTGACAGTTGGTGCAACATGTCCTCCTCAGTGAGAATTCTTCCCTATTTGTTCTTTGCATTACTTTCTCTAGATGGTGATGGTTCTTTGCTATTTGCAAGTCCCTCATCTGGGGAAGAGATGATAGAGTTACTTAGATTTTAGAACAGAGAGGGCTTGTGAAAGTGCCACCTTATTTTTGTGACTGCTGTTGGTCAAGCTAGGTATGATTCCTTTTTACTGTTCTTTCTGACTGGGGATTTACTGTTGGAAGAACAGTAATAAACTAGTCATCATTTATATTTGTTTATTTTTGCTTTCTAAACAGAAACTTACAAAGAAAGGCTTCCTGCTGTGGATTGTTTGGAGATGTATGTGTTACGAGATCAATAGTGTAGTAAGACATTTTGGACGCAGTTCTGCTTAATTTGAGATATTAGGGTAGGTGTCTCACAATTTGTTGTTGAAGAAAAAACCCAGCGTTGACCCAAACATTTTTGGAAGGGAAGAGGGAAGGGGATAGAAGACTGAATTTAGTCCACTTTGTTAACCCTATAATAAATAACTAAGAAAGGGATCAATGCATCCATGTGGCTTTTGTTAAAAATTATGCTATGATATTCAAATTATTAAGCAACATAACTTTTTTGCTTTAATTATTTGTGTGAGGTGTGAAACAGGAGAAGGAGAAATGGAATTTGTTCCCCACCTGGTTTCAGAGAATGATTTTCATACTTGATTTTTTAACATTGAAGCAACCATTACATTTACTTCTAATTCCAGACCAAATTTAGGAAGATGGTTGATTGTGGGCATATGCTTTGGACAAATTTATGATTGGGGGGGGAAATTGGGGGGATTTTTGTGAACGATTGATGCTGGAGATCTTTAGTTTCTTCTTTGGCCACTGCAAAAATATCAGATGAACTGTCAGATATTCCTGAAATTTGTGTTAAAACAAGACTTTGATACCCCAGAAAATGCTTGGAGCTCCTGGCTAAAGTTTTTGCTGCTTTTATGAGGTATAGCTCTCTGTATTTCAAGATAGCAGTAAGAAAATATGTGATTTAAAGAGGACCTAGAAGTCTTTTTTTCTGGATTCAATTTGTTGTATCAAAGTATTGCATCTGATGCTGATCAACTCATAGGTTAACTTGATAGTCACATTTATTTGGTGTTTCCAGCTTTCTGTGTAGTTTTGTGTGGTTTTAATGGATTTGGATTATAGTTGATGAACTACAAAGGTGACGTAGACCTGAAAGGTGAGGCAATAACTCCCACCTCTGCCGTGTCAGTCAGCGTTACAGCTCAGTAAAACACTGCCAAGCACTATAAAACATTGTTAACATCTGTTGGGTATTAAAACACACAGCCAGTATGGTAACAGCTCATTCCTTTTAAAGCTGAACATTGTTTCTTCCGTGTACTTCCATTGCACTCTGTAGGGAATAATCTCAGGGAGCTAGAAACGTGTTCTAAATCATGGTAGGACCAAGTGATCACGAGGGTGAAATTAAGGTAGTGCCATTAGGGTTCTTTCAAGATTTTTTTTTCATGTTAACACCATTTTACTCTGAATTTCATTGCAAATAGCAGGATACAGAATTGTAGTAAATGTTAGTAAATTAAATTAAATTCTATTAAATTGTCATGTAGACCTAGGTCTTGCAAAACCTGACTTGGAAGGGAGAGTAAAAGGACTAATTAGAGTTTAATCTGAAGAGAAGGTCACTAAGGGTAGACAGAACAGTTTTCAGGTGTGCAAGAAGTTTGTGTAGAGTCATGGTGGAGAGTATAAGAAATAATGACCTTAGATCATAGTGAGAGAGAGTTGGGCAGGTTGAACTTTATTAAAATCAGACCAACAGATTTTTTTAAGCATAATGATACAGAAGCTCTGGGATCAGCTGCCTGGAAATCCTACACAGTTTCTGTTATCTGAGACCTTAAGCTCCTGTTTAGACAACTTCTGTCAGGAATGAGAGAAGTATAGATGATCCGGGCTTGGGAAAGGAGCAGGCCAGATGACTTTTTGAGCTCTCTTCCAGCTTCTTTTTCTATGAACCTAAGAATAGAATAGGACAACCGTGAAAAGTTATAGTAGCTCTCCTTTTTTTAAAAAAAAAAAAAAAAAAATTATGGTTTTTTAATGAAAAAGATCTCTTCAGGTCAACACTTTGGCATATAGATTCTTGGGCAGTTAACTGTCAGCAATAACTAGCATGTTTAACTACTTCCCAGTATGAGGCTGTAAGTACTGTATGCCATCAGTTATTTTGCCAAGATCCAAGTTTTCTATTAATGTCCAAGTGTTCTTTAATACTTTCTAATGTATGCAAGGACAGTAATGTGCAGCTGTTTAGGAGCCACCAGTCAAGGAGTTAGTGTGATCTCTGTTTTGGTTTTTTGTTGCTTTTGTCTACAAAACATGGCAGATTTTCCTATTCTGCCGTTTGGCTTTAAGTTATGAGACACAGGTCTGGAGCATTTCCATCCTGTGGGTTTTTTTAATCTAACTTGGCCTGCTATTTTCTGAACTTTCTAAGTGCATTTTTGTAAATGCTTATTCAGCCCTCATGAGGTTATTCATGACTATATTGCCAAAGCATTTGGGAGTTCATTATGTTCATGCTTCCACATGATTGAAGTTGTTTTCTCTGAAAGTGGAGTTTTTAAAGAATTATTCTTCATTTCCAAAGCTCTTGACCTACTGTTATGTAATTATGCAATTACTACTTATGCAATTAAACCTCAGCATTTCCATACCTTCTCGTTTGTCCTCATGCCCTGATTTAGACAGCTGAATCTCCAGGAGACATGAGTGGGAATTCAGGTGTGTGGACAAGATTTCAACTCTGTGTTTGCACTCTTTCATGGTATGGACTCCTGGAAGTGTTGGATTTTTTGGGGTCTCTCCCCTCCCATCCCCTCAAAGATGAGAGATTTAATGGGAAAATCGTTATGTCCTCCTAGCATAGTCTTAGTCACACCTAGTAAATCAAATGAGACTGTGGAGGAGAATGCCTATAGTTAGTATTCCACCTGAAACCTGTGCCCAGAAATTTGTTGATTAGATTTATCTTGTTCATCTGTAAGTATAACTATGTTTACAATTTTAGGACTGATGGAATTTTTTAATCTCATGGTGTGTATGGACAGAGGATCCAAAGTTGTGCTGGAGAAACAGTTACTTTTATTAATGGTGTAGGTGACTGTAAGTCAGATGCAATTAAGTTGAATTTTGAGAGGCCCACCTGCAGAAACAGTCAGATTAAATTGGTCAAATGAGCTTTTAATTAAAGCACCTAATAATGACTATTTTTTTATTGAAGGTTTTATCTACTGCAAATTTATACTCAAAAGACCTTTTTTTTTTTTTTCCAGCAAATTTGCTTTTAAAGTGTCTGGATGGAAATGCATTCACTCACTACTTTAAAAAAATGAAACTTTTGATGTGGAAATACTTAAATGTTGTTTAGACTGTGCAATTTGGACTATTCATTATTCCAAAGGTATAATAAGGCTATTTCCCAGACGGTTTTCAGTGACTGATTGGCAGCTAAATTCTAAAGTCTTACCATAGGAATGAAAAATTTTATTGTACTCTCAAACCCATCTCTTTTTGTCTACCTCTTTCTCAGGGTCAAATTCTTGAAAACTTCCTTTTGGATTACTTGAAGAACTGTCTGCTTTCTGTTGCCAAAATAGCCCATGGAAACATGGCAGTACTTCGTGTGGTTATGAAATCGAAAGCAAGGCTGTCCATAATGTGCTGTTGGCATGGCAGGGACTGGGATTTGTTTGGGGTTTTTTAAATTAAAATTGATTTATGCCCAACAGAAGGTTCTAAAGCATCCAAGGGGGCTGGGAGCTGGGGAAGGTGAGGGGGGAAGATCTTGCTTTGCAATTTCTGTAGCAGAAAGCATGTTTCTAGAGATGCAAACAGGTGGAACCACATACCCAAGACATTTTAAAGATTAATCAGTATAGTATCTGGTATCTTCCTCTGGAATCTGTTTGGGTTGTCTTAGCAGTCTCTTTAAGTTCAGAAATGGATCTGGGCTTTTTACCTTGTATTCTGTTGAGGGTACAGTGTCCTGTTGGTCTCACTCATTGCAGGCTGTTCTCTAGATGGATCTAAGTGAGACTGTTGCTTGAAAATGGAGTTCCCATTAAGTCCACTACACTATATTTAGGATTCCTTTCTGGCTTGTTCCAGGCAATGACTCTGTGTTGTAGTAATAAATCTGTGATGTTCATTAACATTAGCTAGAAAACAAAATAGGTAAAAAATACACAATGATATACTGAAGTTCTTGTGCTACTTTTGAAGTACTTTGATGCCTAATAAATTGCTAGGCTATTTCAGAATGTTTTCTGAAAATCTCCCCTGTAGAAAGGATTGATATAAAATAACTTTAACCAAAATAATATGTAGGTGGTGTGACTTCGTTGTTCACTCTCTTTTTTGTTTTGTTTTTTTCATAGCTAAACCTCTATACTAAAAACAAACCAAGAATATATATGTGGAGTAACTAACTCTTAAATTATAGCTTATATTGTTTCACTCCTATTCTGGAGAAGCTAGAAAAGAGAATTTGCAGACTGTTTTGCAAATGTCCTTGCATTTTGTAATTTAAAATAATGAGCATCTCATTGTATTACTAGAATTACTCATAAATTTACATTCCTTGTTTTTATTCTCAGTGTGTACATTGCCACAGGGAAATCACAGGACCAAGTGTGCTGAGTCTCAGAAACATTTATTAAGTTTTCCTTTCTGTGATTTGTCTAATTCCCAAGTGCTTTAAATTCAAGCTTGAACATATATTTTAATAAATATGTTTTCATTTTTGGAATAAATGAAGAGTACTTTAAATTGTATACCAGAACCTTTTGGAGTTTAAGCATTTGGGGTACCTAAGTATTTGACACTAAGAAGCCTGATGAATTACTTGTTTTTAAAGAGAAGGGGAGAGGAGGAACCTAAGAGAATGCTTTCATTTGTTTTGAACTTTCCTCCTTGAAATATTTAAATGGAAACACTTCTATATGCAGATTGTACGTTTTTAGCTAAGAAGGAATGTAGAAAATAAAATTCAAGTATTCAAAAATGTCTGTCAAGCATTTTCATGATTCTTTTAGTCTTCTGGGGAATAGAATTGTAGGAGCTCTGAAGAATGAGAACTGATCTTTCTCTGGTGACCAGTAAGATGGTGAGGGTTAACTCAGCCCAACTAGGAGTGAAAAGGAGATTAAACCAATTTGTGACACTTGGTGATACTCTTGCTGCTTTCTGGAAATACCTAAATTATATTAAAAGTATTTGGATGTTTATGTCTGTAAAAAGCTGGCTAACAAGTCGTGTGTTTCAATATTTACAATACTTATATTTCTATTTGATTGCTACTTATTTTAATTACAGCCAGTAAAGTGATGATAAACTGCAAAAAAATTGTACAGGCTTGAATACTGTTTACTGATTGCCAGATGTCAGCATGGGAGATGATCTGATTTACCACACTAAAGGTTGAACAAAGAGATGGAAACAGCAGACTTAGAGTTCTTCCCACTGTTTCAAGCAAACACCTTTTGTTTGTAATATAGCTCGGTCAGGGATTTTCCTGTTTAACAAAATAAAATAAATGAAAGAGCCTTAACGTGATTTAAAAACAAATTTTGCAACTTGATCGTTAATGTCACCTGTAATATTGCTGGAAAAAGCAGTTTGTGGCTAATAAATCCATCATAAACATATTAGCCAAGTGTTAATTTTATACTACGGTGGGATGCTGAAAAACCAAACCAAAACCAACCTTAAAATTTTGCATGAAATGTTTGTGGAATTAGAAATATCTTAAGAATATTTGCAAAGATTCCACGAAGAAAGTATTTCTCCAACTGAGAAGGGGGTAAGGGGAATGAAGCATGTCTGCAACTGAGGAATGATGGGAAGAGAGTTGCTCAGGCTTTTAATGCTTGTCAGAAATTTGTGGCAATTGCCTTGGAATTGTATCTGGTTATTAGTATATTGGAATTTGCCCCAAGCACAAGTATTTTGATCAAAACCTGCCAAAGCACTGCCTGCAAATATAAACCTCAAAAAATCAGTATAGAGGTTCTCCCTAGGACCCTGTAGTCTGTTAAAATAACATTGCTGTCAAAATAAGAGGAAAGGATTTGAAAATAAAAATAATGTTTGGAGTACTGAATCTTTCAGTTAGTTAACTGTTCCCATTCCCAATGAGAAGGTCACATGTTGAATCAAGAGCAGGGGAACAAAAATACATGGTGGTGGGACTAATGAAACTGGTCTGATGTTTCATATGTAAAAATACAATTTGATGTTCCTTCCTCTCTTACCCTCCACTGAAGCCAAATTCCTTTTGGTCATATAAACTGTACCAATGAAGAAAACTGTGCTTAAAAGGTGGTGGCTTGATTTATTTATTTATCTTGTTGCTGTGTTTGTTGTTGAATGAAAAAAACCCCCAACATTTCAGTGTTGTGTTCCACCAGGAATCCCTGGGAACAGTTGCATCAGCATAGCTGGGAGTATTTATGGAGTGAAGCCCTAAGGCCTGGTCTTGTTGCCCAGAGACAATTTATATCTGTTTGTTTTGTAGACTCAGTTTGAAGCCGTCACTGTCCATATGGCATAGCTACTATGGCAGATATGAAACTTTTGACTATTAGTTATATTTCATGTGAAAGTATTTTTATTCCTTTGCTTTAAAAAAGGGTGCTGGGGGCCTCAGTGAATGCATAGTACATATTAAAATAGGTAGCTTCCAAAGTGAAGTCCTCAACTTGGTAAATGTTTATCAGAATTCTGATAAAATAATTTTGATCTCCTATTCACTATAATGATATCTTTTATTATTTATGTATATGTTCTGTTGTCAATGGGGTTTCTGCCCTCCTTGCACAGGAGGTGTCATTTCTTGTCTGTGCTTGATTTCTGTGCAGCCTATTTGTGGAAGATCAGCAGTAAAGGTAAAATGGTAAAAGATGTTACTGCCTATGAGCTTCTTCACCTTGTATTGCAAAAACTGGGATGTGTGCAGTTTTCCAAGAAGTAAGTTCTCCTTGTGGATAGCTCTGTTCCTTAGGAATGCAGCAATGCTGGGTATTAAAAATCAGAAAAATCTATTTCCTGGGGAAACGAGAGAGATTTTTCTTCCTTTTCCTGATGCAATGTTAGAAAGGTTGGTGACTTGTGTTTTTTTCCTGGGGCAGCTGCCAGTTTTGGCAGGCTGTTGTTGAGCTATTGCAGTCCAGTTTGCTAAGAAGCCAGTCACTCAGCTGGGCGTGGTGTGTGCCCTGATCCAACATATGATTGCCTTCAAGAGAGAAATGCTTTGCATCAAGTCTTCTGCTTGTCAGGCTGCTTGACAAGCTACCTTAGTTCACCAAGCAGAAGCTAATAATTTTTTTGTGGTTATCTTAGGGTTGGTTTTTTTTTGTTCTTTGGGATATATTGATTTGCTGAATAGTCAAATACCAATCTGTGCAAGTGAAGAGTGGAATCTCTTGTCTGGAAGAATGGAAGGGAGAGGAATGAAGATTACCTTCTTCAGCAGCAGTGAGCTTTTAGGTCAACTTATTAGCTGACTGACCATGCCTTCAGAATGGCATGGTGTACTTTAGCACGTGGCTTGAATATTTGAATGTATGAATTGCTGCTCAATATCATGTCCTGTGAAAAATCAGGTCTAGGAATCTCATACTGGCTATTTAAAGTAGTTTAATACTTTTGATCTTAACCTCTTGTGCCTTAGTTTCCTTATTTTGCAGATTGGAAAATATCCCTTCTTCAGTATACACATTTTCTGAAAATAAATGACTGGATGACTATTCTGGTATTACAGTGGAAGGAGCTAAGGAAAAGCAGAGTAGCAGTTTCCTCAGAGCAGGATTTGAATAGTTTACAGTAAACAAATTCTTGCTGAATAAGGCAGGAACTCTCTTGTGATGTTTCTTCACATTTACAAAAATGCAGAGCATGTTATTTTCTAATTTTAGTGTGTCCTAACTTTGGCATGCCTGATTTTGCACCCTTAATAATGTTCATGTGACCTGATTTAATTGTGTCGAGCAAGTTTTCTGTGCAATAAAACATAATTAAAAAGACACACTAAGAACAAGCCTTAAAAGCAGAACTTGGCATACATGTACTAACCAGGTTATTTTTACTAGTCAGTATGTTTAACATGCATTTTAATATAAGCTATGCAAAGCACTACTGGGTCTTTGGTTGAATATTATCGATTCTTTAATCAGCTTAATCACTTGTCTCATTAATACATATGTGCTAAATATGTGAGTTTTCAAAATACTGAGCAATATAAAACTACAGTTAAAGTAACAAAATTATACTATAACCAGTGGTAAAGTGCTTTAAAACAGAAGTTTCATAACCAGGGAACTCCCTCTTGATTGCTTGCAAAAATAGGTTTTCTACTTGATGACAAAAATTGTTAAACTAATTAGAGCAGAAAGAGTAAAACCACACTCAACTTTCGTGCTCCCTTTCACTCTTTTAGCTCCTGTCTCCTCTTCCATCACTGTCATTTTGGATTCTCATGGTCTTAAGTGCAGCACTTCTGCCTCTTTTCTGTCCTGGGATTACTTACACTAAGTAAAGCTCCCACTGGAACAACTGCCTGGGATGTGTTCATCTCATGACCAGCCTGGTGTGCAAGCTTCATGCCTTGGATTTCCAATAATTTGAAAGGCAGAGATATTCAGAGTTAGTGCTCTGAATAATAAGCTATCTGCTTACCAGATGTCTTGCCAAATTCTGTGTGTTCTCTGGACAAGAAGTTTTCAGGAAGCTACCAATCCAGCTGCTGCTTTGAAAAGTAACCCTAAACCACTTTTTTTTTTTTGGCCAAACTTCCTGGAATTTTATAAGTCTATCGATAAATAGTTTAAAAATTGTAACTTCCTAATTAGAATTGCTTAAACACATTTCCTCTTGCAAACATTAAATATAAAGAAAAATTAATTTGAGCTCTTGATTTTCTGTAGTGTGTAACTACTGTAACTGGAGACTACCAAGAGCCATAGTAATAAAGAGAGGATTACAGCCAGAGGAAACAAATGCTGATTCCCAAAGCTGATTTTTCAAAAGTTGTCTGAAGACAAATCTGTGTTTTCAGAGCCCAGATATTTGGACACTGAGAGTATGTTTGAGAGGTCAATTTTTACTTTATTCACTGGAGAAATTGTAGTTCATGTCAGAGACTTGTGCAAAGATAAAAACTTTTTTTTTTTTTCAGATAGCATAACAGAGAGATTGATCCAGCAATTCAGGCATAACAGATGGCAGAGTTTCAGGAATGGAATGAAAATTAAAGTTAGATTATAAGATAGATATAAAGTACATCTGAAGATTTCCTGAGAGAGAAAATATTAAGTGCTTCAAGGGTCACTATTGGGCACATTTAAGAGTTTGCTTTTTCAAGCTCTTTATAGTCATCTGATTATTCTATAACAGTGTTCTGTGTGAGAAACAGTTTTGCTTTGTGCTCTGACCCTGGCTTTCATAACAGATCACTTGGGGGAGGATGGGACACTGGTGTGGCTCCCCTGCTGAGAGAAACAAGGTTCTTTACCTTTAACTCCTCTCTAATGATATCAAGAAGTTACAATTGCATACTGTAAATAGAAGTACAATAGAGAAATAATAGAGTAGAATAACAAAAGCCATGTTTACATGGGGAATACTTTGAAATAGCAGCCCTTGACTAGCAATCCCAATTATTTTCTGCACAGCTGCTCACATTCCAGAAAAAGAATGTCTTGTTTTGAATTGGCTTCGTGCACTTGAACAGGGAGTCTTATTTATAGATCAGAAGTATTTGCATGGATCTAATCAGGAATGATACAAATTAATGTCTCATCATAAACAAGTGCAAAGACTCGTAAAGTTTCTCTAATGTTCCCCTTGCCAAGTTAGACAACTAGTTTACAGCTACTATAAAGGGCACAAGCAGAGATTTGCACTACTCTTTCTACAATGTGCTGTGAACAGTTGTTTCCCGTTTCTAGCAGGTGGCAACATGTATTTGTTTACTGGTTTAGTGGGATACTTTAATGAGAAATATTTCTGTAGTCTGGGAATAGGGCACTAGGAATTCTGGCTTCACAGTAATTGTCTGTATTCTGTGAAGCAGGAAAATGAACACTGCCTCCTTACCTTTAGCAGTGTAATCATCTTGAATAACCTGCTTTGGAAGTTGAACTGACAAATTTGCTTATTTTTGGATATCCTGAGTGCTTTCTACAAAATGTTGAAATTATTTCAAAAGCAGATAACCAAACCTGAGTGTTCTGCTCCAGCTGAGTGTCCTTTTTCTTAAAGAATAGTCTCTTACACTTTCTCTCCCACCCATTTCTGCTTTGACTTCTTTCCTGTGCCATGCCTCGGATGTAACCAGATGGATGGAAGATACCCTATTCTAGACTTGCTTTGCCCAGAACACTTTTGCTAGGTGAGAGGTGTGGGTTTTAGTCCTTCAGCTAAAGTAAAGCATTTTGGGATACTGTATATATAGCGTGGATGGTGCTAAATCTTTCTCTGTCTTTCTCCTTATGGTTTTATAGTTGATCTCTGAGGGTGCGTACAAGCCACTGAAGTGTTGAGATACTCTAGATCTTGTTTGAATTGGTACAAGGTATGAACCACCAAAGCCAAGTGAATTTCTTGATGTTTATAGGGTGACATCTCACAGCGGAAAGTTCAGCTGTGTGTGTTTGAAACTGCTACAGGTATTTTGGTGGAGTTTGGCTTCATATGTTTGGGAAAACAGAGGTTAGTTCCTTTTTATTGAGTGAGAGAGGCAGTAGTTGTCGCTGGGTTAGGAATGCTACAGGAGTCTTCCCAGTGCAGTCACACAGTTTGTGTTCAATGTAACTGAAGTGGTGGCACGCAGGAAAAGGGATGAAATAGTCAAAGGGTAAGCAAAGTAAACTTTATAGTAGCATGCTGGAGGCTATAAGAAGGGGAGGTCTGTATTTTCATGTTAGAGAAAAACTTACGCAATGAAATAAAGTGTCTGTTAGTAACTGCCTGGACTACAATTTTAGTTACATATGAATTACAAAGTTTTGAATCAGCAGTATTTAGAACTAGCTTGAATTTGAGCACCTGGAGAGGCCTGAATCTAAAATTGGCTCCAATGTTACAAGCCTAAGTCTAAACATGATGTTGATGGTGTCTACTGTACCAGGACTTGTTTGTCTTTCCTACTACACAGATACATACTAATGTTCAGCTTAAAAAAAAACCAAACCAAAAAAACCCAAAAAACCCCCTGCAGCCAAGCTTTATCCTTAAGAGACTGAGATATTTTCCTCTGTCATAAGCCAATAAATCAACTAAAGTAAGGTCAACTTTTCAGCTAATGATTAATATTTCTCACAAACACAAGCTTTGGGGGAGGATGAGGAAGCAAATTTGCAGTTCTTTGCTTAGACATAGCAACTCTCCTAGGTGTTCCTTCCACCTTTAGATTTAGGGAGATGTTACTGTAGCAGTTACTTAACAGCTGGACTCTGGAGACATTTTTCTCAGTAACAGTACTTGAAACAGTTAACAAGTCTGGTTTTAGCAGAAGGTGATTGTACTTGCATGAGAAAATCTCTTCTTACCATAGATAAATGTGATGTGAAAATAGAAATTTCTTGGCTAATAGAGAGAACCTCGCTGAAGGAAAATACCTTGTTAAGATATGGAAGAATTCCTGCAAACAGTTCTTGTGGATTAGAATCACAAACCAGTGGTGTGTAAGGCACCTCTGTAGCATATCTTGTACAGCCTCCCCATCAAAGCAGGGTTGCTGACAGCACGATGTGATGCTGGCTCTGGCTTTGTCTACTTTGTTTTGGAGACCTCCAGGGTGCAGCTTCTACCACCTCTCTGGGTGACCTATTCCACTGCTGTGCTGTCTGCCACCTGGGGAGGAAGTCTGAGGCCAGTTTGAACCTTCCAAGCTGCAGTTTTTCTTTTGACCCCTGTTCTCTCTACAGCTGAGAAGAGTTTGCTTTCATCAAGTCAGACTTTTGTTGTTCCTTGGGCTGACTCACATTCATCCTGGACCTGCAGCAGTAATCCCCAGGACCTTTCCAGCATGCCTGCAGACTGTTCCCAGTCTGTACTGATGTATGGGATAATTCTGGCCCAGTCTTCTGCTTCTTATGGATACCCTTCTGTTGGCCCAGTCCTCTAGTTTATCAGGGTTCCTTTCAGTTGACGCTCTACCATGTGGCATCTCAATCTCCCCCTTTCTGAGCTCGATATTGTTGTTGTGTTTGTTGTAGATGTGTTCTGCCTCTTCCTCCAGTTTACTGATAAAGGTATCAAACAGTAACAACTCCTGGGTTTGCTTGGCTTGTTTCATGCCACTAGCCAAGCTACTGGTTTAACCTCATTGGGCTTAGTGGTGCAGGCACTTTACAACCCATCTAACAACTTCACACATCTCCTGCTTCCTCACCTTCCAAATGAGCCTGCTGTGAGGTGTGGTGCTTTGTCCAAACCACAGTCCTTTATCACAGGAGGTCATTGAAGTTGATCAAGAGTGATATTTGTCCTTGGTGAATCCATGTTGACTGTACATAAATACCTTCTTCCTCTTTGTGTTTTTGTGCTTCTGTGTCTTTGTACTTTAGTGTGAGATGACTGTCATATTAGTAAATGCTCATATAATCAGTGTGTGTATGGATTATCTCTGTGATATTAAATCCCTTCCTGCACCAGTTCTCCCTCAGTACAAAAAAGCAGTTTTTTCCTTGGATTTTGTAGAAGAATTTAGAAAAATCACCTAGGCTATATTTCTTATTTGTTTTTATAATAAAGCAAAATCTTTATACAAACTAGACTGTAACAGAAATAAGTAGAATTCACAAAGTAAGTCAAAATTCATGCAGAAAACTGCATGTTAATACTTTATACCAAGTAGGTTCAGTATTTTAGCTCTGTAGCTTGTGATGGTTTGTAAAAGTTTTCCCTGAAAAAAACCCACAACTCACACTTGACATTCTCAGGGTTTGCACGAAGATTTGGATGTATAAAATATGTATTATGTGTAAAATGTAAAATAGAGTGCTATCTGGCTTGGCTGCCTATTGTCTTATTCCTACTAAAGCAACCTTGAAAATTAGAGAAAAGCAGGAATTACATGAAAAGAGAACAGAATTTGCCTCTAGCAAAACATGTTTACAGTAACAGCTGCTCTCAGAGGAACTGCAGGACGTTCATAAAATAGTTTAGTTTTATTTTTTACCTATCTAGCTGGTAAAGAACCAGATTGACTGACTTAGATATGTAGGAACTTTGTCTTAATGTTCTGATAAACAACTAGTTTTTCCCATTTGAGGGTTTTTTAATAGTTTATGAGTGCTTTTGAAGTGTGAAATGTAGTAAAAGCTAATGAAAGGAGTCAGGATGCTGTTTCCCACATAGTTATGAGGAAGAAGGTTTACATTTTTTGTGTGTACTTAACTTTTGGGGGCATTTGCAAGTTGTATCTTAATTTGGTGACCTTTTTTTTTCCATCTTACAGGACAAAAGGTGAGATGTCAGTGATTCAAAGTCAATTAAAAATTTACTGATTTTGATTTTTATAAGTTTTTTTAAGCCTCTGCCTTTTTTCTTTGCACGGTTTTGTAGATTGTGCATCTCTTGTATAAATGCCATCAACAAAAAGCTAAATCACAAGGAAGGATCTAAAATTTTTTATAATTCACATATTCATTGCTGAAACACTGGCTAGATATGGTTATGACTGTGCTTCAGGATCACCACAGAAAAAAAAATTAACTGAATGGAGTAGGTCTGGTTCCTGGAACTGTACAAAATGCTGAAGTTTAGCTAAAAGCATATCTAGTATAAAAAAAATCCCAACACAACCAAGCAAAAAAACAATGTGTGAAGATCTCCTGGACATTGTAGTAGCTGCATGGGTGTCCTTGTGGTTGTGTGTGTCTCTTGAATTTCTGGTTCCAGCCTTTACACTACTGATAAGTTCATAAAAGCTGTTGCATTGCATTAATCTCTGCCTGCTATTTTAAACCCAATGAAAGCTGTACTGCTTTGTCAGGACACAATCTTGTATCTCTGAGAAGACAAGGCAAAACAGCTCCAAAGGTTACAACAGCTCAGTAGCAGCTTAAGTGTTGGTTGTTTTCTTTTTTTTTTTTTGAGTTTTTGTCATCTGAACTTGTGTGATGATGCAGCATGATAACATTTTGCTTGCATTCATTCTGCCTATGTGCTGTTAAAGATTACCTTTGTGAATCCTGAGCCTTTTGTCAACTATTGAATGTGGAAAAAGCCAGTGCTTGATTATACATTTAAAGTTCTTGTTCATCTTACTCAGAAAACTCTGAAGAGGTTTCAGACCAATGAATATTAGGAGGATTTGCACGTTCTCTTCTTGGAGACCTTTCATACTGGGTTCCCAGATTGTTTCCACTGTTGCATTTACAGGGGGCTTCGTTTGTCTGTCACTGTGTTTGAGAGGGCTTCACACCATTTTCTGAGCTTTTTCTGGAGAAATAGAACTTATCTGTAGGAGATTGAGATGCGCTTGTCCCAAAGAATATCTAGTACTAAGTTTGTTTTTTGATTGAATTTCTCTAATGCAAGTGAGATTTTTTTGGGCAAAGTCCCACTCACTTTGTCAGCGTCGAACACCTCATTTGGCAAATGGTTCTTTTTTTTAAATTTCCTGCCATGAATGGAATGTTCCAGGGATGTGTTTATCCTACCAACTTCCATGAAAGAAAAATACTTCTACATCAGTCTTTGTTCTTCGCACTGAAAACCGAATCTCATGGTTTCTACAAATGTTATATTATTACATGTTGCTTTTATGTGTTGCAATGATGTGTCCTGACTGGTGTCTTTGAAAGCCTGTATATTTTAGGGATGTATACAGAAAAATAACTTAGATGTTGTAAGTCCTGTACTTTTCAAATGCAATGTAAAAGCATATAATAGCTTGGGGAACAGAAAGTGTGTGGATGAACAGGTATTTAACAGCTATTTAAATTACGTTGGGATAAACTGCATGGGAACATTCTGAAGTGGAGAAATAAGGTGTAGCTCATGTATCACCTCCAGAGCTCTGTACTGAAAGTAAAATACTTTAACCCACTGTGATTTTAAATATTCATAAAATACATAATAAAAGTAAGGAATAGAGGTATTTGTTGTGTTTTATGCTGTATTTAATGCTGTATTAGGTTTTGGTGCTGCAATACTTAGCGTTTTCTCTAATAAATCCAGAATGTACATTCAGTGCTGTATTGCATATTTGTTGCTTCTGCTTATGACCCTTTTTATTATCAGAGTCAATGAAATGAATCACGTGCAGAAGAGACCCCAGGGACAAGTTCTCTATTAAGATGACTTAACAGGTCTTTCATGTCTCCGGGTTGTACAATAAGAACAAGTCTAAAGTCATCTTGGGTGGAATTTCTGGATGCAAAGGGTGTCTGAAATGTCTTTGGTAATTTTTTTCCCTTTTCAATTTAACAATTTAGCTTGTTGTAACTATGAGAGAGAGAGAGAAATATTTTGAATGAATCTAATAAACAGTTGCAGAATTGATGGCTATAATAACAGAGGCATGTGGATTAAATTAGTTTCATCTTCAAACTGGTAGCAGGTGATTGGGTGTGTATATACAACTACATGTCTCCAGAACTGAGTTTTTTGGGCTCATGCATAAAAAATGGTGCTTGTCTGAAACAGACACTATTAATCCATTAAGGTTTTTATTAATGATACACAGCTTAAATCAGTTTTTTCTAGGTCTCTCCTAATTGCTCTGTTCTATAAATTTCCTGAATACTTGAGTATCTCACTTGACCGAAACAAGTGAAATTACTCCAGTATTTCCTCATAGAAGTCATCTATGCTTAAAAAGTAATTTAATTGGAGTTGATTGAACGGGTCACAGAAGTTAAGAATCACTTTTCAAGGCCTTAGCTAGGTTCAGACTAGCCTTGAAATGCTTTGTTTTCTTGCAGCTCATCCCAAATATAAATTACATTTGGATAAGAAGGACACAATAAATATGTGCTGGAAATGCTTGAACCAGTAACTGTTACAGCTGGAATGTTTTTGGATTAAGAAAAACACATCTGTCTATGTAGAGAAACAGTTTACTTTGCCAAAAAGGAAGTACCACAGGCATTTCTGGATTGCCATGCAGTTGTGAACAATATTCAGCATTATCACACTGTAGTTCATGATGGGAAATAATGAAGAAAATGCCATTTTACAGTGCTTCACAGTTCCAACTGGTGCTTTCAGCTGGATGTAGCTGTGAGGAACAGGATGGATGGAAAGGAAGCTAAAAAAAAAAAGGTAAAAATGAAATGTGGTTAACTTTTCTGAAAGGGAGGAAAAAATCACGGAAAATATTACAAGTACATTTCCGAGGTCTTTTCTGTAAAAAAAACTGCTCTGGCAGGCACAAATCTGTGACACATTTGTCAATAGAAGGCAGCTGAGTTAGTATGGCTGTCAATAGAAGGGAAGCCAGTATATATTTTCAAGAAGAAACACTGTCCTTTGGAACAACTGTAAGAGGATCGATATCAAACAGTAAGGGCCTTTTTTTTTTACTGTTCTACTCACTTTTTTTGTACACTGAGAGGATCAATGCTGTGAGCAAAGTTCTAATCGTTGCAGAAATGGCAAACTGAGATTTTTTTAAAGTGGTGGCCTCCAGGTTTTTTTATGACTTGCAGATTTAGTTTCCCTTGTTGGCAATTGTGGTACTATCAGACTATATTTGAACATAAATCATATATTGGCATCTGAAGTTCAAAGTTTTACCATCTCCAAAAAAAAGAACTTGAAATAGCCCTCTAGGGAGAATTATATTGGAATAAATTCTTTGCTCCTCTCATGTAAACATACTTAAAGGAAATAAATCAAGACATCGTGTTTGTCCTTGTTCAAATAAGAAATCAATCCTAGTAGATAGATATTAATACAGTGTTTATATTTTCTATTATATATTTGATGTCTTAGGTCTTTATAGGAGGAGTAATGTTATTTTCATTTGTATTAGTCTCTTTAGGGACGTCAGTGTCTCACTCAAGGGCTGGGAAAAAAAGTCTGATCTTCAGCTTGTTACTGTCAAACTGGAGTAAATGCGGTAGGAGGAGACATGAAGGTATCCCAGATTAGAGGAAGACTGGCTGTCACATTCCTCAGAGCTCTTTTTACTGCATGATGTAAAACTAGGGAGTCCTGAGGTGTTTGTTAAGGCCAGGTTGAATGAGACTTTGTGCAGCCTGGTCTAGTGGGAGGTGTCCCTGCTCATAGCAGGGAAGTTGGAACTTGATAATCTTGAAGGTCCCTTCCAACCTTAATCATCGTGTGAGTCTATGTATGTGTTTTGATTGTTTTGTTTTGTTTTTCCCCTCTGATTTTTTTCTTCAAACTAAAAGTTGTAAAACAATTGAACAGTAATTTGACTGCAAATTGGTATCGGAGGCAGAATTACTTGAATCTCCTTTAGGTAGGTATGGTGCTCAGTTTCAAGCTTGTGTATTATACGTGAAATCACCTGAAAAATCCCCTATATTGATTATGCTACAGAGGAAGTAAGGTGGCAGTACTTGATCTTTATCAGTTACAAGTTTGGATGCCCAACAAAATAAGTCTTTCTCATGTTTCTGGAAAAATCTGCAGTTTGCTCAGTGACCTGTTCACATTTGCACTTGGAGTTTATGAGGCTGCTGTTGAGCAGCATCACAGCAGGATGTTCCTGGGGAGGCAAGCTGTTACTGCTTCTGGGGGACTGAACATGAACATTTCAGCACCACCACAGGAAATTTGCTATGTATAGAATAGCACTATGACATCCCCTTTCTTTGCCTTCATTCTGATCTTCACCCATGAGCTCTCAGAGCCTTTTCTCCATTGCTCAACAAACCTTCATCCTCTCAAGTCTCCACTTTGCCCATCCGTGGTTTCCCTGCCTATTCCTAAAGTAACTCTGTTCCTTCACTGGCTTCCTAGGAGATCTGTATCAAGGTGTATACTATTTTCCCACCCCCTCACTTTGTTTGAATTTGGCTTTGTTTAGTCCTGTTGAGTCAAACTCTACTACAGGAAGTTCCACCTCAACATGAAGAAGAGCTTCTTTACTGTGAGGGTTACAGGGTACTGAAACGGGCTCTCCAGAGAGGTTGTGGAGTCTCCTCTGGAGACTTTCAAGACCTGTTTGGATGCCTTCCTGAGTGATCTGCCCTAGTTTTTGGTCCTGCTCTGGCAGGGGATTGGACTCGATCTTCAGAGGTCCCTTCCAACCCCTAACATTCTGTGGTTCTGTGCAGAGCTCAGCTGCCTCACTTGCTCAGACTGTCCTCTGGCAAGGCTCTGGCATAGCTGGCATCAAGCAATTCCTTAACTTGTTGGCAGGAGACATTGCACAAATTTTCTAAGAAATTGTATTACTTCAGTATTTTTATTAAAGCTCTTACCTGCTAAAAACATAGGAACACGCCTTATACTTGCATGTATTATGGTTCTAGAAACTGGCAGATTTTACCTTTTCATTAACCTCTTGGAAGGAATGTGGTGTAGGTGCACCAGGTATTGATGAGGTGGCAGATGCTGGGAGGAAAACTGTATAAATACTTTGAAAACCTCTGAACAAGCCAAACCATAACTTTCTCTTCGACTAGCTAGAGGGACTGAGCTGTTTTTCCCCCTCTATTTTGTTAAGAATATTTTCTGATTGCCCCAGTATATTTTCTAATGAACCTTCTTTTTCAAGGCTCTTAGTGAGATACAGGATCTAGGTCTTTCCTGGTCAAGCAATGATGATTCCACTGCTTATAGACTTATTAAAATTTCCTACATCTAATGTTCATACACCAAAAAGACCCCATTGTAAATACATAAAGCTATATTAAAATGTATTTGCTGTCTTATCAGTAATAAGTTGGTCAACACACTTAAAATGTTGTCACACTGTATGTATCCTTCTGTCTGTGTTTCAAAAGGTCTGCCCTTACTTTGTGTCTAATGTCCTGATGGTTCAGGCATCCAAGAACAATTAAGATGGCTTTCATATAATTATCAGAGGGGGAAAAAATGCAATCTTTTAGAAGGTGTAAAAAGATTCCCTTGGTAGATCTCTGGGAACAACAAATTATCAGTGTGCTCTAAGGTGCTCCATGATAATAGACTCCTGAATTTCATGGAGACATTCCCAGAGGATTAACCTAAAAGACTCAGTTACATTTACACAGCTCCAGCTGTAATCTGTTTGAGATATGAAGACCATATAAATGTTGTCATAATGTCAAAAATTAAGAATTCTGAAACTGGTCCATGCCTCTTTGGAAGACAGAGTAGTAGTTCACTTTGGGTTTATAAAGCCCCAGAAGTTATTTTATGACAAAGTAGATTACTTCGATAATTTCCGGGAGTTTCCACGGTGTTTGCCAAAATGCGAGGGTATAGTCAGAATAATTCCAGGCATTGCCTAAACAAATTCTAGGTTGTGTTAAGTTACATTAGTCTGGGCTGTGCACAGGAGCCCTGCAGCTTCTGGTCAACCAGCAGTCCTTCAGCTTACCTGGAGCAATGGGCAATCCTTTAATAACTTGGTTCTGTTTTGTTGGAAAGAAGACAGTGTCACAGAGCAGGGGTTGGAGCCCTTTTTGCCTTATGTGTGTCTGCTAATTCATTCTTACAGCTCCTCCTGGTTATCTCAGGTGCAAGCCCAGAGCAATAAAGCTATGCTGCTTTTGATTCTATTAGGTTTCATTTTTATTATAAGAATTGTAATAAGTCTGCTTCAGGTTCATTGATTGCCAAGCTTATTTGAGGTTGCTTTCAAGGTGCTTTCATGTACATTTGTAAAATACTGTGTGTGGAGAAGGGGAGATTGCTGGTTTGTAGGTATAGGAAATCCTTTATATTTTCTGGTGTATGTACTTATTTAGAGTCTGTACAATGTATTTTTACTGCTGTTTTTAGAACAAAGGACCTTTGCATGAACTATGTTCTAATACTTTTTTAGTAAAAAGGTTGGACCAGATGAATTAAATAATGCCAACATTTTTTCATTGTAATTTTGTAACAGGTTGTTCCAAGTTATTTTGGAATCTTGAATTGTTCATTCTAATTTAACTTTCAGAGTAAGCAGCAGGTGTGATAAATTCAAATCTACTATAAAGATCCTTCTTTTAAGCAGATATTCTGAGAGGAGAAAAACCTTCTGTGCTTTATATTCCAATACTCAGTAATAACCAATATTAAATATCCCTTGTAATTCTTCAAATTGGTTTTCCATACTTATTAGTTTCTTCTTGAAGTTTTTCTAAAACAATTCTTTTTATCATGATTATTTGCTCTTGCTGTTTTCATCTCCTGAATGTTGAAAATAGACTTTAGATATAACTTCTTTAGAAGTATCATTTTTGCAGTCTTTTCAGGTATGGTGTATTTGAAGAAGTTTTTGAGTAGTGTTTTCCAAAACCAGTAGTAGGAAGAGCTGTAGTCTTTAAAACTTCAAACAAAAAGGGTCTTTTAAGGACCAGAGTTTGATGGAGAGCTCAGCTTAATGCACAACCTGATACTTGATATGCTACAGATGGTCTAAGTTTCTCATCTTTCTATGGTCTAGATTTCTCATCCTTGTAGTTAATTTATTGTCATCCACTTTCAGCTGTAGAAACTTCTGAGAAATTAATCTTTAACTTCTCTATTTTGTGATCATGGGTTTTTAACCTTGATAATCATAAAGCAGCATGTGAGTGACAAGTATCTAGATTAATTGCTGCACGTTTCTTTGAATAACAGGTTTTTTAGAGTTACAGTTATGTTTTATATGGATACTTTATTCTTTTGTCCATTTAAAAAGCTTGAAAGCAACTAATGATCTTACTACTTTTCTGAAATTCACTGTAAGTTTGCCCTTAGTTTAAATTTCAGTTTTGCAGTGGAACTGGAGAACTTCTCCATTAATTCTGTATTGATTATTTAAGCCTTTCTATTAAGTGATGCACTACCTCAGTTGTTCCCATATTTCCATAATGGTTGTCTAGGTGTATTTACAGGTTAATATCTAGTTTATTAACTACACTGCCTAGTTCTAAAGAGATTATCAATTGTTCTTCAAATAATTTCTGGAAACTATATTTCTGGTCCTGAAAGCAAACCTGGTTGAAAAATTAAGCTTTTAAGGGAATTGCTCACAGAAAGGAAGCAATTCTGTAAGTAGCACAAAATTAATATTGACATGAAAAGCAGCCATGGAAGTTCTTAGCCCTTGCTTTTTAGCTACTTTGGTTACTGTCTCATCTTTCAGTAGCAGGCATAAATCTAGAAACAGTAATATGTTTGAATCAAGATAAGAATCAACTGGTCTAATGTCAAAGTGAGAATGCTTCTGGATTTAAATAACCAGTGCATATTTTAAAAGTGCCTATTGCATAAACCCACTAGGAAATTTATAATGAAGATATTTGACGATTTAGACCCTTAATGCACACACAATTATATATAAATATAAAACCAACTTATTTTAGATTAACACATGAACAGCCTTCTTTTAGATCCTGGTAATAACAAGGGTAAGGTGAAATAGCTGAGAATCCCTAACGTCTCTGGTTTTTAACTGAAATTTCATCATTCAGGTTATACTTTGTCACCTGCCTTTAAAGGGGTGTTTGACACTTGCCTGTCATCCTTATTACTCTCTGGTGTCATCCACAAGCAGGATGTGAGCACAGGCAGTTTGCAAAACTGGAATAGGAATATTTTATAATGCAATTAAATATTATATTAAAATTTTTCACTTTTATTATATACATCTTATCCAGTTTTGTTGGCAAATAGGATTTTAAAAAGTAATTTATTGTTTAAAAGTGATCGATTTTGGCATGTGGGCTTAATTTTTTACAGTTACATAATTATCTATTCCATGCTTACATTATCTTCAGGTAAAACATGGACACAACAGGTAAATTTTCACCATGAGGACAGTCACACATTGGAATAGTCTCCCAAGGGAAGTGGCAGATTCCCCCACATGGGACAGTTTTAAGTCTCAGCTTGACAGGGTGCTGAGCCATCTCATATCAACTAGAGTAGAACCTAGAAAGGTTGGACCAGATGATCCTTCAGGTCCCTTTCAACCCGGCATTCTATGATTCTATGATCTGTTTATGCAAAACTCATGTATAAAGAGTATTACATATAAAAATGTTACACAAAGGTAGAGAATAGCTAAATAACAATAGTTGAAAAAGTTTTACTTCATCACAAACCCCTTTGTTTAGTGTAGAGCATTTGTTACGTTTGATGGAAGTCAAGTTTAAAAGGCATTATTTTTTGAAACTACACTCTTAATAATGTAAGATCTGAAGCTCACAGCATTTTCTCTAAGTTTCACATGCAGTATTAAATCACTATTGCTATTCGTGTTCACTCTGCTATGATCATAATATGTTGTGTGTGGCAATAAATACTACTGCAAAACGCTTTGGTTTTTTTAATCATCCAGGAAGTTGCGTATCAAAGACTTCAATCTTTTAATAAAATGTTAAAACATCAATAGGTGCTATTGCTTTTGAGATGCTGAAAAGATGCATTTAGTTTAATATTATCTATTTAATTTTGATGGAATGACAATTGAGAAGTTTGTAATTGAAACTCCCCACAATAGTTCTTATAATTGGTTTTAGGCATGGCTTTTAGTGTATAATAGGGGTCAGATATTGATCTCAGTAAAAGAAAACTTTCTATGGGAATCATTAAATCATTTATTCTGTGCTGGCATCGGTGTAGGTTATTACTTAACTTGTCATTGTTATAGCCAAAATTTCCTTTGAAATAATTTACTGCTCTATGGGATTTTTAACTGTGCTAATTAATATGATTATTGGTTACTTCCTGGTAATTAAATATCTAGGATGACTTTTGGGATCTCCTGCCTTTGTCCATTAATCTGTCATTTGCAGTAATAATATCCCAGATGTCAGTATCAATTCAACCTTTACAGACTCACTATTATTAATTTATGCCGTAGCTGTTTCAGTCCTTAGGATATACAGTAAAAAGTGTCCTAACTCCTACAATCAAAAATTCCATGCTGGAATTGTAGGGTGTCTTATTGATTCTTAATTTGATAGTTTTAATAAGCACTAGAATATTAAGAACTGGAATAGACAAAGTGATTTGCTTTTGGAGCAGTGGCAGAGGCTTTGCTGCTTTCTGAACCCCATGTGTTTCCACCCTGCACTTTAATTTAAAACACGGGGGGAAAAGAGCCTGTTACAGGTACCAGCCTAAGGTCAAACAAAAAGCAAAGAAACAGCAGTTTTATCTGTTACCAAGTCTGACCAATATAACTTCTAGAATTGCATAGAGATAGAAATAAAAATCAAACATATCAGGAAGGATTTATTTTAAAAGGACACGTTTAAAAAAGTTGATTGTTGTGCTCCCTGATAAAATTTATTTTAATTCCCAGTAAGCATAACTTCTAGATGAGCACTTTTCCAGGCTTTGTTTAAAAGGTCTGAGGTTGTTATATTTGTTTTATACAGAAGTCAGATAACCTTAATATTGAAAAGCAAAGCAGTGTTCCACAATCTAAAGTGATGTTTGTGCTTCTAGTTGTTGTAAAGTAAACAAATAGTAGAAATGTGTAGATTTCCAAGCATAATATTTCAATTATTTTTTTTAAATGCATCATCTGGCTACTGTAAAAAGGTCTCGTAGCCATTTAAACTCCTGATTTGTTTTTATTAAAAAAAGAGTAGTTGTATTTTATATTTAAAGATACATTAGCAAGGTTGATCATGGCCTAGGTGTTTGTTTTTCATGGAATGCACATCAAATGGAAGTGGAAGTTTGTTTGCGTAGTTGTGATTTTTTTTTTTCTTTCGAAAATACGTTAATGGTTGTAGAGTTTGTAAATACCTGATTATATAATTGCAAACCCATATGGGCACTTGGGGATTTCAAATTATCAGATAACAAACTGGTGCTTCAGGGAGCAAACCTTGGCTTCAAGTTGTCTGAGGAATTGCTCCTGGTGGTGAGTGAAGCATTCTCCTCAGCCGTGCAAATGAAGACTAGAGGAAGTCATTCGGGGGAACACGTTTCCATCCAGAAGACATGGCAATGGAAAGAAAATGTTGAGGCCATGGAAGAAGAGAGGGATTTTTTTTTGTTGTTGTTTTGCAGCTACTAGCCATTGGATTTTCCTCACTTACAGGGTATTGAGGATGATCTTGGATTTAATTAATTTTACTCTTGCAGTACAGAATTTTGTCTTTTGCAGGAATTTCACTTTTCCTTAGTTCATTGCAGTGCAATAACCTGTTTGTGTGTAGCCCCATTTAAGTGTTGCACACTCTTGAAGTCTGTGGCAGGGCAATCCTTCAGTTCCCTGTTGGAACCGTTCCCAAGTCAGGACGTGGGACTATGCTCACAGGGGAGTGTGACAGGGACCTTTCTCTGGGTGGCCTAGAGCTGCTCTGAGCAGCTTGGGGCAACTCGCGGTGGACTTGAGAAGTTAGAGAAGATCGGATGTTTTGTTTTCTGCTGCAACAGGGAAGAGAAGATGGAGATCCAGTGCTGGCATGCAGGGAGAGGAGAAAGACAAACAGCTTTACCACACTAATGATGAATGAACTCCCAAGAAGCTCCAGTCTGTGCCAGAGAAAGCTTGACTTCAGATGCCTCCTCTGCAAAGCAGAATTAGCTGTTCCTCGTCACCCCACTCTGACTTGCTGCCCAAACCCAGAGGTTACCCTCTGGAAGAAAGAGGCCAGAGGCTTCAATCTGAGCATCTTAAATTGTAAAATAGATCCAGGTGAGGTGAAATGGATGGGGTCAAGCATTTCTACACTTGCATACTGTCAATATTTACTGAAGGTGAGAGCTGGATCTTATTAAAAGAACTGAGAGTGGAGGGGTTTTTTCAGCCTGGAATTTTATTAATGAGCCAAAATCAAAATTCTGACACAGGTGGAGAGCAAGATTGAAAAAAATCTTTAGCCATGCATTTTCTAATTTTTTTGCCCGATGGACATTTTATAGTGCAATACTAGTTCAAAGTTAAGGTCCTTGATTAACAAGTAAAGAACTGACCCACTGCCAGTGACAACTGAATCACTAATATTTTAGGCCATCTGTTGTAGAATTGACAAATAATTAAGAATTTGACATTTTACTCCCTTTATACAGATAATTATCATCTAGATCTGGATACAGAGAGGCTAACAGTCTCGATCCAGATATGCAGCAATGTCAGATAAAACAAAAGCACATGTTGTACTTTTGGTCTATTTTAAGACTTGATTCTTCAGAGGACAGTTTTTCATTTGTTTTTGAACTGTGATATAATTGCAAATCTACTCGTCTTGGAGCGTTGAAGTCCTGATGTTATTTATTCAAGCAAAAGACATTTACATTTTCAAATCTAATTATGTATATGGAGAGCTGTTCTTTAATTATATTGAAAGTATTCAGGAAAAGGTTGCAGGGCCTTTATCTTTGGTGGGAAGTCTTTGAACTACTTCTGGTGAAGTAATAGCAGCAGTCAAAGCAAGGTTAAGTTTTACCAGTCCTTGATAGAAATTGGTGCCCCAGTTCCCATGTTCTTCCATTTATGCAGATTTCATAACTATTAAGTTAAATACAGTTTTACCTGGTTTAAAATTCCTTTATGTACAATAAATTAAAACAAAGATCATAATGTTTATCACGAGACCATAAGATGGACTCTGCATTGTTGGCTCTTTACGTATGAAAATCTGGTGGTCTCGTTGCAGACCACTGTTTGCTCTTGGTTTAAGTCTGTTTTAAGAGGACTTTAAAAACAGATACTTATTGGCTACTATTTGTTTTGTTTGTTGTCTCAGTGAGAAATAGTTATTTATCAAAATACAGATAAAGTTTTGATCAGGTGAATGAAAAGTGGCAGAAGCACGCGAGCAGTTATACTAAAAGAAATTTGAAACTTAAACCTCGCATATCAACAGTAAGAAATGAGTTATTGCTATTTTGAAATTATTATTTCATAAAATTGCATAGACATCATGCTACAATAGTGTTCAACAATTTTGCAAACTAAATCCCTTAGAAAATAGCAGAACAATATACCACTTTTGGAGAGGCAAAACTGGAAGTGCATCAGTTTTTCAGCAGCTCAACTAACTGAAAAACAAAGTTGTGGCTGCATATATTAGTAAACTTTTTGTTTGTTGCTTACAGATTCTTTGTTACTGACCTCTTAATTGCAGCAAATAAGATGATGAGAATGTTAGTCAGGCAATCTGTCTAATGTTCCTGTGTGAAACTCCTGCAAAAATGTACTGGGCATCTCTGATAAAAGATGAAAATTCAGATTGTTGTGGTATTGCTACTCTTGACATTGTAGGATTTCTTGACAGCTATTTCACTTCTTGCTTCTAGCAGGGGAAAGCAGAATATTTCAGTCAAAGGCTTTGAGGACTAAGCCTCTGCTTGGATGTTTTTATGTTTTATATAAAGTTCTGGTTTGGAGTCAGGAGATCTCTTTCTGGATTTTTTGTTAGCATCGCTGCATTTCTAACTCGAGGTGCAGTTTAGTAAAGTTCTCCCAACCTCTCTTCAGCCATGGGTTCCTGTTACAATGCTCCTCAAGCTTGGGCTGGTGTCTTTTGAGCTCTTGCATATTTGAATTGCTTGGATTATTTTGGCCCAAATGAGAGTTCATGAAAGCTGGGGTTAGGCAACTTGGGGATCTCTGTAAAGGGATGGCAGGTACTCTTCCCCACATAGAATGGGTCAGCACTTCATGCAGTGTAGAATATTTTCTGGGTTAGCAAGTAATCTTTTTCCTTCTTCCTATAAAGCTTTACAATTAATTACTATACAGGCTGAGCAGGAAAAGATCTTGTTTCTTAGTAAAAATGTAACGTTAGCATCTCCTGGTGTTTGAGAAGGAGCATTGGGATTGTCTCCTCTGAAGCTTGTTTTGCATGTGGTATTTAGAAAAGCCACTTTTGGGTTTTGTCTCCTTTGTTTTCTGAAGACAGGACAATATCATCTGGCTATTTAGGTTCTAACATGAAGCTTTGAAGCAGTTCTGAGTATTTTAATAGAGATGATAATGCTGTGAAAGTGAAAGGGAAGAGGGAATTGGTAACTGGTTCTGAAGCACTTCCATACCACCTTCCCTATTTAAAGGGAGAACCAGAGTTTCACTAATATTTCTCTCTCTTTACAGAGAACTAAGTTGATAATCCAGGCAATCTGCTGGGTATAGGAGCTTTTTTTTTTTTTCCCAGTAGTGTAGCTAAAAACCATGAAGGAGCAAGGAGAAGTAAGTGATAGTCTGCAGAGAGTAAAGGAGTCAACTTGAGGAGGTGGGGAGAAAATTGTAATGAGGAGAAGAGATGACAGCAAGTACTATGGAGCTCCAAAAACAAGAAAAATGTGAAATACTAGGATTTCCCAGCTATGAAAGCAGATCCCAAGAGCAGTGTTTTGCACAGTGATCCCTGCAGATCACCTGACAAACACCCTTAATGAGTAGTATTGAGTTGGTGTGCAAGAAGAGTTATGAACAACTTGGACTACTGATAATCAAAAGTAGCACCATGAGTCTTTCATAGAAGAAATCCTGGATGCAGTACTGTAAAACTGTGTTTTCTCTCCAGATACTGATTCCAGCCAACTATCATTCATTTGACATTACTGGAGGAGGTAACAGTACACCAGAAATCAATGGGAAGTTCATCTAATTGTAAATTTTTGTCTAGACCTTGTAAAAAGTCAGAATTATGGCAGAATGTGCTTTGGAAGGCAACACAGGATGCTACTGAGGGACCTGCTACAGGGTGGTGAGTGGATGTCTCCTCTCATTCTTGGTGGCAGTGTGGCATTCTCATAGGCAAGAAATGCCATTCTTCTCTCTGACAGGAGATCAATACACTGAAATGGTTCCACAGTTTCTTGAGGAAGCATATTGAGTATGTAGTGTTACAGTATGCCACCATCACAGCTCTTCTGTGAGGAGTCCTGTGAGGAATAATTCTTGCTTCAGTTACAGTCATCTGCCTGGTAACTGGTTAAAACATCTGAGGATGTAAACTAGTGGCTTGGGTGCTGGATATACTGTGCAGGGCTGTTTCTCTTGCCTCACATCCTCAGCTTTCATCCAGAATTAGGGGACATGTTTCTTGAGAAGTGCAAGCTACTTTGTCTAGCTTTCAGTCACTTTACATCTTTTCTAAAAGTGTCTACTTCGTTTGTGAGGGAACGTTAGATTCAGGATTTTGGCCTTATCTTTGAGATGTAAACTGTGAATTTGAGATTAGTTTAAAACTTTTATATAGAAATTGCCCCCCTTCAGCAACAGGATCATTCTAATGGATCAAGAAGAGCTAACCTTCAAGTTAATATGGCATGGACATTTTATTTCCTGGTGTAGTGTAGGACTGAAATCATTTTCCATTAAAGACTATTGTGGTCTTCTCACTTTCCAGACCAGCTGCCAAGTGCACTTCTTGCTTGATCTTTCTTCTGTTATAAGATACAAAATAGCATTTATGTTCAAATAAGGGAACTAAAAATAGGCTGCACGTATAGCTCCTCTTCCCAGATATGATAAACTGTGAAAATTTATAGTTACATCAGTTATATTGCAGAAAGATACCCAGATATTGTGATGAATGCAGTTGCACTAAAACCTTTTGGGAACAAAACAAAACATCTTGTTGCATTTGGACCAACTTACTATGCCAACCTTTTGGTATATATTAAGTAGGGATCTTGCATCCTGACATGAGCATGAGGAAGCTTTCTAAGATTTCTAATACCTAGCTAATGATTACAGTGCAGGAAAGCATAATTACTTGTTTAGCCCTTTCTGCAAATTTGAGAATTGTTTACAATAAAGACAAAATAGTTTTGGGTTGAAGTGCATCTCAAAAACCGAGCACCCTGCTGCTCTGTGATATTTAAGAGCTCTTGAATGTGACTTTTGTAGAGATAATATGATTCCTAAATTTTAAGGCCTTTTCTCTTGAGAGCCACTACATCTAACCACTGCGTGTGAACAGAAGGGGGGAAGATCCAGTTTAAACACCCTGTATTGTCTCTGAAAAGGAAATTTTGCAAAACTCCATAGTAAAGCAGCCTGTAGTGACTCTACTTCTCTGCCTTCCCTCTACTGAATAAAAAAAGCAGATGAACTTAAATGCTAAATGTGAACAAAAACATAATCAATTTGGAAAATGAGTAGTGTGTGCTGGTGTTCCAATGTATTAGTATCATATACAATTGTTAGTCACAGATGCATGAGACTATCAAATTGTACCTTTAATTCTTTGTTTCCCCACACTTAATTGCATGAAAGGATACTATATCTTAGCCACTAGCATTAATCATCTACAGAAGCAATTCTTTTAATTGCAATGGAGATTGCCTATAGAATTTAGCAAGGTGTGAAAATGCTCAATATTACTATGATTGAGCTGGGAGTGTAGTTGGCTGGAAATTTCTCAGTGAAATGTCATGTCAGGAGATGCCACTTGACATCCAAGTGTGGGGAAAAGAAATGCCAGTTAATTTCTCTGGTTGAGTATGTAAGCTATGACTGTGGGAGGATGCTCAGTGGTGCCTTTGAGTCTCGATAGCCATTACCATGAGCCCAAGGGTGAGGGAGCTGCAGTGGGAAATAATCTGGTAATTATATATTTAGGTATTTTTATAGAGTACAGTAGCATTTTCTGTTTTGCCAAGTAGGTGTTCTAAGAGTTGGTGCAACAGTTTACAGCACTTGCAAACTGATTTGATCTGTAAAATGTAACATTGTGTTGGGGTTGTGGATCTGTGGATGTCCCATCAGTGGAAGTGTTCAAGGCCAGGTTGATGGGGCTTTGAGCAACTTGTCTAGTGGAAGGTGTCCCTGCCCATCACAGTAGGATTGGAAATAGATGGTCTTTAAATGTCGCTTTGAACCATTCTGTGGTTTGTAGGACAGTAGGTAGAGGTACAAAGTTTGAAGTTGGCTTAAGTTAAAACATAAAGGGTAATACTTGTACAGGAAGAAGAACTTGTCACTTGTTTGGTCTCTTTATCACCAAGTTTTTATTGCTTTGTAAGGAGGGAAGACATTTTGGCATTATCTAGTTTTGCCCTTGAAAAAAAAAATCTTAAAGTAACTATACCTGCTCGTTAAATGAATCGAGTTTTTCTGACTCCACAAACTTCTAAAGGTTTTATGTACCAGATACACAACTCTGCTGGTATCAGAATTGAAGAAAGGGAGAAAAGCTATTAAGTATTATTAATGATCATTCAGTGTCTTTTCAAAGTTGATTCCTGGGAAACGCAAAGTAAATGCGTGTGATATTTATCATTTTACTGATTTTAGCTGGTGGCAGTTGTCTTCTCTCATTAAAGTGGGAAAAAGCAATGGTCCAGCATTGGGACTGTATTTTTAAAAAACCCTAAACCACATGTAATTATTATATATGGCTATGTATAATTTTTTTTAAATACCTTGGTAATTCATGTGCTACTAAAAAACTGTAGTTTTCCTAGGACACCTAAGTATGCAATAGTTCCAGGCATCTTTTATTCTGACTGTAGTGAGTTGCTGTGGTCTTAAGAGTAGGAGCTACAGTAGCAAAACTTTATCATTGGTATTTTCTTTTTTCAACCAGAGCATAACTGGAAACAGTCTCCGGAAGTCTAATAGTGCAAAGTGTCTTTTTTTTCTTCTTTTTCTTCTAGTAAATGAGGAAAAATTATAATATCTGCAGTAGTTACTGGGTTAAACAGTCAAACTCATTCTTGAAGTCTATAATGTGTATTCTAATTAACACAAAATATTACAAGATTAATTCCTAATTTCTTGTCTTGAAAATGCCTTATGTGAATGATGTGATGTGTATCCAGTATAGAATCACAGAATCATTTACGTTGGAGAAGACCTTTAAGATCATCAAGTCCAACCTTTAACCCTACACTACCATGTTCACTCCTAAACCATATCCCCAAGCACTACATCTAGATGACTTTTAAACACATCCATGGATAGTGACTCAACCACCTCTCTGGGCAGCCTGTTCCAATGCCAATATAGTGCTGTAGTACTGCACATCTTGAAAGTAAAAGATGTTAGCTTTTTGTATGAAAAAAGGTTATATTCTAAGGTTTAGAAACAGTATAAAAAGCCTATTGTTGTGATGCTGATACTGCTGGTGGTACGTTGCTGCCACAGGGCAGTAATATGAGCAAACTAAAAATGGGGCCAAGACTGTATTTGCCTAATACAAATAAGGTTATTTCACGAAAATACTTATAAGCAATTCTGGAGAAACAATGTGCAATCATAATAATATTGAAATATTACCCAGTTTACTGTTCAAGTGTAAAGTATTCAATCTCAAAGAATTGTTTTCCCAGTATTTATCATGCTTTCTTGAAGCAGCATGTGTGTTCATTTACAACAGAGAGATGGTGGTGGTGTAGAGAAAATACCAACACAGGTCCCACAGTTCTTTTTCTAGACTTAATTAGCTTTTACTAACTTTTTAACCTTTAGGCATGACTTCTTATCCCCTTTCATGATATAGCTTTTCTTTTTTCCCCACTCTTTCTTTTCCACAAGACAAGCATAGGTTATTTTAGTCAGTAGTTTTACTCCATCAAGCCCAGGTTTTGGACATCCATGGGCTGCTTTTAATAGTGGATCTGTGACAGAGGAACCAGTTTCACATGTGGTGTACTCCATGTACACACATTCCATGTGCCTGACATTTTGATGGGCGTTTGTCTGTCTTGTAGAAAAAACATGAAGGGGCAATAAATCAATAAAAGGTTAAAAGTAATCTTTTCTCCCTGCTGGTTCAAATCCTTTCTAGCAATGGAGATTCATGAAATGCATCAGTAATTGTTTCCTTTCCTAGAGAATTCATTAACTGAGGCATTAGCCTTTTTATTGTCATGAGCAATGACTAATTCTTTGCATCCTGTTATGTTTTCTCAGAGGTGCTTTAAAATATTAAATACGTATTATTAATTTTGAGTTTCTGATTCAAATAATGGAATGCTCATGTTCTGAATTATTTTCTATAGAGGCAGTTCAGTTTCACTGCTGTTGTCTCTCAAAAGCTCTAAGATTTTGTTTCATTCATTTACACAGTTACTGTCTCTTGCATCCAGCCCTCCAAAGGGGAGGGAGGCTTTCAGCTCTTCAGCCTGTTCAGAAGAAAAATCGAGTGGAGATTGATCTTCTTTCAATGTAATTTTCTTTCATTTGACTTCAAAAAAATAAAGAAGTGATTACTTTAACACTGATCTAACAACCCACTTATTTGACCTTTTTTTAAATGGTTTTGATGTGGGTGTTTTAAAGTACTTTGTAAAGCAGTAGGTATCATGGTACCCCTGTGCTCTGGGTTATGTCTGTGTGGTGGTGTACAAATCAAACCAGCAGTGGATGAAATGAAGACTTCACCCACCAGGTTGTGTGTCTCAGATGTGAGAGTAAGAAGCAAAGCCAGGAATTCAACATAGGAGTGAATCAGAGTCAGATTTGTTATCAGGGAAAGCCCATACCAGTCTCTTCATTTTCATTTCTTTTAAATCTATTTATGAATAAGATTGAAGCTGGTCACAATGCCAGTCTTCCTGAAGAAGCTTGTGCTGAATACCTGAAATGAAGTTTTTGGAAACTCTGTTTGATGAGAAGCAGAATTATTAGTTGTAATACAGAAGCAGAGGCTGAGGGAGCTGGGGCTGTTCAGCCTGGAGAACAGGAGGCTGTGGGGAGACCTCATCACCCTCTACAACAGGAGGTTGCAGTGAGGTGGGTGTTGGTCTCTTCCCCCTAGTGACCAGCAGTAGGACAAGAGGAAATGGGGTGAAGTTGCACCAGGGGAGGTTCAGATTGAATATTAGGAAAAATTTATTCACAGAGTGGTGAGGCACTGTCCCTGGAAGTGTTAAGAAAACAGGTAGATGTGGTGCTTCAGGAGATGGTTTAGTGGTCACGGAGGTGTAGGGCTGATGGTTGAACTTGATGATCTTGAAGGTCTTTTCCAACCTTAATGATTCTGTGATTCTAATCTTGCTCAATGAGTGCATGTTTTCTGACATGAAGGATATCTTTTTAATTTTACTTAAAGGGTAGGTGTCTCAGGTAGGCAGCTGTTAATAATTTTCTAGTTGTAGTTTCAGCTTCTGAATGAAGTTTTATTCATGACCTCGAAATCTGAGTTTGCAGAGATGCTTCCCATCTGTCTGTAGTCATACACATCAGCAGTAATATGTTTTCAGTAGTGAGTAATTCTTGGCTTGTGAACAGATTTATAATTGAGAGAGAATGCTACTAAGGAAAAGAAAAAAGCTTTGGAAAAAAACTTATGGTGAAGACAAATACCTCATTAAAAACTTATAATGACGGAACTACTATCACAACCTCTTCTACTTTTTTTACCATTATTCCCTGTCAAAGAGGCCACTTTATAATCTTGTGCCATAGAAATAAGGGCTTAGTATAAAAATACTACACTGCATTTTGGAAGTTATTGTGTTTGGTGCTGAGGGAATTTGAATATTATGAAGATAGAATAGTACCAAAAATTATTCACAGTATTAAAAATAGCAGACAATAGGTTGAAAAACCCATAAGCTTTGTTTTTAATGGCATGATGACAAGGGGCATTCTTGGCCTGATTCTGAACATTTTTATCAGCAGGAAAATAATGTTCACTGATAAATACAGCAAAAACTGCTGATGTGATAAAACAAGTTGAAAGTGCTGCAGAGCAATCAAGTTTACTTTGATAAACTGTATTGTAATTGTGTTCAAATTTTGGTTCATAAATACGGAATGAGTCTGGTGGCTGTACTCACAGGGCAGAGAAAAACCCATCCTGAAAAGAAGTAGCTTTGTTTGCACTGGTGACAAACTGCTGAACCAAGTGCTAAGTCGTTTCATCTTAGGTGGGGTCCCAGAATTTATCTGGGGTCCCGGAATTTATCTGGGGTCCATGAAGGACCATGAAGCAGTAGAGGTTCTTCTGCATTGGACGTGGATGTAGCAGCTGCTGCAAGGCTTGGTCTTGGTCTAGCACCCTCAGGGTGACTTGCTGATGAATTTAAGCATGTAAAGGTTTTACACAATGTAGGATGAGAAGCATGGCTTTCTGGGAGAGTATCAAGGAGCTTGGTCTCTTCTGCAAGTAGATCAAGGGATGGCTTGGTGACACCCATGAGGTACCTGTGCAGAGAACATCAGGGGTTTCTTCCATCTGCATGGCAAAGCTTTAAAAAAACCTGCTGACTTGAAGTTTAAGCTAAATTGACAATTAAGCAAAACCAGCTGGTAATAAAGGACACTTGCTGGAAGAGCTGTGGTACTATGGTGGAGTCTATGGCACTGACAGTTTTTAATTATTGAATTATTCTATATGTCTCTTACAATCTGTATTGGAGAGGCTGTCAGTTTGATGGTTCCAGCAGTACCTCTTAGACATAATAATACTAACTCGTTTCAGTTCTATTTTATCTTCAGGTGATTTTTATGCATCCCTGTGAGCTGTGGATCTCACTTTCTGCGTGGCTGGATCAGTCCATTTTTGTAGTTTATCTCTGCATTTCCTAAGAAGGTAAGGTGTGCCCATGTGTCAGAAGGACTGCAGGTTCATCTGTCCGCTGTCCTGTGGCCAAGAGTGGCCACTAGTGGATGCCTAGGGGAAGTTCTGCTCTTGGTCTTCATGAAGCGCTGCCCTTCATGGTGGCAGTTGGATGCTGAGTTAAGTGAACATTTGGTCAGTGTAACACAGTGCAGCCATTGCTACATCTGAGAAGAAAAGGAGCACACAGTGACATTTCATAGAATCATAGAATATGCTGAGTTACAGAATCACAGAATCACCAAGGCTGGAAAAGACCTTTAAGATCATCAAGTCCAGCCTATGACCAACACCACCACACCATCTAGACCATGGCACTAAGTGCCACATCCAGCCTTGCCTTGAACACCTCCAGGGACGGTGCCTCCACCACTTCCCTGGGCAGTCCATTCCAATGTCTAATCACCCCCTCTGTGAGGAAGTGCTTCCTAATATCCAACCTAAACCTCCCTTGGAGCAGCTTCAGGCTGTGCTGTCTTGTCCTGTCACTGGTTGCCTGGGAAAAGAGCCCAGCCCCCACCTGACTACAACCTCCCTTCAGGTAGTTGAAGAGAGTGATAAGGTCCCCCCTGAGTCTCCTCTTCTCCAGGCTAAACAACCCCAGCTCCCTCAGCCTCTCCCTATAAGACTTTCCCTCTAGTCCCTTCACCAGCCTTGTTGCTCTTGGAAGTTGGAATGGACTAATCAGGATCATTGAGTCCAACTCCTGTCCCTGTGTAGGGCACCCCAAGAATCACACCATGTGCTTGAGAGCATCACCCAAACTCTTCTTGAACTCAGGCAGGCTTGGTGCTGTGACCACTTCCCTAGAGAGCTTGTTCAAGTGCTCAGTGACCCTCTGGGTGAAAAACCTTTTCCTGATACCCAACCTAAACCTACCCTGATTCTGCTTCCTGCCATTTCCCTGAGTCCTGTCATTGGTCACAGGAGTGAAGAGATCAGGACCTGCCCCATGTCTTCTCCTTGTGAGGAAGCCATAGACTGCAATGAGGTCACCCCCTCAGCCTCCTCTTCTCCAAGCTGAATAATCCAAGTGACCTCAGCCGCTCCTCATAAGTCATCCCTTCCAGGCCCTTTCTCTTGCCTTTTGCATTCACCTGCTTATGGATTTCTGACATGGCTTTGCATCGTGGCCATTGTTCTCAGTGACCACTGATGGGTTTTCCATAAACTTGACTAATTCCTTTAAAGAACCACCTAAAGTTTGGCATCCATGATACCTGTGACACCAGATATTACAATTTAGTATCATCCTTTGCTTTTGATACATTGGCTTATTAGGTCACTGTGTGCTCCCTAGACATTGAATTGAGAGACAGTGCAAATTTCATATGGATTTTTTTGTATTCCCCACAGGTGTATCTTCTTCAGGATAGGCAGTACCAGTGCATTTCTTTTCCTCCTTTTTCAGCAAGCTATTCCATGCACCTTACTGCCTGTCCTGGCACATTTTCTAGTTCTCCATATTTTTTGAGATAGGTGCATGTTAGATTTAGGTAATGCCATTATAATATCTGGTGTTCCAGTCAATTTCTGAATAGTACCTAACATTCTTTTTGGCATCTAAGTCAGTAATCACTTCTGTGATTAATTTATTGATCTTGAAGCTCACTGTACAGTTTCTCTTAGACTGTACTGACATCTAATGGTAAGGCAAAGTGGTTTAAACACACTTATAATGGCAAGATAAATTGTCTGACAGGCAAATATAATTATATATTTTCTTAATTCAGTATTAGTTTTTGTAAGACAAGATGGAATAACTTAAATTTTTGCACAGAAAGTCTGACCTAACACTTTCTCCTCTTGCAATTAATCTCTTTGTTCTGCTCTGTCAGCCACACTTATTTTTAAATGTGGCTTAAATCTTTGCAAGGGTAGTTTTGAGTACAGTGGAAGTGATGTGATGATTTTATACTGCAGATGTTTTTATTATTAGTCACAGAATTTCCAGAAAAGGATAGCAGCATGAATTAAAGAGTAAGAACAAATGTTGTCCTGCAGAACTTCGGAATAGGATCACAGAATCACAGAATGTTAGGGATTGGAAGGGACCTCAAAAGATCCTCTAGTCCCAACCCCCTGCCAGAGCAGGATCCCCTAGAACAGGTTACACAGGAATGTGTCCAGGCAAGTTTTGAATGTCTCCAGAGAAGGAGACTCCACAACCTCTCTGGGCAGCCTGTTCCAGTGCTCTGTCACTCACAGTGAAAAAGGTTTTCCTCATGTTTACTCCAGCTTGCACCCGTTGCCCCTTGTCCTATCATTGGACATCACTGAGAAGAGCCTGGCTCTGTCCTCCTGACACTCGCACTTTACATACTTGTCAACATTAATGAGGTCACCCCTCAGCCTCCTTTTTTCCAAGCTAAAGAGACCCAGCTCCCTCAGCCTTTCCTCATAAGGAAGATGTTCCACTCCCTTCATCACTGTTGTGGCTCTGCGCTGGACTCTTTCCAGCAGTTCCCTGTCCTTCTTGAACTGAGGGGCTCAGAACTGGACACAATACTCCAGATGTGACCTCACCAGGGCAGAGTAGAGGGGGAGGAGAACCTTCCCTCCCTTGACTTACTAACGACACCCCTTCTAATACACCCCAGGATGCCATTGGCCTTCTTGGCCAGAAGGGCACATTGCTGGCTCATGGTCATCCTTCTGTCCACCAGGACCCCCAGGTCCCTTTCCCCTACACTGCTCTCCAACAGGCCAGTCCCCAGCCTATACTGGTACATGGGATTGTTCTTTCCCAGATGCAAGACTCTACACTTGCCCTTGTATTTCATTACATTTCTCCCCACCCAGCTCTCCAGCCTGTCCAGGTCTTGTTGAATGGCAGCACAGCCTTCAGGTGTGTCAGCCACTCCTCCCAGTTTGGTGTCATCAGCAAACATGCTGACAGTGCACTCTGATCCCTCATCCAGGTTGTTGATGAATATATTGAATGGTACTGGTCCCAGTACCGACCCCTGAGGGACTGCTTTAGATACAGGCCTCCAACTAGACTCTGTCCCACTGACCACAACTCTCTCACTTCTTTCCTTCAACCAACTCACAGTCCACCTCACTACCCCATCATCCAGACCACACTTCCTCAGTTTAGCTGTGAGGATGCTGTGGGAGACAGTGTCAAATGCTTTACTGAAATCAAGATAAACCACATCCACTTGCTCTACCATCATTGTAGCAGTCTTACTATTATTGCATTTTGAAGAAACATGCAAACAGAAGTCTTTGACATCTTTTTCTTACCCTTCTATTTTGATGTTCCTCAGTATTTTGAATTGGGCATTTTTCAAGCTGTTATTGATGAGTACTGTTGAATCATACTTTTGAACTTTAGAAAGAAAAAAGAGTTCAGCTATCAATCTTAAAGTTATATTCCATGTTTAGGGGCAGTACAGTGTGTAATTTAAGCCAGACATAAATATAACCTCACTCCCATTATGAACCATCATTCCTCTGATCCAAAATGTTTGTTTTATATAGAACCAATACTGCTGCTACTGACACTAGAAATGTTCAACTATGAGTTGTAGAGCTTTTTCAAGTAGAATGTTTCTCGTACAGAGCCTCAACCTTATTTTTACCTTCCTCAGAGTCAGAGCCCATCTCTTGCCATAGCATCAGAAAGGTGACTTTGTAAATTCTTCTTTGCTTTTAGTGGAACATTAAGCTAATTTCTCTGACTTTGCATTTTTATATGTCACTTTACTTTCTGCTGTTTGTCAATGTGATACTATCCTCTTTTGCCAAACACAAGATATGTAGCCTTGTACTAGGAAAATATTTTGAAAGTTAAATAAATTTCCATTTCTCTGGTACAGCTTTCTCAGTTTGTCTTCATCATACATCGTAGCATGTTGTTTTCCCAAAAAAGGGGAAACCTAAGATTTGAAATTTCTAAGGAACATCAGTAATTCTTGTAGAATAAATAATTAATATTTGTGGCTTGTGCATTGAGTTAGTTTGGCAGAAGAGCTTAGTGCTTCATGCGTTGGGAAGGGTCAAGTCCATGAAATGGATATCAGAATTCCAGAGCATATGTTTTAAGTTTTCACTCTGGTGCTCTGCTTTTGCTGCACAAGCTGTGGAACTGGTTGTGGCACAGAGTATCTCAGGTGCTGGCAATACCTGACATCCAGTCATGAAGCTGGGTGTGCATCCTGTGAGTCCTTCTGGTCATTTCACTGAAGAGATAATACAACAGCAATGGGCAATGGAGAGAAAAAGACAAAGACCAAACCCAAATCTGTGTTGTTTCTCACCTGTTCAGGTGAACAAATGTGAGATAAGGTATTTGCACTGTTGGTTATACAGGTGCACCAATAGTCATTGCAGAAGCCATCCTGCTTGGTGAGCTGCCCCAGTTGCCCTGAGCACCCATCCAGCTAACCAATGGCTGGGAGTGTTTTGCCATGAAATCTTAGGTATGGTGACTTGGATATAAGAGAAAAATTTATGATAAGGCTGGTGAGACACTGCAGTAGTCACCCAGAGAACTTGTGGATACTCCATCTTTGGAAAGGTTCAAGATCAGACTGGACTGGTCTTTGAGCAACCTGATCTAGTGGAAGATGTCCCTGCCCATGGCAGGAGACCTGGACTACATCATCTGTTTACTAACTGAAACAAAACTGTTTACTTTCTGAAAAAAACTTACTGCAAAATGTATAATTGTTTAGGATAACTCAAATATTTATAACAAGAGGAACAACACTTTCATTATCTTTACTTATTGCTTCCAAGGCTCTGTAGAATGGACATTTCAGGGCTTGGGAGGTGTCATGGAAAATGGAGATCCATTTGAGTGGGGAGGAAAGACATTTATTTAGTTTACATTACCAAAAACTGATGGCAATGGAAAATGGAATACAAAGTTAATTACAGTTTCTCTTGTGATAGGCCTATATTATATCTTTTGAAAGTCAATAGTAGAGAGAAAAAATATTCCTGTAATTTAATGTAGTTTAAGAGCAAAGAACATAGAATGTTTAAATTAAAAGAAGATTGAGATTCCTAGAGGAACTCGATGATCTTATTCTTGATGTGTTAATGATCTCTTGGTCTCTTCTGTGAATTTCATTTCTGTTTTGGATTTCTTATACTTAAACATCTGCTTTGGGACAGCCTACAAATCCTTTCATGCAGTGGAAGCTGACAGTGAGGTAAAGGTAGAAATCAGCCTTTTGCTCACTCTCCTATAAAGATGTTGGAGATTCCCTTTTCCTTTTATCCTGAAGTCTCAAAGAGTGAAGTTCTTCCTTTCTCAAGAAAGAGCTAAATGCTCCAGGTCACAATACCCAGAGGCATCATCTCTTCAAAATTATTTTCAAACGCTGGAATAATCTTCTTAACTGAAAGAAAAAGCTCTAATATTATTTTCAACAGTGTATTTTAATCTAAGATTTGTACTGCTCAAGAGTTGTGTTGGCTGTTGGTACCTATGTTGACTTTGCAGCTAATACTTGACATAAGATGAGCAGTATATATTCTTAAATCACTTGGATTCTCACATTATCTTAAAATATTGAACTATAGGGGTCTGTTCTTAAGTACTGTTTGGAAATTTGTGTTCTCATTTTTAATTTGTTAGGCAGTGTGCTTGTATTTTTAGGGAATTTCTCAAATTTCTCAAATTCATGTTGTAGTTTACTAATTGCAGTTACTAGTGCTCCCATAATTTTAAGTCTCTTGTTTTGCTGGTAATGAATCACAGAATGGTTAAGTTTGGTAGGGACCTTAAAGATCATCAGGTTCCAACCTCCCTGGTGTGAGCAGGGACACCTCCCACTAGACCAGGTTGCTCAAAGCCTCATCCAACCTGGCCTTGAACACCTCCAGGGAGGGGGCATCAACAACCTCCCCGGGCAACCTATTCCAGTGCCTTACTACCCTCATGGGGAAGAATTTCTTCCTGATGTCTAACCTAAATCTCCCCTCTTTCATTTTTGCTTCCACAATCATCATCTCTTTGTGTTAGAACATGAAGTAAAGTAAAACTGTATGAGGGTTAAATTTAGAACTGTGGTACCCTGTTAATTACTTTTTTGGCTTGAAAATGTTGTGGGTTTTTTTTAAAGTTATGACAACTTACTATGAGTAAAAATAATTTTCAAACCATGTTTAAAAGAAAAAGCTACTTGATTTATGGTTACGCTTTGAAGCTACTGTAGAGAGATAGAAAACATCTGGTGACACGTTCAGTGGTAGGTCAATACTATACAGATGGTCTGTTTTTTTACAGCTGTCATCCAGCTTTGTACATAGAATGACTATAGTGGAAAAATCTGCTGGATGAATAAACAAAACAGCACAAAGAGGCTAGTGGGCATGGATGTTTCTGCAAGACGGGCAATTAAGTAAGCTATAAAAATTTAAACCAAGATGAGTATTTAAAATGTTCATTATATTCTGGTTTCTCATCCTGTAGATCTTCCTATGGGACTCTTGAAGGAAGTAGATTATACAATAGAAGTGATAAGCAAATACATTAAAGGCTAGATTAGGACTGATCCCTCCACACAGGTTTGGGGTGTTTGCTTTAGGAAAGGCAGCTTTTAGTTTGCTTAATGGTTTTTAAATCCATGCTAGATTTGGTGTAAAGCTTGTGCAATCTTATAGCAGAGCCACATTCAATATTTAAAAATGTTGCATTTTGTAAGAACAATCTAATGTAATGCAAAATTTCTCAAATGGCAGCTTTCTTTCTGTTTTGTTTTGTTTTTTTTTAAAGAAAAAACCTGGGCTTCTGCATTTTCCATAAATGTTTCTTCTCCCATTCCGGATAAGATGTTGCATTCAGCTGAAATCAGACGTTATGCAAAACAGCAGAAGAATCTTGAATTTGAGGATAGAGAGTTGTGGAGGGAAAGTGAAGAGGAGGATGAGGCTGAATAAAGTGTTAAAAGCATGATGAATATTGCACATGAACTCTGTTTTAAAATGAAAATAAACACAAAGACAGTGACTTTGTTAAATGTCCAGCCAGGATAGTGCTGGTTAAGACATCTATTTTAATGCAAATGTATGGCTCTTGATGTTAAAAATAATTTTATTTATCCATTCACTGGGAGTGCATCAATCTTCATAATGTGTTGATTGTATCTGCCTATGTTTGGTTTTAGAAAAGTTCAGCCTATAGAAGGAAACGAGCAGATTTCTTGGTTCAGGCACTTGTAAGGCCATTTAATGCTGTCCACTGATGTTGAAAGCTGTTGGGCAGGAATAAAAAGAAATAGGGAAGTGGATTATTTGGCTCATTTTAATGTGCACTGTGCTTGTAATACAGCATTCACCCAGTTTGGTTCTCAAAGCCTATTGAGATGTTTAAAGGAGGATAAAAATGGGGCTCTGGTTATGCTTTTTGGAGGATCTGTGTATTTTGCCTTACCCCATCCACTTGCTTGTGTGCATTTTATAATCAAATGCTTTGATTGAATTATTGTTGAGGGATTTTTCCTCTCTCTCTCCCCATCCCCCCTTCCTGCTTCTCAGTGGCTTAAAATGCAGACTGCTTGTTGCAATACCCTTCTGTTTGTCTTGCCCAGCTACACGGTATCTGAAAAGTGCTTAGTTGTATTTGCTGCCAAAGAGCTTGCCTAGTCATGCATAAACCTGCTTTAAATGCCATTTGGTTGATATAGATGTTGGCATTCTGTGTTGTCACCATGATGCAGTTCCTCAGCTCCGTGCCTATTGAATTGTTTACTTCAAGTTCCAAGTATCAAACTCAGGTTTGCTTTACCATCAAGTGCTTAAAAGTTAAGAATGAAAAGAGTATTTGCTTGATGGCTGGGAGCTTTATGATGCAAAAGTGTGGCTTTCCAGTTTCATTCCAGGTGGGAGCATTTCTGTCATTTTATGGGAATATCATGGAGCTGTGCCTGCACAAGATAAACCTTCCGTAGCAGGTGGGGTGTTCAGAGAAAGGGGGAAAAAGTATTTGAGAGTCAAAAGGAAGAAAACAGCAGCTATCTTGGAGCATTTCTTATACTGGCTTGTTTGAACTGTGCTATGTACTTTGCATTTTTATATATTTAGAAGAGAGCTTGTTGTGAAATACCAGGTTACCCAATATGATTTATGAACTTTGTATATTCTCTTAATTATTTAAAATGCAAAGATGTAATCTTTCTGAAAGAGGTGGAAAAACTCTGTACTTTGAAGTTTAAGAAGTTTATCTTTCTGTTCATAGGTGAAAATAAGTTTATAAAAGGCAGTAAACCTTTCTGACTTGTGGCTGGCTTGAGAAGACCATCACCAAGCTGTGTGGAGACGTTCTTTGAGCTTCCACTCTTATGTCTCTAATGGACAAACACAAAGTGAAGCGGCAACGTCTGGATCGCATATTTGAAGGTTAGACATACCAATTTCTGATGTTACCCGTGTTGATTTCATGGATTACTGATAATTCTGGAGGCTGGAACCCTTTACTTCTGGTAATTCAGTGTCTTTGGAATTGAGTTGCAGTTCCTGTTGATATTACCTGAGTTGTGCACAAATGTTGGCTTTGGTTGAAAACAGATCTAGACAAATAGAAGCATCTAGTGTGTGAACTCTCTACTATTACACACTTTGCTTTCAGCTTAGTATTTTACAGTATTTTACCCAAATATTGTGAAAGGTTGCATTTTATATAAAATATAAATGACAAAAGGATAAAGGATGACCACATAGTGCTCTCTAGGGTCTTTCTCTACGGGCATGCTTCATATAAATTGATTGAACAGCCTGTGTCTTCCTAGATGTCTTCCTGATGTCTTCCTACAAAGGAAGTAGAAAATAAATGAAAATAAACCAAAACAAAAATCCCAGAAGACCTCCAAAGAGTATCAATTAGAATACCCTGAGTTCTAGTGAAGGGAGTGTGATCATGTGGGTGAATCATTGTACCCTAAGTCACAAATGTGTAAGTTGTATATTCCTAGTATTCTTTACTCATTTTAAAGTTGGTGTGAAAGCAGATCGAGGCAGGAGGTGTACTATTTTTAACAATATCTACAAATGATTTGAGCTAAGTGAGTTTTTATTTTAAAATTTTAACTTTCCTTAAAAGGCAAGGGAGTAGTTATTAATTTCTTTACTAACCTGTTTTGATACAATGGGAGAAAGTGTACAGAGTTCTGGACACGGTCTCTGTGTCGTGTCTAATACTGAAGCAGTGAACAGCAATTGAAACATTTGCTTCTCCACACGTTGCTCTTGAGACTTTTCTCCAGCAGGTGTGTTGGTGTCAGCAGTCCCTGGCAGCTGATTTCTATCCTTGTTTTTTTCCCTGTCTTTGTGCCAATATGAGTGTAACCATATAATGAGCCAGAATGAGAACACGAATCATATAAAGATAAACTTGGTTGTTGGTATATTTCTTGTTTAGGTAAATTCCTCAGTCCAGGTCACTGTTCATCTGGGAAAGCAGTTGCATTGAAGGGGGCAGTTGGAAAGGATCCACAAAGGGTGCTGGGACCATTCACCCTGATGTAGCCAGAGGAAGAGATTTCATCAGAATATCAAAGGGCACAGTTCCACTTCTGGTTTAGATGACTAATCTCTCTATTAGTCACTTCTAAAACCGGCCAGGCCCACTCCAATTGCCAGGTCCAAACTGTTCTTGTGTCTCACCTAGACTGGTGGGACAAGCAGTCAGCTGAATCTGCTCCCTGGAGACTTGCTCAGAGAAATGGGGAACTGACTGCAGAGGATGGGGAATTTGGGAAGGCTGCCCCTCTTTCCAGGCAGCTCTGCAGTTGGATCAGCTGGAAATCACTTAGGGGTGTGCTGGTGCAGTTCATGGTCCTCTTTTCTCCCTCCTCTGTTCCCAGCTTCAGGGTTTTAGGTCTCAGGTTTGAATCTTAGGGTGTCTGTGACTGACTCCTCATAAAAAATGCAGAATGTTAATTTGACAAAGAGCTCAGTTTTTTTATTTTTAATTTTTTTTTTTTGCCTACGTTAGTGAACTGAATTGGCAAATTGTGATGAGGATGAAGAAACCTGTGCCTTTGGGTGGCAGCTGGCAGTTAGATCAGCTCAACCTACTTAATGGAGTTTCAGTCTCCTTTTAGGCTTATTATATTGATCAATGGGACAACTTAAGAGGAAAATAGTCTGTGATGATGTGGGAAGGAATGTTTTCAGGGACAGAGGTGACAGACCAGTAGCCACTGTGGCTGTTTAAAATAGTGGCTTCCCCCAGGCTGCATGTTCATGTTTAGTGATGCTGTTTAATCAGTGCCTTTTGTCTGGCTTGTTTTTCCCAGCCCTGCACAATTCACTGCATCCTACTGGTAAAATCTGTGCGGCCATGCGGTGTAGGGAATTGATCCAGTTGAAAAATAATGTAGGAAAAAAGTTTTTTTAGCCACCTCTGCTTCCTAATCCCATTTGCCATGTGCTAGACAAATAGCTGTTTTGGAAAGATGGAGTGGAAAGGCTAGGCAGAAGGTGATCAAGAGGAGAGGGGGTGAAACAATGGATAAGGAAAAGTGCTTGAAGTTTTATGGTTACAAGAACCCAGTTTGGCTCTTTATAATGTCTGTGTTCTGCTCTTGAGTGTCTGTGTGTTCAAATGTCCAAATGTTCTTTGAGGTTTGTAAACATGTCTCTGGCTGATGTTTTTAAATTACTATCCCTGCAGCTGCATAAAGTGGGATAAAAACTAGGGGGCTGGTTTGTTTTAAAAAAGCATTTATCTTCACGTGGTCTTATTTAGGTTTAAAAATTAAATATGCAGAGTTGTTCTCTGATATAGGTACCCTCTGTAACACAACCTAGATATTTTGCATTTTAGAAATAAGCATAATGTTTTACAAAGCTCAGGAAATTTAATGAGCTGTATAACTATGAAATGTGGTTTATCTTCTCTGTCACCTTTTTTGTTCATCAGTTCATGTGTAGCTTTCTCGCCTTAACCTTTTCCCTCAGAAGATAATTATTTTTAAGATGCATTTTCTTTTTATTGCAAGTTCCACTTAAAAGCACGTTACAATAATTTACTGTTACTAACCATATATTTTTTTCATAAATTGTTTAATAAAAATCTTGTGATGGGCAGACATTAATGCATTATTATATCCATAAAGAGATGCCAGTGTCATTCCGGTGGTGAAATACAGCATTTCATGGCTGGTTGTGTCTGTTTGAGGAGAGGAGGATAGTGAGTTGAAATTCAGTTTCTGAAAAATGAGTGGTGTGGGCCTGATTCTCAAAGTGATATGCTCGTGTGAGGGACACGTGCACAGGGCTGCACAAAGCTGTTCTGTGGAGTAAATGGGGTTCCCACAAATGCTCTTGTAACTTGTAGATAACTGCATGCAAAATGTTACTTGAGTTCTAATTTCTTTCCTGTGGCTTTGGGTAGTTTGCAGACTTGCTTATAGTAACTAATCACACAAATTAAGCAACAAATTGAATAGGCATAACTGGATTTACTATTACCTTGTGAGATAATAATAGTATGTTAGTAGTACTACTAAATTTCAGTTGATACTCAAAGCAGAAAAAAAGCCTGATTTTATTACTTTGGGAGCAATTAGTTCTCTTTTAATGTAGCTGAGTAAGTAATTTTGTTTCAAAGGTAGCTATGATTCCCATCAGTGATTTCTTAAATATGAAATTGAACATTTGCTTTTAATCCTGAATCTGTTTGCATTATATTTTCATGCACGTTTCAGTGGTCTGCAGTGTTCCTATGTGTGTCATCTCAGAAGGGTGGTATGAAATGTGCTTTGTTATTCCACTTCATATAGTTCTATAAACTAGAGTTTACTTAGATGATGGAAATTGAAGACTGTCTCTTGAAAAAGCCAGATATTAAATTCTGGTTTTTTAACTTTCAGCAGGAGCTGTGAATTATTCTTAAGCATAAAGACATGATTCTAGGCTCTCTGAGATGCTAGTATTAAACTCACTTCATAATTTATAAAATCACATTTAGGATTCTTCCCTTGAGGATAAATAGTATCAAGGCATGTGAAAGATTAATTAGTTACTGATTGTATTGTTCTTGGTCCCCTTCTCTGGTGATGCTGGTGATTGCAAAGCATAATTATAGTAGTATACATTTGGTGGAACAGTTGGAAGTGTCACAGTGCAAAAATAAAATGTGTTCATTTTGTGGGTAATTTGAAAAATTCTAAATGTTTTTGGCATTTTGAGAAGTTGTTATCTCTAATTAAGGTATTATTGTACTTTATATTGTAACAAAACTGTAAACAATGCTGTGTATTTGCTTATATTCTAGAAATCTTTAATTAAATGTGTGTATGTTTTACTGACCATTGCTTGGAAGTTACCTTGGGGATGTCTGATCTCTGTTGAATTTGCTGGGAGCTAGTATGTGAAGTGGGAAGGCAACAGAAGGTGGCTGCAATGTGAGGGAAATTCTGCTTTGTCTGAATTGTCTGTGAATGGGCTTGATGAACATAGTGAATTTTCTCTAAATACATTGCATTTTACAATATATAGTGCTCAGCCAGCCACTGCTTTTAGTGGGTTTCCAAGCGTTAGGAAACAATCTCTTTTCCTATCCTGTTTGAAGAGGAAAGCTTAGGGACATCTGTGGAACTGGGAGGAGAAAAGGGGTGTCTCCTCTTACATTTCTGCTTGTTGATTTGCATAGGTATTAGGGACTAGGGATTAAACAACTACAGCATGATATGTGAAATGTAATTGCAAAATTGCAAGAGTGACTTTTCCACTTTGATTGCTTGAAACCAGAAATTTCTTTCCAGAGGATCTCATAGGTGACATTTATAGCAAAGCCTCTAGGATACCCATGTACAGCAAGTCTGTGAATACCTATATGCCCTCAGGCAGGTGTTACATGTTTTTCTAATTCTGTTTTTTAAGGAAGAAAAAGCATCTTTGCACACCTCAGAGCTTCTCGACAATCATTATGAATCTGTTTCCTTTTTATGCAGCACTGATAAACATCTTAAGGTCATTCTTTGTACATAGGTGGCCTCTCCCTTTTAAAAAGTGCCCGGAAGAGAACTTGAAATGCATTTCAGCTATTTCAACAGTGCTGCTTTATCACTTAAGAAAAGAGGATGAGGTGGTCAGGGTCATAAATTGGAAAAAGAAAGTGCATATTAATGGGATAAGTTCCTGAGGTTTCAGATAAAATCTCTCATCTTTTACTCTTCTGAAGGGCAGCCTTTCTTTGGTAAGGTCCAATTATTGGCAAATAACCAAGCGTTACACTCTTTGAAGGACAGTAAAAGTGCACAATAAAGGATTAGTTTCTTTTCAAGCATATGGTCTAGTCCTTCTTTTCCTGTAAGAAAACATCTGTATTTTTAAAGATTCTTTTTCTCCTTGTGGTGCTATATAGCAGGAGCTTTATTTCTTCACTTCATAGTTGATGTGGTCTATTGATGTTTCCAGGAAGAATGCGGAGAAAAAAGCAGGTATGAATTGGATTAGGTTTTCCTCTTCCCAAATGTATAAAGAAGTCTTGAAATACAGAGGGACTTAGTTTAAAAAATGCATTTTCTTTCCTGTTTTTTTTTTTTTTTTCCTGTGCACGTGGGAGAGAGCTTGGCTTCTTAACAAGTGGAAAATACCAGATTGACAAATACCAAGTGTTATTTCATGACCACTGATGGAGCCTATCTGGCTTGCATAAACTGTGATTTGACCCATTGCAGTTGTGAAATTAGGCAGTTGAGACAAGTTTTCTGCATATTAATGAGGGAGATGGCCTACTTTGGCAGTGCTTGGCTTTTCCCTGAATTTAAAAAAGGATTTTTACTGAAGTTGGTAGGTACTCTGTAAGTTGATCTGTAAACAAAAGGAAGGAGGAAGAAATGTTTCCAGGCAGTAAGTACACTTGGCTCTTTCTTATGTATGTGGGCATTGGAGGAGATGTCAAGTTCTTTTAACTGACATCCAAATCTGAAGGTACCTGTAGTTGTCTCTCTGCAGGTATCGGAGAAAGAAAAGGAAATAATAAAATGTTCAGACAATTGTAAATCAAACAGTACTTTTTAGGGTTTTCTTTCTGCATACTGATCTTAGTACTAGGCATACTAAATACACCTAATGTTTTTTAAAAAGAGAATCATGGGCTGCCTGGTTGGATGGTGTTTTTGACAGACTGTAGAAGGCTTATTGAAGGGTTAGGGCAGCAGAGGGAGCTAAAAGATTCCGGATACTTTATCATTTGTGGTTTCCTAAGTGAAAGTTTCTCCTTCATGAAGTACCAATTAACCTTCACAAAAACGTGATTTTCTAACCTTAAGTGCCTTCAGCAAATAAATGAAGAATTTGAAATGAAGAAAATTCCTTTTTTCCATAGCAATCCATATAAATTAAATTAGGAATCGGGTAGTAAAAGCTACCAAAATCTTTCTGCTGGAACAGCCATCAAATCTTTCAGCTGTAACAAATGAAGGTGTTTAAGCAAGCAGAGTTTTCTCTGAATAACCCAAGCAGGATATTCTATGAGTTACTTTGATACAAATGTCTTAAAATAAAAATGCATATGTTCTTGTGTTGCATACAAGGATGTTTTAACAATTTAACACTCTTTTTCTGTGTTTTGCCTGTAAGAACTTTAAAAATCTTTTTATGAGCTTGAAATACAGCGAATTAGGTAAAATAATCCGTGATATAAGAGTTGTCTTCAAAGAACAGGAAGGCTATTTTAAGGACTCAGATAAGTTGACCTTGAAATAATAAACCGAAAATTATTCTGCCGTGAATTGTCACAGCAAGATCATTTGCTGCTTAGCACACATTAAGGAAAGTTATCTGTGTATTTGAGGTATGTTTACACCAATGCAAAAACATCCTTTATATCATTACAATTAGAGTTGAAAAGCTTATGCTTAGGCTTTTGTTTGTTTGTTTGTTTTTCTCCTCAATATGTAGTATTTGTGGTGCAAGATGGTTTTGGCTTCCTTTTGGATTGCTGCAGTAACCTGCTTTTGTGATCTGAATCTTCATGATCTGCTACCTAAACAGCTTTTGAATTTGCATGCACTTAAGCTACTACAATGTTGCAGAGGTATTACTAGGAACAAGCTGTAGGAAAAGAAAATTAGCTTAGAGGCCCATTTTGCCCTAAATGATGCTGAGCAGTCGCTGCTAATGAAGAGCATTATTTTAACAAGAAAAGTGGGGGGAAAAGGAACTATAGAGGGAACTATCTCGGTGAGGTTTTAAAATTTTGCTGAAACATTCAGGTCACTGATTTTAAGTTATGAATATTTTAAAGAAAAGCTGTGTTTTTGTGCTGTCCAGCATTACTTCTCTCTGTAGTTCTATTTTCTTTGGTATGTTGAAGTAAAACATGCTGTTTGCTTGTGACAGCAACTGAGTTCAGCTCTATATCCAGAGCACTACATCTTACTGCTATAATGAAGTCCACATAGTTTTATTTAATGTTTGTGTCAAAGACAGTGTTAAATACAATAAACAATATAGTTCAAAACTAGGTTTATGGGGCTGTAATAATTGTATTTTTAATATCATACATATTTGAATCAGAATCAAATACTCAACCACACCTAGTTATCTAATTCCTGAGTAATCTTCAGAGAATTTAAAGAACTTTTTGGACTAGACATTTAGCTTTTATGCGGTGCAGATGAGTGCCTAGTTAAACTTTCAAAAGCTTTAGAAGCTTAAGTACTTGGTAGTAATATATACTTATTTCTGTCTGGTGTCAGGGAAGATGCTCTGGAAGCACTAGATTTGTAAGTTGCTTTACACTCTGCTTTGGAAAACTGAACTGGACAAAGATGAGGTGTCTAGGTAAACATGCTGAAAGATTTAAATAGTCATCTAATTAAAGCAGACGTGTTCAGCTTTCATAGAGGCAGTTCCCATCCTTAGGGAAGTGCAGTCTGAGATGCAAAAAAGGATTTTGTTTCCTCCCTTAGTGCAGTCAGGATGGGAGTGTGAGTATGCATGTGGAAACACGAAAATAAAAGTGGAGACAGTCTTCTACTGCTGAAGGTATCTGCTGCTGCCTCCTTTTTCCATGAGGTCAGTACTGAACCAGAAAGGTTCCTCTCCTTAAACTGAAGAAATGGTGTGGAAAATGTGCCAGGGGAAGAATATATTGCAGAGATCTCTCTACTCTTCAGAAAAGTCATTGTGGTCTGATGGACAGGTCATTTGGAGTTAAGAAACCTGTGTTTTATCTTTTAGCTCTTCTGAAGTCAGATAGCAGGTTAGAAAACAAAAGTTGCCTCTCTGCCTCTTTGCCTTTTCTTTTTCTTTGACAGGAAACAGTCAGAGACTTTCAGAGTTCCTGTGGTATAAATAACAGCAGGCTGTTGTAATACTCTGGGAATCCCTTTAAAAAAGGAGGCTTTGTTGGCTGAAAGTACCTGGCATTTGCAGCAGGTAGAAGTGTGTCTGTTGGTACCCAGTAGATCCAGAGCTGCGCAGTGGTTTGTGACCCTGCTCAGATGCTTTAATAAGAAGCTTCCTTCTTCCTTCCTTTCTTGTGAGAACTAAATTTAAATTGCTTGTGACTATGAGTAGATGTGTTTTGTTTTGGTTTTAAGACAGAAATTAGCTGTTCAGAGTTACTCATGTTTCCCTTTTCCTGATGCTTATTTTCTAAGGCAGGATCCTATGCATTGAATATTCAAACTTCTCATTCTGCCAATTAAATGGAGACGCCCCAGAAACCCCAATAACAATTACAGGCAATGGCAGTAGGGCAGCAAAAGATGAAGAGGAAAGACTCTTTTTTCATTTGATCCTACCTGTGTTTTTCAGAAGGTTTTCTTGTCTGCTAGATGATGACACTCAAATACAAATAGACTGTGACTCTTGTAATTAAGAATAATTATAAGTGTTAATTAAATGATAAATGTCTCTTTTTGTCGAGGAGTGTACATTTGAAGAAAGTTTTAATAAATGCCAGTAAAGCTTTTTCCCAGGCTATTTTATCACTATTTCTTGTTCCCTGCTGTTCTTTTCTTGAAGATTGCATCAGTCATACTCACATGTTTTTTGTGGGTTTTTTTTCTGTTTTTATCAAATACCACTTAGGCAGGTGTTACTTAGTTTCCACAACATCTGCGAGTCATTTGTTGTTGTTGTTGTTAGTTTATCTAACCTGCAGATGGTCGTTTGCCTGTTTGTTTTGTGCTCCACAAACTCCCATGCTTGTTCCCCGAGTGCTGCTCTGCTCTTGCACGCAAGCACCATCAATTTATCAAACTCCAATGATTTAGTAACAGTTACTTCTTCTTGCAATAAACAAAAGCAGCTGCACTTGAGCTATCTGTATCTGCATGAATGCATAGATTGTAAAGGGCTTTTCTGACAAACAAGACAAAAGTTTAGAATTTCAAACTGGAATTTAGGGCATGTAAGTCAGAATGACTAGACGCTGATGTTAGAAACAATATAGTAATGCAGAGAATGAATTAGTTACCATAGTAACTGCTTTGTTTTAATAATTTGGTGGGGCAATGAATAGAAGAAGCTCAGAAAGAAGTAGTAGGAATCTTAATTGCATGTTGTGCAATGTAAGTGGCTTTGTTAATGAATATTGAAATTAATTTGATTTTATAACTGATTGAAGCATGAGTGTGTAAGGTTTACTTTGGAAGGGCAGTAAGAACGATGTAGAGGGGTTTTTTTAATTCTTATTTTTTTTCCCCCTGGGAAAAATAAGCCTGCATTTTATATTCTATTATGACAATGCAGACTATCGATTTCTTAACAATAAAACATGCTCAATATGTTGCATTGTAAGCGTGACTTCAATCTACGTGCTGTGATTTGTTGCCTGGCAGTTGTTGGCAGCCTAGCAACATGCTTCAGGCCAGATCTACAAAAGGATATAGACACCCAAAGTTAGGAGTTGAAGGGAAGGTATGTGTCTCAGTACCTCAAAACCTATCTAAAATCATCAGTACCTTGAAATCTCTTTGCGTTTTTTGAATAAAATCGAATTTCCCACCACACTTTTGGATCATTTTATCTCCTCTTGTGGGCACACAGTTTAGTGTGCATTTTGTGTTTCGGACAAGGCAGGATCTGCAAACAGAATTGGCTTTTTTTGGAGACAGCTGCACACATCAGCTGGATCCTGTTTTACAGAAAGATAGCAGGCACGATGATCCTTTATTCAAGAAATTGATGTGCTCTGCCTCCTGTCCCAGCACCTCATAAGGCAACAGTTGGCTGGGCCTGAGATGCCTTTGTGCTGGGGAGTCAGGACATGTCTGGGGGTGGGCTGGTGTCACCAAAGGGGTGATGCTGATGTCCTGTTGCAGCCTTTCACAAAGCAGAGCCTCTCATTTGAGTGTCTTCTCATCTGAGTGCATTTTTTTTTTCCTCCTTAATGAAACTTTCAGGAACTTGATTCTCCTTGGGACTATTGGTAGCTTTTTTTGAAATTTACTGAGTGAAGGATTTCATTAAGGAGGGCCCAAGGGTAGATGGACAGACATGTGAGTCTGGTTTCCTGTGGAAATCTATCTAAAAAGTGATCACATTCAATACACAGAAACAAGAAGTGCCAACTGGTCATTCCTTGGCCAAAGAAGTGCCATCCATCACCAGACTCAAATCATGTTCCCTCCCAAGACCAGGGCATCTTACAGCTGTGTCTCCAGAGCTGCACTGCTTTTAGCAGTGACTCCTCAGTAGATAAGAGTGTGAACAGTGAAACTCTGTGTTCCAGATCATCATCAATCCAAAGATGATTATTTTTTTGAATGGAGGTTCATTACACTTTCTGGTTGGTTTGCTGCTATGTTCCAGGTAGTGCAAGATCAATTCACTGTGCAAGGAAGAAAAGGGATAACTGTGCTCAGTACTGAGTGTTCCAGCTCAGGAAGGGAACTTCAAGCTTCTCTTCCCTGTTTCTAGTATTTTTATGTAAATAATTTTGTGGACAGAGACTTAAAGCTATGGACTGTTTCTTTTCTCCAAGGTGAGGCCCTCATCACTGGGCTATTCTTGTCCTTGCCCTCCTCCCTTCTAAGTCTCGTAAGAAACTTGCCCTTCCAGACCTACGTTTTCTTCATTCTTACCTTACTTTAGCTGTATCTTAATAAAATGGGAATGTTTTTGAAATAGACCCTAGTTTGGTTTGAAGTTCTCTTGGGTTGTAATCCTTCACTGGAATTCCTAACTGCTTGTTAATACAGTCTTAAAGTTTACAAAATCCTTTCCTGTTTAATTTTTGAGTATCAGTCTGTAACACTTCCCAAAATGTCAGAAGATTAGATGAGTTTTGCCCTTATCCAAGATGGTGATACATAAAAGTAAAAGGGAGTTCATTCCAGAGCTGAAAACACCCAGTGGAGAATTTTTGTAGTCAGTTGCTCCTTTTATCTGTGATAACCATAAATCAGTGGTTGTTTTATAGGTTCTTTGTGATTACAGCAATCAACAAATGCATGGTTGCATCCTGGAATAGTTGGTGTGATAAACTTTAGAGCAACTCCTTAAAGACCTTGGTATACCAAGGTAATAACAGTAGTGCATCTGGTGATAATGTAGGAAAAGAGTGTGGTGTTTGCAGTCAGATGTGGTCTTTAGTTGCATTTTTTTCTGCAATTCGGAGTCTCCTTTTCCTTGTTTTTCTGGTTTGCTTTTCTAATGAGGAAATACAATCACTTCTATTCCATTCCTTGTTTTCTAATGTTTCTTAGTGCTCTCTGGAATATATTCATTTTGTCTGGTAATATGCTAGTGGATTTCCACTGGAAATCAATTATCATTAAATGCTAATTTTTAAATTTAAGGTTCAATTCAATTTCTTTTGCACTGATTTTTATTGCATTAGTCCTTTACAAATAGAAGAACGTGCAAATGTGTTCCTAAAAGCACAGTTTTCTACACAGTTGAAAAAATACTTAAGTGTTTACTGAATGCTCAATTGCAGTCCTCTTAGATGAAGAAGACCTGAAGCTTTTTGTGAACAGGGTTATTGTAATGATTTAGCTGGGAACACATTAAAGTGGTGTGAAATACCCACCTCTACTGACGTTGGCTCGTGGACACTTGTATGTCAGATAAGGTAGATCATTCTATGTACTGTCTGTGCTTGATTGACTGGAGGAACCAGGCTACAGTCTGCACCTCTGCATTCTGCATGGAAACCACTCCTGCCTCTAAGTTGATTCCTCCTTTTATGAAAGGAATACCAATGGGTTTCCATGTCAGCTGCACTGGTTGCGCCAAAGGTTTGTCAGATACAAGCTTTGGTCCTCCCCGAGTCACCAAGTGCTCCAGAAGCCTGGATGACTTCTACCTTAAATGTAATCATTTAATTGGAAAGCACACTTACTGAACAAAAATGATTGCATTGTTGCAGATAAAAGCCTTATATGCAATTTCAAAAGCTTTCTTTTACAGGCACGTTTATCCTTTTGTGCTGATAAAATTTGACAGAAGATTTTCAGCTGGAAAGATGGAATTCAAAGAAAAAAAAGTATTTTCTCTAGCCTCATTGTGTACAAGTCATTTAGAAATGATTGATTTAGGAGGAAAAGTTTATACTAATAGTTGTGATAATTGTGCCCTTTTAGCACAGACAGGGGAACACTTATATTTTGGAGTCCCTATTTTGAGTAACTTTATACTTGCTTTGAAACTCCATTAAAGTATATGTGAATATATATACACAATATAGGTCACTTGAAAATGTAACCAAATCATTTGTATTAAAAAAAAACACAACAATTTCTTGAAAAGCTTGGTTAAAATTTGTAGTTATGGTATTCCTGCCATTTGCCTCCTTAGTCTTGGAGTTACTATGACATCTGATTTGCTTCTAGAGTTTATTTCTATTCAGTTTTTTGTTGCTTTGCTTGCACAGTTTTCTGGTCCGGATGCGGTTTGTACCTGTTCCTCTTTCTGTTTTTCCTTTATGCCTGAGTACTGCAAAGCTTGTTTTATCAAAGCTGGCTTTCTGGTTCCTGGAATTCATCTCCTGTTTACAGGACTTCTGTGGGTCAGACCTGGCATGAAGTACAGATTAAAGATTTATCAGCATTTCTTTATAAGAACATAAAGGTGTATTTTCTGTTGGAAACCTTATTTACTTTAATTTGGTGTTATAATTGAACTACGCTTAGATCCTGTATAATAGGAACTTGATTTATTAGTAGCAATTAATTTAAAAGGCTGCTGGATATTTCCTTTTTCCTGCTGAAATACGAGTGGGCTTTTCTGTGTCCTTTCAGAAGTTTCCAAATGTAGCTGAAGAATAGAACAGATCCTGACTTGCCAGGTTTACAGTTGCCATCGCTTTTGTAAACCTCACATTGTCCTTAAAGTAAACATTTTATAAAAGAGTAGAAGCAGAGTTTCCATGATTTGTAGAAAAACCATAAATTCATATTTAATTTAGCTGGGCTACTTTATTATATGAAAGGCAGATTTTGAAAACTGGAAATTTCTAGAGAAGTAATTCTATGCAAACATTTGTTAACTGGGAAGGACAGAGCAGGGGGAGGGTGGGAAAGCTAAAATTATAAATAAAAGCAGGCTCAAGCTATTGTCCTTGATGTTGCTGGTATAACCTGTAGTGTAGATTGGCAGTAATGTCTGGCTATTTTGCCTAGCCATCCAAAACAGGACAACATTGCTCTCCCTGTTGAAATGGTTTTTTGTTTTTTCTATTAATGACACAGTTTTCTTTATATCAATTACATTTTAATTACATTAGGTTTTTCTAATAACATTATGTGATTGATTACGGGGCAAGACAACAAAAACTTATTTGGTATAAAAGTATAAGCTTGAAGGGAGTTAATTAAAAAAACAAACACACACATAAAACACTATTAATCTGCTGCTGACCATTCAAAAAAGAAGAAATGCTGACATTATTGTAAACATTTTGTCTTTTATGACATCTAAACACAGGACTTTGAACCAGGTGCTTTGAAGCATAGGTTTAGTGTTCAGTTGTACCTGCTCCATCATCAGTCGTGACCTGAGCTACTAATTTTGTTTTTAAATATGGTTGTCCACAAATAGTAAAGTATTAACAAATGTTTTTAATATTTAGCTTGAATCAGAGTAATGGTAATGGTATTACCAGAGGTAATGGTAAGCTAGATCTTTCTTATACCAGTTTCATTTAAGAATTATATTGATCATATGTGCTACTAAGACATCTGGACTTCAGGTTTCAGCAGTTAGTAAGTTTATTTTTAAGGTGCAATCACCATTTGTAGATGTTTCAATAATGCCTAAGATTATAATATTTTTTTTTTTAAATGGCAGTAAATTTGCTGGAAGCATTTGGTGTATGCTGGATGGGATGTTTTCAGAACTCAGAATCTGTGAAGTGTAGGTATACCCCTCCTTGGTTTTTTTGTTTTTGTTTTTTCTTTTTTTCAAAGGACATGATGATAATTCTTCTCCAAAAGCCTTTAACTGGTTGAAAATAGCTTGGAAGAAAATCAAGGACTGCGTGAAAACCAGGGTGTCATTTATAAGCACACGAGGGCTGGGGATCAAGAAGGCAGGGACAACCTCTTTTCACTTGTGCCCAGTGATAGGACCAGGGGCAATGGATTAAAACTCGAGCACAGGAAGTTCCACCTCAACATGAGGAAGAACTTCTTTACTGTGAGGGTTACAGAGCACTGGAACAGGCTGCCCAGAGAAGTTGTGGACTCTCCTTCTCTGGAGACTTTCTAGACCTGTCTGGATGCCTTTCTGAGTGCTCTGCCCTAGTTTTTGGCTCTGCTCTGGCAGGGGGGTTGGACTCGAGGATCTTCAGAGGTCCCTCCCAACCCCTAATACTCTGTGATTCTGTGCTTTACTGAACTGATCATTATTCAGTTCAAAAGTGATAGTAGAAAATGTGTTTATTAGAGTTACAGAATTTGTAATAAGTACCTGTATCTACACTGTGGTATCTAAAAAATTCCATAAATGTTTTGTGTAGTGATGAGCATAAGCATGGCCTGCTGCTGGCTAAATCAGGTGATTAGGAAACTCTTAATCTCCTTTCAGGTATTTTCAATGACAATTTTATTCTACTGCTCACTTTCTTTTTTTTTTTTTTTACTTTGTTTCAAAATAAGGAAAAAAAACCCCATACTAACCTCATGTTTCAGGAACACAGCAATGTCCATGATAATTAAATCACAAATTGCTGACAGTATATTGATTATTGATCTTGATTAAATTGAGCTGTTGGCCTGTCTGTATTCTGGCCTCTTCAGAGTTTGCAATTAGCCAAATGAGGGAAACGAGTTTAAAAAGATAGCGTGAGTTGAAGAGCTCATAACAGAATTAAGTTATGCTCTCAGGATTTTTTAGGTTTGCTGATTTGATTTGAAGGTTGCATATTTCAGATATCCAAGCTATGTGTGGCATCCTGTGAAGACCAGGGAGGATGGTGAGGGCTTTTGTAGTTGAAAGTAGGTGCCTTTTGGGAGCAGTTTAGGACTTGTCTGGGGTTTCTAATGTTCTCTGTGGACTCCGTGTGGATCCAACTGGCAGTGGGAGTAGGGAGCAGTAGTGTTTCTCATTGGGAAAGTCTTGATGAGAGATGCTTGAAAAAGTATCTGACTCAGCATTGCACTCTACACTATTGATAGTCAGAACATCAAGTCTCTTTCTGGGAATAAACGAGAAGATTTTGACTTACTTTCATCAAAGTGTAGTGGTTAAATTCTCCTCAGCCCTAGGTTAGAAAGCAGTGCTCCTGCTTCCCACAAATGTGTCTGAGACCCCTCACCTGTTACCTTTTCAGATCTGTTTCTGTTCTCAATGTGATAACAAGTGGGCATCAAGTGAAACTGGTGTATGTAGGTATAGAAAGCATTTCTTCACACACCAGGTGAGTTATGAAACTCCTCACTGCAGGATATCGTAGGTTACTAAAATTTAATGATGGCTGAAAAGGTGAAGAAGTACATTTATGGAAGAAAAATCCACTGGGTTTGATTCACACCTCCTGAATTGCAAATCGGTTGTGGCAGGGTGAGGTTCTGGAGATGAATTACTGGTCTTGCCCTTTTTTCATATTCTTTTTCTCAGTTATTTTCCTTAGTCTAGCAGCAGGAAAAAAAAACCACTGTTGAGCAAGATGGACCTTTGATCTGAACCCATCATGAGCTTTTCTTGCACTCTTGGTAGTGGAAGCCGCCCATTTTCCTTGCCCAAACTTAGTAGAACTTTGGAGGGTCCTTCCCTCCTTCTTTGAGGTCCCAGCCTCTTTATCCTCATTATCAGAGACAAAAATTAAAGTAACACTGCCCACCTGCAGTGCATTGGTACACTAACCCAGCACAGCAGTGTCTAGGACCTCAGGTACATGCTACTGTGCATTTCTAATGCTTTCCTGTTAGGCCTGTCAGTGCAATAAATAGTGCTTTTCACAACCTCAAATATATCTTTTCTATGTGTTGTAAGAAATACTGATTTTAGAGATCACTTCTAATTTGCTTTTTTGTCTAATTCAGAATGACTGAAGCATTTAAAGAGATGCAGGATACCTAAAAAGAAAAAAAAAGAAAAGTAGCCCTCTGGATTATGTACCTGCTGTAATAATGTACAACATGTGATGATGTATGTAACAAATCTATGGTCAGATCTCTACAAGTGGTGTGGTATGTGGTTAAAGATATGGGAGGTCAGAACAAGGTTTAGCCAGCTGTGTTTAGAGTCCTTGTGGAAGCAATTTCCCATGGTAGTTGTTTCCTTACCTGTGAAATGATGATAATACTTCTGCTCTGTTACTGAGGTGTAACTCATTATTGGTTTCACACCAAGGTGAGAAGTCTATGTACAGTTAAAAAAACCCCAACAAGCCAGTATAGAATAATGCTACTTCGTCTTTAATGATTTTCCTATCTAAGTAGCTGTCTCTAATAACTGAAACATATTTACAGAGAAAATCTGAAACAAAATAATAGCATTATCCAGCGGGAAAGCGATACCACGTAATTATGACACACATACTTCACGATTCAGCAGTTGAGCTGGTTTTCTGCACGTAAATGATTTTTAGTCAATGGATGATTGCAGCATTTCTGAGCCAGCAGCGCAGGGCTCTCCGAAGGGCACACCTGGAGGACACTGCAGCAGCAATATTTTGCTGTGTCACTAGATTTTATCGTGCGTAAAGGACAGATCCTTTCTTGCTCAGGAGTTTTCAGATGGCAGCCACAGTTACATTTCTGACTGACCTTATGTGCGTTAGCAGCGTACAGTAATTGAAAAGGTTCTTAACAAATTGGTCGTGTCGGTAAAGGTTTTTTGTAATTTATTTAAACATTACATCATCAAGTGTCTAACTGTAACGGCACTTACATACACTGCTTTGAGAAAATGAGGAAACTTACAACTCCTTCATATAAGACTTTGATGTGTGATATCTTTAATTTCTTTTTTTGGAGCAGGAGTAATATAAATTTAAGTGGATTTTAGTTTACTGTTAGTGTTCTCTGTCTGTCAAGTGCTATTATAAAACAAATAGTAAAAATAGTCTGTTGATTTTATTGCTTTAGTCATACAGCTACAAGAACCGCTTTACTAGAGTTCTCCAAGATTTCTATCACGTTTGAGAGTTAGTACATAGAAGTAATTTATCAGGCCAGACTGCATCCACTGCTCCATGAAAATGATATTTCTCAACAGTCAGAGATTGAGGTACTAGATAAGTGAGATATGGTTTCATTAGGATGTGATTTATCTCTGGAAGAAAAATAAAAATGTGAATACCAGTAAATTGCAGTGAACTGAGGATCATACCCTAAAATAAGGACAGTGATACAAATGTTAACAGGCATCTACAACAGAAGGGAGGGATTTGTCATTTCCAGAACAGTTTATCAGTCTCTGAGATGGTCTCAATTACAACTCTGTGTCTGTGCCAAGCATTCTTTATAGCCCTACACATGTAAAATCTGCATGACGGGTCTATAGGCTGCACAATACAGTTTTGTGTTAACTTAGGGTTTTTTTGAACAACATCTTTCTACTGCACTGATAAAGTCGAGGGAAGAATGGGGAAATATCCGGTAAACTCATGGTATTCCTGATTGAGCCTTTCATGTCAGTCCAAGAAGTAATCGAGCTACAGAGAGATGTGAAGCTGCATGGAATGAAGCTGGTATGACTGTTTGCTTTGGCCTTCCCCCAGACATCTACATGATAAAAGGAACCTTTTTGTTGAACTTAAAGAGTCAAAGAAATCAAAACAAACATGCCTACATAAAAGAACCTGATCCCCAGCTAAAGGGTAACTTTCTGGTTTATTGAAATGTAATCTCTCACATTGTTGAAATATAATTAATACTAATATAAAATGTGGGGATTTGACAAGCTGCTGTTTAATGTCTGTATTACCAAAGCTGCATTAGTATTTTCCCCACTGTTGATAGGGGTTGATAATACTGGTGGCAGTTGCAGTGAGGAGGAGACATCAGTTTAACAGCCACAGGGGTGGAAGTACTTTTCGACTCTGATCCACAGAAGAAGGCTTCACAAATTCTGTGGAGATTTACTGTTTGCTCTATGAAGTTTGTTTTTTTTTTTTTTAAATTCAGGATATTGTGCCTGAATTCAGCACTGATGTATGAGCCAAAGTTAAGGTATCATGCTAATCACTGGAGGAAGAAAGATAGTCTATAAAGTGATTAGGATTTTACTTGAGATGATGTGATCTGGAAATTTATTTTAAATCAAATATAAAGGAACTTCTACCTTGAGTAAGGTACCTTGTTTGTTGCTTTAGGTAGTAAGAAGGATCTGAGCCTAAGGAGGGCTCAGATCAACTTCTTTGGATATGAAGTTTCCATGGGAAAGGCTGCCCTGTTGGCTATGTTACTGTATCTTCACAATAGAAGTAACTCTCTTATTCCTTCCCAGGAATGCATTAAGGAGCCCCAAGTGTATGTTGGGCTCTTGACTGTGCTCTATTTTCATTATAGAGAACATTATTTTGTGAATCTCTGAAAGCAACACTCCTCAGAAGTACTATGCACATGCTTACTTTTCAAGGGGAGGCAAGGAAGGATATGTTGTGTGTTTATGCCTAAACCTGAGTTTTGCAATCATGTTGTTATTAGCATCCACACTGCAAACAGTTTCTCAAAACAAGGCATTATTTTATCATTAAGATGTTGGATTGCTGTATTTTAATTGAGACTTGCAAGTTGTGATGTTACTGCCTATAATTATTCTGTACTTTAATTTTCATTTAGAGCCATCTTTTGTGTGGTTGACAGTTTTATGTTTCAGTTATAGTTTATATACCCTTGCTTTCCTAAATACTGAACTGTTTCTAATTCTGGAATACCTCCTTTCCCTGTGTAGTCAACATACAGCCATTCTTGAGTGTTCTCCCTGTTCTCTTCAAAATAAGTCATATGTAAGATATTTTTGTTTCCCTTTAAATCTGATATTTTTGTGACCCTTCTTCCTACTTGTACCAGAATCCATTTGCATCATCTCAAGTGATTTTACCAACCATCTGATTATTTGTGCTCCTTCACGTACTCAAGTAACACTGAATTGTGTGTTGAATCAGTTTGCTTGACAGATAAAAGGAATAACCTTTCTTATGTCTTGAATGAGGAAGTTAGTACAGTTAAAACATTTTAAAGAACAGGATCTATTTTCCTTCAATGCTAAAAAAAATAAATATGCAGTGTGCATGCCCACTTGCATCACTTGTACAAGGTACAAAAAAGGCATCTTAAGTATACTTCAGTTTTTCAGATAGATACTTAATTTATAAAACAGGCATAAAATGAAAAACCGTGCAAAAAATTGTGCATACTTGAAGGTACAGAAACAATTCTCTGAAGCTGCAGCCTCAGCTTGGGACCTGCCTGACCAGATTCCAGAGCTGCATGTCTCCTGATCATTATTTCTTCTGTGTGTGTGTTAAATTTTATATATATTTCCATCTGGGTGTATCAATGAGGCAGAATGCCTGCTCTGAGTAAGCACTTTGGATTCCATCTCCAAACTCTGCTTTAATCAATATCATTTGCAGTGATGGAGTGCTGTGTAGAGTCTCCTTTTCTTGTCTAACCTCAGCCAGGAAATAAAACAGATGGGTTTCACCATGCTTTTTTGGCAAGGAGTAGCATGAAAATAGAAATAAACCTTATTACATATGTGCTTCTCAGCGTGATGCTTGTAATGTGCAATAAATATCACTAAAAAAGTGCAAACTTATTGCCAGTAAACCATTAATCAGGGGGAAAAAAAAAGTTTAATAGAATGAGCCTAAGAGAAAATGCATCTTAACCTTTACATTACTAACTAATAGTAGGGTGTTTTTTTTTTTCTTCTAGCTAGACATGCTCTTGCATAGGGACAGTAATTCTGAATGTGCCGTCGTGACATGAAAGAAGGTGCAGTTGTGTAGTTTTCCAGGAACAGCAAATCCACTGTTGTGTGAGCAATATAACAAACATGTAACATACAGCAGAGTGAAGGAAGTAATAGAGTTAGAAGACAAAATTGCACATCCATAGTTTTCTTTTCAACAAAACTTATTTTCATGAGTTACCAATAAACGTTTTAAATAATCTGAAATCTGCCGATGTATGTAAAACATGTAGGCTTGTTAGATACTCTGTGTATTCAAGAAAGCTGTAACATGTTTTCTCAGCTTCAGATGATAAAATTTTGGCAAGGCATTTGAGGTTATAAAAGTTGATAAATCTGTGGAATACTTCCAGCTGAAATGGAGACAGTACAGGTTGTCTTTGGTTGCCTTTATGGGGTGAGAGTTCTGGGAACATGGGTATCCCTGCTGTGTAACAGAATCACAGAATCACTCAGGTTGGAAAAGACCTTCAAGATCATCAAGTCCAGCCATTAACCCTACTCTACCAAGTCCAGCCCTAAGCCATATCCCCAAGCACCACATCTAGGCATCTTTTAAACACATCCAGGGATGGTGACTCAACCACCTCCCTGGGCAGCCTGTTCCAATGTCTGACAAGGGAACCTGTCACATCAGAGATGCACGGGGGAAATCGTCAGTGATTCCGCTGCCCTGTGGGGTTTTTGGAGGTCATAGATGGGGACGTGTTTTTATCCATTACTAACAGCAAGATTTTATTTTCATAACAATTCATCCAGCCTATTGTGCAGCTCAATTCTTAGACTAGTTCCTGTATGTTAGTTTGTGAAGTGTTTTTGTTTGTTTAGAATCCTGTCAACTAAGAAAAATAAAAACTTAATAATACCTTTAAATTTATTGATTAATGGGTGCATGACTTCTTTGGGTGAGGATAGGTTTCTGGTCTCTCTGTGAGGTGCTGTGTTCTGTAGGATAATGCACTGTGGTTCTACTCAGGACTGGACAGTACATTTGTTTTCCTAAGCAATTTCTTCTTCACCTCTGAACAGACTTCTCCAAATCTCTTCTTCAAGAAGATACTAATCTCAGTGCCAACTAGAGATTATAATGAAATTCAACAGCCTTTCACATTTTCCCTTTACATATGGGAGGTTATATAGATTCAGGTGGTGATCCTGGTCATTCTTCATTCCCCAATAGCTGATACAACCTTCTCTGACCCACCATAGACTCATCACCCACATCAACTGTTCCTGAATAAACCAACACAGTCTCTTTATGTATCATAGAATCATAGAATGGTTTGAGTTGGAAGCAACCATAAAGATAATCTAATTCCAACTCCCCTGCCATGAGCAGGGACACCTCCCACTACATCAGGTTCCTCCAAGCCCCATCCAACCTGGACCTGAACACTTCCAGAGATGGGGTTCCACAACTTCCCTGGGCAACCTGTGCCAGTGTCTCACCACCCTCACACTAAAGAATTTCCTCCTAATGTCTAACCTAAATCTCCCCTCTGCCAGTTTTCATGCATTACCTCTTGTCCTCTCACTACAAGCCCTTGTAAAAAGTCCCTCCCCAGCTTTCCTGTAGTCCCTTCAGGCACTGGAAGGCAGCTATTAATGTCCCCCCAGAGCCTTCTCTTCTCCAGGCTGAACAGCCCCAACTCTCTTAGCCTGTCCTCATAGCAGAGGTGCTCCAGCCCTCGGATCATCTTTGTGGTCCTTCTCTGGACTTTTGTCATGAGCTCCATGTCCTTCTTATGTTGGGGGCTTCAGAATTGGACACAGTACTGCAGGTAGCATTGCACAAGAGCCGAGTGAAGGGGCAGAATCATCTCCCTTGACTTACTAGCTACACTTCTTTTGGTGCAGCCCAGGACACAGGTGGCTTTCTGGGCTGCAAGCACACATTGCAGGCTCATGTTGAGCTTCTTGTTCACCATCGCTCCTAAGTCCTTCTCCTCTGGCCTGCTGGATACATATTCTACTCTGAGGGAAAAATTAATGTGAACAGTTCATCCTTCCTGTTCAATGGTTTCATCATTTCAGTTATGTCAATAATGTGCTTCTACTAACAGTGAAGAGAACAGCCAAGATTCAACCATAGTGGTTCACATAATCTAAGAACAAATGAACCTCATAGTTCTTCCTATCAGTTCTACTCAAGAGAGGATTTTACATTGGTATGCAACACCCTTAATTACGTAGTTTTGATTCTGTTTGGTTGACTAATATAAAAAAAAAGATGAAAGAAACTTAAAGCATTTGAGACTAAGTTAGCTTCCAGAGGACACATTTAGTTACACATCTTGCCTCTCATCTCCCCTCACGCTTGAGGTGCAAAATTCCTTAGACATCCGTGTCTCTGTTCTTGCTACAGGCTTCAATGACCAGGACACAGGAGAACCCCAAAATAGCATGAACTAATTTAATGTCATCTCTGTTCCCTTTTGATTCAGCAGTAACGTGTTGGGTTTTTTTGTAAATAATAGGTAATATGGGCTTGTTTCTGCTCTTCAGCTTTAGTAAGACCAGAAGATTTTAGGTAAATGAGTTTGGTTGGTTTGTTTTTAGATCTGTGAGTTTCTTCCTTTTTTTTTTTTTTTCCTGTTTACAGCCCCATGGAAGGCAGTTGTTTTGTCATGGCTAGATCACAATGAGCCATAACAAGTTGGTTTACATATTTTATTGAAACCATAGATGTTATCTTAAACACAGGCTCTGGATTTGTAGTCTCTTTTTTGATGTACAATTTTTCTTTTTTTTAAGAGCTAGACTGTAACATGGTCTAAATTCAATGTGGAAAAAAGAAATAAAATAAACATCTGTTGTATAAAATATGCATTGGCTTGCACTAGGCTTGCACTAAACTCTTTAATTACTGGAGAGATTAGAAGGAAGTGTTATGAATAGTTTTGCAAGGTCAGCTTTTGTAATCTTACAGGTCCTTTGCTCCACTCTGTACACCCTGTAGCTCTGGGCAGGGGCTCTGCTGCTGGGCTCTGCCTGCTATGGATCATGTTGCTTGCTGATCCCATAGATCTTCTGAAGTTTAGTGTCAATTTTGCCACTTCTTTAAGTTGTCATAAATCTTTTTGTCCAGCTACCTTTACATTAAATGTATAAAGCAAGCTAAAAGAAAATTTTCTTTTTAAAGTTTTGCTTTTGTTAAGGTGTTTATCACTTGCTCAAATAGAAGTTGTATGAGTGTGTGTAGATCCTCTAATTAATCCTGAATTAAGAGTAATTCCATGGATTTTAAATTGCCCTGTTCAGCTGCACTAAACAAATTTCTAAGCAGAAATCTCTGTTGTAACAATACCTAGCTAATTAATTTTTTAAGTTACAAATAAGTAAGTATATTAAACCTAAAATTTTTGTATATGAATGCTGTCCTATGATCACTGATGTCAATACTTCTGTTTCTTATGGACATTTGAAGCATTTATATTAGGAAGTATTTTAGACAGTGCTGGATTAAAGAAAAAGGATAACACTAAACTTCCTGTCAAGGTACTGTGGACATCAGCCTTGTGAAGCCTCCATGCTGTATGGTGGTCTGCAAAGGTTTTTCTGCACAAAATGGAGTAATTTCCATGAAGATGAATTTTTATTCTTGCATAACCATCCTGCTGCTTTAATCAATACCTTAAGTTTTTAGTTTTGTCTGTGTCTTATTGCTAACTCTGATTATTACTACATCTGATTTTTTTTTTTTTACTCCTGTTTTCTTATTCTAACAGTTATTATTGACACAATACAATTAAACAGCTGTTTAAATGGCTTTGTAGGGCATTTAATTATGTATATGCTGTGGGGTTTGTACGTGTGGAGACTGAGTCAAGTAATGTGGACCCTCCCAAGGAACTAAAATCTTACATCTTCTTCACTGGTGCAAACCATTAATAATACTTCCTAGTGTTATCCCAGAAAATTTGGGTGCCCCAGATACGAGATTGAGAGCATTGCTGTCTCTGGTTTAATTGCCAATCCTGAGTCAAACCGTGACACTATAAAATCACAGAATCACAGAATATTAGGGGTTGGAAGAGACCTCTGGAGATTATTGAGTCCAACCCCCCTGCCAGAGCAGGACCACCACAGAATCTAGGGCAGGTCACACAAATGCATCCAGACAAGTCTTGAAAATCTCCAGAGAAGGAGACTCCACAACCTCCCTAGGTAGCCTGTTCCAGTGCTCTGTCACTCTTACAGTAAAGGAGTTTTTCCTCATGTTGAGGTGGAACTTCCTGTGTTCCAGTTTGCATCCATTGCCCCTTGTCCTATCACAGGACATGACTGAAAAGAGATTGGCCCTTCCTTCTTGACACCCACCCTTCAGATATTTGTAGACATTGGTAAGATTATTCCCAGTCTTCTCTAGACTAAATAGCCCCAGGTCTCTCAGTCTTTCCTCATCAGACAGGCGTTCCAGTCCCTTAATCATCCTTGTAGCCTTCTTGGACTCTCTCAAGTGGATCCCTGTCCCTCTTGAACTGGAGAGCCCAGAACTGGACACAGTACTCCAGATGTGGTCTCACTAGGGCAGAGTAGAGGGGAGGAGAACCTCCCTTGACCTGCTGGACACACACTTCTTAATGCACCCCAGGATACCATTGGCCTTCTTGGCCACAAGGGCACATTGCTGTCCCAAATGACAAAATACTGTTGAACATATTTCATAGAATCATAGAATATTTTGGGTTGGAAGGGACTTCTAAAGGTCATCTAGTCCAACCCTGCTACAATAAGCAGGGACATCTCACACTAGAACAGATTGCTCAGAGCCTGACCTTGACTGTATTCAGGGATGGAGCCTCCACCACCTCTCTAGGCAACCGGTTTCAGTGATCCACCACCCTCATATTAAATAACTTTTTCCTGATGTCCAACCTAAATCTACCCTTCTCTGGCTTGAAATCATCACCCCTTGTCCTACTGTTACATGCTCCAGTGAACAGCTCTTCCCCAGCCTTCTTATAGGCTCCTTTCAGGTACTGGAAGGTCGCTGTACGGTGTCCCCGGAGCCTTCTCTTCTTAAGGCTGAACAACCCCAACTCCCTCAGCCTGTTTGCCTTCTTACTTTGGCTTCAAGTGTTTAGGTTATTGAGAGGATAAGGATGTTTGCTTAGTGTGTGTTGGGAGTTTCTAGTTCAAACAAGATGAATCCAGTTTCTTCTTGAATGGCTGTTGCTTTTCAACTCTTGTTAAGTGTTGCCTGTGCCAAGCACTGCTGCAGTGATCTTTTCTACCTTGTTAAACTGCTCCTAATTTTTCTTTTTTTAAACTCAACACAGTTTTTATTCTGTGATTAAATACAAAGTAACCTTGTTCAGATCCTCTAAGTATTGTCAGTTCTACATAAGTCTTTGGGACACAGTGGAAGCTGCTCTTCCTCATCTGTCAACTGTAGGTTAATTCAGGTGTTTGAGAAGGAGACACATCCATCAGGAGCAGGGATTTACAGCGAGGATTAAGTTGAAACACTTACTCTATTTTTCTGTTGTCCCAAAAGAGTGTACAAAACACACATTTTAGCTGATACTTTAAAAGAAGGTGTTTACCCCTGACCATGGGGGCAGTATTACATGCCGTGTACACTCCATGTAGAATACATATGGATTCACTGAGGGTCACTCCAGTCACTGGAACAGTATTAGTTCACTGTAAAAAACATACCAGAGTGCTCCAGGGGACTTTTCTAGCCCACTCCAGCTTCATCTGCCACCTTCTCCTTAGATTAATAGTTGAAAAAAGATGAATACAGCTAGCTGTGGGGCTTTATCTCCTTTTCCAAAGGTAGTAAAATGCTCATTGCACAGTGTATGGAATTTGGGTGACATGGCACATCATTAAATGCTCCTGCAAGCTACTGGTAAATTCATGTGGAAATGAACTTGGGCCTGAAGTAGGTTGGTAAACTGAAATGTATTTATCCTTTAATACGTATTAGCAAAGAATAAATTGGATGCTTCAGAGTATCACAGAGTTCAGTCTTGTTACAATATCACTTGCTGCTTTTTGTAGAATTACAGAGGTCTTGTATTCAGAGAAAGAAACAGCAGGTACAGGCAAACACTCTAGTCTGAAGCCTTAGTATTGACAGTGCTTCTAAAAATGGTGAAGCCTATTTATTTTTTGGCGGAACCAATTTTAGAGTTTCTAAAGAGTTTATAAACTCTTCCAATAAGGCACACAGGAATCGGCAGTCTTAAAAATAAATTGCAAGCAGTTGTTTCTGATTTGCCTATCAAAACTGCTCTATTCTTACTCATGTTGCAAGTTGGGCTGCACAAAAAAGTCTTACTCTAGCAAGAGTGTGAGTGCAAAATGCAGTGAAGGATGTTAATTATTGCATATTTTACCTAGTTTTAGGTCTTCCATTAGTGGATTGTTTTCTGTATTTCAGACAGCTTGGAAAATGACCATATACCTTTCATTGAAAAATGGGTTTATATTATGCAAATTCAACAGTATTGTCATTCCAGAGAGCCTAAATAGCAAGTTCTTCCATATATACTATTTCCTATGGGTTATGCTGTTGTAATGTGCTAGGTTGTGTTATCCATGTTCCAAAGAGCTCATGAAGAACAAGAGCAGTAAGAAAAACATCCATCTGCTTTTGTGAAAGCACTAATTAAAAACATACATACAAAAACGCCTCCAGACCCTTCCTCATGTATACAGAGCTGTGATGAGCAGGTAGACAAGTGAGGTGAGGTGTGTTGACCTCCTTGTGAGAAAATAGCAAAGCTCAGGAGCGTTTCCAATTAAGGTGTTAATGCTTGAGATAATTCAGGTTTTTTAACCAACTCGTAGTTTCTTTCCCAGTCAAAACAAAAGCTGAAACCAAAACAGTGTCAGCTCTGCAGTCAGTTTATTATGGGATTATGATAGATCTGAAATGTTATCTTAAGACTATTATTAACTGTTAATTGCCACTTAATTCTCCTTAGTTTTAGTATAAACACTTTTCTGTTAAGAGTTTGTTTTGCAGAACAAAGGGAACAGCATATTTGTATACATACAGGCACAGGCAGTTCTAGTGATGTCTGATCTAATACTACATCAAGGGGAAACAGCTGTGATTTAATGAGCACAAAGCTAACTGAAGTTCATAACTAGGACTGTGTTATTGATGTTGCTGGAAGGGTTTAAGAAAAATCTTCTCATCTTCCACATGGCTTCATAATTTAACCACTCAGGTAGGTTGGATATTAGGAAGCACTTCCTCACGGAGAGGGTGATTAGACATTGGAATAGACTTCCCAGGGAAGTGGTGGAGGCACCGTCCCTGGATGTGTTCAAGGCAAGGCTGGATGTGGCACTTAGTGCCATGGTCTAGATGGTGTGGTGGTGTTGGTCATAGGCTGGACTTGATGATCTTAAAGGTCTTTTCCAGCCTTGGTGATTCTGTGATTCTGTTGTGCCAGGTAAGAAGGTTGGATCTGCAAAACTTCAGAGCTGGGTCTTGGAGTTCTGTGTAATTAAAATACAACGTTTCATTGAACACACCTCAGCAGAGGTCCTACAGCTACCTGACATCACTGCAGAAATTCCACCCTTTTGGTGATGAGGATGTATGTGTGCTGGCCTGCTCAAGCCAAGGCTTTTCCCCTGGGGAAAGGCAGTGGGTTCATCATGCTGTGACTGCCCATGGATCTGCTGCTCTTGGCTCCAGCGCCTCCGGGGCAGTCTAGAACTGCTTTAATGATCACAGACTGGTTTGGGTTGAAGTGGACCTTAAAGATTATCTAGTTCCAGCCTCCTGCCATGGGCAGGGACACCTTCCCCTAGGCCAGATTGAACACCTGACCTTGAACGCTTCCAGAGAGGGGGCATCCACAACTTCTCCAGCCAGCTTTTTCCAGGATCTCATCACTCTCACCATGAAGAATTTCTTCTTCATATCTAACTCAAATTTGTTCTCCTGCAGTTTAAAACTTCCCCCTCATCATACCACTACACTCCCTGGCAAAGAGTCCCTCCCCATCTTTCCTGTAGGCCCCCTTTAAGTACTCAGGAGGGTGAGAAGAAAAATAGCAAAACCAGGAAGAGGAAACACGTTCTGAACACATTTTAACTGTGTGACTTAATGATGCTGTTTGATTGTTCTAGGGATAGGGAGACTCTGCTTGGATGCCTTGGTATTGGCAGTGCTTCTAAAAATGATTAAACCTACCTTTTTTTTTTTGGATGAACCAATTTTTTTAGGGATTCTGAAGACTTCTGTGTGGTGTGTGGGACAGGCTCTCACACCCTGGGGGAGTCTTCACCCTTCATTTCTGAACATCCACCATGTTTTGAAATCCAGACATTATATCTTGTTCCACAAAAAAAAGAAAAGAGAAAGAAAAAAGCTTCAGTTCAGCCCTTGGCACTTAGGAGTGTGTATGTTATGGAATACTAAGGAGCTTATTGTGAATTAATTCAAGACTCATAAAAATCAGTATTTACCAAGAATTACAGACTTCTACCTTATGAGCTTCCAGAGGGGAAGAAACAAGCTGAAGTTTGGTTTTTTGCCTGCCCCTTGAAGGTCTGTGAGACTTTGGCGTTGGAGTAAAGTATCCATGAGTGTGTTTCTCCAACCAGAGGCTGATTCCTCAGTTCACACCCAGTGCTGTTAAGGACCTTGAGCCAGAACTTGTTACTCACAACCATCTGTTGAATAATGATGCTGTGGAGGCCAGGCATGGTCCTTGTGTAAGCAACTGTAGGCACAATTTCATTCTATATATCTTAACTCTTAACCTAAAAATGAACCAGAAAGCAAGCAGAGTGGTTGCAGCTGGAAAATTGAGCTAAAGAAGAATTATTTCTTCCTGCATAAATTCACTGGCAAGTGATGTTCAAAATGAAATGGTATTTTTCTAAAAGGTTGGAGGTATGGAGGAAAGGTTACCAGCAGAGTATTGAGCCTGACTTGCCTAATGTGGATCACCTGGCATCAATGGAGGGGCTGTGCAAATGCCAAAACTGAAAGGCATCCTAAATATAGAAGAGAATCAGGATATTGTACAGAAATAACTGAGATGACATTGAAAACCGGGCTAATAGAAGTGGAATCAAATTTAAAATGCAAAATCGAAGGTCGTATCTTCCAAGTGAGTAATAGCAGAGTTTTGTAAAATAGGAACATGCAACAAGAGCCTCATTATAGATAAATAGTGCTTGAATGATGATGGGGTGTGCTTTAGCAGTCCCTGTGATACGCATAAAAACAAGTGAATGGAATTTTCTGTTCTATCAGTGTGAGTTCATCATTTCTGAACAGTGTAATGAGTGAAGTGAAGAGACCATCATGGAAGAGGGAGATGTGAGGGTTGTGGAGTATTCCTCCTCAGAGAGATACAGTATGGAGCAGAAGTAAAAGAACTGAAAGCCAATGGCTGCACAAGAAAAATGATACCAACAAATACTGAATGAATCGAGGCTGAATCTTGGAAGAGGATTCCTGGTGGGCAGAGCACCCAAATCCCACCACAGCTTTCCAAGGAGAGAGGTGGCAAAAAAATGCAGGGATTTCCTTAATGAATGTTGTGATACAAGTACATCAATATAGAGGCTAAATGTGTGATGTTAAGAGAAGAATATATTTAACTAATGGGTTAAATATATCACCAGAATCAAAAGTAAAAAATATCCTTCAAAAGAAGCTCAAAAGCTCCAAAACAAAACTCCATGGAGGAAAATGTAGGAGGAAGTAAATGGGCTACAGATCCTCATTTCTGGATGGTTATCATATTAGTTGCTGATCCAGGAAAGTGGATACATTCTTAAAAGCCTATTTTAGATTTTAGTACCATATCAACGGTTTTCTTAAATTCCTTATAGTCTCAAAATTACACCCATGAAACATCAACTATGTTTAGCAAAATATTTTTAAATTTAGATGAGGGTTGCAGCACAGGGAGGTAGTTCAAAGAAGGAGCTGTGTATCTGACGTTGGCAGTTTTGCAGAATGATGTGAATGTGTGTGTACAATTCAGAATTTCCACTTTAAGGAAAAAAAAAAAAAGGATCTTTACTCTTCCAAAAAAACCCACCCCAAACCTATCATTATAACAGATTTTGGCTTTAAAAATAGCATTTGTTCTTCTGCTTTAAATCTGAAGGTATTGAGGTTTTTTATTGTAGCAATATATTCTGTCACCATTGATAGCCAGTGTGGAAGAAGACAACCCTATTGGCTTGTCATCCTTTTGTTAAGTTTCTGTGCAGACCTTAGACCTCTTTAAGCCATATAAGAGTGCAAAGAATAATAAGAAATGCTTAGATTTAAAAAAAAAAAAAGCTGAGTTCATTATTCTATAAAGTTCACTGCATAATGATTGCTGTGAATTTGACATTTTAATAAGTGAGTAAAAGAAATATTTAGAAGACTGAGCATATAGATGTGGCTGAGCCCCTGCCCCAAACCTGCCCGTGGTGCTGCCTCATTTGTCACCTCCCTTCCCTCACCCAGCAGGCTCCAGTGTGGAAATGGCCTAATGTAAAGCCATGCAGGTAGGACCAGAGCCATGGGAATGAAAACAGTGCCCTTAAAGCAGTGGTTCTGTTAAAGATTGGCAGTGTTACCCCATGTCTAAGATGAATAGCTGGATAATTGGATATATGAACAAGAGCAATGCAGCTGTTCTTTCAGAAACAGTGGTCCTACCAAGGCCTCTGGCAAAGTGGAAGGTGTTTGCTTTGAGTCAGAACAGTAGTAGTAGTGCAGGAGTAGTCAAATTTTAATTTGCTTTTCATTGAGTGACTTACAATATTGAATAATTCCAATTTCCAAGAAAGAATGAGGCAACTTGGTCTTGAAGTACTTCATAAAATGGGTATTGAACTAGATCAGATGATAAGCACTGTCTGGCCCAACGTCCTGTAGCCAACAGCAGCCAAGAACAGGCCAACTATGTATGGTAGTTACAATACTTCCAGCCTTTCAGGTACTTTCAGAGTATGGACTGCTGAGCCTGATGCAGCTGCTGTGTTGCACTCAGTCATAAATATATATATATATATATGTTTTTTTTTTTTTTCTGTCTCTGGGAGCCTGGCTGGTGTTCTTTTAACTCCTGTGAACGTTGGTCTCTTCACTCTTGTCTGGGAAGGAGGGAGGTTTATTAGAAGATAAACCAGGATCAAGTGACCAGTACTATACAGACAAAAATCAGTAGTGGGTATTTTTTGATCACTGGAATGGCTTACAGATATTTAGGATAGAAATGTTGTCATTCTGGATGATAAAGTAAAGATGACCTGGTCTCGTACTTAACATTATGCATGCAGATACATTTTAGAAATGACTAAAAGGTATGCATATATGCATGTATGCAGTCTTAATATCAGGGATAAATGTGTGTAATTATAGCTCATAATTTGTCTGTGTTGCAGCTATTTTTGAAAGTTAAATTGCTGATAGGAAGGAGTGGTAATTTATGGCAAGAGAAAACGTTCTCGCCGCATCTTGAGGGTGGTGGGTGTAATTCTGAAGCTGGTCCTGTTTGCTGCTTCTCTAAAATATGCCTTGCTGTGATCTGTAGTCACGTTTTGGGGACTGAAAAGGTTCACAACAATGTGGGTATTTTCTTAGTAAATGAAGCAGTCACCATGCAGGTAATTGGTAAAATATTGAAATAAGTAGTGGTTTGTCCATGGGAATATTTGGGTCTATTTTCCAAATGTAGATACTTCATTCTGAAAGAAAATAACCTTTTGTAATCAGTTTCCAGTTGTTAATAATATACTGGAGAATGGAATTTTATTTTATTGGTTTTAGGCTGATCTAGCTTGCTGTAGTTAGGGAAGACACCAACTTATCTAAGTAGTCAGCCATTTTTAAGGAGCCATGTCTGTTTATTGACTCAACAATGGTTAGATTGAAATTTGGATGTGGCCTTTGAGAAGATGAATGTCATGAGAAAGCTGATGGAATTATAACTTCACGTGTGTTCCTGTTTACATGTTTAATATATTATCAAATGTCATTTGTTTATAAAAGGATTTCAATTCATAATGGATCTAGTATAAACAAATATAGTTTTTTGTATTACTTAGGCTCTGTTTGAGTTTTTAATCTCGTGACAGCATTTCAGAATTAACATTCCATTATTTATTAGCTAGAAAGAAGGACAGGAAAGACCTTGTGTCATATGTTTAGCTGGGAAATCCATGGAAGTTCAGAAAGTGGCTAAATGTTTTGGATCTAAAATACTCACTGACTCACGACAAGTGTGAAAGTATCCTTCCAGGAAATGTTGGCTGTTTTACTTAAAAGAAATATTTGGAAAGTCTGACAAGACTTCAATCATGTGAAGACTGTCTGAGAGCACCACATATCTGGCATTATAGTGGATTAAAACTAATTTTAGGACAGCCTTCTAATGCTGTAGATAGATATGGCATAGTCAGGCTGCAGAGACCAAGTACTAAGGAGTTTCAGGAACTACTAATTGTAAACTTGGATAAACAGGATCTCAGTATTTTAAATCCATTGTTTAGGACACGTTTCAAAGCTGTGTAGCAATAACCTAACCAGGATCATGGAGACTGAGGATGTGCCTTAGTGCATTCTTCCCAGAGAAGTAAAGCCTTGGCTGTAAGAGGTGCTTCATCTTCCTCCCTGGGGAAGAAATGACTTCTCTGGTACCTTCACGTGAGGTTGGGAAAGCTCTTCTTGATGCGTTTCTCAGCAGTGGAAAGTACTAATGCAGGAAAATACTTAAGCACGTGTAAAGCTTCAGACCTTCAAGTCTAATGGGATTCATTGTGTTCCTGAGTCCAAGCAAATATTTAGTACTTACAGTTACTCAGCAGGCACAAAATTTTGATAAACAATGTCCATCGATCTGGGGAAACACTTGCCTTCAAGTCTTCAAGTAAATTTTCCATCATCCTAAATGTACTAGAAATCTTTGTGCACTCCGATAATGACTGCTAAAGCCTGACTGGTTAAGGAATTAATTTGGTGTAAATATTCCCCTATGTAGGTAATCTGTTTCTATTACTTTTAACACCAAAATCAGCAACTTAATTGAAGGAATAAATGACAAAGCAAGGAGAAAGCCTCGAAAGTAATTATTGTGGATATGGTAGTGAATTCTCTAACCACCACTTCAATGATGTTTTTTTTGTTCCTTTTGGTTATGCTTTATGACACATGTTTATAGGCTATGTCAGCAATGTCCTTCCTCAGTTGCTGTTGCAAAGACTATTTTCACAGTTTATCACCAAACGCCAGATTTGCTCAGCATGTAATTTAATCTTATGCTTGGAAGCATCCACATTACTTGGTTATCATGAAGTTATTCTTTAATAAAAATGTATGCTTTGTGATCTATATTTTATTAATTTGGCGAGTCAGTTTATCGATTGTTGCAGATGCCATGAATGTATAATTTGTCACAGTTATCGGTTGCCTGTCAGCCCTTGGTAGCACCACAGAGTTCTTGGCTCTTGGGGCACCTTAGAAATAAGCCTTTCTTGATCTGCAAAAGAAAAGCTTTCTCCTGTAAATTATCATCAAGACCTGGGCTGATACCAGGTTTATCACTTCATGGCGGGTATTATCTGGTGTTAGCCAAACACTGGGAACAAATTAATGACATGGCCTGCTTGGGCAAGAGTTTCCAGCAATAGACTTGAGTGATTTCAAATGCTGGGGGTAAGGTCAGGAGGAGCACAGCATTCGAAATGGGAGGCACAGTTGTTCTCACTATTTCAGTTCATTCTAAACTTAGGAATTATTAGGGTCATTAGTCTGGAAAAACAAAAGAAAACTCTGAGCTTTTTCTTTTATCCTCTCTTCTACAGTTGATAGTTTCCTGCTATAATATACAGCAGTCATTAGTTTTGTTGATTGAAAAGTTTATTTTTATGAACAAATGTTAATAAAGTTCCATTTAAACAAACAAACAAAACATGCATTCACTATTTTTTTTTTTTTTTTTTTTAGTAAATCAGGCATTTGTTTCCAAAATTGTTGGACTTAATGCGAAAGTTTACCTTGCTCATAATTTCTCAGCAGTGATACAGGGTAAAACTTTTCACTCTGAAGTGATGTGGTTGAAACATCTGGTGGTTTCATTTTGGGTATTTTTAAAGGTTGGGTTCAGGACCCGAGGAGCTGGTCATGCCCTGAGTTTTGTATGTAGTGATTAAAAAGCAGTGGCTGAAGAGACACTCTTCTGTCTTTCACATTTTAGCTGGAGTAGTTGTAGGGTTTTTCATCCCCTCATCTTTCTGGTTTCTTTAAAATATTAGTCTCTGGTGCTTACCAGCAATCGGTGTTGATTTATGCAGGAGCATCGTTCACACTTGGCAGAACAAGTTCCCTGGGGGGCTCTCGAAGTTTTGGTCTGTATAAGGTACACTGGGGTGGATGTTACATTAAAAAAAATAATCTGGAAAAAGGCCTTATCCAAAAGAAAGAAAGAAAGAAAAAAGGAGGGAGGCGAAAAAAAAGGAGGAAAAAAAATAAGGAAAAAAAAAAAGAAGGGGGGAAAAGAGGAGAAAAAAGGAAAAAAAAAGGGGAAAAAAGAAGGGGGGAAAAAAAAGAAAATTAGGGGGAAAAAAGAAGGGAAAAAAAAAGAAAATTAGGGGGGGAAAAAAGAAGGGAAAAAAAAAAGAAAATTAGGGGGGAAAAAAAGAAGGGAAAAAAAAAGAAAATTAGGGGGGGAAAAAAGAAGGGGAAAAAAAAAGCAAATTAGGGGGGAAAAAAGAAGGGGAAAAAAAAGCAAATTAGGGGGGAAAAAAGAAGGAAAAAAAAAGAAAATGAGGGGGGAAAAAGAAGGAAAAAAAAGAAAATGAGGGGGGAAAAAAAAAGAAAATGAGGGGGGAAAAAAGAAGGAAAAAAACAGAAAATGAGGGGGGAAAAAAAAGAAGGAAAAAAAGAAAATGAGGGGGGAAAAAAGAAGGAAAAAAGAAAATGAGGGGGGAAAAAGAAGGAAAAAAAGAAAATGAGGGGGAGAAATAGGGGGGGGGAATAAAAAGGGGAAAACAAAGAAAAAGGGGAAACAAGAAAAATGGAAAAAAGGAAAAAATAAAAAAGGGGGAGAAGAAAAGGGGGGGGGAAGAAAAAGGGAGAGAGGGTAAAGAAAAATAGACCCAAAAAAGGGGAAAAAGAAGAAAAAAAGGGGGGTGGTGGTGAAGAGGGCAGAGCCGGGCTGGGGCCCCGGCCCCCCCGCCGGCTCCCGGAGCACGTTCCCCCCGCGGTGGCTCCGTTCCGCTCCCCGCCCCCGCCGCCGGGTAATGAGCCTCGCTGTGATTGGCGGAGGGCCGGCGGCGGGCGGCGGCCATTGGCTGCGGGCGGGGTCTCTCCGCCCCTATTGGCCGCGCCCGCCTGCCCCGTATTTTCAGCAGCGGCGGCGGCGGCGTGTTCCGGTGGGAGCCGGCGGCGATGCAAGGTGGGTGCGGGGGACTCTTCCCTGCCGGGTGCGGCGAGAAGCCGGTGCCCCCCGGCCCCGCGGTCCAATCGCTCGATTGAAATGCTTATTTTCTTAATGATTATTTCCTTTCCGCCTAGGGCGGGGTGCCCGCGCAACGGTGCGCGGGGGCCGGGGCAGCCGCGGCCGCAGCCCCGCCGGTATCGGGCACCGCAGCGGCGGGCGGGCCCTGCGGCCAGCGCACCCGGCGGCTCCTGCCCTGCCCCGAGGGATGTCTGGGGCGGGTGGAAAGGGGCTCTTTGTGCGCGGGTGGAGGGGTCGGGTGTGCGCGGCTCGGCGGGGGGGCACAGGGGACCTTGTCCAGGAGAAGTTTGCCAGGCCAGGGGTGGGCTTGAAATGCCGCATCCACCAACGCTGCTCGAGTCCCTTATTATTTGTGGGATTTAAAATTCCTGTAGTTATCATCGCTGCCGTGTAGAGCCGTGCTTCGCGTTTCTCGGGTAGCATCAAGGGAGGCGGGAGGAGGTCTCGGGGTGCTGGGCAGCCTGCGCCGGTGCTGCGCGGGTTTGGGTGGCGATGGGCTAAAATTAACTTCCCGAACGCGGAGTTTGCGCTGCGGGTTTCTCTAGTGTTTAAGTATGAGGTTTGTATGCGTTGGATTGCAGAAAGTAAATCGGAATCGGCTCGGGCTGTCGTCAGATCCCTGCTGAAAATCCTGGATCCTTCCCATAAGTTATTTCTGTCGATTTGCTAAATGTGAAATTACTCTTTCCCCTTCAGTCTGAGATCATAGATGACTGGAAATGGACTTGATTATGTGTTGTTATCTGAACATACTTTGTTTGCTTTAAATTTAAAACAAGTATGAAGTTAAATACCCTCCATTTTTATCTCGTCTTGTAAATCTGTTACATGGTTCTGGGACAAATTCGGCTCTGTATTATTTTGCAGCGTATCTAATCTCACATCTTTTTTTTATGAGACTTTTTATAGTCAACTGTATTAATTACATTTATTCTGTGTATTTCCTCTCATACTAGGACTTTTTGTGTTCTGGGTTTCCTAGTGGTTTCATGGCAAAAGTTATTTCTGATTGAGATATGCTTTAAGGCAGAAAAACCTTCTGACAGATTTTGCAACTTTTCTGCGTGGCGTTTTCTCTGGGTAACGTTGCAGTCAGGATGGGGCTGTGTGCTTTCCGTGCCATCGGGGAGTTAGTTAGAAATTGAAATAGACTGTGTAGCATCCCCAGCTGGAGGCAGTACTTGAAATTGTAACGTATTAGCATGATCGTTTCTGTGATGTAAGTGAACAGTGGAATTTTTAGACACCAATACTTGGTTTGAGCAGGTTAAAAATCAGTGCCTGAGTGTTTCTTTTGAATGAAATTGCTGCTGAAGCTTGAAGGTGCCTTATGTAGAAATTTGGGTTAAAAGCAGTGGTGCTGTCAGTGAAGTCGTGATGCTTTTAACCCCTTGTTGTGCATCGTAGAGGAAGAAGGATGCATTTGGGTCCAGGCCTATTGCTGGGCCTAAACACTTCATTTTTTTTTCTTGCTAGCCTGAAGCTATAGGAAGCCGGAAAGGATTTTCCAGGGAGTCACGGAAGAATTTCAGTCTAGCCCTGCCGAGCAGGAGCAGCCCCTGAGCCACTGGGCTGTGGGAACATGCTGCCACAGGGTTGTGGGCTCTCACCCCTGCACCCATGGGTGCACAGGCAGCCTGAGTGCTGAGAGGGACAGAGCCAGTGTGATCTTCTCTGTACAAAATAGTGATGAGTGGAAGTGGCACCTGTTGCACTGCTAGTGATTCATCAGCTCCTAGAAAAAATGGGATGTACCTGCAGTTTTATGATTATCTACCCAAATCACATAGGCTAAAATAATAGATATCTTGGGAGTTTAAGTTGAATTTAACAGTGTATTGTATTCAGATGATTGTGAATACTTGAGTAAATGAGAAGTGCAGATGGCTAGGTAGAAACTATTTTTTTAAATGATTAAATGAGTACTATTTATTTATACAAGTAATAGGTACTTTCAGAATTAAGCCAGCTGCAGTTCTGTTTGAAAGTAGAAGTATCCATGGGTACACTTTATTGTAGTTTGATTTCATTGTATAATGGCATGCATAATTTTCATATTATACAAAAACTTCTCTAGAGCATCCTGAGAAAAGAGCCAGAGTAATGTCTGCGCTCAGTTGATACCTACCAAGACTTTTTTAGCATAAATAGCAAATTCTGATTTCTAATAGTGTGTAAACAAGCTGCAGGCAGGCTGGCAGGCGTTGCCTGCTTGTGGTGGTAACAGAAACATGAAAGATGACGTGAGTGCTGCAGAACTGAATTACCCCTCCACACCTCCTGCTTGTTTTCTCACCGAGATAGGTGAGAGAGAGCAGATGAAATGTTTTCTTTCCCTTTCACACAGTACCAGATCACTTGGCTGGTACCACGTACTGATCCAGTGGCCCAGCAAAGCTGAAGGAAACCTTGTTGTTTCTTACTCTTCCACTGAAATTTAATAGCTGTTAATATGTGTAGACTATTGCCTAAAGGAGATGCATGTTATTAAAGTCTTTTCCAAATATAAATAGATAACAAAGTCTTATTAAGCATTTTTCTAAATAATCAAATATAAAAAAATCAGCCTAGAAAAAGTAAAACTCAATTTTTTTGTTGTTTGGTGTGTTGTTTTTTTTCTCCTAATTATGTGATTTGGATAGAATTTAGATTCCAGTACGTGCAGGGAGACTCATATGGGTACAGTGACTCTGCTATACATAGATTACTAGAGAATCAGCATCAGTAAATGCATAAATCATAAATGTATTAAAAGACAGGTTGTGAATTACATTGTTTTTTACCTCTCTCTGTGTCTGAATGAAAGGATCAAAGTTTTAGCAGGTATCATTTTGCTTTGTTGCTGGATTTGGTGGGTTTTGTGTTGGTTTTTTTGTGACTTTGTTGGATGGAGAGAAAAGGGTATTTGCTTGGTAAAGTGTGAACACTTATTGACTCTTTAAGGTGGTAGTTTCTGTCTAACAGCAATGCAACTTATTGTTGCACTTTTCCCTGATAGCAGCAATGTTTATGTCAGAAGTATAATCTTCATATTTAAACACATGCAGTGTTAAACTGGAAAACTTAACATTACAATTGCACGGCATGTTTGTTTTTAAATGGTTATGTTGCATGATGGCAGAAAAATGAATTTGTAGTTTTTAAAGATCTGTGGTTTTTAGATCTGTTACTTAATAGAGCTGTAAAGTTATCAGTGATTGCTGCCAGCTCAGTATAAAGTGCAACATGTAACACTTTCTGGTGGTAGAGTTGCACTAAGCAAAGAAATAATTTAAGCTGTACAAGGATTTTTATAGCCCTCTTGTCACAATTAACTGTGTTTATGAAATATGAATTTACACAACATCTGTCTTCTGGGGCTGGCGTTCCCATCGGAGCCTGCTTGCTTCGCAGACCAGCAGCTTCATGTCCTAAGCATCAGGGAAGGGTAGGATGGACTGGAGCCTAGATGGGGGGATGGATGGATATTTCGCTGTTGGGATCTTGTGTAGGAAATTCAGATGTTTTGCAGTGCAAAACCTTCTTTCAGTTTCATTTTAGGAGGGTGACTTGCTTATGTGCAGCAAAGTCCCTGACCCCTACCTGGCTCGTCCCGTTCCCTCCTCATCCCCCTAATTGCTGAGCTAGCACGTAGGCAAAATGGGTGGCACATGTGGCATGCCAGTGGGGTGGGATTTGTAGTCTGGCACACTCCATGATAATTTATTTTGGAGAGAACAGGACTTTATTTCCTGAAGCTGAAGTTGAGGACTTGCAGTGAGGTGGGTGAATCCAGCTGGACTCCTGGAGACCCTCCTCATCTACTTGCTAATTACTGGTCGCTCTTAATGATGGATAGGGCTGCAAGCAGAAGGGAAAAGCTGGCATTTTATATGGTTGCACCTACCAAATTTGTCATGGACCACTGTGTCTTCTATTGTTTTATTTTCCTCCAGCACCTGGTGTCCTGCCTCTTGCCCCTCCTGGCAAAGCTCAGAGATGGTCGGAAGCATCTACCTGGTAAAATCTTTGTAAGCATCACAGCAAAGACAAGGTTACAGGAAGACAAAGTAGCCTGAGAGATACTGATGCTCTTCCTTGGTAAGGGATGGCTTGGGGAGAAGATAAGGAGGTGCTTTAGGAAAGATGCAGTTTCCCATCATGGGCCAACTGGGAACAAAGGTAGATTTTAATACTAGTGAAAAATGGGCACAATGGAGAAAGACTGAAAAACCTTAACAATAATTCTGGATCTCTCCTTTCACTTTGTTTATACATTGCCTATCTTGACTAGTAAACATTTCAGATCTGGCACTGTCCCTCAGGGCAGAAACCGTGGAATGTGTAAGGCCTCAACCCAGCTGGCATTTGGGGATACACCAGACTGGGGATGTGGACGTTGTTCTGAAACAGTCAGAGTAAGTGCTGTTGGCACAGCATCCTGCAGGTTTTGAGGTACAATATTAAGAAACGAGGCCTCGGACCAGAGGTTGTACAGCTTGGGAAGTCTGGTGTGGTGATTTGGTTGGGCTGTGGAAGAGATCTAAATGGCTACTGCTGGTTTTGCCATCATTATTCATGGCAAAATAATTGAGGCTGTTCATAAAGCAAGCGGTGTTGTTGTGAAGAACAGCAGCAGACTGTGCTGTGTGGGACCTTTACATCAGAATTTTAGAAGATGACATAAAAATGATACCAAGTGTTACATGTTGGTGAAACCATCCAGCAAAACTGCCTTATTCTTGGATGGATATTTAGACCAGCCTTCTGCTGCTGCCTCCTAAGGCTTTATTGCTAATTGTTCTCTTATTGATATTTGCAAATTATTATGATTGCTAGGCTGGAGTGTGGAATTATGTGCAACAGGTAGTAGCTTTAGTGGAGATCAATCGTCTTATCTTTGAGCTAGTTTAATCTGGTGAAGGGAAGAGTCCAAACTAGTTAATTATCTCTTTGGGTTATCCTTCTATAAAATAGGAATAATCATAATAATAAAAGGTGCTTTAGGACTTATTAAATATTTCTGAAGCACTTAGAAATCGTAGTTAAAAAAATAATTGCCTAGTAAACTGTCTGCTTAATAAAATATAAAAATTAAAAGAACTGAGTATATTAGGCTTTGTAATCATTTAAATAGATGCATGTGGTTTATTTACCTCCTCAGTGAGACCTAACAACCACTGAAAGCAAATAGTTCTTTAGGCAAACTATATTTGCAAAATGAAGTTATTTAAATCAAGATTTCCAGTTCACTAGTTTAAATTACTTTTACATTTATGATTTAGGCTTCGATTTAAATCATACTTTGTACTGTTAACGTTCAAAATTTATCATCAACACTGAAGCTGTGAACACAAAAGACATTCTTGGCAAGACTTGCATAATGTAATGTCAGTATATTTCTCTGGAATACTAAAACTTTGGAAAACAAAACGTTCTTCTCAGCACTAACAATGTTTGATATCTGGGGGGAATAAACCAAAACAAGCTGCAAATGATTCTGTTTTAATCAATGAACTAATGGGTGGCTGTTCAGTGGCCTTTACACAGGGATGAAGGGATGGGCTAGTGGTACTGCCAGCACGTGGCTGTGTGGTCATACATCTTTTTAGAATCAGAGGAATATTTATAAAAGGTTTTATTGAATAAATAGCATCAATCTCTTAATAAAATATAAAAGGACTGATAATGTTTGCCATTGCTTTTGTTGATTAGAGTAATACCAAGAATGAAACTTCTTCTGCATTGCCAGCATAAATACTGCAGAGTCCTAAGGACTTCTTGCAGCTTTTCATTCATTGATTGTTCTGCCTAGCAATTAGATAAACAAAACCTCTTTAGATTGTCTTCACACTTGACAGATTGGCATTTGTTTTTCACTCCGTTAAAAGAACAACAACACAAACCCAATGAACAGGAAGATTTTCTTCAGTCAGGAAAGAAGTTTGGACCAAAGTTTCCAGAATTTGTGACTCTTATTCTTGTGTTACTGCAGCTGGGACTGTGGGGGGAAGGTGTGTGCCTCAGATGAAAATTGTGTGTAGCCTTCCTTGGCAACATGTGCAAGGCTGCAAATCCTCAAACCAGCTCTGCTTCTCAGCAGTTTGACGTGGATCCCAGAGCATCCCAGAGATGTGGGAGCTATAGATGATGCTCAGGCAGACACATTATGGACATGGTGCACTGACCTCTTCTGCTTGACCCCTTTTGGATGGCAAAAGGGGATGGACTGCTTGCTCTTTTCACGGGACCCATAGATGCTCAAGGATTTTCCAAAATTAAATGCCTGTGAAATTAGGAGCAGAGGAATTACTCTGGGCTGTGCCCACTCGCCTTCAGGAAAGGTTGCAGACAGGGATCTGCTTTGCACCCATTAAGAAACAGTGATTTCAGCTCTAAATAATGATGCTTTAAGCTGTGATTTGTATTAAAACCCCACACTTACATTAGTCAGTTTAAAAAAAAAAAAAAGTCTACTAGGCTACCACTGTTTGTTGTATGGAAACCAAACCTAGATTTTAAAAATTCTAAGTATTTTGACATACTGTAATATTTCTGAAATGTTGAATTGCTGTTTGAATGGTCCATATTTCAATGGTAGTTTTGTAGCTTCCTATTTTCATTCTTACTCAGATCATCTGTAAATAGAAAAAAAAACCTCTGAGTTGTTGCTGTGATATATTGCTGCTGCACTTTGAAAACCAAGATCAATCATTGTATTTCCCATCCCCTCCAAAAATAAAAAGAAAAAATATAATCCATTTTTTGCTGAAGTGTTCCAAAGTGTTGTGTGGCGCATTTTGTGTGCACCCACTTCAGTGACCAGAATGTTAGTGGAGGCTTTGTTTAAATGTTTTTTTTCTTTATATTTTTTTCCCCCACTCCTACCCACGCATACACCTGTTTATCTAAGTCTTTTGGGCCAGACGTTCGTTTATTTAGTTGGGCTTTATGGCTCCCCCCCCCCGCCCCTTTATTCAGTTAACTGCTTGTTGTCAGCAGTTCTGGCACATCCCCTTGTTTGCTGTAAGCTGCCCATGGAAAAAAAGCTTGTTTCCAATGGCAAAGAGTTAATCTGGCTCAGAGTTAGATTAACTGTTGCAGTAGCTCATGATAAACATCTGTTGCAATACTCCCAGATGAGAACATTGCTTTCAAAAGTATTTACTGCACATTTTGAACCCGCGCGCTTTCCTTGTGGTTTTATTTTCCCCCCCCTCCAATTACCAAATTCTTTCGAAAGGACATAAATTCAAAGAGTCCATCTCGGAGACTGTGTTTATTTTATGATACAGAGAAGGAAATGTGATTATTGAGTTACTGTTCATGTACTAGAGCCCCTGAACGTTGCTGAGTGGAGCGCAGAAGCGTGTGCGTTCCTTAATAAAAACCAACTGCGGGAGCGGCTCCTGGGAGCGCTGCCATGTGTGTCAGGGCTCCCTCTGCATGGAGTCCTTCGGATGCCAGTCCCCCGGGTCTTCTCCTCCTGCTCTGAATTTGGCAAGATCAACACTGGTGGGGAGGAGTGGAGTTTTACTTGGACCTGGAACCCAGGGTGGGTTGGAAGGGTTTGGCCGGTGGGACTTGGGACTTTGCCATGGAGGAAACCTTCTGTTATTTTCTGCTATTTCCTTGGAATCCTTTTTTTTACCTTTTTAATTTTTCTTTTTTTTTTATTTTAAAGTTTCTAAATTCTACGTTTAGTGGCTCAAATAATGATGATTTCTCCTGCAGCTTGCCTTTGAAGATAGGTCTTCCAGCAGCCACCTCTTGCTGTAGCTGAGGATCAGGAGTAAGCAAGTCAAGGAAGCTTTGGTAGGTTTTCCCAAAACATCAACAGCCTTCTCCCCCACCTCACCCAAACCACAAAAGCTGCCCGTGCTCAGTGTCTCTGGGAAAATAACATTGGAAAACAACAGGGGATATCTTGAATGATGGAAGTTTCCTGACAATTTTTTTTCTGTCTTGTGCTAATGCTCTTAACAAAATCATGTTCAAAGCAAGCATTTTCAACCATATTTCTCAGCAGGTGAAAAATATTTTGTGCTAAAATTTCCTACCCTTGATGTTTCCTACCACTATCTAAGAAAATACCTGAGTACTATACATATATGGCAGTCATAACCAGAATTAACTGTTTGTGTAGCAGTGTGACAAAGGTAGATGATGAAATGGAGGACTTTCACACAGCAAAGCTGCTTGTAGTAAAATGTAAGAGTCTCTAACTTTTGTTCTTGCTGGTTTTCCTTAGGCCTGGCAGAGGCAGTTGTAGCAATAAATCTGTAAGAACAGCCGTGCCGGTTCAAATCGGGTGTGTCTAATTCAATATCCTGTCCCTGGTGGTGATCAGCAGCAGGTATCTAGGGAAGGGTACAAGAACAGTGATAAAGTGATGAAATCTAAGGGGAGATTTCTTAGTTTACAGGTTTTGTGGTGGTACCAGGATTTTCAGAACCTGCTTCCTGATCATAATGCTGAAATGTGACAGATGTTTGGTACTTAACAGCCTCGTCTTTCTCTTAAAGACCATGATAGCAATAGGAGGATAAAGAGGGAAAAAACAACCCTGAAAAGCAGTGGATAATATGCAAAATAGAGAGACAGAATGGGATAAACCACGAAAAAGAAAAAAAGGGACAGTAATTACTCCATAGTATAAAAAAATGGCAGAAAAACGTTGGCTTGTTACCCAAGAGACAAAGACCTCCTGCACTGGAGCTCATGAAGACCCCTGTTCAGCCATCACCTGCATCACATCATCTGTGTGGAGAAGAGAAGGAGAGAGCCAGGGTGGGGAGAAATAGATGGTCTGAGCCTGGAACGTGGAAAGGAAGATGGTAGAAGGCAGAGGGATGAACTAAGAGAAACTAAACACATGGGGTGGGAAAGGGGAATGGGAGTGATGGGAGAGTCAAAGAAACCTGTAAAGGCTCTGGATTATTCTCAGTCTGTAAACATCTGTCCATACAAATTAATGAATAAGAAGTATTGTCTGTGTAGGGAATATTGTCTGCAGGTTTGCACTGAATCCCTTGTAGCATCATTGTATTTTTCCCAGGCTTCAAGACACCCAGGTTTTATTTTTAGTGGTAGCCTGGGCTCTGTTTTACAGCAAACCTGTTCCAGCTTGCTGCAGTCATTACTAGTAAGGCCATCGAAATAGCAGCTCGAAAACACTTAAAGCAATGTAAATATTAATAAATTATTTTGTCTTTGTGTGGATTAAAAGGTGCTCCTAGGATGGACTTGTTCTTGGGTCAGGTTTTTTTAATGCTCTTGAGCAGAAAGCCTGATGAGCCTTATGTTACTGGTGTACAGATGTAATGGTGCTGTGCTTTAAATAACAGACATGAAGGCGTCGTGACTGGGGTATCGTGGTTTTAGCATTCACTTCTTAAAAGGAGATTTTTAGGGAGGTTTTACAGAGGTGTATGGAAAACTGTTGTTGACTGTCTAAAGTGAATTCAAGAATAATACCCATGAGGAGGTGTTACAGTGAATGAGGAAGTGTCACAGCAATCTGCTCACCAAGAGAAGTCGTATTGCTAGTGTCAAACTTGACAAATCTGGGTTTTATTGTATGTACCAGGATGAAGAGCAGATGATGTATTTGAGTACAAAAGGGCAAAAACCATCTTGCATCTAAACACAATGTACAGAATCCTGTGAGCTAGGGCATTTGGTACAACCTGAGAAAATTGGGTGCTTTATAGGGACCTTATAGGAAGGATGGCTTCATCTACAGGTAAAGATCAGGCAAAGGGTATTTTTCAGCTCATAGGCGAGGTAAGTAGAAGATTAAAAAATGCAGATTGGTCATTAATAATTTGGTATTTTGACATATATGCATATAAGCACATTATAAATGAACAGTGTTAATAGCATTGTATGTATATATAATAGTAGAGCACAGTTTCATGTAATTAAAAGAACACAGTTCAGAAGCAGACTCACAATATAGGAATAGGAGGGACTAAGAAACACCATGTGGTTCAGGGTTGAGCTTCATTTACCTGTTTAAGAGGATTACAGGAAATTGATGTTTTCTCAGTTCCCTGGAAGGCTTTTCCCAGCCCGATGCTCTCAAATCCCCAAGGAGCCTGGAGTCTGGGGTTGGTTTTTTTCAACGAGGTGCTGTAGAAGGTGCTTTGATTTACACCCCGTTGTTACTGTGGACAGGAGGAGTGCAGGAGTGAATTATGCTCACTCTTTCTGCAAAGTAGTTTACCTCTTGTGCTGATTACCCGTGCTCCTGAAGAACCTGAGTCTTTGTATGCTTCCTATTAGTAAATAAAATGAAATGCAGCTTCCACAGTTTCTACTCTCAGTAGGAAAATAGGAGCTCTGATGAGGTGTAATATTTTCAAAGTGTAATATTCTGGCATATGCTTGTTACTATGTAGCTTTATAATAAAAAGTTTTATAAAGTTAAGGTAAACATTTTTCACTTTTTCCCACATTGCAACAATTGGTTTTTTAAGGGTATCCTGCAACCACCTTAGAATAAACATCCTCCAGCTTCAGTGTGGATTCATTTTTAAACAACACAGAGGGTTTTTTTTAATGGATGGTTTTGTGCTTTCTCTACTGATAACATATCTCCACAGTTGCCTACCAGCTTTTCAAAGTCCTTCCTAAACATCCCAATGATTTCATTGGCATGGACAGATGATGGATGTGTTGTGTCTCTACATTATGCATTTAGCATAAAAGAGAATTTGCACTTGAATTTTAACCTTCACTTAAATAATTTTTTTATTTTATATCCTCACAGATTGACTTGACTTTGAAAAGATTTCTCAGAATCACAGAGGAATCTGATTTTTTTTTTTCTTTGCACATCAGTTCACAGTAATTTTTTACACTCAGACTTTATTTAACGTTCTATAATTTTGTTGTGGTTTCTTTAGTGAACAGAAATTCTCCTACACTTACATTTCTGAAACGCCTCTCATACTTGTGCTGAGCTGTTAATGGGTCTGTCAGTATTGTTAAAGTATTAACAGAAGAATAATAATTGCTGCGTTGTAATTGTATTGGGTCTAAAAAAGCATTCTCATAGAATATTAATGAGAGTCCTTTTAGATTTATGAATTATTGTTCTTAGGACAGAAAATTAAACTACAGGAAAAAAAGGACCATTCTGAAGGAACATCATAATAAAAATCAATAAGCCCTCAATTTAGTCTTTAACTCCATTGCCCCTCCTCTCCTAACCCCATTTATGCTTCCTGTAGGTATCATAGAATCATAGAATGCCAGGTTGGAAGGGACCTGAAGGATCCATCTGGTCCAACCTTTCTAGGTACTACTATAGTTTATATGAGATGGCTCAGCACCCTGTCAAGCTGAGACTCAAAACTGTCCAATGTGGGGGAATCTGCCACTTCCCTTGGGAGACTATTCCAATGTGTGACTGTCCTCATGGGGAAAAATTTACATCTTGTGTCCAATTGGAATCTCCCCAGGAACAACTTGTGCCCATCACCCCTTGTCTTTTCCATGTGACTCCTTGTAAACAGGGAGTCTCCATCTTCTTTGTAGCCACCCTTTAAGTACTGGAACATTGTCATAAGGTCTCCCCAAAGCCTTCTCTTCTCAAAACTGGACAGACCCAGAAATCTGCCCCACGCTGCCTGTACCCAGGCACAACAGGGGATGGGAACTGCGTGGCAGTTGTAACAGTGAATTTTCCTTCTCTGTTTCAGCCTTAAAGTACTTTAACCTTATTTAGTCTTAAAAACCTGTGACTACAGAGCTAATATTTTATGTGGCATTGGGAGGAACTGGAAGAGCTTTTTATTGCAATGTGAAATGCAGCTGGGGTATGGTGCAGAATTAACGAGATGGAGCTATGCCCTTAAAAATGGGAGCACTAGTTTATTTTCATTTCTGTAATTAAATCTCTTACTACCGTCTATTTGTGTGTGTTTTTTTTTCCCTCCCTCTCTCCTGCAGTGCAAAAGAAGGGCGCTTATTAGAAGGCAGGAATTGTGCAACTGCTGGAAACTACCTTAAATCAGTGACCTTCAGTTGACCTCTACAACCGCTGGTGTGAGCAGTGGTATTTTTTTCCACTCTAAGTTAGTACCACTTCGATCCTCTTTCTTTCATCAAATCTTACTCAACTTTGAGACCAAGCTGCTGACCTGCAAGCAAAATCCAAATATAGGGAATACTTAAAAAAACCAAAAAAGTCTCTCTTGTAAATATAGAGACAGTGCATCAGTACATACTAAAGCTACAGAAGTGTCTCCTGGGACTTGCTTGAGCACTAAAACTTTGCAGTTTATGTAGCGTAATATAATTTTCCCAATGTTTTTAGTAGCAGTTCTTTCTAAACAGGCAAATGAGCTGCCACTGCATTACTTGGCTTTTTGCAGACCCCTTGATCTGAGTGAGCAATACGGAGCAAACCTTAAAGTTCGTTTGTTTTGCAAGATTTCAAAGGGACTTGAGTTTATATTCTAAAATGTGTAATTTCTTTTCCAGTCTCGTGCACCAGCTCCTTGTCATGCTTTATTCTCCCCCGCCTGACATCGCTTTCTCTCTTGTCCATTTCAAACTGAAACTTGAAAAACTGCAGTTTTATACTTTGTATTATTCTTCTACCCCGGAGCTGTTTTTAGTGTCTTTATTGCAAGTAGACAGATGGTGATATTTGGTTTCCTGTCAGTTTTAATGAATATAGATAGGAGTGATAAGAACATTTGCTTCGTTTAGCAAACTTCCTTTTCTGGCTTTTAATTAATGAAGTGCTCACTGGTGTGCCTCTGCTTTTGTATGTAAGTGCAGTTAAATCTTATATACCATTCAACTTGTAGTGTCAGATAATGAAAAAGAGGATGAAAATAACTTATCTCGATATCCTTTAAAGTTTAGTTACACAGACTTGGAATACTGCAGACATCAGGAATGTAATGTGCTTGTACAAGCTGCCATAGCAGCATCCTTTGTTTCTTTGTATTTTGGTAATATTTTCTTTTTATAAAAAGAACCCAAAGGAAATGGCCTGTGTTTGGTGTTGCAGTTAACCTTGGGTGAGGTTCAGCTTGGCTTCAGAGCAATTTGTTTCTCATGCAATTCTTAAATAGTATAAGGTTCACAGCAAAAATGTGATAAAACAGAAACCCTTGGCTATTCAAGCTTTTTTTGGATGCATTTTATCCTGCTTTGGAAAGAACTGGAACATTAATCCTAATATTGATTTTCTTTTAAAATAGTTTGATTACTGTGTTAGCTTAGCACTGATGTTATTTTCGATTCTTGTAAACTGTTTTGGAGTCCATTGTTCTTAAAATCTTTCTCCAATGATTAATGCGAAGATCTTTTTCCTTTCTTTTTGTGTATATTGTGGTTTTAATACAGATTCAGTATTGGTGCTTATAGCCTAAGTTGTTTAAGTAATTTATGCCTTGCCATAGCAGTTGGAATTCTTTAATGGCAAAAGTAAGCGTGCTTTATGTGTATAAAAATATTTCAGTGGGTAAAACCTGAATACTGCCTGTAAATATAAAACCTCTGCTTTAGTTTTGTAGCTCTAATAAGTTAAGATCTTACAAGGTGGAAAGGAATGATTTGGTGTGAAGGACAAGAGGGTGATCATTGCAAGATAATTTTCTTAAGTATCTGACTTGCTAATTCGGAAGACACTCATTTTAAGCTTCATTTTATCTTAGAGTCCTGGTTTCCTGAATTTCAAAATGGGCTTGATTTTGAACTTCTTTTCAGGACTTTTGTTTTGTTGTAACCTTATAAGGATAGGATTTGGTTTCCTGATGACAAATCTGTGCAGGAAAAAAAGTTGGTTTATTTTAGAAAGCTGTTTCAAAAATACTCCAACAAGCCTGTCAGGAGGCAGTAATAATACTTATTTTATATCATTTCTTGTGTCTTTCTGCAAATGTCACTAAGTGCAAAACCCTGGTTCCTCTGGAAAACTTTTAGCATGGTGAAAGATACCTCTGATTTAAATGAGTTAAAACCAAACAGAAAATGGTTTTCGCTGATGCATTTGGTTCATCAAGCAAATGATGAGGTGTTTGTGCTAGGCTTATTGCATGAACACTGTTGCCTCTGCAGATCAACAATGACTGAGGTTTTGAACGTGTCCTTCCTCCTCGAAGGTCAGAAGGAGGAAAGCAGAATCACAAAAGGGTGCTGCAAGAAGAGCTGATGTTTAGATAAGTACTGGCTTTCTGCACTTGTGTTCAGTGTTGGTAGGTTAACAGTTCTGATTCCTGTGTTGCTTTTTGCTAGGGTGGTGAGGAAAGACTTTCTAGCCATTTTGGAGAGAAACTAGGATTTCTGTTGGCAGCTCTAGCACTTTGCCTTCTGCTGGGATATCTGGAAAATGGCTCACGTGCTGCAGGAATGCAACCTCTGTTTCAGGTCCCAGGTGTGTTCGTGTGCCCTATTTTACTATGAGGGTCCTTTCTTCTGAACCAGGATTGAACCTTGTTCCAGACGACAGTGCAGCATTCTGGAGTTGGGTTTAATCTGTGTTATTGTCCTTGGAAAAATCAGTGTATGCAAAAAGTGCATCGTGGTGCCTCAGAATTTGTAGACTAAGAACATTTTAACTCTGTCAGTTATACTATTAAGGTAGTGATTTTATTTCTTTTTGATTCCATATAATTCTTCAGGAAACAGAACTGTGTGTCTTCCCTCCTGTAATAAAAGATAGATTTCTCATGCATCCAAACGGGTCTGCACTGCTGTATTTTACATACATATTTGTGAGTTTTATATTAAATCCATGCTTGAATTAATGTGAAACATGCACATGTGATTCAGACTGAATAAAGGCTTTTCCCTCTGGAAAGAGACCACAGTCTATATTTGTGGGGTCTATTTTTCTTTAGCATTTGCTTCTTATTCTCAAGTAATTGTAGTTGCATGTTTCTCCTCTTTCCAGTATTTGCCAAAGTCTTCAGCAGTTCTTACCATCTCATATCTCCTTCAGTCATGGGCCAGAAGGAAAAAGGAAGTCATCTGTGGAAAAGAAAACACACAGTGCTCCATTCCCTTCCCATGCCCCATCATTTTCTCTCCACAGTTCTGAAGATGTGAAGCAATTTAGATCAGCGTTCTCCATTGTTCCTTTTTCCAGACTCCTCTTCTTGCAGAAAGAAACAAAAGGAAGATGCAGAAGAGAAGTTGATGAAGACAGGAAAGAAAGAGGAAAAAAATAGTGGAGAAAATCAGAACAGTGTTGGCTTTTCTAAAGGGGGTTTTCCAGGAAGCAAAACGTGCAGCTTCCCTCCTCTTCCCCCCCCGCCTGTTGTTTTTAGCCCATCCCAGATACTGCTATTTTGAGATAAGTGGGTCAGGCAAAAGGGCATCATTAATAGTGATTTCACAGTTGCTGTGGGTATGGGAGAGTGTAGTAAGAAGGGTGGATTCCAGGAAACGTTGGCAGTCTCTCAAGGGGAAGCTCCCAGCTGAGCCCCAGGTTGCTGTGCCCATCTTCTGTCACAGGGCTTTGGGCTGTGCCAGCCAGGTGGGAGCTGGGTTCAAGTGGGAATAGACCAGATGGCCAAGTGCAGCACATCTAGACCTACTGAATTTAGGATGTAGTGTGTATTTGTGGGAGCAGATGCAGAAAGGATGGATCAGCCCTTTGACCAGGATCATGGAGAAACAAACCGGTAAATTACCCTCTGCGGTGTCGGTAGAAAATGGGACATAATTTTTTTTACGTCAAAAATTCTGAGTTTATTAGTAAGGAGCATTTCTTCTGGTCCACATGCACCTCCAGTTTTCATTATCCTGCAGTGGTTTGTTTCCTGCAGTTAGTGGTCATGTGATGTCACTGAGGCTTGGATGGGACATGATGCACATGTTGAGAGGACAGCAAGCCGGGCATTTCTGCTGAGAGATTAATCAATTAACATCCAAAACCAAGGAGGAGGGGATAACACATGCAGCTACTTACAGTTTGAGGATGCTGCTGCAGAGGAACTTCATCAAAACAAGTGAGCTGTAAACCATCTAGGGACATTGCTGTCATAGAAGATGGGAGGACACACTACTTGCGTTGTTCAAATCAGATTTCTGCAAATTTTAAATTTTATTTGCTTTTACTCTACTTTTTCTGATGTAGCAAGGTTACTCTGAAACAGCTATGCTGCATGATGGTCAGGGGATCGTGCTGTGTTCTCAGATGCTCCTAAAGCCTCAGCCAGTCTTGCAGAGTCCTGGTGTGCTGTCTTCTCTTGAGCAGGTGGAACTTGTTGGATTAATATTCCCAAAAACCTCTGTGTTTGGATTATAGACCCCAACATCACCTGCTTGTGTTGCCACCAGTGCCTTTTTGGTTTTTTTTTTCAGCTGGAGAACATACTGTAAGAAAAGCTTTTGTCTTTGTGCAAAGGAAGCACCTGAGCATGAGCTTTTTACATCCCTATGACACATTCAACTCGGCCACCTTGGAAGTTCAGTTGTTGGGAGCAGCCTGTCCTGGTTATTGCACTGGAGGCTCCTAAAGATTTACTGCATCCAGCTGGCACCCTTCAGGGACAGCTGTTCAGAGACCACTGAGCTGCTGCTGATGGGTTGTTGGGGGTGGTGGTGGTGGTGGTGGATGTTGTGCTTGTGGAGGGCAGCCAGCGTATGGGATGGCCATTCCCTGATGCAGAGCAGGAGTGCAGCACCTTGGGAAGACAGTTTTATTTTATTTCCCTCTTGAAAATAGTGAATTAATGCTTTGAGCTCTGTTAAGTCCACTTGTGGGTACTACCATGTCACGAGGTAGCTGGCTATATGCTCTGAGCTGGTGAATGCAGAGGATCAGGTTGAAGAGTTGGAGGGGCTCTTTGTAGGGTTTTCATATATCAAGTCTTTTTCAGATTTTTAGGACCTATTAGTAAACTGAATCCTGCCATTTCTCCATATGGGTCTCATCTTATGGTATCGAACCGTGTTGTGATCCATTTCAGTTAAATGACTTCAGATTGTTACTCACACAATTCGAAATATTTTGGAATTATTGTTAAGACTATTTTCTGAAGGATTTTGAAGGAAAAAAATTAATTTCTCTGAAAGCAGTAGCTCAGTCATCAGCAAGTCTGTTGTGAATAGAGAGTGTGTGTGTACCCACACAGGGGCACGTTTGATAAGCATCAGGAACTGGCATTTTCCTTCACACGCAGATCATCTTGCTTACAACTGAAGACCATTATAGCCCATTCTTTCAAAAACAACATTCTGAAAAAGTGCTTTAGTTACTCCCAAAGACAACATTAGAGCATTTTAATTTTTCTAAATTATGGTATTAGTACAAAGGAGATAAATTGGAGCTGAAGGATGCTTTGCAGTTTCTCTCTGGCTTATACAAAACATTTGTGCATCTGTATTTTTTTTTTTCCATATGTTGACCGTGCCATATGGAGAGGTCACTCCATATTTCAACTTGCAGATGAAATAAGCTAGTGGAAGGAAACCACTCTAAAGCAAATGATTTTTCAGCAGCATGAGCCCCCAGAAGTGCATGTGTCACTTGCTGGACATTTTTGCTGTTGACTAATAATAATGATTTGTGGTATTAGAACAAAGAGACATTGGTGTGGGATTTCTTTTGTTAAGGGAAAAGAGATTACGCACTTAGGAATAATGCTGTCTATAAAAAGCAAAAAGCTTGAAGGCAAGTAGAGCAAGCAGGCAAATGGTATTGTGTATCCTTAGTAGATAGTGTAGGTGAACAACTGTAATTACATCTTTTGCAAGCACTGAGGAAAAAAAATCATGAGTTGTGCCTGAGTCACCGAAGACTGGTTAAATGTAGAGGCTTAAGAGAGAGAGATGATGAAAGGACAAGGGAAGAAAACAGCCAAGTAGTGATACTTGGCAAAGGCTTGATGGGGGAATGTGGTTTTCATCATTGGAAAAACACAGTAGATGACTTAAAGGTCATAAAGAATTGCGTTCCTCATCAGATTTTTAATCTGCAAGTAGAAGTAGCACAACTTAGATCTAGCCAAAAAGACCCAGGAAGAGTGGGACACAAATTGCTGATGATGCTGTGCTGTGAAGCTGTGGCCTGATGGCTTTATCTGCTGAGCAGAATAATTGGAGACCTCTGTAGTCTCAGGGGTGGATGAAGAACAAAGTGATAGTTCTGCTGTGATCTTAATGGGTGCACGTTCTGTAGCTCCGCAAAATTTAAAATTAGTTTCATGTTGGAGAAACAGAGAGTTTGAGCTGTCAGTATAAAGATGGTGGAGTTTGCTCGGATCGAGGAACAGGATGGGTAGAGGAAAATGGATGTAAACAGCTGAATCTCAGTGCATGTTGGAGGCAGAGCATGTTTCAGAGAAGGGAGGGATGTCAGAAAGAAAATACGTATAGGAAGAGAGAGCCTTGAGAAGGTCAAGGCTTAAGAAGCCAGAAGTGGTTAGTGTTGTGAAAGGACAGGGGTTTGAGGAGGGTGAAACCTACAGACACGTTGGATGAGAAGGAGTTTAGCACTGACCACCATTTGTCTAGCAGAGGTAGTGGAAACTGGAGTATAGGCCTGGAAATCAGTCTGTTCTTCCTTAAAAAGAATTTCTCCTTTACGTTTTTAATCCTCTAATGGATTCTTGCTTTGAGAATGTTCGTGGTTAATTTTCTTTTTTTCTCCTTGTTGAGGCTGAAAATAGAACTTTATGTAACAATAAAAGAGATGAAGTTTATTTCTTAAAGGAGATGGTTAGTGCTAACAGATCAAGACAGTGTTTTGGTTTCTGTTTCTGATTCATTTCTCCAACCAAGCAAAGTCACATGAAATTCATCACTAAATCAGAGGGACACAGAGGTTTTCTCAGCAGAATGTGGTGTCAGTACTTTGACTTAAAAAGGAATCATGCAATTCCACCCTGTATTTTTTGCTCTTGCAATCCACTCATCACATTATGTTGTTCCCATTATGAGCCTGTGCTTCTGGACATTGTGTCACTTATTTTTTTTTCTTAGGTTATTATTTTTTTTAATCACAGGATTTTAAAATTTAGTATATCTGCCGCCTATAATTTCAAAGCGGAGAGACTTCCTAGGGCATGTTCTAGCCTTTCTATTTTGGTAACAAAGATCTGCAACTTGGTGGTAGAAGGCAAATTTTTCATTTTGTCAGGAAAATGCCACTTTTTAAAAAAAGTGGTTGTCAGGGCATGGCTAAAGCAAATACATAAAGATTAAAAGCACTTGTCTTACATAAACGTTCAGCGGGAGTACGGGAAGTAGATACTGAATCAATAGTCAAGAATCTTTGGATGGGTTGCAATAAATGTCTTGCCATATATTTTTGCAAAGTGGTGTGGGCTTGTAAATTATGGGGCTGGTTGCCAGGAAATATCTGAACAGCGTTGTTTGAGGTGGCAATTCGGATGCCAATAAACAAAATTTTGCCTGGGTTTCCATGGCTTACAGAAGTGTTGTGTAACTGCAGTGTCATTTTGTTTCAAGCAAACCAGGTTGCACGGAGAGGGAATATTAGTTAGAGTTAATATTGAGGGAGTTGTGGAAATGTGTTGGAAAGCCACTGCAGTTTATCAGCAATGCTTTTTGGTGAGCAAAGGGTGGAGGTTGCTTTATATTTTCCTCTTGAGTCAGGAAAACCCCTACAAGAGGCAGGGGAATAGTAACCGTATATTCAGTCTTATCCATTGTTCCCTTTTAATTTGGCTCTGTGCCTCTCTAATTACAAATTGGCTTTATATAAATCCATTATATACATTTATATTATAGAAATATATTTTACACATGTAAATTAGGTCAAGAGAATGAATGTTCTTGGAATTGTACATTCTTTATGCCAAGATGCATTCACTGAAAAGCTGTAGACAAATAATTTTGCAGAGATCTATTAGAAATATTTTCATGAGCCTTTTCCCCTCTGTTTTGGTGCTTATCCAGAAAGAAGTCATTGCCTCTTTTATTCATAATTTAGTGTGATTATCTGTCACTGTCAACAAAAGGGTTGTGACAGAAGGTTGTCCTAACATAAAAGGCTTTTTAGCTGGTGGTGGTAGGAGTCTCCTGTTGCTGGTCCATCAGGCTGCAGGAGGGGACTGGATTCCCACCCACTCACGGTGGAAATAATCTGATGGGAGCCTTTGAGTGTGGAGCACTTTCTTGGATGTAGATACACTCTTCAGAAATTACTGGTTAAATTTGGAAACTCTAGCTGACTTCCTTCCCACCTGGCCCAGTGTTAACCCTTCGTTAACCATTGCTGGTCCCTCGGTCCCTTAGCAAACATGAATTTTTATTTTCTTTTTAACTCTTTGTAGACCGTGTAAGAGTAAAGAAAAACTGATAGAGACTCTCCATGGTACAAGTCTGCCTTTTTTTAACACCAGAAATTCAAGATAAGTACTGTGAAGCCAATACACATCTTCTTCACTTAGCTTTGTCACAGGACTGGTTAATTTTTTTGAGTGTGAGGAAGTGAAGCCCTATAGAGGAATCCAGCATTTTTTGCCCAGCTCATAATTTCATTTATTAGGTCTTTTGCAAACCTGTTTTTGCCTTGATCCAGCTAGATCACTTGATGGTCTATCAGCAATTTGACACCTTCTTCATGCTGTCTAACCCCAGCACTTCCCAGGTGCTTCAATGATGTTTCATCCCCTTGATAAAACCTGCTGTGCTAACAAGGCACTGATCCATGCTGATACCTACAATTGCTGTAAATAGCTTCACATCTCTTGACTGTTTTGACCACTAGTGATTAATAAACCTTGACCAAAACTTGGATTTAGTCTTATAGTTACTTATGTTGCAGCATCTTTCTATCACAGGTGGTACTACAGCTTCGTGGCATTACCTGAGCTTCTTGCACAGGATACAGGTTTCCTTAATCATCAGAAATTAGTAGTGCACAAATTACATTTGGGAGCCCTGTTTTGAGAAGGGGGTTGGGTTGGACCAGATGATCTCCTGTGCTGCTTTCCAACCAAAGTTCCTATATGATTTTATACTGAGGTTTTCTCTTAATACTTTGGCTGTTTCTTCTTTCCAGGTTATTGCTGTTACACTGGTTGTTGCTGATGGTGTGTGGATCCAAAGCCATTCCTGGGTATTCAGCATTGACCATTAGTTTAGTAGACCAGCATTTATTTATTACTCATTACTAGTAATTACTTTGCCAACACAACCGGAGGTCTTCGCTTGTTCGTTTGTCATAGACTTGACTGAAAATTGTTCATCCCTGAGATTCCTCTGCCCAGGCTCCATGTATCTCATACTGTTATTTCTTTAGCTGCATGCCCACATTGTATGAAATCCCTATGGTATCTACTGCAGAGGCTGGAGTTCGTTTCTGGGGGGATTACAGGTCTCCTTGTTGGGTTTTGCATCTTCTTGGTGCTGTTAGTCCCTCTCTCAAGCATCGCCCCGCTTCACTTCCACAGCTCCAGCAGCTGGAGTTGGTGTTCTTCATGTGTTGCAGCAACCCAACCAATTTGATTTCTTTGATCTGGCTGTAGTATTTTTTTTCAGAGAGGTGGAATTTGAAATTTAAATTTACACTTGTTTAGAGTTTGTCCTCTTGAATGCATTTTTAGTTAAGTAAATCACTTTTCCACTGTAAGCTGTTAAGTAGGGAATCTGCAAGCCATATCTAATAGCAAAGGGATTTTTTGCAAGGATGATGATGAACACTACACAAAAACATGTTTTAATAAGGGTGGAGGTCCACGGAGTGATTGGGAAGAGCTGTGTTGTCTATCTAGTGTATGAATGGGATGGAGGGAAGAGTGGCTAGTGAGGGTTTGTTAGAAATTGAACTGGGCTGTTCCTTGATTTTGCTGGCAGAAAACGTGTCCCGTTGTCTGTACAACACCCTGTGGCCACACGATTTGCCTCTCAGGTGGGGAAATAGGTGGGGTCTCTTGGCACATCAGGGACATGCGGGACAGAGAGCAGAGGCGAAGGTAATACCTCCTTCCCTTAATTTTCTGTGTCTATTTTACCATTTTAAAAACCAGCAGTTGACTTTGGCATCTGTTAGAATTTGGAAAGTGATAAAATGCAAATGAAGAAGCAGTTGCTGACAATTTTATGTTGCTCTGTGTGTCCCTTGTAGTCATACGTGTATCAAACCAGAGAGTCACGTTTCTTTTTATACACATTTATTCCTATAAATTGGCTATCTGGTTTATTTTAGTTTCTTAGAGATTCTGTGTGCTTTGCACAGTGGGTTAGTCTCTAGAGGGTATGTAGTTTGAGTGACTTTACTTGATATACGTAGATGTAATTTCAGAGCAGTAATACCTGCCAAGGAGAGGAAATCTGTGCTTTAGTAGTTACCTTCTTTTTGTGTATCCTTGTTTCCAGGGAGGTAGAGAAATCCATATCCATATTTGTCCTTTTTAAGGAAGGAAATGGGAAATCTTTCTATGGTAAATTTTAAAGGAAGATTTTAAAAAAAAATTAATCCAAGAAATTGCAGATGCTTTTACTTTTGTAGGGTGTTGTAAGCTTGACCTAGTTTTGAGTATCTTTGAGGCTTGAAGTAAAAAAAAAAAAGGGGGGGAGGGGGGGAAGATTAAAAAAGCCTCATTTGAAGAATTTAATTCTGGAGACATTCCAGCATGGGCTACTATTTCACATACATATTTAATATTCTTAATTCATATTGAGGGCAAAAAGAGCATTGTTGTAGTGTTACATATTATTTAGATTAAATACACTGTTTAAATTGAGCACACAAAAGGACACCAAAGTGTTTATAAGTTTATTTTTGTTCTCAGTTGTTACTAAAGCTAGTTAAGGGGGTTGAAAAGTGTCTCATTTGCAGCTGTTTTTTCTTCCTGTTGCCAAATATTGTCATTCCCTCTTCTCCCCTTGCCTCCGGGTTTTGAAAGGAACCAAATTAACATGCCTGTCCTTATTAATTATGTTTTCTATTTGCCCAGTGCAATATAATGACAAAACGAGTTTCCCAATGTACCAATATCTTTATGTCAGTGTAGCTCTGTGAATATTATTGTGCCTTTCTCTTCCTCTGCTGAGTCCAACACAATTTTTTTTATTATTAGTGGGGTAGGGTCTGAGGAATAAAGAGACCAAACAAAGTATTTTTTGAAGGTGAAGAGTCTTTCTCCCTATTTGGTCCTACTGCTTTGGCCACAGGAGCTCAAGTGGTGCATTTAGGGGAGTCTCTGGTTGAGGCTGGTGTTCTTAAAATGATGTTATAGCTGCAGCTCAGACACCTGTTTTCAGTGGTGCCCAGGGTTAATGCTGAGGTTTAGCTTCAAAAGGTTTTGAGTATTTTTTTTCCCATGATATAAATTACTTTTTGCTTATTACACCTTCTTTTTGCCTCTACTAGTAGTTTGCTTGCCACACGTTAAAAAAAGTAATGGTGCAGGTTGAAACTGTAGACATAAAATCAACAGTAGCCTACACAGATTTATAGCATGTAAATTATCAGACTGCAGGGTCTTTTTATAGGATTATTTTTAATGAGGTTAATAGTGTTGCTCTAACAGTCTAGGTTTCTCTATGACATTTGACTTGATACTGTGCAACGTTTTAATTAGAAAACTAGAATGATACAAAACGAACACTGTAAAGATCAAGTGGATTAAAAATGGGCACTTTGTAATTGAGAATAATTTTTGTCTTAATCCTCGTTGACGTTTTTATCTGTTATACGGAAAAGAACTGTAAAGACATCACTGATGATGTTTGTAGTTGAGACAAAGATGGAAAATACTGAAGAGAAGTCATAGGCACAGATGGGTCTGGATCATCTGGTTTAATGGGGTTAATTTAATATATGATTTAATACATTGAAAGATGAAGTCTTATGTGCAGAAGCAAAAGCTTCATGTCATACTTACAATGATGGGTGATCTCGATAAGCAGCCACTCCAAAGTAGGATGGCTTGGCAGATGAGCTTGAGCTTCCACAGCTTGCTTTGAACATCTGTGGCCAAAATGAGATACTGCTTCTGCTTCAGGAAGAGGGAATTGCTTCTCCCGTGGGACCAAGTGGGACTGAGGCAAGTGGGTGCTTCCATCAGGTGGGAAAAGTTTTGGAGAAGTTACACAAGGATGATTTGAAGGCCTGGGAAACATGTCATCCGAGACAGAAAAGCGATACCTTGATAGTCCACAAGAAAAAAATAAAAGTCCAAGGTATCATAAATTAGACAAATTCAAGCCAGATACGAGGTTTTAATTTTTAACCCCAAGATTAAATCCTCTTGTTTTTCAGTGCTGAGGGACGTGCAGGGCATAACTAACAGAGCCGAGAGGGCAACGGGATGAGTGCGCAAGAGTCTGAGGACACATCTCGATGCTTCTGAGCAGCAGAAAGCAAAGGTCCTGTCATCTGCAGCTCCCTGGACAGGAGTTTGCAGTGATAGGAACATCATCTGGTGGGTTTTGCTCAGAAAGGAGTGGAAGGGCTTTAATTTGAAGTCTGAGTTGTAAAAAGGAAACAGAAAAGATGAGGGTGAGCTGTGCAGTGGCAAGGCGGAGAGGAGGGCTGTGGAGAGAAGGGCTGTGGGGAGTTTTTCTGCCATTTCTGAAGGAGAATGTTGATGTCTTAAGAAAGAAGAAGCAAGCAAACCCAACAAAAACCACGTACATCTTAAATAGTGACACTTCCTAGATGTGGGGGGAGAAGAACCCATTGAGCTTCAGAATATAACAAGAAAAAAATGAGCAGCTAAGTAAATGTTGTGTTTCTCTTGCGTGCTGTACTGAACTTCAGGAAGCTTTGTGACCATTCCCTGAAAATCTTTACTCTTCAGAAATTTTATGTAGTTTAGCTGTTCTCACTCTTGAGTTGCAACAGCTGAACACAGCCTACTGTGCCAGTGCTGGGAATGCTTAATTATGGAAAGCAACTGAATTCAGCTGCCCAGGGGTCAGGGCAAGGGAAGCTCCATTATGGCATCTTCAAATTTGCAGAGAGTTAAGAAAACAGGATGGGAGCTGATGAGTTGGATTCCCACAGCCAGTCCCTCCCCTGGGGTCCACAGCAGCATGGGTGGTTTGGCATGCAAGTCAGATTATTATTTTTATTATTACTTTAAAGCTGATATTAAATCAGAGATTGTACAAGGGTTTCTGCCAACCAAAACAAAAATATTTACAATTTAAGTGGGGCCCTTCAGGGGTGCGTCAGAAATGAAAGTTTCCAACATTATTCAAGTATACATGAAACAGCTGGAACTGGTTTGGGTTATGTTCGTGGTGTTTCGAGGTAATGCTCTATAAAATCAAATATGTTTGTTAGTTTCTTAAGCTTTCTGCAAGAATTTGACTAGTACTATTTAATAAGCAGTTTGCATTCAGAGATCTATCCTTTTGTAAATAATATATATTGCAGTTTGAATGTCTTTGTGACACATATTGCTGTAAACAAGTCTGAAAATAGAGATGGAATCTTCTACTGAAAGTCGAGACCCAATTAATTTCACTTGGAAGGAAACAAGCACTTCAGAGAACTGTATTTTGAGAATGAAGTGCTTATTATTGTTAAAAAGCTGGGGGATATCCTGCTTAAAAGAAGTTGGTTTGCTGGCACCCACCCACTTTCCGTTCCCTCCCTCGCACCAGGGAGTTGGGTGTTGTTTTTGGTGCAGTCTTATTCCCTTTGTGTTCCTAAAGGTTTTTTTGCAAAGCAAAAGGAGTCCTCAACATTTGTTAAAGATAAATGTGGTAGCGCTACAAAAATGATGTGAGCATCGCAGGTAGGTGTCACCTCTGGATATGCTCAGATCATTTTCACAGAAGAAATAGACTGGTTTGCATAAGACCTCTCTTCACACAGCGCTCTATCTAATTAGGAAAGTAAAAAACCAAAGCAGATAGATGAGAAAAATCAGCACAGGGATTTTTATTGGAAGCGCCATAAAGTTTGCAGTGAACGTTTTGGGAGGATGATCGATACCCAGCGTTCATCGTGAGTCTTTATGGTACAGGCAAAGCTGATTTTTCACTTTATGGAAGCAAATGCTGTCCAGTTGTTTCCGGAAGGCACCTTTTGGAGGTACATTTTAAATAATTGGAAAGCTTGAAACACAATTTTTCTCCTTTTCAGGGATTTCCTAAAATACCTCTCGTGAGCTATTTCTTTTTGTCTTGAGGGAGGAGGCAGTAAAGGAGTTGCCATGGCGATGTGATTCTGGTTCCATCACCAGTCAATACAGCAGTGCTGTGTTACAGGCCTGGCCCATCTGTTCTGCTCGGTGGAGACCCCATTCAGCTGGAGCTTTCTTTTGTGTTTGCAAAGTGGGGTAATAAGTGACCTTTTAATGTAGGTGGAATCGCTATGTGGGTGGAAAATAACTTCTTTCAGATGGGGATGCTTCCTTTAAAATGGAGGTGGAAATAGGTGGGTTTTTAAAAATTTAAAATAAAATTGCAGGAAGCTTTTTAGATACAATATTTGTATCATGAATAATCTGCAAGTCCAGTTCAGAATTGCAAAGTGCCCATTGAGCCCAGTGCTTGAATGAGCAAACACGTTCTGTGTCATAGTGCTGGTTTTACTCTTGGACTCTTAACTTGGGCTGCCTTAAAAAATGGCAAGTCATGAGATTATTTTTCTTTTTTAGTTGCCAGTGGTATTTGTCACTGAAAACAAAAAAAAAAAGGGAGTAAGGATTTTCCCACCAATTAAATCCCAAACAGTAGCACCATTCATGGCTAACCAGAAAGCCTTTTGCTGCTCCCTGAGGCTTTAGCTTGAGAAGGGGAGAAGCACCTGATGGAGGAGGGAGCGATGCCCAGGACTGCTGGAGTGCTCGGCCCTCCCGGGCTGGAAGGAAAAATCAATCGCCCTTTGCCAGGGTTTTGTCACCCTGACCCTGGGTACATCTCAGTTATTGCCTTTCAGGGAAAGACTCTCTTGTTTTTCTCTAAGCTACAACATCCTGTGCTCCTTGCCTAATTTCCCAGAAAGGGAATCAATGCAGAGTGTTTATCCTCCCTGCGTTTGTTACCCTCAAGTGGTAAATGTTAAAGTCTTTGTTTTTCTACTTTGAAAACAAGATTGTTTTCTTAAACATATACTAGTAAGAGTGTGCACAATAATGGCACTGTGGCAGGCACAGTGCAATGTATTGTGAGCATCCACAAGCTAAACAGTTGGCAAACTTCTGATAAGAACCTTAAATAATCTGAATTTAGGCAGACCTCAAAACCGTTAAATGCAAAACGCAGAAAAATACAATTCGAAGCACTCAACTCGATGCAAATGAAGGGGAAAAAAAAAAAGGGATTTCCCTGTCAATTCTCCATCTTCTACATGTCTCAGCCTTTTTTTTCTTGTGGCTGAATAGGAGGTTGAACCTGAGTTTTCTGGATCTGTCTGGGTTGCAGCACAGAGCAGGGCAAGTGATCCCCATCTTCTGTAGGTTTGGGTTTGGACCACGGTGGCAGCACTTCAGTGGAGGATGAGCTGGTTGCTTTTGTTCACACGGGCTGTCATGGGATTTGCACTTTCATTTGGGTGCAGATGCCTCTCGGGGTCAGTGGGGTTGGGTGTGGGTGTGCTGCTGTGTTAGTATTGACCCACTTGGGGTGGGGGGCCTGGCTGGCAGGGATTGGTAGAGAGCTACGTGGGGAGCCAGATTGGAAAGGAATGGCTGCTATTTGTTACAAAGTGTTAATCAGGAATCATAAGCACCATCTCCATTTTTAATTTTCTGATTTACAATAATAGAATCTGCATAAATGGAGCATTGTTGTATAGCAGCCTTACTCATCCAACTCAGCCTCGGGCTCATAAAAGGTAATTAAATAGTGGTAACTGTAATTAATGAAAAAGGGTGGAACGTGAACTGCAGTGGATCCATAACCAGTTGTGTGTGTTGTTTCACAGGTCACTGGTTAATACAGACACTGATGTGGATGTAGAGCTGCCAAGGGGGTGCCAGCCACTTCTCATTGTCATACCCCATGTCCAATCTAGGTGTAGAAGTCTTGTGAGTCCATCATTCCAGGATAGTTTTAGTACAAAGCAGATGTGCTTGGTAACTTTGATTTTACCTATCTGGGCTTTAAATCTTCAGGGAACAGAGAATCATAGAGGCACAATGGAACTTACTTCCTCTGGACATTTTTTTTTTAAATATAGTTGACTGTTGAGTTACAAAACCATAACTTTTTACAAAGAAAAAATGAGGGTCACGCTAACAAACTGGTTAAGTAGTGACTGTGTTAGTATTCACATCAAGGAACTATATTTCTTATTTATTTATTTTTTTTTAAATATTTTAAAACCATTCGAGGGTGGGCAAACACCTCCCTTTTATATTGAGAGATGCAGGGTTTGGGTTGTGTTCACTGGCTGCTCTGAGCTGCACTGAGATGAGACCTTCAGTTTATGTCGCTGTTGTAAAATTTCTCTGAAGTGTGGTTAATATTATAGTTTCTCAGGCAATAGTTGACCATTGAGTCACTGAGGAGAAGAACAGATTTTTAAGAAACTCCCCCAGCTCTGGGTGGATGATGGTAACTTCCAGGGATGTCTGTTGGTCTTTAGACTTGACTTCCATTCAGTAGCTGAATTTGGGGTAATAAATTAGGTATCCAAAAGACATGACCCTTTTTTGTAGCATCATCAGACTTGCTTATATGGCAGGTTTTGCTTGTTTTTTTTGTTTGTTTTGTTTTTTTTTTTTTAAATTATGTTACAGTAAAAATTCTCAGTTATTATCAAGAAATTCTGAACAGTCAAGAGATGTTTTTCTTCTTTTTCTTCTCCCAGTTCTTTTATATTAAATGAAGTTCTGGTTCTATTAGATATCTTTGGAATTGATATTTTTAAATTCCTCTGTCCTTGTATCCAGGGCCCACCCAGAAGAAAACTCTAGCATGTGGTACAGTAATGTTTGGGTTTTTTGATAGCTTGCTAGGGGAAGATTTTCTGTTTCTTCTCTTATGATTTGAAAGTTACACTTGTCACTCTCTGTGGGCGTTGAGAACCAGCAGCAGCTAAATGCTAACCAAACCTGCTTGCTGCAGGCACTTATTGGTGGGTTTTTTTGATTATTTTTTTGTTGGTTTTGGTGTTTTTCATTTTTATACCATTAATTTCTTGTAATTGCAAGGAAAATGAGGCAATTTATAGAACAGAGGAATTTTCAGGAGGAAAGCCAGCTGAGGAGTTAAACTGCAAAGCTTTAGCCTGTACAGCACGCAGCGATATGGTTAACTGAACTCATAATAAAAGAAAGGTACTTCAGTTGTGTTAATAAAAAGCACAGCAGCCATTCAAGGAAATATTGCAATTTTTTAAGACCAAAGGCTTGGGCATGTGCTTCAGTGTGATTTAATGTGGATTGAAATTGTTTTTCTGAGTAAGTGTGAACTGTAGAAATGAGCTATCTGAACATCCTTGAGTGTATTTTTCACCATTCCATGTGGAGGTGTGCAGCTGTTACCTGGTCCAGGTGTTTCTTTGATTCTTGAAATACCTGTTTGCATGTTTTTTCCAAAAGGGGAATCTTTTTGGCAATGTTATTTAATAGCTGAGTAGATAATTATTCTATTATTGAGATGTGCTTATTAAAACATTTATTTTCTAATTTTGCGTGTTGCTCCAAAAGACCAGGCTCCTGTGTGTGCACATTGAGTGTCTCTGAGATAACTCAAGATGTTGGTGTTCAACCAGGGTTGAACCAGGCCACGTGGAGTGAGATGCCAACTTCAGCTTCCCCTCTGGATGTGCTGTGATGGTGGCTGGGACTTGCAAGGGGATTGCTGCTGGGCATGTGGGTGCCTGTCCTCTCCTCAGGGACCTGAGCACCAACCTGGGTGGAAACCATTTACACCACCTGGACTTGGCCAACATTTTTGACTGGCTGCCATGGTTTGATTTAATACTATTGATTTCCAGATTATTTCTTATTAAGAATGATAATTTGTTCAAAACATAAAAACGTTCTTTCTTCTGTGCATTCCTAACTATCTCCATCTGTGGCTCAAGAGCTGTTTGCCAGTGGCTCCTTTGTTTTCTTCATAGAAAAAATTGTTGATACTAAAATCACTTCAGCAAAAATCAATTTCAATTAGTGTCTGCTCTGTACCTGCTAGCACGTTTTGGGGGAGAGGTGCAGCAAGGGAAACCAGGGTTTCTTAGCTTCAGCACTGAATATTGGTAAAGACATTGTTGATGGACTCCTCAAGAGGGTGGGTATGAAGAAAGAAATAAGACTTTTCATTGACCTGTCTTCTCACATGACTTGCGGAGGGGCTGTTTACAAGGGCGTGTAGCGATAGGACAAGGTGCAATGGCCTTAAACTAGAGCAGGGTAGATTTAGATGGGGTATCAGGAAGAAGTTCTTTACAATGAGGGTGGTGAAGCACTGGAACAGGTTGCCCAGAGAGGAGGTGGAGGCCCTATGCCTGGAAACATTCAAGGTCAGGCTTGACGAGGCTCTGAGCAACCTGATCTAGTTAGAAAGGTTGCTATGCACTGCAGGTGGGGCTGGACTAGATGACCTTTACAGGTCCCTTCCAACCCAAGACATTCTGTGATTCTATGATATAGCTCTTTACACAAAGAGAGAAATATTCCAGCCTGGCTTCTGTATGGAGAAGGCACATATAAGGTACATAAAATATTTTTTTGCTAAGTTTGTGACATCATATTTCAGCTCAGATGAAGTCAGTAGTCTGTTGCAAGACAGTGAAGATCACAGAACTCCCTAGATGATAGTAGAGAGTTTGATTCAGTTTCAAAATCAGGTTGTTGAATGACATGACTGCAGCACTTAGAGAGTTTATAAAAAATGAATTATAGATCAGATAGGGGATTATGTTTGGAAATGTGCACTTACACCTTGTGTGCTGTTGCAGTAAATACTTTGAGTGCGAGGATTTCAAATTAAACGGCTGGTAATAGAAATGTGATTCTGTAATGCCTCTACCTGCTATGGAACTCAAAGTGAGAGACTTCCAAACACCTTTTTGTTCTACATCTTATTAAGGAGAAGTAGTCTTTGTTAAGCAAATAGACAAAGACACATAAAGGCTTCATTAAAACTCTTTAATAATCCCTTAAGATGTAAGTATTTCTTAAAAATCGTGCTACTTTGTGTCTTACAGATGGTTTTTTACAGCTTGTTATTCTAGAATTTTACAAACGTCAGAGGTGTGCATATGAATTGCTAGATTTCATAGAATTTACTTAACATGTGTTCTGATGGGGTTTTGGATATTGTATGCTTCTCTCCAGACTTGGAAAATCAAGACATTTTATTTGCAATTTTGCCTGAATTTTCTGCCAGCCCTTCCACATGGAGACCTGAACCCGTGAACCTGAGAGCTACAGGGTAATGGAAACGTCTGGCTGGTGGGCACCTCACCTGTCGTGGTGACACAAGCCCAGATGCAGCTCAAGTTTGCCTGAGCCAGTTGCAAAAAGCTCTTGCAGGAAGTTTGAATGTAAAGCAGAGTTTTATCTAGCTGGAGATCTCCGTAGCACGAGAAAACACTGTGCCAGGTAACTAGTGCTGGCAGCAGCGTAGGTATCTCCACGTGGTGTTTATTAGGTGTATTTTGCAGCTCCCATGAGCATATGGAGCTGGTTTTAAATAAAACAGCTTAAATGCCCACAGCCCTTCCAACAGCAGCTCCAATTCAGGCTGAACGAGCTGCTTCTGCATTAACCAGCTTCTTGGGTGGCTTTGATGGTTACCACTGCCCTCCCCCAGGGCAGCCCGAGCCAGGTGTGTCCCACGTACGTGAAGGAGGGACGTCATTCTGGATTTATGGATACCAGTGTCCTGTGAATGTTAGCATGTCAGTTGTTCAGGTAAAATGAGCACCATGGGCAAAATAAAAAGATCCTGAGCTTATATATACATATATATTTTAATACATATATATATACATGCACATACACATATGAAAATAAATATGAATATGTGTAACTGTAATATATAAAACCCCATTATATATATATTTCATATAGCCCCTTCAGTATAGGAAACAATAAGTTATTCTGCTTACAGACCATGAATTATTACAAGTAAAATAGTCTGCTGCAGCTGAGTTGCTGCTTCGATTGTTGCTTGATGTGGAAGATAAACTTTTATTAATTAATGTTTTTATTAAGATATTTGTGACTTGCAGTGAAGTTGTGCGATACCAGGTTTTAAGGGTGGGATTTTCAGTTACCTGAGTTTGAAGTATTTTAAGGCTATTTTTTCATTATAGTGCTCTCATTCTTATTCTTCCAGCTGAAAGGAATAGTTATGCAATTAGGCATCTAATTTAAAGGACTAATGGCTCAGATAATAAGAAAAAAATCTGCTTTTCTTGTTTCAGAGTTTATAGTTGAGTGTTGGTGAGTTTTCCCAACTTCATAATTTTTCTGCTGAAATATTAGACCTGAGTGGGGAGTTGATAGCAGGAGAATATTTGAGCAGCCCCAAGGGGCTGAGTGGAGCAGCTCCAGATGGTGAAAGAACTTTTTGATATTCTTGTGTTCTGTAAGGGACCAGTTGCAGTACTATAGTACTTTCATATATTTTAGGAAAGCTTGTTTGAAACATTGGCGCATGTGGAATCTCTTTTGTGCCTTGAATAAAGTGGGCTAGGGGAAGGTATTCTTTGCTTGAACATTGTATTATTATTTTTTTTAATAAGGAAGAAAAATCTGTTTCACGTTTAAGGCTGTTTCGAATTGTCAGAATTTCACATACGCTTTTTTTTTTCTGAAATTACTCTGTGTCAAATTTAATTCCTGACCAGATTCTTCATACCTGTACCTCCTGCTTTCCTTTTAAACCTCTGGAGAGCAATCTGTTTTATAAGATACACCACCTTCTTCAGTCATCACAGCCCCTGCAAGCAGAATTAAGATGCCTTAGGAGGATGCAAAAAAGAATGAAGAAAAGCCGATTTCTCACAGCTCGCCTTTTGCCTCTTTCTGCCACGAGACCAGTGTGCTCCTGTCAAGCCTCCCCAGCTGGGTTATGCTGGGCAGGGCTTTTTCTGCTGGGATTCTCCTTTCTTGTGGGGTGCTGACATCTCTTTCTCTGGTCCTCTCTGACAAGTACTTGGGCATTCCTGTTTTCCTACAAGTGCTCGCCAGTTCTGGGTGTTATAGCTAATTTAGGCATTATTATATATTATTATAGGTTAACTCCTCAGCAACTTGGGTCAGCACCATATATTATTTTTTTCTTGCTGGCCTGGAGCAAAAATCACTGAAGTTGCTTATTTTTTTTTATTTAAAAATATTTTTTCTTTTTAAAATTTATGACATTGGAATTACAAAATGCAAACTAGAAGTTAAATTTTAACTCAAGGCAATAACACATTTCTCAGCGACTTGGAGGGTGCATTCCTGGGGGCAAGGTGGAAAGTGATGGTGGTAAAAGTGGTTGCACAGCTCACACTGGGAACAAGCAACCAAGGAATAAACAGTTGTGCCAAAAGAATTAATGGTGTATTTGTCAGCTGGGAAAAATAATTGTTTTCCAGCGTGTGTGGTGTTACAGCATCAGCAGCATTTGGCAGTTATTGGCTCTTCTCAATGTACAGTGGGAACGCAGGTATAAGCCCTGCAATAGTGCCATGGGAAACAAGTGAAAATGTGGGACCTGGTCTGACACCCTCCTTCAGCTGAACCACAGGTTGCTGTTCTTTGCTTATGGGTATTGTCCCTGTTTATAGGGCTGTTGTGGGTCATACTCACCTGCTTACGTTGTTTCTTGGTCAAGTCAAGACCTTGATTGGCTCCCTCGGGTGCTCACAGAGGTGGAAATTAGGAAAAAGCATTTTATATACCTGTAATTAACATTTTTGACACCTATAACCTGCGAAATCTGGTTGATCAGGGTGTCACCTGTTTGGTTTTTTTTTTAAGCTGCTTCTAACTTTTTCATGTCTGTAAGTATTTAGATTCCCAGCTCTGGCATGTGAGCTGGAGCCTCTCTGATTACCCATCCTGGTTGCTAACTTTAGAGGTTTAATTATCTTCCTAAAAACCCACATGCTGTTACCTTTTTAGAAAAACATGCTCAGTTCTTACGCAGATGCTGTTCTTAAAAATCTATTTTTGTAAACATTTTTTGGGCCAAGAGGTTTCTGATAGCTATATATAGCTGTATGTGATTTCCCAAGGGACTAGCAACAGTAAATCAAGCTCTGTCAGTCAGGTATGCATCCCTCCTGCAGCTTGCAATTCTCATGAGAAAGTCGTGAGAATTATGAATTAAATTATACTTAATTGGCAATGAATTTAAATTCATTCAGTTTATTTCAATTTCTTGTGCTGCTTGTAAAATAATTTTACATGAAGGATGTGGATACTTGCAGAGATCGTGATGTCTCAGGAAACACTAAAATAAGGGTGTTGAATGATGCATTTAACTGATGATTGAAAAATTTGGTTGAGTTTTGTAGGATGGGTGAGAGTATTTACCCTTTCTCCATCTGTGAATAACACAGCCAGTGTAGACTGGAAGGTTGCTTTTACATCTGTGTTTCACACACGCAAATTGTAGTTACTCCCAGTACCTGCTTGTGGCTTAATATCTAATTTTTTTCTTTTTGTATTTCTTCTTAATTCTGCTCAAGGAAATTGGGGCAAAAAATAGTAATTTGTCCCTCTTGGTTACTAAACTTTTTTGTTAGTCATCTATGCTAAGGCGTTGGGCTTTTCCAGTTAAAGTGTGAAAGTTATTTATCAACTGAGATGTAATTAGATTTTGCAGAAGGAAATATCCATAATATATACATATACTAGTCAGGAAACTTAGATGGGCATTTGCAAATTCCATTTGTGCATTCCAGCTGAGAACGACCTGAGGTTCAGTCTTAACAGCCTAAGAATTTCATATCTGCAGAAGTTTTTTTTCCTCCTTGTACAGTTGAGGAGAAGCTTCAGAATTAAAAGGCTCCACAATTAAATCTGAGAAATATGTTGGGTATTTTGGGCACCACATGTATGTCTTGCAAGAGAATCCTTCTCAGTGTTGTGAGTGCTGTATACTGATGCCACAGAATCACAGAATGTCAGGGGTTGGAAGGGACCTCGAGTCCAACGCCCCTGCCAGAGCAGGACCAAAAACTAGGGCAGATCACTCAAAGGTATCCAGACGGGTCTTGAAAGTCTCCAGAGAAGGAGACTCCATAATCTCTCTGGGCAGCCTGTTCCAGTGCTCTGTAACCCTCACAGTAAAGAAGTTCTTCCTCATGTTGAGTTGGAACTTCCTGTGCTTGAGTTTGAATCCATTGCCCCTGGTCCTGTCACTGGGCACAAGTGAAAAGAGGTTGTCCCTGCCTTCTTGATGCCCAGCCCTCACTTATTTATAGACATTCATTAGATCCCCCCTTAGTCTTCTCCTCTCTAGACTGAAAAGCCCCAGGCCTCTCAGCCTTTCCTCATAAGGCAGGTGTTCCAGTCCCTTAATCATCTTTGTAGCCTCTGTTAGACTCTCTCAAGTAGATCCCTGTCCCTCTTGAACTGGGGAGCCCAGAACTGGACACAATACTCCAAGTGGGGTCTCACTAGGGCCGAGTAGAGCAGGAGGAGAACCTCCCTTGATCTGCTGGACACACTCCTCCTAATGCACCCCAGTGTGCAAGTTGTTTGCCCTTCCAAAGTAAGCGAAACTTTCTAGAAGTGAAACTTGCTGAAAATGTGACATTTCAGGCAGACATCAAGTAGTAAAATGTTCTGGTGTATTTGGAGAGCTGCTCTTGTAATGGTCCCGGCTGTAGGTCCTGAAAGAAAAGTCAATGCATAAAATTCCTGTCTCCTATTTGAAGTGGTTTTTTTTTTTTACCTGTTGATGTGAGGTGGACCCATAAGCTTTCACAGAGAGGGGGAGCTGGTAGAGCACTTGTAACTCACATGTTGCAGTCATTGGAAATCCAACTTGCTTGGTTATATATTACTCTTTCTTCTAGGGTTTTAATTTTTAAATTCCATTTTTGTTTTTATTTTCTGTTACGGGAAATTCACTGGTTTATATAGTGGAAGTTAGAAGTCTTGAAGGTTTGAATTGTGGGTTACCAAATACTGAGATACTTTTAAAACCAAGCAAAAAAACCCCAAAACAGCCCTCTTCCCAGTCAGTTGTGCTCTCTATTAACTTTAAGCTCCAACTGAAACATAACAGGCAAATCAATAATTTCTGTTTAATGATGCGTTGGTTATGATGCAGTTGCTGGAGTGTGGGGGTGAAGATCAACCTTTCTTCTGCTGGAATTGTAACTATTGTAACTGTGGAGTGAGCTACCTTTTGAGATATATGGTTTATTTTATGTGGGTGAGTTTGCTGGCCAGAATCACCAAGAAGGCTTTGGACAAAGGGTGAGTGAGGTGGCAAATTCACATATGGGCAGGGAGTTAATCCATGTCTGCATCACATTATTTTATCAAACAGTTAACAAATGCCGTTACAAAAAAATAATGTATTTAAAAAAAAACAACCCTATCCCAGTTGCTGCAGCTGGATAAATAGTGTAAAGCTCGTGCAGCTACTGAATCAAGTTAGAATTTTTTAAATATAGCTGCAGACTTTGCCTAGTTCAGCACCAGTGCCTGTGAAGTGAGTGGCGATGAGTGGGGTTTTCTGTGCTTTTGGAGCCAGGTCTGGAAGAACGTTTTGAGTTCCTGTGATTCTATTTCTGAAACTTTTTGGTAGAAGAAGCTTTTTGACATCTTAATGTTGTGCCAGAAGCCTGTGCAGGCAGTGATCAGCTTACCTGGGGAGGGGGTAATTCGGGAGCCCTTTTGGCTGTGCCTCCTGTCTGTAGTTGGCTGGCGGCATGACGAGACTTCAGCCTCGTCACCATCCCTGCTAAAAGGTGGTTTTAAAGAAATAAAATTAGATTCTTTTTCGCATTCTTGTTCTGGATTGAAGTCTGTAATATGTAGTTTGGATTTCCCCTTGCAAGACTGCTCTTCCAAATGTGCCGTTTCAGTAAAAACCCTCAGGCTCAAAAACATCACGTGCACCTTGAGAGCTTGTCCAACCGTTTCTGGTAGCTGGATAATATGACTGCAGTCACAGCAGTCTTTAGAGCTATGGGATTGCTGTTGAAATTAAACCCAGGAACAAATTACAGACTTTGGCTCTATAAGCACCAGCCAGGCATTAGATGCTGTCTTGTCTTCATGACTTGGTTTTTTTTTGGCACCTTCCTGCATATACAATAGTGACGTATTTGATTATTTTTTTTTCCTGATACATAATTTTCCAACTTGTTTTAACTTCTTGTTATGCATCAGATGTATTACTGCATACATCAAAAACCTTTTACCGAGCAAGCCCTGGAGCTAACACTAATGAAGATGCTTTCTTCAGAGAAGCAACTTCCAACTAAATCAATAATCAAGTCTATGCCAATGATACTTAACTGGTTTTGGGGCTTTTTGAGAAGGGAAGGATCAGTGGAGTATTCAGCAGTGGGGAAAGGAGCATTTTTGGAGGAAAATTTCCAACTGACATTCTACAGGAAAGTAAATGTTGGCACAAATGTTAACATTGGCTTCAGGTGGTTCCCAGGAATATGCTTTCACGCTGAGTAAAGGATGAAATTGGCTAATGCAGTAAAAAGTATACTTCCTTAATGCAAAAACTGAACATTGGTGCTGAATTAAGGTTAAGATATGAAAGAGATAAAAACTTGTGACTTCTAATGTTACATTAACTAAAATATTAGCGTGACTGGTTAGTAATTAGAAGTACATATACTGTGAGTGCAAAAAACATTCTAAAAAAATTTCTGAAAATAATATAATAGAATCATAAAATGGTTAAGGGTGGAAGAGACCTTTAAGATCATCAGGTTCCAACCTCCCTGCCATGAGCAGGGACACCTCACACTAGACCAGGCTGCACAAGCCTCATCCAACCTGGCCTTGAACATCTCCAGGGAGGGGCCTTCCACAACCTTCCTGGGCAACCTATTCCAGCACCTTCCTACCCTCATGGGGAAGAATTTCTTCCTGATGTCTAAACTAAATCTCCCCTCTTCCAGCTTAAAACCATTGCCCTTTGTCCTATCACTGCCCTCTCTGGTGAAAAGCCCCTCCCCAGCTTTCCTGTAGTCCCTGCAGGTACTGGAAAGTGCTATAAGGTCTCCCCATTCTTCACCTTGCATATGTGAAATGAAATGGAGTTAATTATGGTCTGAGATTCCATTGCCAGGTAGGGTTTGCATTTCATAAATTACTTTTTGGAAGCATGCAACTAATAAACTTCTTTAAGATTTGTAGTTTGTCCCATTCCTTCTGTGAAAGTGATTAGAGTACACCAATGCACTTCGGATGTAATTACAACAGAATCAGTAAGTAGTATTATTACTCATCAGAGCCCATCAGTATGTGCTGCAGTAGGCTTCACTTAGGTACTTGTGATTAGAAATTTTTCATTTCCTTTGCTGTTGCAAAGTTTCCCTAAGTTTATTTCTAACTTTCAGCACCTCTTTTTCAAATGCATTTCAGTCTTTAGCACTGTCTGCATTAAAAAAGGGAAATGAAAGTTAAAAAAAAACACAAAGAAAAGCTTTAAGAAGTGTGAAATGTAAACAGTATCATTTCACTGAGGAAAGGACCTGGCAAAGCCTTCTCTGTCTGCTTATGTTGCAGGTGGCTTTATGTTCAAAGCACTGTGAAATACCATGCAAAAGCTGTTTTGAAATCTAACTGTAATCAGGCCATTTGTCTAAAGACATCAGCAATTGTCCTTTTTTTAGCAAATTCTGTGGGACAAACCTAATGCAGTGTTGGCTTGTTTTTTTTTTCAGTTGAGCTACCTTATAATTCTGTAAGCACAGTTTCAGTTGCAACGTTACATTTTATCTGGGGTAGAGTGAAAATAACTTTCAAAAGTGGTTGGACTGATTTTGCACTAATTGCCCAGTGTTTGCTTCTGCTGAAGCTGTCTGCCCTCATAGCCCAAAGATCATCTCTGTCCCTGTGCCTGGGATGCACCTCAGGAGGGATTGGATGGATGGTGGTGGTGGTGGGAGCTCCAGCTCACGCTGGAGAAGAAGCCACAGTCTTGAGAGCCTCACCTGGAGTAGGAGCACAGGGTAATATATTAGGAGTAAGTGTTTCTCTTCTGCTCCCAGTAGGATAAACTACAGTGAAAATAAACCAATACTAGGTAGAACAGTTGTTTTCAAGAGGCCAATTGGCAAATACTGGAAAAAAGTAGATTTCATCAGAGCAGTTGCAGAGTTGTAGCTCGTTTAATGCCTAGCTTTTGCACAAAAATAAGGTACAGCCTTCTAGCTAAGCTTGTAATGGCTGTCCATGTACATCTTGAAGTTGGTGTTATGTGATCCAAAGCAAAACTGAACTGCTTGCCTAGTAGTGGCTCAAGGAACCTTGGGTAGCGGCTTGAGGACCTTCTTGGTTTTCTAACATCTCTCAAACAGAGTCATGTTGGTATATTATAAATTAAAACTGCATTGAACAGCTCTTTTTCTCTTAATCAGGGAGGAATTTAAATTCTGCAGTTAATTGAAGTTAAACTGTTGCAAGACCAAAGTGGGGTTCTCTGTGCCCACCTGTAAGTGGCTTCTCCCCGTGGAAAGCAACAGGGACTTCAGTAGGATTTTGATGACCCATTATGGTGGAGCTGTGCTCAGGGGAGGGGAGCCTGTCCTGAGGCAGGTCCCCCAGTTGCCTAGGGTACTGTATCGGAGGCGAGATGATAATTTTTGGCCAAAATACTCCCTCTTGCACTTCAAAATCTCATCTTTTCCTTACACTGATGGACCTATTTCTGCTTCCAAAATGTATGAGGAGCAGAGCCTTGTGGCAAGACTCTGCTCCCTTCCACCATGAGTGCAGCTGGGCTGTGGCACATGCCCGTCTTCAGAAGGATGCTGTCTGTGGGAACTGGGACTGGGATGCCAGAGGTGAATTATGAAAAAGAAGTTGGCAACCAAGGAATGAGCTCTGTGGTCTCTAGGAGCCCAGCAGTCCCTTCCTCACCTTTACAATGGAGCTGTTTTCCCTAAAATGCATTATTATTTATTTGCACCTATGTGAGGCATGGAGCAGGCCTGTGCAGCAAATGAAAGCAGAAGCTTATCTGCAAAAGGTGCATGGCTCCAAGCAGCATGTCCCTGTCATTATCTGTACCATCAGGTGTCTGCAGTTACAGTTGTCATGTAATTTTTCCTTGAAAAAAAAATAAAATACTGCTGTCTTTGGGCTCTGCCTGTCACTTGTAGCTGTGGGTTTGGCAAATTCTGATTTATTTTTTTTTTCCTTTGCTTAAAAAGTTGTTTAAAACAATGTCCTTGAAAAAGATTGATCAGAGGGGTTGTGGCCACCAAGGCCTTGCCCTGTCCCCACTGCCCCACTCCCTGTGGGCACAGGGCTGGCTTTGGAGCTGCAGCTGCTGCCAGCTCTGCTCTGCAGCTCCATGGCCCAAATGTTTGTCCCCATTGTTTTTGCTGATGTTACTGCCCATTCAAACAAGGCAGAGCTTTGGCCTCACAAAACCTCCTGTGTCACCAATGAATTTTTTTCTATGACTGTAAAAATTTTCCAAGCAGAAGTGGTTTGGTTTTTTGGTTGGTTTTTTGGGTTTTGTTTTGGTTTTTTGTTAGTTTTTTAAAGTGTTCACACTAGAGGAGTTATTTTTATTATCCTTGGACATCACTCACGTCCATACTGACATCGTCAAGCTGACTGATGGTGAAAGGGGCTGGCAGATTGGGAGGGCAGATTTGAGTAGTCTCTGAACTGTTGTGTATCTGGTCCATGTACTTAGTAGAAGTGATGGGCTTAAGGGGCATTGTTGGGCACCCCTAGAACTTTGGATCAGTGCAAACACCCCCTGTATTGGCTGTAGAGAAGATGTTTTGCTGAGAAGCTCAGGTGAATAGTCAATAGTGTAAAAATCAAAGGTAAATGGTAGTGATCTGGAGTGACAGTAGAAATGAGAATTTTGCATGTGCCAGGTGTAACTGTGTGGCTGGAGCTGTTCCAAAGATGTTAGCCTGGGGCCTACGAGAAAATGACAAGATCAAATTAGTTATTTGAATTTTGTGTTTTCATTTTTGTTGTTGTGCATTGTTATACACAACTTCCTTGCTCTCCCCCATGCCAGGCTGATGTGTCTGCAAGTATGAAAAAATTTTGTTTCCAAGCAAAACTGAATCAGTTTAAAGTTGCCCTGTGAGGCAATTATATATTATTCATTATATTTTGTAAACTTCTGTCAGATCCTCCTGCTCCTAAGAGGAGTAGTAGTTACAGAAGTTTGTTTCATCTCTTTCATCAGTTGTTTCCTGGCTTGATGCACCATCCAGCAGGATCCCAGGTAGCAGGGAACAGTCTGGATACGAACAAGTGCTTTGCTGCTGTGGCCTTTGGTCACCCCAAAATCTTATCTGATTATGTCATCATAAACATTGCCTGACAGGGGGATGATGGCATAAGGAATATGTTATGTATCATTTTTAACAGTTATGAAAATATGGAACAGTTTTATTATGGGATGCAAATACAATATTACTCATATTTCATTACTGGTATGGGATTTAGTAGTCAGATTTCTTACTTGGTTAATAAACAAGGCTTTGGCTTGAATGGTTTTCAGTTCTCTACCCTTGTTAGTCTCAACGATAATTGTTTTTTATCACATTGTTACATATCCAATGACAAAAAAAAAAAGGGCACTCTGGATTGTTGGTGGTAATAGTGTCACATTGTCTTGCCTTGCCTTTATTAAAACCTTCTTTGTCCTATTGTTGCTAAGTGATCTATCCATCTTAATATTTTCCCGATGTCTAAGCTACTGTCTGTTAATAGCATCCTAATGCCTTCTGAATTGACACATTTCACATTATTTAAACTCTGCTTTACCTATTTATCATGCAGAGGTCATAACTCAGTAAGTGAAAGTCACTCAAAAGATTTTTACCTTGCTGTTTCTCACGCTATGAGGAAATGACAGGTCTCGCACGCGCTCCTCGTGCCGTTGTGATAATGGCTCTTCCTCACCCTGGCATCCAAAATGCAGACGAGCTTTGTACATCTGATTTCCTTCTCTTCTGTTTGTCAGCCTGATGTGATACTAAAAACTGGAAACTGGGATGTTTTGTTCAGCTGTTCCTGGCCCTGAGAGGAGCAAAAGATGACCTGGCTGGGGTGGCATCCATCCTCGCCCAGTGAGACTGTCAAGTTGGTGCTTGCTGGGGCTGGGATTACGTGTCACTCAATCTTGTCAAAAATTCTATGAATATTCAATGAGGGTTTTAATGTATTGTCATAAAGGAAGCAATTTCTGTGTAGTCATATTAAGCATGTTGTCATCTATGCAGTTTAAATACGTTGTTTTGCCCATGAAGTGACCTTAGGCAATTTTTAAATGGTTCTGTTTTTTTTTTTCCATTTGCCTTCTACCAAATAAATGAGTCTTACCTAATAGAAACAAACCTAATATGGATCTAACACATTTGTATAGGGAGAAGCACATTCTAATAAATAATCAGGGTATTATTCCCCAGGATTTATCTTTCCTGATTATGCTTACACAAGAAGTGTGAGATATGGTCAGGTAGGCTGCGGTCAAGTTGTTCTCTAACTGAGGTTTCATAATGAGTTCAATTTTCAAAGGGGAGCCTGTTAATTTAGCTCCATACTTCCACTGCTGCTGATGTTTAAATCACTGTAGTCTTCATCGTTGCATGTTCAGGTGTCGTTTAAGCTTCATTGCCCAGGCGAGCTTCTCATTTGCATAGATAGTGCATGAGTATATTTTGTTGTATACAAATTATTGTGGGAAAACCAATTGAGTGTTAGTAAAGTATGGACTTTGAAGTTTATTTTCCTGTGGACTTTCTAATTTGCAGAACTTTTAGAAGGGCTTATCCCTGTACATAGGTGATTATTTTTTTTTTCTACAATATGTCATGACTTACCCATTTTTCTTCCAAAATCAGAACAAACTGTTTGAGGATATACAGAATGTGGCATTTTAAACTGAAAAGTGAACAGCAGAGCCTTGTTAGTTATGCCAGTGATTGTACTGGGAACAACAGGTATATGTTGGATGGACTGGAATGGTGGGATGTCTGATGTGCAGTGAAATCAAGGGGGGAAAACATTAGGGTATGAAAAGACTTTGTTATTATACAGTTCATTAGAAAACCTGAAAATCCTGAAAACAAGAGAAAAGTATATTTTGCTTTGAAATTATTTGAGAAGTAGACTACTTATTAACTCATTTAAACAGCATTTTGGGCTGGGAATGGAATGGTATATCCATAGCTCCAAAGCCTACCTCTGGGCTCACACTTTAAAAATTACCTGGAAAAATTCAGTACCTTTTATGTTTGTGTGAGAAGATGAAAGGATCTGATTTTTCAGAGGATGGATTATCATCACTTCCAGGCCCAAGCAGTAGTTGCTTTTGAAAAATAGTAATTATTTCTAAGGATACCAAGTGGTTTTCTTAAAAGTGATTGTGTTGGTACACCACATGTCCCAATACTGGAGGAGAAGTTTTTTGCCAGTTTTGCGAAGTGACATTCACAGCCTTGAGCTTTGCAGCTAGACTTGAGAAAACTTCCCTTACTACCTTCCCAGGGTTGTTTCCTCTCTTCTATAAGAGCTGTCAAAGTAACATAGTGATAGGAACCTTGCAGGAGTTGATTTTACTTCAGGTACTTCATGCATTAGTTATGCGTGTGACTCGTAATGCTCTTTGGTCTTATCCTTTGCACATGGATAAATATGCTGAACATATGGATACAAGTAAGATGTGTTTATGGATGAATGCTTTGGTGTACTTCTAAAGACAGGCTACAAGGTATGTTTTATTAAAAGGCAAAGGTACCCATTTGTAAATAAACAGGTAATCCTTGTTGGAAAAGTGTGCTTTTTGTTTGATAAAACCATGAATGACTGAATTAAAGAATTATTTTAAGCTAGGATTTATTTCTTGTTCATATTGGAACTGGAGTATAGGAGAAGAAAGAACATAAAACCTCGTGTACTGTGATATGAGTCAATCCCTGGTGTAATTGATATTTTCTATAAATTAGCTAAACAATCAGAAGCAGATGCCCACCCCCAGGACCAAGGGGTTAGACTTGGGGAGGTTGGTCAGGTAAGATAGGGCTGTCCTTACCTAGAGAGTCAATAGGCAATGAGTCCTTCAGGACTGTTGAATAGTGCAGCTCTATGAATGTATGAGAAGATCAGTGTTCTTGGTGGGTTAGGCCAACTCCAGATGAGGATTAGTTGAGCTGTATCTGTGACAAGAGTTTTAGACCTTTTTTGCACTAAAAACTCACATCTATGCTGCAGCTGTGCCTGGAGGGTGGGAAGGGTCAAGAGCCAGGGCAAGAAGCATGGAATCATTTGGGTTGTAAAAGACCTTTAAGATCATCAAGTCCATCCACTAACCCAGCACTATGAAGTCCACCACTAAACCATGTCATAGAATCATAGGATCATCCTGGTAGGAATGGACCTTGAAGATCATCAAGCCCAACCATAACCTAAATCCACCCACCATAACCTAAACTACCTGTTCAGTGCTCAAATCATGTTGCTAAGCACTCTATTTCTTTTAAATGCTTCCAGGGATGGTGAGTCCACCACCTCCCTGGGCAGCCTGTTCCACTGTCCAGCCACTCTTTCAGTAAAGAAATTCTTTCTAGTATCTAGTCTAAACCTCCCCTGGTGCAACTTCTGGCCATTCCCTCTTGTCCTGTCATTATTCACTGGAGAGAAGAGGCCAACTCCCACCTCCCTACAACCTCCTTTCAGGTATTTGTAGAGAGCATTGAGGTCTCCTCTCAGCCTCCTCTTCTCTAAACTAAACAACCCCAGTTGCCTCAGCCTCTCCTCGTAGGACTTGTCCTCCAGGCCTTTCACCAGCCTGGTAGCTCTTCTCTGGACACGGTCTAGCAACTCAACATCCTTCTTGCAGTGAGGGGCCCAGAACTGCACACAGTATTCAAGGTGTGGCCTCAGCAATGCCGAGTACAGAGGCACAATCACCTCTCTACTCCTGCTGGCCACACTATTCCTGATGCAGGCCAGGATGCTGTTGGCCTTCTTGGCCGCCTGGGCACACTGCTGGCTCATGTTAAGTCAGCTGTCAACCAGCACCCCCAGGTCCTTCTCCACCATGCAGCTTTCCAACCACTCATCCCCAAGCCTGTAGCTTTGCATGGGGTTATTGTGACCCAAGTGCAGGACCTGGCACTTGGCCTTGTTACACCTCATACAATTGGCCTCAGCCCATCGACCCAGCCTGTCCAGGTCTCTCTGCAGAGCCTTCCTACCCTCAAGCAAATCGACACTTCCACCCAGTTTAGTGTCACCTGCAAACTTACTTAGGAAGGACTCAATTCCCTCATCTAGGCCATTAATAAAGATATTGAACAGGACTGGACCCAAAACTGAGCCCTGAGGGACACCACTGGTGACTGGCCACCAACTGGATCCAACCCTGTTCACTACAACTCTCTGGGCTTGGCCAGCCAGCCAGTTTTTTACCCAATGGAGAGTGCACCTGTCTACTCCATGTGCCACCAGCTTCTCCAGGAGAATGCTGTGGGAGATGGTGCCAAAGGCTTTACCAAAGTCCAGATAGACAACATCCACAGCTCCTCTCTCATCCACCAGGTGGGTCACCTGATCATAGAAGGAGATCAGGTTAGTCAAGCAGGGCCTGCCTTTCCTGAACCCATGCTGGCTGGGCCTGATCCCATCTCTGTCCTGCACTTGCCATGTGAGCGCACTCAAGACGAGCCTCTCCATGATTTTCCCTGGTACTGAGGTCAGGCTGACAGGCCTGTAGTTCCCAGGATCCTCCTTCAGGCCCTTCTTGTAGATAGGCATCATGTTGGCAAGCCTCCAGTTGTCTGGGACCTCCCCTGTTATCCAGGACTGTTGATAGATGATAGAGAGCAGCTTGGTGATCTCTGCCAGCTCAGTACCTCAGCATTCCATCTCTATGTCCTTTAAGTGTCTCCAGGGATGAAGGGAGAGATGCTAGTGTAAGTGGTACATCCAGCCTTGACTCATGCTTTACTCTGGCTCTGTGGATGCCTTTTTCTTCTGTAGTCCAGACATCAGAGACATGGAGGGAAAGAGTTGGGCTTTACTAGTGGAAAATACAAAGTCCCACTGGGTGAGTTGGCCATGCTAATTTTCATAAATAAGTAAAGGGCCCAGTTTTGTAAACACAACACATGTATGTTTGATCGTCCCCAGAAGAACAGCTTTGTGCACGTGTGCAGTCATGTGCAGGGGCCTGGGTTGAGGCAGTTAGTGATTTTCCATCACTTTGGTGAGTCTTCTCCAGTGAGCTGTTCTGCAATTGGAAGTGGATTAAAGAAAAAAGGAGAAAAATTGTTCAGATTGATCATTGCCAAACAAAAAGGCAAGAACATCAAACATCCCCAACTCCTGATACAGGATATTTACAGTATCAGGCAATATGAGTTTTCTTTAAGCTTCATGTTTTCAACAAATTTTTTTAATGTCTCAAAAGCCCCGTGGTAAAGTCAAAGCAGCTTCGTGCAGAATTAACAAACACGACAGTCGTACGCCTGCAGGGCTTTGGATATACATACAAAGTAGTAATCCTGTCTGAAGTGATTTCTTCTGAGTTGCTAAGGAAATCTTTTGACGACTTTGTGTGTTTAAAAGCATTTATTGTTGTGGTCAGAGGAAAAGATATTTTTTTCTCAGGATTTCCACCGAGAAAAGACTCTGTGGCTTTCTGCCGTTTCTAACATCTTGCGAAGTCCACGAGCAATTAGTACTGAAGCCCAGGAGAAAAAGTCGTGCTTTGTGGCTTTACTTTGTTTCCCCTGGCATGTGTGTTAGATTTCAAGACTGCAAAAATTAGTTTTGTTTTTTTTTGAATTCTAAGCAAGCCCAATCAAATTTTTTTAAGCTGGGTGCGTTACATAATTGCACTTGGGTTTTAAATGAGCACGTAAACATTCGCAGGGAAGAGAAAAAAATCTTTACTTGTAGAAATTACTTGTCACTAATTAATATAGACTCTATATGCATTACTTTTAACTTAAGCCTATAGCTAATTGCTGTCTGACTGACTTCTCAAAGACAGACACCTGTAATACCATCAGGTGAAACTAGAGAAGTATTTTAGGGATGTGCACAAATAAAACTGTTGAATAATTAGCAAGCAGTGCATATATAGTATTTTATTCAGAAGGTCTAAAAAGTACTGTGAGCTTTTTTTACCACATGAGAAACTGAAGAACAGAGGACAGACATGAAAGAGCTTAATGAAGACTGGAATTTAACTCTTACTTCTGAGATACATATTTAAAGTTGGCATTGATCATCCTTTTTACACTCACCTCCCTTTCCCTGTGCTGAGTTGCTGGGGCTCTGATAGGTAGCCCAGAGCCTCTGCTACCCTGTGACTCTAAAGGAAAGATCAAAACAAACCCATACACTTATTTTTTTCTCTAAATACTTGTTATTCAATTTACAGTGGGTATTGTGAACCTGAGGAGGTGCTATGAGAACCCTCTCCTGGATGCAGCTAATTTTGTCCCTTAACAATAGGCAGCAGAAAGAGACAAATTCTGTTGTGCTGCCACATCCTTGCTCTGTTATCTAACGAAACAATCCAGTTTGGACTGTTGTTCAGTATACTCCTCTGGAACATTGTTTTGTTTGTAATGTTATTGCATGACCTGAAATGAGAAATGTGGCAGCTGTTGAAGTGCAAAATTAGGTACAGTATAAAAAAAATCTGCAGAAGAAAAATTATTAAGGTCAGGTTATATTTTCCTCTGCACTAGCTTTTAAAACTAAAATTCTAAGGATTTTTGTCTCTTTAGAAATCACACTGGCCTGACAATAGATACAGACTTCTGATTTCTTTATGTTTGCATTCCCTGTTATTATTTAGCTGCCATGTGAATAGGTGTGTACATACCTTATATGATCTGCATATACTTGGAGATCTGAGTTGCACAACGATCTAATAGTGTGATTTGAAATAACGAACGTCTGTTTTCTCTTTCCAAAAAATGTCATTACTGTTCTTTGTACAACATTTGGCACCTTCCTCATCTTAAACTGATCTGTCAGAGGATGCGAGAGACGTTCCCCTACCGCTGAGAAAGGCATTGACTGTTATGATCTGAATACAAAATTAGAAGCTTCCTCTTTTTGCTGTATTTGAACATAAAAATGTTATGAATGGCAGCACCATGTCAAACCAAAGTACTGAGTCATTCAGCTCCCTGTCTCTGAGAAGGATCAGATATGAAGGGAGGAATTTCTGAGCAGAGCAAACCTGTAGTGATTTATTCTACCAGCCCCAAATTTCAAGAAGAACTACCTTTGGAATAATATTGAGCCTGATATAATAAAACTTTTACTGTCTGAGTTAAGTTCCTATTGCAATATGGATTTTAAAGAAGAAAACTTGAGGATTACTGGAAGATTCTCCCTATGTCTGTCATTCATAAGAATACGAGACTTTTCCACCCATTCCAGCCTTCTTCATAGTCAAATTTATATGTGCTTTTGACAATTGAAAAATCAATTTGCAAGGCGTAACTAAAAAGTAAAAATCTCCTCCTTACTAGCTATGCCTGAGCTTAACTTTGAAGACCCCAAAAGTTATCAGCATGGCAATTAATGTATTTCTTCCAGAGTGAATAATATCTAAGGAATGTATACATTTCCACTGTGCATCTTTAACCTACTTAAACCTGTGTCATAAGCTCTGGGTGGTGGGAGGGTGACATCCTTCACCTCTGCTCCCCAGGGCCTCAGGTTGCCCCAATCATGTGCTGATTGGGTTCTTCTGGTCTGCTGCAAGCCCTAAGATAGATGTACCACCAGCCACCTAAACACAGCATGTGTGTTCGTGGCTTATCCATCTCTGTGTGGAACACTCGTGTTGAATCATAGCTTTAAAATTATTAAGTTGTTCAGCAAATTTGTTTCAATGCTGGTATTACCATTGAATAAGTTGCTTTAGGAGCTGGTGGCACCTAGAGGTTTTTTGAAGGGTTAACTGTGGTGTAAGTATATGTGGTGGATGGACTAAGGACCTCTTTAGATCCCATCCAGTCCCAATTTTTTGATTCTGTGGTGCAATATGATTCCCTCAAGGGGAGTAATAAAAATGCCCTGGAAAGACCCTTTTCCTTAATAGAATTTGATTTATTAAATAAGTGCCTGGATTCATGTAACTCTATATATTGATAATCTATTTGTACACAGACTTACAATGGTTTTAAAGTGTAAGAAGATCCTTCAACTTCTCGTTTTTCCTTATACCATTGAGAAACAAAGGAATTTGAAAACTCTTCATGCTCATAATAAGATTTTTCATTTGCTTGAATGCATAAATGAAAAAATAGGTTTTTAGGTTCACATTATGGGGGGGGGGGGGGAATCGCCCAATGAACTCATCAAAGTAAAAGACAAGACAACTGGACATCTGTATAAATGCAAAGACAATATCTGGGTAAAATTTCATGAGATAGATACTGATAAATATTTTTTCACTTACTTTTATCTCCATTTTTTTCGTGGTGCAATTCTAGGAGGTGGAGAACACATTGCCTGCTGCTGCAGAGCCAGCAGATGGAGCAAAAGAGCATGAAAGATGCTTGGATAAAAGTACTCTGAATGCACTTACTCCGAGCTGGCAGGTTTTGCTCAATATGTGACCAGTGCCATGGTTTCCCATCTGTCTAATCCAGCTCCCAGTCCTGCCTGTAGCAGTGTTCATGGCTTGCTTCAACTTTCTTTGTAATGACAATTTCATCCCAAAAGGACCCAGGTTGACTTCACTTTTTTTGTGTAGAATGTTTTAATTTTTTTTTGCCAGACTACTTTCTGTATGGAAGAATGCTCATGGGAAGGGACTGATTCAGTTTTCTCTTCCAAAGCAGTTTGGCTTTCAGGCAATTTGGAGTTCTGATCTTGTCTTAGATGTCTGTGATGCTAATACCTGAAAGGAGCCTATGAGAAGGCTGGGTAAGACCTGTTCACTACGGCATGTAACAACAGGACAAGGGGTAGTGGTTTAAAATAAGCTAGAAAAGGGTAGATTTAGGTTGGACATCAGGAAAAAGTTCTTTAATATGAGGGTGGTGGATCACTGGAAGGGGTTACCTAGAGAGGTGGTAGAGGCCCCATCCCTGAAGACATTCAAGGTCAGGATTGATGGGGCTCTGAGCAATCTGTTCGAGTTGGAGATGTCCCTGCTTATTGTAGGGGGGCTGGACTAGATGACCTTTAGCCAACCCTTCCAACCTAAGACATTTTATGATTCTATGTTGTGATTGATGAATTCAGCTCAGTATCTCTGTTATTTTGGGTCTTTTTTTAATTACACCGCAAAAAAGACTTGCAACTGCGAGGCTGCTGTTAACTTCTAAATTGAGCTCCAAATCCTCCCTGCTTGTGCATGCTCCAGGATAACCATTGCACCACAGGCACATGGGAATGCTGCTTTGGGATTTGGGAAGGCTGAGGGGGAGTGCTTTCCCACCCCCAGCCTGTTTGCACACTCTGCAAATGGAGTTCATCGTTAGGTCTCTTGAACATGCAGATACCACATTTGCAGATGAGTTTTGGTGTGCCTCTGGTTCCATGTTTCACCCACTAAAGTTTAAAACTAGGTTGTGGAGTTGGTTGTGGTGGAACAGGACCAGGATAGCTAGGTGCTGCTAAGGATAGCAGGATGCTGCTGCCAGGATTAGCAGCAAAACTAAGACTTTTTTAGTAGGAATAAAATATTAATTTTTTTTTCCTAAGGAGAAGGTTGAGTTGTAAATCTGTTCTACTTGGTCAATGGTAACCATTTGGGGTTTTTTGACATCTTTTCAGCTCTACAACCACTCATTGTGTAAGCAAAGGACTATTTAACTGAAATATTGATACCATTTTCAGTGGAATAAAATGGTTTGGTCAGAAAAAAATTATATATGTGCATAGGGGAATGGAAACTTACCTGTCCTTGTGCATAAGAATAAAGAGCAGGAGACTTGTTGGGGTTTCTTTTTATATTTTGAGCCTATTGGTAAAATTTATTTTAACTGATTATGTGCTAAAATTGCTTCAGAGACAGCATCACTGGGTGGGATTTTATTTCTACTAACGTGGGCACAGTTCTGTGTGTGTACGCACAGGTTGTGCTGTACTTTGCTGAAGGCAGGTGGCTGAAAACAGAGGAGTTTCCATTGATAAACCATGACAAACACTGTACTTTCTTCTGTGGGTATGAATTTAGATGTTACTCTCTTGTTAAGCAACAATTACTGAACTGTTGAAATGAGTGCTGCCTTTTAGTCACTGTATTTACTGTGGCTCTTTAATTAGGAAGAGATTTTTTACTATGGGGGGTGGTGAGACAGCAGCACAGGTCACCCAGGGAAGCTGTGGAAGCCCCATCCCTGGAAGTGTTCAAGGCCAGGTTGGATGAGGCTTTGAGCAACCTGATGTAGTGGGAGGTGTCCCTGCCCATGCAGGGGGGTTGGAACTAGGCGATCCTTAAGGTCCCTTCCAACCCAAACAGACCTACAATTCTATGGTTTGTATCAGTTACATATATTTTTACATATAGATATATATATATATATTTATGAACAACCTTACCAAAAGTATCACAGTCTTGATGAGCTAGTGTGAGACTTCTTATTCCAAACCAACTTCAATCACAGAGGACTGTTTGTGTTGCAACTGGTACTTCATAGTACCAACAGTAAATTCTAGCTGGCTGAGTTAGAATTTAGTGAAGATCCTCCGGATGTTGGGAAACCTGTCATAGTCTTGCTTTCAGGCATTCTCCATTTCTGCTAATTTATTTTGCATTTATTTTGCTTTTACATGAAGTGCTCCCCCTCGTTCTGTACATCATTTGATACCTATGCAGCAGTCTTCCTCCTTACTTGAAAAGAGGAAAGACTCAGGTTGCACCTGGGTTTGGTGGAAAATACTATTTTGCTGTCTTAGCAAAGTGCCGTGGCAGTCCCCTACAGAAGCAGCTCTGCTACAGCAGTGCAAAATACTGCTGTGCAAGAAGATACATCCCACCTTCAAGTTAATATTCTTGTTTTATCCTCATTAGTAAGATGAGATGGCTGTTCCCTTGCAATTCATAATAGTAGTCAGATGCCCGTGACTTACATGAGGGTCTCTCACAAAGCTTTAGTTTCTTCTGGCATTTCTGGTATAATTACATAATATTTGCTTGGGATTTAGTAGCACATTGGGAACCTCAGAGGTAACTATAACCACCTGCTTTTGCAGGTGAAGTAGACTGATTTAGTTACTTTCTTGGTGAGACAGAAACTATGTTGGGAATAGAATCGTAGAATCATAGAATGGCTAGGGTTGGAAGGGACCTCAGAGATTGTTTAAATCCAACCCCCCTGCTTGGAGCAGGGACACCCTCCACTAGATCAGGTTGCTCAGAGCCCCATCCAACCTGGCCTCGAATATCATCAAGGATGGGGCTTCCACCACTTCTCTGGGTGACCTGTTCTAGTGTCTCACCACCCTGACACTGAAGAATTTCTTCCTAATGTCGAATCTAAATCTCCCCTCTTCCAGTTTAAACCCATTACTCCTTGTCCTGTCACTACATGCCTGTGTAAAAAGTCCCTCCCCAGCTTTCTTGTAGGCCCCCAATAGAAGCCAGTGCTTTTAATGCTCTATTTTATGTCATCTTTGCCAGCACCTCATATTGGTATCAGCAATAAGACTATTGTGAAGAAATGAGAGCTGAAGAACATGTTAACTTCTGGCTGTGTCAGTCTGATTTAAAAATGTCATGAAGTATTATCTGCTACGTTTCCTCTTTTGGAAGATATCTGGGCAGAAGAGCGAGAGTGGTTGATGGAGTTCTGGGCCCCCTGTACTAATGGAGGGAGGTCACCACCCAGCCAGGCTGCAGTCGGCAGTGGGGCAGGAGGTGGATGTGCTCTAGGTGTTCATGCAGGTGTGGATGTGGATCTGTGCTGTCTTTTTGCTAGTCTTGAGGATAATTTTAAAAAAATGTGAGCTTTTCAGCTCAGAAACTTTGAAAGAGCAACTTGGTGGCGTCAGCTGGGCCAAAGAGTTTGAGCACTTTGGAGGTGTAGAAAAACTGGAGATCATGGGTACAAACACTACTTGTATCTTTCATCTTCAACCAAAGCGTAAGTGTTCTGGCCTGGCAAAGGTGAAAAGCCACGTCTAGAAGGGTATTGGAAATGAACAGCCCCCAAGGAATGTGAAAACAGGTTGGGCAGGGAAAGAAAAAGTGGCATCTTGGAGGTGAAGTGATTAAGAGACAGTAAGCAAAAGTCAAGCTGACTTCATCTTGCAAAAAAAATTTTAGATCAAAGCTAGAGTTAATAAAAGAAAATCAGGAAAATAACAAGTGGGATTGCCTTAAATCTGGATGAAGTTAAGATTAAATGCAGCTGATTATCTCCACAATCCCTCTTTCCTTTCCCAGAAGGATAATGATGGAGAAGATGGCTAATGGCAATGAGGACAGAGAAGCAACAATTACTAGTTGGAAAATACTTGATGCACAACCAAAATTTGAAGAGAAGGGGAGCTTATTGAAAGGACTGCCAACCTGTTAGTCACACCTCAGTTCCATCCTTTGGAAAGCGCTTTGAGGAAATAAGTAGTTTCTGATCTAGCAGATAGAAAAGGCACAAAGTATAGTCTGAGTTTACTAAAAATAAGTAACTGAGACTTCCACTCAGTCTGAGCTTCACTGAAGTGCTTAATAAGCATCACTTCAGGAAATTGTTAGTGAAACTGGAGATGATGAGAATTACTTAAAGAATGAAGAGTGTGACAGGACTTCATGTAAAGAAAAGTAAGGCAGAAAGAGTGTTTTTAGTGATGTGTAAATTTGTCTTAGTGCGTGCTTTAGTTAATATTTTATTTAGTGACCTTGCAGGAGGATTGATTGAATGAAATTTGCTGAGAATAGGACATAGACAGAATTACCAATGTATAGTAAATGATCAGAATATGCAGGAGGAAGATGATGAAGGTGGGTAAAAGAGAAATGGTACCAAATTTCATACCAGGAACTGCAAAGATATGCACCGAGAGGCTACTTTTATATATATATATAGTTATATATAGTTATATATAGTTATGAGCTTCCCAGTTCATATTATTTCATTGTTTGAAATGGCAAAGGAAGAGAAGATACTGGTTGTGGTAAATGACTGCAGGTTAACTGCAAGCCCCTAATGAAATACAGACATGAGAGAGTCAAGCATGGTGCACTGTGTAAGAAACTTCTACTCAAGAGACAGAAATTGTGATGTCATTGAATCGGCTTTGGTCTCATCTCTGACCCTGTGCGTTACCCCTGTCATCACTTCCACAAATGCAGAATTCATACTGGGACAAGGCAGGGAAGGTCTGTTAACATGATGGAGGAAACCACGGACACGTGTGTCCTGAGAAGGTCAGACAGAGTGGCTGGCAGCGTGGCAAAATGTGGGCTGAGAGCATGTATATGTTTGCTGTCTGCAAGAATATCAGAGAATGAAAGAAGTGGGGAGTGCGAGGAGTTATTTCAGCTGGGTGCCAGCATTAGCATTAGAAATAAATTGATGTAAACTGACAATTACTACTTTTAGGCTTGATGCTGGGAGGCTTCTGACCATGGGTGATTGGTCTGACAAACACAGTGGGTCTGGACACAGAGCTGGCTTTAAAGTGATCTCTTTTTTAAAAGGGGCTTACATGAGCTAAGTGTGAATACTAGTGGAAACTAGAGCCAGTGACCCAAAAGGTCCCTTTCAGGCTTATGTACTCTACTCCCAGTAACATCCGAATTACACTATGACTTAGACTGAGTTAATAGAAACCTTTTTGCATTTATTTATCCCGTTTCTGGAATTTGCTGAACCGACTGGAACAAAAGGAGAATAAAAATCAAACAATGTTTGAGGGTTCAGCCGCCCATTACTAACTCTAAGTATGGTAATGTGACATTATAAGGTAGTCATACATTTTGCAAAGGAATTGTGCTTTCATGCTTCTTTGAGCAAAGTTTCAGGTTGTCTTTGCCTTTAGGATATGAGATTTTTTTTTTCTTTCTTTCTTTATTTAAAGCCCTAAACAAAATGGTAGAAAGCACCACTCTGTATTAGGATATGTCTGTGCAGCTGTGCAAAAAGAGATAATGGCGTATTCAGCTTTTGGCTAAGATTCAGGACTTTTCATCTGTCATCAGAGGTTGAAGCAGTAATGCAAAGCGATACTGGAAAAGTATTCTTCTGCTACAGTGACAGCAGCATTAAAATCAATAGAATAGGGGTTTTTTATAATCACTATTACAGTAAAAGAATTAACATGCCCATTAGTTGTACGAAAGCAGGAAATTATCTGGTTGTGCGCTTGTTTGCGGTGTGTTTGGTTTCAGAAGGCTTTGCCTTTCTTCTAAGGAACAATATATCCTGCCTAGGGCTCTGAGGGCTTAAAAACATAAATATTAAGTTCAAGATCCATCCACTTTTTGGAAAGGATGGGCGTTAGGGTATTGTAAATCCCTTAAACATACTGGCTATAAAGATTACATTGGCCACGTGCTCTATGGTATATATAGGCATGGGTGTATCTGAAGGTAAAATCCGTGGTGATACATCTCTGTGAGCAAAATGATTGCTAGCTAGAGCTGTAATAGGGTTGCTAACTCACTCTTTGTCAATTGTAAGGTTTCCCAGTATGGGTTTGTGGTTGTTTTTTGTTGTTTTTTTTTTTTTTAACAAGCTCTATTTTTCACAACCTTATTAGTGAAACGTGAAAACTGGTTTCAAGCTGAAAATCTGATTTTTAACAATGTTTTTTTTTTTCTCCCTATGGCTAAAAAGAAACATTTTCTTTAGCTCTTACCTGATCTACATGTACATTTTATTTTAACTGGCCTGTAATATGTTTACCTCCTGCAAACCTTTTTATACAAATAATCTATATAGTTATTTCATATTGTACTTTAGTTTATCAAAGCAAGTAGTTTTATTAAAACCAGATTTAGTAAAATCAGAGAGTTAGATACCTACTTACTTTCAAAGGCTCGGTTTCATTAGCTTTCTGGAGATTATGGAGGAAATCTATGGCATTAAAGAGAATGGCCAACTTCTTATCTTTTCCACAAGGTTATAAAAATATTTTGTTACAGTTCTTCAAACACAAGTCTGTATTGAACTAAGACAATACTGCATTTATTACTGAGGTAATTCAGGCTGTTGAACTGTGGTTTCCAAAGGTGAAAGGCTGACACATTAACCCACTGATCTGCAAGCATATGACAGTTGGTGAAAAACGTTATATATCATTCTCCAAGCAGAGGAGAGAGTGGCAGAGAGCAAGATAGAATGGAGCGGAAACAAATGCTAATGTCAGCTGAGCCTTTTTAGCAGAAAGTGTATTTTTTATGTCAGGAGGCATACAAAGGAGCAGTTGTGGTCTTTTGGTGGTCGTGAGAGATTTTCTGAAGAAATCCTGGGGGTCTAAATCATCAGTTATCCAAACCTGCCTTGGTTACTCTGGATTTGATTTCAGAAAAATCTGTCAGTTTACAGCAAGAGACACCTGAAGAGTGGTTCATTGATCGCAGAGTTTTTGAGTGGCCATTCTGTTTGCCTTCCAGCAGTTCCCCAAACCCATTTCTTTAATTTTTAAAATAAGTGCTCTCTGTAAAATGAACTTTCTTTTCCTAGGGTGTGGTGCCTTCCCTGGCCCTGGAAGCTGCTCCTTATCACTGAGTCTTCATGTTGGATGTACTTGTCTGTGGGACACTGGCATTGTTTTCACTAGCTGTTACCATCGTAGCCACAGCTGTATTTTGGCTGTCCTTTCACCTCCCATCCAATACCCCGGGGCAAATGCATCCATCCTTCAGTTAGTTCTTATGGAAGATGGATATGACTTCAGAGCTTATCATATATGAACTTCTGAAACTGTGCAATCCTCTTCATATGTAAATATTGCTAGTAACTTCAGAGAGATGGCTAGTCATCCACCAAAGTGTATTTTTTTCAAAATTTCTCATTTTGTATTATTTTCCTTATTTTCTATGTGATGCTTTCCTTTTTATTAGATTTAGATAGCAACTCTGCTGGTGCTGGATATATGAGATATTTAGCAAGTCATTATGTAAGGCACATTGCTGTTTAAAAAGTCACCTCTGTGATTATTCTGGAAAAATAAGGGGAGTAGAAAATCAGTTCTGGTGGAGAGAGAGGTGTCCTGTTTTTTCAGATCTTGTAATGCTTGTAAAACCTCAGCATTTCTTCCTCCTTCCCAGTAAAGGAAGTTCTTTCACCCTTATTTCAAGGGATTATGCTTCAAAACAGGTTTGGTTTTGTTGTGGGTTTTTTTTTTTTTAGCTGGTGGCACTGAGGTGGATACTGAGCTATTCCTCTTCCTACCTCTGACCAGGAGTGTTCCTCCTTTAACCCCTGTTGCCCATTGCCCTTTCGAGAGTTGCTGGACACTTGGTGGACAAACTCAAGATTCCTGTGAAATTAGTCTTTTGCATCTTGCATAGTCTCTTCTCTACGTATATCTTCATGGACATGTTTTGAAGCCAGGTCACAAATGAGAGTTGTTAATGACCACACTTCATTAGTAAAATAAGATTTTTGGTTTGTTTTTTTTTTCCTATAGCAATGCTGTTAAATGTATAGATGACTTTGCTGTATAGTGATATGAAAATTTGGCATCTCTGATTTATGAGGGAAAGGAAGTGATAGATATATCTCTTCAAGCTCTGAAATGGAGGAGCAAAAAAAAAGCCAAAGGAAGATTTGTTTAGGTTGGTACTCACAAAGGGATCTTCTAGGTTATAAGATTTCATAATACATAAAAAGGAGTTGATGCTTGCTTTGTTCCTTGAGGGACGTGCTTAAGAAAGATGTGACTTCTTTTGGGCTGGGACTTTTAGAAGCTTATTGGTCTATCACTCACATTTCTGGAATCTCAAAAGAGAGAGCAATTTAGATCTTGATCTTGGTTCAGTTCTTTGCTTAGAGAGCACCCAGAAAGGCAGGTTTGCACAGGAGAGCATTTTCCCTGCTTTGTATCCTCCTCTAACATAATCTCAAGGCCATGGACAGGATGCCTAGGGTTGATAGAAATGACATATTCTTCTCTTTTCCTAGTTCTTTTCGTCTGCCCTTCTTTATCCCCCCTCAGTGCCCTCTCACAAGAAGAAACCAAGGACTTTTTTAGCTTCAGAAATGGGCAAGAAATGCTTTTGAAGGTTTTGTAATCCTTTATTGGCTGCCCAGGGGAAATAACAGTTGGTACCCAATTTCTTGCGAGAAACTCAAGATCAGATGGTGTTACAAGACATGGCTTTTTCTTAGGAATCCCAGGACTTGCAGGTAATTCTTGATTTTCTGAGTAATGGCTTCCATGTAGATGTCTGCTTTGCCAGTAAGGAACAGTTTGTAGCTCCTGAAGGTCAGTTCCTCTAAGTGCAAGTATCTGATGTTTTATCTGTCTGTCATGGTTTGACACTGTCAAGAACACAGTACCAGACAGAGTTGGCAGCCCCTGATCATGAGATGTCCTGTGGTTGGAAAAAAATAAATCCAAATGTGGTTGGTGTAAGTGCATATTTACTAAGGGACGGAAGGTTTTGAGCTGGTTAGTTATTAGCATTACTACAGGAGTCTTGGGAAGGACTGTTTAAAATGTAACTGCTTAATGGCTGCCCATTTAGAATAGAATTTATAATGAAATAATGGAATAATTAAACAGTGTATGCAAATGAAAGTTTTAGGAGTGATAAAAACCTCTGGTTTCATGGTATGCGGAGGACTGACAAGGCGAGTCAGAAATAAGTATATTTTTTCCTTACTTGCAGAAAATTTGCTTTTCAAACATCAGATGCTTGGACAACTTCCAGAGTCAGGATGGGGACTAGATGGACCAATTTTCAACTGATTGATCTTCTGATTCCATTTTTACTGAGTCTTCAAAATTTTAATGATTTGCTATCTGCAGGCGTCGGAGTGTTTCTCAGGGTCTGGAATACTGCCTAACTTATGCCAAGTCTGAAAAAAATGATTCTTAAAGCTTTTCAATTTAAAAAATGATAATTCATCTGAATATGAGCTGGGAAAGGAGACCATAGCATATTGCAGGCAGTGAGAGGTCATAGCTGAGCTGCTGAGGGATCGATCCCTTTTAGACAGGAAGAAGAAATAGAAACTCTGTCCTTAAGGGTTCAACGTAGGTAGTGGAGATAATAATTTGAGAAACTGGAGTCTGGGGCATTTGATTTGGTATGCTTAAATGTGTAGCTTTTACTCATTTGGATGGAATCAGTCCAGTCATTTTAATGATGAAAACCATTCCATGGTTCTGTGCTAAGTATTTGAATGTCTGAAAATGTGTAAATCTCTAGGTTAGATATTTACAAGTAAGATGGGAAGCAGTTGGTATTGCTAAGGCAGTTGTGGAGTTTTTTTTGCCAGACAACATTACTTAAAATAGCTAATTTGCCTAGACTGAAGAAGCCCAACATTTAGGTGTGATTTTTTTTTTAATGCTGATTGTATAAATATCAGATGATAAATAGCATGTTTTTCGTAACTATACAGAGTTACACAGGTAATGCTGCTCTGTGTCTTCACTACCTGCTATGGAGTTTTCCTTCCTTCATCTTTTTTCATTGGCAGCCAATTTTGTGTCTGGGGAGGGGAGAGAGAGGAGTGGGAAGGCTGAAAGTAGAAGTGGCTGAGGTTTACTTGGAGAAAAGTAAGCCTTTTTATTTTAGGAAAGTATAGTTTTCTAATAAAAATAGAAAAGGAAAAAAAGATAATTTCCTATACAGACTTTACTTAAAACTAAATATAAGGGTGTTTTTTTCCCCTAGTTAAATAGGCATGTGCACTGTACATGACGTTTTCACCACTTCAGTTACTTTTAGAGATTTGTTTGTCAGACATTTAAATAATTTTCTCTTGGTGTGATTAAAACTTATTTTGACTTCAGATGGCTTTGTAGAGAAATAAGTGGATAGTTTTTAAAACTATTGTCCCTAAAAAAAAAATAAATCTTATATTTGAAGGGTTAATTTATTTCCTAAATTTAAGAATGTAGCTACTTATTTACGTTTATTTCATAGGTATATGTAATAGGAAATTGCTGTTTTAAAACATAACTTTGTCACAAAAATATAAAACACTAATAAGCAAGTACCTTGTTACGACTTTCCAAAGCTAAAGAACAATGTACAGCAAATATTTATATGGTGGAAACGAATTTATTGCCATCTCAGTGTTAGAAATTCTCCCACTGATGTCGGTGGAGAGCTGAAGATCTCATAAATCCATTTTATGATATGCAGTAGTGTTTTATCTGCCCAGTTGGATAAGGAGAACCCTCAGGGGTTTAATTGGTGCTACGCCCACCTGTGTTTTGGTGGTGTCCATTGTTCTGGTTCAGTCACACTGATTTATATCCTCCAGACCTATTTCCAGGGCCACATTTTAAGAGGGGTTTTTTATACAAGAGGTAATCAGGTGCATTGGGAGGTAGTTAGGCACGGTATAAATACCAAAATGATGAAGTCTGCAGAGTTTTTGTGGTCTGAAGGTTTGTGTGGTCAGCTAAACTAAGTGCCTGGTAATCAGATGTCTGAGGTTCACATCCACACCAGGTATATACCTGCTGAGGTCAGACACTGGCAAAACCAGAATCCACAACAGTGGGGGAGTTACCTGGCCACCTATAGGTGCCTGCAACATACATCATAGAATCCTAGAATGGTTTGTGTTGGAAGGCACCTTAAAGATCATCTAGTTCCAACCCCCCTGCCATGGGCAGGGACACCTCCCCCTAGACCAGGTTGCTCCAAGCCCCATCCAACCTGGCCTTGAACCCTTCCAGGGAGGGGGCAGCCACAACTTCCCTGGGCAACCTTTTTCAGTGTCTCACCACCCTCAGAGGAAAGAATGTATTCCTGATGTCTAACCTAAATCTACCTTCTTCCAGTTTAAAGCCATTACCTCTCCTCCTATCACTACATGCCCTTGTGTATCTGATACAGCTGCATTGAACTCCTGTGTAGGCTGTCACCACGACCACTGCTTATCTCATTCCATCTGGAAGTCTCTGATCAAACAAATTGCTCCCCAAGACACCTATTTCTCTCAGCACATGAGCCCATCTGTGGATGAGCATCAACCCAGAGGCTTCAAGGAGAGCAGCCAGGGCTGGCAGTTGCACCCGGTGCCCATGCAGTAGGTGGATACATTGAACACACATACGAGAACATAGAAAGTAAAAGAACATTGATGTGTATACAGAGAGATCAATTTACTTTACTATTCTGATACTTTATTGAATTTAAATTAAAACAGATCTTCTACAATTTGAACTTTTAACGGACTAGTTATTGTCATTCTGCTGTAGTTGCTCTTTAATGTCATTTCAATAACAATCGGAAAGGGGAAAACAAAATTTATGTGCAATTAAACAGCTGCAGCTGCACCAAACACAAGTGTGTGAAAGTTTCCAAATAGGAACTTTAATTTGGCAGTGATTTTGGCAAAATAATTGTCTTTTTTAGTGCAGCTCAACATCTGTGTGTAGTTTAAAAGTTTTGTTACCTCTTAGATAATTAGCTGCCCCGCTTTCATTGTGTTTTAATGTGGTAAAAGACCCCAGAATAAAATATTCCACCTTTAAAAATAGCAAACTGTGTTGTACTCTTGTTAAATTTATGTGCATTTCCACAGTTAGCCATCGCTAACGGGTATGAAAGTACCTAAGCTGTGTTCCTTATAAAAGCACATTTCAAGTAGTAGTGTACCAGAAGATACGTGGGGAAAAGCAATATACGCAGGTCCTTTCCACACCTGGCTAGGAAAAAAATGTGTTGTTTTTTGAATTGTCACTGAATCCCAGTGTAATGTGCAAGTGCACAGTTTTACTTGGAAAAAAAGTGTTGTGGTTCTCCAAAGATGGATTCTTTTTGCTTGAAGAAGGCAAGCTGCAGGGATTTTGGGGTGGATGGCTTTGCGAGTCTCCTGTGTACAGCAGCCCCTCTTAAAAGCATTAATTTCTAAAATATGAACTTTGACTTTTAATCTGCCGTTTTTATAGATCTTTTTTACAAGTCTCAGTAAATACATGGCTGAGCAGAGCTGTTGTTCCATCAAATCCTTCCATACTAGAAGCAGGGGGGCAATTTAATGAATCTAATGGGAGACCAGCATCAACCAGATGAAATAAATGAGTTACCCAGCAAGCAGTGAACATCTAGACCTTGCTGTCTTGGGAAGTCAGGGAAGTATCTGCCAAAGAGAATGAAAAACAGGCTGAACAAACTCTTGGATGTCTGATCCATGGGCCCTAGGAGCAGGATGTGTGGATGTACCCTCTAATACCCCCCAAATGCAGCAGCTTTGGGTGGTGAGAAGTCAGGGCAGTGGACTGCAGCAAGCTGCAGTTTGAGCATGCATCTGATTTCCAGTGCCCTCACTAATCTGGTCCTTTCTGTACATTAACAGACTAATGTATTTCATATGTATTTAATCTTGTATTTGCAAGTTTTTTAAATACCTGATACCACTGATGTGACCTTTGAAATGTGTTGTATATCTATAACATGAGATGCCAATCCTGGAGTTCTCCACTTAACCTTAATCAAAATTAAGGTTAAAAATCATCTCAGTACTTCAATCTCTAAAACCATTTTCTTTTAAACATCTTTGACATCAGTAGCTTGCTCTAAGGCGACCTGAGACATTAAAACTGGATTTTTTAGGCTTTTTACATCCAGCATTATCTGTCTTGGAGGTGGACAACCTTTCTCTGTCATCCTTTTGGCTCTGTGGGCGCAGAGTGAGGACGCAAAGCCCTACATGGAGGATAGGTTCAGGTCTTGAGGTGAAAATGAATTTAAAACTGCCAGGGTTAAAAATCAGCTTTAAACCATACTTACATCTAACTGTTGTGAAGTGTTAAATCTGTTTGAATACTTTCTAAGTCAAAGAAGCAACTATCTACACAGACATCTCTAGGCAGACCTTCTCCTTTCTCTGTGGCTATTTACTGTGCTCTAGCCAGAAAATGTTGGAAGAGAATTGTCTTCATCTGTTTTTATATTCATATTACTGCCAGGTGAAGAGATTGTTGTGTTGTGCTGTGGTTATGTTCCTGTTCTAAGCCCAAGAGTAGAAAATTATTGAAGTCGGCCTTTCAGGCTATATGATTTTTATCTGCCTACAGCCCTGCTCCAGAAAATTGTTTTAAGCTCAATTAATTTTGCCATTATTTAGCCTCTTGTTCACATGTGTGATAATAAAAAGAAAAAAATGCAGACTCCAGTGAGAGGCTTGTAAGAGGTGAATAATTCAACTTTTAAAAATCAGTTGTAACTTGATTTCTTGGCCTCATATGTGCTCCATCTGTGCAATTAAAGCACCTCCCAGTCTGTCCTCCTGATTCCCAGATAACGTTTAAACTTTTTATTTCTGGCCTAACAATACATATTTCCAGAACTAATCACTTCTTACTAGCCCAGTATTATACTTGCTTAAAAAATGCTCTGCTTGAAGAATCTGAGTGAATTTGGGTTGTAAATGAAGTTAATTGGTGCTGTGTTTTCTCTTTGTGCTTTTGAAGTATTGGGGTAACAGGAGAACTTAGTTTTCTCCCTGTCTTCTACCTCAAAGTGTAGAGTGAAAATTGTGACTGAAGATCTGTGGTGGGGCTTGAGGTAGAGGAAGATGCATCTTGGTGGTGACATGGAGATCTGGAGTATTCTGACACAATTTGGGCAAGTAAAAGTGAAATCTATTGGGTTTTAGTAAAACCTCAGCCATTAGTTCTTGCTTTGGAGGTCCCCCAGCACCAGGTTATTACACATTTGGGAAATTGTTACTACGTGGACACTCCAATCTTGGTGCTTTTCTGAGGCATTCATGTTTGGCTATAGCCAAAGACAGCATGTGGAACTGTCTGGATTTGTGGTCTGACGTAGGACAACAATTATTGTGGTTTTAATCACAGTAGGTATCAGACAGCTGTAGGAAAGTTAAATTCCCTTTCCTACATTAATGACACTGAGGTGCCGGAGTGTGTCCAGAGAAGAGCAACCAAGCTGTTGAAGGGTCTGGAGAACAAGTCTTACGAGGAGCTTCTGAGGGACTTGGGGTTGTTTAGCCTGGAGAAAAGGAGGCTGAGGGGAGACCTTATCACTCTCTGCAACTACCTGAAAGGAGGTTGTAGCGAGTTGGGGGTCGGTCTCTTCTCCCAAGTAACAAGTGATAGGATGAGAGGAAATGGCTTCAAGTTCAGCCAGGGGAGCTTTGGTTTAGATTGGGTATTAGAAGAAATCTCTTCACTGAAAGGGTTATCAAACACTGGAACAGGCTGCCCAGGGAGGTGGTTGAATCACCATCCCTGGAGGTGTTTAAAAGATGTGTAGATGAAGTGCTTAGGAATGTGGTTTAGCACTGGACTCAGTAGAGTTAGGTTAATTGTTGGACTCAATCTTAAAAGTCTTTTCCAACCAGACTATGACTCCCAAGATCCGAGGAAGAAAAGTGACAAAGTATTCAAAAGCAAGTCACGAAGCACAACTGGAAAATATTTTTAAGTACTCAGTTATGCTGTTGGGTTTTAACAAATAATTTATCTTCCCCTTAGATGCATTCATAGCTTTACTTTCATTTCTGTACATAATTGCTTGATACTTAATGAGCTTAATTTTAATAGATTTAGTTACAAGTATTTTGCTGCACTTTCTGCTTAGACTTACAGAACCACTGTTTTTCAAAATTATGTAATAAGTTTATTTTTGATGTATTTTACTATTCCTCAAAAGGTTGAATTATATTTGCATGTGACAGTAATTTCATGACTGTCACAAAACGAAGATAGTTTTATGATGGATTTATTGTGTAGTTTGAGTCATTTTGGACAAGAGTCCCATAGATTTTGATCTATTTTTAATTTAAGAGAAGTCCCAGATTAAATAGGAGAAGCTATTATATATTAATACATTTTTAAAGTATTACACTGATCTTAAATCATATTCTTTCTCACATGCATATTATGTAGACACTGTAATATCAAAAATGAAAAACAGCTTACAGGCTTGAGGAGTAAAGATTGCCAGCATTTATCTGGATGTGACAGAGAGAAAAATTAATTGAAGGCAATGAAAAAAGTGACAGTATATGGTAATATGTTTATCATCCCCAAAGTCAGTAGATTTTCTTCATCTGGAGCTGGAAGTGTAACATATTCTGGTTGTTGTTTGTTGTTTTTTTTTTTGATTCAGCTCTATGAAAGACTGATTTACTTAGGCCTTCCTGGTGCTGCTCTTCAGAGACATTATCGTTTCCCATCAGCTGAAGTGTGCTTTCATAAATTGCAAACGGCAAAACAGGAGGTTTAGGCTTCCAACATGCAGCTCCACATTTCTTTCTTGTTTTGCTGCTAAGCAGGCCGTAGCTCTGACATGCTTCAAATCTGATTTTCTGATTTTTGTGGATAAAAGACATTTCCTAAATCTTTAATCTGCATCTTTATATGCTGCCATCCTTTTTTATTTGCTTTGGTCAGGCTGCAGATAAGTTTGCGTTTAATATAATGAAGCTGTTTTTTACTTCTGTATTTTATTGATGTGAATTATATTTTAGGAAGTTAATTTTGTGCTTTTTTCTTCCCCAAATATGCACAGGTCTAGGATGCTAACTGAGAGAGTACCGTGGTGTGCAGGGCTTTCAGTTGACCAAGCTGGAAGAAGGAGGCTGAATTTCTGGGGTGGTTTTCAGCTATGCAGTCATGTTTCTGATGTGCGCTTGTGCCGAGATCACTTGGAAGCCAACTCAACTGGCTTCTTGTGCCAATGCACTTCCAGTCCTCCCCTTCTCAAGCTGGTACTAAGAACAGCAGCAGTGCCATAATCAGCATTGTTTTCTCCCTTGAGCCCTTTGCAGAGGTCTAAGTCTTCTCTGTTGGGACCCAGTGTCTTTGGGGCTCTGGGATCTACATATGACTGAGCTCAAAGGAATTGCTGTGTTTCAGAAGAGGACTACCTAGTGCTGACTGCCCACCCAGAAAAATGGTAACTAAAGTTACCAGAATCAGAAGAACTTCTAAAATGTCTCTTTGCTGCCTTTGTCTCTTAGCCTAGTAAGGTTAACAGTGTAATTGTCTGTTGATGATAGCAGGAGTGGTACCATGCCTGATTAAAGGGTTAAGGGTAAGAAATGTAGAATAAATATTATTGCTGTTAGTTTTTATGCAATTTTTAATTTATTTTTAGATGTGATGGGAAAGGCATGAAGGAAAACATAAAAAATAGTCTTATTGTTGGCTTCCAAAAATACAAGTCAAGTGTTTTGGTGCTTGTTTTCTGCACAAGTGTCCTCAGGGTCTGGGTTGGGGCAAGAGGAGGAATTCTGTGGGATCCCTTGATACCTCAGTTTGTAGATACTAATTTGAGGGGTCAGATTCTTAACCAGGCTGATACAGAAAGCTGACTGGCTTTGAATTATTGGTTTGGCCAGTGATGGATTTGCTAACGTCAATCAAGTCACTCAACTGGCTGTGCCTTTTTTTCCCTTTGTCTTATCTGCTTCATCTCTTAACGAGAGACATTTGCTCATTCTGAGTTCACGCCATGGGGCTAGGATTTCATCTGGCACATTTAGATGTTACTAGAATAGGGATAATAATAGGTTGTTTGGAAAATTTTTAAGATACCCTATTTCTCAGCTGGTTGATTTTTCCAGCGATAAATGCAGGTTTCCAAGTTAATTTTGGCTTCCCTTGCAGTGTAAGGGCCTTCCATCCTATGCTGAAGCTCAATTTTTCTTAAACATAGAATTTGTACACCATACACACAGGATCCAAAAACCTGCATGTGCACATTTTTATTGGATGAGCTTTGGCTCACAAATGGAATCACACTGTCAGTGTGTGCATGTGAGATGTCATCTATTTATGAAACTAAAAAAATTGTGGATCTCATTTGCAGCCTACTCACCTTTGTTGTGCTTTCAACTGCAGAGTCTGTAGTTTACAAGTACTTTTTTTTCTTTATTAGTAAGGTAGTGGTCGAGTCTTGCAGATTTTCACTGGAAGAAATTCTTGAAATGGTTTAATTTTACCATTACTAAATGCAGTACTGACTCTTTTCAGTACTGTTCAAAATACTTAACAAAAAGCAAAGTTGGTTTCAGTGGTGTTTGGCATTTTGCATTCTCAATGAAAAGCAAGTAAGTTGTAGTTGTACTTTAATACTGGCTTGAAAGCAGAACCCAGTAATGTGGCTTCTAAAATAGGTTTCATTATTTTATGTACAAAATGTCTCCGAATTCTTTAAACTTACTATTGAGAAAGAGAAAAACTTGACTTATTTTTGTACAGTTGTAAGTCTTGAAACTGTTGATGTAAAAACATAATGTAAAACTGCTGTAAAACTAGTATAAAAACATGTAAAAATGATATAGAACTAGTGTAGGATTAACCCCCTACTAATATGATATCACTCTAAAAATAATGAATCAACACTTAGGCTCAAGAATAATGTGAAGAATTAAATGTGTTTGTAAGTACAGTAAATATATTTGTGGACACTTGTAGCAGCTTTAACATACAAATTTGCCATTTTTCATAGGAAATAAATAAATTAGAATAGTACCTGCTTTTAAGGGATGTTGTTCTTACCAGGAAAGCTAAAATAAAGAAGATTAACTGTGGAATAGCAGCACTAGTTTACTTTTTACTGTAATTTCCCTTCAATCCAATAAGCTGTGAGTACCAGGACACTTATCTCATTTGTCAGGATGTCCAAGTTTGTCATCACCCACCTGAAATAAGCCAGCCTGCCCACTGCATTATGTTAAATACTCAGTTGATCAGAGGAAAACCTTCTTGTAACAGGCAGATGGTAAAGAGATCATGGGAATTAAATAAGTAAAACAACCCCCTTATTTATAAGTACATATTGGGGTTTGCTCCGGAGGTCACCTGGTTCCTTGCAGTTGCTGACTCTACAAAAAAAATAAAGTGGATTTTGTTTATTCCACTTGCATCAGACAGTGCCTAAAGTGCAAATTTTGAGTCTGTTTTCCTTTGTTTTTTTTGCAAAAGAAAGAACAACAATTCCAGCTGCTCTGTCATTATTAAAAAAAAATAATAAAAAAATAAAAGGGTATCTAAAAACCCTCCCCCTCCCCAAACCTGCTTGAGTTACGGTGCAAAGTGTGATAACCCTGTTTGTGTTGAAGAGCCAGTGAGGCACCTGAGGAACTGGTCATGTAAATGACCAGTGGAAAATACTGTCATCAAGTTTTTATCAGGCTGTGACTGCTGGCAGTGTGGAGACTGGGCACTGAGGGCAGGAGAAAAGGCTTTTGGAGGGAGGCTGATGTTTCCACCAGTGCTGGTAACATGCTGTGCTGTTTGCAGAAAGCATCCAAGATAGGTTTATATTAAGTGATGTCTTTGAGTATTTTACAAGTCACTCTTCATGATGGTGTCTCAGCCTTAGGCAGAGTCATCTTTCATTTACAGTGCAGCAGAAGCCATTCTTGTGGCTGTTCTTACTGTCACAGAATGATTTGGGTTGGAAGGAGCCTTCAAAGATCATCTGGTTCAACCCATGGGAAGGGACATTTCTCAATAGGTCAGGCTGCTCAAAGCTCCATCCAACCTGACCTTGAACACTTGTATCAAGGGTAATTAAAGCAGAGAGATGCCATCACCACCTGTCCTCTTCACCCTAAACTTCCATTGCAGTGTTCCCACTGCAGCAGAACATTTGTTCCTTCCCTCCCTCTTCCTTCCCTGAACAGCTTAAGGTCAGAGATTTTGGGTTTTTTTTCTTTTCCAAATCTGTGTATTGGGGTTACAGCATCCTTCACTTCATCAGTACCAAAGTCCTGATAGAAGAGTTCTGTGCATCTTACATTACACTCTTAGCAGTTAGCAGTCAAATCCAAACTCCAGATCCATTTTCACTTTCTGATGGCTGAAATATTTGGTTCTTGTCTTCTCATAAAAGCTAACCCAGGTCAGGTGTAGTTGATCAGATTGGTGGGATGGCTAGAGCAGCCCATCTGGGGTTCAGATGCTGATGTGTTTGGGGAGCATGGTGCATGCAGCCAGGCAAGGTGCGGCAAGTTCTGCTTTTTGTATTTCACTCTTGCAGATGGAAGAAAAGAAAATTCAGGACAAAACCCCTTTGTGTCTTTAGAACTTTTACATCTGGCAAGGAAAGGTGGGGAGGGACTTTTTACCAGGGTGTGTAGTGATAGGACGAGGGGTAATGGATTTAAGCTGAAATAGGGTAGATTTAGATTGGACATTAGACATCACAAATACGTTCTTTCCTGTGAGGGTGGTGAGACACTGGCACAGGTTGCCCAGGGAAGTTGTGGCTGCCCCATCCCTGGAAGTGTTCAAGGCCAGGTTGGATGGGGCTTGGAGCAACCTGGTCTAATGGGAGGTGTCCCTGTCCATGGCTGAGGGGTTGGAACTAGATGATCTTTAAGGTCCCTTCCAACCCAAACCCAAATTTAGTTTCTTCTTGCATAAAGATACTTTGTGTCAAAGTAGTCAAATGTTTGGAATATGTACAAACTTCAGTGATTGTATTTTATTTTGTATATAGCACACAAAAGACAATTTTTTAATAATTAATGTATATTCAATATTTTCTAATTTATCATTAATATTTTAAATTACTTATATTTTCTGCATTTTCTTGATACTATTTCTCCATCTGTTTCTAAGTTTAAAAAAAAATTTTGACCCTTGTTCATCTTTTTTTATTTGATAGGCTAAATTTCTTCTGATGCTGTCAGTGTTACTTTTCTTGAAATACTTTTTATTATAACTCCTTGAATTGTTGTGTTGATAGATTGATGGACCACATAGGCTGTAAGAAGAAGTAAAACCACCAATAGTGGGAGTAGCATTAAAGACTTAATTAGGTGAAACACAGACATTTGGTGCCTTTGAGTAGGATGTGTAATGAGGAATTCTAATTCTAATTTCTTTATTTTTAAAAAAAGTACTTATTTGTATGTGTCTAGGTCAATACTTAACCCCCCCATGTTTCCAGTTGAACTCTACCATTTCACAGAATCACAGAACCATCAGGGTTGGGAGGGACCTCTAGAGATCATCTAGTCCAACCCCCCTGCTAGAGCAGGATCCCCTAGAGCACATTACCCAGGGCTGCATCCAGGAGGGTCTTGAATATCTCCAGAGAAGGGGACTCCACAACCTCCCTGGGCAGCCTGTCCCAGGGCTCTGTCACCCTCACCATAAAGAAGTTTTTCCTCATATTTCAATGGAACTTTCCATGTTCCAGTTTGTGCCCATTGCCCCTCGTCCTGTCACTGGGAACTACTGAAAAGTCTGGCTCCATCCTCCTTGAACCCACCCTTTAGATACTTGTAGGCATTAATAAGGCCTCCCCTCAGCCTTCTCTTCTCCAGGCTAAAGAGTCCCAGCTCTCTCAGCCTTTCCTCATAAGGGAGATGCTCCATGCCCCCCATCATCTTTATTGCCCTCCACTGGACTCTCTCTCATAGTTCTCTCTCTCTCTTGAACTGGGGAGCTACTGGAATGTTACTCAGTTCTACCCAGCCTGTTACTGTGTATGGATGTTGCAGATGGAAATAATATTCTAGCACCTGCCTGCCTCTTTTCTTGCCCAGGCTGGGGAAAACTGACATCCTGGCAGAAGAGATTCAGGGTTTGAATGTTTTAGATATATATTTAAATGTTTCATTGTATTGTTTGACAGATTAATTGCATTTTTTTTTTCCCACCTACATTTTGTATTGCATCAGTACAAGCAGTGCTGCACCAATGCCATGGATCTCCAGCAAGAAATGTGTTGAAAGATCTGTTGATTGTAGTTCTCCAAGTGACACAGAACTAATACCCAGTAAGATTCCAGAAGGGAGAAATGGAATATTTGTTTTGCAAACACTCTTTTCTTCCTTTTGTACTCATTGTCAGTTGAGCTTCTTGATTTTTCCCTTGGCTAAGAAAGGAAACAGAGATTAGAGTGGTGATTACTCAGGCACATTGCCTCTTGAAATGTCTTTAGTAAATAATTTAGGAAAAGAATTACTTCCCTGTGTTTGACTGGAGGACAACTTAGTAAGATTGACTGCATTTAATCCTCACATTTGTGTTTTCAGTTATTAGATGTATTTAGTTACATGGCTATAAAGGCTAGCAATTAATAGGTAATGCTTCTGCCTCATACCAGAGTGATAAACACCTATTTAACCATCCTTGAGATGGCCTACCTGCATCCATTGAATGGGTGTTTTGGTACCCAAACACTGGGTTTGTTTTTTTGGCATGACACACACAAATATATGCAGATCTATTTTCAGTAGCCTGGTTCACCTCATCTGCTGTATGGAGTTTAGGTACTGGATGTGGCCTGTAGTGTCTCACCTAGTCCAAGATTTCATTTTCAGTAGGGGAAGCTGCTTCCCCTGCAAGGATTTGAGAGGTATCATTTGACCATTACTGTTCTACATGTATTTAATTTCTGAAGCATGAGGAGCACTTTGTATTTTGCTTTGAACTTAAATCACAAAACTTGTAGGGGTCCTTTCCTTTCCACTTTACCTTCCACAACATTCAACACAATGTTTGTTTGGTCTGGTGTTTGGGAGTTGTATATTCTGTGCCTGTACAAAAAGAATAAAGTCACTATATAAATTATTGTTGCACATCTGGTTATACTTTCTAAGTAGATCGCTTCCTCTTTAAATCCCTTTTAAGCTCCAAACATGCCAGTTACTCAGCAAAGAGCAAATATTTACTTCCTAGAGAATTTTTAAATCAAATTCCACAGGCATATTGCCCATCCCCTTAGTTTGAACATGCAGTGGCCATTGACAGGATGAAATCTCCATGTTCAAAACCAGACAGAAGATTCAAGTAAATCTGATCACCTAAGGGTATATTGTTTTTATGCCACCCTGTGTTGGCATGAAATACGTTCATATTTTTCACAACCTTCAGTGCCAAAATATTTGTGCTGTTAAAGTGAAGGCAGAAATGAGGAAAATCCTGTTGTAAAATCCGTATCATAAATACAAGAATGGAAATCTATGTTATTTTCCAGGAGTTGAATAAACTTCAGTTATGTGGGCTTAAATAAGGTTTTACAAACCCATAGTGTAGCAGGTCTTCAGGACCTCCAGCTCCTTGCCTGTCTGGGACATGCTGATGCAGGAAGTGCTCAGGGTACAACACCTGAGCACTTGCTGTGTGGTTCCTCTGGGGAAGCACAGAAATATCCTTTTGTAAATGGATTCTTCTCACCTGGGTTGACGGAGAGGTCCTGCTGGTTCAGGTGTTGACCTGCATGACCCTGCATCAGTCTTGGAACTATGCAGTGGAATGAGATGCACCAGTAATGGGCTTAGGGTCGTGGAACCCCATTAGCCATGCAGTTGTGCATGCAAGCCATCCACAGAATATTTTTCAAAACTAAAAGTTTTTTCTTTTCCTCGACAGCAATGTTATGAAATTAAGGCTACATTCAAAAAGCAGTAGGTGGGGGGGCCAGAAAAGTTTGCTGTTGAGTTCTGTGGATGATGTTCAGTTTGACATGTAGAAGCAGTGGTTTGCAACAGGTTGGTGTAAGCAATTCCCAGAGATGTCTGCAGCTGCCAAAGGAGAAAGGAGTTATCAGGAGGATTTGGTCCTGAGCTTTGGAACTTGCTCCTTTCCTGATCAAAGCCCAGATTTTTTTATCTTTAGGATACCTTCAAAGCTTGAAGGATGTTTCTGTGAGAGGACTGTGGTGTTTTCTTCATTATTGAGTTGTGGATAGGGAGATCTGCGGGAGTTTTCCAGAGTTGCTGAGCTGTCTAAGATTGTAACTCATGAATTTGTTACATAAATTAACACTTTATTTAGTTAAAAAGTGATCACATTGCAGAATAAGCGGAAAGCATAAATCTGTGTGTGTTTTGAGAGACTGTTGGGTGAATTTTCAGATTTGTCTTTCAGTTTGGTTCTTCAGGAGATTGATTCAATGGAGATCAATTGGATAACATCATCAGGAGTCAACAGATCTCTTGCAGCAGAAGTAGGACATGGAAATGTTATTTCTGCAGGACGGGAGAGTTGTTAAGCCTGGAGAAGCAAAGGCTCTGGAGAGACCTTATTGTAGCTTTTCAGTACTTAAAGGGAGTGTATAAGAAAGATGGGGACAGACTTCCTAGGAGGGCCTGTAGCAATAGGGCCAGGCAGAACAGTTTTAAACTAAAGCAGGGTAGATTTAGGCTGGATATAAGGAAGAAATTTTTTATTATGAGGGTGGTGAAACACTGGGACAGAATGCCTAGAGAGATGGTAGAAGCCCCATCCCTGGTAACATTCCAGGTCAGGTTGGACGGGGCTCTGAGCAACCTGGTCTAGTTGAAGATGTCCCTGCTCATTGCAGGGGGGCTGGACTAGATGACCTTTAAAGGCCCTTGCCAACCCAAACCATTCTATGGTTCTATGTTTGTTTGTTTTTTTTTAATCTCGTATAATTTCATGGAGATTTCAAAATTTGCAATTAGATAATTTTAACCATTGAAATTACGAGCAGCACATCCTCAGCATTTCAATGTGGGAAACACTGTGGAGGAGCTTGAGGAGGGTGAGGGCAGACCTACCAAGGTTCCCAGGGGAGGGTGGCTGAGCTCACTTGCTTCTCTTGTGAAGCAGCCTCTAAGGCCCTCCCCAGCCCTGCACTGAAGGGCAGGCAGGGGAAGTCTTCCCTCAAATGTTTTCCTCTAAAGAGAAATCTAAATGAATCACCATTATCACAAGTTACAGGCGTAGTGATTTCGGGTACAAAACCCACCTTGGCACAGTGCCCTACTGAATTTCTTGACTCCATTCAGTGATTTATGCCAGAAATCTTACCTCTTCTGGGCTGCACTCCTGTGGTTTGGTCCATGTGGTTTGAGATGATGAGCATCAAAATCACTTAGATGAAATGTACTTCTAAAAAATTACCTGAAATTAGTGATCAGGAATGAAAAGGCCATCAGTTTAACAACTGGCATTAGTCTAATAATATTTTATGCATTATTTATGAACAAATATTTGATAATCTGGTCACATTTTTAATCTCTAGAGCAGTTTATTTGCCATTAAATAAAACTAAATGTGAAAAAATATTAGAATCTTATTTCACACACGCAAACTCCTTACTAAAGCAAAAATCAGTTTGTCATCAGTTATACTTGATGGAGTTTTAAATTAACTTTCTTTCATAGGAACATCTAGCAGACTGAACTATATTTAAATCACAAGGTTTGTACTTAGAACATTCAGAAATTAGGTTATTATTTATTATAAAACCCCACTGCATTCTCCTTTCAGTAGTGATGAATGCAAGAAAGAAAAAGTTGTTTCCATCATCAAATTTTCAAGAAGAATTACTTAGCTGTGCTAGTACAATTACTACTAAAATGTCATATATATATATATAAATGGGCCTATAATCACATTTACAAAAATGTACCAAAGGATGATGTTTTTGTGGCTGCCAGAAGATAAGACTCTAGGAAATACTGCTTAATCTGGGCAGTTTGGGGTTTTTTTTGTGTGTGTTTGTTGTTTGTTTTTTTTTTTTAAATGGCTTAAATTGCATTTTTGCACCTACAAAATAAAAATAATATTTCGTTCTGAATAGTCACCTCATGGCTTATATTGTTTAGTATGGATAAGGATATAAGAAGAGGCCTAGGCAGCAGTTAAATTAAGTTTTAGAAGCCACACTCTTCTTAAGAGCTATAATTTTGCTCCCAGTGGGCTTTTAAATGCTACTCACATGCTGCCATCCAAGCCCCATGAGAGATGTCAGTGCTTCTCAAGGTAGGCTTTGTTCAAAAAGAAAAATAACACTTCTTTTTGAATGAAAAATGGAAGCAAATCTTGAGATTTGGAATGAGATGTGGCATTGGATCCGTGGAGTTGTTACACTGCCTCCAGTAAACTTGGAAATCTGAGGGCATGGTATGGGTGGAAGGAGGGAGAGGCTACAAAGGAGGAATTTAGAAATACTGCCCTGGCACGCGGGGATGGTGTTAGGGAAATCAAAGCTCAGGTTGAGACTTGAATGTTAAGGGCAAGAAAAAGTTTATCCTACTGCCTTGGTAGTATCAGGACTGGGAATGTGTTAATGGGGACCTGAAGCAGGAGGAGGTGACTGGGATAAGTTCTGCCTGTCCGAGCGGATTTCAGTGAAAACCTGGCTGGATGAGGGGAGAGCAGTGGACATAATGTCCCTCAGTTTCAACAAGGATGTCAGCTCTCTTTGCCACAGTATTATTCAAGCTGGTGGGAGGGTTGTGATCTGGTTGGGCAACCAGAGGGGTAGCACCCTTGTTGGATGATGGGACTCAGAGGTTGTGTTTAGTGCAGTCTACCTGGAGGTGACAGCAAGTGGAGATCTGCAAGGATCTATTGTGTTAGAAGATTCTGCTCATTAAACAGCAACAGATGAAGGCACTCAGTGATTAACTGGAGTTGAACTGCAGCTTCTGACTATAACCAGTGTCTTCAGATTTCAAAACTTGTATGCACTCGTGAGTTCAGTTGTGTAATAGGTCCTCACTGAAAAGAGGTGAGCATTGACTCTGCTAAAGGATAGATAGGAGTATAGGGCAAAGCCAATGAAGATTTTATTCCCCCATTAAAGTTAATAACACCCTTGTCTTGGAAGGTCTTCCAACAGTCAGGGAATTTGTGAGCTGAAAAAGAAGGACATGGAGTGGTTGGAGTGAGTCCAGAGGAGGGCAGTGGAGATGATCAGAGGGCTGGAGCAGCTCTGCTATGAAGACAGGCTGAGAGAGTTGGAGCTGTTCAGCCTGGAGAAGAGAAGGCTCCAGGGAGACCTATGAGCAGCCTTCTAGTACCTGAAGGGGCTGCAAGAAAGCTGGAGAGGGACTTTGTACAAGGGCATGGAGCAATAGGATAAGGGGTAATGGCTTTAAGCTGAAAGAGGGGAGATTCAGATTGCATCTTAGGAAGAAATTCCTTCTTGGGAGGGTGGTGAGTCACTGGCACAGGTTGCCCAGAGAAGCTGTGGGTGCCCCATCTCTGGAAGTGTTCAAGGCCAGGTTGGATGGGGATCTGAGCAACTTGATCTGGTGTGAGGTGTCCCTGCCTGTGCAGGGGACTTGGAACTAGGTGATCTTTAAGGTCCGTTCCAACCCAAACTATTCTAGGATTCTGTGTTTCAATGAATATCAACCAATCATCAGGTAAAGTATGAAATATGAGCAAGATATCCAGTCTCCCTAAGCTCTGTGTAAAGAAGGGACAAGTCCATACACCTTCACCACCCTCATCTGATCATGGGCAGAAGGTAAGTCCTGGTGGCCCATCAGCTGCAGCAGCAACAAGCTCTGGAGCTCAGAGGACTTTCCAGAAAGGATTGCTCCATCCCAGAGACCATCCCCTTCTGCTTCCTGAGACTTGTATAGGCTGCCCCACTGAGTGTCAGCACAGATGCCAACTTCTCATCCTACAAATACCTGTTTATACCTGAAGTTTGGGTTTCCTATCATTAGCTAGTTTGTAACAGGAGAGAGAGTTTAGCTGAAAGACTTTGTGTGCTAAAAGATTGTTCTTATTATCTGTATTTTTCTAAAAATCGGAATGAGTTACAGGGATAGTTGATTTTGAGGCAGGCAATACTGAAGGCAGTGTACAGTACTGTTTTAAACATTTATTTTATGATGGCATATGTTATTCCTTCAGCTGGAGCAAGCGTGTTAAAAAAAATATGGATTTATTTTACTGAAAAATCTTTCAAATTTTTAATACAGCTGTGAGCTGATGTTTATTTTGGCACTCTGAACTGTACTGTCCTCTGCAGTTATTAAGTGTTTAATTGAATCCTTGTAGTTTTTCAGTTTAGCCACCTGAAAACTGCTGTCTGAATAACAGGGATCTTTGTTTCACGTTCAGAAGTATTTCAGAGAGCTGGGAAGCAGAATTTAGTTTGTATTGATTGGATTTTTTGTGTAAATGGTTACAAATTTAACTTGAAGCTTCAGTGTTAGCATCTTGGAGTCTTGTGTACTTGAATGGCAAATTTTGATTTCAGTAACATCAGGGCTCGGTCCATAATGAAAAAAAAAACAACTTCTTGGTTTTTACAATAAATTGGAAAACAAAAAAATGCTGTTTTCAGGCTAACTTGATTGTGGAAACTGCAAACCAGTGCACAGTTCTCACTTACTTCATGTGCCATAATTATTGCAGGAGTGATTTAGGGTATGTTGTGCTGTTTAGGTCCCAGAAAAAAGGTTTTGTTTTTTTTTTTCTCCAAGAAGTGTTTGATGCAATTAACGGTAGCACAGCAGGGGGGTGATGAGGAGTGAAATCTGTGGCAGACTTCTGTTTAAGCAGGATTCAGGGGATCTGTGGGTGTGTGGACCTGAGCGATGGGACCTCCGTGGCACCACCTGCAGTTTGTTCAGTTAAACACAGGTTTTGGCTGGGTACAGCCCAAGTTGGGGATGAGAAGAGCCTACAGGCAGATGGAGGCACTGACATAGATTATGAATGAATATGGTTGAGATTGGAGTACAGTTACTCAGATTGCTAAGAGCCAAGGAGCTGAGATAGCCAGCTCACAGGGAAGCAGTATTGTCTTACACCCACTGTGTTTAATTCTTCTGTACAATGTAGGTATACCTGTCATTAAAAAAAATAAATGTATAAACCAGACTGGGGTTGATAGTACTTTCTTATTCTAACAACAGTAGCTTTTTCGGTGGTAGAAATGTTTCACTAACAGATGAATACTTGGTCTTAATTTCACATTTCTGTCCTCCAGGTCTCCAGGTGGTTCATTTATTACTGTTTTGGTGATCTTTCAAGAGTTTGTTGGACAGAATTCTGTCATCATTTTTGCAGCTTAGCTTCCTAATTGGCTTTTTGTGTTAGAGTGAAAACAAGGTGTTCTTTTTTTCTTTTTTTTTTTCCCTAATCTGGACTTGCCAGGATTATCTACTTTACCAAGGACCACTCTTCTCTCCTCAACTCTACTCTTCATGTAATAGTAAAATGTTCAACACTGGTAGAAGACAAAAAGTGTCTTAAAATATGCACATGATTCTGTGTGAGGCTGCTTGAGGTGATACTTTCAAAACACAGTAGTTCTAGTAAAACAAATGGAATTTGCCAGGCCTGCATTGTTTTGTTGCCAGCAGTAAGACCTTCAGTTCATTGGCCACTGGGAGATATACCAGTGCATGGGACAGTGCAGTGGGGGGGAGTGCAAACTGCAGGCTTGATAATCTGTTTCCTACAGGGTGTTTTAAGGTGTTTCTTTGTAGGGGAGCACAATAAGCCCTACATACCTGCTCTGACACGAAACTGATGATGTATTGCTGACGTAACTAAGATCTGTACTGCAGATGGATGTCCTTGGTCTCGTTAGACGTACTGAGAGTGACTTTTCAGTTGTAGTGGGATATCCAAATATTTTATGAATTTGCTCTCATGGCACACAAGTGTTTAATAAGCAAATACTAAACGTATTTTAAAGCTGAGGAACCTGGATACATACAATGGGAGTGGTTTAGGATGAGAAGGAACTGATTGCACTTCCTCCAAATCTTGGCTAGTGCCTTAATCCTTCTAATTCCTCCCAGTTATGAGACACCTCAGTTCCCTTTACAAAAGCACTTGCCAGCAGAATTCCTCTAGGCTCCGTCTTGCACAACTTTTTTGCAAACTGAATGGAAAAGATTAGGCTGTGTCATCAGTCAAGATGTCAGCTGCTTAAATTCCAAAAACCGATGGGCAACATCTAGTTCTCCTTGTCAGATACAAGCACAATCTTGCAGTGCCTGGCAGAGAAGGTGCTTAACGGGGCACTACCTGAGCTAAACCCCAGCAAGGTGGCAGTAGCATTGGTACTGAAGAAGTATATATTGCCATCTCATCATCTCTTACCAAAAGCACTTCTGCCATCAACATACCCTGTGTAGAGTGATGAAGGTGCTACAGAAAGTTCAGCTTCAGCTGATAGCAGACCAGGCTCAGAGCGTGTCTGACCTGGCACAGTGACCTGTTCATTGTGAGTCTCCAAACATCTCTGTCTCAGTGCACTTGGGTAGACAAGTGCACAAACCCCAAAGTCTTTGAGGTTTTTAATGATAGTAAAAAACAACTTGTTATTAAGATAGTACCAGAAGTCCCGGAGTTCAGCGTTTCATATGCTGAATGGGGTGTCCTACTGAAGTCTGGTTGAAAACTTACCTAGTCTGTCCCTAGTGCTCTTGGTGGGATCACCATGAGCTCTCTCCTGGAATTTAGCTGGTTTATGATTAAACATCCCTTCTTCATCACAACTTCTTAGTAGTAGTCGCTCCTTGTTAATGGTTGTCATGAGCAGGGAGAAATTTATATCAATAGATGATGCTCAGTGAAAGACAGATCATCTGTTCTGCTTGTTCCTGCAGGGAGCAGAGTAATCACCAACAATTAGTCATCTTTACGTTTTTGGAGCTGTAGCTCCCCAGAGTGTAGGATCAGGGGAGAATTTCCAGGTTACCTTGAACCCCTTTGTATCACTTACATCCCTGATACAGTTGAGCTCCAACTTTTTTATAGCATTTATGTTTGTCTTTCAGAAAGGCATTTGAAATATTCAGGAGATGAACACACCACCAGATCCCTTGATAGTATAGTGAATAACATCCACTTAAAAAAAATATACTAGAAAACAGAGATTTTGAATGATCTTCTAAGCTGCTCTTTCTTCTTATGTCTTCCTCTAAGATTAGGCAGTCCTTTAGTGTCTGGTATTATGCTGTGCTTACACAGCATAATCAAGTTATTTCTCCATTTTTTTAATTGACAATCTGAATACATTGTTCAAGGCGTTTGTTTCCAGCAGTGAGTTTTTCTTATTGTAGCCTTTTAAACATACAAAACATGGATGTCAGAGCTAGCAGCAATAGTTAATTATTTATCATCTCAGTAATCCCATCACAATGGCAAAAATTTCCTCCGTACTTGAATTTAACTGTTTCTTCAAGGAAAACTTCATCTCCTCTTGCTGAGGTGTGGTTCTTGGAGCTCACGCAGAGTCACAAATCAATTTTAGGACTCTAGTTCCCTACTCTGTCAGTATAATACTCTTTTCAAGACTTTCCATCTTGGTTTTATTAAAGCATGCTTTGTTTCTGTGATCTTCATTTATCCATGATCCAAAATGACAGTGCGATTGTGCTGTTGCTCTTACTTTTTACAGTTATTGTTGTTGAGATGTTCACAGCCATTTTGGCAGAGATTTTCTATCTGTGTCCACATCACTGGTGAAGATGATGACATATACCCATTAGAAATATCTCTGTTGAGAGAGTTTTTAATTGACAAATATGTCCTAAGCTAACTGATTCATAATCATTTTAATGTGTGTTTGTTTTTATCAGTTTGGTGTAACATCAACTTCTTAAACCAGAATGTCAGTGGTGCTAACTCAGACACCCTGTAAAACTATAATTTATTGCATCTTCATGGTTGCCTTAGATGAATCTGTTAGATGTTTGTGGATCCTGGTGATAAATGTAGTATAAGACTTGAGGTGATTATTTTCTAGTGAAAACAATTTGCTATTTGGTAGAAATAATCCATAATGTGTAAGCACACAGTGTCTGGATTTCATCAGTCGTTCATTCTTGTTCTGCTGCTTTCTTGTAGGCCAGAGCAAGAAGTTTAGAAATAAATTTTCATACCAGGTCTGCCCAGTTGCCCATGAATTTCTACAATTGGACTTTATTAATTAATTGAGATGATAATCTAGTACTAGGAAAGAGGTATAAAAAAATAATTTAATAAACACCCATAAAATAGCCTTCCAGTAGAGAAAATGGACTTGGGATCTCTTTATTAGCATTTGGCTCACTCCTTTGAATAGGAATGTAGATGCACATCTGCACAAAATTAGAATTATTCTTTCTAATGCATCTGTGTGGGTGTTTTTGCTTTCTGTAGAGATCTTACGTTCCCCACTGTAACTCTATATGTAGGAAGTGGAATATGTAGTACAATTGCTTGGGTCAGAATGAAGTAAAATTATACTATGATACCTTTATATTTTTTGTAGCCTGAGCTGCTCAAAATTGTCTTTTGCAATTACCTTGATTATTTAAATTCTTTGAATGTTCTTTTGAGAGTGATATGCCGTTCTTTCCAGCTCAAATTATTTAACCATTTCTTTCCTTAGTTAATGTAGGGGAGGGGAAATCAATAGAAAAGATAATATTTTAGCATTAGTTGATCCTAGGGTCTCATTTGATTCCAGCGTAGCAGGCTAAGTAGAAAATGCTCTTAGCAATTCTTTCTGTTAGTGGAATTTTGAAAGCACTAAGAGAAATCTTGATCCACGGAGACAGTACAATAATTCACATTGACATATTTTCCCTATTTGCCACAGGGCAAGTGGAACTGTTAATGCTCCTGTACAAAACCTTTTTCTCCTTTTCTTTTAAGAGCAGAATGGAAGCAGTGGTGATCACAACAGTGAATTATATGTAAAAATTTAAGCTACCCTGCAGCCATCAAAAGAATAAGACTCTGAAAATTCACTATCAGTGTGTCTTTTTTTAAAAAAAACACAAAACAAACAAACTGCCTGCACAATGGGTGTATATATGTATTTCCATTGTAGGGTTTTTGTAGTGTTTTGGAGGTTTGATGGCTGTTTTAAGCAAGAAGGCATCGCTGGCATCAGGGAGCAGGTAGCAGTGATTGTAAAATAAGCTGTTTTGAGCTGATTCTAACAAAAAAAATCTTCTCAGGATCCATTCTGTGCTCCACAACACACAGTCAGTGCCCAACGGAGACAGCCGTTCCAGCCTTGTATACACAAGGAATATTTGTTATCCGTTGTAGTATTTTGCCTGCAGCTTTGAGAGACCCAATTTTATCTTCCCTTAAGCAGCAGAAATGATGTCAGCATCAGCATGGTGCTTCTTTCTTTGGTTGTTTCAGGAACTGACAAATTGAACCTTTCGATGATAAATACAGATTCATGTAAAATACGTATAAATTTAAACAACTTTACCTACTTAGTGCAGTAAAACTGCCTTTGAAAAGAGATTTAAATGTGAGTTCCTGAAAAGTTGCTTGGTTGCTTAGAGGATCAGGAAATAATAGACAGTTGCCTGCTAATAATGCCAGAAACAATAATTACAGTGTGAGAACAGTAATGATAGAAAACCAAATATCTATCTTCTCAATGTGCATCCTCTTGGCTGTATGTTACAAAAATTTCCATGTGCTATTAGATTTAAAATTAACTAGAACATTTTTATAGATAAATTAGCAAACATTTTTTTCAATGTCCTTTCCATCTCTCTTCTCCTCCCCCCCCCCCCCTTCTTTTTTTTCTTTTTTTTGGTGTTTTGTTTTGTTTAAGAGAGCCAAGAGACCAGGCTTAGGTCACAAATGAAAGGAGTTTGATGACCTCAGCCTCAGCCCACAGACATCTGTCTCCATCTCAAAACATCCACAGATTTTAGCACAATTGGAAGTCTCTCCTCAGGAAAGATCCAGGAATAGATTGAGAACACTTAACTCTGGGTGTGATTGTAGAACATCAAGAAACAACAAATCACCCCTTCCCACCCAGTAGTTGGTGTTTAGCAGAAGTTACAGTTGTGGTGCTTAAAAGGAAAAACATTTATGGTGCTCTTATTGAACCAAGGTAAGGTGTTGTGTTTTGTTTTGGTTTTCCCTTAGACTATTTATTATCTACATGAATTATTGTTCATTCCTCTCTTGTGATAGTTCTTTCTGATGTGGGTGTCTCTATAATGTTAATCATGTAGGTGCAGCCTCTGGGAAAGACACAAACTTTAACCTTTCTGGGTCATGGGTCTCAGAAGCCACTTTAGTTAGAGATCAGCACAGCACAATGATACACCAAGTATTCTCATTTGTTTCCAGTCTTTCAGGAAAAGCTAATTAATTATTTATACGTTATCGATATACATTTACTTATTATTTCAGCTCAGTTGTCTTTAGCCTCCACTAGTTAATTTAAAGTAACTTCATCATCTGTGATATAACTTGTACTGTCCATAAGGCCTATCGAATCATTTTAATTAACAACCCAATCTGTTACCATGGTAGTATTTCCTTTTTTGTGTGTCTGCTGAACTTTACTCTTCCCGAGGTGATCTACAAGCTTGTGCTGTGATCATTCTTTCAGATATGTAAGGCAACACAGATTAATAAAAGCTGATTCTAATCTCAATTATTCTTCTGTTGGTCCTAGGAATAAATAGGACCCAAAGAAAACATAAGAATTTGAAGCAAGGAAAAAATACTTTGAGTATCTGTATGCCCTAAAATGTTCCCTCGAATGAGGTGACAAAAATGAAAACTTGGAAATTTTTTATTACATCAGTGTTGCAGATTTTTAATAGCTTACTGTGTTTCTTGCGACCTGGTAGCTCAAATGACACATCCATTTAGTGAAAAATCATGGTTGGTGACACAAAAGCAATATTGGATACTCTGCTTCATAAAAAGACAGCATATGTTAAGAGATTGAATAATTGTCTTGATGAAATAAATGAAAAGAATCCTGAAAAGAGTAAGATAAGCAACATGGTGCATTAACTGAAACAGGTTTTCAAAGCTGACATAAAGTTCCAAATCCTATTCTATTCAGTAGCCTTTTCACACACAGAATCACACAGAATCACCAAGGCTGGAAAGACCTTTAAGATCATCAAGTCCAGCCTATGACCAACACCACCACACCATCTAGACCATGGCACTAAGTGCCACATCCAGCCTTGCCTTGAACACATCCAGGGACAGTGCCTCCACCACTTCCCTGGGAAATTTACCTTTGAAAACTATCATAGAAAGTGATTTTATTTATTTTAATGCCTTCTCTTTATGGCTCATGATTAACTTTTTGTGGGCTGCCCACAGTGTCATCGTGAAGCACCAATAACTGCAGCTGTATCCGCGCAGCTGCCTTGCCAGCACCTGCCTGGCACAACAGGAACTACCCTTAAAATGGCACCAACGATCCTGCTGTTGAGAGTAATGGTCATTGGGAGATGGTGGATTTCCCAAAAGACACTTGTAGGACCATGGTTGCCCTGTGCTGTGGTACAAACTCTACCAAACTTCTCTGTCAGGTGGTGTTTTCCTGTGTAGAGGAGTCAAACCGTTCCAAAGACAATGGTTTAGCAAACATTTCCATGAGATGTCATATATCCACAGCGTTTTCTTTATGGAATATGGTAAGGCCTTTGGAAAGGTTATCCAAAAATCTTTAAATAATACCATCCTATCATAACACACAGCACTGCCTTAGTCTGTAAGTCAGATATTTGGCAACAAATACAAACCCAAGTAGCAGTAAATTTGTTGATGCCGATGGTCTCCTATTTGGATCGACTTTCTTCTGTAGTGAAATTGTGTGTTACATGAATAGAAGTTGTATGATCAGGCAGTATCTATGCTAGGATAGCAGTCTGCTTCTCTCTTTCCATGATACAGCAATACAAAAGGAGCTTTTTCAACATACAGAAAGTTACCATCTCGCTGTGTAAGTTGGCACCTAAACTGATGGCCTTGAGGATTTTAACTGTATCCTAAGAGTCCTGCATGAGGATAAGGATTTCTTGCAGGTCACTTTTCAGCTATTGAGTTTTGAGTCTTGAGAATGGGAAGTAAAAAACTTGCACAAGAGTATTTTGGTTTAGTGGAAGCGAAGAAGGTGGGCCTCCCAATAACTGCCTATAAAATACTTGTTAGAAAAATACATACTTACTAGGAGAGGTATGAAAATATTAGTATGTTGCTAGGTATATTGAGGCAGGCAACATAGAAAATGTGTTTCTGCAGCCAATGGTATGTGTTGTACTCATGAAACCTTGCTAGTTTCTTTTTACTGTTTTAAAATCATTGACCTTTCACTGTTCTGGATTGCCTAGCCTGTATATTGTTCCATATGTTGTAACTATGGAATTGATTTTCACTGCCTGTCTCTCTGCTACTGTTTCTTTCCACTCCTAATTTTCCTGTTTTCTTAGAATACAAAGGGCTGTTCATTTAGATTATTATTATTTTTACATAGTTAATAGGATGTTTTTCTTAGTTTGCTTACACAGTTCTGGAAATATTACATTTAATATGAAATTAAAATGAGTTAAAAAATCCAGTTAGAGCTTGCACTTTTTATTATAGTCCATTAAATTTGTTAGTAATTATCTGTAGGCAGATTTTACAGTGTTTCTAGAAATGCATTCAGATTTTTTGATGTGCAGAAGTTTTTCTGTCATTTGTTATGGCTGCTGTGCAAGGTGCAACTGAGTGAAGGGATCTGAAGTGCTGGATGATTGGTGTGCTGCTGTCACGGTGCAGCATTATCAGATTTTAATTGCTGGTGTGATTATTCACTAGAGGTCACTTTTTGCTCATTTAAAGAACCATTCTCTGAACTTGGCACTGGGTGGTAGCGGAGTGCTGCTAGTGCAGGATTTCACAAGGGTAGGGAGCAGTGTTCAATTTGGAGGAGGATGAAATTCAAGATTGATCACTTGTAATCACCCCCAGTAACTCTGACAAAGCAAGAGAGTTTGTTTCGACATCGTAAGTGCATAATCCCAGTGCATGGTTGTGCTCAAGGTCCTTGGCAGCAAAGGGACATTTCACATAACAAACATTGGTTTGCTTTTGGTCTAAGGAGGATTTAGTCCCACCAGTGGGCTCTGTTTGTTTCCTGAAATGCCTGTATGCTAATGCACGCAGCATGGGGAATAAGCAGGAAGAGTTAGAGGTCAGTGTGCGGGCTAAGGGTTATGATCTGGTAGCAGTAACAGAGACGTGGTGGGACAGGTCACATGACTGGAATGTGGCCATGGATGGTTATGTGCTTTTTAGGAAAGATAGAGTGGGGAAGCGAGGTGGTGGAGTTGCTCTTTATGTGAGAGAGCAACTAGAATGTATTGAGTTTTGTGCAGGGGCTGATGAGGGGCAAGTTGAAAGTCTGTGGGTAAGAATTAAGGGGCAGGCTGGTGTGGGTGATACAGTCGTGGGGGTCTACTACAGACCTCCTGATCAAGGCGAGGAAGTTGATGAGGCTTTCTACAGGCAGCTGAAAGTAGCCTCACAACTGCAGTCCCTAGTCCTCATGGGAGATTTTAACTACCCCGATATCTGCTGGAAGACTCACACAGCCAGCCTTTCACAGTCTAGGAGGTTCCTCCAGTGCATTGATGATAACTTCTTAATGCAAATGGTGGACAAGCCAACTAGAAGAGGAGCGCTGCTGGATCTTGTACTAACCAACAAGGAGGGCCTTGTTGAAGCAGTGGTGGTCAGTGGCAGCCTTGGCTGCAGTGATCACGAGATGGTGGAGTTCAGGATCCTGTGTGGAAGGCACAGAATACCCAGTAGGACCAGAACCCTGGACTTCCACAGGGCAAACTTTGGCCTCCTCAATCAACTGTTAAGGGAAATCCCATGGGACAGGGTGCTAGAAGGTAAAGGGGCTCAAGATAGCTGGTCAACATTCAAGGACCACTTCTTGCAAGCACAGGATCAGAGCATCCCAATGGTTAGGAAATCTAGTAAGGGAGCTAGGAGACCAGCATGGTTAAAAAAGGAACTGCTGGGCAAACTTAAGTGGAAAAGGAAAATCTACAGATCATGGAAGGAGGGGCTGGTCACTTGGGAGGAATATAGGGCTGTTGTCAGAGGATGTAGGGAGGCAATTAGGAAAGCTAAGGCCTCCTTGGAACTTAGCCTTGCAAGTCAGGTTAAGGATAATAGAAAGGGCTTTTTCAAATACATAGCTAACAAAGCTAACACTAGAGGCAATATTGGCCCACTGTTGAATGAGGTGGGAGCCCTGGTGACAGAGGATATAAAGAAGGCAGAGGTGCTGAATGCCTTCTTTGCCTCTGTCTTTACTCCTGCAGGATTTCCCCATGAGCCCCAGACTCATATAGCCGCAGAAGTAGTCAAGATAGATGAGGAGTTTGACACAGTAGATGAGGATTGGGTTAGGGATCAGTTGAGTAATCTGGACATCCATAAATCGATGGGTCCAGATGGAATGCATCCAAGGGTGCTGAGGGAGCTGGCGGAGGTCATTGCTAGGCCACTCTCCATCATCTTCGGTAAGTCATGGGTAACGGGAGAGGTGCCTGAGGACTGGAGGACAGCAAATGTCACACCAGTCTACAAGAAGGGCAAGAAGGAGGACCCGGGTAACTATAGACCGGTCAGCCTCACCTCCATCCCTGGAAAGGTGATGGAACAACTTGTTCTTGTCTCTATCTCTAGGCATATCAAGGACATGGGGGTCATCAAGAGCAGTCAGCATGGTTTTATCAAGGGTAAATCATGTTTGACTAACCTCATAGCCTTCTATGAGGAAATTACTAGGTGGATAGATGATGGTAGAGCGGTAGATGTGGTTTATCTGGATTTCAGTAAGGCATTTGACACAGTCTCCCACAGCATCCTTGTAGATAAGTTGATCAGGTATGGGTTTGGTGATCAGGTAGTGAGGTGGATCAGGAACTGGTTGATGGGAAGGAGTCAGAGAGTTGTAGTCAATGGGACAGAATCTGTTTGGAGGTCTGTGACTAGTGGAGTCCCTCAGGGGTCGGTACTGGGACCGATGTTGTTTAACATCTTCATCAACGACCTGGATGAGGGTATAGAATGTACCCTCAGCAAGTTTGCTGATGACACTAAGCTGGGAGGAGTGGCTGACACACCAGAAGGCTGTGCTGCCATTCAGAGAGACTTAGACAGGCTGGAGAGTTGGGCGGGGAGAAACATGATGAAATTCAACAAGGGGAAGTGTAGAGTTTTGCATTTGGGGAAGAACAACACGATGTCCCAGTATAGGTTGGGGGCTGACCTGCTGGAGAGTAGTGTAGGTGAAAGAGACCTGGGGGTCCTGGTAGACAGGAGGATGACCATGAGCCAGCAATGTGCCCTTGTGGCCAAGAAGGCCAATGGCATCCTGGGGTGCATTAGAAAGGGTGTGGTTAGTAGGTCAAGAGAGGTTCTCCTCCCCCTCTATTCTGCCTTGGTGAGGCCGCATCTGGAGTATTGTGTCCAGTTCTGGGCCCCTCAGTTCAAGAAGGACAGGGATCTGCTTGAAAGAGTCCAGCGCAGAGCCACAAAGATGATTAAGGGAGTGGAACATCTCCCTTATGAGGAAAGGCTGAGGGAGCTGGGTCTCTTTAGCTTGGAAAACAAGGAGGCTGAGGGGTGACCTCATCAATGTTTACAAATATGTAAGGGGTGAGTGTCAGGGAGATGGAGTTAGGCTCTTCTCAGTGATGACCAGTGATAGGACAAGGGGTAATGGGTGTAAATTGGAGCATAGGAGGTTCAAGGTGAATATCAGAAAAAACTTCTTTACTGTAAGAGTGACAGAGCACTGGAACAGGCTGCCCAGAGAGGTTGTGGAGTCTCCTTCACTGGAGACATTCAAAACCCGTCTGGACAAGTTCCTGTGTGATGTGCTCTAGGTGACCCTGCTCTGGCAGGGGGGGTTGGACTAGATGATCTTTCGAGGTCCCTTCCAACCCCTAGGATTCTATGATTCTATGATTCTATGATTCTATGATCCTTAGCAGCTTTGCTAGTTCTTCAGATTTCTAAACCTTGTTGTTAGTTTAAGAGAAAAGTATCTAGACAAATGCTTAGTGAGATGTTACTTTGATTTCATACTCTTTTTTATCATTCCTGAGGGGGTCCTCAGTTTTGTGGTATGTATTTCAGACAAGGAAGTATGATGTTCTTTAGGCCATCTAGTGAAGGAATGATCTTTATAAGTGCAAATAAAATCGTTTGGGAACTTCAAAATTAGCTCTGATACGACTACAGCTTTTTTTTCTGGCTACTTGTTGTGCAACTTTGACAAAAATAAGATGCCAAGTGTGTTATCAGGGAACTAAAAAAGAGGTAGAGGAGGACAGTAGAATGCAAATTGCATTGCAGCACAGAGACCACTAACTTACCACCAGTCCCAATTGGTACAAAAGTGCAGCATCTCCTAGAGATGCCCCAACTGCTACTTTAGCATGGTGCCAGGCCCCAAATAATTAATCCCACTTCTGATCAGATAGTCACCTCACGTTTGGAGTAAGTGTGACAAATCTGAACTGCTTTTGGCTCCAGAGCTAGAGCAGAGACCAAGCCTCCAGCCTGAGCATCTCTCTGCTTTTTTTCTGGCACAGGCAGTGGCCTGCCCTTGACTCGTGTGGGTGATTGTACCTCGTGCACATCACTTCAGAATTTGATTTTCTGCATCTCTTGAGTTTCTCAGCAGACTGTCCTAAGGCTGAAGACATACCCACAGTAGCAGGTTCACTCAGGACATCTCCACGTTCTGCTTAGGCCACTGGATGGTTAATTATTCTCCATACTGCCTGTGAAATTACTACAACCAAACAAGTTATTGAATCTGTTACAAACTTGCAGTTTTTTGATCCCTTCAGTTGGCTTTAATATGTATGTCTGTTTCTTTGCATACAGAACACAGCATCACAGAGTATCTATTTTTCATTATAATTTTAAAGAGACAATCACATGTCATAACTATTCTGTATAGTCTGAGCCTACAGCCCTTAGTCATATAGAAAATAATACATGGCCAGGCCCAGACTGATTTAAAATTTGAGAAGTAAATTACTACTCAATAGTAGCTTGCTGCAATCCAGTTCTGTAGAAGTAAATGCAGAGTGTTGTTACTCTGGTTCATTATGTTGAAAGTATATTGTATTACGATAGTTAATGAAATCTTTAGTGTAATATATTCTTTCCAAATGCCTTTTTGAAAACCTAGGGAGACAGCTGGATCAGTGGTCTCAGTTACTGATGGGGGGGCTCTCCACTGCTCGCATAGTTAGTAGCTAAGGTTACATTTTTAAGAACTTCACTAGCAGTAGGAGCCTCAGCCTAGAATCTCTGCCATGTGCACAGTTTGAACGAGCCCCAAGATTTGAAACAGGTGAGAAGGAGAAAACCTTCCCCTGAGTTACTAACCCACTTTTTGTTCTTTCATGTTAATTGGCTGTTCATTCCTGGGAACACAGATTGTGCCGCTTCTCCTTTACCTCATCCAATGTCAAATCCCCAAAGAAGCCCTGCCAGTGCAGAAGGGAGCGAGCCGTATGGGGCAGGTTGCAGTTGTTCCTTCAGGTCTGGATTTATTCCACTGTGAACAGATGGACAATGGCTGACATCCACTAATGGTTCTCGATAGGTTTTTTCTGCTGCTCATCTCTGTCTTCTTTTTCTCTTCAGCCAGAACACAGATCTTCCTGGAAATGGTCTTTAAACTCTTCCTGGGTGGAAGATGATACCTTTCATTTCATGATAACCAAGAAATGCAGAGGATTTCATTCCATCCTGGTTCTTGTGTTTTTAGCACTTGTATGAAGAGGGTGAGATCAAGAAGAAAGTCCCGTAGGCACTTAATACAGATCACATCAGAGGAAAGAGGGGTTTTGTGTTCATTGATTTGAAGGGAATTTATTCTTCTATTCATTCAGCACACTGCAAGCTTTCTGACTTTTGTAGGGCTGCTATTTCCAGCACAGAGCTAGTGTAGCCATTCCATTCTGAGGAAGGAGCAATGCACCTTTGGCATTTCAAAAATTACTTTGAATGTTTGGCACAGATGAACTTCTTGTTCATTAAGTGGAACTTTAATCTATGACTTTGATCCTTCAGCAGACCTTCTTTTTTAGAGTAGATGAAGGTCCTCTATTATAATTTATCCTTGGGATGGCCACCATTTCTTAAAGATGAAGTGTTTCCCTTTTGTCAATTATTCCTTTTTCCACTTTCCCCTCAGAACTTGCTGAAAATGTTTCTCCAAAATGGCCTTTCTCTTTCACATCAACCATAAAGCGTTAGCTTCCTACAGTGGGAAGTTTCACACAGAGGAAGTTACACATTAAAAAAAACAAAACAGCTCTAATTAAAATATGCAACTGCAAAATGAAAGTAGATTGATATCTATGTATGTGTTTTAAAAACAAATGCTTTTTGGGATCTGAGAGAAAGAATTAAGGGAATATTTAAATCCAAACAAAGTCATCTTTCCAGATTTTAAATAAATGGTATTGGCCTATTTTGATGACAAATTGAAAAGATCTATTTTTAGGATAAAGTTTTTGGCCTGCTTTGTCCAGCCATTCTTTTCTTCTGACATAAATCCCTTTAGGATCTTCTAATAGCATCTGCAAGATTTACTGTTGACAAAAGTTAAGATATTCCATTGAAATATAATCTTACATTTTGATTACAAAATGTGCAAAGCTTTGAAAACGATGGCTTTAAGAAACTGTTACAATGAATGACGCGTGTTTGTTGATGAAGCAAAAACATGCCCAAAAGAGGCAGCATGCACAGCTAGGGCAGACTAGGCAAAATTTGTAAGCACACAAGCTCAGTATCTCGATGTAAGAATATTGTCAAACCTCATTATTCACTTTAGGGAGCATTCAACATGTATCTTGGCTCATTGCTTAGGTAATACAACAGTAAAACTTCCACTTTCAGTATCTTCAAAGTCACATCTGCTAAAGATGCTGTACCCTAATGTATCTAATTTGGGAAAGCCCAAGGTCATGCCCTTATGATTAGACATTCTGAAGGGAATAAAACTTGTACTTAAATTAGACATATGGCTGTGAACAGATAAACTTAAAACAATGTATTTACTCTTCGGCACATTGCTCCTCCAGCTGACTCTTAAGGAGCCAAGAAACAGTTTGGGGGCTTTGACAAATGCCATAATTCTTAGTGCAAAACACAGAAGACACTCAGCTGTGTAATGGTAGTTACAAAAAACAAAAAACATAGTTGCAGTGAAAGCAGTGCCAAATGTGATAAAATGATGAGGATTGCTATGTTTTGTGGAATTTTTACTTTTACTGTAGCTGTACAAGCTGTAGTCTAAAAGATGTGATGATGACTGAATGTTGGGTGACCCAGAGGTGAGCTGGAGAACAAGGGAAGTAGAACGGATGGGGGCAGCAGAACACTTGAGTCAGCTGTTCTGCTCCTGGATTTTCTCATACCCAGTCTAAAACTAGGCCATGGAAAGCCATCTAGGAGGGGAGAACTGAACTCTGGGTGAAGGTGAGCTGGATTTTCTTAAACAGAGCATTGCGTTGTGTTCTGAAGGAAGACTTCCACTGCTCTTGGGTTATTTCGGGGTTTTTTCCATCCTGAGAGTCTTTGTAGCTTATCCTCTACAGCAGGTGCTTTGTGGCAGCTGTCAGAGAGCAGGGGGGAGAGACCTTTTGCCTGGGGAGACAGGGTCAGATAACCCCTCTCCTTCAGCAGGTGCAAACTGGCTTTCTGCTACTGAAAAGGACACAGTCCAATAAGCTGAGGATCCAGCCCTTGGTGCTTTCCCAGGAAGCATGAATTTGTGATGTGTGTGCACACGTGTGCAGGCAGGACAGCAAGTCCAGCGTTACCTACAGGATGCATAGTTGTTAAGTCTGTGTATAATCAGAAAGGAAAAAGAGCAAACATATGAATCCCTTCACAAAGTAGCGTGGAGAATACCAAACTGCAGTATTAATAACCTCCTGTTATTGAATACTCCATCTGTTCATCATGCCAACTTATCCTCACTTAGAGCACTCCCCTTGTCATAATATTTTGTACCACACTCCCCTCCCTCCTTGAAGCAGCAGTTCCAGTTTAGAACTAAACATTTGCCCAGCCATGTAACCCCACTGAGGAAATGCTCTCATTGTCTGCATCTGCTTATGTTTCTTTATATAAAAAACAAAAGTAACTGAACTCTTTAATTTCTGAATTTTCATTTTTCACTATTATTTTTTCCCTGGAGATACTTCCATGTTGGTATTCACAGATACTGCACTTGTAGTTTAAGCATGTTCTACCCCTAATGCTCGTGCCTGCTGATACTTTGCCACATGGCAACTTAAGTAGTGGGGAAAAGAAAGAAAATCATTTTCTTCTTACAGCTTTGATATGTATATACTTTTATATTTGCTAACATCTATAAGTGGCAGTAAAGTGGTTAACCACTTCAAAGTGATTCAAAACAAATTTGTTTATTTATACAAACCCCACATGAGGCGCTTGGCTAGATGCTGCCCTAGTGATGCACAGTGAGAATCTAGAGAAAATGTTGTTTGAGGGATGTCTGAGACGCCTGCAGTGAGCCACAAAAGGCTTTCCCATGAATACAGGAGGAAAATTAAGAAACTCAGAGGCTGCATAAACTTGTCCTGGGAGTTACCTCCCGATCCTGCTGGATAATCCTGTGAAATGGACACTACCTGGAGAACGAAGTTTGTTTTGGGAGCTGGAAGCAAGTTGCTAAAAGGCTGCCTATAATCTAAAATCCTTTACTTGTGCTCTGAACGGATTCCCGAAATCCACACAACTTCAAGGCTGAAGCTACCTTTATAATCTTTGGGTTCAAGTACTCCCCTCTCCAAAAAAAAAACAACAACAAAAACACCAAACCCAACCGAAACGCAAAAAACCCCACCCAAACAAGAAACCAACCGAACCAAAAAATCCACAGGAAAATCTACAGGCTGTGCATAAGCACAGAAGAGATTATCTGCTCCTAGGATTAGGCATGCCACTTATCAAAGTGAATTTCTAATGACTGCTGCCTGGGAGTCCCTGTTACCATTTCTATTAGCTACCTTTTATATGCCCACCAGGAGTATTTTAAGTATTGCAGACCAATCCTGCAGAATCCGAAAAAGCTCTAAAATCTTCACGTCTATCCCTTCCCTTTCCATGTGCTAGTTTTTTAAAAATCACCCCCGGTCGTGAGTGCAGCGGTGCAGTCAGCAGAATGAACTCTCAGATCATCCCGCAAAACGATTGAAAACGTGCGAGAGGAGGTACCGAAACTTGGCGCCGGGAGCTTGGCATGGAGTAAGGCGGCGGCACGGACAGATGTACGCCGAGGTACAGACAGACAGATGTACGCCGAGGCACGGACAGATGTATACCGAGCTCGCTCCCCGCCAGCCAGGGCACCCCAAACTCCTCTGGGGCCGCCGGACCCTGCACCTCGGCCCAGCTTGGTGGCCCGCTTCTCCTCGCCTCGAACTCGGTAAGAGCTTTGCCGTTTCCCTCCGGCGGAGGAGAATCAGGGCCCAGACTTACCGTCGAGCTCAGAATATAACGCTAATATCGTAATTTTGTCAGAGATTGACCTGTCATGCACCTCCCCCCCGCCCTATATCCCAAGTCGTGATCTGAGGGGGCATCGGGTCTCCTGGCACCCCTGAGGTGCTGCTGTGGCAGGACGGGCTTTGGGGCTGTTTACGGCGTACCAGCTAACAGAAACCGAGCGTTTTATTTCTGGAAAAATCAGGAGATGGGGTTTTCGGTCGCCGGGCTCGTCCGTGGGGCGGGGACGGAATGAGCGAACACCCTCTCTGCTCCCGACCGCGCCTCCGCTTCCCGGTCGCGGCTGAGGACGGGGGCGACTGTGCGAGAGGCTTAAAAGTTTCTCAGAGGGCTAGAACCGGAGCTCCGGTGAGGACAGGAGAAATCCGGGGGGAAAAGGCAGCGGCGCGCCCCGGAGCCATGGCGGCGCCAGAGCCCTCCGCCATCCTCACCGCCATCCTCACCCCCTCCCTCACCCGGGCGGGGCGGGGCGGGGCCGCCGTCAGCTGACCCAGCCGGGCAGCGGGGGGCGCCGTGACGACTTTGGTTTTTGTCCGCCGCCGCCACCGCTTGTTTCGGCGGGGAGGCGAATGGCGGGTCCTTGCGGGGACCTCCGGCTGCTGGCGCGGAGCAGGAGAACGGGGTGGCCGGGGTTTGGGCGCTGGCGGCAACGGCTTGGTTTTGGGCCAGATCTCAGTCGTGGTTCCACTTTGGGCAGCGCAGAGGCAAAACACTTAATTTCTATTCATTCCCCTGTCAGTGAAAGCGGGTGTTATCCCCCCTGAGGGGGTGAGAAGGGAGCAGGGCTGTGTGTTGAGAGAACGAGCGACCGGGTTACACAGCGGGGCGCCGGAGCCCGGCACCCTTGGGGGGCTTCTGGCCCCGGGGCTTCAGCACAGTGGTGTTTTTCGCGTGCATCGAAACCTGGCGTTCCTTTTCCCCCAAAAGGCGCCTGTTGTCTCTAGCAGCCTTTTCTGAGGATTGGCCCCGAGCTGGGGTGGCTTCTCATTCAATCCTTTATGTCTCTGTGCAGGATGGTGCAGGTAGCTCAAATACGGTATAAATTTGGATTAATTTGGTGCCAGCAGAAGGTAGTGATGCACCTTAATAGAGTTTTTTTATAATCCATTCGGCTTTCCAGGGTAGCGGGTCCAGCTGGCTCCAGGTGTTTGTCCTGGGGGCCCCAGTGCCCACGCAGGGATGTGATCCGCAGAGCGGGGTACCCGAGATCGGCTGTGGTGATGTTACAGGAGCGTTTCAACAAGAAATAAGAAACGGGACATTATTAATAAAGTGTGGCTTTATCATCTGAGGACCGAGGGTGAGGATCAAAGAGGGTCCGGCCCCGATTGCCCAGTGCTTTGGACTTTATAAGAATGCTCAGGAATATCCCCGTTGGGGAAGAACATCGTGTTTTGGCTGATTCGCTGCTTTGTTTTCCATTATTTCCAACCCCGGTAATTTAAAAAGGGGAAAAGGCTGAGACAAACCATGAAAAATAATGGAACATTAGAAGTGCCCTTTCTTTGGCATGCCAGGGAGAGTGTCGAATGCAGCTAGTGTTAACTTTGTTGAAGTTTAAACAAAAGTGCCTACATCAGGTCCCAGAAGCAGTTCCAAGCTTTCGGCGCACGCTTGTGGCACCACAAACCAAACGGAACGTGGGGCTCTAGGCCCTCTTGTGCCCGCCCCGCTCGCTTTCTTGTCTTCGGTGCCTGCCTAGAACCAGGAGATCGATCCAGGGCGTGGAAACCCCGCCCGAGCCGGCGGAGGAGGCAGCGGCGGCACTCGGCCGCTCCCCCCGCCCCAACTCCCTCCGGTAGGCGGCGCGCGTGCGCGCGGCGGGGGGCGCGCGGGCGGGCATGCGCGCGGGCGCGCGCCCAGGCGCCTCACTTCAGGGGCGCCCAGGGAGTAGCCGCCATATGCCGCGGCGGCTCCTATGTTCACCGCCAGCCTCGCCGGCGCGGAGCGGCGGTGCCCCCACGGCCTCCTCCCCGCGGCGAGCCCGCACCTAGCGCTTCAATGGGAAGTTCCCACTTACTAAACAAGGGCTTGCCTCTAGGTAACGATCTTGCCTCGCCTCGCGGTCGCGCCGGCCTGGTCGCGGTGGTGGGGACCGGTGTGTGTGTGTGTGTGTGGGAGGCGGGGTGGGGTGAGGGGAACGGGGGAAGGGGGGGGGGGGTACGATCGGCCCCCGCCGCCAGCACCGCGCTTTGTGTGCCCGTCACCGCTGCTCCCGGCCCCTCCGCGCAGCCCCCCCCCGGGTGCCGGCGGGGAGCGGGGCTCTCCTGACGGCCGCATCGGCAGCGCAACTTTGCCTTGGTGGCTGCTGGCGGCAGCTGGGAGATTTGAATAAAAAATAACAATAAGTGGGAATGAAAACTAAACGCGGGGAGGCGGGGGAGGCGCAGCCAGGAGACTGTAGCTCGGCTGCGGGTATAATTCATCCTTGAATAATAATTAAAAAAAAAAGTCCAAGGGCTCTGAAACTGCATCCAGAATGTTAATTTGGGGTGTTTTTTTCCTCGGTCCCGTTCGCTCTCGGGCTGAGCAGTGCCCTGGATTTGCACTGCAGAGAAATGCTGTTAAAGTTCCATGGAGGAAAAAAAAAAGCTATGTCAATATTTCAATAAACAGGAAGTTTAAAAGCGGCGTTTTAATGCTGTAAAGTGCTTAAGGCCTAGCTGTTGAAATTATTTTACCAGATTTGTGGATGGGTTATGTATCTGAGAGGTAAGGCTCTTCTTTAAATGTGAATTTCTCTTTTCCCTTCTTTTCTCTTCCTTTTTTTTTTTTTTTTTAAATGTGTTCCGACAAATGCATTTACGGATTGTTACTGGTTTTTAAGGTAACATGAATAATGTGCATAGGGTGATGTTACATATATGCCTCCGGAACTGCTTGGCATAAATTACCATGTTAATCTGAAGGTAATTTTTTTTTTCCTTCCTCCAGATGTAAGGAGACAGAATGTCGATTCTGTTTATAAACATTATCATTTTGTAAGCAAATGATACCAAAAGAAGGCTACAAAGCAGAACATAAACCTGTTTACTGTATAGATGCAAGTCAGTCTACTATGCTGCTTTGTTTTCCTCTAAAAAATTAAATTCAAAAGTCAGGTTTTCAGCCATAGTACCAATCCTGACAGAACGATGCTAGAAAAACACTGTTATTTGTGGTGGTTTTTAGAATTTCACCTGTTGTAACTTAAATTAAACAATTTAACATTACCTCATATTTTAATAACTGTTGTCCTTATCAGGAAGAATGTTTGCTTTTAGGCCATGATGGAGCTGCTGAAGATAATAATCCTTTTAGCCTCATTGAAAATAATGAGGCCCTAATAAACAGAAGTGAAATGTACTTTTTTCTCAGTGGATTAAAATTAAATATAATATTTGTGATGTACATGTGTGTTTCAAGTGCATTGCACTGATTCCTTCTTCTGGGTCTTAGAAGATGTAAATATTCTTGCTTAGCATTTTAGCCCCTTGGCAAGTAGCTAGATGCCCTTATTCAAATATTTTAAATCTCATTATTGTACCCCACTAGGAAGGGAACAAGAAAATACTAAGAAAAATAAAATCTATATTTAAGTAATTTCAGCTGAAATCCCATTGAGCAACACTTTAAAAATCTATATCCTTTATAAATAAAAAGGGTTCAAAAGCTCAATATTAAGTAGACTGTGCCAGTAGAAATATAATTGTCTAGTGCATCTCTTTGTTCTGTGTTCTTATCTGTTCTGTCTATTTTTAGCTGTATGTTGGTGAAGTAGACATGTAAAATTAGCAACCCAAAATGTTAACTTTGGTATATTTTATAATGTTGCTCTCTATTGACCCTCACAGGCAGCAAGATTTTAATATGGGAATTCCTTAATGTTTAACAAATAATATCCTCTTCGGCTTGCTGTTATGTCAGCCTTCCCAAGAGTAAGCTAGTGACAAAATATTTTGTCCACTTTCAATTCACTGATGTATTTCAAACCAGAATTAAATAGACAACCCCCTGCCCCCAACCTGCCCCAGTTTTCCAGTCTGAACAAGAACTAGGTGTTTATGGTGTGGTTGCAATTCCCAAACACAAGAGAGAAATTGAGAGAGTTAAACTGTTCCCTTATTTTGCCATTGTTAGTGCAAAATAACATTTGGTACGTGAATGGAGTTTCTCTGCGCTTATTTAATGCATCGGGGCTATAAATGGGAGCAGAGTCAGTGGTGTGTTCCCTGTCCTGTAAACACACAGACACCCCTGCACCCCTAGTAATGTAGATCCAGGATTTCCCCATCAAGGGATGTGTTATTTCATTCCTGAATCAGTAAATAAAATAGCAATAAACCTGAGAGTCATAGTCATGCTCAGTAGAGGAGTTTAGTCGATGAAACTACTATTTTGAAATGGGGCTACTACAGTCACCTCTGTGAATTTTTCAGTTCACTGTTGTCTTTTGTAGTTAAGGATAGCTGGAGCATGCAGCTCTTGAGCACACAGTATGCTGCGTGTGAAAAGCTCATAGTTGTAAATACTGTATATGCTGAGATACTTGGTCATAACGTGAAGTTCCTGACAGCATGGCAAAACAAATTACAAGTGCCCTTACGTTTGTCAGTTTGGTTAGCTCTTGGCTAGTCTTTCTGTATCATAAACAGCACCTGCCCTTTGTTAAAAATGCGCAGTGCTTTGATTTACTAATCTCTGTTTCTGAGAGTTATTGTTTTCTTTACAATGTAGACAGAGTGGTCGAAGGACTTAGCTGCAAGTGTGATCCCAGGGATTAGGATTGGGCTGGCTGCTGTCAAGTGTTATCGTAGAGATACAGGAGCACATTCAGCAACATTTTAAGATGCAAAGTCAATCTCACCTTATCAAAAAAGAACATCTAGTGCAGATGGGTCACTAGGCCCTTTTGGGGAGAAAATATTACATTAGCCCAAAGCACTTGTTTACATGAATAGGATAAGAATAAATTCAAAAAGTTTATTTTACAAGAATATAGTTTGAATGGCAATAGGTGTATGGAAGGGCACAGAGCTAAATGTATGTTAAGTAAAGATGCTGAGAAGCAACATGGTTTTTAATTTCCTTATGTGAATTATAATACTGCAAACCAGGCAAATACTTTGGACCACAACTGCTTGTTGCCACTTTGTCTTTCCTTACCTACCATGCATTTGTGCTAACCACGTTTCATGAGACTTTCTTGGAGAGGTTGGTTACTTGGGTGTTGGAGACCTGCCTTGAAGAGTAATATTCAGGTTGTTGCCTCCCAAGCCAGCTGGGAACACTGTTGAGGTGATACTCTGCAGCATGTGTCAAGCTTTCAAATCCTGTAGCAGTTGGCACTGTAGCAGCCTGGTCTGAGGCTCCCTAACCTTCTGGCCCCATAATTATTTATTTAGTGAGAGAGCAGGGGTGGAGTTACGCTTTTAATACGTGTCCTAAAAATTAAGGTGAGGATAAAAGTTGTAGTACACAGCCTTTTAGCCTTAGCTCCTCAGCCACACGTGCTTTCTCACTGCCAGACAGCGCAGCAACAGATTTACAGTTTGGGAAGACAGAAGTTCCCAGCTGTGTTTTCAGGTCTCTTTCACCTCTACTGCCTTGAGAGCAAAGATGGTGATTCATTTGAATCTATGTATTGATTGGGAAAAGGCAGCAAACATTCATTACAGATAAATCTAAAATTAACATTTCCTGCTGAAATATAACCATTTGCTCCCTCAGCAGTATTCCTCTGGGAAGACCAGAGAAGTGCAGCAGTGTTTCCAGTTGTGGTGGGCGTTTTAGGATCTCTTGGGCCGTAATTACAGTAGGACCTTTTCCAATGCACAGTAATCCTCAGCCCATCTCCCCAAACAGTTAACCTGCTCGGAAGTGTTTTGGGAATCTGGCAGCATCAAAGTGTTGGCTGTCTGAAACTGATGTAAGACCTTACGCAGCAGTATTGCAGAGAGGGAGAAGTGGAGTAGGTGTCTCGTGTTGCAAAAAAGGGTGCTGTGGGTCCCCGGATTTGACTTTTTGTAGGCACTTGTCCTTTGATGTTCAGCTTTGATTGGATGGTTGACATGAGTAAAAACTTCAGATTCTTTTTGAACATGACACCTGTCTGATACCTGGTTCCTCGAGGAATATGAGACAGTCCCTGGGCTCGTCTAATTTGTGCCACCTCATAGCTGCTGTCTGCAGCCACGCTGGGGACAGGGAGTATCTGGAGCACAGCGTGGCTCAGCCGCACCCTCGGCTTGGCTCAGCTCAGCCTGCTGCGAGCACCAGAGCCCAGGCAGGAGCTGGCAGCGCCCCTTGCTTAGCTGGCAGAGGGGCAGCTGCCCCAGCACAGGTCCTAACTATATGTGTGCTGCAAAACTTCAAGAATAATCGTTTTGAAAAAAAACTCATAAGGTAAAATTAAATTCCGAATAAAAAGGAAACACTCAAAAGAAACGTGTCTGACGTTTGTAAAACTCTCTGCAAATGCAACACAGTTTGAACAGGCTTTGACAGTCTTGCAGGCGCTGAAAAATCTGTATATTAGATGAATAAGTTAATTATTTTTTGATGTGCAAAATGCAACATGTGTATGTTTGCTATAGCAGAGCAAGAATTTAATTCTTGAGGAAGGTTATTATAAATTAACTTGTCTCCTGTATGTAATATTTTTGTCATCCCAAGCATATCACGTTTCCTGTATCATCATCCCATTTACTAATTATCCAGTTTGTGTCTAATTAACATAATTGAAAATTGACATTGATTTTTTTTTTTTCTTGGAACCTAATGTTGCTAATGCTATAGCATGTTTCATATTGGTATTTGTTTTGAATGACCACTTCTCATCTCTGTGCTTTCGTCTTTCATTATATCTGCCTTTTTCATGGGGCTTTTGGAAGAACTTCTGTGCAGTGTACCTGCCAGGGTAGTCAGCCAGAAGGGATTCTCTACAGAAAGCAGGAAAAGTTTGCCTCAGGGCTGGGGACAATTGTTCAGAGTAATTGTAAAGTTGAGGTTTCAGTAGAAAGCTTTTATTTCTCTTGCATATGAAGCCTTTTGTAGCTTCAGTATTAAAACATGAGGTAATGTGATTATATAATCTTGCTTTACGTTACGTATTTTAAGGCATATTTTAATAGGATGTCCCCTATCCGTGCCCTAATCACTTTCAGCAAGTTGTGTCACCACCAGCAAGGTTACATAAGTCTGCAGTGAAAGTTGTTCATGCTTTCTGACTCTGTATGTATGCCAGAACTCACCACGTTACCCTTCCTCTTCTTTTAATCTTTTTAGGAGAGCTCTGATGCCAACTCACAAAGAAAGAGGAGGAAGTAGAGAAACGTTTCTTACTTGAGTCACAATTCCAAATTCCTGCATGTAGTCTAAATTTCTTATTGTTGGATGTGCACTGTCTTCTAAACAGCCACAATATTTTTTGATAGGTTCCATCTTCTGCATGTTGTACATGGGCATGCCCTGTGATAAGAGTGTCCCAGTGGGGTGTGTTGGAAGCTTTGCAATTAATTCTCACACTCTCGTGCAGAACATGACAAGAGCGTAGCTGTTTTGCTGCCTTTTAAAGCAGGCTTTGCTTTTGCTGCCTTCTGTACTTGGCTGACATGTGGCCTTCAGAAGCGAGAACTCTCTGTAGTTGGGAAACCACTACAGGCAGCCCAGTGTTATGCAGGTTTACAGAAATGAGTCTGGCCTTGTGCAAAAGGGATGTAGGCCCTCACCCATGTTGGGCAGTCAGAGCAGAGGCTAACCACAGGTAAAGCAGGCAGTGGTTTAAGAAAACTGAGTTCTAGAGAGAGCAAAAGAGAGTGGTCCTGCTTTCTATTTAGCTCATGTTAGAGTCTTGGAAGGCCAGGCTGACTGTTGTTGGTGTGGGGCATTGTCCCTCTTTCCCACACTCCAAATATGATCAATAGGAATTAGCCCATGGCTGCCATGTGATGACAACAGGAATGGCAAATCTAGCTCTCCAGGGCTCTCCCTGCTGCATTCCCAAGGAACTGTGTTCCTGTCCTATGGCAGGACCATGCACTGTGTGCCATAAAGCCTTGTACCCAGCCAAGCAGAGGAATGGCCAGTGTGCTGTCCTGCATCACCCTTGGTCAGTGCACCAGGGAGTCAGAACTGAGAAGAAAGCCAGGAGAGAAGCAGCATTGCAGGGTATTTTCATCATCTTCTACTACACAGACATTTTTTCACTGTGCAGAATGTCATTGTTGCCCCTGGGTGAGTCAGAAGTTGGGAGAATGAGCCAGAAAGGAGCTGTGCTTAGATATGTGCTCTCCAGTCAGGCTGGGCTGATCCGCAGGAGGGGAGTGCTGCCACAGGCAGCTGTTAGTCATAGGGATAGTCAGCAAGAGATGCTGCAAGGGGCTGACAGGCAGTAATAATGTCTGTGCTGTTGGTGGAGATCCCAGTATCTTTAATTTATAAATGCAGAATTTCTGTTGGCTTCTGTGGGATTTTCACCTGAATATGGATTTTTAGAATTAGCCCTCTATTTTAAGCCAAACTGTCCAAAATTACCATTTCTTCTTGCATATTTGCAGCATGGCATGCCCAGTAGCATAAAGAAAATGTATGGCTTAGGAGCAACAGGAGTGTGAAGCACTTCATAAAAATTCCTGGATGAGTCCAATTTCATTAGGTGGTTGCAGCCAGTTTGTCTCTTGCTGGGTATGTACCTTTAGCCTTTGCAGAGTCATGCAGGACAAAACTGTTTAGCAGAGATAACCACAAGCCAGTCATCAAACTCTGAAACTGATATTTAAATATTTTTTTCTCTGTAATGTGTTGTACCAGATATGTTAAACTGTTTGTTTTCAACCAGATAATGAGCCTTTTCACATCTGTGGTCTACCAACCATCTTAATTCATGTCTAGTGCTTCACTGGATAGTATTAATGTGTATCACAACCTTTCTCATGTTGATTTTCCCATTCCTGTAATCAGCATTACTGAGAAGTGATCCTCAGCAATTCAGTGTTTTATGTGTACTTTCCCATGCTGACTGGAACTGGCTAGCTAAGTCTCTATCTTAATACACTATTTCTTGAACAAGCCAGGTCATGAAGGCAGTGACCAAAGCCACTGCAGCATTTTAAATTGTATTTTGCGTCCTCACCAAATTCTCTCCCGTGTGCTGAAAGTCCACCTCTGCTAGTTGTGCATTTTTCCTAGACTGGCTTGAGTCAGGATTATTGCCTTTAATTTCTGCTACTGGCTTTTGGTGTAGAAAGTCTTGTTCATTTTGGTTTGTTTGTATTAGCTTCCAGGATTCTTGAAGATTAAAAAAATGCAACATCGGTTTTCAGTACTTCCATAAATGAGTTGCACCTTAAGGACTTACCACACTCACCCTCAATCAAAATTTGTAGTCAATACTTCAGTCTCTTTATTCCTCAGTTCTGTCAAATTTTCATTGATTTTTCAACGCCTGCAAGACTGTCAAAGCCTGTTCAAATTGTGTTGCATTTGCAGATAGTTTTTAATGCCGATTATTTTCTTGTTATCTTAAAACTAAAGCAGCTTCCTACATCTGTCTGCTCTGCTTGAGATTCCGTGGTCAGCAGTTTAGCCACCAAAGCACTACTTCTTCGTGAACTTTGAACTCGGCACAACCAGACAGCAGATTTTAATTTTTTTTTTATTTTACAAACAAAAGCAACATCTAAGAAAATAACCTTTTATCTGTGTAGGGCTGTGGATGTGTTTTATCCACGCCAGTCTAGATAAAAAGAATGTCTTGCATTTTTTAAAAGCTTGTGGGAGGAGGCTCACAATAGAGGCTCCATTGTACTGTTAGTACTGAGCGTACAGGAAATCACAAATTAGCTATGACGAGAGTATTGCAGGGGAGTTTTAAGTAAACTTAATTCCCATAGTATTGTATGGTTTTGAAAGGGTTTCACAATACATTGCCTTTCGGGTTTGGTTGTGTATGTTGTTTGTATTTGGCAGTCCTCTCTTCAAGGCTTTCTCTTACCATGTCTTTGTTGAAAAGGTTTCATGTTTTGAATCCTTGAATCCAGATGACTTTCCTTCTTACTGTAAATACAGAGGCATACAAATACCCTTGGTATTTATCTCATGACCACCCTGCAGCCATCTAAAATTTAAATCTAGCATTATGTATTCAGCAGTGAGAACCACCTCCTCAGAGCAAGCGATGAAAAAGGATTTTGGTAGGAATTTGGGAGAACAGTAAGCTACAGGCACAACGTTTGCTTTCCTAGCAGATTTTGATCCTGCAGGATGTTGCATTACTCGGTTTCCAGTTGATACCGAGGCAAATTGGAGTGGGCTTAAAAAAACATGGGATCCTGGCTGCATCCTACTTACTAAGCTGAAGTTATTACTGGACAACCCTCTTGCTAAAGTTTGGCCCAGAGATTGGTTTGGCTCAGTCCTTGCCGTTGAGGAACAAATTCTGTCACTCAGATGAAAAAACTAGGGTTTTGAGGACTCTCCAAAATCATGTATATAATTTTCTTAGTCCTGTTAATAAAGAAAATACAAAATTGTGTATTACTTTAAATTGGTAATTAGAACCCAAAATAATGTGAATATTATGATTTTGTATTTGTTGTTAGAACTTTGCTAACATCTTTCCCCTGAAGTTGTTTTTAAGCCTGTTAAAATTTGTTAGTGATTTTTCCGAGCTTTGGGGCTTTGTTTTAAAAAAAAATACATCCAAAATGTTAACACATACATAGAATATATTTTCTTATACCCACAAAGAGTCAAAGAAAAAAACTTCAAACCACCTAAGAAGTTGAAAATAAAGTTTGGGGTTTTTCTACTGTCTTGAGAGTATTATCTTATAGAAAAGATGAATTTTTTGGAGTGTGGTTTACATAAGTCTAGAAGCTGTTGAAATGCCCTAAAGATTTATTGGCAGGATGGGATTTTTTTGTGCAGGAAGAAAAAGGACCTAAAAAATAATCTAATTATCTCTCAGATTTTCAAAGAGAATTAGTGAAGATTAGTTTTCATTTCAGAAGACTAATTCCAAAAAAGAACATTAAAAAGTGATTATTTTTATAAATAGTAAATAACCTCGTCTGTTATATCCAAGATTTCTTTGATCACAAAAATGCATAGTGAAAGAAGCAGGCCATGAATAAGCCATATGATACCTGGGAAATTGCTCACATTTAATTAAGTACAATTTTAAATGAAGTTAGTTAAGCTGATGCAAGGCTGTTTGAACTCTTGTTTAAGTGTTAACTATGCATATTTCACATTTGCATTAAGGTCTTTAGGAAACAAAACCAAATAAGAATGTGGTGCTTTGCTACGACTATACTGGACATTGATATTCTAGTTTGCAGGCATGCTTAAATGTAAATACCACTTCTCAGTGTGGGATTTGGATATCTGTCTAAAAAGAACTTCACTGAAGCCCCTGTGCTAGGAAATTAATGTCCTACATGAGAACTGGATCAGATTCTTGAAGTCCTCTTTTAATATTTTTTAAAATTTTATTTTATTAAACAAGAAGTTTCTAATGCCTAAAAATCTTAGGTAAGTTCTGAAGTGAACTGCTGGGTAGCTGACTTTAAGGGCAAATTTGGTCTGATTATTGGCAGAATTGGGGAGCAGAGACAGCAGTGGGCAGTGGAATGGCCCAGATGATCTTGGTGGTTGTCTCATCCTTGTGAGAGTAGCCTCAGGAGTGACCTGGGATAATTTACTTAATTTCTCTGTGCCTAGTCCCACCATGCATTGAGGGAGGTGGGAGGGCACTCTAGGATCTGTTGGAAATGGCACCAAATTAGATTAGGATTCTGTTGTTAATGGTGCTTTGAGTAGGTCCTCGGTACATCTTGTTTGTGTCTTGTTCTGTCACAGGGACATGGTTTGGGAGGCAGCGTGCTTTCACTTGTGAACAGAATTAAGGTAAATAAATGCACTTAATAAAAGACAGCCTGTGTCTTTCCTAAACACAGTGCTGTACATAACATTCTGCTGTGATGAAGGGCTTATTTTTTTCAAATTTAAAATGTACTTTGCACCATTAAAGCCCTTCCTCTTTAAACAGTAAAAAAACTCTCCTGTGTGTTTGAATTGGGAAGTTGTATTTTACCAATTAGCTTGGCAGGACACATGAAGGCTTGGAGCAGAGACATGATTGTGAGCTATTTTTACTTAACAGTTGAACTTTGGAAGAGAAGTAGTAAGGGATAATTTCTTTCAGTTTTGAATGTGCACGTTGTACGACTATTAAAAACTTCAAGACGACTGTTAAGTAAAGACAGCTACTTGAAGTGCCAGATGGAAAAAAGCAAGAAAAATGCCTTCTGTTTAAAACAGAAAGGGGATTATTGCTTGTTTTGTTTTGGGGTCTTCTCCAGTCCACACAGTTGCCATGCCTGGCGTTCTTCTGTGTTGCAATTTCTGTCGTGGGGCTCATTCAGATATATTAGATGCATAGCAAGATGCATTTCTCTCTTGTTAATTGTATGGCAGAATGCTGGCTTCAAATGACATCTTTGTCACATGCTACCAGATCTGCATCACAGTATCAGGCTGCATTGCAGAAATCGGGAGGGGACTTTTTTTAGTTCCTACTCACATTGTCCAGTAAGTGGTCATATGGTCATTGCAAACATTTGTGCTATTCTAGAAACAGGCTGGCTTTCTCAAAAGCTGTCGTGGTTTGTGAAATACGGTCCTGGCTGTTTGGTTTGGATGTGAGACTCCTTGACTCATTCTTTTGCAGAGCAATTGGTCATCTTACTGTGTCCCTCTTAGATGGATCTAGTTCAAGGCCTATGTTAGTTTATACATAACTTGGAATAATTGAAAAATGTGAAAAATGTGGTGTTATTCTTCAGTTGACTAAAATTTTGAAAGGGTGTTTTTTCCTGCCGGCATCTGGAAGTCAGCCAGGTGAAAGTTAACATTCTCACAATACCTTTTCTATGGGATAATGGGCAAGTTCAGGGCAGCATTCTTTCTCTCATTTATATAAACAGACTGTGCTGGCCAAGGCTATGGGAGAAGTGTTGCTAAACATGAAATTGCTGCTGTTTGCCCTCCCTGTTGTTGTTCTGTTGACAATGATTTTTTTTTTCCTTCTTTATTTCATTATTGTTCTCCTGTTTAAATAACATGGAATCTTCTGCTCTGTTACTACTTAGGATCTTGCCCAAGGCAGTGCTATATGGAAAATAAATGCACTCTGCAGATTATTTCATACATGGTAGTGAAAGGATGTGTCTAGTAAAAAACTTAACTTTCAGAAGCTTCCAAAAAGTAGAAAGGTGTTTGTAGAACAGCAGAGTCTCTTTGACAATAGATGAAAATAGGTGAAGGTCTGAGAAGCTGAACTGACCTTTCATCTTACTCAGCTTTGCCACTCCTGGTCCTTCCAAAATATAGCAGGAATAAATTGCCAGGGAAGTGTAGAGCTGGGTGTGCAGGTAGTGTCTGCTCTGAGGCTGGCTGACAGCTTTCAGCTACTGCTGCTGTTGTTTTGAGTAGGGGTGATTATTTTTTGGTAATGTTAAAGATTGATAGGAATTTATTAAAATACATTTTTCCCCTGTCAGAATTCATGTCTGTACTTTCAGAGTTGCTGAACATTTTACGTACTGCAAAGGTTACTGGGAAGTGTATAACTTTGCATATTTTATCAATTAGGAATATTCAGTGTCTTAAGCATTTGTGTAGATTTCTTATATCTTTTTTGAGGATCTGAAATAGGAATTTAGTGTGTAGTGCCTCAGAGTATTAGTTTATCCATGAAGAACTCTGTAGAAGTTGTGACCTCTCCACCCCAATGAGTTACCATTTTTCAGCCTCTAAAAAAACTACAGTAATGCTGGATTCATTAGCTGTGGCCAGCCTTGGGGAAAAGGAGTCAGGAACATGAAGAATTTCAGAGATGCTAAATGTTTACTAAGCAGTTTTCTTGAGCTGTGATATAAATGCTGTTCTTATTAAAGGATCATCTCAGTAACTTCAGAGCTTTTCAGCTTAGGTCTTGTCTACCAGATGTTGTTTGGTTTGGTTTTGGTTTTTTTTTGCCTGTAACTGGCAAAGCTCCTCCTAGAAATTGCATGTTTTTTATTACTGATGCTTGTTTCAGAGGGCAGCAAGTGACTGTCACATCTGACAATTCAGTTCATAATCAATTCTGAATTGACAGAGGAAGAAAGTCTGGTGAAACCCTTAATCTTTCATGCACTGTAGTTAGGTCAAGGCACGGCCATATAATTATTTCCTTTCATCCACTAATGTCACTGGGGTCCCAACACAGACTGAAGCTAGGAAATGAACCTAAACATTATTTTATATAAACTTTGCACTTCTCCAGTCGCTGTATGGGCTCATTGTCACTTCATCTGTGTGTTCACATAAGTTTTCAATCAGTAGGATGGGCACAAGCACTTGTAAATTTCTGTTCTCTATGCAGAGTGCAGCAAAACTGTACAATTCAAATGCACTACAATGTATTAATGGTGGGATTTCCAACTTCCAGTTCCATGACCATAATTTTTCATCCGTTTTAAACCTCTAATGACTCTTAATATGTTTCCAAGAACTAAACGGGAAGAAAACCAGTGTCGCTTACTTGATAAAATAAAGACATATTAAGAAACAGAAATTTATTGTCCTGTCTTCAGTTTGTATTAATTTAGAACACATGTTTTATGGACCTTTTAGTTGGAGGCTTTTTATTTCTCTGTGTTTTAAAGAACAAATACTGAAGCTGCTGGCTTTATTGCATGTAAATGTCAGTATCTTGGAACCAGCTATATTTAGATCTGTAGCATTTTCTTCTGTTCAATATTTCTGTGCTTGCTTGCGTTAAGTAAGTCTGTTTTTTTCCACATGCAAATGCATACATGTGGGGACCATACATGCCATGATTTTATATATGAACTTCTCAATTTTGCTGTAGTACAGAAAGTGGTAGCATCTTTTTTTATCAATTGTGAATTTGAAGTCACTCATGCACATACACAATTTTAGTTACATCAGATACTTGTGTGCACGTTGTTATGTGAGCTCCTTCTGTGCAGATACATTATCTGTTCATTCCTAACATGCTTGGTTTTGCAACTAACACTCTAACAGCACACTGACTGTCTTACTCTGCAAGCAGCTCTGCTGACTGATTGCAGAACCCCAGTACAACTCAATGTGAATAAGGAACAAAGCAAGACCTGCTTAGATAAAGGAAAAAAAAATACTAATGAAGAATGTGCACTGAATAACTGGCACTTTCATGTCTACCAACTGTGAAACCTCCATAAGAATTGCTACTATTGTACCAGTGTTCCCTCCTCCCTAATAGAGGTGTTCTGTATCCTGTTTTTTCTTGTTGATGAGGGAATGACAGCTTTTAGAAGTATTGTAATGATGGAAGTGCCATTAGCTGGGTGCCATTTACATCTTGAAATGCATCCTTTGTTGTGTTCTTTGTTATTCTTGTAAAATAGTTGGGTATGGTCAGGATGTTGATTTCCAGCACTTCTTTGTTCTTTTTATTTTCTTGTTTTGTAGGTTATTCATTTTTTGTTGTGTTACGTGTATTTCTGTGATCAGTTGGCATAGAAACATGGCTGCTTTATAGGCCAGTTGCTTTTAGCATTAATTTGCAGGTACTTGTTTTTGAATGTGAAAATGGAAACCATTTATGTTCTTCCTCATTCCCCATCATTAATACTTGCATGCTTTCTGATGCAATGTAAATTATCTTTTTTTCTGTCTTAGAGGGGAAAATTTATGCTTTTTTTAAAGAGAAAAAAATACACTGCTGCATCATGTGCACCATATTAAGAAGATGGTACTTGGTATAAAAATTATTTTTATATATGTAACTCAACAGAATCAGTGAAACAAAGCCTAGCACCAAATCTTAGTTTGAGCCCAGAAAGCATGTAACACTTTTCAGTAACTCAAAGTTGCACCACTCAGAGTATTTCCTTATTAATGTATTTGTTGTATTATCCTTCCTTTTTTTAAAAATTTATTTCAAGAGTCCTGTTTTCTTGTAGGTGTTTGAATTTCAATTGGTAACGGTTACAGGTTTGCTTTTATCAATACTGATGAGAATGGGGGAATACTTTCATTGATAATTTGTGACTTTTAGTTAGTGGAGTTTGCAGCTTCTGAAATATCTCAACACTGACAGAAGTGAACCTGTATTTGACTGTATAAATAACTAAATATCTAATTTAAGACCTGCTATAAGCAGGTGCAGACTGTCTGCTTTCAGTGTAGTTGCTTTCAAGTTCTTCAGGATGAAATTTAATGTCATTCTAATTTCTAATAGTTGCAGACTGTTGTCTGAAGAGCTTTATACAGATTGGATATGCAGAGTAAAAATGAGATTGGAATTAATTTACTTTGGCTCATACTCCATCCCATTCCAAACTTCAAATACTTTGTTTTGCTAACCATTTCATAGGAAGCATGCAAACCAAACAAATTCAATTGATACTGCTCATAACTCCATTTTACATATTTAATAAACAATCAGTTTATCTGGGATATTTGGTATATTGCTGCACTGCTTTATCTTTATTCTTGAAATTAGGGTACATGCAGTTCAATATAAAAATGTAAGCCTGTGCAGGATTTGACAAATTTCAATAAAAGAACTACAGATCTGCAGATTAGGAATACATTGTTCATGTTATTAGTCCTATTTTGTGAATTTCATGGTATTACTTGGCAACCGCATGGCTCATTCCCCCTGGACAATTTAGAAAAAATAATCAGAAAGCAAAGGAAACAAAACCCTATAGGTGTAAACCCCACATTTTCACATTTCATATTTTCTTCAGTTAATTTCAGTGGAAAAATAAATAGTTTGCTTCATTGCAAACCCTTCCACCAAAACTGTTTGGAGCTTTCCTGTTATTTGCAAGTGGTTTTCTCAGAGGTTAAGAAAGAGAGTTTCCTACAGAAGATGAGGGCTTTTTGTCTTTCTTTTGGCAGATTACAGATCAGATTTTTACCAACCATGACACAGCTGTGAAAAGAAGTTAGGCTGTGCTGCTTCCTGTGTGACAGTATCTCATCGTAGGCACCGAATAAAACAATTTCTCCTCTCTCCCTCCCTCCCACCTTCCCCTCTGTTCTCTCATAAACAAATGGGTCTGTTAGCAGAGAAGAGTGAAAAATAAATGGGTTCCACCCTTTTGTCATTTTGATGTCCTTGTCAGAGTAACTGGAGACAAGATGCACTTCTGTGGCTGTTACAAATGAAGTTGTTTTGTCTTTCTCCTCCCCATCCTCCCATGAAGTGCCTGATGGTGCTTCTGGTCCAGGAAAGGCAGCAGTGAGAACCACACTGGGGAGGAAACAGAAACAACACTATTAACTGATTTAATTCCCATACTGAATGGGGTTGGGGCAATCTGAAGTGTAAATACGGGCTGGGTAAAGAAAGGATTAGGAGCAACCCTGAGGAGAACAACTTGAGGGTTTTGGTTGATAAGAAGCTCAACATGAGCGTGCGATGTGTGCTTGCAGCCCAGAAAGCCAACCGTGTCCTGGGCTCCATCAGCAAAAGTGAGACCCTGTCCAGGTCTGGAGTCCCCACCGTAAGGTGGACATGGAGCTGTTGGAGCGAGTCCAGAGGAGGTCCATGAAGACCATCAGAGGGCTGGAGCATCTCTGCTATGAAGACAAGCTGAGAGAGTTGGGGCTGTTCAGCCTGGAGAAGAGAAGGCTCCGGGGAGACCTTATAGCACCTTGCAGTACCTGAAGGACTACAGGAAAGCTGGGGAGAGACTTTTTACAACAACATGGAGTGATGAGGGGGAACAGTTTTAAACTGGAAGAGGGGACATGTAAATTAGATATTAAGAAGGAGTTATTTTCTGTGAGAGTGATGAGCCACTGGCACAGGTTGCCCAGGGAAGTTGTGGCTGCCCCCTCCATGGAAGTGTTCAAGGCCAGGTTGGATGGGGCTCTCTGCAACCTGATTTAGTGGGAGGTGTCCCTGCCCATGCAGGGGGGTTGGAACTAGAAGATCTTTAAGGTCTCTTCCAACCCAAACCATTCTGTGATTGTTGTCATGGTTGGTGACCTGCAGCACTCACAACTAGTTAGTTCTGATGGATGGTAAATGTAAGGTCATGCAGCACTTACCAGTTACGTTGTTTCATTTTCTTATAAGGTGGCTCCCACAAGTCAGCACAAAGGAAGTAAGTTGAGTGTACTCACTGCTGCATGATTCCTGCTCTCCTCAGTGTTGGAAGAGTTTCTGGAATTATCCACAGGTTGGGTATAGAACTTGTTGAAATCAAAAGCTTTGCTTCTGTTGGGAAGCTCTCCCGTAGTCTGCTGTGGGTGCTCGTCAGTCCTCCCAGTGAATTAAGCTACTAATCGTATTGTCCTTTACATACTTTTGACATAAAAGTTTAATTATCTTTATGTAGTTAACATGTTTTAAGGAATATATAGTCCTGCTTAAGTTGAATATTTTATCTAAGCATTCTTGAAAGTACCCATAGAACAGGTATGGAAAGAAATTTATCAAAAAATAGATAAATGTCAAAGTATCACAAAAATAAGTTTATATCCTTAAAGGAAAAAGAAAAACAAAACTAAAACTTCAATTATTTGTGCAGTTTTCAGTAAATCCATCCATTTTTGCAAGTCATTTAGCTCCTGTGAGATTGTGGTAGGCATTGTATTAAGTTAGAAACCAACAAAATTAGTTGTCTGCAAGGTAATAATGCAATAAAAAATGTCTTAATGGTATTTCGTTAAGAAGTTGGTATGTTGCGACTTGCTCCAAGATAGCTTATTATAGTCACTAGCACACAAAACTTAGAAAACAGATTTCTGTTGAAATACTGGTGAGAAGCCTGGATGCTATCAGTAGTATTAACTTGAAAATGAGTAGCAGCTCAGAAAATCCCCCAAGGGTCATATTTCACAATGTATTGTAGTGGTGTAGACTTTATAATGAATAATGCTAATTAATTATTTTTAAAAAAAAATATTAGAACACAGGGGTGGAGTTGCCTCTTAAAACGTTTAGTTCTTTGACCAGCAGTAGCTTATTTGCTATTAGTATGTACCTGATTTTAATCTGAATTACAGTGCAAACCTAATAAATGACTCTCATCTGGGCTACTCATGGATGTAGAATTTTCTCTACAGATTTATTTTCCAGATTTCATTTGCTGTTCTCAGCACTTGTTTCTTCTCTTCCTTTTTTTATTGGGATGAGAGTCCTGACCCGGGAGGGGTAGAAAAGACGCAAAATATTGATCTGAAGAAACTATTGTAAGAGCTACAATTTCCTCTGAAATAACAGTTGTGCTATCAAAATACAGAGTAAGCAAAGAGGGAGTGGTAGTAACCAAAGTTAGGGAAAAGAAGTAATAACTTCTGGAGTTTTTTTTTAGTTTTGCAGTGATATGCCTACACTGATTTTGTTTGCTTTACATCCAGAAAGTGGGGAAAATAGCGTGCAGTGAAGACTTGTTGCTCTGTTCTTCTCGAGAGTAAAGATTAGCTTTGTGTTTTCCCATCACATTCTGGAAAATAGTCATAATGCTTTCTTGGTTTCTGGGAGTTATCTAGTAGCTGTTGTCTGACACGGGGCAGGCACTGAGCTGTCATTCCCTCCCGTTTTTGTGGAAATCACAGGCAGCAGGAAGCAGTTGGACTTGCTTTCCAGTCTTTCTCTATGGCGTGTCCATTTTCTGAACAAAAGAGTAAGTTTCGAGATACACTTTGAATTTACTTGCATGAAGTGAGTGATCCCTTGATTATCTTTGGATGATAAAATTCCAGGTTGCTTGAGTGTTTCCTGTGACTGTCTGCTTTAAGAAATATAATGCTCCCTCAAGCCTTTCAGCACACTGCTGTTTATCCTGCTACTGACATCCCTCCTGTTTCTAGTTTCAGAAAACGTAGAAAAAACATAGAGTAAGATTTCTTATTTTGGAAATTCTTTATTCCATCTAATGCATTGGTCTGGTTTCCATTCCACTTGCTTCTCAGTCCGTTTTCATGTCTATCTTTTGGTTTGAAATGAGGGTGCTGGGGTCGGTTTGCCGTCGCTGTCCGTTCCCCACGAGCTGTAACGCTGCAGCAGTCGGAGGCTGTCACTGCCAGAGGGGGAGATGACATTTGCATGACGCACATATGTGCCGTGGGCAGATTTTGTAAATGTCTCTGCCTGCAGCTTGGGGGACACAAGAGCTGCCACAAGTTTGTTGTGTTTTTTTTTTAAGATAAAGCAGACGTGGAAAAGGCTAGAATAAAACTGCAAATCGATATCTTGACTTCATTTACTGGGAAATGTAATCGTGAATTAATTTTCAAAAATGCAGTGCTTGATCAAAGCAAGAATCAGTTGAGATTTGGAGAGATAACCTGTTAAGAAATCTTGTCTGTGTGAAAAATGAAGGATACCCTTTTGCCTTAAGATTGTGTAACTCTTAATATTAGAGTAAATAGTTCCTTTTATAATGCTTCCTGGCAACTGATGTTTTTAGCACTGATAAATGTTTTATGCAATTTACGGAGATAAAACATGATTTGTGTGCTGAAAAATTTATAATTATCTGCAGACAAAGCATTTTTATGCATGTGAATAGACCTTTTTCAAGTCGAAAATGGTTAAACTACAGAGGCTAAATGAAACATTATAAAGCCTAGTGAAAAAAATGCAAATATGGGTCATGTTTAAACACTTCTGACTTTTCACCAGTTCAGTGGAAACAACTTAAAGCATTCAAAAACCTTCTCGAAGCCCTTTTAGTGTGTGGTGTGTGTGGGAAGAAATATTATGCTTCTCCCATCAAGTCATGGGAGTAACTCCCAATGTTAACTGTGTTTTTCAGTAGAGCTTAAGCTCTGATATTGGGACCAGAGCTTTTGTTATTGAAACTCAGAACTCTACTTGAAGAACAGCTCAGTAGAACAGCTTAGATCATACACTTTTATTATATTATGATTAAATGTAACATGATAATATAAACCCAGCTTTTGCCTTAAACTCCCTGTTTTATTTGGCACTTTGTTGTTACTGGCCCGTTCTCAGTGAGCTTGTCATTTTTATACATCCTGTTTGCTTGCCTTCAAAATGAACAACTTTTCAGAAAATCCTATTTATTGAAGCCTGGTTCACCTGCAGAGTACCCTGGATGGGAGGTGCAGGACTTAGAGTTCAGTATGCTCTAATCTTTCTAATTTTTACAACAGAACTGTTTTCTAGTTTGTAGCAATTATCAACCATTTTCTTAGTACTGACAGAACAGCAGAGGTCAGTGGCTGTGGGAGGAACCAAAAAGAGAGGGAGGAAAAAGAGCTTTAAGGAGCCCTTTGCACTGGTTCAGCGTCTGTCAGAATTGCTTGGATTTTTGGAAGAACGTGATGAAGTGTAACTCAGAGGGAGAAACCTGGATGTTGTGTTGGAATGACCCTTCTTAATTGCACTGGTCTTAAAAGTCTGGGCTATATATATTTGGTTTTCTTGCTCTTCCTCCCTTCTTCCTATCCCTAAACAAGAGAGTCATAGTATTAAGAATTGCTGACACACAGCACTGTGATGTTGAGCTGAGAGGATGGTGAATCACAGTAGATGCTTTCCCCTCCCCCAGCACCTCCCCCTCCCCAAAGAAAAAAAAGTTAAGCAGAAAATGGAGAGGTCAGTGTTCAATATGTAAAATACTTCCGTAGTGTTATTTTTAGTGTCATTCAAGTGTGTTTTGCTGACCTCAAAAACTAAAACCTTGTGAAGCTAATTTGGTTATCCAAGGCCCCACACTTGCTTATCTTCAGACTTTCTGATAACAAAAATAAGGAGTGCCCCAGGTAACAGTTTAACGTTCTTGGTCAAAGTGCAGGTGTGCTGTTAGAGAAATTGCTTGCAGTGTTTGGGATCAGAATAAAGGAAGCCTTTGATGTTAGCTCTGCTTGGGTTATTGGGTTTCTTTCTCCAACACAGCATCTTCTACAACATCTAAAATATAAGAAGCACAGAGAGTAGCCATTAGTACAGGCTACATTCAGAAATTATATTCTGTAATACATCCTTGGCAGTGTCTTTAAAACATAATGTGGAATTAATACTGCGATAGTGGTTGTACTGACAATGCTAAAAAGTGCTTTTTTTTCCCCAAAGTGTACTTCCCACTCAGGCAGGGGTTTCAAACAAAACAAAAAACTCCAAACCTGCTGAAATAAAATAACTTGCTGTAGGAGAAACATTTTTGGAGGAGAGAAAAAAAATAACTGTTATATTAATTTTTTCCTTCATAATTCAAATACATCATATTTTACAGGTGAATCAAGGGTCGTTCCTTGATTATGTGGCTGTTCAGCTTTTATCAAAATCACAGCCAAGGTGCCAGTTCTGATCATAAGACTTAAAAGATAAAAATTGATGCTTGCATGCTTCTTAATATCGAATACTTGGGTGAAAGAACAAGTGCCACTGATGTATTTCACTTTGTGTGGCAGTGCAGCCCTGTTTCACCAGCATGTCCTGGACTTGTGTTCTGTATCCGAAGTATGTCCTCAAAATCTCCAGGACTGCTTCTTCCGTGGAAAGTGTTTTAGTAACTGTTGGCATGAACTATATTGTTACTGGAATGGCTCAGGGAGTTAATCATTCTGCCCTTATTACAATTGTTGAAACAGATTGTTTTTCCAGTTCCTGTCAGCAGGAATTTTCTGGCTTTTTTTTTTTAAGTCACACTCATCAACCTTTAAAGTTTAAGGGCTGAAATACAAGCTCAGTTGTATTTTAAATTAGAGTTTGGGTGTGTATTAAGGTGTGTTCCACCCCAGTTGCCATTATCAGCCTACTCCATGGTCGCTGTCCTGGGAGAAGACAGCAGTGGATGTATATTCCGTGTTGTATACCTCAGTGGGAACGTCTTTGATGCAGACTTGATTCATGCATTCAGTTCTGTATTAGAGATACTGTCCCATCAGTAACTGGGAAATCGATGTCCATAGTTACTTATGGGCAAATGTGACTGCTGGAGCTTCATAATTCTCAAGTTCTTCAATTATTAGGTCGTAGGTGCTGTCTTGAGTGTCACTGCAGTGATTGCTGTTAGTTACCAAGTACTTTGTGGCTTTTGCCACAGCGTCCATGGGCAGGGGCATAACACAGTCCCCACAAAACTTGTGGGATAAATAACAAAAGTTGGCAGCCTTATCCAGAATGTCTCTGAAGCTGAATCAATGGCAGTGTGCTCAGCTAGGGCAGCTCCACCATCACTATTCCATGTATTCCCCCACCCCCCTTATTGCTCAATAAAGTTTAAAATACCTGAAACAGTTAAGTACTTGCTGTGGACAGGCACTGAAAAATTGCATATCCAGAGGAAGCTCAGTCCTTTAAAGTTTTGTCTTTCTCTGGAGTTTGCTTTCATGTATCTGTTACTTGAAAACAGTGCTTCGGCAATGTTGGTTTTTGTGTATGTTTCATTGCTGATAGTTACTCATTTTATTACTTGATACAGTTGTTACTGAATATTTTAATTTGGTTTGCTTTTTAAGTGGTGATAGACAAAACATTTTACAGTAATGCATTGTGATATTATTACTGCTTATTCATTTGACATTAACTAGGTGTGATTCATATTTTGAAAAGTATTAGTTAAGATTAGGCATATCTCTGTAGCTTGCCCCGAATATGTAATTCGAGTAATTTTTTGACAGATGTGAAATACCTTCAGTTTTCATGTGGATGTTTGAAGTACATGTGTAGTAATAGAAAATGTTGCCAGATGATTTTGTTTCCCCTTACCAGAACTTCAGTTCTGATCGTAGGCTTTCAAGATGTGCCTCATGGGACCTTTGTTTTTTGTACCCAGACAAGCATTTAGGATTTTGTGTTCGTACGGACAGATGTTAGGCAAGTAACAGCAGAATTATGAGATGTGTTAAAAAAGACTGGTTAGGGATCACTATTTGAAAACACAACAGAAACCCTTTTTGTTAGTTATCAGGCTAGTGTCTGAGAATATGTTTACTTGCTATGTGAATATGGAGATGTAATGCGGAATGGTGACTCTCAGATTCCAGTGGTGGCAGGGAAATGTGGGAATTTTCTAAATAGAAATCATTGGCTTATTTTGTTTTGATTGTGCCAAAAAGGAAAATCAAGTAAATTAGTTGTCTCAAATATGCTGAGGCCTTTGTCTTTTATGCTGCAGCAATTGCTCGGATACCCACTCCCATTTCTCACAGGTGGTAAAATAATGATGTGCTGTGTGCATAAATCTAAGTGCCATGGAATTGTGTGAACCAAGGTGGTAATTACATAGTTGTGGTTCTGGTTATATATTTTGTGTAGGGGAGTGAGTTGTGACTGTCCTGGAGAGTGGCTGGGTGTATTTCAGTCTTTGCAATTAGCAAGAGGATGTAAGTGGGTGTGACTGCTCTGCACATCATCGGGTCAACACAGTGCCGGAAACCACTTTTATTTTTCTTGGTCTCCTGCAAATTAAAAAGAAAAGAAGGAAGATAATTTGTTTTTACTGAGTTTGGATAAATAAAGAGCATAGAGTACAATAGTATTAATCAGCTGTGCTCTTGCAGTAAAGTTCAGAGCCCTGTAGACTTCAATAGAGACTGCACATATGCTTTAAGGGAAGATATACTTAGTTCTTGTATGTATATTGTGAAGTCCAGATCTTACTCCTTTGAAAATCAATTTGGGATTGTTCCTGTGAATTTCCAGAAGACTTGCAGCAGGTTCCTAAAATCTCAGGAAGCATAGTTAGAAACATTACATGAGAAAATAATTAATCTGCTAAGTGATTTAGGCTTTGGAGCATAGGTGTCACCTTTTTGTATGTGTCCCTTGTTGAGGTTCTTTATTTAAAAATCTTCTCTCTGCTCCCCCTCCCCACCCCTTCCTGCATCCCAAATCATGGGAGATTGCATCCTGTTCAAACCGAAGCTGGTGGCAAAAGGTGTTGGCTCTGATTCTGGTGGAATCAGGAGATTTTTGTGTTGCATATTCAGCATCTAAATATGCTGAATATCAAAATGCTGAAGGCTGGTAAGCGCTCTTTTTTTCTTGCATCCACTCTACTGATCCGTGTACCTGCATTGTACTCTAAAGTTTATTTCTACTTGACTGCTTTTAGAGTTTTTGCTCTACCTTGAATCTAAATGCCACTGGAGGTCATGATGCACGAAACAATGAGACTACCAAAACAAAGCCCAAAATATAAAAACACATGATGGGTCAGGAACCTTAAAATATGTTTTTAAAGATGGCATTAATAGGAATTTTAGTCGTGCATATTGGCAAATCTGATTCATAACAGCTTTTGTGTTCATGTTATGAGTGGGATATTTTTTGTTTGTTTTGACAACTCATTCTTTACTTGAATTAATATTAGCATTTATTTTTAACAAAACACGTAAGTTTTTTTGAGGGCATATGGTAAATAAGTGACAGCTCTGACCAAATTTAGAGCCTAGGTAAGAACATAAAATAAAGATAGATGCCACAGGGGATTAGTCTCATGTTACATGTGCATGACTGTAAATTAACTGAGTGTTCAACCTGTTATTTTCAGGTCTTTGTAAATACTGATTAGATTTTTCAGTAGTTTGCATTCTGTTAAAACTTAAATAGGTTTGATGAAGGAAGTTTTGGAGGACAAATACGTTTAAAAGGACATTGTCAAGAGAGTTTTGCTACTTAATCGTTTCACTTGTCAGAATCTCTAGAAATGTGGAAATGAAAACTCCTTTGTCAGGCTGCTGTGCTTCATTTCATGTGTGTTTTGGTTTTTCTCATAGGGTTACTGATAAGTGTTGTGCTTTTTGGCATTGACATATTTTTCAGAAAAAAGAATTGAAGCATTTGTTTTGAAAAAAGAAAAACACATTTAAAGAATTACATGGACTTTGCAAACAGATTTAAGAAAATGAAAGGTAGGTCAAATTTTGGGCCTACAAAACTGACAGTGTCCTTTACTTTTAACATGTATGCCTTATTTGAGACACTCCTGAGCCAAATGATGTTATATTAATCAGTGGCAGAAAAATATGTAAATGACATAATTAATCATCGTTAAACGCTTACCTTGTTTCATTTTGGTTGTTTTCTAATGCCAGCAAATGGTGACAGCCTACTTTGAGATCTCTATTATTTGTGCAGTGTGATCACTTTAGTTACTGTCAGTTCGTAACATAAAAGGTTTAAAATAAATTATAACAGCCTCAAGTGTGTCAGGAAGAGCTTGCTTGTACTCTGATTATATAGCGTGGTACTGCCCTCAGCTCCCCCCCTTGAAATGAGGCACACAAAGGTGCACTTTTGTTACAGGAGGTGCAGGTAGAATTTGGGAGAAGGGAGGAAACGAGGGCTTTTTTTTCTTTCCATTTAAAAAAAAAAAAAATACATCTTGTGCTACGGTTCGTCTGATATTTTGTAGGTTCCCATGCTACCAAAGGTATGTAGGTTGTAATTCATGAGCTGTCCTCTCCAGTTTTGGTTATGAAGCTGGATGATCAATTCATTGATCCTCTGGTTTGTGAGAGGGCCACAATCACTTGAAATGCTTGTGCATGGGGCTGGCCTCCTGTCGGGTTCTTCAGCTGAAAGCTGCAAAGATTTTTTTTTTTTTCTTCCCTAAAAGCTGGACTAGAATAAGGTTTGAGACTTGTTTTCTAAGAGCAGCTAGTCTAAATTGCAGCTCTGAAAAGGCAGTCTTATGTTAGCTGCATGGTGAATAGCTGCTACAGAGGGACAACTGCTCTGTCTGTCTGTGCATATTTAAACCTGGTGTTATTTTAGAAAAATTCCAGCAGTCACTGGCATGGTAGCTGTTATTGGGGCAAGAGCTTCACCACCGTAGTATTTCCATGGGGGGGTGGGTGGGAGCAAAAAACCTGAACTAATAGCTGGATTAGAGGTGTTGGGAAGACTTTGTTTTTTTCTTAAATACATTTAGATAACCTTAAGGGCCTGACTTACACCCAACAAAACCAGGAAGTTCAGAGTTAAGGCTTCTCACTCCATCTCCCGTGCTCACTGGAGCGCTTGGCTCTCCAGCAGGGGTGGTAATGGGGGTCACACACACTCCTCAGATCCTTGCTCACTTAGGCAAAATGTTTGTTGCATGAGTGGTGCCGACTGTTCCAGGTAGGTCTGTTTACAATACACCTGCTGTCGTGTGCAAGGTGTCGTGTGTGTCTCAACAGTCCCTTGGTTCCCCTGGTATGTTAATGGCCGGCGGCAGCACAGCAGGTGTGGTGGAAAGCCAGCAGCGAAAGGGGGAAGGGTACAGATGCAGTGAGAAGCTTTAACTTTGAGTTTCCTGCCTTCTGTGAGCACAAGTCAGACCCTTAATGTTGTTTTAATGTATTGTTTGTGTTTAATTTTTAGTAAAAATTTGAACGCCATCCAGGCTACAGAGGTTGCAGTGGATAAGAAGTTTAAAAGCTTTGGTTCAAGATTACAGGAGGCTGCAAGAAAAATTAAAGACATGGAAATGAGGATGGAATGACAGGCTGCTATTTTGCCTCAGAATACTGAAGATTGTAAAGCATTGAGAAATCGAATTCATGACCCTGGAAATCAAGCTCAGATTAAGAAATGTCAGGTTGGTAGGGGTTCCTGAACGTCTCAAGTTAGGATAAACTGAGATTGTTTTCCCATAACAAAGCTTCTAGAATGTGGGGGTGGATGGTCTAATTTTCGTTATGTGTTATGTGAAATGCTATATCATATACTTAAATAAGCCAGTTAAGCAAAATTATTTTTTTAAATTAGTTTCACATTTGTGGAGTTGAATGTCACTTTTGACCGTTTAAGGTTATTCCTCTCTGGCACTGAGTTGCCTGATTTACTGTTAAATAAGTGGAAAATACTGCTCTTAAATACACATTGCTTTATCCTGCCACTCCAAGGGTCTGCTGCAAAGGCAAACATGCGGTGCAGTATGACATTTCTAGATAAGAAACAGGCAGAACATATCTAAATGGTGGAAGAAGTAGTTTTTTGTTCAAAGGACTCTGATTCATAGCGAAACCGTGTCTTTCCAAATGTTTAAGTAGTGACTGCCACTGTGATTAAGTTACTGTAAGTTTACTTAAGTTTTGAGTTATTGTCTGCGATTCAGCGAGACGGTATTTAGGCAGAAAGATTGTGCAACAGGAAATCTATGCTGAAGTTCAGAAAGGATTTTTGTTTTCATGGTCAAGGTCACTGGATGTATTTGAGTTCTGGGGTCTCCTAAGAAAGTTTGAGATTCTCCCGATGAGGATTTATCATTCCAGTTTGTTTTTCTGACTTTTCTTTCAATGCTTAGGGGGCTCGGTCTGGTGTGCCACTTAGCACTGACATGAGACACAAATAACTTGGTTGAAATCTGTAGGTGCTCTGATGTGAGGGGAAAAGCAGACCACGCCTTTGTGTATTTTAAAGAAATCATTATTTCTAAGGATTGTCTTTTGTCATGTTATATTTCATTATTTTCTGAGATAGTGCTAAGTCAGAAGAGTGTTTCTTAAAAGTGACACTTAATGTCATTTTTTGTTATCTGTTTGGATTGTATTTGCTTTTCTCTTGACAGAGGTGCTTTAGTTGTAACTCTAAGGGAATAATCTCTGCCGTGTTTTTCATCATTCATCTTCAGCAACTTTAAAGTTATCTTTCCTTCTTTCAATTTCACTTTTGCTAGCCTTCAAACTTGGGGTTGAAATCCTCGCTCTGCTGCACTGACCACATTAAGATCATGACCATAACATTTCAGTTGTAAAATAAGCACAGTTATTCTATGCAATATAAATGAGACTTGCAATGCCATTTTTAGGTTTGTTTCAAGGCAGTTATATTTTATTAAAGCTATTACATACGCTATTTTGAAAGAAATGTGAACAAGTCTATAACATGCTTCATTTTAGGGTGTTTCTAAGTAAACTTAATCTGGGGTTTTATAATTAAGTTTCCATTAAAGGGTAGTAATCATTCTCTGCATAACGATGTAGCTTTACATTGTGTGTTTATGTAGCATTTGTGTCCTCCACCACGTTATTAGTTTGTGGTTTATTTGCTAAAAATGACTGTATAATGGTTATGTGGCCATTTCTGGTGCACCAGGTAGCAATAGGAAGTTAGCAAGATGCACGATTTTTAAAAAATTATATTAAAAAGGCTTCCATTTAATTTTGTTGGCTGAATATTACTGAAATAATCTGTGTAGCACAGGTGTTTCTAAGCACGTCTATCACAGTAGAGGTTAGGAATGCTGGTCTTACAACAGAGAATAGTTTTCAGGGGTGTTGTACCCATGGAAAGCTTTCTTGGTGCATACTTTCCACATGGGAATGCCTGTCTGCTGAGGTGAGAGCTCTGCAGAGTCAGGCCATTGGCACCAGCAGTTGTTGGGGGGCGGTGGGACTAGAACAGAGAAGAACCAAATGTATTGGCTCTTGACCTGTTGTCTTCAAGTGTAAAACCTGTTTGAATAGGTAAAGAACTTAAGTGGCAGAATGTCATAGGGCTGATCTGTTAGCCTGACTTGATTAAGGGTGGGCATGGGAATTTTTTAGAGCAGGCTGGGCAATTAGGCTGTGAGGATAACAGTCTCCCGAGCTATACTGTCAGCCCCAGACCTGAGCCTGATCCCAGTGGGGAAGCAATATGCTGTTTCTGTTGACTTGTGAAAATCTTTTTTCCAAGCAGCTGTTTTTCTGCACCAGGTATCATGTACAGCTGGGACTCTACTAATTTTCCATCCACTGAAATGCAAATGAGTCTTTCAGGGCTTGCTTTTTGACACAGGCTGAGATTTGGGATGCAGGGGTTGCTTATAGAAGGTAGCTGGGGAACCTCGGTCTTTTGTGTTAATGTTGGATCCATTTGTATTATCAAGCAATAAGCAATGTTTTTAAATTCACACTGCAACAAAAATATGTTGTTGAAATTAGCATACAAGAAATCTAGCCTGCTTCACTTTGCAGTGTTCAAAATTACTTATTTTAAAATGAAGGAAACAAGTGTACTTTAGTCTTGTTCTTCCTTTTCCTTATCTATTCAGGAAGACCCTTTTTTTCCACCCACGCTCAACTACTTTTGTTTAAATGTAATGGTTTAATATTATTCCCTTGAGTACTTTTGTATATTTATATCATCTATACTGTTAAAAAGATGCTCTCTAAATATCTCGTTATAAGGCTTACTTTTCATTTTAAGACTCCATAAAGAGGATAAAAATGAAGTCTGCACTCCCAGCTGATTTTCTTTCCCCCAGATATTTTCTTTGTCTCTCCACATTGTTCCAAGCATGATGTTGATTTAGGGAGGGACATTTTGTTCATACTTTGTAAGAGTCTTCAATGGTGGATTAAGTATGATGTATTTGTTTGACTAAGCTATACAGAATTGTTTTGTAAAACTTTTAAGTCTAAGTAGACCTACATAGATCAGCAATTAGCTTGTGCACTTGCACAGTGGATCTTCAGTAAACTCAAGATTTTGCTCTTCTAGGCTTTTTTTCAGTTAAATTTCAGCAGATCATCATCATCTGTGTAAATTGAATACTCAAATCCTCACTGAGTTGCTTATGATACTCCATAAGCTATACTATTACAAGCCTGGACAAGGTATTTCTCACTCTGTCTAGAGCTCACAAAGGTGTGGAATCCAATCAAAATGTAAACCTCGGGTAAGGTTGCACTGACACTTCTTAATAGTGCAGTGAGGAAGTAAAACAAATGTTCCCTCAGTGGATTGATCCAGCGTCCTGAGCCTCCATTACATTTTTTAATTAGGTCTTCTGTGTTTGATTGATTGCTGACAGTAAACTTGCTTCTGTTTTACTAGCTCCAGTGCTTGAAATCTTTTTATGCCATCAGAATAAACAGACTAGCCATAACATGTTGTTTTTATTGCATTTGCATGGCTTGAGTAACAAGTCTTCTCTGTTTCTCCATAGGCATTCGACCTCCGATCATGAATGGGCCCATGCACCCGCGCCCTTTGGTAGCGTTGCTGGATGGCAGGGATTGTACAGTAGAAATGCCTATTCTGAAGGATGTAGCCACAGTGGCATTTTGTGATGCTCAGTCTACACAAGAAATTCATGAAAAGGTAATATTTAGAGGTATAATTGAGAGGTTTTAGAAAACACAAATATTGTAGTTGTGATGAACAGATACGGTGTTGTGTTAGCTATGACAGTGTGTTTAGCTGTTGCATTTTGGTTAATGGTTGATTACCTTATTGAATTTCTGCTCTGTTTCAGTAAGTGATGAACCATGATGCTGAAACAAAGATGAAAATACCTGTTGAAGTTTGCTTTTGTGTAGTGTATGTCTGACTGGATGTTGTCCATATGCTTACCTACTGAATTAGGTTTGTGGAGAGCATTACCTCTGGGGATAATTACATTATTGCATGATATTTTGAAATGCTTCTGGGAAACACTTGCTTAGCCTTCAGCTGGAAAGCCAAATCTCAGTGTTGGATTGTCTGTGTGAGGAACTTTCAAACATTTCTGTTTAGCCAAGGAGTTCTGCAAATCTGGTTAGGAGGCCTTGAGCATTGAGAACTGACGCTGCAGAACAGTTTCAAAACAAATGCTAATCCAGAATTTGCTTAGAAAATTTATTTTAAAATTTATTATAACTGTGTCTTATTCCAGAAGTTCACACCCTTGCTGATGGTTTGGGAGGTGTAAAACAACTAGTGGTTCTTAATGTTGTCAAAGGTTTTTGCATTTTCTGAGAGGGGTACTAGTTTTTCATGTTTATAGCCAAGGGAGCCAGCTGGCCTATACACCTACATTTTCTCTTCAGAGACCTCTTCCAGGATGAAAGCCTCATGTCTACCCCAAATCCTTGTGGCTCAGTATTAGAACCTTTCCACGTCCATATTTCTGTAGAGGTAGAATTAATTTCAGTGAAGTTGTTGGCTAGGAGAGCAAGCCTCAAATGCCAGATATTCCTTCACCTGATTAAAAAATGAAACTAGACCTTACAGCTTCTATGGAGGTAAAAAAATGTAATAAATAGGACAGCAGAGGCTATTTTCAACCTTCTTCTTAACATCTGTTGAAAAAGAGCAGTGTTCTTGGTGTTCATACAACTGACAATATTCAGTATTGTGACGATGAATGAGAACCAAAAGTAACCTGAGAACAAATGAAAGAAGTGAAAACTGTCTTCATTGCTAATTGGAGATGCATAGAAGTGAATACTGTTGGTTTTTTTATTAAATTATTTTTTAATTAAAAAAGGTTAATTCTTAAGGGTGAAAGACAATAATCTAAGTATAATTATTTATTTGAATTTAGAGGAATATTCAACCCAAGCTTTTTTCTCTCAATTCCTTATTATCTTTTTATATATTGCTTTAGTCTTACTGCTTTCCCATCTCACACCATTGTCAGAAGTTTGAAATAGCTGGATTCCATTTACAAGGACTAAATAACACATGGAGAATAAGTAATATAAATGCTGTTCCAATTTTTTTGTGCCAGTTACCAGTAACCGTCTCCCACAGCATTCTCCTGGAGAAGCTGGTGGCACATGGAATAGACAGGTGCACTCTCCACTGGGTAAAGAACTGGCTGGCTGGCCAAGCCCAGAGAGTTGTAGTGAATGGGGTTGGATCCAGTTGGCAGCCGGTCACCAGTGGTGTCCCTCAGGGCTCAGTTTTGGGTCCAGTCCTGTTCAATATCTTTATTAATGACCTAGATGAGGGAATTGAGTCCTTCCTAAGTAAGTTTGCAGATGACACTAAACTGGGTGGAAGTGTCGATTTGCTTGAGGGTAGGAAGGCTCTGCAGAGAGACCTGGACAGGCTGGATCGATGGGCTGAGGCCAATTGTATGAGGTGTAACAAGGCCAAGTGCCAGGTCCTGCACTTGGGTCACAATAACCCCATGCAAAGCTACAGGCTTGGGGATGAGTGGTTGGAAAGCTGCATGGTGGAGAAGGACCTGGGGGTGCTGGTTGACAGCTGACTTAACATGAGCCAGCAGTGTGCCCAGGCGGCCAAGAAGGCCAACAGCATCCTGGCCTGCATCAGGAATAGTGTGGCCAGCAGAAGTAGAGGGGTGATTGTGCCTTTGTACTCGGCATTGGTGAGGCCACACCTTGAATACTGTGTGCAGTTCTGGGGCCCTCACTGCAAGAAGGATGTTGAGTTGCTGGAGCATGTCCAGAGAAGAGCTACCAGGCTGGTGAAAGGTCTGGAGGACAAGTCCTACGAGGAGAGGCTGAGGGAACTGGGGTTGTTTAGTTTGGAGAAGAGGAGGCTGAGGGGTGACCTCATTGCTCTACAAATACCTGAAAGGAGGTTGTAGGGAGGTGGGAGTTGGCCTCTTCTCTCCAGTGAATAATGACAGGATGAGAGGGAATGGCCTGAAGTTGCACCAGGGGAGGTTTAGGCTAGATATGAGAAAGAATTTCTTTCACTAAAGAGTGGCTGGACAGTGGAACAGGCTGCCCAGGGAGGTGGTGGAGTCACCATCCCTGGAAATGTTTAAAAGAAATATAGATGAGGTGCTTAGCAACATGATTTGAGCACTGAATGGGTAGATTAGGTTATGGTAGGTGGCTTTAGGTTATGGTTGGGCTTGATTATCTTCAAGGTCCTTTCCAACCAGGATGATTCTGTAATAGCAGTCCAGTCTTCAGGTAAACACTTCAACATTGGCAACTGCTTCACCTTTATAGTTTTATGTTTGCTTATTGACATGGACATCATTTACTTCTGATGCATCAAGCCTGGGGAATTCCTGTGTGACATTAATGCCTTGCCTTAGAAACACTCAGTATTACCTGTTAGCAGTGGAGTGTAGTAAATGAACTTTTTAGATCTTCAAACTGAAAGTCATTGTGTGTATCTCAAACTGTAGCTTCGAAAAAGCATTTAAATAACAGCTGAGTAACTTAGGTAATCTGTTGTTGATCTTCACAAGAGTGTTGTTTTTGGAGGATTATACTAAAGCTTGCATCCTTTGCTTTTTATTACACCAAAAATAGTTCATTCTCAGCAAGCTCAGTAATATATCTTGAAAATTTATTTTCACTAGCTACCAGTACATGGCCACAATACAAATTTTCACTAGTCCAAAGGATGATCCAGTCCTAAAGTGTCTGGGGTTGCAAAGTACCACTGTTCTGCCACATAATAAATTTCTGCAACAAAAATTACAAACTTTAATTCATTATCATGTTGCTGTATTACTGCAACATAAACTTAGAGATCAGTTTAATGAAGTGTTGAGCACTGTTCACTTCTGTGTGAAGAGTGTTCACTGTTCATCTACAGTGAAAAAGAGTTACTTTCCACACATCTTTAGAGTTACAGCAGAGAAATATCTGTATTTAAGTACTGCTTGTACAATACCTTACTGGGGAGTGGTGCTTTACTAAATACAAAAGTGTTTTCAGGAAAAGTTTTAGAATTAGAAGTTGCATATTTATAGTAGTATCTAAAATGTTAGTGTATTTCTGAATGCATATTCCAGGCCATCCAAGAAGTTGTTGTCCTGTTAATTAGAATACAGATTTTGATAATAAAGATGAGTTTGCAAAAGACTGTTCCCCATTGTGAAAGAAGAGATGACTGAAAATCAGGAAAAGGTTTAGGGTTGAGAAGAGCTTGCTCAAAACAGAAGGTGAAATTGAGCTTTTCTTTCATGTAGTTCTTGTCATTAAGAGATACTGAATTTAACAGGGTAGCAGATATAGATACACGTAGATAGTCTGAAGTAGCAGGAGGCAGACCAGGGGCTAGGAAACTTAGAAAGGGGTTTGACACAGGTGCTTGATGTTGTTTGATACACACAGATGAGTGGCTGTAGGTGAAGGTAATGAAAATAAAGACATGAACAGAGATCGGATGAAGAGGAAAGGAGAAAAGACTCCAAAGGGGATGGCTAGGAAAGTAAGAACTGGTATAAAACTCAGCTTGTCCACCTGTGGAGGTTTGATCACAGGAGTGTGAGGAGTTGCCATTTGAGCAGTAAACATTTTGGAATCCAGAGAAGGAATTTCTGCTGGTCATGAAAAGGTTTCAGGGACAGGATGATGGTTTAAAATACTGTTTTTTAAGATGACTGGACAACAAAAGAAATAGAGTGGAAGAGGGGAATTTATAGGAGTTTTTAAGACAGCAAGACACAAGGTAGATATTTTTTCATAGCAAGCAAGGAGGCTGAAAGATTTTGACACACATGGAAGGGAGGAAAAGAAATGAGGATTTGAATGCTGTCTATACACAGGGTCAAAAGCAGGATGTTAGCAAATAGTATTAAATCTTACTATGTGTGCTAATTAAAGTTTTCTCCAAATTGGGTGCTGCCTGATGTGCATTTCTGTAGCAGTTCCCTTATACCAAAGATTTCATTTGTCATTCTCTTTTTATGGCTGAGGAAATTTAAGTATGGAAAATAAGTGGATTAGAACTCTGCTTCATCTCGCATCAAAACATTCATTCCTGGTGCCACTGCTTTGAAAAGCAACTTGGATGGTGAGGATACATTTCCTCCCTTTTGAAAATCAAGCTGCTAGTGCCTAAGTGAATGGCTGACATTTACTGGGAGTGACCCAAGGTTCTGAAATAACATTGTAGTTAGAGGACAACTTACTACACTTCAGAAATTACTTGTGTGGAAAGTTTTAATGATTTTTTTTTTTCCCCTCCTCACTCTCCCTGGAAAAATGAGGTTTTTTTCAAGCTAGTCTGAAAGGCTGCAATATAGATATGTTTATGCTTTGACTCCTAAGTTCTTTTTCATTGGAGATGTTGCATATGGCTGGGTGAAGTTCAGCATTCCATTTGTCAAACTGTATCATGGGACAACTGGGAGCTGGGTTCACATTATCCTATCATGTAGCTTCTGTCAGGGTAAAAAAAAAATAAATTAAGATTTTGGTGGTTAAATTTGTTTCTTTGCATTACTGTAAAATAATAAACAATTTGAACACAGTAACTTTTCTACACTTCTTTATGTGTTAATCAGTCTGCTCAGTAACCATCTCAGATTGTCTCTAAATGTGTACATGGTGTTTTGGTTTGTTCTGCCAAAAATACAGGTGTTCATCCTAAAAAAAATTATTCAAAAATGAATAGCTTGCTTCCATCCTCATTCCAGGTCACCTTGTTTTTTTTCCAGGTCACCTTGGTTTCCTCTGTTTTTTTTCCCAAATCCCTCTTCCTTTCAGTGCCATTCATGGTTTACTGATTTTCCTGGCTCCTTGGTAGCGTACCCAGCACTTCTGATTTCTGCAATATTGCTCCTTCTTTCTGCTTCTTTGGAGGTGTCAGACTCAAGCACACCCTTGATGTCTTTGTGTTGCCTAAGATTTTTGGAGTTCAAATTCTTTACTCTTTGGGCTTCCTGACTTCTGTATATTCTGTAACATGGAGTGTGCTGTGCAGCTCCAAAGGACTAAAAGTAAACATAATATGCAAGATCTGGTAATAGACATCTCAGGCAAGCAGAGAGAAAATAAAGTGATCCTTGCAAACCCAGATGAAAATACAGGAAGCACAGCAGATTAGAAATGATCTCTAAAGCAAAAGGGGTAGGCTGGAAGGAAGTCCAGAGTTTGTTTGAAGCTGTGTACATTTTCTCATTCTCTTTTTCTGTAATTAGCTTGTTTCCTACATCTTGTCACAAATCAGTTCGATTTTTTTTTTTTTTAAAAAGATGTGTTTTGGACTGGATTTACTGCTTCATGCAGATACCCAATTTACCAGAACACTAAAGAGAACAGGGTGCTTGGTTGGAAGTGTGAAAACAGTCTGGTAAACCTTTGCTCCAGCCTTATGAGTGATTGAGTTAAGCTAAAATGTATCAGATCCCTTGACACCTGTCACAAAAGCACAAAATACAACCATCTTCACAGGGATACTACATTTCTGTATTTTTAGTTTAAGTTAATTTTTTAACTATTGCCATCCAAAGTACTGGAATGGGCTGCCCAGGGAGGTTGTTGATTCCCCCTCCCTGGAGGTGTTTAAGGCCAGGTTGGATGAGGCTTTGTGCAGCCTGGTCTAGTGTGAGATGTCCCTGCTTATAGCAGGGAGGTTGGAACCTGATCATCTTTAAGGTCCCTTCCAATCTTAACCATTCTGTGATTCTGAATTCAAAATCTGAACTTCCTATTCAATGATGTAAGACTTGAAATTTTTCAATCACACTTTTACATAGGAATTAAATGTAGAAACAGTTGCAGTCATTACAGTTTTGTCTGTTTCAAAGAAGAGCTGAAGAGCTTTCATAATGCAACAAATGTTTTGAAACTGATACAAACAAATCAAGAATGGTGCTGTTGTTCAGCTGAGGCCTTGATTTGTCCATGTTATATCAATGGTTAATGAAGATAATTTTCCAGCTTTAGATTGTTCTTTTTTTAGCAGTAAAGCTGCAATCTTGCGTTTCTACCATCATTGCTGTTTATATTCATGATGCAGTTGCAGCATTTTAGTCTTCAATCAGAATTAAATTCTCAAAAAAGATTGAAAGGAAGCTGTCTTGTTCTAAACAGTAATGTATTCTTGGGATTAAGCTGTCACCTTGGAGCCTATCCAAAACCTTGTACATTTTTCCTTGTAAACCAGGAAAAATCCGAATGAGCCTTGGATCAGATTTGTTACGAAAGACTTCGAAAAAATTAATAAAAGGGAATCCTAAAAACTTTTCCTATACCTCGTTATCCAACAAAGTAATTTGGATACAGCTATCACAGTGAGGGAGTACACAAAATCAGTGTTTGTATTTGCCAACATCTGTCAGATTTGCCAGTGGCAATGTTACAGGTCAAGTGCAGCATTCCAGGAAGCTCCCAGTGTCTCCTCTGAGCTAATATCCTTTCAAAAGCAGAATGGAAGTGCTGCTGTACCCCACAAGCAGCATCAGTCACTCTTACAGACAGATTAGAGTCTAGTATCGTTGGTTATCAACTAGCTTTTTCTTTCATTTCCCAGTACCAGGTTTTACTATAGATCACTGGGCCTTGAAAATTGCTGATGATTATTAGCAATATTTTTGAGGCAGAGATCCGTGGGTTGATGTGTTGTCATCAGTGACTTTCATGACATTAATGATCCTTTGGTGTCAATGTTCAATCCATCGTAGCTTCTGATAGACTTGAACTGAAATGGAATACAGTTCAGCCTGATTAATAGAACATACAAGTTAACACAGAACTCCTCTTACAGATTTTTTTTCATTAAACCCTTTAGTAAAAGTGTTTTTGGAGTCTATATTTGCAAATTGATTGCTGTCCTTAAACTGCATAGAATTGTCAGTAAATCCTGGCTTTCAACATCTGGCTTCAATACAGTTTTTAAAAGGAAGTTTGCTATGGGCTATGAAGGTATTTTGTATATTTGTGGGTGTATTTCTGTGTATATGACTATATTTCTCAATAGTATTATTTTTAAAAGACTAGAAATCTGTTGTTATGTCATGTGTGTACATATATATAGTTTACACAATGTGTGGATATGTATGCTTTTAGAGAGAGTGTTTTCAGGAGCCTGTAAGTTAACTTTGTTTCTATTTGTGTAAAATATTTATTTGTATTTATATACAGTATAAACTTAAATATTAATATGTAGGGTATACACTAGAGGGTATCCTGGCTGAATAAAGTACATATCATTAAATGGGTAGGTGACTGACAGCACCAGGGATCATAGGGGTCTAACATCTAGCTGATAGTCTCATAAAGAGAAACAGGAACTTGTAAAAAGCAGCAGAGTTTTGGAGACCTAAATATCATTTGAGCACGCTGGGTTTTCTTTTTGGTTTTAATGACAGTATTTTCACATGGACCCTTTGTAATGTTGCAAAGAGGCTTTGAGAGCAGCTACAAGACTGCTCCAGCTTTCCCTGTATAGCAGACTATTGATCACAAATTTGACGTGTAGCTGTTTCTTGCAAGTCAGATAATGCAAGAACTGCTTAGTTTAGGCAAAGTACATTTTTTCCACTGAAATGTACAAAACATCTGAAGTATGTTGGTGACACTGGAAGATATTTTTTTGGAGATGACACATTAAACTCCAAGTCCAAGAAATGCAATACCCTGTAGTTTCTAGAACCAGATGAACTACAGCAGATTCTAGTGATGATTTTCTAGAAGTCTTTTAAAAATTATGACATTGTCATATTCAGTATGTAATTTATAAATGTGTTCTGTCTCTGTGTGGAAGTAGTTTAACATTTTACCTACTGTTATTTTTCTATACTCTAGAGTTGATCCCCAAGCCTCTGAGATCAGTCTCTCTTAGTAGAATCTTGTAGTGTATGTATAGATGACCAAATAATAGGAGGATTTTCAGTTCTATTATTAGCATATTATATGTTTACCATTTAAAAAACAACAACAACAAACAAACCAAGATGCTTAGAGAGTTCTTCCCCAAACAGTATAAGGCTTATGTGTTGCAGTGGTGACTACTCAATGTTTGGCATGATGGCTAAAATAGCCTGGTGCTGAAATAAGGTGCAAAAAATAGATAGGAAGATTATAGAATCATAGAATGGTTTGGGTTGGAATGGACCTTACAGATCATCTAGTTCCAACACTCTGCATGGTCAGGGACACCTCCCTCAGGACCACATTGCTCAGAGCCCCATCCAACCTGGCCTTCAACACTTGCAGGTATGGGGTTTCCACAGCTTCCCTGGGCAACCTGTTCCAGTGTCTCACCACCCTCACACTAAAGAATTTCTTCCTAATGTCTAATCTAAATCTCCCCTCTGCCAGTTTTAATCCATTACCCCTTGTCCTCTCACTACAAGCCCTTGTAAAAAGTCCCTCCCCAGCTTTCTTGTAAGCCCCTTCAGATACTGGAAGGCCATTTAAAAAGAATTTCAACCTTCAGTATTCAGCAGTTGAGATTTATTAAATTCTTTGAAAGAGAAATGTCTCCTACTACAGTGACATGTGTTCTCCAAGAGTCTTGGAGACCTCACATGTTGTGAAAGCAGAGTAGTTGTTTTGAGGCTGGTGACCAACAGAAAGACCTGTCTGGACGGTTGCAGCTGGAGAGGATATCAGCTCTTTGAAGAGAGTATGGAAAAGGCTTTCAACAGGCAGTAGCTTCACCTGGAAGTAAGTCTGAAGGCACAGAAGTTTGCAGATGGACTGCATTGTCATCTGTAACAGAAGGAAGCCGACTCATGTCCTGTGTTTCAACTTTTATTTCATATTGTTTCTCCTTCAAAAAGAATGGAGACAGGAATGGCTGTTGAAGGTACGCAGCCATCTCTGCTTCCTCTCTATCAAATTTTGCCTGTTGTCTTTCCTCACAAGAGATGCTGAAAGAGTGTAGTCTGACTGCCATGTGCTTGGGCTGATCCGAAATTTCTGGCTTGCTTGTTAAATATATTACCTCACTCAAATTGACACGAGTTGATACCTTTGTACTAAAATTGTACTTCAATTTTGTGAATGTTGTATCAGTTTCATTATGGAAAACAATGAAAAACCCACAAGTACTCCCTGTGTCTCTCATGTTCACCATTGTGTAGGTGATCAGTAAGTTACTCCTATGCAGAGTTATTTTTATGAAGATTATTCATTTTCCAGAACTGTTTACATTTCAGTTTCATGTTTACACTCAGATTTAGTTCAAGTTTTGATTTTAGTCATTGACAAGCTTGTCAGACTTCCTTGTGTGCACAGATGTAATGACTGAGAATATAGTTTATACAAATAACTCCACAATACAGAAACTTTCTGCCTTTTTGGCATACTTTAGTCACATGGCTAGCTGCAAAAGTAGTTGCAGAATTTAATAATCAAATTAATGTGAAACATTAATTCGATCACAGTCACAGAAGAGTACATTTTTGGCAGTGCATTTCCTTGCTAACTGGTCCATAATCCTAGAAAAGGCTCAAACACTAAACATTTAAAAAGACTTTTTGTTTGTATCTGTTTGTTCCATCTTCCATATGATGGGTAAATAACTTCCTGTGGAAATGGGTAGTGTCAGCATTAAGCCATAGCTGAGAAATATTTTTCCTTTTATTGAGCACATTCCCAAGCTTCCCAGTCCTTCTCCATCTCCTCCTAGTGCCAAGCCATAATGTAGATGAGCCCAAAAATGTAGTGTAATGGGTCCAGACTGGTGCTCTTAAGAGTCCAAATTAGTCTTGACTGACTGAGTTAATAAAATATGCATGATTATGAAGTGAAAAGCCACTTCCCAGATGAAACACTGTGATTCTAAAATGCAAATGTCTGAGCCACTTCAGCTGTCTTTTAGCCCTTATTTAATGTAGTCCTTAAGAGTAGTGGCAGCTCTCTGTCTGCACATACAAAAACACACATTGTTGGCCTTTTCCAGCCTTGGAGAGGAGGGAAGGAAGGGTCTGGCTACAACATGACCTGTAGATAAGTCATCGTAAGCTCTAAGCTACTTCAGGTTTTGTGCTTTTAACAGCTGAACAGAGGATGTTTTCTCCTGTGTCACAACCATCTAGAGCAACCCTGGCAGGAACGGAGGAAAGGTATGCCATAAAAACCCACAGTGGAGGACATGGCTAATTGGAGAGGACCAGGATATCATAAAGAAATTGAGGACCTTGAGTCTTGAAGTAACAAGTGCTGTGACTCAGAGAACTTCTTTGTTCTAGTAGGAGCATGGGAGTGTGACAGAAGCACGAGCTCCAGGGAGAAGGGTTCAGATTTACACTACTCGGAAGGGCCAGCTGGTAGTTTGACGATGGCTGTGCAAAAATGTCACATGTCATGACTTGATTAGGAGAGATTTCCAGTGCATGCACTGCTGCTGACAGTGCTGGTGTAACACAGAGGGGAGGGGACCTCCAGGAGCACAGTGGGCACAACTGTGATCACCCAAGAGCTGACCATAGAATTCTTTAAGTGCAGTGGAGGAGTATTAGGCTTATCAAGGCGGCAGAAGGCATCATTCTAGACAAGACTAGAAGGGCAAGAGTTGTGAAGTCTAGCCAAAGAAATGCAGAGATGGGATATGATTGTTGTCTGTAAATACATTTGGATTGCAAACACCAAGGAGAGAATGCGTGGTTTGAGTAAATGGCCACCAGTGGCACCAGAACAAATGAATACAAGCTGGGCTAAGTAAATTGAGGCTGGAAATGAGAAGAAAGTTCCATATCGTTGGAGCTGTGAGATGTTGGAACAATTTACTCTTAGGAATTGATGGGACAAAAAAAACCCCAAGGCCATTTTAGGTAGGCACTCAGGTTATAAGAGGGTCTATTTCTTATGTAGACTGCCCCAGGCATGGGGTCCATAACAACTGTGATGTCACTGTAGAAGCAAAACCACCTGGGTTTTTTTAGCACAAGGAAACACGTTCTGATGAGCTCAGTCTTTCTGACTGGTGACTGCTAAATGTAATCTCCAAAGGACTGGTTTGTACCATTAAAATCAAGGAGTTTTGTGTGTGTATAATAGTTCATAAGATCAGAGCCTACAGCTGTTCTTTGAGTTACATTGTAGCCACATTCTTTAAGGATGTTTAATTTCTAATTTTTTGTAGTTCTTTCTTACGATTAAATCAAAATTTTACTCAAAGCATTCTGGTCTTAATCTGATTTAGAACTGGGGTTACCAATCCAGAAACACCTTTGGAAATAGTATAAATAATATTGTGAAGTATTCAGTAAGAAGCTGTTATCTTTCATTTTTATGGAGTTTTTTTTTTTGTATTTTCATTTAAAGTTTTTCTTCATGTATTTTACTTTTAAAAATCACTGCTGCAGGTCTTGGGTTCCAGCAGTTGTAATCCTCTGTGTGAGAGACTATTTTCCTGCTATATTTTTTTTAATGATTTATTTTGATGTTGATTGTTACTTATCTTGCAGTACCCTAGACAATGCTCATACAAGAGAAATAACTCAGATGGCAGAATCTGTACATGTACCAAAAGTCTATTGAAAATGAAATTCAGAGCCTCTGCAGAACTTCTGTGTGAAGGGCATCACAGGAACCTATTGAAGTCATTGTAACCACTTAGGTGTTGAAATGCTTTGTGTTTATTTTGTATCTCCTAGAATGGTGAGGCTGTGAGGTAGTGCATCAAAGGTGGAAACACTGATAAGTGTTTTGAAGAAGTGAAATCAATCAATTTGCATATAAAGAGAAGAAAATATTTTCTGCTTTCTGGACAACTTGTATCAGCTGTGTCACTGCTTATTTTGTAGCAGGATGTGAAACTGCTGGGCATGGTGTGCTGGGCTCTCTCCCCCCTGTCCACGTTGCTTCCTCTTAACCTTTCTTGATTAGGTTGAATGAACTCTAACACAATTTAAAAGATACTCAGACTTTTCGGGTCATCACAATTTCTTTTTGCTTTTTTGGCTTGCTTTTTTCTTTTACAACCTTTTTGCTTCGGTAAAATTTATTTTTTCTTAGAGGTGCTGTTTTTTCTGGATAATGTCTAGTTTAGTATCTCAGTTGTACGGATTTATGTGACATCCAGTTTTCCATCAGTGAGAGCTTAGATAATTGCAGTATCCATAAACTTAAAGGACAAGTGCTTTGTTCTTGTGTATGAATTGACAGATTTCAGTCTCTGTCGTCTGAGGGTTTTGTAATGATTACTGAATGTTTTCTATTCAGGTATCAAGTGGTTTAATAGCACAGTGAATGTCTGTACCACTGTGTGGATGGTGAAGAGATACTGCTCTGTGACTCCATTCAAAACTGAATGTCAGCTGCCTAGGCATAAAAATACTTACTGTTTAAAGGCAGTGCTTGCTCCCATGTTGTGCTTCATCTGCATGTGCAGATGCAGGCCAGTGATGCTTGTACATAGGGTTCCATGTTGCAGAGTATCTCCTGTGAAATGAGAAGAGTTTTCCCTCTTAATAAGAACACAAATATAGGTCACTTAGTTCTTTAAAGCTAATCTTGTCATGCTAGAACAGATACATCAGATGAAAAATACTAACAAGAGGCTGGATGATATTTGGAGAAATAACCTTTCAAATAAAAGACCTGGATTTTATGCTTTTACAGTCTTTTTATACCTAAAAATATGTATTCATGATTAAGCTGAGATCCTATTAAAAAAAAAAACACCAAAAATTCTTTTTTTCCATTTTATTTGTAGGTACTAAATGAAGCAGTGGGTGCACTGATGTATCACACTATCACTTTAACACGAGAAGACCTGGAGAAATTTAAAGCACTTCGAATAATTGTCCGAATTGGCAGTGGTTTTGATAACATTGACATCAAATCTGCTGGAGATTTAGGTATGACTATTAAAGACGTTATTTTACATCTTACACTTGCTTCCAGAAATCTGATAGCATCTAAGTCTTTGCATTAATGTTTTCTGTATAATTTATACTAACATAATATGTAAGCTGTATAATTTTCTCATCAAAGTGTTTAAAAATCATTATGGAGATCCTAGCATTAGTTAATTAAGTGATAACATTAACAGCTTTGTGACAGGATGCCAATCTGCCCGTTCAATATAAACCCAAGGAGTAAGGCCATAATTTGTCATCTCTTTCTCCTTTACCCGAATTGTGTATTTTAGCTACTAGTGCTGTAATTCAATTATAAAATATAATTCAATCAGCATGGCATACTACTTCTGTTTAAATAAAAAATGAGATCATTATCAACTGTCTGAGACTTATTTATGATGCATGAGATTTAGTACTAAACCACTCCATGAAACAGAAATACAGATTTCATGGGAGAATCAGAACAAGTTCAGATACTCAAACTATGAAGAGCTGGTGCTTAGTGTTTCACTATAAAAAAGCAGCAGTCTGATTTTTACTTTTCCTACTTCAGGATAAACCATTTCTTACCTATAGTGTACGGGTCAAACTACCACTCAAAATAAATATCTGCATTTTCTGCATTTCATTTTTAAGGTTGAGGTGACCAAGTATTTTTCCCATTATGCTCTGGGAAGATCTGGAAAACATTTATTTCCGTGTGACAGTGCTTAGTCCTACTAATAACTTCACTGATGTAGCAAGGGATTGTAATATCATCTCTATCAGTAAATTATAGTACAATAATCACCTGTTTCTAATGGCTGTGTAGTTTGCATGGCAGGCAGAAGGTAACAACTTCTTTGCAAGTTCCTGTAAAGAACAGATCAGGTCTGAAAGCATGCAAGGCTGTGTTCCTGCATTTTGCAGCTAGTGCCACGGTTAGGTGCACACATTGTGGGCCCCAGAAAACACAGATGTAAGTAGAGGTTGGCCTGGGGTTAAATCCTAGATCAAAAGCCAAAACCTAGTAACAGATCCAAGGCTCCGACCCGTCAGGAGTCTGGTTTGTGCAGAGAAACCCTGGTAAGAGGAAAACCTTTGCTGGTTTGTTGGCTCTTTGTGTAAGTCTCAATGCTGGGTGGTAACCCAAGTTTATAATCTAGGTGCGTCAGCATAATTCCTCAAACCAGAGTACAGCAGATTTGGGACACTTTCATTGGTATGAAATGCTAACTGTCCACATTCCTAATAATTCTGTTCCTATGTTGTGATTAGACTAAGTTATACTGTTAGGATCCATCCTGTTTGTGCATTCCAGTATTTACAAAATACAATTGTCCACTCTGTCAACAGCCAGTAAATGCTGAAAGGTTTGTAGTATAGTATTTCTGATTTTAGTAGTTAAGGTGAAATGGTTGGAATTAAATACTAACTCACCAGTACTGGGACAAACCACTTTGTGCTTGTTGAACTAGTAAAAATAATTTGCATCTCGAGGAGAAAACATGAGTTAATATCTCTTTCTAAAAATCTTTGATTCACTCTTGAAATATGATGAAGAATTAGACCATAAAGTATGACATGTTCCTGAACTCCTGTAGTGACTCTGAGTTACTTTTCAGAGATCTTTACCCTGCTTAAAATGCATGAGAACAGATGCTTATTGGATAAAATCTTCATGATCTGATCTACTTTTTCCCCAGCTCATTAGTTGTTGAGTAGAAATAATGTGTTAGTTCTGAATGTAGCTGGATGCAAGTGAAATCGGAGTCAAGGCTGGTGCCAACTGAACTGCATTTTTTCAGCATTGAACTTATGCACAAGGTCACAGAAAGTGATGAGGAAAAGGCAGGGAGCATAGAAGTGATGGATATGAGATAAGTGTGTTCTCTTATTATGGGAAATGTCTCTTTTCTCCATATCCTTGCCCCTCTCTTGCTGCTTTTTGTGGTTCACTGTGTGTCTGCTTTTCAGAAATTAGCTGTTTCTAAAGTTGGGGGAAAATAGGGAAAAAAATTCCTACAGTTTAGGAGCAAAATGATCTAACTCTTCTCCCCTGAGTTTCCTAAGGATAGCTGTTAGGGAGGAAGGTATAAGGTGAGTTCAATGCCTTACTTCTCTTCTAAATGTAATATAACTTCTTAAGCTTCCTTTAAAGCATTATTTTGTTGATGCCAACTATCAGGAGACATGCTTATTAAATTCGTTTTGCCATCTAAAACCTGCATTTTGCTCCATGAAGAAGACTTGCCATATAAACAAATGCAGCTGTTTAATATTATGCACTTAAAAGGATGTTACTTTTCAGTCTCATACTTTTACTCCTCATTCACAGTATTTTTTTCATTTTTAAAAAATTACGAGTTTCACTGATGTTAGCAGGATGCCAAGATTAATATTCCAGCAAATGATGCCATTTTTTTTTTTGTTTAAGTCAGAGCAGTGACTCAGCAGACACTGTATCCCTACAGCAGATAAAAGTAGTTCTACAGGTTCCCCATATTGTTTTTTACATCTAAAGAAAGCTATAAAAAAGTAGTGGGCAGCAGAATGAAGGCATTTGAATGTAAAACATAGATAAATATGGCATGACATTAGTCAGATTATTGTTATTACTGTTATTGAAGAGATTTTTTCCTTGCTTCATAGGATACACTGGTTTTAGCTGAGGACTCATTGAATATTTATTTATGTAAAAACCCAAATAACTAGACAGCAATAACAGTATTAGGGTGTTTTCTAGTATACAAACACTTTTTTCCTCTCCCTGAAATTACACTGTGATCTCAGTCAGCAGAACTGAGAGACAAACATTTGTGGGAGCTGATGATTAGAGAGAGAACATGTAGTAAACAGAGAGAATGAAGAGAGACAAGTGAAAAAGGACACAAACTTTTTCAAATGAACATTTTCCTTCCCTGCTGTACATTGAGTACCAGGAGGTAAAAAGCAGAATGAGAGAACTTGCATGCAGTTACAATCACTTGTTGCCTGATCTGTTTTTTGAAGGAAAGAAAGAATATTGTGAGTCTTTAATCAATGCACCTTCCATGTATGTCTGTGGAAATCTGTAGTGGTCTTTTAGCTTCTTGATGTTATGCCCTTTTCAGTTAGTAATTTTTCAGCTATTATGAACATGGACTAACTTTTGCATTATATATACATGCCATGAGAAGCATGTTTTGTGTTTCTGTATTGACAATTAGATGGGTTATCTCTTTATTTTGAGAGACCAGGAAAGGACTGGGGCTCTGTTTGTCATAATTTTATAATCCCAAGTTGCAGCACAAAACAACTTGTGTCTCCCTGTGTCATGATTACCTGCACATGAATTGGAAATATTGGTGAGTTGTCCCATGAGGGCTTCATAAGAGTTGTTGTTATAAGTTATTGTATCTTTTTTATGACTTGTATAGATAGCTTTTGGGAGGATATCTGCTCAGTGGTGGAAATGTAACTGAAACAATTAAATCAAAGCAGTGATCATTAACCACACTGTTGATTGCAAGGCATGTTTCTCTTTCCTATTCCAAACATCTAGCACAGTGTGTGTGTGTGAAATGCTTACCAAGACCTCCCTCAGCTTTTGTTCTAAACTACCTGACATCTGCAGCACTTCTTTTGTGGGGTTGGTGCACAAGTTCATCTCAGTTTTCAAACACAATCAATAGTAAAAATAAAATCAGGAAAAAAAAATATGTTTGCACATGTTTATCAACTATTATGTCAAGTATTCTGTCTGCCATTACAGTCAGAAACAGTATTTGTGCAAACCAGGTGTTGAAATATCTGCACATTTAAGTATCATACTCCTGAATTGCTGTTCAATGGGAAAAATGAAGAAACGTTTGGCAACCGGTGTCCTCTCCCCCGTTGTCTGCAGGGATCGCAGTGTGTAACGTGCCAGCTGCTTCAGTAGAAGAAACAGCAGATTCTACCATGTGCCATATTCTGAACCTGTACAGGCGAACCACCTGGCTGCACCAGGCTTTGCGAGAAGGCACGAGAGTCCAGAGCGTGGAACAGATTCGGGAGGTGGCTTCTGGAGCTGCCAGGATCAGAGGGGAGACCTTGGGCATTATTGGATTAGGTATGTTGCCTTGGAGAGGTGGTTTAATACTCCTCACCTTCTTTGCTTTAAAAAAAATACGAAGATTTGAGCTATAAAACAGAACACCCAGTTGACTCCTTCCCGTGTCAAGCATTCTGTGTAATACCACTTCGTTCCTAATGTTTATATGCCTCAAATTTTTTCCTCTTAGACATCATCATTTCCCTCAGAAAACTTGCTTTTGTTGTCGATATTCTCTGAATTCTTTGAGCTTCTTTACATCTTTTTGCTGTCATATTGGCCTGGTTTTGGGCACACAGGGTGTGAGAGGAAAAGATGCCATTGCTTCCCTTTTCCAGGACAAGGTTCCTGCTACTTCATTCCATTGTTGCATGTATTTGTTCTATTCCTTGTCCATTGTCATATCTGGGTCTGGTTTGTGCTGTTTTTCCTTTTACTGTTTAACGTATCTGAAGTGTCTTTGCTGCAGAAACAGTCTGCAGAGCAGACTTCATGCATTTGGTGGGGCTGCCTCTAAATTTCTATTTCAGCTCAAATGAGAGAAAAAAACATATGCAAGAAAGTTTGAAATGTTTCCAGACCTAATAAAATCACCTACTTACCTCTCTGAATGGCCCTAAATGTGTTTCAGCATCTAACAGATGGACAGGCTTGCTTGAGATGAATTAATTACTGTCTGTTACAGAAGTAGAGAAGAAAAACAAGTCAGTTTCTATCTAAAAAATATTCAGTCGTGTGCTTGTCTTATCAAAGATCTGATAGATTGTGGATCTAATTGGTGTGCTATTCATCCACAGGAATTAATAATGTGATTTTGACAACAAGGCATCATACGTAAATGACTGTTCCAGTTACACATTGCTGTCAAATAACTCAAGCCACGAACTCTTACTTTTGGAAGCTGAAAATAGCCTGGTGTTGCTTAGTATTGATTTAAATAATTATGCAAGGCAGCAAAAAATTCTCAAAGAATTGCCTTTAAAATAGGGCTTTCAAGAAGTTAGTCATCAAGTTGCTTTCTCAACTCTATACCCATGTAATTATGCACCTCATTTAGACACACGATGATTATTGCGCCCACAGTCACAGTATCTGTACTTGAATAATAGACAATAACCTACAGTGTTTAAAAATGGAAATACATACCTAGTTTTCAAAAGTTTAAGCCTTGGCTCACGAGCTGTGTGCATATTTGCTGGAGATACCTGTCCTGTTGGCATTGTGGTTTTTGTATTGCAGAAATTCCAGACTGAAATTTGAAAAAAAAGGTAATTTATTGTTGACTTTTGACTCCTACATGTGTTGTTTTTGTTGTGAATGATTGAAAAGTATAGAGGAACAAATGGATAATCAGACTGCCAATATGTGTGTAAAGCTACATAAGAGGCTAGGTTTGGTTTTACTTTTAGAAGTGAGCTTTTTGTGTGCATGGTGTACTAAAAGGGTAGCAAAATCTGATTTTAAAGGTATACATCTGGTCCAGTTATTAACCAGTAATTTCCTCTAGCCTTTTATAGTTCCTATGTCTTTTCCCATGACAGAATATTCACAATTTCAAGGAAAATTAAGTTGTAAAGTTGTTTTTTAAAACTTCCACTGTTTCACTTTGTGCAGGTATGGGAATGGGCCCAACATTCTGATTCTGACTTGTTCTAACAAACTCCTATGTAGCTGTGTTTTAACAAAGAATGAAGATGTAGTCTTAGAAGACAGGGAAATAGAATCATAGAATGGTTTGGGTTGGACAGGGCCTTTAAAGGTCTTCTAGTTCAACCTCCCTGCAGTGAGCAAGGACATTTTCAACCAGATCAGGTTGCTCAAGAGCCCTGGCCAGGCTGACCTTGAATGCTTCTAGGGATGGGACTTTTACCTCCTCTCTGGGCAGCCTGTTCCAGTGTTTCACCACCCTCATTGTAAAAAAATCCTTCCTAATACCCAGTCTAAATCTCCCCTCTTTCAGTTTACAACCATTATCCCTTGTCCTATCACTACAGGCCCTGCTAAAAAAGTTTGTTGCCATCTTTCTTATAGGCTCCCTTTAAGTATGGAAAGGCTGCAGGTCTCCCCAGAGCCTTCTCCTCTCCAGGCTATACAGTTGTGCTAGACCTTATATTTGAGCACTTCAGGCACTTAGGCTGTGATATACACTCTTTTCTATTACAGATCACTGCAGGAGGCTACCTGTCTCTTAGTTCTAGACTACAGAGTGTATTTACAGCCATCTTCAACAGACAATTGCTCTTAGGTTATGTTTCCCTACCAGTGGTTTATTCCCACATCTGTAGTTCTGCCTCAGTTTATTATTTTCTTACTTAGACTTGTCATTGTCACCACTGATGAACCTCTAAGAGGTTATGAAGCAAATGCATTGCACACAAACCAAAGAATTCACATAATCTGTTACCAAGTCCTTCTTTTCTCTAGTTCTGTGCAGTATTGCTTTTTCTGTCCTTTGTGTGTCTGAGATGATCTCAAATCTCAACCACAGTTTATGTGTGTTTCTCTATTTTTGTCTAAAACTTGTGGTCTCTTCAGCAGTGGGTTCCTTAAATATATCACTTTGCTGCTGCAACAGCTAACTCCAGACCCTCTTCACATCTGTTCTGGGCTTTTCTCTTGTATTGAAGAGAAACACCCTAGCTCTTGCCTATCACTGTGCTAGGGAATGACTGTAATTCCCTCCAAAGCTTCACAGCTACTCATTTCCTTATCCACTGGTCTAGCCAAGTTTCATGACTCACTTGCCTTTTTTTTTTTTTTCCATCACCCACTCTCTTTTCTTTGCCTCCTCTCATGCATATTCGTGCTTTGACACTTGGTCCATCCTGCTTAATCCTATTACTCCGTGCTCCTCCTTTAAAGTTAACCCCATCTCTCATCCTCTGCTTGTATTGAGCTTGAAGATAAGCAGAGACTCAACAGCATAATGCCTCCTTCATGTGCTTGTTGGATACCATCCGTCATTGTTTTGTTGTTTGGTTAGCCTCTGAGCTCCTTAGGGCAGAGCTTGGAGTTTTTTTTCTGTCTTTATGAAGTGTGTGATTCTTTGAGCCTTACATAAATAATAATATCACATCATTAAACAGCTGTCTTTGTGATTTGTAATCTTTATTACCATCCAGTGTCCTGTATTTCAAGTGATGCATCACAAGCTTGGATAGTAAGCCCTGCATTTAAAAAAAAAAGCTACCTTTTCACTTTTTATCTGGTCATTTATGGATTTTTTTAAAAAGAATATTTATGAGTAGCAGCATCTAAGTACTTAGATGAATAGATAGCTGGACCTGGTTCAGCTGTAATGATAATTTTACAGCAGTGAAGGCTGTGAAGTCACACTCCCTTCCCCTTCTTTCCCAGTTACAAATGCTGATGACTAATAGCTAATGCATTTCCTCACTCGAGAGGTGAAATTCCTCCACATACGTTTGTCTCTGCATCATAATGAATGTCATCACTCAGTTTGTCTTTCCTCACCTGCTAGGTTCTCTCAGCAGTCCCACAGTTCTGACTAGACATTGGCCAAAGCACTGATCTGCATTACCAGACAGTATTACTGCTTAAGATTTAGGTGGTATTACCCTTAGCAGTCCTACTAGGTCTCTTAATGTGCTCAGCAGGAAATGTAACAGAATGGCACTCTCCACATTTCAGAGTTCTCCAAGAGGGAGGAAAAATTACCCAGATTCTCCATTACTGTTGCACAGACAGGAAAGAGCTGCTAAGTGAAAGCGTTTTTTCTTTCCGTGGAAGTCTGCAGGCAGGTCATCAACATTTCCACAGTATCAAGGGCATTTTGTAAAACTTGGAAATACCAGCATGGGATGCTCATTCTTGGTTCAAGGACTGGGCAGGAGTCATTGTGAACTGCAGCTGCTGTATGGTCACACTCAAATCAGGTCGTTAGCAAAGTCAAGGTCAGAGACTCCTACAAGCTGGGAGACTTGGGGGGGGAGCAGATGGGTCAGACTGTAGCAGGAGACCGAGGAGTTTTTTATGAGTCTCTTTGCACACTTCTGGTGTCCCTGGAATGGTGCATGGGCTTTGCTGGAGCTTTTTATAATTCTCTTAATTTCCAAAATAGGCTTTTGTTAGGTTCTTCTTTTGTCATTGTATGCAACATGCATTTTCAGCATTCTTCCCACGTTACTGACCAAGAAGTTCATTTTATATTTTGAACTTCACATTTTGCCTTCCCTGGAAGCACCCGAGAATATTCATAGCAATTGTATATGCTTTTAAGATAGAGTAGTCTTGAAGGTGGGATGCTTCGTGAGCTGTTCTGTTCTTGATGTGCTGAGGTATGTTTTGAGCCACCTGTCATAGCCAGAAGAGTCTCATGTGGCAGGTTTTTCAGGAAAGGAAAAAGCCATCATAGGTTTGTGGTTGTACTATATTGTTGGACTGTAGTTTAAAAGGGAATTGCCAAATTATGTGTGTATACCTGTGTATTTGTCTAACAACTAAGATTAAATATGAATTGTCGATTGCATAAGAGTTTTATCCCATAAAATAATTGTAGTAAGACAAAGCTGGCTAGAAATGCGCTCATGGGATTCCCAGGTGCTTCAGGAGGAAACTTTGTGCACACTGAAGAAGGCTTTGGTGTTTATTAGCCTGGTTGCAAATGAATGGAAAGTGTAGCTTTAGCTGGAGAGTCTGTAATAAGAAATTTCACTGTCATGAATCCCCTCAGGTGTTGGTGTTGTAAAGAGTGTAAAAAGGAACAGATGACAGAATGCTGCATGTGAAAATGAATGGAGCTGAAGTGAAAGCGATACACTTTTTTTAGAAAACAAAATAAATTGTTTACAGTAGTGTAACTGATTCCATGAGCTGTGAACATGCCAAAATTTGCAAATAATAGTGTTTCTACTGAAAGTTTTCTGATTCGAGTTTATGAAGAGCAGTTTGAAAAGCAAACAAGTAACACATATGCAAGTATCGAAATAAATATTTTGAAGAGCATTTTAACGTGGTGTCCCCAAAGAAAAGGCAGCAGCCCCCATCAGATTGAGATGCTGCTTAATATTCTAAGCACGTGTCACTAAGCACTGCAGAATTGCTGTGTTCAGGTTAAATGATCAACATAAAGCCTTTTTTTTTTGTGTGTGTGGCTTCTCAAGTTTATTCAAACAGCAACTGAAAATCCCTTCAAGCACAAGTGGAAAGAGACGGGATTTCCCTTTGTTAATTTGATGCTTTCATGAACAAACTCAGATGTTACAAAAGAAAACTTGTTGACTTTTTTTTTAATGAGACGTGATTATTATGGTGTGTTTAGTGATGCTTTTGAAATGTCTTTATCTAACATTTGTAATACTCCAACATGATTATCTTGTGTGTAGTCTTCTAACCTGACAAATGTGTTAGTTCCCATTCTTCAAAATACCTTTACTCACTAGATGTACTCACTCACTTTTTTCCTCCACGTTTTACCAGTGCTGCACACACCTCCTGACACGTGTGGCATGGAGTCATGCCCAAACAGCAATTTCAGTCACAACTCTGAAATACGACAGTAAGGAAGGTGGAACAGACAAAAGCTAACACCAAATGGTACCACCCTTTTCTTAACTAGGTGCCATGAGGTGGGCTCTATTTATTCATCATTTACGTAGATGGATACAACATTTTTTAGAGCCTGAGACGACAGGATTCTTTTAGGTATTTTAATGCTGTAAGGAAGTTACTCAAAAAGGAAGAAAATAATGAGTTCAGAAAGGAGATTCCATGCGTTGAGAATGGTTGGGCTTCAGATTAAACAAATTACCTTTTATTGCATCCATTTTTGAGGATTAATTTTATAGCTTTTTATTAAAGCCAGCTGTTCCGGCATGGATAAGAGTGATTCCTTGGCAGGATGTGTTCACAAGCAGTAGTGCTTTACCATGAACAGGCCCAGCAGGCAAGCCCTTGTAATACACAGATTATTGCAGATTATGTGACATCTTCTGGCATTTCAGATCCCCAGCTGCAAAAGGTGCAGACCTCCTGCTTGGTTTTGAACAAAGCAGTGTGAAACAGCCCAGATGAAATGTTTCTATCTCACAGATGATGTAAAGTGGGTTGGGAGCTGCCGCTTTATATTCTCTCGCGGTTGTTGTACAGGTTTCATACAGGCATTTGCAATAGGAAGGATGAGGCTGCGTTACACCAGCTGTTCCATGTCTGTTCTCCTTGCATGTTTGTCTTGTTGCAGGGCGTGTTGGGCAAGCAGTAGCACTACGTGCCAAAGCCTTTGGCTTCAGTGTGATTTTCTATGACCCGTACCTCTCCGATGGCATGGAGCGTGCTCTGGGACTGCAGCGGGTGAGCACTTTGCAGGACCTGCTGTTCCACAGTGACTGTGTTACCCTGCACTGCAACTTGAATGAACACAATCATCATCTTATTAATGACTTCACCATAAAGCAGGTAATAATCTCTGTGGGCACCCTCCACACCAGTGCTGGTGGCTGACACTGTGTAACGTTTATTTTTGAAAGAAATGTCTTTTTCCCTTTTGCTGGTTGGAGATCAAGCAGGTTTAAATCTGATTAGGAAGTAGCTGGTGTCTTAGGTATTGTTGCTTTTATTGTCATTTTGCTCAGTAACATTGCACTTATGGAAACAATTTGCTCTTCTTAATGTTGCTCAGATTTAATAAAGTTGCATTTATGTAAAAACACTTTTTCTATGTCTTCTATTAGCTACTTCCTATACCTGTGTATTTTCAGGTAGCAATTCTGCCTTTCACTCTTGTTCCTCCTCAGTTTGAGTTTTTTTAGATGCAATTTAAGGATTATGACTAAATGGCTCCCCCCTGTGCTCAGTCCTGAAGCTTGCAGAGTGCTTCCTGGATGGATCGCAATTACAGCATTGCATTATTTGGAAAAATAATGTTTCTTGGAATTAGTACTAACCTCTCCCTAACGTTTTAGGTAATATTAAAATAATTTCAAAATCTAGGTGTAGTAACTGCTCCGTTATTGACTAATTTGATAGTAAGTCTTTTCATTAAATGTCTTTAACTTCTGACTCCAACCTCAGTGTAGGTAACAGCAAGAAATACAATGTTGGAGGTATAAGGATGTAGATATTGTACAGGAAGGAGACTCATCTTAAGATATAATAGTTAATTTTGCTGTTGTTCATATATGTAGTGTTTGTATGTGTTGGTAAAAATGATAGCAGCACTCTTGCAGTAAAGTAATTTCTTTGCTTCTGAGAAATTGTTTGCACCTACTACTTCTGAACTTTAGGAGAACTGAAGTAATTACAGTCCACAGTCATGTAGGAACATGGCAGACACCTGATTGTGTAACACACACTTCTTGATTTGAGAGTTTAGAGAGTTTATCTATAAAAGATAAAATCTCTATAAAGTCAGAGTTTGGGATTTGAAACTCTAAAAAGTTAAGAAGTTTAAAATTCAAATCTCTAAGAGGACAGATCTCTGTCACCCTGCTTTGAAAGTTCTCTTTTGATGTGTGCTCAGGTACATTTAATGGTTATTACATGCTTAGATGTCCTTGCAAGTAGACATCTAGACCCAAACAGAATCACACTGAATTCAGTGGGACTGCCTGGAGGCTTAGCAGTGGTCACTCATTACACAGTGTGAAACTTGGGCTGTGTGTCACAGGTTTTTGAGTGGTAGTGGATAAATGCAGTGAGCTTTGGAGAGGGCTTAGTGCATTAATCAGAGGAACAAACAAAGCAAGTTAAAACTGAGTGATACCATCTGAAATGGAGGGCATATAATAAAGACACTACTCTAAAGGATATCATAAGCTTTGCTATCTGTTATCCTTCGTGATGAAAGCAAGGATTAAAGTGTTAGAAGAACTTGCTTTGGATAAAACTTGGGATGAAGCAGTCTGTACTTGCAAACCAAAAAATAGTAACACCTCTGACTGCTTAGTTCATGTAGAGGGATCTTCTGAATATGTATCAAGAAGAGCAGAACAGCTTTTTTAGGCTGACAGATTTTAGTTGGCCTAAAATTTTTAGAAAGCATTGCATGCATTTTTTTGTCCAATACTGCATGCTCATGTAATAACCAGTTTTTAAACAAGGTACAGAGAAGTATGGTGCATCTCATTTCACTGGTCTCACCCTGAATTTTGTTTAGAAGCTGAAATTGCATAACCTTAAAATGTCTTTGAAAATGTAATATCAGTCTTCTCTTTCAGTAGCTTTTCCCTCTAATTAGTTAGCATTCTATCTAGCCATCCTGCTTGGCCTTGTAGTGCCAGATAAGCTCAGAGAAGTGTTCCAAGCTTGTGTTCATTGAACTCATGGTAATCAAGTGCTCTTAAGAGAAGCTGAGGTCATCTTTAGTTTTACACATTTGAGAAGCAGACACTGCATTTTAAACGCAATGTATTTTTAAAGGAGCTGTGCAGGTTTAGTGTAGGTGAATTTAACAACCATCAGCAGTTCTAGCTGTGAAGCTGTTTCAAACTTGCACCCATTGTTTAGGGTGATGTCCAGCTGCATCCATCCTTATAATTTATCATGAGTCATATAATTAATTCCCACTAGAATGCATTTATGCAGCCATTTTTTGTTTGATTTGGACTTGACTTAGTACAAGAAGTCAAGCAAGATTATTAAGTTGGACAAGTTTTTAGCAGGGTTCACTTTCATTAAAAATGTGAAGTCTTTCAATGGGCATACAGATGCACTAGGCTATACTTAAAACTCACATGATCTCTTTGCAAGAGCATGGAAATAGGAAGGGTATATAAGGGTATATAAGCTCCCACGAGCCTATATGGCATGTCTGCACAGAAAGTGTGACTGCCCCTTGGGTGAGCCCTCCTGTGCTAGTTTTGATCTAGTTCTCACAGCTGCCAAGTCGTGGAGCTGCAGTGGTGGTTCCCATCAGAAACATCTTGTTGTTACTAGACCTACTTAAGTTCATGCTACTGTTTCTTCACTGTTCTAATTTCCTAGGTTAATTACATAAAACTAAAAGAAGTATCCCTCAGTTCTGCTCCTGTAAGTGGGCTTTGGTATTGCTATACAGACCAATAGGTGGTTCTCCTTTAAGCCCAAGAGTCTGCAAATGGGGATACTAAATCCAGTGAACTGGCCAGTAAAATACTGTTGTTTTTTCTCCTTATAACCTTACTGCAAGCATATGTATGTTAATTGTTTAATATTTCCTATGATGTCATGTAAAAAAAATTCTCATGGCTGACTTTCATCCAAACCTTCTTGTTGTTTATGAATTTGGTATTTCTAATCAGTCTCTCAGAGTAAGGATCCATTTACATAAGCTTTAGTTTGATGTGTAGGTTTTAAGTAGTTGAAGTTGACTTGGTGTCAAAACGTTGGGGTTTTTTTATTCTTATAGTGAGAGATGGACTCAGTACAGAATGAGTTTTTTATCACTCGTCTTAACCATAGTTCCTGCTCTTCATATGCTTAAATTCATGCACAGAAATGCTTCTGAGATCAGAAGCTCTGTTTTAAACACCTGGTAAAAGATGAAGTATTAGGGTGGCTGGAAGCAGGATGTAGTAATTTATTTTTTTTCCGTACCATCTCTCTTATTTAAACCGCCACTTTGTTTTCACGTTGTGGATATATTAGGGTGTAAATTCTTTTAGTTCTCCCCACACAGTGTCATCTACAATGCTAATCTGCACAATGCACAGCACAGCTTCTCTCCTGGGCACACAGCGTTCTCAATCAAATTCATTTTCATGCCTTTTAATTGAATAATATACGAATTCTTTAGGCTTTTATTTGAAAAGTCTCACAGGGAGGAGAAAGCTGAAATAGCAAAAATAAATAAAACATAGATCTACTGTGTTTTGGCAACTAAAGGGAAAAGTGTTTGGAAATCCAAAAGCATTTATTTTCCTGAAAAATTCATGTAGGCTTTTATTTGTGTGAAAGTTGAAAACCACAAAGTATGAATTTGTTTAAGAATGTGCTGTAGTTTCTGTCTCATGCAATTTCACAGTGAACTAAAAAGGCATAAAATGATCTGTCACTTTCATATGCACAGTTGTATCTTTTGATCATGTTACTGCACAGTATCTGAAACGTTTCTATTAAAAGGCACTACTTACAAGAAACAAAAGGTTATTAAGTGCTGTGAAATAGCATTTTATGTTAGAAGCATCACATTTTGTGGTACTTCCCAATGGAAAGGGAAGACAACTGTTACAGGTTAAACCAGCTGAATAGCCTTTGTTGTAATGGATGCTTCTTTTGAGTAAAAAAAAAAAATAATGCCACAACGATTTTATTTCATTTATTTTTATTTCATCATTCTTGTTTTTAACTTTCCCTAGATGAGACAAGGGGCTTTCCTGGTCAACACAGCTCGAGGTGGGTTAGTAGACGAAAAAGCACTTGCACAGGCCCTGAAGGAAGGAAGGATACGAGGGGCAGCCTTAGATGTACATGAGTCAGAACCATTCAGGTGCTTTTCCTTTTCTTTTCTTTTTATTTTGTTCACTTTCTTATTTTTAAGTCTTAGTGCATGATACAACCAACAGCAACAAGTAAATTGAGTTCTCCCTTCATTTGGTAGCTAAATACTCCTTAGTAAAAGCAACATGAATCTGTGCAGCACTGGACTAATGCAAATGTAGATGGAACTTGTGTATGTGTTCAGAAGTGAAAAAAGTGACATCCAAGATTTAATTCCTTAAAAAAAAATATCCAGTGGGTTTATTTAGCAGAAATAGCAGAGGCTTGTGTTCCAATCCTGGGCATGGCTTTGTGGCATGGCTTTTGAGGGGAGCACTCCTTTGTCATTGATGCAGCTCTGGAGGCAGCCAATGGTGATGTCTGAACAGACCCTTTCACAAGGCAAAGAGTTGAGATTTGGTGTGAGAAAGAACTGCTTTGTCACCTTTCTGGAAGAAAAGACATACTTTTGCCCACGTTGCCTCTGCAGGAGAGCTTTAAATGTAATAAGTTGCAAGAAAAGTTAAGGAAGGTGGTCAGAGTGCAGGATTTGTTTTGTTTTACCCTTTATCAGGGGATAGTGTCTCTGCTGTCTTTAGCAGAGCTGGTAGCACAAGCCTTAGGTTTTGAATGGTACTGAGAAGCCCAGCATTTTAGGCAGAAGCCCATAGTGACATTTGTATCATGATATCAGCACTCTTAATCAGAAATGGACCTATTTCATTTGGCCTTGAGTCTTGAGTCTGGCTTCTGAGTTACAGTTATGAGAACAGACTGTTTTAGCTGAGTGCTTCTATGTGACAAGTCTTTTTCAGTTGTTAAGTCTGGGCAGGGAGAAATGTTAATTTTAACTGGAACAATTCACATAACTTTTTGAAGAGGAACAGATTAAGGACTTGAGGGCAGGTTGTAAAGACTGGAGAGAGGACAGTCTCTCTCAGCTTGTGTGGGGAATACAAGCTTTAAAAAAAGTAGAATAGTATCCTTTTAGGTAGAATTTTTAATACCTACTGAGACACGATGCCACATCACAAATATTTAATTTTATTTATGCATACCCTGCGTTCATTTACTTCTAAATGTAGTCATTACAATGCAATAGTGCTGCACAAAGTCTGAGTTTAACAGCTCAAGGGACCCTTAGCTACGTATGTTCTTCCCAATTCAGTCCTCAGATCTGCACAAGCAGACTGTTGCACCTACAGGAAGCCCCATTTGCTGCATGGAGATGCCATCTGCAGAGATTCAGTTGCAGGATTACAGCCACAATTTCCTTTGGCTTCAGTGCTGCATCTCTATCTGATCACAGCATGCAACTCTTTATTCAAGAGTTTTGCCAGATATTCTGGTGTTTATTGAGCTACAGATGAAATCTATAATTTTATGAATTATGACCAACTCTGACAGCACGCTTTTGTCTTAAAATATTTGTTCTCCTGTTGTTCCAAATGACTGTGAGATTATTAAAACTGGAACTAGATAGGAGGAGCAAGTTTCCATTATTTTCAGTTTCTTTACACTTTATCTGTGATGGCACTCATACAGATTTATGGCTTTCCCTGAAAATCAATCTGAAAATTTCCTTCTTTCTGTGGAGTTTCTATAAAGGAACAGGAAAGAAAAAATAGTTTAAAATAACAGGAAAAAAATAACTGAATTTTCTAAAAAAAAAAAAAAAAAAAAAAAAAAAGTTGAGGCTTCTCATGGACACATTTCTTATTTGGAAATAATTGTAAGATTTTTTTTTCTTTAAATGACTAAATGTCATATTGACAGTGACTCTTCAGGGAACAGCACTTTGTTGGCTAATGCAGTAAAAGTAAAACACTGATGAAATGCATAAATGGAATGGCATTCTGAATTGATTCGAGTCTTGCTTTATGCCTTTCTGCACCAGAACTGGAGTGGCTGTGGCTGTAGTTAGCACTAAGGGCATTGGACAGAAGCTAATGTTGCTACTATATTTAGGTTCTACCCTTTGAGCCTATGAGAGGTCAATGTTGCTTATTTATTCCATGAAAAGTGTATTAAATTAACAAACAGAATTAAAAACAAACCCAACACGGCATAGAATTTTTTCTGTTGTAGAAGTTAATCTGTGTATGTACAAATTCATCTGGTTCCCCCTCTTACTTACGCCCCCCCCCCAATATTTTTTGTCATTTGATCTTGTTTTAAATCTTCATTTAGCTTTAGTCAGGGCCCCTTGAAGGATGCACCAAACCTGATCTGTACCCCACATGCAGCCTGGTATAGTGAACAAGCCTCCATTGAGATGCGGGAGGAAGCAGCGCGAGAGATCCGAAGGGCGATCACAGGTACTCACCTTATTAGCTCCTTCACTCTGTATTTATTGTTAACAAACTTCTTCATTCTTCAGTCTTGAAAGATGCTGAAAAGAACCAAGCGTAGGTTTTGTTTACCACTTCTAATATTTGAAACATAGAAACCAGCAAATACCCCTTAAGTCTGTTGTCAGAACTGAAACAGAGAATTTTGGAGGTTTATTGCAAATACAGAGAAGGCGCTACGAAGTAAGGACTTTTTCCATATAACAGAAATGTACTTATCTATGAAAAAACAGCTTTTTTTTCTTTTTTTCTCTTAAATATTACCCATTTGATGGGTTTGACTGCAAGTCATTCAAATACTGCTGGTATCTTGCATAGATTTTCCTGGATACTTCCCCTTATACTTGTCATGAGCAGTTCTGTTCCCTTTGTTCTTTTCTCTTTGGCTCCTTTGTATTTTCCAATTCCCTCTAAATTTGTTTTAGAGGACACTCTGGAATTTCAGTGTCTTTAAGGGTGTAATGTTCAGAGATAAAGCATCTAGTGCTTCATGCTGTTCCTAATAATGCTTATAACTCAACAACTCATTCTCTGAATAAAACCAAAAGTTTTTGGTGTTTTTGGGGGGGTTTACTGTATTTTAGATGTTCCTGTCTTTAAAGCATTGCTAAAGACATCTGACATTTTAAAGAGCAAGGTCTCTTTGTTATATAACTACCATGTAATTGTAAACTGCTCGCATAAGAGAAAACAGTTATGTCTTGAACATGCACTGCTAATAAATGAAATGAGAAGAGTGAGCCATTTGGCATTGGTTTGAGTCCCTTGTAGCCTAAAATAAAAGGAAGGATTTTCATACTGGAAAATGATTCATTAAGCACTAATGTTCTCTCTTTAGTAGGACTTTGCTGTTTCCCCCTTGGCAATATAGACTGAATGCTCTGCAGACACGAAGGGCCATCTGTGTCACCTTGAGAGCAGTTCAGTGCCAACACGTTCCTCTGCTAAACAAAAAGCAGTAGCCTTTCCTAGAGAGGCTGGGCAATTTAGTCTCATTTATAGCCTGTGCAGAAAGAAAATTCTCTTCTGGATGGTGATGAAAGGCCCCTCTTAAATTCCTGATCTGAATTGCCCTTTACAGGACTATTTCTTTCTGTTCTAGTGGTACCCTAAACAGCCTGAGCATCCCTTTGTTGGAATTGGTCCTTGTGCTTATACTGCAGAACTCTTCTAATAGTAAATTCATTAAGTAGTTCTATAACTATTACCTGCTCCCAAATAGCTCTGTGGGGGATTCCACAAACCAGCATCTGATGCCTCCTTGACTGCTGTGCACATAAATAGGCTAAGGCCTGAAAACTGAGTAAGAGTCAGCTCTACAAAGCTAGTTTGATGTTAAATCTTGTGCAGTAGCCCCAAACATGTGCCTAGGAAGACAGACCTATATTTTCTTGAAGTGTGTGACTGTGCTATCAGCCATCATAATAATAAAAAAATATTAATAAAATAAAATAATAAAAATCAATGATTTATTGATTTTTATTGAAGCTGTCAGCACTTCAGTGTTTGCACATGGTTTGTAGTAAGAGCAAACTGAAGCCAACATTAGGGAGCTGAGAATGACATTGAATTGCAGTGAAGCTAATGTAGGAAGGATAGAGGAGGTGTGGGATAAAGCTGGATATGTGAAAACTATAGAGGAACACAGAGGAGAGAGGGTAGAGAGAGAAACTAATTAGGGAATGGTGTACAAGGAAGGAGTGCAGGCTATGACTACCATCTGATTGTAAACATGTTAAGTTGTTCTGCTCTTCCAAAAAAATCAGTGATGTTCTGCTGCATAAAATAAAAATAAGCAAATACTAAATATCTTTGAATATGTTTTTCAACATCAAAACATTCAAAGTATTAAATAAGAAGAACCACTGAAAACAGTAATGTAAGAATTGGGAAGGTGAGCACGGCAAGATCATAATGAAATAAATGTAACATAAATAGATAAATATGTTTTTTTGAGGGAGACTAGTAGAACACGCCCACAGAAATTAGGAAATATAACTGTTTTTAACATAGAAGCTTTGAGAGCATAAGGCACATAAATACTCTTTTTTTTTTTAATTCCCTCTCCCTGGCTTCATCCTAGGTCGTATTCCAGACAGTCTGAAAAACTGTGTTAACAAAGATCATTTGACTGCAGCTACACATTGGGCCAGCATGGATCCAGCAGTTGTTCATCCAGAGCTTAATGGTGCTGCATACAGGTAAGCATGCTGTAGGTGTACCTCCTTAATTCAGAGGCTGGGGTTCCAGAATAAATGAAAGACCTTCCAGTTAATAAATTCAGTGGGTTTTGATTAGGCCTCAGATACATTGTTTTCGTAATTGCTGTATTCAGGAGAAAAATCTTCTTTTGCTAGCTGAAGTCAGTCATGCAGTGCATAGATATGCATGTGGTTAGTAATATCTGAACAATATACAGTTTTTTGTATATTCCAGTAAAACAGTGGTGGTCATCTCCAGTGAGTGCAGTCGAAGTTTGTGTTCCTCTTGGTGAAGGTAATGATACAGCAGTAGGTTACAGAAAGACTCTAAATATAATCAACTCTTGTTACGTGGTTGTCTGGCCTCCAGACACATGAGAGAACAAATGGTTCAGTAGTGAATGCAATGGAATAGTCTGTGGTGATTATGAAAATATGTTTAAATAGTGTTTTCTAAATTAAATGTTTAATTTTTAAGCAAAGCATTTGAGGGTCTTCATCTATGTATTCTCAATCAACTGTGAAAGCAGCTCTTAATAATTAATAGAGGCATTTTTTTACATCTAATATGTACGTTCCTTAGTTACTTTGTTTGCCTGAGAGTCTTTTCTCTGTTCCTTTATCCCTAGCATCTGTTCTAGCAGCAAATTTTTCCTAGTAGCCAGCTTCCCACAATTTTGATTTATGAAAAACGTCTGCAATTTTTCATCTTCCACTATGGCATTTACTCCTAAGTAGGATGAGAGTGGCTGAGAAAGCTACCAACAGCTGCTTCCCTCAGTGCCTTGAGGGAAGGGACAGTGCAATCCTTTCATTATTTTTTTATACCTCTTTGTCCTAATCTTTCTGCTGTCCTTCTTCATACATCTCCCTTATCTTTGTCCTTCTTTAAGAGGGCTACCCCATACTTTAAATAGATGTAGGATTTTTTTGGTGTTGCAACCTATGAGAACCCAGCTCTGCACTGCTGAGAAGTGAAGCAAAGCTCTCGTGTCTTGGTGTCTTCTAACATCTCCTCAGAAAGCACTGGAGAGATGACAGGGGGGAGTATCACCACCCTCTGCCATAATCTCCTTATCAGTACCCATGAGTGCACCAAAGGGAAAGGAGGACTTTGATTTGACCAACATGCACGTATCTTGCCACGTGTCAAGATGTTTATTTTTGGAAAAAGGACCCGTAGCCCTAAATACCTGAAGAATGGTGTTTTTATTTGCTGAAATGAAAAGCTCAAGCCAATGCCTTCTCTTCCACACAGCCTGTGGTTTCATTGGCTGCAGTTTGGAGTTCCCAGGGTAGAACTGAATGCAATTGAGGCTGGAAGGCAGGTGTTGCTGAACAGGGTTAGTAAGTCCAACCCTGTCATGGCAGTTAGAAACAGGGTTGTGTGCCCAAATAAAATGTAGTTGTTTGTTCTCATTTGGGGGGTCACAAGTCCAGCAGAAGCAAGTTGCACAGCCAGAAATGGATTTTAACATAGGCATGTTTTGAAAGTTAATGATTTACAAGGTAAAGACCATATGTATTTAATTTAAGCAGGGTAAGTGCAGAACTGAATGCCTTTTTTAGACATGGTTTCAGTCAGTTATTTTAATAAAGAAAATTCATCGTAAATAAATTTTGACTTGACCTTTATTTCCAAATGCATAAAATAACTCATTTGGGGAATTCTGAGGCAGAAGTTAGTCATACAGCAAATATTAAACCTTCTTTTTGGAGGGATGATAGAGTGGTGTTTGAGTGTGGGGGAAGGCAGTTACTATTTTGTGCAGTATAAAATACAAAGCTTGAAGCTCTGGTTTTATGAAGAAATTGGTGTCAGTAGCAGTGTTTGCTGATAAGTGATTCCTACCTGAATTAAGTACAGAATGTAAGTTGATTGTATAAAACAAATTTTTCTGTCTTCTCTTTACAATCCAAGATTATGTTCAACCAGCTGAGTTCTGAACTCTTTCACAGACAGTATGATGTTTCAGATGTGCTAATAACTGTATCATACTCATGTAATTGCATTAGAAGATAAGACCTGGGATAATAATTTATATGTTAAAAAATGCAAATATCTCTTCCAGTGAACTAAAACTAACAAGGGTGTTTTATTCTGGATATATCATTTACTTGTGTTTTTGATGTAGGACAGAACTCTTAAATTATCCGATGTTAAGCAAAGAACATTGAGCATTGATCAGCGAAATATAATCTAGATCTTCTGGCTATTATTGTATTCTGTGGAAAACAAAACCATTTTCTGGTTTTGAAACCAAATGAAATGCAAGATGCCCTATCAACACATAAGGTCAAGTGCACAGGACCTGTCCCATAAGTGAAGATTAGCAATATTCCTGAGAAGGAACTATTCCTGATAGTCTCAGCCGAGCAGCATAATATGCCTTGTTGTTGTGTTATTAGTGTGTATTTGTTACTGAGCTGCCTGTTAAATAACCCCCTGCCATTCCCTGTGTCACAGAGCGTGCAGGTTATAGGCAAAGTGCAATTTAACAGCCAGTAAACAGTGACACTGCAATTTGTAGACACGTTGACATATCTTCCTGCCTCCTAACAGGTAGAAGATGAGAATATCCAGGTACTTACAAGGTACTTGGATGAGAACAGTTAGATGTTGGTAATTCAGGAGTTTTTTCATGTTGAGGTGTTTCACTGGGGATTTTCAGACTCTGAAATGTAAGATAACAGCATGCACTTAAATTTTTCAGCTCTTTTGGGACAGACAGACTCAATTTCTTGAACAGAGTTCAACATAGTTCGAGGTGCTTCTGTAGTTTAAAAAATACAGGAGATTATAATAAAAATTAAAGTGGCCTTTCAGTTGTAATGAAGAGGGTTACTGTATTTTTCTTGGTAAATTTAAGACTTTGTGGGGGAAGTGGAAGGAAGCGTATGAAGTAGCAGAGGTGTATCTGATCTCTTGCTTCTGCTCTCACAAAAATTTAATTCAGAGGACACTTCACCTGGAAGACATTCCAACATATTGCTGCCAGGAGAGGGAAGACTGGGAGTGACTTCATGAAGTGCTGGAGGGAATGTATTGCTGGTTAAGAATAGAAAACTAGTAAATAGCAACATAAGGGAAAGTTATGTAGGATAGATTGCCTGTCTGTAAAGGCTGTTGATTTTATATGTTCTCCTTTCAGAGACACAATTTGAACAACACTGAAAAAAATTATGCAAAGAATAACAGAATAGGGTTAGGACTTGTCAAGTGAAATGCAGTTGGTGTTGAGGGGTATGGTACCTGTGGTTTGGCTACTGCCACTGTGCTGCTTTAGGACAAGAAAAACAATTGTAGGGCTTTTGTATGTTTTGTAGGAAGCATGTGTCTGAGGAGATGTGCTGGCAGGTGGAGTCCCAATTATTATAACTTGGTGTGCAAGGGGAATATTTTGACATACAGGAAGAAAATTGGAGTCAAAAGAGAATTGCAGATGTGTAGCTTGAGCTGCTTACTGTGCTCTTAAAGGTAACCATTAATGCTCCTGATCTAGCACCATCCACTTTCACCAGGGGAAGCTCTGACTTTTCTTCCTGAGGGAAACACAGCTGTAGAGTTGGCTGTCTCCTTGATTTCTCCCAGTTCCAGTGTGATGATGCTCAGGGAATATGTTGTTAGAAAGTAGAGATTATCCTGTGTTGGAAAGAGTTGCTGTGTTGGGCTTTTAAATGGAAGATTTTGTCATTTCATATTATGTCTTTTACAAAGCACCTAGCATAACAGGTAAGATGTTTCAAAATTAATTTTGAATAAATAAAAGAATACCCAGTCTGACAGTTTTCCTAAGAATTGAAGCAAATGTGATTAATAAGGTTCAAATTGAGATGTTGAAACAAGCAACTAATTCATTAGCAGCTGCAAATTAATTCTAAGGAACCTCTTTAGAGAAGGAATTAGCATAGGAAGCCCTATAAATATGTGTACAATTTGAATCAAAGTTCTCTGGCCTACAGGTGGTGTGATCTTTCACGTACTGGTTATACATCCCAGATTACAGTCAATGTTATGATCTGTAGGAATCTTTCCCAGGATGACAGGCCAATGGGTGGTGTCATTGTCATCCCTGTGTCACATCAGAGAGCCATGCTGAGCTCCTCTGGCATCGTGTGTGCAAAAAGCCATTTCCAGGATGTTTCTGTGGTGGAAGAAAGTAAATGTTCTTTCACGGAGCCTTTTTCCTCCTTTGAGTTTTGCATAAGTTCTGCACTAATTTTCTGTCAGTTTGAGGGAATTTAGGGTGAGCAGCACAAACATGCGTTACTTTAGAAAAGGTGGTGCTGAAACAGGGTGAAATTCCCTGATGCATCCAGCATTGAACTCGGATGAGGAGAAAATCAACAGCAGAATAATGTGATACTTGAAAAAGCTTGACAAGACTATTAAGTGCCTTTTCTCCCATTTAGTTCTAAGTAAATAGGAGGGTAGTAAATGCTACAGGGAGTAAGTGTTAGGTTTGTGTGTTCAGGCTTTTAAATGGATAATACTCTCACTAAGATGCTTGGGTGAGGAGAATATAGCAGGAGAGAGTGAAGGGTGAGTGTGCAGCTTTCTGATGGGGGGGGAGGGAGGCAAGGGGCCAGTGTTAATTGGCCAGCATGAGATAACTTGTAAATGGGTGCTGAGGTGTTGGGCTAAAAAGAGCATGTATTTTTGTAAAAAGTGTTCATGGAAAGCTGTTATTTATACAAGCATTGTGAAATACCTGCGTTCATCAATGACATCTAAACTTCAGGATTGAAACAGTAGATAGCAAGATTGGTTTTAGCCTGAATAGTTTTAGAGCATCATAAATCTAATTGAATCAAAGGGGGGGTTTTAATTTTAATTCATACAATATTTAGGCGTCGGTGTTTGTCCAGATAGAGTAAGAAATCTTTCAAAGCATCCATAGTGTTTGTGTTGCAGTCTGCCTAAAGCACTTGTCCTCTGTACAACTACCAGTGGTTCTCTTTCAGGCAAACATAGTGGCAGATTAGATGCTGAAAAAGTTACTCTGGTGTGCTAGGCTTGAATTTGTCATCTGAAGAATGTGTGGGTAGGGTGGCTCTCTCAGGGGGTCATCAGAAAGCTGCGACTGCAATAGTAGTTTAAATAAATACTAGTCTGAAAACAAAAGAAGGCTCTCTAGCTGTAGAAGGAGGCAAGGTGGGCTTTCTGGTCAGTCATCTCCTGGTTTTAATGCATCTTCTCATTTTCTTTTCTCAGCAGGTATCCCCCAGGTGTTGTAAGCGTGGCTTCAACTGGCATACCTGCAGCAGTAGAAGGAATAGTCCCCAACCCCATGTCTTTATCACACGGCCTCCCTGCTGTAGCCCACCCGCCCCATGCTCCTTCCCCCGGCCAAACTGTCAAACCAGAAGCTGATAGAGACCACCCAAGCGACCAATTGTAGCCTACAAAAACAGCATTCCCAATATCAGAGATTGCAACTTCAGCGTGTGGAAAAAAAACCCAACAAAACCCTGGATTTTGAATAAAGGCAAAACCATGAACTTACAGGAGGAGACGATTCTTGTTTTAGAAACTGGTCCAATATACAGTATAAAAGGAAAAGGTGGGAGACAAAAAGAAGATTTGGAAACATTTTTTTTCCTCCGTATAAATTGTAGTTTGTCCCTGTCCAGTGGACTGATTCACTGTTTCTGTGTCCTATGGGTTCTTTGTTAAGCAAGAGAAGTTAGTAGTTAATTATATCATGAATGTACTTGTCTGTGTACAGTTTTTAGAACATTAAAAAGGGTTTGTTTGCTTAGCTGTCAACAAGGAAAAACATAAGGGAGGCATTCAACAAACCAATTTTGAGCTTAAAAATCCTTTCTTTTATATTTTAAAACATGCCCAAAAATGAGGCAGTTGGCAAACTTCTCAGGACAATGAATTTTTCCCATTTTTCTTTCTACGCCACACAGTGCATTGTTTTTTCTACCTGCTTGTCTTATTTTTTAGAATAATTTAGTAAACAAAAGAAAAACAGTTTCTCCTAATTTTGGCATGAATTCCCTTATTTCAAAACGAAGACAACCTTGCAGAGAGATTTTGAGGAAAATAAAAAGAGGTTTTGTATAAACGAGCATTGTGCTTTTTGTCACCAGTTAAAGTATATATTATTGGTGGTATGCGAAAAAGGCACTAGACTACTGAAAAGTAGCAGCATTTCATTGCCTACATTGATTCCTTCCTGGTAATGTGGTAGGCTAGCAATATTTTTGGTTAAAATCATGTTTGTGACTGTAACCATTTGTATGAATTATTTTAAAGAAATAAAAATCCCAGACAAATATCATATGTGTAAAAATTTTTATTTCTAGTAACTGTTTATTCAACTTTTATTAGGTTTCTTAGCTGTAATTTTTAAACAGATGCTGTCAAGTATTTCATTTCTAGCTTTACTTTGCTCTCTGTTGTTTGTAATACTGTCTTGGAAGCTTGAAAAACAATAAAAAAAAAGAAATAATTCTTTCCATACCATTTTTCCATTTACATTTCGTAAATGTTGATCTTTTTTTCCTGTGTTTCTAATGGAGTTTGAAATTAAGATGGATTTTGATTTGTACACCGGCATCATCAGCTGCAATATGGTAACAGCATTTATGCCACCACTGTGGGCAGAGCAGAGGAGGTACAACAGCAACACAACAATAATAATAATAATAATAATAATAAACGTCTTTTGCCGAAGTCCAACATGAGAAGTGTCCATTGTTTTATTTGCTTTTGTGATGATGGAAGTGTGCACCAGGACGTAATTGTATTTGCTCTGCTGAAGGAGTTGATTTCTTCCAGTGCAGGCAGAATGGGTTTTTAAGGCAGATTGATTTTCAGCTGGAAGCTATTTTGGCCTTTCCTGTGCTCCTGGATAAGATGTCCTCATCCCTGTGCAGCTTCCAAAGCAAGACCAAAGTTTAGCTGCTGCAAGAAGGAAATCCAGGATGGGCAAAGGCGAACCCGGACATAAACCTCCTCGGTAGTCTCTTGTCTGTTCACTGTTGACCTGAACTAGTAACTGCACCTAAGGTTAGTGAACTCTTTGTACTGTCTCCCATCCCTGCAGGCCTACAGAGCAGGCTCTGCTTCTGTCAGAAAAGTGTTAGGAATCGAGAAAGACTGAAACTTGCAGCTCTGTGCTCAGGGAGCACTGTATAAGTGAAATTTTAGCTCCATGGAAGAGTGGAGGAAGGTGTTTGCCTTGAACATTTCGAGCCAAAAATGTCATCCATTACAATTTATTGGATGCTAAAACCATCCTTGTTCCCCCCATGAAACAACACAGAAAGCAGCCTTAAAGCTGTGAGTTATCCCAGCAGAGACACAGCTTTGTGGCCAAAAGCTTCTAAAAAAAAAAACCTAAATGAAGTGTGGTCTCCTGCAATTGAAGTAGGATTTTGTATCTCGTTGGTAATTCGTGTTCTGAAGTGCTGCTTTGTCAGGCTGAAGATGCTTCTTTAACATATGTAAACCAAACATTAAACATCTGGCTGCAAAGAATTGCTGACAGTCTCATTTGCAACCAAATTTCCTGAGGAAAACCAAGAGGGCGTTTGGGTTTTTTTTTTCCCTTCTTTTGCATCAGTTTGACCGTGGCTTATGTAAGTCAGCTTCCCCCTTCCCCAGTGAATCAATAAATTGATTAATTAGAAATTAAGGCACGGGTATTTATTGCCATGCACTGCTCAGGCTCAGTGCTGAAGCTTGGTGTTCTTCAGCTGCCTATTTTTGAACCATCATCTGTGCTTGGTCAGGCACAGCATTTTGCCAGATTTGAGCCTGAAATACTGCACAGATGGGGGGCAACAGGGCATTGCCAGTGTGGTGGTAACATGTTCAATACTTTTTTTTGCTGGTGTTTGAAATTTATCTGTTGGTCTGACTGCTGGTGAGTAATCCACTTTCCTGCATCTGTTGGAGTGAAAAGGAAAAGCCACCCTGGCAATGACAAGACTGATGGGTACTGACTTTGGGGTTATGGTCTGAAAAGCTGAATTAAAAATTAAATTAAAAAAAATAAGGCTTGGATCAAATGACTAATCGGAAGAATGTACCATAATAAACCAAGGCTGTGGTGCCAGACTGATGGTAAATCCTTGATGACTGCTTTTGTGGGGTAGTAGAAATGTGATTAGATTTCCTCAAGCTGATACAGGTTGTGCTAAATACAGTTTAGACAGAAGATGATGCAGTTGATGAGAAAATATAAAGTGGGGCAGGCAATGGCAGAAGAGGGCCACAGGAGATGACCTGAGCCAGGTAAAAGAGGAGGTAATCAAAGTGCCTGCCTCAAACAGGGCTTTTTTTTTTTTGATGGTGTTACTTGAGTTGAGGATCTTGGCCAAGAAAGAGGCCAACCACACTGAAGCTGCTTCTGGCTCAGAGATTATACGTGTCACCAGTGTACAGGAGGAGGCTCTGGAGCCTGCAAAGAGAATTGGATGATATCAAAGAATGGGCTGTTGGAAGTGGAAAAATAAAAGTTTTGCAAATGTGAAGTCAGGTAGTTGCAGGTAAAAACAGACGCTTGCCAGAAAATAGAGCCATAAGTGTTTTCTCATGGTAAGACTGATGGATTGCCACTGCAGGGCAGCTGTGGAAAGGAGCAGGATGCTGACAGATGCATCTGGCACAGAATTTTTGGTAGTGATGTGGATGGATCTGAAATGCTACATGGGCCCTGGAGCATTTGGTGTGTAGTTTCAGTCATGTATTTTTTTGGTCATGTATTTTCAAAAAGGTGAGCTTGAGCCGAAGTCATGGCAAAGACCTCAAAACACCTCTCTCAAAACGACTGAAGATGAGGAGGGCTTATCATGTGAGAGGAAATCCGAGGAACTGGGCTTGCTCAGGCCGAGTTGGGGAAGTGACTATAAGCAGTAAATGCTGAGGAGGAAGAAGAAAGTAGTTAAAGAAATGTTGGTATATGGAAAAGCATGAATGGGGGTTAGGAAAAGGTCTCTGTCAGCAAGGAGGTCCTGGAACAGGTTTCCAGCTGGAGTGGCCGGGAGTCAGTCCTGAAGTGCCTGCAGCTTGGGCTGAGTGTTTTGTGTTTGGGATTTTGCAGGGCTTTTTATAACTTTGTTTTCACTCTCCAAAGTGTGAGAACATTGTTTAAAGGTCATACAAGGTTGCTACCAAACCAACAACTAGGGGCCTTTTACATTCAGGGTAAAACAATTCAGCTTCCTTTATAACCACCCTCAAGGCTTTTTCCTTTAGTATATTTTTTTTGAGAAAATGCCCTGTTATTTTCTTGCCCAGCCTCCCACCTCAAATGATTTGGGCTGGCTTTCCAAATGATGGTGACTGCTGTAGCCTGACTGTTACCAGCTTAGTCCTTGCCTCAGATTGAAGAGTTTTATTCTCCTTCTTGGTCAGTCTTAGTGGATGCTTCCATAATGTCTGTTGTTCTGCTTGAAGGTGAAGGCAGCTCTGCCACCATTTCCTTTATTCAGTTCACTCCAACCTTTCTGCCTTTTATAAACTGCAAAAAAGAAACAAAAACAGATTAAAAAAAAAGAATATGCAATTGGTTTTAAGGGCAGAGAGTAATACAAGATCATTTTGTCTGACCACTTAGTAAAGCTGTTAAATGTGGTATGCTTCTGCATTGAACCTGCTACTGTGTTTTGACTTAGGTAAATCTTTCCAAAACTTTTCTAGTCTTTATATTAAAATGCCAAGTGATGGGGTTTTTGCTCTTTCCTTTGACAGTTTATTTAAATGGGGGATAGCAGCCACTATGTTTTTAAACTGCACTTTATTTAATTTGGCTTTCCCATCTCTAAATTCCAGTTATTGTTTTGTGTTGAACATGAGGTCATGGAGGCTGACTTGAATTTGGTGAGCATGTCATATTTCAGCCACTTTGCCTTTGTGCTGAGGTCAGTGACACATCTTCCAGGAAGACCAAACTGTGTTACTCATGTGTTTTCTTTTCCAGTTTCTTTCCTTTTAGTGTACATGCTTTCCTTTGTGGCTCTGTATTTTTGTCCTTTTGAATGACATAGTCCAATGTGGTTATCTTCTGCAGATGAAATTATGGGATTTCTGATCTCTGACTTTCGGCTATTGTCTTCCCGCCTCCATTGACTTTCCAGTTTCCTTGGTCAGCTATTTTCCTGTAGTCAGAAGACCTTGAAGAACTTGATTAATCCTTGTCTTGGTCTTCAAATTGTATTTGTCCAGAAGGAGCTGAGCCACCTCATCAGTAGTGAGAGCTCCACGTTGAGTAGATGCTCACCACAGTGTTCCTGTTTTCATAGTCCAAGCACTCGCCTTCACCCACCGCCTGCACCTGCTGTGTGTCTGCCTCTTGCAGAACGTGCCTTATCTGGGTCTTGTACCTCATACCAGGCTGTCCCTCAGCATCTCTCTCCTGTCCTTCTTCCTTGTTTTCTTCCAGCATTTGGGGAATGTGGAAGGCTACTTTTAAAATTCTTCCCTTTTTAGAAGAAATGTCCTTTGGTTGGTTCTACTTTTCATCTGTGAGTTTCAGCTCAACACAGACCAGTTGTTTTTCCACTCCTTGACTGACCTCCATATACACTACCTCGCTAAACCCAAATCCAGTATTCTACTTTTGATGTCCACTTTTGGGTTTGGGATTGCCCACTTGGTCTTTTTTTATGCAATTCCTCATCTGGAGTTTCCTTCTCACATTTTTTGTACTACAGAAAAAATCACCGCTCTTCAAATCTAGTCTCAGCACTTGTCTTTGCCTTTAAATTTCTGCTCAGAGCCACAAGGGAGTGTTCTCTTGAAGGAGCAGTGTTGGTTTTGGGGGAGGGTTGTGACACTGTGTCAAGGCCACCATAAACAGACTAAAAGTATGTCCTTGGGATGATTAGAGGCATTTGAGACATTTCCAAGATGATTTAGATCTTTAACTCTGTATCTATCCTGCTTCTTCCATGTGCTGCCTAAAACATAAGCAGTTGCCTGTTGGAAGCACTGATGATCTGCTGAAGAACTAAAGTAAGGAAGTTTTAAAAAAACACATTTAAATACTTGAATATATTTTGAGCTGCAAGGATTTAAAGTAATATAAAGGAGCAAGATTATTAAATTGCCACAAGAACATTTTTACATATCAAATTTGATGTGTTAGTGGTAGATAACTGTGTGCCCATGTGACTGCTAATTCTTTGTGCTGTGAAAGCAGAGTCCGTGTATAGTTTGGGAAAAGCTTATGGAGCTGATCCTCCCTAGATGAACCCTAGGAGTTAGGGCAGCAAATCAGCATCTAAAAATAAATCTGAGGAGCTGACATCTCAGACTCGTGTTTCCAGCCATTTTCAAAACATCCCACCTGATGCAGTGGATTGAATTCTCAAGCCAGTTGCCTCCAACACAGCTGTTGGCTTTGTGGCATATTCCCCTTCCCGGGAGCAGAGCAGGCAGCACTACTTGCTCTCCAGCACACCTAAAAGCAGCAGAGTAAATCCCATGTAAATCTCCATTGCTGTGTAGTAGGATTTTGGTTAAGCCCTCATGTAAAGTTAAGTCTGTGCTGTATTTTACTGTTCTTAAACCAAAACCGAAAGTTTATCTGCTTTTGGTGTTTTCCAGTAAGGTGTTTGCTGTTATCAGCACCAGTAGTTTTTCATATTAAAATGGAATCAGGGGACTTCCAAATTCTTCTTGCTATGGGTTTTTGGTCATTTTGCTGGTTGCTTGCCAATGATTTTTAAAGGCCTAGTGTACGTGAAATGTGTTTATCATTTTATGAAGTTACGGTGATGGATTTATTTTCATGTCTTAAGTTATAGCCATTTGTACTTAGCTCCAAGGCCATCACTTTCCATTCCAAGCATGAAGTGAAAAGCCTGTCCTTGGAAATGGATTGCTGGAACTGGAGGTTTTCAAGAGTTCATGTTCTGAACAGATCTCTCTGTTTTTTCTATTTCTTTTCCTCCTGCAGACCAGCTGTTTCAAGCACAGGGTACAGCCCTGTGAGTATTGCAAGAAGCACAGGTAAGAGATGAAACATCTCCACTGTAACTGAAAGCTCATTTTTAGAGGTTTTTCAGCCTCTGTAAATTCAAAGGATAAAGGGATGGTTTTGTATCATGTAACTAATACCTGGGGTTAATCCCATTTTACAGAAAAATAAGTCTGTTGATAGAGCAATATTAAATTGTCACCCCTTGGATTGTGGCACCCATTCCACTTGAATGTTCATATGCATCCCAGATCAAAATGTGCCATTCCAGTGAATGTCTTTCCTGATGACACAGGCTCTGGGACCGAACCTCATCATTTGGAGAACTCTCTTGTTACATCCAACATTGCTGGAAATAGGATAAGGTTTCTGATGATGCTGCCACCCCCAAAACATTTTAGTTTTCATCTGCAATGAATTGTCTGTGCAGCTGCCAGTGACTTCCAGTAGTTTGTGATGTCTTTGTGAAAAGCAACCAAGTTGTGATCTAAGCAGACAGCACAGGTTTTCCTTTGAAAGAGCTGTTGACTAGCCATTAGGTGGTGCCTCTTCTTAGATCTAGATTAATCTGTCTGGGCTCCCTCTTCTGCTTCACTTTGGTGAGCTAAATGAAAGCTTAAGAGGAATAGCTCCTTGTAGTCTTTCCAATTAAGTGCCTGCAGTTACAGTAGAATCAACCAGCGACAGTCTCTGCAGATCCGTGTGTGTCTGGTGTAATCTCATGGCAACGAATCTCATTTTCTAGTTTCAAAGTGGCTTCATTTCCTAGGAAATGCACACTATAGAAATGAAATGCCATTCAGAAGTGCTTCTGTGTACTGCTTCTTATCCCTTCTCTCTCCAGATCCCTGCAGCTCACTGAAAATCCACCTCCAGGAGATACAGAAGGACAAAACTTCTCCAACCTGTGGTGCTGTTTTTTAAAAACGACCTTGACAAACCACACCTGATATTCACCCCCACTATAGAATCATAGAATGGTTTGGGTACGAAGGGACACCTATTACTGTGAGGCTTAAAACTCCTTATGTTGGAAATGCTCTTAAACAGCTGCTTAGGCTCAGCTCCACCAGCCTGTGATAGCCCTTTAGGGAGATAGATTCCTGGGTAGAGAGGACAATGTGTTGTTTTTGGTTTTTTTTGTTTATTTGTTTGTTTGTGATGTTAATTTTTAAAAACTATTTATTTAGGATGTTCATTCCAGGGTTCTGGACTTCCAGAAACATAGTGACTGCTGAGCTCGGGGAGGGAGAGTTTGCCTGCTGCAGCCCTCACCTGGTTTACCATGTCAGGGGATAGAAATTGTGGTCTGACCACTGTGGTAAGTTAAAAATATGAAAATGTAATAGAAAAATGTGATGGAATAATTTTCTTTTCCATCTGACGAGCCTGAATTTGTGGAGGTGCAGAGTGGCAGCTGCTACAGTACCAGCCCAAACCTTTCACTTCAGTGAGACAGATGATCCAAGCTTGTTTTGTGCCAACCTCTGCATTTTACAATAGGAATGAAGTCAGATGCTGAACTGCTGTTTTCTCAAATTCCCTTCTCAGAAATCCCTTGCTGCTCACTGTTTCAAGCCCAGGCCATATCCTGGCTCTGGAGCACTCAGGCTGTGATACATTAAGTTCTCTGCTGACTTCTCAGCTAAGTATAAGAGCTAGAGGTAACCCGGTTTGTGATTTTTATATATGCTACATCTTTTTAGTTACTCGTATCTCCTCCTGCTATTTTCCTCCAAGATCTGGGAGCTGATGGACACTTCTAGATGACAACGGCAAAAAACCACTGACGATCTCTCTGCAGTAGCCACCAGGTGGCAAAGCAGACACTGTGTGAGTTGAAACTCCATAGCGAAACACCCGTTAAAACAACGTGTCCGTGCTTTCCCTGAGACTGTTTTAAGCCACCTCTATAAATATTATTTTTTATAAGCTATTATGGCATATTTAGATGCTGCTCATGGAGAATCTTCACTTTAAAAGTCTGTAGATGCTCCAAATCTTAATTACGTGTCAGTTGTTCAAGGTTTAAGCCTGCTCGGGGCATTTTGGCAGCAGAATTTGTCATCATATCCCAGAATTTAAAGAGGAAAAAGTATTAAACAGCCTGGTGAGACTGTTAATAGAACGAAGTCAGTCCTGGCTCACCTGTGAATCACACAGCTCCAGGTCGTTTCCCTTCTTAAATTACAGAAGGCTTGAAGACCTGGGACCTGTTTGGGGTAGAGGCTCTGTAAATACTTGGTTGATGGATAAACCTGTAAACCAATCTCTGAAGACCCTGCTCAAAATATTATACAGGCACAAATATGAAAGCATTGAAAACATTAAAAAAAACAGAGGGGAAACACACCCACCCTGGGCATCTCGTAAAGCCTGAGCATAGATTACACTGTTACCCTGACTTTGAGATTTTGTCCTCTGTGGAACATGTCCTTGTGCTTTTGCCTACTGGAGATGTCTCAAGTTACAGATTTCCATTATGGTCTGGTTTTGTTTTCTCAATAGCTTTCGGGGGCCCTCATAGGGAAGTTTCCAGTTCCCTCTCTAGGGTGACAGCAGCTCTCCTGGCTGGCTCCTTTCAGACAACTTTCACACATCCAAGCCTGTCCTGCCCTTGCTGTCCTGTTCCCTAACAATACTGCTTGCAGCCATGCACCTTGCTGCTCTGCTGATAGTACCTTTTTAGGCAGTGGTACCTCTTCTTCATAGGTGCTGGGATGTGAAACTCAACCCTTGCACACCTAGGTCCTGTGGTGGCCTGCAGTGACATGGTCACCCCCTCTCCCTTGGCAAAGGTTTCCATTGGGAACGCAGAGGATTTGTTTTGCCCCAAAATAATAATCTGCAGTATCATGTTTCAGAATGGTGTGAATCTCCCATTCTGGAACAATGTGAGTCATGGGCAGAATTAGATTTCATCTGCTTTTCTGTCTCTCTGGCAGAGTGGACATTAAAGTCTATGTGTTAAAATTAGGCACAGTAAGAATGGCAATAGGTCGGGTCTAAGCAGAAACAGTGGATGTGAAGCAGATTTTTGACCAGTCATTTATTAATGGAGCATTGGTCTTCTAGTGGAAGGTGATATGCTGCTATGGAAAACAGAGCATGATGCCTGTCACTTAGGAGCATAACATTCAGGGGGTCACATGGAGGTTTCATAGAATATTAGATTTTTCTAACTTTTGAGTACTTACCTTCAGAAGCTTAGTGCTGATATTCTAATATTTGTATTCATCATTTCACTTTGAGTTCATGTGGCTTTGGGGAGTTCAGGCTATTTTAATGGTGTGATGGATCTGGTGAAGGTGAGTCTCTCATTGCTACTGTCTGGACGAAGGAGAGTTCATGGTAGGTGGGAGAATAGATGGAGGTCTGAAAAGTGCTGCTGGACACTGCCCTCATTTCTGAACAAAAAACACAGGGTGTTCAGAGCTCAGTTTAGGCTGCCCACTGTGGTCCCTTGGATGCCTGCTCAAACTGTTCCCAGGTCCTGTTTCCATGTGCCATGCAGAGAGCTGCAGTTACAATGCCCAAGTCGGGGGCATTTTCCATAGACCATCTGAGCATGGCTAACTGAATGATAAGAAAAAACAAATACCCCCAGGCCTTTTTTGTCTCATGATAGTTCTCAGCCATAAAAGCTGACTTCCTGGGATATCCTTCAGTTTGCAATAGTTTGCTACGAGGCAAAAGGAAAAAAAAAAATCTGCTCATGGAGTAAGAATGTATTTCCCAAGAGTGTTAAATATATAAAAATGATGCTGGAATTACAACAGTTGGCAACATGTATTTGTCCTTGATAGACAGGAGAAACATGAATAGCCATGTAGTACAGCCTGGTGGTCCTGGTTTACAGCAAGGGTGATGTATTTGTTCTTTATAAAGGGTTAATAGATGATTAACAGACATTACAATTAATGGTTAATTGATTGTTGTAGGCTTAGTTCACACATGGCTTGCAGCTATCTGTAACATTGCATTCATGCTGTAATGTATTTATAGCAGTTATTAATCACGTACTAGTGTTTTTTAAATGTTCTCATTTTATTAGGTGTAACCAAATTTTTAATAGCACATCAGTGAACTTGAGTTCTGCCCTCACATTAGCAAAAGGGAAAATACAAGAAACCAGTTAACTTGGCCTTGCTTTCTTTAGAGAGGAAACCATCAGCTGCATAAATTGGAGGCACTATCACATTATGAAAGCCATTTTAAGTAAAACATGCCATTTATGGAAGAAGCACACTTAAAGACTTTTGTAATTACAAATATTTGTACTGTTAAGTGAATTGCATTAAAGTATTTGTTGTTGTTGCTTTATTTCCCTGGAGGACTCTTCTGTAGTGGGAGCTTTGTTATGCAGATAAATGTGCCTGAAAGCTTTATAATGTACTGATGCATTGTAGTGATAAATAGATCTGGTTAAGTAGTAAAGATCAAACACACAATTAAACAGGCTGCAATATACATCTTGCTGAGCAAAGGAAAACAATAGTGGAATCAGTGACGATGAATGCAAATGATTTTATGGATCTAAGCAAAAAATAATTTCTTATGCCTACAAAATGGGAAAATCTGGCCTGACGCTTGCATGAACAGACTTATAAAGTGCTTAATCAGATATAAAATATCTTGAAGACATTCAGCAGTTATAATCAAAGGATGGTGCTTTCTCCAGCCCCTGGGAGTAATAGAGATGTGCAACAAAGCAGAGGTTAAGCAGATCAGCACGGCGTGGGATTGCTGGGAGAGGAGCCTGGGCACAGCAGGTGGGGCTCGCAGGTCTGACACAGCAGTAAAACTAGCAAAAACATGTTGCACTTGACAATGAGATGAGAACTGAATATTGGCAGCACCTGCTTCCATTGTCCACAATGTCCTTTCCTAGAACCTTTCCCAGCAGGGAGGCTGGCTCACACTTGGCAAGGCCACAGAGGTTTCATGCTTCTTTATGGCTGTTTGCTCTTCCAGACACCAGGAGAAAATGTGAGTCAGGCAGGGGGAATCATGGCTGTGCAGTACTTGAGGGTCACAAAAAAATAAACCTTTGACATAAAGGCACTGAGAGGAACTTCCATACAAAATTCAGAGCAGTATCCATGCAACCTTCTTGTAGATTATTCTTGTCCATTCCAACTTTGAATCACTCCAAAGGGAGTTATAAGTGAATTCCTTCACAGGGGTGCCCGCAGCCAAGTCAACGCAATAGGAATTTCATAGCCTGTTGTACAGCTGCTGTGGTGAAATAACTCCTAGAAGAGTTAGAATTAGGCAGGATATAACAGCCAGAATTCTCCTGGATCAACTTTATGTGAGCTCCTACCCTACACAGTGCTTTGCCCACCTGGAATAGCATAAGCCATTTAGATTCCTTTGCGGTGTCTGGGTATTAGCAGAACTCAGGGGAGGGACCCAATCCTGCTTCACTGATGCCAACAGCCAAAACTCTTAAGCCTTGTGCACACTGGCTGCTTATCATGTAAAAATCCCCCTGATGCTCACCAAGTTCTGCTATACCACCAGGAACCACCTAACAGACAAAAAGCATCTGCTCGTGACATGGTCTTCTGCAAACGTCTTGGCCAGGATGAACAGCAAGGTACGTTCTTCCATCAGCAAAGCCCTTATTTCTAATTTACTGTGTGCTGCTAGCTACTAAAAGCTGTGCCTGGCCTCCAGAAAGTCAGGCTCATGTAACGAGAAGCAGGGGAGCAGTAAATACTTCCAACTTCTGGAGTTTAGGAGGAGAAGGGGTGGCTGGGGAAGGTGGTGTGCCCCGTGCAACTGGCTCCTCACAGCCTGAGCTACAGGTGTTGCTCAACACGGTAAGCCATAGAGGAGTTCTCAGGAGCATACGTGGCAATAGAGCTGGTTTCTTCTTTGTAAGAGACTTATTTCAGCCCCAAAAATGCGTGTCACTCTGCAAAGACATTTAGATGTCTAACAGGCACTTAGGCACCTAAATACCTTTACAGATCTGGGCTTCAGTCTTAATTCTGTTGCTGTAGTCCACAGTGTCACCTGTTCTGCACCATGGGCACCAGGTTGGAACTGACTGCAGAGAGAAGCACAGTCTGGCAGCCACTGGGTTGGATTTAACTGGGTTGAGCTGGTTGATGGTCCCTCAATATACGTATTTTTTTCCTCATTGGAAAACAATGTGTCTGCCAAGGCTGGAATGAAGGCAGGAGCTGTCTGGAGGTGAAATGACAGACTGAGGGGGACAACCCTGCTCCATGGGAAGTAGTTTTCAAAGGGTTTTGCGATGTCTGTCAGTTTATGCCATCTCTTTGTCACAGAATTTGCAGTCCAAAGATTGTTTTGGATGCTTGCCTATTCCCAGAAGCTCCCCGTGCTCGGAACAATTTCAGCTCTGCATTAAGACAACAATTATAATCAAATCTCGTGCTCCACTGCCTCGGCCAGTCACCTCCATGGAGCAGATGGGAAGAGGGCTCGGATCAGCAAGGGTTTTCCTTCCCAGTGTACAATTGACCTGCTATCTTCAGAAAGGGCTTTTTTATTTTTCCCTTTGGCACGTCTCTACTCCTCTCATGGCATCAGGGACTGGCTGCAGCTAGGAAACCATGGACAGGGTTGGAAGCTTGGGAGAAGGAGAAAGCTACTTTGGTTTGCTGCCTGTCTGCTGCTCCTTGTTCACACACCCCAGCTACAAAGAAAGCCAGGCTGGGAGCAGGCAGGCAAAGGAAACTGTTTTTTTGGTAGTCCCTCCTGCATGTACTGTCCTTGAGTGTCAGGTCTGAGACCTGACTCTAAGCTCAGCCTGGCTGGTTGGTCCAGGTCGTACACTCCCAGAAAGCTTAGGTCAGTTAATAGAAGCTAAGCCCTTGACCTGCAAATAGGTTTTGTGCTGTGCCACCCTGGCACAGGTGGGCATCAGCATGCATGGAAGTTGCTGCTGGTGTTGACAGTGCCCTGTTGAACTGATAATTACCTCGTACAGCATGAACACAGGGTCATGAGTTCAGTCTTTGGAAGGCTGTCCTTCCGCACATCCATCCCTCCAGCTTCCCCTGCAAGTCGGGATTAAGGTGAGTTGTGATTAAATCTCTCCCCTCAATCAAAAAAGCAGGAGGGTGTCTGCTCAGCTCTGGTGCTATTTTCATCCGCAAGGTCTCCAGAAAATTATAAGTTGAAGAGAGAGGTGTCTTTGGAAAAATTTTACTGGAATGGGCACAAAGTTGCTGAATGGACTGGGTTTAAAACACCCCCCCCCCCAGTGTATGTTGGGTGGGTGTCATTAACAGCCCAGCTAGGCCTGTGTGCTTGCTGATGGCCAAAACATTTGAGATGGAAGAGCACCTTGCAATCCCCCTGTGCATTTGGATTCTGTGCAGCACTCCTCAAACAGGCTGGGACGAGGAACCCCTGGTTACCAGCACTGGTCAGACCCAGGGAAGATAGTTCAGCTCACTTGGCAAGACCCCAAAGTGTCAGGTTGCCAGGTGCTCATGGGGAAGCTGAGACACAGCCTTAGGACTCAGGTGTTCCCTTCACTTGCCCCCTTGATGAAAAGCCCCAGGGATTTGATATTTTATTTTCAGCAATTCCTGATGATGTCTCCTCGGTATAGTAGCTCGTCTATATTGTTTTTCATCTCGTTTTGGCTTATTAGAGCAGGAAATGACATGTAAATGTTATGTGGAAAAGCTGCTGAATGTTTACATTTTTACTGCTCTCTCATGCTGCATCTTTAGTAGTCACTGATATTTTTTTTTACCCTTTGTTGTTTTTAAAAGGCCAATGAGGCTAATTGTGGCTTTCTGCATTTACATTGGTTACAGAGGTGTTTACTGCATCCTGTTGTGCCCCATGACTGATATTAATATGTTTGTTCTCTTGAAGGTGATTGATATGATTGTTGTTAAAGTAAAAAAAAAAAACACCACAAGCCAGTTCTGTGCTGACTCTTTTCCCGGATTTGGGATCTTGAGGGTTGAAATCAGCTCCTCTAAATTTACCATTGTGTTTTAGATCTGGATCCTGACCTTATTCACATGGCTGGCTGGTTCACAAAAGCACCTCTGGGAGTATTTAAGAAACACTCTGTTGACAGGAGAGGGGCAGGCAGCACCCACACGACTGCAGAGGACCATGTTTATCCAGTGACTCAAAAGCCTTGGCTTGGCAAAGGCTTTGCAGACTTTGCAAGACCTTCAGCAGTGAGCTTCCCTTTTATGAACCCAGAGAATCTCCTGCCCACCACAATGCTCAGCCACCGGGGTGATCTTCTTGCTCCTGGCTGTTTTCACCCTGCAATCCCAAAGAGGCGGCCAGTGAGCTGCGTCCTAGGGATGGACCTGATGCAGACACCTCCAGAAGCTAGGTTACGTAGAGGTCCATAAAATTGTAGAGCTGTTTGCTCTCTTGGCTTCATCGGCCAGGCAAAGCCTGTGGGATCTCGTGGTTATTCCAGCAAGGAGGAGAAAATGATGACATGGAGGAGGAATGCAGCTCTCAGCCAAGGCAGTGGGCACGCTCCCTCGCTGCTCTTCTCCGGCACGTGATCCCTGCACGAGCCACCAACCTCCTTCTCCTCTCCCAAATCCTCCCGTCATCTCCATCCTCCTCCTCCTTTTCCACAGACCCCCAGGCTCCCCACACGTGTGCTCACCATGTGTTTGGGGTGCTGCTGCAGGGATGCACGAGCTGCAGCTGGTGTAGCTGTTGCCATCATGGAGATCAGCTCTGTCTTGCTCTTCTCTCACGTGGCGTGCAGCAGGCTCACGTCCACGCTTGCAGGAGCAGCTGCCTTGATGAATATTTGCCCAAATCATCATGCTATCTAGCAGTTAGCCTGAAAAAAAAAAAGGCCCAGCACCATTTGTATGGTAATGGAAGGCTTTCTCAGAAATGTTTTGGAAGCAATCAGCTAAACTAATAGAATTTTATGTAAACCAATCTCTTTCTTTAGATCAGGGTGGTGGGTTGGTTTTTTTTTTTGGTTGTTTTTTTTTTGTTTGTTTGTTTGTTTTTTTGTTTTTTTTTTTTTTTCTGGAGAGGAGGGTAAGGGCTTTTTAATAAATGCAAATTGATATTCCAATGAAAATGGAAATGAGAGAAAAAGTTTATTGCCAGGGTGAAATGCTGCAACTTCTCTTTAGCAGCAGCTTCACATGTGATTCTCTGCACATCCCCCAGCAGCCACACTGAATTTCTGAAGCACCACGAGCAGAAAAGCTTTCTGCCACTTTCATGCTATAGTGAGACACAGACTGGGTTGGGCTTTTCATCACCCCATCAAAGTTGTACTGTAGGAGGTTTCTCCAGTCCTGGACCTCTGCAGAGGCTCACAGAGGACGCTGTGGCTGAGTGGGCTCAGATTTTTGTACCTCTCCAGCAGGATTTGAGAAAAGCAAAGGATGAGAAGTGCTGAGAAATTCGATTGATGCCGTTTGTTCAAAGCTCTTGCCTTCAAGCTAAGTGCTTTGCACTAGGAAATTACTCACTGTGTTCACCTACTGTGAAGGGCTTTTGCTGCCAACCCCAAGGGCTTTCTTACTTGGGGCACAGCTGAGGTAACTTTCTTGGCCCTGCTCCCCTTTTCCTCGCTGTACAAGGAGCTGGAAAGGGCCTGATAGTGTCAGCAGATCATCTGTGTGGGCTGGCTGAGGTAGCTGAGTGAGTCAACCATTTAGCTGTTTTCTTTTTTGTATGAAAAGAATAATAACAAAATTAAACTCTGGCCAGTCTGTAGACATGGTGGTGCTACTGGAAGTGCTGTTTCAGGAGATGCAGGGCAGTGACGGTCAGGCATCCAGGGGGGTTTCAGGTGAGAAACTCACTCTATGAGGCTGGACTTGAATTTAGAGCATCAGGGTTTCAGGCTGGTCCATCCTGTGTGGCAAAGGACAGATGAACATGGCTGAGAGGTGTGATGAATTCCCAAGGCCTTGGAGAACACCTTCCAGCAGCACATGGGCAGCATGGACGTGCCAGCCATTATCCTGGTGGGGTCATATGCTCAGCAGCCCTATCTCAGGATGCTGTTTGAACTTATTAACTGTGTAAAAGTGTCAAACAAAAAAATATGCAGGGAGTGGTGAAGTGTATACCTGTTTTACTCATTTACTGTTAGGTGATACCAGCAAGGTATGCAAACAGGAGTGGGGAAAGGTAAATATGCCACGGTGGCATGAGGTTCCTTGGAAAGTCCCAGATATCTTGGGTGGGAGGTGGAGTAAACAAGTGATTTTCTACTGTGCTGGACTTGATCTTGTGGTGTGCTGTGAGCCTGGAAGCAGCAGTGGCCACAGAACCAGGAGGCAGCCCGGTGTCAGGAGGGACATGTTCTGCTGGGGCAGTGGTGGCTGAGGGAAGCAAGTGGTGGTCAGTGCCTCATCAGATTAACACTGATCTGAATCTATTGTCCCAGCCTGATCTGTAATCACATTCAATCCTGCTGTGCTCCCTGCTGGCTGCACTGTTGGTCGCCAAGGAATTGCTCCTGCAGTCCTGTCTGGGTGTGGGTACCTGAGATCAGCTCGAGGTGTGCTTGTAAACCACCTGGAGAGTAAAGACAGGCATTTGGCCACGGAGTGCTGGCTTGGATGGCAAAGTTGATTTAAGAAATACCTTCCTCCCTCCAGCTGCGTTTTCCTGACCTTTCATTGCACGTGTGGGAATGGTTCAAAGCTGTGCCAGGGGAGATTCAGACTGGACATTAGGAAGCATTTATTTGCCGAGGACATGGTCAAACACTGGAACAGGCTTCCTAGGGATGTGGTCAATGCCCCAAGCCTTGTCAGTGTTTAAGAGGCATTTGGACAATGCCCTTAATAACATGCTTTGCCCTGAATTGGTTGGACAGTTGGACTAGATGATTGTTGTAGGTCTCTTCCAGATGGAATAGTGTATTCTCTTCATGCCAAGACAGCTGTTGGTGGTTCTATCCTGTAACTGGATCACTGAAATTATAGGGGTAAAAATTCTTAAAAAAATATAATTTTGGGTCTTTATTTTTAGCAAGTATCAATCACTTCAGTGTCAAAGGCTGGTACAGAATTCCTCCAAAGTCATTCCTCCTTTGTGAGGGATTTGCTCAGTGACCTCAGTGTGACAGAAAGACCTTGCTCAAGTTTTGGTCATTTGCAAGAGGTCAAGGTGTAATCAGTGTTCCATGATGTGAAAACAAAGATCTGACCTATTAATATTCCATGATGAGTTGTTACTATTGCCTGATAATAATCAAGTTTTCATCCAATGACAGAATCCAACTTTACAACTAGAAGAGTCAAATGTACGATACTAAATATGCATTTATTCAGATAGGTTTTCGTGTTTGAAACCATGTGAAACAGTATAAGCAATGACAGAAGAAAGAATGTGTGTTTTTAGAGAGTATGATCTTTTTCAAACCTCTGTAACTGAAGACTGTTCCAAAAGAGCAAGAGAAGAGCATGGTGCTTTGGTATTCCATATTCCTGGCGAGATGCTTTCCAGATATAATACTGCATTTCCAGACATTGCAGATAACACTGACTAGATCATTGAATTGAATATTTAAACTGTTACATAGTTTAAATGCTTTTTGAGTTTGTCTGGGTTACATTAAGTTTATGTGAGTAAAAAGCCATTCTTGCGTTACAAAATCAAGTAGCTTTTTCTTACCTGATATCTCAATCCAAAGTTTGTTTAAACAATTCAGTCTCTGGCAGGTCTATAACCTCAGCGTTCAATAAAAATGCGACTGAAATTTCAAACAGCATCAAATTTTATATATTCTAAGAGAGAAAGTAAAATAATTCTATCCAGAAACCAATCCTGGTTCTGACAATTTTAAAACCAATTTAAGTTGATCAGAAATGTTCAATTGAAAATTTCTTTGATGGAAAATGTAATTTCTGCAAAAATAATATTCCAGCTTTGGTAAAATGGAAAGAAAATCTTTCTCTCTGGCTTGGATCTACCAGAATACAAAAACGAATCTCTTTAAAAAAAATTAATCCAAACTTTTTCAGGGAAGGCTGCCTCCAGTTTAAGCCTTTTTGCTTCAGCTGGCCCCAGTTAGCTGTGAATTAATGCCACCTATAAATGGGGTATGCCAACAACATTTGAAAGTCTTGGAAACTTCTCTCCTCTTCTTTTTCCTTCCTTCTCTAGTGTACTGCTCTCTGCAAGCTGTATGAATGGCAGATGTGGGGAAGGAATTTTCTGTTAATCGACCACTCACTGATAGAAACTAACCTGAGAGGTTAGTGCTTGTGCTTTTTGTCATGGCAGGAATTTTGGAGGATAAAAAGGCTTTCTATTGGAAGGGAGAAGCAGGGGTAAGCAGATGTTCCCCAAGTACAAACAGCTGCTTACAGACTAGTAAGGTTTTGTATTTCATAGCAAATTTTCAAACCTGAACCCAGGTATGGTTGTGCTGAAGACCCCCAGTGAGGGGGCTGTGTGTGTAATGTCAGCCCTGCCCAAGTAGAGGGCACCTGCCTGGTCCTGACCAAAGCCTGGCACAACGTGAAGCCAAGGCTGCTTTGGCCACTGCTGTAGTATTTTTAAAAATAATAATGACATTTGGGTTACTCAGTGCACAGGAGTAAAGATGGTGGGGCTAAGGGAAGGGGATGGTCTTGGGGGGAAGTACCAGTTGTGAGGTAGCCCTGCAAAGGAATAATTTATTTCTTAACATCTAAGGTAGATGGACTTCCATTTCAGCACAAAAGATGCAAGATGTTAGAAGAAAAAATCAAAGGTCTGTGGTGGTGAGTGACTGGAGAAACTCCAGGAAGCTGTAGAGTATTAAATGCTGGATGTTTTTCAAGGCAAGCTTAAAGGATTTCTTTCATGTAGGACACAGCTATAACTGCCATGAACTAGATACTTCTCTGATGTCTTTCAGTCCTGGTGATGTGCTTTTGTCTCATGCAACCGATGTAGGCTGCAGGAGAACCTCATGCAAGGTGCAGGTCAGGTACTTCACATCTCCACTTTCATCTGCTGGCCAAGGTCTTTGTGTGGACTATGCAGCATTGACAGATTCTTCCCAGCTGGAGGAATAACTTCAGGATATTCTGGTAGTCCTATAACCCTCATGCACCAGAGGAGACAACTTTCATCCAGGGAGCAGGTCAAACTAGACAAGGACAATTCAACACCCTGACAATTCCAAGGGGGACAAATGGATGTTGACTCGAGTAGAGAAAAGGTCTCAATATTTCAAAGGCAGATGCTCTGGGTGACAGGTGCAGGAAGAGAACTGACCTGGCAGAGTTTAAATGAAAAAGATACAAGCTACTCCTACAGGAGGAAGAGGCTACTTTTTCATGAAGGAATGACTCAAATCAGCAAATCTTTCTGCTGATCATGAGACAAACTTTTTTTCCTTGCTTTCTTCCTGTAATATTGAAGCAATTTAATACATGAAAACCATATTCCAAAGGTTGCAATAGTAGTTTCTTTGAAGCCACTTGCCTCCTGCCTAACTTTTTTCTGCCATAGTCTAAAATTGCTAATACTGGTGGTAGCTCTATCTCCTACCATGTAAGGTCCCCTTCTGACCAATGAAGAGAAAATTATGTCATGTCAGAGCCCTTCATCTCATTCTTAGAAGGTACCTAAGAGTGTCCTGTTTGGCCAGACACTGGCACTGCAGATGTTGATGTCTGGTGAGATGAAGAAACACTTTTCTGTGGCTGTCTTTTTACCTCAGCTATAGCTAATTACAAGAGGATTGGACAGGTCTTGCAGTTACCCACCAAAAATTTACTCAGCAAAGTTACAAATTTCAGAACACTCTCTTGCCTTTTTTTCTTGGAAAGGAAGTGTTAGCCTCTCTTAATTAAGTTGTCACACACTTCAAGGTGTGTTGATAACAGGTTTTCAGGTTGTCATCCATGCTTTAATCATGTATCAATGACTTTCTCAGCTGTCTGAACTGAAGAGTTTGCCTGTTTGAAATATTTTGGAATTCATCCCCTTTGGCTTTTCCCTAGATTTTTCATGGCATTGAAAAGCACATTTAGACACTTCTGCTCAGTGGAGTCCTCAATTTCATTTCCATCTGGAATCACACACTAGTACTTGTGGGGTGGCTAACTTGACCTAAGAAAGTATTATGGAATTGATCCTCTGAAGTTGACGACAATCTACTTAAGAGCTAAGTTCCATTTGATCACACCTTCAAAATCTCTCTCTTTTTGGGTTACTTTTTTTGTAGGAACACCAAGTATTATTTAGACAGTTTCCATTTAAGTCATACATAAGATTTCTTAAGCACAGAGGACTTATTCTGCCAGTCTCCAAATGTGTCTCTAAAGCAGGTAACTGTGATTAATTCAACACAACAGTAGACAGTAATTTGACGTGATGCTGGAAACCAAACAGTGAACTACATCAGTGGTCTGCTGTCTGGGTGGTTGCAACTACCAGCAATTTAACAAGTTGCAGCAAGCCCAGTGGGTAAGGATCTCCACAAATGCCTTGCAGAATTCCATGTTACTTGCAGGATTGACCAACTAGCTGGGAAGAATAGATGTGTTAAGAATGAGTCTAGGCTAGTTGGGAAGACTTGCGCTGGATACCCCTAAATATGTCCTTTTTTCCATCACGTCTCCAACCAGGCTGGATCTGCTCAGAGTATGTTGACTGCCCTGGAGATCAGAGGCATGGCCTGGAGCAGGGTCCTGCTGGCAATTCACTGAGCAGCACCAGCAGGAGGGGACATTCTTGGCCCCTCTGTTGGGATGGGAAGACCAGCAGGATAGGAGACAGCTCTTCTGCTTTCTCTCCTCCAAGTCACCACATCAGAAATATTAATGAAGGTGGTAGAGCCTTAGCAGCCTGTTCATGGGACTGGCTCATCTACCTACAGTCTAAGGCCAGCCTTGGCTGATCACTTGAGTTTGAACAGAGTTGTATAAAGTTGTATTTCACATTAGGTATTAAGTGCTGATACATGGGTTGCATTCCTCTTAGTGATTTATTCTTAACCTGTGTTTTAAGCATCTTTTATTTTACTTGCCTTCATAGTGATGTTTCCAGATGGTAGGATCTGGGTTTTTTTAATGCCCCTAATAGAAGTAAGTCTAGTTTGGAGATAGCTAATAAAATAAGCTACTTTAAAGTGGGAAAAACTGTGATGTCTGTCTGATCTCAAGTGTTTTTATGACCATTAACACCAGAGGCCATATCTGGTTGCTATTTTAAGTACAAGTCAGAACTGCTATGCAGGAGCTGTAGACAGTAGAAACAGAAACTTGGGTCCAGACTGTCTCTATCTGTTGCCCAAGTGTGCTCCTACTTATGGGATAAGTCAGGTGCAAGGGTCTGGCTGAAGTTAAACTGCTACGTATTCCATGGTATCCTGTCAGCAAAACAGCCTTGGCTCCTTCCTTAAGTCTCTGACTCAGTGAGCAGAGAAGATGTGGGAAATCTCTGCAACGGAGGCATCAAGAGTCTGAGGACTACTGGTACTGGGACACAGAGTACACCGTGCTTCAGGTGGCCGCTTTGTGGACTTAGATGCAGCTCCACTGTAGAAATGGAGCCAAGGTGGTTGGACCATAGGATAACTGCTCATCCTACAGCACCTTCAGGAGTCAGGGAATTGCTGTTCCCTGAATGAGTATATATGACTTTCTGCAGGGTCATCTAGAGATGTGAATTCTGTTTTCTTCAGTCATCAGCATCACCAGAAGCCCAAAAGTTTTGACCTCATTCAGTACACATAACACTTTAGGCCATTATCTATATTAGCCCCAAGGAGTGTTACACTGGCAGGTGTGTTGCCACAGGGCTCAGCTGCATTTGCAAGACTTGATAGAAAACGAGTCTGTTGTGGGGTTTTTTTGCCTTTATTGCTTTCATCCACCCCATCTTTTATTTTCCTGAAGAAGAAAGTTTCATGAATCATCTGATGACCATTTAAGAAAGATTCAGCTGTGGGGCTGCCATTTCAGGTTGCTGAGCAGGGCTGGTAATGCAGGGATATATGATTTCAGAGTGGTGTCCGTGTTTCATACAGCTGCAGCCCTCTTTGCTGACTGGGATTTATAGGAGTAATGAAATCCTCTAGCATTTCCATGGACTTCCAGGCTGAATCAGAAAGACTGAAATCTGCCCTTTGTGCTATTGACTTCTACAGTGCAATTTCCCATCCAACTAAACCCCAAGCCTAAAATTTCAGAGCGATCAGTTAAATTAAACAGGCATTGAGGAGCTGAGTGGGTTGGGAATGGGAGGTAGAAGTTGTCTGGGGTTTTGTAAGTTGTTCTCAGCTGTCCCTTGTGCGTGGGATGGCCCCTTCTGTGTGGTGGAGCTGTGCTGTGTCTGGCAAGAGCAGCTCCAGCTGGGTGGCAGGTGTGCAGCAGCAGTGACTTGGTTTGGGAGTGACCTCCCCTAACCTCCCTGCCATGCCAAGATAAAGCTTGGCCATATGTTCCAACGCACACTTTCATGTCCAAAGGTCATTTTCCAAGTGGTCTTTGAGAGAAGCTGCATTACTGTGGGGAAAAAAAAAAGGTCTTAAGATAGCCCAGGAAAAGAGAGAACCATGGCTCAAACACTTTTCTGCATGGATGGATAATGTAAAACAAAGGTGTTTAAATGTCAGGGGTAGTTCAGTTCTGCTTGATTCCTAGCTGTGCCATTAAAAAGCACTGGGATACAAAAGGAGGATAATGAAGTATAGCAGAACGTTCCAGTACTGCTGAATAAACCTAGACAAGATGTCCCATGTCGCTGCAGCCTTGCTTGAAATACCAATGTTGGGTTTCAGGCCACGGAGATGTGAGTCCTCAGGGACTGCTAAGAAGTCTTGGCTGCCATGGTAGAATTGGGAAGGTGAGTCTGCAGACCTCATTATGATGTTTTGTGGCTCAATCTTTGGCTCTTCAGAACACTACTTAAGCTGAAAATCATTGGGACTTACACTCCTAAAACCCTGGTATAGAAAGATCCATGATATCTTTTTCCTGTTTAATCATCCCACTTTGATTTTCACAAATATTAGTAAAACTTGAATGCCTTACCAGAATTTAACTGCCTAAATACCCTGCAGATTGAGATCCAAGTGATACCTGAAAAGGAAAGCATTCCTACCTGACTAACCTGCTTTTGGAATGGTTAGCTATCATCTGAGCAATAAAATGTCCTACAGGCACTTGAAAATAGCACATGGGGAAGGACCTTTTATTGTATTAGTCCCAACTTCTGCATAGCTGAGAAAGACACCAGGTGATATCTTACTGCAGCTAGAAATAAAAGCCACATGATGACAAAAAGCAACTAAATACTCTCTTCTGTTTGCTCTTTGGAAACAGCACCATCTTTTCAGTGCTGCCATTCATTCCTGTGTATCACATTTCCATCATGTCACGGTTTGACGCAGGATCGGCAATTAAACCAGAGACAACAATGCTGTCAATCCCATCCCTCTCCCCCTCCCACCCAGCTAGGGAAGGAGAGAGAGAATTAAGGAGAGAGACTTTGCTGGATTGAAAACTAAATTAGACAGCTTTAATTATATGTACAATTATATAGAAGTATGTTCAGGAATGTGCAAAAGCCTCTTGCCTCCCCCCACCCCCAGCAACTCCCCCAGCACTCTGCTGAGCTGTGAGCAGTCCTGAAATGTCCTGGAGCACAGGCAGGAGATAAGGCAGTGCAGACAGGGGCTGGGGTATGAGGGTTATGAGGTCAGAGCTGTACAAGCCTAGGAGTTGACAGTGATGGTTGGATGGAGTCCTCCCTGGACACCGGCCATGGATGGAAGAGAAGGGAAGAAGAAGCAGGAAGGAAGTTGTCTTCTGTGATCTCTGACCTTCCTCGGAGCTTACGCAGATCTATGGAATGGAATACCTTTGGTCAGTTCTGCTGTCTGTCTAGTCCAGCTCCCCTACAGGGGAGTCATAGATACAACTCCTCTGCTCTCAGTAGCATCTGTAACAGCAGATTCACTGAGCAGAACAAACTGACCTTCATGTCTCAGCAGAAACATAAACATTCCAGTGTTATCAGTCCCCTAGCTGGAACACTTGTTGCTAGTTAAAAGAGAGCTTACTGAAGGAAAAAAAATCAGTAAAAGGAAAAATGGCTTAATCCTGGCTCAACCCAGGACACATCAATAAACCTCCCAGTCGGGTCCTTATCTGCAGCTTATAAAGCACTGTTCTCTGCCTCACCTTTCCTGTGTGAGAAATCAGCCAGTGTGAGTGCACCAAAGCAGTCTGAAAAGAATTTATAGGCTTCCTGCATATTCGTGTGGTTACTTACACCACCTTAAGCAATTGTATTTTTCTGTCTGTGCTTTTTGTGTTTACAGAGATGGGGCTGTGTGCACACAGCATTTGCTGGGCTCACATCAGGCCTTGACAGAGAACTTGCTGCAGTTCTTTCCCCAGGGGAACATCAGCAGTTCCTGCCCCAGCTCCAGGGGTAGAGGGACCAGGAGCTGTGGCTGAGGCCTGGCATAGGTGTATACATGCTTCTTGCCTACTCAACCTGGTGGGAAATGGCTCTGATGACTCATTTTTCATATGGTCATGTTTATTTAGCAACCCCAGCCATCCTGCAAGAGAAAACTGCCCACAACACTCTGGAGCTGCAGAAATCTGCCTCTGCCCCGGTAGCGGGAGGTTATGTGTCTGGTGGGAAATAGGAGAGGGCAGCTGTGTTTGGCCTCAGTAACCCTCTCTGGCCTTTTCTGCTGGAGCTGCAGTACCAGAGAGGAGCTGGGGGGTCTGCTGCTGAGTAATGAAGGGCACCCTTGGCCGAGGCATCAACCAGTGGGCTTGGTGCAAAAAAAGGGAGAATTTGGCAAAAGACGTTTCTGAAACTTGTGCTTCTCTGTTGGTGGAACAACTCAGCATGTTATTCTAGTGGTACAAATTAAAGCTGCACATTCTGGGTTTAGCTTGTACCAAAGCCAGGCAGAGCACAGGAAGGGAGCTTTGAGTTCAGCACTTGATCAGTCATATTGTAAAACCACAAAACTAAGCCAGAAGGCGACCTTGGTTCAAGCTCCAGAAGGGAAGCAGGAGCACACATCATCTGTTGGCCCATCTTTGCTGGACCCGAGGTTTCGTTCATGTGCTCTGGACATACCAGTGCTTGACAGCCCATCCACCAACAGATAATTCAAGCTTGTTTTCCCCAAAGTGCAGTGCTGGATGTGTTGAACTGAGGGGTAACTGCCAGCAATGGGATGCACATGCGCCCTGACATGCTGAGTGTGCTTTTTACATTTTAGGATTGTGTCCTTCTTGGCCCATGGCACTATACTTCGAGGTGCAATGGAGACCTGACATAATATTTTCTGGAAGAAACTGTAGCTTTCATATCTGCCAACTCTTCTCTGGCCTCACGTACTTGATATGCTGGTGTCTGCAAAAAGCATCTGATAACCTCCAGGCAAGGTGAAATGACCCTCATTTTGCTCTTGTATAAAGCCATATGATGCTCTCAGCTTAAATGCTTCCTGCTGATCTGGCCACATTCTCTCAAGAGCACCAAGTAGAATTGGAAAAGGTCCAAAGAGTGGTACCAGCTATGGAAGAACAAAAGCCTTCAGAGGAGGTCCTCTTTGAGGTCAGGGTTTGCTCAGCTCATTGCTGGTTTATACAAAGCAAGAACTAGTAGCAACAAAACAATCTGACCGAAGAAAACTATCCAGAATATGACTGATGTCACTGACCTTGGCACAGACTGTTACAAAAGTAAAGGTGTATTCAGAAAGGGCTTTGACAAATGTTAGGAAGGTCACTACATCGTGACAAATGAACAAAACTGGGGTCCAGATGCAACATTTTTGTTGAGCTGTTGTTAAACTCCTGGTTTGCCAGAAGCCTGGGCGTTTGGCCAAGAGTTACATCTTCTCCTTCCCCGTGCAAGTCACAAGACTTGTGGATGTCACAAGGGCTCTGGATGGACCTTTGCTCTGACTAATGTTCAGGCTCTAACATTTGGGGTTTACCTGGCAGCAAGACCCAATGACGTAAGTTAAAATTCAAATGCCAGCACTTGTCAGGGATGTCACATTTGTTTGGATTTTCTTGGTTGGTGTCATTTTTCTTCTGCATAGTGAGTTATACAACATAATATTGTTCCTGCACTAAAGAAGTCACACCCTCCTAGCATTTTTGTGGCCTACAGATCTTCTGTTTCCTTGATTCTTGCTCATATATGGTCATGAGACTGAGCAGTGACAGCTGGGGTTTGAAAACCGAGTAGTGATTTTCTGCATGCACAGGAGGATGCCCTCAGCAAAGTTTCAATTTTGGAAAGTGCTGACCTTCAAAACCTTTTTAAGATGAGGTCAGGCTGGACAGCTCAGAACAGAAGGGTCCAAAATCACCAATCACTTGAAAAACTGGTGCTAAAGCCACCAGAAATAAGTCAACTCTCACATAAAAGCTGCAGGTAATTATTACCTGAGTCATAATGTGATTTGCAGGTTTGTTTTAATAATTATGCAAATAAAAGTTAAGCCCTCACTTACGGTGTGAGAGATTTGGTGCCATTTATCCTGTATAACAAAAGCAATTTATGAGTTTCCCAGCATTTGGCAATCAGCAAAAGCCTGATTTTGCTTCTGTGATGAAACAACTCAAGGCATAAATATAGTGTTTCTCAATTTGCCTAATAATGCTGCTGTGTAGTTTGTGTTTTTAAGGGTTCTTCTAATTGGAAAAACTAAAATAAGAAAACTTATCATAAGCTTTACCTCTTTGTCATTGAAGATGAGCTAAGTGGAGTTTCAGTTCCTCTGTGGCTACTGAGATACCATTGTCAGTTGTAGCTGCCTGGGTTGGGCATCCAGACCGTGTGTGTTGTGTGTAGAGGTGGAAGGTGAGGTGTGTTCTGGGGGCTCTGGGACACAAGCCCCTCTACTTGCAATCTTCTTATTTGCTCATGATGCTGCCAGCTGCTGGCGTACTCTGCTGGCAGCACCAAGCCCTGGTCAGCCACATCTCTCCTGGGCTCCTTCATGCTTTTCTTCCCACCTCCATGGGACAGTCTTACCTTGGAGTGGGATTGCCTGCACCCAATGTTTCAGAAAGCATCCAACAAGCAAGTCCTCTGAACATGAACTAGCACTAAAGAGCTCAGTTTTCCTGGGGATGGGGAGCAAGAGGCAAATATTGGCAAACAGAACTGCCCACTGCCTCTGTAACAGCCCCTGTTGAGCAAATTTGCCTGCCTTTGGGTCAGACACAGCTTTCCTGTCCACCCCAGCATTTCTACATTGCTCACACCAGAGCTGTAAGGAGAAGGTTGGCAGACAGCCTTCTTCCCTGATGCCAAGAACTGTTCAGAGCAGCAAACATCTTTTGAGATCAAAAAGTAGCTAGGGTAGTGGTTGGACTTGATGATCTTGAAGGTCTTTTCCAACCAGAATGATGATTCTATGAGATTAGTACCACTAGATTTCATCTGTTGCTACTCTGTAACCAGCTGGCTTGATTGTCTCCAGGTTTCTTCTTGCTGGTCACGAATGGACGGCACCCACAGACCTGGAGAAGGTCAGAAGGAACCTCTGCCAAACACACGGATGCAATGCTTCCTTCCTGGGCTGTTTCCTCACTGCTTGTGCCCGGTCCTGCAGGACTGTGAATGCTTCCCAAAGGTATTTACATCAGTGAGCACTCCATGTCTACATTAGATGCCAAAGATCAGAGCTTGATTTCCTGTCGGAGAGTGGAAAGGACTTGGAGGGTCTTCAGGGTGTTTGGCTTGTGTGTGTCCCCCCGCTGCAGGGCAGATTTTCCTTTCCTGTACATCCACATGATGCTTAGCAGAGTAGCACCTCATCCTCCCGGATGCTATGATCCATGCCTGGATGCTCACTCACAGCTGGCAGGCCAGGTTAGATGGCAGCACCAGCAACACCTCCCAAGGGAGATGCTGGTGCTGTCACAGGACTCCCTGTAGATATTGAAAAATACCATTTCCAGCCCCGAGCTGGTGCAGCTCCAGTCTGCTGCGAGCCTGACGGCGTTTGCAACACTCAGGTCGATTCACTGGAGCTGTTTGTCTGAACAAGGAGCTCTTTTGTTGCTCTTTCAAAGTCTTGCTGACATAGCCTGCAGCTATGAGCAAATGTTGTGTGTCTGCAAGCTGGAGCGTTGGAGAGACATGGAGCGTGTTCAATATTGATAAAGAGCAGGACGGGGGCCTGTTTAAATTGTGCACAGACAACTTTTCCATAATTAAGGGAGCAACAGATGCCATCCCTTGCCTGCAAGTGAAATGACTAACAAAAACAGGAGACACGTGTGACATGCAGCCTGATACGTGCCTGTGAGCAGAAGTGATGGTGAAAGGGACCTGAGGTGATTCCTGAGGATGGGTCATATGTACCCATTGTTCCTGTGTTTCCAGCTGTCAGCACGGGTGCATGGAAATCTCCTGCTATGTTCTCAGCTATTAAACTGTGCGTGCCTTGAGCCCTGTCTGGAAACAGAGCCCCCTCATATGAGGTCCTATGGCAATGTTTCTAAGGGATGTTTTTTAAGCTTAAACTGAAAAGCCTGATATCATCCAGCAAGAAAGATCTTATAACACTTCAGTCAGTAGACTTCTCGGGTGCTTGGAGCTCTTGGGCAGGTCAAGGGTTGAATTCATAGAATTATTTATGGTTTTCAACGGAGGTTGTTTCAAGGTGGCGGTTGGTCTCTCCTCCCAGGTAACAAGCCATAGAACAAGAGGAAATAACCTCAAGTTGTGTCAAAGGAGTTTTAGATTTGATATTAGGAAAAATTTCTTTACTGATGAAGTTGTCAGGCTGCCCAGGGAAGTGGTGGAGTTACCATCCCTGGAGGTGTTTAAAAGACATGTAGATACAGCAATTAGAGACAGGGTTTAGTGGTGGACATGGCAGCATGCTAGGTTAATGGTTGGACTTGATGATCTTAAAGATCTTTTCCAATTTAAATGGTTCTATGATTCTATGGTTTTGGTAGGAACATGCCTGGTCTGGCTTCTGCTCACAGCCAGCCCATCCTCAAGGTAGGCTGGGGTTGCTCAAGCCTTTCCCAGTCAAATTGTTGTTATTTCCAAAGGAGATTTCTCAGTGCTAGTTACAGTACCAGTTACTGGTCCCCGTGCTGTACTGCTGTATAGGGTTATCCCATCCCAGATGCAGGACTTGGGATTTGCTGTGTTGAACTCCACAAGATTCCCATCAGCCTGTTTCTCCAGCCTGTCCAGGCCCCTCTGAATAGAGCCCTGTCCTCCAACATGAAAACCACTTAATCCAGTTTGGTGGTTTTGCAAGCTTGGTGAGAGTGTGCAGAGAGCTGGCCAAGCAGGGATGATGGTAGGATGCAGCGTGTTGCTACTTAGTGTAATGGGTCTGGCTTAAAAACCTCATAGGGAAGTGAAGATTTGAGTCCTCCAGCACCCTTCCCTGGAAGAAAAGGGGTCAAGGAGCTGGTGAGCTTTGCTGTGGTAAGAGACTCAGGGTGGCACATCTCTCTGGGTATTAAGACATTAATTGCTTTTCTATTGTCCCAGAAGAAGAGCGTTCACCGGGGTCACTGTTAAAAGACCCCTGCTATTGGATATGGCCAAAAGAGAACATTGTCACACAGCTTTCTGGCATCCCTCCTATATCATAGAATCACAGAATGGCTAAGGTTGGAAGGGACCTTAAAGTTAATCTAGGTCCAACCCTCCTGCATTGTCAGGGACATCTCCCACTAGATTAGGTTGCTCCAAGCCCCATCCAACTTGCTGCTGAACATTTCCAGGGATGGGGCATCCACAACTTCCCTGAGCAACCTGTTCCAGTGTCTCACTACCCTCCTAGTGAAGAGTTTCCTCCTAATGTCTAATCTAAATCTCCACTCTTCAAGATTTAATCCAATACTCCTTGTCCTCTAAATCCATGCCCTTGTAAAAAGTTGCTTCCCAGCTTTCCTGTAGGCCCCTTCAGATACTGGAAGGCAGCTATGAGGTCTCCCCTAATAAACGTTTAATCTCTCATTAAGTAATTTAGCATCTAATTGTTATTGGTCTGTATAATTACCTTTTCTGAACTCTGTTTACCTGGGCTATGGAAAGAACAAACAATAAAGACCCAGCTGATTTCAGCTGCCAGATATAAGCCATTCCCTGCCATTTTATAGCATAATTCAGGTTGGAAGAGGCCTCAGGAGGTCCCTAGTCCAGTATCCTGCTCAAAACAGGGTTAGCTAAGAGATCAGACAAGATTATGGTATGTTCAATGTTGGAGAACCTGTTTTTACCACAAGCCTTCTATTTGCTCATGGTGCAAAGATACCCAGGGAGTTTGCATGCCTTCCCACACACGCCCACACAGTACAGGGATGCAAAGATGAAGCAAACTCCTCTCTCTCACCCTAACATCCCCACGGGTTGTGCAATGTGGCATTTTGTTTATGAATTACTTTGGATATCAACTCGTTCCATTGCAACATGCATTATCGTATCAGCCTCCATCTACTGAGAAATGAAAAATTATGGGTGACAACCCCTCCTTCACTGTTCAATGCATGAAGGAAGATGATGCTGGTAATTGGGTGTTTGCTGTCTAAAGGAGGAAGTTTGTAATCCATTGCTACTGCTGACATGATGCCTCTGTAAACCCCCAAGCCACGATTTATCTCAGCCATTTAATATCTGTGTGGAAGGACAGAGTGGCATATTCAGGATGAGCCATTATCATCTGTCTGTTTGGGAATACAGAGTGTTTTATAATCTTCTGTGGACGCTTTTTACTTTAAATGAAGGAAATTAATGGCTAAATTCTGCAGAGACATAATGCCTGGATGTGAGGCACCGTTTGAAGGACAGTGCTACATGAAAGCTGAAATTGTCTTTCTCGTTCAGCATGTATCTGTTTTCTTTTAATCACAGGAATGAAGGACTAGAGTTTCAGCCTTAACTGTTAATTTCCTGTCTATTGTCTATTCAAACAAGATCCTGCTGTATCTCTTATAATAAATACATTTAGAGAAAGAGCTGAAACCTGGGCCTGTCCTCTACCCCTCTCCAAGGGCAGCTAATTCCTGCAGCCTGGGACACCCTTCCACACAGGGCAAGGCCTGAAGCAGCCTGATGAGTACTGAGAAAACAGGGGTTGAAGAGCCAAGAAAAGGGCAATAGAGAATGAAAATGGATGATAGAGCCACGTGAAAATTCAGGTACGAGAAAGATGCCCAAATGCATTTAGAAACCAGGCCAGGGGGGAGCACAGGACCGAGTGGCAAGGCAGAGCCCTGGGCACTCAGTATTTTGGTGCAGCCCCCACATAGATGGCATTTGAGAAGGAATTGCCTGAGATTGTTTGAAAAAGGGTATTTATAGTAGCCAGAGGGTACCCTTATCAGTCATGGGATCTACTAGGGGATAATATTTTTTTTAAATGGTATAAATAAATGTACAAGACCTGATATATATAGAGATATATAAATAAAGCTTGCAATTCTGGAAAAAGACTGTGGTCTTATAGCAATCCAAACCTGTGATGCTGAAGCTCTTGAATTATTCATATGATCTTACTCAATGTGCTGTGATTATTTCTGATGCTTCAAACTCCTGGATAGCTTTTGATGCCTGTATTATTTCTATGTTAATTCCAGCCATTGGTTGGTTTTATCAAGAAGGTTCAGATTGAATCATACCTCCCTTGTAAATTAATGCAGGCTTGACAAATGGAAGACAAGATTTAAACTACCAAGCCTCAGACTGTTAGACGTGGGTTTAGAACAAAAACATATATATGTTATTTCAAGGTTTAGAAAGTGGTATCTGAAAATATTAGCATGTATAGGGACACTTAGCAGATTGGAACACATGGAAGAGTGCATTAAACTGCAGGTTTGAAAGGCTTTTAAGATGTGTAGATAGACTCCTAGTTCTGCCACGGGCTCAGTACTTCACTGTTTCCAGGCTGAAGACCAGAAAACGTTAGACTGGCTATTGACTTATTGTCACTAGATCTAATTAAACCACAAAAATTGTTTTCAAACAACGTTAAAGACCAGATTTAAGCTCATAAAAGCAGGAAAATCAGGATAGGGTTGAAATAGTCTCTCTAATTCACCCGGGCATGCCTTTGGGCTGTCTTTTGCAGAAAAGGCATGTGTCACTGATTAAAGCCTGCCCAGTGTGGAGGCCCACAGGGAATGGTGTGGCACTCTGCATGCTCAGTTCTCATGCTCTTCTGCAGGAGACTATGCCTTTAATATAGTTTTATTTCATTATTGTAGTGTTCATTTATTTCACTGTACTTTTTTTTTTTTCCCCCATGGCAGGGCGGTTGGAACTAGATGATCTTTAAGGTCTAAGGTCCCTCCCAACCCAAACCATTCTGTGATGCTATGATTCTGTGACACTTTTTTTTTTTTTTTTTTAATTACCCTTTCTTTTCTCAGCAAAGGAAGGAAAAAGATGTGATGGGCTCTAAGGGGTGAAAAGTTTTCTGAGCAGAGCACAGTCAATGCCATGACCAATTCAAGCCTGCAGGCACACCTGCAAATCTGGTCAGTCAATTCCTTCCCCAAAAGCAGTGATGAAAATGGTTTAATTATTAAGAAAACTTTCATCTGGCCCGGCCCAATAAACTGTGGATGGCACTCTTAAGGAAAGCAAAGGAAATACAATTTCCCCTGGTATTGACCACTACAATGTGTCAAAAATAAGTAGGATTCAGTCTGGAGAGAAGGAGGCTGAGGAGAGACCTTATCACTCTCTACAGCCACCTGAAAGGGGGTGGGGATTGGTCTTTTCCCCCAGATTACAACTGATAGAACAAGAGGAAATGGCCTCAAGTTGCAAGGGGAGTTTTAGATTGGATATTAGGAGAAAATTCTTCACTGAAGAGGTTGTCAGGCCTTGGAACAGGCTGCCTAGGGAAGTGGGGGGAATCACCATCCCTGAAGATATTTAAAAGCTGTATAGATGTGGTGCTGAGGGACATAGTTTGGAGGTGGACTTGGCAGTGTTAATGGTTGGACTTGACGATCGTAAAGGTCTTTTCCAACCAAAACAATTCTATGATTCTATGATTCTTATATTAAAGGAAAGCCTGAGCAGCAGAGGCCAGTATAGACTGCCAGGAAAAGCAGTTTTGATCTCTCATTTATAGAGAAGTGAGCAGCAAGGTCCAGACAGGAACCCGATGTCCTCTAAAGTAGAGGGGTTGTTTGGATCTGTCTTGACTACAGAGGCAAGTTAAGCCTTCCAGGAGGCAGAACCAGAGGCATCTGTAAGCCTGTTCTCCCTCTAACACATACCACCTTCCTTGTCTATTATCCTCTACCTGTCTTTTAATCTGATATTTTCATCTCCTCATCAATTTTTCAGCATGCTCCTTCCCCAGCTGGAATGAGAGCTGCTCTGGTGAATGAGCCATAAGGAGGAGAAAGAGTTTAAGAAGTTCTGGTGGAGCAGCGATCCCTCAGCCCGGCCAAGGCTGAGCACTGACCCTGCCTGGTTGGCAGCAGGCTGGGGTGAATGCCAGTGCTGTAAAAAGGTGGGAATTCCACAGGATGTCTGCAAAAGATGCCTAGAAAGCCTAATCCTCCTGCATTACACAGGATTGTGCTGTTGACAAGCACATTAGGAAAAAGGAGTGGGATAGGGAAAGTTGCTTCCAAGTTTTTTCTGCTTCAGTTATTTTTCACCCATCAAGCAAATGCTTCCTCATCTGTGGAAGATGGGGCTTAAGCTATCTCAGGTTCATTAGGGTTTCTACCCAAGACTCAAATGAATACTTTAACCAGAGGCGACTGAGTAAAGGGTGTCACTATCTCCACTGGCTGGATTTTATTCAAGAGAAGACCTGTGAGTGCTCAGCAGAGTTGGTGGATTCAGCTGTATGCATTGCTGGGGAGGAGGAAGAGAGGTTTAATCCATTTTTTCTCTTGCTATTCTCCCAGGGCAGCTCTCCTTGGAAGGGCTCAGGTTTGTTGTCTTCTTAACATCTGCACTTTCTTCCTGTCTCCTTCCTGAGAAACATGCCTATGTGCACCAATGCTACTGGACACACAGCAGACAGGGGCTAGAGATGTAAAATAGCAGCTTACAGTTACCTGCTGTGGACTGCTGGGACTCATCTCACCCTATCCACTTTTTTTTTCTGCTTACTGCTGCTTGGAAACAGACTCCTGCATTTCTTTGGTCCAGAGGGGAAAATTCTTGGCTGCAAAGCTGAATCTCGCAATCTGGTCTGCAGGCCAGCAGGCCCTGGCCAGCTTCCAGGCACAGGATCTTTCAGATGTGGGGATTTTCCACTGAGGGTATTCTCCTGCCTCTTCAGATGTTGAGAGAGATGCATTTCGAGAGTGGCTCTTGCTGATAATCATCCCGAAATGACAGAAAAAGAAAAGCATGTGCTTTCCTATAGAGGCTGCTCCCAAGCCCTGCAGAAGGCTGGGGACTGAGATCAACCCCTGGACTCCTGCCCAGAAGTAACTAGCCATTGGTGCCTACAGTGTTTTGGGGCTCATCTGTCCAGCCAAAAGGGCAGCTGTTGCCTGTATTTTCACAGGCCAGAGAGTAAAATGTGTAAATGTAAAAAAAAAGCTCCCAAAAAGAGAGAGATTTTCTCTTAATATGTTTTTAGGCATATTGAAGGCTAATGCTGTTCCTTTCTACCTAACTTCATAGAATCATTGAATGCATTGGGTTGGAAGGAACCTTAACTATCATCTAGTTCCAACCCCCCTGCCATGGGCAAGGACACCTCCCACTACACCAAGTAGCTCCAAGCCCCATCCAATCTGTCCTTGAACACTTCCAGGGAGGGTGCATCCACAACTTTTTTAGGCAACCTTTTCCAGCGTCTTATAACCCTCACAGGAAATAATTACTTCCTAATCTAACCTAAATCTCCCCTCTTCCAGTTTAAAGCCATTACCCCTTGTCCTATTGCTCCATGCCCTTATAAAAAGTCCCTCTGCAGCTTTCCATAGCTCCTTCATGTTCTGGAAGGCTGCTATAAGGTCTCCCTGGAGCTTTCTCCATGCTGAACAGCCCCAGCTCTCCCAGTCCTCTGATCATCTTCATGTCCCTCTTCTGGACTCTCTCCAGCAGCTCCATGTCCTCCTTACGTTTGATTGTTTTTATTATTTTACAGGTATCTGAAACACCCCTATTCTATTTTCCCCTTTTTATCAAGTGTCATAAGCCTTGTGTTATGAGGGAAAAGTCCAAAACTGGCATCCATCCACTGCAGTGATGGGGACACCCAAAGAAATACCTCTACTTGTGTGCAGTGTGTGGTCGGACTACGCTGCAGTCAACTCTACTGGCAGACACCATCACCACGGTCATCAGCTGCTGCACACCATGCCCAGTCCTTGAGAGCCTCCAAAAGGCATGTCCCTTCTCCACCTGTCAGAAAGAGTCTTCGTTCTCTCTCAGCAGCATCAATAGGTGAGATGGCTACATCAAAGCAAGCAAGGTCAGTCCCACAGGAGTAGGGGGTTATGGAGACTAGTCACAGGGTTATTGTTTCACATCTGGGCTTTGTCTTCGAATGAACAAAACCTCAATGAGGAGCTGCTTGTCTACCAGGCAGATTGCAGGCCCTATTCCCTTGCAAAAACAGGGAATCTCTATCAATTTCCATCCACGGGGAATTGGCAGCAGGTCGAGGAAGGGAAGGTTGGTATGGACTAAGCAATCCAGAAGGGGTTAGTAGCAGTGCTGATTTCTCTAATGAGATGTCTTGCTGGGTTATTTTAAGCACTGGGGGCTGCTGTTCCCAACCCATAGTTGTTCAGTTATCTGCTTCTGGGTAGTGGATAAATGCTTATGAGTCACAGGTTTCTTTGGACTGATTGCCATGTTTTCTGAAGGTATTCCATTGGAGGTTAAATGGCCCATCAGGGCAGGCTGTGTCTTTAAGCAAATGCTTAAAAATCTCATGTGCCTACTTGTGAATGGCACCTCAGAAGAGATCCAGATGAGCTCCCTTTCTGTGCTGGGACACAGAGAGATGCTTTATTGTGTAAATGAGTCTTAAGAAGGTCAAGGTGAAGAATTTATGCTTTATCCACAGAAAAAATTGAAAGCTTTTGATGCAAAATGTACCAAGAGTGTGTTGAAATACAGTGCTGCTGCTCAAGGACAGGCATCGTACTCGTGCTTTCTGTATTGGCTGCACTATCAAGATTATTACTTTGATTTTTGAGGGTAATCAGGAGAACAGAACTGTATGATTGGCTTACTGAATTGAGGATCAGAAAATTCTCTCACTGTTTTAGATGGAAACAATCTTAAAGGTTCTCCAACGGTGTGGGTTGCTTTGACATTACATTCTGGAAGGTTTCCACTTCTCTTAAAGCTTCCCCTGCTAGCTACTGCTTCTTTCTACTTGACAGCTGAAGAGTTTTATTTTTTTCCTCTGTGTTCAACTTTACCATCATTAAATGATGGGGGACTGTTATAATTACTGAATTATTATTATTACTTCTTTTTAAATAGCTTCAGGACTTCTGTACAGAAGGGGATGGTGGCAGAGATCATGATAAACACAATAGGATTCAAAAAGACAGATGTCAATAAAGTAAAATTTGGTAAATCAGATCTCCCAAGAGGTAAGGCTAAGGGAAGATAAAATGAAGTTGTCAGTTCCTCAGAGTAAGTTAAGGGCACAACTCAGACTGTCCAAATGCAAGAGCAGGAAATTCAGTAGGTGCCCAGCTGGGTAGATGGTGAAGAGTTTTTCTGTGATTTTAACTCCAGACAGAAAAACACAGAAAAAAAGAAGAGGTCAGATTTCTAAGAATAAATCTGAAAGAACAGCACAAGCATTCGGGGATACAACCAGAAAGGCCGAGGCACAAAATGAGACCTCAAAGATAACCAGAAATAATTCTGTAAGAACCATTAATAGAATGAAGAAGATCAAAGGAGGGATTGGACTGCTACTCAATGGAGAATGAAAGCTGTCAACAGATAATTACAATAAGCTTGTAGAATACTGGAGAAGGAGAAAAAATACTTTTTCCCAGAGTAGCTTGGGAATTATAGTCTGGTCAGATTAACAACAGTTCTAGAGGAAAAAAAATTAACCATGACAAATTGTCTGCAATATTTACAAAAAATAATTGGATGATGAGTAGCAGTCAACATGGGTTGGTCAAAACTAAGTTGTGTTAAGCAATTTTAATTTCCTTTACTGCAAAATAAGCCCTTGTGGATTGGGTTGGGGAGGAATAATTTATTTTTATTTTTATTTTTATGGAATGTCTTGGGTTGGAAGGGACCTCTAAATATCATAAGCAGGGACATCTCACACTAGAACAGATTGCTCAGAGCCCCATCAAGCCTGACCTTGAACGTTTCCAGTGATGGAGCCCTCACCACTTCTCTAGACAACCTGTTCCAGTGATCCACCACCCTCATATTAAAGAACTTTTCCTGATGTCCAACCTAAATCTACCCTTCTCTAGCTTGAAACCATTACCCCTTGTCCTATCATTACATGCCCCAGTGAACAGCTCTTCCCCAGCCTTCATATAGGCCCCTTTCAGGTATTGGAAAGCTGCTATAAGGTCCCCCTGTAGTCTTCTCTTCTTCAGGCTGAACAACCCCAACTCCCTCAGCCTGTCTTCATAAAAGATGGGCTCCAGCCCTCTGATCATTTTCGTTGCCCTCCTCTGGGCACGCTCCAACAGGTCCTCATACTGGTTTTTTGTTTTGGTTTGGTTTGGTTTTTTTAACCTCTCCTCTGTGAGTGGCATAAAAGAAGGCTGAAGCAAGGCCTGCTGACTGCCTCCAGGTACATAAAAGGCCATTTCAAAGAGGACGAGGAGGCCTTCTGTGTTCAGGATGGTTAGGGTACACTATGATGTTCATAAATTAACATAGGGAAAATTTAAACTGGGCATTAGGAAAACCTCTTGAAAGGCAAGGGCAATAAAGTGCTGGCACAGGTTGCTTGGAGACATTGTGAAGTTCCTATAATTGTGAGGTCTTTTGGAACAGATTGGACAAACATCTGTCAGGAATGAAATATACTGATACTGCCTTCAGGTGAAGGCATCTCTAAGTCTGTCCAGGGTTACGTTTTGATGACTCCATGCAAAGCTAGAGGTGTAAGTGATGTACTGGGAGAAATTCTCATGGCTGTGGCATTATCTCCCTCCTGAGAAGGTACTGCTTTGCATAATCCAGTTCTTTTATGGCTGTTCATTTAAGTGTGATTAAATACCTGAGGTGAACTGGGAGAGAGCAATTATCAGACCCATTGTGGGAGGCCTTGTGTCCAGCTGATCAAAGATGCCACCATTTGGGTGGTATATGTTCTGTTAAGGCAACAGGATGCTCTTTGTCACTCTAACTCTTTTACTTATTATTCCCTTCTCTAAATATGTTGTCTTTATCTGAGAGAGCCTGTGGAGCTGTAAACCTTTGAAGAAATTCTCCATATGCTGCTGATTTTCAGGGAAGTCTGCCATACATAATTTCTGATAGGAATGTTTGAATAGAGAATTAATTTACTTTGGGTTCTTGATTATTCTGTCTTGCAATAAGGAGAGTATTGGCATCAGGCTGAAAGTTAAATAGGGCTCTAGTTTCCCTTTTCTCTCTCACTGATCTTCACATCCACAACAGGACTGTTGGAGTCAGGAAGCAATGCAGATGGGATGTACAGTGATTAAAAAAAGTCAGGATTGTGTAGCTGAAGGAATCTCTTTATTCCAGGAGCTTCTAAAGAGTAATAAGACTATGTTTCATATAACTCCTGCTAACATGGCAACATATGAGCATGCATCTGTCTACAAGCAGAGGGGCTTTAATAGCACATGAGTAAATTACCTCACTTGTTGCTCTATGAACCAGTAGACTTCTCTTAGGAGTGATAAAAGGATCTGGCAAGAGCCCTGCAAATTGCTTAGAAGTGTCATAAAGAGAGGAGAGGGATAAATTAATCAAAATCGTGACACTTGAAAAGACTTAGATTCATGGATTTTCAGTCCAAAACAAATCATCAAATTATAAAAAAATCACAGCCCTGGCCATCAACCCTCACCCACTGAATCCTTTCTCCATAACTTCTGTTTGATTTCTGACCAATATCTGTCTTCACCGGGGCGCTGGAGGAGGCAGAGCTTACCACCACTGGGAAACTTGTTCCAGCTGTTTGAAGACACGTGTTTATAATGATGATAGTTATTTTGATTTGCCTTGTCTTCAGTTTCTGAGCAGTGAATCTTGCTGTGGTGCAGTGAAAAGCTCTGGTTTTAGTCCTGTGGGTGTTTACAGATTGTACCTCTGCTGAGGTAAGCGAGGGTACTATAGCAAATTCTGTGTGCTTTCTTTTGGGATGAGGCTTAAATGAAGACAATGGAGCATCATCTGAGAATACAGCTTGACAAGGGATGGCCTTGCATAAGACAAGAGTCTGTGGACAGGCACAGTGCCTCCCTGCATAGCAGAGTTTTGGTGGTGTAGCAATTTGACACAGGAATTGGGAAGCTCTCTAGAGAGTAGGTTTGCACCATCCTCTGGTTCTCCAAGGAATGGAAACTCCAGTGTTTGTAAGTACTTTAACATTCCTTTTCTGATTTATCTTTCATATTTTTTTTCTTTATTTTTTGAGTTTTTAAAGCAAATAGGTACAAAAGGGCTCAGTTAAATTCTGTATTCACATTTTCCTTAAGATTTTGGGTACTGTAGAAGTAAATATTTTCCAGGCATCTCTTACCAGGAGTTCTTGAGTCTCTTAAGTAGGAGTATAGTGTCACTTCTCTGTCTGTCAGGCTTGATTTGTATTCGAACACTCAGCCTAGCAGCAGAAATACAACCACATGAAGATGAACCATAGGTATTAGCCACATCTGAAGTTTAAACACATGAAAAAAAGGTTATTCCAAGTGAGGAGATGTCAGTTTTTGCCATAATTTGGCAAGCAATGCAGCCAACTATATTCAGCAAATATCACAGCACCTTTAAACACAAACCAACCCATGGGTTCCTTTCAAAGGCAGTATAGATTTTGCAAACAACACACTAAAATAGATCAGAGTGACCTCTTCACTATGTTAGAAAATATTTAAATACCTTTTGAAGGAGCTGCCCTGTTTGGCTATTCGTGTGATTTGTCTTCACCCATCTGGAGACTGCAATGTTAATGAGTTAACTGCCTGGACGTGGTCTCTGTAGAGTCACTGGGATAATTTGAAGCAGCATCGTTTCAAACTAAGGATAAATACAGCTTTGTATAAAATGGGCTCTTGCTCCAGCAATAATTGCCTGTGCACTGTAGAAGATGGTCTTGAATCACCCCATCAGACTTATTCCCAGAGCAGTAAGTGATACAGGCCTCCATAAAGGGGCAATGCATCTACTAGTAGATTCCCTAATTTTGTGGAGGTGTTGGCACATGGAATCAATTTACTTCAGTACTCAGAGACTCTTTTTATGGCACAGAAGGCAGTTAGTGGAAAAAGAAAATGTTCACAATTTATACTGTACTTCTATGTTTAGTGTACCAGCAAAGCACACTTCCCAACACAGGTAAGGTAATCTGTGGTTATTTTTATAACATTGGCAATTATAGCACTTCAAAAGAAATAATTTCTTCCTGTTGAAATGAACTGTTTGTTACTGTGACACCTGTTCTTCATGCTTGTAACAGGCCTGGTTTTGTAAGCCCCAAGGTTCAAATGTGCAAATCCAGATTCAACAGGGATAAATATGACCAAAAAACCCAGCTACACTCCTAATGCTGTGTTTCTTGACCTCATTGTCAAAGAGGAATAAGAGGTACTTTAGGGCATGAGATATCTGATCTCTTTGTGGATGACTGAGGAAAATATTAATGCGTAACTTTTAAAAGAATGTATTAAGAAATTAATAATTTCCTAATAGTGATATTAAGAAAATCTATGAATTAAGAAAAAAATCTGATTGGTCATCAGCTGGCATTTAAATCTGGTCAGGTGAATTGAGTTACCTTGGCTAATACATAAAGAAGAACTCCTGTGCTTCAAAATTCTTGGATAAAGGAATCCTATGTAAAGGTTTGATATAGTGGGATCTGGCAGGTCAGACAAAAGTAAATACTTCCTACAGGAGAGGGAAAAAGTGAAAGATGTTCCTTGCTGGAAAGCATCTTTGCTTTACAATAAATATAAAAGCTAAATATGTTCTGAGGAGGAGATCTGGCATTGAAATTTCCAAGGTAAGGTTAGGTACAGTACAGTGCCACTTCCCAGGCTAATCAGTGCTGTTTAGCTGTGAACCTCTGTGCTGCTATAATCCTGGGCAGCTGGGGAGCAAGAAGATTTCTCCATCATATTGCTTCTTCATTCCTTTTAGTTATTAATAATGACCAAATTTAAAGAAGGAAAAACCTTGCCTACAAGACTTAAGGCTAGAAGAATCTGTTCTTCAAGGTGAATGTCTTAAAACACCTCGAGAATTTGATGAAGACAAAATTCAGATGGTGACTAATACTCTTCTAGGTTGGAATCTCTCCAGAAGTCTTGAAATCAAAGCTCGTTGCCAGTCGGTACATGTTATGGCAAAATTCACTAGTAAGTGAACAAGACAACCAATGCATTTAATTTGACAACACCACTTGAGGCATTTATGTGTGTCTTACAAAAGTTCAATCAAGATTGGATCAAGTGTTTAAATCACAGGCAAACCTGGAAAACATTTCCATAGCCTGCCAGAATAGCCCTTTTGTCTCCAGCTGAAAAATGCCCTTTATTGAGCCCGAAGTGAATTCAGCAAAACCACTTTCCATCAAAAGTAACCATGATACAAGTGGTTTTATCTGCATGTAACCAAGGCAAAAAAACATTAACCAGCTGCTTACCATTCAGAGGCATCTTTAACCATCTGGAGGGAGCCCCAGCAGCTCCGTGTGGGACCAAGCATGACTCAGTTTGTGCCTGCCAGAATCAACACTCAGCGACTGGAACGTGTTCAGAACCTCCTTTTAACAATTCTCCAAGTAGTCTTTACCAGGCATTAATTTAGCCTTGTTTCCATGAGCCAAGTGGGAGCTGTATGGTTTTGGCTGGCAAAGGCTGGGGGTTGGGTGGTCCTGCTTTGTTGGTGGTCTTGGCACATGGATTTCAGTTCTGGGAAGAAGTGATCTTGGGATCTGTTCTGCATGGTGGCTGTTCTTGCTGAGGTTGGGTGATTACTGATGTTGTGGGGTCAGAAATGAGAGAATTGTCTATTTATGTTTGCACTTTCCCAATTCCATTCTCTGGCAGCTTTGCATTCTCACTGTTGATGTTTCAGGATAGATCTGTGGTTAACTACATGGGGCTTCTGTTATCTCTGTCTTCATGAGGGTGATGGATGTACTTGACTTTGTCGGTAAGCTTTACTAGTTGGTAAAAATGATTGTTGTTTTTTTTTTTTAATACAGAGTTTTTTCATCAGATTAGTTAAAATGTGTATCAGACATTACCAGATATGTTGAAGTTCATTCAAACATGGGTCAAACAATTCAGCTTAAGTGCTGTACAAGGTCTGCTTGCTGTCTGCTGTGAGTGCTTGAAGGTTTAGAGATGCTGTGCTAACCCTTAAGTGCTTAAAGGGCTTTCAATGCATCTCACCATTTGTCCTATTGTTTTTTTTTACCTGTAATGAAACTGTGGATAGAAACAGGTGATGAAAGGTGCAGTTTAGTTATTAATCTGCAGTTAATTTTAATGTTACAATGCTTTTTGGTATCTCAAAAAAATGGGCCCTTAAATGTCTCTAAAACATTGGCGAGGAGAATTGCAATAAGAATAGTGGTGCCTGGGCTTTATCTTTTACACCAAGCAAAATGAATTAGGCTGAATCCAGCTCAAGAAATGTGGTCCAGATGATTCAACCTTTATTCACTTTGCTGCTCAGTAGCTCATATGAGAAATCAATCCCTCTGAATCCAGTGGGGCTGCTTGTAACTGCAACCAGTTATCAATATGATGGAAGGGTTGTCTCAGCTGACCTGACTTTGGAGTTTTTCTGCTTTCTCTGGGAATACACACCTTTATGTAGGATGCAATCATTATTCTTAGTAAATTATGAATCTCTGTGTATTTTCTGCTAACTCTCTTCTTATTTAACTGAAGAAAGTTGAAAAGATATATTATAAATTAGATAGCCCTATAGGATGGTAGAATGAAATTTCATTCAAGAACAAAACCCTGTCCTCAGGTCCCTCCACTCAAAAGGAGCTGAATGAACTATAAATTGTTGGTTTTTAATCATTAAATATCCCACTCTACCTCCTTCCACATTCAATTATTCAAGACTTCTGTGTGAAGGACTGAATAAAAGATAGCTTTATGAATGTTCTTTTCATTGTGCCACAGACTTTAGGCAGGAAAATGATTGCCCTTAAACTGTGTGTTCCCTTTGGGTTTTTTGAGTCATCAGCTCTAACTTTTTTTGGTTTTGCATGAGTTTGAAATACTATGGTATGATTTATCTGTTGTTTGTAAGGGTTTTTGTAAACAAAATCACTGGTCCTCTTAAAAAAAAATAATTACAAAAATCTTGCTGCAACCTGTAATCATAGAAGAATTAGTATTATAACAGAGTGGGATTAATAATGCATGTAATTATAATATACAATTTTCTGTAGGCTTTTCTAATTATAAAAAAATTACAGATAACATCAACAGTGTGATTCTGAAATGCCTCTCATTTATTATGTAGCTCTCTTAATCAATGCTCTGCCACTGGAAATCAAGTCAGAACGTTATTATGGTCTCTCTTTCTGGATTTAATTACAGCGGTAACTCACGGTTCAAAGTCTGAGCAACACACCATGCAGTTTATAGCTTTGAAGAACAGCTATTAATCCTGCTGTCTGCCTCCCAGTGCAAGCCAATGAAAGCATTTTAAAACTCCTTCTGTCTGAAAATAAACACACACTTAAACATAGGACCGAGGTGGGGGTGTGTGGAGCCCAGAAACATGCGCAGTAGAGGGAGATGAGCTCAAGGTGTACAAATCCCTGAACTTTTTGCCACCTAGACTGAGATATTATCTTGAATTTGTGAGAATGATTTCAGGATGTCAGCTCCTGTCTAACAGCCCAGACCGAGGACAGGGCTTTTGCCATATAAATAGGCTTGCTGAAGGTGTGCATCTGTGCCTCTTGTGAAATCAGTTTCCATTGGGAATCTCTAACCTGACAATTAGCTGCAAATGGGATTAATGCACTCTTCCAAGAACCTGTATTAGTATCAGGAACTGCTTTGAGTTTTGGCACCAGCCAGGAAGGATGTGTCTCCTTCCAAAGCAGGAAAAGGTGCAGCTACCTGCTAGTGGCTGGGAGGACAGAGCTGCCAGGGAGGTTTGGGGAAGGGTGAGGCGGAGCATACAGAAGAATGAACAGGAATGCTAGTTTTTTTAAAGCTAACTCTTTTTAGGAAAATCTTGTAATCCAAAAGAAGGGCAGTCAAATTACCCTAGACTACTATCTACCAGTACCCATGTCTTTAAAAAAATTATCTAAACCTTGATTAAAGAAGATTACCTTGCCCTCTCAAGCCACCATCCTGAGCACCTGCTTTTTATACTCTCAATATTTTGAGAAAGAGTAAATTGAAATGTAACCAGCCTGGTTAGTTTATTGTGTGGCTTATTTGAACTCACCAGGGGTGTAAGGGCACCAGAGTCATCTATGCACTTCTCCAGCTGGCTGGAGGGACCAACAGCCATTTGATACATGTCATTTGGGAAGTTGTGGGAAGGAACTGAGGAAATGTTTGCACTTGAGTGATGTAGCTTACAACCATGTGGCAGTGTGCTCTGCAAGGTTTTCAGAACTGGTCAGAAGTGGCATTTTTCTTATAATATAAATATTATTTCATCAGGACCTGCCATTTGTTTGAAGTGGAAAGTACTGGCAGGAAAAGCTAAGCTTCAGCAGGTTGGTCTGTTTGAAAGACAGTGACATTTCAAAGTTGATATTCTGAAATTGCCAATTGCCTTCCAGAAACAAAAAGAAATAAAAGATTGGTATTTCACTGAAACTTCTGAAAAACATAGACCCGAAGTCCCGTGACTGACCAGTCTGAGTTATGTGTGTTTTCAGTTGTGTGCCCTTTCCACATTGCAACATTTTAGCCTTCATGGAACAAGTTTGTTGGGCTTTGTTGTTTGTTTGTTTGTTTTTAAATCTCTGATAGTTGTCTGGGACAGCAATTTTTTCCCAGCCCTGGTTTCCAGCTTCTGTTTTACCAGAACCTGGGATCCTTCTCTCCCCACTAAGCCAGACAACAGGAGCCGAAGGTACAGCAGGAGTGGGTACAAGATGTTTTGTGTCAAACAGGAGAGGGTAAGAGTAGAAAAAGCATTTGAGTAGGAGCTCAGGCTAAGTCTGCAGTGAAAGCATCTCTTTGCTCTCATCTTGTCTAGCATTAGCCTTCCAAAAGCAAGAGTTCTTGTCAAGCATCCACGGCACTGCCCAGGGAGAGCTGAACACCTGATTGTGACACTGGGCTCTGTGCTGCCCTTTTAAAGTATCTCCTTTGGCTCCAGGAGGGGCTCTGGGAAGACTAAATATCATCAAGGATGTTTAAATGCCATGAAATGAGTTGATATGAACACCTTTGTGCTCTTTCCTCTGGCAGTCTATTAATCTAAGGGAAAAGCCTGAGAAAATAAGGCAAATGACTGCTGTGGACAGTGGAATTTGAATTTTTTCAAAGAATCACATTGCTTATGCTGAAACCTGCCTCAAAAAAGCCCTCAGCTCCCATCCCCAGATGAAAGAGTATTCCGTGTTTTATTAAAAAAATATATAGCCAACTGTATTTTCTAAATTTGCTTTCAAACTCATCACAGGAAACAGGGGAAATCAATAACTGTGCCATATTCCCAGAAAAAAAAAGCTGTGGGAAGAGCCTCCTGTGTTATGGATTGAATTCACTCTACTGTCTAGCACTAGGGATACAGGAAAAAAAAGCCAGCTCCCCTTCCAGTGTTCAGCTCTAGTGCTGTAGGGAGCTGTGTCCTTGATGGCAATGAGCCATGGTGTAAGCTCTGAGCAGAAGAAACCGGGCTGGAGGAGGAGAGGACTTCTGGCTGCACTAGTGTGACACTGACACACATGAGGCTTTAATTTCAAGAGAGGAAGTGGAGCAGAAAGGATTGCAAAATTGGGTTCCATAATGGTCTGTGTTTCTGCTTGCTGGGCTTGGTATCATAGTTGTGGTCTTGAAGGAAACGTCAGCAGGTCCTGCTTGGTTCAAAGCAAGATGGGGAAGTGGGTGGAGTGCAGCGTTAAAGTGAGAACAGGGAAAAGTGGGGATCCTTGATGGATCAGCAGGACCATGAAGAGTCCTCTCTTCTCATCCTGATTTATTTTTTTTATTGTTCCATGTTGTTCTGAGTTTGTCTGTGAATACTGAAAGCTTTTTTGACATTTGTTTTGCAATATGCACATGAAGACTTACACACGTCTCCAGGTTCCGAGCAGACCTCAGTCTTGAGTCATGTTGTTCCAGAGTATCCCAGAACTGTCTGATGAGATGGCTCACAGGCTGCAGGAGGTAATTTGCTTTGGGAACTGGGAGGAGAGCAATCCGTACGGCATTCTTAGAGCAAAGCAACACAAAAAGAAACTGTTGTGGAGAATAATTACTCTCTCATAATCCTCCTGGCTCTCCTTGCCACAGCACTGTGCCCTGAGATCTGTATGAATTCGGAGGTTTCTATAATTCCTTTTGCCATTCTCTGATGTGGAGAGGGAGGTTGTTTTCATATGAAGGCAATCACTTACCCTTTGTTTACTGTGAAGGGTGAGGAGGTGAGGATGGGGGACTCAAACTCCCAAAGCTTTTCACAGTTGGATTTATTGTCTAATTATTCTTTGGAAGAGTTTTTCCCGGCAGCGCTGGGTTGTGTCCTCTGCAGCAGAGTCTGGGGGACTCCTGCCCTTGCAGAAATTCTCTCTACAAATGAGTGTTTCGTGGTGGGATTATACTGCACTCCACGTGCCTTTTTCACTTTGTTTATTGCTTTTGAATGCCATCACATGAATAAAGAAATGTCTCTTCCATACTGTCTCTTGAAGGCAGATATTCATGTTGCTGTTGCGCTCGCTGTCAGCTTGTCATGCCCAGATGAATTTACCCATCTTTTTCCTCAAAAAGCAGCCCTGCCGAGTTTTCCCAGTTGTTCAGTCAGTCACAAAACACTGTTGTAAAGCAAGTGCTGCTTTATGTTGTCTAAATAGATGTGGCTCTTCTCTTGTTCCCACTGTCAGTCTTATTGTTAAATTGCTTCGAATTTGCAGTGAATTAAAATTCTCTGTCCCAAGGAAAAAGAAGTTATTAATTGTAATTAGAATTATTGGATAGTAGCACTTTTCACTCTAGAGTTAATGAGTTATCATCAGAACACATCCTTTCATTAGTTTAAAAATATTCCTATTGTTATTCTGATATTATGATTTTCTTTTTTTTAACTAGCAGTCCTCTTACAACAGCAGGAACACACAGCTTCACAGCCTACATTAAAGTTATGGATGGCTAAATATGAGCCTGTGTAGGGCTGAGGAATTGTCCCACCATGATGGGTTCACCAAGGTGAAATACCCTGTACGATCAATTATCATGCAGGGTGTGTGAGACTGAGCCTCACAAGAAGCTTCCACTTGGAGTTGCCACTGAGCAGGCAATCTATGTGGCAAACTACACTGCCACCTGTTTGTCTCCATCTCCCTGGAATGAAACTGGTCTCCTTCAGAAACCTTTGTGGCACTGTCCAAAGTTTTCTACTGGGTGAGGAGGTTGTAGAGGCACAATATTGAAATGGTGCTGGAGAATGTTGTGTCCTTCAGCCTGGAGAAACTCTACCTGCTTTTGCATTGCAGGGTTCCAGCAGGATGATTTCTGCAACCAAGCAGAAGGACAGGCACCACATTTCGTTGACTGCTTTTAATTGATGGTGAGATTAAGGTAGGCATTGTGCTCTTGTGGGTCGGTGAGAGAAGCTTATAAAGGTAGCACAGGAAGCCAGGATGGTGAGAAAAACCCTCTTCCAGTAATTTGGAAGGTAGATTTTAAAGTGGTGAGCTTCAAAGGCTAGAAACGATTCTTTGATCTTCCAAAGCCTGTGAATGAGAGCAATGTCTGCAGGACACAATGTATGTCCAAACAATCACAAGAAATCTAAATGGAGTTTTGAAGCAGCAAAACTCTTAAAAAAGAAAGGAAAGGGGACGTAATTCCAACCATTGGCCCAAATAACAGCACGGTTGTCTCAGATGTTTTTTGTAGACATTGTACAATAACTTATTAACTCAAAAATAAACTGCTTGGATTGTCGGCAGAATTCCTGAAAAATGAGGGTGGTGATGATTTTTTTTGGAAAAAAAAAAAAGAAAGAGAAAAGAGATGTGGACCTCTTAGAATAAGGAAGATTTTAGTCTGTGCAAGTTTCTGAAAAGATCACAACCTCAAAAACAGAGGAACATTTTTAGGTGGGAGGAAGTAATGAAAAACATTCTGAAATATTTTTGTTGTGGTTTTCTGACCTTTTACCAAGCGTTCCAGGCCTGCATGAAATGTAGAGCAATGGGGTGGATTTGTTTGCTCTTAAGTAAAGCATGGTCAGAAAACATCTTTATGATCACAGCTGTGGGCAAGTAACACTTGGGGTCCTTAGGTGAGCCCTGCCATGGCCAGCCAGCCTTGGGAAGGCTCTTCAGGCTAACACTTGACTTGATGGGCTCAGCTCTGCAGTGATGCTGGTTCCCAATGGAATAGAGTTACAATCATAAACACTTCAGTAGTTTTGGACTTGAATTACTGAGAATGCTGGAAGGGGAGGACGTATGAGCAGTATCCTCATATTCTTTCCAGAGATGTTTTTGGTGCATCAGAACCAAATTGCTGAATTAATTTGTGAATTTGCTTATCTCAGAGTGCAGTGCATGACTGGAGGATATATCCCACTCTGTGTCCCTTTCCTTCCTAATGTCTTACCATCAATTGCACCATTAGTTACCCATGTTTGCTATTTCTAAATACATCTGGAGATTGTTTTTAATTACTCATTGAGACAGAAACATTTTTTTTTTTTCTCTGACTGTGCTCTTAAAAATCTTGGACCCAACCTGTGACAACCAGAGGAGAAACAGAACTGGACAACAGAGTGTGTGGTGTCAAGGCAGTTGTGTAAAGAAATGAGGTAAGATTCAACATTTGCTTCTAATGTGTCATCTTGCAGTATCCTATTGGAATTTCGTAAGACAATTGATTTTCATAAATGGGTTGTGACAAGCAATTACACACCACTCCACACACCTTAAGAAGGGACGAACAGAACAATTGAGGCTGGGAGAGCTCTCAAGAGGTCACTCAGTCCATCTTCTCACACAGGGGGGATTGGCTTCACACTAACTGCTCCTGGCATATTTTTGCCTCACGTGTTTTCAAAACCCTTCAGTGACAGAGGTCCTGCAACCTCCCTAGGAAATGCTTTCAGGGCTTATCACTGCTTTGTGTTAGAAACTTGTTTCCTAATTCTTTCTCATGTCCCCCTAGGGGCCAGCGTGACACCGTTGCTTCTTTCCAGGCTCCTAGAGAGCACAGGGCATGGTCATTTCCTTTCTTCTACAGCTACAAGGCCATCTGTTGTGAGACTGCTATCATGATTCCTTTTAGTTTTCTCCTTTCTAGACTAAACAAATCCCATCCTTTTAATCTTTCCTCATAATTTATGGGGCTCAAACCTCCCCTCATTTTTGTTGTTTCCCTCTGGGCTCAGACTAATTGATCTGTGTCCTTCCTGAAAGCATTGGCCCAAACCTACGTTTCAGCGGCTGCATTTTCTCATCCTGATATTTGTTTTGCAGTGGGTGTGTTGCTCATTACAGCAAGGGTTTTCAGGAGCCTTTGTTAAAACAGTCTGTGGAACTAGATGATCTCTAAGGTCCCTTCCAACCCAAGCCATTCTAGGATTCTATGGAATGTCCAGCCTTGGATTTGATGTTTGGATAGGCAGTACAGACTAGGGGAGCTTCAACATCTTTGATGAACTCTGGTACCCTACGGAGGGCTAAATTTTAAATGGGAAGAGGAGGTGAAAGAAAAATGTTAAAAATGCATAATGGCACAATTCTCAAAGGTGTCTAATTCTTAGAAATACTTTTTACTGGTCTGTGTTGATCTTCAGCTGCCTGTGTCAGCTGAAATGTCTTAAGCAGTGCATCTACAGAAGTGTCTTCCCAGTGTGAGCCTCTGAGCTTGAGGTCAGGAGAGCCAGCTCTGGTGCAAACTTCAGCTAAACAGCCCTACAAAATTTGTGATGTATGTGTTATGGGGGTTGGCCAAAAGGATTCTCCCCTCCTTGAAGAAATACTGACATTTTGGGTGTGTATTACACTACTTAAATCCTGAAACCTCCACTGATGGTGGGAAAGCACCCACTGGGGGTCATGGCCAGGGTGTCTAGCAGTGGGTCTCTATCCCAGCTGAGCAGCATTAGGATGGAAGAGAGTTTCTCTTCCCAATGCAGTTAAAGGACTAGATTACTTTTCCAGTTACATAGCTCTCAAAAAGCCTCCAAAGCCCTTGGGGTTAGTCAGCCCAAACATCATTGTCTGAGTGAAGTTTTTTTTTGGGAAAAAATGTCAGCAGCAAATGGTTTGATTTGGTAGGAAATTAATAAATTTGAAAGGAAAAAGAAAAAAGATTGTTGTGGGCAATCATCTTCACTGGTAATATTAACTGGGAGTTAGGAATCCCTCAAAAAATAAGCAAATATAATTGTTTGAATATAATTTTTTAGGTTCCCTGAGCTTTTGCTGAGAGCTGAGCTGATACTGCAGCTTGTGCTGGGTATCTGGAAAATAAAATGAAAGGAAATAACCTTGCTTTGAGTATATGAGTTTAAACTTGTTCCTACCTCTCTGATTTTGGGATTCCTGCATCCAACAGATTGCATGATCTTTTAAGTAGGCAGAGTTTCAGTGTTTTATGCTACATAGTATAATACTGCATAAATCAAGAGAAAGAAAAGGAAGTTGGCTGATGCTGGAATTGTTCTGGTGTTTTCTCATTCAACAGAATGGTAAATTGTTTTTCTTGGCTTTCTGGAAAATATCTGACCTTGATACTTCATATGCAATTTATGTAAACAATTGCAAAAGCATCTGAGCCAAATAGAAAGGGCTATTTCTTGAAAACCTGCAGGGAATGCACATGGGAATTTCCCACATGCTGCGGCAATCTTAAAAATACCTCCTTGTAACCCCACAATATTAATGATTAACTCCGGAACTGTGAGTTTTTCCAGACTTCCAGTGAACTCAGTGATTTGTGTGTTCAGCTGCATGTAACAGGGAGAGGTAGTAAAAAGAAGTCATTTACCAGTTTTAGTAACTTGTATTTAACAAACAATCTGTCACATTTTCCCTTAAAATTCAGGGATCTGTGCAGATTGCTCAGCTGATAAATATCACAGTACAGGAAATGTTGTTTTGTGGCTGAGCTGTGTGCTGAGATGCTCTTGCAAGAATGAGCTGGAACCAGTTTTGTTCTTTGCAAATTACTCAAAGGCAGGGCTGCTTTGCTCAGGACACTCACCCACACAGTGCAGCATGAACCTGCAGAGATGTGCTGAGCATCACAGAGATCTTGTTTTTATATCTCTCTATCTATCTATCTGAAATTCAGTATTAGGTTTAGCTTTGTGAATTGTTTCCATTGCGTTTGCTGAAGAAGAGAAAAAGATCAGAGTGCCCCTTGAGGGGTGATTTCCCAGAGCAAGCAGGGTTTCTGATGCACAGAGTCACATCACACAAAATCTGTTCAGCTGGTGGCACAGTGGGCAGCACCTCTGACAGCAGTTTGCAAATGCAAGCTCTTGCATGAAGCTTTTGAAAGATGCTGAGTGCCAAACCCACAGCTACCTATACCAACAGTCATATCCCACAATAGTTAAGAATATTCAGCCTCCTGGATCTTTATCTTTACTGGTCCTGTTTAATGTGGCAGTGTGGTCTATCAGCCATCCCACTGCACTGCTTGTGGTGGTGATAATATTTTTATCATTAAAATTTCTAGAGCGTAGCTTTTGCAATTAATTCAGCTTGAGAGACTGGAGCAGGGTGGTCCTGGGTGCCAAGTCAGTACTCATCTTTACTGGGCCAGAATAAAACTGCTTTAGAGTATCTTGTGAGCCAGCATACCTCCATTTCAGAGTGTTTTTAATATCAGTATATATAGTCATATATAGTCATAATTTAGTCACATGTATATAGTTTAATCTCTCATTACTTATCTATCTATCTATCTATCTATCTATCTATCTATCTATCTATCTATCTCTTTATTCCCTCCCTCCCTCTCTCTCTCTCTGTCTCTAGTGGCTCCTCTGGATGCTTCTTTAGTTGATGTAAGCCTTTTTTTTTTTTTTTAACTAGCAGGGCAGTCCCAGCATCCTAATGACACGATCACACACAATTCACAATCAGACCATCAGAAGATTCCTGCAGCAGATGCTGGGAACTCACCTCACCTGCCTGCAGTCAGAAAAGCTGAATATCTCTGCAAACTGGACTGCGAAACCAGACAGTTGGAAGCAGAGGAGCACAGAGAAGGGGAACCTCTTTTTTCTTTGTAATAGAAAGGTTGTGTGTGTACACATGAAAGACAGGGATGAGGAACTGATTAATTTCTTTCCTCTGGTAATCTTCTGGGCTAGAACAGAAATGGAACAGAAGACACAGGCTTGTTAGACCTTCAGTGGGTGGCTTGCCAATGTGATGCCTATCTACAAGGAGGGCCTGAAGGAGGATCCTGGGAACTACAGGCCTGTCAGCCTGACCTCAGTACCAGGGAAAATCATGGAGAGGGTCGTCTTGAGTGCGCTCACATGGCAAGTGCAGGACAGAGATGGGATCAGGCCCAGCCAGCATGGGTTCAGGAAAGGCAGGCCCTGCTTGACTAACCTGATCTCCTTCTATGATCAGGTGACCCACTTGGTGGATGAGGGAAGAGCTGTTGATGTTGTCTGTCTAGACTTTGGCAAAGCCTTTGACACCATCTCCCACAGCATTCTCCTGGAGAAGCTGGAGGCACATGGAGTAGACAGGTGCACTCTACACTGGGTAAAGAACTGGCTGGCTGGCCAAGCCCAGAGAGTTGTAGTGAATGGGGTTGGATCCAGTTGGCAGCCAGTCACCAGTGGTGTCCCTCAGGGCTCAGTTTTGGGTCCAGTCCTGTTCAATATCTTATTAATGACCTAGATGAGGGAATTGAGTCCTTCCTAAGTAAGTTTACAGATGACACTAAACTGGGTGGAAGTGTCGATTTGCTTGAGGGTAGGAAGGCTCTGCAGAGAGACCTGGACAGGCTGGATCGATGGGCTGAGGCCAATTGTATGAGGTGTAACAAGGCCAAGTGCCAGGTCCTGCACTTGGGTCACAATAACCCCATGCAAAGCTACAGGCTTGGGGATGAGTGGTTGGAAAGCTGCATGGTGGAGAAGGACCTGGGGGTGCTGGTTGACAGCCAACTTAACATGAGCCAGCAGTGTGCCCAGGCAGCCAAGAAGGCCAACAGCATCCTGGCCTGCATCAGGAATAGTGTGGTCAGCAGGAGTAGAGAGGTGATTGTGCCTCTGTACTCGGCATTGGTGAGGCCACACCTTGAATACTGTGTGCAGTTCTGGGGCCCTCACTGCAAGAAGGTGAAAGGCCTGGAGGACAAGTCCTACAAGGAGAGGCTGAGGCAACTGGGGTTGTTTAGTTTGAAGAAGAGGAGAGGCTGAGGGGTGACCTCTTTGCTCTCTACAGCTACCTGAAAGGAGGTTGTAGGGAGGTGGGAGTTGGCCTCTTCTTTCCAGTGGATAATGACAAGATGAGAGGAAATGGCCAGAAGTTGCACCAGGGGAGGTTTAGACTAGATATTAGAAAGAATTTCTTTAGTGAAAGAGTGGCTGGACAGTGGAACAGGCTGCCCAGGGAGGTGGTGGAGTCACCATCCCTGGAAGAGTTTAAAAAAAATACAGATGAGGTGCTTAGGGACATGATTTGAGCATTGAATGGGTAGATAGAGGTTATGGTAGGTGGATTTAGGTTATGGTTGGACTTGATGATCTTCGAGATCTTTTCCAAACAGGTTGATTCTGTGATTCTGTGAAATAGTTTGTGTTTGGGTGGAAACAGCAGGAAGGTAGGGTGGTGGGTTGGTATGTACAGATTGGTCTCCAGCAAGCTACACTGAGAGTTGTGTTTGACAGTATCAAAATGATTACTATAACTTAATCTGATGAATTACTACTAAGAAATTATTCTGCTTATGAATCTTGCATTATTTAATGAAAAATAATGAAACTTCAGCTCCTGTGGGCAGCTCATGTAATGAAAACATTTGTTTCTAGAAATCAGGTTGTCTTCTGCTCCTTCCAGTCATGAGAATTGACCTGGAAATTAGACCTGAGTACATCTGAAAGATTCAAAACTCAGAAAGTCATGTGCGAAGAGTAGACACCAAATATTTAAAACCAAGATGTTCCAAAAAACCCCTCACAACACCTTTTAAACAAAGGATGTGGACATTCTATCTTTTAAAATACTTAAAAACCCTCTATAAATATGCATCTACAGTAACTGTTTAAAGGAAGAACATGTAGAGATGGGTAACTGGCAGGCAATGAAAACTCATCTGAGAAGATGTTGGCCTTTCAAACATTACTATTCTTGGGCTTATAATGTTGTGGTCATAATTAACTGGTCAGAGTCTATCTGCATGAATACAGTGCACTCTCTCTCTCTATATATATATCTATATATGTATTGTTTCCCTTCTTCTGTGCCCAGTATACAGAGGATGTGGCTTTATTTCAGCCCTGCTATGACATTTATCTTCTGCCTGGCTATAAAGGCTCACGTGTTCGTCTTGAGATGTCATGGGTTTGGTTGTAGTTCTCAAGATAGATGTTGGTGTTTATTTTTGTGGGGCTGGGTTTAGAGTTCAGCCTGTGCTGGGGCACATGTGGTCGGGACATCTTGCCTCTGTAGACAGGAAGCAGATAACCAGCTGGTCAGCATGGTACATCTCTCTGCATCTGCCTGATTAATGCAGAATAGGGCTCTGCCACAGCTTTTACCTTCAGATCTTGGATCTTCAGTGGATTCATGCTTTCATCCTTGAAGAGCTTAATTTTCCTCCCAGATATGATTTATTGCACTGTTTGTTTGGATTTTTTTCCCTTTTTTTTTTTTCTTTTTTTTTTTTGTTTTCCTTAAAAAAACCCCAACAAAACCCAAACAAGCTTAGATGTGTCCAATTACTGGCACCAAACTCCTGAACTTCATACCTGCTCAGTTTTTTCCATTTCCCATTACATCCAGTGTGACTAGAGCCACATGCTGTCCCAGTTCCTAAGCTGGCCATTTCCTGGTGGAAGAGGCAGGGAGAGACTCTGCATTGACTGGGAGAAGAATAATACCTGCAGTTCTCCCTGTAACCTCTACGAGTATGATACTAATGTATAACTTACTAACATTTGTAAAACCTCTGAATTTTGAAAAGTAAGGCTTGGAAAAACTTCTTTACATGTGGCACTCCCTGTGCCATGGATCTATGGCTTATCATTATGGCATTGTAAGAGCTTCCCCTACTGCCAGCTGATATGATAAAACTGCATCATGTAGAGCTTGGAATTCAGCAACTGTCTTTTTGTCTTTTACCTTGCTACAGATCGACCTAACTGTGTTTTATTTCAGTTAGGATAATTGCAAATATAAATTTAAGTGTCTGCTTTCTTTGAAAGCTGTGGACTCCTTGTTTCCTCCAACACTTTCATAGCTCTTAGGTGCTGTAGAAAATGTTTCTTTGACTCATTTAAGGATTTTTATGTTATAACTGCATTGATCTGTAAGGAAGACTCTAGGAAAAACTAAACACCTGATTTTACCCTGTTTTTCCCAAGTTGTTCTTTCTGTTACACACCTCTATTCTGTCACTTCCCTCTAAATTGAAGGCTGTTATACTGCCTTAAATCTCTCTGTCTATAGGAAGGTTTTTAGGCTGCTGCACATTGTAATTAACCACTTTGGGCTTTCCAGGTTTTACTGCATGCATGCTCTGATAAAATTTAAGCCCAGGTATGGTAAACAGTTCCAGATGAAGGCATAATGTTAACTAGCATCATGGCATTATTCACCCAACAATGCTCCTTTTTAATGACTTTTCTTTTTACAGTTGCTGTGCAGCAAACACACCTTTTTCATATGTATTTTGGAAAACAACAGGCATTAACTTTGAAGATCAAGGCATTTGAGCTTTTCAGCCTGAGAATCCACATTTTATGAAAACTGTTTGAGTTACCTGCTTGTAAGTCTCACGAAGACTGGAACCTCCAAATGACCTTTTAAATTCATGAACTATGCCTGTTATTCCTGGGGGAAACTCTTGGCTAATGCAACTGGGGTGGCCTTGGTCCTCCTCCTGGTGGCAGTGGGTGCAGGTAAGACCAGCTTCGCCCTGTGCCACTGACCTGGGGGTGAGGTTTGCACAGTGCTGAGGAGATCCCAAGCTACAGAGCACCCAGTCTGATGGGAGGATGGGTTCTACCTTCCTGCACCCCAGGGCTGTGCTTTATTTGGGGATGGGGCAGGTTGTGGAGAATGAACTGCCCATTTGATTGAGGAGATGATGCCTGGAGGAGATACTCTGCTACCACCACGAACCTGGGTTTTGTTGACCCAGGAAGAAATGATAAACTGACACTGGCTGTGTCACAGCACCATCTGCAAAAACATGCTGTAATATCCAGAGCCTGTAGCAGAATTAGGCAAAAGTGTTGCAAACCGTGATAAAGGACAAATTAAACACATAATACTCTGGGAAGGAATCCAGGAGCTCTTGCTGAAGGACTCCTGAAATGATCTACCCAGTTTATGGTTGTGATAAACACATGCAGCTCAGACACTGGTATGTCCTACCAGGCTACCAGGTGGGTAGAATACAGATTTGAAAGAAGAGTGGTGCTTTGCCTGTACATGGAGCATGGGCTTGCTAGGATTTATTAAAATGCTGTGTGTTTGCCTCTTTGTGTTTTGGTCATGACTATGAAGGAGACAGCTCAGCCAAGGGGAGCCACAGTGTTTTCAATTCTGACAACATTAACTAGGGTGAAAACCTGAAATGATGCTGGCATTAGTCATACAGAAATCTCTGATGATGTACAGCAACTACATGTGAAATTACAAGGGAGATGGAGTAATAGGAATGGATATGACAAAGTGATCATCTAAGATGGAGAAACTACCAATGTAAAGCCAAAACTTTGATGATGAATGCACAACCAGACCTTTAGTTATATTAAAATTCTCATCTGTCCACTTGTAGGGTGAAACATATCTTTCCCCTGGAATGAGTCTGGAGGGGCCATGCAAAGTCTGAAAGTTCATGATCTGTAGCTGTCAGAAGAGGCTCTGACTTCTAAATAAGCCAGCTGGTGCTCAGATGCTGTGATTTGCTATCTATTTTGTAAATCATACCTGTGGACATGTTTCCTTAGCAAAGCCACTGATTGTGACAAATGGATATAACAAGTGCAGTCTTCTATTGATTCTCACATTCTATTTTCTGCTTTTGGTGGAAACAGATGGAATTCAATTTTCTCACAATTACTATTAGCCAAGAATAACATCACTTAAATCAGTGCGGGGGAGGTGGAAAGTTGCAACTACAAAAACACACAGCCTGAAAAGCTGTACATTGAAATGTGACTTGCAAATAACCATAACTGATGTATTATCCAGGCCCCAATTCACAAACACAGTCAAGCATTCTCTGGGCTCAAAGTGTTATGTCCTACTGACATTATATATGTGGCCTTCTGAAAAAAAATAATGATCTAGATTCTCCTTGTAGTTTAGTGTCATGGCATGACTGATGCTTTAATGTTAAAGTCTCAGGATATTACCCACCAAAGCCAGACCCAGTTTAAGGTTGGATGTAGCTAATGTTATTGTGAGGATAAGCAGTTGTATACAATTATTGTTTACCTTGCAAAATGTTAAAGGCAGTTCCTAAGAAATAAAAATATTAGTCCATAATTGAAAAAGAAGTCAATCATTAGGCACGCAAAAAATCAAACATTTCCAAATATTCAGGCTGTTTAAATCAAAGTGCTATGAATTTAGAGAGGGTGATTTGCATAGCTAAGGTATGAGTACAAGAAAAAATCTGACATGCCGTGAATGTTAAGGATTAATTGAGTTTTTAAAATTAAGAAATACCATAATTAAATTTATTGAAATCCCATTTTGCCACTGATTCTTTTGCATGTGCTGAGCTCTCAGATGATGTGATCACAGGTATTTTCATCCCTTTATTAAGTATGGCCTCTGGCTTTGTTTAGTAACTAATATTGGATTATTAGTTTTATCCTAGGTTTCCTTCTGTCCTTTTCATTATTACAGTATCTTAACAGTTCCCACAAACTACTGCACTTCTGTTCACAATGGCTTTGTAAAGAGGCATTATTAGATCTCTCTTGCAGATACTGAACGGAGCCAGAGACTTCTCTGTTAAAATGGCACCAGGGTAAGATGATTATGATCCCCTGTTTCAGATCCTTTAGTATTTTATACTGCTTTATGTGCTCTTAGCAAAGATCCGTGGGAATGATACAGCTGGTGTCTGTAGTAAGGCGTGTGAAAAAATAAGATTAACTGCCATGAAAGATGTGCCTCATAATACATGTGAAACTTATGGCTTAATGCCTAATTAACCCATTTTTTGAGGGTAGATCTCAAAGTCTAGCAGAAGAAGTCTGAGGAGGTCCAGTTCTGCTCCTGCATATCAGGGCTGGAGTTATGCTTCCACAGTTTTTTGGAAGTTGCACTTTTAAACCTTAACAAGTCAACTGAAAGTTTGTAAGATGAAGGGTCTGTTTTGGCCAAGTTTGGGCAAATACTCATAACAGCAGCAAAATGCCTCTCCTATCCCTGAAATGATGCTCCTGTCAGATTTCAAGCCTCCAGAATATTTCATTTTGCCTGTTCACATGGTCAAAACAATATTTTTCCTTAAGGAAAAGCAGCATGGCTTTTGATGAAAGCTTTTCCCCAGAGACGTCAAGGTAAAAAAAAACAACCAACAAGAACAACAACAAAACCCAAACATTTTTAAAAGGGAATCTAGGTATTTGTGAGTTATGTAGTGCTAATCAAGCCACCTCTGTCCAAACAGTCACATTTTGCTCAAAGCCTGAATGCAGAATAATTAAAAAACGGAAATCTATATTCCTTTGTGCAGCATTTGATTGTTTCTAAAGGAGCTCAGTCCATGTGGGTGATTCCTCTTTCAAATTGAGCAAGGAATGCATGAATGAGGGGGCTGCTGAAAACCTACAGCTACCTCCGGAGTGGATGATTTGTGGGGTGGGAAAACTGGGAAGCTCTGGGAATGGGAAGGCAGGGTGGCACAATGGACCCTGGGTACCTATCTGTGCCGGGAAGGGTTGCGTTTGGCTGGGGAGACAATGTGGTTGCTGATGGCTGTTTGCCACATTGTGGGAAAGGTTGAGTCAGGCTCTTTGCATCTGATCCACCACTGTGAGTTCATCCATAAAGGAAGGCTGTATCCCTTGCTCCCAGGTGGCATGGACTGATTTTCCATCCCTTTGCATGGTCATTTGCACCAGAGCGAGGTGGCTGCATTGGCAATGGTGCCAGGGCCACTGACGTCGGTCTCTGCAGGTGCAGGGTGACACATCACCTGGAGCCTTTCTGCACCCTCTTTGCCCTCACGACTCTTGAAGTGGCTTGTTTTCCCTCTTGCAGAGACAGAGCTGTGTGTTGAAAGGCTGTATTTTAAGCTGAGGTTGCACCTTGCTCTCCCCACTGTTTTCTGTCATTTGAAGGTTTCTCAAGAAATGACTTAGCAGCCTTACATTTCTCACTTTAAACAATGACAATGTACCAACTTTCCAGTTGCCTTTCTTTATTTCACAAACCTGAATATTCACTGAAGTCAAATTATGAAGCACATTTGCATCAGGATATTTCCATACCTCCTTTTTTTTCTTTTCCTCCTTGTAGCGTCCAATTCTAACATCTTTGTTAGGAGAAGTAACTAAGGACAAAATAGTTTGTTCAATTCCTAATGGGAAGGTATTTCTAAATAAAGATGTAACAATCCTAGGATCTAGGTACACAAGGCCTGCAAAACCTGAGATGCTAAAATAATAGCAAACCTGGTACAGGAGACAGAAGCATAACTTTTACTGCTCATGGCACTGGTTAAATCTATAGAGGAAACTGAAGATTTTTATGTTTCTATTAAAATTACTGTTCAACACATTCGAAGGGATGATAGTGAAACATAAAGGGCAGGGTCTCATATATTAATGTTAACCTGGCCATATAATTTATATTGAAATTTGACTTGACTTTCAAGCACCATTTGCACTTCATTGCATGTGAAGCTGAATTAAGCAATACCACTGAAGTTCACCCTTTTATGATTTAAAATAAGAATTGTATTTTTCTTTCCTTCAGTCCCAACTCAAAACAGAAAAAATAAGTGCACTGGGACTATGCCTCACCCTACTTCCCACCAGCAAAAGCCCTCGCTTGTTAGGGGGGAGGAAAACCAAAAGCAGGTGACAAAGGTGTATCCTTAGGGCAGGGCTCTGGTGCCAGAACTGGCTTATGCTGGGGTGCACGTTAATGAGCCTGGTTCACCTTTACACTAGAATGCCTGAAATTAGATACTCCTCCACTCTCTACTTTCTAAGTCTTTTATTTCCATCCCTGTCTTAATTCATTTCAGGCTGATGAAATCCTTTCCCATGCCATCCCAACCTTTACCTCTTAGACTGCTCTAGTTATTTGAAGCACAATACCTTGTTTAGCTAAGCTAGCCTGCTACGTATGTGTGAGCTGGATCAAATAACCCTGCTCCAGTCACCTCTTTAACTTTTCCAGGAATTATATCGAAAACGAACGTCCACCTCCCTGAGGGTTTGTAGCTCAGAGCCTCAGCAAGTCTACGTAGTTTTGGTAAATAGCTTGGAAATTTTAGAAATTGCATTAAAACATTCTTGACCCTAGGAAAAAAAAAAAAATCCCAGTCATCCTCATCCTGAGATGACCCCAGTAAATGTAACTTTTTAATGAGGCAGGCTGCTTCACCAGAAACCGTCGGGCTTTTCTCAGAAACTCTCCACTGCACTCCTGCCAACTCTACCACTTTGGGCATTAATCTACCAGATTTCCAGGCAGCTGGAAAGTGCAGACAAGTGGTCACTGTGCAGGCAGCAAGAAGCCAGCCCGTGGCTCTACACAGCAGCTGTCTGCAGACCTGTGAGCATCGACACGTTGGTTGCTGCTGTCACTAACAGGGCGGGCAGGAATGTGTCCAGCAAACAGAGTCTCTGACTCGGGCAGGGAAGCCCGTGCCTTCAACACAATGCAAGGGTGGGATGGAGATAAAAATAAGGATTTATGGTCACTACAGCCAGGCTGTTTAATGGAACAAGGAGGAGCTGTCAGAACTTGTCTTTATGAAGAATGATTTTTATTAAACCAGGAATGGATTTTCCTAGTTGAGGTGTTCAGCACCAGTGGATGGAAGATTTGGAAAGAGGAAAGACTTTCCCTGAGCTTGATTGCTGTTGCTTTGCCAATTTGCCTGGTATTTTTCAAATAATGGGTTGTGTTCTGGGGAGGAAAGGAGGGACAATAAAGGCAGGTGGTGAAAGGTTGTAAGAATTAGGTAAAATCTTCCTTTGCTCCTAAATATTTCTCCCATAATTGAAATATTTAGATTTGCTAATGGGAGATATATTTCTATTTTTGAAAAGAAAGTATAGATGGATCAAATGTTATAAACTGTCTACTTAACTTCCCAAACCAATCATGTTTCCATTGTGTATTTTTATAACTCTGTGTATAAATGCACCTATCTCTAGCAATCTAATTTTTTTTTCATGGTGAGCAGCCCTGTCTCCCACCAAAGTCCTGCTTCCTGTAATTTCAAAAGTAAACAAGTTTTGAGGCCATGAACGGCAACAAATAATCTAAACAGGAATTCTCATGCTAATTTTCCCCTTGCTCTGCTATACTTAGCAGTGGAAGTCAAGTCACTGTTTGGTGAAACAAATCTCCTGCAACCAAGTAGGAAGCAGAAACATAATCGACGTACAGGTCAGTCGGTCTGAAGAGGAAATCCGAGGTGCACTTTGACAATACATGGAGTCCATAACAATATCAGTTCAAAAGTTCCCCTTCTGCCTGACCTTGGCCTTTTGGGAAGGGTTGGGAAGAGGAAAGGTTGTTTTAAAACCAGATAGTCCAGTAAAATAAGTTGTAGTTGGGCCTTACAAAAAGATGTGCTCATAAAATTGGGGAAGTGATACAGAGGGGAAACAAGTCTGGGCACAGAAAGATCTCCATGATGGAGCCATGTGGGCAGTTTGCTGCCAGAGCCAGAGGGGTGTGGAAGTACATACCAAGAGTAAAACAGGGAAATAGCTATTAGCATGTTCTTTGAGTTCAGATATGATATTTAGTGAGAGTCAGAGTTCCTGGACAGCCTCATTTCTGGTGGGATTGACTTCATGTCCTCATGGTGAAACAGCTCTGCTGTCATGTCTGGGTGCTCCTTTCCAAGTGATGTTGCTGTGCAAGAACCATCTGCTAAGCCCAAGTGTTGCAGGAGTTGGGACTTGTGAAAAGACAAAAGGATTTGCACATCAGGAGAAGGTGGGAGCAATGACCATGTAGTTCAGGGTCTACTTATTATGGTTAATACCAAATTGCACGTGGCCATGCAGATTGTTGCTGTCCTTCTTTGTGCCTTATTTCCTGGTTTACTGAATAAAGCCCAGCATTGACAGCTACCCTCAGCAGCATCTTGAGATGCTTCTTTGCAGGTAAGAATAGTAACATTCAGCAACACTGACATCTTGTGGCTGATGAGCAATGGCTCCTCCGACAACCAGGATCAGCCACCAGACAGTCTTCACCAACTGTGCCTTCAACATCTCCTAAAATATGGTGGTGCTTCAAGGGGTGAGTATCAAACGTCCGGAAACCGAGAGGTTAAAGGCAGAAAAAGCAGAAAGGTGCTGGTTTATTAGTTGACTGAGCTGTGAGCGTGGATGATCCCACTGCGTGCTAGTCTCCTCTGTGTGAATGATTCCCTCCAGAGGACAGGGATAGAGTCTGGGATGTTTGACATGAGAAACAGAAGCTGTCGCTCCCCACAGATGATCATCTTTGTGTATTCCTCCTCCATTGGGAAGTGGGGAGAGAGAATACTTCTGGAAAAGGCCCCAGGAGGAATCTTGTTAACTATTGTTGCCACCAGAAACAAGATCAGCAAAGCCTGGCTGTGAGTCTCTGCCTCTTTGCCAGTGGAGCTTTTTGGAAAAAGGTGTGACGGGGAGGACTGTATGGAAAGATATGTAAGAGCAAATCCTGGTGAGCTAGAAAGCTGGAAAATTTTCTGCAAGCTTAGGCTACTGATGCTTAAATATACCCTGTATAAAATGGCCTTATCCTTGAAGTAGGGATAGGGTGAGAAAATCTAAGTTGGACTCCCATAGATGGTGGAGGGGTCAGATTTCTGGTCTAAAGATAGATGTTTGTGACTGCAACACGTGATGGTCAGCCTTGGACTTTTCAGTTGCTAGCAGCTTCTTGGGTTATTTCCTTGTTTGCATATGTTTTGTTGCTAGTGAACATCTGTATCCACTTTATCATCTGAATCCAGTGACGACACGATTGCTGAACATGAAATTAAATGTTATGCAATGGCCTTTTGCAAGCATCTACAGAACTTTCTTGCTTCTTGAGGATGCTGGGTCTGGGATTGCAAGGAGCAATGATGTTATGCTCTGCTTACAGCCTGTGCTGCTTAAAATCAAAGCAGTTGTCCTATTTGAGGCCCATATTGCACAAAATCCTTTATGAAACCTGTAAAGGCCACGTCTAGGTGGTGGTTGGGATTAAATCGATTAGGAAAATCTGAAAAGCCCAAGACAAATTGAAGCTGTTCCAGGCTTGGGGTCATATTTACTAATTGTCTTGGGAAGTGGGGAATAACATCCTTTTCCTATTCCTGGAATGAATTAACTTCCCCCCCAACCTCTCCCCCCTGCCCCTTGCTCCTATTAGGAACTGCTTAAAGTAACTTTACCTGGTGAAACTGTGAAAACAAACAGTACTGAAAGTCATTCTTTGATTTGTGGTGTGTTTGGCTCTACTACATTTTGTGCCTTGGCACCTTTTAATTCAGTGCATTAAGTCACCTTAAACCACTGACACACACAAATGCTGTAGTTTAGTATACTATGTAAAAATTCTAATTTAAGATGGTTGATATCATGTTTTTTTTTGGGAAAAAAAAATGCCCTTTTATCTGCTTTGTTGACTTCACTTAATAATACAAAAGATTTTTTCTTAGTTGATAGGAATAATCTGGAGAGAAACCTATTATTCAATATAATTTAAAAGTGGGTATTGTGGAGCTTGCAAGAACCATTCGTTCATACTGATGTGTTTTTTTTTTAAATACATGTTGTTATATTGTCTAACTATAGTAAAATCTATCACACTGAATCACAGATGTTTGTTTCAAAGAATAAGAAGTGCTCAGTTCAGCAGAAACTTGCAGCAGTTTGCTGAGTTAGCACCTCTCAAAATGCCAGCCAAGTTGGTGTGAATTTTGTTTATTTAGTCTCTGAAATGCATTATACTGACTTCAAGAAGAGCAAAGATCTCTGACGTGTGATCTTCATTTTTTGAGCACATTTTTTATAAATCATTTCCAATATATATATTTTTTCATTGACCACTGACAAAAATGAAATATATGCCACTGTTTAGCACTTGGTGTTATGTAAAGTAACACTTTTGCTTCCTATTTTCATTTAGAAATAACTTATTTTTCTAAGCCAGTGGAGGTTTTTAACAGCCCACACTGTAAGCTGGGCCTACAAAATTCATGGGTCTTTTTGTGAGCTAAAACAGGGAACAGCACAAGAAAATGATTTGAAGCTTATGACTGCAACTTTGACATTAGCATTTGGAAAAAAGGGCATCAAACAATAAAGTATGAGTGAACAGAGAGCTTCAGTCACAATGAGTTTGAATGGATGCATTGTTTCCAGAACTGCAAGCATGGGAAAACTGGGATCAATGTTGAAAATTGTAATATGCCCTAATGTGAGCTGGAACAGTTACACTGCACTCAGTGGAATCTTGGTGAAACAGCTGAGGGTACAGACACAAGACATTTTTGGTAAGCTGTAGGCATTTGTAATATAAATTATTCTTCTTCTAATCATCAGAGGTGTAGCAGAGAGGTCCCTGAATTTTTCAGAGATATTCAACCATCAGCTCAACTATGTGCCGGTCAGCAAGTCAACATTTCTGTATTGTCCAACAGCCCTACATCATTCACCCCTTGTTGGAGGAACATTGGTGACAGGATTGGATTTCTATTAGCTTTGACCCCTGCTCATGTATTCAGCCTACAGCTATTTTTTTTCCTGTCTCTCACAGTATTTTTTTATAACATATGGTCTTTCATCCGTAGAGTTAGAAAGCCAGATGTCCATGATTTTTTTGGTCAATACAATCAGTTATGCTGCCAATCCTAGGCCCTTTAAACACTACTAGAGAAAATTACAGAGAGTTTGTTTTCATATGCCTAGTCTAAACCTATTTACCAGACTCATAATGATGCTCTAAAACAATATCTGTACATTGGCTAGTCATACATAAATTGCTGTATTTTAGTTGTTAAGTAATGGACAAGCAATGAAGCAGCTGTTGAAACATTGCACTGGGTTTTTCTCTTTCAAACTGAATTACAGAATTTGCCAGGTCATTTAATCAATTTCATACTGATTTAAACTAGATAAAATCAATCATCTTAGTTCATAGATTTGGTAGCTGAAAAGATTACGTGGTCTACATTGCAATGCTATACTTTAATAATTTGTTAATTAAACAGAAAAAGACCCTTTCCAGTGTCCACAATGAAGTAACCCAAAACCTGCTACAATGTTGCATGTGTACAATTGTAGCACCTAAGCTACAATTCTGTAATGACTAATTTGCAAACTAATGGGTGTTGTAGAATAATTAATCAAAATACAGATTTGAATGGTCAGTGGTCCTCTTCTTGAAAGTGAGTTAGATAACCTGATAGCTTGATAAGTAGGGAAAAATTTATACAATGTTTATAGCTGTTATTTTTTTTGTGTCTGTTTTTTAATGAACCATCTGTTTTCTGTATTTTGCAGGAAAACCATGTGCTGAGAAACAGGAAAAAAAAGAAAAAGGAAGTTTAATTCTCTATCACAATGTAAGCCATAGTCGATATAGAATACATTTACAATGCAATATCAAAACATTTGTAACATTTTGAAAGAAAGTTGCAAACTTGGCTTTGTGTAGCAGAGTGTAAGGAAGAAGAGACAATAACCAGTCATAATAATGTGGCTTCTAAAAGAGCCAAACTCTGTAGCCCTTCAGTAAGCAGGGTTTCCTTTTGGATAAAGGGAATTTTGCCCAATTTTAAACTTAGAACACAGCCATTCAAGAAACAGTACGTGCCCTCACTGAAGGTAAAGACATGAGTGTCAGGCCCAAGGGACCAAGACATCAGGAATGTATGTACTTGTCCAACATTTAAGCACAAGAGTGCTCTGTTAGGTACCTGGCCTTGTCATATGTGGTCAGCAGAAGTTGTGCTCAGAGGCTTCAGTGGGAATTTGTGGGTGTTTGGGTGCCACAGGGTAACCTCAGCAACAACCAACAAAGTAAGCCAAGAGCAGAGAACAAACTCCGGGAGACAGGTCACACCTTGAACCCCACCTCTCCAGATGCCTTGCTTCAGACTGCAGTGAGATGCCTTCATCCATCCTCCAGGATCTGAAAGAAGGAACACTGCCCAAGAGTTCCGAATATTTCAGTTCTGTCACAGTTGATACCTGCCTTGTGTGTATGTTTTTTGAAGATACTTGTCTCAAGAACAGCTTTGGTACTTCTGAAGATAAATTTGCATCCAATGATCAGAGCAGAAGACTTAGCTTTGAAACGTGCTCATTCAGAAGATAAAATTTATTTTTTCTAATGTTATGAAATAGCTTGAGGTCAGAAGACTTTTGCCTGGAAGGTGAGACAGACAAATGCAATTCCTTCTTCATCCTCTGGTTCAAACCTTTTACCTCCTCTGAAAGCAATTAACAGAGGCTCTTTGCTGATCTGAGTGGTGGGATCTTCACACCTCATTTTAATTTTCCCTCTTCCCTTGTCCTGCTGAAGTTGTGCCATTATGAAAAAATTAAATAATTAGAAGAAGATCTAGAAGATCCTTCACTTTTAATTGCACTGACCAGGGCTTACACCTGAGAGAGGTTGCTTCTGCTGTGTGCTATAAACCTTCCTTCTGCAAATTATCAGCTGTCCCATACTGAGTGTCTGGTTTTCAAGAGCAATTTATTATTTTTGTCAGAAGTAGGAGATCTGCAGAAGAAGCCCACAGAATAACAGTTTTGCCAGTCATGCTTCACCCCCATATTGTACAGCTCATTATAGAACAATCCATACTAGTGACCACGTATCACTATGTGGGTTAATTTTTTTCTGCTAGTGTTTTTCATAACTCTTTTCTAGTTTCTTTGTTTTATTTTTTCTTATACAACTAGAATTTAGTTAGGGTTCTGTTTGCTGAAAATTAAAATAATTTCACAAACTAGTAAAATACCCTCAAGGCTTGTGTGTTGCCTCCAGCATGCTTCATAAAGTCCACACCAGGGCCACACTCCAGAACAGTGCCACACTTTATAAAGTGCAAATTGGCTATGCAAACTTTATTAAGTATATGAAGCTGCATTAATGTCTAATCACTCCCCTACAGATTTGCCAGACTGCTATTCAAAGGCATTGCTTTTCATCATGTTCAGCAGCTTTAAATAATTTTTATTTTCCAATTCCAGCATTTTAATGTTTCATGAGCCAAATAAAACCAGGAAAATGGCAATGAGGTGAGAATACCTCTGTCATTTGACTCCCTCAGTGCAAATATTCAAAAAGATGGCTTGGTTTACCTCAAACTGTGCAGATCAGTTGCACTGTGGTGATGGGTCTATACCTATGTAGAATTTGAGGTTAATAGAATGTAGTGAGTTGAACAACGAGCTGGGAATTTTTTCCAAGTGTACAGTTCTGCATTGAAGATGGTAATGCCTCTTTAAAGATTAGCATCTGGCACTAGGTTCACAAGAGTATATAAACCATATTTAAACTTCTACTCTCAGCACTTTGAAGAGCACTTTTGTTGTCAAGTGATACTTCTGTAATACCTGTCTTTCACACAAACAATCTCATAGTCTTCCCAACATTTCCTTGTAGCCATGTACGGAAGAGTTGGTCTAGAATGAGAGCCATGCATGAAAAGAGCTTAGCTTACTTCAGCATGGGATTCGTCCACCTCAAACAAGTCCTCTAACCCACCTGGCTGTGGACTAAAAGTGAGGAAAGACACAATTCTTCCAGGATAATTTTGTGCTAAGCCAGCATGACAGATACATCTGGAGAGCACAACCAGATGTGGCTGTGAAGCCAAGTTAAGGGATTGACTTCTTTGCATTTCTTACGGTTGCAAGCTCTGTGCTGCATTTCTTGGTATTTTTCAGGCTTAAAAAACCTGAATGTGTTCAGTATCAAACACTGAGATAAATTTGTAAGTCCTAGGAAGAGCTGTGACTGTTGCAAATCTCAGCCTAGATTTATTTGAGGTTCCACACAGTCTGCTAATGTCATTCCATTATAGATTTTTGTCTGAAATGTTATTATTTGTAAGACTGGATGGTATATGGTGGCACTTTGTGGTTAGTGGCATAGAAGGTTTCCATTTATGGGTATCTGTCAACTTTCCTTAATTTGGTGTTGCCATCCACAGGACCATTTTATCTGCTATGGCTGTCTAGAGAGACAAAAGAAACTTCAAGGTGTCAGAGACAAGTGGCTGCCTCTAAAGCCATTGCTTGCTAATTGCCACTTTTTCTTTCTTCTAGTAGCTCTTAATAATTGTCTCCTCTCTCTTACTGTTGAGAACTTAGTGTCTTTTTGGGACTTTACCTATGGGTATGGCAGCCACATACATAAATACAGCATCATGCTTGGGCTACTTCTATGACAGTTGTACTCAGTTCTGAGCTACTGATTACAAATATCTTTACAGGAGATGAAAACCTACACGTGAGGTTAGAAGATTTTGAGAACATCATTTTACATGTGAAGTAGGATCTGGAATTTTTTGTAGTTTTGAGCTTCCCAGTACCAGAAAGGCATGAGCATACCAGAGTGAGTGGGGAGCCCCAAGGATGGTCAAGGGGCTGGAGAACACAAAGTATGAGCAGAAACAGAGAAGGCAAAGGGGAGTTCTGCTGTGTCCAGCAATCTAATCAAGAGTACAGAGAAGCCACTTCAAGACACTTCTTGGAGTTCTTTAGCAATAGACACAAGTTGAAACAGAAGAAATTCTTATTAGATAAAAGGAGAAAGGTTTTCACCATGAGGCTGATCACTCAGAAGCAGAGTCCTGGAGAGGCTTTGGAAACTCTGTCTCTGGAGATATGAAAAACTCAACCAGTCCTTGTGTAGGCCAATCTATCTGAATGTGTTCAGAAATGTTTTTTTGGGCTGTAGGATGTCCAGGATGCCTTCCAATCCTTATAGTTCTGTGTTTGTATAAGAATAAATATTTATTAATTTGGTATTTACTAAATACGGGGTTACACAGAGTGCTATACAAATACATAGAAAAGTGTTGTCTAGCCTGAAAAGTTAATGCTCCAAGTAAAGAAAAGCCTTATGTGAATGGAGGGGCTGGAGATGAACTGAAATTAAGTAGTTTGCTGAGGTACTACTGCAATTTGGTGATGGAACAAGAAAATGAATTATCTCAGTCTCATTCTTTCCGCTGCCTTGGTTCAGACCATGGTGTACACAGAGAGCATTGGTAGGTTACACAGGATGGAAGGATTGCAGAAGTAGGATCTATGTTTTGCTTTTTTTCACTTACAAAAGATATTTCTGTCTATGACCTTTTGCAGCAGTTAAGGAAAAAGTCCCACTTGCAGCAGTGTGATATCCAGTTAGACACCCTATGGCTGCTCCATGAGCCCGTTCTGCTGAAGATGCTAAAACATTCTTTCTGTTTCTGTAATTTCCTCTGATTACTCCAGACCAGTTCTGGGCAATGAGCTCCCAGTCAGTTGCCTGTGAAACCCTGAAATAGGTATATTTAGGCAGTTCCAGTGTTACAGGATGTGACAGTAAGTTTGTTTGCAGTTATTTGAACAAACTGCATCTGTATTGTCTCTCAACAGGCCACAAGTTAAAATGTAGTGTGAATATTGAATAACTGATTTCCAGTGAGATTCACCATGGCTCGCAAAAGAAGACAAATAAAAAATGACTCCTTTACATATATGATGCATTCTGATCCACCCCTCCTCCCCCAACTCCCCTTAATAATTAGAAACATGGTTTCACTGATACACTTTCCAAACCATTCTGGGGATTCATGAATTTAAAAGAAAAAAAATAAACTAGACTTGAATAATTCATACTTAAATAGCTCTGGGCCAAGATATTGCTTCAGTATTTCCAAGTATGCAGGTTTTATTATTCTCTTAAAGTATGAATAAAAACAAGGTTGTTTTATCACACTTGGACTAATCAATGATATGCCCAAAGCACAGTTGGCCGTAAATGATCCAGTTTAGTTTAAAACATTTTTTAAATCAATGTGTATTGTAAGGGAGTCATAAAAATCTTCAAATTAAAGGGTTTTGAGCCATAAAAACAAGTAATATATTTAAGGGATTTTTTTAGGGCAGTAATGTTTCCAAGTAAATAGGAGATGGGCCAAGTAGTTCCCTCTGAATTACTGTTCATCAGGTTTTCACACTCTATTAAGGTAACCTTCATGAAATATTTCTACATTACACTTCATGATGTAATTTGAATGCATTAGAATTAATTTGCTAATAAACTGCAGGGAAAAGATGGAATATGCTACCCCCAAAAGCTTATGAACTCTGTTTAGCTTGGGTCACATTCATGACGGTTTCTAGCTTAACGTTTGCAGGCAAAAAAATGACTCCTGTGACTACAAAGCTTTATTCATGAGCGAGCTCTTTGCCCAGGGAGAGAAAATGCTGCTGCCTGTGGGTCTGGGCAATGGGTTCAGGGCTTTCAGCTTCCTCAGTGAATGAACCAGTGAGTCAGTGCTGCATTTGTAGGGTAGAGACAACTTACCCACCCCAAGCAAGCTTCTCCATGGCTCTCTTGGCCAGCTAGATTTCAGCAATGTATGTTGTGATGCCAACCCACCTCTGAGCCTTCTTCCATGTCTAACACATGGCTTCACCTGTTGGAGAAGATCCAGAGCTGGGCCTTGGCTGTATGGGTGAGTTTTAGGCAACCTGAGCTCACCCAATGACATCAGAGGGACTGCAGGTTTGAAGTAAGATTTTTCAGGGCAGTGCCCTTTAAGACGAGGACTTTTGCCTTGTCTGGTTTCTTTTACACAAACGCTTCAGGTTTCTTCTAATCTCTGCCACCCGCCTTTGGTGCAGAGGATCTCACACAACAGCCAGGGAATCACCCGGGAACCCAGAGGAGAGCAGTTATAAAGTTCTCTCATTCTTTATTTCCAACCCTCATTGGCATTGCTGGCAGCTTCACCATCTGCAGTCCTGAAGAGCCTCTCACTGTAGTTTTCAGTTCAAAGGCAATAGATGTTCCATATGTGTTCACGTCAGACATGCCGTGTTGAGGTCTGGAGAAAATCCATGGAAGGCAAGACTGTGCTTCCAGTGATTCTGCTCACTGCCTTTCATTATAGAATGGAAATACTGACAACAAGATGTACTTGGTAGTGGAAAAAATGACCTGTGATATCTCATAATCTTCATAATTATAATTTCCTTTTAAAAACTGGCTTAAAATACATGATTTAAGTACGTCAAGAGCTGACGGATTCTAATCCTCAGCATTTTATGCAAACTAACTGGCAAAAAATCCAGCTCAGCAAGAAATCTTTCTCACTAAGCAGAACCAGAACTGGATGTGTCCAAATACCAGGAGACAAATTCCTGTTTTGTAGGCTTTCCACACATTAATGGAGAGAGAGCCTCAGAACCAGGCCTGTTCTCACAAGTTTTCCAATTTGTTCATGGATCCAAGAGGAGGTCTGCATGTCTGAGCTGGAAGTCTCACTTTCTTCCTATGGTACTTTTTCTACAGTACTCTTTCTTCCTACTGATTTCCATAGCATTGAGGTCTTGCAACCTCCCGTCTGTAAAAGGGGATAGTGAAGACATGGCAAAGCTTTTTGGCAACCAGTTACCTCTCTGTGTTTGAGATCCACCTCTGGTAACCTCAAAGCCTAGATTTAGTCAGGGCCGAAGAGTTCAGGGGTGAGCTCACCAAACCAGAGCAAGTCTCACAGCTCTCAAAGGGTGCAATAATTTCCCAGTTTCCCTGAAAATCTGTTTGTCCAAGGTCGCACAGGAACTGGTTGACAGCTGAAAGGTAAAGGAAATTAGAATATGGTACCTCAGGCAGGACAAAGGCCTGGAAATTGGGAACAGCTACAACTGAAGCCATGAGGTGAGAGATGCCAGCAGTTGCCCAGTCTACTGTTTTCTAGGATGGATTTATGTGTGCCATCTCTCATCGCACCAATAAAGTTCAAGAAATCAGAGGGGCAAATCTTCCTGCATTTGTACAGTTTTTTCCTCCTGTTGAAGGCAAAAAGAGAAGAAGTGAAGGTAAGATGTGTTGCATGCAACATCTGGAGATCCTAGCTTGCAGTCAAGTTAGTGGAAAATGTCAAAAAACATCTGTTGTGTGTGTCTCCTGGCCAGTCTCACCCAGGTTTCTCTTCAGGTTCCTCCTCCTATCTCCTCCCACCTCTTGCACACCACTTTCTGATTTTCACATCCACTGTCCCCTCATCTAAAGGGTGCTGTGGGATGTGAGAAGATCATGTTTAAAAATAAATCAGGCTGTGCAATCAGTGCAGAGTTCTGATTCTCTTATCCATTCTCTTGTTCCTCTGGCAGAAAAATCTTGGCACTATCTTGGAGGACCTTATTCTGTTTCCAGTGGAAGGAAATAATTCCAGTCATTCTCGAGTAATCCCTCTGTCCACTATGGCATTAATTCTACTGGTCCTTAAAAAGAGACCTAGCTAACCTTTTTTTGGCTAAAATGTGGTCACGGAATAAAGAGGCAGGAAATTAGAGATATTTATTTCTTTGAATTTCAAGAGAACCTATCTCCTCACGCTCACTGCCAAAAGTCTAAAGGAAAATGTCAAATTAATAAATAACATTTATTCTTATTGAAAATTTTGCAGAAATATTTGGCAGTAAAGAAAGACCAGTTGTAGATTCTTTGCAGTAAAAAAGTTTTAAATGGAAAGTCTGACACTTTCTTCAACTGTAATAACACAAAAGGGATCACTATAATTTTCAGTCCTGATTATAGGTTATAAAATCACTGCCAAATACCCATATATTCATGAGCCTGCAGAAAACAATCTACTAAATGAAATATGGAGAACTGCTGAAGGAAAGTACAGGCAGCTGTAAATGTAGGAGATATAATGATAAAGCCAAACCTAAAATCAAGATACTGTTGCTAACTAGTCAGTGAAATTTCACTCATATCCTATCAAATGGAATTTAATCACCAACAATTTCCATTATCTAGGAATACAGTGATTTATTTGCACACATTCAAAGACAAAAAGCTGTTCTAAGATGGGATTAATTTTGAGAACATACATCAAGTACTAAACAGGAAAGAAATTATAGAGGTTTTATATCCAAACTAAATAACATAAACCATGGAAATTCAGGCTCAAGGTTACATCAAGGAGAAGGAACCAAGCTCTAAAAACTGTATGTGGAGATATTCATTAGTTGTTGGTTTAGCATGAATGTATCACAACTCCTAGAGATAATATAAACAGATCTACAGCTTCATACTGAAGTAGATGTCTGTGAAACTGCAAGATGGGGGGACAAATGGCCCTCTACCCACTAGAATTCATGTGCCTTTGTAACCAAGTGGAGTTGGGCTTTGCAAGAGGTTTGTTGAGACAAAACCAAATAAAAGTGCTATTTAATGGTGTGGAGCTATTAAGAGATGGAGACTTGACCTCTTTGCCAGCAGAAACAGCACAGTAAAAAACTAACACAAATTTTTAGTATTAGTAACAGACAACCTCCCAAATGTTGTAAGACACATAACATATAGGGAGAGGAAATTTTTCCAGTGTGAATGAACAGAAATTAATAGTTTGAAATGCAGTAAGTATGTTATTTAGAGAAAAACTCTCTCTGGAACAACTGTCCATGACATGATCTTGACTGCTTGAGTTTTCTCAAGACTGACACATCTGCATTTCTTATTTTTCTTCTGTCAGTCTGTAAATTCATTTCAGTTTCTATTGGCTTAGCAACGAGCATCCTCAAAAAGTGATGGCTGCAGGAATGTGGCAAGTGTGACTCATAATCTTGAGGACAGTGTAATTTCCCTGCTTAAGAAATTAAGCAGTTCAGGAATAATAACTAAGGAGCTATGCAGCTGAACTGTTGCCTATGTATTCATTAGCTTCCTAATTAGAGTAATCAGCAGAAAATACAGACTCAAAAATGTTATGAGGACCATATGAGGTATGGTCAGCCATTTCTCCTGATGTGATAGCTGTCTTGGGGTTTGTATAACTGAACTGAGATTATTAAGGTCTCTGTGGAGTAATTTTCCATGCATAGGTCCTGTGCAGTGTCTGTTTCCCACTGACATGAATTCCCCTTCCTGAACCTTGCCCCAAACTAAAAGCCCATTTCCAAAACTTCCATTTCTCCTTCCTGCATGACTGACTGTGACTGCTTACGGCTTGTGAATGCTGTTTGTAGAAGCACTATACACTGAAATTCATGAACAAAATACATGTTTTAATAGCTGTAATTATTACAAAGTGGTAAGCCTTGGTGGGGTTCTTTAGCTGAAAATTTTAGAAGTTCCCAAACAGCCAAGTTAATCTCAAAATGTTGTGTCTGATGGGTAAATGTAATCTCACTATTTTATAGAGTAAAATAGAAATACTGAGAACAGAAAACTTATGATTCTGAATTTGGGCACTTGAAAGGTTACATTGGCATTTTACATTATTTTTTTTTTTGGAAGCAGAATCAGGCCTGTGAGTCCAGCACACTTCATTTAAAAGGTCTTCAGATTTTCATTGGAAGGTGAGGTTGCCAGCCAGCTGCTAGCATAAAACCTTTTTATTTGTTTTACTAAATGTGGACGTTGCTGTTTAATATCAGATCTTCAAATAGTCTTGAAGGGAATTGCCCAGGGTCATGCGATGCCTTTGGGAAAGACCTCAAGCATTTTGGCTCACTTCTTCACTGTAATGCAGTGAGCTAAGCAAATCACTTCTGTCTGGGAGCCAGAAGGTCATGCCTAGAGAAAGTTCCTCCTGAGCAAAGCCACCAAAAAATGAAGTGTGCACACAGACCTGGAGACTGGCCTTTTTGGTTTTCACTGGCCAGCTTTGAGGCTGCAAGCTTCTTCATAGGAATGAAGCAATTCCAGAAACACCTCAGCATTTGGTTGGTGTAGTTTGTTTAGTGACTCACTTCTTCAATACATATGAAAATGCTGTTATTTTTAACACAGTAGTTTTGGGGAACCCTCCATTCTAACTTTTTATCTTGCTAATTTTTCAGAAAGAAGAATTTGATATTTAAGTACTATTTCTGTATCCTTGACCAGTCCGTAATGCAAATTACCCTTCCCTCTCCCTGCTGCGTTGTGTAACCTATGGAACAGGCTCCTTGTTTCTTGAACATAGCTGTAAAACATGTCCTTTCCAGACCTCTTCTAAGGATTGCTACAGACACAGGGCCTCTCCTCTTTTTGTGGGTGGTAGTGAAGCGAAAAGACGACTTCAAAGTGATTTTGTGATTGGTGTGGGGCAGATGATGCTCCAGACCCAGATGCAGTGCAGAAAAGGGTGGCTTGAAGAGGGTGGAGATAGCTCCTCTACATGCCAGCAGTTAACTGTGCTGCTGTCTTGGCTGGAGATGACATCAGGGCAGCATGCTGTGAAGTTGTTTAATAACTAGTGGGCAGATCGTAGAATCATAACAAAGAATCATAGAATGGTTTGAGTTGAAAAGGACCTTAACTATAATTTAATTCCAACCTCCCCTGCCATGAGCAGGGACACCTTCCCTGTTGTTAAGGCCCCATCCAACTTGGTCTTGAATGCTTCAAGGGATGGGGCATCCGTAACTTCCCTGGGCAACCTGTTCCGGTGTCTCACTACCCTCACAGGAAACAATTTATTCCTAATGTCTAACCTACATCCACCCTCTGCTAGTTTAAAGGCATAACCCCTCATCCTGTCACTCCATGGCTTTGTCAGAAGTCCCTCCCCAGCTTTCCTATGGCCTCTTCAGGTACTGGAAAGTGCTCTCAGGCCTCCCCAGAGCCTTCTCTTCTCCAGCCTGAACAACCCCAACTCCCTTAGCCTGTCTAAGGTACTCCAACCCTCTGATTATCATCTTTGTTTCCCACCTCTGGACTCGCTCCAACAGCTCCATGTCCTTCTTATGCTGGGGGCTTCAGAAATGGACACAGTACTCCAGGTGAGGTCTCACCAGAACCGACCGGAGGGAGAGAATCACCTCCTTTGACCTACTAGCTATGCTTTTTTTGATGCAGCCCAAGACATGGTTGTTTTCTGTGCTGCAAGCCCATATTGCTGCCTCACGTTGAGCTTCTCATCAACCAGCAACCCCAAGTCCTTCTCCTCAGGGCTGTTCTCAATCCGTTCTCCACCCATTAATTGTGAAGTAGTTGTGCTTGGGATCTGGACTTGAAGGTGATCTTATGGTCAGTTCTAAACACTAAGGGAAGCTTCTCCTCCCTGTGTTTATGCTTTCATTAGGTTGGAATTAGCAGAACAAGGACAGCATATTCTATGGAACTGAGAGAAAAAAGCTTCTGGTTATTAGATTTGGGGCATTAAAGCAGAGTGCTTGAATACCAGCTACAAAACTTGATCTGTTGGCCTGAAAAGAAAAATCTGCTGCTCTCAGGGACCAATAAACTCTGTGGTGTGGCAGCTGGGGCACCACATACTTCAGTTTGGCTGCAAAAATAGTGGTGGGAAGCAAGAAGTGCCAACTTTTGGATCCAGGAAAGGTGTGAGCAGCTAGTGCTAATCCAGCCTCGAGGGAGAGGTGTGAACCTCTAAAAACTTTTAGACAAAGCTCTCCAAATTCCAGGTCTCTGTGATTAATCTGTCATGGGTTGTCTTCACTGGAGACCCAGAAGCAAGTGAAAGATAGTGACGAATACTCATGTTACGTGATTTTTAAAATTTATTATGGCATTTAAAATATGTTGTAGTTATCAGAGTTTCTATGCATTCTAGAAAGATTAAGTCTAGGAGCATAATTAAGATTGTGACCTCCAAAAGCTGTGCATAGGGGAGGGCTGTGCTTGGCATGGCTGGGTTTTGTGCATGGACTTCATCCCACTGAATGCAGGAGGGGAGACAGGGAAACATCACAAGCATACCTGATAGAAATATTAACAGACTTTCATAAAGAAGTGGGGAATTCTGAATAAAAAAGAGTGATAAGAGTTTTTTTTTCATCTTGGAAAAGGAGGAGGGAGATGGTTCAGAGCGGAATTGCTGAGACAGTCTCAGCTTACCAAGGGAGTTTTGGAGGATGACCCTGAACAGTAACACTCAGGAAGTGAACTTTTGCTGAATTTTGCTCTCAGCTTGCACAGCTGGGTGAGGGGGGAAATCCTAAAGGATAGCCAGGGGAGGAGGCTGGTGTCTGTGTTCTCTATGAGGCTCGTTTCCAACTTCATCATGTATTTCACTGTTGCTTCACTGGGATGAAACTTATTCATCTTTAAGATTTTTGATGACAAGAATTGTTAGAGATGGATCTCAGAAGCATGAGGTACATTTTTTTACCCCCTATGAGAGTAATGAATGCAAGTAAAACGATTTGTAAGAATAAAGCCCCCAGGAGCTTCTGCTCTTGCTGACATCTTGGCAATCTGCCACTGAACTACAAGGAACTGTTTGGGGCTGATTTCAGGTACCACAATGTGATGGTCTATCTTTCTATGTATATAAATATAAGAACATAATCTCCTGTGGTGGGTGATAGCCAGGACCTCTTTGGCAAAGTGTACGTGGTGAAGCAAGATCCCCAAAAACTGAGTAACGTCAAATCATCATAGTTGATACTGGCAGAGCCCTACACTATAGGCAACAGTTGCTGCTACTGTTTTTCTTTATTCTCTTAATTCTTGCTAAAAAGAAATCTGTATTAAACTAACCTCAGCTCTCTGGACTTGAGTTGCTCTCCAAAGTAATATGAGTATGACATAGCCTGTATTTAGCTCCTGTCAAAATTAACTCTGTTTAATTTTCTGTAAGTCACAGTACTATATCTGAGGTTTTTGGGACTCTCTTTACACTTCTTCCAAAGTCTGGGTCTGCACTGTGGTTCTCTACCAAGAAAAAGTAGACAGATGTTAGAGGAAAGGTCTTCCAGAGGAAAAAAAAAAATGGTAAGGATGATGGATATCAAAAGATGAGAGAGCTTTTCTGAGGGGAATTGGGCAACCGAGCTCAAGAACACTACAATCTTAAAAAAAATGCACCTTCTGTTTTCAGTTATAAAGAAACAAAACTGATAACCTTATTTTGAACTTTTTTGTTTTTAAACTTAGAGGTGCTATTTTTAGGGGAGGAAGAAAGAAGTAATTCTATGTAGCCTCCAATGAGATGCCATGTTTTTGTACAATATTTTCCTGTTAATTCTTCTTAAAGTATTTTTGGGTTGCTCATACAAGTGATTTGAACGGAAATATTCTCCAACAGATCTCAGCTGTTTCTCTAGTTCCTAGCATTTTAAAAAGAAAACTCCTCTGTCTTGTATATTTACATAAAGCCTGAATGCCAGATTTGAAAGATGTAATAAAAATATGCTTTTCTGGGATTTGATCTTAGGGAAGGAGAATTCCCCATGACCAAAAATACCCCAGTAATAAGCATTTTCTGTGTGTTGGCAGTGCTGGACCTTAAATTATGAGCTTGCCCCCATTTGTAGCCAGTTTCCCCTTCTTAAATGTACAGTTAAGTCCTTTGTAAATATCATAACTAAATCTGGAAGTGTAATTTAGAGACTCTATTTGAGGATTAAGAAGAATAACGTGGCTTAGAACCATATGTAATCTTTTCTGCTTTGTTTAATTTAGGTTATGCTATGAATGCCTTATCTTACAGTCATTCTTCACCTCAGCTCCCTTGATATATTTGCAACACTGTTGATAACACCATCAGAAAAAACAGGTAAATGTTCATTTTTTGTGAAGGAAAACATATATACTGTGAAGTGCTTTGAGACGTGGGATCGTTGTCCCTAGGAAGGAAGAATGTTGCTAGATCACACTGTTCATTTTCCAACTAGAGAAGATTTAAGACTGTAGAAAGGAGGTATTAGATTTTACACTTGATCATCCTAGCTGGCTTTGTTAAGCACTTGGAGCAACGCTCTAGTTTCCTTTAGTGAGAATGCCAGAGAATTGAAATTCTCTACTGAATGCTGTCTATGTCAGGGTCTTTATTTCCTTAAGGTGTTATTAATTTATTTTTTTTTTTCCAGTGGGGCTGTCCCCCAGGTGCTGTGGGTATCTGATGTTTGAATATTGCACCAGAGTGGCAATTGCTGATTAATTTGCATATATTATTATCCACTACAATTTACAGAAGCTGCTGGGCCCAATACCTTACGGTAGTTGAATTCACACCTTCCTATTTCATCCAGACACTGTGGATGGTGAAATAATTTTAAAGTCCTTCAAAATCCTTCAGGTTTTGAAGTTATTCTGAATGTTTTTTAAATGAAATAGTCTTAATTTGTAGCCTTATTTTTTATTCATTTTTTCATGAAAGGCATTCCATATGAATGTAGTGTACATACAATGTATTCTCAGTGGTGTCCAGTGACAGAACAAGGGGCAATGGTCACAAACCTGTACACAGGAGGTTTAACCTAAATATAAGAAAATACTTCTTTACTCTGAGGATGACAGAGCACTGGAACGAGCTGCCCAGGGAGGCTGTGGAGGCTCCATCCCTGGAGACATTCAAAACCCACCTGGACATGTTCCTGTATAATCTGTTCTAGGGGATCCTGCTCTGGCAGCATGGATGGACTACATGATCTCCAGAAGTCCCTTCCAACCCCCACCATTCTGTGATTCTGCAATTCTGTACTGTCAACATCCATAATTCTTTGCCATATACTTAGAAGCAACATGGCACAGACCCTTTCCTAGTCATTGTGCCAATGACTGTAGGACTACTTGAGCTTTAAGTGCAATTTTCACAGAGGACACCTTCCCCCTTTGCTTGGTTTTGAGTCAAGACAGGCACACAAGAGGAAGGGCCTGAATGATTACTACGAACTGGACAGAGCAAGGAAGTCTCCTAAAATAGTGGAGTCCCATGTCATTGACAGCTAGCTTTGGAAAATCTGAGAGTAAGGTGAAAGGAGGACTTTGGAAACCAGGCTCTGGAGCTCAGCAGAACTGACACAAAGCTGTTCCCAACATTCCTTACCTCCCAAACCGCTCCTTTAGTGGTCTAAACCAATGCCCAGAAACAAATAGCCACACAAATAAATCCTCTGGCACAGCAGGGGCTAAGGAACAGAAATAGCAGTGGCTCAGTTACAAGAAAGATACATTCTCAGCCAGCAGTGGCCCCCAACCCAGAGGACAAATTAAATTCATAGAGACAAAAAATGAAAAAGAGAGAACAATAATTCACTGGGAGGGAGGGAAGAAAGAAAAAAAAGATGGACCATCAAAAACCAGCTGTTAGAAAAGTGACTGGGAAACATACACAGACACACACGTGCATGCACACACACATGGCTTCACAGGACCAGTCTCACAGTAGAACATGAAATATATATATATATAAATTCTTCGAATATTTCAGCACATTATAAGGTCCAGTTAACAGGAGTCCCTTTTCCACAGTAACATCAAACAGGGATTAATTATGATCTAAAATCCTTGATTTTCCTTACTATTTCTTCTGCTTATCTCCTTGGTGGCTTCACCTATCTTACCTTAAAAGCAGCAGGAAGACTCATGCTTCTTTTGGTAAGAGGTGAAGCCAGATTGATGTTTTCAAGTAGGCACAAAACATAACCATGTACATGCAGTCCAGTCCAAGATTTTTAAGAACCTTTACTGTCATTGACAAGGGAAGAAACATGATCTAGAAAAAGGCAATGTGTCTCCTTCTTGACACAAGAGAACTGTAATCAGAATTGCTATAGTCTTGCTGTACATTCAAAGCAATGTGACAGACACTGGTCACTGCAGTTAGTGTAAAAATGGTACCAGTAATTTTAGACTCTTACAACATGTGGAAAATCATGCTGGTAGAACTGGAAGTGAGACTGCTAGCTAATGAAATATCAGAGTGAATTATCTGGTGTTCCACAGGAAAATGAGTTTTAATTAGATTTATTTTTCACAATAGAAATTAATTGTTTCACTGGCCACAGGACCGAAGAGTTTGTTATAAGGACATCTAATCACCAGTAGATCTAACACTGGGATTGGCACACGGGAAGCATTTGTCGACAAGTCATTTAGGACTCATTCCAACCCTCACTGAAAGAAACTTCCCATTGATTTTAATAAGAAGTACATTAAACTCTGGACAGCACAGTTCACAACAATGTGGTATCTCTGCTTTTAGAATTTGGCACCAGGTCAAATTCTGTAATTTAGCTTACAAATTTGCTACAGGGAGTGACCTTGCCCATATGACATGGTATGACAGCTACAAAACAGCTGCTATCCGCTTCGAAGAATGGTAGTTTTATAAGCTGGGAAAACAGTTTGTCAGGGTAGATTGTTATACTGAAGCAGATACAAGTTCAGGAAAAATGGCAGAAAGATTATTACTCAGCAAAAAGAGCACTGCAATTCTTTGGTTTCCTACCTGTGCAAGAAAAGCAACAGTTTCAATGACTAAATAGATACTCTGCTGAGGGAAGGGTTCAAAGCTTCTCACGTGGCATAAAAATTGAAAGGCTTTGAAGTTTTTTATATTCCTCATTCTCACAGTAATCAATAGCTTAGTAATCAATAGATAAATCAATTATTTGAATCAGTGTGAACAGAGAGGTGTCTTTTATAATCTCAGTTTAGACCAAGTAAAAAGATTAAAAAAAAAAGACTTATTTTCAATAAATGTACCTAGTGTGCAACCCACATCTCTGTGAATCTAACCACTCTGTCTGGAAATTCTTTGCAGTTCTTCTGTAGGACTGGTCGTCCTTACAAGCTCAGTGTTTAAGCCAGTGCTTGTCATACTTTGGTGCATGGAAATAGGTATCTGCATGAAAAATGGATTTAATTTTTCTAGGCCACCTACAGCCACATCCTTCAGAAAGTCAAGGCATTTCTGCAGCACTCAAACATCTGCTATGTGACTGACAATAGCTGCTGACCTAATTTTATTAATGCTATTCAATAATGATATTTTGGCACATGTCCTCTCCTCAAATGATTAAAATGGCAATTGCTGGGGACAGCAGTCACACAGCCTGGTCAACAGGGAAGGTTTAAAGTGGAGATGTTTGCAGCTGAGCCAGTTGTAAAGGCTTTTTTATAGCCAGTGGGGAGAAAAGGACACTTTTAGCTTGTGATTCATCTCACCCTCCAGTAGACATCTAAAATATGGCAGATAAACTCAGTCTTAAAGTTGTGTAGTGATTTAAAGAAACTGAAGGTGACTGGCTTTGATATGGGCGTTCACTCATAGATATATACAGTTAAGTGAGATTAATCTTGCCCTGCTGGAGGGATTTTGACCTGGCAGCACTTAGCACCATCCTCTGATGCCAAGCAACAAACAGTAGTGCAATACTATTATAAAAAAATATTGTGTCTAATATTGTTCAAACAGGGAGAAGCTCTTAATTCACTTCCTGGCCTCATGACCTGCTGTGGGTTTGAGTCACCAATAAAATCCCCCTTATCATGAAAAGGTGAACTTTTGAGATCATAAGAAGTGTATTATTAATTAATAATTTGTAAAAAAGTTTCTCCATAAATAAAGATAAAATTAGCAATTGCTGCTTTCTCTTTAAATTACTTATTTACTAAAACCCCAAACCATTTAAACCATTTGCCTGTCCCAAGGACTGAGAAATGCTTGTAGAAATATTGGTTTAGTCTTCTCTCCACATGTGCTGAATGGTGACTAGTATATTCTGACCCTATAGTCATGATACAGAAAAAAATCTGTGTGTACTGAAGTCCATGATGCTGCCCTAGGGTACTAAAAGAGTCTGAAGAAGTTAGTTTAGAGCTGTGTTTAGAGTGTTTCTGGATTGTCCTTTAGCTACTTCTGCAACAAAATGTAGAGGTACTCTGAGGAGAATGGGGTACCTGGGTGTAGCCAAATGGAGAAGGTGTCCCAAATTTATGCTTTTCATGGAGTGGCAAGGAATGCTGAGTGATGTTTGAGAACTAAAATATTGGATCGTGAGAAAAAAAAATACTGTGTAAATATTCTTGAGCCATTTAAAGCTCGATTGGAAGAAAACCCTTTTTTTGCTAAGCACAATCAGGTCTTTACTAGTGTCTTGCAAGACTCCAGAGTGAATAGATTTGTGATTACTGAGGACAGTCAGTGAGAATTATGCAAAAGTTCTGTCTGCGAGGAGCAGGTGATCACGTTCAAGCATACTGGGCTGAAGTGTTTTTTATTCATATTAGTGTCAGGCTGCTTAAAGCTTGTCTTAAAAATAACCATATTGTGCTTATGAAGAGTTAAACTTCACACACCTACTGGTGGATTGGCCTGAATAAATTATCACCCATGCTCAGGCTGGCTTCTTCAAGAGCACTCTGAAGTTAAAACCATACCTCGTTCTCAGATTTATAGGTGGAAGATGAATTTGAGTTTGAGAATGGACTACATCCACATTTGACTGTCATTGTCACTGCAAATGTGCTTCACAATGTGGGGATGTCCCAATACCCACCAGGCTTTTCCAGGACTTGCCTTGCTGCTCTAGGATTTGGGCTTTCCCTCTAGATGTTGCACTGCCATCTGATGAGCAGGTGTCCTGCACATGAGAAATGGCAGCAGCTTAATGAGCTTTGTGGGGGTTAATGGTATTTTTAATAGACCTGCCTCCTGTCTGAGTGCCTGAGAAGAAAAATCTACAGGAACTCAAGAATTAATTACCCCTGATGCTGAGAAGGACTGGAATTGAAAGGGTGATCCCAGAGAAGGGAGTAGAAAGATCTAATTAATAGATTGTAAAGCTAAAAAAGACTACTGTGACCATCTGATCCCATGTAGCAGAGGTCATAGGTCTTCCCTGAATTAATTATTACTTGAACTTGAGCATTTATTTTCAAAAGCCATCCAATGTTGATTTATAAGTTGCTAGTGATGGAAAATCTTGCAGACATCTTTAAGCTCTGCCAGTGATTTATCATCTTCACTGCTGGGAAAAAAAAAGGAAAAAAGAAAAAAAAAAAAAGCAAAGCTTTATTTTTGTTCTGAATTTGTCTGATTTCAGCTTCCATGAATCTCAACTGTGAGTGGCTACAGAACATACTGAGTCAATTTCCATTCTTTTGCTTGTCTTCCAGCTAAATATATGGTTCTGTTTTACTCAGTTCTACATTATTTTAAGGTCATTGAGAAAGAGAGAAAGAGAGAAGAGAAAAAGGGGGAGAGAGAAGAGAAAAAGAGGGAGAGGAAGGAAGGAAGGAAGGAAGGAAGGAAGGAAGGAAGGAAGGAAGGAAGGAAGGAAGGAAGGAAGGAAGGAAGGAAGGAAGGAAGGAAGGAAGGAAGGAAGGAAGGAAGGAAGGAAGGAAGGAAGGAAGGAAGGAAGGAAGGAAGGAAGGAAGGAAGGAAGGAAGGAAGGAAGGAAGGAAGGAAGGAAGGAAGGAAAGGAAGGAAGGAAGGAAGGAAGGAAGGAAGGAAGGAAGGAAGGAAGGAAGGAAGGAAGGAAGGAAAAGGAAGGAAAAGGAAGGAAGGAAGGAAGGAAAAGGAAGGAAAAGGAAGGAAGGAAGGAAGGAAAAGGAAGGAAGGAAGGAAGGAAAAGGAAGGAAGGAAGGAAAAGGAAGGAAGGAAGGAAAAGGAAGGAAGGAAGGAAAAGGAAGGAAGGAAGGAAAAGGAAGGAAGGAAGGAAAAGGAAGGAAGAAAGGAAGAAAGAAAGGAAGAAAGAAAGGAAGAAAGAAAGGAAGAAAGAAAGGAAGAAGAAAGGAAGAAAGGAAGAAAGGAAGAAAGGAAGAAAGGAAGAAAGGAAGGAAGGAAGGAAGGAAGGAAGGAAGGAAGGAAGGAAGGAAGGAAGGAAGGAAGGAAGGAAGGAAGGAAGGAAGGAAGGAAGGAAGGAAGGAAGGAAGGAAGGAAGGAAGGAAGGAAGGAAGGAAGGAAGGAAGGAAGGAAGGAAGAAAGGAAGGAAGGAAGGAAGGAAGGAAGAAAGGAAGGAAGGAAGGAAGGAAGGAAGGAAGGAAGGAAGGAAGGAAGAAAGAAAGAAAGAAAGAAAGAAAAAGAAAGAAAGAAAGAAAGAAAGAAAGAAAGAAAGAAAGAAAGAAAGAAAGAAAGAAAGAAAGAAAGAAAGAAAGAAAGAAAGAAAGAAAGAAAGAAAGAAAGAAAGAAAGAAAGAAAGAAAGAAAGAAAGAAAGAAAGAAAGAAAGAAAGAAAGAAAGAAAGAAAGAAAGAAAGAAAGAAAGAAAGAAAGGAAGGAAGGAAGGAAGGAAGGAAGGGAGGGAAGAAGGAGGGAAGGAAGGGAAGAAGGAAGGGAAGAAGGGGGGAAGGAAGGGAGGAAAAAAAAGAAAGAAGAAACTAATTGTGTCAGTATGAGACTTGTTCTTGCTCTGCCAACCTCCACTTCACCAAGCTGAGAGCAGTATTTCCATGCTTTGGAAAGGTGTTAAACACTTCCCGATGCAGTAGGCATGCAGGGAACATGCTTTGGTACTGATTAGTTTTCTCCTCACCTTCTCCACTGCAACCTTTAATCTGTCTGTGTAGAATTGGAGGCTCAAGTGGTGTCCATGAGCAGGAGGAAAGGTATGTAAGACAGGTATGAGTGCTGGTTGGTAACTTTGCAAAGGAAGGATCACTTCCATATCATACTGCTGGCTGGAAACCTCTGAAATGCACAGCTTAGCTGTTGTAATCTGCTCAACCATCCATTTCCTTTCTGAATACCCCAAGGAAGGAACATAACCACTGCCTGCTGATCCACATTGAGTACTGAACTCCAGTTCTCACTCTTGGGATCTGCAACCATAACTTCCTTACAGTAGCAATGCCAAGTCTAAAGACAACATAACTGATTGGAACATATTTGGGTAGACTCAATGAAATTAGCCCAGGTGTGACCAGATTGCTCCAGTCAGGTTTGCTAACTTTCTCCCTCTTTCTCTGTCTTCTTTTCCCTTTTTCTCTTTTTTTCTCTTTTTCCCCTCTCTTTCATTCTTTTGGGAATAATAACCTTGCTCTTAGATTTGAAGAATTAGTTTGTTGATTCTCTTTAATGAAGCTTTAGTTGTTCTAGTCAACAGTTGTTCTAGTGAGTAACAAGGGCTGAAATTTTTAATGGAGATTTTGAGATTTTAAGAATGATTTTTTTAAATAATCTTACACTATATTTTCCTATTTAAAAACTCGAACTGAATCTGAGATGAAGAAGTGCATATAACAAGATGTTAAAAGTTCTCAGAAAGGAAGAAGTTTGATCAGAAAGACAGAAATTATTTAGAACAAGAAGCATTATTGTGGACCTGGTAAAGACCCAGCATGAATGGGGATTAGCAATTAGGATAATTTCTTCTGTTTTCCTCTTCAATTTTCACTCTACAGGAAATGCTCCTTTTATAGCTTTTAGTTCAGCTGTTTCATTTATCTGCATTGTGCTGCAATGATAACAATAAGGAAAAGGATATTTCAATATTTCTTTTTTGGCCAACTCTTTTTTGTGAACTGCCTTAGATTATGAAGGCAATGGATTATTAATTTTTTTGGTCAGGATTATAAAAAAGACAATGCTTTTGTGCTGCTTCTTGTCATCTATTTCAAACACAAATAAGTTTTAGGGTTATTTTATAGAGGGAATTTGTGGGCCCAACTGCCAGGCCTTACACAGCCAAAGACAGCTGAAATCCTGCTTACTCTTCTTAGTCCCTCTTGGTTACTCAGGAAAAGGTCCTGTTTTTCTTTAATGGGAGCCTTGCCTGGGAATCAGCTTCAGGGTGAAGGTCTGTCTTTTTATTCAGCTCTCAGCTGGAGTCCAGTTGACTAATACTGCAAGATAGTATTAATAGTTTGCTGTCAGAACTTGTCAATCCAGAGAAAGCAAGTCTGACTCATTGGAAAATATCCCCATGAGAAAGAGACTTTCACAACTGCCTATCTGAATGCACGGAAAGATAAATGCTGCTCTTCAGACTTTGCCTCCAGAGAGAGTGTTCTTCAGGAAAAGTCAAAACAGACACATGCTCGAAGTAAGCTCAACAGATTTTACAAGATATGACATAAAGGACAAAGAATTTCTAGCAGTGGCTCTCTGCAGACAGCTTTATGGAAGATTGAGGGCTTGAGGATTAAACTCTCTATTGGCTGGGGTGAGACAATCTGATTATTCTGTCCAGCTGGAAAAGATGCCAGTGGCAAGGTCCATCTCAAGAAAATTTATCTATTTAAATGGTGCAGTGCTGTCTTCAGCTGGCAGTGCCAAGGTGACACTGAACAGAAACACTCACGGGTTTTGGCTTCCGTTGATACCCTTAACAGAACAAGAAGAGGGATAAAGAAAATGGTACCAGGTGTTAAATTCTTTACCTCTGAAACTGAACAAAGTGAACAAAAAGTAAATTGAAGGGATGACCTTCTGTAGCAGGGAGCTACACGACTATAGGCCACCAGCAAGCTGCACCCAATCTGTGAAATGAAGATTAATGTAACCCAGTGAAATATTTTTAATGTAAAAATACACTGGGAGAAACATACCTCAGAAATTTTCACTGCTAAAACTGTGTTTTATATTCCATACACTGCTGTTTTTTATTCTGAATTTTCAGTGGAAGTCATGCAGCCAAACGCATCTCTGCTGGCACCTGGAAGATTCATGTGGAGAAGCAAGGAGTGGGAAGGATAAGACGGGAAAAATTAAGTGAGTAAAAATAAATGAGGAAAAATTCAGTGTAATGGCATTTTAAAAAGATGCACATGAACCTTAGCTTCAGCTGACATTTTAAAAATTTATTTATTTAAAAAAAAACACCCTGAAAAACATGAAGATAATTATTTGTACAATATTTTTTAGGTGTCACCTGACAGAATGTCTAAAGTATAATTAATTTATGGATGCATAAACAGAAAATGCTAAAGAGAAACACATTTTCTTAAAGAAATGCTGAAAGGCATGTCCTGAATATATTTCTGTATCTGTTTCTTTGTAACACAACTGTGGGAAGAACTGAGCCAGGTCAATTCTTGGATGTTGATATTGAAGTCTTGTCTAATTTTTGCTTCTGTGTGGTTGTCCACAGTGGTAGAAAGCAGTAAATCTGTTGTCTTGGCCCAAACCATGCAGCTCTGAATACACATGAAAGTTGCAAGGATCCACCAAACAGCAGCTCTGTGTATAGACCCTTTGTTGTTTAACATCTTTGTAAGCAACATGGACAGTGGCATTGAGTGCACACTCAGCAAGTTTGCTGATGACACCAACCTGTGTGGTGTGGTTGACGTCCTGGAGGGAAGGGATGCCATCCAGAGGGACCTTGACAGGCTTGAGAGTTGGGCTCATGCCAACCTCGTGAAGTTCAACAAGGCCAAATGCAAGGTCCTGCACCTGGGTTGAGGCAATCCCAAGCACAAATACAGATTGGGTGGAGAATGGATTGAGAATATCCTTGAGGAGAAGGACATGGGGTTGTTGGTCGATGAAAAGCTCAACATGAGCTGGCAATGTGCACTTGCAGCCCAGGACACAGAAAGCCAACTGTGTCCTGGGTTGCATCAAATGAAGCATGGCCAGCAGGTCAAAGGAAGTGATGCAATCTGGACACATACTCTTTCTCTTGTTTATTTCCATGGTGGTAGTAGTAAAGGTAAAGTGCATGGTCCTACTTACCCTGCCTCAGTCTGTCTTTTTCTGTCCTAGGGGACAGCCTGGCCCAGGGTGTGTTTCCATTTGTCCAGCTGCCTTCACCCCACAGGAGATGACAAATTGCAGATTGATGGAAGAGCTGAGCTCCTTTTGGGTAAGCTTATAAAATTTTACAGTGATCAGGGCTGCTATTGTTTTGAGCCACTGTACCCCTAGGACACCACCACACCTCTAAGGTATGGAAGGTTACTGCTGCAGGAAATTTGGGGAGGGGGAGCCTAAACCCCAGTTTTTGAATTCACTGCTGCTGGGATTGGACTGTCCTAATGATGTGGAAAAGGGAGAAGTCTCCAAGTCAACTTTCTGCATAGAAACAGGGAAATGTAAAGTGCAGGATTTCCTCCATGTGCTTATCTAGTGAGGATGATGAGGAATAACTTTTTTTGCAGCCCAGAAAACCAGCCGTATCCTGGGCTGCATCAAAAGAAGTTTGGCCAGTCGGTCGAGGGAGGTGATTCTCCCCCTCTACTCTGCTATTTTGAGACCCTACCTGGAATATTGTGTCCAGTTCTGGAGCCTCCAACATAAGAAGTACATAGAGCTCCTTGAGTGAGTCCAGAGGAGGGTGACAAAAATGATCAAAGGACTGGAGCAATTCCCCTATGAAGACAGGCTGAGGAATTTGGGGTGGTTCAGACTGGAGAAGAGGAGGTTCCGAGGTGACCTTATAGAGGCTTTCCAATACCTTAAAGGGGCCTACAAGAAAGCCGGGGCAGGACTTTTTACATGGATGTGTAGCGAGAAGACAAGGGGCAATGGTTTAAAATTTGAAGAGGGGAGATTTAGATTCATTATTAGGAGAAAATTCTTTACTATGAGGGTGGTAAGGCACTGGAACAGGTTGCCCAGGGAGGTTGTGGAAACCCCATCCTTGGCAGTATTCAAGGCCAGGTTGGATGGGGCTCTAAGCAACCTGATCTAGTGGTAGGTGTCCCTGCCCATGTAGAGGAGTTGGATCTAGATGATCTTTAAGGTCCCTTCCAACCCTAACCTTTCTATGATTTCTATGAACTATAATGAGTAATTTCTCTTTTGAAAATTATTTGCAGACTTTAATTAAAATATTTTGTTGTTACCTTCTGCTCTTCACCAATAAACCCCAAAATGCCTGACAAAAGTAGACATTGGTATTATTATCCTCATTTTATAATGCAGATATCAATGTCTGGGTGTCATATGGACTAGAGTCAATAATTTCTTCAGCTGGGGCAGAGAACAGTATTGCTTCTGAGAATTGAGTCCAGCATTATTTCACCAAGGCCAAAGGCAAGTCACAAGCTGGTTTAGGTTTGTAATAAAAATATCCTGGTTTTCAACCCTTTGCTCATTCCACTCAACCACACTGGCTCTCTGAAGTGCTAGCAGTGCAGAAGGAAGAAGATGCTTTATGATCCTTGATGACTATAATGTAGCAAATAAAGCTCTAGGGTGCTTTCAAACACACAGTGATCTCGTGGGGTGGAAAATTAATCATGCTGCAGCTACTGGAGAATATATTTTTTTTACATTAGCTGCTTAGGTCTTTTTCCAAACCATGAGATGATAAAGAGCTTCCCACTACTGGATGAAGACAAAAGAGAGTGTCATCAACACAAGCAGTAAAATGAGCTGAATAAGCTTGTTTGGACTCCTGGTTACTAATCTAATTCTTTTACAATTATTTTTGGCTCTAGAAATAAGAACTATTTTCAAAATAAACAGATTTTTTTAAACAGAAAATGTCCCAGTCAGATTGTTGCAAATGTTGGATCTCAAATCCCTGGTCTAGTCTTTCAAATTTAGCTGCCAGTCAGTCCTTACTGCAGAATATTGGTATATTCTGTATAAATGTATAGACAGTATAACTTTTGGAAAGGGCTTAGAAATTGTTCCTTGCAGTCAACATCTATCAGTAGATGCAGCTAAAATAAAACACGGACAGTGGTTTGAGGTCTCTTGAGACTCCAAGTATTCCCTCTGAAAAAAATAATAGTCAGCTTTGTTTTTTCCACTTCTTTCTCTCTGACCAATTTTGCCATCTTACACCTGTGGTCTTTTCAGGGACCTCTTTCATGCTGCAAACATTGGAGGTGGGGTTCCTTTAGGGTCCCAGATTCACTATGGGGTAGGGTAATTCACAGAGGCTCCAGGTTGACACTCACAGGATTTATTTTTCAGCTGAAACCTTGCCCTTATCTAAATGAGGCCTTCTTGGCTTTCCAGCATGGTTGTAGTCTCCTTGTAAGCCTGTAACATTCCCCTTCTCATAAGGGAACGAGCAGCCCATGAGCCCTGGGATTTCATGTGCTCTGAGCAAGGTCAAGCTTAGCATTTTCCACCTTGATGTCATTGCATCACTGCAGCAGGGATAACAAAAATGGAAGTCATGTAATTGTCAGAGCAAAGCCAGCTCTCTGGTTTCACAGCACTGTCACCCTTTCACCACTCTGCACCTCTGCCACCTTCTTGAGACCTGTAAGTCAAAACTTCAGTCAAAACTTAATACTGAACTTAGAAGGAAGGATAATTTTCTTTCACTAGAACCTGTCTTCAACTTATCCAAGGGCTTTCTTAAGATAAAATGGAGCCCTGTTGCAAAACAATTGATATTTACCTGTTCTTTGATTTTCAGTAACGGAAGAATTTTTCTACCCTAATTAAAATACTAGGCTTGGGGCTCTGTAGTAACTAATGATTTTCTCTTCTAATTGCAGTCTGTCAGTCAGAAGGAACTGCTCCACATCATCATTTATCTCCACTCCTTGTCATCAGACCACATCATTGTAGGCTCCTATTAAGCAAGAAAGCTGGGAAGTTCAACAAGAACAACTTCAGGTAGGAGGAAACAAATGATCATGAAAGAAAGCAGCACTGAAAACACTCTCAGAAATGCCTGTTGGTCATCATTAGGTTTTCCAGCTCTTCTTGAGCAAAACTGCAGCATTTGTTAGAGTGTGGTGAGGAGCTGTGTGCAGGAGAAAGGTCCGGAATAGTTGTGAGAGTTGGCACCCACAGAGTTGCAAAGGTTCTCAGGAAATATTTTGTCTTGCAAACAGCTGTTTCCTGACATAAACTGGGCAAAATCCTTGTTAGCCCACTGCTCCACCACAAATTTATTTTGGAGACTCACGAAATAACTCAGCAAGATGAGAAAACTAAACCATTACAAGTCATTTTTTATGATAAATTTGTATTTTTGTAACACATGGATGCAGAACAAGAACTCAGGGTGCATTTTATTATGGACTTTGTGAAAATTAGTAAAAGCAGTTCAGACTGCCTAAAGGTTACAGTGGTCTCTGAATAGCTACTACAGGGCTTATTTTCACTATGTATCAGGCCCTTTATGCTTCTCAGAAGTGCAAATGGACTCTGGAGTTGAATAAAAAGCCCATAACTCATTGCCATAGCTGATTATTTGGCTAAGAATTAAGCACTAAGTGCAGGCCTTCATGGCTATGGCTGCAGTTTTGTATTCCCATTTATTAAGTATGAGTGGGTGAAACGAAAGTCTCTGTCCCAATGGCTGCTTATTTGGGCAACCTCTTTAATTGTGGTATCTGACCCACTAAGTGTTCAAAACCAGATAGAGCAGCAATACCCTTTATCTACTTGAGGAAACATGGTTGCTTTCACGGATGTGTTGCTGCTTGGGTTCTTGTTGGGATAAGTTTCCAGCTGCACGTGGTCACTGACCAGTTTTCAGTCCTCCCTAGGAAGCAGTGCCTCCATTGCCTCCATTCACAGTGTTTCCACAAAATAAAACTCGATGTCCTTAGACAGCAATTAGTGAGGAGAGAAGGACCTGCTAATTAGAGTGAAATTCAGGGAGGACTTTGAATATTAAGCCAATATTTAATCTATTCGGTCCAGTGCAGTGAGCAAGTGCAGAGGACAAAAGCCTCGTGTGGTTCTGTGGTGACTTCTGTTGCTGTCTCAACATCTGTTTAAAAAACCCCCAACCTGAACAGGTTTCAGGAACTGAAATAAAGCTGTAATAGAGCTTATGGGGAAGTAGAGAAACTTTCCTCCCTAAATGTGGATCAGTATCTGGACTAAGGCAATACTCAGTCCCATTTCAGATGCAAATCAGTATTTTTATGCTGTCATTAAATGACCTTCCAGAAGCATGAGGAGCACAGAAGACCCCTGGGGCTGAAAAGGTACTTAACAACCTGAGGACAGCTGCCTAAACATTAGGTGATGCTCTGGAAAGTATTTGTTTTCCTTGAAGTCTGTCTCATCAGTATCACCCTGATCTTCTCTATACTCAACAGCTTTAGCTGAGTTCCCTCCAGGTATATGTTGAAAAATATAGACAATGATACTGTGATGTGAAGCAGAGAGAAACTTGAGCAGCAGCATTTACTGCTGTCCTTCTGGTCCCATCCTTGTGGGATCTGTCTGTCTCTCCCCTTCACTCTATACACATGTTGAATAATGCTGGAGATAGGGTTGTGGTTGAATGGAGTTTGCCACTAAGGGCTCTGGAGAACTGAGAGGAAGAATCTGAGACGTTGCAGAACATCTTTTTTAATTTCTGCTGTCTTCTGGCGGTGAAGTAAAGTACAATGCCAGTAAATAATAAGATTCTGCAATCCTTTGTCCTTCAGTGACACAGAACCTTTCTTTCAGAGTTGCTCAATATTCCATTTTCTTTCTCATGCTCCTGTTGTGATACTGTATTGAATTTCTGTTTCCTCCCCATTTCCAGTTAATGCAAGGTGAGCCTTTTTTCAGAGGCCCTGTGGGAGTTAAGCACCCATTTCTCAGCAATTTTCCATCTGAGCTGGCACCAAATTTACTTAGACAATTCTTGAAACCTCACCCATAAAGTCTGATCATTAGCTAAGGAGTCCTCATTGGAAACTATGATTCTTACAAAGGTTATGGGCAATAAACATTATTTTGTTATGCCTGTGATGTGTGTGCAGTTGATTCATAACAATAATGACACTTTTCACCTAGGTAGCACTTCTCATCTGAACTGAAGGATCAGAGTCAATATTTCCATTTTGCTGGTGTTTCATATAAATCTCTGCATTTGTCATTGACAAATGAAAGAGCTTCAGAAATGTTTTCCCCATCATTTGTCTCTTGGAACATAAACCAACCAAGGAAAGTTCGTGTTGTATCACAAAGAGTAGGAAAAAAACCCGAGTTTGTTGGCTCAGAGAACTTAGTAATGGCAGATATGATGAAATAGCTGGGGGACATGCTGGGCCCCACACTAAGTGTAATGGAAGGCATGCAGTCAGCCCGTGGACCAAAATGCTCTTTGTAGGTCCTGGGGCACTGTGCACAGGCCTTAATAGCAGAGCCTGCTCTTGCCTTTCCAGTGCTGTCGTAGGTAGATAAAAGGGTCTTGCTTGTGCACTCTCCATGTATTCTCTTGAAATCAGCATGTAACAGTGAATCACTGTGACATGATGTTCCTTTTTTTCAAGCACAGTGAGGAAGATAATTTCCAGATAGAGTTCAGTTTGTTTTCTTTCATGTCTGATGGGAACAACACTTGGTATTTACAGACTTTTAACATTTCCTTGCAACCGCAACTATTCCGGCTTTTATTACATGTGAATCAAACATGTCTGACAAACTCCTTTGTCAGCAAGAATGCAGGTAAAAGGAGGAGTAAGTGCAGGAACAGCACTCAGGTTAAAGGTGGTGTGAAGTACTTCCTATGCCACCTATGCTGAGTTTTCTTCTTTTTGTACAGCAAAAAATGTAGTAATAGAAAATTCACAAGTAGTTTTTTTGTTTGGGTTACTCTGTGAGTAAAATTTGACATAACTGTCTAAAAGCCCTTCTTTTCAGGCATCCAATAATCAGTTCCTAAAGACAACACATCATTTAATCTGTTTATTTATGTGTCTAAGGCTATTAGAACTGGCTGTTCTGGGAGGTGTACAGATGGGCAATCCAAAGAGACAACTTAAAGTCTGGGGGGTGAGGTAGAGTAATACGTTCCTTCATTAGGAATAGTACAGAAAAAAAACGTTGCAAACTCTTGTCTTAATCTGAAAAATCCTTCTCAACATTTCTGGCAGTTTGGATCTGCTTCCCCTTCTGTTCTTGGCTGTTAATGTAAAAAGAAAAAGTGATGTCACAGAAGTAAAAGCTACAGGAAAACCACAAAGTAAAGTAAAAAATATACATAATTAAAACCATGCCAGTGAATGGGTGTTCTGTGGTTCCTGTAGTGTGGACCCCATAGGAGAATGCAGTGTGTGGGATTCTGGATGTAGCTATAACTCCAGAGCTCTTTTTCCTAATTTCAGTGATGTGTCCTCAGGGAAGAAGAGATTCTTCCCAAGGATGGTTTAAAAATATTAAATGGAGTTAATGGAGTTTTTCCATGAGATGATCTACAAAAAATACTCTTCAATAAAATGAGCAAAGAGCTCATGACAGGATGCTCTTAGTGAAAAAAAAAAGCCTGCAGCAACAACAAAAACTGGCTGTGGAGATAGTGATGAACTGAAGCTCTTCAAAAGCCTAGAAAAAAATCATTCCGAGACTAATGGGTCATATGAACGTTAGTTTAGTTTGAGATTTTAAAAGACTACTGCTCTGGTTGCACTGATTCTGTGGTTTTGGGTCTTTACTCTTCTAGCTGTGCTCTGCAGAAATTAGACTTGTATCTATCTGACCCGTCCATTGCCATTGCCACACTTCCTTCAAGCAAGAAAAGTTTTACATCTTACATTTTTTCTCATTTTCAGTCACAGATTTTGGAACAAAATAAAAGTGTTACAAAAGGACATGGATGCTCTCTTAGACGGTATCAAATGGAGAAGGAACAAAGTGTAATCTAGCAAAGTCTGGCATACAAAAATGCTCTAACATACTGGGTTTTAGGAGCAGAATATATCAAGTCTATTGAAGTTTTCTGTGCTGAAAATTTTATTCAGGTGTCAGTAAATATAGCAAGAACTTCTACACTGTATCTTGGTTCATTTGTCCTGGGAGTAATTTAAAATTTACAAGCTTAGAGCTGTGTTGGACACCCCAGCAGAGGTTCAGAGGGGTGCAGAAAGGGCAGGAGGAGTGTCCAGGTGGAGGACAGGGGGTGACACTTGGTATAACTGTCACTGCAAAGGACATCATCATGGAGTCACCATCCCTGGAGGTGTTTAAGGAAAGGCTGGATGTGGCACTGAGTGCCATGGTCTAGCTGATGTGGTGGTGTTAGGTCATAGGTTGGACTTGATGATCTCGGAGGTCTTTTCCAGCCTCAATAATTCTGTGATTCTGTGACCATAGGACCCTGGTGCAGGGGTACTCGTTGTCCTTGTAGGCAGCCTGGATCCGAGCTGGGCTCCCTGATCTTCCCAATGGCATTCCTGCAAACACAGGCAGACATTATGGATGTAGCCCCAACAAGGACAGAGAAGGTGTAGTAAAAGCATCTTAAAATACTAGGGAACTGAATTTAATTTCCTGGGTGCACCAGATGGGCTCTTCCATAGTAGGCTCTGAGGACACTTTAACAATATATAAACATGCATACAAATGTATGAATATACATATAAATACATAAATAATATGGATGTTGGGGGAATTAGGCCTTGATTCCCACAGTGTAAGGGCAGCCTCTACACCTACCACCTTACAGCTAGAAGGACAGGTGTAATCAAATATCTTTATCTGCTTCAAAATAAACTGGGAAGGAAACAACTCAATGAGTTTCACAGAATCATAGAATCATGGGCACACCTCCCACTAGACCAGGTTTCTCCAAGCCCCATCCAACCTGTCCTTGAACACTTTCAGGGATGGGACATCCACAACTTCCCTGGGCAACCTGTTCCAGTGTCTCACCACCCTCACACTAAAGAATTTCTTCCAAATGTCTAGCCTAAATCTCCCCTCTTCTGGTTTAGAGCCATTAACCCTTGTCCTATTGCTACATGCCCTTATAAAAAGTCTCCCCCCAGCTTACAGGTCCATTTCAGGTACTGGAAGGTGGCTATTAGGTTTTTTTTAATATTAATTTAGTTTAATTTAATTTAATTTAATTTATTTTCCTTATCTGATTTTGGTCATATTCTTTTGAGATACAATGGTCATCATCAAATGTTTGGAAGACTGGAAGGGCAAAGGAATATTTCCCTTTTTATAAGGGATGGTGAAAAGTAGTTCACTTTGAATGAAAGTTTTACTGTGGGGGAGAATATCTGTGTGTGAGTTTTACTCTGTGAGATGTCAGGCTACTGCAGCTTGTTCTGGCAACAAGTCTATTCAACACGCTGGACCAGCAAATGATCATTTCTGTGGTGTCTTTCTGGAGGGGGTCATGTTGTGGTTAATGTTCTCCTAACATTTTTTTACCCTATTTGATGACGATAGACCCTGAAAGAATCCAAAGAACTTATTTAAAAATAAATATGATTTAGCTGAAATGGAAAGTTAAAATATCTCATATCCCTGTTTTATTTCTCTTAATCTGCTGGGCGTCAAAAAGCAGAAAAATGCAGTTTCTGGCCATAGGTTACACATCTAAATTTCTGAATTTAGTGGTGCCTCTGACATGGAAGGGAGGTCAGCTGGCTCCATGAAGTCTATTAGAGATTCTGTTTTACCTGGAAAGCACATTAGTACATGGGTGGAGATAGCTAGAACTTTTGGAATAAAATATGCAAACAACTGAGTTTTTTTTTCTGAACTCACTCTTTATATTCACATTGGATTGGAATATTTTTATTTTTCTCCTCTTTTTTCTTGTAAAGCAATTCCTTGGGATTTTTTTTCTTTTTTTGTTTGTGTTTTTCTCCATCATTTACAACTTATTGTTCTGAACTCAAGATTTGCATTTCTACTTTCTGAAAATAATCTGTGTTTTATAAGATTGATCTAGAAGACCCCTTTTCAGTAGCACATTCCCAATTTTTTCCAGTGTCTACTCAAAACCCCTGCATGAAAAGGAAGCTGTCCTTGCATTCCTTTGCCTCTGCCACTTAAGCATTAACTTCATGTACATGGAGTGAGAGCTTTGGTTGTGGTTACTTAGATGTATAGCACTCCTTTTCTGTTCGTCTGGTTTACTTTTACATCTTCTGTTATCTTTGCTCGTCTGAAAGAGATCCTTCCAGTTCAAAACAAGTACTGTTGTGCAATTTGTTGAGAGTTTATTTGTGGTAGTTTGGAGGGGATGGGGAACAGTTTCACAACATTGACTAGAAACAAACATGCACAACTTTTACCTTTCTGACCCTGTTGCTCACTCGCTTCCTGTTTCTTTTATTGCAAAAGTTAATCTCATTAGGAAGAATAGTACAGTATCTTTTAAAAATAAAACAAAAGTTTCCAAGTCTGTTGTTTTTCTGGGAGATAGGGTTTTCAAAGTTACAGAATTGAAATGTCTGATGCTTCTGGAAGAAAGAGTTGAGCAGAAAATACGTATCTGCTTTGCATAGCAGACAGGTTACAAAATGTATTTATAGATAAAGAAGCAAAGCAAACTTCACCAACAGGTCATCTGGATTGTAGTTATGCATTTACAGTAACCTCCAAGCCAGTGAAAGATTCTGGCTTCCTGCAATGACATTGGACTCTTGTGAGTTCATTCCATCTTGCAACAAATTTTATGAGTGCAGAGAGGCATTGGTAGTACTTCTCAAGCATATTATCCCTAAGTACACCTTTTCTAGATGGATATGAGAGCAGGGCATGTTTTGCAGGCTTGAACTTTATGACATTTTCCTTGACTTGTGCAATCTTTTGCTCAATATTTGACAATCCACAGTTTTTATCAGCTGTCAGTTACAAGGACTTGCTGTGGGAGTTTCACAAAGAAATCACAGTTCAGTGGCAACCAGGAGACATGAGAACTATGACAGTCCTTTAGATTTCCTTAAGACTTAGACTGGTAAGCTTTTGTATACAGAGAAAGCTACCAGGGATATAATCAACATTCTGCTGATGTGGATTTCTGAAGCAGCTGTGTATGTGGATAAACTGTTTGATAAGTTACCAGGGACAGTTTGTGGGTGGTGTTTGTGCTCTCTACATGGTGTGCTAAGTGCTGTTCAAACTGCCCTTGACTCCCAGCCAACAAAAGGGAAAGTCATTAGCCATGAGATTTAAACAACAGTTACTTTCCGTGTTTACGAAGCCCTGTACATGATCTGTATCCTGGCAAATTATAAAAGGAATGGGAAATGTCTGGTGCCTTCTCAATGCAACTTGTATAAAACATGGCAGTGACCAGCACAGGGTTAATTCAGCATACGGTGGGTCTCCTGTGCTGAGGGCTGTAGCAGCCAGCTGAAATCCAGGCAGTTACAGGAGCCATATGGAACACTAGCACACGGCCAGTTTGTGACTAGGACACAAAGTACATCCTCATAAAAGCACGAGCAGTTCTTCTGCTGTCAACAAAGTCAACAGTCTTAGTGCATGTAAGAATAGCACCCCAATGAGGTGCATAAATTGTACTACTCTTGAGTCTAATTTATGCATCTGTAGCACATAACCTCTCTCTCATAATCTTGGCAGAGTTGTTAGGGTAATAATTTCTCAAAAGCAAACTGTTATGGACAAGCTCTAGAAAGTATTCTGTACAACCAATATGTTGTTGACACCAAGTTTGGCTTTGCTGCCTTCTTTTTTTTATGGCCTAGATTTCTCAACAAATAAACACATGGTAAAATTAATCCTAGCATTCAGGGGTTTATATTAGGGGTGGAATTGGCTCATTATGTTAAATTTATGGGTAGAGATTCTCCATTAGTTTGTAATGTTTCCCTGTGCTGCACTCTACTTTCTTAGCTACTGTCCAGGGACAGAAGTTGGGTAATACAGAACCAATATTTTGTCAAGGTACCTGCAGGGCTGACTTGACGAAAGTAAATCAGTTCAAATACGAATCACTTCTCCAGTGGCCATTGGAGATTAGTTATTTACTTTTTTTTTTGTAATCATACTGCTGCACATATATTTTGAATTACCTTTGTACTGAAAAAAAATGCAAGAGAGGGAAGAATTTTCAAAGATTTAAATAGGTCAGGCAACAATAATTTCCAGTGTAGCACAAACATCCTTTTGTACTCTGTAATTCACTTTGTAATACCCTCAGATCGTGAAATCACTCTCTCAGTCCTTTCCCCTGCAAGGATCTGCAGAGCAGGTAACTATTTGCAAAAAAACTAGTTGAATGGTTAGCTGAGAGAGGTACAGTTTGGAGACTCAAGTTGTAGAGACCTAATGAAGGGGCATTTAAAAACTGAAAGAGGTCATACACTGTGTAACCTGGCTTTGAATCACTACCAAATAAAAGAAATAGCATTTCGGCCTGCTCAGTACAGTGACTACACAAAGTACAAGGAAGAACACAGTCTGAAATTTCTCAGTTATTTCAGAAAATTTCTGTAGATATTTCTCTACCTTCCTAGCACAATGCGCTATGAATACAGTGCTGTTCACATGGATTTACCTTCTTTAAATCAACTAGAAAAGACCATTCTTCTGCTTGTCTTGGTATTTATTAAAAGGAAAGTCAGACACAGAAAAAGCTTTTTTGTTTTCCCCTGGTAAGTTAACATTTTTCAGGAGCAGGACCCTGAAACATCTTGGAAAATGTCACTGTGTATTATATTCTTTCTACAACATCAAAAGAAGTTGATCAGTGTGATAGTGAAACAAAAAAGAACTACAGTTTTACAAAAGCAGAGATTTATGTGCAAAATTAGTTTCCATTTATTAAAAAAACATATTCTAAATGTGATTTTCAGAAAGTTTGATCCTGATACTTCATTGCTGAGGTCAATCAGTATTTTTCTACTTGACAGATTATGAAGCCCTTGGTCAGCAAGAATCTATCTTTTCCCTCTCTCTCCTCAAATAGACATACTAACACACTTGTTTAGGTATCTACCTTCTTACATGAAAGGGATAAGAACACAGAGATTTAGTCATTGCCCCTGCCTCTTTGCCAGATGAGGACATTTCTGAAGGCTCTCTATTTTTTCTACTTTTTAAATATTTTTCAAAGCAGAAGCACAAGCCCAACGACAGGTGCCTCGTTCTCCATTCAACGTGAAAAGTGAGTGCAATATGCTACCACTATGAATAAAGTAATTTCTAATTTCTTCACATAAGCATGACATTATAAAGCATAAGAAAGTGGAAAAGCAGGTCCTCTGTGTTGGCAGGATCAAGTCTCTAGATGCTCTTCCCCCATATGCCAAGTTTTTGTTGCCATATTTCTCAGGTAATCAAGTTTGTTTACAGGAAGCCTCCTTCCTGTTCCCACCTGTCCCATCTTTATAGCAATTTTGCCCTGAAATCCCATGCTGAATAGACATAGGTACCAGGACTGCTATACCTCTCTTACAAAGCAACAAACTGAATCAAAGATACTGAGAGTTGATTTCAGTGTGAAGTGAATTAAAAGTTTCTGGTTTCATGTTAGTGTTTATTTACTTAATGCAAGAGTGTAACATGGGAATATTTCCAAACTAAATCTCTCCTTTCATGAGTATTTCTATCCAAACCTTTGGAGTTAACATTAATTTTCCTGATACAGTTTAAACCAACTTGCCCTAAAATTATGAGAAGTTTCTGATTTGGACTTGTTACTAACTAGACATAATATAGCAACATGCTTCTCTTTTTTTTTTTTCAATTTTATTTTTAAGTTATTAATTTTTGAAAATGCTGATAATATTTCCTTCTTCATGCATTTCCTTCTTACCTTCCGGGTTCAGACAGAAGATCCTTCAGCTGATCCTTGTGTAGTTACATGAAGGAATTAGGCCATTTTATCTAGATATAAAAAGTACAGGAAATGACCCAGCTCTAATTTCCATACAGTGCTGAATGTTCCAGGCATTATCCAGCAAAGCACTTATTTAACTTTCATCACCTCAGGAGTCTCACTCATATCAATGGGTTTACTTAAGAATTTTGGGGGTTTAGGGCTGAATTCTCTGCATCCTGCTGAAGGAGGAGATTAGGATGTGAGGAACTAAGGGCAGACTAATGAGCAAAGACATGCTCATCTCCTGATCTTTAAGATACTTTGACATTTTATGAGGAAGAGAGGAAGAGACTGAGAGCCAAGAAGTATAAGCCTAAATAATGTGCTCCTTTTGATTAGGGGTTGTGCAAGGGCTAACAAGGATTATTACTGTTCCTAGGAGACACTGCTACACATAAAAATGGCAACAAAGAGAAGCCTGTATTTAGATGGCATTGACTTGGACATACAAAAGGAAAAAAAGCAGCTCCAGTGAGCAGGGTGGGGTAAAGAATTGAGAAGAATAAAAAAAGTCAACTTTTCTTGATGTGAAATTCAACTATATTTTCCCCAGGAAAAATGAAATGTAATACTGGTAATTTATACAGACAGTTGAACAAATTGAAACCATATACAGAAAATTAAATTATGTTTTTATGGAAAGAACAGAACACATTTAACAAGCACTACCTAGAGCCAGCAGTCTTTCACTGTACAATTTGCAGGGTGTTTTAATTATGCTGAGGTCAGAATGTCTGTTTCCAACTTTAATCAGCTGATTCAAGATTTTATTTAGTCTGTAATTCTGTGAAAAAAAACCTAATGAGTTTTTTGTTCTTAGATTCATTTTTTATATTCCAAATATGAATTAGAAATACAAGAAAATTTATCTCAAGATTTTTAAGGTTCTAGGTTACATTTATAAAAATATTCTTCAGTACATTGAAAGAAAAAATATAAAACTACTTACTTTGGTAAAATCTGAGTTTGAATTTTAGTGCTTTGCAAATTTCTGATTCTTAAACCATTTTATTTAAACCTAATTTTATGTTGCATGGTATCTTGGTTTGTATTACAAAGAGATGGTTAAAAAAGAAGGGAGTAATCTCTTAAAACCTCGTGTAGTCAGAGTGGGTTCTTCGTTGTAGGAACTGAGTTATATTCTGTCAGTTGTTAATGGATATTTTTATAACCTATTTTCAAATATTGGCTCACTGATGACAAGAGTGAATGTGTTAGATGTAGGTGAATTCTATGGTTTATCATATGCTCTTTCTGCAAGGAAGTGACATATTGTTATACTTGTGTCTGTTTCCTTATGCAGAAAATGAGTGAAGAAGGAAAATTGAATGGATCCTTTGTTTATTTGGCAAATGTAACATGGATTCATAATGGTAATTGCATTTTACCTAAAGCAGACACTGGATAAAATGCAGAAGCAGGCTTTGACACTGGGACTGAAACTGGAACCTGACAATATTCCTTTCCTGTGATGGTCCTGAACAGCAGGATGAAGAACCACTCTTATTTTTTGCTTTTTTTGATCACTGCATCTTGCTTTGTGCAATAGAGAATTTTTAACCAGAGGAGTGGAAAATGTTACAGGTTCATAACTGCTTTGTCCTGAAGATGCCCTCCAGAGATGATGAGGATGTGGTCTGAAACATCCTCAGAGAGAGAGAAGAATCTGAGCCTGTCTCTTCCATGTCCTGGTTGAGGAGATTAATCAGATTGTACTGGGGGTTACTGTGTGAGGTGGAGGGAGGAGCAACGGTGGGGTAATTTGCTCCTGATGGACATGAAAAAGGTAATTCTACTCATCTTTTTGAAAGAGAGGTGGTAGATACCTACATTCAGGAAATGGCCCCTAACTCAGAAGATGCTTTTCTGCAGGTTTAAAACAGAAGCAAGATTTAGGATTTTATTCCTTTTTGCTCAGTTTTAGATAGTTCCCTCTTCAGAGACTTCATTGTTTTGAATCTCATTATAAGATGTCTAATACTTCCCTGGCATCACTTTGAGAGTCTGGTCACCTGGAACTGGGTCGTGAATGTGGGTTGGCCAAACAAATTAGATTTATGATACTTCATTACTGCAGCTCTTAAATAATTTTGTGGCTCTACCGCAAATAGACAATTTTTTTCCTTGATGCCTGCTGATTCTCTGAGCTGGATGTTATTTAAGAGAAGCAGTACGGGCAGGACACCCCTTAAGGAATAGATTCAATCAAAGTAGCATTTGAGAGGAAGGAGGATGTCCAAGAGTATTTTGGGGTTGTTCAGCCTGGAGAAGAGAAGGCTCTGGGGAGACCTCATAGTGTCCTTCCAGTACCTAAAGGGGATATACAGGAAAGCTGGGGATGGAGTTTTTACAAGTGCTTGTAGTGATAGGACAAGGGGTAACAGATTAAATCTGGAGGAGGAAAGATTTAGGTTAGACATTAGGAAGAAATTCTTTACTGTGAGGGTGGTGAGACACTGGCACAGGTTGTCCAAGGAAGTTGTGGAAGCTCCATTCCTGGAAGTGTTCAAGGCCAGGTTGGATGGGGATCTGAGCAACCTGATCTAATGGGAGGTGTCCCTGCCTATGCAGGGGGATTGGAACTAGATGATCTTTAAGGTCCCTTCCAACTCAATCCATTCTATGATTCTGTGATATCTTGTAATTAAGATCTGTGTTTTCTCTGATCAGTCACAACGTATCCAGAAGGATGGCTTATCTTCTGGCTGCTTTCTGCAGATATCAATCTTCATCAAATGTTTGAGCCTTTGTGCTGAAGACCCTACAGTTTTTGTTACCCACTTTCTCTGCTGAAGGGATGGGTTATAACAACCACTGCATGTGCAGAACAACAGCAGTAACTGAGGTGTGCCTGAGTTCCCCCTTGTAAAAGTAAAGACTTTGTTGTAGCTCAAGAGAGCCTGGCCTTACAAAAGCCACACGGCTATCTTCTTGTATGTGTGTACATCCCAAAACTATTCATAAACATTTCCATTGCTTGATTGAATGGCAGCCATTTGGTTAGTTGTCATTCAAGTGCAGGGAGACCATGTAGCTTGGGACAGCTGTATTTGAGACAGCAAAACTGCCCAAACCATCCAAGAATGTAACGTTATATTAACAAATAATGATGACTAGAGCTTCAGGTGGTGGAAAATGAAATGAAGACCAAATTTTATACTAGTAATACCATCTAAAATGATACTCCACTACTTCAGGTTAGCTTTTCCCCTCCCTGTCTTTTTTCCCTCCTCTGACTTCTCCAGAAGTCTTACCAGTCTCAGCTTTTGTGCTGTACTGTTGAGTCTCATCTCCATTGATAAAAATCTCTACCAACATGAAGGGTATTTCTTTTATTTTCTTCTCTGTCTGAAGCAATCTGTGTCTTTGCTCTTATTCTCCACCTTTGGAACATGAGCTAATGTCCATTGCACTTGAAATAAATAAACCCTGGTTCAACATTCTCTGTAAATTCTGGCAAAAAAGAAATAATAAATCAGCATGCAGCAAAAATAGCAAATTGTTCACCCTACTAGCAAGACAATGGCAATATTGCCAGCTTTTATTATGAAGCTGTGACTAGTATGATTCTCATTGTCCATGCTCCTGAAAGGAAGGAGAAAGATAAACTTTTGTTAAAAGAGATTTATTTATACTCTTCCTGTTTGCACAAAGAGTTTGAAAATTCGACCTCAATATGCCCTAAAGACTTTAACCCAGGAAATGAAATGTCCTCATGAATGTATTTTTAGATTTCATGGTTTTAAGCTTCACTGTAGGACTTTTGGGGTTTTACTCACAGTGTTTGAGTGCTTGAGGTTAGCAGCACTACAATGACTAATAAAATCATGGGTTTTTATAATCAGCAAAATATAAGATTACATTCAAACTACAAGTCTGAGTGTGAAGGATAGAGAACAGACGTATTGCACAGACTGTTTTCTTCTTCTCACAAACCATATCTTAAAATACTTCACAGGATTAAAAACACAGAAGAATGTCTCACCCCAACCCTATTTAACTGTTAGCCTAGGGAAACAGCAATTAAGAAGACATGTGATTTCATCTAATGTTAGAAATGTGATTAGGGATAAATGAGACATAAAAAGAAAGAATATGGACACAATAAAGTTATATGAAACAACATCCTGAGGAGATGCTCACATTCACAGTGCTTAGACACTATAAACAGAGAAAGACCACAGAGCAGAGGTCAGAGAAGGTGATGGCTACATCTGTGGGAAGGCTGCAGGCAATCAAGGTTTAAAAAAATAGAAAGTGAAAAAATGTGATTGGCAATTTTTACTAGATCATGGGATGCCTGCTTGTGACTGGGGATGATGTCATCAGACAGTGTTGCTTGTTAGGTAAGCTGAGTTTAATAACCATTTTGCTCTTGTGAGTCAACCCATGAATTGAAATTGCTACACCATGGAGGTCCTGTTCCCATTATGTGATGTGCAGCACCATCAGCAGATTTGTATTCTGCAGGACACATCTGTCTTGACGTTGACAAGTTATACACCCTCTTTACCTCTGGTGAGATGTAAGAAGCAGAAATCATAAGCTCTAGCCTTCCTGATGCAGGGGAAGGTGGTCTCCTTGCCTGCAGGAGCTGTGCACTGGTGGAGGACCCGTGTCCCCATGTGAAAGAACCATGGGAGGAGGTCAGAGACTGCACAGCATCAGAGACGACAAGAAAGGGATTTATCAGATCTTCCCAGAGATCCTGCAGAGACAGTAGTCTTGAATGGCCCTTGGGTTATTATCTCCTGGTGGTCTTCTACATCGACACCAACAGTACTGCCAGGGGAGGTACTGATGGTTTCAAGCATGACTGCATGATTCACCATCTGGGAAGCAGATTTGCAGAAAGGAACCTTGGTAAGAGCTGAATTAGGAAGATCATTGCCAGTAGGTTAAGAAAAGCAATCCTTCTTCTCAGCCCAGCACTGGTTAGACCCATCTGGATTCCAGCTTCCAGTACTGTGCTCCTCAGTAAAGAGAGACATGGACACACTGGCATGAGTTGAGCAACAGTGAACAAAAAATTAGTAGGGATTGGAGCACTGGACACTCAAGGAGAGGCTGAGTGAGCTGGATTTGTTTATCTTGGAGAAGAGAAGGCTCACTGAGGGAACTTATTACCTGATGGGATGATGTAAAGAATGTGGAGCCAGACTCTTTTCAGTGCTGTGCAGCAAAAGGAAAAGGGGCAATGGGCACAAATGGAAGTACAAGAAATTATTTTTAAATGTAAAATTTTTTAATTGTGGGAGTGTTTGAACACTGGGAAGGGTTGTTGGGAGAGGATGTGGAGTCTCTATCTTGGATAAATTCAAGATCAAACTGGACCTGGCCACGAGCGATCTGCTTTAACTGATCCTGACTTGAGCAAGGAGGTTGTACTAGGTGATCTCCAAAAGTCCCTTCCTACCTCAGCTATTCTGTAAGTCCCATCCCTTGAAAATTACATTGATGACAGTAGCCAAAGATTTGGAAGCAAAACTTACCATAGTTCATAGTTCCATAGCTAATGGAAGTTCTTCAGGACCCACATGCAGAAGTAAGAGTTTTCTGGGGCAGATTCTTCATGGTTTTACTTAGAGAAAATGGTAAAACATTTCCTCAATACATCACCTGGCCATTGTGCTGAAAGAAACTGATGGGAAATTTGGATTTTGATGGATGGGAAAGGGAGGGGAAAAAGGCCTCTGAGCTTCATGGGGTGGTGGAGGGTAAGGATTCTGCTTTGTTTTTAATGTTTTCTCTAAATCAGAATTTCAGCCAGATACGTGCGATGAGGACAGGAGCATAGCTTCAGAATGATCCATGTTACTGTGTCAGTAGTGTGGAGAGGCCCTGGCTATCACTGTAAAGTATTTGTTTTCTTCCAGTACTGTGAAATCTGCAAGATTTCAAGAAAGCCTTCAGAGTCCTCCATTTAGTTTTGGTATTTTCCCAACACAACTATTTTAACAGGACAAATTGATTAGAGGAATATTTAATAATCCTGCTTCCCAGTACTATGGTACTAGCTATGTCCCACCACAAGTTTATTTTTATTTTGTACACAATGGGCTACATTTGGCTGAAAAATCTTTTATACCAGCATTTCTCTTAGATGAACTGATGTATACGAGCATCAGAGTGTCTTTATGAGGCAAACATATTTTGTCAATTTCCAACTGACAATATTGTCTCATTCTTTTGCAGAGCACTGTCCCATGGAATCTGAAATGCTGTTGCCTACAGAGACTGACAGATGCCATAAGAAAGAACCTGTGGATGGACAAGTCACATTGACAAGGCAGCTAACGGGAAAAAATTGTGAAGGTCTTAGCAGTCTATTTTATTCTGTTAATGAGGTCGAGCTGAGAAAAAAAAATGTTCCAGTTAAGTAGCCTCATACCGTGTATAAAGCATGTTTCAAAATACTGATACTAGAAACAGACCTATACTTGATGAACTCCAGATGGTTCCACTGATGTTAGTACAGAGAAAAAAAAACCATCATCTTCCCTCCTCCAACCCCTTCCCCTGCCAAAGGTAATCCAGAGATTCTTGCACTGTTAAAGTCATTATGACATATTTTGGAGCTAGCAAAAATGAAAATGATTCATCTCCTCTTTCCTTGATGTTTAAAAATGTATTTTGCAGTAGCTCTAAGTACAAGGCACCTAGAAAACTTTCAACAATTTATACAAATAAATATTGTAAGAAAAACCTTTGAAGTAGGAGATCATGAGTGAACACATCTGCTTAACAGAAGTAAAAGCACAAGGGTTTGAGATCTTTCCCTTCTGTTCTACCAAACAATATTAAAAAGAAAATGTGCTTTGTTTCAATGTTTTATTCATAAAATTTTGCATTGTTTTGTATTTTAACACTTACATAGCAAATGGAATATGTAGATAAACAAATGTCTCATTTCTCTTAGGAGCAGAAGTATTCTGGTTCTTATTTATTAACATAGTATAAATGTCATCTTTGATAGTAAGACTCCCTTTTAGTTTTGACCAAATAAAGCCTTTAGGAGATAATGTTAAAAAAAGGTCTTTGCTTCTTTCATTTCAACCATGGGAAAAAGGTTTGAAGGTACTAGAGATTAAACAGTTCAATATAATATCCAAGAATCTGACCTCGCTTTACAAAGAGTTGTCTCTTGATCAAAAGGCTGGAGCACATGAATTAAGAAGTCTTTTCCATCTTGAAATAGTAAGATTCTGGGATTCATGCTATTCATAGCACAGCCTGAAACCTTTTTCCATTATAATCCTGTCTGTAATGCTGAAAAAACATCCTTAAGCTTAATTATCTCGTTCAAATACTTTTTGAGCAGAGGAAAGTATGAAATAGACAAAATCAAAAACTCAGAAGTCAGTAAAGATTTTCTCCACAGGGGAAAGAAAGAACTATTTTATAATAATATTCCTCCTTTTCCATTCAAACATGTCTTCTCTTTGGACACCATATAAATGCTAGATTGTTACAGGGCCTCGTATGTTACTGCCTGCTATGCAGACTGTGTTTCTAGTAAGTAGTGTTGATCACAGCAAGATGTCTCTTCCAAACTGGTAATGACCATGAGCAAACCTAGAAGTTTCTGTGCAGAGAAGTGGGTGCACTTCCTCTGTCTCCTGAATACTGTATCAAATATGGAACTGTACAATAGTGCTGTGGTAACTTGGCTTTAGGGAGTGCTACACTTAACAAAGATGTGAAAAGCCTAACATGTGCCAGATCAGTAAGAGCCAGCTTTAACAACTGACAACATTTTAAAGTATTTTAAAAGTGCTTACTATATAAAATGAAACAGCAAAGTGATTTTAAGTAATCCCCACTAATGATAATGTTATGACTTAGATATTCCAGCATCTCAGTTTGTGAAATTGGCTGCCTTTTGCAATTGATGTTAAATTTGACGTGTGTTGGAGACTGCTAGTGGTACATTTTCCTTACCAGAATCACTGATGGTAACTGCTCTGAGCAATTTTGTAGTCCAAAATGGAATGATTGCAAAATGGAACAATTCAAGCAATTGCTCTTTTTTTCAGTTGTTGTGCTTGGGTGTTGTAATATTTCATGTCCTTGCCTTTTCTTCTTCTTCCTTAAGTTTCCTCCTCTTTCCTCAGAAATATTTCACAGGAGATATTTCTATTATATGTCTTGGTTAGATTATATGTTTAGCTTTAAGCTGCCTTTGTTGTGATCACTGCTTCCTTAAAACACTATGGTATAGTGTTACAAGATATATAATGAGAGTTATGAAAGGCACACATTTTTAAAGATTTGCAATATACATTGTGGACTGTATATGTTTAAAAACAATTGACCTGAGGATGAAGTTGCCAAGACTACGTTAGGTAACCCTTTCTGAGACTCTGTGTCACACCATTGAATTCCTATTTATTTTTATTCTTAATAAGAATTTTTTCTCTGGGATTAAATATTAAGCATTAATATCAAGTGTGTATAAAGAAAAATGTCATTTTACTGTGTTTCCCAGCAGTGCTTTACATTGTCTGCCTTTATGCTACCTCACAGTGTGTCGTTACACAGACGCTCAAGGTCTCTGTATTTGCCACTTTTATAGCCTCATATTTTAGATTAAAAATTCTAGTCAAGATAATTCTGGCAAGAACTTTTTCTTATGCCCACTAATACTATTATTCTATAAAAAAAGAGCTCAAGCTTAAATAAGACAAGATGTTGCCTCTTTGGCATATAAACAGATGAAAAAGATAATGCATTTTGATTTTCGTTGGGAAGATGAGAAAAGAGAAAGACTGTGACAGAGGATACTTTGCAGTCCTGTCACAAATACTGTGCAAGAATTGCACATGAGTTTTCATACTGCCTACAACTAATATTTAGGTGTTTGGAAATCTTTTTGAGCAGTTCAGTGTAAAACAGAACAAGAATAAGACTAAAAGCTATACCAGATTTCTGATTATTATTGTTATTATACTCTCAATAATCTTCAGCTCAACTTCAGCCCTCTTGATCTGTGGCAGCCAAAGTAGAAAACAGTGAAGTATAACTTCATTTCTTTGAGATTAGGTTACAGAGGAATAAACTACTGATAAAACCATGAAGAACCAACGTCACATGAAATATTTATCATGTATGTAACTTTGATGTAGACATTAGTGGGATTTAGTGTGTTTCTACTACATACAATACTTGTTTCCTCCACAATACTTGTTGCCTTAACTGTTCCTGAATTTTTGCAGAGCCTCCCAATTTCTTCTCTTTTGAATTTGAAATGACAATGCAATACCCTGAAAAGAAGTAGGGGCAAATTGGAAACAACTTACTGAAATTGTTTTGAAAATACAGAAAAGTAACACAGAAAGTTCTCAGTCCAAGAAAGAGACATTCTCCTCACTTCATTTAAAAGAGCTATGCTTAAGAAACTTGCTCTGAGTGTGTCAGGCACTGATTTTCTGCTCCAATAAACATTTACTTACATAACATGGAAGAGCTGAAGTCAGGGAAAATGAGAATCCCACTTTACCGTAAACTTGGTCATGGTGGTAGAATGCCCATTTCAAATAGCTCCTGATACAAGCCCCTAACTGAAATCAGGTGAGCTTAGATTGGAGGTACCACAGGTGAAATGACTCATTTCTCAACTCTCCTGCCTACCTGTCCCACTACCCACATTGCAAAAAATTCTTCCTCATATCCAAAGTATATCTACCCTTTTTCAGCTTAAAAACACTGCCCTTTGTCCTGTCGCTACAGACCCTGGTAAAAAGTTTTTCTCCTTCTTTCTTATACACACCTTTATATATTGAAAGGTTGCAATAAGGTCTCCTTGGAGTCTTCTCTTCTTGACTAAACAACCCCAACTCTCTCAGCCTTTCCTTCACAGGAGAGGTGCTCCAGCCCACTGACTGCTTTCATGGCCCTCCTCTGGACCTGCTCTAACAGAATGATATATTTCATGTACTGGGGGCCCCAGAAGTGGAAACAATACTCCAGATGGGGCTTCATGAGAGCAGAGTAGAGCACAATAATCACCTCCCTATCGTGCCAGCAGTGTGCCCAGGTGGCCCAGAAGGCCAATGGCATCCTGGCTTGTATCAGGAATAGTGTGGCCAGCAGGAGCAGGGATGTGATTCTCTCCCTGTACTCAGCACTGGTGAGGCCTCACCTCGAGTAGTGTGTGAAGTTCTGGGCCACTCATTTCAAGAAGGAAGCTGAGGTGCTGGAGTGGGTCCAGAGGAGCAATGAGGCTGGTGAAGGGACTAGAGGGAAAGTCTTATGAGGAGAGGCTGAGGATGCTGGGGTTGTTTAGCCTGGAGAAGAGGAGACTCAGGGGGGACCTCATCACTCTCTTCAACTACCTGAAGGGAGGTTGTAGTCAGGTGGGGGCTGGGCTCTTTTTCCAGGCAACCAGTGACAGGACAAGAGGGCACAGCCTGAAGCTGCTCCAGGGGAGGTTTAGGTTGGATATTAGGAAGCACTTCCTCATGGAGAGGGTGATTAGACATTGGAATGGACTGCCCAGGGAAGTGGAGGAGGCACCGTCCCTGGATGTGTTCAAGGCAAGGCTGGATGTGGCACTTAGTGCCATGGTCTAGATGGTGTGGTGGTGTTGGTCATAGGCTGGACTTGATGATCTAAAGGTCTTTTCCAGCCTTGGTGATTCTGTGATTCTGTGACCATGCTGACAGTGCTTCTTTTTATGCAGCTCAGGATACAAAAAGTTTTGATGTAAAGGTGATGGTAAACAGGGATTTTAGAAGATTTCTGTGCTTCCACTCACAGTAAGAACAGGAAAAAACAAATCTCTGGGACCACTATATCATAAGAACCAGAGAAACAGTCAACAGCCTATGCAAAAGTGGTCCTGATAACATTTGTTGTAGTTTACAGTTGAGTTTATAGGTTAGATACAATTCATGTCACTCATTTTAAGCTACCTACACGTCAGGCTTATTTTTAGTTTCACAAGGATTTAAAGTATGCTCACGTTAACAGCTTGCAAACAGTAAATGAAACAAACACGAAAAAGTAGCAAATGGAAACAAATCAGCACTGGAAACAAAACTAAGAGGTATCATGATCACAGGGAATGATGATGTTCTAGATAAAATCCTTCTTCTACAAGCATGAAAGCAATGGATAAGGAGGACTAGCATCTGTATGAAGACAACAAGGGATAAAGACAGGAAAATTAAGGCAAATATGAAAAGGGTAAGTCAGCAATGTGTCATTATCTGGAAGAATACCTAAAAGGCTGGGAAATATATTTATCTAGGACTTCAATTTCAGGCATCTATATCTATATGCATCTCTACTGCAGTTAAAAGAGATTCTTCAAAGCTGCTTTCAAGTGTGGGCTCCATGTTCAAATTGGTGAATTTTGAAATTTGCCCCCAGTGTTGATGCAGAACAGAGAAGCCTGCAGGCCCAGTCATCTAATACACTGCTGGCATGGTTATCAGGTGATTAGTATCTGTGCAAGGAATGCTTTCAAGTGGAAGTCAGGTCCCCCATGTTACTTGGAAGTTGATCCAAGATAATGATATTTTAGCAACATGCACCTTTTAAGAGTATAGAGGAACACTGGCTTCACACCCACAAAAAAAATCAGCAGCTTAAAAAGGATTTCCAGTTGTTGAGAAATCAAATATCCTCATGTAATTTTGAATGTATTGAAAATACTTAACTAGGGATGGGATTGTACACCAGCTGTCATTCCAGAAAGCACAATATTAAAAGTAAGCCCCGGTACAAGGTGTAAGGCAATTAATTAGTACAAACAAAAATTAATGCCATCATAATTACACAGATAATAAATACAAAACAAAAGGTTTCAAACTATGAGAATCAAGACAGGAAGCAGGTGACCTGAAATGCAAACGTATTTGTCGTGGTACACATTATGTAGAAAACAATATTCAGAAAGAAAAAGGTCCATCTTTAGGCAGGAAAGCACAATGTGTGTGCAAGAGAATGACTTTATCCTCTAAAGTCATACTGTCTCAAGAAGGAAAAAGTAAGTAATTATCACCAAGGCTGTAAAGATTTCTAGAAAACTGAAGGGTGACTTTACAAGACTAAGGAATGCTGAGGATGAAGTTTTCCAGAAAAATGCCAATGATTCTGTTTCTATGTTTGCAACTATGCTGTTAGACCAATGACTAAATTCCAATGCCACTGTTTTATGGAGCCAGGTGCAACTTAATGTGAAGAACATGAACAAACAGCAACATTGGACTGTAGAAGTGAGGCCAAGTGTTGCTCATCTGCAATACACCCATTCAGCAGCCAATGGACGAACACAAACTCTTGATAAGAAGCCCATGAACCAATAGACAAGAGAACCAACAAAATGGTATACCTAGAGGCAAGATGAAGCTAGAAATAGTTCCTCACAGTCTGTAAAACTATGGGAACACAGAATGTCTTTAATATTGTTGTAACTAACAAAGATAGATGTAACTGCCTACAAAAAAGGCATGATTTCAATCCTTGACATTTTCAGCACAGCTGTCTAGAAGTGGTGAGAAATCACAGAATCATCAAATCCTAGAATGGTTTGGTTGGAAGGGACCTTAACTATCATCTAGTTCTAACCCTCCTGCCATGGACAGGGGCACTGCAGCAGGACACTCCATCTCTCAATATGCCTGCCTCAGTTTCCCTGCATGATTCAATTGCTTTTTGTCTCTCAATTTTATAGGTCCAGGCCTGGAGTGGAAAGATTCCTATGGGAAAGGAAAGGGCCTATGAATCTCTGAGCTGGTAACAACATTGAAAGTGCAAACAGAGGCCAAGTTGATGTTCATAACACCAGCTGCTCTCTAGTATTGAAGAACACGGAGCGCAGCCCAGCCACAACTAGGCCCAAAAAAGAGAGAAAATAAGAATGAAAAGATAAACAAAAGAGTTTTCTCGGGGTGATAAAAGGGCCTTGGTTTTTCCACTGTTTTATTTTTATTCTTTAATAAGAGATTTTGGAAGTACAGTCACATAGTTAAATGACAGCAGTCAGTCCACTTTATTCTATAAAAGCCTGGTCCCATCTTTGATAAGGGTCACTCCCATACACTTTTCCAGGAGATGTGTTGGACCTTCTCCTCTCCAGTGGGGACATCTGCCAGGGAGAACAATTCTCAAGAATTAAGGACCGGGACAAAGGGACACCCAGCTGCGGCCGTGCGAGGGTGAGAGGTTTTAACTCCACTGTTGTCTTTGCTAGTTAATTTGACATTAAGCAATATTTCATTGTTAAGTTTTAAATTTTAGGATTAAGATTTTAGGATCCTTTTAAAGTCAGTAATTACTGTTCCAGATCTAGTAGAAGACTCATTAATAAGTAAGCTGCTAGAATTTAAATTATTAACCTTTATTGATTGATTTGACAATTAGTAGCACATTTTATTGTTAAGATACCTTCTGCATTATAACTTCAACATTCTGTTCCCACCTCCCAGTTTCCCCACAATGTGATTGTGCTTGTGCCTTTTACTTTAAACAGTTAAGACCCCAGTGCTGTTTGCAATAAATCCTGTTCTGTGCATAGACATCTTGTCTGGTATCTCGCCCCGTTCAGAATAGACACCTCCCACTAGACCAGGTTGCTACAAGCCCCATCCAGCCTGGCCTTAAACACTTCCAGAGATGGGACATCCACAACTTACCTGGGCAATCTGTTCCAGTGTCTCACCACCTTCACAGGAAAGATTTTTTTTGCTAAAATCTAATCTAAATCTACCCTCTTTCAGGTTAAAAACATTCCCCCTCATTCTATCACTACATGCCCTTATAAAATCCTTCAAGCAAATTGTTAAGCACTCAAAACATAGATATTTTAAAGAAAAAAGAAATCATTAGTATGACCACAAACCTAAAATGCTACTATTCTGCAAATTAGTTGGAGTGAAAGTGTAATTTTCAGTAGCAAATTAGGAAAAATATTGATCTAAAACTAGCAGGCCAAAGCTGTTGCTAGTAGATACCTGATACGCTCAGAAAATGCATCTGGAATAACTGCACAATTTAAGTTACACTCCTATCTCAGAGTCATTAGAAAATGACTATAAAAAAACACTACCAAGTGCACCTTGGGTATCACTTGGCTTTGTGCAGGAGAAATGTAAAAGGAAATGTATAGCAAGAACTACGAGGATACCACCAAACATTTTAAAGACATAAATAACTGTAATTCCCACTAATAACATCATAGACATGAAACCCTTTGAAGACTACCAAGTTAAAAGGATTGTGATGGTTAAGTATTGCAGTGTCAATATGGTTCACATCATCTACTTCCCAGTGACCTGTAGTTCCAAAAACTTATCAAGCACTTGAAAAAGACACAGAAAAAGCAGTAGTTATAAGACAATTAAAGAAACTGTAAGGAGCCTGGATATACAACAAAAGTTTTAGTCTGCAGGAGGCAACTGGAAGTCAATCTTTATGTGACTGGTTAATAGCTAAAGTTCTAGCCACGTGGTAAATAAAGTATTTATTTAAGTTTTCTGGCATTAGTCTTGATGCGATACTAATTTTCACTTTCTTTTGCAGAAATATATATATTCCAACTGGAGGAGCAGCTGATGGTAGCAGGGAGGTTTGTTTGGGGTTTTTTTTTTGTGAGCCATATTTTCAGAGACTTGAGAAATTTTCCAGAACCTGCTCCAGGCTACTCTATTGATATGTCCAATTCCTCAGAGGTTGTAAGAAGGGATTAACTGTTGGATGATATCCACATCAGAGACCATGAACACTTGAAGGTTTTGCAGCATAATAATCTGTGGAAATGTCATCTGAAAAGCTGAGATAATGTCTGAAATTTGCCAATGGGCAAGAATACTGTGTCTGGGGATGTAAGAAGATAGGCTTGAGCTTGATTATAAGAATTCAAGAAAGATGGAATTGAATCTGAATAGAGAGACTTGTGGATCTTTGGATTAATTCTCACAGGAGATAAGCACTTGCTGACCTTCAGTTCCTCAGTGCTCTTCCGCCCAGACTTCTAGTGCACTTGAATGTTTGTTTCTTGACCTTGAGCCCTAGCAAAGCAAAGAGGTTTAGAAATACTTGAATTGGGTCTGTTGTTATGATCTTTTAATGAATAATTTTTTTGGCAAGGTTAGTGAAAATCTGGACACTATTCTTGAACTGTTAGTATTCCAAGGTACAGAGGAAAAATCAGTGATTCTGTGAGAAGAGCAAATGTGTTCTCAGGGGCAGGTTCTTATCTGCAGGACAAATATTGTGGTGAGCTGCAGTCAAGTATCTTGCAAGTCAAGAACTACAGAAGGCTATTAAGGAAAATACAATGTTGATTTTCTTTTCCATGTAGTCTGGAACCATAGAGAACTGTGGTCAGAAGAAAATTCAGACGTGTAATATCTTAGCTACACTTTCTTTGGTTTGGGGCTCTGAGTCCCTAGAAGGGTATCAGTGTAGCTCTGTGCTCAGTCAAACTAAGGCCAAAAAGCTACATCAGGAATTAGAAGCAGCGTGGCACCCGGATGCCTCTAACCACACAGTCTTGTCAATCTGTAGCTTTCTTGAATCAATATATCTGAAACAGGGTGTAGCACAACAACTGAGGACTTTTCACAGAGGATTGAGGCATAGGTTAGATCATATTTATGTCTCTATATGTGTTCTAATATAATATTTACTATTATTTTACAATTGTATACCATCAACTCCAGTATGATATGTAGTCTGTAATAACTCCTAAGCTTGTTTTCTGAAGAGCTACCTAACCTGTTCTTCTTCCTCTTACATCTGCACAGATAATATTTTTTCCCCTAAATGGAGCAGTTTGCTCATACCTTTAACACTTTTTGCAAGCAGAGGTTTCCTGTATTCCAAGTACCAACATTTCTCTCTTTCAATCTGTCATTAAGACAATTTTTTCCCCATCTGAGAAACAGCAACTTCAGGAGTGTTGGGAACTCAGTCATTTTAACATGGTAACGTGCAGAATAATGTACCTTACAGTTTAAGATATTCAGAGGTTTTGGATCCTTTTTCTTTTGCTATTAATTTAGCTGGATGAACTATTTTTCTCTCTTTGTATTGATGTTTCTGAAAAAGAATCTGAAGAAAAATGAGACCTGAAAAGTCTCCACTCTTTTTGCTATGGGGAGGATGCATTCAATTATGTTTCAGGAGGTTTCTAGTAGTGGGGACTACTTATCCTGCCCACCCTCTTCAAGGGACTTGATAAGTATCTGTTCTGGGAGAATACAGGGTGTCCAAAAGTTAGAATAACATGGGTTACATACCATATACTCCACACAATTATGCATTTCAAGGAAAATCATCTTTCCGATACTCTGAGCAGTTTGTGTCTGCTTGCAGTTGCAGAAAAGCCTTCCTCTTAGTCGTCAAAGCTACATTCTCTGGAGTTTCCTGCATCTCTCCCTAAGTTAATTCTTAAATATTCTGCAGGCTCAGTGTCATAATTTGTTTTCAGGGGATTAGAAACCTGCTCCTGCTTCTGCTTCCTGGGAGCTCTTTCTGATCCAGTGTGTGTAGGCAGCGTAAGACAAACAGGTGGTCTCCCCTCCTGCTCAGCCACATCCTCTTTAATGCTCTGTACCATACCCTGTACACACAGCAAACTATGCTCAAATAAACCAATCCATAGCATTTCTCACTCAGAGGCTGATGTCCTTAACATGATATTTTGGTGACTCAGAAGTTAGTAGGTTATTTCTTAACCAATTAATAAATTTGGCTTAGAGAGCACTGGTAACAAGGAGGCAGATACTCTGATCTATTTGATTCTGTATGACAGACACCTCAAAGAAATACTCTACCCTCCAGAGACCTGCCAACTTTTTTCTATGTTTTGTATGTTGTCAGGGCTGCCTGACAGGCAAGGAGAGTCAGAATACGTTTAGGTCATCAGTCCCACCACACTACAGACATAAGGCATGTGAAGAGACATCTCAGCTCTCTCAAATTCTGAGCACTTCAGCATGAGCCTGGCAGCTGGAATTCTATTAAAAACCAGAGATGTCTAGGGAATGTCACTGCTCCTAGGGGAAAAAAAAAAAAGACTTAAGAAAAAAAAAAAATCTGCTAGGTGCCTCCATTGACCTTGTGTATATTCTGCTATAGCTTCAAAAGGTACATGAGTCAGACAACCTGTCTGACAGTGATGGGATCTGCAAGATGTTTTAACCTAAATTCTTCCCTTTACTAAGCTCTTCCCTCCAGTTATGACTTGGCCAGGCAGCACAGTTATAAAAGCACTAACTTGCATGCACAAAAGCTGCTAAGAAGTGTTTAAAATATTTTTCTGACACTTGAACACACCCCAATTTTTTATGCTCATGTGTTGCCAGGATCTCAGTGATGTTCTTATAGCCTATGCAGAAGAGGAAAATCCCTTGTCATATCTTTTTTCTCTAAAAGCATTTAAGAGTTAATTACCTATGCACAAACTTTGTAGTGAAGTGACTGAAGTGTGGCTGCAGTTCTTATCCTGGGGAATGAGTTAAGACCTTCAGATTATGTTGTCATTCAAATTAATTTCCTCTAAATATGAGCAAAAACCTTAATCTTTAAAATCACATCTCCAATATTGGGGATATAACTCAAATATTTCTGGTGTATTTGATGTTGCTTGCAACAAAAAACTTGAACATTAATACGAACTCTCACAGTATGGGTTGTGTATTGGGCACAGTCATTGCAGGTGTGAAGTATTTTGAAAATGTATGTACTTTTTATGTTGGCTTCCTGAATTATCTTTATTTTTCAGGGCTGCTACCAGGCACTGCAAAATGTTTGAGAGTGATGTCCATTACAGAGAAATATCACTTGTATAGGTTAATGCTTGAAGCAAATGCAGTGAGGGAAATGTATTTTCAGGTCACTGCATGCAGTCAATGGTGCTGAATCTCATTTCAAGTGACTGAGATACTACTTGTAAATCCTGCAGCAGAAGCTAGTAATTTGTCCAATGTAAATAAGTTCATTAATGGATTTTAACACTTTTTGAGTGCACAGAGAATAAAAGGCTTTATTTGGAGAGATTTATGCAGCTAATGATACTTTTGGTGCTCAGCTCAAAGTTTTGCCTCATAGCCCTGTGTTTAGAACCTAAAATTTTGACTCTGGTTAAGAAAAACAACAGAAAGTGTTTTCAAGGATAAAGAAAGTTTCTGTTCATGTGACTTCTGACACATTAAGGCTTGCTCTTGCTAACAGGATTTTGCTTTTCCCATTCTTCTACTGATTATTATTATTTTTTTAAATTGATCTAAATTTTCAGGACCCTGCAGACAGCAGTTAATGGCCCTGAGCAGCCTCACCTGGGACCCCCACCCATGTCCAGAACCCTGTTTCAGCTCAATCCAGGGACATCAATCCCTGCCCCAGCGATGCCATAGGATGCAGCTTCCAAGCTCTGTCAAAGCCCTTGCACCTCAACTTGGGTCTTACTGAGCTGGGCTGGACCTCTGTGCTGATGTCCCAGCCTGGCCTCAGCCTCTCTCTGTCCCTCTTCTCAGGCAGATGCCCAATGCACTGGGTTTGGGGATGACCCCACCTGCCCCCCAGATTGCCCTGCTCCCTGGTGGTGGGATCACCCCTGCCCTGTGGGTCCCTGTGAGGACCCTCTGCTGCCCTCAGTGTTCATTCCGAGGGAGCCACTGGCCCCACTGCACCCTGACATCCATTATTTCATAACTAAAATTGGAGGCTGAGATATTAATTTTAACTGCAGACCAAACAAATACCCATCCCTTACACAGTTCTGTGCTGCTATAAATCTTAATATCTGTCTCTGTAAAAGAAGGCTTTGGTAAGCTGAATGTTTTAAGATACAAACTATGGAGTAGATTGATAAGAGAAATATAGCTTTGAAATTTCTTAGCAGTTAGGAAAGTGATACTTGAGTTAACAAGTGTTTTATTGGTCTTTCATTCAAATGATTTCTATGAGACATTAGCCTGGCCATTTTCTAAGAGATTTTGAAAGTAAATCTTATTGTGTATTTGCTATTCAAACAAAAAGATCTCTGCTTTGACTCGGTGAAAACTTTCCAGTTGATAAAACCTTTCTGGACATTTACCCACATTCATTCAATCATCCGGAGCCATCATTTTCACCAGTAAGATAGGGAAAAGTGAATTCCTATTAAACTTATAAAAATGTATTATTGCTTTCAGAAACCATTTGTAGTACAGTTCTGTATTATTGTCACTCTTTAAGAGTATTGTTACTCCTTAGAGAAAAGAGCAGAGCACTTTATTTACAGTTGCTTGCAAGCCTGGAACCAATTGAAGCCCTGCCTTTTCAATACCAGTTGAAGGGGTGCTGAGCATTCCACAATTTATAGCCCTGCAACACTGAATCTTCCAGGGAGGCCAAACATAAGAGGAGGGATTTTCCATTTCCATCCTTCAGGACCTGTTTGTATTTGCATTTGTTTCTAGATGCTTTTGGAAAGCAGGAATACATAAAATGCTATGTTTTTAGGGAGGAATATTTAATAGGTAAATAAACAGCTTTGGGTTTGTGTCCATTCACAGCATCACTATTTTTAACATGAAGGACTGGTACTAATCCTTTCATCTTTCATCCTGGGGCTACTTTTTAATTCTAAGTCCACTCTGTGCAGAGGGGATCCTTGAAGAGTGTGGATCCTGGCCTGTAGCATGTATCTGTATAGCCCTGGAGACTTTCAGTGGTTGGGTTCAGTATTGGGATGCCCAAGACCATCCTCGCAACCCTCCCTGAAGCCACATTGCCAAGACTTCTTCTATTGCAGACAATGTAATAAATCCCATAACATATTGTCAGCTTCCAGAGGATTAGATTTTTATTTTGGGAATTCTGCAAGGTTTGAGATAGTGTCAAAGTATTTTTGCACTTATGAAATAGTCTTTCACGTCTGAGGATCTCAGTGTGCCACAAAGACATTAACTGAAGACAAATGTATGATTTAAATAAGCCTAAATGCATTTAAACTTAACACAATTAAATTTTTGACTAGAGTTAGTCTTGTTACAGAATGATATCAAGCCTGTTTCACATAATATCTTTTTCATTAAGTGTATTGACCAGTTTATATAATATTTTCATTCTTTCTGGAAGTAGTCTAATACTTTTCATGTTAATTATTTCTCCTTATATGTTGAACCACCTTCTGGAAAATGATCTCCAATCTGGAAAAGCAGAGGCTCCAAAAAAGATCACTGAACATCCTTGACTGAAACTGAGCAAGTGATATTTGACAAACATCCAACATGATCTTTCATCTAGAAGGACTGCCTTAAGAAGGAAGAAATAATATTTGATGAGACTGTTAAAGCAACACAGTGTCTCATTTTGGTATTGATAGCGTACAAAGACTTTTTATAGGTGTTCAAATCTTGCAGTATATTAAAATATCTAATAAAAATCTTGGAGTATATTAAAATAGCTAATAAAAATCTGGGTGTAAATTAAAATATCTAATACAGCTTATTGTCTGCCATGCAGCTTGAGCTCTTCAGTTTATTGCACAATTGCTGCTTGAAAATGTTACTTGAATTTAGTATTTAAGTAACTGTAGAAGCTTATCTGATACCAGAAGATATATATATATATATATATATATATTTCATCTAAAGGACTACATACAATATCCAATAGCTAATAGCCAAGGTCAGAGAAGTTCAAATTTAGGGTGGAAGACATTGTTTCCCAGGTAAGCATGTAACACAATAGGCATCACCATGCAAAAAGTCAGAGCCCTGTGTGTGCAACTAGCAGGACTACATGTGTCAGATAGCTCCCTGGTAGAGCAGAATAGTTGACATTGGACTCCGTGCCATAATAAAATGACTAATTTAAAGCCTGTATTTAGATATATTTCAAGGAAGACATATAACACAATAACATTTTAAAAATAGTTTGGGTGCAACGGCTTTGACAGAACTTCAGAAATCCAGAAGTTAGATGTGTAAGTTTCAGGTAGTTACTTCAAGCTCACTTTGTAGTCAACAGAGAGAAACAGGAATGGATTGTGAGAGAGACTTACTTCTATATGCCCAGCCAAGAATAAAATTGAATAACATTTAATTTTGGCAATCCCAAGCAAAAATACAGACTGGGTGGAGAATGGATTGAAAACAGTCCTGAGGAGAAGGACTTGGGGGTGATTGTGGATGAGAAGCTCAACACGAGCCAGCAACGTGTGCTTGCAGCTCAGAAAGCCACCTGTGTCCTGGGCTGCATCAAAAGAAGCGTGGCCAGTAGGTCAAAGGAGGTGATTCTCCCCCTTTACATGGCTCTCATGAGACCCCACCTGGAGTACTGTATGCAATTCTGGAGCCCCCAACATAAGAAGGACATGGGGCTCCTGGAGAAAATCCAGAGGAGGGCCATGAAGATGATTCAAGGTCTGGAGCACCTCTCCTATAAAGGCAGGATGTGAGAGTTAGGGCTGTTCAGCCTGGAGAATAGAAGGCTCCAGGGAGACCTTAGAGCACCTTCCAGCACTTGAAGGGGCTACAGAAAAGTTGGGGAGGGGCTTTTTACAAGGGCTTGTAGAAAGTGGACAAGGTGTAATGGATCAAATCCAGGGGATTTGAGGATGGTGAGAGACTGGCACATGTTGCCCGGGGAAGTTGTAGCTGCCTCATCCCTGGAAGTGTTCAAAGCCAGATTGGATGGGGCTTGGAGCAACCTGATCTAGTGGGAGGTGTCCCTGCCCATGCAGGAGGGGTTGGAACTAGATGATCTTTAAGGTCCCTTCCAGCTCAAACCATTCTATGACTCTATGATTCTATGAACATTTGTTTCTCAGGGTGGCAGGGGTGCTTTTGGTGACCAGCTGGGAAGTATGATGCTAACTCTAAAATGATTATACGAGGATATATAACTAGATATCTGACTCTTTTGGTTTTTATACACTTTCAAAAATTAGTTCTTTTTATTATCTTATGGAAATAGTTTTTGGCATGCAAAGAAGTGAGATGATATTTTATTTATAACAATCTTAAACTGCCTTTTTTCTTAGTTCATCAAGTTCTGGTGTTTGGGATTTTTTTTGTGTTTATTTGAGCATTTCTTAAAAATTTAAGTCCTTGCTACATATAAAAATTTTGCAAACAGTGTCTCTTACTGTAGCACCAGATGTCATCACCTATGTCTTACACTTCAGTAATTGATTGGATATTTGACAAAAAGATAAAACTTATGTACAGATATTTATAAAATGTACTTTATAAATTCGATAGAAGCTATGGGGAATATTAGACACTTATTCATCTTTTTGGAGCAGGCTTGAGAATATACATATTTGGCAAGCTTCAGAGTAATCTGAGAAGAGGAAATCATACAATGCTATCTTGTTTCTTTCCATTTCTAGTTTCTTATGATCTGGGAGATGAGGCTCTTGTTACCAACTGAACCTACTGTTATGTGAAATTTAGTCAGTGTTTTGTTATAGAACAAACTTGTAGCCTTGTAGGATGGTTTTTTATTTCAATTTTTTTTTCCATTTCATGCTAGTAATAGTTGCGTGTAAGCTTTTAAAATGAGCAAACCTTCAACTGATACAGTCATTTTGGAAAGCAGAATACTTTGTTTACATCAAAGCACATTCATATAAGACTAGAAAATTAGATCACTGCACAGCAGGTCTTCATCAGTAACCTAGTTCTAAAATACCTCAGTCAGAAATTGTCTTGGGATACGTGGATATTTCTCAGGCATTGTACAGTCATGGAAAAAAATATTTAAGTGGTGCTGGGAGCAAACTGGAGTTTAGGACTCCTCTCTCCTAAACTTCTGTTGCCTCCTTGCTCCAGGCACATATGTCAGAGAAAATGATTAATGCTTGATGCAATAAATTTGCATAACACATCAAATTTAAATGACACATGGAAATAATTCTCTAACTGCTGGATACAGAACGATGCCTGTTCTTGTCCCAGTGAATTTTGCCTTGTTTGTATCTTTCAACAAGAAAGATGGACAATACTAAACTTTGTGATTATGGCCATTGCTTAGGAGGTGGAGGTTATGGTTTTGCTTTTCCTCAGGGTTGTGGAGGGATATGAACTTGTCACCCCAGCACCTTCCCTAATAATTTATTGTAACATTTTGCCACAATAAAAGATTTCTAGAACTTACATGATACTGAAATTTTACTGTATTTAATCATTGTCAGTGTTCTCATTTTGAGGCTAGTCCACAACCAGACATGAACACTGCATTTTCGTATAAGTTTTTCCATACATACACATACATATTTATATGAATATGTGTATATTAGTGTAGAGTTATCATAGAATCCTAGAAGGATTCAGCTTAGAAGTGACCTTGAAGATCATCTAGTTCCAACCCCCCTGCCATGGGCAGGGACACCTCCCACTAGACCAGGTTGCTCCAAGCCCTGTCCAACCTGGCCTTGAACACTTCCAGGGATGGGGCTTCCACAACTTCCCTGGGCAACCTGTTCCAGTGTCTCACCACCCTCACATGAAATAATTTCCTCCTAATGTCTAACCTAAATCTCCACTCTTCCAGTTTAAAGCCATTAACTCTTGTCCCATCACTCCCTGCACTTGTTTAAAGCCCCTCCCCAACTTTCCTGTAGCCCCTTCAGGTACTGGAAGGTGCTCTAAGGTCTCCCTGGAGCCTTCTCTTCTCTAGGCTGAACAACCCCAACTCTGTCTTCAGAGCAGAGGTGCTTCAGCCCTCTGACCATCTTTGTGGCCCTCCTCTAGACTCCAACAGCTCCATACAGTTATGCAATAAAAGCTTCATAATAGATTTCATATTATTTTCTACATAATTTTGTTTGCCACTATGTATTTACTCACCATTTTTTGAAAAGCTACTAAGTGTTAAAGAAAAAATTTTGGTACTCTGATCACAATAACAAAAAGAACTTCTGGAATTAAAAAAAACCCACAACTTACACATTGGGGAAGTTATATGAAAACCCCAAAGACTGATTTCATTTACTGTCAGTTTGACTACATCTGCAGTGAATTTTCTCTGAAAGAAACTTACACTTTCTATATTCTATGTCCCTTTACAATCCCTCACATTACCTTTAGCTTTGATTAACTTAAATTTGTATATCCTATGTGTGCTTTTTTCTTCCCTGTTTCTCATTCCTTTTCCCCAAAGATAGATAATGAACATAAAATTAATTCGCATACAGCCTGAAAACATTGATAGTCTTATTGAGCTTTTGTATTAAAAAGATAAAGCTTTAAAATAAGTTTTTAATACAGAGACAAACACAAATAATGGATTCCGATATGCATCAGTTGCTTATTCAAAATACTTCTAGGAAATTACTTATAAAAATGTCATTATTGTTGTAATGTGAAACCATAATCTTCTACATTGATAAACAGTTAAAAGTCAGTGCAAACTAAGAAATCCATAAATAAAATGATTTTAAAAAGGTCCTTTTGTTTATTCATGTGAATATCCTTTCTGTGTAGGAACTCGGGGAATTCCGTAAGGACCATAAATTTAATTCAAGTATTTCTTGCTTTTCCTTTAAAAATCTTATATTGAAATGCTCATGTGTGTTCCCTTCTCCTAGTGAATCCACTAAGATTCTAAACTTTTCCTAAAGGCCCAATACCTTCCCATCTACCCTGTAAATTACAACTCCCTTGTAATGAGTTAGTGTTATAATGAAGACTCACTGGTAATGCAGTGTATTTTAATAGACAAATTACTCTAAATTAAGCTCTAACCATCTGTTCCATTCTCATTTATGACTCTAAAAAGAACATATTTTAAAATTATATCATTTAAAAATAATGTAAATGATTGAAGTCTGCAGTAAGGCCTCAGCTTATTTGTTCATTCAGTGTAGCATACTTATGGTAATAGTGATGTTTCTTCCTTGCTCCAGGCATATATGAAGGAGAAAGTGGTTAATGCTTGATACAATAAATTTGCAGTTATTATGACGCATTAAGTATGTCAAAAAAGATATTTTACTCCTAGAGAGTTACACTGAATGTAAATCTCTGTATTGGAGCATCCTGATGGGATACCTGGAGGCAAAGCTTTAGCTAATTCTACAAGTTGTAGGGGGTTAAGGATATCAGAGGCATTAAATGCTGACAACTGTAGTTGTAATATGCTGGGGAAATGGAGCTATTCCATATCACTTTCTGTATTTGTTAACAGTTATGCCACCACCAGGGATCTCACTAGGATTTATAGAGAAAGAACATGCTGATAGCTATTTAGAGGGAAAACAGTAATTTTAATTTTTTTTTTCTCCTGCAGATGCATTCAGTAGTAAATTATGGTACAGATTGATAGAGCAGCAAGAAAGAGAACAGAAAAAACATGGTGTTCTTAAAGGATGCAACTGAAAGTCCAAGTAAATCCTTTGTTCTCACATTGCCTCTCTGCCCTGTCTGTGCCCCCCCGTGTTTTAAAGATAATGTGTTAAATACCTATACTGATCTCATAAGTGAGATAACTTATTTACTGTTGATTTTGACTTCAAAATAAGCACCAGCAGCCTAAGAATATTTATCTCTGACTTTGTGTGACGGTTGCATTTGGTTGGGAGGCCACCTGTGGAAGTGGCTGGGACAAGTATTATTACCATTCAGAGACATTTTTGCCTGCAAGATTGGGCAGGTTTCTGACATGATTGAAACATAAAACAAGATCAGCTGAAACTGGGAGCTGAATCTGAGCATATTCAGTTAAAAGATGGCATCAGTCTCCCTGGTTTGCAGTTTAAGAAGCAGCAATTTTGCCTGGACTAAATAATCGGGCTGCCTCTAAAGACAGTGAGCAGCATGACAGGGTTGTGTCTGTGTGTTTTGAAACAGGATGAATTTCTTTTTGGAAGTGTCACTGTCTCTGGAGACAGGCAGTTTGACTGCAGCAGGCCAGATGCTACACTGTTAGGCAGCTCAAGTTAGACAAGAAGAATGCCAAAGTTAGCATTGACTCACGGCACTCCATTTAACATCTCCTTTTCAATCATTTATAGAATGACATTGAGGATTATAAAGGGAACATCTGCTGGTGGCTTTAGGAGGTATTAAGTTTGGAATGACTAGTCATATAATTAACAGAAATATGGTTTGTTTGGCAGAATAGGAAAAACACTGTAGAGATACTGATGATAATTGTGAAGGCCAGTAATAGAAATCAAAATGTATCACTTTAGTACATTACATGTCTGAGTCTTTCATTCCAAAGTGCCTCTTAAAACCAGATGCTCCTTCTGCAATATTTACTGTGTGTTTATAATGGATGGAAAAAGGAGATATTATATCTTTTGTTATCACTAAGCACCAAGGTAAAAGCAAGCAACGGTTTCAGAGTTTTAATTATATACAAAATAATTATGTTAATTCCTGTATAAAAGTATTTGCCTTTTGGAGTTTTTCTAGAAGGCAGCATTTTAAAATTGACCGTCTTTTTTTCATTTGTTAGGAGATACAAATTTTCAAGTATGCCTTCTTTTTCAACGTCATAAATATTAGGAACATAATTCAGATCTCTGTTTTGGCTGAGGGTGTATTGGAAGGATAATAATAGGATGCATGTGGCTAGTTTCCACACTGCAGCATAATGAAACAAACAAAGATGTTCCTTCTCTAGAATATTAATCACTACAATCACAAGATATATTAATACAGGATTTTACTCTATCTAAATAAACCTTATTGACCTTTTGCTATTTAAACTATTAACATTTATATTTCCAGAGTCTTTGGAATGTATTATTTTCCAGTTGTTTATTTATTGCTTAATATATGATTTCATTCCATCCAAATTTATAAACTAACCTTGTAACGCTGAGCACTCTCCAGTATACAGTTAAGAGCTGTGATTAAGGCTGTTTATCTGTGGTCAGTTCTTTTCAATTTTCCACCCTGGTGTTGGCAGTATTTTGTTTTGCCAGGCTTTTAACATTTATAGTTAAGGTGTTTTATTTAGGAAAAAATGCTGAGAAATTAATCTTGCATTTGGGAAAAGGAAGGCAGGAACCTTGTCTCCCTCACTTTTTAGAACTTCTCTATAGATTTTTCATTTATTTGTTTATTTTGGCCAGTTATTTTCACTTTGCAAATCAACTTTTTGGTCAGCCTCATAGAACTCCCACTTTTGGTGGATTTCTGCCTGTCTGGTACTGTTCCACTCATCCCAGGAGGACCGGATTCATGAGCAAAGGTGAGGAGTTGAAAGTTCATGATAAATTAATGCTCTTATATTATTCTGTAATTTATACTGTGGATATTACTGCTTTCTAGGTGGAGTCTTTTGGTATACATGTGTGCATATTCAAAAGAATTACATGGTGGATTTTTTCCTCTGTGGGAGCTGAACTTCTGCTCGTGTAGTCTTTATCACACAGGCTTTCCTGGTGAAAAGCAGACTTAGTCTCATTTTCTTCCTGTCTAAATTTTCCATTTGTATTTAGGAGGTGATAGTTTTGGGGCCATAGTGGCTATCACTGTTCTTTTCTGTGCCCTTTGAGAGCTCAAACTATGAAATGAAGCCAAAGCTGCAGCTGGAGAAGCAAACATGCACTTTTTAAATGGAAAACATCTTCCTGTTTTTCCCTAACCAATAGTAAAATTTTGCATAAGATGAACAATATTTTCTGTAAGTTAAGTTCTAGTTCTTCAGTTTTGTATGATTATTTGCAGTTGATAGGAATTGGATACAGATGCATCACCTTGATATAAAATGTTGGTACTATTTCATGTAATACTTTCATATAAACAAAACTTAGATTCAGTGTGCTGTTTTGTCAGCTTCATGTACTTCTTCAGTTTTGTTATTTCTAACATTTGTCCATTGAAGAGGTAATGATTTATTTTGTGTGGAAATTCCACAGTACCCTATTTTGCTTTGACAGCTGTATTTATTCCAGTGAGTTAATTAATAGGAATCCCAGTTGTTAAGATGATTTTCTGATGTGTTGACAAAACCCAAAGAAACAGCTGACTACTGCACACTTTGGTTTCAGGAGGAAAAAGTGATTTCTTTCCTTTTTACCCCTGCTCTTCAAGTATAGAATACAGGGATTGCCCATGGAAGAGAAGAATGAATCCAGGCAAACCTTTCAGTTTCATTTTAAAATACATTTTTTATAATATTTCCTTTTTAAGATTTGTCTGTATTGTTGCTAAATTAAAAAGAAAAACAGAACAGTTGAAGCAACAATAATTCCATTCTTTTCTTAGCTATCTGAACTACTTCCCACAGTGAATTAAGCAAAGTGATTGAAGTGATTAATTTTATTTCATAATCTCCTTTATACAGCAATCTATGATCTGAGATGCAGCAATCTCTAATCTAGCAGTAAAAGGCTTAACAAGATATTACTGTGGCCAAAAGCAGAAGTCAGAAACATTTAAACTGGTAATTAAATGCAACTTTTAAAAACAGGATGAATCTGACCTTATTTTTTGAGCGTCTCACTACACTGAGGGCAATTAAAACAGACCTTTCTCCTTCTCATGGGAAGTGACAAATTCATCATCATTTGGAATCTTGAAGTAAAAACTTGATGTCTTTGAAAAAACTGCTCTGTAACCCATTCCAAAATTAAACTGATAATGTTAATTTATGGTAAAAAGAAAAAAATAATAATTTCCAAGTATCAAATAGCAAGAAAGTCTTTGGTCCTTCTCATTCGGAAGTTAGATAACAGGTTTATAGTAGATTCTTCTGGTCTTAACAGTCTGGATCTACAAAAAGCTGTTCAAATCATATATGAGATGAGTGCAAGCAGGAGATAGAGCATTTTGAAATGAAGGGTGACATTAGGGAGCCAGTCTGGTTTAGCAATTAGTGCACGGATTCACCAGTCAGAAATTCTACATTCTATTCCCATATCTGACATTGATTAGCAAGTCACATTAGGACTTATTATCAAAAGTCAGATATGCAGCTGATCATCTAATTAAGATCATCATGGTATTAGCATAACTGCATTTGCAAATCATGCATGCAGAGCTTTAGCCTTTGTGTAACCTTGATCTGTGATACGAAAGCAATTTATGTTATGGATTGATTCAAACCTCTTATTTCATGATTTGAACAGCTCACAATTTTTAAGATATTTATCCTCATGAGATTCTGTCAAACAGGGTATTATTATTTATTTTAAGAAAGTGGAACTGCACCACAGTTTCTGATTGCTGATTTCCAAAAATACTTTGGTGTTTAAAGATGCAGATAACCGATTAATACAATTCCCAAAGATCACAACCTTTATACACAAGTCCTTTATACATTTCGTTGACATTTGAAGTGCCTAAATGACTTTAGAATTTGGTACTGCATTTTGTGAGGCTCAAAGTTCAGTTGGAAACTGTCTACATTAGAAAGTAGCTCAGATCAATATAAACAGATAAATAAAATGGAACAGTCTGTACTAAGGATCTGGCCTTCAGACATTTTGGGAGGCTTTAATGCTGGGCTAGTTCTAGTCATGCTGTGGACTGAATGCTTGCCACATATCACCTCCTACTCACTTTCATTCCAAAATCCAGTGTGTGTGGGGATCCAGGCCCAGTCCATAATATGAAGGAAGCATTATTAAATGGGAATGATCAGGAAACTTTCTTCAAAAGATTCCACCTTGGCTAAAATGTTGATGTGCTCTCATCCTGTGATTCTTAGAACCAAAACAACCTAAGAAATGTGTAAGCAATTGGATATCTCTCTACAAAGGTAAAGAATGGTTATTCCCTTGTTTCAAAAGTTAGTATTAGTAAGCAGATTTAGTAACCTGAAAAGTATGGTAAGATTGTTTTGAAGCAGCTCACTAAAAAACTGGACTGAAACAGTTAACACTAACTTGAGAAGGGATATACTTGATTTATGGAAGGTTAGGCAACTTAACAAAACAAAATACTTAGCACCTGTCCAACGTTGAAAATATTGCTGTATTCTGGGATTATTTTAGTAAACATTCTGAATCACTCTTGGCTGAGTTTAGGAGAGAAAGCAATAATTTTCCATCTACTGCATTGCTCTCACATTTTTATGAATTTTCCATGCAATGAGAAAATGAAAGAAAAAATGTCTCATTTCAATATTACTAAGTATATGATTAAAAGGAAAAAAAATTGAATTAAACACACCTCCATGCAATAAGGTGAAAGAAATATTAAAATATTTCGAAGAAGAAATATGACTGAGAGTTTCAGCCGGGTAAATATTTCAAAGATCTCCTGAAACTACTAAATCAGCTAACTGCTGTGTCATTCTTTTGAATGAATTAAATTTGTCACTCTTACATTTTCCAGAGAAATATCATGGCCATATGAGAGGTGGTCTGTGAACAGATATTTCTAATCCAAATATTTTAATTTTTCCAAAATATGAAATGAACTTTCATCACTGTACATATGAAAAAAATCTCAAAGCAAAACAATCCATGTGAAAACTGCAGATGATTTCCTCCCTTTTTTTCTTGTGCTTTGGTAATGCTGACATACTTAAGTAATAAATACCCATGAGCATTACACAAGAGAGGTCAGTGAAGGAATGCTGGAAAAAAAAGAAGTTTCATTGTTACCCTAATAGCCTGTTCATGCCCTGAAATATTACATCAGAGTTAAAAATACAAAGTATAAACAACAGATATTGAAACCACCCAACTGAATCGCATAGGGTTAGCAGTTAGTGACACAACATGAAAAATCTGTATGGATTTTAGATGAAAAGATTACTTATTTGCAGCTGGATTTTATGTATTTATGTATACACTTATTTATTTATTTTCTAGGAGTTCAATTATGAGGTATATACAGTAAGTTTCTAATATTTTCTTGCCATGTTCCACATCCCCATCCTTCCCCTATCTTGGTGTTTCAGTGAAAACTTAGAGCTTTGATGACATGTACCAAATACTATGGATGACTCAAGAGAGTCTTTTTTCACTCTAGAAAATTCAGCTACTTCCAAAGATTTTCCAGATGTTGCTGCCAAAAGGATTTGTGATATCCTAATACATCCTTTCAGAGTCTGCCAGTCTGATGGACAAATTGGAGGGGGTAGGCTTCCAAAAGTATACTACTCTTCTCTCAGTACTCCACAGGCACAATGTCCCCTCTGTCCTTTCAGTGTAAGTACCACCAAGCTTAAAACATTTGCATTATTACTATAGCTTGGCAGGTCATTGACAAGATCCAAACATAATATTCTACATTACCCCGTCTAAGAAAATATTTTTAACTAAAATATATATACTTTTTCTTTAAAATAAGAATACTCAGAGTTTACTTTTATTCATTGTGTAACATTTCCTACAAGTTATTCTCCTGGTGTCTCTTCTTCACTTTAAAATTTGTGAAGGCTTCCAGATTTGGCAACAAGATAATATATATATTTTTTTTAATCATGGTCTTTAGATTTGTTAGCCATATTGCCTCTTCTGCTATGCAGAAAACAGGATCTCTAAACATCTTGGAAATAGAAGGCTCCTTATAAAAAAAACCCTTCCTAGACTTCTTATTTATATACCTGTCATCTTGGATGAAATGTAAAAAATTAAATTTTAAAAGAGCACATCTAATTTTTGTGCTCTTCCACCACAGACTTCTGTTGTAGTTTCTCTAGAGAACTGCTGCCTCCCTTTTCCAGATCCTGAACAGATAGGTATAAAAGGTGGGACATATTCTATGTTCTCCAGTTTGATCTCTGGAGCCTCTGTCTTGGATTTCCGTTGAGAAATGGGAAGACTGGGAAGTGAAATGAAGATGTCTACAGAGCTTAAAAACATCTCCTTATGAGGATATTTTTTACTTTTTAATGAATAGTCTTTATCTCTTCAGAAATGTATGGAGCTTGTGAATGGGTATTACAATGCAAAAATTGGAGCTGAAAATTGGTTTAATGAAAGGCTGATAGAACCTGATGTATACCCTGAATGCTGTCGATGGCTTCATAATGGCAGCACCACAGTGGGTTTTAGTGAAAAATCACCATTAATGGCATATGGAAAGTCTCTACAGAAAAATACAGTGATCCTTGATATTTTAGGCATGGACATGAACAACTTGGGGACTGCCAAGATATTTGCAACCATAGACAAAAAATAGTACAGTGGAATGGATTTTCAAGGTAGCTTCAGAAAGACCTTGGAGTCCTAGTGGACAGTAAGTTATCCATGGGACAGCAATGTGCCCTTGTGGCCAAGAGGACCATTGGTATCCTGGGGTGCATTGGGAAAGGTGTGTCCAGCAGGTCGAGGGAGGTTCTCCTCCCACTCTACTTTGCCCTAGTGAGACCACACCTGGAATACTATATCCAGTTTTGGGCTCCCCAATTCAAGAGATAGAGGGATCTACTGAAGAAAGTCCAACGGAGGGCTATGAGGATGATTAAGGGACTTGGACATCTCTCCTATGAAGAAAGGCTGAGAGACCTGGGGCTGTTTAGTCTTGAGAAGAGAAGACTGAGAGGAAATCTTATTAATGTCTATAAATATCTGAGGGGTGGGTGTCAAGAGGAAAGGGCCAGTCTCTTTGCAGTGGTGCCCAGTAATGGGACAAGGAACAATGAGCATAAGCAAGAACACAGGAAGTTCCACCTCAACATGAGGAGAAACTTCTTTACTGTGTCGGCGACGGAGCACTGGAACAGGCTGCCCAGAGGGGGTGTGGAGCCTCATCCTCTGGAGACTTTCAAGACCTGTCTCAATGCGTTCCTGTGTGGCCTGCCCTAGGTGGTCCTGCTCTGGCTGGGGGGTTGGACTAGATGATCTCTAGAGGTCCCTTTCAACACCTAACATTCTGTGATTCTGTGATTCTGTGATTCTGTGACTCTGTGATTCAAAAAGAATTTACAAGTTTTCTGAAGGAAACCTCAGCAATGAAAAAGCCATTCTATGAGAAAATGCTGTAAAGACATGATGAATCTGATTTATTTGTGGAGTTTATAATGAAGAAGAGATGCATGGCAAGATGAAACAGTGAGCAGCAGCGTGTGGATCGACTTACACACAGGCCATGGTGAATCCTAGCAGTGGTAATGTCTTTCACCATTAAGTAAAGTTGAAGCTGGTAGACTGCAGAAAACAGGGTATAGAATTCCTCACTTTTGTGTAGATTAGTGTAACTGATAGAGTTTTTGAAATCTGACAGAGTCAATGAATGCTGCTGTAGAGAAGAGCTTACAAAAAAGGTGAGGTGTGGTTATGGGAGAGCCATTTGTATTACCAAAAGGTTGGCTTCCTATTTCTTGTTTATTTGCTCCCCTAGCATCCAACAGTGGCACATCCCAGACACTATTCCTGCTTCAGGTGAGAACTTCAACTCATAATAATGCCAAGTTCCTACAGAAACCGACATTCAGTATTAGACACCTTTTTCACTGAGTTTTGCTGAAGCAGAAAATTTCCAATATTATACTTTGTTTTTTATCTGCACAAATTGGAATGAGTCTTCTGTTTTATTATTTTAGGAGGCAGTCAGATGCCATGGAATAGGTAGCACTGTTAGAAGCCACACACACAATTACTCAACAACAACTTTAAGAGGTGACTAGAAAGGTCAGACAAAAAGGTGGACGCATTTTAATTATTATTGAAGATCTATCCATCTGCTCTTTTCTGTATTGCCTAACAGAAGTAGCCTCATGCCATCTTCATTCTGGACTATGCTCGTGTAATCCAGACTCTCAAAGATCAACAGGGTGCCTGAAAACTGTGAAAGCCTTTGCAGCTTAGATGGAGGCACTACAGAGTGTGTCCAATTTCTACTGCTTGTCTTCAGGACTGGTGACAAAACTGAGTTTTTTATTCATTATTTAGCTTCTACTTTATGGTTATTGTTTGGTTTGGTTTTTTTCCTTCTCTTTTGCTTTAGAAAGGTGTGACACAACTGCAGAAAGAAAGGCTGTCTCTGCTTTCCTGGCTGTGGCAGTCATTGTCAGGTGGATAGGGGGAGGGAAAGGAGGAGATTCCAATGTCTGCATGCAGACTGAAAGACTCCTGACAAAGCACATGGCTTGTCTCTTGCAAAGGAGCAGATCAACAGCCAAGCCTCAGAGGTCAAGGAGAGGATACATTCCTAGAGACCCAGAGGGAGATTGTGTGAAGGTTGCAGCAACCCAGGAAGGCAGTGCAAATTGCTGGACTCCAGAGCATCTGGAAGGACAGGCTCATTCTGAAAAGAAAAAAAAAAAAAACACGGGGAGATTTGTTTTCAAAACTTTTATTTTTCTGCATTACCCAGAAAATCTGCATTTCCTCTCTTTTAAGGGGTTGTCTGTGCTCTAAGAAAACACTGAGAACAGAATTACTGCAGTGTTTTGGGGTATGCTCATTCTACAGATAAGATTGGTCTGTACTACCTCAAGGCTCAGACCTCCTCAGAGTCACAGCAAAACCTCATAAAGGCAAATGTTTATATATAAGCTTTTTGAGATGGAAGGTCTCTCTTCCTTATTTGGGAATGACTACAGAAATATTAGTAAATATCCCTGGTAATTTATTTGGCCTGTCCTGCTGGTAGAAGGCGACAAATAGCTACTATAATGGACTGGAAACCATGGAAAAATAAGCTTGTTATTTAAACTCTTCAAGTTGATCTAATTAGTGATGACAACTAGCCTCTAGTTAGTACAAGAGATTTAAGAGCATACTCTGTAAGAGTTTTTCACTTCCCTCAATTTTTGCCTGCCTTTCTATCTCTAGATGCTAAAATCAAACATTTCAATTTTCCAAGAAAACAGGTCGTAATACACACTGCAACCAAAGTATATCATCTAATGATGGGGTTTCCACAACTTCCTTGGGCAACCTGTTCCAGTGTCTTACCTCCCTCACACTAAGGAATGTCTTCCTAATGTCTAACCTAAATCTGCCCTCCTCCAGTTTTGATCCATTACCCCTTGTCCTCTCACTACAAACCCTTGTAAAAAGTCCCTCCCCAGCTTTCTTGTAGACCCTCTTCAGGTACTGGAAGACTGCTATGAGATCTTCCCAGAGCCTTCTCTTCTATTGATACCATAAAATTAGCCTGGGCCCCCTCAAACCATAACACATGTGCAGATTTACCTTCAGAAATTACTATGCAGTTCACAGCAGATTTTAGTAACTGCTGTTTTCAGAAGTATGCTACTTTCTTATATTATTGTGGAGAAGTCGTCAGGTCAGGCACTACTGTCACCGTTGTAACCAGCTATAAAAGTAGCTTCTCATGCTAAGAATCAGGAAAGATCTTCTTACCTGCAGATGCAATGAAGTGCCTGTTTGTATTTATATCAGTTTTTATAACACTGAGATGATTATTACAGGACAAATGTTGATATTGTTGTTGGAGATGGTCCAACGTTTGGCAGATTGATGCTTCTGAGAATTCTTTCACTGTCAGCATCATGGTATCTTTGACTATTTTACTCACAAATAGTAAGCTCCTTACACAATCTAATTTGCCAAAAGTTACTTAGCCAAGAGACGTGTCAAAATCACTATTAAGATAATGACATCTGCTTCTGCATTAGAACAGCAGGGAAAGCAAATGCTGCTGCAGTTTTCAAAACAGTGAACATGAAAAGTAGGAGATGCAACAGAAAACAAATGTGTAAACAGAGTATTTGTAGCTATCAAGGGCTTGTTGAAAGGAGAAGTCCCAGAGAAGGACTTCTGGATTTCCAGAAAAGGCAGAGTATCCACACTTGAAAAAAGGTAAAAGCTTTTTCTTTATATCATACTACAGTGAGCTATAAACATATAGGACTTGATCAAATAGGGTACCATTGGCAAATCTGGTGACAATACTACATCAATAGAGGGGCCAAAAAGACAAACAACGAATCTGTTTCCAGACAGATCTTCATAATCTTGAGAAGGCAGCCAACATCAAAAACAACGAGTCCATATTCCTGCCCCTGGTTCAAAATATCACCCGGCATCCACTCAGGGTGGGAACTGACTGGCTTAATAGCAGCAATCCTGGAAAGAACCTGGGGATTCCTGTGAAGGCCAAGCTGAATGAGAGGAAGCAGCGTGCTCTCACCATGAGTAAAGCAACATGCCTGCTGGGCTGCACTAGGAGCTGCAATGCCAGCAGGCTGAGGGAAGGTCTTCCCCCCTGTAATCACCACTGGTGAGACAACGCTGAACACTGTATTCAGTTCTGAGTTTCCCAAATCAAGAGGGGTATTGAGAGACTGGAGAGGGTCCAATGGAGGACAAGCTAGACTAAATTACATGACATATGAGGAGAGTCTGAGGGATCTGAGCTTGTTTAGTCTCATGAAGAGGAGGCGAAGGGCAATCTAATAGTGGCCTGCAGTCACTTTGCTTCCTGACCAAGACAGCAAAGCCAAAACTCTGCCTGGTAATGGCAGAGGGGACAACAGCCACAGACTGAACCTTAGGAGGTTCAGATTGCTGAGGAGGAAAAGCTCTTCCACAAGAAGTGTGGTGCGACACTGGAACTGGTTACTCGTAGAGGTGGTGGAAAACTCCAACCTTGGAGTTTTTCATGACTCAGCCAGACAAAGACAGAGCTGGTCTGACCTAGTTAAGTGACAGCCCTGCTTTGAATAAGAGCTTGGACAAGTGATCTCCAGAGGTCCCTCCCACATGGTGTTTGTATGATTCTATAAAATAAAGTTAATAAATAATGTTTACAAAACGTTTAGTAATAAATCCATTCATTACAGAGTATTTGGCATGTTATTTAAATGAGTAAATTCATGCTTTTAAATGTCTGATTTTGATTGTTCTGTCTTTTTTGTAGTATAGCAATTCTAGAGACACTTAGAAATGTGTCATATTATAAAGATCATACAGGGCTACTACTGCTCATACAGCAAACCAAGTGTGGGGACTGAGAAAGAGAAGAATATAAATGATCACTGAAGTCTTTCTCCAGTTCTGTGCTTATTTACCCTTAGATTTAAGCTTAACTGCAATACTTTAATGCAATTATATTTTTTTTTCTTTTTTTTTTTTCTTTTTCCTTCTAAGAATGCATTTCATTCCTAATTACAAGTTGTCTAAACAATGGCTAGAACAGTTTCTCAGAACCCATAAATGATAATCTATTCAGTAAACTGCATTGTAACTTTGAAGAACAGGTCAGGACAAGAAGTGAAGAATAATAGCTTTCCTTAATTAAATCTGCAAACAGAATTCAGGTTGGTTGATTAAAATGTGATCTGGGCAAGGGTTTTTCTATTGACAAAAGAAATTACAATGTGAGTTTTATATCTTTTAAAAGAATAGGTCAGATTCTGATTACGTTCACGTTGGCATAATCATGGAGTGTGTCTGTTGATGCCAGTTCATATTTATACAGGTGCTCCAGGGTTAAAAATCCAGTCAAGCATTTTTAAGCAATACAGTGCCTCCTAGCAGGATACTTGACATTGATTTAGCTTTAGAAGTAAAAGAAGTAAACGAGCAATAGACCTTCCTGAAATATAAATTGATATAAGCTTATCCTTGATTTGTAATTAACGCAGAATATAATGGAGAAAACTTAAATGTGTCATCTCTTTGTCGCGTTCACTTTTTCGCTGTAATAATTAATAAATAAAATTCACAGTCAGGCACTTATGATTATTAATAATGCAGGGATCTGAAGCAGCAGTAACAATTACAAGATATTTTAGAACTCATTATTAAAACAACAGCTTTTTTCAATTTCAAAATGGCAAACTTTTTTTTAAAAATAATTTCACTAACTGCAATACTGCCAAAAATACTGATTTAGAATAATTTTTTCTTTGAGTTTGCATTCCCCTGAGTTTTGTTGAGAATCAAAGAGGAAATAGGACATTTCATTTCCTACATTATTTCTGGAGAAGCACAGGTTTTTTGTTGTAGACAAGAGATACTGGCCTGTGGTCAGAAATAATAATGTCTTATACATAAGAGTCTTTTTTCTTCTGCTGCTTTTAAGACCTTTTGTGCTCATAGGCTTTTATGTCATGAAAGCTATTTTTTTTTCCTGCTGTCAGAGTTGGTAATTTGGTTGAAAGTTAATTTCTGTGCATTTGGACATGTTTATAGCCAAGTTATAAAACAATTATTTAAATATGAAGCACAATGTCTCTATGATAACATTCCAGTTCCAAAAGTTTCAAATGAGGATGGTTCACTATTTGATTCCTTGAGCACAATGATAGAGGGATTGTTAATTAAGAACATCCGTTCGATAGGGTTGACTTCCCAACATTTATAAAAGACTGCATAAAAAGCCTGCTAATATTAATTTTCTCAGGAGGGTCACAAAAGAGTTGAAGTTTCCCATGATAAACGCTGTGGGTTTCTCTACAATATTGTTTGTGTTTCCTCCCGAGATCCTCCAGAAACACATGAGCACGTCTGTGGAAGCTGCTGGCATTGTTCAGTGTGCAGAGACAGCTGCATGGAGCTTCCCTCAGAACTCAAAAGCAACGTAACTGTGTTTGTGGGACCCTGTTTCTGAATTTGTAGCTCACATGTCTCAGTCAATTAATGAGCTTCGTGTTTCCATGCTCATTTAGCTTTAGTGTCTTGAGTTTCAGAGAGAGGTCGGTTGGTGTTAACTCAGGGAATTCTGCACTGAATTCAATTGTACAGCATAGGCATGTATTCATGCTACCCACAAAAATCAGCTCTACGTCCCCCTCCTCTTACAAACCTTAATTTTGCAATCACATTCCTGGTATTACTTACGAAAGAGAAATCCCAGGTGTGGAGAGAACCGATGAGATTATTAGACAGGTGAAAGTTTTTTGCTGTTACCTGAAGCATTATTTTCATGTAAATTGAACCCTGTATTGCCACTGACACAGGTGCTCCCACCCTCATTTCTGTTGGGAGCTGCTTCTTCTAGTGTGTTTCTTGTGTCAAACAGTGAGTCAAATGAAGGAACTAATTTGGCTGAAAGCTAACTTAGAAAGATTTGCTATTAACTGGGTCAGTTCTGCAGTTTGTTTCACAGTGTAGCCACCTACTACTAGTACAAAGAAGGTGAAAATAAGAAGTTGTGATGCAGAAAAAGATGGGATTTTAGGATCTTCTTGCACTTTATTTTGGAAAACAGAGATGATGATATATTTGATGTTGTTGCACAGTTTGGGTATAACTAAGCCGTGGGCAGGGGAAGAAGTCCAAAGGGAAGCATAGTCTCTGGTCACTGTTGTAGGGAACCTTGATTTGGTTATCTGGCCTTCCTATTAGGTTTATTGATACTAGAACTGACTTAAATACAGATGATGGAAGAATGCAGAAGATGACAGAAAAGCTTTTTCTTCCTGATCAGTGTCACTGTGGTCAATAAAACAGAGAGCTAAGTGTCTGACCAATGGAGAGCTTATCAATATAGTTAGTGGAGACCAGAGAGCTACTCATTAGTTATTCCTTTGGTCAAATATGTGCAAGGAGTAAAGTTGAACAGTTCTCTAGATTCTATCAGCTATAATGGCTAGATCTCCATTATGTATAGTGACAGTTTACATATGTGTACACTCAGTTTAGATACCTTCATCTGTAAACTGAATTTTTACCCCAAAAGGTAAATAAAGATTAAAGCTGGCTTCACTACTGTTGTACCAGCCAACATTGAGAATGTTTTATTCTCTTATGTAACTGCTTTATTTTATAAAAGCTTCCAAACCAACGCCACAATTTCTCCATGATAGAATATTCTGCTGCCTGTCAGTCTGGCAATGAGATTTTACAACTTAGAGCTCAAAGGGTTTTGACTCAATGTAAACCTTTTGGCTTTGCTGAGTGTCCATAATCGTATGTGTATCCATGGTAACTACAGGAGAGAAAGTATGGCTGTATAATCCTTCTTAAGTAATACAATTTTGTGTTGTTCTTGGTAGACAAAGAAATGCTAGCTAGTCATAAGCATATTAAACAGCCTGTGGATATCAGACTTGCACAAATACTTCTTACCAGCAAAATGAATACTGTTTTAGTAAAATTGTAAGGTGTGGTAATACTTCAGGAATAAAAATACAAAATTTCTGGAGCTTCTGTTTTGAATACAGGTGAGCAAACTGACTTCAGGACAATCATTTTAGTTAAACCTCCTTTCTCCTAATCCTATAGTCCAATAGAAAAGTCATAAGTAATCATGGCAATCTTGTTGCTTACCAGAAAAAGGGCTAAATAATTCTCTGTCTAATCAAATGGAATTTACATTCCTTTAATGTGCTGTAATCCTGTGTGATAGCCTAAACATGTTCATATAAATGTTTGCATACGTTAGAAATGATTCAAGAATCAATATGATATTGACTGTACTGCCATAATTTAAGTAGGGACTTTCCTTGTTTTATTTTTTTTTGTTTTGTTTTGCTTTTTTCAAAAATACATACTATTTTAGACACACTTATGACTGTTATTTAAAAGAAAAAATTTCTGGACAGCATTTTTGTTTTGTACTTTCCAGCTTTCATCCTGTGAATCTTGGTAAAGCCTGCAGAAACAGTCACACTCTTGTCTTAATGACAAGAAACAGCAGAAGTTGCACACTTCTGCAAGTAAAATTAAACACAAGACACACTTTGGCACTTCTGCTTAAGTAAAAATAGCTTTGTATGCCTATTCCCTCTAGCATTTGGGGTCTATAGAGATATGGATGTGGGTAGAAAGTAGGTGTATCTGAAGAGACACAAACTTGAAAAACAAAATCTATTTTTCTGTAAAAGAGAAAAAAAAAAGTCCAATTTTATATACAGGCAAAAGGGTTTATAAATGGAAGGTGTTTTTTTCCAGTTTTCCATGAGTTTTCAGCTGCTTTCTAATGGTACATACAAACTGAAGAAGGAATGAAAGCAAAGGTTCTGATCCCACTGCAGTTTCTTTCTCCAACTTCTGGCCCACAGAAATTTGTCCTCTGTGGTTTCCCAGACATGAAAGTAATCCATTGAATGGAAATATACTTTTTTTTTTCTTATTTTGTTGTTTGTTTAGCTTTTTTTTCTTCCCATCTACGAGATACATTTGATGTTTTGATGTCCTTCCCAATGTCAGAGTTTGATTATGCTTAGCACAGTTTCTGTTTAAAGAAATCAGACTGGGAGTCCTCAAGTTAGTATTTTCTGACAACACTGCTTGGTATGTTTTCCTTTGCTTTCCCCCTCCTTCAGGTGGTGGGACAGGGGGAGGAGAGAAGATACCTACATACATTTACAGTCACTGTGTTTTGTCCAACAATGTTATTATCAATCCAACAAATATAGAAATGAAGCTGTAGGTCCTGGAGATTTCAATCCCTAGAAATCTGCCATGGTAGAGACTTCACTGTAAACAGGGAAAGGTCCAGTGTAGGAATAGTAAGGAACAAACCCTCCATTTTGGACCAGGATCAGAGAACAAGAATATGAATTTATAATCCAGTTTCCCTGTAATTATTTGCAGCCTTTGAGGGAAGAATACCTCTTTGGTTTTTCAAACTGAAATAGTTCAAATCATCTCACTCCCACACTGGTAAGGTAGGAAAATAATGATCTGGACTCAGTTGTAATCCATTAACTGCATATCTGATGCTGAAGAGTATGATAACCCCAAGGAATTGGAATAATGGAGCTGTAGGAAAAGGATAAACTAACTACACAGAATTGTAAAACTGGAAAGGGTCTTGGATGTGCAGTACAAAGCATCACGCCCTGCTATTCCAAGGAAAGAATCAACTACAACTTTTGTGATTTTTTGTATTTGTTTGTCTACTCTGTCCTTAGAAACCTCAAATGACTTCCCAAGTTAACGACTTCCAATGATGCAGTTTCTTTTGTAATTTAGTAAGTTTTTGTTAGAATAGCAGTGCCAAATTATACATGCAGCCTGCATGTATTGTCCTGTTCCTGGACACGTTTGTAACATAGTCATGGAACCAGAATGATCTAGTCTGGTGAGGTGCCTTTTGGCAGTAATTTTTCTTTGAGAGGAAAAGGCTAGTCTGATATATTAAATAATTCTGTGCTGGGTCCAGAGCTAATTGCTTTGTTGTCATTTTAAGTGTTCTGGAAGTGTTACAGTATGTTTCAATATGTGAAGTTAGCTGGCTCGTTAATTGTAATAAACAAAACCTACTGAAGTTTAAAGCTTCCTAATAATAAAGAAGTAAGCTTTAAGTAATCTTAACAGTGCTCTGAGCAAAATACTTTAAAACTTGCATGACTTTTGTGTAGTTCTTCTAAAGGGCTGCATAGGCTGGAAAGCTCACCCGCTCCTGATGAAAGTAGACTTAATTCCCTAAGGAACCTGTGTATCTGGAATTCTGTGCATGGGAGGGAGTGATCTGGATGCAATTCAAATATCATCCTTCAACAAACACTCAAAGAACTGGTATGAGAGTATCCTTGAAGTCTCTTTGCTCTTTTTCTTCTTGAAGTCTGGCTCCTGGAACAGAAATAAATTGTGGAAAAACCTTGCTTTACTGTAGAATGGGGGAAGGAACCTTGGAAATAAAGGGTATGTCCATGTCTAGGTGGCTTAACCTACTACAGAACTCCCATAATCTATCCAGATATACTGGAGTTGTAGGTATGGGTGCTGAATCCATCTGTATTGAAACTTGCAATAGGTTCTGTTTTGCCAGGAGAATAATCAATGGAAATTCCATTCAGACATCCCAGTTTATTAATCTCCTGGCTTTTCTTGTTGGTTTACCATGGAGGGGATGGTGGGGGAGCAGAAGGGAAGATAAATTTCCAGGTGAAGTGCCACAAAGCTCAAACTGGTTTTTTGGTAACCCCCTCCTGGTGGACAATAGTGTGTCACTTCAGGTGTATGCCTATGATGGCCTTGGAGTTTCATCTGAAAAATAACTGCTGGGTTTTTTTTTCCCCCCATATGCTATACCATCATATTAGAGACCTGTGAAAGTACTTCAGTGACATTCCTCACAATTTCAAGAAAACTTGACAAAAGACTTTCTTCATGGTTCACTGTAAACTTTTGAACTTAACTTCTTTGTTGATCAGGCACCATAGCATTTGTTAACACTATAGGTATGGCACAAAGCCCTTGTTTTCCCTTATTTGAAAGGTGGTGGGGAAAAAGAATTTAAATTAAATATATTAAATATTATTTCTTAATCAGGTCACTGTATTATATGTAATTTTTCATTGAAAATGTAAATAATTTTTATGATGTAAGTATATGTAATACAGAGGTTTAACTGCAATAATAAGATTTTGATTTGGGGTTTTTACTCTGAAGACAGCTAAGAAAAATCTCAGAGCCTCCCCAAACCACTCTTTCCAAAGAAACCACAATGTTACAGAGCCCTTTCATCATTCAGCACACAGTACTGTAGAATACAAAAATATACACTGTACTACTTTAAATGAATTCATATTTGCAGGAGACACAGTCTGTGTGAGTATGTGCAATTATGAAATGCAATTTTTTTTTTTCCCTCTTGACTTTTTTAGCTGCCTCACCCTTTTTATTTGAACACATACATATGGTGTGTGAGAGTGAGCAAGCTCTCTGTAAATGTTTGGAAGGAGCATCTGTCAGACAATAAAACTTACAAGAAAACATGCTTCTCATTTAAAGTGTATTCACTAGAAATATTTCAGTGTTGGAATCCTTTCATTTGTGTAGCTTGGAGGCATTAATAAGAGCAGAGAACTGTAAAGGCACCAGAAAACTCAAACTGTTCCTAAGAATCCAAGGTATTTTTTTTTTTTTAAAAAGCATTTCGTCTATTCGGCATCAGAGTCTTCTGATAGGAACCTGAACCAGTTGGCTGACAGGAAACCTCTGATAGTCCATCCAAAAAGATTGCAAACAAGAAGATGACATGCTTTTTGCAAACCTGGAAAGTCTAAAGATTACAATAATTGTTGGACCAAAGGGACCCTCTTCAGGCATAAATAGCAAGACTCCTACTGTCTTCTCTTGCAGACCAACTCAGCTGCCAGCAAAAGCAGGTGCTCTCCCCCTGCCAGTGCTCCAGAGGAAACATTTAGTGAGTATTCACTGCTCTTTTCACAAATTAATGTATTATTAGCATTTTAGTTGCATCTGTGTAGCTTTCTCAACAGGCAAAGGCATTTAAAAATAAGTTTCTGAGGCTGTTATTTTAAACAATTGCTGGAGTTCAATAGTCTGATGCAATTACCATATTAATTTAAATACAAAATTTACACAACCTATGACAGCAACTTTTAAAAAATATTGGTTTTTAGCAACTGTATAGCTTAAACAATCTGAGACAATTACAATGTATTTTTTAATGCACAAGTTATGACAGCAAAGTAATTTATATAAATATGAAATGTATTTTATTTTAAATGCTGTGCCATAAAGCAGCCCTTGTAGAACACAAATTTAAAATAAATCATTTCTTTTGGCAAAGTAAGCTGCAATTTAATCTTTAGAAGAATAAATATACCACTAATGTTTTCCACAGAAACAGTTGCTACTCTAATTAATTCAAGATGTGAGTCTAATAAGATTTCAAAAGAAAATCAGAAACAGATTTTTCTCAGAGGTAGTAATATGGACAAGGTTAAGACATTTTTATTTTCAGTAGAAACACTTGTCCCAGGTAGAGTTACAGACTTGTAGTATATTGGATGGCAATATCAAATCTGAAAGCATTATAATAAGGTTTTCAGAAGCATAACAATTTTTAGTGTTTCAGATACATGTTTTCTTTTTGGTTAGAACTTACAGTACATTACATTTTATTAGGTAACTGTTACTCAATTTTGAGTTTAGAGTGACTAACGTGGCTAACATTTTTTTTTTTTTTTCTTTTTGTCTGGAAAGGAATGGAAAACCTGATGTTTGTCTACTGCTTCTGTAAAGTTATCTGGACGTTACTTGTAACAATACTAGGTCATGCCAACAGCTTGCCTGTGGGTGATGATTCTCTTTGCACAGCAGAGGAACTTGCTAAGTACAGCATAATCTTCACAGGGAAATGGAGTCAGATTGCTTTCCCTAAGCAGTACCCACTTTACAGGCCCCCAGCACAGTGGTCATCACTGTTAGGTAAGTGAAGTATGCACAGTTTTAAGAGCATATAAATCTTTTGACCACTGTGGTATTTTCTTTTTTTTTCTTCCTACTAGTCAATGTTAAGATAACTAATGAAAAGGGGAAAAAATAGTAAAAGTTACTAAGAATGAAATGCAGAAATTGAAGTATCCACTATGCTTCCAAAAGTCATCAACTGTTTCCAGTTGACTTCTGTTTTCAATTGGCTGCAGCTGAAATAAACAGTGATCAGCCAAATGTTTTAGTGTTCACTCATTTTTATACACAATTTCTTTAATGTCAGTAATAAAACAGAGAAATGGAAGAAATAGGGACAATCTAAACCAGACTTTTATGTCATGCCATGTATTCACTCAAATAGGTGTTACTCATAGTTCTGACTACAGCATGTGGAAAAAAAATGAATATGCCAGCAATGGTGTACGTGATTTTGCTGAAAAGGGTGAAGCCTGGGTGTTAATGAAAGAAATAGAAGAAGCTGGAGAGAAAATTCAGAGTGTACATGGAATCTTCTCTGCTCCTGCCATTTCCAGTGGTACAGGACAAACCTCCACTGAATTAGAAGTGCACCCGAGACATCCCTTAGTAAGTAACTGCATATTAATTTTAAAAGTTGATTTTATGTCACTAGCACACAAAATTAAATATTTGAGTTCTCACTTGTAGGAACAATATAATGCAAAGAGTTCCATTGCAGGGAGCACTGTGCAGGTTCTATAAAGTAGAAGAGCATAATGACATTTCTTTCAAAAATCTGGAAAGTACTATGAGCAGGACTGGAGTGTTCCAAAATAAGTGATGCAATCCTGATGGGTCCTTTTGTTTCCTTAGGTTTCATTTGTTGTACGAATTGTTCCAAGCCCTGACTGGTTTGTGGGTATTGACAGTCTAAATCTCTGTGAAGGAGACCACTGGATGGAAGAAGTATCAGTAGATCTGTTTCCATATGATGCTGGAACTGACAGTGGTTTCACATTTTCCTCCCCAAACTTTGCCACTATTCCACAGGACACAGTTACAGAGGTAGGTGTATATACATAGTTTACCACTTCATACATACATTTTTTGAGTCCTCCCTTTAACAGATAACTATCTTATGACTATACAGTAAACTCCTGTGAAGCTGATTTCAGTATTTCAGACTGCTGATGCTCTCTCTCTATGGATTTATTACATAGATGATAACCCTAATACTTTTGTTTATTTTCTGTATCTTTCAAATGTATAAGGTAAATGTGGATGGTTCATGAAAATTTGGCTCTACACTTCAAGTATTTTCTGTAAAAGCTGACCATTTTTGGATTATTCGTGACAGTTCATGAAACACTAGGAAAATAAAAGTATTCACAAAACTCCTGGCATTTCTAAATACGTATCTGAACAGGAAGATTCTTAGTAGTGAATACTGATGTGGGGAGGGGTTTTCAGTTAAAAGTATTGCTTTTATGTTACATTCAAGGAAAATGAACTAATGGAAAGCAGAAGGGAACATCACAACTGCAACGACCCAGCTTTCAAACTCTTCTGCTTGCTCAATACTCTATATGTCTCATACTTTGTTTTTGTCCTTTAAAGGTGGTGGGGAACAGAGCATTTTGATTCATAATTTTGAACACTATAAGTATTCACATAATCCTTTCTTTAAGGTCATTTTTTCTAGAGCCAAATGCTGTGCTGATGGGCAATAAGAAAAGGAACAGAGAAGCTGTAAAACAGTACATTTGGCCTCCTATGTGTAGCAGGATGACAGCTGCTATAGCATAGCTAATATTATTATTTAATACTCTTGTATTCTCCCTTGTAGTAACATCCACTTCTTCCAATCAAATCATTCCATACATTACTGTGTTTTCAACACCTCCCACTGTGGTCCTCTACCCTAAAGTTGGCACAATTCACTGTGCCCAGTACTAAAGCATAAAGATTCTGGGATTACCAGCAGTACTTCTGTGAACTGAGGTTCATAGAAACTGGTTAAATCCATTTTTCTTGCCAAAAAGTATTAGCATGATTAACCTGATCTTACAGTTGTCTTCTTACTAATATGATACAGTTTCATTAAGGTTCCCCTTTTTATTTCACAGATCACTTGTTCCTCTCCAAGTCACCCAGCAAACTCATTTTATTATCCCAAACTCAAAATTTTGCCACCTATTGCTCAAGTAAAAATGGTGAAATTAAAGAAAAACCAGCCTGGTCTTCCTCCACCTTTTCTTAATGTTCCAGCTAAAAGCAATGAAATAATAGACTCTGTCTCAGGTAAGTGATTAGTATTTTTATAGGCTTGATTGTGTTATTTCCATTCACTCAGAAAATATGTGGAAATCTGGCAGGTGATGTGGATGAAATAGGTGATTAGGCAGAATATTCTCCTATCTGCAGAGGAATAGTTTCCAGACTCACACATGGCAAATAAAACAAGCCAGTTGACATAAAAGAGAAACCCTGAAAGAATAAGGAAAGGATTGCATATGTAAGCTATGGTTCAAAGGTTTGGTTTATAACCACAGCAAGGGCTAGTCAAGGCCTAATGGCAGCATGGATCAGTGAATTTTATATGAAATAAACAACACTTGGTCAGAATTAGAGTTCCCAAGTACTTTGCAACTTTGAAGTAAGTATTCATCCTAAAGATTCTACGTGATGATGGAGCAAAAGAGCTATTACTGTTGTCTCTTCCTGAATCAAAAGGCTTAATAGTTATGTGCAAAAGAATTGATATCATTCAAGTGATTTGGACATATTTGTGAAAATACTAGCTTATTACCTTGTTTAGGTAAGAAGCTGTGCAAACTACTGACTCAAGTCAGCCTTAAGGGTAATTTTCAAACCTTCCAATTAACAAATACATAATTAACATAATACTTGATTAAGGAAAATATAGCAATTCAACAGTGTCCACTGAGATTTTTCCTTTACGCTTTTCTAGTGGATTTTTACAAAGAGGAAGGGTTAAAAATAAAAAGACTGACATCCTAAATATTATTTGAGAGACAGCGATATGCTAAATGCCTAAAGTATTCCTAGAAAAGCTGCCATGTACCAAGAGCTTCTTCAGAATATCTGAAGATTGCATGCCTCTAATTCTGGGCTGAAGTCACCTCACAATCACTAAAATAAATCTCCTTCCCTATACAGCTAATAATGCATGATTTATACTTTAATACAAGTGTTTCTGTATTTTATAGTGTTTTAATGTATTTCTATTAGTAAGCAAGACCTATTCAAAGTGAGTGCTGTGCATCTCATTTTCAGTCATTTCTGACAGACTAGATCAATGGGCTGGGGTCAATTGTATGAAGTTCAACAAGGCCAAGGTCCAGGTCCTGCACTTGGGCCACAATGACCCCATGCAACGGTACAGGCTTGGGGAAGAGTGGCTGGAAAGCTGCCCAGCAGAAGGGACCCAGGGGGCCTGATTGATAGGTGGCTGAGTATGAACCAGCAGTGTGCTCAGGTGGCCAAGAAGGCCAGTGGTATCCTGGCCTCCATTAGAAATAGTGTGGCCAGCAAGATCATCACTCTGTACTCTGAGTTGGTGAAGACACGCCTCAAATACTGTGTCCAGTTTTGGGTACCTCAGTACAACAAGGACATTGAGGTGTCGGAGTGTGTCCAAAGAAGGGCAACAAAGCTGGTGGAGGGCCTTAAGAACAAGTCTTATGAGGAACAGCTGAGAGAACTGGGGCAATTAAGTCTGAAGAAAAGGAGGCTGAGGGGAGACCTCGTTGCCCTCTACCTGAAATGACATTGTAAAGAGGTAGGTGCTGGTCTCTTCTCACAAGTAACTGGTGATAGAACAAGAGTGAACGGCCTCAAGCTGCACCAGGGGAGGTTTAGACTAGATGTGAGGAAGAACTTTTTCACTGAAAGGGTTATCAGACATTGGAACAGGCTGCCCAGGGAGCTGGTTAGGTCACCATCCTTGGATGTGCTTAAAAGTCATCTAGATGTGGTGCCTGGGGATATGGCTTAGTGCTGGACTTGATAGAGTAGGGCTAATGGTTGGGCTTGATTATCTTAAAGGTCTTTTCCAACCTAAGTAATTCTGTTTCTATGATCCTATGACTTTCCCACAACATTTGAAAGGAACATTTGGCCTTCTTTAGGATATAAATTTAAAGCAATGTTTTAAAGTATGGTATTTCAAATGTAATTTTTAATCATGTATCCCCACTTTGTTATATGTGAACTAGTAAAGCAGCCACTTTAAAAACATATTCCAGAATCAAAAGGACAGATTTAATTACCAGAGATCAAATTCTAGAGACTCTCTAGAAACACAGGAATGAATGATCACAATGGAAGTTGTGAGTTCTGCTGTAATATCAGAAATTTGTACCACAGGTCCCACATCTAGCACAGGGTTTAAAGCTGAGTTTGTGCACACCTATTTTACCTACAAATGCAGTCATACACAGGTTTGATGCAATTTCCTGTGACAAGCAATATTTTAATTTAACTTTCTAAGGACTAGAAATAGTCCTTAGATTATTTTTATAGGAGATATTTTTATGACAGATATTTTCAAAGAAAGTTTACATTATAAATGCTTTAGAGTTTCTGACTACTTGCAGCATACTACAACTATATTGGTAACTCTATAAGAATTTAAAAGCTTCTAGGGACAGAATATCTTTATTGGCAAAGGGAACTGTAGTGTACATACCAAACAATAGCAAGATGATTTAATGCTTAAAAAAATAGGACTTTATTTCTGAAGCAAATTGGAAGAAAAGTTTAATGGAATTCAACATGAGCAACTATAGAAACAATGTCTGTTTATCTCCTTAATGCTTTGCCAGTTATGTATTTGCCTGAAGAAAAAAAATTATATAAAATTACTTTTTTGTGTGTGTGTGTGTATATTGCAGAAACACCACTGGACTGTGAGGTTTCACAATGGTCTTCCTGGGGTCTCTGTAGAGGTCTTTGCAGACAAACAGGAACCAAGATCAGAACTCGTTTTGTACTTCTCCACCCTGCCAATAATGGAATGCCTTGTCCAAACCTGGATGAAGAAACCGGATGCGAGCCAGAGAATTGTGTCTGAAATAAAGAAAAGATGATAATTCAGATAATTTAAAAGTAGGATAGTACTTTAATTAAATCTAAACTACATTAGGGTTAATGTTCCTTCTAGTTTGGATATGCTGCACTATTTTGCTGGAAAGGTGTATTAGACTGGTTTTGAAAGTTGAATTTTATATGAAGATTTTGGGGAGTTAAAGTCCTAAGGTTTAGTGTGACAACAGTACTTGATCCTTCATAGACAAGCCCCTCCCCATAAATTCTTGCTATAAAGATACTGTAAGTTCTTGGAGTACCCTCTAGTGGCAGAAAAGAAGATAGTTTGAAACCTTGTGCTTCACACAAGCAAAAACCTTTCAATCACAAAATCTAAACTAATAACTTTCTTAAATACTGTAATTTTTTGACCTACAGCTATTTATACATAGAAAATAATTTTTCTCTAAATTATGTTTTTATAATTTATTGGCATTTTTTCTGTCTTTATAAACGTGTTTAACATGCATTTCTTCAGAAACCACTTATGTAAATCAGAGAAACCAGATGTTTGCAGTATGGTTAAGACAAGAGCACAACAACAACTAACAACTAAATTGGTATTGAGATGTATGAATACATGAAAAGGTCTTTTTATTTTTGTTGCAAAAGTGAGAAGAATATCTGTCATGAGGACACTTGGCCAACTAAATCACTAGAAAAGATCAGAAGTGTGGATACTAGGCAGAAAGCCTCTGAACTCAACTAAAGGTGTTGGCTGAGATTTAAAAACTGACTGACTGTTGGGGTGTGTCTCTGAATAAACAGCTATCTAAAAGTTAACACTGTTGACCATACCATAAGTTATATCATTGTCTTTATATATGCAGTAAATGTGTTCATGTTTATTTAAATGTTTGCTGCTGTTCGTGTAATTCTAATCATTTTACAGAGAAAACTCACTAATGTTTTAATATTATCTAAAATTGAGGTACACACAGATATAACACAGTACATCAGAAACTGTTCCTGACTGCAAGTTTTATTTCTCAAATAACCATAAAACAAACATAACATAGGGCTTATAAGGAGTTGTGGATACCAATTAGGAAAAGAATTTGGGAATAAAACTGTTCAGTAGAATATGCTTACAGCCAGACCACAAACTTTTACAGTGCACTGCATTTTTGCAAACATCCAGCACAGGTATTGAACAAGAGAGCTGATCTGAATAGGTTCTTTTTGAAATATGTCAAATATCAGAAACATTATTATGTACTTAAAGAAGCACACTGTATTCTCTGCAGGGCTGAAGCATTTAATAGGTTCTGTATGTTTTCTTCCAGGAGATAAATCTTGCAAAGACCCATAGAAATTTGAAACTTTATCAGACTAGATTAAGTTGGTCCTGCAAATACTGATACACACTCAGTTGTTAGAGATAAGTATAGGAACGTCTACAAGTTGCATTCTTCAGATTCCCATTGTTGCCTGTTTTGCAAAATTGCTTCACTTATTTTTTTTATTATAATTTTTTTTTTAGATTACCTTTTTTCCATCCTATAATGGAAATAGTGTTATTACACTATAATTTTCATATTTTGTATTAAGTTAATTTTTCCATCTTTCCTTTTTTTATTTCTATATTAGTTTTTTCTCATTCTATTTTTTTAAAAAAAAACCGTTTACTATATAGTTACACAGTTATCATAATCTGAGAAAACTAAACATGTATTGAAGTATATATTTTATTATTCTCTGTGGACAGGAACTAATTTCAAATTGATTGATCAGCTGGTGATAAGCTAAACACAATAAAGAATTAATAATGGGCAGAAATCAGATGCAAGACAAAATTATGACCTAGAGAAAAGAAGTCCACAAACCACAGGGCATCCTTGCAGGAATCTTCCAGGAAGGTCCTTCAACACTAGAGTTTTGCTTCTTCACAAGTTCAGAAGAACTCAAGGGCTGAGTCCAGTAGAAGAGTACCTGCATCTCTAACTGTATACACCACCCAAACCTAGGAGTTCCATACTACAAGGAATGATTTGATAGTGGAGCAGTCCTAGTGTTTACTCCAAATCCTGAAGCCAAAAGTTTCCCAGAGGACACTGAAGGAGAAGAGATGAGAGGGGAAGGTAGAGTAGAAAGGGAAGTGAAGATGTAAAGAGGCCATCACATTTCAGGAAACTCCAGTTACTGATAAGTATTTATTTTTATTTTGTAGTGTTTACATACATGAATACTCACTGTGCGTTCCTTCAAGCAGAAGTTTCATATCCAATCAGTTTTATCCTGGATACATGGAGTTTTTTTGTAAGCAGTGACTCCAAGAGACCTTGGTTAATATTCCAACCTTCAAGGGTGCCCTTGCGTTAGTATGTTTGGCCATAGATATAGTTCCAGGTATTCACTTTGCAGACACCAGGGATGGTGACATCTCTTGGCAAGACCATGGATACAGTGAGTTCTAGTGAGGCACATTCTAACGATGGAGCACATTTCTCATAACATCTCATTATTCAACTGGTTAGTGAGGTACGTGATCCCTGTGTGGATATGGCTCAGCCTTTGTAGATTTTATTTTCAGCACAGTCTCAGATTAGATTTAAAAAATTTGGGACAGTGAATAATCACAGAAATCTTCCTCCCTTCTCCCTCACATTCAGTGTAACACATGGCTAGTAGCCAATATGCTGTTGTCCTAAATGCACGAGATTTATGGAAGAAAATAGATAAATTAATGTCTAGTTTAAACTAATCTCAGAAAACACTTTGTGATGAAACTTGAAACGGATTTGTAAAGAAAATTTTCCTAGCAAGAATGTTTTGTAGAAGAATCAGCTTTGATGCCTTGGTAGATATTATTGAAGAATGGAAGACATGGTTAAAGGTAAGTCGAGCAGCAAAAGAAGTCACCATAGACTTTCACTGTGATCATACAAAAGCCACAAACACCAAATTAAATTCCTATGGTGGAACAGAGTATCTCATTACTGAGAACAACTTATCTAGTACCTTAAGGAATTTAAGCACCATGACTTATGAACACATGAAAGCTCTTCCTACTGTCTCCTTCTTCTTCCTCTCTGCAGATATCCAGTACAGCACCAGGCTGTGTGTGAAACTAACTGAAGCTTGAGGCCCTGCTCCATGTTCCTAAGTAAATACACTTTCTCACAGCTGAGGAGAAGCTGTATCAGAGGGCCAGCTCTATACTGTACAAGTGAACTGTGCAAGTGGGCCAACTCAATCAACTCTCAACCACCACGCCTGCTATGAAACATTGCAGGCAATTGTAAAAATGGTACAGGGTCTGCTGTTAAAGGTAATGTGGAGGAGGGACAGTCTTAGATTCATTGAAAAATAGCTCTAATATCCTAGCCCCACTGTCCAAACCAAGCATGGTCATGGAAATCAATATGTGCTTAACTTCTAGAATGGGAGGGAAAACATATGCCAGACTTCTGATCACCAGATGAGCAGTGTCCTCATCAGGGCATACCTGGAGTGTGAGCAAAAGGTCTGAGAGTACCCAAAGGTACTGAAGGTACAAAAATCCATGTAATGATATTTCCAGATATAGGTAATTGAAGTACATCAGGAATATCTGATCAGTCATGAATGACCCAATATAATAAAGACTCTCAGACTATTCCATGAAATATTTAACCTGCTTAGAAAATAAATCTAACACTTAATGCAGCAATTCTGAAGGCAGCAGAATCCTGTTTAATAGGGTGTAGTGTGCAGAACTTGTGTCCATGGTAATTTACAGACACTGTGAATGACTAAGACAAGAATCTCTCAATATGCTTCACGAACACCTGATCACCTGGAGACTGACTTATTTTTGTTTGCTCGAAGTACAGCAGCCCCACTATGTTAGCATTTGCTAGCCAGAGGCACAGAAATAATCTGTCTGTCCCAACCAGTCCAGGCAAAATGAAGGATAAAGAGGCATTCCCTTGTACCTCTTGTGTTCTACCATTACAACACAGAAATTTGGAAACCTCAGGTAGTCAATGAAAAGCTAAAAGGATGATTACTTAAGTAGTTCACAATCTGCAGACAAACCTATTCTTCTGGCAGGAATATGGCATGAGAATTTATGCAGGTGCATGTCAGTCAAGATCTCCCTGTGGTGAAGGTTAAGAGTCCAACTATATGATGAGATTCTGGGTTAATCTGAAACTATTTCTGATGGATAAATGCTAGAGTAGTAATGGAGCTATAAAATCACCCTTGAGACTCCTAAGGATTCAATGGCCATGAGATGCAATTTGTATCCCACTATCCTTAACAATACCAAGTCAAAGAAAAAGAAGTTATGTTTAAGGGATCAAGGCTTCTCATCTTTGAAAATCTCTTTATTAGTACAGGGTTTTTGTATTTTTCTGGAGGTGAACTAACATTTCTGCTGGAACTCCTGTGAAGATACTTCGTGCTGTGGAATGAATTGAACTTCTGATGGGTGTGAGCCTGTGTCAGTGTAAGACATTTTTTATTGAGACAGCTTCATAGATAGTAGGTGCAGTGAAGGGCAATAAACCAGCAGAGGTGAAATAAACCAGTAAGAGTTAGCACCCTAAAATTTTAGATTACAGACATTGAGGATGAATTGTTTTTCATCATTCTTCCTTGATACTGGGAAAATATATGGGTTTTTTATTATGTTGGAGCCAATTCTATGCTTGCTAGTGCTAGCAGAATGTCTTCTGCTAAAAGCAGTTTCTCAGAAAGGCTGATCAGAAAAGGATGAAAACACCAACATAGTTTTATTTACTAATACATAGGTGTCACCAAAAAACAGGAAATGCAAATGGGTCATTACATGATGAAACTGAAAGAAGAATTCAGAGGAGGTGTTGACCAATAAGGCAAAAGAGCTAGTCATTACCCTTTGGTACATGCATAGTGTTGAGGATGCAATTTACGCAGCTGAGCATTTGGCAGCTATATAAAAACAAAACATAAAAAAAAATCCAGCTATCACCTTTTCAATCAAAATAAATGCAGGTAAAATTCCAGCAGGGAGATGGCAGTTTCCCTGTCTATGGCCCTGTGTGCCACCTGTACAACTTGTGTGTGCAGTAGTTTATATCCTATATCCTGAAGTCAAGATGAGCAAACTCTGAAGTTAACTAAGGATTTGATCAAAGACACGTTCAAGGACATGACTGGAAAATTTCATCTGCAAATGCCAGGAGCTGCTGAGGAACATGGCAGGGTTGGAGAGGGTCAGCCATCAAACCAAAGTCTCACAACAGGAGTGTAGTGAGCTTCTGAAGGTGAAAATGAGCTCAAAGGTGGCTCCTCCCTTTTGGAAATGATCCCACATGTGGGTCTGCCCTGCTGGAAAACGACCAGGTATCCAGGAATGGTTGAGTGGTAACTGAGTTCATCATCAAGCTTATAGATTGGTCAATATTAGTACAAAGGCTAATAATAAAAACCTCAGTCATTTTTTGGCTTACACTGTAATGTTCTTTAGAGAGTTTATTGGGCAGTATGTAAGAGAAAGACATTCTTATGTAAAAAAATCTTATTTAGAAATTGTTAATTATATTATGTTTTTCTTGCTGTATCATATTCATTAGTATTTCAGAATCTTCCATTGTTCAAGTTCTTTTGACTTTCTTCTTCATTTTTCTGTCAGCCCTTTTATGTAGCCCCTGTGGGTTTTGTACAAGTATACACCTATGTCCAGTGATTCAGGTTGGAAATGACAAGATTTCTTAACAAAAGAGAAGGGAAGCTCTGGAATAATCATCTGGCATAAATGTGAAATAAAAGTTAACCAGTTCATTGAAGGTGAAAAATGAGCAGTTTATGGAAAGAGATAGCCAATGTGGTTACTTATAGTAATCTAAAACACTGATCTCAAGTATCTGAGAGGTCCTTTCCAGTTTAATTTTCCTCTATGTGTATAAAATAAGATTTTAATCTAGCTGCTGGGAAAGAAGAAAGATTTTACAAGTTAACTTTTTCATGTTATCTCATTCTGCAGAACATTCTGTAGCTATTTATAAATGTGTAACCACCAGCTGCCTTTTCTCACAGGTTTTGTTTTTTTTTCTTCCTCAAAAATACACTGATAAGCAGCAAACAGGGAACAACCACAGGACTACATAGATTTGTAAATGGTTATCTTCCAAAGCAGTACAACTGGGATACATAGAAACCATGAAAAGCCAATTAATAGGATTCCTTGTGAACTTTTGGATTTCTTTTTCACTTGCTTTGTATTTTCACACTGGAGAAAGAGAAGAGAAATGTATAATTGAAGACGTTCCCAGTGACACGCTGGTAATTGGTAGGTACCTGTGTATGCTACATGATGATCTAACCTACACAATAATAGAAATAGCTTGTAATGTAACAGGCAAATCTGTGATTGATAAATATGGTAAGACCACGGTGACAAGAAAGAGGGCACACTGAAAATAACTCCTTCAATGGGAGCTAGTCATAATGTCCTCATACATTGTGTGTATCCATCACACAAAGAAATGCAGGTTTCCAGAGGGCTTAACTGACTAGACAAACTAATTATACAGCAGTGTGATTATTGCTTCAGTGAGTGTTTCTGTGCATTCTGACTGATTTACTTATTCACACCAGAATTTCTGTAACACGGTTTTCCCTATAGGAATGGGAGAGTTATTTTTTGTCCAACACCGGTCTGCAAAAAGAAGCACACAAAATACACTGTAGTTCCATTTCACCTGGGATATCACAAGGACAGTAAATTCATCTACAAGACTATAAAATTGAAAGAGGATAGTAAAAAATAATATATAATAACCTTTTTTAATAAATGATGTGATAAATAGAAAAGGCAATCCTAAAAATGTAATTTGAATAGAGCACACATGTTTCTGGAGCTCTCCTCATGCTTTCTTTATGCAAACCTTGCCAGAGCATTAGGAGTAATCAGAAAGCATTACTTGTTAATCAACCATTCTTGTAGTATTCTGGAACATTTTCTAGTGTAGTAAAACATTATTGCATTTCACACTGTTATAAAGTTTCCCCTGAGCAATTTTAATAATAAGCGTGATTAAAATGAAATACATATATTGTTTTATTGTTAATAATTTATCTTTATAGTTTTTTTTTGGTTGAAAAATTGATAAAGATGTTTAATATTAAGCTATGTTTTATTTAACAGATATTTATCTATGTTTTTATTCAGGGAATTACAAGGTACAACGCTGGGATGTACATAAACATGATTTTCTTGAATCTGCTCCTGGTTTGGGAATGTTTGTGACTGTCACAGCTCCTTCTGCTGAGGTAAATGTGCTTTATGAATGTTTCTATAGGATTTATGAGTTGACTTTTGGCACTGACAGGCAGCAGTATCTCAAAATAGTATATGCTTTTTGGGGAAAAGTAAATCTACAGTCTAACAGCTAGTTCAGCGTTCTGATGTTGAAATGTGTAAGCACCTTATGATTTCTATCAAATGAAATAGAAATTACAATGTTTGATAATGTTTTAACATTACAATGTCTGATGTGTTTTCACATTACTAGTGGATTTGGGAAAGTGTGTCATTAAGAGTAGCCGGTGACAACTGAGAAAATAGGTTAGATTTTTAAAAAATGAAAATGTACTAATGACATAAAATGGTAGAGAATGTAGTTGAGCAGTAGAAAGGAAGACTGATAATTCTATATCCAATCCACAGTACTGCTTTTTGATTGTTTTATTGATATTCATAATGTACATGTCCACCATCTGTAATATCTAAATTACAGGTACAAATGTCAAAACTGTATGGGCCACAAGGAACATTTTCTTTCACATCTGAAATGCCTGGGGAGCATATTATCTGTTTACAGTCTAACTCCACAAGATTTCTAGCATTTGCAGGAAGTAAACTGGTAGGTGTATTTCTTAAATATTCTTTGCTGTAATATCATCTCTTGTTTACAAACTGCAAAAATTACAAAATAGATTAGATGTTGACCTAACTTCTAGCAGATAATTCAACATTTCCTAGTGATTGAAGAAGACAAACCTACAATTATGAAGCAGAAGAGATAAAAATACTCTGTTCTGGTATTTAAGAAGTTACAAATAAAGAAGCAAGACTAATAACTATTGAGTGATTAAATGTTTGTATAGTGTTTTAATGTGAAAGATTCAGATCAATCAGAATAAATATATGGTTCAAAGAGATAAATACATAAGACTGACTTACACAAACCCTTGTCTTAAAGATACTCTATGCCTTCATTAACTTAGATTGAATTCCTAAAGAAAATTTAACATTTTAATTTTTGAAAGCTATTAAAATGAAGAATATCTTAGCATACTTAATATTGTCTAATACCAATTCAGATGATCTTAATGAAAATTTTGAAAAAAATAAAAGCCATCAGATGTAATATCTTGGGTCTAATCTATTTCAGCATACAATTTTGTAAACACTGTTTTTAGAATTTTATCTGTATGCCTTTTCTTAAAAGATAGTTTGAAAGGGTGAGAATTACTCTGTAGAGGTGCTTGCTTTTTTTTTTTTTTTTTCCCAGTTGATTTCAAAAGAGTTAGTTGATCTGCTAGATATAAAGATCTCCTAAATGTGTTAAGTGAGATTTCATCCTAGCTGTATGCTTTGGGAACATGTAGATGACAAAGAACTGAGAAGAGTCAACAGTATTGAAGTGGGAATATTATACTGGAATAAGTATGTATTCTTATGGATTTCTTTATGGAAATGAGTGGAAATTTAATCATAGACATTGCAAGAGCACTTAGATTCTAACAATAAAAAAAATCATGGAGCTCATCAACTACAGAGGCTAAAAGGGATAAAGCACTGGTTAGTTACAGCTAACTACACACTATGAATGTGATTCAGAGGATTCACCAGAAGATTTTTTATCTGATGTAGATGGATATGTATTAATATAATTTTATATGATGCAGGCACCTTGTGCAGTTCTGGTCATCCTATTTGAAATAAGTGAACAGATGCAGGAAAGCAGAACATTAATAGTACAAGTATTAATTAGGGTTGTTTGTTTAGCTGAAGAACAGAGAATTAAGAAGGAAAATATTGCTCTTTATAATTATATCTGCAGCAATAAAGATCAAAAAAGGAAATATATTCTTTGAGTAAGTTAAATCTTAAAGTAGTCTTCTGTAAGAACCAGATGTAGTTGTGGAGATCTGAACTGCTTCAAAACAAAGTTTAATGTATTAAAGAACAAAGGCTGCCCTAAGGTTGTAAGATGGACATCCAGATGTCCAGTCAGCTAACTCTAAGAGAGCTGAAAGAAGATATGGTCTTCATTTGTCATTGGTGTCTCAGTAGACCAAATGCCTATTGTGGTTATACCAAGTTTTAGTATTTCTACAGATTATCTGTTTGGCTACAACTGACTTTCTTTTGGTAGAAATTGGCTTCTAGGAGAAATTTCTCCCATTAGTTTAAGTGAAATTTTTAATTCATGCCATGCATTTTTAATTCATGTTGCATAATATAACAAGTTGTATTCTTCTCTTTTCTTTCTATGGGTCTAGTGCTTGGCAGGTTTGGGGCCTTTTTTCTATAGGTTGTACAATATTTTATAGGATATTGGGAGGTATTTCATACCAGATAGACCATGTGTGGAGAAAGAAAAAAAAAGATACCTTATGCTTTAATACTTTGCTAATTAAAGCTTAAATATGATAAAAATGCAAATAATGACTCAGCTGGTCTCCTTCCAGTCTTATATTTCTCACTGTTCTAGTGGAGGAAACCTAGAAGTGCCTCTATAAAAAGCTTCCTGCAGTACTACTGAAGAATGCCATTTCTGCAATATTAGGATGGAATGTGAAATACAATGAGTCGTCCTAATGGTGCTAATTTTTTTAACTATTTCAGACAAAGAACAGAAAACATCTTTATGGTGGTTCAGTCAATACTAGCATAAAATAATGCCCTAACAGCAGTGAAGTTTTAAATTTTGTATAATTAATTTAAAAATAAAATTAAGAAACACTTTAAATATCCCACTTGATTCTAATTTTAGGAAGGATTTCTATAAGCAATGAAAACTGTTTTCCTGTAATGAGCTTCAAAGGAAATTATCCATTGTTTCTTTATTTCTAAGGAATTTTGAAAACACAGAAGACACAGTAATGAGAATCTTTTTTCTGTTCACAGCGTATCCATTTGGACATTAGAGTTGGAGAACATTTTTTTGACGAATCAGCTGTTCAAGCCAAAGACAAAGTGAATGAAGTTAAACTTGGACTAGAACATCTAATTGAGCAAGTACATCACGTAACCAAAGAACAAAACTATGAAAGAGTATGTATGTTCCTTAACGAAAAAGTTAAAAATATTGTTTTTAAAGTATTATGAGTTTTATTATTTAATTGCAGCGTTCAACTAACTGCAAAAAATCTCCTATTGGTATTTAGCCAATATAACCTACATTAACTTGCAAAATATTTTTAAGCTCCAACAGAAAACCAAATCAATCACTGAGAACTCATGCTTATAGCAACAGGTGCTTTATTAAAGCAGGAATTTCCAAACGTAGTTCTCTTGGTCAGAATCAGCAACAGCAGCTGAGCAGGTGGCAGGTACCATTGCTGGTGGTGTTGCCAGCTGTTGTTTCCATGCTGGTCTGTGCACATAAACTTTATTGGAGTGGGTAATAATGGAGTGCATAATGACTGAGTGTATATATCTTTATCTACATGCAGTCAGAAATCAAGTCCCCCTTCAGACAAATGTACACCCATTCTCTTAACTTTTCTGTATGTTGTTAGACTGTGGTTGAAATATATCAACTGGTTACGTAAAAAAAAATAAATTTGGCTTTAAAAAGGTTCTTGACTGCAGTATGAAAGTGACTGTGAAACTAAAAAGGTGTAAGCTGTGCTAGTGAGTATATTTAGCAATATATTTATAATATATATAATATATATAATGAAATTATATATATATTTATATATATAATAAATATATTTATAATAATATATATAATGAAAAAGGAAAAGCTTTATTTGCGTTTCTGCTTCAGGATACAGTATGTCTGCTTCTTGGTTTTGATTTTCAAGATATCCACCTCACAGATAAGAACAAACTTTCATTTTTATTGACATACATGAGATGCCTGTTACCCAGATAGTAGCATGAAACACACAGATGCCAAAGGTAATAATCATGGTTTTTTGTTTCTTCAGGAGCGTGAAGAAAAATTTCGGAAGACAAGTGAAGAAACCAACAGCAACATTTTGTGGTGGGCTATTGTACAAACAATGATCCTCATCTCCATTGGAATTTGGCAAATCAAATCTCTCAGAGATTTCTTTATATCTAAGAAGCTGGTTTAGGTCTTATAAAGCAAATGCACAGATTTGAAAATTGCACACCATGTAACACACAACATCCAAAGAAATTCTGTATCTCTGAGGAAATTGGTTGTATGTAATACTCAAGCTTCCCTCATCTTCTTACTCTTAACTCTGGTTTCTCCATCTATATCGCAGCCTCTGTCATACCCTTACATTTTACTCCTTGAATCCCATCTTCTATCCATTTCTTTTCCTCTGCAGATGTTAAGCTTTATCTAGAAGAAGGGCTTAATGACTAAGGCAACATACATCTAAAATAGAAATTAAAAGAAGTTCCCAAAGTTTTCAAAGTTCTCTGCTGTCACAGTTTAACCCCAGCTGACAACTAAGTACCACACAGCCACTCACTCACTCTCCCCTGCCCACAGTGGGAGGGGGGAGAGAATCAGAAACATAAAAGTGAGAAAACTCATGGTTTGAGGTCAAAAAGTTTAATAATTGAATGACTGTAACAACGACAACAATAATAATAATTTGTTAGAAAAGGAGGAAAAAAAAACCAAAAAGAGAGAAAAATAAAACCCAAGGAAGGCAAGTGATGCAAATGAAAACAATTGTTCACCACCAACCAGCTGATGCTCAGCCAGTCCCCAGGAAGTGGTCCTTGTCTCAGTCTCCCTCCTAGTTTTATTTCTGATCATGACATCCTATCATTGGGCCTACAGGAAAGCTGGGAAGGAGCTTTTTACAAGGGCATGTAGCAAGAGGACAAGGGGTAATGGCTTAAAACTTGAAAAGGGGAGATTTAGATTAGACATTAGGAGGAAATTCTTCACTATGAGGGTGGTGAGACATTGGAATAGGTTGCCCAAGGAAGTTGTAGAAGCCCCATCCCTGGAAGTGTTGAAGGCCAGGTTGGATGGGGCTCTGAGCAACCTGGTCAATGCAGGGATCATCTAGATGATCTTTAAGGTCCCTTCCATCCCAAACCATACTATAGTTCTATGATATGGAATATCCTTTTGGTAATTTGGGGTCAGCTGTCCCTGCTGTGTCCCCTCCCAACTCTTTGTGCACCTCCAACCTACTCAGTGGTGGGGCAATGTGAGGAGCAGAACATTCCTTGATGCTAGGTAAACCCTACTCAGCAGGAACTAATCCATCAGTATGTTGACAACTCTGTTTTCAGCACCAAAAAACCCCATAGCCCCATACAAGTTACTATGAAGAAATTTAACTCTCTCCCAGACAAAACCAGAACATCTGCCTGCTTAGTAACTTTAGTTTGTATGAGTATGAACAGTTCATAATTTCAGGCTCACTACGATTCGGACAGCAGGCCGAGAAATAAGTACACCCTCTGTGGTGCTTACCTTGGTGAGAATGCCTTGAACTCAACATAAGCCTGGCTTTTCCTCAAATATAATTGTGACTGTTTTCTTTTAAAATATTCAAAGTTTTAAGTGGCAGTGCAGCCCACCCTTAATATTATGATCAGTGTTTGCAGCAATTACCATGGAAGAGACAGACCCAACAATTAGGAATTACACATACTTTTTGCTCTCAGAGAAGCCCTAAGCATTAGGGCTACAGAGCTGAGAGCTGATCTTTCCCACAGCTGTTTATGTGAATGATGGTCTTTGTGAAGAATGTCAAAGTAAAACACATTACAGGTTTCTTGGTTTACACTGAATTTGCACCGATATATTTTATTTTAAGTTATTCCTACACTAAATTCTTCAGTCTGAACTTACCAGGTTTTTTACTTAATCGTGTATTTCCATTTCACTTATTGCAGCTTAGTTGTATAAATCTTTATGCCTTAATTTACCAGTTTATGTACACCTAGCAGAGTAGCTGTAGTTTCACACAATCCAAAGTCAAAAACTCGTTAAAAATTAAGACAATTAGCTTGACAAAGTAGCAGTAGTGGAAGAAAGAATTGGAGGTGGTTATGACATGACTCCTCTCAGCACTTGGCTAAATTGTAAAGGGACATTATTGAAAAAGTTTCTAGAGAGTACTCTGATAGCTGAATATTATGGCCTGGCTTTCTACTTGTCTTTGCAGACCCTTTGCTAGCCTAAAAGGTAGTGAAAGCTGAAATATCTGCTGACCCATTATTGTTTTAAAGGCACTGCTTTTCTCTATCTTACCACTTTTTGTTTTCACTATCATGGAAATGACATTTCCCTTTAAGTTCACTTATGTTTACAGTATGGGAATGAAAATACAGCTGTGAGTATGTAAGAATCCATAAATTCGATGCAAAAGGGAGACAAAAAGTAATGCTCTGCAGACCAAATCAGTAAACATAAAAACTCATAAAGCTACTCGCTGAGGTTTGTCCTGTGTTCAAAAATTTTGGGACTTCAGAATTGTCTCTTGAAATGCCCAGTAAATGTGTTATTAAATTCACTTTTACAGAGCACTCACTACATGTCTTGTAATAACATCTTTGGTGGTGGGAAAGAAGGAAAGTTATGTTACAATCATATGGTATATGAAGTCTAAGAAGAAAGTTTAATAAAGGGTTGCTACAAGGTTGTGATTGATATTTAGTGTAAGGCTTCTAACTACATCCCAGTGACAAACTTACCTCATCTCACAATACACGTAAGCTTTTAAACCAACAGGGCAGGTACCAGGTCAGAATTTATAAGACCTAATTATGATCCCCAGTAATAATTAGGTCTATACTCAAACCAGCACTGAGACTTGGAGCCTTGACTATAGCTTGGGACTGCTTCATTCTTTATCTATAGCTATAATAATAAAATATCTTTGCTTTGATTAAATGTTTTCAGTCTCTTTTGATTAAATTTATAAAGCAGAATCTGAATCATAGCTCTTTCAGGGAGCACTTTAGGGGCAGCAGTCTTTATGAATTAAAAGCCTCCTATGCAGTCTGTAGCTATGTCATACTCAAAACTACAGCTTGCACAGCAAGTAGACCTGAAAGGGAATCTTTCTCTAAAATTTTCATCAAGGAAAACTAGAAATCCCTGGGTGTTTTTCAAGGTAAAAAAAATGAAAATTAAAAGTCCTTGTTTTGCCTTTTTTTTCCCACCCCACAAGAAGCAACCAGAAGCCTGTGACAGTAACTTAATAACTTTCCCAGATGCCTGCATTTAAAGGAGTGAAAAGCCACTGCCATTTTCCACACACCTGCTGTCCTGGTAGCAGGCCCTGCTGCACGGCCGCCGCTGTGAGGAGAACAGGGCTGGTGCTGGGACACCTACACGAAGCCTTGGTGGTCACTCCAGCGTAGTTGCCCTCGTGTGTGGAAAAGAGGAGGAAATCTCTCAGACAGGAATCCCTGCGCAGGAACCCTCTCCAGTTTGATAGTGAGAGGCCAGAAAGACTCCTTTTTTTGGGGGGTGTGAGGGTCAAACCCTGCAGCCCTCAGGCTCCCGTGGGTGTGGGAGGGGCACTGCCACCCCTCACCTCAGGGCTGCCTCAGACAGGAGGAACATGGCAGCGAGTGGCCTGTAGGCCTTACTCTGGGGCGGCACGGAGTGTTGGCATCTGCCTCAGCCACCTGCTCCCTGCCAGACCCTTCTGACCCTCCACCCCATGGCTGTCCCAGTCTTTTGTAATGTCTGCTACTGTGAGCCCCGCAAGCCTACCCCACGGTTCAGCCTCACAAGCTGTGGCCATGTTATCTGTGAGATCTGCCTCCAGAAAGGTAATGGCTGCTACAGGCCTGGATGGCTTAGCCCTCTGCTTCAGCGCTGGCGGGTACACATTTACCTTAACCATTAGCATTTCTGATTCACTGTGGAAAAAAAAATTCTTCTTGTCAATTGAATGTTATTGATAAGCTTTTTCAATCCTTGCTATCGATTTTCTTTAAATAATAAAACCGCCTGTGTCTGCCTCCACATGCGTATGGCTGGAGTAATGGGGCTCTGAGAGGAAGCCTTAGACACAGAAAACTGGAGGCTTTAATAAAAGTTGAGTCTGGATGCTTATGATACATTTTTTAACTGTAGAAGAAATGAGATGGCATTCTGTTCTAACTTTGGAAAGGGAATGCTTTTCATTAGTGAAAGAGCAATTTTGCAAAACATAGGATTTGTTTGGGGCAGGTTTGCTAGTGGTCTTGAGAGATGTTAAATCTCAGCCACTGAAACTCTAGAAAATTTTCAGCAGCATTAGAACAATAGGAGGTGATGTTTTGAAGCTCCAGTGTGTGTGGTATGAGTCATTCATAGTCATATTCCAGAACTCCTGTGATGTGCTTAGATGAAGATCTGTTTAAAGGATAATGGAATAAGGAAGATGCTTTTCAAAAGAAAGAAATAGCAGACAAATATAAATTATTTTCCCTTTGAGGTCATGCTAAATGCCCTGTTTTTTGTAAGGACACACAGATTAAATGATCAGTCTGTATTTCAGAATGAAAAACTTTTGGCTAATGTTTTTTACAGCGTTGCTGTTGAGGAGAGAGTATCATAAAATGCAGCCTCTAAATACAACTTGCAGAATTCTAGAACCTGAACAAAAGCTTTCCTTTCTGCTGTTAATACTGTTTGGTAGAAAGAACCTTGAGACATTATGTATTTTTTTGCTATGAATTAAGTAAATAATAATAATAATAATATCAAGTTTAAAATGTATTTACTCTTTAAAGATGTTTATAAATATTGATCCTTAGAATCCTTACAAAGGAAGCAGCTAGTAAAATTATACATTATAAGTATTTTACTAATATGCATTTGTTATAAATGTTTGCTAACATATTTCCAAATAATCAAAGAGGCATTTTAAAAAATGATGATGTTTTAGGCAGTGATGTGATGAATTTTTCACTGGAAAAATTCACAAGGCAAAAGAATTAATTCTTTTAAGTTAAGCTTTCATATATTTTATTGAGACAACCAGACTGGGCCCCAATCTAAAAAGTCATATATCTGGTTGACTCTAACTCATTAGTGCACCAAGGCATATATTTAATTAAACCAGGCAAGTAGTCTTATTTAAATCAAAGGAACTAAAAGTCACCTGCATTCAGTGACATTAATGATATTCATAAAATCATTTACATGAATGCTTATTTGCAGGAGGAAGACCTGATGACATTCACACACATTTTCCCTGTGCAACTATGTGTAATGGTTATAGAACTAAATTGTTTCTTCATGTTTATTTGTATTTCTTGTGTAACTTTTGAATTCCTTCCACAAGCTTCAAACAAAGGATTAGGCACCAAATTCTATTAAAAATGCATTCAATATCTATTGAGTTTGATGTATATTTTAAATGTGTATTTACCTTACAGGCAAAAAAGATGAATGTTTGGTCTGTAGAACTCCTTGTCGTACATTATTCCTTTCAAAACAGGTAAATGAAGCTTTGGTATTGTTGTGTTACATTAATCTGTAGTTTGCTTAACAGCTGTATTATTTACATTACAAGATACATCCCTTTTGTTTGACAAATAAAATGATAGGTTGGTAGACTTAGATACTTATGCACTATACAGCTTTTAGTTTTATGGATTTCTTCAAATAAAAGCTTGTGGAAACTCTAGGTTAACAGATTCTGCTGGACTGTAAATCACTCCAACCTCTTCAAAAAACATGATGGGTTATTGTGTAACATCAGTGACTACTTTGAAAATGTGGAAAAATGTTTATTGTCCATCAGAGAAAGTGAACTGTAATGAATCATTTCATGTAATGGACTGAATCAAAAATCTGCATGGTAGCTCATCAATGTTTTCAAGTGTATTTGGTTTATTTCCCTATTTTCTCTTAAATTTAATTGTTTTACTTGTGATTAAAAGAAGATCCAAAATATCGTTGGGAATTCTTGTTACTCACTGGAGAATAAATAGCTTTTCATTCTCTTTCTTGAGAAATCATTAGAAAGATTTAATTTTCCCACTTCTCCCAAGCTGATTACATAAATGAGTTGTGAAAGCCTTTAAATTTTTCTAAACTGATGCCTACCTAAGAGACAAGCCTGCCTTACAATGGGAGAAATAAAATACAAAGAGCATTCAATACAGCCAACACATGAAGTCCTACAAGGCTACAAGACAATCATGTCTATGAAATAGAGGACCATTTGGGACTAACCCTGAAGCAGTGACCTTGAAGGAGAGCATGATTTCTCTGCCTCTCTAGATATGTTTAAAACTGGGCTTGTGTGTATCTAAATACAGAAATCTCTACCTCTGCAGACAGTTTATAAAAAAGTAAAAAACTATTACACTGTATTTCATATTTATAAACACAGAATTTTGTAGAACTGAAACAGAGTGAAGAAGACAGTGCTACCAAGATGAAAAATTTACAGCAAAACAACAGAATGGAAACATAACACAAAGGAATTATGAACACAGTAATTAAACAAAAAAACCCCACGAAAACCAAAAAGCCCCTCATAAAATTTTTAAAGGAGGTATTTTAATAAGCTTTCAATATCAGCCTACCCTGGCTTCGAGTTTTGTTATTAATTTCAGTCGCAGCATATTTTAGGTTGTCAAGGACCTCTGGAGGTCATATTGTCCAACACTTTGCTCAAAACAAAGCTAACTTTGAAGTTAGATCAGTCTTAGATTGCAGCATTTCAACAGAACTTGACAATTTGCTTCAAAAATACTGAAGGAATTTAAAAGTGCAATGATTGGGATACTAACAAAAATATTAGATGTTTCATTAGAACCTACCACAGCTTTGGAGGACTTGAAGGAAGCAAATTACCATATTCTTTAAAAAAAGACATTAATGATGATTGCTTAGCCTTGATTAAGAACAGATAAAATGATTGGAATGGTAATTAAAGATGCATATAAAAAAGTCATGGTGCTATAATTCAGGAACCTGAGTGGAAATATACCTGATAACCTTTATGAGGATGATGCTGTGGAAGAATTTCCAATGAGTAGGAGGTCCTAGAAGTGTGTTAAAACTCCTCATTAAATTGTATATTGGGGCAATCAACATCTACATATTAAATTTTCTCATCTTTACAGTAGTGAATGCTTGTCATCTTTATATCTTTTTTCTGTGCCTCCCAATCTCCACTTGCTTTTTCCCAGGGGATGGTTAAATGTTACAATAAATCAGAATCCTGCTGTTCATTATTTCAGAATATCATGATAGGTTCTTAAATCAAGGTCATTGCTTTGTTAGGATCCTAAGTAGGTTTCTATAGCTTGCCTCCTATGAATATATTTTAAAGATGCCAAATGTACTTTTATGAATACATTAATTTTTCTAGATGAAATTTTCTTATCCTGTTTATATTTTCTTTATTTAAATACTGTAGACAGGTTAGGCTGTGCTGTCTGTCTGCTCTTGTCTTGCTCAGTCTGCCAGTTCACCCTGTGGAAATTTTGTAATGCTTTGGCTAGTGGCAACCAAATTCAAAGGAGCAGAGGAACTCTCAAATATAATTAAGTTCCTCCTGTGAGTTCTCTAAAAATCAGTAGCTGGGGAAAGCAAGGAAGAGCAGTTCAGTTCCCCTGGTGAGAGAAATGCAAGTACAGCTCATCACTAATCAGAGGTGCATTTGGCAGCCACATGCACAGTTCCACAGTAACCCAACTTCATGCCACCTTGATCAGATGAATTGTTTTACAGGATATTGTGGCAGCTGATGTCAGAATATGGGGAAAAATATAAATCTGTTTCAAATGCAGGTTATGAATTTAGCTCCTCACATGATTATTTTTCATACATAAGGGATTAAATGCCCTCTTATTTTTAAAACTATAGAATATAAGCATACATTATAAATAGGTTTGACAAACTGAGATGTTATTTAGTCCTACATATTTGACTTCTTGGTAGTGTTACACTGTTTTTGGAGTAGGAAAACATGCTGCCTTTCTGTCTCTGTGTTTGTGCATTTCCAAATGGAGCAAAGTCTAATTATTTTTTTATTTTCATACAGTATTTTTAACTTAAGTGAGAGCACTTATATTTCTGTTTAGTTAATAGTCTAGAAAAATGTTGTTTCTTTGACAGATGGCCTATTTCTTATTTATTTCAATTATTTACCTTTCTTTAATTTTTCGATTTTTTTACCCTTTTTTAGGATTAATTTACAATTTGCTTGCAACAGGTTCAGTTCTCTTTGGTTGGATTTTGAAAGGTGGTTCCTTACTTGAAGGGTGCCTTTTTTTCTGGGACAATTTTCTTCTGTCATCTAAGAATGTTTGGATTTTTTTTGCTTTTTTATTCCACTTTTGGCTACTTGTAAAGCTACCTTCTATTATACAATTACGATATATCACAGAGAACTTTCCAGTTTGCAGTTTAAATGTTGGTTTGGGTGGGTTTTTTTTTAAGATTTCTTATTTTTAAAAGCTGTTTACTGTTACAATAGATAACTGTACATAAATGTGATCAATGTTAGTTCTTAGTAAGTATTTTAACTTAGCACTATAACTAGTGTAACTATTTTGGGGTTGTATTTGGTTTGTTTTTCTTATGAAGAAATTAGGAATACATTTATTTTAGACATTAGGAAGAAATTCTTTAGTGTGAAGGTGGTGAGACACTGGCACAGGTTGCCCAGGGAAGTTGTAGCTGCCTCATCCCTGGAAATGTTCAAGGCCAGGTTGGATGGGGCTTGGAGCAACCTGGTCTAGTGGGAGGTGTCTCTGCTCATGCAGGGGGATTGGAACTAGATGATCTTGAAGATCACATCCAACCCAAACTGTTCTATGAATCTATGATATGATTCTGGATTAAAGTAACACTCAAGAAAGTTACCTACATTGCTTTACAGACCAGGATAGGTGTCCAAATGTCACTATCATTCTGAAATTCACTTTACATTTACACACTACATCCACTTTACATTACAATAAGGGCATGAAATAAAAATAGGATTGTTTTCAATTTCTGTACCATCCTACTCTTGATCTGTCAATTTTTTATTTTGTATACAACGATTGATTTAAGGAACACTTCACAAAATGCTTTATTTAATATAATGTGCAAATAAAAATGCTAACCTTGGTATGCTTTCTTTTCTTGGTAGACAAATCCTGATATTCAATCCCTGTTCATGGGAATAGATACGTTATGCAAGAAATATTCAAAAGAAATAACACAGGTGAATCCATTCTAAAACTTTTTAATTCTATAAAAGAATCAGCAACTTCTACTGATTTTTATATAAATGGAAATATGAGTTAATGCCTGAAAATTAATGTATGCCTGTTACTGTCTTTAATTCCTTAGTTTCCACAGGAGAAAGCCTACTTTGTTCATTATGGTCATTGCTTATGTTTTCAAACTGTCTCTGAGGACCACTAGTCTGGTTATTTTAATAGAGTAAAATCACTTTCAGTGCCACGCAATGAAAAATCAGATCTGCCAGAACCTGAAACATGCCCAGATAACGTGCCCTAATTATAGCAATAAAAGGTTACACAGTGAAAACCTGAGCTAGTTGAAGTCCTAAGCTTTTTTATTTTTTTTTCCTTCAGTCAAAACAGGTCTGCTTTTATTTTTCAGACAGATGCAAAAAATGATTTCAAGGTAAATTCCCTGCCTGCCTTCTGTAAACTCTAGGCAGGATCCCTTCCTTCAGGCTTTGTTTCTGCTCCAGAATTTCAGTAGCTGCCTGGGTTAAATGAATACATATCAACTCCAATTGCCTCCTCATTTTCTGCATCTCTTCAGCTTGGTTTGAGGACTTGTCCTTGTGCTTTTCCTTCTTATTGAGCATTTCAGTGGCAGTTCCAACCACTCAAGATTGAACTGTGGCAGTTCACCCTCCTTGAACACTCCTGTAACTTTCATTGTGTGTTGTCATCTCCCTTGGGCTGGTACTTCTCTGATCTTGTGAAGAGCTTCCCGATCCAGCAGAAAAGTAACCCAGTGGTGATTATGGATTCACATTTGCTCTACTCTATGCTTCACAAACTTCTCCAATGCTGAGCATGGTTCCTTTCCTCAGCACTCCTCCTGAGCTGCTTAGCTGACACAAGGTAAACAAGAAGCCTTCCTCCATCCTTCCATACACACTTTTAAAGAACATGTGCAATGGTTAGTAGTTATTCTGTAAAGTGAACAAATCCAGACAGTTATATCACCAATCACAAGTGAATACTAACTTCTGTAATGTGTCAAAGAAAGGAAAAAGAGGACATGATCTCAAAAGACTAAGGTGGGTTTTCTGTAGCCTGAGATAACCCATGGGTAACATATAAAAGTGTAATTAAGTCATTAAAGTAGGTTCAGAACTTCTATCAGCATCAGAAGACAGAAATGCAGTTTCTGCTCTGTTAGGGCAAGGGTTTATCTAACCTAATATTCGTCACAACAGCAGCTGCTTAGGGAAGCACATGAGAGCAAGTCTGGCATGTAGTGACATCTTCAGAACAGCCTCCTAGCTTTCAACAGTTTGTGGCACAGGGATTTCACAAGGTGGGGTAGATGCCTTTGCATTCAAAATATTTGGTGGATGTTGTTCCCCATGTAATTGTCAGGTTGTTTTCTGAATATTTAGCATCTATCACACCCTATGGAAGGGAGGTCCACAGGTTATAATACCCTGTGTGATGATGATTTCCTTTTCCAGGTTTTTACCTGCTAGTTTCATCTGGTACTCTTCAATCTCATTGTAGAGGAAAAAGCAACCATTCCCATACACTCCAACTTTTATAATAATTAGCTTAAACTGCTAATAAGCCCCTTCTTGAACTGTCTTTTTTTTCAGTCATGAAGAGTCATATGTTATATGGTCACTCTTTTACTGAAGTTTTTACATAGCTTTGATTTACCTGAACTATTTCCAGACCTACTAGATCCTTTCTGACATGTTAAGCAGACTGAGGATATAGTAACATACATTTTTTAAAGTGGAATAATGATGTTCTCTATTCTGTTCCTTTTTTAACCACTTTAAGATCTGATTTGCTTTTTTGACTGGTCCTGAACACTGAATTTACTTTTTCACAGATTTCACCTTTTGTAGACCCAAGACCTCATATCTGTGTGGTGGGAAGCAGCTCAGAACCATTAGTTTCTGAGTGGCTCTTTCTTCCATCAGTCTTCTAAAGACACTTCTGATCCTTTCACGAGTATCCAATAGGAACCTCCCAGGCTCTTCTACAGTGGATAAAAAATAACCATTTCAATTAGCTACTCCACTATGGGGTTCCTTTGAGATTTTCTTCCTGGTTGTCTCTATCCCTACACATTTTCCTGCAGTTTTCTTAAACACGAGAAGAAAGGTTTATTAGTAAGTTATAGCCTATTGTAATTTGTTCTTCAAGCTTTTGCCTTACCTACTTTATATCTTTTTACTTTTAACCTGTCATGGTTTATGATCCTCATTTGGACACAAGAAGTGCTTGCACACCACCAGACAGTGTGTTTAACAATTATTTTTTAATTAACAGTATATTTTTACAAGGCAAGTTATAGTTGCCAGTAAGACACATTACTTTTTATGTTGCCATTAATTTTATGTGTTTACTTAGCACTAATGAATAAGAAACACCACAGCTAAACTGGCTTTCCAATACCTTTGCCTTGTTACTGAACATAGTGTTAAAATATAAATGCAGTGAAATAAATCTACTTACTCTAGAGTAGGTCATGCTAGGTTAAGTAAATTTTATAAGACTTTCTCAGTGATAATAATTTGCAAGATTTTGTTACAAAAGATTTAAAGAAGATATGTCAAATAATTATTAAAATATAGAAAAATCTGAATACTGTGAAGTAGATCTTTATCACTTTTTTGTCTGAGGTTGCGTAAATGTAACTAAGGGAAGCTTGACATAACTATTTCTTTTTCAGATTTCAGAATTTCAAGAAAAACACCGTAAACATTTATTAGCATACCACAGACAAAAGGTAACTCCAATTAGGATTTTCTCATTTTTGTTGCTTATGTTTGCCTTGGTATTATGGTTTATTTTAGAATTATTTATCAAGACTGCTTCATTTCTGTCAATAAAAATACCAGTTTTAAAATCTGTAAGGACTTTATTATTATTGTTAAATAAAACAGATTTTAGTTGTGGAGTGACAGAGATTAAAAGGAGAGTCAAAAGACAGGGAGAGAAGAAACAAATTCACTGCATAGGAGAAGAAGTGGGAGGAGATTGGTACTCATTTGGTAAGGCTAGAGGAAAAGAAGAGCAGGGCTGAAGCTTGAGCAATGGAAAACAAGACTAAGGGCTAGTACCCTGAATTGGGGTAGCTCAATGGGAAGAGGAATAGAATTAATTATTCTGTGGAGAACTGGTACTGAATTTGTGACTATGCCTCTTCCTCTGTGGCTTGGAAAGAAAATTTCTTTTTCATTTCCCAGCTACTTGCAAATATTTGATAAAATAGTTGGCTGTTTCATTCATTTTGAAGGACATGGCCAGGTAAATTACTTGAAGGTGCTTGGCCATACTGGTTAATAAACTTATCAGTAGGTGCCCTGTGTATGAAATGACAGAGGTAAACTCATACAGCTGGCCAATTGGCCATTTTGTGTGTGATGAGAGCATCTGCTGTGGTTCTCATGGATAGAACAGCTTGGAAGCTTAAGTGCTTTGTGTCCCATTTTCCCCTGTTTTTCATGACTGCATTTTGGGATCAGTCTTGGTGTACTGTGGAGTGGGTAGTTCTTTCAAGGTCCTGTGCTTCTGCTTTCAAAGCCAGGCCATGGAGAAATCCTGATTTTATGCCCCCTTCTAATCTATTGTACTGACTCTGGTTGGTAAAACTGAAACCTGTAGACAAAGTAAAATAAAGGTCTTAGAATTTTTCATAAACAGAAATGTTATCTCCAAAGAATTTGTGCAGAGTTTTGATACATTTTGATGATAAGTTTCTAAGTTATTTACTGTTGAGATATTAATTTAATAGTGGTTGTAAAGAAGTCAAGGACACGGCTTGACCTCAGGAAGCTGTTTAAGTGACAGTATAGAAACAGCTGAAGATTTAGTCGGTTGCTATTTGGGTGTGTTTGCTGTTGTTTTGTCCATTCTATGTATTTTTTAGTGTTTTAAAACTGCTTGCACTGGATCAGGATCAGAAGAGGCTTGTTGTCTTTAACACTCTATGGGCAGTTATAGTGACACTGGTGAGGGTGTTTTGATGGAGGAATGGTTTAACAGTGAGGCTGAGGTGAGCAAGGAGGAGTTTCTCTGAACAATGATATATATATCTCCTTCCTGTGAGTTGCAGTTAGCAATGTTCCCTCTTTCAGGACTACTGGGAGGGAGTCTGAAGGATCTGGGAAAGGCTAGATCACAGCTGGCAGTGGCACACAGGATGAGAGAGTGGGAGTAGATGCTCACACTCAGGGTTACAATCTCCATCTGAGTCTTCCTGCACCTGGTTTTGAGATGAAGATGTGTGGGAAAAGGGTGAAGCAAGAATGATTTGCAGTATTAACAGTTTGGCAAATTGCAGTGATCTCCAAGGAGGTGAGGAAGGACAAGTCTGCCCTTTGACACAAGTACCTCTTCTTGCCAGTCTCCACTCTGCAGGTCTTGGCCTTTGGAAAAGTTCTGCATAAGGAAATTCACAACCAGGTTCTCACACTTGGCTATCTTTGTTTGTGGTCCCTTTCCTTACCTCTAGTATGTCATCCTTGTCACTGTGAACCAAAAACTCTCAGGACCTTGAGAAAATAATTTTTGGTTGCTGTTTCTGTAAGTTATACAAATACTGATGTGCAGTATTTGATGATGGTGTGTGGTTTGGGCACTTGCTCTCCATTTTCCTGGCAAATCTAGACCCCGCGTTGTGCTAGGACCCAAAGATATTGAAAATCAAATAGTTATTCAACTTCCTTAAGGTGTTTTGGCCTTCAAAGAATCCAGTCCTACAGAGTGACAGGGTAAAGTATTTTGTTCCTGACATCTGTACTGGTCACTTTCTTAATCAAACCTAGCTCTCATTAGGAAAAAGTAAAGAGAGGAATGCAAAAAATCAGATCTTATATAAATTAGATTTTGTCTTGAATCTGTTTTGCAGAGTTTCACATCTGCAAAAAGAGCTTAATATTTCCCACAAATGGTATGATTTTGTAAAGGCATATCAGATAAAGTTATTAAGTAATATTGTGAGAAGAAGCATAAAAAGTTAACAAGAAAATTAATAATTTGTCTGAAATAAACCTATGAGTAACATGAAGTCATGAAGTACCAAGATTATGGAACTTAAGAAAAAATACGGATGGAGTATTAAGTTTATTGAGTAAATTTTTATATCCTTCATAAAATATAATGTATGATTATGTGATAAAAGACTGAAAAATACACATACTAGGGAGCCAATCTAGTGTTTTGACCTTAATGTTCTTGACCTTAATGTTCTCTGATTTTGCAAGCTCCTAACATTCTTAAATGGAGATATTTTAGGTTACATCTATAAAAAACTAAGAAATACTCTTCACATAAGCCTATTACAAATAGATACTGCAAAGAACTGAGTAACTATTGTGTCTGAAATGGGAACATGGTATTACGTATTTTGTACAGTTGTTGGTACTTTTCCAGATAATTCCATATTAAATGCAGCATAACTTTTATATCAGATATGGAAAAGAAGAAGAAAAATAAAAGCAAACTATTTGGAAAAAAACTTTTCTTTTATTCATATATCCAGTATTACCAGAACACTTAAAAAAACAAACTAAATCTGTAACGTCCAAACTTTTCAGACTTACTGTTTAATGGATCCATATTACAGCTACAGTCTTGTCCCAGTAAATCTGGAATAGCAATAATATATAAGATTAGAAAACAGCCTTTCAACACTTTAGAATGCTAGTTGTATGAAAATGAAATTGTATATCAAACCAATAGTTTTTGTTTAAATCTGTGATTGTCTCACAGATAGCAAAGTTGGAAGAATCTCTCAAGAAAGTAACACAACAAATGCATCAGCTACAATGGTAAGAGATGTAATGTGGCAAAAGCAAAGAATCTTTGCAATCAGACAACAGTAAATTTAATTGACGAAAAATACCAGAAGTCATGCCTTGTCTGCCTCCCTCATGTATCATGTTGTATAAACAGAAGAAGCATATTTTTTCATAAATAAATGAATAGTGATTTTTTTCATCAGATCCATTTTCTTCACAGTAATCAAGCCCATCAGGAAGGAATCCTTTTATATTTAAATTAAAGTCAGTAGTTACTCTAAAAATGAACTATTAGCAATCTCTATCACATAGATATTTAGTGTTAATTTTTTTATTTACATGCACGTTTGTGTTTCTTCCAATGTGCTTTCCAGCACCAGCCTGGAAAGAACTGTAATATCTTTCCTAGTATTTAGCCCATTTGCAAAATTACCAGAGTTTCACAACATGATTCTCATCTCTGTTTCTGGTAAAAGTCAACTTCTTGACTCATCTTAAGTCACTTTTTCACAAATCCATCAAAGAGGTAGTCACGAGGTAGCTCATCGTTATCCCTCTGCTTATTGACTGATACATATTAATCTTTTCATCTTATTTATTTCCAACTTAAAGCCAAAGTTCTTACTGATCCCTAAGTGCACTCTCTGCTACTACTTTTCATTTAATTGCATTTGATTTCAATTATTTGTTTGAAAATGTCACATATACAAAATAATTATTTAGTTCTCCTCAGTACTGTGTAACTTTATCCTCAGAACATTTGTTTCTACGTCCTGTTTTATCCTTCCCATTGTCTAATATTTCAAAAAGTACTGGGGAAAAAAATCCAACAGGCTTGATCTGCTTTTGCCTTTCAGTGAATTTGGCTATTCAGAGCACTTAGTGTATAGCCACAATGCACTTGTCTCTGTACATCTGTCCTCTTGAGAGAAGCCCCTTCATGAATGTCACTTTATGAATACCAGTGATCGAGGATTCTGGAATCTCCTTAATAAGCCAATTCATCAAGCCAGCAATTTAATGGCAAAATTTTCTTGATCTTTATTGATTTTTTGTTGGTTTTTTTGAGTATAGAATTTCTTTTGGCTCTGACGTGCACATAACACTGTATTGTGCTCTCTAATGGAAAGAAAAACAGTATAAAGGAAACCATGTATGTGGTGGATTATCATAGTTTATATATTTTTATCCACTGCCTCGTTTTTATTTTCTGCATCTCCAATAAATAGCATCCTGGTTGTATCAAATACAGAACTCTTACTGAATCTCAGATTTTTCAGAGTTCTACCAAGACAGTGTGACCTAGGGCTTCTCTTTGTCTGTTGTAGACATATTGGTCCTATTTATGGTTATTGGCCAATGTATCAGTTTTACATAGCTGTTGGTGAGTACCATAAATATGCCAACATTTCTTTTGATAGATATTTAAAATTTTGTGAAATGTACACATAAAAATTAAGAGGTTTGGCTCAACTCGAGCTGTATTTTAACATCTGTTACTCCATAAATGACTGTGTATAATGTTATCCTACATTGATATTGCTGGGCATCTAATGGCTGATAAAGACATTATGATACAAGGAAGAAGTAAATACCCTATCAAATAGATTCTTATTTTGCTTCATGGCAAATAGTGTCACATTAAAACAAGCTATTGATGGGCAAAACGCTTAGATTTTATGCTTTATTGACCAACTAGACAAATTAACTAACCAAACCAGCTTTCAATTTATATCTGTTGTTTCTTCTGTTTCCCTGTTAGTATGAAACCTCCTGAACAAACTTCACAGCTGCCATTTGCCAGTACAAGTAGAAATCCACTTTCCAGTAAGAAGTGTGGTTTTAAGATACTAACTATGGGATATATATCACTGGATATAACTATGTTCTAATATTAAATTTATTAATTACTTTAGTTCCTTCAAGAAAACAGAATGCTTATTCTTCATATTCTCTTCATCCTAGTCATCCTTCCACTTCTGAAATGTAGGTACAAACAAATCTGCTACTTTTCAATGAAAATCATAACAGTGACACCATGTCGATATTTTATAAACAAAGTAATTTTTTTTGTTAATGAGTTTAAAATAAGTATATTTGCTGATTTTCTGCTTTGATTCTGCACATTAAGTATGAAAGAACTGGGGAAGGTCTTATCTAGCCAAGTGTACATAATAATTACTTGTTTAGACTGACTTGGTACTGGAAAAAATTCTAAGGCATGATGCACCTTATTCTAAAGACTTTCTGGTTAGATAGATAGATAGATAGATAGATAGATAGATAGATAGATAGATAGATAGATAGATAACTTAGTGAGGAACTCTTCCTATTGACTGCAGAGAAAAACTAAAATACTTGTAAGGACACCCTTATGTACTTCATAATTGTCTAAAGTTAGATGGGATGAACTCCAGTAAGGCTCATTAAATTTTAAATAAGTTGAACATCCAGCTTGCTCAATCTAAAAGCTTTCTATAATTATTAATATCTTTATTTTAATAAAAAACCAATATTTCAGAATGTCTTTGTGGAGACAAATGACAAATATATGAATATGCATATTTATTCTGGGCTATATACAAGAATAACAATGTTAATCAGAACATAACTTTGTCTGTAAATGTCTAAACCAAAGCTCAGAATCAATTAATAGATTTTTCTTACTGCTAGTGGGTTTTGGAACAAGTCATAAATATTCATATGTGTTATGCATTATGTATTACACTTTACCTTTATCAGTCAAATTTAACATGAGCATAGAATGTAATTTTAGTCATAATGAATGTGTTAGTTCTATTACAATGTCATACCCATTTTGATCTTTGTCATAAGAATGGAGTCAATGGACACTGATCCTGTACCTTCACCAATGAGGAAAGTAAGTGGGATTTTTGTATATATGTATTTATAAATGTGTATATATACATATATATGCTTTTGATTCCTCCTATGCTGTTGATACTGCAAAAAACAGGATTTTCCCTTCTTTCAAAACAATTATGTATATGTTTCAAAACTTATGTATATGCTGACTTCAGCTATGCTTAATCCTTAGTAGAAGCAAAAAAGAAAATAAATCACAACATTGATTTCCAGAATTAGGCTTTTAAACTTCTGATACTAAATTAAACGGCAAATTCTTGAAATCTCAGTAGGTTTATATTGTAAAATTCTGTAACTGTTTCCAAAAGAAATGTTGCTAATGCATGATATTGAGAGTTGCAATTAAATTTAAGTTCTAATTTATTTGGGAATGGAAATACATGTAAGATTTTTACCTGCACTATATCTATGCTAGCATCTAAGGGTTTCCTATGGATTGGTTATATCCATAGCTAGAGCTCTATCCATAGGTATAATCCATGGGTTAGTATGCTTGATTCATCTCATTCTAAAGGATACTTATTTATCTCATTTCTGTTTCTTCTCCTTGACCATAAAGGGAATTCTGGAGGATCAGGCTGGATGTAAACACTGTCAATGTGTAGATGTCTAAAGTTAGAGGTGAATCACTTAGTACCTTTAACTTCACGTTGTACTGATTTTCAAAACATTACTGAAATGTCATTTATGATGAATAAAAGTTTTTTCAAGCTGCAAATCAAGCCAGTCATTCTCTTTCACCTTTCATAACAATTTATTTTGCTGCTTGACCAGCTGATCTTATTTCTGTCTATGCTCAGGGGAACCTAAGTGTGTAGAGTATCTGCAGGTGTTTAACAAAAGCTAGGTTTAGAAGTCAATGGTCTTGGCCCTCATATTTGAGTAGGGATTGCAAGCTTTGAATGGCATCTTTAAGATGAGACTGAAGGCAGGAGCTTTTCACAGAATTAGTATTCTGATTAGGTGAGGTAACATCCAGGAAGAGATGCTAGCTTAGGAATGGAATGGCAACACAGAAAATTATGTAAGTGCCTGATATTTTTCTTATCTGATTGTGACAGAGAAGATTTCTTGAAATAAAACTAAAATACATATACTCCCTGCCCACCCCCACCCCCCCCCCAAAAAGCAGGAACCCAATTCTTATTCCATTTTAGCTCTATGAAAAACACTGGCAGCAGAGAGTGTCAGAAATCTGCAGGCTTTATAAACCTCAAAAATGTAACACTATTTCTTAAAATACCTCAATAATAAATATGCTTATTACTCTATAATTAATACCTTGCCATTAATTTAGCCTGAGACACCAACTGGTCCAGCAAGATTATCTGTAATAACTCCACCACAAGATGGACGTATGGGTAAGTAAAAATAAAGTTTGTAACTGGATAACACTTGTATTATGTTAAGAGGATTAGTGGAAAAGCCATACATTAAAAATTTACTGAGCAAACTTGAATTGTGTTGAGGTACAATCAAAGGCTCAATCATGTATGCTAGCTCTCATGCTGGATCCAATTTTAGAGTCATACAATCATGGAATTGTTCTGATTGCAAAAGACCCTTGAAAACCTACCATGTAGACATCAATCCAGCAGACAAGAAGTGGTTAGAAATGAAGACTGAAATAAGTCTTTCTGGTACTGACCTACTTTGTTCTGTGAGTAAGTGGTGGAGGCACCATCCCTGGATGTGTTCAAGGACAGGCTGGATGTGGCACTTAGTGCCATGGTCTAGCTGGTGTGGTGGTGTTGGTCATAGGCTGGACTTGATGATCTTAAAGGTCTTTTCCAGCCTTGGTGATTCTGCGATTCTGTAACCAAACTAATTATTGCTGAGCAATCATACTCAACATTTGCAAAGAAAATACTGTAACGATGTGTATGGTTGAAAAGAACAGAGTTGCAATACATGTTATAGACCCTCTATTGACCTTCATAACTATAGTTTAGGTTTTAGTTACCAGAGATTATTACTGTCCATGATGTCATATTAAAAACCACGTGAGGAAAGGGGGGAAGGGAAACTAAATGGAAGTTACAAAAGTATTTCAGAGCAAACACAAGGTGATTGAGAGTTTTTTCAGAAAGGTTAAATTTTTTTCCCACCACATCACTGTTAATTTGTGAGGAATTTCCCAGAATTCCTAATGCTCTGCAGGTCTCCCATTCCTGGTTTTCTGTTTAGCATGTCTCTGTATCACTGCATTCCCAGGCAGCTTTTCAGCTGGCTTCAGCAGTTAATAGAATCTACCTCCAGCCACATGAGGAGCTTTTAGCACTCCTGTGTTTTTACACGGTGTAAATATCCTGTAACAAAGACAAATGCAATTGCAATAAGATTGTAATGAAGAAGCAAAAACTGCTTTTTCTATGTTATGTCTGATTCATATATTCAGATCTTTCCTAAATGCCTGCTTGCCTATAAATTTATGGATAAAAAGATAGTGAGAGTTGAGGTTAACTGTTTAGGGTTTGTTTGTTTTTTTATTGTGGCTAAATATAAATAGATATTTAAATAGATAGTAAAATTATATGTAGAACAGTTAAGTCTCTAGCACACTTCAGAATCAACCCATAAAATTTTGCAGTGGACAAAGCTGAACAAATCAAGGTATATTTGCAAAAGTAAGTCCAAGTTAAACCAGTGATTTAATGGTGCATAAAGAAAGTTTCCTTCTCAGAGCTGAATGGGGCAAAAAAGAACAGCTGAAAAACTGGAGCACCTCCACAGAGCTATCTTGATAGTCTAATAATAATCTAATAAATAAGAGAAGGTGAAAGAAACCAACACACATTTTTAACTTGAAAAAGACTTGCAGGAATGGTGCAATATAATGTTTTAATGACAGATAAGCTCTATCTAGGATTAATCTATTGAGACTAAAGACAATTTTTACCTTTACCCTCTGCTGGAATACTGCTGAGGCCTTTTGATAGCTTTCATTTTTGCTGGATCTTCTTCCAGTAACAAGTACTGGAAGACAACTCACGCCTCAGAAGATCTCTTGTGTGTACTAAATTGTAAATACACATTATTAATTTTTATGGCTATTTTAATATTTTCTCAAGAGATAGGTAAGTTTATTTGGTCATCCAATACATTATCTTTCATTGTCTATTGTAATTGTGCACCATTTTTAATTATTGAATAATCTGATTATGAATTTGTCCCAAATAATGTAACTAAAGTACTAATCTTTGTTTCCAAAGTTATCTCATAAGTAAAATAGGTAATCCATGTTGGTCCTGTTTTCAAAAATTCGATTCTTACAGGTAGTGTATCCTACAGAAGTTCTCAGTCATCTGGAGTAATGTCAAGTCAAAACAGCAGAGCAGGATCTACTAGGTAATTAAATACCTTTTAGAGATGTTACTGTCTCCTAGGAGAGACTGAAATGTCTCTTGTCTGCCCTGTATTAATCAGTAAACTTGAAGTTGCATTCTGTATCTGAAGAAATGCTATTGTGCAGTCTAGCTATCACCTGTATGACTGTGTTTGTTGTCGTTGGAAGGTTTCATTTTGAAATCACTTTCTCCAAAAATGTGCAGAGGTAATTTGTCTTCTTGTAGATGGGGATATCTACAGTCATGATACTTTTATATAAAGGGTAGCAATTTCTAGTACAAAAGTGCAACAAGATGTCTGCTTTATAATTTTTCTAAAATTCAGAGATGACAACACAACATCAAAGCAAGAGCTTGTTCTCTGAATAACCTTAACACCTTCATGCAGTGTGTAGCAGGTGTTTCAGGTTTTTCATCTAAACATTGAAAACATCTCAAACTGTGAGAATTATTAGCATAAAAAAAAAAAAGTAAAATGGCTCCAGAAAAACTAAACTCTTGTTCTCTCTAATCATAAAGCCTAATACATCTTCCAGGCCCCCATTTAAAATATATAGAACAAAATATTTGATTTTTCCATCTCTGATTCTCTTATCATTTTCTTTTTTTTTTTTGTCCTTCAGCTGGGATATGTAGAACACAATAACTTACAGCATTTTCCTTTAAAATATTAGTGTTATAAATTTAAGGGGCTTTGAAACCTCTTGTACTATGACAGTAGCCTCAAATCATATCCATGCATTAATTTCACTCACAGATCCACACCTATAAGACTACCACATAGTGGATGTTCACTTACATCATCATCTGGATCACAAAACAGTAGAAGGGGGTCATGGGCTCCTTCTGATTTCAGAACCCCTCAGCTGTACCCATTTACATCCCCTTCCCCACAGTCATCCGTACCAAGACATCCAATCACCATCTCTGGACTTCTGCAAAGACAACATTTAGGCAAGTATATTTTATAAAATAACCTTTAACACTTCCTGAAAAATTTTCTTCATAGCATGCCTATTACTTATTTACTGAAGAACAGTAAATAAGAAATTAACTGAGAAAAAAATAACAATTCAAAATCGGAAGTAGGCTATCAGCAAAACATGAAAAATGTTGATGTTTATGATCAGTATTTTGCCCTTGCCTTTTGTGCATTGGAATATCTGCTGTGAAAATATGTTCTTGCTTCTCCTCATGATAATATTTAAACAGCTATTTTAATAATATATTTTCCATAATTATTTTCTAGAAAAATACCAGTTCTAAATAATGCAAAACATATAATAATTTGGAAAAACTAGTCTTGTGACAAAGGAATACAGAAAAGGAAAACTTCAATGGAGGAAGGGCAATGAACTCAGTGGGAGTAATAGCAAGTCTGAGATAGTCAATGGGAGTCCCTTAATGAAGCAGAATAGTTGAGTTGACACATGGGAAAGAAGGAAAAAATGTTCTGTAATGAAAAGAATGAATGGGAGACAGTTCCTGTGTGACTGAATGGAGTCTGGTAGAAAGTGGGTGACAGTTGACATCTCACTGTGTCCAGCAGAGAAAAGAAGGAACATAAAAGGAAACTGCAGTATTCTGAGAGTAAGAAGTGAAGTATTATGCAGCTGGACAGTGCTACAGCATGTGAAATAGTGCATGAACCTGGTAGAATCTGTAATAATGTAGAAATTGAAGCTAAAAAAACCCCATATTTAGATTAATAAGATGAGATATCCGGAAGTTCTTAGCAAAATTTATGATTTGTATGTTTAATTTTTGATCGTTTTCACTTTGTCTCCTCCTTGAATAAATTCCCAAAATAATTTACATGAATAAAATTTTCCATTAGTCTTACTAATTTTTTTTCCATTTGAACTTCTATTCTTATTCTAGGATCGACTAATTTTGGAAGACAGTCAACAGAAAGATAAACATCTGTGATTTGTTTTGGTCAATCAGCACCTGGAGAAGACCTACAAAGTCTTTGGATATCAAAGGACTTGTAATTTCTAAAAAATCACAAATTGGCATGAACCATCTAACCATTCAGCATGAATAATGTGTTTATTCATCTCTCATCTTGCTGATTAACATCTACAGTAGTTTTACACAGGAGTACAAACTCCTCTTGTTTTTAGAAATCTTGACTTAAAAAACATATTGTATAAGTAAACAGCCTTTCTTAACTAAGTGTTCAGACAGAGCATGATTATATATTCAGTGAGGATTTCTTGCTGTGAATACATTGATCTGCAGTAGAACTCTGATTTTAAATGGTTGCACCTGTGCATTATTAGAGATGAGCCCCAGTCTTCAAAAACATTTTAATGGATGGATTTTTGATTGCAGAATTCCACATTTTGGTTCTTAACTCAATAGGTCACATTTTGATGGCACTGTTGAGGGATGTTACCCGCTAGCAGCCGAGCTCTTCCTACAGTGTCTATTCCAGACTCCAAGAAGTTTACCATTTGATTTAAGTAGCAATGGTTTCTTCCCAAAATGAAATGAAATGGGAGAACTGGGTTGAAGACACAGAACGCAGTGGAGACAACCCTTACCCTCACACAGGAATAGCAACTGGAGGTTCTAAATGGAGTGTGTCAGAATGCATTTTTCTTCTGAGAATAACTCAAATGAGTTATTCTCAAAATGTTGAAATTCCCACCATTACTATGGATGTATGGAAAAATTTTGGTATCACCAAGTCATCAAATACACACCTTTGTTTTAGCCCTAAATTCACCTAGACTATTTAAAAAATAATAAAACTGAAACCTCATTTTTGAGATCAAGTCCCCTCAGTAAGTTACACATTTTATTTTGGGTTGAAATGTTTTGCTTGACCTAAAAGTTAAAACAGAAAGGGGAGTATAAAGGAGGCTTTTTGTGTTGCTGAGAAAAAGTGTTAATTTACCCAGAAAAAAAGGGGAGAGTGAATGGTTGTTCTCACTGTCTCTGAAATTGATTTAATGGTTCTCATATCATCTCCCTAGGTAGCTACTCTGATGAGTTTTATCTGGCAACTGTGGCCCTTGAATGAGAGTAAAATAGATGGAGAAATGCCTGGTTTGTAAACATCTCTGGAACGGGGGCTTCCATAACAAATTGTACACTTCACATTTCCTTTATTTCTATGTAAAACAGCTTTTATTTTTCTTAACATGGGAAAGTTTCTGTGTTTTCTCCTCCCTAATATTCTTATGCTTCAAAATTTACATCTGAGTGTCTCTCATATCGTGCAAAATAATCACTAGGAAAAAAATCTTTAAAAATAAAAAAAAAAGCCATTTGAAGAATATTATTTGCCAAGCTCAAAGCTTTTCTGTTTGTTAAAAAAAAAAAAAAAAAGTTGAAAATACTTAATTCAGTGTTTATATTTCTTTAAGAGAAGGAGAGGAAAAAACTACATCGTTTCCTCCATCTGCCAATAAGCACAAAAGTTTCTACAGTCATCTCTTAGCCATCCATTTTCACCTAATTTTTCTTGCTTTCATGAGGAATTAATGTCCTTTAATCTTTAAGGAAATTTGCAGTACACTAATAATACACCAGAGGGTGCCAACTCACCTCGAAACAAATTTATTTAGTCATCACTCTTTTGGGTAAGTGGAGTAAAATCTGTAGTATTCTGGCCTTTTCAGTTCTTTAGAAATTATATATATATAAAGAATTATATTATTTAGAATTCATACAGAAAAGCTACATTTAGTAAAAAGAAGGGCAACGAAGTCATGTGGAGTCTGAAGATAAAACATCAGAAAAGCACCCTAGGGTGAACAACAAATGTGAGGGTCTGAATGGAGTTAGAACAGTAAATCAGACAAATATCTGAAAAGTAAAAATGGAATCAGGGTTCAGTCATGCTGGTGGGGCAACCATTAGGGCTCTGATGGAAGAGATTTTTTTAGGCTTGATGTTGGGCACCTTTCTCAGCAGAGCACTTGGACAATGCACCAGTCTCTTGGGGTCAATACAGCATCACAGTGAGCATCACAGTGACTTCAGAGGAAGGTGCCAGTGCTAAAGCTGTGGTGTACAGCTTTGAGAAACACAGAGGCTGAAATTGTCTCAAGTTCTTTTCAGGGTTTCTGTCTGCAGCTTTCTGGCTTGAAGTTATAAGAGGGTATTAATTCATTTTTTGCAGTTTTCTGGGAGAGAACACAGAGTATATGTTTCACTACAAGAGTGTTTTCTGCACACACAAACAATGGGATAAGGTTATATTACAAGTCAGAATCGTGCTAGTCATACAATGGAGTCACCAGCAATGCTGAAGGTATCCTCTTATTTGTATTATCATTGCCAACTTCAGCTTCATTTCACAGTCATCACTTATCTATTTCACAAGGTGACACTTACACCATCTAAGGTAGCACCATGTCTATCTATTGCTTTGTAATACAAAGGCAGTCTGTTGTAGGCAAACGCTTCATCTGTTAGACGTAATACCTGATACTTGCCAAGTAGCATTTTCTACAATTGTACCAATTAAAATGTGAAATTGCTACCACTTATTTTTGAACTCTCATGTTCTGGCAGTCAGGAAAGAATGCCATAACTCATCAAGATGCAGCACTGTCAGCTTATCTATGATAGTTCTAGAATTTAACCTGCTCATGACCTGAGGAAATGCAATTTGATAATTCTCTCCTTTTGTGGTCTTTGTGTCAAAAGTGCCAACACACTTCAGTCTGTAGATCAGCTTTGTGTGCCTCCAGAACACATGCTGGTTTTGATGGTCAGACATGTGTCATTGTGCCATACTCTTCCTACAGCTCTCTTCCATGCAGATAGAAACATCTGTGCAGATGGGAGGACACTGTTTCTTTCCATGCTGTGGTTGGGGTTCTTTCACATTGCACCTTTAGGACTGCTAGATATCCCATCATCTCCAGCAAGCTTTAGCACTATGCAGTCACTAAATCACCAGCATCACTAGCACCTCTGACTGCTACAAAATATTGCAGGGAAAACTGCCTGATTTTCACCAGTTTGCACCAATATGCACCAGTGCCCTTAGTAACAGAAAGATTGGCTTGCTGAATTTCCTCATGGAGAAGGTTGGTAGTGTCCTGCCCCAAGCTTCCCTTGGCTGGCGTGCCCCACGAGCTCTGGTCAGCTTTTCCCTCAATTCCATCTAAAGTCCTGGCACTTTGTCCCTTGGAAAGATACTAGCTGTTTGTCCTGGACTCATGAGACTGCAGTAGTACCAGGGACGAGGGTGTCAGCTGTATGAAGGAATCAGCTTTCTTGGATGTTTGTGTGGTGACAAGGTGGGGAAGGATGTGACTGTGTTAAAGGTTTTTCAGTGTTAGGAGGCAGTGAACAAGCTGTGCTTTCAGGTTACTCACAATTTACCACCAGCAGAAGAGGAAAACTCTTTCTATTCTGCAAATGAAAGAGCTGCTTTCCTTTTTTAAGCAGGGTATGGGAAAGGTCCCTCAGAGCCCTGCCCAGAGCAAACGGTAGTCCCCTGGCCTTGCTGCTACAGAGCTACTCAGAAGTCACCAGAGAGGCTGTTCTACATCCTGGTCCACCTCAAAGTACTCTGAAACCCACTTACCCCAGCTGCACTGCCATATGCAAAATAAACCTCTGCAGAAGATCAGCAAAGCTGAGAGAATCCACTTCAGTTCTGGCACTCTGGAGAATCACCACATGCAGACCATATTTTGTCCTAGCCAGCATGGGGCCTCTCAAAGCAAGGCAAACAAGGTGTTTCCTATCAGGGCAGCCTCCACAGTGAGATCAAGGGTTGTCTGTCTCCATGTTAAGGCATCTGGAGGAAGCAACACAAAAGAGAAGAGGAAAGCAGTCCCACTAGACATTCCTAAAGGCTTTTTCTGGCCACTGTTTTAACCAAGTGCACATTTTAGCCATGTTTGACATCCTTGCCCAGCTCAGTGTTGAGCCAAACAGAAGCTGACTTTGGAGATGGTCTAAGTACATCTGTGTCTTTATGTGTTTGGCTGTGCAGAATATGGTGAAAAAAACATCTTGGCCACCTCCAGGTCCTCTGAACTCAACTGATTTGAAACAGGCAGGACAGAGCTCCAAGAGTCACTGTGGGTGACAACAGCCAAGGCTTTCTGTGATGGGAGTAAGAAACAGATGGGCCATTTGGGATTACCCAGTCCAGTCTCAACTATGTTTTTGACCTATATTTGCAAACAGAAGCCAGCCTGGGAGGGGGACAGCTCTCTATGGGGTATGTGTGCAGTTGGCTTTAACATGGGAGCATTACAAATGGGGGACAGTGCAGGGGAGGGGCAGGAGACCCTTACTGGGAGATAGAGGGATGGATAAATGGAGGAAGAAGAAAAGCAGCCAGGAGCATCAAGGGATGTTTTCAACGTAAATAACCTCATTCCAGTCTTGCTCAGCTTCTCTCCTTGTGTGTGTACTCAGATGTTCCTACATCTGCTGTTGCCCATGCAACATTAGCAGTGGATTGATCCTGGAAGTCATTTAAAGCAAGGATATAGTCTGGAATATCTAAAGGAGAGTTGGTTGAATGCCCCTGGTCAAGATTTCTGCTCTTTTGTGTTTTGTTATAATTCTTCTTGGAATAGATATGCAGACCTAGTTTGCCTTATTTACTTATTTCATTGTGAGCTCTGAAATGAGCATTTCCACCTTCCTACGTATTTATTTCCCCTTTTCCTAGAATCTCTAAAGTTCCCAGTAATGGCTAAAACCTCTTTTACAAATTATGCAGCTTTTCTAATTAAGGAATAAACAGATAAAGGGATAAGAAGCAAGGCCAATAACCTTCCTAATGTAGAGGACTTGCACCTTTTCACAAGCATAGTGCAGTTACTGTTAACTTCTGACAGCATTTCACAGCTTACCAATACAGGCTATAGAGTGTGTGGATAAAAGGAACACAGTCTAGTAATGTTACAGCACCAGACATGAAAACTTTGCTGAAACATAAAAAGAGAGCTCTAGTTTGTGTGTGTGTGAAATTACCAAATTTGCAGATTATTAGCATGAATGTAAAAAGCTTCTAGCACTGCATACGGTAAATACATTAGTGCTGTATTCCAGAAAGCATCATTTTCCCAGGCTCTAGGTCTTACTGACATATGTGGTGGAAAAGCTAGTGCTGCCAATTGTCTGCTTCCTGAATATCCTCTGATTTTGGTGCAAGCTTAAAGCAATATGCTTAATAGCCTTAGTCTAGTATTTTGAAAAAATTGCAGTACTATCTATCTGTGTGGAAAGTCACATATCAATGACATTTGGTTGGCACAGTGGGTTTTGAGAAAAATGGCAAGGGAAACAGTTGGCACTGAGTTTTGATTAAAAAAAGTATCAGAAAGTGTGAGTCTGTATGCAGTAAACTCACGTTTTATTTGCTCATATATCACTTTGTCAGGGCTTTCAATAGTTCTTCTGGAAAATGTGTAAATGAAATATAAAGCAGCTTTTACATACAGCGAGGAATTTTCCTTTAGCCTCACTGGTGTTCTCACAGCCTGTGCCATACACAGTATGCTGCATAGTCCAACATTGTCCTCCTAAAAGAATTACACGAGTCCCCAAAGTAATTTATTTGTTCAAGAGCACATCCGTTCACATTTTGCAGGACATGCATAAGGCAGGAGCAGGTTTGCTTATGCTGAACAACTGGTACCCTGCTGTGGATGTACATGGACAAGGTGGATCCATAACTTCACTTGCTCATGTAAATGTTGACATTGTGGTTGCAGGTTTAGAGGAAAGCTGCTGTGTATTTCCAGTTCAACTCCAGTTAGAAACTAGCAAGCCACACCCCTGCTGTAGTCCCTCTTCTTCACACCATAAATCCCAGCCAGCTAATAATACTAATGCTGAGGTGTCAGCATCCCAAAGCCTCTTTGCACTCTGGACAAGACAGCAGCTTTTTGGGATTCAGGAATAATTCAGGAGTTCAGAGTCTCACTGGTGGGCTGAATTTGGCAGCTTTTGGCACTCTTTGTAGGAATGTGTGGATGGGGCAGAAAGTCTTCTCTGGGGTGTCATATGAAAACCTCTTTGGAGTCCTTGCATGGTGGTGCCCCTGGGCTTCTCCTCCTTTGGCCCCCAGAATGACTTTCCTATGGCCCATGATTAATTGTTGTAACATTTACACAGTGAAATCTGCTCCATGCATCCTGGCTCTGACTCCTAAGTATTTTTCATATGAGCAAACGTTTTAATACATCACAACTTGAGCCCTCTTTCTTTGGGACTGTCTTTGTTTCAAACTACTATACCCTTAAAAGCCTCGTTTTTTGATGGTGGAACTATAAATATTATTAATTTGTCTCCCTAAAGAAAAAAGTTATAAAAAAAGTCACAAATATAGGTACACTAGATGTAAAGTACACAAACATTGAAAGCCTTGCCATTGTTTGCAGTAGCTAATTCATACATTGTTCCTTGAGAATCAGTTAAGAAAGATATAAATCAGAAAATCAGCTCCCTACAATATGCTGATGAGGTAACTGCAAATTTTCTACATTGATTGTTAAGATGGTGACAGAGTTTTTGAGGGGACAGAAAAAGGTTGGAAAGAAGAGAATAGTCTTGTAAGACTCAGCTGTGCCTGTCAGAACTGTTAAAAGAGTAATAGTTTTGTTAGGCAATAAAGTGGAATCCCTGCTGTGCTTCATTCCGTTTCCAAAATTCATAAATGCAGCTGGCTTCCAAAAAATTAATTAGCTCATGTGTTAAAAAAAATAAAAAAAGCTCAGAAGTTTGTGTAAAGTGCTTTAGAGCTTTCTTGTGATATGCTAATTGATGTTTTATTTTACCTGAATTACCATTCAACAGTATTGAACTGTTGGGATACACCGTATGTAATGTCATATTACTGCATAGATCATGGTTAATGAGATACTGCTGTACTAGTTTATTTTTTACCCAACTTCATGTACTATTTAATCCACATTCTTTGTACCCCAAGAAAGTGAAATTTGTGATTATTCTGGGAATACTGCCTCTTAAATTTTCCTTTTAAGCAGTAATAAGCAGACCTTGAAAGAGTATATTAACCCAGCACGGTTAAAACCAAATCAGTGGGCACAGGCCAGATTTTGCTATCAAAGAGCCCAGCACCCAAACGTGAATTTACTCCAAAAAAGACTGTCAGCAAACAGCTCATGAGCCAGAGGTCTCCTACTCAAAATACAACCAAGCAGGGCAGAAGTGATATGTGAGTCTGACCATCTGAGAAAGAGGGAATTTTATTCTCCATGGAGCTTTTTTGGGAAGAGCTGCCTGAAAAATAAGTATTTGCTGCCAACAATCACTTTTAAAACAGAGCAAAAAGTCTCTTTTACGCTGAAGGGAAAGAAGCCATTTCTAGTCAAGTCAAGCAGGGGTGAAACACTGCCAGCCATGCTCGCAGTTCCTACCCTCATCCTGGGTTTTGGTGGTTTAAAAAGGGATATGTGCATGTATTTGGCCATATAATTTCATAAAGAACCAAAATTCTGGCAATCCGATTGTTGTAACTGGGAAAGTAACTAGTACAAATGTTTGCTTGACAAACGTAGGGGTTATGTTTGAATTATTTTCCATAAACCTGATATTGTTGTTTGGCAATACTAAATATATCTTTAACATCTGATTATTTAGCCTTAAAAATAGTATTGAAAAAAAAAAAAAGAAAAAAAAAAGATAACAAAAAACAACTCACTTTAACCTCACAATTTATTTAGAAAAGTTGGACAAAAATTTAAACTAAATGATAGTAGGTATGTATATCCTTTCTTGGGGCCCCAGTTATGCCTCTTTATGCTATTTTGTCATAAATATTTATGTGACATATAACTCTGATATTTTTAACAGAGTTTGCAGTGATATTACAGTAAACATTTTGTGCAAACTGGGAGGGGAGAGACAGGACTTAGAAGCTCACTGTTGAGGGAAAGCCACCAGCTGGATGCAATAGTGTCCAGGCACCACAGAAACACCGTGGGCTGGTGACAGCAAGAATCCACTCCTGTGTGGCTCAGTCAGATCAGACAAGCAAGAATCCACTCCACCATCAAGGTTGCTTTGCCATGAAGAGCCTGGAATGTCTAATTAGCCATGAACTCTGTCTGAACTTTTCCTTGAGCTTAGTGCTACATGGTGTAGCCTTCCCAGACTCTAATAAGGGTGAAATCGCACTGCAGCACTAATCTAATGCAGGTAAAAACAGACAAAGCATGAGATAGCTGCCTGCTGCAGGCCAGCCCTTTATTAGTTCCTGTACTCAAAGAGGTGCTTGTTCATTTAACCCAAAATAGCCCTTTTTGTCTAGTACTTAGTTTAAAAACAAGCAGCAAATAAATTTATGGTATCAATTTGCAAAACAGCTCAAGGAATTCAGGTGGAACTAGCACTGCTCTTTATCTGGTTTTCAGCAGCAGAACTGGATTTCAGTGGAAAGGAGAGTTTTCCAAAACAAGTGATTTCTTTAAATATTCATGCGCATTGAAAAATATGTAGGTTTTTCGTCTGTTTCCACTTGTCAATGAAAAAAAGAAAGATCATAAGCCCAAAACGTTTTTTCCTGAAATGTTCTTATGCAGAGGACACATGAACAGGTATCCTGGCTGATTCCTCTCCCATCTTTTTCTTCCTGGGAAAGCAAGTCAGCCAAAGAAAGTCAGGATGTCACATAGGAAAACTTGGCCAAAACACTACTCACCCAGCCTGCTGCATGCAAGCAGGATCAGTATAAGAGCAGCTACTCACCCAGCTTCCTTTGGTAGTGCTGGATTTTCCTTCCAAGGTTGTCCATATATTATAAGTAGGGAAATAAATTCAACCATTTGTTTTCAGAAGCAAAGAAAAAACTTTTTCTTGTTGCTTCTACATCCATTAAAATATGGTGAGATCACATTAAAACAATGTGCACGAGAAAGAAAAATATATTTTGTTATTAACATGAATGGCATTTCTTGACTAATTTTCATATCTAATCAGATGTTAAACTTATCCAATCCATGGGCCTGCTTCTATTCAGCACAAAGTGAGATCTTAGCATATGAAGTGGAATAACCAAAGAATCTACCTCATTTTCATTGCTCTTATTTTAACCTAATGAAATTTACACTATTCAGTACAGCAGAGTGGGACTAGCATGAAACCAGCTGAAACCTTCCAAAAAACCCTTTACACAACACAAAATAGGAATCTGCAGTCTGGTGCAAATCTGAATACATCTTGCAAGTCCTGCAATAAATGGGAACAGCATTTCCTTGTGGCCGTGGTACAGGGAACAGGGTTGGGTTGATGAAAAAGCAAAAGGCACTCTGAATAATGAACTGCTGAGTAAAGGTGAAGTCAGGATTGCTGTGTGTATCTTGTGGCTATCAGACAGGGATGCAGAGAATGGAAATGGCCTCTGAAAAATGCATTCAATGGAGGAAATTGCCCGACCTATAGCTCATTAACAGGATTAAGTCCTGATACAAAGCGACGGTATTATTTGCTTAGGCAAAAAGCTCCCTCTCTGTGTAGCTTTTGGCATCTCCAGCTGGTTTTAACAATATGGATCTGAGACAGCCAGTGTAGTTTTAATGTTAAATTAGCCAGAGTCAAAAGCTTGCCAAGGCCAGGCAGAAACAAAGTGTTCTTTTTTGCAAAGTTGGCACATAGGGCCACTTTCATTTCAGTAGCACCCATGTGGTAGGTACTCCATTTCCCGCATCCACGGCAGCGTTGTTCCAGGTACTAAATGTCACTTTGTCACCAGAGCTACATGCTACTGCAGTGTGAGTGAGATCGTCCTCTTCAGGGCCAAGCAAACTGTGCAAACACCCCATCACTTGCTGGGAAAAGGTCCTGGGTGCTTGTTGGTGCTCGGAGTAGCTGAGCACAAGGGGAAACCCAGAGATCAGCCCTTTGTTTAGAGGAGTCTTGCGCTGCAGAAATCTGAGGTCTGTTCTGAAATCTAAACAAGAGATAAAGGCTCAAGTCCTCAGCTGGTAAAAATTAGTGCCGCTACTGTGAACTTCTGGAGCTGCTGCTGCAGTTTAGTTTATTGTAAGACAGCTGGAGTGTGGTCTGCAGCATGTAACTGATTCATTGCTGCAGTGTTCCAGCTCCGTGCAGAGGAACCGGCGCTGGAGAGGCAGCTCATGCTCCAGTGCTTGCTAAATATGGCTGGTGGTCTGGATTTAGCTTTGGAAAATAAATATCAGAGGCTGTTCTAACAGTTGTTACATTGCTATTTTAAAATGAGGCAGATCGTAGTTTATTTCCCTTTTTGTAGCTGGAGGCTGCAGTCTGTATTTATGGATCTTAGATGGCAGAGTTTGGGCCAATGTGAATAGGGGAATTATTTGTGCATCCCTGTACAACAGCATAGCATCCAAAGTGCAGAAATGTGTTTGTTATTAGGAATGTGTACTTTCCTCTCAATGCAACTACTGCACAGTGTTCTCTCACCTTTGCTGCTGCCATCCCTCTACCATGCTGCCCAAGGTCAGCATAAACCTCTTCTTGTGCTGACAAAATAATGCAGAACTAAAACATTAAAAAAATATTTTAAAATTCTCCTTCTCCATAATTATTTACTATGCATCTTTTCCAAAGCTTAATCTAATGTCTTGGCTTGGTGGGTTAGGCAGAAATTTTCTTAAGAGGTTACTCTAAAGCCCCTCTCATTAGCACCTTTTTTCCTTCAGTGGCTGGTGTAAGAGCCATGAGTTGGAGGTGGACAATGCTGTAAAATTTTGCTCATGCCACAGCTAATTGAAATCCTAATGATTAAGAATCAGGCAGAAAAAATAAAAGGAGCAGCACTGAAAAAAGAGGGGACTGATATGTTAAAAAAGTTTTATCAAAAGTCAAATATAGTAATTGCCAGAGAGGAGGCTGAGGTAGATATGTGAATCAAGCTGTACCAAATCCTTACAAACACACCTGTTTATGCCCTTTGTTCTAGCACTGAAAGTAAATGGGCAATACAGCTCTATAAAGTACCAGAATCTGTCATTACTTTTAGCCAGAACAAGGCCATGGATAATGGACTGTAATGCATTCTAAGTAGCACTGCCATGAAACCAGAGTAATTTCATTTAGATCAGAGAATTCAGCTTGTGTGGTATAAACTTATGAATATAATAATTCTTAGTCATGACAGATTAGCCTGCCAATGTACTACAGCTCTCTGGGCTTTTACAGAAATGCCATCCTCAGTTACACATTTTGTTTTAGCCTGTGCCTTGTGATATGTATTAGCTTTGTGATATATATGAGCCACTAAAGACCAAACTGAAATCCCTAAATCCAGTACAGTCTCAGAAATCATAACATAAGCTGCCCAAAACAACAACAAAAAAATTGTACCATTAACTCACGGGATATAGGTGATCATAAGTAGTTTTGAACAAGTAAGAAATAAAGTCATGAAAGGCCCAAGGAACTGGGAAGAATTATCCCTATTGCAGGGGAATGTCTGTTGTCAGCCAATGAAATGACCAACTTTCTTGTAGTGAACTATATTTGAAAGCTCTGGAGAATAGTGATTCCACACACATTTATTCTTATGTGTGGGAAACAAGTAGGAAACCAGGAAAACTTCCCGGTCCATCTACTAGAAATGTCCTAGTCCAGATCCTACAGTTGTTAAAAAGCTTACAGTTTCTCTTCCTTTACTTTAATTATCTCTAAAGCAACATGTAGACATTGTCTGTCCATCTCCCTTTGTGTGCATACAGTCTCACACCATCGAAAATAAAATAAAGCATTCCTCTTTCTAAGCTTAAATATACCAGCAGGAAGGATGGCTGTTGTCAACCAAAGACGATAATGTTCCTCACAAGGTCACACCATCCCTGTCTGAAAACCTTCACCTTTGCCTTGTGTGTATTTCAAGAAGTTTTGTAGCATTTTAAGCTACCATAGACTGCAGGACAAGTGTGCTTTAAGACACCTCCACAATCCTGGTGCTGACCTGAGGAGAGATCTTGGTGGATGTTGCTTTGGCTTTCTTTCAATCCATGTGCCAGGGTCCCAGAGGCTGGAAAATGAGGGCAAATTGGGGGAGGGTGGAATAAGGGGGTTGGGAGTGGAGTTTTATACCTGTGGTACCTCTTGGATGAAAGCTGACATGTAACTGGAGCTCATGCTCAGATTTAGAGCCCAAGAATTGCTCCAGGTTCCTGCAGTTCACACTCATCCCTGATTACTCCATTCTTAATGTGCAAAGGCCATGAAGATGATCAAAGGGCTGGAGCACCTCTGCTATGAATAAAGGCTGAGGGAGTTTGGGCTGTTCAGCCTGCAGAAGAAAAGGCTCCAGGGAGACCTTATAGTGGCCTTCCAACACCTGAAGGGGTTACAGGAAAGCTGGGGAGGGGCTTTTCACCAGAGAGGGTAGTGACAGGACAAGGGGTAATGGTTTTAAACTGGAAGAGGGGAGATTTAGGTTAGACATCAGGAAGAAATTCTTCACCATGAGGGTAGTAAGGCACTGGAATAGGTTGCCAGGGAGGTTGTTGATGCCCCCTCCCTGGAGGTGTTCAAGGCCAGGTTGGATGAGGCTTTGTGCATCCTGGTCTAGTGGGAGGTGTCCCTGACCATAGCAGGGAGGTTGGAACCTGATGATCTTTAAGGTCCTTTCCAACCATAACCATTGTATGATTCTATGTTTCTATGAAACTCAAGTTAACATTTCTCAGCAGTGTCTTTCTTTGGAGTGTCGAATCAATTCACAATTTTAAGTTTTGCACTGAAGTATATGGAAGACACTAATGACTATATTAATGTTTTATCGTTGTTATTGTCCAAAGGTTTTATAACTGTGGAAATTATACAGAGAAAAAATATCTTGAGGGACTTGGGGCTTGCACAAAAAAGAAGCCAGTTGGGTTTATTTAGCTACTGCGTATTGGATCAGTGAATAGAAACTTAATAGTAGTGCAGGAACATTACTTGTTTTTATTCCTTCTATTTTAACTCCACAGAGATTCAGAATACAGTCTCTGTGACCCTCAAGTGTAGTTCGTTCTCAGCTTGTAATGCATATGTGAAAAAGGCATTTGTCTGCTTAGCCAAGGTTCACTTGCATTCATGGCATATGGAGCTGAACTTTTCCTGCTTTCTTTTCTGGCCAAAAAAGCATTGGGTCAAACTTATATCTGTTGGAAGACTGATGATTCCAATTACTCCAGCAATGAATAAGACCCATAGATTATTTTTAGGCCAGCTAATGATACCAGTAAAACAATTCTGATGACTGTAAGTTTGGCTTACATTAATATATTAAATGTGGGTAGATGCAAACAGATGGCATTGGTTGCTTTGTCGCTTCCTGGCAGAGCTGGCCTCATTAAAACAGCAATTTTGCTGAAGCTTTTGTGCCTGTGATTAAAGCTGCCAAAACTTTTAAATAGGCAGAGTTTCAAAGTGATAGTTGGGATGGTTTCCAAATGTGTCTGGCATAGTACAGAACTCCACATTAGACTTATAAAGCTGGATGTTTTTGAGAATAAAGGAGATCTTTCATTTACCCAATAGGCATTTTAATCATTCCGTATGTCATCTGCTCTGTTTGTAAGAATGCTTGTTTCCCTCCAAAGAAAACAGTCAATGGGATGTAATGAAGAATTATTTAGTAAACACTAAGCTAGATGGCTGTAATATCACTGATGCTTCTTCTCTGAGCTTGGTCAGAAACAAAACAGGGTGAAAATGTTCTCACAAATTAAATATCACAAATTAACGTGGGTGAGGAGAGATGAATATTGGGAAGCATGAATGCAACTTCTACTGCTGCAGAGTGCTGCAGAGTGCTGACAGTTACCAGATTCTATTCAAACTGCAATTTGCTTCTTTTGCAGTGAGAGGTGGTGCTGCTGGTGGGAAGAGCAACACTGTTCTCAGGAGGAATCCATTGCTATTTGCAAGAACATTACTGCTTCTTGCCCAAAGGAGAGGTGGCTTTTGGTAGTGCACTCCTGCAAGATGCCTTAACCACTGAGCTTCCAGTGCAACCATGAGCAAATAATTTTAACCTTCCTGTCCCCCGTTTTTTTTCACTATCAAGGTGGTTTTATTTATTTTTTTTTAATGGAGAAAGCAAAGGTTGTAACTTGCCTGAAGACAAATGACTGTAGGATACTAAGAAATTAAAAACTACCTTCTAGTGGCTGCAAAACAGATATAAGGGTAGAGGAGAATAGAAGTGGGTTGACATTTCTAAGTTGAGGCTGAATCTGGAAGATGCTATATTAGTAGAAAATATTTAATCTACCTGTAATTTTGAGCAAATTAAAAATGGAAGGTTGTTTGTTTTTTTTTTTTGCTGATAATTAGCAGATTAAGACACAGATCTGATGCTGGGAGGTACTGAACTAAAACTCAGCTAAATCTGTTGAGTGGAAAACTTATTTGACATTTGGAGGAATGAACCCAATATTTTATAGGTCTCAAATATATAGCAAACATTTTAACTCTCTTGGTTCCAAGAATATAACAAACAGGCCACATAGAAGGCTCTGAAGTTTGATATACAGTATCTGGCCTTAGGAAAGAGATTATGCTTCCACATGTGCTAGGTCTGTTGTAGTTAATGACATATGAGAAACCCAGTTTTAATGGGTTCACAGATTATTTATTACAGGAGCAGAACATCATAAATGTGATAACCAGAACCTACTAATTTGCCAAAATATGTAAGAAACACATTGGTGTAATTGTATTTGTACTGTATTCACTTGTATGGAATAGTTAAATTTATATTTATGGGAATTTCCATTCAAAGGCAAACCCTGCAACAGTGTATGCTTCTGTTTGTACAAGATCTTACACAGACATGCAAAATTCTACTACAAAATACTGGTATTTCCGGGGGAAAAAAAAGACTATTTTACAATTACAGTTTACAAAATATTTAACTTGGGCAAATCTCTGAAAGAAAAGTTTTGAACACAGCTGTGTTTCTGCAAATTTATAGAAAAATATTACCCTGGTACTAGAAGGAGAGACTAACAAAGCATTTAATGAGAATCTCTTCCACTGATTTATTAATACTGGTCCTGGAGATGTGAAGATCAGGATGTCAGACATAATTCTGTGCCATCATACTCTTTGACCCATCTTCTACGCAAGAAGAGCAGCTCAGCATGAGGGGGCTTCTGTGTGCTCTCTGAAACTTTTATATATTTTAAAATAAAATCTGAGAGCGATTCTATGTATAAGAGGAAACAAACCAATAGTACCAGCGAAAGGTAGTTTGTTACTTGAAATTACATATTCCCCACAGGGCTCTGTTTTTTTGACAAATATGAAATAATTCATGAATGGTAAAACCCTCTCCAGTTCTAAACTGAAAGCAAGAATCCCATTCAAATTAGTGTAATGAACTGTCAGTAACAGATAGTCTCGTGGGATTAATATTTTAGCTCTTTTCAGCAGGATCTGGCAGAAAAAGAGAGTGGAGGAAGGAGCTCAACTAAACTGTGCAAAACCTCTTCTTCCCATGCACTGAGTGATTCTTACATCCAATTCCTTCCTGCTTTTGCAACGGACGTTGCAAATTACTTCATTTGGACAAATACTTAAGGAAAAATTGTGGTGTCTTCAGGAAAGACCTCATGTTCTCCTCAGAAGGCATATTGTTTCCTTTCAGTCTCTCAAGCAATTTATGTGGCTTACTGGACAAACAATGGCATGCAGGGTGCTTCCCCAACAGAGAAACACATTTTAATGCAGTAGTCACTCTTATTACTCACAAATTCCCAGCTCCTCTTCCATGACTGATTTTCATGAGCAGCAGCAATGGCTTCCCCTATTCTTCACATGAGGAATTTGCAGTGTCTTCTCTCTGATGAGAAAAAGGTGGAAACTCCACCAGATTCAGATGGTTCAGTGATCTCAGTCCTAGGTGTGATCAGCTGTAACTTGGGCCCACATTTCAAAGCTGTCTGGCAGCTTACGCTGTCATGATACCCAACCACCCACTAAATGCCCATGACAACATGTTGTCATCAGTGCAGGCTGCTTGCAGATAACAAGAAGGAGATGGAAGTGGTTTTTTGTTCATCAAAAGCCAAAAGCCTGACCCTAGCAGAGATACAGCTCTGTGTGATGTGACTGCAACTAACTGACACCGTGTGGGGTTGTGCTTAGCCCTGGTCTTGGGTCCCAGGCATGGTCTTGCATTGAGAAGGTGGCAGGTTATGGGGTACAGAAGACCCACTCATCTTTTCATTGAATTTTCTTGAAAGTTATTCACAGGACAAAAACCACAAAGAAATGTCCAAAGGGTTATAGGAGGTCATGCTTGAGTTATGATTTCCTTAGTATTTGGCTCCTCAAAAGCACAAACAATTAGGAAGCTCAGGTGTCATCTCTGAGGGCTGCAGGGAAAGAAGGACCAGAAACATAACATTTCTCAAAGGTCACTGAAATCAGTAAGCCCCATCACAAAATCTGAAGACCTGAAGGACTTAGTTGAATATTAAGGCTGAAATCCTCAGCCTGAAACAGCTAGCAGAGTAGCTGGCTACCCTCCATGTACTTACGTGTATGCATAAAGATATGGGTGTATACTTTCAGATTTCCAAATGCTAGTTTATATCATGGATGTTGGACAAATGTTAAGCCTATTCTATGTGAAAGAAGGAATTGAGACTCAGGAGAAAGAAAGATTTAGTTCTACAAGTAGTTACTAATAAAAAATAGACCAGAAAGGAGAGAAAGAGAAGCTGAAAGACCATTTTCAATGCTCCTCCAGGCCTTGAAGGACCCTCAGTCTCAGAACCCTGTGCTTCCTTTGGTCTTTGACAGCAAATGTCCCTTGATCCTTGTGGTGTTTTGTTAAGCTGCTATTTTAGAAGTGTAGTATTCCAGGAAAGTGAAAGGTCCAATAACCAGACTTTCTTACATCCTCTTTCCTAGAAAATATGATGGTTCATTTGAAACATGGTTGTGGTTAACAGCAGCTATTATACACTGGTTTTATTGTCTGCATTTTGAAATGATTGACTGAGTTCAGAGTAAGTCTGGGTGGTGTTCCTCTCTACAGAGAAATTATGGCTGTGCAAGTAGATTCAATATTTAAATTCTTTCCTATCTGATTTTGTCCATCAAAAGCCATATGTCATCTTATGCTTGATAGGTTGTATCAGTAATGGTCTGCCTGAAGCACAGCGTGGGAGCAGAAGGGACAGCTGCCCATCAGCAGAATTGCAGAGCTGTTGAAAGGCAGTCACAGAAGGGATGGGTTGTGTCTCCACCTTCCTTTGGCCAGGCATAACCAGGGCCTGCCAAACAAACACAAACAAAGCATTGTAGTCTGCCCGAAAGAAAAACATTTGCTAATGGGGAAATAGAGCTCTTGGTGGAAAAATGAGACTCAGAAACAGCAGTCAACTGTATAAAAGCTTGAATCCATCACTCTTCTGATGTGACAGGGTGCCAGGTCAAGGAGACAGGTGGGGTATTTGTTGTTTGGAAATGCCATCTCCCCAGTGACTTGCTGTTTTCTGCTCAACAAGAAATAATCTCACTCCACCCCAAAAAAACCCCCTGTTTTGTAATCATATCAGAGACCTGTGGCAGATTTTTTTGACACTGTTGGGCCTTAGAAGAAAAGCGGGAATTAAACAAAATCCTGTTCTTGGTGGGGTATAGTGGTGCAATTTCTCTTTTACCCCAGCTGAAAAAGATGTGAGAAGGGAGCAGTGACCAATGTAAGGAACCCACAGCTGGTCTAAATTAACTTCTACAACCAGTACAGAAATACCATATAGGCTGGTCTAGCCCAGCTGCTCTCCACTGCTGTTCCAGTGATCCTAAACCTTGTATTTTTAAGCTAGCATAAGTGCTTGGTGTCACTATAACATTATAAAGCCACTAGTGTACACCAATTAATGGCAAATCCACCTCCTGAGCACCTAGACACTTACTTTATTCAGAGAAATCCCTCCTTGAGCAGTATTCCTCTTTACGAGGATTCCTTCCTAGGTGGATTGATTTTCATATGAAGTGAAACACTTTTTCCAGGTTCACTTCCATTTATTTCTATGCAGGGGAAGAGGCAACCAAAGCAACTCTGCAAAAGTGTGTATATTAAGTCCTTGTTCATACAAAGGTCCTTACACATGCTGGGGGAAGTCTAAAGAGCTAAAAATGGATGTGATCACTCTCTAAATTGCCAGAACAGTGCAAAGGCCCTCAGTGTAAATAAAAATCAGGCAATAGTTGGCAAAGTTGTGTTTCAAGATGTTCCTTCCCAGAAGAAGCCCTTGCTCTGCTGAAAGCACCAGAAAAAAGGGAACTTGGAAGAAAATCAAGAGGACAAAAGAGGGAGAAGAAAAGAAACATTTTGTAGATCAATATCCCTGTCAAGGGCAAATATTTTCTCCTGTTTTGTCTGGCACAGGCAGTTTTGGAGGGGATATTTTTAGAATATGTTACATGAATTTTTGATTACCTTGGGAGATTTATTTTCTGCCAAAACAAAGGCATCGTATTTCTCTAACCAGAATGTGGCACTTATTGTGAGGAGGGCCAAATCTTGCACATAATCATTGAGGTCATATGCAAATAAAAGGCACCACACTCTATGTAAATTCCCATTTTAGCTATTCTTACAACATTTCTCATTTATAATATTGTAACTATTTTATGAAGGGCTCTCTGGGACTAGTCCATTAAACCATAACCAGCCTATTTTCCTTCAGCTCCTGCTGAGGAAATGCCTTCAAGGAATATTTTGAGATTTAGAAACTTTAAAAATAAAATAAAATAAAATGCTTTTTAGCAGTTTAGTTTGAATCTAGGCTTTAAATATTTTAATATCAGTAATATCATGTTCATCTGCTGCTGTCACAGCCCAGTGAAGCAGTGATGGTGTCTGTGGGGTGGGAGATGCAGGAGGAGGTCCCTGTGCTGGTTCTTCTTGTCTTTGAAGTGACCAAATGCTACCGTGTGCTGCAAAAACATGCTCTAGTGGGCATAGTGGGTGTTGTTGTGCTGTGTTTTGTGTTTTTGTTTTCGTTTTTTTTGTTGTTTTTTCTTTCCTTCTGGGTGAACGGTTGGACTTGGTGATTTTTCCAACCATGAAAATTCTGTGATTCTGTGAAAAAAGAGGGTGCCACAGCCCTGCTTATCCCTCTGCACAGCCAGTGCTTTTGAGTACTCAGCCCCCAGTCCCTCTCCTTCCTCTCCATCTGCCCTGCCCCAGCCTTCATCAGATTGCATTTTTTGTCTTTTCTCTGGAAAAAACATTTTTCTAGCATTTTGAAAGTCTCGTGAGAATTGTATTGTCTCATGTAATTTATGCAGGAGGAGGCCAAGGCAGGGGCTACTGCATGATAACAATATTTCTTGTATGTAAATACTATACCTAGGGTATGGCATGTAGTGCTTACTAATGGTGTATTCCAATTCCACTGTTGGGCCAACAGGAACAAATATTAGGTATAAAGACATTGAGATTACTGTCCCTGCTAACTCCTTTCTGGGATCATACCTTACACAGCTTCCTACTGTTCTTCTGAACTGTCTTGCTCTGGCCACTTACAGACATCAAGCAAAAGAAAGTACTTCAGCAGGGAAATTAAACCCAGCTTTTTTGTGTAAATTCAAGGAAATGATTTTGCATGTCCTGAAGCTTTACCTGAAATATCTCCTTTTTTTTTTCTTCTTCTTTTTTTTTTTTTTCCTCTGTGCAATAATAGGACTAGAGAAAGGTGGTGGGAAAATTCTACACACTGGGTCTTGCAGTGTGAATTTTCTGTCTCTTCCTTTCTGCACACAATCTTGTAAGCCTATTTATAGCAACCTGCCACCTCTACTTTGTATTTTAGATGCCTTTTCCGCAATCCCCACTTCAGAAATATCTCCCCATCAATACCCCTCTGCTGCCTTGGCTCTTCCCAAATTGCAGACCCTTGTTTAAGCAGCACTCTTACCCCACAGCCAGACTGGGTCCTTTGTCCTAATCTGAATGAGAGAGCTCAGCAAATTATTTTTCACTTCAGCCTGTACAGGCTGCCAGCTCTTCCAGTCATCACCGGACTCCTGTTTCAACAGAACTGACAATAAAGAAGTTCTGGCTATTCCACTGTAGCTGATAAAAATCTTTATTTCATGGGTAACAGTAAGAAAACCTCCAGGTAAAGTCAAACACTTCCAGGAGAGTGAAAAGAAAACCTGTTTGAATGGCTTGAATGACAGATCCACTTTCTTCATGAGACAGATAAAACATACTGTGCTGGTGCCATCTGGAAGCTGCTCAAAATCCCTGGCCCTGGTGCAAGGCTGTTTGCTGCCTTCCTCCCTTGCTCCCATCCCTTCTTGCACACACAGTGGTCACAGAGCATGGCAGAAGTGATTTTATATAGGCAATTGCTACTGCCATGCTCTGTCAGCAATTTGGGGCTTGTTTTCCTGACATGATCTGAAGGCAAAAGCAACTTGTTGGAATACACCTTGTATCCCTTATGATAGAACAGCACAGAGCAGCACAGAGTAGGGATAGGATAGGATAGGATAGGATAGGATAGGATAGGATAGGATAGGATAGGATAGGATAGGATAGGGGTAGGATAAGATAGGGTAGGGTAGGGTAGGGTAGGGTAGGGTAGGGTAGGGTAGGGTAGGGTAGGGTAGGGTAGGGTAGGATCAGACAGAACGTTACATTTGAGTTGGAAGAGACCTACAACAATAATGTAGTCCAACAGCCTGAGCACTTCAGGGCTGACCAAAAGTTAAAGCATTGTTCAAATGCCTCTTAAACACTGACAGGCTCCAGGGATGCACTGTCATTTTCTGAGTTTCACCCTCTTTCTGGTTTCTTTGTTTTCCAGCCATAGACAGTGTAGCCAAGGATTTAGGGCATCTGAGAATATTCTTATTGCGTCCCCTGAGTGCAGCCATTCTGCTCAAGGGACAAGGAACTGAAGGAACAGAAGGATAAAGGCTTTCTTTGTGTGCAGTAGCAGCCAGCCATCTCCCACCAATGTGAGATTACAGACCCTTTCCACAATGATAATCCTTAAATTCAACTGGATGGAGAGAGCACCTGAACATGACAGTAGCACATGGTGCTACAGAGGCCTGAGAGCCCTGTGGTATGCAGGGTATGTCCAGTGTGTTTCCAGTCATCAGACCCCAAATTTATGTCACTTAGTTACTTTGTAAATGCTAATGAAGAAAAAGGACCCTCTCTTGGTGTGTGAGGTTCCCTTTCACTACCTCCCCACATTTGCATACAGAGCTGAGTTCAGCTTGTAATTGATACCAAATTGTCTAAATTAATCTTTGCTACAAAGCCACCCTTCTGCTTCTCACTCACCTCTTTCCTTTACTGGCCACCATTGGAACTGCACTTTGACTAAAAGGAAGGCAATAATCAGTAACCTCACAGAAGTCAGACACAAGCACTGTTGTTGCATCAGAACATTATTTACTACCCCGAGCAGTGCAAACTGGTTATGTTTGAACCAGTAGTTAAGTCCTGCTGGAGAGTTCATTACAGAATTACATCCTCAATACAGGATTTTTAGGTTTCCTGTATAAAGGCTTTCACTCTCTATTACACTGTTTTACTAATTTCTAACGGATATTTTCTTTTTTTAGCCCTTTTCAGTTCTACAAAGCTTTGTCATAAACATCAGGACTTCTAAGGGATTCCAAAACTGCTGCTGATCCTCTTTAAGTATGTGTCAATAGGAGTCTCTGGAGACCATAGTATCATACAATAATTTCGGCTGGGAAGGACCTTGGAGATGCAGGTTATCACTGCTCTACCTCAAAGTATTCTGGAGATTGTAGTTTGGATTTAACTGTGACTGCTCCTGGGGTGTTTCTGGGCACCCACACATACCTTTTGTCTTCTATAGGCCTGCACAACATTACCATCAGAGATGGACAGCTCTAAATATTAGGCATATACTTCAAGAATGAAGACTCTATGTTTTCCATTACATGATGTTTCAGTGTTGTTTCTCTCTTGAATTGGATGGTTCCTGGGGCTTGTTGAAAGATACAATTTTATTTTCCAAGCCCAGATGAAGTCAAGTCCAGCCTAATAACAAATGCAAATGGTATTTGGGCTGGTGGCCCATTCAAAATGAGATGATTAACCTCCATTCTGTCCTCAGTTACCAGGTGTTCCAATTACATGGTTGTCCTGCAGTGGTCTCAGCAGAGTTATTAAAAACAGACAATCTTCTCTTTCCTTAGCAGTGATCTACAGGTCAATGCAGTGGCAGGGGATCAGAGGGATGTGAGGACTGATGAAGTTTTCCATCCAGTTGATTAGTTATATCTCCTTTACATCTCCAGCTGCTGTATACAGAGGTGGATTCTTTGGCTTCGAACTAACAAAGGTTTTGGCTGAGCAACTTCCAGTTTTCAGAATTACAAGCCACTCCAATATTTCTCCTGAGTATCAAGCTCACACAAGCTGAAATAATTAAGCCTCCACATTCTACCAGCCCTTCCTGGGGAGCACTGGCAGGAGGAGACTCACAGGAAGGTGAGTCTCCTCTGTCTCCTTCACAGGATCTGCATCCATCTCCATTTTCTATTGTCCATGATGACTTCTCCAGCCTCATACAGCTGACACAGGTATTTTCAACAAATGTGACTAGTGAATGAAGGAATTCACTGAATTTTCTTTCTTGAGGAAGGTTTTGCTCTAGAGTTAGCTCTGTTCTCCAGTTGTGCCTTTCAGATAGGCTCTTAAAGGTCCTTTGACTGGCCATTGCAGGCCCCAGACTCTGTGAAGTATGTCTCTAGGTGCTTGGGATTTTGGGGTAGGTGAGTGGGTGTATATATATGATTTTTTCTTTGTCACAAAAAATGGCACCTGAACTCCAAAGATTTTTTTTAACAAATTAATCCTTTACTTAGAAAAGAGTCTTCCCTTTTCTAAGGATGAAGAGGCTATTTGTCCCAGTCACAATCTCATTTTATTTCTGTTTTGGAACAGTTTTCTGTTTTAGAATTAGTGTGTCTGACATACGTGCTATTTGCAATTCATTTTTTATCCTATGAAAGCTGCTCCTCCAGTTTATTATTATTGTTTCCCTCCCAGTTGCTCACAGGCACCCCTTTGTATGTAATAGGATTTGGCAAAACTTTGACTTCTTTTTTTTTTTTTTCCAAAAGTTCATTCTGTTATTTACTCTTATTCAAAGACACTCCAATATTCTACTGCCATTTCAGCTGTATGAGGTGATGTTGATTAGCAGTGATGGGTGTAATGTTCATGCTAGTAAATTATTCAACTCTTCCATTTCTGCATATTTGGTGAGTGACGTGACTTTTCATCTAGTGGCCTTGCAAAAGGTCTTCTCAAAACTTCTTCCTTTGTGTAGGAAACCAGAATATTCCTTCCCATGAGCTCTTCAGCACATGCCATTTCATGGAAGTTTTGTGTTGTCATTTCAGGCAGGAAAAGCGTCTTTGTCACATCTTATATTCTTGGTGTTACATCCGTGTTTAGGTACTGGTGTTGTTCTCAAGATGTTAAAGAACTCGTGCTTTCTGCTTACATAAAACCAACACAGGATCTCTGAGATGGGTCTGGTGTGCTGATTTTCTGGTACCTGTGTTCTGCATGCATTGTGAACAGTTATAGCTCTTCAGGAGCAAAAAATGTGATAAAACCGCCTTGAATCCATTTATGAAGAAACTTCTAAAAAAGACTTTGAAAAATCGCCTTTCATATATTTAGTATCTCCCAGAAGAGCTGGATGGTTATTTTATTAATTGAATATTTTATTCATTAAAAAATGCCACCTAGCTGACCCAAAATAATTTGGATATTTCAGCTCAATTCACCGATGAATTGCAACTGGTTAAGATCTGGGCAATTATTTTAGACATGCAAGCAGTCTGTCAGAGAAATTCATTTCATCCCAAAGGTGAAGTCTGCATTTGCTTGGGTGAATCTTGGTCTAAAACTGTTCCCCTACTGTCCCTCTCTGACTGTCTGGGAAACTTAAGCAAATAGCTCAGGTGTAGATATTCATTGTGTAAATGTCCGTGGTTACAGGGGATAAGTCCCAGCTGAGCCAGCAAATGGGAAAATAAGGCCCCTTTGTTCAAGAGGCTCTACAAGCACATAACAAGATCCCAGGAGCTCACACATTTTGTTGAAAAAAGTCACAGGATGAGACGGATTGGGACAGATGAGGTTAAAAAAGTTATTCAAGGTCATTTAGCAGCTTAATGGCTGGTCCGAAAGCAGAGCAAAGTCAGTGCCTCATTCTCCAATCCAAATCACATCCCCTAATTATTTATGAAGTTTTTTGGCATTGGGCAGGACTGAAAGAGGGGAAAGTAGACAAAAGACTGGACAGAGAGGAGATGGAGACTGTGCATGACAGTGTCAAAGAGGTGAATGACTTAGTGGTGATCTTTTGGCCCATTACTGGTTTCTCTTTGTGGGCATTTTGAAAGGAATAACTTGTTAAAAGGGACTTGAACAAGGTTGAGGTATAAACAGAGGCACTGGCAGGATGTTGTAGATGCAGAAGCAACAGAGAAGAAAGACATGAGAAGGTCAAGGGAGATACAAACTGGACCACGAATAAAGGAGAGGAAAGAGAGGATGGTGGTAGATTTGGAAGGGAATGGTACCAGCAGGAATGTCCAAATGCATACAGCAAAGACATGGAGAGGAAAAAAAAAAAAAGAAGGAATTAGGTAGTTTCCATGTTAACAAGAGTTAAGATCCTGGAGATCAGAGAAAACTACAACTTTAAATGGTCCTTTGAATTGTCCTTCAAAGTTACAACTCCTGCATTTCCTCCAGGTTCAGAACTGACCTTGCCACAAGGACATGAAGCCAATGCCATTATTGGAAAACCCTTCAGCTTCAGACTAGCTAGCATCTCTGTATGTTCTGACTGCAGCAGACCTTCCCAAAGGTTTAGATTGAGCACTTAATATATTTTATATATAATGGAGCATGGCAAGGATGCAGGATGGTTGGAGAAAATGCATCTGCAAAGGAGGGCTCTGCACATTCCTGCTATGAGGAACATTGTTGGGGAAGAAGAGTACAGAGGGAAGCTCGTGATTTTGAAACTGAAATGTAGGAAAGCAGAATAATCTCCAGTAAAATTTACAGCAGAAATCTGAATTTACACCCAGAATCCACAATTACACACATACCAAAATGATTAATTCCTCTTCCTTCTCCAGGAGGCTGACACTAGGCTTTCTTGAGTGATTTCAGAGAGCTTTCATATCCAGGGACACAGGACTGGCCCAGGTTTAGTACTAGTGAAGTTCTTTCTTCTGTGGAGAAGTGAATAACTTAAATAAGAGGGCAGAAGAAAACCTGGTTAAAAATATAGTCAAAGGTGTTAAACAGGAAGAGAAAGGAAAGACCTTTACATTAATGAAATGTTGGGGTTTTTTTCAGATGTTTTCATAGGTATTAAAATATTTTTCTAACCTTGTTCTGGCTTCACTTTAGCAGTGGAAACTTCTTTGTGCTTGGCATTCTCTCTTCGTAGTTGTACTCACAATTACAGGGAGAAAAACATGTCTTCGTATGTATTCCCCAAGAATACATGATCCAATTTTAAGAATAAATAGATCATTTCTTTATCTGCAAGGAGATGTGGGACAGTTGAGAGACAGACTGTGTTTTCTGCTCTGGGCTTGGTCGGGTAGGAGAGCAGAAGGGAAGACAACAGTACAAGGTACAAAGTACAAGGTACAAGACAGTACCTCCAGCCCTGTTCAAGCTACCAGCTGGCTGGAAATTCAGGAAAAGCACACTAAAGGTCTAAAAATCTACGCAGAGAACATTTCTCTGTGGAAAAAGCAGAAATGTGTGGGGAAATGCAGATGCTCAGTGGCCCCTTGGCTTCTTGCAGTACAGGCAATCATTCCTCACTAGTGTACAAATCAACACGTGTTTAATAACTGTCCATGGTGTAATTTCTGAGCCTAGCATCCAAAATGGGTTTGTCATTGTACACACATATTGGGGTGCTTAGTTTTTCTACTTAAGGAGGTACAATATGAACAGGAAAGAGAGGGCGGTAGGATTCAGATTAAATGTGGTGGGGGTTAGATAGCAGCAGGTGAAAAATCCCTGCAAGAACATGATATTGAGATACAGGGATAGCTGCCCATGAGAGCAGTGCTGGCTGAGGGTGCTCCTACTGCTGTTACCTGGCTTGGGTTTCAGTTTGCACTCTAGTTTATTCTGCGTGAGCTGAATGGGTAGATGAGAAGGGAGAAAGCAGTGCAGACCAAAACCTTGTCTAAGAGATAAACCACCCCAAATTTTGAATAAATTCTGAGCCATCACTGTTGTCTTAATCCAAGGCTTTTGAGAAAATAAAAGGAGGTCTTGGGAGATGATGTTGGAAGAGATTTCAAAGAACTGTTTTATTCTACAGCCCATTCCTCTAAGGCAGGATCACTTGTTCTCATGGACACTTAAATAATTCCTGGCTCAGCTGTTTATGAGACCTTCCAGTGGTGGAGGTTTCACAGATTCTTGGACAAGATTTTCTAGCTCAAAATTAATCACATCAGAAGAAAGTCTCCCTTGACAGTCAACCTGAAGTTCTATTAGTGCTGTTGAAACCAATTAGTCTTTGTCCTATCATCAATCAACAAGAACTGCTTGTCTTTCTCCTCTGCAGCTACTTCATAAGTCCATACTGCTTCATTTCAGTTTTCTTGTGTGAAGACTAAACAAACCCAATTTCTACACTCTTCCCTCAACAGTCTTGTTTTCTACAGCTGCGACTGTGCTTTTTGCTCTTCTCTGGACATCCACAACTGATCCAGTTGGTAAAGGTGATTTAGGGAAAAGGAGAAAGCAAAGGATACCTTGATAGACACTTAGGACCAAAATGGATAGTAAGAAGTCAATACCAGAAAGCCCTCCCTGCCCACCTCTTCTCCTGCCTAGACATGCTGTGAACATCCATGCAGCTCCTTCTCCTTTTACTCCAGCAGCTGTGAGGTTTGTCAGCCCTTTTGTGGCAATTACTTTAATTCCCTGAAATCAAAGCACCTGCCAGAGAAGTGGTTTGCTTAACAAAATCAAGGCCTATTGAAACATTTTAAGGAAAACAGTTGTTCCATTCTGTGAAGATACAGATCTCTTGAGTCAAGGAGAGAAGATAAAGGGGGAAAGTTTGACATTTGACTTCACTCTGGAATGCAGGTAAAGGCTTGAAATACAAACTCCCAGATGAACAGGTTTGACTAAGATATCATTTTAAACTATTGTCCTTCTTTCCCTTATTTATTTGTAACTGTGAAAGAAAGACAAGTAGCTTTATCTTTTCCATGGGACAAAAAAAATGCAGCTTTTGCTACAAAAGTCTGAGTGACTTTGATGGCTACCATGAAATTGTGTTGGTCTGTTTGATCTTTTGTTGACTAACTGCAGGTTTGGGGATGTTACAATACATGTTTACATAATGTAGGCTAGCTGCAAAGCCTCACCTGGAGTGAAAAGCCACAGCTGGATTTAAAAGCAAGCTAGGTCAGGATAAAAAGAAAAAGAAGTTACACAACAAGTGATGAAGTTTCACAGGTAAGGCATGGGTTATATGGCCAGCATACAAAAAGGCAAAAGGACTGTACACCACCAGAAAAGAGTGCAAATAGACTGGGATTTGACAGGATCCTTTGTAGTTCAAAACCAGTAACTGTGCAGTATGGGGCCAAAAAGCATTCCCTTTGAGGGTTATTTGTTAAAGAGAAAAAAATATTTCAAATACCATCATGTAAGTCCTAGGCTAATTCTTCTCAGGAAAATTTGCTCTTACAGTTCCTTCCTCACAACATTGTCTCAGACCCAGCTAGTTCCCAGCAGCTAGGTTTTCTAATGCTGGGACTGAAACAATTATTGCCCTGGGAAGTAATGAGCTAATCACCAGTATCTGTCACCTGGATGCATACAATTAGTTTGGCCACCCTGTGCCACCACTATGAGTAGCAATGCAGTAACATGGATGGTGGGCTAGATTCACAGAACAGTCATGTGGCATCATAGCAGAAGACCATTAGGTGCTTTTGGTGCTTCAGGGGGGTCATCTCCTGGCCTAATTGATGCACATGGGCCTGTAGGCACCTACAAACCAGATTCACAGGAGCCAGAAATATAATTGAAATAAAATCTCTAACAGAAGAAAGTGCTGAAGACAGAGACAGACCTTAAGACTTGCTCACAATGGTCTCTGTAACTCTGTCCTGGAAAGGGACAAAACTCTTAATCGAGCATCTACAAGCCAGTTTCTAAGTAGCAAGCAATTTGGCAGGGAAGGATTGGATGGGTATCTCCAAGGGATTGCTGCTGAGATCCTTACATCTACATATGATGTGGTTCAGGGGGGTTATTTCAATTTATCTGCAGTCTGGTCTTCTGCAGAGAAAGGTCCCACCAGGCATGTGAATTGAAGCAATGTCCAGAAGATGTAGTTTCTGATGCTCGTGTCCCTGTAGAACATCTGGGGTGTGCTACAGCAGAGGTTTTTGGTTTGTCTCCCACAAAAGGAATCTGGTGCACTAAGGCCACTCCATAAACTGAGCAAACTCTGTGAACTCTGCGGTGATGGGAGGGATGGGGGGGTTGCTTCAGAACTGCACAACTGCTCCAAACCAAAATACTAATGAAGCACAGCCAAGGCTTAGAGAAAGAGAGAGGGACCAGTCCACTTCTCTTTAAAGCACAGAATGTCTCTTGAAACCACAGTGGTGAGGGCTCTTGCCAAGGACTATGAGTTCAAGTTGCCCCCCTGCCTGAGGTAAACCATCTTGACACCACGCCGCTTGACAGTAAGTGCTGATATCTCCAAACTTTGGTCCATGGCTGGGAGCTGTAGAAGTCAGTTCATATCAGCTATAATGCATTGTTGTTACTTCTTGGACAGCTGGTGTCAGGGAAGAGCACTCAATGGGGCCACTGGGTCTGGTTGATGGCTTTCAAATAATAACATCCTTCTGAAGATGCAGCCTTTTCCATTGAATCATAGAATGGGTTGGATTGCAAGGGACCTTAAGGAGCATCTAATTCCAACCCCTCTACCATAGGCAGGGACACCCTTCCACTAGACCAGGTTACTCATTGACTCCAGAGGGCCTTTGGATTTTGCCTGACTTGATGAAATAACCAAGAGAAACATACTCTGAGTTTTACAGTGTTGATTTCAAGCCACAACTGCTGATTATATAGAATTTTATCATAATTGGTTAGATCTTGTTTTTCAGTGTCTTTGTGCTATATCGAGTATTTTGTGGATATAAAATGTGTGTTAGTCTATTCATGAAAACAACAATTACATTTTATTATGTTCTTTGGAAGAAAAATAAGATTTAAGAGACCCTGTATAGTTTGTCCATGATTCATCCTGAAAACTTGCTGGGCAAGTGGTGACAAACTATGCTGGTAAACAGAGAGAGATAAGGCACAATTTTCCAATTGTGAAGAAGGTTATTTTCAAGTTTACTGCATGAAACTGAATGTGGTGCTCTTAGCTCAATGGAGATGGCTCCCCTCCAGCTGAGACATTCATTAAACTCCATATAGACACTGTCCTGTTTGTTTCTTGGGAAAACCATGGAAGAGCTTGTCAGAATGAGAACTGCATAGGTCACTTCAAAAATTTCAGCTTGAAATTTTTGAATTTCAGGCGAATACATGTTACCTCTTTTCAGCCTGTTCTGCCTAAATTCAAGTGTTTTACTATTTTTGTTCAACCTCCAAGGAAGCAGCCCAATAGCAAAAGCTCCCTACAGAGTTTGTTATAGAAGTGCCTGTAATTCAGCTTTGGAGGCCAATATAGTAGAGAAATGGGCAGTTAGTGGGGATGTGCACACAGTTCTGTATTTCTAAAATTCCCAAGACAGCAAAGGGCATACATGGAGGGGACGGAGGGAGAGGTGAGAGGGTAGAACCTAAGAAGACTTTTTAATGAGCCCTGGTTTTTGTTTCCCTGATGGGTTGAGTTTAAGTGTTGCTCAGACAATTTTTTTAAAACATAGTTGTTGTCTTGTTGAGTAAACACTTGGAAGAGTACTTAAATCACTGGGAATACATGGGAAATCACTGGGAGAGGTCTCAGCAGTCCCAGTAAGCAGGCTGAAGAGCAAGCATGAACACCAGCAAAACCCCTGAGAAGTATTTAGTTAATCTAATTATGTGATAAAGATATTTTACAATTGGAGAGTGAGAAGTAATGCCCAGAAATCATTAAATTATGAGGGGAAAAGTAAAAGAGCTTTGTTAAACATGGAAAATTCAATAACTTTCCCAGATTTTATTTAGTATAAACTCCTCAACAGAGTTTTAACTGTCTGCAGGACAATTCAGAGTGCCTTGGCTCTGCTTTCCCATTGCTATGCCTGGCTGAAAGTGGAAAACATACCTTACTGTGAGCAAGGATTGCTCTGAATAAACACATTTGTGTGAATTTGCTCCCATTTATAACTAGCCTTCATGGTGAAAATACAATTTCGTTTCATGAAACAAAATCTTGTTGCCTCAGGTATAAAGACAGTTTTCAGATTACATTTCATAACTCAGTCTGCAGTAGACTGGGTTTGACTGTGAGGACCCTCTTGGGGACCATTTTCGTCTCCATAGCTCCGTGGGCTCTATCCTCTAGGCAGCAACTGTTTATTCAGGCTTCCAAAATAAGTGAGGAAGGAAGAGATGAGACCAGTGCCCCTGAGCTCAAAATACCCAACTGATGGATTGTGAACAGGGGAACTAATTTCTGCCTACTGCTCTCACTGGATTTCCAGCTGGCTGCCTCACCTGAAATGTAATACAGTCTTAGCAATTGAAAAAAATGCATCAGAAAACATCATTTAAATTATACTCAGTAAGGGCTTTGAAAATAAAACATCTTACACTAGCTCAGCTGCAGTCTCCTGTTCCCTTGCAAAACACAGAGTATGTGAGGGCTCTGATACCTGTTTTTCTTACAGTAGATTTACCCCAAAACACTCCCACTAGTATCAGTAGGTTTACTGTGATGAGCATCAGTTTTAATGGCCTGAACCAAAGCCTGTTCGACTCGGTGAGGAAGCTCTCCTGACTTCAATGAGCTCTGTTATAAGGCCTAAGAGAGACCTCATGAGAGTTTCTGAGCCTTTTAGGTGTTATTTACAGTGATCTGTTGCTACGGGAACACTAAATCACAGAGCTATTTGTCTGCTGAGGAACTGAAATGGCAATCTGCTTTGCTGCTGCCACAGCTACAATACCTTTTCTGTTGCAATGATTCATGACAGGTCAAGGGAGCACATGCAATGGAAATATGCTTTATTGTGTTCTATCACTTGTCAAGTCTTATAAACACTACATTTTTATTTTGTGGTGTTCTCTTTTGACTGATGCCTATACACAGAACTGGTAAGAGTGTATCTTTATATACAGAAATGTCACCAGATGCCCTTCTCATCTTAAAATTTGGCATATTTTTCCATTTAAAGGCTGATCCTGCTTACCTTTCTCAGCCCCAGTAGCTCTGAGAGTTTTGCATAAGAAATGCAGCACAAGCCTTTTCCAGGTCCCAGTGGCTAAAATGCTATGGAATGGGAACAATGAGCCTTGTGAAATGGTTTGTGTAACTACAAAAAGGACCAGGCTTAAGCTGCAAGAGCAGAAATCTTCCATCCAAGGGATGCTGCCACTTCTTGAGCCATTTTCAGAATTCTCCAGTGTAATCCAAACCATTTTTCACTCCCAATTCCTAGCTCCAGGACATGGTTTCCTGACCCTGCACTTGCATTTCCACCAGGACAAAGTTTACCACAAGCTGCTCTTCAAGCAGGGTTTGTTGTGTCCATTCATCATCTGCTTAATGGGGACAAGGAGTACAGTGCAGTACTGCTGCCTCAACTGAAAGCTCGTGTGAAGAACATCGTTGTTTAGCAACCCAAGGATTAAAGGGAGCAAGGTAATGCATCCTACCTGCAGGAAATGGGATGGCAGGTGGGATCTGTGAGATCATCACCAGCTTCACATTTTTCTTATTAAGTAGCAACCTAGAGTAAACTGCACTGTAGTATTGTCCAGGAGGATTGTAGAGGAGTCCCAGAGTGATGCACAGCCCTGCAAATGTATTGGGAAGACATTCAGTCATCCCAGTGATTGGGAACAGTGGTCTTTACCTGTTAATTGTGTTTTATAGAATCCTAGACTTGTTTGGGTTGGAAGGGACCTTAAATCCAACCCCCCTACCATGAGCAGGGACACCTTTTACTAGACCAGGTTGCTCAAAGCTCCATCCAACCTCATTTCAATCTGAGTTTATCCTTACCTTTAATTGCATCTTCAGAGATGGGGCCAGAGCAGCCCAGCCATCTGCCACCTTGCTCCTGAAGACCTGTGGTACTGTGACACGTAGTTCCAGACCTGGGGATCCTTGGGTTTAGTTTGATCTGACTCCTTCCTCATCAACAGACACATGCGCTTCCAGGCTCCAGGAGAATTCTGTGATTTTCATGTTTGTCTCTGATTCCCAATGGCAACATGAGCTGCAGCAAGGTTTATGTGTGACCAGCTACAAATTCTGCTGTCAATTGGCATCTGACTTGAGCACAAATTGCCACAAGATGATAACTGTAACACACACCTTCAACAAAGATTCTGGGTTGTACATAATGCAAGACCTTGATCTGGAGTCCCCACAAAGCCAGAGCCTTTTAAGAACTAAAGAAACTGGGAAAAAAAACCCAACAATTTTCTTAAAAAAAGAATCTTATTGTCAAACTCCAGGCCATGTATAAACGTTCAGACATAGTTTCTCTCCTTACTGGTTTGCTTTCACCTGCTTCCAGTCGTCTGCAGTTCCGCAGCTTTGTGAAAAACATTTGTCAGATGTATCTAAAGTGGAAGAAAACCCAAACATTTCAGGCTCAGGTCCTTGTTAGCAGCCTTGTGGCTGTCAAAGTCAGCCAGAGGGCTGTCAGCTCCCTCTCGTGGGTAGAGCAGCACTAAACGGCACAGGCTGGTGTTACCGAGGCAGCTGCATGTGCCGTGTCAGACTGATTTATTGTGCGATGGTTCATCTTTGTACGTGACAGTGTCCATGAGAAGATACACGTGAGCATGTACATATACACACACATGGCCACCGTGGGCAAAGCAATCAAAGCTCAGCCCTCAGTTTGAAAATCCAGCCTTCCAGTTTTGGGCAGATCATCTGTTTTAGTTTCCTTCCTTTTAAAACTTTTCTCAAGGATGGGCAGTGGAGTAGCCCGGCCCTGGTGGCTGCAGCCCTCATGCAGCATTGCTGGGTGCTGTGGTGACAGTACAACCCGGCCTTTGGGATGGTCTCCCTCAAGATTCTCTGGCAGAAGAATTGGACACGTCCTGTGCCATGTGTGGAGATAGGATCTAACAAGAGGCAAAGACTCTCTTGGGCTCATAACTCCTAACAACATGAGGGGAAATCAGGAGACATGTCAGTGTGCCCAGGGTGCAAAAGATTTTCCAGAAAGTCCAGGTACAGAAGAAGAAAAAAAATCTCTCAGGAATCACTGTTAAAAACAAAGGAATTTCAGGGTCTGTAGCCCTTCATACTTATGATGGGGATTTATGCCCAAAGCCTGTGCTTGTATATGGTGCCAGCTCTTAAGCTAGGAACGTGGAGCAAATGCTAATGCCATATTTCTACTGAAGCAAAACTTGGACATAATGTTTCCCTGACAGGTGATCAAAACATCTCAGCAACTATCAAACTCCGTTTCCTACTGTCAGAAGTAATGGTGTTATCTAGACTGGGAGCTATTAACACTATGTTATTGCACTGCCATTCACAGAGCCCAGGGGAGGATGTTGTGGGTTTTTTTCCCTTAAATTGCAATCCTTCAGGCGTGAATGAAGATCTTTATCAGCTGAAAGATAACAGCTGATGTCTTCCCTCTTGCTCTCAGACAGAGAAAGTAATATCCTACATAATGGAACAAGGGAGCCGTCCTAGCTCCATCGAGAACTGAGAGAGAAGGGAGCAGATTGTGTTTCAGGTGTAAGTGTTGAGCTATTATGTTTCATGGAGTAATGATGTCCTACCCTGTAAGACAGAGCAGAAAGAGGCTTTTTATTCTGCCCCCGGGGGCACGGCAGGGCTGTAATCGCATTCCTATTGTGTGGGGGGACCGAGGTTTGCAGAAGGCACAATCCGTTTTCCTACTTCAACTTATCTACCAGGAGGGGAAAAGTTAACACTGATAGTCAAGACGAGCTTTTTTGAATGTGGTATTTGTTTTGGCTGGTAGAAGTAGCCCGAGTTAACTAAAATGGCAAAGTTATTAAAGAGTCACAGGAATGAAGTGGGCAGGGCTTTTCTTACTTCAGTCAAAGCTGGTCTTTGTTTGACTAACCAGCTCTTGTAGTAGTTACGGAGTAATCTTCAATAATTTTTGTTTCTGGAGTGGACAAAGATCATGCTTTTAAGTTTCTCGGGATTCACTGGAAGAGCTGCAGTCAATGGTACTGGTACCATTTGGATCCCCACATCCAGAGCTTGGCAGACAGACCTACATCCCTGCTGCTGAATTGATCATTGTCTTAGTGTGCCATGGGAAGCTGAAAGAACAAGAAATTTGGACTGTGACAAGTCAACACCAAGGGCCCTGCTTTGATCACAGCTCAGATACATGCACATGGGGTGGTTTTGGACTTGCTCAGGTGTTCTAGCAATGTCACCACAGCAGGCAGAGGGCTGAGGGAGCTCGTAGTTTTGCTGCTCTGCTTCCTAAGGAGGCTTTGATGTCTTTCCTGAGCCATGGGCTGCTATTACTATATGGCTAAAGAAGACAAGTCAGCAACAATATGGTGGAGAGAGAGAAATGGTGTCAGAAAAGTCTCACATGGTTCATGCTTGTGAAAGAGAAAAGTGTGAATAACCTGGGTTATCAGAAGGGACTGTAGTATTTTGATGGCATGTCTCTGCCTTTCCATTCTGAATTTTGCCAGATTCCCAAAATGCAATGAATGTCCCCGCTGAAGCACCACTGGAATGTTCACACTCCAAGATCAAGTTGCATCTGTGTAACTACTCAAAGATTTTTTTTAGATATTTCATTCTCTACTTCTCATATCATTTCCACTGAATAGATATCAAAGAGGAGGCTGGGGTTTTCCACACAAAGGAAGTGATATAAGAATGAGAACTTGTTATGCTTTTCCCCATAATATGATGAAAGACTGAAGTCAGGTTAGTGCATTACTTCAAAATGGAAAGCTTTCTTTTTTGTTCTCTGAAACACTTTACAATTATCTTTTGCTGTAATTTACCTGTTAAATTACCTTTACCTGTAATTTGAGACCCTTGTTCACCCACCTACTCACTTACTAAAATGAGGCAGAGTTAAATACCTTTCTGAACAGGAAAACAAAAATGCGTTTCTCTAAAAGAGAGAGTGAACAAGTCCAGGGTCATCACCCAAGGGTGGGAACAGTTGTATCCTGCTTTGCAGGCTTTGGCCTTTCATCTGTATTTAACATAGAACTCGGAAAAACTGTTTTGAATGCTAAATCTGACCTTAAGCTGACATGGGAGAAATGTGCAGGCAGAGAGGTTTCCTCCAAGGAGATGTGGAAAACCCTGCCACATCCTCTATGCAAGTTTCTGTCGGTGCTACTCCGGGGGTTCTTTGCCATCAAAGTATCTTAAGGTTATCTGGCAAAAATGGGTTGCATCCAGGATGGGCTCTGCAAGATGAGTGCTCTCAGACTGTCATCTGGTGGTGTCTTCAGTCTGTTTGCACATAAATAAATGAGCAAAGACTGCAAGGTTGATGACAGAGGGTGCCATGTGGTTCAGTTGTCTCTATTTTTTGTGCCTGTTGTTTAGCTCTCACGTGCACTATAGCTTAAATGGAGTGTCAAAAAAATATCTATTTACATTTTAAAATCCATCACCTTGACGCTTTGGCAGATGGTTTTGGAGGCCTCCTTTTATACTGTGCTACTTAAAACTTGTCAGATGCTGCTTCTTCCCACCCCCTGTTTCATACCCCAATCACTGTCATTAATATTGTAGCAAAATTGCCAGACATATAAATGCTATTTTCCATTAAGGTTGCTGTGCTACCAAATAAGCACAAGTTTGAAAGAGGAACATGAATTTAATTCCTGAATACCAGTGAGACAGATGGTTCTCTTACAAGGAATTAGCACTCAGGGATTGTTGTTTTTTTTTTTCCTGAAAACAAATAGCAGTATTGCTAGCACTCCTCTGTAATTAGTATCTGTTTGCTTTGTACATTCTGTGTGCTACAAGTTTCACACATTAGGGATTGTGTCATTTTTCTGTTTTGGAACATTGTTTAACAGAGAAAAAAGCTCCTTTGCCAATAACTACTTGTAATTTCTTAAATAAATTAAATAAATTGGTTTCTCTAAGTAAATTCTGCGTTGTTCAAAAAGGGACAAAAAGTCTTTTGAATCCAAAACATTAGACAATCCAAGATCAATGTAGCTGGAAGATTCTACAGAGCTATTCAGCTGGCAGATGTAGGCATCTGCTCCAGGGCAGTCAAATCACTTCACCCCTCTCCTTTGACTGTGGTGATGGCACCTCTGCCTGGCCTTTAAAGGAAGCCTGAGCTCTTGATTCACACACAGACTCCTACAGTTCACACCTAAATTAGGTGTCTTAATCTGTGACCTGAATCCCACGCTGGTGGAATTATTTGGCAACTTCAGTGAAGGGGCTTTTGCAGAGTAGAAAGATGCTGAGACAGTCACACAGCACTAGTGGAGATGGGAAGGGATGTCCTGGAGACCTGTACCCTTATGGGGTGGCAGCTGGAGACCAGCTGAGCAGGGTAAGAGCATCTCAAGTCCCAGAAATACTGATGTTTTGGCAGTGGAATGGAGTGCCAGGTGTCTATAGTCAGTGGGAAAAATTACCCACTGGAGGTGCCTGTCTCTGTTGCCTATGATCAGAGTCTAAACGGCCAGCTTAGATTAGACTTCCAGCTTTCAGCTGCTGAAATGAGTCTCACTTTATGAAAAATTGGAGTGCCAATGGCTCAGCTGTGTAATTTACATTTGTGTTCTAGAGACATTTAAGCAGCCTAGCCAAGATAGCTCCATTTTATTAGGGCCCCCACAAATAAAAAATGAGTGTTTTCTTTATCTAAACAAAAGTTCTAATACATTTTTATATGCATATGCACACTCAAGAGAAGCAAGGGACCACTAGAGTCTTCATCCTAGAGATTCAGACCTGAAACAGAGAAGAGTGAAGCGATTTGTCTAGAGTGGCACAGAAAGATTAAGACAGCAGAAAGAACCTCCCCTGTCTCTGGTTCCATGTCTTAATCACTGAAATATTGTTTCTTTTCTTCCAATAGCAGAATTCTTAAAGCAAAATCTGAATATAAATGTTGTCTGAGTAAATGCCTGTTCTCTACAAATCATATTCAGCTGCCTTTGTTAGGCTTCTAAAAACAGGTGTGTAATAAGACAACTTTTTCCTTTAATGGTGTTATATGTAACATGGAAAATGCAAAAGTGTGCATGTTACAGGTTTTCAAGCCTTGATTTCAATTGAATGGTTTAGAATTAATGAAGAGTCCGACCCAACATATATGTGCAGTGCCATGAGAATTCAGGATAGACAGAAGTAAGTGGTAACTAACCTCAAAGAACATGCCCTTAAAATCTTTTGTCATGAAAGCAAGCACATGTGTTTATTCTGGCAGGGTGCTGTGCACAGAGCAACCCCAACTTTTTGAACAGTATGTGCAAAGGTCACCTTGAAAAAGTGTTGGGTTAGTATCTGTTTCTTGCAGCAAATCATCAGGCCTTGGTCCTTGAGGTGCTTATGAATTTTATGGTGCTTTTCATTTGAATCCATTTCAATTTCTTGTGATATTCTGAGGCATCACAACACCCATCACCTAAACTCTATGGGCTCTTCTCTGCTAGAGACTGAGTAAGAACATCAGGGGCTTGTGAGGTCATGCAGCTTTCTATCAAAGGGCACATATTTCCTATGGTATTTTAGTGGATTTTTCAGTACTTCACTCACAAGGTGGTGTATGGGTAGAGGAACATACATTGGGAAGACACCTATGATAATGGAAACTTTAACTGGCTAAGACTGGAATGTTTATCCAAGTCTAGAACTGACCATAGCAGAGCTTAACCTTAATGTTTTGTGAACTCTAGTGTGAAGCCTGAGGTTCACAAAAGTCATGGCAGGAAACCACTGACTTTGGTTGGGCTGATTTTTGTCCCTGGGCCCTCAGGGGAATAATTTCCCAGGTGCTATTATGGTTCTGTCAGTGATGTGACATCTGGGTTGTATGTGTGTATGTGGGAAGCCCAAAGCTACCCTGCCCTTTCCTAGTGCCAAAATACATTGCAAACACATTCTTGTTGCGTTGCTTGTTATTATCTCTTTGCCTCTCTTCCCTCATTTGCTTTTCATCTTTCTCCTTTCTACTGCTCTAATTTTAAAAATTGCAAAGGGTTGCCTCACTTCTCTAAAAAGACAAGCGTGGTGAAGAAGCTTTGCTTTGAGAAGATAAAATGCTTTCTAGTTCAAAAGACCCTAATGTCCCCAATTTTTAAAATATTGGCACAGACTGCTAAAGGGATCTTTCACTATATCCTGGCATGCAGTGGATGCTTAACACTCATTTCCTCTTGTGAATCTAAGTATCAAACCCAGATGATGAAAGTTTAATCCCTTGGCACAGGTACTGCACATTGCATCTTTCAACGCAATGGAGCCCATTTTCTGAGGAGAAGAGGCAGTGAAAAATGTCTCTCACAGGACTTGGTTCTTGGGTGGATAACAGGAGAGGTTAGGAAAGGTGCAATTTCTGCAAATTAAGTTCCATCTCCAACATACACATCTAGCAGGCCAAGGCATTGCTTAGTGAAAGAAATAGAGTGCCTTAAAGCCATCTGCACAATTTCTTAAAGCTTCACTTCCCTGATGGATAACAGATGGAGGAGGAAATTTATAAGCTAAAGATTAGAGCAACTCTGCTTATAAACAGGAGGACTAATCACTCTGCCCTTGCCCTGGAGACCAGATTTAATCTCAGGGTTTAACTTGATGCGACTGTCTTGTTTCTGCTGCCAACTGAGAACGTTCAAATACTCCCATGATAAGAGATACTTTGGGATGATACAAAGCTAAACATTTCTTGGCAATTGATGATCCAGCATTTGATCAATGGTTGCACTCAGCGTAACTTGGCAAAATAATGGGCTGGGTAATTTGTGCATTCAACATTTGTTATCTCCCAGTGTTTAAATCTATCTGCATCTGTGTGGAGAACCCACAGGTTGCACCCTCACCCCATGGTTTTATTCAGCACCCTCTGAAACACCAAAATGAAAAGTGAGACTTCTGAACATGTTGGGAGTAAGGCATGGGTCAGTGGATTTGCTGCAGAAATCGTCTTCACTATCTTCTCACACTTTGGGAGAAATCTCTGTGTGTTGTAGGGGGTAGCATGTGAAACCCAGGGGTCTGTGATCTCATGAGATGTCTCTGACAACACCCTTTGCCCAGAGCTGTGGTGGAACAACAGCAGCTCCTGTCCCAGCACACAGCAGGGTGTGTAAGACTCAGCTAAGCTTTTTGTCCTACCCACCTGTATTTCCAGTCCTCTCAGAATAAACTATTAGGTAGTGGATTTTCCACTCTCTGATTTTTATTGCTATACCCCAGTTTTTTCTGCTGTGTCTGGAGTGTTGTGTAAAAGAACAGAGGCAGAGCAATAAGACCTATGATGAGAACTGATTTTTCAATTTGCTGCTTGAAGTGGAAATTAAAAAGGAAAATTGTCCCAGTCTGACCTGAAATGAAAACATATTCTTTTTCTCATGGAAAAGAAACCAACCTCTGTGCCTTCTATAGCCCTGCTAAGCAAAGCACCTCCAAGCTAAACAGAATAATTCTATTCAGAATGGGAGATTTTGTTTCTATCCTTGTTTCTGGTAGCTTTATAGATGTTAGGTAGTTACATACCAAAACTTGACTTCACAGCCCAACAAAAATTGAAATAGTCCATCTTGAGAAAAACATGGTTGTTGTGATATTTTCTCCTGGACTCTCTCTGCCATGTCCTGGAGACCTGACTTGAGTTTATTGCCTAATTGCTAGAAGTGTTCAAGGCACAACTACAGAGAGAAGTGTCTATCTACCCTTTGAAACACACTGAAGTCTTGCCCATCTTTTAGTATTTTCTGAGAGTTCTTTTAGATGACTCCCTGCTCAGGTCATCAGCTTCTGAGAGCTAATTTTTCCTTTCTGTGACATGGGAAATCCCCAGCATCTAGGTGCCTAAAAATTCAAAGCTCCAACAGAGCTTGGCAACATCTGAGTCTGTTGATAAGTGCTGATTAATCAAATGCTCGTTAAAAACAGTTTATCTAAACTGTAGGGGTTTTGTGATGAGTAAGGATAAAGTTCACCTTTGCAGATTAGGAGAATAACTAGACCTAAGGACATTGCATTACAGATAGCTGGGGCAACTGGTGAAACACACATTTGAGAATCCTGAACCCTTCTTTGCTCCCTGGAAACAGTTATCTCTTCTCAACTGATCAAAATAATAAACAATCTGTGCAATCTCTGGTCATTCTGTGTATGAATAATAACTTTTTACATTTTTTGTTTGATTTGTTGGAGAAACAAGGGTTTAGAGATCATCCAGGACTGTGTGAGAATTTTTTCAAGCTCATTTGAGGGGAACCAAAAGGAACAGAAACAAAATTCCTTGTGCCATGAAACAGTTGTTCTGGTACAGGATGTGAGAGAGGGACAGGCTGCAGTGTGAGCGTGTTCGTTTTCATTCTAGATAACAAGGTTTGCACATTGGGGGAAAAAAATCCACCAAGAAGTGTCAAGAAGACCCTGCATCCTATTTTAACTCTTGAAAATCCAACTCCAAGATGCAAATTCATAGGAAAGCAGATACCAGCGATTGTGTTGCTCATAGAATGAGCTACTTTAAATGAGATTTGAAACAAATTGATGTTCTGGGCTTGCTTCCTGAAGATTGGCAACACTTGACTGATAGAGGATGGGTTCATTGGTTACACTATCCACTGGTACTGACAAATCTTTAAACTTTGATCTGCTTGCTCATTTGCTTGCTTTTTAAAGGACAGTTTCAGAATAGACTGGAATGTCCATGAAAGTAAAAGGCAAAGGAAAACAGATTAAATCTCCATGTTACAAAGCCACGGTACAATCTAGGCTGGACATCTGCATGGATTTAAGGAGATGTGTTCCCCCTTGTAAGCAGGAAGCTAATGACCTCAAGACCCCCTCGAGACCTTTCTCTCTGGAAAAATGATACAATTTTTGTAACCTAATTTATAAATAGTAAGTGCATTTCTCACTGCTAGGATCTCAAAAGTCTCTATCAGTAAAGTTTTCACATCCAGTTAAGGGAACTTGTGAGGTTTCTCTTTGAAAGAATGGAAACATATATAAATATCTGAGTAAAATATTTCCTTTCTAGACTTGAAAAAAAAAAAAAAAGGGCGAGAAAAAAACCCCAGCAAAACCCAAGTATGTCTTTGATAATCATGTTTATACAGAGCCTGAACACTAGTAGTTTTGTAAGAGAGATTTTCTTTTTCTGGACTTCTTCTGGCTTGCACATTTTCTCCTTTTATGAAGTGTGTTTCTTTTAGACATCCTGGCCTCATAAAAGTGGCTTATTTAGATCAGACCTGGCCATCTGGGGCTGATTTGCTATAGGCTAGGCTTAACTTATTAAGTATTGTCGTCCAAAGACAAAGAGGCTACTAATGTATTTTTGGCCTAGTCTGTGTATTTCCTCTTCTGTGAGCAATAAAAAACAAACCCAGAAAACAAGAAGAAAGATGGAAGGAAATAAAAATGGCATGAGTTGCCTGGAATTTGCCTGCTTTAGGATGAGCCAAATTGAGTTTATGGAGGTGTTCAGCTTCAGTTGCTTGCCGAGGGAGAAGAGAAGGAAGTGGATTTTCAAGTGTGGCCTGAAAACTCACCCGAAAGTGTCTTGCCTGTGAGTACAGAAAGGGTGAGATACCACATCTGCTGTGGCACGGATAACTTAGGAGATATTTCCAAGCATCCGGAGCAGCAATGGTTGTTTAAAAGAGAGTGTGGAAACTAGGATGTCAGTTTTCTTCTCAGCAACAAAATGAATTCCCTTTAGTGCAGCAACACTTGGACGGCATGGAAAAGTGATTCCTACTGGAGTTAAACAGCACTTCCCTGGGTATTAGTGTAACTCCTGGGGAGCTGTGTGTTTTTAATGAGAAGATGTAATTTCTCACTGCTTCAGGTTGCTTTCGATTACCTTGTCCTCTCTGCAGGATCAGTTGTAGTGGTTTAACCTCCAAATGTCCAAGGGATTTTACCTAGAGAGATCCTGGGCAATCACTGCACACCCTGCCAGCAATGCAACAAGCAGAGCTGGGGACTGATCACATCAGTTCATCTCTTGCTCCTCTTCTTCTCAGGATAATAGTTGTATTCCTCTCATTCAATGTGCAGGCACTATTTCAGACATTATTATAATCTAAAACCAGTTCTTTTTAGGTAGGAGGAAATAAAACAGGAGGTATCCTGCAGTCCAACATCTGATGCCTGGAGATGGGAGCACCCAAGGATCTAGAAGGGAGTTCTAGGGATGTCTCACTGCACCCAGGTCGAGGAAACTGCTTATTGCAAGTCTGCCTCTCCTGAAACAGCCAGAAGTTGCTTAGATTACACCAGGGAGCTTTCAGAGCTTTTTTGGATACTTTTACTTAAAAAAAAAACACCAACAAAAAAAAAAAAAAAAAAAAAAAAAAAAAAAAAAAAAAAAAAAAAAAGGTCTAAGTATATCTTGTTCAGAATACCACCCACCTCATTCATTTCCTTAGTTTATGGCCTTTCAGGGGCTAAAGTCAGGGATGATTCACACTAGTGATATGTGGGACACTGCAGAAATGAAAAATCGTATATATTTATGAGGCTATCTGCATGCAAACACTGTGTAGACTAGTGTTAGAATTCAGTTTGGATCTGGTCTGAAATGTATTTTTCCCTATATCTTATCAGGATCTTAGACATAAAATTTCTTCATGTCTGCTGAGACCCTCTTGTTTCTTGCCCCCGAATTCTCTGGGAGCATTTCCGGGCTGTTCAGAAACAAGGTATCACTTCCTACTAAGCTGACCTTGGTAAAAAATGTCATTTGAGAGAAATTAATCGTTTAGCCCTGATGAACCCCCCTGTCTGGTCCTTTATTGCCTTTAGGAAATGGCAGGATTCTGGAAGGAAAGTATCTGCTGTTGGTGTGTGGTTGCAGCTTAATGTGCGATGCCTGAAATAAAACACCGAAGGAAGATTTATTTCTGCTGCCTCATTGTGAAGGAAGAGTTTTTGAAAAAGCCAAAGACAATACTGAGATTAGGCTGTTGTTGTTTCAGCTCAGTGGCAGACGTTGAAGTTTGGCTGAAAGCCCATCAACAGGACCAGATGTTTTACTCTTGCACTTCCTTCGCAGTGGGATCTAATGAAAACTGAGCCTTGTAAATGAAACGGGACTTTGCTGATTTAATTCATTTGTCGTGTCATTGTGATTCATATCATCAGAAAATCTCTCTGCCAGGGGTAAAACAGGAGCTCAGAAAGGAGCTGCTAATGGGGTTTCACAGGTGCCCTCCCATTTTTTTCACTTCTCAGATGTCATCTTTAGTAGCTCCCACCCTGAGAAACCTATGGAACTCTATCAGTTTTCCAAAGGCAGGTGTTTTCTGGGAATTCGTTTGCTGTGATGTGTGTGATACAGCCCTTTCCCTTTTATAAACCAGTCTGTAAGACCTCATGGAGAACTTGAAGTCAAAGTAAAGCACAATGCTTAGAGAAGCTGATTACCTTCCCAGAGCTCTGTCTTGGGATGATATTGAGCATCACTGTGCTATCTGGAGACCTGGGTCACACTTCACATGGTTTAGCTCTGATTTATCCTACCTGAGGTACCAGAGACATCTTGCCCTTGCCTTGGCATCCTCTGTCATGGTTTATTACTTGTCATGATTTATGGAGCTTTGTTGAAGTTAAAGTCAGAAGGAGGCATCATGACTACCTGGTTTGATACCTTTATACTCAGTTTTGACCAGAGGTCTCTGCAATGGAACGTTTGCCTGTCGGGAGCATCAGTGATGCTGCTTCCAGACCTGCTGTCCCACCAGCCTGAAGCTGCATGAGATCACCAGTGCTGATGCTCTCCACAAACCCAGAAATTCAGCACAAACACCTTGTGCATCCAGCAGCAACAACAGCAAAAGCAACAGAGTTGTGAATAACTGAAAGGTAACATAAAAGAAACAGACGATAGAGGAAGAGAGAAAAATATCTTATTAAAAGTTCATACTTGGCAGCAGCCAAGGAAATTTCTTTTTTTTTTTTTTTTTAAATCAACATTTGAAAAAAGATGAAATATATATATTTTTTCCCACTGAGCAAGACTAGGTATTTTTGGTTTTAGGTTTGGGGTTTTTTTTTGCTTTGGTTATTTTAATGACACATGTAGTTTTTAATCTATTTCACTATGTATTAAAATAGAGTTTTAAATACAACATCTTGCTTAGAAAGCCAGACTTTTTCAGATTGTACTATCATACCCAAGTAAAGAATTGCAACACTTCACTCCTACTAAACATAGTTGGAAACACGTATCTGCTTTTTGGAGGTGAATAGTGTCCTAAAAAGATGCCTCAGAATATCCAAAATGCTAAAATCTTGAAATAGGGGCATTTAAATGTAACAGATTTTGAAAATAAATGAAAAAAATGAAAACCAGAGAAGAAAGTCTACAATAGCAGTAAATGACCATCCACAAAGCTAGGCTCTGGCACGTGTGAACCAGCTCAATGTAACAGGCTGCCACTTGTGATCCTAAGCTCAGCAGCTTAGATGAGTTATTGGAAGGTATGCTCCAATTAGGGTCTGCTTTCTGGTAGATATGAGGAATGGGATTTTTAGCAATCCTTTAGCTGTATTCCCATAAACCTTCAGCTGGCCTCAGTAGCTGCAGTGGAAATAGAGGCTTTTGAAAATCCCACCCAAAATGTTTTGTGTCAGCACATATTTTGGTCACAACAGGTATTCTGAAGGAGGGGATGCTGAAGATAAGTAGGATCACTGAGGCTTTGGCCTTCTCTTTGGGGTAGAGCAGAGGGGCAAGTTCACACTAAATACAGCAAATGGTCCTTAGGGTAAAAGGAAGATGGGATGTAAATTCTTCCATTAGCTGTGTTTACAGAAGTGTGTAAATGTGTGAGATGATTATATTCCTCTTTACATTTCCTTGCTTTCCTAAGCACTCATCTGCTTGGAATTTGCTTGTGAGACATCCCGAGCTTCTGTGGAGTCATATTAGGTCCAATGAGAAATAACATGGTTGAAGGGTTTTTTTTCTCTCAGATGTCAACACAAGGGCCCTTAGATAGAAGCAATTTGGTTGTGTAAAGGTTATCATGTTGTGTACAGCACTGTAGTCACTAGTGGAATAAAAAGTAATTATAAAATTATAAAAAAAATAATAAAATAGCAACATAGAGTTCAGTAAAAAGCCTGCCAATTTCCTAGGGCATTTTGGGAAAGGAGGTTAGACAGGAAAGACTGATCAGCCTTCCATATTTTAAGGCAAGAAGGAACCATGCTTGTTTCTTCTCTACACCTTGTCACGATAGAGCCATCATATTTCACTAACTTCTACACGCAGCCAAGTGCCTTGTTTGTGTGAAGCTGACAGCATCTAGGGGTGCTTCATGAGATGGGAACCCACCATTTCCTTTGGCAAGTTGTTTTCTCATACTCACTCACTCTGCTAGATAATTGTGCCATATTCCTTGATGGGATGTCTTTGCCTTTAATTTTCAGTCTTTTTGTGCTATGCTAAAAAGCCTTTTGATATCTGATATGTGCTGTCTTTAAAGAAAGTGTAGTCTTTTTGACACTGAAATCATATCCTTCCTTGATCTTTTTGAGGGCCTTAGAAGACTGCCTAATATTTCTCTATAAGGCACATTTTCCCAGCTCTCCAGCCATCAAGACCTGTATGTATCTATGCTCTGAATTTTCGTGAAAGTGGTATTGAATACATGGGCTCAAGATTTGGTATTACACCTTGCACATTAACCTGTTTCTGTACACACAAACCTGTACATGCCTACGTAGAAAATCAGCAAGCTAAGTCACAATATGTGTTAAAGACATAAAGATGAAATTAACATATTTTTATCTATAACAGATTGCACTTTAACTAGCCTTAGAAGACTTTTATTTTTTTCCATCTAAATCTGGTGAAGGTGGATAAAAAGGCATCAGGAGTTGTTTGTTGTTACAGAAACAAACAAACAAACAAAATTAAGACTGTCACATTATTTTTCCCCAATACTTTAGGTATTTTTATGACTTGCACCTTTCCACTCTTCTCCCCTAGTAATTTACTGAGGAGATGTTTTGGCAGCTTGTGGTATAATCAAATGTTTTATTCGAATGGCTGACAAACAGTTGGGAGGATATGTGCCATTGTTAAATATATGTAGTGCTTTCTTGAAGAGCTGGGCACCTGCCTGCTGGAGTCCTCTGTGGTTCCCAGGAGATGTCCAGAAGACCAGGAGTCAGGCTCCTGATGAAGCAACGTTTAAATAACAGAAATAAAATCCCCACAATTTCTCACTGCATTTCAAAGAAATAAAGGCAGCCATAAAACTGTCCTCATCCCAGTAAGCTAACCCCATGTGTGGGAACATTATGCTGCTTCTTATACTCAAGATGGGTTAGAACATTATTGAAAATTGCAAAGCCATTTACATCCTGTCTGGCAAACAAAATGCTGGGTTTTTCTTCCTAATGTCATCTAAAACATTTCAAAATGCAGACAAATAGAAGGGAAACACTGCAAAGCCTTTACTCACAGTGTCACTCAGACACCATCGAAGATTTCACTGCAACTACAAGTGATTAAATGTGCCACTTCTAATAATTTCTCATGCTGTGGTATCTCTATAATATTGCACACAGGGACACCTTGGCATATGTAAAATTTTATTCTGACTAAGTGAATGCCAAGACGAAAGTGTTTTCTTCTGTACACCACTGTAAGAGACATGATTCTTCTTGGCAAACAGAGGAGCAGCAAGATTGAGTGGGGGATGTGACTTTACCTTCATGAAAATCTTGAATTGGACAGATCCCGGAATACTGTGTCTGTTTTTAGTATCCACATTTTAGTGAAGATACTAGAAGAGGGGAGGGAGGTCAGAGGGAAAAAAAAATATCTTTTGTTGCAGCGAATTGTTTTCACAGCCAAAGAAAATAATTTGTAATGAGGGATTTATGAAGCAAGTTCTCAGGTTATGAGAAGAAGACTGAAAATTAAGATCAAGAGATGAATTAATTTCAGTCAGTGTGTTCTTTCACACAGAAAAATGTACTGAGACCAATGGTCCCTCCACTCTTACAGACTCAGGCACAGCCAAGTTGAAGCCAGACATTTTTATGGGAGAGCAATTAAACTCTGGGAAAATTTCCCATGAGAAGTGACTAGATTCTCCATCTTCTGCCATTCCTGGGAGCTGTCTTATGCCAGTGCCTGCAGGAACATTTGCAGTGAGCAGACACCAATCATTGGACTCACTTGTGGGACAAGAGAGCAAGCATCCGTGTCACGCGGACACACTGATACAACCAATGTTCTGCTCTGAAAACCTACAAATGAGAAGTGAACAGTTACTACCTCTGTGTAGATGCAAGATCTTGGGGGCTGGGCTCTTTTTCCAGGCAACCAGTGACAGGACAAGAGGGCATAGCCTGAAGCTGCTCCAGGGGAGGTTTAGGTTGGATATTAGGAAGCACTTCCTCACGGAGAGGGTGATTAGACATTGGAATGGACTGTCCAGGGAAGTGGTGGAGGCACCATCCCTGGATGTGTTCAAGGAAAGGCTGGATGTGGCACTTAGTGCCATGGTCTAGATGGTGTGGTGGTGTTGGTCATAGGCTGGACTTGATGATCTTAAAGGTCTTTTCCAGCCTTGGTGATTCGGTGATTCAGTGATTCTGTGAGCTTGAAGTCAAGATGGTGACTCATGTGGTGACAAAATCAAACTTAGGTTTTTGTTCATTCTCCTTTTGGGGGGAACTGCAGATATCTCTCAACCATTGCAAATGAATCCGATGTTTTACTATGGCCATCAAATAAATCTAAAGAGAATTTTTCCAAAGCACAAGACTTAAATGAGCACCCCACTCCTTCATACATTTACTCATTAACTACAACATGGGGCAAAACCTGCTACATTTCATTTGTCAGCTTTTTTCTGAACAAGAGCAACCTCTACACCAAGGAATAGGTCTTAGTCCTCAGTGAAAGGACTTCTGCAGTGGCCAAGGCAATGGAAGAGAGAAATTCACAATTACCTGTTTATTCAGTAGAAGAACAGTAATTTCTTTCTGTCAGCAACAGAAAATCTTTGTAAGTATACACATACACAAGCAGCTGCTTCCAAGCAAGCAGCTCGAGTGCCAGTATTTAGAGATGGGACACAGTGCTGCCTTTTATGTCTGTTAAAACACCAATGCAGCTCCTAAATAAGGCTGTTATTTTGGCTATGAGATCTAGCCAGAAAAATTAACTGGGCAATGAACGGGACACTCATCTGATTTCTACATATGAACAGGGAGAAACTATAGTTCAGAAGGAAAATACCCATGGAGATGTCTGCACCTTGCAAGTGCCTATTCTAATTAAATATTCATAGCGCTTTGAAAAGTGTTGGACCCTTGTCATACAAGCAGTTTTCCATGTCTGCCTGGGATGTTTCTGTCCTTTGCAATTTCAAACAAGCAAAGAATGCTGAAAATTGGTTCCTTATTCACTTTTCCCTCTGCTGGAAAAAAAAAAAAAAAAAAGAATAAATAAACTGAAGCGGACTTTCAAATGACAAATGAGCTCTTGTCAAGGGGACTCTAATATTTCTTTTTCCATGTTCCAGTCTGTGATCAAGGGAAGTTTCCTGGCTTTGGAGTAATGTGTGGCTTGCAGCACAGGCACACCCGCAAGAGACCTCAATATGCAGCTGCTAAATCGCCTTTTCAAGTTAAACAGTCAAGACAAGCCGGTGGGAGGGGAGTGTTACCTTTGTGTGTTATGGGTGGGAACTGAGAGAATGGTTTGTCCCAGGTGACAGCAAAAGGCTGTGACCATTCTGGGGTGCAAATGCAAACCAGAGCCAGGTGTCTGCAGCATGGGCCAGGTGGGCTTGTAGCCTTCACTCTCTACAGGGTCTGTCTTCATCTTGAACATGTTATCCAGGTTTGATGTAGTGCAGAGCGTGGGGGAGAAGCCTCCAGAGCATGAGTCTGCTCTTCTCCTCACCTCTGCCCCCTCATCCCATCCCACTTCTGGGGATGGGCAGCTCATCCAGCACCTCATGTGCAAGTGATGAAGACAAACCCCACACAGAACGTTTAATTAGGGTTAAATTTAGCACTTTCTGGTTCCCGAATCATTGGGGGAGAAGACAGGAGAAGATTTATGTGGATCCAGAACTAGGACTGACTGTGTCTTGTGCCGCTGTGCTGGTGTGACACTGAGAAATGGTTGAGACAAGCCATGGTGTCACTGTGGAGAGATGTCCTGGAGCAGTGTGAACTTGGAGGTGTTGCCCCGTGGTCTAGACCCAGCCTGCATTTACAGGTGCAGATGAAGGAAAACACCTAGTTAAAATTGCAATAAAACCTCAGACATCCTGAAAACTCCTGCCATTGTAATTTCAAATACTTAGGTGAAATTAGGACCTACACTTTCAATGCTTGCACACAAATGTTGCACACAGCAGTTTTATTCATGCACATCAGTTCTGAAGGTGAGGTGAACAGTTGCACAAATATATTCTTATTACAAATCTGATATGCACTGCAGCCCACAGCAAAAAATATGCTGTTTGAGAGACCACGTTTTGAAATGTGGGCACATATGTGTGTGTAACTTGGCTGAAAGATCACTAAGGCATTGATACAATAGCCACTGTAAATATTTGAAAGATGTCAACATCAAGGCCTAGATTTTACACACAGATGCCAGCACAATGTTTCCACTGATTAACTGTTCTGTAATAGCAGCCTGTGTATGGAAAATGTATGTTAAAAGAGTCTTATATAGATCATGCCAGGATTTCACTTCTCTGCTTTTGTTGTATCAATCTTAGCTGACTCAAACCACTGGAAGTTTGCAGATGTTTTCATTACAAGTTAAAATCAAGAGCTTACTGTAAAAAATAAAACAATTTAAAAATTTTCTGGATTGACAAAGGCTTAGGACAGGATCACTATGGGGGACCATAATTTCCTGGATAATACTCACTTTTGATTAACAGGTCAGCAAGCAGCTTTAACTACCATACCACTCCTTCAGGGTGTTAATATTCCTCATATGTGGATGTTGAACTGAAGGTTATTCTCTGTCTAGTGAGCTACTTGCATTGTGTAGGTGTGCTCAAACCTCTTCTCTTAGGAACACTTACAAATTCCAAATCTCATCGTTATTGTTGCACTTAAGTTCAGTTTGAGGCTGTGCATCTCTGTCACACCCATATGTACAAAAAGTCACATTTATGGCAGAGTTGGGAGCACAGATCAGATCCTCTGACCCTGTGATCCTATGTTCCAACACAATAAAGCAGTTCACACGTGCTGCCTAGTTTTACGATGGAAAAGAGCCCTGTTAGTCCCATTAACTTTGGGAAGCTAATCCTGCATTTGAAGTTAACCATGTGCCATATCTAATGCCATACCTAATGGAAATAGGTCTTCAACTGCATTGTTAATTATCCTCAGCCTGTGATGATCACATGCATCTTCACCATTAATTTTCCACGGAAAATACTTTCCACATGTGCATAATTAACACTCTTTTTATTATAAAAGAATTGATCAGAGAGATTTTGAAGGAACAAAATGAGGCCAAAGGATTCTAAAATTAACACATTTCACAAAGGATGGTCAATTATGTGACTATCAGAAGAAAATCATTAAAATGTTACAAAATAATTTAAACTTCCCATTTGGACATTTAGAAATGGAGCCCACTAACTTTTTATTTTGAAACACGTTTTGATTTTTTTTTTTTTTTACTTTGCATACTAGTAGTCTTTTAAAGTTGAAATGAAATATTTCAGTGAACTAAAAAGATCATATTTGAGATAATTTCTCCTTCATGTAGAATCTTGAAATATTTGGGGTTTCATTCTGATCCGGGCAGAAGCATGTCTGGAATTTCCAAGCTCCTTCATAAAGTGGAAGTCTGGAACTTCTGTTTCCATGCTGCTTTATTAGAAAGTTACTTAGTAAAGCCCAGAAAGAGGAACTAATGCATTTTTCAGTTCAGTTTCCATTTGAATTGAGCCATGACTGAAGTTCTTCCAGGTCAAATTGAACCAAACTTCAGAATAATGGTTCTGGTTCAATTAAAAAAAAAAAAAAAAAAAAAAAAAAAAAAAAAAAAAAAAAGAAGAAAAAACTGATTTGAATCTTTAATTCTGTTTTTTGGGTTTTTTTAAGTCCCCTCCCTAAAAACTCACAAAAAACTGATAATATCAGTGCTATCAGCCAACAATGGTCTCCATCTAGTGTTATAAGACTATAGGTTAGGCTGAACTAAGCCCATCCAGCCTGTGTAATCTATTCAGCACTGGGATTACATCCTTAAATTAGAATATTAAAGAACTGGTTGGTTTGGGCTGCTCTTTGTTTCTTTGTTTTGTTTTCTCTCACAGCAGTTAATACACCCACAGATTTGTACCCAACAGAAATAGCATCCAGATTTTACATACACAGGAAATATTCCATGAAAACATTTCATTAGGCTACAAATAGCCCAAGGGTTGTTAATATTTACCCTGTAGCTGACGGGCTTCCTTTGTTTGCAAGACATTGATGTGAAAATCGTTTTGACCCCACTGAGAATAATGATAGTGATATTTTGTTCTTGGTTTGGGCACAGGACAGAACAGGACAGAATACAGGTGCCATTTTATTAAGCTGTGTCTCACTGGCAAGTGGCAGAGTGGCATGTAGTGGTTGACTGGGTCTGTTTCTCCTGGAGAGCACCAAATTTTGCACAAAGGGAGGAGGAACCTGTGGGCAGCCTCAGGCAGAGCAAAATGTGAGCTGCACAGCTGCAAACTGCAGACCTCCTCAGACAACGGTAGCAGGCTTTAATTTAACAGGCTGTTTTGAGGAATGTTATTTGTCTGTTAGCAAGAAAACCCTCAGCTGGCCTCCAGGTGACACCAGGTTCTGCTACACCAGAGAAAACCCCAGGTAGATCCCCAGTGGTCTCTGTACTTTAAGATGCAGGAGAAAAACTGCTTTTGGCATTTTTATGTGTGTTGTGTGTTCTTGCAGGTTGTTTTATTACCTTTGGAAGTGCCTCACCTTCCCATAAAAAAACAGAGCTCCCTGGGCTTTGCACACATGTAGGAGAGTGAGAACATCAGCATCAAGCACTTCTGCAGCCTCTGTGCCCAGCAAGGGCTTCCTTCCAAAACTGTGACCTCTCACACCAGCGGGGCCCATGGTTCTGTTCCCACCATCCCACCATGCCCTTGGGGACTGTCCTACCCACACATCTGAGCTGCTACACTCTGAGGACTATTTATTCAGTGAGACCTAAGATAATGGTGCTGCAGCTGCTGTAGGTACTCTAAGATGTGTTAAGAGATGGTACCATGTTCTGTGTTCATATTTAGTCCAAAAGAAGAAGACCTTTCCTAATCATTAGCTTTATGAGAATAGCCTTCTAGTTAGAGCAAAAGAGATAAAAGGTCAAAATAGTCTGCAGCCAAAACAGTCTGCAAATGAAGCAAGAATGATAGTGGAGGGTACAATGCGTAGCTTGGACCTGTGTCAGGAGATGAGTTGGACAAATTCTCTTCCACTTTACTGTAAGATGAGAATAACCAGGTGGATACCTCTGTTATGGCTGGCTGTAGGGTCAGGAATCTCTGATGGGTGATGACAGGGTAGAATGCCAAGATAATGCCACATCTAACCATGGCTGAATGCAAACCCAAGTGTGGAACTAGAATTTGAGGGTTGTTTGTTTGGGTTTTTTTTGGCGTTTGGTTTGGTTTGGTTTTTTGTTTGTTTGTTTTCAACAGGTGAATGCAGTAAATCCAGTTTTCTTTACAGATCTTCGAGCTTCCTTTCTAAATCTCTGATTACTACACTAGGTACCTGAAAATGATGCCACTCACTGTACAGTACATCTAGTATTCAGTCCATCTGAATCTGCCTGGAGCTCAGCCATTAGGCAACCCAGATCTTAGAAACAGAAACACTTTCAGAGAGGAATGTTACCCTCTTCCCAAGATTAAATGTGCAGTTTAAATGGTGGTTTTGGATGGTATTTTGTTCTGAGGTTAAACTCCCCAATTAAAGGCAGTGTATTCTCTTAATAAGTACAAAGACTGGGCAAATTTGTTCTGAGGAGTGATAAATCCTGGCAATAAATCCCTTTCATGAGGAGAAACCGAGAGCTTGCTGTACCGCAAAGGAGCAAAAATAGCAGGAACACTGGAAAACATAGTAGGAGAAAATACTTATGGTGCCTTGGGGGAGAGAGGAAGGTGGCCTCTTAAAGCCCTTCCTAGTCTTTATTTCTGTGACTCATCCAGACCTGCCTGTAATGGGCTGTTGCATCACCACATTGTTAGTTTAACTTCTTTGTATCCTGAACAGCCAGTGGGTCGATAAAAGAAGCTCTTTGTGCGTTTGGTGGGAGAGAATGGCACGAGGGTTGTTGTTGGAAGAGGCCCAGGGAAAGTGTGGGGTGAGGAGGGAATGAAAAAAAATCCTCAGAAAAGGGGAAAAAAAGAAAAAGAAAAAAGGTGTCTGTTTCACAAACCCCTGCCTTCAGCAGAACTGGCGTTTCCTGAGACTGCACAAAATGTACCGACTGCTGGCATTCGCAGGCTGGCAAAGAGGGATAGAGCCAGATATCAACACCACCACAGGACTGGCTTCCCTGGGTCCCAGGGAAAAGCTGATGGACAGCCAGGTCCAGGAGTACCTGATCCTGTTGTTACTGTGAAGCTGAGCAGTGGTACTTGGCTGGGCTTGAAGGGGAAGGAGGAGCCGATTGCAACAACCGTTGCCTTTCACACAAGAGTCTGAAATGGAAGCATTTCCAGCAGCTGTGTTGTCTTTGAAATATGTTGTAAACAGGCTAGCATGTTGCTAAATAAAACTAATTACTACATCTCCTGATGAGGTGAGCCTTTGGAGAGTTGTTTAGACCTTCCTTCTCTGGGAAGCTTTTTGTTCTTCAGTGTTTCAGGGGTAAATGTGCTGCTGAGGGAAGAAAGCAGGTCAAATTGCTTGGAGTATAGAGAAGGCCTGGGGTTATTCCAAGAGGAACAGCCAAGTCAGATGGGGACCATCTTTCTGGTAACGGAGTCCAAGCAGGGACTAGTCAGGGAGGAGCCTTGTCTGTTCAGAGTAACTTCATTTTCTCTGCTTCGGGGAACAATGCATTTATTTGGGTCTGCAATGACACTGCTAAGACTGGGGAGGAAAGGTGGGAGGGAATGGCTGCATGCCATGTTCCAACAGCCTTTCCTCAGTGCTAACAATGGACAATAGTGGATTTTTATCATCAACAGTTTTCCTGGAAAGCTTCAAGTGATGTATTTCATATTAGATAGAAATGAGTCTTGAAACCTCATAGAAATTGAAAGGTTAATGGCTGAGAGTGAGCTGGGGTTATAATTACAGAACAAACACTATCCCCAGAAGACAATGGAGCTGGCAGCCATTGCATCTTAATGGCAGCTGGGTCTTCCTTTCCTCCTGCAGACACTGGCCATAACAATGTGCTAGAACAAGAAAGTGAGTGGAATATCATCAGAAAGATCTCTTCTTTCTTCCTCTGACTGCTTCACAGAAATCTGTTGCTTTTCTAGATAAAAACAGGCGAGTGTTGTGAGGGAGGGACATGGGCCTCATTTTTCCTAGTGGCTGGAGGTACTGGATAGTCAGGTCCCGCCAGAACGTGAGGTGTTTGTGTTCCAGTTCCAGCTCTGACTCAGAAAAAACAAATTCCTCATTACTTGCAAGACAAAGCAAACAGAGAATAGTTCAGATGTCTTCCATGTTCTGTATTTTTTCTTTTAGTGTGGATCCTACATTTTTCCATGGCGCAAAATAATGGTGAACATCTGCTTGGCTAAGATATCTGGGACACTGCAGGAGAGAGGGAAACATCTTGAGAGGTGTCATAATCTACATCAATCATGTATGTAGGGTTGCTATGTTGTACTTTCATACTTTATGCCAAACTGCTCACCAAAACCCTCCAGAAGTTGAACAGATACACCCAAAAGGTGGGAACCTTTCCCAGCTTCTGGGTCTTAGGCTGCACTTAGCACAAGCTCACTATGCATGAGAAAGAGACATGGGTGCACACGAGTCTGTCTGTCTGCCCTGGTTTCCAGATAAGGGTAATATAGATTATTAAGCAACTCAGAATGGCAAAATGCTGTGGAGCTCACCCACCCTGCAGCTGAGACAAAGCCAAAGTCAGCACAGAGATGGACTAGCAACTACCCACTGGCACAGATTTGCTAATTGTTACTCTCCTCAGATACAGCCTTAATAATCTGTTTCTTGAGAAGAAAGTCTCTGTATGTTGTGTGTATCTTTTGTTTTGTGATTCCAGGACATCTGGACAAAGTAAGCTTGGTGAGAACCAAACTTATTTTGCTGTTTGTTTTCCAAATGAGTTGAATTGTTAGTACTGTGTTAGCAGCGTGTTGGGTCATTCCATCAGATTTGTTTTCTTGGCTTTAGATTGTTCTGCAGCTATGCAGAAATGCAGTCATGGCTTTAGTGAATGGTTTGGCCAACAAAAGTAGTGGATTGATCTATGTATGGGAGAATGACTAAGGAGCGTGGACCAGCAGCCTATAGATCAGGGCACTCAGAGTGGGGAAGATCTGGGATCCAGATCTAACTTTCTTCTTGGCCATATAACTTTTGGTTGACAGGCCTCATTGCAGCACAGGTTCAAGATGAGAGATAGAACATGACCTCTTTATCTCTGCCAGGCTGTTCTGTATCTTGACAGCCCTTGCCACGAGATGTGGATTGGAGTGAATAGGTTTGGTGAGTAAGTTAAATTTCACAAAACAAAGCTCTGCCATGGGCAGAGAGCTGAGTTTTTTCTTAGAGGTATTCAGTTTAGTGCTTGCCTGAGGTTGTACACATGGTTTTGACTCCTAAGCAGCAGAGATCACCCAGACCCTCAAAACTTAGGGGTAGGTGGGAGTTCAAACACATGTGTGTATTTAGAATAATAGAATCCTAGGATGGTTTGCATTGGAAGGATCCTTATAATCATCTAGTTCCAAACCCCCTCCCATGGGCAGGGACACCTCCCACTAGACCAGGTTGCTCCAAGCCCCATCCAACCTGCCCTTGAACACTTCCAGAGATGGGGCATTCCCAACTTCCCTGGACAGCCTGTGCCAGTGTCTCACCACTCTCACAGCAAAGAATTTCTTCCTGATGTCTAACCTAAATCTCCCCTCTTCTAGTTTAAAGCCATTACCCTTTGTCCTGTCACTCTCTGCCCTGGTAAAAAGTCCCTCCCCAGCTTTCCTGTAGGCCCCTTTCAGGTACTGGAAGGTGCTATAAGGTCTCCCCCAGAGCCTTCACTTCTCCAGGCTAAACAACCTCAACTTTCTAAGCCTGTCTTGATAGAAGAGATGCTCCAGTTCCCTGATCATGCAGATGCTCTGAGCTGTGTGCTTTTGTTACTGCAATGTGGGCTACCTGGGCCCAAACATTGCGTTTTAGCTAATAATTATGCCAGCTAAACCAGACTGAAAATACACAGCTCACTATCCTGGTTTAAGTCCCCCAGCACTCCTGTGCAATTACATGCTAAAAAGTATCAGTGCTGTGCCAGGCTGGGAATAGCAGATCCACCCTCATTCCTGATTGCATTTTCAGGCTGCTCCTACCAGTGAGACCTGCTGTCTCAACTGCTGAATCATAAATCACATATCGGTGCAGCTTTCATCTCCAAAACTGGTCATAAACATGAATCTTAACATCCCTGTTAAGTACCAGGAGGCTCAATAATCAAAATTTAATAACTTGCAGACATTCTATTATCCAAGACAGCAGCTTCCCTCTGTGCAGAGCTGAAAATAACCCAGCATGTAGAAGGTGATACTTACTGCATCAGTGTTACCTTGTGAGACAGACCCTGGCCATGCATCAGTTTGGTGGCAGGAGTCAGAATTCTGTCCCATGTCCAGAGTATTAAAACTGGGTCCTCAAGTATGTGAATGCTGAATTGGTGAGAAAATAATAACAAAAAAGACCTATTTAAAAACTTTACAGGTAGACTAGATTTTGCTTTTGATTTAAGTAGCAAGAAATCCATGGATTTCATGTAGTCACATGTAAAAAACTGTTGCTCATGGCAAATCCTGCCCATGGCAGGGGGGTTGGACCTAGATGATCTTTAAGGTCCCCTCCAACTCAAACTGTTCCGTGATTCTGTGAAGTCAACCTGGGTAAGTGTAGCTGAATGCCAGGGTCCAGGTTGGTCATCCTGTGAGGCTGCAGGCAAATCAGGCCACTGCAGCATCGTGTGCAGCAGTGAGGGAGAGACCAGAGACTTCTCAACATGTAGAAACTCATCTGGATCAAAAGTCCACAAGAAAGGAGTTTCAGCACTGGCTGGACTGCAAAATGTTAGCCAGCTGGATTTTGCTCGGATCAGGCTGCTTTGAAAACCACGACTTCTTTGATCCCAGTCCTAGCAACATTGTTGGACCTCTGCTATACAATGAGCTCGAGGTCAGTAAAATATTTTTCAGTTGTGGTGGAAGCATTTAAGTTGGAATTTGTTAAATCAGGGGCACAATTCCATGAGTAGAAATTGAACTTTATGTGTGACATTTCTCTTCTTATTACACTTTAAAGCATTAAATCGTGCAGGTTTTTACTTCCATTGAAAACATGTTGCCAGACTTAGCATTTTGTTACTTTGAAGTCCTTATTTTATTCTCCCTCAAAGGGCTTTAACTTTCAGACATGGTTACCCTTAAAAGTATATTTTAAATGTTGATTTTGAAACCTTACAAAGGACATGGCATTGGAGAAATTCAAGGTGGAATGACTTTCTCAGGGGCAAGAGTCAGAGAACTGCAAAATATCTCCATTTTTCTTCCACCCCCACATTTCCCTTCAGTTTCCAGTATATTTAATTGGCTGTCATCTCTCTCTACCTCCTGTGTAGAGTTTAATGCTGAACTTCTAGGTAAGCTGTTCTGAAGATTAGTTTCTACTGAAACTGGTTCCAGACGATTTGCCTGTTCCCAGCAGCTAGTGGAGTCAGCAACACCTGCAGCTGCTCCTTTGCAAACATAACCATAACTAATATGGTAGAGCAACGTTCCTAAAATATTGAAAGGCGAGCAAAGCTCTTGTGGATCAAAGTGTGATTTGATAAGAGCAGTGAAGTCTCACTGTGAGACAACAAAAAGGTGAAAGACACTTTGCTACACTTGGGTGCTGGTTGATAGCTGTGGGGACAGGGACCTTCCACCTACTTGATTAACCTTAGGAGGGGCCACAGATGTGGCTCTTATTGCACTGGCCCTGGAGTCCATGTGAATGGCACCTATCTTATTCCTGCTCCTTCTACATTGTAAGAGAACACAAGACTAGGGCTGTCTTCCATCTTCAGAGAAAAGAACAAGCCATCACTCTGTTTTTCTCATAGGTTATCCTGGCTTAGCCCCAACCTTCTTGCTTCTGCTGGAATTGGTAATATGACTGTTGTGCAAATGGCCAGCCAAAAAGCAACTGGAATATATGTGTTTGTTAGCCAAAGCATGTCCTTCTACACAGCTTGGAAAGACTTGAGCACCATCGATGACATGTCCACAAAGCCAGTGACAGGAGACAGAAACTGCCATGCACCTCTGGAGTCTTTCACAATGATCAGCTCCAGGCAGAGCCCTCCCCTGCAGAGACTTCAGCACCTGTGCCCATTGGAATACTCCCTGGTAGGAAACTTAACTGGAAAATTCTTACCTTTCTTTCCATTTTCCTTTTTCCCAACAGCCCTTAAATCTTCAGAGAAAACAAGAAACTTTATTTAGAATTATCTAGTGTTCTGGTTTGAGCCAGTGACAGGTAAAACCCTCTGTCTCTTTGCAGTTAACACTATCATTTTCTGTGCAGCATTTTTGAAAAAATAATACAAATGTTTTCTATCACACCAACACAGGAGAAGAATCATTTATACCTGGATATAATTTCTATTTCTTTTAAGATTAATTAAGGTTCTAGAGGTATATATTTTAAAATATTTTAAATTATCCTAGGTAACATTCAGTGGGGAATGACTTTGCTTGTTGTCAATTCTCAGTCATGAGATGTCTTCAAGGACTTACAGTGTGTTAACATATTTTTGTTCTTTGAAAAATAAAGTTTTCTGCCAGCTGAAGCTAATCCCCAATTCAGAGAGCACAATCTCTGATGTTCAGACTTGCCAAATCCAATTTATTTGGCAAACTCAAAAGTTACGTGCAATCTCCCTCTATATCAAATTTTTCTTTCTCTTGTTCTCCTCCTCAGTAAAGCTCTACCAGATGTCTTTCAGTCTTCTCATTCTTTGACAGGCACAAGGTGGCACATGTAGAACTGTCCCTTTTGTCTAGCTAGTCTTTCAAAGTCTGGACTGCTCTGTGATTTTATGTCAAGTTTAAGTAAAAAATAAATATGCCAGTAAGTATGACTCACTCAATGGGCTAATGATTTTGGCAGGTGGAATGGTCTTTCTCATGCTGTTTTTTTCTTGCTCGATCTTTTCTTTTGAGAAGTCCCAGATCCCAGGGGCCCTGTCTGAATATGAGGCTTTGAGTTTTCCAGACTCACCTTGATACTAAATATGGCAAGAAGTGTTAAAGGAAGAGTCAGTGTAAAACTGTGCAGAAGTAATTTTACCATGAAGGCAAACATTATTCAGATTGTGCTTTCTGCAGAGGCCAATGTTTTTCTCTTATTTGGGTTTCTGCAATGCATCTCTTCCTCATTATGGTATTTTATACGTGCAGGAAGAGGAGAGGTTTGTTGAGCTGCCAGTTTGTTCACATCTTTGTCCATTCTGCTGATAAACTGTGTCTTTTTGAATTGATCCACCACAACTGTGTAATGCTTGGAATGAGATTTTCATGCTTAATTAAGGGTTTGAGCTACTGAGTGATGCAGAAAACGAGGAGAGTAAGATAATTGAATAAGATGGGGTACACAAGAGTCTAAACAAGAGGCAGAAGGGGGAATATGGGTGTTAGAGAGGACGGAATGCAAACAGAGAGTCTGAGGAAGAGTACAAAATGTCAGAGTTTTATGCTTGGAAGAGAAGCTGAAAAACCTCATGGGAAGCACCAAAGGGGAGAAAGGTTTAGAGTTAGGGGAAGGTTAGATGTGGATCGAATTGTGCCTGAAGATTTGGGAAGAGTTGTCCTCTGTGAGTACCAGAAGCCAACAGAACCTTGGAAAAGCCAAAGGAAAACCAAAGCAAAGGAAAAGACCTCCTGTTATGTACTAGGTACAATCTATGCACATTAAGGGACAATGTGATGTCATTCCACAACAGCAGAACTGCAGAAGATGTGCTGCTCCTAGCCTGAGGACATCTGCATCTCTCTGAGGACAGTTATAGTGAGCAAAGTGGTCCCACTGCTACTAACCTACTGATTCACAAGAAGACAGGGTTATAATACTGTTTTCCCCAGGTCTATTTTGGGTGCCCTGCCTTGCAAGGGACAGCGAAGGGGTTTGTCCTGGGACAACAATAGCATCTTGGTAGTCTTCCTTTCTGTCCATGATCCAGTCAATAACTATGTTTACTTAAATGGCTTGGTATGTAGATGGAGCAGGTACTTTTTCTGACAACCACCTGCTGAACTGTGTATGGTGGGTGCTAAGAATAAAAAATACCCACTACTATTTTTTAACTGCCCCATAAAAATCTCAAATTACCCTTTAAGATAGAAAAAAACCCCAACAAACTGAGCAAGAGAACATATGAACAATGTTCTTCAACAAAACTGGCCTTTGTATGCTGCCAAAGGTAGTAAGGGGATCTTCCAAAAAAAGTCAAATGAGTCTCCCTTACAAGAAAAGTAAATACAATTATTGTTATGAAGAATTGCACTGGAATCCATCTGCAATTGTTTAGAGAAATGACAGTGAGTCAGTCTCAAGGAAACCAGTTTGAACGTGGTTAAGGTTTTGCAGAGTGACACACTGGCCCTTATCATTCAGGACATAATCATCAGTAAAGGAAATTACCAGCTCTTTTATATTCTTCTTATAAAGACTCTGAGGTTATGATTCTGTTGGTTGGATGATTATCTAAGGAACAATAGTCAAGATTCCTTTTCCTGAGACCCAGTCAGTACAGAAATACTCCTGGCAACTTTCTTGGATGGTTGAGGAAAAAAAATAAAAAATGAAAAATTCAATCCTAAAATAATTTCATTATACCCATTCTAGACAGACACCCAGAAAGCTTTGATATACACTCAGAATACTGCTCATCCTAAGCCTTTGGCCATCTAACTCTCCCACAGACTGGAAGTATGAAAATGGCAATGTGGATCTTTTCCATTGTCCTCAACTTCTTTTACCCACCATCCAGAGTAACGTTTTGAGCTGCTGACAATGGTCCCCATCAGATAGCATGAACTGGCTAACAGGGAATTCCAAACCCTTCTGATTCAGAGCTAAACACGATTGCAGAGAGCACGAGGAAGTGCTTCTGATAAATTACCATCCTTAAATGCCTTATAGATAAACATCTTATGGCACATTGGCAAAGGCAGTTGATAAATGACTGAGTGAAAAGACAGTGGGCACATTCAGATGATGTTTCCACTTCTTAACATGGTACCTTTGCACTTTTTCAGAAGAGAAACCAGGGACTTCCTAGCATTTAGCTTACAAGTGAAAAATGCAGATACAGAAAAAGTGGTGAATTTAACCTCAGAGTAAGTATGTGTTAATTTCTGTTCCTGGGAGTGTGCTACATTAAACTGCTTATGACAGAATTTAATAGGAATTTTGGATATTGTACATTAATAAATAAGTACTACCTTTGTTATTTTAAGTACAGAGGTTTTCCTTAGTTGAGGAAGGCTGGCTCTCTCACTTGATTTATACTATGCTATGTTAAAAAAAGGTAGTAATGATATGTATGTTATTCATCTACTTGGAATTCTCAAAGGATTTTAAATATATCTTGACACATAGGTTCATAAATTATGTCTAAGGTAGACATTCTGGCAAACTGGATATGGAATTAATGTTCTTGAGACTTCCAAACACCATTGATCAAAAATACTTTCAAAACTCTCCAGAAATCCAAACTGATTTCTTTTGAACCTGCCTATGCGGTCAGCGCACCATCTATCAAATTGTCTTCGTCTTGGAGATGTGGTTCATGGGCCCAGGCTGCTTTTGAGTGCAAATTCTTCCCATCATGAAGGCTTGATTTCATCAGTTTGAGAGGAGCAGTTGAGTGTGAGTCTCTAATGAAGCAATAGAAAGAGTGCAGCATGAGTGAGTACAGAGCTCAGCATTCCAAATGTGCCTGTGTTTATGAGTTCCTCAGCGATGATCTTTCTACACTCCATCTAATGTGTGAGATGCAAAGGCTCTTGCAAACAGGGTGTTTACTTTCAGCAGTGAGCCACACAGTCTCTGTGGGGTAGATTTGAAAGGGTGTTCTTGGGAAGATTTGGAGAGGCAGAATCAGACACAGTAGTGGGTGGAGAGCAGGATTCTGGTTTTGCTTTTCTCCCTGGATACAGGCTTAACTCCTGCGGACATTTTTCTATATGTCTCCCACGCCTGTTAATATTGTAGATTGTTCTGGGCACCAAGAGTAGTTTTCCTTACTGCCTGGACAATGCTGACAGCTTTGTAGCCATCAGGTAAGAGTGTAATCCCCAGAAACATGGCTGCATTGTGGTGTATACACCTCGCCCAAGTGGGGGTCATGTAGGTTATTGTCCTTAGGAAAAGCAGATGGCAACTTAGTATTTCTTTGGCAGAAAATGTTATTCTGGATACAGTAGTAATGAAAGTGGAGTCAGTTCCCTTGCTTGCAGTTCCAAGTCCTTTCCAGGCCAGTCCACCTCCCAGAAGGTGCCCTGGATGTCTCCCCAGGTGTGCTTCCAGGGCTTCCTTGCCTACTGCCTTTTTGATGCTTTCTGAGGGTATTTCCAGCTTTTGGAGACCAGAGTGTTAGTGGTCCTGGCTGCTCATCTCCATACTGCAGCATGTTTCTGCTGTAATTTGGAGAAGATAGAGATTGAATTATTTATAATGTGGTTTACCTCTTCTCCCTACAAGGCCATTCTAGCTGCCACCAATCTGACCAAATCTCATTCAAACATTCTTCATGCCTGATTACCTTTTCAGCATGTGGAAAGGGTCTTTCTGTGTACCTCTGATGGGTCTCCATTGTTCCTGCAAAATCTGCAAACTTTGCTCTGTTTGGTTCCTTTCTAGTACAACTGTTTATGTCTCTGAAATGAGAACTCCTCAGTTCTTGCAGCAGAAACCTGAAACAGTCATGTGAATTTTTTTTGGGTGATCCAGAGTAATCTTCCAAACTTTATTCAGCCTGTTCTTTCTCACAGCTCTACCTACACCAAGCAAATTCCTCTTCTAAAAGCTCCCTTTTGAATGTGTGAGAAAACTTTCATAAACTGGAAATATCTTCTTCAGCAGAAATGAGCATTTTTTCAGCGTTGCCATCTAGAAGGCTTGTGTAAGTTCTACACTTCTGTGTTTCTTTTCAGGAACCACATATGAGAATTTATGAAGGACCTGAGTTTACACAGTACTGTGGAAAGTGCTGTGATATATTTTACTGTCTTTTTGGAGTGATGTTGTTGTTGTTGTTTTTTTCTATTGAAAGGAATGGAATATGCTGTTCCCAGTCTTTTTTAGGAGGTTTGATGCATGTAACCAGATGAACTGCTATTGAACCTTACTACTGCATGATCAGGTTGCAGGTGCAGAGGCGAATGTGGGATTTCTAGATTCACAGAATCTAATGAACAAGACAAAATACTTTAAATTCAAAGTTTAAAAGGCTCAGGGGATATCTGCAGTACTAGTGTACCTGTGTTTCTGTATTTCGTTCAAGGAACACACATGTTAGTGCTTACAGTGAGAGGACAGTGTTTATATATATATGGAAAGAACTGGGAGTTGAATTCGATTTACTGCAGAGAAGTAAATTTCCCAAGGAGACCTTGTTACTTTACCTGGCAGTGCCAAATTTTATATTGTATATTTCTCCACGACATGTATGTAATGTCAAAACCTTGTGTGAGCCAAAAACCCCACAGAAATCTCTGTGTTGAAAAAAATGTTTGTAGAGCTGATTCTTTCGGAGAGCCTCCGTTTTCTTTCTGTACGAGACTTCTCCTTCCCACTGGGTTTCAGAGCAAATATGTTTTTGAACTAACTGATGTTTCTTTGGGCTGTCCTATTGACAGCCCACTTGCTTTGCCATCAGAGAGCAGTAGTGAAAACAGCAAGTTCTGCTCAAAGACTGTAAAATGCTTCGTTGTATAATCTGGGTTTAAAAAAATAGTCTCACAATGGCCAGCCCAGCCACCTAAAACCTGCTTCACAGACCTCCCTGATGGGACAGGCTCTTACCTCAGGGTGAAAAGCTGTCACTTTAAATCACTACAGATCTTCTTCTGATGTATTTTTCCTTCATTTGGGGCATTTTCAATTTATAAGACCAACACAATACAACAGACAGGATGTCCCCATTCCTAAAGATGAGCTGGAATCCATTCCCAAGGGTCACGGTTTCTGTGCTTCAGTCTGAATCTATCTCTGCTGCTTGCTCAAGTCAACTCCTTCCTGAAGTTTCATTTCCCTCTGTCCATCGCCCTGGGTAGAAGAGAAGATTCCATGGGAGACATATGATGCTCTGTCTGGCCAGAGATACATAACAGTCTTGGCAACGAAACAAATAACTTTCATGACAATAACTTCTATCTGATCTGTTTCCTGGATTTTGTGGTTTTGCCATTTTTTTTCCTCTCTTCTTCTCTCTAAAAAAAACAGGAGTTTCATTGTTTCCCTGTTAGGTCAGAACTGCCATGAGCCAAGTTATGGTCCCTTTTCTTTAGACATGCTGGGGATAGAGCAGTCCATCCAGGCTCACAGATATCATCTTCCAGCCTTGCTTTCCAGCAAGCCCTTTTCCAGTTGAGGGACTGTTGACTGGAAATCTGGAGCACCACAGGAACTTCCTCTATGTCCTGAGGTATCCTGGGCCTTTCTTCTCAGATTTAAGAGGCATGTTTGAATTCAGGCAAGCATCCTTATGTTAGTCTCTTACAAGTCTTTATTTGAATCTAAATCCACATAATCTGAGATTGCACAAGTCTCCTTGGACTTTCTCGCTGTCACTTACGGTCTGCTTCTCTTGTTCTTTCCATCCAGCTAGCTCAGACTGGTGGCAGATCTCTAGCAGATTTAGATGAACTGTACAGTAAGTGTGTTATGTATGACTTTCAAAGCAGGATGCTCACGATGATTCTGTTTGGACTGCCACATAAAACCCCCAGCCAACCTTTTGGGATGTGAGCTTGGCCAAGGTGTGGATGCCTTTACAAAAGCCTGACCCTGAGCTGACACATGCCTTCTCTCCCATCTGGTGTTCCCAAATAGGAGGTGGAGTAGAAAGAATCACCAATGCCCTCTCTCTGAAAGTCCTTGAGATGATCCAAGTCCACATTTGATTTATTTAGCAAGCTGGAGTTTTGGGGTTATTTTTTTTCCTTTTTCTTTTCAGCTTCTTGAGCTCTTCCTTCAGTTGAAATGTATTGGTAAGTTCTAGCTGAAAAAGGCTTCCTCTTTTTTATGAGAAGCTTTGTGATCCATCACACCCCATTACTCAACATTACGTTGATCCATTACTAATCAGCTGGGTGCCAGAATCTAGGACAGCAGAGGAGAGATAAAAGAATCACGTTATAGAGGCGTTTGCCACATTTTTGCCCTAAACTTCTAATATTGGCCATTGTTAAAGAAAGGGTATTGAGCTACATGAATCTTTAGTTTGTCTTAGTGCAGTTTCTAAAGATCTTTTTTATGTACTGGTCACAATAGTATCTACTTTAGCAGGATTTTTCAGCCTGTTCAAGCATACTTCATGCTGTCCCCAAGGACATCATAGAATCATAGGATCGTAGAATGTTGTGGGTTGGAAGGGACCTCTAGAGATCACCTAGTCCAACCACCCTGCCAGAGCAGGACCACCTAGGGCAGGCCACAGAGGAATACATCCAGGTGGGTTTTGAAAATCATCAGAGAAGGAGACTCCACAACCTCTCTGGGCAGCCTCTTCCAGTGCTCTGTCACCCCCACAGTAAAGAAGTTTGTCCTCACATTGCAGTGGAACTTCCTATGTTCTAGCTTATACCCATTGCTCCTCGTGCTATTACTGGGCATCACTGCAAAGAGACTGGCCCTTTCCTCTTGACACCCACCCCTCAGATATTTATAGACATTAATAAGATCCCCTCTCAGCCTTCTCTTCTCAAGACTAAACAGCCCCAGTTCTCTCAGCCTTTCTTCATAAGAGATATGTTCAATTCCCTTACTCATCCTTGTAGCTCTCTGTTGGACTCCCTCCAGTAGATCCCTGTCTAGGTTTCCTGTCATACTTCTGTCTTTTCTGGGAAGCTAAGGAATTTCGACTCAGTTCCTTTTTAGAGGGCTCCAACAATTGTTTAGATCTTGTTTTAATTATTTTCTGGCTATTGCTGAGTTTTGTGAGTACCTCCAATATTTGTTCCAGTTTGATGGCAGATAGTAACTCAACTTTTTTCTCCTGGAAAACTTGATTCCTCTGCTGATATTCACCTTCCCAATAGCCACTATTTTTGGTGTGCAGGATTGTTTTCACTAGAAGGAGAAAATGGTGACAGGTATTGCTTGAATGCAATCATTCTTTCTTATGGAAAATATTCACAGAGACCTGCAGCAGTGACTTTGTGTCCTTGCTAGATGGACATAATGAGTGAATATCAGTGTCCACATCCATAATGCCATTTTTCTTCTCCAGAAACTCTACAACTTTTTGGTGTTTTTATTTTATAGGTGCTCTTTGTGGTTTTCTGCCTGCCACTGTTTGCTTCTCTCTTGACCAGAATGGTGACAGACACATTTTGTAGGTTACAAGCAGATACAATATTTCTTTTTTTTTTTTTTTCATTTTCTTTGAACTGGAGGAGACACTTTGCAGACTTCAGAGGTGGCTTTTCTTTCTGAGCCTTCCAGTCTTTCCCAGTTGAGATTGTAGGAAATCAGTTCTGCAATGTTGCTTCAACTGAAAGAAATATACCACAGAGTTAGATCTGAGGGACTGGCCTTTGCATGTCTTTTCCCTCCATGTTGACAAATTTTGCTCTGTTCTAGATATGTAGGTTAGTTGTGCAGCTATCAAAGCAGAACAAGTTAAAATAATTTAGCTAGGCAGCAGGTGAACAAATTCATTAAATGCACAACAGGAGTTTAGAAATCTGGAGTAACACTTCAGTGAAAATGTGAGTGTGTGTTGGTGAGGTAGGGAAACTAAGGGGTGTTCCCTCAGCAGTGTTTTCTCATGTGCAAACAAGAATAAAAAGAAGCAAATATATGGCTATTTTTCTAGTGGCAACAGGAATTCTGCTATTTCCACCCCTCTGCTGACTTGAAGGTTTGGGCAGCTCAGTGCTGATCCTTCAGCCCCAGTGATTTTGCAGAAAAGCATTTCCCACCAAGTCCTCCCTGCTGACCTGTTCCTCTGCTGGCATCAGCACACTCCTCTCTGTGCTGCACCTCTGGGGTCACCATGACCTGGGCAGCAACTGCAACTGCAACTCCTGGCTACTCTCCCCCCTGGCCCCACATAAACCCTTTGTCACTACAGCTGATATTTTTTTCTGTTTTAACCTGTCAGGCCCTTCTCTTGATGAGTCTCTTCTCTTGACCTTTGTTCTCCCTCTGAACGGACAATTTTTTGCCCCGCTAATGAGCAACGGAGGATGACGTTTTGCCTCCAGGTCATTGAAAGCTCTTATTCCACCCTTAATACCCTGTTTGAAGCTCTATACTTCCCCTCTAAACCCTTTCCTCTCCTCTGAGAATGTTTTAGATCTCCCTCCACTTATTTTTTTTAAGATTTTCAGGTTTATGTGTTTTCCCTTTTATAGGGTGTACTTTTCCACCAAACTATAAACCCTTCCCTTGCCTTTGCCATTCTCTTTTGCTTCTTCCCACAAGCATTCACTGACACATCTATTCTGGGCATGGCTCTGAAACATCTTTCTTTCTCCTCCAGAACTATCTTCTGAAGGAAACTGGCTCTGAACTGACCTCTTCCCAAGGGGCCAGGACACACTCTGGAATTTTAGTTCTTTTTTATTTCCCTTTCGGTGATATTTCTTACGGTAACATCTCCCAAAACACAGACAAGTTTTTCTAATCTATCTTCCCTAATTGTTTTCAGATCTACGTTATGCGTCTTAAAATTCACAAGTCATTAGCAATTGAAGGAACTTTTGGCATGTAAAAAATGGTGTTTAAATGCTGAGAGGAATCTGGCAGAACATTACTGCCCTACCTTTCCAAATTTTGCAAGATATTCTTGGCTTATTGCATATTATATAACAGAGCCTTTAAACATGGATTATCTTTAGAAATAAAGTCAGTGACTGTTGTCAAACCACAGTGATGAATTAGCTGAAGCTGATGAGATGTGTTTGCAAAAAGAACTGACCAGGAGAAGTGAGAAGCAGTCAGCCTGTTTTGGGAATAACAATGTTCTTGAAGATAAGTAAATAATGCGTATGATTTCACATTTATTGTTCTCTTGGAATGACTTTTTGACTTCAGAATAAACAGAAACTTTGTTTACATTATGTCTGTCAGCTTTTCATAGGGCTAATGAAGGACTTGTGGCTGTCAGTACAGCAAAGCAATTGGCCAGAACTGTGCCTACAGCAAGATAAAATGTCTTCATTTTTTTTGTTGGAAGTCCTGCCCTCCAAGCAATTTCTGACCAATGAAGTCAGTGTAACTCATGTTTTTTCTAGGACTCTTACTGGCATCAGGAGTAGACCAATACTGGGAGCAAATGTAAAAAGGAACAGAGTTTTTCTGCCTTGATTTGCTCATGTATTTTAAATAGATGCTACCTCTAAGCTCTAGGATTTTAGGCTTCAAAAAGAACAAAATAATGTGTCTTGGAGGAACAATCTCCTGCTCCTTGTAGGGCTGTTTGTGCACCCTACTCTGACTTCAAAGACTTCTTTTAATTCTTTTAAATCTGGGAATACTTTACCCAGTTTCTTACTTATCATTACAGGTTGATGATTTCTCGAAGGAGTAAATTATAAGCCACTTCTTCTGTGAATATTTAATAATTTGGTCTTTTTTCGTATCTAATGTACAGGTTAAATGTGTGTCCAGCCAAAATTCCCACCCATGCTGCTGAGATTTTGCCCAATTTGTAACTAGCAGTTTGCCAAAGAATGTGGTGGATTCTCCATTGCTTATAGTCTTTAAATCAGCCTGAATGTCTTTCTGAGAAAGATGCCCTGAGTCAGGCACAACTTATTGGAACTGATTCAGGAGTTGCCAGGCAACCTCTCTGGGCTTTCCTCTGCAGATGTCAGAGAAGGTGACTGTAAAATTTCCATATGATCTAAAAATCTACAAATAGGTGGCTGATCTTTGAAATACCAGAGTCTTAAAAAAGATTTTCATTTTTTCATTAGGAAGGTTTTCAGATCTTTGATGTGCTAATGATCAGAGTCATCTGGCTGGATGATAAATCTCAGATTAAATAAATAAATGGTGAGTTAAGATTTCTTTCTTACTTCTGCCTGGGAGCTATGGCACATCTTAGTAACTTCCTTAATAAACAGTATGTGTGTTCATGGGATTGGGCATGATCTTAATTGCAGCTCAGTAGGAAGCTGTTTTCCTGTTTCATGAAAGCTCTCTTGATTTTCCGAAATGTCCTGATGGAGTTGAAATTTCACTACCTTACACCCTGTCTAGCTTAAAGCCCAGGTTTTAGGGCTCTGGGGTTGTAATGCTGTGTCCTTGTTCTGGGTCAGACAGAGCTGATCTTTTCTCTTCCAACTCTTCCAGAAGAGTTGAGCTGGGGACTGTGGACTGTTCCAGGGCAAAACTCTATCTCCTTCTTGTTTTGAAGAGCAGCTCTATCCCGCACCCTGCAACTTTCCCTGGGGAAACTGGCCAGTGCTTTCTGGTGAAAAAGTCACTTCTCACAATTTGATATTTCTTGGCAAACACCTTCTTCCTGAAATAGTAAAATATTTTGTCAGAAAATTCGTGACCAAGTCTGCTGGCAATGAGAGTGAAAAAAGCTACACTCAGATCTAGTGAGAGATCACTTAGAGTTGTGATGCTTTAAGAATCTCAAAAGCTTTGTGGACCACCAGGGGTAATAAATCATAGCAACTGTGAAGGCCAAGATGAAAACACTATCACATAGAGTACAAATAGTGTCTTCTCTTTTCAGTGTTCAGAAGGTTTTTTTAATGAATATATTTACATATTTTTAAATCAGAATCTTCTGTCAATGCTAGTGTATACTTAGGGGAAAAAAAAAAAAAACAAAACAAAACCCAGAACTTTTTCTTCTCAAATCAGATTTATTAAATCTAAACAAATGTCCTTCCCAGTCTGTCTGAAGCCAGCAGTGCTAAATTTTAACTTTGCAGAAAGTATTTAACATAATGTGTGTAAATATTATGCTAAAGATTTCATGTCCTATTTTGAACAGTGGCAAAAATTTCCTTTCAGTCTTCAGGTTTTCCACTAATTTCTTTCATATTAAATCAGAGCTGCCTAAAAAAACCCTGCTGATCAGATCTTTACTGAGCTTTATTGTAGTGTAGTTTAAGTGGATGCAGACAGTTGGTTTTTCTTTTTCTTTATTTCTTCATTTTTTCCCTCCATGTCTGAAATATTATACAGCAGACTGAAGTTCTTGTGGCGTTAACATGAGACTCTCAAAATGGGCCAAAAAATAAATACTGTAAAAATATGTCATCCAAATCAAATACTGTGTGAATAAGGGAAACTGGAGAGGTTACAATCGTGGTTCAAGGCTTTACATGTGAGGTACCTCAAAAGTTAGCTAAATGCATTTCAGATGGATGCAAAATGCAGAGGAAATATGTTAAGTGTCATCCCTCAGTGAGATCTCAAGCCTGGCTCCAATATCAACCTTGGAGGTCAAGTTCCCATGTGGTTACCTCTGGGGCAATGGAAACAGGCTGAGATTCTCCTCTCCCTTTGGCAACAACATCCACCTGGTAGAAAGGCTGAGGATCTGCTATGACCTGGCAGAGCACCATGGACATCCTTATGCTCATCTACAATCAAAACCCAGAGGGTGCCCAAGAACTCTGTCACAGTATATGGAGCCTTTAGGTTTCCTTGCCCTGGCTAAAAGCTTTGGCTACTGATTGCTCATGGTGCTCAACTGTGTAATTGTCTTAATTGTGCTAAATTGCATTGTGTAGTCCCTCAACAATTGTATGGGCTAGCAACAGTATTAAATGACAAAAATGGCATTAATGTAATCGTAGGATTGTCTAGCAGAAACATGAAAGTCAATAAAAACCTGAGTCTGCACAGGTTTCCCTCTGGCAGCTGTGTGTGACTGTAGCACAGGGAACGATCATAATATCCCTGATTATGTAAAAAGTCTTTGCTTATGGTTCAATGCTACCAAAATGCTTATTTCTAAATATTCACTAAATAGTGAATGTTTGAGCAAACAGTTTTCACCCAGTGGTTTACATCAAAAAGCTGCTGTTGGCTATCAGAACATGATGAAAATTTTCAGCTTGTTTTGCATAACATTTTGAGATCTTACCACTGCTTTCACAGAGCAGGTTCAATTCAACAGTCCAAGACAGTTTTAATGAACAGATTATTTTTGGGGTGCATTTCAGGTCAGCTGTTTGACCATATGGCTTTGCCTGGGAGCCAGGGACACAGAGCCTTGAAACAAGAGTCCCCGCAGTGAAAACTAAGGAAGAACTTGCACAAAGCTTCTAGGGGCTAAAATCTGAAAATTTTTTGCAAGTGTCTAGTTGGTGACTCTGCTAAGAGCTTCCTATTGACTCAGATACTGCAGGTCAGTTTCCTTCCTCCCCTGTCCAAGGCAACAAAACTCTCTGCTGCAGCCTTCCATGATGGATGGGCTCTCACTCCCAGGAAAGGTCCATTTCCTCCTCCTTTTCCAGAAAGGTCAACCTGCTACAATTACTCCAATGTGGTAAAGACGTAGCTTCCTACCCCTTGTCACTATTTGCAGTATCATCTATTTTACTAGATAATATATAAATAATATTTAATAATTTAAATTAATTTACTGTTTTAACATACAATATTATATATTGCATTTGTACAGGAAGATGTGAACTACACATGTGGATCTTCTGCCAAACCCTGTGTTGTTTCAACCCCTCTGACAGGCACTAAGAGAGTAAAGACTGTAGCTGAGATGAGCAACCAGACATGAGGATGAGCTTCAGGGGTCTCCTAGAAAGTTACAGAGCCGAGTGCCACCTTTTATGCTGTACAGTGTGAAGGCCAAAAAAAGGCTGTGCATGGATTATTTCGATTTTTGACCAGCTTCACCATGAAATAACATTAGGAATGAACAGAAACTAGCTTGTTCTGGTTGACTTTTCATGTTAAGGTTCTTTAAGGTGTTGTGTAGGATCCTCTACAGCAAGCAAGCCTATTATGTGTCTATTTTTAAAAAGGTGTTCATAGGTTAAGGATATGAAGTAGCAAGGCCACATCAGTGAATCCCATCTTAAATATTAGTGAAGTATTTATGCTTGTCATCCCAAAGCACTGCTAAAATCCAGAGCAAGGCCCTGGAGCTAAGCTACTTGAGTGACTGTCACTGCCACTGAAACCATTTGTAGAAACTGGGATTAATTTATGTCATCTCGAAGTAATAACAAATTGCAGAGAAATATATTTTCACTTAACCATCTATGAAAAAAAATCAGAGTGTTCCTTTTTCTGCATTTTGGGTAACCTCTAAATTAGTTCCTTAGGTATTTATAAGGATAGCTCAGTGTGTGGGATTTGCTAATACGCCCTCCTGAATTCTGGTTTGGGTTTCCTCTGGGGAAATAAGCATGCATATCCCCAAGTAAGCCATCTGGACAGACCCTGTTCAGTCTGAAGAATTTAACTCTCTTGTAAGGTTTAAGCATTCCTAGAAAATTTTGGATTCCCTTACAAATGGTATTTACATTTTTTTAATAGTGTGATTGTAGCCAAGAAAGACTCTTTCTGGAAGCCTGGAAGAGGTCTCCCATTTATAAACTGAATGCCTACTCCCTGAGTACTGAAGAGGGCAAGCCTTAGAGAAGCATATCTCTTTGAAAGGAGGGAAAAGAGGTATTTTCCTATGATGGCATGTCTTCTTGAATTTAAAGTAGTATGTTATAGCATATATGGCCGAAGTTCAACATGATGTGGTTTGAACTTGGCTTCCTTTAGTAAAAAAAAGCATATATTAAATGGGTAGACCTTCATTTAGTTTAAAAATCAGATCCAAAATCCCTCTAGAGTTTGGGGAATTCAGCTCCCAGGGTTATGGCCAATAAGGTGAAAAAGGAGTGAGCTATATGCAAAGCTCAAGGATCTGAGATTTTGGGTTGAGGGACATCTTTACCATTGAAAAATCCTTGCATATACAGTCCCTTCACAGGAGAATAACTGATCATACACAAAGAATTACAAAAAATGTATTAAAAAATGAATGTTCCGTTTGTATCTGGGTGTTAGATATTTTAAAAAATCCCAGTCTGTCCCCCTGAACTCCCACTTAGTAGTGCTTCTGAAAGCACTCAAACAAAACCTTGCAGTTAAAGAATTCCTTTATCAGTTAAAATTATCTATTAAAAAAACTTGAGGAATTTTCTGGTGACTAAAATACTGTACCGCAAATATTTACTCTGCTTTAACCTGGCATTGTTCGTGCTCTGAGTCTATTGACATTTTCTGGGGAAAGACACAGCATTGTTTTGAGCTGTATCTCAGTATTCCTGATCTAGTTCCTCTATGGAATATGTCACAGCAGCAATTCCCTAAAAGATGTCATTTGATACTTTGGTAGAAGAGGAATAGTGTGTCAGCTCTGTTTGTTTGCAAAATACCTTTGCTGTGGACATAGATCTCAGTGAGTGCAGCTCATTTAAAGCCAGAAAACTTTACCTGGTCCCAGCATTACTCACCTCCCAAATTTAAGGTGTCCATCAGTTGCACACTTGACAGTTACTCTTGTCCAAAAGGAAATTAAGAAAAAAATTATAACTTACTGGTTGATAAAGTGATTTATATTAAAGAATAAATTCCCGCAGTGCATTATAGGTATAACTGGGGAGGGTGTAGGGATTAGGAGCCTGGCCAAGGTCCCAAACAGATCTATCTTAGGCAGCTCCATGCCTCACATCAACTTCAGTTTTATCTATTTGTGTTCCACCTTTTGGGCATCTGCTGCAGGCTGAGGGCTTGTGGCAGCTTCAGAAGGATAGTGGACAGCCTCCACACTTGGGGCAGTCAGCGATGAGGCGCACTTTGTTTTTTTCCCTCTGGAAGACACAACCTCCAGTCTGAGCTCTCCCTTGTCCTACCAGTCTCAAAATTGTTTGTTTGCAAGATAAATTCACTTGAGAGAATGGGCTGGATTCATATCTCATACCCATGTAAACCTGGAGTAATGGCTCTCATCTTGGAAATCACTCTGGTTTATGCTGCTGCAATAAAGCAGGAGTTGGCTACTACTTCCCAATCATCATTTTAATTCCAGCACATACTTGCATGGGCTTTGCAGTAAAATTAGAGAAAGAAACATCTGGAAAAAAAACCCGATTACCGAATAGATGTTGCACATTGGCCCTGATTTCACACTCAGGATATTTAAAACAAATGTTCTGGTGCTATTGAGATCTTGACATGTTTGTGTTTAGCTCGTCGGGTCAGCTGAAACTGCCTGTGTCCACAGTGATCCCTGATGAGAGATGCTTTGAGTCACAGATTATTTAGACTGTTCTCAGTATGGGGTACAACTCAAAGCTCCTTAGCAGCGTGACTCTCATAACAATGATATAACCCAACAGCAGGTTCTCTGACCTGCCAACACACCCGTCACTTCCAGGGAATTTGTTTAGCTAAACAAAATATTTGGGAACTAGTGGGAAAACAGGAGTCACCTGCAATGAATCTGTCTTTATTTTAAGGACAGACAGACTCTGTGGCCTGTTCTGATTTCCTGGCATATTGTACCAGGATTTTATGTGGAAATGGACAACATCTCAAGAGATTTTTTTTTTCCTCTTGTCTCCTCCCCATTTGGAGACAAGCACATGCACAGTTTGGTTTGGGAACTTTTGGCTGCATTTTAAGGGAAGGACGGAGCCAGCCTTTCTGCTCAGATGTTAATAAAACAGTGATGAACTAGGCAATAGAGTCCACAGAAGAGACTTCTAGGTAGCCTGATATTTGTGCAATATCAAGTCAACAATATATGTGTACAGAGAAATAGGAGGCAGAAGAAAAAGACAAAAAGGTGTCTTTGAATGATGAGATATTCTCCAAAATCTGAAGACAGGTGACTTCCCCAGGAATAAGCACACGTGCATGCTCCAACCTACCTTTGACTTTCCTTTTGTTGGTGAAACCCTACCTCTTTTCTTCCTCTTCCAGCAGAAAACCTTCCCAGAAAAGCCAGCTTCCCCCAACAGGACCATCGCTTCCCCTCATCCCAATACAGTAAAGAAAGTTGCTTTTCCCTTTCCCCAGGTCTAGGATCAGTTTGTCATTGTTAACACAAACAGAAGCAGGCACCTGATATGTCCTGCAGAAAAGACTTGGCTTTTCCATGTGTGATTCATCCTTCACATCTTTGCCTCCAGACAATCCGCTTTTTCCTTCATGTCTGTCCTTTGCATGGTGCCTTGGAGACTGCCAAACCCACTGCCTAGAGTAGCCTGAACTCATTAACTTCTGGTTTTATAACAAGTTCTTGCTGGACACTCTCTCTGTTTTTTTACTCTTCATCTGGGACCGGCTTTCTGGATGAGAGTGACAAAAATCTGGAGTGTTGTTTGAGTTGGGTTTTTTTTGTTTTTTTCTTTCTTTATTAGAATAATTTCTTCATTTGGGAAAGATTAAGTCAGTCTTGGTAGGCTTGTAGGGGCCTCAACCCAAAAGAAGCAAAGCATAATGGCTGGACTTAATGAACTTAGAGCTCTATTCCAACCTAAGTGATTCTATGATTCAGTCTCAGCCTGCCAGAATCACTTTGGTAGATCCATAGTCTACTAGAACATGCAAATTTTGTCAAAATGAAACACTTCAGAAAACATATTGATTTTGTCAGCACTTTGGTTTAAGCAAATAGGAAGAAGGAAGAATTTTAGTCCTGTTGAAATGTGCTGTTTTAAAATACTGTTATTTCGGTTTTATTTTCATTTCAGAGAAGCTTTTCTTTGGCATTTCAACATTGTGTTTTTTCTAACAAAATCAAAGTGAAAATCAGAAAAGAATTGGTCTTGTGTGTTGAATACTGAAGCTTGCAGGTTTCATTTTAAAATAAATGAAAATATGAATCTAGATCTGCAGCAACCAGAACTTGTTTCAGCAGAGATCTGCACTAAGCCAAAAACCTTAAGCAATATCCCCACCATCCCCATCATCCAGCTTTATCTGGGGAAAGTGGGACTGCAGGGGATTCAAATAACAAATTAACATGGAATCATTACAAGTAATTTAACTTTTGAAATGAGATATTTCTGCAGGAACAATAGATGCAGATTCAACCCCCTTCTTTCCCACAACTGTCAAACACACTCCTTTTTATGAGGCCTAGCAGAAAATTCAGTTGGACTTCTTGATAACATCTTTTTGGTATCAAAGCAAGTGAATGTGGTACAGATTCTGAAAAATGACTATGTACTTGCAAAACCAGAACCTGACTGTAAGTCACTGGCACCACAGGTGAGGCTGATTAAAACAGATCTTCTGTCAGAGGTCTCCAACTCAGATTTTATTTTATTTAAGTGCACTCAAAGACCATTTATATTTATCAAGCAGATGTATTGGAATACTTTTTATACTGACCTTTTTTTTTTGCATTCTCCCTGATTTTCTCTTCAACTCTTTTTTAAATCAAGATTTGAAGATTTTTTCAGTGCAAATATTTTTTCTCAAAAAAAATTCCCAATACTGAAAAAACATGTTTTTTATGAAACTGTGTTGATGTGGACAACATTAGATGACTTCTGCATGATCATTTCTATGCAAAGCACTTGATCATTTTTTTAGGCTGCACATGGAGAAAGTAGACACAGCCCTATCAGTAACAGTGGGAGGTATGTATCTTATTCTTTTTATGCCATCACAGTAGAATCAGTCCTTAAAATTAACATTAGAGCAAGATAGATAGTTTTACAATTCTTAACGACATGGCAGAGCATGGGAGAGTAAAGGACAGAAAAAGCTGATTAAGTCTGAAAAACGCTTGGTATCTTTACAATTAAAAATCTTTACAGTTACAAAATGTCATCACTGGGGAAGTCCAGCAAGAACAAGGTGGTTGTGTGTCATCCCATTAAGTCTGTCTGTACTAATGGGCAATTAAAATGTACTTACATGGGTGTAAGTGAACCTGATTAGGAGTGAAAACTCACCATGCCTCAGAAGGAGTTTTGTTTCAATGCATAAAAGGAGCTGGTTGTTTAATTACGAACACATAGAGGATCAGAGTCAAAATCAGATTCACTATGTATTTTAATTCATGAATCAAGCTTTTGTTTAACTGAAAGAAAGAAAAGTTGTGGCATGAGAGTTGGACAACCCGATCTCATTAGGACTAATCACTTTCCAGGAAAGGCTGAGCGTCGTGTCTCACACAGCATCTCCCAGAAATGATCACTATTTTGCAGGACTGAGCTCAGCATTTAATGCAACTGTTGCAAGAAGCTGTCATTAGCTGTGTTAGAGAGGACAAAACGGGAACAGAAGGCCACTATTCTTGAAATGAGTGTGACAGTCCAGGCTCTCAGAGATTCCTCTTGCTCATTGAAACCAGAATGTGTCATCTCCACCCAAGGCAGGCTCAAAGAACAAACTGGATTTTATTACAAAGATAAATAACAGAGGATAACTCCAAACAAACAAGGAAGTTGGGCAGGAAGAGGTCAGGTTTGAGGAATATGGTAAACAAATGCTTTCAGGAGTTAATATATCCACGTGGGAGCAGCCAGGGAAGGAAGGAGGCAGGGCAACAGAGGGTGCCATTGTGCCATTGTGCTAATTGTGGAAGTGTTTCTGGGGACGGTTTTCTCTTGTAAGCTCTGATATCTAGTAGATAAAACACAGGCAGATATTTTTATTTATAAACCTTTGAGAATTTGTTTGCATGGCAGTCCCAGCAATGCAGGCAGAAGTCCATCACACATGCTTGCATGTTATATACGTACAAATAATTGTACATATAGGGATGGGGGGTGCATGAAAACAAAAAATAACCACCTCCTTTGTGGGCTGTGGTACGTGGTTTCAGCACATGTTCTTTCCTAGCTACATCTGCAGTCAATCCACTAATTTCTTGATCTGGCAACCTACAGGCTCCCAGTTCAGCCCTGTCTCTTCTTCCCTCCCCAGTGCTTTGGCACTGGAATATTCTTCCACAAATCTACTCTGGCTCGTGGTGCAGCAGATCAAAGTACTCAGTCATTGGCAGCACTTGTTTATAGTAAAAAATGCCATAGCTTCATATCCAGATTTAGCCCTCATCTCTCAGTGGTGTAGAAAAGGGACATTTTTAGATACTCAATGCTCATTCCTAGCTCTCAAGTTATCAGAATTTACAGTTGTAATGTTCTTATGAACAGAGAAGGCTATTTTTGGTCAGAAGGAAGGCCTGTGATGGACCAAAGCTATTAAGACCCCTTACTTTATTAAGGGTAACAAATAATCTCAATTAAATATTTTTCTGCTCTCCTAAACATTCCTAAAATAGCCCTTTCTGTAAGGGAAGGGGCAGAAGCAGAGGGTGTGACAGGGTGATGCAGTTTTTGTGGCACTCCTTTAGCTGCCTGCAAAATTCCTACCACTTGTTATCTCCCCAGCCCAAAGTTCCTCTGATAAAACCCTCTCCCCCCTCTGCTCCTGACCTGTGTCACAGCCAGGCACTCACACACTTCATGCAGCATTTCCTTCATGCAGCAAGACACTTGGTGAGTAAAATGGCTGATGCCCTTTAAATCACTGCAAAGCGGGTCGAGGTCTTAAAAGCTTAAGAGAAGAAGCTGAGCTGTGCAAATGTTGGTGTAAAAGCTCCGTTGTACAAACAAGAGCTGCGTTCCAAGGATGCTGCCACCTTGGATTTCACTAAAAACAACATCCCCCCCCTTACAACTGCTGAGTTATTTAGACTGTGAACCCTCAGGACAGGCAACCTGTATTTCCAACCTTGTACTCGACAGGTCCTGCAGGCTCATGATCCCTTCTCCTAGCAGAATACAGACTGAGGTTGACATTGTACTGTTGGAAGACAGATCTCAACACACATTTTAGCTTCCATCTGTGTTTGAAAGGCAATCCAGACCCAGGTAATGACAGATCCCTTTTACTGTCTATTGAATAGACATATTCCATGTAGTTTGTTGGGCACTCAGAAGAAAGAGCAATGAGGCCAGTTAAGCTCCTAACTAGTTTAAGAGCATTGAGGTTTTGACCCTGGAAAATTGTTTTGAGCAGAAGTGTGTATTTAAAGAGCAAAGCTGTGTGCTGTGCAAGTTGTTCCTGATATAAATGGAGAGTCAATCAATTACACCAAAGAGAATGAAAACCACCCACAGTGTTTCTGTGAACATCAGAAAATAACTTACATCTCTTTTTGTATAGACTCATCTCGAAATACTGTTTTTATTTGAGTTTTGATTGGAAGGTGAAGAGGATCAGGCTTGTAAAAAAAATCTCATGGAAAGAGAAGTAAAATTATTCAGTGTGAGAAGGTCCAAAATATACGCAAGAAACTGGCCCAAACTGGCTATAGGAAGACTGAAAATCTTTCAAACTTGAAAAATACAGGCTTGGTTTGAACAGATTAGTGTAATTCACTTCTAGGCATTGAAAATTCAACATGGAATGGGAAGCCAGAAGAGAAATAAGAAGTGTGCTGTGCCAGTCCTATGCCAAACACCAGTACATGTATGTTGAAGGTGAACTTCAAGCCCAAACCAGAAGCTCCCCCAGGACAGCTTCTGGTGGTCATGGCAAATGAGAAAGGAGTATTTAGCTGCACCGTATGAGGAACCTGGTGGTGGGTGCCTTTCTTTGCTAGCAAGCAGCTGTGTGTTGGGCCAGTTTCCAAACCAGCCAACTGACCATTGCCACAACACCATGGGACTGGCTGTATAACCCCCAATGTGAAGGAATAACCAGGTTTTTTCTGTTAAACACTTTGTGCAAAACTCATTTAGTGCAGGGGAGATGTGAATATCCACCTACCGAAATTCATTGGAGCTGTCATAATTGGCCAGACTTTTCTTTTGAAAGAAGAAAACTCCCCAGTTCAGACCTTCCTGTCAACCTCACCCTTCCTGGCCCTCCTCACCTGCCTTTGATGATAAGCCAGGTATTGTTTGGATGATTTACATACCCAGTTCTGTTTCTTCACCACTGAAATGCCATCAGCTCCAATGGATGAGGTCTCTTTTTCACCTAAATATACAGTGTGTGTGAAGACTGATAATTTCAGTCATTTTTCTTCTCCCACAAACCTTGTGAGATTTATGCTCACCCATGGTCTCTGAAAATGAGGTGGTAGCAAAGAGTCACTGGGGACCCTCTGAGCCAGCAGCAGGATGATAAGTACAAGAGGGAAAAGTAGCATCTTCTTGGACATGTACCCTGAAATGAGACCTAAGCACCTCTATGGTTTCCCCTGCACCTAGAAATTGCTTGAAGTCTGAAGTGCCTGGATTTACCTTTCCCAAGTCTTTACATTCTCTTTTGCTATAATTTTTCAACTTTATTTCTGTCCTAGGACTATGTCAAACCTGGAGTTTCTATCCTATGGAAACTTTGGGCATTTCAGATTCTGTTTCCATTCTCCATTGGAATTAAATGAAATGTTTAGAAATTCCAGTTTGGAAAAAAAACAAAAACACCACAACCAAACAACAATCACCTATTGCCCAAGACCTGAGCCATCCCCATCTGAATATAACTGGAATGTTTTTGCCAAACAGCTTTTATTTCCTCTTTGTATCACAATCGAGAAAAGATACTTTTAAAAGTTTCCTATCATCTGAAACAAGTTAATCAAAATTGTCACAAGACTTCTGGGTTTGACAAAACCATATTATTCTGACCAAAAATAATTATAAGCACTTGGCCAGAATATTTAATCTAAGTCTAGTTCTCTTCTTCCTTGATTTCTGCCAAGTTCATGAATATATAGACACAGAGGAGACCCACACTTCTCTTCTCAAGCTCTTTTTGCCACAGCAAAACCTTTTGCCACAAAAGTATTTTGCTGCAAATGTGGCCATTTGTGGATTGGACACATCAGCACTCTCTGACATAGTAACAGAAGAATCCAGAGAGTCATTGCCAGTCAGACAAGTTTATTTAGTTTGGGAAACAGTTGGCTGTGGCCAAGATGTTCAGACTTTCTCACCTAGAGAATTGTACCTTCACTTGGAAGTCTAACACTTCGTCCTTAGTCTGCTGTGCTACATTCATCCTATGATACAGAATACCACAAAAACCTAAACAAGATGGTTTATTACTTCTTCTGTAAGAAATGCTGTGTAATCAGAGATGTTTCCCAGAATGGGGTGCTTTCATTTTGTGCAGAAGCACAGACTGTTTTGGTTTTTTTTTCCCAGAGTTGCCCTTGCCCATGACCTCCAGAGACCATTTGGAGAAGAGTTGTCAGAAAAAACAGAGGCTATGGCATGAGACAATTGCACAGCACTACATTTATAACCTACTTGTAATAATTTTCAAGTAGAAGAATATTAAATTACATTAACAACATGCTAAAAATGCAAATCTGCAAACAATCACCACATCCTTTTTATTGGCATGCTCCATCCCTGCAGATACATCTGTAATACACCCAGACCATGCTGCTGCTTCTCACTAGTACAAAGATTTGGCCTTATTGCTACTAGAATTGAGAGAGAAGGCTTTAGTCTGACCAACTGGGAGAAGATTCAGATCATCCCTCTAGGCAGACCACCTCTTCATTTTTTTTAAAGAAAGTGATATTCAGGAAATTGTGTGTAAGCCATAATCATGAACTTTCTCTGGGACATTCAGGTGGAACATTAGACAACTGCCATCTCTATTGAATGGGGTAGGAAAAAGTTTACTTGATGCATCCATTGATGGGCTCTTCTCACTGAAAAAGCTGTGGGTGGAGAGGTGGTGAAGTGATACCTCTGCCGTGCTGTGAGTTCCCCTGGCATGTGGAGGAACCTTACAGAACCTTACAGACCAGCCCCCAGTCACTCAAGCTTAGCCAAAGGGCCAAGGACTAACATTGGCATGACCAGAGCATGGGGTCACTGAAAGAGAAACACAGATCCATGTGATGGGCTGGCTAATGATCTGTCAGATTTTGAAGTTCTCAAATTCTCTGGGGCTGATGTGCAATAGGAAGGTAATGAATGCACTTCCTGTCCCATCTTTCAGCAGGGGACTCATGGACTTCCTCTGCAAGATTATCCACATGCCGTTGTCTGTATATACATCAATCAGGTGCCATTATCTTGCCACCACTGGCTGGGGTCCTGTCTCCAGGGAATTTGGTGACCTCAGTGGGTCAGAATTGGTTCCTACTGTGTAAGAAAAGAGTATCACTCAGCTCTTCTTGTTTCAGGTGCAGTCCTTCACTAGGCAAATATAGAAGATATATTTAAATAGCAATTTTCTTTAGATGTCAAAGGCTGCTGTATAAGTTTCTCTAAAACACCTCTTCACCCAAAGCATACTCTCTCTTTGGCTCTCTCTCTTTCTCTGTGTATGTATTTTTGTGTCCATACACACATACAGAAGTAGCATAGGATCAAACACTCTCTCAACAAGAGTGTATTTTGGTTTCGTCTAAAATTGTTTGTGTCAAAAAACATCCGTTTTTGTCCAACAGTAATATCATGAGAGTTAAACTCACTGTTCAAAAACTGTCTTTTCCTCCAACTTGCTGTCCTACACAAATGCTGCATCACCTCCTGAGCTGTGCAGGACTGCTGATCAGCTATAGCATCACCACATGAGGCTTCTAGGAGACAAGGTCCAAACCACCTGCATGAACCTGGCTGCCTGGGGTGGGGGGACTTATCACTTTCTCTGTGGCATCTGGCAGCATCTTGCCACAAGCTTTCATTCACCATCTATGAAATGTATTGAGGCACAGCAGGCATTATGCATGATCTCCAGCACCAAAAAGGATCATGCCCTTATCAGTTTTCTACAGTAATTTGCTCAATGTCACTGCTCTTGCCCGGGTCTCATTCTGCTCAGTGCTGGCACGCTCTGCTCCTGCTGAAACGCAGCCGGTCCTTCCCCTCACACTCCCGTGAGTGTTTGCTCTGTCATGAGATCTCCTGGACACTGGATGTTTGATAGGCCAGTTAGCTGCCTGAATAAATATTTACCCTTTCTTTAAGTCAATGCTAGAGCCAAAATTTCAACTCCAAATAGCCTGGGGTAAGTATTGTTTTTTTTAAAATTAATTTTATAATTTGGAAGTTTATAATATGATCTGTTTGTGGAATCATAGATTAGTGATCCCCGGCTGGCTTTTAAAGTGCACTATTCAATATTGCAGAGAAAGAACAGTTTTACCTCTAGAAGTATTACATTTTAGTCAAGTCTATTTTTGTGGAAAAGTAAAGCAATACATTCTAACTGAAAAACAGTGATAGATGTCTATTGCTAACAGAGATGTGATTGTTTGACTGAAATGGCTGATTGCAACTATTATCTACTTTTGCTGCAGCCTAAAGAGATTTTAAATGAAAAAAAAAAATAGACTCCACCAGCTGGATATTTAAAGAGAGCATTTTAAAACCTAAAGAGTTTTAAAAATAAATAACAAAAAGGCAAGACCCTGGTTAGGATGGTGAGCTATTTTTGACATTGTTTGGTATAAGAACTCAACATGGATCTTTTTGAAATATGGTTCTCATTACCATTTGGATGGAGAACATTTCCTTTTCTTGATTCAATCATGAAACAATTCCACTTACAGATAGTCCATACATTAGTGCAGCCTCTTTCACACATTACTACATCATAACACAGTTGGCTGCACTTGCTTCGAACAGGTCCCCTCTGCCCATATGGCCTGGCTTTATTATTTCTTGCTCCCATCTGTTTTAAGTTATCTTCCTTGGGCTATGTTTTTCTAAGAGATGTTCTTCAGCTACATGCACAAAGGCTGTTTCTGAGAGAATATGTGAACAACAGGGGACTGTTATGCTCTCACATCTCTGCAAGGTTTGTTAAAGTTAGTGGAGCCCACTGGAGTACATCTTGTCTCTGCAGAGCCTTTTAAACCCTATTTTTTCTGCACGGTCTAAGTTTGTATTACAAAACCCTACAGGCCTGCTTTCTAAATCCTTGATTCACATGAATATTCCTGCTGGAGGACAGTGTCTTATAAGGAGACACTTTTCATTTCATTTTCCCATTCACCTCTTGCCTTCCCCTGTCTCTCCCCACTGGGTTAGTGAGTACTGACCACATCCTCCAGGCTGGAGAAGTAGACGAACAGTCCTTGTCCTACAGCTTTTCCATCCTTACCAAAAAACCAAGAGGAGATTTCTACTGGCTTCCTCAACCTTTCGATGAGTCTCAGGATGGGCTGGGAAGCCAGGAGAGGCAAATGCAGCTCACAAGACCTTCTCCTACCATCCAGCCTTGCTCTACGCTCATCAGGTGGTCAGACCATCAAAGCTGCTTCCTTCTTAGGAAGTCCCTAATCTTCTCCTTTCTTGTTCTCTCCTGAAACTCGCTGTTCCCAACATGGTGATGCCATTTGACATTACTGATCCCTCCTAAACACCTGCTATCAAATGCATCAAATCTTTTCCTGTCAGCTTGCGTAATGCCCCAGGTCTTTGCAGCATCGAGCAAAACTGATACCACACAGCTGTTGTAGAGTCTTATTTTTTGTTTTGCAGACATGTCACTGCCCCATACTTTTGCCCTTGAATTTATTTACATTGATCTTCACCTTATACTGGTCAAGTTTAAAATGATATCGGACAAAATCCAGGCAGAGTGGTCCAGAGTGCTGGGAATGGGAATACTACAAAAACACGAACGCTGCCATGATTGCTACTGACCTCAAACAGGAAAGACAAAGTCAGTGTTTCTCTTCCTCGGTAGACCCAAAGCCATTATTTAACCAAAAGCTGGTTGTTTCTACTGGAAGTTTTTATTTTTAGGAGGTGATCTCTGGCCTTTGGGCTCACCAAAGAGGAGCCAAAGGACTTTGTAATTCTCGTTAACAGCTGGATATCCTGCACTTCTGAAATCCCTTAGAAAAGAGAGACTGAAGGCAGTGGATCTTAATCAATGTCTTAAATATGAAGGATGGGGTTTGTTTTTCAGAAGGGAAAACTTATAATATCACTGAATCTATTGACAAAGTACTGCACCAAAATTTAAAAAGAAAATAACAGATGGGGGGAAAAATAAAAAGTAAAAGCTCTGTGCATAATAGTTTTCATTGGTCCAGAGGTAGGCAACATGATTAGTCAAAATTTTAAAAATATCTTCTGACTTTTTTTCAGTTACATAGGCAGTGTAAAAAAAACTAACAGAGCATGATACTGTTGATTTTTAAATTAACCTCTCCTGATTTGTTTTGTCTTCTGTTAAAACTTTCTCTGTCTGTGTCAGTGCGGAAGAATTCAAAAGTGTGTGTGTACACTTGCATTATATGAAAATAATTTGAAGTAAATGTAAAAAAATATTCTGAAAAAAGTTAGAGCTGTGTAGAATGTATTTGGCTTTTATACAAATTTCAGGAAACATCCACACCATGTAACACCAGACTATGCCTTGTAAAGTATTGCATATATTCAGCAAAGGTGATAATATGTCAGAAAATGAAAAGTTTCTTCCTGGAATAATAGAAACTCATGGGGAAAAAATTAATTCTATATGACTTACACATAAAAGCATATAATAAGCTTAGGCCATTAAAAAAAAATTAACATTCTCCAGTATTGAAGAGGACACTAATACTAAGAACAATATATGTTAAAAGTATTTTGAACGATAATATCTATTGCAACTACAATTATATAGTTATGTATATTATAAATATAATACATATATTATGGTTATGCTATTTTACTGTATACTCATAATAGTATTTCAATATTATATTCTTGAAAAAACCTATTGAAAGAAAAATATAAATATGTTAACTTAATTTTTAAAATTGAATATTACTAATTGTTAATTATAATATTTCTACATAATGCAATTACATAACTATATGCATTTTATATATTATTATAGGTTAGATGCAGAAATAAACTGTACACAATTTGCAATGCCCCCTTTCTGGCAATTAACATAAGACTGTATAAAACTGCTGTATTTAATTTTTTTCCCTGCTTATTAGTCATGTGGATATAAAAATATCAAGTATCAGATCAATTCTACCTGTACCTTTTAAATTTTTGTCTAACAAATATTAACTTAGAGCAGGTTCACATTTTATAAGAACCCCGAAATATCTTTTGTGTTCCAAAGGAATAAAGTCAGCAAACAAGTGAGGCACAAATCAATTACTGCATTCAACAGATCAATATCTGAACTTTTACTGTGACCATTTTTACATAGCCCATTCCAAATATTGTCTTTATTGTTTATTTATCTAAATAAATACAAAATATATAATTCAATCACCAGTGTCTCATTAAAAACCACATTTGAGAAGCTATTCCTTAATTGCAAGATAATTAAATAACTGTAAGTTAAAAGAATTCCAGTCTGATATATAAAACTTCTGTAGAATAGAGATTTCTATTCTCAGGAACAGATATTGTAGCTTTTAGGGTTGCTTCCAGACTTTGGTGCTGATGAAGACAGGAGAAATAGATTCATCATGACTGTTGGAATAAAATCTGTTCATAAGCAAGAAGAGTTCTTGTATTATTTTGTACTGGAGAACAGTCTTTGTCATCCAAGACTCAAAAGATTTATTCTTTTGAAGTTAATAACAACAATCATCTTGATCAGAATGAAAAAAATAATGTTCAGACATTTGAGTTGCAATCTAAAATTGGAATGATTTAGTTAGCAAAACTAATTTCAGTGTGACTAATAATATGACTAACCACTACTGCAATTGTGATTTGAAAATAAGTACACATCCTCTCTCTTTGAAAAATGTACTTTTTAATAAAAGTGACTTCTTTTTTTTTTTTTTAACTCTACCAGGTTTTCTTTACAAAATGGGACCTTGTCAATTAGAAACTTAAATCCCACTTTGCTTGATTTTGCTCTGGACCCAACAGTGGCACAGTAATGAGAAAGAACATTTTAAATACTTTAAAACATGGGCTGGACACTGTACAGAACGTGCCCTTTTATAGCAACAGTAACATAAGATAGAGGTGCCTTTCAACTGTCTTTCTTTTTTTTTGCCAAGACTATGTCAAATGGACTAAAAAGAGGCCATTTGACAATGAGCCTGTGTCTGTCTGAGGTCATCATTTCTGGGCACTGAGGTAATAAATTCTGAGCAGCACAGTTACCTGCGTGAAGAGCAATAAAACAGAGATGATTTTAACTAGCAGCATTAATGACGTGCAATGTGATCTTTCCTCACTATAGATCATGAGGGTTTGGGTTTGAGTTTTTTCCCCCATTTTTTTTTTTTTTTTTTAATTTCAGGGCTGTCTGAATGTGGCCAATGGGAGGAGCACATCCTTGTCCAAGCCTGGATGCTGGCTCCGAATCTCCGTTAGCCTGGAAGCAGGTCCTGGCATCTGACAGTGCTGAGTACTAGCTCAGCCTTGGTATAAAAAGCTACAGATAAAGGAGATGAATCCCACCCCAAAAGGTGGGAGCAGCATAGTGAAGCTGACACAGAAAATCAGTGGAAAGACACGTCATTCTCCTGTGCTGGAGGACTGATTGAGCTGAAATAACGATTCCATGAGTGAGATTAAGATGTTGGACCTGAGAACGGGCTCTATGAACCTGAACATGGGCAGACCTGACTGTCAGATAAACTTTGATTTCTTGCAGAAACAAGTTTGGAAACACATAGGGCTGGAAACTTTGATCTAAAATAACACTAGAAGAGTATCTCAGGACAGGGAATGCAACATTGTCTGACTGAATTGTTTCCCAGGGTACAGGCAGTATGGGCAGAGGTCCTCTGTAGATGACCATCAAGCTGGTTGGCTGAACCGCTGCCCACCTCCTCATGTGATGTCCTGCCAGCTTTGATCTCTGGAGCTGATAGCCCTCCTGGCTGAGCAGCTGTTCATAGGGAATTTTCCAAGAGGACTCTTGTCTCTGAGCTCGTTAGCCCTTCTGAGCTCATTAGCCCCTCTTGGCCCAAAACAGCCAAGCCTCAGCGACATTTGTTGTTTGTATAAAGACCCATCCGTTATGTGGGCCGTTGAGTAAAGGATGAGTTCAGGAACTCATGGCATCAAAAGCAATGTCTTGACTTCTGTAGCAAGATGGAGTCATTTGGGGACTAACACCATATGGGGAGTATTAATTACAACCTTGTACTTTGCAGAAGTCTGGTGAGCTAGGGGCAGATAAATGGGGTACTCAGACATGACACCAAGTGAAAAACTCAGGTCCCAACATCGTGGTTTTTTCCCCATATGAATAAAACCAGAGCACATGTTCAGGCACTTGTCACCCACAACAGCAGAACACAAAGCTTCCCTGTCTTTCAGACAGCTGAGGCTTCATCTTCTCTCTGCTTCAAACAGGAATATAGTTTTTTTTGTGTCTTTACTCATAGGCCCCATAGGGAGCTACACTGATACCTCCCCTACATATCGTGGATGGGTTGCAAAGAACTGCAAGAACAACTGGTCCTGAGCTTTAGTGGCAGAAGAAAGATCAAGGAAAATGTAATTGGAGTCAATGGAACAGAAATTGTCAATCAACAAAAAATGTCATCAGGATGAAGGAGCTTGGTACACCATCACTTTCAGCTAGACCACAAACTAAACTACACAAGTACACAGAGCTTCAGCTCAGTACAAAAACTCTCCTTTCCCTATTCAATATCCCGTAACCCCGTACCCACCAGTGTCCTCTCCCAATGCCAAAGACATCAGCAAGAGCTGAACCTTGGCAGTGTTCCACTCCAGAAAACACATGAGACTGGGGCTGAGAAAGGAACAGAAATTGGCTACTGTCCTGGACTGCAAAAAAAAGCTCTGAGGTCTGAAGGAGCTGATTTGGTGCTGTTGCTCTTAAATGCAAGAGACAACAGCGTCAGCAGGGGGGACTCTGGAGGAGACATGGAGCAATTATGTTCTGTGAGTTCTGCCCTGTCGAGCTTACTCAGGTGGACAGACTCATTAACAACAATTAACATCCCATTTCCAGGCATGGCTTGTAAAACTACAAGGGTAATCAGTGACTCAAAGCTGAAGCAACATTTAAAAGTCAGTTTTACTGCACTTCCAAGTCAAACAAACCAGATCTGAGCTTCTGCAGACATCCAGTAGTCCTGTGTGCTGTTTCTGGGCAACAGGGAGCCTGTTACACAAACAGCTCTAGCAGCCTGAAACTGGGCTTTATTCAAACCCTTTCTGAATGGTGCCTAATTGCATTCTACCGCCCTGCTTTTTTATTATTTTGCATGAGGTGACCCTGGTACCAGTGCAACTTTGCATGGAGAACATCAAAGGGAGGTTCAGAAGTTACCAGAGTTTTCTTATCTTGTAGCCAACATGATTTCCTAATCAGTACACATCTGCCTTGAATTTAGTGCATTTTAGCACGTTGAAATCATTGTGTGTGCTCAGACAAGCTTTTCTGAAGCCTGCTTGGTTGATATACACTCAAATCACTGCTGCTTCATGTCCTGGTCCTCCAAATGCTCAAGTCCTTGAGTTACTTTGCACATCTGAACAGTCCCATTGACCCAGTGGGAATATCTGATTGGGTAAGTGTCTGCAAGATTTAGACCTTAAATCTGAAGTGAGGCTGTAAAGCACAGGCCAAAAGGGGTCAGTGAGGAGGAAGGACATGATAAAACACACTACGTAGTGAACAATGTCAGGCTGTGAACTCAGGTGTTATTATTTAACTTCTTGTCATAAAACAATAAGGAACTCCTTCAGCACGGGGAAGATAAACTGAGAAATGACAGAAGGAAATAGTAGCTTTTCATCAAGTAAGGTAATTCTCTCTTAATCACAAAAAGTAATTCATGCTGGAAATTAATAAAAAATGTGACAAGGGAACTATTGTACTTCTTCCTAGCTCTGGAAGAAGGATATATGCACTGAGTGATCATTCATTGAAAAACATATAATGATAACAATGGGACAATTCCTCAGAATGGACTGGAAGATGCTGTTAAATTGATTGACACCCTTTTTAGATTCTCACAGATTAAAAATGAAACATCACAAATGTTGATTGTTGAATGAGGGAGAGGAGTGACAGCTGAGGCAAATTTGTACACATTAGGCTGGAAAGCAGTTTGGGGCAAGGATTCGTGGTGTGATACATTTCCACAGTACCCCTGTATCTTTTTATCAAGGAGGAGTATTAAGCCAGGTTTAAAAAAAAAAAACCAAACAGGTTTTTGTAAATGACACTGTTGGAGACCTGCACACTCGGGAGTACCATTGCAGATTCAGGGTTTAAACTGAGTTTCCAGGATTAGAGAGACAGTAAAATAAGTCCTTCCACTAACTCAGGCATCCCGCCGTGAGATGAAAGCCTGACTTGCTCTTGACCTGCTGGTCTCAGTTTTGGTGTAAATGATTCATGTAAATGTGACTCGCTGATATTCTGCAAAAAATTTCTGGTTGTCGGGTGATTAACTATTTATCCTGTTGCAATCCTTTCCACTCAGTCCCCCTTGCAGTCTGGCAGTAGGGATGGACTGTGAATTTTCCAGGGCAACGCTTCCAGCAAAGCCAGCACATGTCCTGCTGCTACTTGTGCAGCCTAAAACTGCAGTGAACTGAATTTAAATAGGGAAAAAAACATTTTCTCCTTCGCCTTCTGCACCAATCTGAATTGTTACCATAATAGAGGCACTGAGGATTTAGTGACGAATGTGGCTTTGGATGGAGTCTAAGCTTTTTTTGTGCCACAGCGTATCAGTTTGTGGGTGCTGCTGTAGAACCCCTTGTATTTGAGAGCCCGTGGGGCTGCAGCTGATGAGCACCCCCAGAGCTGCAGCTCCTGGCATTAACGGGTGTAATCAGAAGCTCAGCAAGATGGGAAACAGGGAAAGCAACGGCCTTTTAGTGGGAAAAATGCCTGCTTGTCCCAACTGAAACCCTTTGCAGCACCTTTCAGATTTTGACAAGCGCCTAGGAAAGCATGGGGGGAGTTTGGGGGGGACCCAACTGCTTCACCTCTCTTCTGACCCCTAAGAGTTACTGACAGGTTGGTGCATAGTGGCCAGAACAAACTGACTGCAGTTTTGCAAGGGTTTGTTTTTTTTTTCTTCCCCAAGAGGAGCAGTAATCTGGGTGGCTCCATGCTCCAGGCATCACATCTGGGTGCCCCAAGGGGCTGAGCATCAAATCTTGGAGTAATCGGGGCTTGGCAGAGCCAAACAAATTCAAATCCTTTCGTTTATTTCTTTCTGAAATGCTTGGAGGACTCCCCATTAGCACGGAGTCATGACACTGCCGGGTTTAGGTGAGAAACTGCCCGTTTCTGTGTGTTAACATAGGTCTTCATAGACTTTATCCACCCAGCCAAATATTACAAATTCTTTTGCGATCTCTTCTTTCCTTTCCACTGTATGATATTTATTTTAAATGCCAGGATTTTGTTCCTGAACACCATACTGTCATTTAGCTATGTAAAACTGCTACACCCCCGTGTATACAAATTTCTCTCATGTATTTCAACATTGTCTGTGATACTTCATAATCTTACACTTAAATGATCAGTTACTTTGCCATCACACTATCTCAGACACGACTGAGTAGCTGAAATACATTATTTTAAAGTTAGAACACCTGAGTGGTTTTGTTGTCCCCCTCTACTGCTTTATGTAAAATGCTGGGCAACTCACTGTAACTTTTTGCACCTCATTTGTTTTATCTGTTTTGCAGAGCTCCACTAGTTTCTTTCTCAAAATGTTATTGTGCAGCTAAATTCATTAGCTTCCTTTTGGGTGATGAAACACAAACTATTATTGCTTATTGAGCCTGGTAAGCAAAGATAATTTGAATATAATGTGGCCTCAAAATTAATAGCCCCGAAACAAATAAGAATAATAGATTCTAAGGAAAATTACCAGAATAAGAGAACAGCAGGCTTTCTCTAAATGTGTCTTTAAAAATAAATTGCATACTAATAATCCTATTATTCAATGGAAAAAAAAAAGGTTAGATTTCTATATTTATTAGATACTCTGTACACTCCATCTCACATTTAAGAAAATGTGTTTATTTCATCCCAGAGAGCAATTTTATTTAAACTTTATAATTTCTTATAAGCCTGCCACAGAACAACATGAACACTGCCAAATGGAAATACATACCACCCCCCCCGGTGTCTTTAAAAATTAAGGTTTTTTTCCTCCAGCACAAAAAAATACTTATTTATTCTGACAAAGAAGCGAAGGACAGCAATCAGGGACACTAAAGTTAACTGCTGCCTGAAGTCATAAACATCTGGTGGCTATTTTAATTGCATTGTGAACTAACCACAAAATCCTCTGCTAAAAGAATAGAACCATTTCCCCTGTGCAATATTGTATTTTAGAATTCCTCTCTTCTGAATCAATGTCAGACGTGATTACAGCACAATGAAGTCTGTGTTCTCATGCCTGTATCTTCTTGAAAATGCCTCGTGCCCTCATTACAATTACAGTGTTACTCAAAGATTCACATATGGTTATTGCTGCAAACACTGATTTAAAGATAAAGCATAATGCTTACATTATTGTCATTTTTTTTGCAAGTAAGTTAGATAGATTAGTATGTCTGTATACAAATGCTGGACAATAGAAAGCACACGGGTAATCACACAAGCACACAACTTTGTATGTACATTTATGTGTGTATATATATAAAAAATATATTTTTATATATGAAAACATACCAATATTCATACATATATATTCATACATACATACATATAGATGTATATATAGGATGCATTTAGTAAGTAGTAATACAGCCTACGTAAATGCAAATAGAAATTGTTGTTAATAAAATACTTGCATGAGTTGTACAGGGACCTTCTAAATGTCTGTGCTTCCTGGGGAGACCAAATGACCTCTTTTTTACAGATACCAAGATCAAAGCTCTTGGTTTAGATACTCCAGCTGTCTCTCTCATTGGCATTTGACATGCAACCCGGTCCATTTAAAATCAGGGGGCATGTAAACATTTTAACCCTTGGCAGCAGTATCTGAGAAAGATGCTAGCAATAAATGGTCAGAATGGTCTGGGCCAAATCACATTTGGTGTTCTTCCTTTGAAGTCCATGCAGGCACTGTACTCCATGGTTTTGACAAAGAGCCAAGTCCAAAAAAAGGATGTAGGCTTTCAAAGCTGGCTGGACATGGACTTTGGGATCCAGAGCAGCTCCACACAGCTGAACGGTTGCCTCCAAACTCATTACAGGCCTCCCTGCCTGACCTTGCAGGGTCTTTGGTGTGTTGCCTGCATGGCCCCAGCACTCAAGTGGCAATTTTTTTTTGCTTTAAGTAGAGGGGCACCTTCATCCCTCTGATAACCAACCTCCTTTGGAGCGTGCACATGGGTAATACACGCTGATAGGATTAGAGCCTGTGCTTAATACAGTCACAGCGATTTGCTTTTCTAAAAATCATTGCCACAGGAGGGTGCAATATTTCTGTTTAAGCCCCAGTTGATCAAGTCCCTTGCTCAGAACTGAGACATGGGTTCAAGTCTCTCTTGGGATCCATCATGTTCCAGGAGAGCAGGGGATTATGGGTATGGGCCCAGGAGAAGTGTCCTCACATGCCCATGCCCTTCCTACCAAAGTCAAGCCAGGTCTCTAGGGACAGGCAAGAAAACAACATAAGAAAATTCCTATGGGTATAAGCACTTCTAGAAAGGACTTCTGATTGTCACTGATAGTTTTATTTCTGTCACATTTTTGGAAGAGACATAGCAATGGAAAACCAACACCCTTTTCTTCTCCAGCCATACTGCAAAAAGAGTGAGTTGGAGTTTTTTTCTCTCTCTCCAGTCTTTGAAGAAACAGTGCCAACCCCATCCTATTTGAGTCCAGAAGGTACCTGCCTCCTTCACCAGCTACCCACCATTCTCCCCACGCAGGGACTCTTGATGCTTAACCTGAGCTTCCAGCATCATTTTGGGTTCAGGTGCTTAAATATTTGTGTTCTTAAAATGCCAAAGTGCCAAAAGTGCCCCAGGGCACCTATGCTCAAGGCAGCTGTGGTGCAAAAGCAGTGAGACAGGTTGATGTGACACTGGTTATTAGAGGGGGAGAGCAGGCGTGTGGCACTGATGCCTCATAAGATGATGCAGAACTTGTTCAATACCACATGATGCTTTTGGGGAAGAGGAGGAGGGCAGTGCAGACCTGGATATATCCTTTCCAGCAAGACATTCTGCTGGAAACCCAAGTTGCAGTGTGGGTCCTTCAAAGCCAGCTATGATGGTTATTGCTTGGCAGTGGAGTGGGGAGCTGTGTGCCTGGACAAGGTGGCAGGAGCTGGTTCTCAGGGGAAGACCTGAGGACCTGTTTCCTGCTTGAAGGACAGGTGATGTAGTCAGGTGAAATGGCAGAAATAATCCTGGCAGCAAAACTCCAGGACTTTCCCTTCTCCAACCACAAAACTATTGCAGGCTCTGCATCGCCTTTTCCTGCTGCACTCACGCAGGTGCTTGGCTTCTGTAAACAGCTGAGTTTCAGGCACATCTCCCTCCTTGCTCCTCCTGGTGTCATTTTCCTTCTGAACAGTCACTTTCACAGAGGGTTCATCTTCCCCCACGGCCAGACAAGGAACTGCCCAGCTACACATCTACCCTGGAGCTGTGACCTCCTTCCTCAGGGATCCCTGTGTAACAGTGAGCATGAGCTGAGCCATGAACATCCCTGTGCCCAAGTCCTGCTGCCTGTGGGCAAATATAGATGAACTAAGACATTTTAGGGAGGCATCCCTGAGTCCCAGACCAAATAGTGCCAGCTGGTTTGTACCCACACTGCTGTCCTTCCTGATCTTACCCTCAGGGATTAATCCAAGGTGGAAGTTGCTTCAGCCTTGTGCATGGTTCCTCATGACATGCTCACAACTGCTCAGACTGTGATGGCTCCTCTGTTATTAAACTCATGAGTACACTAAACTACACCCCGAAATTATTTAGGGATATTTAATCCAAATCAACTTCCACTGACTTTCAACACATTTGAGTATTTAAAAGCAATGGCAGTCACTATCAACTGCAAATAAAGCTATAGCAGCATTGTCAGTGCTAGAGAATGTATTTACATGCAACATCTATTGTCAGTAATTGTGCAAGTATTTTATACCAACAAAGATCTCAGCATGCATGATCTAAAGAGGTCACTGAAAAGGGAAATTATAAGATGATACTAAACTCTGAAGTTTTTTTCCCATTACTCTTTCGTATAGAACTGCAGCTATTAAAGTGTCTTGTAAAATATGTAGTTCCTAAATAAATGCCCACTAACTCAAAATTTACTATGCCTTAATATTCTTTTAAAAGTTGTGCTGGTGCAAAGAGATAAACCAATCTAACTACACCATTTCAGAGTTTAAACAAATACACTTTGAGCTGTAGTGGCAAGATTTGCTTGTCATTAACTGAGCATAATTATATCAGTGCATTTATTTCCACTTCCAGATGATGTTAGAGACAACCACTGGGAACGATTTCCTAAGAGTTTAAGTGTAAGTGGAAATATTAAAAGAAACACTCTGCTGAACTTCTGTAATTAATACAATGTTGACTACACGGGTTTGTAGCTAAGAAATTGAAGAAAACAACATAACATCTTCAACATTTGTGCTGTTTGAGAACTGCTAACTAACCAGAAAGGCTGAAACCTGGATTCCAAGCGTACCAACCCTGCACTTCATTATCAACTGCTGATATGGATCACCGGTCACAGCTCTAATTGACTGATTACACAAAAGCACTTTGCAAAATCAAGACTAAGCCTCTACAAAGTATGAGCCTCAGTTCCTAGTGACTGGCTTCAATGGAGCTTCAAAGTTTGCATAGAGTCACCAAAATTTAATTTGCTGACTTAAAAGCAAAACTCGAGGGATTTGTCCTGTGCATTTACAGAGTGTGAAGGAATAATGAATAGAATTGGAACAGCCAGATGAAACGTTAATTGCCAGGGTATAAACTGAGCAGCAGTGTTTAAAAATATATTTTGTGTCTGGCTTCAGATGTAAAAAGGATTTAGATCAGAATTGGTGTTAAGGTTGGAAGATCAGCTATTGATTTGCCGATAGCAAAACTCAGATGAATTTTGGGAAAAAATGATAGCACAAACTAGCACGCCTCTGGAATATGATTTCATTGATGGGGCTGTGAGCTTGTTTTATTTTTACCTATTTCAAAACTAATTAAATTAGCTGGCAGCACATCTACCTATTTACGCTGTAATCTCAAATCTAATTCTGCAGATGGCCTTGAGACATCTTTTCGTCTGTTGCCTCACAAAGAGGAATAAAAGCAAAGGCAGAGAAAGGGAAGCATAATCAAAATTTCTGGTAGTAACTAAAGATCTGAATACCAAACTGCTTTGTTGTCACAATTATTTAGTAACAAGCCATCTCAATTTCAGTGTGTGCTATGATCTCACGCGGCAAATGGTGGAATATCAGATCATGAGTGCAGAATTTATGTAATAAATTAGTCACATCAAGCATAATAAGATTTTGTGTTCTATTTCGGCAGCACCACGTTATCCATTTCATGAAGGCTAGGGTACATTTCAAAAGATCTTCAGAGTTTTCATGGACATTTCAGCAGCCCAAGAGCAGAAGCCATTATGCCATTGCAACCTAATAAATTCCACCAAACCAGTGGGTTTTTCTTCTTCCTTTCTTTGGAAACTCAGAGAGGAAATAAATGAGTTAAAATAACAAGAAGGAAAGTTACCTTCCTGTAAATCTTTGCTGACTTCTAGTTTATGGAAAAAGACAAATGTAATTTGGGACAGCAGATTTGTATTAAATTGTGACCCTTTCCAATTGGAATGTCCATAATGGGTGGCAGTTGAAAGATCTGTTTTATAACCCTGTCACGTCTGTAACAGCCTCACATGCAATAATTTCTGCATTCAATTTCCTGTACATGTGTACGACAGCTCACCCAAGGGAATTGGGTTCCCCTAAAATCCTCCTTCTTTTCCTGACTATTTGCAATTCCTAGCCACCGGAGGGAAAAGAAAAGGGGAAAAAATCCCATTAAAAAGAACATTATAGCACTTACTGTGTTTATGAAGCAGTGAACACGTTTGCATTCTTTGCTTCCAATGACATGGAAAAGATCATGGCCTGATCCCACCAGGCTGTGTCTCAGCTCTGCTGGGACAAACCACAGAGGAGAGCAAATATGCCCCTCATGGCAGCTGTCAGATCTGGATGCAAAATATTCCCCTTTCCCTCTCTATATCTGCCAGGTGAGAATGGAAGAGGAAGAGGAAGGAAAAGGAGAATTAAACTCAGCCTCACAGCTGACAGGGTAGACCTGAGCCAGATATGACAAGAGGTGGTAGAGATGTCATTCAGTTTTCGAATTAATCTTCTTCAGAGTAGTCCTGGACCATAATGGCACACATTGAGTAACTTACAATTTATTACTTGGCATAGGAAATAATTAGGAAATCCTTTACTTAACAATGGAAAGTGTTTTCAGCCCATTTGATAACTGACACTTCCTTGTCTATTGTTGCTGGGTTTGATGTGGGAACTGCTGGAGGGAATCGGTAGCCTAGGCTATGCCCAGAGGACTGACTAGACATCTGATTAATCTCCTCTGGCCCTGCAGTTCATTCAGAATAATAAAAATAAATCAGCTATTGGACTACATAATGAAATTGTATGCACTCAGTTATCTCTGCTAACAAATGCTCCAGCCTTTTATGGCTGGCCTTGGGCAGATAAGGAGCCTCAGAACTTTCAGGAAAACCATTTATGCCTAGTGTTAGACACGAGCCTTTGCCTTGCCAGCATCACAGCTTGGAAGGGACATGTCATGTGGCACTGGTGGACTTGAGGTCATCTATCTTGTGGTGGATAATAATGCTCCCACCCAAACACTGCCAGCAGATGAAATGGTAGTCATTCCAGTTTGTGACTGGAGGTCAGCTCTAGTTAAAGTCTGCATGTACATACAGCCCCATATCTGTAAGTGTGTTGTGATAGGACAAAGGGTAATGGTGTTAAAGTGAAAGAAAGTAGATTTCAAATAGATATTAGGGAGAACTTTTTTACCATGAGGGTTGTGAAGCCCTGGAAGAGGCTGCCCAGAGAGGTGGTAGAAGCCCCATCCCTGGAAACATTCAAGGTCAGATTGGATGAGGCTCCGAGAAACCTGCTGAAGTTGAAGAAGTCCCTGCTCATTGTAGGGGGGTTGAACTAGACCTTTAAAGGCCCCTTCTAACCCAAAGTATTCTATGATTTTATGAAGTCCTGGTGTTAAGGTTTTGAGCCAAGAATAGATCTGGTTTCGGTCTTTTAACAGACATGTCCCCTGTTTTTGGCATAGTCACATTCTCCTGGAGCTATTTAATGCTCCTTTGCCCTTTTGGTGGTGAGAATGGTCTCCAGGATGCCTAGCATTGCTCTGAAAGAGATTTGCAGGTGTAATTGGAGCACAGATGGTGGTAATAGCTTCAGAAAATTAAACACACTTTTTGTTTGTTTGTTTTTCTTCCTAGTTTTTTGAACAGGCAATAACCATCTTAGAAATTATTTGGGCAGGCAATGGTGCTCACTGCACCCAAATACAATCAGAAATCCAACAAAGCAGTCAAGATATTAATCAATGTTTCAAATTCCTTCAAAAAATATCAAGTGATGTGGCAAAATAAACTCCCATCCAAATAATTGTTGACACAGTAGTGTACATGGCCTAGAGAAGCTGCCTTCTTTGATTTGCTTCATCCAGCCATCAGGTAAATGGGCCTTAGCTCTGCAGCTACCTCATCAGTGAGAGCATTAGCATGGCTGCTGTGCCATTTATCTCCTGTGCTTCCTGACACGTCCTTTGTGCTGCTGTCACAACAGATATTGCTGCAGTTGGAGACACTCTGCAGTGAGGGCAGCAGCCCAAAGGAGGTACAACAACTGCAAGAAGGAACTGGGAGCCATAGCACATCCTGAAAATAAAGGTTGTTGTTTCACCTTTACCTCCTGGGAAGGCAAGAGCATGTTGATAGCACAGTAAAATCACAGAAGTGACTTCTACACCTGAGAAGGGCGTTGCTCAAACACCCCTTATCTATGTGTGCCAGAAGATGGGGAGCAGTGCTGTGCATGAAATGCTTTTCATTTTTACAGAAAAAGGAGCAAGCCCTGCTGTGCTCTTCATTTGCTAAAATACCCTCAAGGACAAAAAAAAACTCCAGGCACCTCCAGCAGGACCACTGCACCAACACAGCATGTTTGACAGCTTTAAAATCACACAAGACTCTTCTATCTGATGCAGTCCTGTAGCCTAGACTGCATTATCTCTGATTTCTGCCCAGTAGAAAAAAAAAAATGTACTGACCCCCCAGGGTCCACTGCTAGTTACTGGCATCCAACTAGACTGTGTGCCACTGACCACCACTCTCTGAGTCCAGTTTAGAAAGTTTTCAACCTTTTAAATCCTTTCAATACACATTAGTTGCCTTCATTAGTGTTCAAAATCTTAGAACATGGGAATTACCTACTAAGATAACCCTCAAAATTGCAAATCTTGACAGCTGAAGAAGTTTTACGGCCTCTTCCAAAGCGCTTGAAAGGTCCTTCTGTTTTGCCCTGCTGTGATGCAGAGGAGGCCCTGGACACTTCACACATCTGGATGGATTTGTACAAGGAAAGGGACCTCAGGTCCCAGTTGGCAGCATAACATCCCACCATGATGGGATGAGCCACTTGGCTCTTGAGTGAAAACATGGTAAAAGTAGCAGAATCAAAGTGATTTTAACCAGCTTGCTATGCAGGTAGGACAGCAGCCTTTAACAAGACGATCCTATATTTCCTTTCTTTCTACAGCATTTCATTTGGTCCACTGCAATAATAGGGAGGCTCTAGAATGCCAAAAACCTCTCTCTTCACCTCTGTCCATAACACTTGCAAGCTGTCAGCCCCCCTCTCGTAGCTCATTTTTCTCATCAAGGACAGAGCTGACCACTTGTACTGGCTAAGGAACCATATCACTTGGCGCCAGAGGCAAACCTGCAACTGGACTAGTTACAGCTGTTGAGCCTTCATGCCAGAACCCTCCCTTAGCAGAGCCAGTGAAGGAAGACGTGTTGGAAAAAACCCCTCCATGCTGCCCTGTCCATCCCATTGTACACATCTGCATGTCCATGGTGGTTTTAATGCAGTCAGAGTCAGTTCTTCACGTTGTTTGGCTCAGCATCACCCACACCACTGACAGCAGCCTAGAATCCAAACCTGGGCACAACGGACTTTATTTGCCATTTTTTTTCTATCCAAAATGTGCAAATTGAAAGCTGTGTTCAAACGATCAAGAGGCAAACTTCACAGGATAGATGTGTGTAGCTGCTACACTAGCACAGCTGGCTGCTGTCTCACCACCAGATCTGGAGCCACCAAACCACAGCATTGCTGGCATGAGGCTGCCATTGCATGAGGCTTCAGCTGCTGTCTCCATAGCTTGCACCATCACTGGTTAAAGTGCATTAATGTTCTTTGAAACCACATGGATAGAGGATGTCAAGGTCATGACTGCCAACTGTATGTCAACAGTCAGGTGGTTCAGTGGTTACAGTGATTGGACCTGTATTTACTAAGTGGGTTCCTGAACAAAACAGGACCAGGTTTTTAATGTTAAAAAAAAAAAAAGAAAAAAAAAAAGAAAAAGGCAGCTTGATATATATTTTTCTTTCTGGCTTTTAAAACCTGGAGCCTGAGAACTACAAATACATTGAGGAGTCTACATCCTGTTCAGGAAAGCAGCAGGGATTAAAATGCCTGAGTAAGTGACAGGCACTAAGCACCTTTTTGCTCCTAGGCCTACAATGTTATTGATAGAAAGGATTGCCAGCAGACCTATTCTGGGAAACGATTTATTCAATTATTCTGAATTGTTACATTTTTTTCTGGTTGTGGATGCACTGGTGGAATCAGAAGGGACAGCTTGCCCTTTCCACAATAAATTAAACACTAATGTGCTTTGGAAAGCAATAGGGAGGGATGGTGAGGGCTTTAGCAAAGCTGCATTCTTTTAATCTTCATTTCCAAATTCTTTATACATTTGTGAGCGAATGATCTTATTAGTTTGAGTCTTTATTGCCTAAAGTATAAAAATATGTCCTTTCTCTGCAGTTCTTTGTCTGTGCTGCTCAACTTTGAAGTTTCTTCTGTAAACACAGTGTGTAGTAGCATTAACAGGACTCCAATATTAGATGAAAATTCTAACACTACTGCAATAATAACTAGCAGCTCACATTAAATTGCCATCTATTTGATGTAGCAGTGACAGTTTCAGTGGAATTAGGCAAGAGAGAAATTTATCCAGGAGTCTTTAGCAGTGATTTAGACATAAGTGCCCTTTTTATGTAAAGTGATAGTTGGGAGGATTAAGAATGGGAGGATTAAGATTGGGAGGTTAAACTTTCCTAACGGCTAACTCATTGTTTTCTCACTATTCCAAAATTCTTTGGTAAGAGACATGGTTTGGAAAGCTCACCATTAGCAATTTTGGCATGGAAAGTTAACCGCAGAAGAGTCAGAGCTGGATATTTTGCAAAACTCAACCCAAATACTGATTTCCTTGAGTCTTTCTCCTAAAGATGCCAGAGACATTCCTATCCATGTCCAACAACTCTGTTTTCTGAAACAGGAACACTTCCACACACACACACACACACGTATCCGTGCAGAGACACACTCATGCTCAAAAGAGAAAATTTAAAGTAGCTGCCAAAGAACACGTATGCTGGAAAATATATTGATTAAATAATGTGTTTTCTTATCATAGGTCAAGAAAGCTTAGCCTTTGTAAGAGAGGGTGCTGCTTGTAGGGGAGGCTAATATAAAAATTAATACTAATTAATTAGAAAACTTTAATGACTTTTTTTTCTATGGTTTCTGTAAGGGAAAATCATTCCAACAAATATTTTGGACAGAAAGGAATTGTGCTGCTAGTCCTTCCTGGGAAGAGAAAGATTTTCTGTCAAAGAACTGATGGGAAGTGAAGAGGGAAGGTGCCATGAATACTTTTTGACTTAAACCTCAATGTCTGGAATTTAAAATGAGACCTGTTGGTGCTATGCTAATACTTACTGGGTATAAATCTCCTTCCAGCCTCTGCTGGTAAATGTTGTCCTCAAATCTAGCTATGTAACAAGTTAACAAAAGCTTTTGGTTTCCTGCAGATTTCTCCTTGGTCTGTCTAAAACACGTCTGTGGTTCAACTCTGTGTCCATTGGACAGCCTGCGGGTCTGCATTCCCTCTGGGGCACTTTTGTTATGGTCTTGCCATTTGGTGGTTTCATGGCCGTGGACTCAGAGGGAGCCTGTACTTGCCAGAGGGAACCTTCCTTCGTAAGGATTCGAGCTTATTTACAGGCAAATGTAAAGAGGTCTGGGCTTTTTTCTTCAGTATAGCTTTCATATATCAAGGGTCTGATGACTTTAGGGCAGTTTGTGCTCAGGGACAACCTGGAATAGGGGATGCTACCCATGCTTTCAAGCATTTGGTTCAAAACACATGCAGAATACATTCAGGGACAGGCTTTATGAAACAGCCTTGTATTAGGCAAAATCTGCTCCCATGGTGACATCTGAGTGGCACACACACATCAATGGAGCAACACCAGGCCAGGGAAGAGCGCTTTTGGAAAACTGCCAGAGTGCACAGTTGTGGGATGACATTTCTCAGTCATGCCTCAAATTCTTATATTCTTTTGTCTTGTTAGAAGTGAAAGGATTGTTACTTGGAAATTGTTAGTTACGCTTCCAGTTCCTACGCAATTATTAAAGAGGGCTATCTCAGGTTATTTATGGCGCAGCTACAACCAGAAAAAAATGGCTGTAAAAGTGCCATTGTGGATGTCTGGTTCACGAGCAGCTTTCTTCACTCCATTTACAAATCAGGGGAGTTGTCAGCCTCACAAACTCACCCAGGGAACTGAGATTTAAATGGGGTCATTTCTGTCTCAACAATCGTTAGCAGTATGGAACTTTCTGCAAGATAAAGAGTACTCCATCTAGGCACAGATTTATATCAGTAGGATCAGAGCCTCCAGCACATAAATTCTTTCAAGGCCAGCACTGCCTACATCTAAGTTTTTAAAGTATCTCACTGAAAGGGGCCTTAGAGACATATTATATCAGAATTAAACATTATTTTTAAATCTATGTGTTCCTGAATGCTTTACAAAGTTTTGGCCACCCCAGGCCTTACTGTTGATAAAAACCCCCGGAATTTTTTTTACTGGCTAGTTCATTCTGGGCACCTCTAGATGAGGCAGTGACCTGATGTCCTCTGAGACTGGTAGAAAGACAGAGAAAACACAGGAGACAAAAACTTCGACAAGGAAGTTTAAATTTGAAGGAAAGGATTTTGTGTTATACAAATTTGGTTATTGTGAGTTTGGGACTGAACTGCATCATTATTTTTTATAGAGCTATAAAATGAAAAACTCCTTTTTACAAATCCAGTTCTAGCTGTCCCTTTTGGGTTGTCAAGTCCAAGTGTGCTGTGCATAGGATATAATTAGCCCCATGCACAAGCTAGTGAAATAAATGGACTTCTAATTATGTTCAGGGTGCTTAAGGAAAAGAGTAGCCAATGCAAAAAAAAAAAAAAAAAAGCATTAGAACTGGAAGTCAAATCAAATTGGTTCTTGCAAATTAATTTTTGGCTTGTTTTCTTTTTTTCTCTCTGAATGTTTCTTCTTATTTTTAATTTTGTTCTTTTTCTTGGAGTGAGTTATTCTTCATAGCTTCATGGGAGGCAAACCTGCCCCCAGCACACACTTCCCTGATGATCTGATCTTCTCACCCTGTCCCAGGCAGCTGTCATTTCTTATGTTCCCTCACAAGAAGCATCCTTGCCAGCTCTCCACTGGTCTTTTGCTGTGCACCCCGGGCTCTCTGGTGAGGATGCCCTATGGCCAAGTGGGCTGCAGACTGAGCCCTAGTAGAGGCAGGGATCAGGAGACTTCTGATGTGCCCCATCTTCACCGGGCAGGAATGGCATTTAATTTTCTGTCTTGCTTTTTTCTTGGAAGTGGAAAAACTATTCTGGATCCCACTAACTTCTGCTTCTGGCTCTTTCTCTGCAAGAAAGAACAAGCTCAACCCTGAACTTTAAGGGCCCTTTGCTTAGGAGCTGTCATTTGAAGAGGAACTTGTTTGGCTTTAAATGACATCAGTTCTTAAGTGTATTTAATCTGTAAAAAGTGTAAGTCTCATGCTAACTATACACATCCTGAGGATGTTCATATTGAAAGGTCATCCCCCTTCCATGATATACTGAAAAAGGGAAATTAATCACAAAACACAAGCCTCCCTGAATTGGACAGAGTGTAAGTGTCTCCCTATCTTGGTTCACAGAAACACTTGGCTCTGAGCCCAAGATCCATTTGAATGGGTGGCAACCTTCCCGCTGCCTCCAGTGGCACTGAATATGGCTCTTGGACATTTATGTTGTTCAACAGAGCTAATAGTCCCTGGACAAGCCAGGAGAATGGTCTCCTCCAATCAGAGGTTAAAAGAAATATCTGCATGCTTCACAGAAACCCAGCAACAGTTGTGCAACTGCAAACACATTAAAGCATGAGTCAGCCCAGTGTTTGGAGGGAAAACACTTCCCGTGGTGGACAGATATACTGGGTAGCTGGACCACATGGCCCACTGCCACCCTAAATTGTTGCTGTTTTAGGCCTCTTAAATGTCTCATTTGCAAAACAAAGCTTTCAAACCAAATTTTGTGCCATTAAGTGGGGTGAAACCTCCCTGTAGGTTTGGGTTTTGCCCCGGATCTCAGTATTTCTCCTGTTACACTCTCAGTTTTCCACTTTCCTTTTGTATAACTCTGCCCCCATTTTTCTTAACACTGCTCTTTTTTTGCCTCCTCCTCCCTGCTCTCACCTCCTTAATCCCAATGTTGGCAGTTACTCTCTTGTTACTTTGTCATTGGTTGGTATCCTGCTGTCCAGTTAAGCAAGTTATTTATGGAGCTCTGTTCAAGTATTGCTTTCTTCTCATCTGGTCCGACACTCCATGATTTCTTCAACTCTGTGCCAGTATTGGTGCTCAATTATTTGTGTTATTATTATTAACTGGTCTGGTATGTGTCCATATTTATGGCAGTTCAATCACTACCCTCACCTACTTGGTTTGATAAATTCTTCCTTTGTTTTTCCAAGGAACATCTTTGTTAAATGCTCTTTTCCTCAACACATTTACGGAAAATCCAGCCTGGTGGAAGCTCTGCTGTTAAAGATCTTATTTGGGAAGAGCTGGAAAAATGAAAGTGAGGCAAGCCACTGAAGCAAGATTGCTTCATAGGCAGTATTTTGAATGGTCACCTTCTACTAACAGGTGAAGTCAGCATCCCCTTGCTCACCTTGTCACACAGCTGTAAACCTCATGCAGCTTGTTACAACACCTAGAGCAGTGAGTGTGTGGAAGAAATACCACTTTGGCTCTAAAATTTTACACACTGTTGTTATGAACTGTGAAACTATGGCAGCTTTCCACCCAGAAACACCTGGACTTGCATGTGGATGAAGTAAGCCCTGTATTTTACACCTGTATTTGTCTTATCTACATAACGTTAAGATTTCTGGCAAATGGATCAGTCACTGTACTAATATACAAAAGCATGTTGCTATCCTCACAGTAAGTGTCATAGAAAGTCATGAAATTATCAAGCATATCTCATGATCTATCTGCATGTAGATTTTCAAACCCAGCTTGGCATGTTTTCTTGGAAAATGTGAGTTTTTAGGTGAATGAGCCATTTAGTTGTTAAAATACTGCTTTTTTGCAGAGCATGATTGAATGTGTCTGGGATGCCAATCAGCTTGCTCAGTGAAGAGAAAGAGCAGACAAAAATCTTGGAGTGTTAAAAAGCTCCTTAGCTGCTATCCACCTTCTTGTTTTCCTTGAGCAGCCTGGTGAGGAGCTGGTTTTTCTCTCCTTACAAATACACGTGGGCATGTGTGGTTCAAGGCTTGAGCAAAGCAGTTTCCAGCAGAAGCAAGTCACTTCTTACCTAAAAGCACAACTAAACTTGGTGAAGACAGAAATGAAAAATGAAAAGTTAATATTTTGGCTCCAAGGTCCTCCTGGCAGACTTGAGATTATCTTTGGATGTGTCAAGAAAAGCTTTCAGGACAGGCCCCAGAGCCAAACATTTCTGAAGTGACTAGCAGTTTGGGAAACTCAGCTGTGTCATGCCCAGCTTAAGAAAGGGGAATCTGCAAAATCACCTTATGAGAAATCGGGTCCCTTTCAGGGGTGGAAGGAGATAACTTGGTCCCCCACCTCCAGTAACTCCTTACAGATAAAGCATTGAGTGAATCCTTCTCAAATCTGCCTCAGTTTCTCCCCTGTAAGACACCTCTGCAAGATGATTCTCATTTCAACATGAATGTCGGGACCACATTAGCCTTTGAGATGTTTCTGTATTTCTGTTACTGAGGTCTAATTGCTTTCAGCCAAATCACTCCCAGTGGAAAACTGATCGAAGTTTTGTGACTTATTTCAACTGCACTGAGATTTCTCACAAGTGAGAGCTTAGCTCTCATCTGGCCTCTTCAGAAAGGCTCTGTAAATCACAGACACAGAGACTCAATGTGCTTGAACCTGTGTTCATTGGTCAGACCTTGATGTTGGCTCCATGCAGAAAGAAGAGTTCACCCCTCCCCACAGAGCAAATGAGGAGTTCCCTGCTGAAATCTGTGGGGTAAAAATAGTATAACTGAAAAGAAAGTGTGCCTCAAAAGATCAGCCTTTTAAGGCTGTATTCTGATTTTATATACACTAGCTTGGGTCTGGAGTGTGTCTGAGACAAAGGCTCTGCAGCTGAAAACTTGCACTTAGATGTGAAGACAGATCTTAGTAGTATGAGGGATAAAATTGACAAAGCAAATCAAATATTACCATGCAGTTAGGTATGTAACTCAGCTGTGAATCCTCCATTACAGTAAGGTCTCCAAGGTTGATCTGTCTTTCCTCCAACTCTCTTATAAAGCTGTAGGATGAAAACACACACCTGAAATGCAGAAGTCTAAATCCAAGACAATATTCCTCCTCCAGCTCATCTCTCCCTGTCTCCCCTGACCTGGTGGATATTTAACTGTGTACAGAACCTGACAAAACTTCAGTAGGGCTGCATAGCTCCAGTGGCTTACAGGCTTACCTGGCAAACAAAGAGTGAACTTATAGCCCAGCTTCAGATGAGCTGGGGGGGAGGTTCTTCATATGGTCACACAAGTCACTTAGTGGACCTTTAAAGGCCACGTCCTATATTATATTAATGCCCCTGCACTTTGGTCCATAGGCAGGAGAGAGAAAGGAATGGGAATTGTTTGAGGTTCATGCACATGCAAGTCCAGGTATCTTAGCTCTGCCAGGGCTTGTCAGGTTTACTTATACTTTCTGGCAGAAAATTAGGTACCTGCTGTGTCAGGTGGCAGATGAGATGAAGTTTGGAGCATCACAGCAGAAACTGTGCTGAATTCTGACACCTCATCATCCAGCCCTGGTCCCAAGGCCTTACTGGAATGTAATCCCTTCATTTCCCTGAAATGCTGTTCTGAATTCAGACTTGAAAAGAGACAGAGCTCAGATTCAGATGGTAAAAACCCAGGCAACTCTGCTGCACCACCACTTCTCCAATCACTGTGGTCCAAAGGTGTCCAACAGGCAGATGTGCAAGATGCACACCTCTTCAAACTGATTATGGTCTGCCTAGCTCTGTATGAGTTAATTAGATTTCTTTCACTGAAGAGCACTCTTTCCAGCAGCTCATCAGGGCAGAGATAGCTGCATTTGTCACTTAAGGAGAAAACTTTGATTATTGATCCTTTGCAGATGGATTGGGGCAATAGCAACTCAGCTGTTGCAGCAACATCCAAGCTCCAGACTCCAAGTTGGCTGCTGCCTGCTTCTACTACACTCTGGACACTCAGCCTGTTTGGGCCTTTTTTTACTTCTAGACATTGGCAACAGAGCAATGGAAAACAGAACATGTTCAACATGTAGGAGTGTTTACTCTTGTCATGACACAATTTGGGATTTTCCATTTAAGCTTGAAAAACAAATCCGAAACAGAATTTATTAGGAAAATAGTAGCTATGAGGTAAACTTAAATCAATGAATGCCAAGAGGTCAAACAGACAACACATGATATGTTGGTTGAATATTCTGTGTGTTCCTAGAAGCAAGAGAGAAAGCTGGCTAACAGAGTATTTGCTGGAGCATTACAGTGACTGGGGGATAGGACAAGTCCAGAAAGTTCCTGAAAGCAAAGACTTAATCTGCTTTGCTGTGACAGAGATCTTTACTTCACACACCCAAACCCAAGTGCTCCAGATGCCAAGGCTGGGGAATGGCAAGGGATACTGACACCATCACAGCCAAGTCTCTAGTAGGAGCCAGAGGATGCAGGACAGGCTGGTGCCATGGACATCCCTCCTCCAGCCTGGGTGGAAAATAACTCTGACTTTACCCATGCTGCTCCCAAACTAAGTAGTCATAATTCCTCCCAAAACCAGTCCTGACCGTCCTGCCAAAGGGAGTGATTCGCAGCCACTTCTGGTGAAAGTGCTCTGCTCTCATTAGCAGGGGCAGAAATCTGCTCAGCCAGCAAGAGGGCAAGCAAGGTTAGTGGTGGAAGCTGAACATGAGGAAGAGCAGGAAACCATCCCAGCTTCAAGTAAGCTTCATATGTTTTCCTCAACAATCATGAACCTGCATGATACATCTTACTCATTTCTGCACCATACTTATTTTTACTCTTGCCTCATTTTTAACTCCATGAGTTGTGTTTTTAAGAAGAATTCCACATGACGTGAGATTCATAATGAATATCACAAATTAGCCCATTCCTTTACTTAGGCAGCAACTGGGGACTGGGTCAGTCCTATGCTGTCAGAGCTCCTCCATTCCTGGGTTACTACCTGTCTACCAAAATCTTGCCTTTGTCCATCTTTAGGATGCCTTGGCCTCATCTGAATAGAAATACTGAATGCACAATACATCACAGGTAACAATAGGTTACTCTGGTTTTAAATGTTCCAAAAACTCTGCAAAATTAACATTTCTATATGTTAGGTCCCCTTTCTTCCTGCTCTGCTTGTTGTTTCAGTGTTAATAAGGCCATTTCCAGGTGTGTATTTCCAGAAACTACTCTCCCTGCTTTACATTGCAGTACGTAGTGTTGGCAGATGGTGAATAAAAGGTACTGAGATTATGAGACTGGACTTAGAAGAAAGTCACTCTCTGAGACAAACAGCTAGAACACCCCAAAGAAGTTAAGAGTTAAGTGCTGTGTAGGATTATTTTGCAGAGAAGCAGTACACTCCAAAATGCCCTGTCCTCTCTGTAAATGGGGAAAACACTCAGATGCTATTCACAGACCATGGGTTGAAACCCAGTGATACACAAGACCTCACATACCACAGTGAGGTGTGCTAGTTTTCATGGCTGTGATAACCACACCGTGATGGGCACAGCCCAACAGGTCACTTGTAAGCTTCAAATACTACATAACACTGTGGGGTGCACAGAGGGCCCCTGAAGATGTCATGACACAACTCAACATTTTGCTGGCTACCTCGCATACCTGCTCCAAATTCACGTATTTTATGAATCTTAATTTACAGTGCTGAAAGCCTGGAAGAAAAGTAATGCAACAGAGAAGGACAAAAGTGGAAAAGAGAAGATGTTTTAGATGATGGAAAAAATTTCCAGCTACATCTCTGTGACCTTGGAAGGTAAAGCTACAACTAAACCAGCACATTTCCATGGACAAGGCTGTACACAGGAGAAGACCTGGTGTACAGTCCATGGGCCAAGTCATGACAGCTGACTGTGGGAATGCTCTTGGATAACAGCTAACCCCAACTGCTTTGATCTACCTCACAACCTATCACGGGTAAGAGCAGGCATTAACACAGAGTCAGTGAGGTGAAATAAAGCCAATCCCTGGCTCGCTCTGCGATGACTTGTTTGTGTAGCCATGCCCTAAATCTCAAGTCACAAAGCTCAAGTAACTTTGAAAAATAGGAGTTTAGGTCATGATCAAATTTTTACAAAATTTGTGGCACCTAAAGGTGCCCAGTAAGATTTTGACTTGTTTCCAAATTTCCAACAACAGCCTTTCTGTCAGGCAGTTAATTCACACTGAAGCCTGGTAGGGAACAACAACTGCTCAGAGCAGAGGTCTTGGGGCAAGCTCCAACACAGGCCTTTTGGGATGTAAAGGTACAGCCAGCTTCCTCTGATATCCCAGTGTCTGAAAAATTAACCTTTTACAAGAGGAGAAAAGATGATAAATCCTGGAATCTGTTCATATTTTACACATGTTTATGTCATTATGATTGAGATGTAAGATCTCCATGCTTTGGATGAACATTAAGTTAAGATGCTCTAGTTATCAGTAAATTCACAGATGGCACCAAGCTGGGGGGGGGAGTGTTGATCAGCTGGAGGGTAGGAAGAAGCTGCAGAGGGATGTGGACAGGCTGAGTCGATGGGCCAAGGCCAATGGCATGAAATTCAACAAGACCAAGTGCAGGGTCCTGCACTTGGCCACAATAAGCCCAGGCAGTGCTACAGGCTGGGGGAAGAGTGGCTGGAGAGCAGCCTGGCAGAGAGGGACCTGGGAGTGCTGGTGGACAGCCGGTTGAACATGAGCCAGCAGTGTGCCCAGGTGGCCCAGAAGTCCAATGTCATCCTGGCTTGTATCAGGAATAGTGTGGCCAGCAGGAGCAGGGATGTGATTCTCCCCCTGTACTCAGCACTGGTGAGGCCTCACCTCGAGTCCTGTGTCCAGTTCTGGGCCCCTCACTTCAAGAAGGACATTGAGGTGCTGGAGCGGGTCCAGAGGAGAGCAACAAGGCTGGTGAAGGGACTAGAGGGAAAGTCTTACAGGGATAGGCTGAGGGAGCTGGGGTTGTTTAGCCTGGAGAAGAGGAGACTCAGGAGGGATTTATCACTCTCTTCAACTACCTGAAGGGAGGTTGTAGTCAGGTGGGGGCTGGGCTCTTTTTTCCAGGCAACCAGTGACAGGACAAGAGGGCACAGCCTGAAGCTGCACCAGGGAAGGTTTAGGCTGGATAATCGGAAGCACTTTGTCATGGAGAAGGTGACATTGGAATGGACTGCCCAGGGAAGTGGCAGAGGCACGGTCCCTGGATGTGTTCAAGGAAAGGCTGGATGTGGTACTGAGTGCCATGGTCTAGTGCCATGGTCAGTGTGGTGATGTTGGTCATAGGCTGGACTTGATCATCTTAAAGGTCTTTTCCAGCCTTAGTGATTCTGTGATTCTACCACCTCCCCAAGTTTCAGGACATGCAAGATTGAAATATACACAAACATGTAGCCTTTCCTTGGAGTTAATCTGGGTGGCTTCTCATATTTTGAGTGATCCACACTCTTTCTTAAGTGATCTGTGAAGTGTATAAGCCACAGCCCCCAACTCACAGATCTGGATCCCTCTCCAGCAACTAAACATCTAAGGCAGATTCTTAAGTGACTGATCTTTTCCAGTCTAAATCCTTTATTAGTTCTAGCTCTGAGCCTTCAAATGTTCCTAAAATTGTGATGATTAGACTCAGGAAAAACCTTATTCCTTCCCTGTGAAGAGCTGTGTCTACACCTCTGCAACACCAGCACATCTTTCATACAGACACTAAATGTTTTGGTGGGGCATCTGGTAGTGGTGGAATCTGAAATCCAGAAGTTAGGCTTTTGACAGGAGCATTCAATTGTAAGTACATGGAAGTTAGAGCTTTAAAAAATGTCAATTTTGAACCAGTAGATCCAGCCACTGCTGATAGGGTGCAGCATGGAGCCGTAGGACTGAGATTAAGAGCACTAATAGGACTAATAGGTCCTCTCCAATGCAGTGGAACAGAGCCCAATACCTGCCTTGGGGACCCTGGCTAGAGTTGGCTGGTGTGTCAGGACTCCTAAGACAATCCCACAGCAGATCCCAACAAAGAGACAAATGGAGGTCAAGGCACTTCCCCACCCTGCCATTCTTTGACGCTGACCCCCCGCCCCATTCTCCCACACAAACCCTTGATGTAAATGGGTCAAGACTCACCCACCATATGGGGCAGTACATGCTATTTTTAATTTCTGAAAGTTAAACCAGCTCTGAAGTTGGATTAGTGATGGTAGATCCCCCTAAACTATAGGCACGTAAACTGAGGGTGGACAGCTGCTCCGACGTTCCTGGCTTGGAATCCAACCCTTAAACACTCTAGATGCACGTACATGGCTTCTTGGCTGCCCCATTTATGCCCATCTGTTACAATGGCACACTGCCTGCTTAGAAGTTGGTCGGATCTTTGCCCTTGGGTAATACACTAGGCAATGATGGATATATAAGGACAGCCTACATAGGGTGGCAAGAGATCTCTTCCCCAGGAAGTGCCTTCTCCTGCTCTGCCTGAACGTTGCAGTTTGGTGTGGTGGTACATCCTTGCACTCCAGGCACACCTGTTTCATTTCTGACCTTCGAATAAGTAAGCAAGCTGAGGAGAAGAAGTCTGTGGACTTCATGGAAAGTTCTGGCTGTCAACAATGAGCCAGGTTGTATTACAGAGCATTCCAGAAATACATACTTTCACCAATGGGGACATCAACATGACAGTTACACCCACTGCCACTCTGTATAACAAGCAACAGGACCAGGGGACAAATAAAATTTCAAAGGATTGCGTACATCTGAGCCCAAGATACCATCTGTACATTTGCCTCAAGAAGAGAGACAAGGGACATAACCCTTCCTGGTCTTCAGTAGGGCACACAATGCCCTTTCACATGGGAACACAATGACATGAATAAGTATATCAGGTGAAAAGCAGGAATTTTCCTGTGTACTCTAAGATGTCCAGTTCCCTTTACATAAAGCGGGAGGACCCCCTTGAAGAGAACATCAAGAATTTTATGGGCTTCACTTTCCCCTTGCCCCCAAAATTTTTTTGACAGAAGGACAAGTAAGATTTGGTCTGATGCAGAAGAGGGCAGGCACAAATCTGCCTTTGGGTTTACAGTAACACTTAGAGACCTCAGCTGAGATTGAAGCCCCAGCCACTCATGAGGACAGTTTCTGTCCTTGGAAGCATAAAATATAATCACATACTACAGAAGAAAAGGCAAAATAAAAGTATTATTGCAACTAACTACCAAGAATGAGATAAAATGAATTATCTGTGCTCATGAAGGAAAGTTTTATTTTAGCAAAGCTCCTATCAATCCCTCATTTACACTTTATCTATGAGATAAGTCCTCCTATGGTAGAATTGTCTCAGATACCTTTTTCTTAGTGCAAGTTGGTACCAGTGCTTCTTTTGCTGCCTTTCTCTCTCAACTTTTTCCAACCCTTCACCATTCTGCTTCAGGTTGATTTGCTTAGTCCAGCAAAAGCTTAAGGAAAACAAAATTGTTTTGATGTCACCTTAGAAGCTGTTTTTAGGGTAACCATCCCCCAAGACCCAGGATCTTGACTGAGGAGAACAGGAGCATGCTTAATTCACTGCATGGTGCTGGTGAGGATGCTACAGCCCTCTCACCCTACTCTACTCTCCCAGTAAATCTTCACGTGTTTTTACACTGTCTGCAAAGCAGCTTCCAAGCACAGTGTGAGGGCTGGTGCCCAAAGGAACACAGGGGGTCAGTGCACCAGCACAAGCACACTGGGGCTCCACCATCTCAAAGACAGGCAGTTGGCAGCACTTCAGAGGCCATTCTTGAGTGATGATACACATGTCCCCAAGGCTAGGTCTTGGAAGGGCAACTGAATGTCTAGATTCCACTGAAATCCCTGTCCTCCAGTTTTCCATATAAATTGGGAATAACAGGAAATCTCTAGCTTAGAAGAGTGCCATCAGTACTTCAGTACTGACGTAATTGCAGCTATTTATGCACTTCAGGTGGACAGATCTGATGTGTTACCCATGATGACCCTCTTACTATCCAAACCAGCCTCCAGCTTGTGTACACTTCCCTGCAACACTCTGGCCCATATCCCATCTCTAACAGCTATTTAGAGCATGCTCTGAGACTTTCTGGTGAAACCTTTATCATTCAGTCAGCAGAATGAGATGTTTTAATGAAAGAGAAGGTCCACAGTTTTCTCACCACCACCAGTGAGAAATCCTTGGTGTGACCTCCCATCTCTGGGAATGTGCTGCAGAGTGCTGTCCCATCAACCTCTGAATCTGGCTCAGCCCCAGGACTGGACAATGTGTGCAGCTTCTGACCGTAGGCCATTTCTCTCACTAATTAAGTCTGACAAGCCCAGTTTCTCCTTACACGTTGAGCTCACATGTTCCCATATGAGAAAATTTTATTCCAGCTGCCATTGTATAATCAGAAGTATTATAGGTTTTGTTCTTTCTTGCCAGACAGTGTTTTTGCTCTAATTGGATCCATAAGAATGCCCTTATTCCTGAGATGAGACAGACTTTCGCCAAGACTAATGTCTACAGAGAGGAGATAACATCATTTATACCTTACAAAGTCATGCTTTTAATCCAGCAAAAGGATTTTACCATTGTGTTATTTGTATGAGTGATATGGATGGGGTGGAAGCCACCTAAGTGACCTAATAACTCTTATGTACTTAGTGGCATAAACTCTAGTCTGTAGAAAATCTTCCTTCTGCCTTGCATGTGCTGGCTGCATTTTGTAAAATGCCCATCCTAACAGAAGACTTGTAGACACCAGTGGGTAAGCACCTTGCTGGTGAAACAGCCAGAGAAATGCCTCTTGTTTGCAGTCTGGCAGGATTTAGCTGTAGGTGAGGTGTGTCTGTGTCCAGCATGTTCAAAGTTTAGCTGGATGTTCACAAGGTGCACTTGGCATATATATACATGTATATGTATATGTATGTATATGTATATGTATATGTATATGTATATGTATATGTATATGTATATGTATATGTATATGTATATCTATATCTATATCTATATCTATATCTATATCTATATCTATATCTATATCTATATCTCCATATCCATATCTATATCTATATCTATATCTATATCTATATCTATATCTATATCAATACACACTTGGGTATCTAGCAAATCCTGCCCTGTGCCAGATAGTTCACAAGAGTCCTGTCCCAGCTTATCAGTCTTCCAGTGTCCTTAGGTACAAGAAATATTAACATCAAGGACTCCTCCTTCCATGTGATAGCACCTCTCTGTATGTCTGGACCATGGTAAAACTCTTACTGTGCAGTGAAAAACTAGGTTGCTCACACATCTGAACACCTGAAGGTCCAAGTCCCCATGCAAATCATGTCCCAGGACTTCAACAGCACACATAGAAAGCAGCTGAGCCAGGGCTGGAGGATCTCAGTTTTGCTGTTAGAACCACAGGGAGTTTCCTGTTCATTTGGTGGAGCTAGGTCAAGAGCACAGATACTTCTTTTTCAAAACACCTCCTTCTCATTAAATTATAGTTCTGTTGGCAACCGAGGGCCTTTGACCTCTCAGAGCAGCATGTTCTTTCCAGAAGAAAGTTTATGTGTAGGCTGGCTAGTTCATTACCACACAAAGGATGACTTCTTTGTTAAGAACAGACAGTACTTGAGCATAGTTAAAAATGAAAGCACAAAAGAAACTGGTCTTTTTCAGGCAGGAAACCATGGACGTGGATTTCAGCTCTGAGTGAAGTCACTGAACTGCTGCTTCTTATGGAGGCATCGGACAGGAAAAGCATGACACAAAGCTGCAATGTTATGCTGCCAGGTAATTGCTAGGGTTGGAATCACTCATAGAATCATAGAATGCCAGGTTGGAAAGGACCTCAAGGATCATCTGCTGCAAGCTTTAACCACTCCTGAACCAAAGACCCACAGAATCGAGAGCTAAGGACTGCCAGTGTTGTCTGAACCATTTCTTAAAGATTTGATTGCCAAAGAGATTTAGCAAAGCTTTTTAAGCTAATGTAGGTTTGAGAAACTCTATCCTACAGAATACTTGAAAGCAGCTATGCTTCAGCTTCAGCTTCAGACTGACTGTAGGAATGATGCAGAAGGGAAGGGGGAAAGCACAGGGATATGTCCAGGATGTCTGCCTTACACAATACCTTCCAGAAGAAAGGCCAAGTTTTCTAACTTCTTGGATGTACTCACCCAAAATCTTGCCAAAGCTTTTCATTCTCTGTGCTGTGAACAGGAATAAGGTAATGGTAACGGGAGGGGAAATTCAATTAGGTGGAACAAAAGGGACCTTTTATGGATTTTCCATCATCAATGCTTTACTCTGTTGGGTGTTTTTTGGTTTTGGTTTGGTTTGGTTTGGTTTGTTTGTTGTTGTTTTTTTTATTTGGGGGGGGGGATCATACTGCTTAAAAAAATGAGGCATAACATATAAACCAGTAATAGTCATTAAATAAACATAAATCAGTATTTAGTGAAAAGTTGGTGCAAATGAAATAGCAGCAGAGTATGTCATTGTCCTTTTGCCAAGAAGATTGCTTAAAAGTAATGGGTGAAAAACTGCTCTTATTTAGGCATCATCTAGGCACCAGATGGATGCCAAAGGGCATTTGGAATTTTAAATCACAGCCTATGTTTAATGCACTAAGTTCAATGAATCTCAAGCAAGGGACCATTTCCATTCTTTAGACCCTCCACAGTTAATTCATGCTGACTTCCAGCTTTTCCTGTCCCAATATGATGAGGAATTACAAGGCATAAATTTGGGCTTTGTCTGCTGATATTGAGGGGACTGACTTAATCAGGGCAGTTGCTGCAAATTTAGACCCTGACTAGCCTCTTCATTATATTGTTTTGAATTTTTCCCTGGCACATCTCAAAACCCTTTAATGGTATAAATATTGTCACACTAGTGTTTCTATGCTACTGCATAAATCAGTGATGCATCTACTTCACCAAAATTGTCTCCCCCCGCTCTCAAAAAAAGCCAAGTTCTAAAATGAGGAAAGTGACCATGCAGGATGTCAACCCAGGACACTCTCCTTTCCTCTACCCTGGGTCTTAGGTTCACGGAGAAAAGGGTGATGATCCCATCAAAGACTGCTGGCAGGTGCACCAAGGAACACTCCTGGTCAATAAAATTCCATTGTTTGTACTGTGCACTGCCAGAAGAGCCACAGTCATGGTTTTGTGCAGTTCTGGCTAGCATTGCCACAGACAACTTCTGGGTGTAGGTCAGGAGTCAGCAGTTCCCAGGAGTAGTTTTCTCATGGCCACCACTTGAGAAACTTGGAGACAGTGAGTGGGATCATTTGGTACAGGCAAGTCTCAATGTCTCACAGTTCAAACACATACTTAATCCACCAGTAAGTACATGATGCTTCAGGCCAGCAAGGACCATTTTGAGAAAGAAGAGAATGGCTGGAGTCCTCAGCTCTCAAACCATTTTTGTTATGCCAGCTTAAAAGAGTGTATCCCAAGGCAGGAATCACAGAAACATAGAATCATAAAATGTTAGGGGTTGGAAGGGAAACTGTGGAGATCATCGAGTCCAACCCTCCTGCCAGAGCAAGACCACCTAGGGCAGGTCACACAGAAATGCATCCAAACAGGTCTTCAAATCTCCAGAGAAGGAGACTCCACAACATCCCTGGGCAGGCTCCAGTGCTCCATAACCCTTAGAGTAAAGAAGTTTTTCCTCATGTTGTGCTGGAACTTCCTGTGTTCCAGTTTGCATGCATTGCTCCTTGTCCTATCAGAGGGCACGACTGAAAAGAGACTGGCCCTTCCTTCTTGACACCCACCCTTCAGATATTTATATACTTAAATAAGATCCCTTCTCAGTCTCCTCTTCTCTAGACTAAACAGCCCCAGATCTCTCAGTCTTTCCTCATCAAACAGGTGTTCCAGTCTCTTAATCATCCAAATAGCTCTCTCTTGGACTGTCTCAAGTAAGTCCCTGTCCCTCTTGAACTGGGGAGCCCAGAACTGGACACAATATCCTAGATGTGGTCTCACTTGGTCAGAGTAGAAGGGAGGAGAACCTCCCTCCACCTGCTGGACACACTCCTCTTAAAGCACCCCAGGATACCATTGGCCTTCTTGACCACAAGGGCACATTGCTGCTCCATTGATAACTTGTTGTCCACCAGGACAACATTCATCTAGGGTCCAAATCCTTCTCCACAGAGCTACTTTCTAGCAGGTCAGCTCCCAGTCTGTACTGGTGCCTGGTGTTATTCCTCCCCAGGTGCAGGCCTCTACACTTATTCTTGCTGAACTTCATTAGGTTCCTCTTTTCCCAGCTGTCCAGTCTGTTCAAATCCTGCTGAATGACCACACAGCCTTCCAGTGAATCAGCCAATCAAGAAGACCACATGTGACTCTCTTCAGTTAACAGGGGTCTCACACAAGCTCCCATAAAAGCTGTGTCTTGGATGGAAATGCAAAGGTACCCACCTATCCAGATACAGCAGCATCACCCTCATCCCTGTTCAAAGATGCAGTTCCTTGAAGATGCCCCACAGCTTTCATCTGCTAACTCCAAGACTTGAGTCAAGAAGCTCCACGTTTGCTGAGAGATGGAAAACCTGCACAGAAGCAGTGTTTCTGGGCCTTTGAAAAGGTTTTACATGAAGGCCAAAGACTAGAGTCTGTGGAGGAGGAAGAGCTCTCTATACAGTCACTGCTTTTAGTCATATGATTTAGTTATAGGTAGTCCTGCAAGGAGTAGTGAGTTGGACTGGGTGATGCTTATGGGTCCCTTCCAACTTGAGTTATTTAATGATTCTATGATTTCACTGATTGAGCAGGTTAAATTTCTCTTCCCTGGCTGTGTGACAGAACTCAGAAGGTTGTGATTAACATAGCAGGGTCGAATTCAAGGCCTGAAACCAGTGGTGTCCCCCAGGGGTTAATACTCGGTCCAGTCTTGTTCAACATATTCATCAATGACCTGGACAAAAGGACAGAGTGTATCCTCAGCAAGTTCACTGATGATACCAAACTGGGAGGGGTGGTCGACACTCCAGAGGCTGTGCTGCCACCCAGAGTGACCTGGACAGGTTGGAAAGCTGGGCAGAGAGAACCTAATAAGGTTCAACAAGGGCAAATGTAGGGTCCTGCACCTAGGGAGGAAGAACCCCATGCACCAATACAGGTTCGGGGTAGACCTTCTGAAAAGCAGTTCTGAGGAGAAGTATCTGGGAGACCTGATAGACAGTAAATTATCCATGAGCCAGCAATGTGCCCTTGCTTTGAAGAGGGCCAATGGAATCCTGAGGTGCATAAGGAAGTGTGTGACCAGTATGTCAAGAGAGGTCATTGTCTCCCTCTACTCTGCCCTGGTGAGGCCACATCTGGAATACTGTGTGCAGTTCTGGGCTCCCCAGTTCAAGAGAGACAGATAACCATTAGAGAGAGTCCAGTGGAGGGCAACAATGATGGGAGGATTGGAGCATCTCCCTTATGAGGAAAGGCTGAGAGAGCTGGGACTCTTTAGCCTGGAGAAGAGAAGCTGAGGGGAGACCTTATTAATGCCTACAAGTATCTAAAGGGTGGGTGCAAGGAAGATGGAGCCAGACTCTTTTCAGCAGTTCCCAGTGACAGGACGAGGGGCAAGGGGCACAAACTGGAACATGGGAAGTTCCATTGAAATATGAGGAAAAACTTATTTATGGTGAGGGTGACAGAGCCCTGGGACAGGCTGCCCAGGGAGGTTGTAGAGTCCCCTTCTCTGGAGACATTCAAGACCCTCCTGGATGCAGTCCTGAGCAATGTGCTCTAGGGGATCTTATTCAGTAGGGGGGTTGGACTAGATGATCTCTAGAGGTCCCTTCCAACTCTGACACTTCAGTGATTCTGTGAAATTAATATTACAACAAGAATGACTGTCTTCTTCTAGGGTCCAAATCCTTTAGGCAGAGCAGTTTTTGCAAGCAAAAATAACACATACATTTTATTACAGAAAATCACACCGCACAGACATCAAAGGAAGGGAACCACATATTTTGCCTCTCCTCCAGGAGCCCACAGCAACCCAGGCCTTGGATGGAGAGGATGTGGGCACCCCAGTCACCCATCATCAGGCAGCATTTACTGGTCCTAACCACAGACAGAGACATGTTGGTCACACGTACACAAGAGCTCGGGGAATGGCCTATGGTGAAGTGTACAATTTAAAACCCATCCAGTTACATTCTTGGAAACATCCTCCCTCAAGTCAAACTGAGAAAAATATGTACTCCAAATACCACCAAGAAGCACAAGGAATTGCATCACTCTCCTATGGCTCCAGGGTTGCAGCATGGACAAACGAGGAGGGAGAAGCAGGAAGTGCAGGATGCAAAACTACAGCCCTAATTGTTACCTTGGAGAAGGCTTGAGGGTCCTTGGGTTTGAGATGGAGAGGTTACAGCCCTGGACCAGAACTCTCCCAGGGCACAACCTTGCATCAGTGTGTCCACCAATGTCCAGATGTCCACACAGCAGCACACAAATGGTCTGTTAACACAGACACAGTTGCTCACCCACATACTCACTCACAGATGTTACATGTGTAAATAATCTGTTTTTAAACATCATGATAGGAATGAGCTGTGCATCTTTAAGAAGGTATGGGCTTCTTTTGGAGAACAATTATTTTTTTCCCCATCTTTTCAAAGTCTGAACAAAAGAGTGGTAGGTTTAACTAATGTTCTTTTTTTGCAGGGGTCCTTATTTGCAATTTTGAGAATAGAGATCTTAAAAAAAAAAAATAGTAAAATTCAACCTGTTCTTTAATCTGTCCTTTCTTTGAATCTCTCCTTTCTTTGTAGACATGTCCACTAGTCCTTAACCTGATTTATGTGATTGGTCAATTGTGAGTTAATGAAGGGGATAAAATGTTTTCTGGAATGCTGGGATAATCGACAAATAGCAATGACCAGTAACTGGACCACGGCCAAGACAGGAACTTAATCCCCTGAAGTCCAAGGGTATTGTGAAGTTGCACTGAAGTGGGAACTGAAAGAAACCAGTTACATCATTCCATTTGTTTCCTTAGATTGGGACAAATGCGCTCACTTCAGAAAGCATATTTGAAGACTAATTATAGAGGGAGAAAACAAGTTAAGAAGGAATTCCTCTACTTCTAGGCATATGTGATTTCAAGTGCTGCTTAAGGGTTTTAATCCTCTTCTTTTCTGGCAACTTTTTACTGTTTGATGCATTCACTGGGGGTTGTCTCTTCCCGAGGTCACACACTGTTGCCCCTATCTCTGTTTTCCCTAATCATGCCAAGCAGCTCCCTCACCCTCTGTCAAGCATTTCGCCTGAATTCTCAGTGGCAACACAAGAGCTGAATGGTTCAGCTGCAAAGATTAAAGAGGTGGGTTTAAAATGTATGTATATCCTTCAAGTGTAAAATTTAAATTAGAATACGGAGACTCCCTTGCTTGCTCTGCCTTGGATTTTGTGTAAAGGTCAGAATTCATCACTGCTGGAGTCCCACTGAAGTTAGGCAGCTTTGTCAAGGATGAACTTGGGGCTAGTCATAGATTCATAGTTTCATAGAATAGTTTGTGTTGGAAGGGACCTTAAACATCATGTAGCTCCAGCTCCCCTCCCATGAGCAGGGACAGCTACCACTAGACCAGGTTGCTCAAAGCTCCATCCAGCCTGGTCTTGAAAACTTCCAGCCAAGGCTTCTCAGCCTGGATCTTTCTGGTTTTGAATGCACAAGTCAACATATACGGTGGGAGAGGATGGGGAGAGAGGATATTCAGGTGGTTGGTACAGAGTCATTCAATCTAAAAGCTGAAACTATGCACATGAAGCCCCCTGATCAGTACTCATGAGTTCAGCATCTAGATGGGGACTGAAGTTCAGCACCTGTAAGGTTGCCAAGAAGTGAGTTATCACATCTTTAGTGGAGGAAAGGGTGGGCTGTGGGCAACCCACTAGTGACAGTGAGAGGACAAGGGGCATCTAAAATATCCTCTATGACTGCGGTGGATATCACCAGCACTGAGGAGCTCACCAGGACTACAGGACTCTGCATTGGGCCTCTCGTTTTGAGGAGTTAGACCAGGTCCTCAGTGAGTGACATGATATATATCACTACACAGAGGTTTGTTGTCTCAGTCCTTGTACAAAGGCTATGCAACCCATTTCACAGAAGGGGGTTTTGGGGATACTGCAGGATGATCCCTATGCTCTGATCAACACCCAGATGCGCAGTATATATTTTCTCAAATACACATCATCTTCTCAGATCTTAGATCTTGCTGGAATGAAAAAAAAACACCAACACCTGCAAGCAAACTGAAGTGACAGAAACTCTTCATGGGCTTCCAAGCTAACACCCTCCCATGTGGTTCTGTGCTGCTTAGGCTCACTTTTCATTCAATGAGTGGTTAATTTTTATATCATTTTACAGATATTTTTCAGACAGAAGGCCCTCGAGAGTCAATGTTGCACATGCAGGTGGGTTGTAACTTCACTGGGGAGAGGGCTGAGGTTTATCTGCCTCATTTGCACCTCAGACAGTGGTTCCTGATTTCACTGCTATGCCTAATTCATGTAATTGATGGACAAATAATTGAACAGCTTAAAATGCCTGGGAAGGCCCAAGAGATAGTTCAAATGGAGCCATTGCTTTTCTTAAAGAACAGTTGGGGTCTGTAATGATGTGAGCTTTGAAGGGAGCAAGGGATGGTGTTTGTGGTAATGAGATTTCCAGAGCCAGAGGCCCATGAGGAATCATAAAAAAGAGAGTGAAGTGAGACATGAGGAGTGAGGAGAGTTTAATTAGTGGTAAGAAACATCCTCTCAATACTCTTTAATGGGCCAAAACATTCAAATATATGAGAACTGTGTTAATAGCCCATGGTGAAGCACCAGATGGGGTCTACACCCACATATAGAAGCTCTGAGGCAGTCCTACTGCTCCTTTCCCTGGCTGACTCTGATTCAATCTCCTTGCCACCCCAAGCCACCTGGAGTCTGATGGAGTCAGGTTCCTCTTCCTCCTCTCCCTGGCTCCTCCACACTGAACTCTTTATGCTTTGGGCCTTGCTCTGAGTATCACTTCAGCAATTATGCCTCTTCATTAGCATTTCAGCAAGCTAATTGCTATCCTCCCGTGAGCTGGCTGGATAACTGTATCAGCCAGGCAGCTGCATCTCTCTTATGCTTAGGGATTTGTTGATTAAAATGATTAGCTCATCCAGTTTGACCCTATCAGCTCCAGTTTCCTTTGCTGCTGATGAGAAGCACATGTTGGTGGATCTGGAGCATTTCATCATCAAGACAAGGAGCTGGACAACAGACAGGTGGGCTCTGGCAGTGTGAATTCCTTCTTGCCATGGGTTCAGGACAGATCTGTAGGGAGCAATGGTAATCACCAGCACAGGAAATACTGCTGGTAGCCCAGGATCCCATTTAAGACAAAAATCAGCCATAGGTGGCTTCAAAACAGTAAGTCCTTCTAGAGAAAGCTTGAAAAAAAATGCTGATGGGATAACAAGATATTAAAGACAAGACTAATGGTGTAAATTCCTTGTGAAGAAACACAAATTCTTCTCATTGGCTTTGTGTGTGGTGTAGTAAGAACATCTAATATGTTGCACAAAATCAGGAGAGCTGTGTGTGCTCCGTGTTTCATAAACTTCAGGTGAAGCTTTTGTTACTAGTTATCTTTCCAGCTCTCTGAAGAAAACTAGATCTGATCAGGTTACAGCCCAAGGTGCTAACCCTCATCCCCACACTCTTAGTCAAAGAAAAGCCTTGGACTAGAGGTTCAGGGAGGTTTCATTATTCATTTGGCTTCAATCCTTAAATGCCATATTAAGGGAAAGACTTCTGAGGTCTAATCTGAATCAGAGTTATACCAGGAGGACAGTTGCTCTTAAGGACAATGAAATACAGTTATCCAGAAGCAAACATCTACAACAGCTCAGTTTAAGGCCTGATTCACCTATCACAGGTCTCTTAGAAACCTCCCATTAGAAATCTTCTGATGCAGTTTATTCCAGTGCTTGCCTATCCATGAAGTTACAGAGCTTTCTGGTGTTCAGCAAATCCAATTCATTAATCCACAATTTTTCCATCTATCTTCTCTTCTGTGATTTGGATCTCATGTGTCTGGAGTACATATTACTCAAGTTGTAGTGCCTGAAGCTGAACAAAGCACTCCACATGCCTCAGATATGCCTTTCTCAATTAAAACCATAAACTAGAGCTGCCAAGTGCTGATTTCAGTAACATCTTTATTAATAGTGACTGTTATCAGGAAACTGGGAAGACCAGCAGACAGATACAAGGAGAAAAACAGTGTCAAATTATACATTTATCTGAAAATATGCTCCAAATTAAACCACAAAATATAGCGAGATAACCTCCAGAGTTACAGCTTTGTGGGCAATAAACTTCCCTTTAATTTTTGCCCAGGAAACTGTGTTTCACATTAACTTTCCTGAAGGGATAACAAAAGCAATTTACTCCTCCATGCACAAGAGCCCACACTAGCATGTTTATGCATTGCCACAGCCAAAGCACCTTCCAGACCCTCAAGATTGTTCCCTTCTCTAAGCATTGTGCAAACCAGACTGTTTTTGTTGCCTACTGGGCTATAGCAGCACTGATTATTAAGTTTGTAACAAAATCTCAGGTAACATAAATATTTAGAAACAGCAATCCAGAGGGATTAAACAAACACAGAGCCTAACTCTTACAGGATTTCCCATGTTGTTATTCAACTTGCATGTTTTAGAGATAGGAAAACCAAACTGTGTAGGGCTGTGCTGATTGCTCCCAAAGGCTAAATGCCTGTACATATGGGACTAGATTCACAGGATGGATTTAAGGATCAGTATTAGACCCTGCTCCTAAATCCTAATTAGGCAGTTCCTAAAGATGGTAGTTTACAAACCCTAGCATAGCTCTAATACCAGAGCCTCTTTAAAAACAAAACAGCAAAATGCTGAAGGGGAGAAATTTCATGGAGGATTAACAGCTGGGGTTTTTTTCTTAAATCTAAGCATTGAATCAGGTCACCTGCTCCTCTCCCTCCCCTCAAAAAATACTAGAGTTGGGGTATCTTGTACAGAGCTCTCCTGCCCCAAATATTATCCTACACATCTCTGACATGAGAAACCCCTTTCAATGTCCACCCTCTGTGCTGAAGACCATCTTAAAGCTGGGTCATTAGGTCTTCTGGTGTCATTACAAAGGGTTTTTCATGCAGAGAGGATGGGCTTTGCATGGCGGGGAGTGCCAGGTGAGGCAGAAAAGCTTTTGACTCCAGCATGCTCTTCCCAGTCATGGCCTAAAGAAAACCTAAAACCCACCTCAGAGTGAGGGACACATCTTTATGTGGTGAGCCACTGGGCTCACACACAATGAACCCTATTTCGGATGGAAAAGCTTCAGTTCCAGCTCCAGAAACACGTTAGCATTAGGGGACTGACCAAGTTATAATTGAATCTCTTTGTGTTATTGGTCTCTTGGCCTTCCTAAGCTGAAGCAAGCTACATTTGATTTCTTTGGCATTGTCTAGCATGTGTACTGCCAGCACATTGCCCTTGGTGCCTTGTGTGAGCCAAACTGGCCACTTCTGTGACCTCTTGTTCCTTCTATACATGGAACATATTTCAGTGATTTTACAACTCCTGAAATAAAGTCTCTTTTATATTAATCTGAATGCCCTGTTAACTTGGCTTTGGATCCTCTCCCAGTGTCCAGAATATCTGATGCTTTATATTTTGGATATACCAGACTGCCTATCCTCCAGACTGTGACAGAAGGTGTCTGATTCCTATACATTTAGATGTTAGACTGCCCATCAGCTCACTTGTGTTGTCTCATCAACTAGCAAAAAGTCCCTCTTGTCATGTAAGTGAAGAGGTTTTGAACCAAGAAAGCTCAGTGTGGGTTGTTTAAACTCAGGTCTAAGGGCAATGCCTGAGGCACAGAACTACAGAGCTGAGGATCATCCAGACAGTGCAGGAAACTGGCACAAGAAAAGCCATATTTCCTGGAAGCTGGATTGCCAGAAGAAAACCTTCTTGCAGAAACATTTGGGGAGCAAAGAGTCTCCAGATTAAACATTTTAAAAATACACTTTTGAACTTTCTGTAATGCTCACTCTCTAGATCTTTCTGTTTTTTGCCTTAAATGAAGAATTTATTTTGATTCTAAAGCTTTTCGAAAGTTTTTCTTTATCTCTAGATATCAGAATTGAAATAAAAGGTTCCCATATGCTTCAGATTAAAAATTTCAGTGGAAACAATCTGAAACTGGAGGGGGAGAGTTTGGCTTGCAGAGTTTTACTTGTTCTTCTTATTTATTACAGGAGGGGAAAAATGAAAGCTCTGAAACCTCTCACAGGATGGAGAACAAGTTTCCTTCTCACTTGTGGGGGCCAAGTTCTCCAAGAGCTGGTGAAGGGTTTTTTCCATCAACGGAGGGAGAGGAAATACCCCCCTCTCAAATATAAACTGGTCATGAAGGATATAATGAAAATTGTGTGGTAAATTAAACCAAAGGGATCAGCCCTTTCTCTCATTCTCAACTCAGTTTCTTCCTCTAAATTAATTTGTTTCTTTGTACATCTCCTGCTTTGTATTCAGCATGCAAGCTGTAGCTCCTGTGGTTGTGGAAGATAAGGGTGAAGTTATAGTAAATTACAGCAACTGACCCCAAACTTCTCCTGCTTTTTATCCTCTTAGAGTTGCTTTTCACTTCTCCCCTTCTCCTTGGCCTTGGGCATTTATTCCTTTAACTTCACCCTCAGAAAGGCCTCTCAAATCCTGAAACAGTCTAGTGTATCTCCCTTGTCTGCAGATTTTCCAGTTGAAGAATCCCAGACCATGCCAAACCGGGTATCTTAGAAAAGCTTCCCAGAGAGAAGATTCAAGTGTTTTCCCCACTTTCCTCCTGCTCCTCTTCACACCTTTTTTTTTCTGGTTTGAAGTCTGGGCTGTATCATCTCTGCAGCCAGTAAATTATCCAGAAACTCAGCATAAATACATCCAGCAGTATGTGGGTTCCTATTAGTTTCTTTGACATGCTCTACTGTAGCAGTCAGGAGAAAACAGTGGTTTCAGCAGAAAAAAGCATGATGAGGAGTTCCGAGTGACTTGCTAGTCCTCTTCTCCTGTGACACTGGGAGGATGTCCCTCCCAAGGACATCCAAGCCTTTAGCTTTATTACGGACATGACTGATAAGCTTCCAAAGGGTCATGAAGTCCTGGAAGTGTGAACAAGACTGTCTGACACCCTTGTAAGGTTTTACAAAACCAATGTCAGCCTCTCTTCAGGTGTTACCATGAAAACATCTGATAACTTCTCAATTTCTTGTCCCTCATGAATTTTCTTTTGCACTCAGATTCCTACAATACAGTTTTTTCTTCTTATTGCCTGCCCCAAGCTTTCAGTCAGGAAGAAAGCTGCTAGCCAGGAGCCAAGGAGACCTTGCCAAGAGAGTACACCATTCACCAGCCCAGGAACAGTAGCCAAGGTAAAATGGAGCCCAGGCTGACTGGTCCTACATCTGTCAGGATACTAAACAGGGGAAATTGTTCCAGGTAGCAGATATGACTGTACAACTCCAGGCTGTGCTTCAAAAGTCATGCCATATTGTCAGAGGATGACTCAACACCATGTGAACATGCTGCTTACAGAAATCTCTCCTGGGATTTACATCCATATTCCTAGGCAATGGTTCCCACAGGAGCCCTGTGACCAAATTACAGCAATGAAGATGTTCAATGACCAGGATGGACCAAGTAAGGCTTCAGTGAGATCCCATGAGCAGTAGGAAAACGTTTCTAAAGGTCTGTCTAAAACCCAACTCACCTTTTCAGCTTTACAACTTCTTCTTCACAGAGAGGGAATTTTTCTGGGCACCATAGCAAGGACAATCCCAAAGGGGCAAGAAAGTGTGAAGGGCTAAGAGAAAGGTGAGGGACAGAGAGAGATGGCAACATGGGACTGGTCTGGACCAGAAATACAAGACAATATGGAATGCCAAGGGCTAGATACCTTACCCTAATCTCTCAGGTAAGGATAATACCCAGGTTTTCCAAGCCATCTCCATTCAGAAATTAAAAAAAAAAAAGAGAGATGTAATAAACATACCCTCACACATCACTGATGTTCTGATGCTTCAGATAATAGCCTGGAACCCCAAGTGAGGAAGCAACTGCTAGTTATAAATGTAACATAGAAAACAAATTTGCAAAAAAAAAATCCCCATTCCTCTCTCCTTTTCTCACAAACAATTCCCTAAACTTTGTACATGTGTTTGCTATTCATAAACCTCAATTAAATTTTTTGAGTAATAACTTTCAGACAGTGGGCTGCCTATGAATTTCTGTTTTAGTTGAGTCTATATAATTTCCCAGTAAGAGATGGCCATGCTGCCATTGGCAGTGTCAAAGTGGCCAGCTAAACCTTCCACGGTGCCTGTATACTGCTGGTGTGCTAAAGGCTGAATAAAATTATTCTCTTGTCAGAAATGAGTGGTTAAGGAGATGCAAACATTTTAAGAAATCCCCAGTGGCTGCCCCATGAGTTTTTGAATATGTTATTTAATTATTTGATGGGCTCTGGGTTGCTATGGGAACATGATGAACTTGGAGAGGCACAACAAAACAAGGCCTTTCCACTTGGGACCACGAAGTCTTTGGTCCCAAGCATTTCACAATGTACTGTAATTATTGAAATGCCAGCAGAGCAGTGATATCATGCAAAGACATGACAGATCACACTTTTCTCATATTAGGAGAGAGGGCTGGAACACGTGAATATGTGTACAGGAGTCTGTTTGTAATGAAACTGCCTTTATGGGGCCCTTGTGTGCTTGCAGCCTCATTTCATCGAGTTAAAAGTACTCACTGTTCTTAATGCTTGGTTAATGTGTTTACTTAAATATATTTAATATCCTATGGAGTCCATTTCCACTTATTGCTGGAGTTTTTTTAGAGTGTCACAGTGGCAATGCTGCATAAGATACCCCTGAAAAATGTCAGTTAACAATAGCATATTGAAAGTGCTGAGGAGTGCTTGTTCAGGATGTAACAATCTTCAGTTTTGTGATGAAAGTAAGTGAATGGGAAAAACTGTGGGGACATATTAAAATAGAGCAATCATCCAGGAAAGTAACAAATTAACAAATGTACCCTTTGGGTACATAGTGAAGAATGCCAGTTTCCTTTTTCAGATGTTGCTCATTGTAGAAGCAATAGATGCCCGGTTTGGAAAAAAAAAAGTAATGATAGTACAAGATATTGCTCTCTCTGTTCCCTCTTCACCATCTGACGTCATCACTACTGTATTCCTGGCTGCAAAACAGCTCAGCCTCAAGTTAAAAATTAGACTGCTTTCAGGAAACCCTATGACCTGGTGCTTAGGACACTCAGTATGAAGGAAAGGAAGGTTTAGTGCCCCTTGGTTTCAGTCATAGCCTCTTTCTTCCTGGATGAACTCAGTAGCATGCAAACAGCAGCCACTACCAGGAGCAGAGATGGTGGCTGCCCTGACCACACTCTGGGTTCTCTGGGAGGCTGTGGGTTGGTGTGGCTGGCTGGCTGAGACTGCAGTGAAGCTCTAGGTGGGAGATCGCCACCTGGTTTTACTGTAAGAGGCTCTTCTGATTGTGTCTGAAGACTACAGATAAGCATCTTGAGAAATTTCAGGCCAAGTTGTTGCCAGTCCTACAGCTATTCTCATTTCTAGGTCAGTACACATGAAACTCCCTGCTCAGTGACCTGGGGGAAGAGAGGCAGCGGAAGAGGCTAAAAGCCTTGAAGCAGAGTCTCCGAGTAATTGAGAATCCACCCTTAAATTGCAGGAATGGCGAGGGGGTTTTGCACTCCCCCCTTCTGTGTCTGAGTACCAGCAGTCTCTTTATTCCTGCTAGAAACATCTCTATGCTAGAAAAGCAGGTCCTGGTGGCATGGGACACAATGATCTCTTCAGAAAGGTCCCAGCTGCCTTCCCCTGCTCAGTGTCACTCATACCACCAGGCCCGAGTAGCCACTGCTCATGCATGTAAAATCACTCTTTTTCATTTTCTGTTTCTGTAACATGACCTGTTACTACACTACATCTTCATGAGGCAGAGCTGTCTGGAGAACATCTGTTGCAGTCCCAGCTGTTCGGGTACTTCCTCTGTCTGATGTTTCAGCCCTGATATGTGCAATTCACTGACAGTATTACATCCCCCAGTTCCTCCTACAAATCCTATTTTCTCTATTCTCACAAGAGAAGGAGGGGGAAAACAAAACTCCAGATACTTTGTATGGTTAAATATGGGCTAGATGCTTTATTCTCACCAAATTGCACCAGTAGGGTCATTGTGGACTGACTCATACCAGACAGACAGTAAAAACCATCCCAGTGTTTATTCCCTTTGGAGACTATATAATTAAAGCTGCCCACCTGCTCCTGAATTTTGCTGTCATTTTTTGGTGCTATGGGCAATGTGATACTCAGTTATTATCATAAACTATGTTAAGCTCTACCCACTGGGGGGTTTATGACAACAATCCTTGAGAAAATTGTAATCCTCTGTACTCAAGTATATCTCCTTGTTATAATGCTTATGATTCTTGGCTTGAGATGATGGCAGATGATGGCCATGAAAGTCTTCCAAATACGGGTCCTGGCAACTCACTCTCCCTAGTTTGCTTGCATTAGATACCTTAGAGTAAGCCATTTTCAGCCCATTTCTTCCAGCCTTTCAGCAGAGCCATCATTCCTCTTCCAGGACACATGACCAAGTGATGCAATAGCCTGCCCTGAGGTAATAATTCCACTGGGAATTAAGGTGTCTGTGAGGAGGTGGAGGCTGTCTTGTCAGCTGAGAGGCTCTCATGCTGCATCACCTCAGAGTTCAAAAGAAAGCCTCTTGCCTCCTTTCCCTACCTGGCCCAGGACTGCTCTTTTCATCCTCATGCCATAGGAAGCCTCAGCACATCTAGCTGAAGGTGCTCAGTAAGCATTTGGGGCAATTTCCAGGGTTTGGCTGGAGAATGTGCAAGGACTGGAATGCACAGAGCCCTTCTCCTTGAGTGAGTGCTGCAGCCACTTGATCTTCACATTAAAGGGTGGCAGATCCTCTGGGTTTGTTTTAAAAGGAAACACTGCTTGGATTTTGAGAGAAGGGTTCGACAGAAGAGCACTCCAGGCAGTGGGTCCCTTGCAGACTGGACTTCAGGTGCTTCCAGTGTCCTATATCTCCCCTTGGAAAAATGTGAATTATTGACTAGTCCTCCTTACACACTGCACAGGCATCTCCAGAGGCAACGACCAAAACACGTCTCCAAAGCTCAACATTTAATCTACTACATTTAAAAAAAGAAAATCTAGCTTCTGAGCTCCAAATACTGTGGAATAACCTAGGGACATCAATTTATAATGTTACAAATGCAACCATGGGACAGCTCAAATATTTGGTAGCCTTGGAAACAATAAAATGAGTTTCCAAATCACCCGGTATTGTTGACACATATATTAAAGCAACCATCATAAAATGCTTACTGTAACTCCATGATTGAAAACTACAACACTTTTTGTGTCTGTAAACACCCTTCGTTGTTTTCTGGAAAATTCAAAAGCATTAAGAATATATTTTTTTAATATTTTTTTTTTAAATGGTACAAACACTGAAGGCTTTGGAAATTAAAAATTATTACCCTTTTTAAAAAATTCTGAATAACCAGACCTCTAAAATTTAACACCACATGGTTACTAAAAAAATCCACAGCTGATATAGTTTTCCCTATACTGGTGTCTCCAGCTACAATCTCAACAACAAAAAAATATCTAGATTAACAATCCAAACATGTTTCCTAAACAGTCTGGTCACCCGTAATTGTTGGAAGCAGCCACTTCTCTTCACTGCCAAAATGTCTATCATATCGTTTGTTGCCTGATACTCCTGGAGGGACTTATCAGTGTTTATTAAATAATTTGAATCTGCTTCATAAAGTTTCCATTTAATGCTGGTTGAAATGTGAATTTATTATTATTATTCCTCTCCCCAGCTTTCTGAAGGACAACACATGGCCTTTGAGAAAAACTTTTGAATGCTGGACATGCATGAGCTGAAACCACACACAGTTGACTTTCTGCAGGAGCTGTAGGACAAAATTTGTTGTTGATGTGTCTTGCACAGGTCCTCCAGGATGGGGCAAAGCAAGTTTCCCCTCATATTTCTCTTGCACATACTTACCCAGAAAAAAAAAGTTAATAAAAGAGACATTGCTGCGTGCTGATGACAGCAGTTGTCACAAAGCTGCTCACTTGTTAAGAGAAATTACCTATTCTCTTAAGAAGCCCAGCATAAAACTCCCAGTCACCTCCATGAGGCCAAGTCCAACCCAAACCACTCTGACGGCCTCAGCCAGCAGCTGGGGAAAGAGCTCCACCTTTCAGACCCTGTCTTCAGAGAAACAAGGGTAAGTCAATGGCATAACAGATCATCTCTATCTTCCACCAACCAAGAAATTGAGCCCAGCACTAGAACACAGCTACCCAAGTACAGCCTCCAGTATCTTCCCTCTGCCACCAGCTAAGGCTTGGGAAATAACTGGTCTTGGTCCTGTTTTGCTACCCCTGATGCTCTGAAAGACAGCAGCTGTCTTGTCATTTCCCCATGTCAAAGAAGCACTACTCATATAATGAGAAAGTTGGTGGCTTTGGACAGACATTGGTGCATGGATGCAAGTAAAAATCTCTGCTCTCTCTGCTTTAAAAAAAAAAACCTTTTTGTTTTCTCTGTATTTCAATGTCTATTCTATACAGCAAGGGTAATTATTGCCATAATTCATAGAGATGTTGTGAGAATCATAGAATCCCAGAATGGTTTGGGTTGGAAGGCACCCTAAAGATCATCTAGTTCCAGCCCCTTTGCATGGGCAGGGACAACTTCCATTAGACCAGGTTGCTTAAAGCCCCATCTAACCTGGCCTTGAACACTTCCAGGAAGGGGGCAGCCACAGCTTCCCTGGGCAACCTGTGCCAGTGTCTCACCACCCTCACAGGAAACAATTTATTCCTAATATATAATCTAAATCTACCCTCTTTCAGCTTAAAACCTTTATCCCTCATCCCATCACTTCATGCCCTTGTAAAAAGTCCCTCCCCAACTTCCCTGTAGCCCCTTCAGGCACTGGAAGGTGCTCTAAGGTCTCCCCAGAGCCTTCTCTTCTCCAGGCTGAACAACCCCAGCTCTCTCAGCCTGTCGTCACAGAGGTGCCTCAGCCCTCTGATCACCTTCTTGGTCTCCTCTGGACTCACTCCAATAGCCCCATGTGCTTCTTGTGTTGGGGACCCCAGAACTGGACACAGTACTGCAGGTGGGGTCTCACAAGAGCAAAGGGGAGAATCACCTCCCTTGACATAAGTTGTCAAAGGTGTCTGGGATGCAAACACTCTGGAAATGGACAGAAGCACTCAGTTATTTACCTACACAATGTATATCATCTTTTGTACTGAAATTATTTGACAAGTAAGTTGTTTTTAAGTGTCATTTTTACCTTGTTTTGCCTGTGTGATTTTTTACCATTTGGTTTGTAGGTGCCTGTTCTGGCAAAGATGGCAGCTCAGGTTAAATGCTGCAGGGACTTGTGCTTTAAAGCTGACCGCAGAGTTGTGTTTGCACAGAGGCCCCAGAAGAACTGTCAAGGAACCAAAAACGAAATGCAAACACAGTTGGGCTGACTTTATGGCCCCTTACAAATCTTCTCTGGCATTTGGGAGTATTAGGACTTAACACACCAAAATGAGAGAACAGTGTTTTATCACTTTTCTCTGATATGGGGTTGAACTTGTCCTTACAGGCAGCCACTATTTGCACACACATTTGGAAGTGAGTTTCAGATAAATATCAACATGCATCTCTTCTGATGTCAAGAAGGAGAGCTCTTTGCTCTTATTGAACCATGAGAGAGGGCAGCTTGTGGGCTCGGGCCAGCAAATGGTGATGAAAACTGGGGCTTGTAGCAGCAGGCAATCTCCCACTGCATGCCTCTTCCCTCTGATTCCCTTGCTTTGTTTCCTATTCCTATGTGCACGGAGAATTCAGGAGAACATCAGCCTCCCAGGCTCAGAGGAATGCTGCACAGACACAGCAGCGCAAGGAAAGTCACTGTTATTTGCTGAGGTGTCTATTGGATTTGGGTAAATTCAATGTATATGGACATTTCACCCATTCGTGGCACATTTTAATAATTTTCCAATGTTGTATTTCAGTGCCAAAGTCAGATTCATCCTTTTGTTTCACAGTACCTGGATGACAAGTTGAACTTATCTTGCTGGCTTCAGTGGAACAGTAAACACCGCTGCGGATCTTTCCATCCACAAACCAAACCACCTTTGGGAAGTGCCAGTTTGTCTTCCCTATTTAAGGAAGCTCACGATTGCTCTGTCCCTAACTTTCCTACCTCACTTAAGAAGGATGAATCCAGGCTTTAAAACACATCCATATTTCTCTTCAAAATCCAGGCAAGGCAAGAGCATGCTGTGACAAAGGTGTTCTCCAGCGATGTGCTCAAGAGAAATTGTCTGTTACAGCAGGAATTGAGTGCTCTGGGAAGTGCACCCCACTGTAGCCTCTGGTGCTTCTGGTCTCCAATCCATGTGGACCAGCCAAAGGAATGGCTTGACTTTACCCTGGAAACGTCCTGAGATATGTCACCTCTCTTCCCCTTTTTTAATTGTTCCTCCTTATCATTCATGACTCGTCTTTTCACATTGACCTCCTGCCTTAGGTAGCATTAGTGAAAGCAGCAATATTTTCAATTTTCTGTATTAATAACATTAATACTCAAATAACTCAGCAACATTTTCCTTAAACTCTTACCCAGGTCCTCAGCAAGATTTTGGATGCCAGCTCCCATGGGTGTCAGGATCTGGGCCTCCATCCTTATCTCTCTGATTAAATCATTACCTTTAAAATCCTCCACCATTTTCAACCCATAATAAAGCACAGGAAAACGTGGCTGTAAGCTTCATGAATATTTATTTTTTCAACAGTGAAGGAGCAAGTTTACCTAACAGCTTTGCTAACTGATTGTCTGCAGAACAAGGAAGTTATGGCCATGTTAACGCAAGCAGTAGTAGTTTATTGTTTTAGTAGACACTTCTTTTTCCTTCCTTTTGAATAAACACACCGCAGGGTCTGGGAGGACGTGTGCCAAGAGCATTACTGAGGGCAGCAACAGCCGAACAAAGCGCAGCAAAAGCACAATCCTAATCATAACAGAGCAAGCAAGTATTGTTACAAATGTTCCCTTTAGTATGGAAATGAGCCAGGGGTAATAAAAACACCATAAAAATGTCAAAATGACTGATCACCGCGAAGCACCGACCTTTTTATAACCAAAACTTGCAGTGAACTTAAAAAAAAAAATCCCTGTGTTAAGAGAACTGCCATTTTTACTTAACTTTATTGTCTGGCTTATCCTCACTTCGTTGCACAGTGAAATGGTTGCAGAAGAGAACAACTTCAGAAGGGTATCAGTAAAGATCTGATTGATATTAAATGGCACTAGAACATGATGGTGGACTCTGGATGGAAACAAACTGTTAACCAGGGCATTAACATTATCACTGCTACTGCCTCTTCATGAGAATATGGGGCATATTTAGGTACTAATTGTTTGAACAGCGGCAATAAAACATAATGCTTAATGACATACAAATAAAGAGCTGTGTAACTCATGTAATTCCATCAGAAAATGCTCAGGAACAGCAGCTTGACTCTATAATTACTCAGATCAAAGAACAAAAAGGCATTGTGAAGTCTGGTCTATAGTGTTATTTATTACTCCTCTCACTAAAGCATAGATCAACTCTGATAGAGTGAAAATGGGAAAAAAAAAGAATACTAATTGCTTTGGTGATGTCCCCATATATTGTGGGACATGTTAAATCCTAATTACAACAGACTGGCAGAAAAGAAAAGAGAAAAGGAAAAAAACCGAAAGTGTAAAAACTAAAATAAGGACAAATAAAGGGCATAGCTCCACGCAATTTATCTGAGACCTGAAGCTGATAAACACACAAAGGTGTCTGGACTACACACAAAATACAAAATGGGTCATGATCTTCCCTTTGGACTCCACTTTATACACAGGCAACATACATGTGCCAATGTAACACCAATTTTTTAAATACGGTTATATCAGCCATGACTTCCTATTATCAAGTACACTAAAGCACTGTGTCCAGGGCTGAAGCACCTCTATGAAGACAGGCTGAGAGAGTTGGGTTTGTTCAGCCTGGACAAGAGAAGGCTCCAGGGAGACCTTAGAGCACTTTCCAGTGCCTGAAGGGGCTACAGGAAAGCTGGGGAGGGACTTTTTATAAGGGCATGGAGTGATAGGACAAGGGGTAATGGCTTTAAACTGGGAGAGGGGAGATTTAGAGTAGGCATAAGATGAAATTCTTCACTATGAGAATGGTGAGACACTGGCACAGGTTGCCCAGAGAGGTTGTGGAAGCCCCATCCCTGGAAGTGTTCAAGACCAGGTTGGATGGGGCTTGGAGCAACCTGATTTAGTAGGAGGTGTCCTTGCTCTTGCGGGGGGGTTGGAACTAGATGACCTTTAAGGTCCCTTCCCACCCAAATCATTGTAGGATTCTACGATACGATGGTTTCTCACCGATGCAGTAAATGTCCACGCACAGCGCCAGTTTATCTAAACACCATTACTGTAGTAATAAGCTGGAAAGTGCTGAGATCACATCCTCAGGATCTGGAGGCCAGCAGAGCTGGGGGTGCAGCCTGAGCCAGGGTCCCATGAGCCAAATGTTTCTGTAAGGTCTCTGGTGCATGTGTGCAGCTGCAGCGCTCGCTGAAGCCAGGCAGCCGGATGCAGGGACCTTCTCTTGCATCTCCTTTTCTCTGCAGCTCAACTACACTTCTTTAGCACCAAAAGGGACCACCCCACCTGGACTGGGTGGTATCTGTTTATCCTTACAACATGCCCAATATCTTGCATCCAATTGAAACACCGAGTCCCCAGATCACCCAGCCTTGTTTGGAAGTTTTTAAGAGACGCAGTGTCTACTCCATTCTTCAATAGCTCCTTCCAAAATGTGTGCATTTCCCATTTAAATGTGCCTGGCTTCATATTCTGGCCATTAACTCCTGTCACATCTTTCTCTGCCAAAGGGCCAGCCAGAACAAAGGTGTAAAAATCTTGCAATGATTCCATGCATCTGATTGATTTCCCAGTGGATGTTGCAGGGATTTTTTCCCACTGGCATCTGCAAGAACTGGAACAGGCCCTGTAAGTGGAGTAATCATCGACTTTGCATAATTTGGAGTCCTGGGCACTCTCAACATACCCCATACAGGCAGAGGTGGTGCTCAGATAGAAAAGCCATGATAAATTCCCCATTAACCTTTGACCACCTCACAATTTTGGCTCGCTGCTACATCTCCCCTGGGGTTTTATTCCAATATTTCAAACCTCTAAATTAGTTTCAGACAGCCACAGAAATGGAGTCGACAGAGAAATATTTCCTCTTTTCCACCCCAAGTGTGCAATTTCTGCTGAGGGCTCTTTGGGTTCAAGGTCCAGGTCAGGTCAAGATGATGTTTGGGTGAGGGACAGCTTTTCTGAACTTTAAGTGTCACATTTTGGACGTTTGCTGCCTCTGGAGTGAGCAGTGAGACATTTACACATTTACCTCCAAGGGGTGGAGGTGCTGGGCTTGACCTTGAAACCCCCACTCCACTCCAGGCATTGGAGTTTGGCCATCAGCTTCAGGGACCTCAAAATTTCATCTTACTAATTGCAGTTTGGCTTCTGGTGCAACTGTGGCATTTGCTCTAGAGGTGAAGAGAGCAAAAATAGTCCCTATTCACTAAAAGCATGAAACCTTTTTCCAAACTATTTGAAAAATAATGCTAGATTCACAGCACCTACACAACATGCCAAACCCAGCTGTGGTGCAATGGTAATTTTAACCATATTTGCCAACTGACTGAAAATCACATGACTCTTTTTGTTTTAAACGTCTGATAAAAAGTTTAAAGGGGCTGATTGTACAAGGATTTTCCATACAAGGCTTAAAAAAGCCACACAAACTGGCATGTAAGGCCATGTTTGACCTGCAATGCAAATAAAATAAACAAAGATGGTGAGTTTTAAGCCTAAAATTCCTTTGATCTTTGAAGCCCCACAGCTTTAGAAGTACAACTGCCTCCTGTACCACAGCCTGGCATGTCCATCTATATGCCTATAGGTATATGTATACTTATGCATAACATAAAAAACTTCTGTCTTCAAAATAGGGTTAGTAGCTAATTGCAAGACTATGGTTTTCATCTTTAAACTTCCTCTATTTGTGAGTGATGATGAGTCAAAATCTTGTCCCGCTGAAAAAAAACAAAACAGACTCAAACAAGAGCAGGACCTGGCTGAATTTATTTAGACTAAGGAAGACTTGGCAATACATGGAAGGCACAATCAAGCCCCAAAAAATAAATGGCATGCAGTAGGGCAGAGTGACTCTTAAGAGCCCTTACAGGTACCCTGTGGAGGCAAAGTAATTCCTCAAAAATGCAAAACCCACTGAGGCACAGCAAGGCCCAGACAATATATACAGCCCTGCTTAAATAGGGCATAAGATGGTATTTTCCTAGGGGTAAATTTCACACCAAATTGGACACCCAACAGGTGCTCAAGAGGGAGTTGACACCCAAGGCAGGATGAGCATTCCAAGCTTTCTGCAAATCAAGAAGTTTGTAGCATTTCACATGGCTCATCCAAAACCAGAGTTGTCTTCTCAGGGCCATGGCTGAGGGCTGTAGCTGTACTTGGCCATTGCATCATCCACGGTGGGTGGTTGACTGCAGCTTTTGCCTTTGGAAAGGTCTCAATCAGCACCTCTAGAGATTTGTCTCTAAAGGTGAGAGCTTTAAAGGGCAGGAGGAAGCCACCTCTCACCGTCTCTCACACACCCCTTCTGTGTATCTGGTAACGTGTAAAGTTCTTGACTGTGTGATACAACACTACGGAGCAGATTCATAAAGGGTAAAAGGCACTGGTGGAGAGCATTACAATCAGCATGGAAGGTTGGGCTGTATGGGAAATGCAGGATTGCTTCTTTTAACCCACCAGCCCTCACTCTGAGAGTCAGCAATACAGCTGCCACTTGAAAAAGTGCCATAGGACAGTCTCTGAGGGCCAGCTTAGAGCTGAACCATACAAACCCAGTGTTCACCTTTGAAGCTGGTTCCAGTACCCCTATCACGGGGTGTTAGAAGTGTCCTCTCGCTGTAGCACCTGCACAGGTAGCACAGAAGGGCTGTAGGCTCACAAGTGCACCCTGCTCTCTGCCATGCCCCTGATGCTGCTGAAATGTGCTGCAGCTTCGTATGTACTATGGTGCAATAAGTACCTTCTCACAGACATGAGATGTAGCCCTTCATACCTCTCCTGGAAACACCCACTTACTGCCTTCTTAAAATACAGGTGATGCACGCAGTGTATAAAGGCTTTTTAGGTTTGTTGTTGTTGCTGTTTTTAATGAAATCACTCAATAAACTGCAGCCATTAAGAACTCCTGCTAAAATCATGCCTTATATCCAAACAGAGCCCTCAGTGCTCATATTTAAGGCTCACTGAAGCTGAGAGGGTGCATACAAAGACACCCATGATCTGAATTTAGCTTTTATGGACTTCATAAATTTGTGTTAACTGTAACTGTAACTGAACCCTCCTGCTGAAAAAAGAAATAATGATTAGCAATGGGTTGTTTTATTATAACCTCTACAGGAAGTCCATCATAAGGGATGGTATTCCTGTAAAGGTTGTAACATGGATTTCCTACTACAGCATTTGGGAAAGCAGCAGAGCATGCTATGTGGTCATGTGTTGCAGCAGTGCCAGGTAGGTCTCCCTTTTCTACCTCCTCCTGCTCTTCCCCTTCTCCAGAGTTATTAGATGGCTCCAGCCAGCACCAGTACAGTGGGCAGAGATGGAGTCACTGATCCAGGCTAAAAATAAGGAACTTTTTGGAGCAGCATGTGTTGGTGAAGGAACACAGGAGCTTATGTGCTTTGCTGAATCGGGGCCCCACCTCCCAGCACTACGGCTGAGCAAACAGGGAGCTGTTTGGTTTGCTGGTGATTCAAACAAGGCAGCAGAAAAACCACTGCGGGTCAACCCACAGCAAATACCTTCAGAAACGTTCAGAGAAAAGCAAAGCCTAAAGCACTGTTTTGTTTCGGGTTAAATGAAGCATTTCACTTTTAAACGGAGCAGCTGGTTTGCTGAAGGTCTCTTGCACAGCGGGCTTGTGAAGGAAGTAATTCCAAACTTAAAAATTGGCATGTTTCAAATGTTCAGGGCTTTTTTACCAGGAAACTTGAAGTGAAACCCAAGTGAACAGCAAACGGTTGCAGCATTGCTGAATCTGCTTTCTCTAAAGAAAACTTTGGCTGCTAAAGGGTTGGGTGCCTCTCCTTGGCATGCAGCAGTAGGAAGGTGTGAGCCCTTCTGGAGGGGAGCAGCTCCCACGTGCTGTTTCTGCACCCAGCCCACCCTCCACTGGCTCCTTCTGCAGCTGTGTTTACAAATGAAGTGTTTCACCTACATTTCATATTTTCCTCTCCCAAGCACCCCAAGGCCAAAGTTCATTTCACAGGCTCACAAACTATGTTTTGATTTACGAAACTGTCTTTTAAAAAGAAAACCCATTGCAGGTTTGGGCTTAAAATAAAATATAAATAATGCAACCCCACAAAAAAAAAAAAAAAAGAAAAAAAAGAAAAAAGGAAAAAGTGTAGTGAAACAGATTTCCCCGTGAGCAGAGAACTTTGCCAGTGAAGATGACAAGGAATCCATAAGATGTGATCTGGGCACTGCAGACCCTCACAGTCAGAACATAGACAGTGGAAAAGGCAGGTTTCTGATGGAAAGGATGGCACCAGTAGTACCTGAGATGATGTGAGCAGATTACATGTGGCTAGTGTGAACAGACATAGAGATAGATGACCTCCAGGTCAGAAGAAGTACAGTTGGTCACATGCTACACATTCTGAGCATGGCATCTATAGAACCTGAAAAAAAAAAATTCTTTATTTTCTTTGATCAAAAATACATATAGAAATGCCTGTTTTCAAGGAAAATATCATACATTTTTTTTCTTGTTTAACAAAATAAATTAAATATACATGACTTCTGTTTAAACTCTATATAGAATTACAAAGGTTTTATATTTGCAATTGACTTCATTTCCAGTCCATATTGGTATTTAATATGGTCCTTATTTATGCTCTCTTCTTACTGTTGTTTGAACTGCAAAGTTGTATAATTTCCAAAATGTTATCTGAGGGGAGGGGATAACCACACACAACCAAGGTGAATATTTCTCAAATGCATTTTTTTCTACAAGATAATTATTTCATTCTCTTTGCTTCTTACTTTTTTTTTTCTAATGTTTTCATGTATTTTGCATTGATGTAGAAAATCCAGTAGCTTGTCACTGTAAGCGATCAGAGAAGGCCAGCATATTTCGCTTCTTCGCCACCAGCAGTTCAATTATTATTATTATTAATTATTATTATTTCTTAAATATAAATATAAAGGTGTTCTGTACAATGTTCCTCTTTCCTTCTTTCCTTTTTCCTGGCAGTGGCACTGAGTCCTAGGAGCAGGGAACAGAGCAGTTGTGGTTGGATCTGCAGAACTACATGGGAGATGCCTTCAACTTGCCGAAATGGAACAAACCAGCACAGTTAGCATTTCAGACCAAACAAGTGTGATTGAGAAGCATTCAGCATTTCACATTGTGAAGAGAATATAATTTTTCCAGACTCTTGTGTTATTTTTTTTTCCCTGGAAGAGGTGAGTTGGTCATGTCTCCTGGTGCTGTGGCACTAAACCTCAGGTACTTTAGAGCTTGAGTCACTCAGAGGGAACAGGCTCTCCTGAATGCTCCCCAGTGGGACAGGCTTGGAGGCCTCCCACTGAAACAAGTGACGTGCACCAGGCACAGGAACAGTGATGCCCATCTGGAAAAGCACCACGGTTGCCTCTTGCTCCTTCTGTTCCTTAGCAACACAAGGAAGGAGGTGGTGATTCATGTCCCTGTGTCCTGTCTCACCTGTTGCCACTTCAATTAAAAAATCTGGGAAGGCTCCACTGTTGGGGATGGCTGCCTCTCTGCTGAGATTTGGAGTTCCTTCATTATTCCTTGGCTACATCCTGATTGCAATAATAAAAAACCAAAAAAATCTCTTTTATCTCTCTGTCTTTCTCTATTATATATATATTTATATAGATAGATATAGATATATACACATATATATATACACACATACACACACGCATATACAATTATATATATATGTATATATATATTTAAAATTATATATATATAATCTTTTCTGTCTGCTTTGCCTGTTGCTGGCAGTGTGAGCTGACTTGGAGCAGTCTCTTCTGAGGTACCAGGAGGAAAAGCCCAAACGAGCTACTGTCCACAGTCACCCTCTTAGCACTGGTACTGGATGTGCTGGTGCTGGTGGACTTTGCCTTCCACGTGCGAGTGGGTGTGGGTGTGGATGTCCGTGTAAATCTTTGGGTACATTTTGGATGCCATGGCCGGGGCGAGTGCAGGCCCCTGGGACAGTAAATGCTGCTGCTGGGCGACATATTCCTCATAGTTTATGGAGGAGATGCAGTCTTTGTCAGGGACCTGGGAGACACAGATCCTGTCCCGGGGCTGTGGCCGGTGCACGGGGGCAGCAGCTGGTGGGGAACAGGGTTTCTTCTTGGTCTGGCAAAGCCACAAGAGGATTGTCCCAAAGATGAAGACAGCTCCAGCAGGGATGCCGATGATCACGGGCCAGGGAAGGCTGCTGGCTGAGGAAGGGGGCACAGGTGCACTGGGAGGCTTGGGATCTGGATATCATGGCAAAGAGAGAGACAGAAAGAGTTAATTAAATGCAGGCAAAGTGAATTCAAAACAGATGTCACACTTGGGCTGGCTTTTGCACAGGCTGTCTGGCAACCCTGCCAGGCCATGTAACAAGGGAGAAATCAAGCCAGCACATGATGTTTGGTAACTGCTTTGCTTTTCAGGACTTCTGGAAGGACAAGCAACTCATTTTCTATGGTTTAGGGGTTGGGAGGTGAGTCTTTGGGGTATTTTTAAACTTTTTTATCCAAGCTTTAATGGATGTACTAGAGCCAGCCCAAAAGAGTTTCCTAACACATTCACCCTGTCATGGAGTGGGCTTCACTGCCCAGATTAGAGGACACAACATGGGACATGTCAGTAATACCTCCATGTCTGCAGCCCAGGAGGCACAGTCAGATTGCTCAGAGCAACAGCACATTGCCCCCTTGAATCTGCCATGTGTAGCTGTGTCTGTGTGGGCTTTAGACACTTTTTAGTATCCCCATCCAGTGATACTGGAGCTACTCAGCAATGATCCGCCGTGGCACGCAGCACAAATGTGGTGTTTTGGAGGTGTTGGCTTGAGTTTCTTGTGTGACTGGGAGGAAGGCTGAAGGATGTGAAAACTGTAGGTGAGCTGGTGTCCCCTCCTTGGTGCCCAAGCCATCAAGAATTGAAAGTTCACGCAGCATTGAAGTGTGTGTCCAACTTTGTGTGCCAAACGGGCTCTACCTCCACCAGTCTTTTTAGAGCTGCTGTTGGCTTTTCAAGGGCAGCAAATTCAGGTACTGGAGGAGGTAAGATGCTTCAGACAGCATCTTTCACACCTACCTCCCCCTTTCCTCTCCCTGCTGTTGGCAGTCTGTACATCCTTGGGTAGCCACTGCACTTTCTCAGCCTAATCTCTTGATTTACAGACCTAAAAGGAGTCCTGGGGTAAGCTCCTAGCTATCAAAATCCCCATCTAGATAGCTACCAGCTGGGATTTCCAAAGCCCTGTAAAATACCCAGGGACAGAATTCAGCTTGCAGGGAGACTCTCGAGAAACTTTGAAAACCACAGGCTGTCCAGATCACCCAATATATTATATTCAAACATGTATCACTTAACTGTCAAGCCAAAATTCTTTAAGACACTAATGTCTTTTTGTCTCCTTGATAAATAATCCTACAGCTACTTTGAAATATTAAATATACACCATGTGGTCACTTTGAAGTCAGAAGGACCTATATCATTACCTCAATAGACAAAACTTTGATTCACCAACATGGGAAATTACAGAATAAATTAGGCTGGAAAGGGAATCTGATGGTCGTATGGTCCAGTCCCTGTTCAAAGCAAGACAGGATCAGACCTCTGACCTATCAGCTGACCACGAAAGCAAGTCTTAATGTTGGTTGGCAAAAATCCTTTGCTGAGCTGAAACGAAAGTGTTTTGCTATTCATCCATGGTGTTCTTCAGAGCTGTCTATGTCAAATCTGGTAGATTTACAAGCCAAATGGTGTTTTTCTAACTCATGGCCTTGCAACCACATCTTGTCCTCTGAGGGCAAGCTGAGTTCTCCTTCTCCATCATTGCCAATAACAACAGGCCTGCAGGCTCTGGTTCTGGTATAAGACTTCATTACAGTCCCATTTAAATCAATGGAAAGTCTCCCACAGATTTCAGTGGGAGCTACATCAGACTCTCATAGTTTAGAAACTCCCAGAGGATTTGAGTTCTATCCCACCCATGCAGCCTTTTCTTTGGGATTGACAGGCTTTCTAGTTGGAGTTTAGTCCTAAATCTAAGTGATGGAGAAGAAGACACCAAGAGCATTCTCTTACTTGGCAACCTGCTGTCAGTATCTAAATTCAAGCTAGTGACTCTCTATGGTTGCTGAGACGTGGAGCTTTGGCAATCAGTGAGCAGAAGTAGCCATGCTGCCTTGGTGACTGGAGTCATGAGCATTTTACCCACTACCTGCACAGAAAACCAGTCCTAACAGCCTGGGAGAGTTAATGATCTCTGTCTCTCACTGGTGTCTTGACTGGAGACACCCCGTTAGACCTGACAGCTAAAATGTTCTGATATTGGCTCAAGTTCCTGCACTCTCTTTGCTTGGGGGGGCAGAGGGAAGAAAAAGCAGTAAGATCAATTTTTGTCATAAAACTGGTGGATCTGAAGCTAGATTTACATGGCAAGATGAGGTAGAAAGAAATTCCCTTTTCAACAAAAAGCATTTATAAGGGCAGAACTGCACAGTTGCCAGGAAGCAAAGTCATCAATGACAAAGCGATGATGGTGTGCCTCAAACACACTTGATACAGCCTCAGTTGGACATGGTCACCAGCTCTAGGGCCTGGAGAGAGGAGGCAGATGTGAGTTTGCTAAAAGGGTCCCCAGGAGAATACTGGGTAAGAATTTAACTAATCAAGCCTTCTCTCTTTCACACTTGTTCTTTTAATTTCCTTGTGACTGGGAGTTTTTATTCTTCTCTCATTTTATGGTCCTCTATAGTTTTTTCCTTTTACCATTAAAAGCAATATAAATAAGAGCAAGAGAAAGGAGAAATGTAAGGGACCAGGGTTTCAAACTGTGCTGCTATTCAGTTCCCCTCTCATGTTCTGCACCCTATTACTGAAGTTATGTGGTGCCTGCAGCTGTAGTATCCTTTCCCAGCTCCTCTTCCATACAGGAGCAGATCATTTGCTTTTATTTGCTTGCTGGAATCATTATTCCCCATGAAGGGAAAAAAGGAAACATATATCATATAATCATATCATATCATATCATGGTTTGGGTAGAAAGGGACCTTAGACATCATCGATTTCCAGCCCCCCTGTATGGGCAGGGACACCTCCCACTAGACTAGGTTAGTCCAAGCCCCTTCCAACCTGTCCTTGAACACCTCCAGGGATGGGGCATCCACAACTTTCCTGGGCAACCTGTGCCAGTGTCTCACCACCCTCACGCTAAAGAATTTCTTCCTCATCAAGAGGATTTCAGCAGGGGCTGATTTAAATCAGGGTTGATTTAGTCCCTCACTCATTCTTATTAGAACTGGGTTAGCTTAAATCAGCCCAGCATCACAGAGGACCATGAAGCTCAATGGGCATCAGCAGTTCTGCTAATAAATACCATGATGCTACTGGTTCAGATGGGGGCAAAAAAAAGACATAACTCACCTGGCAGGACGGTGAGAAAAGCGCTGCGAAAGCTGTAGCCCATGGTGTTTGCTCCTAAGCAAATGTACATCCCTGCGTCCTCTTCCTTGGCTCGAGTAATCATCAGTTTGTTCAGGTAGGAACCATCGGGACGAGACCAGACCTCCCCCGTGGGCAGTACAACAAACTTCTGTCCCCCAACGTCAATGGTTGAGTTGTACTTGCTCTCCGTGCCATACTCCACCCTTTTAAGCCACTGGATGACGGGTTTGACATCGCTGCGGACTTTGCACTGGAAGGACGTGGTCCCACCGTAGTCTACTGTCGTGTTGACGGGGTGTGTCCCTGTCAGGATGGGCTTGGACCTCGTCCTCTCTGCACAAAAACAGAGGGAGGTCCATGGAAAAAAAGGTGTTTGCCAATCTCATTAACTTATGGTTGCAGAAACATAGAAAAAAGGCATAGGAGGGATGCAAAATACTTTGTCTAGTCTACTTCCCTGCCCCATGGTAGGCTGAGATTTCTACAAACCTCTACTGATACAAATTTGCCCAGCCTCTGCCAAAGCCTCTAATGGTAGATGCTCTCCAGCTTCTCCAGACAATTCCTCCACTGTCTGAGGCTTAGCAAGTCTTTTTTCATGCTTAGCCTGAATCTTCCTGTTTCTATCAAGGAAGTTACTTACTCTGTCTGCATCAGACCTGGAGAAAAGTTTGCTTCCCTTTTAGCCCTTATATTTTGGAAGATCTTCGTCAGCCGTCTCTTTTGTATACTGAAGAACCCTCCTAACTGATAGGCAAACAGGGTCCTAAGAATCTCCTACAGAAGGTGCTTCTGTCTTTGTTGTGTTTCTTCTCTCTCAGGTCACTCATGAAGCATTTACATTTGGGTACCCACTTTGCAGTGGTATTACTTGGCACCACACAAGTCAGACCTGGCCTTTCTGCTCCTTGGCAAGTGTCATGAGTCCAGTCTGGACTGCTGAATTTCCCCATTCCCTTGCTGTACACTGCAGCTATGAGATGACAAGGAGGGCCATCCTTCCTTGTACTCCCACTTATCCCCATGTCTCAGGGACCATATCCCAGAATAACAGGGTCTTAATGATGTACCTTGACCTACCAGCTCAGAGGCTGCAGTGATCTTTCTTGAGTCATGACCAGAGGAAGGTAAATGGCCTGATACAATCCAAAAAGGCCCAAACTCATTTGAGAATTAAATCTGGGCATTAGTACAGGTCTGAACACAAATGAAGTGGATCGTTTAATTATTTAGTTATTTGATATTGACCCTGATGATGTTATATCAAGGCTTACAAATATCCAAAGGGAGCGTGTAAAGAAGATGAAGCCAGGCTTTTTTCAGTGGTGCCCAGTAACAGGACCATAGGCAATGGGTACAAACTGAAACACAGGAGGGTCCTTCTAAACATCAGGAAACACTTTTTTACTGTGAAGGTGACTGAGCACTGGTACAGGCTGCCCAGGGAGGTTCTGGAATCTCCATCCCTGGTGATATTCAAAAGCCATCTGGATACGGTCCTGGGCAACCAGATCTAGATGACCCTGCTTGAACAGGGTGGGATTGGACCAGATGACTTCCAGAGATCTCTTCCAACTTCAACCATTCTGTGATTATGTGACACTTTGTCTCTTACTACCGTGTCCGATAGGGTGCAATTTACAGATGAATATGAAAGAACCTTACATATTCTCAGACACAAACTCAAGTTTTTACCAGTTCATCTACAAGTACGTATCAATTGACAATCCATACCAGAACCACTGTGGCTACTCTCAGTTTGGGGACAGTGAGGTGTGGGTAAGACATGTTCTTTGTCCTTCTGGTATTCCCAAATGTTCCCTAAGGACAGACAAAATTGGCTGGGAAAAGGCCCCTTTCATATCCTAATGACAGCCTGTGGATATTGTCTTATCTTTTGTCTCAAGTTCCTGAGACATCTGTCATCTGTTTCTGGGCCTGGTGGTTGCCCATGGGGACCAAACTCTGCTGGAAGCCATCCCATGCCATGTCACCCACTGCTGGGGGAACTGAGACAACAGACCCTACTGGTGAGGAAGATCTTCACTTCATCCTCACCTCCCCGGTTTTGTTATTTCTTTCTTCAGTCCAATCATCCCCACACTCACTGTGGAGCAAATTTTTGTGGAGGAAGAGCTCAGAAGGCTTTTGCTTTTCGAGCCAGTTACAAAATCTTTCCTTTCTCACAATTTTTTTTTGCCTCAAGTCTCAGTTGATGAAAGAAACAAGGTGGTAGGAAAGAAAATCAAACTCAAGAGGTTCACAAGACCATCCGTTCCAGTATGATCGTAAGCCTTATGTTGTGTCAACACCACATAAGGTCAAAGGAAAAATATAACCCTCATTCTGAGGAATGTTTGGATTTTCTTTTAGTGTGAGCATCAGAGAACTCAGTCATGGTTTCCAGACAAGGAGGTGTTGCAAACCTCTATCCTAGGCATGAAGATAAATTAAGGTATCACAGTGGGTGGTAACTGCTGGCAATCATCAACTGCATTTGATGGCAAACACTGTGAAATGGAGCAAGTAACAAAACAGCTCCCACCAGCAATGGCTTTGGGGTGAGAGGGAGGAACAATGGACCCTCTTTCAAAAACTCAGGATACCTTCAATAATGAGGGCTCTAAAGATGTGCCTGGGAAACAAAACTCACAGAGTGGTCTCTATAGGGTCTGCCTTGGGACAATGGGCAGGAATCACAGCTGGGAAGAGTGAGACTCAGATAAGCAGGACTTTGGAGTGGAGGCTCAGGGGGGGGAAAAAAAAGAAGGAAATTGAATAAAACCTGAAATGCTCCACAAAATTATGTTAAAAATAGAAAGATGTCTGAAAACTGCTTAATGCCCTTATCTCCTCCAGTCTGGTTCCAGCTTTGGTTACTGTTTTCACTCCTAGCCAGAAAAAGCTAATGAAAACAAAGGTTACATACGTCTTTAAGTTGATAAAAACCAAGATAAACAGGGACACAGAAGGGGTTTGTTCCTGGTGCTGTCTGGTTTTGATGAAGTGAAAATGCCACAGCTGCCATTAGGATGGGGCTTGATTCATTTCCCTGTCTCTGCTCCTGGTTTTAGTGTAAACACATGTTTTTACTGTCTCCACACAGCTGCATCTTTATCAATCCCAGATGTCCAGCAGGTTTGTGCCTTTGGAGCCCAAAAGAGCTCCCCACATGTGATTTTAATTCCTGCTATTCTAGAGACAGGACTTATCAGAGAACAGATCTTTACCTTTAAGAACAATCTTTCACACTGGGATAAATTTTCTCATGCTAAAATGTATGCACAGACAGACAAACAACATGCTTTCCATGTAGCTGGGAACAACCCTCCATGCCCCTGCTCCTCATTAATGAAGGCTATTCAATCTTCCCACCACTCAGCTCATCTCCTCCACTTTCTTGAGTTGGCTGCTCTGTAATCATTTCCATGCCAACTTCTGATGATGTCATAGACAAAGCACAATGATTTAAGAATAAGAGCTATTCTCTAGTAGACTTAGGTAGGATTTGAGTATAATTATGTCCAGTAATAATAGGGGAAACAGGAGATTAGAGACCAAGAATCAGAATAGCTAGATAGTAAGAAGAGCAATTTATTCTACCCCACCACAATGCAAGGTAATCCCCAACAGCTCATCTTCTAAGGGCTGAATCTTTAAAGCTATGTAGGCATCTAAAGATACAAACAGGACCCTAGTGGGATAGATTTTTATTTAATATCTCATTTGTACCCACCTGAATCTTCAGATGTCCAAATGTTTTTTAAAATCTGGCCCTAAAGCCTTGTCTGAATAATCACTCTAGTCAAAAGATTTCTGATGATTCCTTTGAGAGACTTCTCTAATGAAGTGGGCCTCCTATTACAGCTATCTTGACTGATTTTTTTATTTATTGGTTTTACTCTATTACCACTCTGATAGAGTAATCTGGGCCATCCTAAATATTTCCACCCCTCCTTTATGGTACATGAAAGGGCTTTCTCAGTTTGTTCTCAGTTTGTCCTTGAACTGAACTGGGCAATGGTGAACTTTCATCACACAGGTGCCCTTAGAGATGACTGTTTCCCAAGCATCTCTCCTCATTTTGGTTCGGAAGGGACCTTAAAGATCATCTAGTTTCAAACCCATCTGCCACGGGCAGGGACATCTCCCACTAGACCAGGTTGCTCAAAACTCCATCCAACCCAGCCTTGAACACTTCTGTGGATGCCCCCTCCCTGGAATTGTTCAAGGCCAGGTTGGATGGGGCTCCAAGCAACCTGATCTAGTGGAAGGTGTCCCTGCCCGTGGAAGATGAGTTGGAACCAGATGATCTTAAGGTCTCTTCCAACCCAAGCCATTCTATGATTCTATGTTTTCAGCTACTAAATTGTATTATTGCCTGTCTTACCCAGCCATTCAGTTTATTGCAGAGTTTCCACAACGTTTTCTCAGTCTCTGATGTTTTTAATGCTTGCCCACTTCTGTCTCCAGCTATCAGCTCTGCACACTTGCCACCACATTCTCATTACTCAGCCAGCTCCTTCTCAAATCTCCCTCCCTGCCTTTCCACCCCAGAAGCTGTACTTACGGATGACTTCAACTTTGTACGTTGCATTGATTTCTCCAACTTTGTTAAACACTCGGCAAGTGTATTTCCCACTATCCTCTGGCTTCAGGTTCTTCAGGTTCAGGGTCCACTTCTTCTTCTTGTTCTCCCCAATCTCTTGGGGTGTGAGGGGCTTATTGTCCTTCAGCCACGTGATGTCAGGCCGTGGGTTCCCGCTGGCCACGCACTTGAGGCGGATGGAGCTGCCGACGGGACGGGCGATCACTCTCCGTCTCATCTTGGCAGGCTGCGTGAACCGGGGTCGGGCTGCAAAGGTGGGAAAAAATGACTGTGGTGAGCAAAGGAAGAGACTGCTGGCAACTGTTATGGCCAGATTTGTTTGAGAGGCACCCAGCAGCCTCATCCATAACCAGTGTATCACTGTCTCACAGAATCACAGGATGGTGGGTGTTTGAAGGGAGCTCTGGAGATCATTTAGTCCCACCCCCCTGCTAGAGCAGGATGCCCTAGAGCAGATTACACAGGGACACCTCCAGGCAGGTTTGGAATGTCAGCAGGGATGGAGACTCCACAATCTCCCCAGGCAGCTTGCTCCAGTGTGCTGTCACCCTCAGAGTAAAGAAGTATGTATCAGCTCAAACTGCTTGCCTTAGAAAGGAGGCACTACCCAGCCTGGTGCATCTGAATGTCTACTGGCCTGCTATGGCCACTGCATTAGCCATCAGCAATGCACAATGCTGGAATTTCGGTGTCCATAAGGAAACTGCATCAGACCACCTCACAAAATGATACCAAAATCACCCTATTGTAGCTGAAGGTAAAATGCCGCCCCATAATCACATTACAGTTGTTACCATACTCCATGCCACAGATGCAAGCCCTTAGCCAAGACCTATGGGAAAACCTCAGGTTCCTGCCAGCCTGATCATTTTCTCAATCTTTTGCTGGTCACTTGAAGCTTTATGTTCTGAAGATGCTTTGCTCCTTAGTTCTCACTGCCTTTAATGGGACTTTTGCCAGACTTTTGCACATTGATCTGAACTGAGATGAAGCATTCATGTTGAAAGGCCCAAAGAAGCAAACAAACAAATGGAAAGACTCAAGGGAAAAAACCTTGAGTTTGTTATTGGAAGATACCCCATACCAGTCCATCCCAACTACAGGAGAAGCTGAAGCAACAGCTGCTGGCAGACAGAATCATGGGTTAAGACAGACACCTTGTCCTAGCACGAAAATCACCAACATTTCTAATGGTAGTGACAAGAACAATAGAAACATGCAAGGTCCCCACCTGGCAAAATCTGAAACTTACACCCTCGCCTGCACCTAACTTCAATTCAGATTATGCAAGAATTCCAAAGGGAAAAGAGGTGGCACCTTTACACCCTAATAGCTTTACTGACATGGCATAGAATCTTTGGGTAAAGTCATGAGTTGGTCTAACTAATCGATAGAAAGCAAAAGATCTTTGCAAAAGCTTTTAAGACAGCTGAAACAATGGAACATGATCTGTTGCAAGATTAAAGCTTGTCTAATAGTATCCCCTAATGACGAATTCAAAAGAAATTACAAATTTCTCAGTTACTTTAATGCAATGGCTGTCCAGGGGCACGTCTAACTGCAGTCTCCTGCTGAGATCAACACGACTTCTGACTTCCACTTGGCACTCTCCTCCTAGAGCCACAATACTCCTGCCAAATTCACCAGTCTTCTTTTATAATTTTGGCAAAGCCAGTTTTTTCTCTGAGTCCATTCAGCATCTCCAGAACAGGTTTCTCTCCCAGCTTTCAAACCCTGTTTCTTGCTTACCATAATCTTACTCTTTGGCCATAAAGGACAGTTATCCTGCATTTTCACACTCCCTGGTAAATTCTCCCTGATCCTTTTCTTGGGAAATAAGAGAAATAGGTAATGAGTGGCCTCCTCTGTGGCACACTGTGTTGAATTATGCCCATCAGCCACTGGCTTTTGCCGCCGACAACTGGAGAGTCACAGCCTCAGTAGCACGTAACACACCAAAGCAAGCTGAGAAAGTTGTGCTTCGGGTATCAGGAAGTGTGCTACAGGGTGGCACAGGGGACTCCCTACGTCCTGGCTCTAAGAAGGTCACCCTAACACAGAGCCAGCTCTGTTGCCCAGGGCTGAGGGCCAGAAACTCTGGGATGCACATTATAGCAGAGCTTTGCTGGATGGAGGAGGCTGGTCTGCAGATTCCTCTCTCCAAGCACTGAGGAACTGCAGCTATTGCCTTCTGAGGTCTGTGAACATATCCCTCAGTCCTCACCCCCCTGCAGCCTTTCCCAACATCCCTCCCTCTCAGAAGAAGGCACCCTTTGGCATATCCCCCCTCTTCAGAGTCCTTTTCCGTAGGAAAAACCATCTGCCTCCACAGCCTTCCCTTGCCCCCTTAGCTGTCATTTTGGGTCCCAGCCATTCCATGTTATTTCAAACTCTTGCTCAGAAATGCTTTACTCTCTGTACGGAGGCTTTCATGTGTAATCTAATGAACCAGAGCAACTCTGGCACTGAACGTCCTTGCCATGACAGCTGAGCAGCAAGTGTGACATACTAACCCACTGCACAGGTTGTGGTGCCTAAACTGCTGGGTATTCCCTTGGGGGTCTGCTGCAAGAGGAGGCCCCCTCCCAGCAAAATAAATCACCCTCCCCAGAGAGATAATTAACCCCACCAGAACTGCAGGTTGTGAGCAATGACATCCTGAAGTTGAAGTCTGAGCCAAGGAAGATGTGCTGATAAGGGCTGTCATTGTGGAAACTGAGTGAATGTCCACAAGGTGCATGGAGAGGTTAAGAACCAGCCGTGAATTGGGTCTAAATGGTTATCCTCTAACATGCAAGTAATCTACTCCAAAACCAGGAACTGCAGGTCCAGGTAGGGGTAGATCCTTGCCAGATGGGATTCCTGGGTTGGGACTAACATATCAAAGAGCAGGTTGGAGACAGGACAGTCACACCACCCATGCAGAGTGAAGACTCATGACTGACTCTAAACTTTCACCTTCCCTTACCTTTTCCCTGCTTCCACAGCAATATTTCAGAATGACTCGGTGGAGTCCCTGCTCAGTAAGGGCACTGCAAGACAGAAACTCTCTTTCCTCCTAAAAAAGCAGGCCTGTAACATTTCTGGTTTTCCTCCCACTGCAACTCCCATGAATCTCTCTGGAGTTTTGCATTCCCTCCCCGTACACTGTTGCCCAGATACATACCAAACTACAGGTAAAGCTAAACTTCTTTGGCTCTTTCTGTCTTTCTTTCTTCTTCTGCTTAAAGAAGGTTAAGTGATTATGTGGTCTCAAAAGCTACTCCAGGCTGTATGCAATATGCTGAAACCAGACCCCTTTTACACAGTCCTGAATGTTTCCTTGACAAAAGCCTGAATTGGAAAAGTTTAGAAAAGCCAGTTAACAAAAAAGGAGAAAGAGAGACCCACACATAAGAGAGAAAAAGAGACCCAGCAAGCACAAAGGAGAAAGAGGGAGAAGCAGCAGTGTGGGAGAGAGGCAGAAAAAGTCTCTTTTGAGTTGGTGCTAGTAAATGTCTGTCCCCAAATCTGTACCATTTACAGGTTTTGCTTGTTAGAGTGCCAACAAAGGCTATTACAAAGTGCCTCTGTGTTATTTATATTTCATATCCTTGTTCTCCTCCACATCACTTGGCATTTGCTTCATAAACATGAACAGCACATTTGTGCAGTGTAAATTGTGCCACATACAAGAGCAAGGGAAGACACAAGTGGATGGGTAAAAAGAGACACTGTTTTGTACAGCTTTCTTGCTGAAATGTTGTTTACCGTGAAGATTTATTCAAGCTAATGAAAATTAAATTAAACAGAAGGCTGTTGGCACAAAGACCTGGGAAGGAATTCAGCAGTCTCCTCTCCCTGTGGGACACCTCAAGGTACACGAATTAGTCACAGAGGTTCCTGTCAGACGTGGCTCATGCAAAGTGAGGTGGTTAGCTAAAGCATCATCTGCTGCAATCTGCCACAATTACCTCCACACGGTGATGGGAAGTACCACTTCAATCTTTCAGGGTATTTATACAAAAAAAGTGTCATGATATATCTAAGTATTGAAATACTCTCAAGTCTTTTAGATAAGAGCTCAGCCAGTTGTGGGAAGAAGTGTATGGGGGTATCTTATTTTTCCCCACATCAGGTCCCTGCTCTTGATGGGGGCGGGACCTCTCCCCAGCAATACCACTCCATGATGGTAGCTGGAAAAGGGAGTGGAGGGTTTTTACCACGCTTCTCCTCTTCCACTTCTCTAGGGCCCAGGACTCTGCAAACACAAACTTCTCCTTCAGAGACCCACAGACACACACTGACCCTCCCTGCACACTAGCTCACACCAGCACTTTGGTGGTGAACCCTGATGGATGGAAAGTGCTCGGGTGTGTGTGTGTCCTACCCCAGCCATCTCCCTCTTTGGGGGGAGACAATAGGAGGGAGGGAAAGGGGAAAAAGCAGAGGTGCAGGAATAGTCTGCAGCACGAAGAAGGACTGGGCCAGGGCAGCAGAGAGTAAGGCACAATCTGATATAAGACTGTCAATATCTAGTAATTTTAGTAGTGCTTACATCTTTCTTTCATAAGATTATTGTTGTATTGATCCATCATCCACCAACTCTACCATGAGCACATTTTCCACGGCATTCAATGTCTGCTTCTATCTCCACCAGGGTAATTAAGACTGGAGAGATGGCAGCTTTTCTTGCTAGCTGCTGAATTCCTCTTGAAAGACTTCTGACTTGGAGCTTATCTAGCTCTAAAATGCTGTAGTCATTTTGCATAGAATCACAGAGCTATAGAGTAGTTTGGATTGGAAGGGCCCTTTAAAAGACATCTAGTCCAATCCCTTTGCAGTGAACAAGGACAGCTTCAACTAGAGGAGGTTGCTTCCTCAGCCAGAGCAAGTTCAGTCTCAGATGTATGTGTAATTCAAAGCTATTATGGCACTGCCTCCTCCAGGTGTGGCCTGGACTACACCACAGCACACCACATCTCTTGTTTGCCAGCTCCAGAAGAAAACTGGCCTCAGCTCAAGTGGTGGGGGCTCATAAGGTGAAAGCTTGACAGGCTCCACCCCTACCATTGCTATGAGGTTACTCCCTGGCCATGAATGTGGTACAAAGTCACCTCTGTATTATAAAATTAAAAGGAGGGGTGTACTGCAAGCACAAAATGGAAATGCTGTGCTTCATCCCTTGAGATCATAAATTCTCATTGCACTCCTGTCAGTAATGGCCAAAAGCTGTTTGGCATCAGCCTGACAACTTATTGTACTTCAAGGAGTGCTTGAACCAAACTTTGGACCAGCAAGTCTTGCAATGATTCAGAACCTGTTCCAATTGAGATTTTAGCAGTTCCCAAAGCTCTGCAACAGCATCAAAATCCTGTGCTTGAACAGTCCAGGGCTTAGAGAAGTTCATGCAGGTGTCTGAAAGAGAGGGTAATGTTAAAAACCACTCAGCTTTGGCCTAATGCTAATTCTCCTGAAGTGAAGTCAGACCTCCTGTTTGCCCTCAGTGGGAGCAGTGTTATGTTGGCACTGAAGGCTTTTGGAAATACTGCTGTAAAAGTCAATATGCCTTTTATAGAGAGTCTATGAAAGCTGTAATAGCTGCACATGCAAAAGAAAGTCACTGCCCAGAAAAACAAATGCAAGGGAGAACCATGCTGGGGTACATGGCAGGGGGCCCTAGAGCAGACCATGGGCCACATTTTGCATCAGGACCCTTGGATGGGCTCCATCCACACCAACACGTTCAGCTGATGCTCTGTTTATTATTTGATCACCTGTAGGGAGAACTCACTCCAGTTATTCTGCCTTTCCTTTCCTTCTGCAACCAAGAAACATGACACACGAACAGCGCTAAACCAAGAACCAAGGAAAATGAAAAACAAACCCTGGGCCTTACCCCATTGCTTCCCAGAATGATCTTCATATTCTCCATTGGAACCTTCAGGTACCTGGCTATCCCTTCCTGAGCTGGCATCATCTGCAAGGGAAAGGAAAGGGAAGATGTTAAGGTCTCCAACAGTATGATGACAAGAGTTTGCATTTCCTCCTGGAGGTACAATGCAGCTGAAACACACTCAACATACATTTGGCATCCACATCCTGGCACTTACAGCCTGGCCAGTTTAATGACCAATTTAGTTTGGTGCTTTATGAGCTTTTCAGCAGGCTACCAAAGCAATGGGAGATTAATCAATGTTTCCATTAATAGCTGACAAAAGCCTCTTTGTTTATGTTTACAGGTTGCTTGTCCCTAGGAGGAGCTGATCTGTTGTACCTTTTATGCAAATAATGGCATAAATCAAAATTACAGCTAATTAAACCAAGGAGGTGGGGCAAGACTTATGTGATCAGTCACACAAAGCACAAGCAGTGGAATTAGAGCAAATAATTCAGCTTTCAGCTTCCATACAAAATCAGGAAAGCAAGCAGGTCTGGGGTCAAATGAGTCCTTAATGGGTACTGAATGCAAAGCTATGGTTGGAGAAAGCAATATTTATTGAACAACTGTTTTGTGGTTGGTTGGTTTGTTTGTTTTTAAATTAAGACCACCCATGCCACTTTGTCCCTTATCACTCTAGATGTCTATACTACTACCACAGAGCAGCAACAAGGTCTCAACTTTGTTCCCAGTGGTGCTGGAAGAAATAGATATCACCACAAGGTAAAACCTCCACCTCTCCAGCAGATCAAATTGCCACCGCGATATGGCCACCTACAAGGCCTCCATGAGGATGCCAAGGAGTGCTCTGAACCTCCTTCTGCAACTCAGGTGGTGTTGGTGGCCTCACAGCTCCACAGTGCCTGGATAAGAAGCTTTTGCCTCCTCCATTAACAGCCTGACCTTCACTGCACAAGCGCTCCGCTCAGAACATCCTCTTATAGCAATGGATCAGACCAGGAGGGAGGTCCACCTGAGGGACTTTGGGTAGCTACAGATGATGGCACAATAAAGTGTGGCTCTTCTAAGGCTACTTCTGTGCTCTACAGTTGGAGCAGCTGTAGTTCTGGATCAAGAGCTGCTCAACTCCTAACTGAAGTGCACTTCAGGTGTGTGAAGTTTGATTTTCACAGATAGGTCAAGTGAAGGCTGGGAGAAAGCTAACATCAATAAGGAAGTGCTCTGAAAGGGTATAAGAAAAAAATCCAAAAAATCAAGGGAAGCAGAAACACCTCAGCTAAGGAATGAATCCCTACAAATGCCCGACTCCTAAAACCCATCAGTAACAAGTCTCATGAGCAAAAGAGAGGAAATTTCTTGCTGCAGTCTCTGTGGCAGAGAGGATAAACGTCTATCAGTTTACACATGAGCATGTTCTCCCCAAAAGGTACAAATAGTAGCTTTTCACTGTCGTTTTAGAAGTTGGGTTGTGCCTAAACAGTGCTTGGTCTGTGAACTCATGTGCGGTCTTTGTGCGAGAAGAACGTGTGTTTAACCCCATCCTCACCTCAGTTTCTGCTATTTTGGAAAATCATCCTTTCTCTCCAGCATGGGGCATTTCATGCTGACACATGCTCTAATCTCGTTTGCCACTGTTCCTTAAGCAGAGAGGCTGCAATGCCATATGGGTTTGTCCCCCCGCACCCCGGGCAGATTTTTTCCTTCTCCTTGTGGCTACCTCAGCACAGTTTTCCCAGCGGTATGTGCAGCTGTCACCTCGAGGGGAAAAGAAAACTTTCAGGGCAGCAGCACGCTTACTTCTGCAGCTAACTCCAGCTGACTTCCCCTCCCCACCTCCCTCTCACCCTCTATCCGTAGCTGGGAACCCGGAGGCTTTCCCGGCGGCTCCAGCCAGCTCCCAGCCCAAGCTGTTGGGAAGCAGCATGAAATGCATCACGCTCAGGCAACATCAACTCTTGCCAGGAGTGCAGAGGCACTGTCCAGGCTCTGTGAGGCTGGCCCATAGTCTGTGTTACAGACAAGATGAGGAACCCATGTGCTGCGTTTTACAAATATATTTTTACAGCTTTGGCAAACCAAATGCAGGGAATACAAATATCCCCATTACAGATGATGGCTTGCATATGACAGATTGCCTCCTTTCAGTCAAAATGCTGAATTGATTATCTTCTGGCACTTCCCACATAAATTTCAGTAGTGCTACGAATGAAATCTTGGATGCTCCCTGACAGAGAACGTAGTAAATCCCTTCACACAATTAGAAAAATGCATTCAGTGACAAAGAAAAAAAAAAAACCACAACTGTGGTCAGAGATGCAGGATTCTTGTCCATTGCTAACTGTTGAATATCTTGAAAGTGGTTAAAACATTTAAGTGGTGATGTTCTGTCAATTACAACTTAATCCTACTCAGCTTGATGTACAAAGAGCTGTATATCCTCCCTTGCCTCCTGCCTCATGTTACAGTATGTCAGCCCATGTGTGTTCCTCCTGCCTACACACAAGGACTGACTGGCCTTCTCAACACCTCCTGACATGCTTTTGATGTAAGTGAAATTGCTCTGAACCTGTTTGATCCTTTGAAGATGCTTCTTCAGTTGTTATCCTGCAAAATCTCAAACCTGCAGAGTAAGCTACCAAACCCAGAAAAAATCATTTGGGGAGGAAGAGATCAAGATAACTTAATGTCACTGTACTGAGCCTATGAAAGGTAAATTGGTGGAGGAGCAAGACTGAAATTAATAACTGCATTAATTTAGACATGCTGGTTTAGATCCACCAGAACTAGTTTCACTTTTGTCAGGAATGTGGTAACGTTAACAACAACACATATGCAAAAGTCTGGGTGGTGGTGGGGAAATGTCATAAACATGGAAACTCATTTAGAGCAAAGCTACTCCTTCCCATGCCTCTAGCTGGATGCTGCAGTCTCCAAGCCAGCTGCAACATGCAGTCGATTGGGCTCATATCCTTCAGCATGACTGTGTCTGAGTGAACTTAAACTAGGAAGGAGTAGGAAAAAAGCTGATTTATGAGATCATGGATGAAATTCATTTGGGGAAGATTCCCTGAAGCCCAGGAATCTCCAAAAGTGTGAGTGAGGCAGCAGGTCAGCGATATAACAATAAAGCCTCAACCTGGGATGAGTGACCCAGGGTCAAGTCCCTCTTCTGCTGCATTCAGAGAGGGATTTGAACCTCCCCTCTGACACCTTAAGTGTCTTAAGCTCTGAGCTGTGGTCTCAGAGAGTAAAAAAAGAGCTTATTATTCCATAAAGTGGAACAACACTGTGGGAGATAGATATCTCAGGAACACCCTTAGGATGGAAGACCTCTGTCTAATTCAGATACCACCAAGATTCTACTTTCACCTGCCCCATCCAAAGTCAGTTCTGCGACTACATGGAAAGAACCTGTCTCTCCCTGTTTTGAAGAACTGTCTCTTTTATTATTTTTTTTTCCAGTTTCAATATCAAGTGGTTTCCTAGCGTAGAGAAACACTTTTGCAATTTTTCTCGTCTCTGTGCTAGCACAATGGATCTTTCTGCACCAGAAACACATTTTGGTCATTCTGCTCACTCCTAGGGAGGCATCTATTGCATTGAAAGCAAATACAAATTTCCTGAAAGTTCAGAGGCATCTGGTTCAGCCCAAATCACGAGTGTGAAGCCTGGTTCATAGTGCCAGATCTGAAGACCTGCTGTTTGCATGTCACCCCAAGCTTTACAAATGCAACTGGCCTAACTATACTGCACATGGATCTCAACAAAATGAGCCACACTCAGATATATATTACCAGCATACAAAACTATGAGTTAGTAGCAGAAATCACATGAGTCTCAGCTATATTCAAAAATGACCTAATAAGTCGATTGCTTATTCATGCTCTTGTCAGCTCCCCCAGAGGCAGGCAGGTCAGGGTGGTGAGTACATACAAAAAAATCAGCCTGCAGCCAAAGGGCAGCAGGGCCCAGCTTTGCAGCACGGCCAGCTTTGCTGCCAGCAGATTACGGCAAGAGGCAGCACTAAGAAGGATGAGCTGCTGAAGTTTCCTACAGGCTCCCTTTTCTGTGACCTATATTGGAAAGTCATCCTGTACTGGACTTCTTGGACAGTATCGCAGGCTTAGGAGAGCAGCCAGTTGGAAGATGAAGTGGAAAACCTGCCTTGAAAAATAATCACTGACTAATTTTATGTCACGAGCATCTGAAGCTAAGAAAATATATGCATGATTTAGGTGTCCTCACTGTACAGCTTGGTTCAATGATGTCAGAAAGCATGCTGGCTGGTCAAGAAACCTGAAATAGAAGGCTCAAATATCATGTCAGGTGATAGACTTGAAGACATGAGACAAAATTGTGTAGCTCCTTTCTCTCCAAATACCACACCTGGCCATACAAGATGGGGTCAGAATGGATCTAGAGGCATCAGTCTGTTGTGCAGGAATGTCATCCCAGTGGAGTGATCCCCAGCTGTTCTCCTGCCATGGCCTCTCTCTTGCTTCAGGATCTCCTTCCAAGCTGTCTTCTAGGTCTGAGATGCCCTAGGACTGAGATGCTGGCTCTGTGCTGGGGAAGTGTGTGGTGGGGCTGAGAGGGGCAGTCACAGACTTGTTTCTGCATGAGACCTGAAATGTCTGAGTATATAAGGCCCTGACCATCAGTGCTGATGTCATGGGCTAAATTGTCCTTTCTCTGCACATATTGCCTATCATGGGTCTTTTTGGTCTATGCCCTGTCCTAAAGCAAGCTGGGTTTCTGCAGAAAAGGGATTTCTGGATGTAACTCCATCAACTGACAAAGCACTTTGGGGATCCTATGGGACAAAGAGTGCCACATAAGCAGGGTATAGTTACTGTTTATTACCATAGCAGAGTTGTTTCATTCCCTCTTAGAAGTTAAAGTAAATGGAAAATTCTGCATAACGGTCTGACTCAGAAAAACTGATGGGAAATATTCACAGACTGTTACTAGGATCAAATTTTATTTGATCTCACAGACTCTTCATGAAGGCTTTATGGTTTAGCCGAACAGGTATGACTGGTTTTTCAGGCCAATACTACGTGTTGAGCATCCAACCATGAGTCAAAACAAAGGTCCAATATTTAAAGTAAAAATCTAGCTGTAATATTTCTCTATGATTCACAAAGTTGCTTCAATTTGTTACAATGCAAGGCCCGTCCCTGCTCTGACTTGATGGGACCAGCTTTGGAGTCTTTGATGTCAGAGGCCTTGAAAGCCCCATTTCACAGATGAGCCAGCTTTGCATAAATAAACAAAGTGGCCTCTGAACTGAAGCCTGAGACCTGAGCACACTTCAAAGCAGTGGGGGAGGCAACGGGGGAAGGGGGGCAACGGGGAATGAAGCGATCAGCATGCATCATTAAGGCAGGCCCTGCTCAACGCTGCTGCTGAACAAGGGGTGTAAATAAAAGGCGGGAGGCAAGCAGGGAGGGAGTGAAATGAGGGGGAAAGTGATGTAATCCAGTCAGGCTTGAACAATTATAATGAGGCCTTCTCCCATGGATGAATGAGAGAGGTCTCTCTGAACTCCAGGTTTAGGAGCTGACTCTTGTATTTGCCCAGATGCATCATATTTGCACGTCATATTTGGTACCCAATGTCCTTCACTGCTGCAGATGTCCAGTAAGGGGAAAAAACAAGTTGTTTATGGGAGGTGGGCCGTAGGCCTTCCTAAGAGTTAAATCAGAATTTGTACTGCTGGGTCTAACCAATTAAACTGAGAGGAGGGAACACACCATAAACCTAGACCAGGAAGTGATTGGACTTATTTTTCAGTAGTCCTGATGGTGCAGAAGATAGAAGATAAACACACATTAAAGTAAGTGAAGTCTGAATCAGTAGGTACATGTGGTTTATCTCAGATAAATTCAAGAATTCCTGTAATACTTGCTGGAATTACAGGGAAAACACAAGGGAAAGAACATTCTGTACTTTGTTTTAGAGAGACTTCTGCCATCCCAACTGGTTCATCAGATTCCCAGATTAATAGTCCATGAAGTACATATGTAGGCAGGCAGTAACAGCTCTATCACTGAGTTTTTGGGGATTAAGGCACTTTCTTTCCTCAGATCTCAATGTGGATTAACACTCCAGGTTTCACTAGAATTTCAGTGGCTATTAACCCCCAGTGGCCAGGGAAACACGTTCCAGCCTACAGGCTAGCACATTATTTCTATCTGAAAGCTACCACTGCCAGCTGCCAGGATTTTGTTGCTCATCTTGTGATATTTGGGTGTTTCTGGAGGACATTGGTTCTGGCAAGTGACTACTTGAGAATCTATTTTTTTTTTGTTATTGAATAACAATTCTTCACATCTGTGATTGTTAAGCAGAACTCTAGACAAATATACCCTAAAAGACTGCAGGAAAAGGAACAAAACATCTTGTGATTTTTCAGCTTGTTTTGTGGTTTTGCAAAGTCTGAATTATGGCTTCAGGAGCCTTAGGACTGGTGATCCATAGATGAATCCCAAGGCTGATTTGAAATAATGAAAAATATTAGGATGCGAAGTCCTCATCTTGACTAATTCTGAATTTCCTCCCATCACTGAGGTCTAATTTAGAAAGCCTCCTCTCTGAACCCTCCTTTTTGCCAGAGGCAAACAGGACAAAACTCCAATGAACTCATCCCACTAACAAAAACCTACTGTAAATCTTAGATATTATTTTGAATGGTTTTCATAGTTCCTCCATCAAAGTTCCATCTCATGCTCACCATTCCTTAACCTGTCTACTATATTAACAGTGTCACCTACTATATTAACAGTGCTGATGCTATAAAAAGAAAGGAAATGTGTTTAGAATTTATTTGGAAGGGCATAGTGAAAGGCATCAGGAATATTTGAAGGGAAGAAAAAGATCTCTTGGAGAAAACCTCTCTCCTTGGGCCCAGCCAAACAAAACCCCTCAAGATGAAAAAGAAGAAACCCACTTGGAGGAGTGTATAGCCAAGGAACACTCTACTTTTCTCAAAAACCCCAACAAAATCAACACAAACTAAAACGTTACTGGCAGTGAATTTGCCTCTGTAATGGGCACTGAAGACTTTACTGCCTACTGCCTTTTACTCCAGTTTTACTCCAGTTGGGCCAAAAACAACCAGAGGAACTGATACTGGAATTTCCTGAAAATAAAAATAATGTTTGTGTTAGTGGCTTTTTTGGTATTTTCAGCTCTGGCCAATTTAATGAGAATTTCCATGCAAAAATTTCCATGGCTCTCACTTCAGCCCCAGCACTGGGAATTTCTCTGTAAGCAGGATGCTTTGCAAAAGAAACATTTGCAGCTCACCTGCCTCCTGCACCACTGGAGAGGCTCCACAGTCTACAGACCAAAGCTCTGGCTGAGAAGTGAAGAAACAAGAGTTCTGTCCCTAGCTAGGTCAGCAACTCACATTTTTAAATTATGATGATGTACAGGCCCATCCTATCACCTGTGGATGACAAAGCTCTTAATTGATGGTTATTGCTGCATCCCACATCTCAACACACAAGTGAACATTTATCAAAAGTGACTGCTTCAAGACTGAAGAAGATTTAACTCTGAAAGAAGGAGGGGCTATGGGGTAGCATAGATATATCAGAGCTGGTTTGTTCTATGGGATGGTACCATCTAGCTCCAACAGCACAGGCAACCCATTCCTACTTGCTTTGTACTCTTGCAGACCACTAAAAAATGCTGTAGTTTGTTGTTTGGGCTTGATTTAAAAACTTTTGTATGGGAAGGGATCACGTATTTCCTTAGAGAAGTAATTGTGTAAGGTGGAGAGATGGAACTTCAGAAAAAACGTGGGGTATTTTAAGCTTATAAAGGGATTAATAGACAAATAATGAGATAGAAAATGAGAGCATTTAAATTGAACATATGTGAAAGCTTCCCAAAAGGGGAATCTGCTAGACCATGGAGTAGTCACCCTGAAGAAGAGAAAGAAGTTTCGTTTCATAGAATCATTTTGATTGGACAAGAACTTTAAGATCATTGAGCCCAACTGTAAACCTAACATTACCAATCCCACTAAACCACATTTGTAAGTGCCACATCTACACATCTTTTAAATGATTCCAGGGATGCTGACTCAACCACTTCCCTGGGAAGCCTCTTCCAATGGTTGACAACATTTTCAGTGAAAAAATGTATCCTAATATCCAAACTAAACCTCCCCTGGCACAACTTGAGGCTGTTTCCTCATGTCCTACCACTTGTTACTTGGGAGAAAAGACTGACCCCCACCTTGCTACAACCTTCTTTCAGATAGTTGTAGAGAGTGATAAGGTCTCCCTTGAGCCTCCTCTTCTCCACACTAAACAACCACAGTTCCCTTAGACACTCCCCATAAGACTTGTTCTCCAGACCCTTCACCAGCTTTGTTGCCCTTCTCTGGACACTATGTCTGAACTAGAAATTCTACAAATCCATTAGCCAAAGTTGGCTCTTCTAGTTCTCAAAGACAGCTTTAGTAACCCTTTCACTGTTACTGTGAACGTGGCATGATTGGTAAGAATGAAAAGGCAAAACAGAAAAGGATATTCCTGAAAATGGGTCATAGAATCATAGAACATGCTGAATTGGAAGGGACCTATCAGGATCATCAAGTCCAACTCCTGTCCCTATGTAGGGCAGCCCAAGAATCACACCATGTTCCTGCCTTGAAGACCACAAAAAAAATCTCTACTGGCTGTGTCTACACAGAGGAACTTAGAAGCTCTTCTTAGCTCCTGCATGAAGCTCTTCTGAGTCCATGCAGGGTGAGACCTGTGCATACCATGTTCACCTCCTTCCTCCCCTTCTGTGTCCCCATGACTCTGCATCTGGTTGAGATCTGCACATACTGTATAACTCTTTCTCCCTCTCCTCCCCCAACCACTTTCCATAAAGCTGTGGAGAGAGATGCCTTCCTGAAGGTTTAGTTCTTCTCTTGCTCCTTGTGGTCTATTGCTACCCACAGAGTCATCCGAGACACATTCTCAGTCATACCACATCTGCACACAGGGATGCTCCAGCTCCTGCTGTAACCACACAAAGAACCACAAGGAGAAATGGATGGAGCTTTCCACTGAACCACTGCAACTCCTTGGCTTACCATTATAACAATTACATTACAAAGGCAATTACAGGCCTTCTGCCATGCTGACTCCTCCAGACACCAGGACCTCCTGCCTGCCTTCAGGTCTCCACTCCACAGGGGGCAAGAAAACAATTTTTCTTTCTTTGTTGTTGTTGTTGGGGTTACTTTTTGTACCAGCATGCTCCAGCACACACAGACAGCAGCCCCAAGAGCTCTGCACCACAGGCACCAGTCTGCGGTTACATTCTTGATCTACTACTGGAGAGGATGAAAGGGAGAAGAAATCAGAGAATAAGATGAGTGGTTAGGCTTCTGCCTTCTCACCAGCACTTTCTGAGCATGAAATAGCAGCACAAAAAAGACAGCAATTACCAATCAACAATCAGCTGTTCCAGACCTTGAACAAGTTGATAACATTTCCCAGTAGTTTTTGTTACTTGCACCATGATAGTTTCAAGGATTTCTTACAGACAGATTCCCAGTATATATATTGTATATACCTATATATATATCTATCTATATATATATAGAGAGAGAGATCTCACACACAGCACAAGAGACAGACCCTGTTCAAACAGTTTACTGCATGGGTAGTGAAGGAACAGAGTGTATGTCACATGTATTAAGGTTCCTCAAGAGACACAGTTTTTAGCATGTACTCCTTTTGGCCTGCACCTTTATAAAGTTGAGAAGCAAAGCTTCATTTATAACACAAATCACCCTATCTGAATTTATAACAGTTTTATTGGAATTATTATTTATAATAATAAATCATTAGTTACGTAGAGTAAGTTTAAAAACATTGGGAAGAATTATGTGATTTTGTTATCTGACAAATAAAGATGTTGAAATAGTCCTTACTTTAGAAACTTAACTCTAGTGCCCAAGTTAGGAGTGAGAATGAGAAGAAGGTCAGGTTGACCTCTACCTCTCTTCCCTGTCTGCAAAAGAGATGATGAAGGGAGACTCAGCCACGTACAGTGGGTGCCAAAAGCGAGGTAGCATGAACACTCCACGCAAGAATATAGGCCAAAAGTCCATCTGCAAAGTCCTAAATTGCTTAGGGTTGGGGGCGGGTGGCATGCCACTGAAAGGACTAATGCAAGGTTAATGATAAGAAGAAGATTACAGCAGAGCTGAGGATAAACTGATAAGACATGGCTCTCAGCTTTCTATTTCAACCACTACACAGCTGCTGTTCCCCATAAAGTTACACCTCTACCACTCCCCTTCCTAGTAGCCCTGATCAATGTTTATTATTTCCTTCACCGAGGTGTGTAGGAACATCACTGACACATGTTTTATCTCCCTGAACATTCACATGGTCAAAACAGCCAGCACAAAGAAATTTCCAGAGGGCTTTGAAGGAAAGAGAGGTCACATATGTTAGTGACTGAGTACAGGAATTATTTTTGGATGGCATTTATAATCAAACAAAAGTAATCAATCGTACAATCCTGTCCCTTCCAAACACTGAGTTAATTCCTTAGAGTGGAATTACCTAATCCATCATGATGAACTGGGAATTGCAATACTGGACTTTACAGACAGGAATGTGGATCCAGCTGTTTCTTCAACACCACTATGAAAATTATTGAAACATTCTTTATGGGCTTACATGTCTCATAGTCTTCCAGTAGAAAAGTAAAAATATCTCCTATTGAAGAAAAAGAAACATCCTACTCAGTATGATAGTTCTCAGATGAAGCAAATTCTCAGAGAGGGCTGCTGCCTAACAACTTTAATGGGAAAAGGGAGGCCCATGTGTTAGCTCTAGGTGAAAAATCACACCTCATAAAGATCCATCACTAGCCTATTATGTTTAAACTTTGATTGGAAGAAATAACAGCACCTATAAGTGGTAAAAGTGCCAAGAAATCAACAGATGATGACAGTTTTTAATTAGACATTACAGAACATATAAAAAATCTTAGTGTCTAAGATGTTGGTTATATTCAGTAAAGCACAAAATGTTGTTAGAGAATCTTACTTCTCAGATTTCAGAAATAAAGACAACTATTTCAAAGAACAGTCCACATATGTAATATATATGGATTTATTTTTTTTTTAAATATGTCATTTGCAGCTGTTAGACCCTCAATAGCCACCAACCAATGAGTAAATACTCAAACATCTTTTGATAAATGGGCCTGCTGATGGACAGGTAAACCACTAAGCCAGAAGGTACAGAAAAGGGAGTTGAAAAGGTAGAGAGGAAAAACAAATTTTAGCTTGGGTTTTTTGTTTTTAAACTTAGGTATCTTTTATTAACAAAGTGATATGCAGTAGTGTAGCAGAATATGGCAGTGGTGTAATGTCTCTGACCACTATACTTTATATCATGACAAAAAGCTAAAGGAATTGAGATTTTTTGAGTCCAGTCATGAAAGACAGACAGTAGCCTCAGTGTCTGAATGTTGAAGCCTTTAAACATTGCCCCAATGTGCTGTTAAATACAAAATTTCACCAGTGAAGTGCCAAACACCTTCTACACAGTTTTCAATGAATGATACATATATCTCTGGGTCATTGTCAGACTAATAATAAACTGGTTTAAGTAGCAAAATGTTACCACTTTCACAATTCTGTCCAAGAACAACTCTGGACAAGTGGCAATTTTGTTGGCTCCCAAAACAAACGGAATACTTGGCACTCCACCTAACATGAGGATTACAGTATATGACATGGGATAATAGGGGCCTAGGTCTTGCCAAAATTAAACCTAACCTAATTACTTGGAGTAAATGATAGCTTTCCATGTGGGGTAAAACACAAATTGTAAAAATGGCTGCCCCACAATTAACTATATAATCCAAAGGCTGTCATTACAAATTTCTAAAACATACTTCAAAACAATGACTAGTGTAGTACAGTCATTCCTGTGGGATGGAATTAAATTCCCTTGTGTTTTTTGCTTTTGTTTTTTTTAAAAATGCCTGTCCAAGCACATGACCAGCAGTGTATGAGAACAACAACCAGCATAGAACCAGAGACAGAAGCTACCTAAGAAAAGATGTGACACTCTGAGATTTTATTTTAGGTAGAATTCAACAGTTTGGGCTGTATTTTTTGGAGAGCAAGGTTACAGCTCTCCCCAACACTCAGAACCCTCCACAGCCAGAGATGCAGCACATGCCACGCTAGTGCACTTTATTCCTTGAGCCTCTTTTAAAGGCTTCACTGAGATGCAGAGAGTGGCAGAGAGTGCATGAGTAATATGGTTTTGCAGGTAGGGACCAAAGGCACAGAGATGACAGGCCAGGGCTGCAATCTGAGTTCAGTGCTTGTCAATGAACCACAGCTGGCTAACACCTAACCAGAGTGAGCTGTCACCTATGACCTTGCCTAGATGATCCATAAACAACTTTTTCCAAGTAGTATTTCACCTTCTTTGATATTTAGAAGCTAAAGTAGGTGCAGTTTACTAGCTTTCTATGCGACTTGCCCCATAAGGACTGCTCTTGGAGAGCACTGGAAGCCACAGGGTGCACAGAAGGTGCCAATGGAAACATTTAAGTCCTCTATTCACCTCTAGTCCCCTCTATGTGGGGGAAAAATATTTATTTATTTATTTTACTACTAAACAGTGCTTTTTCCAAAACCTCTAAATTGTTACTCTAATGAGCACTGCAGTTACACACCTTATTTTTTACTGTGATAATGTATACTATTATTAACATACTCATATGAATATTGCATACTGAATGTATCCCACACGCTGTTGGCTATTTTAAACAACAGATGTGAGAGGGATTTAAATGCCAATTTTAAAACTGTGCACTTGATTAAAATCCTGTGAGCCATTCATAGATTGCCAGATATTCTATTTACATGTATTCCTCCTGTGTAAAATACTTGAGGGAATACTCTAGACCCTGGCATATGGTTTAGAATGATGATAACTGATGTTGGAGATGCCACAAAGACAACAGGACATTTTATCCAGTTACATCTGTGTGTAAAATGCTTCGAGATTTTTTGATGGAAGGAGTTATGAATGCATAAGGCTGAGATGCTACATTTATGTCCCTCTAAATCATACTCAGAGATAACCAGCAGTTAGAGCCCCATCAATGCAAAAACAAGCACTTCCATGAACGCATTTCATTGCATCCATGTGCTGTTATCCTCTAGGGTAATTATGACTTGTGAGTGAACCTTGGAAAATTGTGGAGGATCAACTTAAAAAGAGAACTCCAATGCCAAAACGCATCCAAACCTTGCAAACAGAAACCTTGTGAGAACAGCCTGTGCACGGGGAGACTGCAACACACTCAGGGCTTACTCTTCACTTCTTCTAACACTGGGGAAACCCCTGTCCATGCCACACATCTGACTGACTTCAACTTCTGCATCTGTAGCCTTACAAATCCCCCGGGCCCAAAACTCCCACGCTCTATAGCAGAGGCCCTGCCTGACAGATTACATGCAAATGCTACAAATACATCATAGGTTATAGAGGAGGAATGTTCACTGGGCTGCAGACGCGTTCGGGGAGAAAAGATCCAGCAAGACCCCTTGGTAAAGTCCCCATGGTAATACGTCCTGAATGAGGAACTCTATCGTGTGAAAACATTCCTAGTAATTCCTTGTGTTTTCATTAATAATATTAAATTTCCTGCTTCTGGGGTATCTTTTTGTTTTAATAAGCACAGCTTTTTGTCTCGTCTTCTGAAAGCCTGCGCCACTGCAGTCTATTATTCCTATTTATGCTGAAGTCGTTTAAATGGACCAGACATCCATATCCAAAATCAGCAATTTGCAAGCCATAATCTCATACCAACCAGATTAATGTGACACCTGAGATCTGTTTTCTTTCAAGAAATAGGAGTCTGAGAGGCTGAAAGTGTCAGAAATGCGTGAAAACACAGCCTTTCTGCTTCAGAAACATATATGCAGTAGATTCTGCAGTGCTCATAAGTGACCTTTGGTAGATTTTTCTTGACAAAGAGCCAACTAAAACTGAATCAAATTGTAACAGGCCAATGGTTTGAAATCACTAGTAAAAAAATGAGAGAGTTGTTTTCTTACTATTTGGAATACCTCATTCTGGCCCAGAAATAATTAGGGGTGGATAAATTATCTGGTCTATAATTTTCTCTGGCATATTATTTTACTCATGTCTTTCTTCATCCTCTGCAGGAGGTGCTTGTGGTCATACTGTTCTTTTATTTATGGCTCACAGCCTTTTCAGTGGCAGCACTCACACCAAAGCACAGGCACCGAGCAGGAACGCAAATTCCTTGCAAGGTAACCAAGAAGAGAAAATTGTCCCAGACCATGCCAAAGCTTTGCAAGAACAGCAGTTAAATTCACAACTATACCCTTAAAGAAATGAACCTGGGAAACAATGCTTAATCAGAGTGTCATGATTTGTATATTTACCAGCTTTAAATACAAGACCTGGCTCCCTATTGAAGCCTAATTGGTTCCTTTGAAATTCCCTTATAAAATAGCGCTCATATTATCCAGCTGATGCATTCCCCTATTTATTTTGCTGGATGGTGACTCGCTTCCACTTTGAATTGGTTGCTCCCAGGACTGCTCTCTGGCTCAGCTTTCAAGCTGATTTCTCTAACAAGCTGGCAGCAATAAAATAATTCATTCCAGAGGCTGAAGAGAATCACCCGCAGCATATACGGCAAGTATCGTCTGGCAGGAGTACAGAGGCCTACGCAATGGGAAGCCTGGGGTAAACCCTGTGCTGGGACACATGAATGCTGCAGGGAGGAGGAAAGGCTTCAGTAATTCATCCAGGAATAAAGGCAGCATCATGGCAGTGGGATGGAAGGAATGCTGGAGAGGGGTTACTCCCAAGGAGACTGACTGAAAGGAGGAAGAAGCAACCAAGGAGAGGAATATTTTGAATAAAACTGGAATTTCCAAGAGAAGAAGCAATGTATATCTGTGGAATAGAAACAATGTACACATCTGTGGCTGGGGTTTCTAAAAGAAAAAATAGGCTTGAGCTCCTACATCTCCCTACTGAACTCACTGGACCTGTGAGTGCTCAAGGCAATTAGGACTTTCCTGTATCAACCGGATGCCTAATAAACTGCCCTGATATCTCACTGAAGAATCACCAGCCTGTAGCAAGGAAACCTGATTACACATCCCCATGTGCTTCCAAACCAACCACATCTGGGTAGAGATTAGTCACTGCTTTTACAGGAAACTCCTGGACCAAGATCTGCTGTCTGATGCACTTCCAAAGGCTGGAGACCCCACTACATGTTCGCCCTGAAACCTGCATTAGAGGAGTCCCATATAGGGCGAGGAAACACAGGGTGATTTGGGAAGTGCCCTTTGAGATAACACAGCAAGAAAGCAGGGTTTAACTGTGCTGGCTTTGCTCTTTGAGTACTCAAAAATTATACCGTTAGATAACAGTATCAGTCTCCACATGAATCTTCCTTAATTTGACTTCTGGCTGGTGTAGCCATAATTTGTTGGCATTTCAAACTGCAGGAAGTCTCTTCCACAAGACCTCATAAGAGAGAGCTGGCTCTTCTGCACAACCCAGTTTGTTCAGCTCAGCAGGCAGATTTCCATTTCCTCTGGTCAAACCTGCCCCCATTGTCCCAGCCCAGTCTACAGAAAGTTCATCAGTCCCTAAGGATGGCCTGGACAAGGTCAACTGCCCAACCTGCAGCTACAATGGCTCTCCAGAGAAGCTGTCTAGAAGGTGATGCACCAGGTTACCTCTTCATAAGCAAGAGCTTATGCAACCACAATGTTAGTACAGAAGAGATGTAAAACAGATTTCATAACATGACGTTCTATCACAAAGCTCCATACTGAAATCTTTCCTTTGAGCTGCAGGGCTGAAGTTGGAAGAATTTAGGATTATGCTTTAAATGAAGCAGAAAATTGCTTCTATTTTATTGCTAAGCTACATATTACTCAAGTGACCAGATATTCCAAATGAAAACTCCATTGGAAACTTCCCAGAAACCGAGGTGTGGCAGTAATTCTGTATAAAGCACAGCAGAAGGCAGCTATCTCCTTTATATAGCATTAGTGGTTAGTTGGTGCCCAGCAGTCTTAAGAAGATTAAATATCACCTTAATTTCAGAAGCCTTCTGCTCTGGCTATAAAAATGCTACAACTGCAATAATAATACAACTGATTGTAAAACTTCAGAGTTTGGCTTGGATTCATACCACAGCTACTTCATTTCACAGGGAAAGTAGTGCAGTGAGTCTTATGTGTTATCTCCTCCAGACAAGAAGGGTTAATTACCCATTATTCATTACCATAATTGTGGCTTTGCCCACCCAATGGAAAAATGTGTTGTTTTCTACTTTATAAACAATGGGTTCATCTTATCAAAAGAAAAAAATAACAAAACCAAACCCCAAAACTCTGAAAGCAGATTTTTTTTTTTTTTTTGCCATTAGCCTTTTCTAATTTAAAAAGTAAAAGCATAAAAACGTGAAAAAGCATTTTTAGCTACTGATTAAAAAAAACAACAAAAACAAACAGCTGATTTGGAGACAGTAAAGCCAGGGAACACAAACCCATCTCCATAGGTAAACACATCATTGTACAGGAGACATCTCTCAGAGGATCCCTTCAGGGAGCTGTTAGCTCAAAGTTATCAAAGCCTTTTCCCCTTCCTGGCCTTCAAGGGGAAAAGCAGAGCAGACAGCAGGGCACTAGCCAGGCTCCAGGCTCTCCTCGACCACTGGCGTGGTGACCTTCCCTGCTGATGGCCCAGGACCTCATCTGTGAAACCAGGAGCAATAGGTTCCCACCAACTGGGAGTAATATGAGGATAAACAGCCAAATTGGGAACATCTCTGGTACGAGCACAGAGGGAGAAAGAGGCATGTTGTTTTAGTCAGTGTGTATAACTTAAATTTAGCATGCAGTTTCGACTTGCAATCCCATATTTCCTGTCCTAATCTCATATACAATGTGAGTTTTGTGCTGTTCAACAGCTTCTCTGTGGTCGCTCCATAGCGATGGGCAAATTGATTCCTACAGGAAAGGCCAGAGTCTGCTTTCAGATACGTACACTGTTTCCACTGGTCTGAAATGGGAGTAGCTGATGTGTTCAGGAACAACTGGTGGAAGGATAAGGCATAGGTATAAGGCACACAGAAGGTGTAAAAAGAGTAAAAATGAGCAAGTTATTTACTCCTCTTACTGCTTCAAGTTTTTACCCATGGTAACATTCATTCTGCCTTTTCTGCTACTAAGATTACATGCTCTTTGGAAAAGGATTAAAATGTTTAATTGGCTTCAAAGTAGAATGGATGAAGAACATTAATGCTTAAGGATGGATGTGAACAACTTTGAAAGCCCCAATAACCTGAAACTGTTCTCCAATGGCATCTCCCTGAAGGGCTTGAAGGGTTCCCCTTCATGAATTAAGGGATGACATCAACAAGACTGAAGCAATGCCAAAGACAGAAGAAAGAGGAGAAAGAGAAAGAGAAAGAGAAAGAGAAAGAGAAAGAGAAAGAGAAAGAGAAAGAGAAAGAGAAAGAGAAAGAAGAAAAAAGAGAAGGAGAAAGAAAAAAAGAAAAAAAAAAAGGAAAAAAAAAAGAAAAAAAAAAGAAAAAAAAGAAAAAGAAAAAAAAAAAGAAAGAGAAAGAAAAAAAAAAGAAAAAAAAAAAAAAAAAGAAAAAAGAATCAACGGTAAGCACAAGCTGTAGAAAGTCCTGGTAAAAGGAACAATACAAATTACTTAGGAACAAAGCCTGGATAAAATTACCACCTTCTCCTTTCAAAGTTTCTGCCTGAAACCAAATCTAAATCCCACCTTGGCTGCACAGGGGTTTCACTGGACAGGAAGGTGAAATACCCAGTTAGCAGCAGCAGTGCAAAGAGCAGCAGGGAAAGATGCAAAACCATCTGGTTAGTAACATGTTGCCTTAGGACAACATATGTTATGGAGGTTATTTGTATGAGTTCTTTGATATCTGATTTGATCTACACCCTGGGGTTTTTTGAGCTTAACAAGCAGTATGAGAAATCCTCACCTATGTACAAAGTCAATGGCCCCATTGGCAGTTCGTGCCAGAAGGATCTTATTCTTAGGGAACATGGTTATTACACCTGTTGCTTTAAAAGGAATCTATGTTTTCAAAATATGTTATTGCTTGTCTGCACAGAGTTAATAAGTAGACATTGGTTTCTGCTTCTGTCGTGTAACTAAAGGACAAGTTTCCAACATCATCAACTAAATGAGAAAGGACATGAGTTCCCATGTTCTACTAGGAAAGGGACCACCCCATGTAAGAGAAATAGCACCTGGCCCTAAGTGTGTCTCTGTGCTTGTGATTTCTTGAAACAAGTCACTCATATTTGCCATGGCCACAAAGCATATTTCTCAGGAATCTATCAAACCATCTTGTCTACTGGAGCTGAGGAAATGTCACGAGTTTTGCCTTCAGCAGCAAATATCCCCTGTGGGAATGGTGGACAGTGTGAACCACCCCAGCATGTGCAATGCACCTGATAAAAGGGTGACAATCCTAAAACAGAGACAGGGAGGCAAGGTTCCAGTGGGAACAAATGAAATGCTGTTTGGTTGGAACTCAGCAGACATCAACTAGTCTCAGAAAGGTGAGAATTTAATTGTCTAGACAGCTTTACTCCATGCAAGGAGAGAGATCATACCTAGGATCATACCTCCCACCTTTGTCATTTCCCTAGGGTGGAAGGTAAGTCAAAGGTTGTCCTTCCCAGAAAAATCACTGCATTTCACTGCAGGTCTCAGCTGTCAGATTTCTTAATCATACATCCTTAGATCTAAGAGCAGGAACTGGTTATTAAAATGACACCAGCTATGAGTGAACACAGTTGACAAGTGTAGCCTGGGAGGGAGGGGAGAGTTAGCTTTTATGTCATACATTACTGCTTCTGAGCAAGGAAAACATAACTGGCAATAAATCACAATGAAAAGAAACAAGCTGATCAAATACTCAGCACTGAAACAAACTGTTGTTAAGAAGAAATTGATTTAACTAACCGCAGAGTAGTACATAATGACACTTTTGAGGTTCACCCTGGGAAAAGTACAGGAGATGCTCTCGGAAAATGAGCTACATGCCTCATAACTTACTGAACATAAAAGCAGAGACACCTGTATTGCAAAGTCACTGCTGAGAACATTTTCAGTGGCAAAATGGTTCTTGGGATAGAAAAGATGTTTCTTTTTCTTATATATCAACTGTTGCCTATTGAGCATGAGAAGCAGATACCTTCCTCCTTCACTCCAATCCTGCCAGGATTGGACAACCCAAAGCCAAGTAAGTGCTCAGGGAGAAGTGAGACATCAGTGAGAAATGAACGACATATCAAGACTTGCCTTAAATCCACTGGGATAATCCAGCAGCTCTAAAAACTCTGAGTCACAGTTCAAGCAAGGTAAGATTAGACAAATTCTACAGAAGCCAAAAAACAGAAGAAGAAAGCAAAACAAACCAAAAGCCAGTGCAGTTGCTCTGGAGGAAAGGCTGTTGTATTGGCTGACTGCAAAAGCAGCCCCTTTTTCCAAAAATTGTTTGCAACCAATTTTTAATAACACAGATATTATTATTCTTTAATACTGCAGAAAGTAATGGCAACGTGAAGAAATTCAAGACAAACCTTCCCCCAAAGAACCCCTCACCTCTACTATTAATTATCTTTCAAGAAGCTCTGCCCAGATCTAGGTAAACCTGGAGTCTGGGAAAATTCAAATCTACCTAAAAACGGGGAAGGGCAGATCCAGCTGCCTGCCTGCATCAGCCTCCCAGCACAAACAGTAATTATCTGCAACTGTGTGCCATTAAGGCACCTTACTGCAATTGTCCTCTCCAGAGCTATGTGTATGGTGGGCTTCATCCACACAAGTGTCTATTAGCACAACACGCAGAGCGCTGCAGGAGAAAAGCGGAAGGATTATGCTACAAACAGTTCAGTAGCCTTCAAAAGCCTTCACTATGTTAATAGCCTTTAAAGTGACATTTCAGAGCACCAGTGGCACCTGGTCCAGCTGCTCACAGCTCTGCTTCCATCTAAACCCCTCGCTGCTCATCTCCCAACCCCTCGGGCCAAGGTGAGGAGGGCTTGTGCCTGCCTACTCAGTGCTAAAATTTATTGGTTAGGCAAGAGGAGAGGACACAGGATTCTCCTTCGGTTTCTCGTGCACATTCTCCTCTACAGCTGCTGAACGTAACTTTAGCAAACATCAAGGAGAACAGGAGGCTTTACTGAATTAAAATATTTAACATACTGGTTAGTCATCGTTCCCTTTGAAACCAATACCCATCTGGGATTTGACTTCACGAAGACTGCTACAGTCTTTCCATACCATGTCCCAAAAAAGTTCAGAAGGGAAGCACATTGTTGTATACTTTCTGTAGGCCCATAGAAAGACTGGGTTTGGAGTGTACATGCACACAAAAGCTTTTTATCTCCAGGGACCTAACCTTTGATAACTGTCATTGCAAGCATTTTATTTTGCTCGCTTAAGTAGCGCTATCAATAACTGCCTTTTGCTCTAAAGACAAACGTGGTCTGCTTTTCCAAGCAAAGGAAAACAAATTAAAGACTTAAAACACCCATCAGTTGTTCACCTCAGCAATTTGATCGCAACCTTTTTTTTAATTTATTTCCAGGCCACATAACAGTCACTTGCTGCCTGCAGCACTGCATTTCACTCCACAGCATGTGTATTTTTTTGAGAGCTTCAGTGAAATATGAGCAAGAGGCACAGATTAGAATCTGGCCTGGAATTACGGTTTGAACTCTGCAAAAAACGGATACAGCAGGTCAAATTCTACTCTCAGTTACACCAGAGCAGCATTCCAACAAAGAACAGAAAATCCATGTTTTTAGCCCTCATTTCTTAGGTTATTTGTACAATCCAGAACGATGCAGGGGGGGTTAGAAAGATTAAAATCATTTGTAAGAAATCCGTGGCAAGCTGCATATATACAGCTCACTGGTGCATCTGCTGAATGCTTGACTGAAGTATAAAAAAGTATGTGGCTCTGTGTTATCTGGGAGAAGGCAGAGGGGCCTCATTGCCTTGCAATTCTTACGCCTCTCTGAGGCAATTCCTGGAGTCTGGCTGAGTTTAGAGGAAGATTTTGAGGCAGCTGAAATTTAGTTGCAGCAGCTCAGAGCTCAGCAGGGGCGATTTTACTCAAATACTCAGGATTTCTTAGTTATTCTGATTGACTATAAGAATATGATAAGACACAGACTTTCACACCACCATGGTGAGGTCAGTGCTGCTCTCCATCAAGTCTACTCTAACTGCATCTGTCAGCACTCCATTACACTGAAGACAGGGATGGAGGCAAACCCAAAATACAGTGAGAGGAACTTAACATTTACCTTGAAATGGAAAGAACTGACATAAAGATGGTGGCAAAGAATAACACCAAAAAAGATCCTATGCAATACAGTCCAGGGTGCAATCACAGAATCCTAGAATGGTTTGGGTTGGACCAGACCTTAAGGATACTCTAGTTCCAACCCTCCTGCCATGGGCAGGGACACCTCCCACTAGACCATATTGCACCAAGACCCATCCAACCTGGCCTTGAACAATTCCAGGGAGGGGGCAGCCACAACTTCCCCAGGAAACCTGGAATAGTGTCTTACCACTCTCACGGGGAATCATTTCTTCCCAGTATCTCATCTAAATCTTACCTGTTTTGGTTTGAAACCATTGCCCCTCATTCCATCACTCCATGCCCTTGTAAAAATTCCCTCCCCAGCTTTCCTGCAGCCCCTTCAAGTACTGGAAGGTGTTCTAAGGTCTCCCTGGAGCCTTCTCTTCTCCAGGCTGAACAACCCCAACTCTCTAAGCCTGTCTTGATAGAAGAGGTGTTCCAGCTCTCTGATCATCTTCATGGCCCTCCTCTGGACTCGCTCCAGGAGCTCCATGTCTTTCTTACGTTGAGGGCTCCAGAACTGGACCCAGCACTGCAGGTGGGGTCTCACAAGAGTGGACTAGAGGGGCAGAATCACCTCCCTTGACCTGCTGGACACACTTCTTTTGATGCAGCCCAGGACATGGCTGTCTTTCTGGGCTGCCAGCACACATTGCTGGCTCATTTTGACCTTCTCATCAACTAACAGCCCCAGGTCCTTCTCCTTGGGGCTGCTCTCAATCTATCCTCCACCCTGCCTGTATTTGTGCCTGGGATTGCCTCGATGCAAGGAATTTCTGATGTGCACACAATAAAAGCAGCATTTGGAGCCCCAAACGCACGTACACATGAAGGGGTACAAGTGAGAGTTGCACCCACATGCATGTGAGAAAGGGATCAGGGCACATGCATCTCTGGTGCTCTTGTATTGGAATTTAGACAGGACAGAGTTTATTGGCCCTGCTCCTCCACTTGCTTATAGTGGAGACAAATTAGGGATAAATTTCATCCTGTGATTCTGAGCAGCTGGCCAAAACAATAAAACTGCAATCTGTAAACTTGCTCAGACTTTTTTTTTCCACAAAAGGTAATAACTTCCCCTTACACACACACATGCACATTGTTCAGAATTATTAGCCATTTCTCCCCTGCTCCAGTTCTGTTAAGTCAGGTAATTGAAGCTTCAAAGGAGAATCATGTTTTAATGGAGCTGTGCTTGCCAAAGAAGACAAAGGACTTTCATTAGATTTCTTCCAGCTTATTTACATGACTTATCTTTTTATAAATTCAACTTCCTTCCAAAGTTGATAATGAGGTGCCTTGAAAAAAAAAAAAAAAAGAAAGAAATGGAACGGTTTGTTTTGTCGCAAGACAAGTGATTATTTTTGTGATAGACTGTGTCTGGAGTAAAGTTGGAAAACAATGGAAGTAATAGTCTTTAGGCAAAACACACAACTGTTCCTGATAACAGTCTCCTAGGAAAAAAACAGCATTTTTCAGAATTCTGCATAACAGCATTGACAAATACCTTCCAGAAGCAGCTGTCATGGTTAATTTCTGTTCTAAGACCTAAAACCAGGGATGGCTTTTCAATTAGATGTTATTGTTAACTTTTTTGCATTTTATTTCTTTTGCCTGAGTAGAGAGTGGACATTTCCGAAGCACGAAAAGAACCATTAACATACTAGATTAAAAAGTTTCTATGCATTTCACCCCTTGTCATTCTAACTTTGACACAAATATATCAAATTTCTCCACTGTGGAGTCCTCATAAAATCACAAGCATGCTGATATTTTCCTAAACTGGCCTCTACAGTGTGGCAATGAGCCTTGTGAATATCAAGATTTTTAGTGAAGGAAAAACAGAAACAGAGCAATTGGATAATTTAAAATAATGATGGAAGTTACTTTCTAGGTAATAAGTGATCAAAAAATCGGCAAGGTGATTTGTACTGATTTGTGAAGCAGCAGCTGGGATGCATGGAGAAGATTTACCCAGAACAACAGAAGGGGAGAGATGATCAGAAAGAAGGTGGAGCAAAGCATCCCCCTCTGCAGGGAGCCACTTCAAGGCTTAAACTAACTACTTCTTCATGGTTTCCATAAAGCCCTCACAAATAAGCACTCACCCAGGACATCTGACAAATTAATCTAAGGCTCTACCCATGTGAATTTATCCCAAGTAACTACCACAGTTAAATCATGCCTTAGATGAATCTAAATTCACTTGAGAAGCACTCAGTTCTAGCCCCAAGATTTCTGTTGCCAAAAATTTTCAATATATATATATATATCAACAAATGAATGGCTTCTATATTTGAGTTTCACTGAAAAAAATAATATTCCATGTCACGAAACAAAAACAACATTAAAGCAAAACTATGTGTGCAATAATTAAACAAAAATAAAAAGCTCTAGCATAGTTGAGTAGAGAACCTAAAAATAGTTTCCAAAGAAATATTCAACATTTCTAAAACTAAAAGCTGTCATAATAAGGGGATGTTGCAATAGCAAATCTTGCTGTAAAAAGTTCTGAATTCTATGTGTGTGAACTAAAAGAAACTAAAGCAAGAATTTTTACAAGTCACTTGACTCAATATTATGGTACATTAACCTTGATTTTTATTACCACTCAGCAGTTTTGTTTTTGGACCAAACCAAACTCCAGAAAAAACAATGAATGCACATATGGGGGTAGGGAGGAGAGAAATGGGAGGATCTAGGTTTTGTAGTCACTGAAAAAATGCAGTATAAGTTCTCTGCTAAACCCGAGTGAGTTGTCATTTTATCTAACTGATTAGCTCCATTCATAATTAAACCCAAACTTTTCTTCCTACAGGCTATGAATCAAAACATGTGTCTGAGAACTGTGCAGGAGGGACAGGCTGGGATGGGATGTGGGCTCAGGTTCAGGCCACAGACTCGTTCCATCAAGATGAGACTCCAGGAGGAAAGTCACTTGCCAAAACATCAATTTCACTGACCACCTCTTATTCAGTGGAATATGACATGTTTGCAAATAAAGTAGCTAAAAATAAAAGGGGTAACTGCTCTGCCTTTGCACTGATGGGAAAGGCAGATGTTGCCTGTAGCTCTACCCACCACAATTTTATTCTCAATTTACCCGCCACCCCCTGTTTTATGGCTCACCCTGCGGTAAGATACTTATAGTCAGAGCTGCTGATTGCCAGTATGAACCTCGTGCTGGTGTTTATAGTGCCTCATACCAGCAGCCTGTGCTGGAAAACAGTTTGGAAAATACCGAGAAACATTCACCAGTCATTCCAGTGGGAACCCATGAGAGCTCTGAATTAACCTTGGCCAAAAAGGAAGTCAAAAGGGAAATAAAGAAAATGAGTGAAATAGCATTCCTGATAGTGCACTCAGTTTCGTGCCTAAATCCTGCCCTGAGATAGAAACAGGCGACTCGGCTGCTAAACAAATGCTTGAGCAAAGAATTTGGCACCCACATTTCTAACCACAGGTTGCTGCAAAGCAAATAATCACTGCTGCCCTTTGCAGTGCCGGTGAAGGTCATTTCCCAAAGATGCAGAGCTGCAGGGGACCTTCAAATGGGCCAGAAGACCCCAGAAACACTGTGGCACAGCACAAAAGGCAGCATGAAGTAGCAAAATCAGTTCACGGCCATCTCCTCTTAAGGCAACTGAGTCTTCCTGCAGCCCTGCAGGTGTGACCAAAAAAAACGCTTGTGTTTGACAGGACGAGATGTCAGTGAAGTGGCTGATGTCCCAACCCATCCAGGCTTCCTCTCACCTCTCTCATTAGGAACCTAATCATAGAATCATAGAATCATAGAATCATAGGGGTTGGAAGGGACCTCGAAAGATCATCTAGTCCAACCTCCCCTGCCAGAGCAGGGTCACCTAGAGCACATCACACAGGAACTTGTCCAGGCGGGTTTTGAGTGTCTCCAGTGAAGGAGACTCCACAACCTCTCTGGGCAGCCTGTTCCAGTGCTCTGTCACTCTCACAGTAAAGAAGTTTTTTCTGATATTCACCTTGAACCTCCTATGCTCCAATTTGCACCCATTACCCCTTGTCCTATCACTGGTCATCACTGAGAAAATGATTTCATGATCATCCTGGATTCATGCCATTTCATAAATTTAAGCTATGCCAACATAGCACAGATGCCCTTTCCCGCCCTGTGTTTGTATCCCTCCTTGTTTCAGCACCTTTACGTTTGTCTGCAATCAAATGGCAGCGTGTTACTGTGGGACTTCTGTAAAACAAATATTTGAATTGTGATTTCTCCTAGTAACAGAGAGCTCCTGCATTGCTTTGTGAACACTGCTCTTCTACACCGTGTAAGATCACGAGCAAATAAGCAGATGCATTTTGAAAAAGCCAAACAGATGATGGCAAATGCATTGGCACCCAAAACCAGGAGACAACACAGCAAAAAATTAGCCCAGACTTCTTTAGTCAAAGAGGCATGTGAGTTGTTCAGCTGTGGCTCACCTCTTGTGGAAATGCAGCATATGCTGAGTATTTCAATGATGTGGTGAATGCAGTTAGCACAGAAATGCAAACCCAGAGAAACACATGGCTGGTTCTACAGGAGGTGCAACAACGGTCTCATCTTAAACAGACTCCCTCGTCTTCAACCCATCTCCCTCTATCCAAATATTTTTCAAAAATGCCTAAAATAGTGCACAGCCATATAGCCATTTATCCACAGAGGTGTGTACACTACTGTGCCTTTACTGGCCAGGAAATCACAAGAGGGTAGACTTGGGGGAAAATAAACAACTAGAACCTGTAACTTGTTTTGTTTGTTTTTTTTCTTCTGGTTGGCGGTATTTTTTGTATTACTCATTTGTGGCTTTTCATGAAGCCAAATGATTTGAATGTCTTTAAGTATGCAGGCTGGTATGGTGTGGCAGTGAGACCGGACCTCCAGGCCCACCAAAACTCCCACAGCTCCAGAGGAAATAGCTCTGAGAGCATCTGTGCTTCAAGTTGGCTCTGGAATAACTATTTTTCCATCAGACCCATGGTGACACCCTTATTCCCAAATTCTCAGTCCAGAAGAGGAACGAGTGGTAAGCTCAGACCTCTGAAAAGAGAGGTTTGCCCTCCAGAATTGGTGTCTAAAAATGAATTTATGCTTGGAAATTCTGGAAAGGGCACAGTGGCATAAATTCTGTTAGCACAAGGGAAGCAAAGCAGGGTCTCCGGACAGCTCTCTGTGCCAGCTAAACCTGCAATAACTCTGCATTTGATTGTACTCCCCTGAAAGAACAAGAACTATTTTGGTTGCAAAAGGGATGCTCTGTAGGAACAGCAAGAGGCAAACCCTAGAAGCCTTGACCTGCCTGTCATAGTAGCCAGTACTCAGCTGTGGTTTCCGACAAGGACAGAGGGAATTTACCTGCATACAAACTTCACTTTTTAGCCCCAAGGGACTATTGATGCTTTAAAAAAAAAAAAAAAAAAAAAAAGAAAAAAAAAGGAAAAAAAACAAACCCTCTCTGCCTCCAAAGCAGTAGCATTTGGGAATCAAGGGGAAGTCTGACAAGTTCTAACGAAGGGAAACATTTCTATGGAGAAATTCCATGGTGCAGGCAAATTAGGACTGGGAAAAAATCAAAGCTCTGGAGGGTTTTATGCAACAGTAACCAAAACCTTGAAAGAAAACATTGTTAAAGGTTTGTATTTTCTCTTTTCTTTGGGAGGACTGCTTCTTCTGGAGTGGCCTACATTCTCAGGCCTGAATGCTCCCAAATTAATTGGTTTGCATCCTCTTCCCTCCCCCCAACCCCTTTTCTCTCTCTCTCTTCAGCTTAGCCCCAAGCCGGTGAAGTCTTGGCCAGGGACTGTAATGAACTGGCAGAATGATAAAGAGATGCTGGGCTGGAGGGAGGTGGGGGACCAAAAGCCTGCTAATAAGACCAGGATCTCCTACTTACACTGTGCCCCACCGCGGGGAAGCCATTAAAGACCCATAGAATAGAAAAGAAAAGGAAGAAAGTTCTTACAGAGAGACCTCCCCTCCCCAGGCCCTCTCAGCACTTTTTCAGAGCAAAGCTCTCAACATGGCTAATCCCTCCACCACTTAATGAACTACAAGCTTCCCTTTCACTCAGACAAAAGTTTCTTTCCTTTCTCGGGCCTAATCACAGACAAATGGTCCCCCCACCATGATGCCTGTTAAAAACTCATTCCCTTTTTTGAGGCTGTGAGGCAGGAGGAATGCCACTGGCAAGAATAGGTACCCTTGAAACAAGCTCCTTCTGCACTTCTGAGAGATAAGTGGGAGATGACATTGGAGCTATAATGGAAAAAATATTTTCACAAGGCAGCATCTGTTGTTTCAGTGGATGCAGCCCCATTTTTGTTCCAGAATGCTTCTGTGCATCTGTCTATATCTTTTCTGTCAGTGCAACAATTACCTCCTGCCTGCCCTCTCTCTCCACACACATATATTACTGGTTGGAATGTTGCATGGCTACACAATAAAGCTGCCACAGTTTGTGCCATGTTTTGCACAGACAACAACTTACTGCAAGAAAGAGTTATGGGTTTGCTTCCAAAATGAAATAGTAGGCATGACTTCTACAATTTACACAGTGCGTGGGATGAGCTCAAATATTGCCAGTTTCATAGAGCAAAATTAAGATCTGCTATCTAATTGAGTATAAAAAAGTTAAGCATCCATATTTTATTTCTGCACATAAATAATTATCCTTATTTCAGGACGATAAAGAGGCAAAGCGTTTCCAGTTCTCACTTCTGCTGAGCAACAATGAAACCAGGACATTCATTTTAGTGTTTAGCCTTCCAAATACAGTACGAATATTTTGTCTTGGATGATTTTTTAGGTGACCATTCATAGCTGATTTCCCCAAGTTTATAAAATACACCAGTATCAGAGCTGGGAATGTGCCAGGTCTGCTAAGCCTCCCCCCAGAGGTATGTTCTCCGTGTCACACTCCTGTGTGACATGAAGATGTAAAGACTTTAAACCAAGTAGGGACTGAACAACTAATCTGAGCTCCCATCTAGTCAGTGCTGCTGTATTTGGCACAAACGTTTTCCAAGAAAACTCCCAGAAATAAGCTGAAGACATCAAAAAATGGAAAATACATCCTTTCCCTTGGCAGTTTCTCCTAGCATTTTTCCACCTCCACTGCCTCCCTAGTTTCTACCTTGCTTTTGTCCAGACTCACCTTTTAGCTCTCTTATCAGCTTATGCCTTCCTTTTGCTACATCAAAAGGCTGTTTAATATCCTGTATCTTCCGCCCATGAAATACTTGCACACTGCAATTAAGTCACCTCTTAATCTTCCTGTCGATAAGCTTTACAGCTGAAGTTCTTTAAATCTCTTTCTTTAAGGCCCTATCTTCATCCTGTCAACATTTTTGTGGCTTTTTTGTATAGCCCCCCTGATATGCCAGTGTGGTTTTTTAATGCATGGGCCCTCTGGGTGTGTGCAGCACCTCTCTATCTCTCCAGTGCTGTTTGCATGGCTAAAACCCCTCCTGCTCCCCACAAATGAGACCACACTAGCATCATTTTTTGCACTGGCATCATTTACATCCATATATAATCATATTTAATAAACAGAGAGAGGTACTTAGCATATAAAAAATGCCTTTCTGGGCTTTCTGTGGGAATGGATACTGCTTATTTTCTACACCTGGACTGAGGGAAAATGCAGACTTCAATTTGTTCACAAGACAATATTTAGTTACTGGATTTGACTAGAAGGGAAAGGAGAAGGGAAAAGTCCCAAACCTGTCCCAGCACAGAGCCTCGGGACACAGTCTTCTCTCATGCTCCCTTTATAAGGAAATACTGGAGTTTGAATCCATATCTCAAAAGACTTCATACACAGTTATTTTGTATTTTAAAATAAGGGGGGAGGGGGAAATCTATGTATGGATTAAATGAGCAGCTGTAAATCAATTAAGAACAAATGCTCACAACAGATGAAAATTTACATCAATGAGCAGGACAGATAAGACCCAAAACATGTCACTGGGACATCACTCATTCAGCATTTCCTCTCCTGTTATAAACCATCACAGCAATAGTAACTGCAGGTTCCTAACAGGTCCCTGTGCAGATACCACCAGCAGCCCCACACAGCCTGTCTGGGAACTCACAGATACATTTTCCCCTGCAGAACTTCCAGTAGCTCTTGCTCCTGTGCTGCTCTCCTACCACAATATTCTGCCTGTGCTTTGACAGACCCAATAAAAGCAGAAGCAATGGAGGAAATGACAGGTAGAAACAGTAACACCACTGGAGCTTTGCAAAACCATCTCACATTGTTGCAGACTGCAGAGGAGAGAGAAGCTGAAGCCTGCTGGTGTGAACAGGAGCTCTGTGGCTTTGAGCCCACCTTGAACCACCACATTTATCTAAAACAAGGGTGATGACACACATTTGGACTGACGAGGCTTTAAACTGAACTTGTAACAGCTATACAGAATCAGGAAAAAGCATTTTTGACAGAAGAGGTCTCTTCTAAGGCCATTTCCCACTACTACACCATGGAATTATAACTCCCTTAGGAGAAGCTTTCTGTGTTGAAGTGGCAGAGCCCCGACCCCCCTGATATCCAGGTTACTGCAAAAGTAGCACAGAGCTTATCATCACTGACTTGCAGCAGAATTCACACCACAGTCTAGGTGAATCTTTGCCAATGTCTGCAAATACCTAGGATGTGAAAAGTGACAAGTATTAGTACTTTCAACCAGGCATTTGTGAGTCTCCGGAGCAGGCTCAGTTTCAAAGGGCTGGATTCAGTTCTTCTCTCTCTTGAGCTTGTCTGCCCATCAGTACTTGCAGGGTCAGGCATGGGAGGAAGGGATTTCCACCCAGCAAATCAAGCAGCAACAAAACAAAAGTAATCCCGTTCAATTATTCCCAGCAAGCGGATTAAGCAATAAAAGAGACATACGAGTCCTTTGTGTGGTATTTTTGCAATTATGATCATTTTTCCTACATTACTAATACGCTACTAGAAACCAGATACCATGCCCAATAATGAAAAAACAAGACAAAAACCCAGAGCCAAGAAGGGGAAGAAACAGAGTGGAAAATGCCTACCAGTAAACTATTCCTCTTAGCAAATGCTAAGTACCAGCAAAGGCACATTACAGCTGGGCCCCCAGACTGATGCAGCAATGAACTTGGAGCAAAGCAGCAGATGGTTGTGCAGCAGATTAGAAAAGGCTACCAACTGCCTGCCTGGAGAGCTTTGCTTGGGATTATGGACTTGAGGATAGAGCAAAAAACCTGTAGTGAGAGACATCAAAATGTAGGCATCCTTGAAACAGGAAGGGTAGAGATTCCATCTGCCTGTGTGGACTCTACCCTGCCAGGGTTGGAGAAAGCAGACAGAAAGTTTTTGTGAGTGAGTTACTAGAAAAAGTAACTCAATCATGTTACTGTTGTGAGTCAGTGCAGCTGCACTGGCACCAGCAGATCCATGTCAAAATGGACTATCTGTGATTTGGGCTTCAGCGACCAGGCAAAAACTGATGAAGGTAATTGTCTTGTGATGGGCTTACAATGGAGTGGGAATGAAAAAAACTGCCATGGCCTATGTATGTCCTACAAGTAAACACTAAAAACGGATTGCTCACTTGTGTGTTTTTGTAGAGACCACTTCCATATTCTGACCAGGTAGTACTGAAGCAGCTCTGACAGGTCTTGTAGTGTTTCTCTACCCTTTTGCAGAGCCTGTTGTGCAGTGTGCTGAACCCTCCATGTCTCTCTCTGTTTTCTGGTCGTTAGGATCCAATGCACTACAACTTCTGCTAGAGAAAAGTACCTGTTCTGGGAGAGTTTTGAGCATACCAAAGTGCTTAGACAGGGCTCCGTTCTGTGGAGATCAACCATTAAATTATTCTTTACACTTCCATCCCTGTTGTCTTCCAAGTGTAATTGTAGAATGATACATTAACTTTTCCCCATTAAAGTGCCATTGCAGAGCAATACTTTTCTCCTATAGTGCTGATAAAAAGTGATGTACAATGGTGTGGGGATGATCACCTTTACTGTTGACTGCTTGGAATAGTGACTGCAGCACAGCCAGTGAGAATGGAGAGCACTGCAGGGCTCTTTAGTGTGGAATAGGTGTCTAACAAACTATTTCATTCAGAGTTTCATTCACAAGGTCACCCTCATATTAAATGGTTCTCAGTTAAATTCCTGTTAACTACCAGCAGCTACTAGTTTATCAGTGCATCTCTAACTACAAGGCAACAAACAACACACCTAAGCATGAACTAGACAGGGCAAAGGAATTGACTGCAAACTGTACTGGGTATAGCCTTCCCCTTGTATGACCAGAGGTATTTTCCAGAGTAAAAAGATGAAAGCCTGGGAGGAGATCTACTGTATCAGGATGGGCAAATGTGCATGTACACATATATTTATCACCACAGTCCTCCCAAGGACTCAAAGCACCTTCTGCAGAGGGATACAGTTTCTTTACTGGGTGATGTCCAAGCATCAACTTCTGTCATTGGCTTTAATTAATGAAACATTCTGACAATAAACTGTAGCAAGCTGCATGCTGCATCCCTCGTGTTGAACCAGTGTGTGTTTGCACATGCATTTTTGAAAGCACGTTTTCCTTGATGAGCCTGTAATTCGACTCAGTGGGTCAGTGCAATGTGTGCTAAACAGGATGGGAGAGTCCTTCATGGTATCATTCACATGGCCAAAGATCTGAAGCGAATCTATTAAACACATTATGTTATTCCAGATATTTAGCTTTGGAAACAAGATCAGGACCTGGCTTATGATCACAAGAAAAATGTCCCTTATGACCTTTGTCTTTCAAGAGTGAGGGGAAAAATCTGCCACTTGAACATATATAAGGTTTACTGATATAGATTTCAACCTGGACCAAAGAGGACCTACTGGGTGGGCCAACTGTTGAATCAAAGTAAATAAGTATTTTGCAGCAGTTCAGAATTGGGGCTCCAGTTGTCAGTCCAACCAAATGTTGATCTCTTTCTATTCCAGTATCTTCCAACCAAAGCAACACAGGATTCCCAGTCTCTCTTGAGAATGCAAAGCTCCAAGTAGCCTTGGAGTTTTACTCTACAATAACTACATATATACACTTTAGAATTGCACCTTTGCCTCAACATGACCCTACTTCATTTATGAGAAAGTATCTTCATAAAATTCTTTTTAAAAAAGAGTGAGAAAGGAAGCCTAGTCCTTCCTCTTTCCTCCAGGGGTGGGGTAGTTGCTCCTGTTGTACAGGGAAATACAAGGAGATTAAATATCTGTCTAGTTTAGTGGTAACTCTCTAATGCCACATATCTATATATCTATATAAAATTCCATGTTTATATATATATATAAAATTGGTATATACATATATATAGTGTGTGTATATATATAATGGTTTATTTTGACACACACAAGGACATTTTCCTTTAGTAAAGGTACTCAGAAATCTGGTCTTTTCACATTGTATTTGTAAACCAAATAAGACTTTGCTGGGAAAGAAATAAAGCCCACAGGCTGCCCCGCTAAGGCTTTTTCCAAGAAGACTGGTGACACAAGCAGCAAGACATGTCACCACTTGCTGCCATGGGGTGACCGCAGTGGGTCAGATCCTGCTGGTAATGCCATGCAGTGTACCCCACCAATGCACAGTGGGAGCTGTGGGAAGGGAGCAGTTGGGATTTATTGCCATTTCCAGCAGGAATAAACCCCGATTAGACTGGCCAAGGCTGGTCTGCCTTCCCACCTGCCACAAAGGGCTGGTGGGGCCAAGCCAAGTGCTAGCTGTCATCTGCTGAACCAGTGCCATCCCCCACGCAGACGAGGCTCTGCTTTTCCAATATGCAGCTACAGCCAGGTCTGGCAGCTGCTCTTCACCGGTGATGCCAGGACTTTCTCCTTGGCTAGCTTCTCCCAGCTGGATGGGAGTCATCTCTAGCGGCAGACAGGCTGACGCCTGAAGAGGGCTGCACTGCAGGCAGGATGCGACCACTCGGCAATGACCGAGGGCTCTCTTTTCTATCACCTGAGGCCACAAGGCAGAAGAGGGACAAGCCTGTGGTCTACAAGGTTGCTGCATCTACCCCTGGCTGCTCAGCAGATGAAGGCAAAAAATGTGGTCACTCCATCTGCTGCAGAGAACTTAAGTCTATAGAAGAGCAGAAGAACTGGCAAAGTTTCTTTTAAAGCCGGTGCTCTTTGTAATGAGGGCAAAAAAATCTAGTAGGTTTGTTGCTTTCACAATAATAACTAAAAGAAAAAAAGAATCACTTCTCAGGAGACACAAATTAAATATTTGTTCTCTTTCCTGACAGAAAGGGTAAGGTTTCTCTCATCTGCTGCACAAGTAATTCGTGCGTGCTCCCCTCGTGTAACACTATCCCTCTTCACCATCAAAGCAGCGTGGGGAGAGTTTAATCACTGCCTCTACTTGCTCTGCTTACAAGCCTTGCCTTAGAAGACAAGTCTCCCTTTGGAGATGGATTTTACCATCAAATCCCTCTTTTCAATGCCACACCCACCACACAAGATCACAAAAAAAGGGGATTGTTTAAATGCAAAACCACAACTGTTTGATCACAGCAGTGTTATTACTTACAAATACTGCAGCATCTTGCCAATCTCCAGGTATTTATATAAGAAATAGTTTACCTCCTCTCCATGTATTAAAGATGTATTATTCCCTCTTCACCAAAGACAGCTGACTGACTTAAACTCGGAAAATGAGAACAGCATTTATATACATAACACATAAATAAGTTATACTCTCCCTTCTATAAATTAGAGATTAGCCCAAGCCAACATCCAGGATCTAAACAACATCAGATTGTGAAAACGTGCATTTAACAGAATTAAGGCCAGTAACATATCAAGAAGATATCCTGCAGCAGAGAAATTAGGGACCCCTTTCCCATCTGAACTAGACATAAATTCTAGCAGAGTCCTTCCTTCAGGCTAAATGGCTTTCTAGAACATCAGTATTGGTTGTGTGTTATTTCTGATGCAAGCACTATGAAACCTATCAGATCCTTGAACTAAAAAAGAAAGATGGAAAAAATTCAGGAACAAAATATGCAAAATATCTTGAAGTAAATAACTGCATAGGAGCCCAGAAAAACACAGAATTTCTACTCTATGGAAAATTCTGACATTTCAACATTTGTTTTATATCCTGGGTCTAAAATGTGGACACCTTTTTTATTTGTCTAGTAGACCAAAACATGAAACTGTCATTTTCGTGTTGTAAAATCAAGACAAAACATGACAATATTCTCAAAAATTAGACACCTCATTGTGAGCTACTTAAAATCTCAAAGTGCTTAATTTTTCTCCAGATCGACACTAGACTATCATCTCCTCCTCTTGCTCATTGCCTTATGGGAGCTGTAGTTGCTGGACATACTTCATCTTCTAATAGGGATGTAGAATGACTGATGCTTGCAATGGTTGAAAGAGGTTTGGAGAAAAATACAGGTATTGTATTGCAAAAATAGCCCATGGCAAAGATTGTAAGACTGAAGTATGACTGCTAGAAGGTGCTTGCTGCATTAATAGAGGCAATTTAATACCTTATTGAACTGATTCAAAGTAAGTTGAGTCAGATTCAATAAAACAAAATGTTTTAATTTATATCATGCATACTCAAATAAAATTTATTCAGGATTTTCCCAACAGAAGAACTGATATTTTTGGCATAATCAGAAGTTTTCAGAATTAATGGATTTATAATTTTATGGAAATTCACTTTTCCATTAGAAAATGCCTCCAGGAAAAAGCTTCCAAAGAGCTTTCACAAACTTTATTGGTTGAGGCAGCAACCATCTTTCTGTTCATTGTACACTGGGTGGGACAAGAGGGTCCTAGCTTGTGTTTGGACTCTTAGTTTTTACCTAGTTACCAATATCATTAAATATTAGAAGAAATATACTCCTACTGTCTTGTTTTGTAAAGAGCATTTTTTGGTCTCTTGTGGTATATTTCTTTCATCTCCAAGCCACATGCAATTTTTACATTCATGAAGTTTCTTGCATTGCCATATAAAGAACTTGTCCTTACATCACAAAAGAAGCTGGCAAGGCTTCCTACCTCTGATAAAGCTTCACTGAACATGGCTCAAATGCCAAATTTACTATGAAACCACCCAGAAGAGAAGCCTTACATTAATGTCACTGACACACCACCAAACAGGTCTTTTCCTCTGGCTAGCGATTCACAGGCAAGTGAATGAGTGATACATTTTATGCTGGGCTTCATTCTCATGGCACACACCTACTCCTCCAGGCAAGAGGAGTTATTTTCTGGGCCTGGGGGAAAGTATTTGGCAGTAACTGATTGGACTAATGGCTGCTGTGTGCCTCTCCAAGTCAGTGAAACACGGTAACACGCCATCCAGAATTTGTAATACCGCCGCTTAAGGCACATTAGGAAAACAGCCCCATCAATAAATCCTCAATGAATGCACTAGCACATTGCTGCGTTGTCACACTAGTGGAAACAACAAATGTGTCACTCAGTGCTTGTTTGATGTGAAATCATGTGGAACGCCTCATTTGGAGAGCAGCCTGGTCAGCCTCTCTGAAACCGATCCTCCCCGCGCCATCTTAACCAACGCCGGAGCATGAAACCCAACCCCGCCTCCGCGCCCCTGCAATCTCATCTCGTGCCCGCTACGTGTCAGCATCTGTTTTTATTTTCTGGCACCTTGAGCAAGTGCTAGTGACTCTAAATAATAAGGGACACACGGACACAAGCACCTGGACTGGAGCACGGCATTCATTCAACCCCGACATGTTCACCCTCCGCCCTCTTTTCAGAACCTGCCTTTCTTTCCCTTACCACACGATTACTCATGTGCCTACTGGCAATGTGAGAAATGGAAAATACAGCATGCCCCACTGGCCTAACAACTGGACCATAATTCCAGCAAAACTCTCCTCCTCTCTAGTCCCTTTTATCCTTTCTGCACAGCACATTTAATAAAACCACAGGCACACCTTGGTCAGCTTCCTCATTAGAGAAGATTAGGCACTTGTTTTTTCTTCACTGCATTAAAACCAGGGATGCCATACACAGGTGCAGCCAAGCTCAAAGGGTATGTATGCTTTCCTTTAGATGAGAAAACATATCTAAAATAAAAAGCTTTGTAGCATGCAAAAACCTGGAATTTTTGATGCGTATCTTCTAAGAAGTTGAACTTCAGAGAAAGTAGAGTGTGGAGCACTGTGCCTTTGAGACTTGATAGCCTTTTATCCTGTGAAACCACGCACTCACCACCACAGCATGACAAGGGAAGCAAAGGAGAAGGTATACTAGTCACTGATTTTACAAACCTGAGGAGGTGAACTAACATTGCAATTTGTACTCTTGTAGAAGACAAAACAAATGTACCTTGTCAGCTTGACTGGTTTAGCCTCTGGCATCCTAGTTTCTAGTAAAGGATAAACAAAGTAAAGGTCTTACTATTTGCAAATGAAGAGCCTAAAGGGCCTTTACCTTTAGCTTCAGATCCCAGTTTCTGTATCTGGTGAGCCAACAGAAACAGAAAAATACAGAAGATACATGTCTGGTAACTTGTGGGAGATCAGAAAGTTGCCAGGAGTCACACTCCCCATACAACTTGCAGATTTAAACTACTCTGCTCCAAAGAGAAAGCTGTGTCTGGAAGGGTGGAGGGATTATACTGGCTATGCCATACTGCCCTGGGTAATGGAAGACAAACCAAACATTTCCACACCACGTGAAAGAGAGAAAGGGGTTTATAACCTTCACCTCAGTCCAATGAGCTAAGGGTGGGATGACCATGAGGATTTTTCACAGAACATCTCCTTTCACTGGCTGGCCACCCACTGCCATTAGCAAAGACAATGACTGTTCCTTAAGCCTCTCGTCATAACATGTGTGGGTTTGGTTTGGTTTTTTTTTAAAAAAAAAAAGCTATTCAGGGTTTACTTGGAGTATTTACCTGGGCACTCCATGTAACCTCAACTTTCCAGTGCCAAAAAATCTGTCTTGGCTAAAATGATGTATGAAAGTAATAATAAAACATTAAGAAAAAGCATATACATACAGACAGATATATATATACAAATTCCCTGAAAAACAGGGAGAAGACAAGATTGATGACAAAAAATGTCATTAGTCTTTAAAAAACACAGCCTGGGAAAAAATCAAGTTAAAGGAGTGAAACACCAGGGACCCATCAAGCCAAAATCAATAAAGCAGCATTTAAAAATAAATTTCCAGTTCAGGATAAGCCTGTTGCTGTATGGGGAAGGAAAAACCATCAGTGGTAGCACAACAAGGACAGAAACAAAAGCGAACTGTGGAGATGGGATACACTGAAAAGAGAGATTCTATGATTCTATGACTGTTAGAGCATAAACTGCATCATCTACTGAACAGGTAAACATCCAGCAGGGTGATGCAATGTGTACACATCTGGGGCTGGAAGAGCACAGAGCTTCAGGTTGTGAGATGCAGTCATCAAAAGTAGAGACTTCAGGACAACCAGCTCAATTTGAACTCTCAGGCAAAACCTGTGGTGAAAAAAGCTAATGCATTATTTGGATACAAGGAGAAAACTACATAGAAGGGGATAGCTAATCTGACTGTATACACAACAGGAGCTGAGATAGCATTTTGGGTCCAGACTTGATGTCACAGCTCAAAAATGAAGTTGAAAGAATGGAGGAAAAAAATAGTACAAAAGTGAGCCAAAAACAATTAAGAGAACAGGAGAAAGCACTTGTTAAAGTACTTGTTAAAGTACTCAACACATCCTAATAGTTGGAAAGAAGGCTGAAAAGTGAGTTAAGCCCCCTAAAGAGATACTGCTACATAACCAACACATAAAATGGGTGTCTCTGTGATCTTGGTGAACCAGGAAGGATGTAAACCAGTGGCTGGTGGTGGAAGTCAGCAACTGGCAAAGAGAATTAGCAACAGTACAATTTTTCACATTTCCTTCAGCAGCATCTTCAAGCCCTTGAGTAAACAATTTTCCAATGTTTTCCTGGTTACATACATAGACATACAGCTCTAATATGGGACTGAAGAAGTTAACTGTTTTTCACAGCAAATCTTTTAAGGATTCCTAAACCTGTCATTTTTCATTAACTTCAATCTTGGCAGGTGGCAATGTTTAACCCTACTTTTTCTAAAAAAAAAAAAAAAAGCAACCACCAAATAATGATACCCAAACATTTCACCATTTTTCCAAACAAAAGGAACTAATGTTGCATAGGTAGCAATTGTGATGACATTTGAGACTATCCTATAATCCAGTTTCAGTCTTCCAGCTGGAGAGTGGAGACTGGATGGTTTGAAATCTGTGAAGCCATTTGATTTTAAAAACTTAACAGGCAAATCAAAGCCAGCAAAGGCCAATGGCAACAAACTTGCTGTACAATGTGTAGTAGAATGATCTAGATTTTATGTGTGTCCTCTGTGTGCTTAGTCTGATATAAACAGCTAGAGCAAAGCAGAAATATGTGCTGTCTGTGCAAGATGGACTGGAATTCTGTCCTTGCTCCCGTCTGATCTGTTCACACAGAAATCAACAGGATCAGCCAAAGAAAGAGAAGTTCTCAAGACAGAAGGTATTTAACAAGAACAACAAAAAACCCTAAAAAAACTAATAATGAAGGAGGAAAGGTCATGGGGAGCAGAATATGCATCTTCATATTCTTTGTTTCACATTTGTTTCACGTTCTAGTGTGTGACTAGCTCTTGTCCACTAACTTAATCAGGAAGACATATTTTAGACAGTGTCAAGTAAGAATGAATGCAGTCAGTCTTATTTTCCACTTCAGGACACAGAGATTAGGTTTGGATGTCTATTTGAAACATTCATTTGCCGGGCAGAATGGGAGCCTGAGGGCAGAAGGTTTCAAAAAAGAAAAATAAAATTATCCCAAAAGTCATCTAAAATACAAGGCAAGACTGTCAGCTAGTGTAAATGAATGTAACTCCTCTAATGAGAAGGAGCAACTAAACTATAAACCAGAGGAAGATTTGTCCATGACAAACTGAAATTGTGCCCTTGGTCACATCTGATGTACTCACAAAAATATGCATGCCTTCTGGGGCACATTTTAGTATCTGCTCAAGTCTGTTTGGGAAGCATGTGCAGCTATGTCTGCAGGGAGAGCCAGGAGGGGCAGAGGGAGTGCTGTGGCATAAAGAGCACTACATCATTAAACATTTTGAGGAGCAAATTCCACCCTCAGTTGCACAGGGGACAATTAACCCCCTCCACAGCTCTGCTCCAATCTATCAATCCAATGTCCAGTTGTCACCACTCTTGTAGCAAAATTCCTGGTGGAGTTTTTCTCTCCAAATTTTGTGTTGGCACAAAAAAGGAGCAACTGTGCTGAAATAACCATCACAGTCATTGTGCCATACGGCCGAGCTGCTTGTGAGGGGAACACTATTAGAAATAAGAGAGAATTTATCTGTCATGAATGCAGTATGCTCCAGTTCAGAGCAAATTCCTTGTCATTTATGCATGCAGCTCTGTGTGGTTTTAACCTTAGCATAGTCAATAGTAACAGAAGGGGGGGAGGAGGATGATTTATTTTTCCTTCTTGCTGCTGCAGAGCAACTGCGTATTTTCCTTGTCAACAGCTGTGGTTCATATACACCATACAGATAGGCAAAAAGAGGAAAAAAACCCCACCCAATAAATAAGATGTAGGACTCTGAGGAATTGTTATTACATGCTGAGCATGCCAGTATAATGCTATTCCCAGTCTCCTCTCTAGGTCACCAGAGATTCCAGCGCCCTTTGTCCAAAACAGTTGCTCTTCCCCAGGAGTCTGAGCAAACCTTCCTCTTTCTGCTGTATTGCCAAACCTCGATGGAGGTGTTAACCAAGGAAGGGTGAACAAGTCCCACTTGTGCACCTAGCTGGAATGCCTCTGCTCTTCACAGCAAATTACCACATGCCTTTCTACTCTCTTTCTTTGTGTCCCTCTTCCGTGCATCTTTTCTGCTGCCTTCCACGTGACTGCTCATGTCTGTAATCCCTTCCCAGTCCCAGTCCTCTAATGCCTTCCACACACTTCTGCTCAGAGGTTTTACTGACAGAAGAGGCCACAGGGACATGTAAACCCAACACTGACAGGCAGTGACACTCCTACTTGCTTTTCCACCTTTCTTATTCAGAGTCTTGCTTATGGCTTAGGATATTGAAAGCTCCGAGAGTACAACTCTGGCTATGCTCTCTTCTAGCATAAAGCAGCATAGCCAAAGATGGTGGGAGCTGCTGTGTCTCCCAGCCACTTCATTGTCACAGTAAATAATCACAGACTTTGCCCCAATAGTGAATTAAACACTGAAATCTAAACTGCTGTAAATTTGATGGCTAATGATGCCATTTTGGCATCATTATATTATGATCACACCTGCACTGTTCATCAAAAGCCTGGGACTTTAGGTTGCTTGAATTTAGCTGTAAACTCACTAGCACCTTACATGAAAATACAAGAGCATTCAGACTCAGGCCTCTGTCTCAGCTTTCTTCTGGGTAGGATACCAAGTATCATCATCTGTCTATGAACACAAAACGAAAATGCTGACCTAAAACTTCACCCACCATCTGAGTCAAACTAAAAATGTATGCAAAGGGGTAGAAAGTCCTTATTTACTCTAAAAGCTGTGCTGAATGATTTTGTACTTTCCAAAAAAGTTGAGGTCACAGTTTCCTGATAGAGGCTGTTCATGGAAATATTGATTAACATTTATGTCATGATAGTGCGTCAAAAAAACCCTGTAAGGTCCCCACTGCCTGCAGCACTTTCTCCAAAAGTATTCAGCCAACTGAAACACTAAATCATTTTACCTGGCTGAAGCAGGGGAAGATAAGAAATTAAGGTAAATTATTTAGAGTTCCAGTGACAACCAAGCAAACTTATTAATCCATGCAGTTTTGAACTAAATTTTGTCTGTTGAGGAGCTCAGCAAACATTGAGGTCAATAGAAAGAACAACATTTGTTTTCCACTGCCTTGCTTTCATAGAATCATATAATCATAGAACCATCAAGGTTGGAAAAGACCTTCAAGATTATCAAGTCCACCCAAAGAGTAGATTTTTTTTTAGTGGAAAAACAACACAGTATCTGAGCTTCTCACAGCAACCACACTATCCAAGTTTTTCACTTTGAGATTTCATTTCATGTATGTAATATTGGCTCCATAAATGGCTCTTGGAAAAAATCATGTTACAAATACAAATGTATCAGGAACAGATGCAGCCCTGCAGAAAAACAGCTGTTCTCAGGTAAGGACACAGCGTGTCCAAAACAATTTTAATATTCATCTTTATAAATAAATCATAGAAAATAGACAGCAATAGTCACAGAGGTCCTGCAGCCAGGCTGAAACCTGCTTTAAAACTAAACACTGTGGGAAAGTGAGCAGCATTGCTGGCATTTCCACAATGCAGGTTGGAGGAAAAGCTATAAGCACTGACTGATGAGTGATGCCTTCCAAATAACCTTCAGGACTTGCACAAAACCAACACCTCTCAGCACCCACTTGCCTTCCACTCCCACTCCCCAAAGACATGTGTTGTATCCTCCCAGAGGGTCTGAAGTTCGATGCTGGCACCAATGAGAACAACAAAACACACAAAAAATCTTGCTCTCCTGGGCTAGGCACTGAGCTATGCCTATGTGTGTGGAGCCAGATATTTTCCTGCCTGGCTTTCACAATGCCAGCTTTTCTTTTGTTGTGCAGCACGTCTTACACAAGGAACCACGGATCTGCTTTCATTCACAAAGAAAGATCACCCACAGAGTGGGACCTCCATGTGCCTGGAGGGAAATCCTTCTCTTTTACTTGGTGGGTTTTATGAGGGCTATCTGCCAGTTAGCACAGCAAACATATGGCCTGATCCAAAGATCATTCAAGTCAACAGAAAGGCTCCTCTTGACTTCTATAGGCATTGGCTCTAGCTGCTCTGGAAAGCAAGGAACTGTAGTCTTCATAATAAGGCCCAGGGCCAAAAATAGGATTGCACACATGACACGACTCTCATCCCAACCCCATTCTCATCCCCTACCTGCTTCTACAGGTCACGGCTTTGTAGCCACAGGAAGATGTTTACATCATGGTCCTATTGACAGAGGTCAGAGTTCAAGGAAGCCCAGTAAATCATGAGTCTAAAATAGGGTAGGGCTGGCATCGAGCAGAGGAGAGAGGCAAAGTAATGAGAGCAGAACCGTCTCTTTGAAGAGGAACAAATGTGAGTGTTTACAGTCCCCCTGGTGCATTCTCCCTCTGCTGAAAACATGTTCAGACGCTGGTTGGCTAATCTGCCTTCTGAGAAGTTGTGCTGAATGGCAAGGAGCCCTATTCATGCCATCAGCAAGATCTTAGCCTATGCTTCAGTCTACCCTGCAAAACCTCTACTGGTATGGAAGGGAGCCAGTGCATTAGTCCTGTGTTTTCATGTGCACTGTACCAAAGAGGCTGAACTATGCATTGTGTATTCCCAAAAGGTTACTGTACTCAGACTCAGTCCCAGCACACAGTGGGATTCTTCTCAAAAGGGAAAAAGGAAAAAAAACACAAACCAACCCACATCAAAAACCCAGTTAGAAAACAAGACAGGGCATGTTTCTGCACTAAACCACCACGCATAGTTTAATAACCTTTCACAGATCTTCTTCATTTATCACTAATCTGAAGGAAACTTCTTTTTCCCCAGCAGAGTAAGTATGATCCAGCTCCTTTGTACTACAACATTTCTGGATTTCCTGTACAGTTCAGAAGATATTCCCACTGCCTGTAATTACTGCAAAGAGCATTGGCACTTCACGCTGTCACTCACTGATTTCTTCTGCCTCATTAAGACTCCAGGAGTGTCTGATGAGAGCATTTAATTAAAAGTGAGTGCAAATTGATAATGAGGCCTCATGATTCTTCTGTTTATCTGTTCATTCATTAGTAAATGGCAAACTCAAGCGACTGAAGAGGAAAGTCCAGGGCAAAACGAGTGGAGGAACAAGAAGAAGGGAGAGTTAAAGTCCAGCTGTGGGACATTGATTCAGAAAAATCAAATTTCATGCTGAGATCTACCTAGCAAGGTGGACACAGTATTAGAAATGCTTCACCCTTTTTCCTTTTCAAAACAGTCCATCTTTGAAAGACAACTGAAAAGCATTTGCAAGACAGGACAGTCCTGTACACAGGGACAAGCTTCTAAAGAGAAGTGTGGTCTGCTCCATTCACTTAGCAAAGATAATCCTGCCTGTCTTCAGCACAGCCTCTGTATGGATGCCTCATCCACACTAGAAACATTATACTTGCACAGCTTTACTGCCAGATCCTTTCTTGCTTAAACAGACACAGAAAATTATCATATGGACAAAATCCTGCTATTGCTACTAAAATTGGTTTATTCCAGCCAAGCAGCTGGCCCTAGGCTTCATTCTCTCTGCAAGAAAGTCCCTGCAGAGATTCAGACAAAGAAAGAGTTGCCCAGGTAAAATTAATTTGGCTTCCCAGACGTAGCCTTGGCTGATACCACTTTTATTAGATGGTCGTTTCAGCTAACAGAATATTAACCATGTGGGCAGTCAGCCTCCCACTTCTGTAGCTTTCAGTGAGATCTCTAACTTGTCTTAAGCCCTTTTGAGGCAGAAATATTGCTCCTGATGAAGTTTCTTCATAAATTGCACAGCCAGGTACTCCATCACAAACATCTGTACTGACCTATCACATGGCATGACACATTTCCTTCACTCTTCACTGGAGACACCAAAGTCTTTGGTTATCCAGCTTCCAATTTTCAGGCAACTACCTTGAACACTATGGTGAAGACCCAACCACTGGCTCTCTTTCCAGGCCCTGAAGAAGAATAGACATTGAAACCATTGTGCTGTCTCAGAAATAAGACAAAAGGCCTCCATTTTGTTGGTATAGTCTACTGGGTAGGGCTAGAAAACAGAATAATATGAATAATTCTGTGGCAGTAACTATTTTCCATATTATTTCCTAACTTACTTTTGGGTTACCTGTGAATTTTAAAATCAGAGGATCATGTCTGTTGCAATGACTGCCATTTTTGTAAGTTATTATTTATTCTGTAATTTTGTCCAGGGTCTCCATTTAGGCCATGAGACACACAGACCAGGAGCACAAAGGACAAGGTGACACAGATATGCAAACAAGACTTATGTCTGGTTTTTAGGTTTTTAATCACTATTATTATCATTTTGTGACTAGGTAAGTAAACATAGGATGCAATGGTATCAATCATCCTTCCTGGCGCCTGCTTAGCCACACAAGTGATAAACAACACAGCCCACAGTACTGCTTTTGGTAGGGGGACATGCACAGTTCCCTCCTCCAGCTACCTGGAACAATACACTTCAGTCTTATCTGCACAGGAGAAAAGCATTGTGTTAGCAAACATATTTGTTAGCACAACATTCAACACAATTTGTCCTTCTGAGCGATGATTATTACTTTTAAAAACACATTAGGTGGCCTCAGATATTTCACAGAAACCCAAGGTAGTGATTTGTTAATATGTTTAACTGTGTCCTGGCTCAGGGCCTCTGGAAAGTCAAGGACAAGCTTATCTCTCTACCTGCAAATAACTTAACTATCCTTATTTTTAAAGAGTTGGTTTTAATATTTGGTTGCCAAATTCTCTGCTGCTTTCTGTTTCATGTACTCTGAGACATTGAGCTGCTGCAGGTATTTTGGAAGACCCTCAATAAGAGGCAATTCAGCCCAGGTCTGGATGAGCATCCAGCACACAGTGCTGCCCGCTCCGCCAGGGATGAAGTCCACCAGCTGCAACTGTTCAGACAACTTTCCTAACACCATCCCATGATGCAACGTCTCCTGCTCAGAAATTACTCAGAAATCCCCACTTACAAAAACAGGACACAGGAAGAGGGTTTTTAGGACACCCAGGACAGGCTGGCATAACCACAGCTCTGTCAAAATATGTGTCCCTCTGTGGGCATAGTAACGCTCTTGCACGGTTAAGTGATGCAACCTGCCACGTTCCAAATAATCACCAGCTGCAATTTGCTCCATATTTTGAAAATTACATGTGGCTCTCAAGAGCCTGGCAAGTTGTCAACACAGCCCCTAGTCTGGTGCAATTTAAGTGTCCTTAATCCAAATGGTATCAAAGGAAACAGTTACAGAAACACTGAAAAGAAAGGATGATGTTGGGTTGATGGCTTTCTGAATATTTCTTAAAATCCTGGGGGTGCATTCTGAAGACATCTACTTTCAGGCAAAACTTGAGAAGCCTGAGCTGCCATCACTTTTCAGAGGAGCTAGCTTAAAGTCTATGCTTAGAAGATCTTGTCAAAAAAGTTTCCTCTAAATCAGGCTGTTAGTCCTACCTAGAAAAGGATGTCATTTTTAACTCATTTGCTGAAGTTTATGTATTTCCATACACACACGATTTTTAAGGAAGAGAGATGACTGGGCTGCCCCTTAAATTAAACCATCATAAAAAGCTTGCAGAGAAAATACTATCTTTGTGCCTAGTAAAAACCAACGTACTATTTTCCTGGCACTGTGAAAATGACTGATCCAGTGTTTATCTTTGCAAAATGCTTCAGCAATGAAATTCTTCGTTGGTTGGCAGTTACCAAAAACTTCTGGGCAGAATCTGGCTTATGTGATTTGAACACTGCTTAGCATCTGTCATGAGAAAGGCTTAGGATGAGCTTTCTTTTTCTGCAGGAATTCAGTGGAACAGAAGGAAACCCTGAAAGCAGGAGGAAAGAAACAAGTGAACAGACCAGCCAAGTTACTACTCCTGACATGCTCTTCAAGTGTCTGTAACTATCAGACATTAATGTGATCCTGTCTTCTTGGGGGTGGATTACATGATCTCTCTCTGTAAGATTTTTCCAGCTCTTACATCTATGATTCATCTCTCTTCTGGGCAAAACATAAAACCAATGTGCTGACCATTCATCATCATTAAAAATCTTATTGCATTTTTCACAAAAGCAGAGATGTTTGTTCTAGCCAAAATTCCCATTTGCATAATTACTATACATTGCCTACCTAAAAAACTCCCTTCAGTTTGAATCTCAGAGGCATTACAGTACAAAATGTTCTAATCAGAGGAAACAGCCTTGGTTCTTTACTTTCTTAAAGACTGTGCAGTCATTTGCACTTACCCAAAGTGGATATAAAATGCTATTTACCTACATTGTATTTGAGTCCTACTGGATAAAGCATCACACAATATCCTGTGCAGGGGAGAAATGAGTATTGTAAGTCTTGTATTCCACGACACAAAATCCAGCCATGTCTCCCATTCACTAAACAGGGCCATTTAATCAAATTTTTAATGACAACAATTTATCTTTCAACTTGTTGATAATGAGCCAGCAGGGGTTGGGGTCCAGTGCTTTGCATGCTGGACAGAGACACCATTTCTGTTTCAGGGAATTCTCAAGGAGCCAACTATTGGAGTCTGGGCACTTATGTTGGGGGAATACCACAATATGCTTCCTTTGTGCTTTTTTTTTTTTTTTCCACTTTTCCTTGGGTGTCCGCTACCATGGTTGTTACGGACAGAAGATTGTGCTAGAAGGGTTCCTAAGGCCAGCATGTAAGGCCTTATCTGACAAAAAATAACTCAGTGATAGTAAGGTGGTAATATGGTTATCAGTGATAGTACAGATAATTTCATACAGTGTCCAGCACAGATTCTAAGCTCAAAGAGTCCTTAAAAAAACAAATTCTCAGGGAACAGAAGTTATACTTCATTTATTGTACTAAACCTACAAATGCTGCCAAATTCTAAGACCAAACTGCTATTGCCAGAGCCTCAAAGAGATTTACAGCACCTCCAGCAAGCCCAACAGTCCCTGCTCTCTACCATGTATGTGTGTTGTCAATAGTAGTGTGAGAGACGGACTCTATAATGGCCTTTAAAAGCAAAGCCAAATCAAAAGGGGATATGGAATTCTTTGCAGTGTGTCTACCTCAAACTAGCAGAATGAAATTCAAAATGTTTAGGTTCCATATCAGGAAATCAGAAAAAAACCTCCCTGACAGAGAAATAACATCTATTAGTAAGTCTTGGAGAAGAAGGACAGACTTCTGATTATGGTACCAGGAGCTGAACACAGGGGCTCAGTTTCCAGTTGCTATCCAAACTTCCTTTGGGACTTCAGGCATGTTCCCTCACTGAGTAAAATGGGACAAGAGCTGTCACTCATCATTCATCCGTGTAGTTGAATTATCCTGTAAGTTCATCGTGGTGAGGTCTATTTCTTACTACATTAGAAAAATGACCAGCACAATATGGCTTTGCTTTCCACCTCTGAGCACTATCATATAAATAAGAAATCAACTCAAATGTATTTAAAACTGCTTGGGAGAAAAAATAAAATAAAATAGGCTGAGGGGGACAAAACAATAATAATAATCAAACACATTTCTTTCAATAAAATGGTGTAAATCATGAAGGCAATCACACTGTCCAAAAAATAAAAGACTGGTTCTGGGGTGGGACAGGCAGAGTTCATAGCTGGGAATGGGCAGTAGAGTCCCAGGATCTGGCAGATGGATGCTACTACCTCAGGATGGGAGAAGTCACCAGCTCTGGATTCCTGCTGGGCTGCTCCTCTTTCACAGTTTCTGCCTTAAACTCCTCTGAGATGCTGCCGGGGTCAATTTCATGAGCTCCTGCTCTGCCCTCCAGAATGTGGCACCTCAGGTGACTTTGATGCACCAACCACAACTTCTAGCCTGGCTGATAACCCTTCCTCAAGCCCTCACCAAGGGTCTATCATATCACTCATACTTTCACTCAATGGTCACATCTGCTGGTGTTTCCTCTGCTGCAGTCACAGCAGGAGAGGTATGAAAGGATATGGAGAAGATAATGCCATAAGCCCTGTTTTCCCATGGTGTAAATCTTGGATCCTGGAAAAGACATGATAGGTTTTCTCTCAGACAGAAAGCAGATTTCAAAACTGGAGACTCAAATTCAGCCTTGACATATTCAAAAGCAAATGGACAACTCAGACTAGACTGAAGCCCAAGGGACTGCACCAAGGCAGCATCCTGCTTTTAACCAATGCAGTTCTGGCCATCACACCACCACACTTTAAATTGAAGCTCTGCAAAAGCCTCCACTTTATAAACTTCTATCAGGTCCTTCCATGTAATACAAAAATGTAAGTGACAGAGGGAGGTAAGTGGAGAAGGAGGGAGGAGAACTAATGCACTAACGAAACCAAATGCTGTGTGCAAAACTGACACAAGCACTAAATATTTGCCTCAGTTTAAAAGCTTCCGTTTTCCTTTTCAGTCATATCAAATCACCTTCCTAATCATACACACTTGTTATTTTTCCCCAAGGACATGAACACAGCTAGTAAAACATCTACTTCAGGAAAAGCAAAGTGTTGCTGGTGTGACATGAATTGCTGAAGAAATGCTGAAGCATTTTTCCAGCATATTCCTATTTCCAGCAATACTGAAGACACGAATCTGAAAATCACTTCTCTTTCTCTCTTTGCATCTTCTGATTCAGTCACTCCACACTAACCTTTCAGATTACCAGAAGCCACGTTTCACTTCATTCCTAAAATGGGAGAATTATAATGAAAAGCCAACCTCAGCTGGATTTGCCTGAGCCTGAGATCTGCCACTTGAAATAAAGGGCCTACTTCTTCAATTTCTATTAAATTATCTTTGCAGAGGAAATTGTTTTAGCAGAAGCTACGCAACTGCTAAACCTTTTGCAAGCTGTGAAGATCCACAGGAACTGAAGAACTTTTCTCCCATGACTGTTGCATTGTTTTACACAAGGAAGGATGAACAGGAGGTCAAAAGCAATGCAGGAACAGGAGCCTTTGGCCAACTTTGTGTGCTGAGGACTAGGAGGTCCCACTAGGAATTCACCGTGCACTATACAGAACAATCTGTTTTCTTTGCAGTGTCCAAAAATCCTGTCCCACCTCCTCAACAGTGGCACATAGTCCCTGCAGTAAGAAAAAAATGCTTTAAAATATTTCGTCCTCTGCTCTGGCTAAAGTGTTAAACCAGACTTCCTTTCACCCCTTAAAGCTCATGGAAAAAAAGGCCAGAGCTATCTGCAAAGACAATATCCAGAAATAGGTCTTTGAATTCTCTCACATCCAGGATAGACAGAAGCAGAAATAAGCTACTCTGACTCAAAAATTGCACATAAAAATTAAAAGAAAAAATACTTTTAAATAGTCTTATGTAAGTGTGACTCTCCACTAATGACATTCTGAGGTCTTATTTGAAACCTCATTAAGAACTGCAAAGTGTTATTGCTACAGCACCATTAAATAACAGTGTGAAATAATTCCAGATGTAATGAGGATGGAAAGGAAGAGGGTGCCTCACGCTCCTTCACAATTATATCTTCAGACAACTCCTTTGCTCTAGCTGAAATTTCCCCCTGTGTGTCCCAGCAGTGGAGGTCCACAGTGCCTCCCACACTGGAGCTGCTAAGAAGTCCACAGTGAATAATAGTGCTCTTGTTCCAAATGAGCTCCAATTCCCGTGGTTTCTTTTGAGATCTCTCTCCCCCTTCACAGATTCTATATTTTGCTGACTTTTCCTTATATTCAAGTGTCAGCCAGCAAAGAATTGGCAACAATTATGGTACCATTGCTTCTTCTCATCCCCTTCTTGCAGGGGAATAAAAAAGGAAAAAGAGGAATTTAAAGAGACAGCCTGCATGAAACAGTGAAGCTTAAACCACAAGCTGCACTTTTTCAGAGAGCCAGGAACAGAGGCACCTCTCCTAGGAAGTCAGGCTGAGAGAGTTGGGGCTGTTTAGCCTGGAGATGAGAAGGCTCCAGAGAGACCTTAGAGCACCTTTCAGTACCTGAAGGGGCTACAGGAAAGATGGAGAGGGAGTTTGTACAAGGATGATAGGACAAGTGGGAATGGCTTTGAACTGGAAGAGGGGTGATTTAGGCTAAACATCAGGAAGAAATTATTTCCTGTGAGGGTGGTGAGACACTGGCACAGGTTGCCCAGAGAAGCTGTGGCTACCTGCTCCCTGGAGGTATTCGAGGCCAGGTTGGATGGGGCTTGGAGCAACCTGCTCTAGTGGGAAGTGTCCCTGCCCAAGGCAGGGGTGGTGGAACTAGATGATCCTCAAGGTACTTTCCAACCATTCTAGGATTCCAAACCACTCTAGGATTTTATGTATGTGTTATGAAGCTGTGGAGTGGAAGGCTTGGGGAACTGGAGAGATGCAGCACACTTCCATATCTAAGTTCTTTACCACACTACCTGAAGTGGAATTTAAAGGCAATGGACCCCTATTAAAGGGCTCCTAGTGACTCACACAGCCACACTTCACCAGCTCAATTTCACTAGGTCCTCCCTAGCCTGCAAGTGTGTGCAGGATGGGCTAGTGGACTAAGAGCATTGATTTGGCAATTAGGAGACCCACAGGGCATTCTGAGTGGGATTGCTCTGTTGCCACCCCTATTAGAGCTCAGAGCCTGGTGAGAGCATCCTTGATGTCAGACTATGAAACATGGAGAAAATAGTGTGAAGCCCTGGAGTGAATTGGACAGGGAGCTCAACTTCTTTCCTGGCAAGCTATGCAAGGGGAGGAACGACCCTCTACCTTTCCACTGCCTTTCTGAATAATCCTAGGCTATTTGCTACATGGACAAGCATCCAGTGATGTACAGGTAAATTCTTTCTAATGAAAAGAAGATGGTCTATGGCATTTAACTGCTATTGACCCTTTGGGAACTTCCAGGAACTGGGGTTCGCTATGTGTAAACTCAAAGAGCAACTTACTCTTCTTAATTTGGCAGAAATGATAGTCATCTTGTGTTTTCTTCCACAGCATTTGCAGTTTGCTGAGCAAAGCTAAGGTTCCAAAGGCAAGAGATCTGGGATCTCTGTTGCCATGTTGTAGGCCTGTTGTCCATGGAAACATGAATACTCTGGTCACACCCGTTTATTTGGGATCAAGAAAATAGAGGATGTTCTCAGGAAGTTTCTAATGCAGTCCTGGGTGCCACAAAACTGCATCTATTCCTAATCAAACTCAGCCCTCCCAGCATCCTCTGTGGGCATAGAAAAGTCATCGGCACAGAAAAGTCCCATTTCTGCTCTGGATGGAGGTCACCCTGGTTAGATGTTCCTCCTATCTCTGCATGTGGTCAGAGGTGAAGATTTTTCTCCACAGTGCACAAGGGATTTGGGACAGCATAAAGAAAGAAGGCAGGGTGAGGACAAATGGGCCCAAACCTGGGAGCCAGATGGGTAGGACACATGCGATGCCCAGGATGCTGGGAAAAGCTGACACAGGGATCTCTACCACCTTAGACTTTATAAGCATGAACTTGGGCCCTTTCTAATCTTTCACACAAGAGTCTCTGAGACAAACCACCTGGCTTATTCACCTCCCACTTCATTCTCTTCCATCTTCCCTAATGCCATTAGACCCAATGAAACCCCAAGGGTCCCAAGAAACAGCTTTGCCATGGCTCTGGCATGAATACACTGGTTCCACAGAGGAATGAGAGTTTAGCCTGGAGGCATAAACCCAAATATACAGCTGTGTATGGTATGCTGGAAACCAACCCAGCACAGAGAGCTGCTTTTATGGGCAGGATTTGTTTTTCCAAATGGAATTTATTTAAAAGAAAATTGAATGGTTATAAAGAGCTCACTCTAACAATAACACAGCAAATGAATCCAGTGTTCACTGCTGGCTTTGCTACACGGTACAATCCAGATAGAGAAACCTTCTTTAGAGGGTCCTGGCAGCAAATGACCTGCCCTGCAGAGCAACCCATGGGGAAGCAGCTGTCTGAACACTGGGACTTGGCTGATGACTGGAATTAAGGCAGGAATTTCACTGGGGGAGGCTGTTGCAATGCTCATGTGAGGAAGTGGCTATAGGAACACCCTATTTCAATCACCTGTATCAATAGTGCAGCAAGGCTGTAAGAGACAAACAGGACTTTCCCCTCCAGGAAATTATTGGTGGTCTCCATTCCCTATGTCACCATCTTCGTCTGTAGGACCAGGTCACCTTTATGTCCAAAGGTCACTTATGTTCCCTTGATGCTCCAGCCAGCTGTATAACACTGTCTCTGTACAACTTTGTTTCAAATTTGATGAACTTCCTTCAAATTTTGGGAACTAACCTCTAGGTACCACAGAAGTATGCATCAAGAAACCCCTGATGCTTCAGGTTTCAGCATAAGGTGCCCATAACCTGCTCTACTGAGTTTCTTCAAACAAAAGACTTGGGACCTTTTCACCACCACCCTCCACAAACCCTCTTCTCTCAGTACAATGTACTGCAGCTTCCTTCGCCCTGTTTGTCTCCTCCACTAAGTGTCCCAACAGGCCAATACATCCAGTCACCTAATTGCAGTTTATCCAACTATCTGAAGAACAGAAACAAAAGTAATTAGCCATGGCCATTAATGTTCCTGATACAATTTGCTTCAGAACTACAAATCTATTTCAGTGACTAATTAGAGAGACCATTAGATGTCTTTAATCTGGGACACATCAAAGACCTCTCTTCTCCAATTAGGCAATGGGCTTCATTCAGTCCCACCCAGGACAGTAAGCCATGCACTTTTGCACAGATGTTTTCAAGTCACAAAGCAGAGTGAGCACAGGGACAATTTTTATAGCTCTTACTGGAAACCTATTAGGGTCTTGATGTTGAGAAAGAGCACAGTATGGCCTTCATATTTTAAGCTTTGGAAACATCAACCCCAGAGTTCTAAAATTATTTATACTGGAAGCTGACTACAAAGCTGCTGCCAGGGTAGAGCAAATCAAGGGGTTGGCTGGCCTATTAATCCTGACATATCCTCCAGCCCATAGTCTGCCCATAGGCTTCCATGCCTGCTCCACAGTCAGCAGATAATCCATTACATCAGGAAGTCCTGATGAAACCCCACATGCAACTAATTTTTTAAACCTCCCCCAGTCATATTAAGATCCAGGCAGAGAAGAAGCAGCTGGTTATTTTGCTGTGAAGGACAGAAATCTGGAGATGTTGATTAGCCCTGGAAGAGATGTCTCTCCAGATCCTCCAAGAACTCCACAGACTACTTCTTCCCACAGAGAGATCACCTTTGCAGTCCTCCTCATACAGGCGTTAGTTTTAACCCAAATTAGCTTCCATCTCCTTGTCTCAGCACTCCTACATATCACAGCATTGCCCCAGCCTTCATCCCCCAACAGCCTGGCAATAACACCTCCGAAGCACAACTGCAGCATCCTTTCCTTCTCCCACACTCCAAGTCTGACACTCCACCCCCATCCTGCACCTGAAGTTGTGGCCTTCATTGCCACAACCTCACATTAGCAAAGCTCCATCTTTTCTCCAGCAAAGCTTGAAGAAAGATGTAGTGACCACAGAAACATGCCTACTCCAAATACACCTGATCTGCTTTACAGTTATCCTAAAGGAATTCAGATTGCAACAGCAGTTCCAAATGTACCTGATTGCCCCCAAATGAACCAGGTTTCTCCTGCAGAAATGTGTTGATATCCCATGCTCAGCGTGCCATCAAAAATATGCTTACCCAATTCCCTCCTGGGTTGTTTGAGGATTAACTCAAAACTGTGTAACACCTTGAAAAGTTAAGACACTTGTTCAAGAGTTAAGGTTTAGTCAGGTACATTTAGGTGATAGTGAAAATTAAATTAGGTAAATCAATTATGCAACATAAGAGTATTTTCTAAGACCTCTGTAGATAACTTGAAAGTAAATGGTTCTTTTACCATTTCCTTTCTTTTACTAAATAGGCCCATTTGCTAAGAAATCCAGTGTTACAAAGTGCTAAGGAAACTCTGACAAACAGCTACCACTGTTGGAAAGAGGAATTTCCCTTACTTAACCTTTTGAGGAACAAGAGATTAACAGAAAAGGTAAATTGTAAATCTTTCCAATTTAGAAAGTGGGACCTTTTCAACAGCATTTTCAAGGAAATCTACTGCAAGAGTGTTCCCAGAATTAAAATGGAAAACCTGACACCTTTAACAATTTCCTGCCACTGTATAACTGTCATCATTGCATGGCTTTTATCAACCCAGAAGCTGAGTTTCAGGTTTAGGAAACCTTTGCATTCATATGCTTTTGGGTTGTTTTTATACAGTTTTCTTTCCTCTGCAGCCCCAAGGAATCCTGGGAAAGGCAGCACTGTGGTTTTTTTAGAGATTCTTCCTTCCCCATGAAACACCATGCCATAAAGATCTGAACAGGAGAGTTTTGGACCACTCCCATGATCCAAAATAACTCAAGTCTGTTGCCCTTCATATCACATCACAAGACACAACTTTCACAAGTGCTGGTGAAGGAACAAACTTCATTGCTGTGGCTATTACTCGCTATACAATTAAATCCAGATGCCATAAAAAAAATTGGAGCCCCACAAGGATGAACACTGTCCCTCTGGGGCTACACAAGTGGCATATATAAGACCCAGGTAGAAAAATGATTCCCAGTAGCACCCAGTAGCTAAATGACAGACCCAGGAATAAAATCCAGGTTTCTTAACTCCTTGCCTTGTGTGTAGTATGCTGTAGCACCCTGTTTCTGGGGTAAAGAAGAAATTTGGCTTAGCTACCTGTGCTGAATGTAATTAAGGGTAGGGAGGACTGAGGTGAAGTTAGGGTCTTGCTGGGTTCATACCACACATTAATGTGTGTGGTATAGTATTTTAGTCTTTTACTATCTTATAGTCTTTTACTATCTTATCAGCCTAGATAAACTTTTTTTTTTGTTTGTTTGTTTTGTTTTTAATAATAGTTCCTCTCTTTCTTGGTCTCTCTCACATGCACTGAAAGTCAAATCAGCATCACCAAGATCACAATGAACACTGAGGGTCACCAGCACGGAAAAAGGTCTCAATATTTTACCGCTCACTCCTGTTTATTACAGAAAAAGTGCTGGCTTTCTTCTCCAGAGGTGTTCTGGGGTATACCAACCCATCTAAATCACTGTGAAGAAATTTGCATGCCCATGTGAGAGAGTGTTGAGACACTGGAACAGGATGCCCAAGTTGTGGATGCTCCTTCCCTGGAAGCATCCAAGGCCAAGCTGGATGGAGCTTTGAGCAACCTGGTCTAGTGGGAGGTGTCCCTGCCCATGGCACAGGGGTTGGAACTAAATGGTTTTAAGGTCCCTTCCAACCCAAACCATTCTGTGATGCTATGAATCTATGTCTCAGCCAGAGGTGTTTAGGACACCAAGAGCACTGTACATAATGATTTGATCAGTTTTCATAACCAAAGATGTATAACATTATAAACACAACCCAAAAAGCACCCCCCAAGCACACACATTACTATAAAGAGAAAAGCAGAAGAGCTAACAGGAAAGGAGCTCACATGGGAGGAAAAGACTATGACTACAGAAAATGTTTCTACAGTGCTGTTAATTATTTTAAAGCCACCCTCACCATCCCCCACAATATGTTATCTCTTTTTTTTTTTTTTTTTTTACAACAGAAGGAGCATTTGAGACAGGGGAAGGCATTCAGTTCAGCTGTCCGCTCTCAGCCTTGCAAAACCACAGGGCTCCCTCTGTATTTCCACCTCCACCATGCCGGGGAATGACATCACCTCTGCTCGAGGGGGCTGGCAGGCCAACAAAAATAACTGTTACTGACCAAGAGCACTATTGCAAGGAATATTTTTGGAACCGTACTCCGCATTCCTCTGAGTCCCCTGCTTCCTAGTCCAAACATATCACGGCCTAAAAATTCCTCGCATTTTCTATGCAGTGTTTCCTTTGGGCTTGCACAATGGGGTAGTTCTGCTCAGCAGCGCTAGTGTTCTGGAAAGGGAAGGGGGCGGGGGGGAAAGCTGAAGGACTAAATAACCCTAATGGCAACCACAGGGGCTGCACTGTTATTTTTAGGTCAGAAAAATGATGCAAAAGGCAACAGAGTCACCTCGGATTTACCTTCCACAGCCCTTTTCTGAACAAAAGGCCAAAGAGCTCGGTTATTTCTTCCACGTGGTGTTAAGGAGGACTCACCTATGCTTGTGGCAAAGACCCAGCTGTTTAGTGGGTTTTTGCATGGCAGGAGGAGGCCAGGAGGATGTGGCATCTCCCTCTGATAGCACCTCCAGGACTGTGCAGGGGTAATGTGGCCCCAGAGCCTCCTCACCCCTGTGCTCAGCTCCCCTCAGCTGCAAGAAGCACAAAACAACAGAGGGAAATTCTAGGTTGTGTCTAGGCTGTGCAGCAGCCACCGTTTTTCCAGAGGAAAGAGCAGCAGTCCCCAGGGGCACTGTCCCTCCTTACATCCCACCAAGGCACACTGTACCGATCCCTTCCACTCCCATGTCTGTCGGTGTACTGACATAAGGTCATCCTGGAGGCTTTCTTACTAGCCAACAAAATATGTATACCTAAAAATATTCCAGCCTAAGCCAAGCAATGGAAAAAACTCTTATTCCTTTTTACTATGTATTTCTACCATTTTTTTTTCCTCTTCATTGGAAGAAAGCCATTGTCCTCATTATCAAGTAAAAGTCAGGGCTGAGCTCACAGGGAGAAGTTACACATACCTAAACGGTAGCTCCTTTCCAACCCTGCTGTGTCCCAAGTAGGACTGTTTACCCAGTGGTGGTACGAATTTCTATGTGAACAGAAACTGAGGCTATTAAACAAGATGTGCTTTACTGGCCAATACTTTGTTTCTTTTTCTAGCTGCCCAGATAAGAAAATCAATGGAGAGAAGAAACTAATAAAGGGCATAAAGAGTCCAGTTATGCCACCAATGTTCTGCACAAGGTTAAGAAACCCTTTATCTTTTTGTACCTCTGTTACCCCCAACAGTCCTTGATCAACTTTGTCTGTTTAGACTATAAAGTCCTGCTCTCTGCTGTGGCCTACTCCTCCCACTCATTGTTGGGCCTGGAAGCATGTGTTTATTAAAAATGATTATATTTTTAAAGGTATTTATATTCACTGCACATCCACAAACAGACCAGTTGCCATAAAACTGTTTTCAAACACAAGGAGAGCAAAGAAAATTCACTCTTTGGGGTGTTCCAATTGAGAGACAAGGAATGGGCTGGGGAAATCAGTATTTAGATGGAACTAATTAGCAACGACTAAAAGCTAAATGACAACGTAACCCATGGCCCCCTTGTGGGATATTCTAAAATGGCTGTGCACATCTGAAGCTTTTCAAGGACTTTCATTATCTGCTTGGTCTACTGCTTTCACAGCTCAGATAAATCAGCATTTTCAACCACAGCATTCAGCTTGCAGAAGAATTCCCCAGCCATAACTTCCAGAGATACAGAAGCACACAAAATATGATCTCTTTTACTAGGCTAATAAAAATCAGAAAGTATACTGTATAAATTTTATAGACCTCGAAGGTCTATCTTCTGTAGGAGGAAACTGGGACTTCAGGCTACTGTCAGCACCGTAACAGGGAGGAAAATATTTATTGCCTGCTTTGGAAAACCTACCAGATAGAAGTCACCAGCAAAGCAAAATAACATAACTATAAACTTACCTGAATCTGTCCTCTCTGTGGAACTTCTTCACATTACGGTTTCAACTTGAAGACTAATGCTTGTGGAGCCAGAAGGGAAAAAGGGCCAATCAGGAAGAAAAATACTTCTGCCTCTTGGAGCCTACCCTAGCAGGCAATTCTATACTATCAGAATGCGAAGTGCAAGGGCCGTATGGGTCCCTCTGGCAGCTCCTCTGCATGGCTGTGCTGAGCCCCTTGGTGCTGTGAAGGGGCCACTGGCTCCCTCCAACTAAGGTGGGCTGGGGCATTCAGAGGAAAGAAGCGCCTGCTCTGAACAGAAAGTCCTGCTGATTCCGTAGGATGATTCAGGGAACCAGTCTGTGCTTTGCTGCTGAAACACGCCAGCCCTTAAGACATTACTGTGTCCCTGGGAGCTCTAAGGTGTGCTGAGCACAGCCCTCATGGCTTTGTTCCTTCTTGCTGAACCAGAGATGAGAGATCAGAAACCCAAATGTCCTGATCTGAGAAGAGTCACACGGATTCAGCTTCTCCACCAAGTGGGGGGAAGCAGGCTGTGAAAGCAGGGGAAGGAAGGGAAGGAAAATATTAATGCAGTTTCCCCCAAAGAAACCAAGGTACTGAGCTACTCTTACAAAGCTGAAGGACTAGGTGGGAAGGAGAAGTTTTTGACTGACAAATTGGTAAAAGTGGGAAGTAGCTGAATACTGGGGTCCCAAGGGAGAGTGAGACTGTGCTTCAAGCAGAAGCTGGCAGCTGCAGAAGGGGAGCCCAATAGAGGCAACCTGGAGACCCAGAGAGGCACTAATTGAGACTTTGCAGATCACCTCAAGGTTGGAATGAGGCCACCTGCACCAACAATGTGTTTACTTCTTTCAATAGAGCTCCTGCATGGTGCAAAGAAGAAAGTGCTTCAAAGAGCTTTCTGCAAAATCCTTGTCTGTTTGCTTGTGGGCAAAACGTCATGTGTCAGACAGGTAAAATCAGACACTTCAATATATGCTCTGGATTCTCATAAAGTTCCTAAAGACCCCAAACCTCATCCAGTTTCTTTGAGATCAGAGGTAAGACTGATGTCCTGAGCACAGAACTGAGTAAATGTGTTTTCATGTGCCTTAGCGGAAACCTACACCTATAAAAGCAATTATGGTTTTTCATCAAAGGGAGATTTTTCTCCTCAGGTTGTTTGGGCCCAGAGTGCCTGCCCACATGAGAACACATCTCCTCATCTTATATCTGTGATCCAGGATTTAGCAGCTTCAGAGCAGGGGCCCAACGGCTGTAAAAATAAAACCAACAAGGGACCGTGACATTTTTTGTTCCTCCAATGACCAAAGAGGTCAGAGACTATTGGGCAATACAAGCACAAGTGAAACTCAAAAGGTGCTTTTTACTTCCCCCCAATGACAGTTTGGTTGGGTTGCACAAAAAAATGTTATTCTTACCAGGGTAAGCAAGCTCTTCTTGGCCCTAGAAAAACTATTCCCCAGGGCTTTCCATCTCAACCACCATGGATACAGATGGCACTCACCACTCTCCACTTCAGCCAAGCCTCAGGGGAGAGATTGGTTGCAAAGAAAGACAGGCAGGTATGTGTTGTGACTGGCTTCCACTTATGCAACTTCAGACTTAGTCCCAAATTCATCAGCCAGTTTTCTCTGTTTCTGACAAACGAACAATCAGAATCCCTCCCTGGATGATGAGAATGGAGGGAGACTGCAGTAAACTTGATAGGTCTGGGATAGATGGAGAGAAGAGAAACTCTATCGCAACAAAGTTCCTCAAGCGAGGTTAACCTAACTAATCTGAAGTATTCCATCTTCACAGGAGAGAGGACCCACACATCCAGCTTAGCTCAGGTTTACATAAGGATCCCATCCCCACAGTCTAGTGGAAAAATCAGTGGGTGTCTCCTCAGCCCAGCTTTAGTGTTAGTTTCAGTGCTAAAAGATGGACAAATAGATCTGGCTCGTGACTTTGACATTTGCTCTGCTATCATCATCAGCTCTATCTGATAGGATGACACTACTTAAGCTGTAGTAGCCAGAGGAAATCCAATGCTAAGGAAATGGACATTCATTTAATGTTTATGTAGGATCTGCTCCACCAATGAACTCCAGATGTTGGCTTTAATTGTCGCGTTCTGGTATGTTTAAGCAGCAGGAGCTCGTAAGGCCGATTTGTAAATCAATCTGGCAGGACTCATACTGAATCCCATCTTTGCCAGCTTTTCTATGTAAGAAGATGCTCTTAAAATACTAAGTACTTAATGTGTCTGCAATGCAAAAGGAAGAAAAGCTTTTTAAAAATCCCTCCCTGATGTTCTTCTCCTTTTGTTCCTTCTCTCCTTCATTTCCTCCCTGCAGAACTGCAAAATGAGCCATTCCCCTCAGACGAGTGCAATGAATTTTCACAGTCCTAAAGCAAACAAGGGCAGGGTGCCTCCCTGCAACATGGGCAGAGCACCCTGCTCCTCACTCACATACATTCCTTCTGAGTAACTCCACTGATTTCCCAGCACAGCCAATGGCAACTGCATGCATGGACTGCATCCAGCAAGTGTGTTCCTGATATTTGAGTCTGGACTTTCCTTAAAGTGGAAAAAAAAAATTAAAAATTGATTACTGCAACCTTGGGACTGCCTCAGGCCCCAGCTTCCATGTGGTTATAAATGTGTATTTAACTGTTAGAGCAGTTACAGCTCATATCCAGAGGTGGCAAAGAAATGTCTATCAAATTCTGAATCCCAAAGCATCGTACACACTCTGAGTTAGACACTTGCAAACCTTGCAATTGCTTTGTGCTTGGTGTGACTTTACACAACAGCTGAATGTGTTGGACTGGAATTAGAGTGACTGATTATTGTGACAGTCACCTTATCAGTCAGGCCTTGCTTACAGGAGAGAAAATTATGCTAAAAAATAGCTTCAGCTTAAGTACTATGTCCCTACTGACTAGGGCAGATATTATAGCTCATTAAAATTGCTTTAGAAATCCATTTTCTCAATTTTCTTTCAAAACACCTGCTTCTGAGAAAGCACCTCAGTATTCAACACATGTGAACCCTACTTACGTTTTCCCAGGAATGTGTGCTTACTACACACATTTTTTAAAAGGTGTCATTGAATGGCTAGGTAGGGTTTCAAAAGCTTTCAGCACTGGCAATACTCATCCCATGGAAGTTCATGGGAATTCTTCAAAAGGGGTTGACTCAGCCACGGCTGATTGCTTTTGAAAAACTCCCCTTTATCTTCCATCTTTGATGGTCCCAAAGATGAAGTCCTATAAGTTCAGTTTACCATCCTCCTTTAAAATTACAGACCTCTATGTTGGGTCCTCTTCTTCCCTCACTAAGAACACAAAAAACACTTCACCTGTGGCCTGAGTCATGCCATACTGAAAGGAGGCTTGAGAAAAGCAGTGGCTAAAAATCTCTCCATTACTTTACACTCTGAGCAGAGACCAAAGTATCAACAAAGAACTGGCTGTATTGGTCTCAGCTTGGCAGAGGTTTAGTATTTGAGGCTGGAGAAGAAATCCCACTGCATTACAATAGCAAATCCCCCAAAACAGGCCGAATGATGTGAGCAGGCTTGAAAATACCTTCCAAGTCCATGGGATCATAATATCCAAACAAGACACAAAAGCAATGCCATCCCAATAAGTTAATTCATTATCACTGCACATCTCACAGAGCTGGATGGCACCAGATATTGTGCCACATCTGAAATACTAAAAGGCAAGTCAGAACCCCAGAAGGGAATAAACAAACTTGTCACTTCCCCACAGCAAACAGGCTTCTCATGCCAAGTGTCAAAAAAGCTGATGGGGGCTCCAGGGAGGTTGATGTCAATAAGAAAAGCAATAAAATACCACAAAAAAAAAGACTGCAGCAGAAATATCAGGACCGACATGCAGGCAACTTGTTGGCTTTTATTACCCATGTCTGAAACTATTTCTGGGGTCCATAGCATATGAGTGAAGATGAATAGATCTGACCCCAAACACAGAAGAGAGCTTTCTTCAAGAAACAGGTGGGGAGGATCTAGTGAAACTCTTTAAGAGCTTCCCCTTCAGGACATGCCAACATGGCCTTGGAGGAACAGAGATGCTGTCATAGGGTTTGCAATAATAAAATAATAATAAAGAGGTTATCCCTGCCTTCTTGACCCCCAGCCCTCATGTACTTATAGACATTAATTAGATCCCCCCTCAGTCTTAAAGTCTTAAGTCTTTAAGACTTAATAGTTTAATTTATAGTTGAGTACATCCATGACCCAAGTTTACCCTAGAACAAGGGTAAGAACACAACCAAATCATTCCTGGCAAGGGCATTTGGAGATACACACGAGTGCTGACAGTACTGAGGATGTCTGGTGGCCAAATCCCTTTCTGAAGCAATTCCTCCAATCTACCCCTGAAAGCTGCTGCCCTTTTGTCTGTTTATCATGGCAAAGTTTCAAGGGGCCACCACGAAATTCTCCATAATTACCCAAGGACAGAGCACCCAGAGAACAACTTTTTTTTTTTTTTTTTTTTTTAAGGTCACATAGCAATGTTTTTATAATAGCCATGATTACAGCTTCTTGGACACCTCCCCAGAGAGTCTGAAAACCATCCCAGAGGAAAGAGGTTGATATAGTCCCCGTAGATGAAGCCAACCTATCCACCAGTGTGAGCAGGAGATGGCTCCCAACTCAGGAGCATGCCTGCCAGGAGCACTCTGAGCACCTTCCATGCATTTCAAGCCAAAGACCCAGACCACCTTCTCAAAATTCACCCTCAATATTTTCACTTCCCACAAATGAAGACTGCTGCATCTTCCAAGCCTCGTTGAAGGAAAGGGATTAACAAAACCACATTTAAACCAAAGCTGTTCACAAGAGACCTTGGCTGAAACAACCCTCTTGATGCTGAATTTCCCCAACTTTCTCCTCGGTTGCAGTTTCTCCTGCCAAAGAACACGCAAGGGCCTCCAAGAGAAGCTGTAGGGGGTTTGCAGTTGTCAGGAGGTGCTGCAAACAGAGTAAAAACACTGGGATGGGATGGGGATTGGGGAGGGGCTGTCCTTCTCCTGGGATTGCTTTGGAGAGAACAGGAAGAAGGTTTGGGAACCCCAGCCTGCACCTGAAGTAGATTCAATGCCCTTCCCAAATTCCCTGCCAGTGAACAAGAAGGACTGTCATTAGCTCCTCTTTCTCCTGCCAGCTGTACATTCAACAAAGGTGGGATGAAGGCCCTTGTTTACTTCAGCAGAAAGGTCACCGTAATTTATTCTAGCTTGAAAAAACCCAACACAAAACCAACATGCTAACTCACATGGCTTCTCTTTAAGAAGAAAAACATCTAATATTGGACCAAAGAAAACTCAACAAAGAATTTGGTGGTGGTGCTTCCTCCAAATCAAAATAGTTCCACAATGAAGGATTCAACCCCAAATATTTCAAAGCCCTTTTTTGACAATCGAGCAGAAAACTGACTCAACTCAACAGTTCCACTGACTTGACAACATTTTTCAGGGAGACAATGAACTGGAAGTAAAAAAAAAAAAGGTAATAAAAGTCCTATGCATCATGTGGATTGAGTGATAAACTCAGATTTAGAGGCTTGGTTGGCACAAAGAGATCAGAAAACCACCCATATTTTGCATTCTTTCCCCTATAACCTTTGTAGTGTGTCTGTAAGAAATATATATACATACACAGGAATACAAAAGGAGAAAGACATCAACTGCCTTTGTTGCACTGGATCATTGCAATGGAAAACGAAATAATTGGCTTCCCTTTAATTTCCATGAAATATTTGCTGTACAGGTCTGTTATTAATTTAGCTTGTTATTAAACAACAGCATTGTTCTTACTGTTTGTCTCCCCGTTGTTCTGCCATTTGCAGTAATTTAAAACAAGCCAGAAGAAATCACAGACAGATGCACTGTGTAGAGGACAGATGTGTTGACCCACACAGTGCTTTACCAGCTAAGCTTGCAAGGTATGTTTATGTTCTTTGCTTTTACTGCACATTAAAAGAAGGTTCTCTTCAAAACATTAACTTGAGAGCTGCAAAATACATCATGGGAGTCGAAAGTGAAGGGATAAATTCTATGTTATCTGATTCCTTTTACTGCTCAGAGGGGGTTTATTTCTCTCTTTTCCTTGGCTTCAGGGCGAAGAGCAGGTTCCACCCCGCCAGTGCAACCAGAGTAAAACTGACATTTTATGAGAGGAAACAGTCCAAGGATGGTGGCTTCTGCTCTTAACATCCTGACATCTCAACCTCCACGAGCAGCAGCGGCCCTGCTTCCAGTGGCTGCAGAACACCTTAAAAAGCAGCACGAACTGACAACGAAAATAAACGCCGGTTGCAGCACTGCTGGAGTCTGGCAGCCCTTAACAAATACAGCAGCGCCTGGGTGTTAAAATACATAAATCTGTCATCGTTACCAGGCTAAGGGGTCGTCATCCTATTCATAGAATAAAAGAACTGTGCATAATCAGGAGGGCAGGGAGTTCAGAACAAAGTACGCCTTTTACAAACTCACAACCGCTGATAGATGGATGTTTGCAAGGGACTTAATGTCTTTAACAGGGTACGTTTAAAAAGGAGTGTGGGTTTCAGAACTCCTGGGATTAGTGCTTCTTTTCCAAATTTATTGCCAAAAGTGTCTAACATAAACACTCAGGTTTTCTGACTATGAAACCCATGTTATTATAAAGTAAGAAGAATCAAAACTTTCTAGCACAATGACATTATTCATCAAGCACAACACAGAATATGTTCCTTCTTTCATCAAACAAAAATAAATTAGATTTTAAAATAGGTTTACACACTAACTGCCAGAAGTTTTGTTGGGGGTTGTCTTTCCCTTTTCTTCATCTTTTTCTTAATGCAGATGCCAAAGATAGCAGAGGAAGGGTAGAGAACTAGACCCTACAGGAAAGTAAAAACACACCTCCTCAACAACCATACAATTTAAGAGGAAATATACCCACATGTATGGATTGAGAAGCAGCATGTGAGCAATTGATGGTGCATTTACACATAAAGGGGGAGTCTCCAAAATCAACATTCAAGCTACACCCTATAAACTAGCCCAACTTGGTGCTGTTCTTTCTAGAATAAATATTATACACTGTGCCTTAATTTAGAAGTGTGCCTTGTGTGCATTTCTGAGTTAGTTGGTATCAAAGGGTCTAAAATTTGGCTCAAAAATATTATCAGTGGTATTTACTGGGCAAACAGAGAACAGCAGACCTGTATGTTGGCAGTAGCAAGCGGGGCACAGTGCTCTTGGGCCCAGACCTCCTGAAGAGACTGTGCCCATGAGGCTCAACCCAGCTTCAATAGTCCACCGAGACCAATGAGGCCATGACAAGACCTTTGCTCCCAGCGTTTGGCAAGAAGTATTGGGATGGAGCAGAGGTGCCAAGGAAACACTGTCAGGAAAAGGAGAGGACAGTAGGAAAGTTAACAGAAAGATCCTGCTACTTGGGGAATATGGTCATCTTGGATGTTTGGCAAGAAAAATGGAAGAGGAGATGTCTAGGTTAGACATTAGGAAGAAATTATTTCCTGTGAGGGTCGTGAGACACTGGCACAGGTCACCCAGGGAAGTTGTGGAAGCCCCATCCCTGCAAGTGTTCAAGACCAGGTTGGATGGGGCTTGGAGCAACCTGGCTTCATCCAAGGTGCCCCTGTCCATGCAGGGGACTTGGAACTAGGTGATCTTTAAGGTCCCTTCCAAGCCAAACCATTCTACGATTCTATGGTAGGTATCTCAAAACTGCTCATGACCAGGTCTGTAATTAGTGCGATGGCTTCTCATTATGTGGGGTGGTATTAATTAAAAGATTCTTAACTACAATTCTGCAGTCACAGCAGACCTTGGCTGAAAATCTGGACCAACTTCTGCACACTTGCTTTCCACACACATACATATCACCTGCTTGGACCAGGCACTGCCTTGGCTTTACTCAGAAATACAGTTTTTCCTTAGCATTATAGATCCATAGATGTGGACAAATCAGCAGCTGTGCACATCAGCATTGCTCTGTCAACACGGACTGAAATTCTGCCCATGAGCTGTATGCAGGATTGTAACAGTGACAACTCTGATTAATAAAGTCAGAGGCAAAAGATGTTTTTAGCCTCAGACATACTGACGAGAAAAAACCCAACATGTACACCACAAAGTCGTTGGGATCAAAGGCTAATTCTATTAATATCATTTAACAGAAGGAAGCCATAAATTGCTGAGATCAAACACACTTTTAACGTCAGCCTGCCTGGCATTGTGTATTGCTTTCATTCCCAAACAATATTCCTGCAGCAAAGCAAGCTGCAGTTTGCTATTTGCATGGGTGTAGCAGCAGCTACACACTCCAAAGCATCTGCAAAGGATTGTGGGCTAAATGCATCCATATGTCCTGCATGCCTCGAATTTACACTGCCTGCAGCTCTGGGTTGCCACAGTCTACCACAGGATGGAGTATGGGGGGAAATTATATATCCATTCACATATATATATATATGAATTTCATGCTTACATCCATGGAAAAAAATCTTTTCATTTCCTTTAAATTGTGAACAGGTGTTGTCACCTTCTTTACTTGGCTTCTATGTTACAGCTTCACAAAGGGGAAAAAGAAATCGACCCGAAACAGTGAGGCTTTTGTTAGCCAGAACATGATGTATTGATAAGCATACTGTAAAGTTTTTTATAAAATCAAATGAAACTAATAAAAACTAACAAAGATCTTGTAAAACCTGTGGACATTATACAGCATTAGCACTGAGTTACATTATAGATCTGGACCAGGAAGAAACAAGATTGCTGCCCCGTTGTGATGTTTTCCAGCCTTTTCCAGCCGTTCACTGAGAGCCATCGGTGCTACAGTTTTGATCAGTCATTTTTAGGACAGTTACAGCTAATACTGGCACTCACATCATCACCTCTTCACAAAGAAAGAGCTTTTCAAGAACAAACCATTATGGGCTGTTGTGACATCAGTGTAGCACTCATCAAAATGACTAAAATGAGTGAAACAGTTCTTCTGCAGCAATCCCGGAACAGTCACCTTGGCATTTTGGAGTATTTCTCTCTCCTCTTTTCCTCTCCCAGGACAGTGGACAATTTCCAGGCCTAAACATGCTGCACATCAGGACAGGGAGTCCATCAGAGTCTGAGCAGAATTCTTCAAAAGAGGAGGAAATGAAGCACCATTGAAACTCAGGGAACAGGAATAACTGATTGCTTTTTGATTCCTTCTAACATGTATGCTTCGGTTGTCCCTGGGCAACACCAAGTCTGGTCAGGGTGTGTGTCTTTATGCCTACACTAATAAACATTCAGAAGAAAGAGCCTTCACTTGGGTGAGGGCATCATTAGTCAATGATGAGTCACTTCCACTGGAAAAGGAACTTCATTTCCAAGCAAACAATTTTTAGATATGAGTTTGCACCAAAATATGAAAATGCTCAAACTTTACGTACTGAGCATACCTTTGACTCATCAAGTCAATGGGTTCAGTTCAGGCAGATTGACAGTCTCTTTCCCCAGGCTGACATGCAGCACCCCCTCACTCAGCAACGTCCCTTAGACAGGTCCTGTTATGAACCAAAGCCATACCAGCATCTCCAAAGAAGGTTGCTGTGACCCAATGACACCACACCACACACCAACAAGAAGTCCTTGTGGAATGATTGCTAGACCTTCAGTGGTAAACTAAGGCTTCCTTTATCTGCTCAGCTCCCAAAGGCCAAAACCAATCTGAGCTTTAATTAGCAACATAACCATTACTAAGCATCAGCAACTATGGCCAGATCCTCGTCTGGTGTTAATCATTCCACGTATGCACAGGAGGCCACCAACATAGATCCAGCTCCCAGATTTGGGCCTTAACAAATTAAACATGAGAACTTTGTTACTGTTTATTGTCACAAGGAATTCTTCATTAACATATAACAACTGACTAATCATCATTAGTCATGATTATGCCCTGTGATTGTGTTAACAGTCCCATGCTGGATGGGCTGTCCTTCATACTTTGTGTTGAAGCAAATGCGCTAAAGACAAGACTTCTAATTCCATACCATGACCACCACAAGCCACACCATCTTGTTCTCAAATGCAAATACTGCACCTTTTTTTTTTCTTTTTTTAAGTGTTGACTCATTTCAGTTTTTGCTTAGCGTTAGCAGTCCCTTGGTGCACACGTTGCTGACTCAATGTTGATTCACATCTTCTTGCTGAGCACATCTCTCCCTGGTCCCCAGAGTTTATCAAGAGGCCAAAACCCAAACAGAAATGAATTTGTCATGCTTTTCCAAGATGGCTGGTGGCACCTGACTCTGTGCTACAAATATTTTCTCAGCTTTTGCACTATAAATGAGTTCTGAGACACGGATTGATGACTTCATTGGAGAAATGTAATGCAAACCATATTTTACTGTACTTGACTTTTTTTTCACACAGTATTTTCTACTACTATAAGCAGAAAAAAAGCACATTAAAATAAATATCCATTCAGACATTGCCATGGTTTTTTTTTCAGGATACTTATGCTGACTGCTAAAAAAAAAGGGTTTTTTAATGCAAATTTTTCACACATGCCTGTTATCAAAGGGAGCTGTCTTTGTACAAGCTGTAAGAAAGCATAAAATAGCAGCTGGCTCAGCAGGAAAAAAGTACATTAAAGATAAATCATCTGATGTCAGGGAAGATTCTCAAAGCAATCAATTGCAGCAGACAGCAGATATTTAGGAGTAAATTTGATTTGCTTGAAAACAAGATGAATCTCAGTTTCTGAACAGCCCATCAGAGGTTTAGGACAACAAGCTGCACTCTTCCTCCTGCTCTCTGCATCAAGTCTTTACTACTCCACAGCCCAAATGGGGCCAAGTGGCTTGGTTACTCAGCGAGCCAGGAAACAGAGTGGAATATGAACTGAACGGATAATGATTCTTCACCAAAATCTTCCTCCAAATACATCCAAAGAAGAGGAAAAAAAATTGCAGCACTCAGAGATACAGGGCAAGAAAGAGAAACACTGGAGCAGCTGTTCCTTAGATTTAAATGTTGGTTTTATTTATTTATTTTTAATGCTGGGATTCACCCAAGAAAGGTGTGTCTTTGGCAGCTCACAAACCCCAAATGAAGCAAGAAGTCTACAGTGCAGGGACAGTTCCAAACCCTGTTCTTGTTGCTGCTCCCTCTTCCTTTGCTACAGAAGGTAGTAAGAGGCATGAATTCAGAAGCAAAAATAGAGACAGTTTGATCTTTCATCACTTGGTTGAGCAACTGATGGAAGTTGAAGTATTTACTGGCAGTACCTGTAGCAATAGCCCCACATGTTGCAATGCTGGCACACCTTGCAGGATTTGGCCCATAACCCTTCTGCAAGTGAAAAGTCCTCTGCATTGTGCACTAGTGAAAGAGGTCACTACACTACAGCATAAATATTTACTAATAGTCCTTCCTACAGCTGTTCACCAAAGATTTTCCCTTCAGAGAAGGACCAGACTTCTGGAATAAGTGACACTGTTTATTATTGCAGAAAGAGATGGTTAATGGAGGTTCTTCGACACCTCCTTGTTAGAAGACTTTGTTTTCAGTTATTTATAAGTCAGGAAAATCTCACCCATTTGGGCAAAGATTTCTCAGGGAGGGGCCTGGTGGCTGGAGCATGTGATGGCTCCATATGTGCAACCTCACAGTTTCTCCAAGCTGGCCACAGCTTGATACAGGCTTCAGTTACACCATCAAGTCTTCAGTTACACCATCACATGCTATTTTTTTTTCTGCAGAACATACCTCCATTGAGAACACAAGGTGGACAGTTATCAAATAACAAGCAGCTATTCTACATTTTGTTTCTTCCTCTTTGGCCTTAGGCTTTCTTTCAGAGCACACTGGCAAGGAAGTTTTATTTTGCAGTAAAGAAACCGCAGGTTTCAACCAAGCACCTAAAACCAAATTAAAGCTACTTTTCATACCTGTAGATTGTAAATCTGAATTGATTCAGCTGGTAAAAATACCTTAAAGACAAGATTTTCATGCCATCATTGTACCAATAACTTTTGGAGAAGGTACAGCACATTTGTTCTGATGAGCTGCAGAAAATTTTCCACAATAAGGAACCATTGTACTTAATAACTGCAATGCTGATTTAAGACTGATTAAAGAGAAGTTCCTCTTCCAGCATTTGTATATCTGTCTGCAGTATAATTGGCATCCCAAATCTTGTGGTAAGCCACAGAAACTATTAAGGCTGGCTAGTAAAGGAAATTGTAGGTTTGACTTCTATTGGTTATCTGCTTTTACTGGCTTATATTTCATGCAGGGGTGTATTAGAGCAGGATTCCTTGGATCTTTGGGACCTGGACCCTGCAGTTGGAGAAGATGGGGAAATAGGCAGGGCAGAAACCAATTGCTACCATCTGGGTTGGCAAAAGCTTTGTCTGAGAAGGAAGATCAAAAACCTAGAATGAGAGAAGACTCCCTTCCAACACAGCAGCAGAAAGATGCTAAATTAGGAAAAGAAGACTTTAGCAAGTGTTATGAAGGAGGAAGTCTTTTATGGTGAGATTAAGGAGATTTACAGTCAATTCCAAGACACACCTCATATTTTATGTGGCCTTGGACCAATCACCTGGTCTCTCTTTGCCTTAGTTACCATTTGCAAACCCACAGTAATTTGTTTCATCCACACTTGCAAACTGAGGGGTTCACCAGCCAGGCAACGTGTAGGTATGCCTACCAGACATGTAGAGGCTGACCCAAGTTTGGTCTGCTCCTGCACTGAGCTGGCTGGTTGCAAGCAAGATCTGTCATGAAAGCCACAAAGCAACATTCAAACAGGCTTGTACCAAAGTTATTACATCTCCAGAGATGAACCTGGAACGTAGACAAGGGAGCTCAACTCTGCTGTGTCTGCCAGCACCCACTGATGCTGGTGGATCCACTATCCTTTTTTATTCCTTTGTACAATGTCACAGATCTTTATCAGTTCTTTATACTCTAACAGAATATAAAGAGTAATAAGAGTTAAGAATAATGAGAGTTATAAAGCCAGAATGAAGGCAGAAACATACAGGGCAGCTGAATTTTAGTCTCAGCTCTCTGTAGGACCTTGGGTAAGCCTTCACCTTATCCTGCTGCAGTGTACACATAGAAAACACAGGAGTGACAGTTCTTTGCTAGCCAGCAGTATGACAAAGCTCAGTTAAAAGCATATAGCATAACTCCAAAATCTTTCAATAAGCTACTGTATTGATTCTAGATATTACTGCTTAAATTCCCAAAATGTTTTCATGCTAAAATGGATTTTATTTTTTCAAGTCCCAATGCTTAATGAATCATTTGATGCTATTCTAGATTTAATATCTTAACCACAATGCCCATGTCTGACACCTGCATGGTTTTACATGTTTGGTGTCAGATGTAAAGCTAGAATAAGAGAGCTTTTTCTCCTTTGAAGGAGTGGGAGAATAGAGAGGCCATATGGTTCAAAAGGCCACTCTGCCTAATGAAGTTTGTGCTTTCCGGAGCACAAACAACACAGCTCCATCAGTTTGACCTTCATCTTCAAAACTGACATGCAGTTGCTTTTAAAACACTGCCTCCTTCTCAAAAATCAACAAAGGATTGCTTTGCTCTCAACGAGAAGTATTTTCACCAAGATGAACACAAGCATCTGTCCAATGCATTAAATGTTCGGGTCCTTTGAAAGAATAAGTCAGAGATACCTTGTGTTTACTTGCAGACCTTGGCAAGAAAAACACTAGGGGAACATTTGTTTTCAGGGGAAATTCTTTAGTGGAAAGCAATTGGTTTGAAACATCATTGTACCACTGGAGTCAAGGGACATAAGTAATCCATCAAAAATGGTCTGAGCAACAACAATGCACAAGGGCACACTCTGAGATGAGGAAGGAAGGTGCAAAGATTCTAAGAAATACTGGTTTTAGCCAGCAGTAGAATGAGGATGATTGGAGATTAATAACTCAGCCCTTATGCCTGCCACACATTTAGTTTAAAGTTGCCCTTTTCTTGGTGCTTTGTGATCAATATTTGTTTGCATAGAGCTCAATCTCCCACCCACAGAGGCCAGCAGGAGCTTGCCATTTCCTTCCATAGCTGCCCGATGAGGCTCCAAAGAACTAGTGTTTGTGCTCAGGGCTTTTCAGTGCCAAGTATAATGAACACTATTGTTCTTAACACAATTAAATTTGATAATCCAATTTCCTTGAGCAACTGAATTGGAGTTTTTGCCTCAATCTTTCCTGAATTCTAGTCCAACTTTTACCCTGTGCCTCCTGGCTTTTCCCCTTCATTTGTTTCTGTTGTGCTACCAAGAAGAGTCAGAGTCTTCTTGGACTCACGGATGCCTCACTGCCTTGGAATAATGGGAGCTAGCTTGGGACTCGAGTTTTGTAGAAGATATTGGATGACACACAAGATCAAAGACTTTGGCAGCTTCCATGTACTGCAAAAGCACAAGCAGGACTGAAGCAGGCTCCTATAGCATTCCTTTCTTCGCACCAAACAGTCTGGAAAGCACATCCAAGAGGAGTCTGTATAGACATGACTCTTTATAGACTATTTCCACATCACCCCTTTTGCTCAGTGTAGGAAAGAAAGAGGGATGAATGTGGAGAGGAAAGAGGTGAACAAGGAAAACCAAACCCACAAACTGTAAACTACAAGATGGCTTTTGTGACTTTATCCCACTGATGCTACAGGAGTCACATAGCAAGAGGGTTTCCCTCACCCAAGCATCTCTTTAAGATAATAAGACATTTACATTCTGGTCTCTCTTCCATACTGGCTCTGCAGCAAAGTGCATTCTCCAAAAATCACCCTGTTATCAGGTGATAATCCTCCATCAAGCAGCACCAAGTGTTTGCTACATGCTTGGAGTCCACAGAGGCCCTCCTGCTATGAAGCAGAAGAAGAAGAAACAGAACAAAAACAGGCCAAGTGCCAATCAGGAGGCAGCTGGAAACTGCCCTAAACTCTGTCCTCATTTCCACTGTCTGAGAGAAACAGAACTTTGTAAACCAGATACTGGGAATGCTGATCAGGCAGTAGGGTAAGCAAGATACCTGATTTCTCCCCCTGTATGTAACCCTCCCCTTTGTTCCTTCAGCAGCCTCCAGCATGACAAATTTTATCCAGCTCTTTGCCTCCTCACCGACCAGGACCAATGAACATATTTCTGTGGCAGCCACAGCAGCAGATTCTCTGATTACCCCGAGAAGTGGCTTTTTGGGCCTTCAGAAATGCTCAGCCCAGCAGGCAACCCAAAAATTCTATTGCCAGGTCAAGCAAGTCCTTTGAAACTGGTCAAAAGCACAGCCAGAGAAACCATGGTCACCAAGACAGCATCTGTAGCTTTTTTAGTTCTGCCTCCACCAAGTTGATTTCTCAGGAACTGAGCATCACTGGGTCATCTACCAGCCCTAAGCTTTGTTTCAACCTATATAGCAACTTGGTCTAGTGGGAGGTGTCCCTGCCCACACATGGGGTTGGAACTAGATGATATTTAAGGTCCCTTCCAACCCAAACCATTCTATGATTCTATGAAGACACGAAGCTTTGCAAAAGCTCAGTACATGGATCTTCCAGCAGTGCATTTTTATATGGGTGCCTCAACATTTGTTTTGAGAACCATCCTGTTCCAACAGCAAACAAAAAGATCAGCGTGACCTCTTCTTATCGCACAGCCTTTCCTGCATGGAATTCATTGTGATCTGGACCCTAATGACTATTGCATCATTTCTGTTTATTTGTAACCTTTGGCTCTTCGTAATCTTATCTGCCTGCAGCCAGCTGCAGCAGAAGATGTGCAGCAACGCAGCCAGCTCTGGCAATCCTCAAACACTGGAAGGGGCCAGTTAAGAGTGGAGGTCAGTAAATGATTAGCAAAGCAAATCTGCAATCACTGACAGCTACACAGAAATGTGCTCGCTCTGCCTCCCCCAGAGCAGGTGGGGCCTGACTTTTCTCCAGCTCTACTCACCAATCACAATGAGGGTGTAGTTCACATTGGTGCTGCCAAAGCCATTGGTGGCTTTGCAAATGTAGGTTCCCGCGTCTTCGCTTTCCACCTCCTTGATTTTCAGCCCTTGCTGAAGGATCCGGAACCTCGTCCAGCCACTGTGGATAGTGCGTCCATCCTTCATCCACATGGTGAGAGGTGGGGGGTCTCCCTCCACTGGGCACAGGAGCTTGATGGTCCTCCCTAGCCTCACGGACTGACGGTGAATCACTTTATCAGCAATCCTTGGGGGACCTAAGGAAGAACAGAGCGAGGAAGAGCTGTTATGGCTTTTGCCAGTGATACAGCAATGCTTTGAAGACCAGCCATCAATTAGCACACTACATGGACTGCTGTAATGAGATATAGCAAGGGCATGTAGTGATCGGATGAGGGGCAACAGCTTCAAACTGCAAGAGGGGAGATTTAGGTTAGACATTAGGAAGAAATTCTTTCCTGTGAGGGTGGTGAGAGACTGGAACAGGTTGCCCAGAGAAGCTGTGAATGCCCCATCTCTGGAAGTGGTCAAGCTCAGGTTGGATGGGGCTGTGAGCAGCCTGGCTTAGTGGGAGATGTCCCTGTCCATGGCAGGGGAGTTGGAACTAGATGATCTTTAAGGTCCCTTCCAACCCAAACCTTTCTATGATTCTATGATACAGTGAAAGGCGCTTACCAAAAAATCACTTGCAACCAAGGCTAAAAATGCAGGCAATTACAGAGGGATACATCAACAGAGATACTGGTTTGTGTTGGACATGAAGTTGTAGCCTTGCCATCATCATCAGCTCACACTAAACCACCAGGAAAGCCTGGTTCTGGGTCTCTCACTTTTCCAAAACACCCCCATTTTTCTATAGCAAAGAGGAGTCCAATTGACAAACTGTTCAGCCGTATATGGTAAAGCAACTCTAGTTGTTTTAAACATAACACCTATCCTGAAGGCAAAATTATTAACAACAGTGGTACTTAAAGCAAAACACTGTTCCCCAAAAAAAACATGATAATCCTTTTATGTTGTATGTACAGTAATTCCCTTTAATAGTCACCAGATAGGCTTTATCTGAGATGCACAAGACTGCAGTTGTCAGACATAAAACATTCATTGGGTACTACTTCACTGAAGGATACAGCATGGCCTGACATGTTAATGTTGTTTATAGTCCAAAAGAGGTTATTTTTATCAATTGCCTTGGCAACCCTGCTTGTTTGACCCAACTGACAAACATTTGTTCTTTGTAAAAGGTGATAATTTCAGGCAAAACAAAGTGTCCCTGGAATGCCACAGAGTGAACATGCTGTTTGCCACATGATAACAGGATGCACTTGGACAGGTCTGAGCTCACAAAAAAGAAGAGGCAAAGATTCCAGCAGTGGGAATGGTCCTATAGCTGAATTCAAATGGGAATTTCTGCCCAAGGCTCCGAAAAGTTAAAGCAGAGAATCTTTTTCCTGCATCTGCCTTTTCATTAATTGCACAAGTTCCCCACACAGACTGCAATAGCAATGCTCTTCCCAGAACAGTCTATTAATGGGTGTGATAATAAGCACCCTGCTCTTGCATAAGGACGCAATGTTTTGCTAAGGATTGCTGATGCTGAGTTGCACCCAAAACCCACAAGATGTTTGTGGGATTTGGAATTGTTCCCTCATATTTTATTCCTGCTCCTAGTGTTTTGCAGGACTGGACCCACAGGGGACAAGCTCCAGAGTTCGTATTTGCACTTCCTCATGACTAATCCTATTATTCCAATGTCTGCTTGAATTTTCCCCAGTATGACTAAGGCAGTACATACAGTCCAGCTCATGAATGACTACAGAGATGCTGTTGCAGTTACTCATGTTGAATTGCCCCCATGAATTACGTAGCTTTGCTGGTGAACAGAAGTGCTGCTCAAGCTGAGAAAAGAGCCAGTAACTAGCTTGAAACTCATTGATTAGTTTAACTAAGAGCCCAGTTCAACCAATGGGTCTAAGACACAATCAGATTCTGATTAACTGCTGAAAACCTGAAGTGGGGATCTTGAGAGGATTTATTCTGTAAAGGTCAGTGTCTGGCAATGATAACACCCATGCCTGCACACCTTCTGCAGACCCCTGCGGGACACAGTCTCAGAGGTGATGGTGCCCTCCCGTACTCCAAGGGAACTTGACAAACACCATAAGAAATCCTGCTTGTCCAGGTCTTTCTAAGCTCTGGAAACCACACTGTTAATGTTCTTCACCTTAGGAGATCTCCAACCAGCTCTGTGGATTGGACAATCCCCAGATTGTCTGAATGCTGATCTGACTCAAGGCATGTTGCTGAATCTTTTAAAGAGCAAATCCATCCATCAAGAGGGGTTGTGTGTGTTAACTTTGATAAAACAGAATTCCTCAACACTGGGTGAGGATCCAGCCACAAATTCTGCTACATTTCCCCATATGGTGCAGCATCTTACTCAGTGTAAAAGAGCAGAAATGTCCAGACAAGTCCACAGTCTTGTTGAAATCCTGTGTTGGCCTTTGGAGAGACCTTTATAATCTAGCCACTACCAAACCACGTCAAGCTTTAAGAGTAGCTCCACTGCAGTCTACTTGTGAGCCAAGATACTACTCCATGCATATTCAAATGGCAAAAATATATGTATAACTAGTGCTGGGGAAAAATGTTTGGTGCAGGGCAAACAGAGACAGTGGAGAGAGAGCGCCCTCCCAACTTAGAAACCTGTTGCAGCTCCTTCAAAATCCCTTTCCTTCCAACACTCAGGTTGACTCCTGATGAATTTTGAGACCTGGAGGAATCAGATAGTTTCCCAGTCACGTCATGTGCCTTGTTGGGGCAGGCTGCACAAGCTGCTCTCCTGATGGCACCAGAGTTGCTTCTGGATCTGTCACATGTTTGGGTTAGTGGTACGCTTGGTCCTCCTAAATGCCATTTTCCTTTGATTGACCTTTCATTCCGAGGAATTGTTGGATCGCTCTCTGTCACAGGATCTATTAGCAGGCCTTTATGACATTTAGAAAAGGGTGTGTTTCTTAGAGCCTTTCTGCTTGAAAAGAAAAACACCAGTGCAGTCTTCTGCAGTCCTTCATTAACCCCTCCAGCGACTTTCTCAGGATGAGGAATAAAAATTTCCTCCCACTCTTTTTCCTGCTCTGAATTTGGCCAGATACAGCTGCATGCACTTCTCAGTCAGGTACAGCCTCAGGACATAGATGTTAAAACCTTGCTTCTGTGCATTTGGTGCTGAAAATATTCCCATTTTATTACCTAACATCTTTGCAATAATAACTTTCTGCACAAGCAAGACTCCCTCTCTCTGGAATCAGTGCCTTCACATACGCCAGAAGCTTTGGAGGCCCTGGCAAGCCAATGATAGCTGGACCTCTTGTGGATGGCTACAGCAAGAATAAAATGTTGATATCATCATTGATCTCTGTCGCTCTTTCTAACGTACAGGCATCTACTGGGTCTTATTTCACTATCTGTACAGCCCTGCCTTGGCACTGCAACAGTGATGGATGAATGGCTTTTCAAGTCAAGATATACTTTGGCTCATCTAGCCACTTTGAGCTGTCAGTATTTGAAGGGGAGGTGGCGGAAAGAGGGAAGTGTGTTCTGCAAAAGGGCTCTTCTGCAGCATCCCCAGAGCAGCAGTTGCTGCAGTAAAGGAGCTGCCTCAGATGACATACCACAGAAATACCACACTATCCAGACAAAAAAGTATTGCCCCTCTGAATTCTTACATTAAGTTGTCCAGAACCACTAAGTTTCCCCTGGAGTTTAATTTCTAGGGCTTCTCTATGGCAGATCCATCTTCTGCTGTATGCACAGAGTAAAAAGATGTAGCAAAAAGATGCTGAGCACTCAAATTTCTCATCTGCACCACTGGTACTGAAGGGAGCTCCCCACATTGCAGAACTGGCCCATAACATGACAGTGGGGTGGCCAGGAGAGCACACTGCCCAATATCTGCCAGATCTCCCAAGGCATTGATTTGGGGGTGTCCCCTTGGTGGCTGTCCCCTGCGGGGCTGGGGCACACGTGCCCTCTCAGCTGATTGTGGTGATGTGGGAGCAGAGCTCAGGGCACAGCACATGGTCCCGAAGCCTGGAGACATTGCTACAGCTGCTCAGAGAGGCAAAATCTCAGGAAAGCACCTGCTGCTTCACCTACAGCTGCCAGTCCAGTAAAAACAGGCTGAACCCTGGCTGCTGCCAACTTCCCGTCCCTTGCTGCTGCTGATCACAGAATCACAGAATGTCAGGGGTTGGAAGGGACCTCTGAAGATCATCAAGTCCAACCCCCCTGCCAGAGCAGGACCAAAAACTAGGGCAGATCACTCAGAAAGGCATCCAGACAGTTCTCAAGAGTCCCCAGAGAAGAAGACTCCACAACCTCTCAGGGGAGCCTCTTCCAGTGCTCTGTAACCCTCACAGTAAAGAAGTTCTTCCTGACGTTGAGCTGGGACTTCCTGTGCTTGAGTTTGAATCCATTGCCCCTCGTCCTAGCACTGGACACAAGTGAGAAGAGATTGTCCCTGCCTTCTTGATGCCCAGCCCTCATGTATTTATAGACATTCATTAGATCCCCCCTCAGTCTTCTCCTCTCTAGACTGAAAAGCCCCAGGTCTCTTAGCCTTTCCTGATAAGGCAGGTGTTCCAGTCCCTTAATAATCCTCGTAGCCCTCCGTCAGACTCTCTCAAGTAGATCCCTGTCCCTCTTGAACTGGGAGCCCAGAACTGGACACAATACTCCAAGTGAAGTCTCACCAGGGCCGAGTAGAGTGGGAGGAGAACCTCCCTCGATCTGCTGGACACACTCCTCCTAATGCACCCCAATATACCACTGGCCTTCTTGGCCACAAGAGCACGTTGTTGTCCCATGAATAACTTCTTGTCTACCAGGACTCCAAGGTCATTCTCCATAGAGCTGCTCTCTAGCAGATCACCTCCTAACCTGCATTGGTGTATTTTTTTGTTCTTTCCCAGGTGCAGGACTCTGCATTTGCTCTTGTTGAATCTCATTATATTCCTCTTTGCCCAGCTCTCCAGCCTGTCCAAATCTTGCTGGATGGCTGCACAGCCTTCAGGTGAATCAGCCAATTCTCCCAGCTTTGTGTCATCAGCAAATTTGCTGAGAAGACACTCTGTCCTGCCATCAAGGTCATTGATAAAGATGTTGAACAGGACTGGACCCAGCACTGATCTCTGAGGGACTCCACTAGTTACAGGTCTCCAGCTGGACTCTGCACCATTGACCAATAGAGCTCTTTGGGCTCTATTGTGTAGCCAGTTCTTAATCCATCTCACTGTCCGTTCTTTTATCCCACATATCCTGTGCTCCAATGCAGCATTAAGAAGCAGATGCAAGTACTCCCCAGGCAGCCAGTGTTAGCCATCCTAGACTCCAGCTTTGTCTTGCATGTGAGCATAACTGATCTGATGTATTTTGAGAGCAACAGCCTGTAGCTGCTTGCTGTACTGCCACTCTTGCCTCGTTTGTGGGTTGTGCATTAGGGCAACACAACAAGAGCTGGATATAGCAACACCGTAAGGGGTTGTTTTGAAACCTGAAATCATTTTGTTAAACCAGCTTGTTAAAATTGTGAATTCATATATCTACCAACACATTTTTTTTAATGTCAATCTAATATATACCATCTTTCTAGTTATGGGGGGATCCCATGAATTGCCACGTGCCTGCACCCATGCGCCAATGCTCCAGACTGGATCCTTTCAAGACCGGGCAGGAGAAAGCAGAGCTCTCTGGACCTGGGTGTAAACCTGGGGCAGGTGGCTCTACCCCATACTCCCCCTGATTCTTGGCCATTAGGCTAAGCCATCTTGAAAAAATTAGCCTTTGTAAGTGCTGAAAATCTGCAACCTCTGATGCTCCTGGAAACAGAGAGAACTTCCTGCAGCATTTTGGCATGAGATCTGGGAGAGGGACCAAACCTAAGGCCCCAGGTGGATATTCCAACAAAATAAGTGACATAGATTTTTACACATTTTTATAGTCAGGAAGAGTGAAAGGTGGGGAAAGAAAACAACCACCATTTCTTGCTTCCATTCTTACAATTTTCCTTTACAAAAAGGCAGCTCTACAGCCACAGGGCACTGCTGAGAAACAGCCTTTTAAGCCACACCACGCTGGCCAGGACACAGCTGACTTTACACTCTGTGTGAACAGAAGGAGCTACTACAATAAATAAAGCCCTACCTAGGCACAAACCCAGTGGGGGCAGGTTTTCTTCAGCCCCCCTTGTCCTCAACCCAATAGTTTGAGAGAATCATTTTGTAATATTTCAGCTGAGGGGGAAGGGTGGAGTTTGACATCCATGAATGTGACTTGGGAAGAAGTGACGAGAATGCAGCTGCCTCCCCCACGCCTGGTTGTTATTCTTTCTCCAAATATAAACTAAATATAACTTTGCCCCATAACATTCAAATCATTTTAGTTACTAGAAGGGATCATGCCTGGAGTTCCAAGGGCCAGGGTGCAATCAGGCTCAAAATATAATCTAAACAATCCAGACCCTACATTTTCCACCAAGTTATTTTCTTACTTGTAGTTTCCCCATCTACAAATACATATAAGTGCACCCAGAAAGAAAGCAACAATCCCAGCCAGATGCCAACTTTTCTGTTCAAGATCATATAAACCCAGTCAAACATAAACAAGGAAATGCCATGATCACCTCATTTGTTTTAAATATTTCTGCTCATATACATGCAGACAAGTGTGCAGATTTATTTGCCTCATTTACAAATACAAGCAACTGGAATCTCCATTCTGTTCCATTTTATAAAAGACAGATCCTACACCTGTCTAACTGAACAGCTGGGCAATTTTCAGTTTATATCCTGCAATACTGCTCTGCACTATCCTATACCACAGAAAAGCCCCACTTGCTGTGCTGTTGCTGACACTGCTTTACAAGCATTCCTGTTCTCCCCCCCAGTGCCTTGGACAGGATGGTGGTTGCCACTTCTTATTTTTTTATGTAAAACCCAAGAAAGCCTCTTTGCTTTAGAAAATAGCTATTTCCGGGAAGCAGTAAAAAACAATTTCTAGAAGTGTATTTAAGACACAACAGTGGAATACCCTAGAGCTTCCTGTCCCTATTTCTCACAGTTAAAAACACACACGTGATTATATTTTCCTGGACTGCATTGGAAAGTTCATGCACTCATTCAACTCATACATGCAGTAAACATGATTTATAGCTCTGTGTGAAAACTCTCTAGATATATGATGTTTTGATAGTGACTCGAACCTAGTGCTATAATTTAGTAACACCTAGCAGTGAAAGCTAAATGATTTCCCACTCCACATTCCTAACTTTCCATGAACCCCTTTTACTGCTAACCTGGGGAGGAGATACTGCTTGTACAATTGTTTGGACTTAGTCTTGTTATTCCTTCAACTAAACTGCACGCTAACGTCAAGCTTCACATATGGTGAACACACCAGCACTGACCCATGTCCTGTGAGACCACTTGCCATGATACGGTTCAAAGTGAACTTTATTAACACATTAAATATAATTACAAAGAGGAAATTCCAAAGAAGGTCAACCAGCCTGGACAGTTTCTTGGAATGGAAAGTAATTTATAATATCCACATACTGTATTGTAAAGTTTATAAAGAAGTTAAATAAGTTTTAAGAGCCCCATGGGTTGGGTATATTTTAGTATTTAATACCAAACACATTCACTTTCCATGAAGATAAGATTTCTTTTGAAGTGCTGTGTTAGCAAATTAGCAAAGTCATTTACCATGAAGCACCCAAACAACACATCAACACATGCAAAGAACATCAGCAACTATGGCACAGAATCACAGAACTACCAAGGCTGGAAAAGACCTTTAAGATCATCAAGTCCAGCCTATGACCAACACCACCACACCATCTAGACCATGGCACTAAGTGCCACATCCAGCCTTGCTTTGAACACATCCAGGGACGGTGCCTCCACCACTTCCCTGGGAAGTCTATTCCAATGTTTAATCACCCTCTCCGTGAGGAAGTACTTCCTAATATCAAACCTAAACCTCCCTTGAAGCAGCTTCAGGCTGTGCCCTCTTGTCCTGTCACTGGTTGCCTGGAAAAAGAGCCCAGCCCTGCAGACAAGGTGTGTCCTACAAGGAGAATACAGCCAAGCACTGAAATTTTTCATTCTGACAGAGAGATGAAGAAGTTGGACAATGGCCGCTAACCAAACCACTCGTTCCATGTGAACACAAACTCTTACACCAACACTTCAGGCAACATTTGGCCTTCACCATACTCACCACTGTAAAAACTGATACTCTGAACTCCTTAGTACAAGGATGGTTCACACCAAAGTTGATTTCTTTCACCTCTCCCATGCTTCAGAATGAACATGGATGGCTGGAAAGGACCATTTAAAAGCCGTGTTTTAAACTTGCTTCTAGAGCTGGTTAACTTGGGATATCCTTTGCCACAAAGCTGGGATGGACAACTCCTGCTTACAGTAGGAGTTTAACCCTTACTATAATAGCTTAACCTTCTCTGCAAGACTAACATGAGGATTACAGGCTTACACTCTCTGCACATCATTATCACCACTATTTGTGTTGGCAGTGAAGCTGTAATGATGGATCAATGGATAGAGGCCTTGCTACGCTGGGGACTGGACAAACACCTACCAAAGAACAATTCCCACAGGGAAGGGCGTACAAAGCAATGATGGCAAGAGTTTCAATTAACGTGAGTAGGTGTTCCTCAAAGAGATGAACTCTTGGCTCTTTGCACAGTGGGAAGCCATTATGTGGAGAGCAGAACTGATAAAAATGCTTTTTATGAGAGATAAAAGGATGAATGTTTTGCCCATGTATAGCATTAGCTATTGGAATAAGCAGTTCAAAGGACTGGTGAATCCAACATCTTTTCATATTTTCAAACAAAACAGTTTGCATTTCCAAAAGGTATGCATTAGCCAAGTAAAGTAGGGGTCAGCATAGGGGTAACTGGGCCAAATGCTTTGGTATGTGACATGAGGAGATCAGATTAGATGAGCTAATGGGTCCTGCTTGGCTTCAAAACATAGGCGCCCACAGACAAAAACAATGCTTATCAAAAACAATCAAAAGATTAAAGAAAGAAACAACAGCATCTCTGTAGAACAAAGATTCTTAGAGAGAAACACAAAAACACCACAAGTATTTGCAGACCAGCCCCCATGACTGGTCAGGCTTAGCCTTGGGAATAGAGGACTCTTTGCAGGAGCAGGCTCTAGGCTCGGGCTGCACCGCTGAGCCCAACAATGTGGTGGAGAAAACAGCTTTGGTGATTTATTTTACAGCAAGCACAGTGACATATTTTCTCCTTCTTCTCTATCTCTGTGGTAGGAGCTGCTGTCCTGATGAAATGGATATTCATTGATAGCACAAGAACTGCTTGCCATATTTTTACATAAGTAATAACTAGCCCCTTGAGTAAAGGCTGCAAGTGAATTTTCTAGTCTAGAAGTTCCAAAAATGAGAAAAATAGAATATTTGGGAACATGTTCCATTTAATTAAGTGTCCTGCATACACATTTCACCGAGATTTAATAAAATAGTTGTTGTATGTTAAACAATTGGCACTTGATTATTGCACAGATTTATTGCAGTTCAACAACAGTAGATGAGATACATATCTCTTACATGGTTTTTAAATCTTTTGAGCATGTGTTTTCAATAATCAGTTGGTATTTATTTAACATGAAATTACCATCTTATTAAATTAAATGTGCATGGGTGACATGCAATTTCAAGTGTTGCTGACTATTTTCTCAGCAGCAAAAAATAGGAACTTTATCCCTTACGTTTGAAGTAGCAAACGCAGAGGAGAGTTAGGATTACTTCAAATTACTTTTGAAGAAACAGACGTCGTATGCTAGAAGGTTTCTCTTCTACTGTGGAAGAAAAGATATTATTTATTGTTTCTTAAGTGCTGCCAGTGGGCTTAGTGTGGGCCAAAAGAAAGGACTAGTATTTCTACTGTAAGGCTGAAATTATACTGACAGCCTAGTTCAGGTATGCAGTTCAATGGATAAGCAGAAAGCATTTTTTAGAGAAAAGTAAAACAAAGGTGTGTTGGCACATGTACCCACACAATCTACCTTTTTCATTCCCATTTGAGAAGGCAAGACTATCTGAATACTGACATTCCTAATTTGCTTTTTCAAAAGAAATGGCATTAAAACATATTTGCAAGGTTCTGAAATTAAAAGGCGCTTTTTTTTTCTTTTTTAGCTGCCTGGTTCCATGAAGGACAAACTGCCCAATTCTGCAAGAAAGCTAGAAATCCTCTGGCTTGAGGGAGGCAAGAGGATCCAGAACCCAGCTGAAAATCCTGCCCCAACCTGCTCTCCCCAAACATAACCCAAACCCCCAGGATTGCCACAAGTCACACAGGGACCATTCCTGCCAACATAAGGCATCTGTTTGCTTCCCATAATCTCTGGGAAACAGTCCAGTCAGGCAGCCCTGAATTAGCTTCTGGAGTTAATCTACTCCAATTTTAACATAAATGCTCCACTACCCTGCCCTTCCAACTGCTTCCCAACCATGCAAATCCTGCCTCATGAGCTCGGTGGATTTCCCAGCCAAATTGCCTATCACCTCCAAGACTTTCAAGCAAAACAAACCAGACACTCTGCAAATCTCAGCTTAATTCACTTATTTTGTAACAAAACTCCCCTTTGAGCCACCAGTTGCAATCATGTTCCAAAACCCAAGGCTTCGAAGTCAGGCATTTTCTTTGGAGCCTTTATAAGACAATCTGCTCCATTTTTTGTGCCCTTCTTTGTCCCCCCACCTACGTGCAGTATCCAACCACCTAATAATTGTATTTGAACAGCTCCTAGGAAATGGGATGCCCAAGTTCACATTTGGTGCCACGGATTCCCCTTGAACTGTGGTAGTCAATATTTAACCCAGTCTAAGCACAGAACAAGGTTTAACAGGTAATTAGCTGTTTCCCTCATAGACAGACGTTTGTGTGAGAGCTGCACAAGCAGGAAATTGTAAGTGTCATTGTTTATGTCTGCAGGGAAACAGAAACCACGATGGTTGACTTCATGCCACACTCCGGAACCATGTCAGTGAAGATCTTTAAATACTTGGTTTGTCCTCCTGCTAGTCCACAGTGGCAAGTCTTTGCCCATACACCAACAGAGGGGCCTTTTTCTTCTGTATCTAAGCATTTTGTTTCTTCAAAATATTCTTTAAATTATTATTTATCTTTTAAAATTCTCTCTAAGAGATGAAATTGGAGAAGATTTTTACAGTCTTCCATCCGATGCTGGTTTCTATTTCCTTTTCCCAAAACCCAGATGGAAAAGGTGTGATTATGGCATTAAGGGCTCAGAAAAAAAAAACAACACATCTTGAACACTCACTCTCAAAAAGGAGACACTGCCAAAATATCTATAAGCCTTTTTGCTGCTGGGAAATCAGTGGCAGTGCCCTACATGGCAAGGCTGCTCTCAGCCCGCTTTGTTCTGCCCTTGTCACTGGGGGCTTCTAAGTTTGGCCACCACAAAAACGTGGTAACAACTGTTTGTTGGTGACCACAAAGAGATAAACACTGTGGTATTTAAGAACTGAAGATATTTTCAGAGGCTTCTCTAAAACAGAAAGCACTTCTAGCTGAATGGCTGCAGAGAAGACTTGGTATGGAGTGTTTTGCAGAAATGTTCTTCTATCAGAAAATGATATTTGTGTCAAGAACCAATCCTTTGTCAGGTTTTCCTTTTCAATATTCTCTTTTTCAGTTCAATAAATCTTTTGTGTCATAATTTTACCAAATTAAAATGAAACACAGACAAGCAAAAAATTCAACTACAACTCCTCTCCACAACTACCTGAAAAGAGGTTGTAGTGAGGTGGGGGTCGGTCTCTTCTCCCCAGTAATAAGTGATAGGACAAGAGGAAATGGCCTCAAGTTGCACCAGGGGAGGTTTAGACTGGATATTAGGAAAAAAAAAAATCACCAAAGGGTTACAAAGCATTGGAACAGGGTGCCCAGAGAAGTGGCAGAGGCACCATTCCTGCAGGCATTTAAAAGACGTGTAGATGTGGTGCTGAGGGACAGGGTTCAGTGGTGAAATTGGCAGTGCTGGGTTAACGGTTGGACTTGATGATCTTAAAGGGTTTTTTTCCAACCGAAATGATTCTATCATCCTATGATTTTATGAAAAAAGTCAGGATTTTGAAAGTATATTGATTAAGCAATGGTAATCTTTGTTTAGTAGGTTGCTACATCACCAAAATATGAAAATAATTTTGATTTGGAACACGAATAAATTCAAATAAACAAAAAAATTCACAAAGGTGGAAGTATATACCTATGTTTTTTAAAAACCCAACTGGTCTTGCTCTAAAAGAAAATTGCAAACAAGAGCTGACTTTCTACATTTTTAAGACAGCAGCATTTTAAAATTCTGCCTGCAACCATTCACCCTTGCCCAACCAAACCTTCCAGTCTGTGGTAGGTGTGGTGGAAGTGCTCCATCCAGCCTTCTCAAAATTAAATAGTCATTATAATGGTCTACCTTATGTGTGACTATATCAGTGTTTTAGTTTGAAGGGGTGTGCTTTAAAGTGAATATTTTGAACCTCTCCACCAATTACACTTTTCTTCACATCATGAAACAGTTTTGGTGCACATGAACTCAGTTCTTTTTACATGAAATAGAGCTGCAAGGTGTGCTGCATTTGGGCATTTAATTCATAGGACCAGATTAGAGCTATTTTGAAGTGAAACACCCCTCTGAAATGAGGGTGTCAGGTCCTCAACACCAAATGCTTTGCTTTACAGATCCAGTTTTATCAGTCCCAACCAGCTGCTAATGCAGACATAAGGAGCACTTGCTAGCTGGGACCCTGGTAAAACAAAAACAGAAGCTGTGCTCTCAGATTTCCATTAATGAGTATTCAATCTACATAAGCAGACTGGAGCTAATCCAGAATAAACTCCCAAAATGCCTATAGTGTGAACATCACCTCCTCAGCATCAAATATTTCACTTTAAAGATTTGTTCCTGTTGTGCCATACAAGCTAACTTAGACACACCTGTACATCTCTTCCAGGTGGGGAAAATGCTTTTTAAAAGGAAAGTGTTCACAAGGTCGATTCAGTGAAGATTTTAAATTTAAACTCAAGAGACGTCAAGTCTCCCGAATATGAAAACAGGGAAACAATCAATGAATTCTTACAGCATTCACATCTGGATCCTGCTCCCCAGACGCTGAAACACACACTACCTGATGTAAAAGCACACACAATACCTTATGGTATTGGCAGGAGCCAGGATTTCTTAATGCATGAAGCCTTCATACCTGCAGAATATTATGCTCTCAGATTTTATACAGGAAATAGCCTCAGCTCCAGGCCATACCCAAATAAAAGTAGTAACAGTTTTTTCAAATTGATCGACCCTGGTCTGGTGCCACAGCACCATGTAAAAAAACATGCAGTGATGCTTCCACAAGCCCATGCACAAGTGACCTGCTGACTGTGGAAACTCAAGTTATCATTGGCACAGTCTGAGGACTCAGCTGGTGCCTTGGATAAAGGCTTGTCCAGATTTCTGCAGCCTGCCTGCAACTGGGACTGCTTCAAACAGATCAGCTTCCTCTGCTCCTCCTTTTCTACACGCTGGTTTGCTCACAGTAACAGGGTTAGTGCACTCTTATGTGGCCTTTATTAGTTTTTCTAGCAGGTGACAGTGAAGACTTGTTCTGTTACACTTACTACATCCAATCACAACACAGTTTGTGCCTAGGATTGCCAGGTGCTTTTCTGGACAGTCCCAGGACATTCAGCTTCTAAGACCAGATGAAATCAGTGCATTTCATCTGGTATGTCTGACTCTGGCTGCTTAGAAGCTGCTTCACTTCATCTGGAGACAGGTATTCTTCCTACACCTCTACTACACACCAGTGTGGCATGTCTCAGGATGAATCTTATTACCAAAAAGCACCTAGCAGTGGGTAAATTCCGTCTAAAACTGAAACACTAAAAGTAAATATTTAAAATACAAATCCATTCAAATTCCCCAGACTACCCAAAGGGTTTGGAAATACTTCTCCTTTGCTGAAGACCACCTATTGCCTGCCATTTATGTCTATAAATCTGCATGACTAGAAGGATGGTGCTAATTAGTATTGAATACACAAGCAACCTATCAACTCCCTGGTATTAGCACATCCTGTGATTGTCAGTGTGGTTGCTTTATTGGAGCTGCCCAGACTTCACCAGCTACAGAGCATATGGGAGGGAGTTTTGCTGACATCAGTGGCTCTATAATTTTAAATGACGTCATTCCACTGGCAGGCTGTGCACTGGCATGTAACGTTGTATCCATCAGGTAGATAAAGCTGCACTGGAATATCAATTAATGTGCACTCCTATTACCTCATAGTCTGGTAATGTGCAGTACCCTTCTGCAAGCGTTCACGGGGGGAGAAACCTGGAGAGCATAAGAGCTATCTAGGAAAAGCTGTGCTGGGAGAAATATCGTCTGGTGACGCGATCACATAGCTGTTCTGTCCCCCCCGCGCGCGTCCGTGTCCCAACACCCTCACATCAGCTGTCAGCAGGAATTCCTGACTGCACGTTGGAGTCTGTCTGCTCAGCCCGTCCTGGCCGATGCACGTCAGGGCCAAGTGTCCACTTGCATACAGATTTTGGACCTTCTCTGTTCACAGAAATAGGAGGTTTTAGCGTTGCAATGACTTGAACTTGTTCTTCAGAGAAGCTGCATCAGAAATCACTTCTGTGCTGCATGCTGGCATTTCTAAGTGAGGAGTCAAGAGGTCAAAACCCACAGTCAGAAAAAAAGCAGCCACACAAGACCCCTTGCTGTACCTGCGGCTGGATAAATCAAGACTTTCCTAATCAGTCACTAATCTTTATTGCATCTAAATTCCAATCCCTTCCCAACGGCTGTGCCATGGTAATCTCCTATCTGATTACAGTGAAATCCCGTTGGAAGACTCATTGATAAAAGATGGAAATGTGTAAAATCAATTTGCTATATATCACAAACAGCGCTGCACACCCCTTAGGGGATCAAAGAACCGCCATCAAACGCCAACAAATAAAGGGCTCTTAAAAATGCTTTTTATCTAATAGTGGATTTCACTATTTGACAAAAGACAAAATTCACTTCTGAAGGGAGAATGGGGGCATTGTTTTCCATACAGTAAAGGATCAGTTGATGACTAATGCAGAAAAGGCAGTGTAAGAAAGGATGTCATTTAAGGCCATGCTATGAAAGTGAAAGGGCAAAAGACAAGAGAGATTTAGGCTCCCAATTTACTGGTAGGAGCTCAGACTCAGCCAACAATCTCAGCTTTACCTCCAGGAGGTACAGCAGGAGCAGTGTTGGCACAGAGTGGTTGGCCAATGAATTTATCGTTTGGTATTTATCTTGATAAGAAGCAATAATCACTGGTAGAGCTGAGCAAAATGCTCCAACTTTTGGTCCCTAGTTCCATCAAGCTTTGGGCTGAAATGGCCCCAGCAGTAGGGACCACAGCACTGGCCTACCAGGAACAGCCTGTGCTCCATCATTGCTAAGCACAGTGGTTCTTAGTTTTTAAAACAATGGAAAATTGATAACACTTACAAAAATAAAATATCTTGGCAGAATCTCACTCTCACGTTACTTTACTCCAGTCGGTAGATGGGAAGCCAAAGCCTCCTTCGTGTAACCCATCAGAAGAGAGAGAGAAAAATACTAAATTAAAAGAAAGCAGAGGTGAATCTAAATCTTGTGTTTCATCTATCGAGGAGAATTTGCCAGCATTCACAACTTCATTTTTGAAGTCTTGTGATATTAGGTGCTTGTTTGTTAATGTCTCTTTTCTGAGGGCATAATCCTCCAGGAGAATCTCCTGTTTATTTGAACATGAAAGGAAATGTGTGACCTTTGTAATCATGGGGAATCACTAAATGCTCTAAAAACAGGAAGCAAATAAATAAAATCCTATTTGCTGTAACATTCATGTTATTTAAGCCAGAGTACTGGTTTTCTGGGGTTTGACCCAGAAGTGTTGAACACGCAGGATTAGTAACCTGAGTGTTTCCCACGGATGTGTCCCATGTGATTTATTTAAGCATCTTTATAACATGCATTAACAAAAAGCTGCACTGGCTGTGGGATCCAATAGCTGTAGGATCTAATGTAACTTATGCTCCACTCACCATTGAGGAGATTGTAAGCAGGTGCCTCTCCTAGAGAAACTGGTATGCTACAATCAACAGGAAGCTGGCTCACATCCCCAGATGTTTGTCATTATGGGAAGGGAGGAGAAAGAGGGACGTTAGGGTGAATAAAACCATGCTGCTACTCTTGCAGCACCTACAGTCCAAGAGGGACTTCAGTAGCTCAGTTCTGCCATTGATAAAAGTTTTACAAGACCTCTGCTCCAAACAGCCCTGAAATCAAAGGTCTGTTTACTTAGCCTTTGCTTGCTGGGCTTTAGGATAGTGCAAGGAAGATCAAAGTAGAGACCTCGTTTAACATGTCCAAGTACACAACCAGCAAGTCTGTTTATGTTGGATTCCTACACACTGCGTGTGCTGCTGTCTGTCAACACTCCAGGCTCATTTTCAGCAATATTGGGTGAGGAGGGAAATGTTCAGCACGGCCCCACAGATTTTGGTCTTGCTGAAACAGAAGTTAAAGTCAGACCAGGGAGCTCTGCTTTTAACTGTGACTGCTGTGGTCAAATCTGAACTCCTTGCAGGAAACGAGATCTAGACCTGTGGTCTCTGCTGAAGTGCAATACCATTAAAATGCAGCTAAAGTCTACAGGAAGAGATGGAAAAGACAATTTTGGTTCTGTATTATTTAGTTATCACCTTTTTTTTTTGCTAAAGCACAGTAAGACTAAGGTATGTGATTTGGCATTGGTAAAGGATGACACCCTGTGCACCTCATGCACAGAAAGAGGTGCAATAGCCATCAGCAGTTCCCTCCCTCCTGCAGTGTCCCATTGATGCCTGTACCACCCCACTCTGGGGAAGCAGCAGTTTGCAATGGCAGGCCATTTAGTCACCATACTTAAGTCTCTCTTTCACACCCACTAGTGTGGACTCCCGACCAGAGACGGTTCTGCAGTTACTAAAAATGCAGCAAGACCAACAACACTTAGTTCCCAATGGATTCTGCAGCTAGTTTTCCCAGTGTCTATTAAGGGGCAAGAACCTGCTGACACTTTCATTTATCCATTTGCTTGTTTGTTGCTGGTGCATTCACCTCTTTAATATTTAGAATCCTAGAATGGTATGAGTTGGAAAAGACCTTAAAGATCATCTAGTTCCAACCACCCTGCATGGGCAGAGACACCTCCCACTACATCAGGTTGCTCAGAGCCCCATCTAACCTGCCTTTGAACACTTTAAGAAAGGCTGAAGCTGTGCAATGGCCTTTGCCTCAAGCATGGGGGCTGTGGGATGCAGCACTATTACAATCATTCCCATCCACATGGCTTCCCATTTTCAGAAGGTTTCTAAGAACTTACTATCTGCTACATCACTCCCTCAAACAGATACATCTGAAATTGGCTAATAGGCTTGAAAGCTATTGGAAGGGATGGAGATAGAACAACCCTCAAAAAATGTTGCCACATGGATCTCATCTCCTTAGGACATCACCCTAAAGAACGGTCAGACATGGATAGGTACAGGAAGGGCATTCAGACAGAAGAAGGTAGCTGATTACTTACTTAGTTTTGGAAGTAGGGCTCTTTGCAAGTTTTCTCTAAAGATATAACCCTCACCTGGTATCGCAGCAGAACCTTCACCAGAAAATCAAGATCAAAAAAGTTGGGGCAGTTCCATTTTTTGCTGATGTCTTTTACTTTTCTAGGTGTTTTTGTTAAAGTTTCCCAGGAGAAAAACCCTTCCATGTTCTGACCAGTGTTGCTCAGAAGAAACAGAAACTGAGGTCCTGCAAACTTTCAGGCAGTCTGTAACCAGTGTCAGGAAACCAAAGTTACCAACAGACATTATTCTGGAGCTGCCTCGTGCAAAATGCCCTGCATCTCCTTATGAAACACTTGAAAAGGCCATGGGCAGAGACAAGGCACTGGACTGCACAGCCCACAGATGAGCCCAGCACAGGACTGGGATTCAAAACACCTGATATATACTATTCCTCTACCTCCCATGGGCTTTTTTCCCGACCTCAGGTTGCCTCTGTTTCACCAGATGTGAAACAGAGTCATTTTTTTTGCAAAACATTTTATATGTGCTTTGAGATCCTCAGCTGATGGATCCCAGAGTGGCAATCCTGGAGCAGAAATGCAGCTGTTTGGTCTGAATTAGACCAGTCTGCCATTTGCCTTAGGAAGATAAACTGCACAGCTGACAACCAAGTCAACAGTTACTAAGCTGTGACCAGACACGAACCTGCAATATAGTTCAACTGTACTCTGATCAGTTCTAGGTGTGTTTGGGGCAAAATTACTCCAATCTTCACTGCTCATTTGAACCACTTCCAGTGGTTCCATCCCAAACTTGTTCTCTTGAGCAATAAAGTAATATCTGCTTCTTCTTCCCTTGGTTTCACAGAGGAGTAAAACCTTATAAAGAGTAAAAAATTATAAGGAATTTGAGGAAAAAGTCACAGAGGGTACCAAAGTGCCACACCTGTACTCAGGGACATCTCCCTCTCGTGGGGTGCTGTGAGGACAAACAGTAGATTGCCAGGCACCCTGTGATGACAGGGTGCAGATGGTACCTAGGTGGGTGTGCAGGTTTCAAGATTCACCAAAGAGTCTTTGCAGTTCTGCAGGGGAGACGTTTTCCCTAACCAGGCAATGCAGCCCGCTTTGCTCCTCCTTATTCTATTCCACTGTCTGTCGTCAAAATCCTCATCTACACTCCTAAACTCTTCCCTCCCCCCTCCTTGTGGCTCTGGTATCCAATCCCTTCATGCACTTGCAGACAGTTATTGTCCCCTCAGGTGTCACTTAACCAAGCTCTACGTATATTTACAAGCAGCTCTTTTAATCTTCTCACATAAATCAGTCCCCCCAGTTGTCTGATCCAATCATCCGGGCCTGTCTCTCTCTGTCCGGACGAAAACCTCTTCTGTCTCCCTGACATCTCACGGATGTCAAGCTGTCAGCTCATGCTCAGAGCTCTTAATCTTCCTCCCCCTCCCCACCTCCTTCCTTAATTGTTGCAGACACCACTACCGTCTCGCCTGTCTCTCAGGCCCACGGTCCAAGCATTTTCTTTACTCATCTCCCCCTCTAGCTCCCCACATCCCAGCTTGGTCCATGACCCACAGAGCCTTTCTGCTGCTCATTGATAAGCCCCAATCTTGGCTGTCCATCCACTTGCTTGCAGTTTGTATCCAGTCTCCTGTCATATTTCATCACATCTCTTCTGCTTCAGCCTTGGCAAAGCACACTCTTGCCTCATTCATGTTCATTTATTCCTAGGCACTGCTCAGGCCACATCTGCTTCTCTTCCCATCCAGCTGTCCCTTTCACTGCCACATCAACTGGCTGCTACTTTTCTTCACTTGTCAGGGCTTCTTCTAGCCTTTCCCCACTGTTGCTATCACCTCCTCCCTACCAGAGGTCCATCTTCTTCCAACTGGCCTAGAAGTCCAGGATCTCTCCTTCCTTTTTCAATGGAAATCATAGGTGCTCTCCACCAAGCTGCCTGCTTTATGTGGGAGCAGCTCCCCACCAGCATTGGCTGAGGTGCTCAGCTCTCTCCCCACGCACCCCTCCTTAAAGCCTTCCTGCACCAGACACGGACCATTACTGGTCAACAGCTAAGCCTGACATCACTGCTGGTCCTAATAGTTGACACCATCTCACTGCTGCTTTGCTCCACCCATCTCTCCATCATCCTGCTATGGTCCTTCATCTCACATCCCCAGGTAGCTCTCTGGGCACAGCCCAACAAATGGTTGTGTTCAGACACAGTGGGTGAAGGCCCTGAGCACAGCAGTGACACACACAGATCACCCTAATCACAACAGCTTCACTAGCAGCTCTCCACTGATTATCCTCATTTCTGCATCCACAGCAATAAAGTATAATTGCATTTTAACAAGCTTCATTAGCACACTGCCTTAGTCAAGCTTAACATAGCCCAAGCACCCAAAGAAACCTCATGGTGCTTCTTTTCTGCTCAATATAATTTTCAAGGCTTCTGCAACCTGATTTGTTAGGAATAACCTCAGGGTTGTAAAGCTTTTCTTCTGCCGTCCAGCAATTAAGGAATAATTTGTCATGGAGCAAGTCAAGCTGCAGGGCAGGAAAGCCCTGTGCAAGATAATGAAGCTGTGTAAACCAGAGCCCTCAGTGCAGGATCTGAGTGAGCATCCCTCCCCTCGCCTGTGCTCCTCAGCAGCTCCCATCAATGCTGCACAGTTGCTTAAGAACTGCAGCTCCTTGGCCCGTGGGCAGAACAATGCCTGTGTACACACCAGCAGCATCCACTAACTGTGGCTCTGCCCCCACCCCAGCACTTTTTTGGACACTGTGTGGAAAGGTAAACAGCAGGTTGCCAAACCATACCATTGGCATGAGCTCCATAATGGAATAGGATTAAGAAATGGGCTGCAAAGCCTTTTTTTAGCAAGTTTTATGAAGCTCCATAAGGATAAATGAAATCCCTGGGAAGAAAAATATTAGTATCTTAAGGATAAAGATACTGCTGCTCTTGCAGGGGGGTTGGAACTAGATTATCTTCTACGTCCCTTCCAACCCAAACCATTCTATGATCATTCTATGATAAAAAAGAGAATGAGTAAAGGGAGGTGGTGAGTTTACAACACTCTAGAAGCCTGAACTCGCTTAATTGGCGTACGCTGCTCTCCATGATAGGCATGAGGTACGGTCCCCTGGACAGACCAGGGACACCTGTGGTGCTTCAGTGACAGGATCAGGACACGATCCCGGGCAGCAGCTCCCAAGCAGGGATACACTCCACATTTCAACCATTCCTTATGGTCCAGTAATCGTTCATGTAGCCATGGACAGACGCACACACGCACACACTGAGGAGAACACAGACTCACGTTAGAAAGAGGGAAGAGGTAGCTCTTATTCCTATAGAGTTTGATAAGTATTTCTGTCTGGCTAAAACTTTGCTAGCTTTAAAATGATTTAAAACTTTCTCCAGTTATGTCAGCAACGAAAAAGTCAAACACTTTCCCAAGCATTCCTGGAAAGATGCTTCCTGTTTTGATGAGGGGGAAAGGGTATTTTTAAAATAAAAAATGATCTGACTATACTCACTGTCTACTAAGCCCAGTCACAAAACCAGAAGTAGTTTTGCAGATGGAGGTTATTACCTGATTTTTTTTTTCCTTAACATCCAGATTAAGGAACTGCTAGCAAACCTCAGTCACTGTTTCCAAAACCATACGAAGGAACAGTGTGGCAGGAATAGAAAGCTATAGAGTATCAGCCATTACAGGGCCCCAGACAGCTGTCTGTGCAGAAAACATGGGGTTAATGGTTCTTTTATATTTTTCTCTTAGTACTTGCAGACAACTGAGGACTGGCATGGGGATCATTGATCACTGCAGGAACTTCTGCATGCAAAGAGACAGAGTGTCTCATCTTGTGAAGTGTGGGCAACACTTGGCTCCCATTAATTTAAAGGGATATCAAACATGTCCAGCATTTTGTAGATAATTCTAAACCTCCCAGCCAGGTAGGTTCCCATCTCACTATAAAAAGGGTTCTCCTCCAGTAAACCCCTCTGATGTCTCTATTTTTCCATGCTTTGTCATTTTTTCTAGCTTACACACATAAAGAAAGAAAAAAAAATACAGTTGCTAACTATCTAATATTACAATAGTTTATTCTTCAGGAATATGTACTTTTCACATCCTGCTACCATTATTTTAACGTTCAGAGGTAAAGGAAAAACTTCACCCATCCCCACCTTCCTCCCCCTTAACCAGACAAATACAGCATTCAGCTTGTCTGAATTTAAATTTTTATTGGAGTTGATCCAGCAACCAGAGCACGTTGCTAGAAGCCAAGGTCCTGCTTCCTTCAATACACCTCCTTCATTCTGACTCCTTGCTTTTCTACTGCTTTGGTAATCTCAATCTGTGGTCAGGGATAGGATAAAATTTCAGCTATTTCCCCTCTCAACTGCACAGAACAGGGCTTGCTCTTAAATCAGGAGCCTGGCACCCTAAACCTCTGGTTAAGTACTTAACTATAGGCAGGTCTTTGAAATCATCATGGCCTTTTTTTTTTTTTTTTTTTCCTTAGATATAGCTCTGAAAACCACAGAAGTAAACCAAGTTCTCAGGAATATCAAAGGTATTCAGAGGAAACTGGGGGAAGGGGGCATATAAGGTGGCTCCACAGTTGGCCTGATCTGCTGAAGTAGATGGCATTACCAGTCCTCATCAAGAATATGAAATTTCCTCTCATATCCTCTAGGGCATAAGAAAACACTGTTAACTTTTCTGGGAGCATTAGGAGCAGACAGCAACTGGAATCCAAGCAGAAGTCACATTGTTGTCATTGCCTTGGTAAATGACCTGCACCTTTCTGCACAGGATGGTGTGGGCTCCCACATACCTTCTATAAATGTTTGTGTTTTCCTCTCTCTGTGTTTTTCCTTTTTTTCCCCTCATTCCCTTTCCTCTATACAAATAGTAATTCAAGAACCACGATCAACCCTTTGCTTGGCTTCAGGTCTCTCACATGGGCTAAAGTTACCTCCAATTCTCCTGCATGGTTTGGGGAATTTATTTATATTCTGTGTTCTGGAGATAGACCTCATGTCTTGCCAAGGGCTTGCATGGGTCTTACAAAAGGAACACTGACAAATATTTATGGAACCTAAAGTGAAACTCAAGACACTGTTAAAATAAAGTTTCCCTTCGTTTTTTTATTTTCCTGAAGAATTGACCTGGCTTTCTTGGCAGAAAGACTAATTCAAATGCTATTGGTATCTTAACAGCTCATAAGAACCACATGCTTCAAATAAAGCTGTTACTATCAGACATGCTGAGTGGTTCAATTAAACAAATATGAAAATAGACACTTCATCCTGCTTTAACTAAGGGGGATCATTTCCCTCCTGAATCCAGACTGACAATGAAAATGACATAGTATTTATAGAGTAGCTTTTTATCCTGAAAGATCCCAAAGGATTACACAGACCCCGCTTCACACACTACTGAGATGCTGCCACTTCCAGGGAGGAACACACGAGCTGTCCTGAGCCCCGAGGAATGGCACATGGCAATTTAGATGGAGGAGCAGAAAAGAATTTCACGTTCAGCTGAAACTATAGATGGGAATTTAGGCAAGCAGAATGCAGATTGTTTAGACTGGAGAACACCCAGCACAGAGGAGGTATAGCACTCCGGTGTTTTAAATATAAAAGTTAAGGCAAAGCAATAAAAAGTTGTGGTTTAAACTATCAAAAAATCAGAATTTAGGGCAGAAAGTGATATGCCATCTTGAAGGTGAACAGTTGCATTCTGTCCACGTCAGTTGTGCACAGGAAATTCTCTACAAGATGGTCTTGCTCACTATTCCCTTCAGGAATACAAGAATCAGGACTAATAATAGTTCATGTAGTTGCCTGTTAATATAAGCATGACATGGGATACTTTATGAACTTAAGACTTCAAAATGCTTTGAGTGGTAGTCTCACACACTTCAGGGAGAAGAAAACATTGGTTCCATCTACATCACACAAGGGAGCACATTGACAGCTGGCAGGATCCCTGCTGGCATCTCTGCCCCATTTCACATTAGCTGCATTGCAAAATTGTCAGTGGTCCTTTTGATTCACAAAGACACATCTAAGAAGAGAAGCAGAGCTTTCATTATTGTTGCAAACATCCCCAGTACAGAAGCGCAAAAGAAAAAACAACTCTGCAGTGAAAGATTTTTTTACCTGGCACAAAGACTTCAGGAGCTCGCAAAAGCCTCTCTGCAGAACAATTAGCAGAAAGCACCAATCTCATAAAGCTGCTTTCTTTTTTTTTTTTTCTTTTCTTTCAGTTCATTTAGCCTGAAGTAGAGCAATGAAGGCACTTCTGGCAGCACATCACATCCCCAGTACGTAACCACTTAAAGGAGGAGGACAGCTATTGAAGAGAGATGTCCCAGGAGAAGAAACCATTATACAAGTGAAAGGGATTTCTTTGGAGTGACTTTCAAAATATAAGAAGCTGCTTGTTTGGGGTTTTTTTGCCTTTTCCCCCCCACCCCCAGGACTGGACTATGAACCTTCCTTTCACTAGGGAGCAGTTGTTCACACACCTAATCCTCTGTGATTTAAATGAAACCCCTCAAGCAGATAATCGTGCGCCAGCAGGAGGAAGGGGCTGACCCCGTGGCCCTACAGCCTCCAGGTACTGCATTACTTTTTCCCTGGAGGAGATGGGAATGGGCAAGGGCATAGGGAAAACACTCAAGTCTTAAGAGATGAGCCAAGAGGAAGGAAGAAGCTGCATGCTGTGTAAAGGAGAAAACTTCCAGTGGCTCTATGAACTGCCAAGAGCTAAGCCTATTTCTCTTACTTACATGTATTTTAGGGGGTTTTCAGTATCCACAGAACTCATACCACTGACAGCAGGGAAGGAAGCACACCTATACTGAGATTGTGTGCTTCCCTGCCATGATGGGGAAACTATCCTCAGATATGACCAAGAAGGAGGATGCAGAGAGGTCAGCCCTGTTCAGCTCAGGGCCCCACGACAGCTCAGGGGTCTGGTCCAGAGCTCCAGAGCCCTGCAGCAGTGCAGAGGAAGACTGTGGGATGTGTCATGGCTAAACAGGTAAGAAAAGTAGGTGCCTGCTGTGCCAGCTCCAGTGGGGTGGTTTGGGAGATGCGTTGGACTGAGGCCTCTATAGAAACCTTCTATTTTCCTTTCAGAGCAACAGCCAGATTGGACTCATGAGCAGCAGTTGAGCTGGAAGAAACTCTGTGCATCAACTTTAAGGTGAAGCATCCCGCATAACCCATGGGACTCAGGATTTCATCTGGAAGTGACTCCATTCCTCTGCTCCTGTGTGAACACGCTGTTCATAGTGAGTAAGTCTGTGTCATCCAGCGAGCCTGGGATGTCAAACACACCCAGCTTCAAAACCTTGTGGATGGTGAGTACATGCAATGTCAGTCTTCCAACTGCAGTGCAGAGCTGGGCATCTCCCATGGATCTGCAAGTTTTAAGCTCAGCAGTGACACAGACACTTACGAAGATGTTAGGCTAAGGGCTTTTGACCGGGTTAGCAACCAAAATGTGTGCCTTGGAGGACCTCTGGCTGGTGTCCAAGATAGAAAACCAAGGCTGGTGGAGAGCAGATCCCTCTTTTCCACCCTCCAAGTATCTTTAGGAGGGTCTACTGTGCTCTGGCTGGTGCTGATACACCTTTGCTGATATGCAGCAACACTGTCCTCCTGCTAATCCCCTGCTCAACTCTTCAGACACTGGAAATGCCTGGAAAACTATTGCTGGTATGGAAAAAAATGGTAACTGTTGCTGGGAATGGAGGCAAAGTAGAAAGGGCAAGGGGAAAGGGAATGTCTGAATAACACAACAAGTGAGTGAAGATATAAAAAAATATTTAAAATCTATTCTTCTAAAAAAAACCCAACAACTTAGCAGCTTCTAACTGGTTCCTCTGTATATGTATACACGTGCACACATGATCATCACACGTAAGAACACACGTGTCTGCACACATGACTACATGTGAAATTGCAGGATTTTAGCACAGAGCTCTGCAGATCATGACATGACATCACCCCACATCCAAAAAACACATGTGTGCATATTGCCACATAGTTGATTGATGTGGACTTGGGACAACATTGTATTAATGAAAAGTATGATACTGCTCCACAGCCACAAGGGCTCTCTCCCTGTATCTTGAAATACATGGCTATTTTACTGCATGCAGAGCCTATTTTCTCCAACAGCATGACATCACCCACCCCACACTCAGAGAATAATTACAGCCTTGTCTGCACTGCAAAACTGGCCCCATCATTTTTTTTTAAAAGTGCTGTTCAGCCAGTAGCAGCCACAGCAGTGCTTTACTGCAAGGCTGGACTCTGCTGGTTTTAGTATTGGATTATCTAACCCTGCTTAGAGTGGGATTAGAAAAAAAACTGGGAAAAACTCCCACATTTCCTGATACCCCCCTCTTGACAATAGTCTAATTGCAGTGGCCACAAGGAAATTAAGAGGGGAAATGGTATTCCTATCCCCTGAGATTTTTTCCAAAATTTCAAAAGGAAAATTCTATTCCAAAAAGGGCTAACAAGTAATAATGAAAAGTAAGAACCACAGAGTTTTCTCAAAATGTTTATCTAAGAACATTTTCCTATCTGGTCAGATGTTACATCAGTAGTTTGGGAGTGTTTCATATAAATTCTGGCAGTTACAGTTAATTTTTAATCTTTTCAAGCTTTTTGATAAAAAAGTAACCTAAATGGTAGATCAAATCCAAACTGTTTCAAATCAGAAAATGATGCTTTTCATTTGAAGAAGGTAAACTGCAATCAAAACCTCCCTGGGTGAGAGACAATTGTATTCCTACCAGTCTTTGTTTGTACAACAATTAGCCCGTCCTGATCCAAGATAAAGTCCCCTAGGCACAGTTGTGAAACAGATTATAACAGCAGTCTGTTGGGTTTTTGTAAATGAACCTAATGAATGACCAAAATCAACCCTTAACATTTCAGTTATGATGAGCTAGGATTTTTCACCTCAAAAATTCTCAGCTAGACCCAATGGTGACACAGGAACATCCTACATTCCCATGCCTCGCAGCAGTTCATGGGTGTTACTGTTATTCCATGGTGCTTCTGCAGCTGTGTGTTGGCACAGCCAGTAGCTACTCATCTTAAACACAGAATACATTAAGATTTCATGCCCATTGGGCTTTAAAAAGCAAAAGTAACTCCTTCCCCTACATGGCAATGTCAATGAAAGATGAAATAATTGAATTCTTTCACCTGTGGAGCCAATGAGCTGTAATGAAGAGCAGCACTCTAGCTCCCCATGTCAGTGAGCAAGGAAGAAACCCACCAAGACCTCATGGCAGATGCACCTTATCATTTCACTCACACACTGATGGAGGAACAGATGGGCAGTGGCACCCCTTCCCTCTGGTATGCCCCGATCTCTCAGTTCCCTGCCAGGGAAAGTGAAACGCTTGTGAAGTGACTCTCTGCAAATATCTGGGAGACCACCCCATGCAGCAAGCTATCTGGCATGGCCTTCAAGATCTTCCATTCCTCTGTACTAATTATTTTAGTCATTCAGGTAAAAGAAGAGGGAGATGAAGAAGAATTTGGGTGTGGGATTCCTTGAATTTCATTACCAATCACAGAGGGCTTAGCCAGGCCCAAGCTTTGCACAGCCACGTTTTGATTTCAGGATGATAAAGGTCCATCCACTACCACCTACGAGCCTTGAGGGGTATGATATGAGCACAACAAGGAGCAAGAGAACAGCCCCTACTGTGACACTGGGTTCGAGGTTGGTGTCTTCTCCCAAGTAAATGGTGATAGGACAAGAGAAAATGGCCTGAAGTTGCATCGGGGGTGTTAGACTGGATATTAGGAACTTTTTTTTTACTGGAAGACTGGTCAAGCATTCGAACAGGCTGCCCAGGGAAGTGGTGGAGTCACCATCCCTGGAGGTATTTCAAAGACATGTAGGCTCTTGGAATTGTGCAGAGATATGCTTCCTCCTTGCTAGGTATCCTAGGGACATGGTTTAGTTTCGTGGTGGACTTGGCAGTGCTGGGTTAACAGCTCCACAAACCTCTAAATTTCAGGCATTAGCCATCTGCAGGCCCTCACACAACAGCATTTCAGGTTATGGAGGAAGGGATTATTTTCCCAAAAATGTGCCCAGTAATACTCACAAACCTAAAAAGCCCTTACACAGGTACGAATCTCGGCAGAACCAACCAGGCTGCTTCCACTGTTTGCGCAGAGCAGGAGGCAAACAACACTTTGATAATCAGTCATCTTCATTAGAACAGGCAGGGAGGGTTCAGGAGCACCGGATGGCCTGGCAAGCACGACTAGTGCTGAAAGACAGAGGGACTTTTGCTCCTCAGCCAGCCAGGAACTTCAAAGACTTTTTCATTCAGTTGCTGTTACACGGTGCACACATACACAACTGCTGTTACGGTATCACAAGCCTTGGCAGAGGTCAAAGCTGCCCGACTCACAGTACAACTACCTGCTGCAAACACCAAGTGGACAGCTTTCTAAAAGGTTTTTTAATCTATATACAACTTATGTTCTGTGCCCAATAGAAATGATGCAGAAATCACCGAGTGAGATTTTATGAAGCGCGTTATGCGAGAGGGCAGATGAGATTACAGCACGACCATTTCCCAGCTGCCTGCATTTCAGTCACAAGTTGCCAATTTGAAGAAAAGTGGAAATTAGAATGAAAGTATATCAAAATTGATACACTGTAAAAAAGCTTTTTAGGTCCAGGATGAAAATTTATGTTTCCCAGAACAGCCACAGCCTAGATCACAAAAATCTCAGTTCAAGCCCTGCAATAAATCAGTGAGAACAAGACTTTAATATTTTCTCATCGCTGTAGTGCACACACGGATGCACCTCTAAAAGCTTCCTTCTGTCTCTGGCCTGAGGAATACTGGCCTTATAATAACAAATAGCTTCAAGAAGTAAGACTGGGAGAGAACCACCTCCAACTAGCTAATCTAGTAAAAACTACCTTCCCACCTGCTACAGTAATTTCCCTCCCACAGAATAGGTTGGTGCACCTTTCTGTCTCTTTTGGTTTGTTCCTTGCCAAAACACCACCTAACTCCAAAATACAATGGAAAAATGGAAGTCTATTTATGATAAGAGTATTCAAATGATCCCTTTTGCCTTTCAAGTCTAGGAAAGATGTTTCTTGCTTCAAAAAGGCTTACGTTCTAGGATCATACTCTAAACAGTGTTTTTTAATGGGGAGCTCCCCACAGTGCAAAGTCTCAACTAAGGTAAGATGCAACAGGTAAAAGCAAATCTACAAAGGAGAAGAGGTGAAACAGGAAGAGGACTACTATAACTTTGCACCAAGAAACAAACAGAATCAATGCAGCAAAACCATTAAAACTCTTCCAAGGTTGGTTGTTTGGATATTTTTTCCATGAAGAGTTAACAAGAAGAGAACGTAAGGTATTTAGTCACAAGGTTTAAGTCCATGGTTCCTTTTAAAAAAGTATATTCACCCTCCCCTGCTCTCAGTAGGTTTTTATTGAGCAATTGGAAGATGCTATTTTGAAAGCCAGGACTCAAGTCGGTTAATTGTTACACTTCTTTGTGTTGCCTTTTCTTTCACTGAAAACCAGCTAAAGGTTTGCAGGAAGGAGCCTCAGGGCTGCAACAGATGTCATGAGCCACTTCCTACAAATTAGAAAAGGAAAGTAACCCCCTCAGGTTAATTATGGGGAGAGGCCACACACAGAGCTGTGTAATGAGCCTGTGGGATGGAGAGAAGGCAACTGCTTCATATTAGATTTCAAGAGACAGAGCATGAAATCTCTGATGCTGACTACATGCTTTCACACTGCAACAGCAATGCCTTCTCCTTTGGGGAGGACACCAGCCATCCTTTCTGGGGCAGGCAGCAGAGTTAAGGAAGGACACACTTCCACTGTTTGACTACCCTCTGATGACATCTCGTTGCACCCATGTTTCCCTGAGGGATGGCTGTGGCAGTGGGAGCTCGCTGTGGCTCAGCACACTGGGGCTTTGCACCTGTCTCCCTATTTACACAGGTGCAAGGGAGTTAGAAAGCCAGGGCCTAAGGACTAAAGCATAAAGACTAGGACTTGGCTGACCTGGATGTTGTTATTTTCCTGGTGGGATGAATAGGCCAGAGTCCTTTCATCTTTCTCTGCCTCATTTCCCCATCCATATAATGGAGAGGGTGGCATTTATCTTTTTTTTTTTTTTTTTATATACTTAGATTTTCACTAAGGGAAAGCACCAGAGCAGTCATTACATGAGAGCACAAGTTATGGACTTTTTCCCTCTTCTCCTTTTCCATTCTCCCCTCCCCAACATGTTGATCCAGGCTGAGTCACTTTAAAAAGTCACAGATGCTCATTTAAGTTAATTGGTGTAGTTAAGCAATTGTAACTCAGCCATGAACCTTAGCTGAAGAATCAGCCCCATGTTTCCTTCAACTAAAAGAGACATCCATGGTCAGGTTAGCATGACCTGACAGCAAACCCAGCAACGATGGAAACAACCACCATGGGTGAGCCAGTTTGCATGCTGAGAAAATTTATTTTAGGGGTGGAGGGGGGGGAAATAGCTTGATGTTTACTTAAAGTATGATTTGCAAATTCAGGGTTTAAGTTAATGGGGTTCATCCACAAATAAGGAGCATCCTGGCAAAAGCTGGGCTGCAGCTTCACCCAGGAAGGCATCACTGTTGTCAGAGGAGAGTTCAGTGAGACCCAGGCAGATTTGCACAGGCAGAGCTGAACCTCCTGCTGCCAGGATGGCCGTGTGTGGTTGTTCCTGAAGTAGTGATAAGTAGCTGCATGTTTTAGTGAACTCATACAGTGGCCAGGAGGAATGGAAAAGTTCAAGATTTTTAGTCCAAAAGGGACATTTTGTTGACATTCCATCTTGTGGGGTGAAAAAAAAAAAAAAAAAGTGAAACATTTTGGGTTTGTTCCAGCGCAGAACAGTAGTTTTCTTCATCTTAAAAAAGCAACGGGAGCTAGATCTGCCGTCCTGCAGACAGCTGTAATCACAGCCTCCTCCTGTAACACCTCCCCAGTTGTGTGCACACCACTTCTAACACTTCTGAGTGACACTATGCTCAAAACAGGGGCCAAGCAGAAAGGTCTGAATTGTTTCAAACTTCTCAGAAAGCATGACCAGCGTGGATTCATACGCAGCTCCCTCACTGACAAAACCACCGAGCAGTGATCATGGCAGTGCATTTTTATCAACACCTGTCACTCTCAAGAGCACAGAAAGATATTCACAATTACACTAAAATTTACTATTGGTCAAAAAAATACCCAGTGAAAATTAAATGTCTTTCAATTTTTCCACGTGCAAAGACAGACGAGCAATCTCCAGACTTGAACTGCCAGTTTGCACATCATCCCACTTCCCCCTTTGTCCAAAAAAATGCACAACAAATCCACCCTAGTTTCAGCAGGTAGATTAGAGGCTGAGTAAAACTGGTTTTCTTGAGCAGGATTGGCTTGAGGTGCTGCTAAGATAATCTGTCTGCCTTCCAGGCACCCTCTAAATACTTAGAGGCACCCATTTGTCATCACTGCTGCATTATCCTTGCAAAATGCATCATCCTTGCACGATGGAGCTACCTGATCTGCAGGGTGGGAGTGTGCATGCCTCTTACCTTGCACGTGTGTCTTACTTGGGAGGAAAATAGTTTGTGGCCTGTGTATTTCAAGCTGAACATCAAAACTGTGCAGATATTACAGGGAGACACATTGCTGCACTCTGATCACCCTGTCCCAGCAGTGCAGGATGCCACCCAAATGAGGTACAGGAATGTGGCATAGTAGGTCTTCCAAAAAATGACCATTCAGCAGGGCTAAATGAGCAGTTTCAGCTGCTTGCAGCAGATACAAGGGGCACAAACAGTCCACGTAGGCAATGATCAATGGCAAGTGCAACAGGATGGCAAGGCAGCCTGGAAAACTGAAAAAATACAGCAAGTCTTGTTCATACTTGTACCAAATTGTCTAGGGCTCAAAGGATTTCTCCAAGATTTAAACAAATAGCAGGATCAGAAGGTTTTAAGATACTCCCACGGGCGCATAAGGGGCTGGATCCAGCCCTCAATGTAGTCAATATGTTAAAATAAAATTAATCTCCAATTTAAACACTGCTACCACGATTTACACCAGCTGAGGATCCCTCACCCTGACTTTAATGGGAACATGACCAGGCTGCTTGCCAGCACTTTTGGCTTTGCTGTAGTAGGAGTAACGTTCAGGTATGCGTGACCACTCGCCATCAGATTTCTTTACAGTGACAAGCTTTGAAGTCAGAGCACTTTGCTCTCCTTCCACAAACCATTTTCACTCTAAACAATAACTATTTAAACGGGAGCCTCACCAAAGCCTTTTCAGATTTTTTTTTTTTTTCCCCTCCTCTGTCAATGATAAAATACAGTTAAATCACAAAAACAGAGAGACCTGCCTGTTCCATGGAACCTATTCAGCATAGGCTGGTTATCTCAGCTTTCAACCATCTCCATTATTTTTCGTCCCTGCAAGAGAAGGCACCAGTAGCTTCACCCAACATTACACTGAAACACTAGACAGAATAAAACTGAGCAAATGACCCTTTTTGTGGAAAATCTTGTTAAGTTGCTCACTACAAAGCCCACTACAAATTGTCTTTTCAGAGCCAGCTAGGGGCTGCTAGGGGCTTGAATGTGATTTGTGGACCTCATCCTGCCTATTCAGAGCAAAAGATAACACCTGCGGGAAGCAGGCGAAAGGTTAAAACCTGGTACCTCTGTGTTTTCCTAAGTGCAGAGCTTGGCACCAGAAGAGAGGCTGGGAACAATGGCAGGAGCATTGCGCCTGTTTTCTTTTCCCTTAAAGTAACATTTTTGCTGCAGTGTCATCTTTCTGCTCAGCCAAGCAGGCGCTCTGGGTCAAATCAGCTGCATGAGCCGTCAGCAGATTTTTCTGGCCCTTTCAAAAGATCTTCAGGCATTGTATTAAGAAGCCAAATCGGTGAAAAAACAGGAAAAAAAAAAAAAAAAGTGGACAGACTGCCCACACATTTTACCAGTCAGGCGCTTGCATGACTGTGAAATAATCAGCATTCTTTTGGTGATGTGTAGCAGCTTTAAACCAGCAATCTGGCTTCACTCTCTGGAAACCAGTTTTAGCTTTCTCGAAAAAGCTAAAACCAGGGTATTACAGGCTGACAGCTTCAAAATTCCTCAGACCTCCCATAGGAATCGCTCACAAAAGAGCAGGCTGTTCCCCAGGGCTGGATGTCAGGGAAACAGACCTTCTGATGGAAAACCCTAAGAGAAGGCATACTTCCATCTATACCATCTTTTATGTTTTGGCTGAGTGGCTTGTTTATAATTGTTGGCTTTAGGCGAGAGAGGCTTCACCTCTCCTCACAGTCCCTGTAAAGCAGCAGCAAGAGCTTCTGGGGCCTGTTGGGTCACTTCCCAAACAGAGAAGTGAGCAGAAAATTTCTTAGAGTATTTTCTGTATTTCGGCAAGCATCCTCCAGCAGACAGGGACACAAATAGCATGGAGGACAGCCTCACTTTCAAGGCCTTTTGCACAAACCATACCTGTTTCTAGGAGCCACCATGCAGAAGCAGACCAAAGAGACAAGAGGCACAGAACAAACTTCAGCACTATTTGCCAGGAGTTCCATAAAAGGAACAGCATTTTTAAAATTAAGCAGCATTTTAAAAAACAAACAGCATTTTTAAGAAACTCCTCCCTTTCTATGCAAAATTTCTTTAAGGGCTATTGCTACCCCAAACAAAAGAAACCCAGGAGTTCCATATGGGACTTCCACACATAATAACTACCACGAGTCTCTGTGGTAATGGTGAGAACCAAGAGGTTGTTGAAAATTATGAAGACAAAAGCTTAATTGCTCATAATTTTGCCAAACAGAATTGTTTGGGCTGAGCCTTCCCATGCCCGGGACATGGATAAGGTTGGACTCGATGATCTTAAAAGTCTTTTCCAACCTGAACAATTCTGTGATTCTATGATTCTATGTAACTACGTTCTTATGAGAGAAAAATAGTAGGAGAACATCTAATTAGAAGTTCTATGATTTGGCATATGTGCACATGAGACTAGTTAAGGCAGAAAAGGACATTTTCTTCAAGTCTTTGTTTTACAACCTCAATAACTTGTTTCATGTAATTTTATGTATTTGTAAATATATTTAACAGATGGCAAGTGAATGCTAATTACTAGCACTTGTGAAGCTGAGGAGTCAAACAAATCATTGCTGCATGTTAAATAACAGCTTATGGCCTTAATTTCTATTTGTATGGCACTAAAAGAGTGGCCACCTTCAAGCTTCTGCTTTCCCTGCTGCCTCTTCACATGTGAACTTCCTCCAGTTTGCACAGTAGTGAAAGACAGATAAAATCATTTCTAAAATGAGGCGGAGGCCTGAAATGCAAATCAGAGGAAGAAGTCATCAGAAAGTGGTCTTCATACAGATTCAGTAGCTTATTAGGTCTTTACCCACCTGGTAATCCATCCTGGTGCCTGATCAGCTTCAGGGGATGGACCCAGCAGGAGCACAAAGGCTCTTTATTCCCTCTGCTCATGTTGTGACTCTACTATAAAGCCTACTTTGCTGGAAAGGGCAAGGTGGAGCTGGACATTGGGCCTATCAGGTAACACTAATGTTCAGCCAAGATATGGACCTTGTGTTTAAACGAGACAGACAGTCTTTGAAGAACATAATCTGTGTTGCCAACAATGGCTGGAGTGAAAGGAACTCACTCTGGTTACCTTATAGGATGGAATGGTAACTTATAGTTGGATTTTTATCAAGATGCTGGGTTTGTTGTTTTTTTTAGTCATTGATTCATATGGTAATGGCTGTGAATACCATATGTGAGGTCTTCAAAGGGAGGAAACACGAGAACAGTGTAGCTTTACCCAGTTCATATTAAGGGTGTACACTTTTGTTCTGTGTGATTTTTTTTAAATATATAAACCCTGCTATCCTTGCAAGGACTAATCCTTCCCATGCCTGTTCTGATTCTCTACAATTCCAATTGGATACAGGTTCACTAGCAGCAGTGAAAAGCAGCAGCTCTCTTGGGATGCTGCCTTTCTCAGATTGACCTTAGGTCTCTTTAGTCTCGGTAAGCATGGGGGCTGGAAAGGTGTTTTCAAAGCCAATGGTGTGTTCATTCCAACACATCACGGTTTAGACCCTCACCAGCAGCAACCACAGCTTTTCACATGCCATCACAGCTCCTCCCTGATACAAAAAGTGTCCGATTATGTCACACTTTGGACTTTCGTGCTGGTGCCCAGGCCAGTGGCCTGCACAGCATTGCTATCCTGTGGTCATGTGTCCCTCCAGCTGCTTGCCAGGGACACCAGGATTTGATAATGAAAGCTTACTCATGCTTAGTGAGTGTGAGGATGCTCAGCACTTTGCTGAAGAAGCTCAGCACCTTGATGGACCAGAAACACAGGTATTGTCTCACATCTACAGCCTTCCTGATTTGAACACCTTGCCAGCAAGACTATCATCTAAGCACCAATTCTGAAAGCCAGTAACACTGGATAAGACAACATGGCACAGAAAGCCAGGAGTAAACTGTAAGCCTTGGACAGGTCCAGGGAGGAGGAGAAAGGGGTCATCCTAAAGGATGTTATCACTGAAATGATGAGGCTGCCTAAGAGTCATCACAGATTCACTCAAGAGGCCCCAGTGCAGAAAGTATATATTGGAAAACCTGCAGCTTTCAGAGGATGCTTTATCTGGGTGGGCCAAAGCGTGGCTCTGTTGTAGCAGCTATATTCACCCTAGGAAGCCACTGACTGCATAGCATACCACTATATACCAGTAAAGCACTTCTTAAATAACTGTATCCCTTAAAAAAGAAAAACTGGGTAATATGAGAGCAGATATTCCCATTATCAACATATCTACATATTTATTAATCCCAACCAGCACGCAGCCCTGGAATTATCTCATGGCAGGATGTTCCAGAGCTTATCTAGAATAACTTTACTTTTCATCACCTTCAGAATTCCCTGAGTATTTCCTTGTTTGTCTGTCATGATGCCGTTGGCTTACTGGGCAGCTCTGTTCATCCTCAAGGCATCCAAGAAACAGATCCCAGCTGACTCAAAGACACTGTCTAGGAAAAAAGGCAATCAAGGCCCTCCTTGACAGCAAGCTGTCTGATACTCTTCTTCACACACAGCGATACAGAAACCAGCACAGTGTCATCTGAGGTGAGTACAAGCCCAAGAATACAATCTTAGGATTACATAGGTCTTTGCAGCAAATCTTGAAGCCCCAAGCTAACAAAGATGGGTAAGTAGCCAAAAAAATTGCATAACATGTAACATTTTTAATCAAAGATGCCAGGTACCTGAGAATCTGCTTTTGATATGAAAACTGACTTTTTAGACCTGAAAATGTGATGTGGAGTTTGAACAAAGCTTTGTTGGTTCATGCCAACCACACAGAGAAATGAAAAGTGGAACTCATCTCTTTTGAAAGCACCTCGCTGTGCCATGCTGGAAATTATCAGAGAGCATGAAGAGATGGGGACCAGTAAGGTGAGTTGGTCAGTCACTGAGCAACAAACCACCCAGCATTATGCTAAAAAGGTCAACCTAAAGGAACTTTCTTAGCAGAGTTCCTCTAAAAGGGTCCACAGGGCAAATGTTGCTAAAGGATATCACTAATAGTTTTGGCACCAGAGCATAACACAGTGTATAGTGACTGAAAAGCTCTATCTCAGGTTCTCCAACCCATTCACCAATCCAAGAGCAGAGCTGGATGCCATGTCTCTCTAGAGGAAGCTGATTATACGCAACCTGACATTTTCTGAAGTCTTTCTATGAATCATAGAATCATAGAATGTTTTGGGTCAAAAGGGAACTTAAAGATCATCTAGCTCCAACCCCCTGCCATGGGCCAAGGACACCTCCCACCAGGTTGCTCAAAGCCACAACCAACCTGGCCTTGAACACTTCCAGGGATGGAGCATCCACAAAGTCCTTGGGCCACCTGTTCCAGTGTCTCACCACCCTCACAGGAAAGAATTTCTTCCTAATGTCCATTATTCTTGTTTCACACCTGGAAAACTCATGTACGTGCTGGTGATAGCAAAGACCAAAGGGATTTCTCTCAGGTCAGTCATGAAGACTGGCGATACACAAAGATTCAAACCATAGTTCCTTAAGTCCCAGCCAAGAACCATACCCACTAAACCAATCTTTCTCCCCTCTAGGTTATCAGTCCTTGAATTCCTCTCCTGAAACAGGTCTCAGGTACATCAATATTGTGATATTTAAGGGTTAAACAGGACTTGCAAATTATTTTCTCTGCTGATGGTAGAGACTTAAAAATATATTGAAAAGAAAATAAACAAAAATTGCAAAGGAAACTCCCCTGGTATCTGCCACAGTGGCAGACTCTGTAATCAAAAGCAGCAAGATAGTAACCTAAGCCTGTTCAGTTCACCTTTAAAAGAAGAAAACTAGAAGAAGCTGAGAGCTGAAGTCTGTGTCACTCGATAGCTCCTAGCAAAATCTTCTTGGCTTTATGGTTATGCTTCTAAATCCTCCCAATTTAATGGTGTAGGTTTCCCTATTTTTAGATCATAATTTAAGGCAGCTCTGCTTTTTTTTTCCTGTATTATTTTTTAACCAGACCATGGTCATTAAATTTAGCAGCAAAAGAGCAAGAGTGCCCTTTAAATTAAAAAAAAAAACAACAAAAACAAACAAAGAAACACCAACACCATACACATGGAATAACTACATGGTTGGGAAAGGAAATCACTCCCAGGGGCTGACAGACCTCTTGAGTTTCCACTTCGCTGCCCCAGGAGGCAGGTCTGGAGCTGGGACTCCCAGGCCCCTGGAGATGCCAGGGCACTTGGCAGCTGACAGAGAAGCTGCGTTGGCACAAGTCTCACATCGAGCACAGGTCACCAACAGGTCTGCACGAGCGTGGGTCCACGACACTTCAGTTGGACTATAACCAAACAACCCCCAGTTTAATGCAATAATCAGGATGAATATGGCACCTTGCTGCCTCCTCCCTGCCGGGCTGCAGCTGGGCTGGAGAGGCTTTGCACCGGGCAGGCATGCCGTACTCCAGATTGTTTTGAAACAACAAGAAAAAAGCTTATCGTAATCCTCCTGGCAATTAGAGCCCTGGCTGGCTGTAAAGTGTAATGCATTTATCAAAACCTCCTTTGAAGGTGCTGAGGGAAGTGAATTTAAAGCTGTTGGGAATGGCAGGAGTAAAAGAGCCCAGCTGCTCCCGGGGAGCCCGAACTGAGGAGAGGGGAGAGAAGGAGGAATTCCCTTGTCTGGGACATGCACATTTTCTGTCAGCCTGTTTGTGCAAGGATAAATAAGACGTTATCTCTCTCAGTGTATCTCTCGAAAGCTCAGATGATTACAGCTGGCATGCCCCAGGGGCTCTTCCTGCAAGGTTCGCCAAAAAGTTAGCAACCCCTGGAGCCATAAATCATCCCAAACCAGGCTGCTGCTCCCCTCCTCCCCATCAACGTGAAAAAAACAGGGTTTAAAAAAAAAGGAGAGAAAAAAAAGGAGAGAAAGTTGCCAGTTTGGTGAAATGTCAGGTGGACAAAACCGGCAGCGTTTGCCTTCTTACAACATGCATCAGCAGCAGTTTCCCAGGGACTTTTCATGCACAGCAGCATGTTGGAGGGGATCATCTCCCTTGGCCCCCTAGTCCAGAAGTGTGAGGTGGGATTACAACAGTGCAGTCTTGTAAAAAACATCTAGAGTAACAGGCTATAGCAGTGTTCCCAGACCTGTACCACCACAGACTGGGTATTGGCACCTGATTAAATTCTCCAGACTCCTTTCACTTCCCATCTAGGGCCCACTGCTCTCTCAGCAGCCCTGGACTCCTCTGAAGATTATTTTCCCCTTCCCCTCTCTTTAAGTTACAAGTCATTTCCTTAGAGGGCAGGGGTAGAAAATTGCTCATGATGCCCTCCTTATCTGCTTCCCTCTGGTGTGGGAGCGCAACCTCTTTGGCCACAGGACACCCTGCTTCTCTTGGAGCAAAGATCATCTTCCCTTTGAGCAAAGATCATATCCCAGGATGCTGTAATCTTAGTGGTGGCCCCACAGCGACCAGGGAGGTTGATCATGACACCGTAGCTCTCCTACCACAGGGAAAGGAGATGAGCCCAACCCATGATGCAGCTCTCCAAAATTAGTAGGGCTCTTTGCAGAAGCATGTTGCTTGCCCTCAGCAAGAAAAAGGATGTCAGGATTTGGAGTGAAAGGTTGGGAAGGATGGGAAGAAACAGGCGGGAAAGTAAAAATGAATTAAAGAATAATTAAATGGTCCTGTGTAAACTGTCTGCAGGGAACAGGACCCCTGTGCCATCCCCCTGCATCTGCTCTCCACACAGGGTGGGCTCTTTACTCCCTATGTACAGTCCCACGCCCCTTTCCAAACCAGCTTCTCTCCTCTGCAAGGTCTTGTTCATCCAAAACCACTGAGCAATCATTGTTTGAGTATTTTTTTTAATCACTCCCAAATGCCTTTCCTTTGGGGAATTCCTGCTGAGATCCCAAGCTGGATTCTCCACTGGAGTCAATCAGCCTTAGCTACACTAACCAGGCTGCTGATTTACACCTACTAGAGATCTACCTCCTCCCAGCTTCACTCCCTCTACTCACCCATGTGCAAGCCTTGCCTAAAAAACTCCTGGTGAAACCTTGCAGTGCATCCTCCCCTGCACAGGGCTATTCTTGGGATTTAAGGAATGTGGACATTATATTGCTATGAAAAGGAGCACTGTACTGAATTTCTACACGGGGAAGTTGCAGGGAGCAGAGCCAGGGTGTAGTAGTCTTACATCTGTGACAATGTTACGGGGGTGACAACAGCAAAAAAACTTTGATCAATCCCAGAGTACAAACGCAGGTTTATATTCTTGCCATCTGGCAGAGTATCATGTTAAGAGCTGAACAGACAACAGTGGCTGCTACTACACAGTGTACTATATACCAATAAAAGCTGAATGGATCTACAATAAAGCAGACTTTTGAAATAGCTGTGAAAGGAAAATCTAGGCCACTAAGTGCTGTTAGAAACAATGTCCTTACATTTTTTTTTTTTTTCCCTTCCCTTCCTATTCTCCTCTGTCTTGCTTCTGCTCTTGGGATTCCTCTTCCCTCCCCTTTCCCAGCCCCGGTGAGAGCTATCAGGTGAAATACTGAGCCTAAACTAAAGGTTGTGTTCATTTAACAAGCATTAAATAACGGTCAGGAGGGGCAGGCTGGCAGCTGCCTTCACAGCTGAGGCCAATCCCCCTCCATAAATGGTGAAGCATAGCATCCCTGGAAAGGAGGAGGTGACTGCAGTCTCTTCTTTCCAGCTTTTTGCCTCCTCCAGTCAGCACAAATGCTCAAGATCCACGCTGAACCACAATCCTCTGGATAAAATCCTGGACTTGTGTAGTCAATATCTTTTGCACTTTTCCAGAGCTTCTCTAGCACAAGGAGCTCTAATTGCTCTCTTGACCTTGCCCATAGCAGCTCTCATCTCCCAAATAGGATCAAGCCACCACTGCTTAGTTGGCGACACTGCTCTGCATCCACCTCAAATGCAAACGTCTTAGCTCAAATGTCTTTAATTAGAAACAAAGTGGGCAAACTCTGCCCTGCACTTTCCACATGCCAAGAGCACATTTGCTCTGACACATGCAGGAGTATCTTACACAGTGTTATTTGGACCACAAAGTGCCGGAACATGTCTCTGATGGGGATCAGAAGGAGGGAAAAATCCTCACTCACAAGTTCACAGTGGCTTAAAGATCTTTGCCCAAGTCAGTAGCAAAGCCAGGAAGAGACTCTACCCATCCTGGTTCCCAGAAACCATTTTCAACATCAAGACCACCACTCCTGCATTATTCAACTTCACAGGCCACAGACCTTAACACCAAACATGGCTGCTCTGACTCTTCACAAGCCGTATAAGCTGTCTGAGCTACCAACTCATCACACCCCCTGGATATGGACAGACACCAACACATCAGTGCCAAGATTTACTCTCCAGCACTCCCCATTTCATTGCACTGGTGAAAATACCACGGACAATGGCACATCATCCAAGGGACCCCATGGGATCCTTCCTCCCTGAGTATGTATTTCCCATTAAAATGAATAAGAATATTAGCTAGCAATCAGATGGAAGAAAAATTCAGTCTGGCAGTTAAGTCCCATTGTTACGAAGTCTTCCTATCAGGAAGCAGTGGAAACTATCACTCGAAACAACTAAACAGGCTGTGCTAGACTAGACACTACAGGGACCAGTCCCGACCTGGCAGGAAGACCCAATAGCCCTATTCTTCCTCTTTGGCATCTGTGATCCTACAATTGCTCAGTCATTTCAATAAATCCTTCAGCTCCTCTATCAGATTTCATTTTTTAATGGGCCTAATTCTCAAAAGAACTCATTGCCTGGAATGCAAGCCAGTTTTTCATCTTCAGTTGCAACTCTGAGTTTTCCAAACATGCTCAGCACCCAAGAAGATATCTTTGGAAAGTCCCAGACAAGGTGGCATTACTTTGCCAAAATTCTGAAGTACTAAGGGTACATTTGATGGCTGCCTGACTGTTCAACAGGAGGAAATGTCTGCATGATGCTCTTACGGATGTTCACACTGTCAAAAGGCCTAGATACTATTTTCCCAAAGTAACTTGACCCATTTAAATAACTTCTCCGGGAAAGCCAGTTGAGTATCTCTGACATCTGCATTACCACAGACACTCTGGTATTAACCATCCCCTTTATCTCACTATATTTTTGTTGATAGCTGAACTATGCAATGCAGTGGTTCTGGCATCCCAGCAATGGCTAGTTATCAGGAGCAAGAAAGCACGAGGTCTGGGAACTCATTGAAAACATTCAGAGGCGATATGTGAGGGACTGGGAGAGATTAGACAGGGTTTGCTGGGGCTCCAGGAATTCCTGCAATTCAGGAGTTACATGGCTAGATTTCTTTTTTGTATGGAAGAGCAGCAAGCAGGAAAATGGAGTTTCCATTTCTCTTTAAAGTTGTTTTCCCAGAACTGTCACACATACACAGCTTCTCCTGTTTTTTCTCCACTGTTTCAACCAGCTGGGGAGCCCAGGGCAAATCCTTAGAGTAACAACCCTCATGTAAACTGGAGAGGCTCAACCAGGCTCTCATTTCACCAGGAGCTAGACTTTGGAGCCTGACTGACAACATCCACAGCTGCCTCCCCAACAACTCACCACTTAGAAAGGGCTAATTAGTATGAGGCAATTAGTTTCAGGCAAAGTATGCTTGGAAAAGAATCTGTGCGTAAGGTCAGCCATCCCAGGTTTTGTTCAACATCGTTTTTTTTTCTCTGCTGCTGAAACAGACCCTGGTAAAAATGGTCTAAGACACCTAAACTAGGCAGCTGTTGGAGATTCAGAGAATCGAGTGTTTAAACATACTAAAATACTTAAAGATGCAACTTCAACCCTAAATGTTTCTGATGTAACAGGCATGTATAATGTGGAGGTTTCATGGATGATGCTAATCATCCTAATAACTCATCTCCTTTTCCCGTACACTCCCATACCTAGGTTCTTGGTTTGCCCAGGGCAACAAACAAGACAACACAAAAGTGAGCCAGCAGAAGGCAGATGTGCCAACAGTGAGGTCTTGCAAGAGTTGCAGCTACATTCATTTGTCACTTGGCTCCTGCCCACTCATGGGGCAGCTGTGAAAACAAGGCCACTGGGAAAGCACCACGTGAAACTAGACTGGAAATGCCAACACAACCCCAAAGTAACAGCAACCAATCTCAGCCACAGATGCTACAGTGGGAGCTTTCTTGCATTGTTGTTGTTTTTCCCAAAAATAGCCTGTAAGATAAAGAGAGCCAGTGATTAGCTAAGTGCCATCTCCTCTGATAGGCGTTTGCCCATTATCTGCTCCTGACACCTAATATCTAATTGCACTGAAACGTCCCAGAAGGACAGTCTGTTCTAAAAGGGACTGAATAGACTGACTGGGGGGAATCAAGAATAGATAGATAGATAGATAGATAGATAGATAGATAGATAGATAGATAGATAGATAGATAGATAGATAGATAAGCTTGCTAGCACATCCAAGAAATGAAAAGGCTGCACTCCAGCAGGGTTAGGATGTCAGTATGGGGATTTCAACAGCAAGGGTGCAAAAGGTTCCTTCTAGGAAAGACTGGCTACCTCTCAGAAGCACATCCAGGTTTCAACCTATCGTATCCCATAGGTTTCCTGCCCTCAAAAATAGCCACATGCTCTCTGTCAATGAGACCTGGGCACTTTCCTCTTTCCTTCCCATTTATAACACATTGCTTCAAGGACGCCAGCAAGATCAGAGGCTCCCCGTGCTCCAGAGAGACAGTTCCTGCCTCACCATGCTTAAAATCTGCACAGAAAAAGCAACAGGGGAGAAGCAGCATTATCAACTCTCAAGCATCCTGTTTGCAAACATATGAACAACATGATCAGCAGAGCTAGCAGAGCAGCACAATGTGGCCCAGGAACAGATGACCAGGGATAAGAAGGTAGGAGGATGGACCCTGCCTGAAAAAAAAACAGCCTGAAGTACACTGGTATCTCCCAAAGCAACATGGGGCACCTGTGGCAGAGCCTAGGTCTCCCATGCTTCAACCCAGAAGGATGAGATCCACTTGCCTTGCTGTCATTTGGTAACCAAAGAGCTGGCTCTAGTGGTTGAAGACCTACACACCAAGCCCTGTGGGTTCTGGGCCTGCCACAAGTCGTCCTGCCCCTGAACGCAGGACTGAGTGTACCATAGAAATGACAATGTTTAAGTGTTTTTTTGTAAACTAAAAAGGAAGGCATCAGTTATTTGGGAACCTCATGCTGCCCATGCTGGAAAGAGAAAAATTTTTAATCTTTAAAAAGCAGCAAAAAGAAAATTCTGGAGACTAGATCTGCAGACAATTTTTGGTGATGAGGTTTATCTTCTACATTGTCTCCTCTCATGACAAGGTGATTTTGGGTTATGATCTCCAGATTAATGGAAAATGCCTAATGCCCAGGGATGAGACAGAGGTTTTGGATTAGGTTGCTGTGCTTTGTGGCTTGCACATCAACAAAGCAACAACCTTGATGAACGCATGCATTAATGACAGTTATGACACAACATAAGAGGTTCCCTGTCCCCAGAAACTGTGACATAGTTCTCCATCCTCTGACACACCTGCCACATGCCTCTGACCACTGTGTCACCCAATGCAAACGTAACTCACAGCACTCAGGGACATTGCTTTAGTTGGCTTTGAAATCCATCTGGAAGCATCCCAGTTATCCAATGATGGAAACAGTCATAATGCATTAGATTCCTGTTCTGCCAAAGATCTGTGCAAGCATCTTACAGCCCTGAAACCACTCTGAGCTCTGTAATCTAAGCAGAAGGAGTAGTGCTTGAGTCTTGGTCCAGACTCAGTTTGCTCAGGTTTTAGGATTGGAGTTCTAAACATAATTAGGTTGCAGATCTCATTTCCATGACGCTGGAATCATCTAGGCTGTTCTGATAAGAGTCATGCCATCTCCATAGACATAAGAAGGCTCCCAAACCCCACCACATGCTCCTATAACATCGTTCCTCTTTTCCTGATCTCCATGCTAAATCAGACCAAACTCAGAAAACAGACCTCCCTGGTCCTGGAATCCGAAACCAAAAACCATTAAGTGTGAGTTTAGATTAAAAAAAGCCTTTCCTTGACATGAAAGTTATCACGTAGATACAGCAGATAAAGCCTTCAACTGATGCCCATTCCTTGTGAAATAATATGCAACAAACAAAAGTCTTACTGTACATACTGCTGGGCCATATTTGTCCTGCAAGCCATTGGCTTGCAAGATGACTGCAACTGTTCTCTCTTTATGTGAGAAAGCAAGAGGAATGTGCACAGCTCTGCTAGGGATGGACAACAAGCCAGCTGAGAGCTTATGGGTCAGGCTTAGAGAGCAGACCACTGTGGTCAGTGTTGTGGTGGGTGTCTCTAACAGACCGTCTGCTCAGGAAGAAGTAGTGGATGAAGCCTTCAAACAACTGGAAGCAGTCTCATATTCATAGGACCAGGTTTTCATGGGGGACTTCAACCATCCAGGTATCTGCTGAAAGGGCAGCAGGGCACAAACACTCCAGGAGGTTTCTGAAGTGTATTGACAATAACTTCCTGATACAGGTGACTGAGGAAATGAAAAGGGGGGACACCCTGTTGGGTCTGATACAGGTAATACATGTGAAGGTCAGGGATATAAAGGTAAGGGGCAGCCTTGGCTGCAGTGACTATGAATGGTGGAGTTCAGGATCCTGAGAGGAAGGAGCAGTGCAAAAAGCAGGATCACAACACTGAACTTCAGGAGACTTCAGTCTGTTCAGTGATCTGTTTGGAAGAGTCCCATGGGAGGAGGGTCCTGGAGAGAGGAGGGTTCTCACAAAGCTGGCTAGTTTTCATGGATCACCTCCTCACAGTTCAAGAATGATCCATCCCCATGATCAGGAAGTAACAGGGAGGCTTGTGTGGATGAACAAGGAGTTCTTGGCTAAATTCAGTTATAAAACAGAAGTATGTAAGATGTGAAAGCCAATAAGCCTTAATTTGATATTACATATTACAGACAAGAAAGTGACTGGCAGTAGTCAGCATGGATTTACCAAGGAGAAATCATGCCAGACCTACTGGATAGCCTTCTATCTAGCCCACCACAGGACAGATGGGGAGACTGGTGGATGTTGTCTACCCCAACTTCAGCAAGGCTTCTGGCATTGAGTCTCATAACATCTCCATTGATCAACTCCATAAGTATGGACCAGATAAATGAACAGCAAGGTGGACTGAAAACTGGCAGAACTTCTGGACATAAGAGGTTGTGATCAGCAGCACAAAGTCCAACTGGAGGCCAGTCATTAGCCAGGGGTCAATATCAGGGCTGGTACTGTTCTACTTCTTCATCAATGACCTGGACAACGGGAACCCAGTGCACTCTCAACAAGTTTGCAGAGGATACAAAACTGGAAGGAGTGGTCATTGTGCCATATGATCATGCTGCCAATCTGAGGGACTTCAACAGGTTGAAGAAATGGGCAAACTGAAACATCATAGAGTTCAACAAAGGAGTATGCCGAGTCCTACAGCTGGGGAGGAACCATATACCAGGACAAGCTGGAGATATCTCCAACCTTGAAATATTAAAAAGCACACTGGACATGGCCCTGAGCATCCTGCCCCTGTTTTGAGTAGAGCATTTGGACTAGAGGTTCCTTCCCACTTCAGCTATTCTGTGACTTTGTTAAGTTCTCATGGAGTGTGTGTCAAGTATGCAAATAGTCTGACTTTATAGTACATGAATAAACGTGTTAGATACTAAGACTGCCTAACTCTCCCTTCAAGGTGACTATGCAAGCTGTCAAAATGATGAGGGCTGCCAAAACGAAGACCAGAGGCAAGGCTGTATGCCTTCACAAGCGCAGTAGGCAATGCACAAATCTGTACTGCATGAGCTAGGGCCACATATGAAGCCCCCTTCTTCTTCTCATTTTACTTTTGCTTAAGCTTTGACACAGGAATGAAGTTCCAGCTTTGACTCTGAATTTCAGAGGTGCAGGGTCAAGTGTCTCTCACGCTCCTTCTTTCAAATTTACTTCTCATTCCAGATCAAAGATTTGAACCTGAGGCACCATATCCTGAGCCACCAACCTGAACTACAGATGAGGAGCACCAAACTGTCTTGCTTGGCCTCTCTCTTGGGATATTCCTAATTACATTTTCTTCAAAACTTGTACACTTCATAAGTATATTGGTTTCAACAAAGGTACAAAAACAATTTCAGGAAAGCTTAATTTCAGAAGAATGTTCCCATCACCTCTAGAGGTGACTTGACTTTCCCTAAGCATACACAACATGAGTCCAGCTGCAATGTGTGTGTTGTGTAAACCTGGTGTGACTCTGCTGAAGTCAGCAGATGTGGTTCAGATTTACAGCATTTTCTTGGAATGAAGAACTTTGCCTTCTATTTATAACACACTTCCTTGCTAAAGAAATAGCCTTAAAATGGCATTCACTTTTCAGTAAATTCTTTAGAAAAAGAAACAAAGATGACCAATTACAAAATAAAAAACACCAACAACCCTCCTATGCAATGGCAAAAAATAGCAAGTAGTCCAAGTTTTACTGTTAGGCTGACACAAAGCTGGAATCATCCTGATCTTGTCATTAACATGACTGCACATTCACTCTATTTTAAACAGGCAGCAGAAAGCTATTCTCATGCAAATAATACACAAATCTGCCAGGAACTGGTAATACTTTGCTCCGTTTGACAGCTATACATACCATCAGACAAGTATTGAAGCTAAATAAAGATAATAAATGAGAAACTTGTGTTTAGCAGCCTAAGCAATTAATAACTACAGACAGACAGATGAAATCTGTCAGCACATGGAAAGGATCCACTGACTGCATTGCACCTAAGTTGCAAAAGTGGACAGCGTTTTTTGTGTTGTGTTTCAGAAAAACAAACCTGTAAAAAAGTTTAAAACCATGCTGCTTTTCCATGGCTGCAGCTTCCCCCTGAGCAGGGTGATGCCATATCTGCCAGATATCTTTCAGATGTACCCTCAGCTCCTCTGCTCTGCAAGGGACCCGGGACACCAACAGCAGCCTCTCAGACTTGGATTTTCCTCCCATTAGTCAGGTGACTTTCCTGTTGACTTAACTCCCTTTTCTTCAACGTCTCTAAGGTTGATCTTTCCACCATAAGTCCCATTCATATTTAATCTCTGCCTCTATTTAACTTGTCAAGGCTCTAATAAATGAGGTGAGCACTCTGGGCTAAAGGTTTTCCTCTGATCTGCTTGGTACAAACAGGTACACAGAAGTGGATGTATGCTTCAAATGATGCAGCTCACGTCTTGGAGTATGCAAGTGAGCCTGCAGCCAGCAGCAGGGCCTGCAGGCATGCCAGCCACACAGCAGACCCTTAGTCTTAGCCTTGCTTGCATGTCCCAGTTAATCCCCAGGAGAAAGGAGGGAACCTCTAAAGAGTTTAAATGGCCTCAGAGTAGGTTAAACAAAAGCAATTTCAAGGACTGCAGGATGCTGGGATGCGAGGTTCAGCATGGTCTCCTCCCATCTTAGAAAGAGACCATTTTAGAGGGTCCCTTCATCTTTTTTTCAGGAGAAGGGGCTGATCCCACTCCCTTGACCCCAAGGGAGCTGCTTTGGCTCTGAGGTCTCATTCACCACTGCAACTTCTTCTGGATAAATGGGGCAAATCCCATAAGCACTTTTTAAATGAAAGCGTAGGACGCTTAATTGGACCAGAGGTGGCCCTGGCCAGCTGAAAGGGCTGCAAATACCAGAAAGCAATTGCATTTCAGAAATCTGGCTTCTATTTGACTGCACTTTAATCCCTTTTACCCTGAAAGCCTTGCTGTCCTCATCGCTCACAGCCCTGGATCCAACTCCCATCATCACCAGGACCTTCCCCCTCTCCCTTCCATGGTGCACTGCCCCACTCCCTCACCTTCTCCCTCCAGCACCAGCCCTCCCACGCACACCAGGCCCGCCAGCCACCTCAGAAGTTCACCACCACCATGCCCTAACCGCCATGTTGTCCTACATCACTATGTCACACCCTACCCACCACATAAGACCTTACCCACTCCACAGCCCAACCAGCTCCTCATGGCAGCCATTGCAGCCAGTCCCCACCATTACCTCAGCAGAGAAAATGAGACGCAGGCCCTTCCCTGCCTCAGCTGCCAGTTTTTCCTCCCCCAACCTCCACAGCAGTAAGCATTTATCTGAAAAACAAGCCACCTTTAAAGCCAAAACTGACACAGGGGCTGGGCAGTAGGAAGGAGGTCTTTCCCTCCATGCAGTCCAGGTGCTCCAGCAAGTGTCACTGTCTCAGGCTTGACCCCCTCCTCAGTCCCCAGACTGACGTGGCTTCCCTCTTGACTTGCTATTTAAAAACCAACCCCAGACCAGCACACGGTGGCTTCAGATTAACAAGCTGGAGTTGCCAGGGGGCAGGCAGTGTCCCCCATCTGCTGCAAAGTGCTGGGTGCCCCCACAGCAGAACTGCTGCTGCCTCCACGTCAGACCCCTCCATTTATTTACTTGTGGCTTGGTCTTATTTTTTCATTGAAGGAGGACCACTTCCTAAAACAGATTAGAAGCTCAAGTTTCAGGGGTGAGAAGGCTCAGTCATGGGTACATATTGCATAAATGTAAGGCTTTATTGCACTTACACGTCCCCTTCCAACACACTTTACCAGAATAGCTCTTATATCTGCAGACATGGCTCATTGACCAGGGCTGAACATGGAGCCTGAATTGAGGCAGACAACACCACCAAGATAATTTGGGTCCCTGTGTTGTGTTCCTCTATGCAACCTGCTCCCTCTGAAGCCCACATCCCACCCAGCCTGCAGGGCAGGATATTGAAAGCCTCCTGCCATCCAGAGGTAGGCAGAAGGTGGGTATTTTGTTTCACTTAGAATTTCAGAGATTTTGAAATCTGGATTAACGTGGAGCAGCAGCAACACCTGAAGTGTGGAAATTGTCTTAACAAGAGGATTGCTGAAGTTCAGCAAAGCCCATCCACTCCCGTTTCAATGGGACAGGACTGTGATTTGTGATGGAGAATGGTTCTTTTCTCCATTTTATATATATATACACACATATATATATATCAGACCTAATGTAATTACATGCACAGAAAAGAGAGACTGCATACTTGTAGACCTGCTACACCCAGGGCAGTGAATTACAATGACACAAAATTGGTTAAAGCTTTGTCAAATGAACACAGTAGGGTTTTGCATCATGATTATTAGACCATTTCCTCCAACATCCCAGTCAGAATCAGAGCCCTGATCAAAACAGATACGGTGCAAACACACAACGAGAGAGCAGGTCCAGATGGAGCGATTGGACATGAAAGCATGAGGATGGAGCTATGAAACTAATTTCCCAAGGTCCCACAGCACATTGATTGCAAGGACAGGAATCACCCCATGGGCAGGTCACACCACCCTTTGCACTGGTTTGCACAACCATAAGTGAGCAGACGCTTTAAAATCAGACTGATTGTATAGGAAACATGGCTTTGGGGCACCATCAGTCCAGACGTATATGCTAGGGGCTTCCTCATTACAGCTCACAGCTGCACTCTTGCTTTCTGTGGCTAAGCAGGATGAAAATAGCATCATCAGTAAATGGTGACATCATTTAATACCTTTGCTTGCTTAGTGCACCTGGCCAAGAAATACTGCAAACATTAGGGCCTATCTCTTTTCAGTAGTGCCCTGTGCTAGGACAAGGGGCAATGGATGCAAACTGGAGCACAGGAAGTTCCATGGCAACATGAGGAAAAACTTCTTTACTGTAAGGGTGACAGAGCACTGGAACAGGCTGTTCAGGGTGGTTGTGGAGTCTCCTCTGGAGACTTTCAAGACGCGTCTGGATGCATTTCTAAGTGACCTGCTCTAGATTCTGTGGTGGTCCTGCTCTGGCAGGGGGGTTGGACTCGATGATCTCTAGAGTTTCCATTCCAACCCCTAATATTCTGTGATTGTGTGATTTGGGATGCAGGAGAAGAGTCCAGTGCTCTCAGGATTTAGCTGCATTGCAGGATGAGAAGCTTAGGAAGAATGATGCTGGGTAGAGGAAAAAAAGTAGACAGCAAGAGGATTAACATAAGCAATGGCAAGAGGATTGATAGTGGTGGAGCCTGGGTGATAAAAACCAGGCACAAAACACAAACTGGCTTTAACATTCAGAATAAACTAAAAAAAAAAAAACAACAAACAATCACAGGAATAGAGACAGATATTTATGTCATTCTTGTGTAAGCACAAGGCAGCTCCATGCAAATGGATAACCACTCAGGCTGTGACCATCTGAAGGGCTGAAGTGACAGTCCCCAAAGCCAGTGGATAAGAAGAGCCTCAACAACAGTGGTGAAACCTCTCAGCAATTTGTAGGACCAGCTTGGTATTTTCCAAAGCCATGCTGTACCCTACACACACCATAGAGTGTGTGTTCCTTTCCAGATGCCCAGCAATGGCAACAAAGTGATGATATGGTAGTGCCATTGAGTCACAATATGCAAAGAGAAGCTTGAGAGGCAATTTGTGGGGCACCACAAACTTTATTACCCCCTAAAGTAGTTGGTGCATGCTAAGAAAAAGTAGCTGCTATGGAAAAGATCTGATTAAAAAAGAACAGGAATTGCATTCTAAGCCTGAGAGTTGCATGGTTGAAGTCCATGGAAAATCTGGTCTAGCATCCCTAGAAGTCAAGCTGCAATCTGGGCTAAAAAAGCATTTCGGTGAGTCCTCAGTGGGCAATATTTTGTTGCCAATCAAGCCCTTGTCCTTTTTAAATACCCCTGTCAAACAGCAACCTCATCTACATCATCCTCCAAGAGCAGTGTTCAAAACACCACCCACATGGCATCCTCCACCACCCACCAGTGCCCACCCAGCAGCACAAAGACAATAAGTAAGCTCTGCTAGCTTCAACCCAGGCTGGCACAGAGTTTGGAGGTGGCTGGCTTGGAGGGCAGCAGCGAGGCCACCTTCCCTAGGCAGCACAGACACACACACAACCCGTGCCTTTACTTCCCACCAATTCTGCTTTGTAATTTCTGAAAGCAGTTTTTAGGGGCCAACGTTAGAAAGGAACCACATGACTATAGAGAGCTTGTCAACAGCCACAATCAAGCCCACCAGAGCTGAAACTGTGGGTGCCCCAAACAGTAGACAGAAATTCTCCAGGAACTCCAAGCCCATCACCAGGTGCTGACTCCTTTGTGTCCATTCAGATTCAGATGAGGAGAACAGGCATTAAATCCACTGCAGATCTGCAGCTTAGGACTCTGGTTAACAAGGGAGGCTTGGTCTTGCTTATTTTTACATTCCAGTTGTACATAAGAATATAATCTGCTTTTGAGGATTTAAAGTCTGTGGATCTTGATGTCAATGTTAAGGTGCTTGGCCAGTGCCATCAGCATCTGTTCATCAAGTCTGATGTTCCAGGTTGATGATTTATTCCTGCTAATGTTTTACAAATGAGGGAACACTAGAGAAGGGAAACTGGAGGTTGGTTTTAAAGAATTGCTTGCTGTTAGGGAAGGCAGGGAAACACTTCAGGTTCAGATTAGCTGAGTTGGGTAATGACAGAGAACACCTTTTGCTACAAGCTCTTGAGTTTCATCAGCACATGAACTCTTTGCTGGTGCACTGTCCAGCCCAGTTCTGACCATTAAAGCAATGGCATTTTCAGCACTATTTCCCTCCAGAGGCTGTCCTGTAAGTTCAAAGGTCTGGAGCTATTTATCCTGCCTGTCTTTACCTTCCTGGGTAGCTAATGGATAGAGTAGACCACTCTGAGTCCTCCCTTAGATAACCAAATTAGATGCCTACAGTTAAACGATACCTTCACTTTCTCACACACTCCCTTTCAGGTCCTTTTCACACTGTCAAATTGGTGCAAACAAACCTGAGGATCCACAAAAATAAGTGTCTCTCCTAGGATTATATTACCCCGGGAAAAAACTGCATCCTTTGCCTGGAAGCTATGGTTCAACTGGTTGTTGGCTGTTGGTTTGGGCAGACTACAAAAGAAGCTCATTGACTCTGCTGTACTTTCAAGCACATTAAAGAGAAACCATGGATGAAATGCAGGAGCAGCCTCCTGCACTCAGACACCTGTCTAGAGAGGCAGTGCCTTGCACCCAGGGGTTGATTTATAATGAGAAGGGGAGGAGGAGAGAAAAAACCTCTCTCTGAATGCACATACCACCTGTCCAAGCGGTCAGCTTGCCTCCAGCAGGTTCATGTTGATACATTACACACTGGATTTTGGCTGTGAAACCTTGGGTTGCAATGCATCTGTAAAAGTAACAGCCACCATTGAAGGAAAGGGGGGGGGGGGGTGGGGGGGGGGGGGGGTTGTGTGCTACGGGTTTCCTGCAAAATGTAACTGGCAGGAATTAAAATGTGAAAGAAACACCCTCCAGGGTCTTCACAGAAGCTATAAACCCAAGCAACTGTTTTGCCAGGTGTTACTGTGCAGCCCCTGCTGTTAAAGCAACTCTCTGCTGGCACCGCGCCTGTCTCATCCTCCCAGTACCCCTGAGCCCACTGGGCAGGCAGCGCCGAGCGGGAGCAGCCGGCGAAGTTCTTAGCCAGCCCTGCTGGGCAAGGGCTGAACCGGCGACGGGCTCTGAGCAGCTGAATGAAGTGTTGTCATTTCCCAGCTGGGAGCGGGAAAGAGCACGGTGCCGCTTCCTGATGCTGTTATTTTATTTTGCAGTGGCTTCCCCTTCCCGCTGTCTGAATGTCACAGATTACTTCACTGCTGTGCAAGCTTTGGAGGGGGGAGCAGAGGGGGAAGGGAAAAATCTGGCGAGCGTCCCCGATGCCCCAGCTGCTGCGCAGAAACCAGGGGCTGGAAGGGATGGGTGGAAAAGTCACATTTTGGGAAGAAAGAGCCCAACGCAGGTCGGTCACCCACCTGCCAAGGTCTGCAAACACCCAAGGATCCTGCTTACACTCCCATCCATTTAACCCCTTTACACCAAGGCTCACGATTACTTAGGAAACCCCACCCCTGGAAGCCTTCAAGGCCAGGCTGGATGGGACTTGGAGCAACCTGGTCTAGTGGGAGGTGTCCCTGCCCGTGCAGGGGGGTTGGAACAAGATGATCTTTAAGGTCCCTTCCAACCCACACCATTCTGTGATTCTATGATTCTGTCTTGCTGGCTCAGGAAATATAAGCCCTGGGGCTGCTTTTTGGAGCCTGTCAGCAGCACTCTTTTGTCAACCAGGGGCCTTCCTGTCAAGTGATACAAAGTGCTCACTCTCCTTTTCCCCTGGGGAGCTGCACATGCTTCCTCCGGCAGCAGCCCCAGCCTTTGTCAGCCCCCGGGGAGCAGGGCAGCTGGCAGGATGCCCGAGTGTCTGGCAGGGAGACAGCTCTGCGCTGCCCTGTAGCTTGCCACCACATCACATGCAAAGGGCCTGGGCAGGGGAGGCAGAGGGGAATTTGAGGGAGCAGGCTGCAGAATGGCAGAGATCACTGCTCTGGATGAAGAGCAAGGATCTGCATACTCCTTCAGAGTACAGCAATGTGGCTGATCCCACCTGCAGCCGCTCAGGGATGATGCTGCTGTACCAGGGCCTGACCTGCTGCATGGCTGCCCAGAAAGTGCATGCCAAAATGGAAAAAGCAGCAATGAGGACTACATCCAAAGGCAATGCTGCTTTCTGACCCTTTCCAACCCATCGGGCTTCAAACTAGAGGCAGTTAGAAAAGCAGAGGGTCTATTTGATCAAGTCAGAACAAGTGCCATAGCCACGTGATTTCAGTTTTCAGAAAGCTCCCTCCCAGAGCAGAAGTAAGCTATCCAGCCAGGGCTGAACTGAAGCACGCCAAGAACTAACAAGAGTAACTAAGAATAAGAAACAAAAGAGCAGTGACATGAATCCCCTCGATGCTACACAGCCACAGCAGCAGCAGTGAGAACGTCAAATTCTCCAGCATACAGGAGAAGTCCCTTTCACTAGAGCATCCTAGTCTTGCCTTATCTCTGAAACTTCTTTTGACCATGGCCCTGTTTTGGGGAATTGGCTCTGTATCTGCGAACTTACACACTTAGATTTGTGCTCTGTAGGTTGTACACACAAAATAAGTGAGGTTAAATTCAGTTCTTTTTCCATATCTTCGTAACTAGCACCTCCAGCTCTAAGTGAAGAGCCGTGGGAGGGAGAGGAGACAGCACTAGTTTGAGCTGGCATGATCTGACCCTGACCTACAACACTGCCACTATCAGGTGGGTCATATTCCCTTTTCCTTGCTGCTTGGTTTAGTGAAAGCTCTTCCCTGTGCCTTAGATTTGTGAAGTATGGACAAGGGTGCCAGCTGCCTCTGTAAAAGCATTTTAAGACCTACTCACTAAAAGGCCCAATACCCATGAATTTCAGCAGCATTGTTGCCTGAACAAGGTAGCACACAGAGAGAGCTGAGAGGGTTGGATGAGGCTACTAAAATCATCCTTTGCTTTAAGACAAAAAGAACATGTAAACAGAAGTATTCTGCTTAATTTGTTCATTCTGGAAAAGATGGGAAGTGCTTTCTTCAGTATGCAAACACAGGATAATTAAACAGCAAAGATTGGGGCAGCACAGCATGACATTGCGACAGTCTTGTTTGCGGGTTGCCCATATAATTGTCGCATTAGAAACAACAGTCATATCTGTGGCTTCTAGTAAAAGTTGAGTATTGTCAGGAGCAATAAAATTTACAACATTTTCAATTTTTAAGCTGAAAGAGCACATTAAAATCACTGGGAAAAACGCAAAAAGTCAGACTTGATGGCCAAACCAGTGGCTCCCCAGAAAGGCTTCTCCTCCAACTGCGAGTGAGGTCCTGAATCACATTCTCCTCTAAGTAATTTTTCCTTTTAATTCCACAGTCAAGAAGACAATTCCTTTTAATAGACAACACCAACAGAAAATCCTGTGGTTCATGTGCATCTAAGCATCAAGAGAGGAAGACCACAATGGTAGCCTGGAGCTCTCTTTCTTCTGTTTAAAGCTTCTAGCCACTGATCTGGGAGGCTCTGCAGGACAAGGAGTAAAACCTCAAATGGTATCAGTCTTGGTGAATTCCCCCAGACTAGGCAAAGAGAGACACATTAGTGTATCACTCCTTGTTGGAAAGGGTTGAGCTCCCAGACTGCTTCTCACTCATCTAGCTTCATCCTGCATCCATGTGAGACAACCATGAGAGGGAAGTAAGGGTCTAGTTGCACACCTTACGTTGGCCTAAATCATTGCTGTGGTTGAAGTTGGTTGTAATCAGAAGCACCAAGAGAGGAGTAGAGGAGGACTGGCAGGTGGTTGGGGCAACAGGCAGGTAGGAACATTTTTCTCGGCAGTGGTACCACCTTGTGAAGGCTGAAAGCACCAGTGTTAGACATGCAATCACACTGCCAGCTCAGGGCTGAAAGACAGAAACCATTTGGTAGTGCACAGCATGGCTCTGCAGTAATTCAGGCAAGGAGGTATTTGCCACCACACAGCCCCATGGTTTAATGAAGCATTTAAGCAGACAGGTTGCATTAAATCCCATGTCAACATGCAGCCTCCGGCTCTGATGTTTGGATTGAGTGAGTATAAGTCTCCACTGATCTCTGGGGTGACAGGGAAAACACTATCCTCACATCCCTCAAGGCACAAAGAAAATCTTTTCATTCTCACTTCTTTTTCACCCCTCTTAAAAGTGATGGCATTCCTCACCAGCTGTAATCAGCACGCACACTCTCCCAAAGTGCCATTTAATACCGTCACACAGAACTGCAGCGTGACCCACTTTGGGTTATTATGTGCAATAATTGCAAGACACAGCAGCCCCGGTCTGCCAGGCTCCAAGAGGCTTTCTGCAAGGGCACTCACTCAATCCCTACTTTCTGTAGACTCTCAGCTACATGCCTGAGAGATGGACAGCATTTCTCTCCATTGCATCCACCCCCACCTCCACTTAATTTCATGCTTGGACTGTGACTGCACTAACAGGGCATATCTAGTTTCTCCCTCATACCCTGATTAAACCGACATGGTGCTTTGCACAGTCTTCCACGGACTCCTTATCTCACTAAAAAGAGGGAGGAAAAAGCACAAGGACAACTCTGAGCAAAGCAACACTGTCTCCTTTCCTGGTCCTGGCAGCAGTCACTCTGTGAAATGGTGTGCACCAACTGTCAGGAAGCTGGGAGAGAAAAGTTGTGATGGCTCAAGGGCTTGTCAGGGCAGGCTGGTGCTGGGAAATATTCTGGAGGTCTATTTAACAACAACATTTTCCAGTCTCTTCACTGTATTTTTCAACTGTATCACATTGAGGAGGTGGGTAGAAATCACAGGCTCGGAGAGAGTGTGCACAAAGGTTTTCAGAAGTGGCTGCTTCCGAGAGCTCTGCAAGAGTTGCCCAGGACTGGGTGGTCCCTGCACCATCACAGTGCATGACCATGACAATCAGGATCATGGCTATGGGAGCAGGGCATTTCTAACAGGCACTAAAGCCACAACTAAGTGCTGCTACTTTACATCAGTCCAAAACGCACTACATCAGTCTTAACCAAATTATTTTTCGCATACTACTTTCTTGTCTGCCAGGCTATGGTGTTGTTGAATGCACTCCAGCAAGCTTACAAAGCTTTTCTGGAGAAACATCTTGTTTTAGGACTAAAATACCCACTTTAAAATGTGAAATCAGGAATTCTCATCTAATCCCATTTCCTTGTTTCTTAAAATGGTCATAAAAGCAGGAAATTTTCTAAGGTCCACGATAATTGTAAAGGGTATTGCTGCTACTAAGGTCCCTTCCAAGCCAAACCTTTCTAGGATTCTAAGATCCTATGACCATACCAGGATAAATTAGTGGCAGAGCCATGGGTAGATGCAGACAGCTCTCCTTGTGTTAGGGCCTTGAGTAACTCTAAACATAGGATGCTTGGGGCAGCACAAGATGCCCAAGGACATCCATATGGAGGTGGCACATAGGATACTGAACCTATGGGATGCCTATCTTCTTGTAGGGTAGCGGAGCCTTGGACGAGCACCCCCATGTACCAGTTATCTGTATTTGGGAAACAAAATAATAGCCTAGATTTCCACAGTGCCTCTGCCTATGTCCAAGCTAGTTCCCTTCAGCACCCTGTACCAAGGGTATAGAGACACTCTGTTCATCTCATGATAAAGCAGGCACTTAAAACAGGTCAGATGATTCCCACACCAGGTCTCCTAGCCCCATAGCCCAGCATACTCTCTGCAAAGATTCCATTTGACAGGCTCTTCGGACAACAATAGAGCAATGACTGCAAAATTAGTATGGCCTCAGATCAAAGCCTTCATCAATCCTGTCATCTGAAGCTCTAACAAATGTTTGGAAAATGCAAATGCATAAACTTGTCTTTCTCTCCTGCCTCCTTCTTGGGTTCTGGTACCATAAGACAGACAGGCTTTTCACTCCTAATGGGCTTGTGAAGCACCCACAGCTCCTTTCAGCTCATACTAAAAACATTCAACACCTTTCTAAGTTCCTTGGTTTCTCAAAGGAGCCAGCTCAGCATCTCCAGAGCCCATTACAGGAGAGCACAATGCAAGTATGAAAGAACAGACTCTGTTTCCAACCCCCAGGTTAGAGGCTTTGCTTAGAGTACCTCCAAATCTTATCACAAGCATATTCACTGTCTTCAATTCCCCTTGCCATAACCCTTGCAAACTAGGTTTTAGAGATACTTGTTCTACTCACACATACATACAGCTGACATTTCTGCAATTTAAAACAGGCTGTTTCAGGAGGAAATATCTTTGATGGGTTTTTTGATGGGACCAGAGAACTGCAGCTGATACCACTATTGAATGGAGCTAGGCCAGGTGGGTTATCGTTCCAGATAGCTAGTCTGCTGGAAAGTGCTTTCACACATGCACACATACACACACACACACAGAGTTGAGCTGGGCTGGTTAAAACACTGCAGCACTTATTGCTCCTTGAGGCCTATGAGTTCACTTCTAGGCTCTGGGCCAGCTTGGAAATCACATAACCCACATGAGCAGCAAGGTTGTAAGGAGGCATTCGTCTAGAAAAAAGATAATTCCCAAGTGCTGTTCCCCACAGGACATATCTCTGGAACCCTGAAACCAAGATAGTAACTAGTCAACACATTGGGGACTATCCTTGGTGAGGTCAGCCAAGAAATGACTGCCCACCACCACGAGGGAGAGGGTTGCCACACTGGGGGAAAAAGGAGAAAGCACCTCCTAGCCCTGGCTCTTTTCTGCTGAGAAGCACAGAAATTCATACTCTAGTGCTATTATGTCAAGTAAAAGGGCCAAAAAGGCATGAAAGGGCCTTAGCTCATTTATGTCCTCTAGAAAAGACAGTGGTAGCTACCTCCCAAGGTCCTCCTTGCAAACACCAGCATGAGGGGCAAGGGGAGGATGCCAAGTAATGGCAGAGAATGGCACAATGAAGAGACATGGAGGCCTCCATGCATCCAATGTGGATGGCATTACATGGTCTACAAGGCACTTCATTTATAGACATGCTTCTAAAGGAGAATGCAAACCACCATGGGTCTCTTTGCCCCACCAGAGCAACACATGATGGGCAGGCAGCAAGGCAGAGAAATGTCTCTCAGAGCTCAGTATTGATCTACCCACAGAACACGGTCCTTTTCCCCAAGTCCTGGCAGGGATAGTTGTGCTGGCCCTTCAAAAACTCATCCTTCTGTGTCCTCCCTCTGCAGCCTGGTGTGTCAGCTTCAGCTGGATCACAACAGGGTGAGAACTGGTTCTGAGACATGGTGTGGGGGATTGGGCAGCCTTGTCAGGCCAAATTCTGATACCTCACAAGCACATGCCATCACTGAGGAAGCCAATGGGGTTTTGGCCCATCATATGGGGATGAAATTTATGCTAAAAACAAGCTAGATTAAGGGCAAACCCCTATTGCATCATGGTGTAACAATGTGCATGAAAACACAGCTATCAGTATCACCAGGTTTCCCATCCCTAACAGTCCTCTTTTTCTTATTTGATTTTAATTTCTGCTGTTAAGAGGTATCTCATTTTTGGGGGTTTAGGAAGGGGGAGGCTAGTTATGTGGGTTTTTTTTCAAATTAAATGGGGGCAGTGGTGTGCAGAGAAGCACGGCACTTCCCCTCTCTCACCGGGTAAGCTGCAGCACAAAGGCTTGGGGCTGATCTCACATCCTCTTCAACAATTAAAAGCCAAGGCCAGCAGCACAGCCAAAACTTGACACGCTCTTTAGAGAACAAAGGTCACAAGATTGAAGTCTTCACTCCCCGCTTTGGCTGAAGCAGCATGAAACATCCTCTTCAAAACCTAAGGCGGTTGAATCTTTATCAGGTGATGATGGCTTTTTGGAGAATAAAGACAGCTGACCTCTGTGTCTTCCCTCCTACTGTTCCACAAGAAACCTTCAAGCCACCTAATTAGTATAAATCATTTTCCAGTAAGTGCTCCTGCTCCTTGATGGTCTCATCAGATGCCAGGTCCAGAGATAAAGCTCCTGATGGCCAGGATAGCAGCTGGGCCAACTCTGGGTATGACAGCTGAAGCAAGCCAGAAGCTGGATGGTCACAGGCTACAGTTAGCCTCAGCTCCCTCAGGAGCAGAATGAGCTGAGATGGTCATCACCATGCAGGTGTGACCTCCACACAGCTGTAGGCCACATCACTGCCCAGCCAGGGGACAGGGGGCTGAAGAGGACCACAGCTGGGCAGGAAATGAGCCATAGAAATGCTGCACTAGAAACCTCAGCACTCCTAATGCTTTTGCACAGAGAGTGTTTTTGGAAGATTAAATAAAATAAAAAGTCATTATATGGTTAAATGGCTAGTTTCACATCTGCAATCATAAAGGTGACACAAGTCAGTGCAGACACAGAGAGGCTCTGTCCAAGCCTGTGAGCATCAATACCTCCCAAGAAATGAGGCCTCTCTAAGTAATTTGGTTTTGGCTAATTTAAAACTAATTAATTTTAAAATTAAAAGAGTTCAAAAGCAGACTCATAGCACAAAAATTAGCCATCTTCTTGCTCGTTATGGGGTAGGACTAACATCCATCTCAGAGAGTTCAGAGGTCCCTCCTGCCTGTTGCCTCTTCCCAATGCACCCTGCTTCATCCAGCACTCTGAAATGATTACCTGAGGGCCCACCCAATTCAAAGGTAGCCTCCAACTTAAGGACACTTTGTGTGAGTGGTGAACAAGGCCTAACACAGTCCCAACTCGCCTTCTCTTCTTGAGGCAAGGATGACCCATGAGGAGAACCTACAGTGGAGGACTGAAATTGCCTTGGGCTTCACAGGATTTTGTCTTACTTGCTCCATCACCTCAGACAGATTCCAGAAATGGAATAAAGACTCGCTGCATTTCCCCCCACACTTTGGGTTGCTTCTAGCATCACCCTTGTACCAGCACAGAGCCTTCCCCCAACATTCCTCCAGCAGCCAGGGAAAACGCTCACAAAAACAGTATTTTTAGGAGTTGTTTCTTCCTATCAATCAGAAGAGCAAGTGGCATTTTCCTATCATTAGCTCGGCAAAAACACACAGTACAAGGCATCACAGAATCTGATGTCTCATTTCCATGAAGAACTCGAAGACCTAGACCTAAGCTCTTCCAAACTTAAGCTCAAATTGCAAAGATGAAACCAAGTAATCCCAACCAGCACCAGCACGGCGTCTGTATTCAGCTATGAACTTGGAAAGATCTGAGTCTGAAGCAACGCTAAAGCAAAAATCAAACTGACCTTCTCCTCTCCTCAGAGTGTAGTCACTCCCTAGGTGCTGTGGTGGTAAGAAGGAAGATTCAGGTCACTAATCCAGCAGAAAATGTTTTGCTGCAGCAGTTTTCAGTCTGAGTGGCCCAGCACAGCCAGGGGAGTGTGAGGAGGCAGCAGGCAGTCAGCAGCAGGACAGGACGTGAGGAGAGAAGGGCCTCCAAAATGAAACTCACCCGAAAATATTATTTTTATATGAAATAGCCTCTGCTGACAAACAGTTCTTTGTCTCAACACAGAGAGCACACTTCAGGCAAGAGCTGCTAAGGCAGAATTTCCCTGGTGCGATTCCCTGCTCAAGAGAAACATGCTGCAGAAGCGAGTACTGCCTCCATGTGCCCTATCTACTCTGGAGTTAAGAGAAAGCATTTCCAGCCATGTTCTTAAAGAAATAAGTACTCCATATCATGTATCAATCTGTTCTACTTTTCCTGAGCCAAACTCCAAATCTCCACCCAGCACCACTGAACTCAGAGGGGCTGCCCTGCTGGGACCCGGGCAGAACCACTCCTCTCCTCACAGCCATCTGTGTTTACTGAGGCTCAGAAAACAAGACATTTAACAAAAGATGAGGCTGATCAGGTTACAATAATTGATACTTTACATTTCAGCATGTAGTTCTAGTTTTAAAAATTTTGTCTCCCCCCCAAAAAAAATGCAAGAGGGGGAAAAAATACCAAATTTTCTTCAGGTTTCTTTCATAGGATGCTGAAGAAATTCTAAAAGATGGATGGACAGATACTGAATACTCCTAGGATCCTTCATCAAACTTTATCCCTAGAAAACTGGATTCAGGTTTATCAGATATTAATTGCCTCTATTAAAAAAATAATTCCACATCGACAGAAAAACTAATGATTAAAAAAATCAAATTGATAAAGAAGTCATAATGGATGAACACACACATGCATTCACTCAGCTACTTGCTAACCACAGCCCCTAATAGGAGATAATGGCAGCTGCTTTCAAATGAAACGTCTAAATGGGTCTAGGGCTTGTTTTCTCCAAACTCAGCCAGGCATTACTGCTGCCACAGCCACTTTCAATCAAGCTTTTACTGCAAAGCAAAACAAAGGAAGAAGTTAAATCCATGGGAGATTTCCAATGAATACTTAAAAATCTTTTCATGGGACAGAGTGAGGGAACTCTGTACCAGCAATGACCTCAGAAATCTGGTGAGTTCACTACATTGCAGACTGTTCCCTTTTGCCACTAGATTTTAATTAGCTAATTCAAGGCCTTGTATGGAGGAGGAAAGAGTAGTGCTTAAGCAGGAAAAAGTTCAGCTAAATTTGCTGTGTGCTTGGAATTTAATACACAAATACCAGGATCCTTTCGGGGACTGTTATTTTATAGAGTTAAAGGTAGATGTATGGCCACTTGGAGCTTTTTAATGGTCCATGAGAATTTTTCAAATGACCATCATGCACACAGAGGCCGTGCCCACAGCAGCTCTTCTTCTATCAAATATATTCCCAGATCTGTGTCCCATGCATACACCTTCTACGCAAGGGGGTTGTGTGTGTGGGGAGAGGTGCTGCCACACCATACACGTGCAAATTTGCAACTGTGCAGACACACAACACGCACCAGAGGCATTTTCCCTGCCTGCCTGTTTCTCCTCTGTAAGCTCTTTCCACCCGTCTGAGGAACAAAGCCAGCAGTTGAAAGATTCAGCAGAAGTGCCTTGTTACGCAGAAGAAAGAGATACTTTAACTCAGCTGTCAATAAGTTTTGCCCATTTACATGTGTGCAGAACACTTTGAATAAATTACGTTTCCAGGATTTAGCTCCACGACACTGGCCAAACAAAAGCAGACTTACAGATCTGGGTGAGGGGAGGGGGCTGAGGGGGAAACACATTTTGCACAAGATAAAATCCCTTCCAGAACCATGAGGACAAAATGGGTTGGTGTTTTCCTTTGAAGAGTGTGGCTTCCACATCACTGTCCATCTCTTTTCAAACACATTTTCTGCTTTAAAAAGCTGGGTTTTCATCAGCCATAGAGAGTCAGTTCCACTTATGGTCTCTGTGGGGGTGAGGATGGGATGGTTTTACTTTTTTAATTACAGATCCAATGCAAGTAAAAATAATGAGGGAACCATGGGCTGCTGCTCATGTCAAGTAGAGAGGTGACCATTGGGGGTCAGATTTTCCCTGAAGGCTGAAATCTGCTGTTCCAGCTTCTAGCAGGACCAGCAGCCAACAGAAGTGCTTACAAGACACTGACTTGGGTTTATATCTTACTTTAAGCATGCACACAAGCAACTGTCTGCAGAAAATTTACCTGTGGGGCATGAAACAGAGGAGGCTGCAGTCTGTCACATCAGCGGGGGGAAGGAAAAGCAGCTTTCTCATGAACCAGTCCTACACCAGGGGAATGAATCCCTTCAGCAGAAAAGTAAGTGGGCTTTGTTAAGAAAATATTGGAAAATTAGGTTTCCTGATTATTGAAGAGAGACTACCAGATGGCAGAGACTCATCTCTATGCTTTATATGCCTGCAGGGGAGATGCTAGAATGGGTTTAATCAAACACAAGTTTGTGTCCCAAACAGAAACTGAGATGGAGGTCCCAGCTCCATGTCAGGTAGGACAGACCAGCCACCCTAGCAGAACATGCTGATCTTCACATCCTTCAAACTGTAATGCCATGAAATAAAGCCTGGCTGCCTTCCAGGGTTGCACTGATCAGTGACTTTAATGAAAACAAGTGAAGTAACATAGATCCATGGGGCTGAAAACTCAGGCAGGTCCCCTGCGAAAACAGCAACAGACAATATCCCCAGGTGACAGGCTCTGCAGAGCTTCAGTGACAGCAGTTTGGGATGGGCAGCCAAAAAGAGCTGAAGACTACATGATTCCTTCCTCCTTGGAGGCAGCAAACATGAATTCCCGACCTCCCTGGTATGAAAACCAAATACACTTAAAGTGATAGAAAAGGAAACCACCAACATCACAGCTTCGTGTTTAACATCAAGGGGAACATGCAGAACCTTCCTTCACTGCTTCAAACAAGTGACTCATTCCCTTTGCAGCAGCAACCCTCACAACCACTGCCAGTGAAAGAAACAACGTGGGAAAAAAAAAATCCATCTCAATTAGGTGAGTTCTCTGCCTCCAGCACCCATCAGTGATTGGTGCTTGACAAATGAGATGGGAAAAGTTTTGAAAAATAGCTCATCATCGTCAAAAACAGCCTCTCTGCAATTACCACCCTAAGCCAGTCAGAACCACTGCCAGAAGCGTGCCGGTTTCAATGCTCTTAATCTTATCTGCAGAAGAGGATCCAGGGCACCAGCTTCACTGATATTTCCAGGAAGAGGAGCCCTAATCAAGCATTTCTCCCCATGAATAACAGACAAGGAATGTCTCCACTTGGCCAGTAGTAGCCTGTCAAAAATTAACAAAACATTATAAAACCTGCTTTGGAAGCAGGGCAGAGCTAGCAGAGGATGTGATTGTTGTCTTATCTCCACCAGTACAGATGTATGAAGGCAAGGCTGACCCATGGACAGCCTGTTGCTCCAAGGTGGCCTAACCAGCAAATCTGAAAGGTCAAATGCAGACCTAGGGAGCTGGTCTACCATCCTGGATGGCAATGACCCCAAACAGAGGTCTCTGCCAAAGAGATGATTTTTTAAATTATTATTATTCTGGAGAGAGTTGCAATGATCACTGATTTTCCTAAAGCTTCAGCTGCTGCAGCATTGCAACAATGTGAAAGCTGCAGTCAAAAAAGCACCCATTTGTTTTTAACAGAACTCTGTGCAGCAGAAATAGTCAAAGAACCACAAACCACTTCAGGTATGAACCTGAGACTAACCAGCCCCAGCCTGGGGACTTGACCCATCACTCCGGAAGGCACCGAGTGGGTCATGTTGACTTTTTTACTAGAGGATACCTCTGAAAAAGAAAAGCAAATGTTTGCAAGCCATTCTTCATGCCAGCTGGGCCTGGTCATTCCCAATTAAACCCCATGAATCCCTCACGGTTAGCAGACGATACTGCATTTGCCAGTAATAATTCCTAATGTTGGGATGGCTGTTCCTTAAGCAAGTAAAGGCACTTTCAAGTGTGTGTGTGTGTGCATGCAGATTTGCCATGGCACTTCTTAGAGATCTGACAACACGTAGCAAAGGGTCAACAGTTCTCTCTAGAAGGCTGTGTTGCTATCTGCTGCAAGATAACGCACCCTGCAGTCAGAGAGACTTACTTATTTCCTAGGCTCCTTATCAGTTGTTATTGTAAGTAAAGCAGTACTATGTCAAATGCCCCTTCGTTTTGACCTTACCATGGGCAGGACCCACTAAGATTTCATGGAATGTGAAATAATCATTAATACAGTCTCTGTGGCAGTGCTAATAAATCATACAGCTCAACATCTTTTAACAAAGCAATAAAACTCTACCAAAGACACACCAATAAACTGCACATACAAGAACTCGTCCACCCCCAGCTTCTTCCCTCACATTCCAAAAATGCAGAAAAGCAGCAGTGATGCTGGCTCCCATCCTCTAATCCCCAAATCCCCAATTACACCAAGGGAGCTGAAGATAACACAGATTTAAGACCTGGAAGGAAGCTTCTTCCAGAGGTAGAAGAAAGGTGTTAAATCAACAATCCTGGGTAATGGATTCATTTACCATGACACTTCTCTGCATGCAGACAGGCAGGCAGCACAATGTCTCAGAACCTCTGGCCTCCTGTACAAGCCCTTAAGAAAGGGGCTTGGTGGTACTTCAGCCTTCCAAAATGAGCTAAATTTCATGCCATAAGGAAAAGTTTTGCCTGTGTAAGGAAAAAGGCTGGCTCATGTATTAACCCTTCTAACGCTCACTTCAGTCTGAGGGTGAATTCACGTTTACTGGCTTTAAATTAGCCTTTTCTTTTCCACTTCAAAGAAGCCATTCCTGGTTTCCACCAGGAGACACTCAAAACCAGGTCTCCTTCACCTCTAACTTCAGACATACAGAGTGTAGGCACTGAGGGGTCTCTCACCTCACCTCACCTCCTTTTTCAGCAAATGAGGAGGAAAATGTGCGTTTACAGCATGACATATCTCAATCTCATGCCAGTAAATAGGTTGGGTCAAATAAATCCTGATCTGCAGCATAGCAGGGGCTGGACAAGCTTCTATCACACTGTGAGGGAGCACTGGGGTAGCACTTTTTCACAGAATCATAGAATGGTTTGGGCAACATACATGCTGTTTTGCTGGTGGCTTTTTCAAACTGCTACCAGGGTTCGATGCACCCTTTAAGGGCAGTGGGTCTCCAGGCCATCGTGTCCACTTTTTCCTGTTCACACAAAGCAGGAGCTACTGTATCAACCTATATCTAGCCATGGTGAAGGCCACCAAGTCCTCTGTGTGTGTCACCAGCCATGTTAGCAAGGGCAGGGTTTGCAGCACTAACTCCAAGAGGGAAGTTTTGCTTCCAGCTCCTGATTCACCACCCACAGCTCCTCCTCCTGGATCCAGCTACAATCCCTGTGCTAGGATGCTTAAAAAAAAAAAAAAAGAGTAATGTTTTCAGGGTCACTGTGAAACGATGTTGTTTTCAGTGAAGAGAACTGCCTGAACCTGATTTACTGAACATCCTGCCCATGCTTCACAAAGAAAACACCAGGCAAGGTTGCAGGACAGACCTCTGAGCCTCTCCCTGCTTGGGATGCTAATTCTCTGCATGGTGATGAAAAAGCCCTAAGGGCTTTTAATCTTCCCACTCTGGGTATAAATTCATCTCCAGGAGGGAGGAAAACCACCCCTTCACTCAAATACATATAATATTACACACTTAGAAGCAATTAGCCTGTGTGTGAAGTTCCCAGACCCAGCCACTTTGCTGAGAGTGGCCAAAAGGTACCATGGATCTGTCCACGGCTGTTTGTCCAGACAGTGTGAACTGTCATGTGTCTTCAGGCACTGGCACCTGGCAGGGAGCACTTGGGGGCTCTGGGTTAGGGTGACCTAACCTTGGCTAATAGGTAGCTAAGGAGTGAGCTAGAGCCTGTCCAGGCTCAAACTTTGGGGAAAAAATCCTCAGTGGGGACTTTTCTGTGAACTACTCAGGGGCTTTAATTACTGGCACTGCATGCAGATAGATGAGCAGTAACCATATATAGCATCACTATTAACTATCCCAGGAACCTCATATGGCCAGGACTCAGCTCTCTGATTCACCTAAATTTAGGTGTCTAACTCCCATTATGGTTTGCAGAGAGCTGGTCAACTCACTCACTAACATCACCATCGACTCTGATGGCAGCTCAGACACTGACACATAGATGACTCAATCTGTGAGCTGAACATCTCCCACAGTGCTGTGGCTTCATGCCACAGGACAGCATTCCTGTGCCTGGTGGGGTGAGCCCCCATGGAGTGGATAAAGAGGTCCCCTGGAGAACCTTCCCTGCACGTACCCACCTTCCTGCACTCCCCAGTGGTGCAGAGGCTCCTTGTCCACCCAGAGATTCGAGGCACCAGCACAACTGGCTTGGAAAATAATTTGCAGACCTGCAGATGCAGGGAGGATCAGTCCTACCTGAGCAGGAGCACACAGAAGGAAACAAGCACATGTCAAGGAAACAGCCTGGTGTTCATCAAGGCTGTCCTGGTACTCCTTGCAGGCTGCTGCTCACTTGAGGCAGGAGCCAGGGAGAGGAGCCACGTGTGCAGGCAGAAGCTTTCAGAAACACTTTTTCATTCCCACTAAATCCTCAATCCAAATCTTTCCCTTTTGCTGGAAGTCTTTGCAAACACTAGCAAAACCTTTCCCGTTAATCTTTCTTCATCTCACTAAAACAACACAGACTGACTGTCTCCAGGGAAGGCTGTGACAGGATATGCAGGAGGAATCTATCATTTGTAATGCACGGAAATATAACTTACATGTATCAAAGGCATTTTCTGTAAAAAATAAAAAAGGCAGCAAAGTTTGGGAGGCCAAACCCTCATTGCCTTCAAGCTACCATGCTTAGCAATCATGTGAGCAACAGTCTGAGCAAACCCAATTAACTTGATTTGTAGATTGCACAGATTAGCAATTGTGTTCCAATAGCAAATCCCACAAGGGGACCCTTTCCTTTATGTTTCTTTACAGCTCCTCATTTGCTACCGTAACACGTAAGGGCACCTATCTGGATCCCTCACATTCATGTGCTGCCAGGTGTGCATCCCTGGCATCCAACAGCACCATCCGACCAAGAACTGCAGAGATCTCAGCAAATTGTAATTCTGGAAGCTCTCTGATGTCTACATCAGGTATACAAGCAAAAACATTGACACTGAGGTATCAAGAGGCTCGATTTAGCTGTTTACACAGAAAGTCTGGAACAGAACTGAACTGTCTTGAGGACATCATGTCTGACGGGCATCACACTTCAACCACCAACCGCACAGAGCCTCCTGCAACCTCCAACACCTCTGACTTGATCCAAACCTAACTCCCAATGTGATCAGATGCAAATGGGAGACCCTCTGCATGGTAACAACCCAAACAAGGGGGATCTTAGCAAGAAAAAAACAAACAACTTATTCTGAAAACTGAAAAATGTTGCAGGATTCACTCCTAGAGTGGAAATTGTTCTTTCAGCTTTACCAACAGCTCTCAAGTCAAAATGCCTGACATAGAAGCACACTTTCCAAGTTGCAAGAGATTCTAGTAATGTTTGTTTTAAACCAAGGGATGTCCCTCTCAAGTGGTTTGTGAAGCTGGGGAAAAAAATACAGCAGCAACAGAGGGATAGGGAAATGGGGGGAGAGGGCTTGGTACTGCATCAATTAAAGAAACATGTTCTGCTGGCTAAAACAAAACAAAATTCAAGATGTCTGATGAATAGATCTACTGATATTGACTGGATTTCTGTATTTCTAAAAACATGAGCACTTCATAAATACAGTGAAATATTCTGTCATCGCCAAAGAGAACGTGCCAGTTTTCTATAAATATAGACATCTGGCGGTGGTTTCTTCCACTGTTATGGATTTCTGGTGTGAAGAATGCTACTTTGTGAGCAAATGCATGTTTAAAATTAATTTCGTATGTGACAGGTTGCAGTAAAGAGCAAGAAAGATTTGCTGGGCAGAAGCGCGTAACAAAAACACTGTGTTCCCATACAGCTCCTGACCCTCTCTATGAGGTTGACTGCACGATGCTGTAGGCATCAAATAAGTTCCTCCCAGCAGCACTGGGAAGCTTAATTAAAGCATGCTCACAAATTGCATTGAAACCTGAAAATGGGACTTGGTGTTCGGCGTGGCAATTCCAGCCATGGCAAAACACCACTGAGAAAAGGATGAAAATTAAATATCAGTGAATAGCAGCATGCTTTGTACAAACCATCTGAGGGGTGCCACAAGCAACAGCCAGGTGGATGAAATCCAGTGCTATAGGGCTTGCCATGACTTTTTAATTCTTTCTTTTTTTTGTTGTTGTTGTTTTTGGATTTCTGGCCAGATCTCTGTCCTAATCCTGCCCAAAATGCAGCCGTCCACAGAGTTGCATCAGACAGTGGGCAAGCTGGGGACACATGGGGTGACAGCAAAGATGTGAGGGGGGGGAACCCTGTACATCACTAAGGGTTGCTTGGGCTGAGAATGAATGCTAATCTCATTCTTCAAGAGTGACAGAAGACATTTTTGTATAAGGATACAGGCTACATCTTCTATCTGCATCTGCCTTGTTCACCAGGCTACCTAAAACAAAGTCATTAGCATCAACAGGTTAATCAATTTGAGGCTGGAAAAGTTTCCTTTCTGGTCAACATAACCTAAGTGCAAACACTCCCTGACAGGTTAACAAAAGCCAGCAGCTCCAACAGGAATAAAACTTCAAGAAAAGAGGAGCTGGAGTTGGCAGGGGAAGTTGAAAAGGCAATTCCATGCTTTCCTACACCATCATACATTTTTGACAGCAACTGAGTGTTCAGAGTGACAGTGTTGCTCCTCAACCCTTTTAAACCCTAGTTGGAGGAATATTTTCCAACTGGAGCCATCAAAAGAGCAGAGCCCAAAGCCTTCCTCATTGTCCAGCCCTGGCTGCCCACATTGCCTGTGCCCTTCAGTAAAAATTGCTAATTCACCAGCTCCGTTAGCACCCTTTTTTTACCCCTCTACCAAACCACCCTAAGAGCATTTTGAGACCAAAGACAAAGAGAAGGGGGGGAAACCCATCAAATCCAAAGTCTCCAGACAGCTCTTATGTGTGTCAAATACTCACAAAAAATCCAAATAAAGACAAATCCAAGAAGCCTGGATACCCTGTGTTATCTCTGCAGGCTGCCTGCTGCCTTATCAGCTCCGACAGAAACCAGCATTTAAGAAAAATTCAGTAGCCTTTGAGTGGAAGCTGGTTCCTAAGAAAACAGGCAGCCAAATTGCTGGAAGTCAGTACAAGAGGAAAGAGTGAGTGGGTAAGAAACAGCCTGGAAGACTCCACCATCTTCTCACCATTCTCAATCAGTAAATACACTGCCACATATGATTTTTAATTATTTTTCATAATTCACTCCCATTGCACAGGCCAAGAGCTACAAGGGTGAACAATTACTCAAAATGCTGCTTGTTCTTAGTAGGGAACAATGGAATCCAGGCAAAGCCACCAGCTCTTGGTACCAGGTTTCAAAGTGCATCAGAAATGGAAGAAGACAGAAGATCATGCCCAACACTGGTGTTAGGTATCACTGTTCTGACACGGAAGGATAAAGATGGGTTTTTTCCCCACACTCACTTATAACAAAGATGTTCTTTTTGGATAAACTCTCTGTGGAAGAATGGAAATCTCAATTTTTTTCCCACAAAAAGCAAAAGTCCTGTTTGTATTCTCACATAACTCACAGCACACAGATTTTGGCAGCCACCCCACACAGGAGTTGGACATTCCCTTTGCAGGGGTGTGAGGGTCCCACTCTCAGAAAAGTTATAAAATAGTTACAAACCCCCTTTTCTTGACATTAATTGATGGGTAGAACGTGCTAGAGAGAGAAGAGCTGTCTCAAGGCCAAGGGCTGCTTTTTAGAATCTCATTTGTAATGTGACAGAGGGAACAGCTGGGGGGGAGGCCGTCTGCCTCTCGTCAACCCCAGAGGGCAGGACGGACAGACGGACGCTCCACAGGGAGCTGCCCTGGCATTATAAATGCCTCTGGTAGAGGGTGAGTGGCTTTCTGACCTGACCCTTTCTCCTCTAGAGAATCCTCACAAATCTTCCTCAACAACTAGCAAAAACTGAAGTGACACATCTGGGCTCCCAAAAATGCCCTTTTTTTTCCCCCAAGTTTTTCCCAAGATTGCATTGCACAGAAGGCAGAAGGACAAAGCAAAGGGAACTGCAAGTGTGCAGGGTTGCCACAGAACTGAGCTCAGGCCCTGAAGTGACAGCACATTTAGGGGCACTGCCTATCCCCAGCTCCCAAAAATCATGAACCAAGCTCCAGAATAATGGAACTGGTTTAGAGGAGTCATGGAAAACTTGCTTCAGTTCTTTATTTCCCTTCTGGTGTCTAAGCCAGCCAACAAGGTTGGCGCATACAACCCATATTTCCTATCTATCCTTCAAAATCATCAAGGCTGAAATCTTGTGGGTTAATTCCTCTTTTCTTCAACTGAAAGCTGAAGCTTTCCATGAGCCTGGAAAAGAAATTTTAAGGGTAAAAAACCCAATGTCAGAATCCTTCTGAAATAACTGCTACCACTTCAGCCTATGCTTAGGTCCTCTATATTTCAAGTAAGCGTAACGTACTGTGTAACGTGTCCTCAGCAACTGTTTTTCTGAGTACAAGCAATCTTCAGGTGCTCTAAAGTAAGTATGTGGTTAAACACTTGGTAAAAATGGTGTTTGACATCATAAACTTCTGTAGTTGCAAAGTACATTGAAATACTGTTTTGTACTTCCCCTTGCGTGTCTCCACTGTTGTGCTACATGGGTTTCAGTGGATGCAAAGTGGGATGAATTCAAATAGATGTGTCATACACTATTTTCCTTGTTTTATTTGACTTTAATTACTTCTTAACAGTAACTGCTGTTTGAAAAATCTTTCTCAATTGAGGGTGTTGGTCCTGCCTAGGGCTGCTTGGCCCTTTTCCACTGAAATGCCCTTTCAACAACCACCACAAGCCCTTCCAAGCAAAACAAAATCTTTTGGAAGAACTTCTTTTTTTGTGCCAGTGTGAAAATTTGCCTTTCTCAACTCTCTTCCCCTCCCTTAGGTTTTAGGTTGGCTTTTCTTTGCACTTTTGCAGGAGGGAAGAGAAAACCATGGTGGGCTCCAGTGGGATACAGAGCAATGCTTGGGAGAAGGCCCACCTTCTTTTGAGCACACATAAGAACATCCTGCTGCTGCTGATGATAATAATAATACTGCTTTAATAATATATCCTTTTTTCCATTAGAGGAAATAATAATAACAACAACAATAATAATGCTCGAATAATCTTTTTTTTTTTCAGTTAGAGGACTTTTTATTGTTTTTTCCATCAAAAACAAACCTGGTTTAATGCCTAGCTCTCCCTAAAGTCAACGATGAAGTTTGAACCCAGCAGAGAGGGGATGACTGGGCTTCTGATCCACCCATGCAAACCACATTGGGTGTGCAATGCAAGCCCTTCAGCACAGGCATGAACGATACCTTTGCACCTGTTTCACCTTGGGCATTTGCCCGGAGTTCGGGTACAAGATTATCAGTTCTGTGGGTCTGTAGAGTAGCAACAGCAATAATTCCTTATCAGGGCAATGTCTGCTTTGCACAGGGCACTGTAGGCACATACAAGATCTCAACTTTCTCAGATATACAGGGGTAAAATAAAACTTGGGTCTCGTTTTCACAGGGAGCCTCTGTCAGAGTAAAGCATGAAGTCTCTATACAAAGAGCTGTTAGTACCTTGCAGTTAAGACTGTATTTCATTCTGGGTTTGATAGCCCTTAACACAACAACAAAGCTTTGGTACAATTAAGACTTCCAGGCACTAACCCCAATATTGAAAAAAAAAAAAAAAAAACAACCAAAACCCACACCAGCTATAACAACAACTTTGCCTTATTCTGTGTTCATTGTATCAACCAAAACCATTGCTCCTTTGCTGACCTGCTCTCCAAGAGCAATATTAAATATTTTAGACATTGTAGTCCTCCTCCAGCTCTGCCTTAATATCTGTCTTGTAGCAAAATATCCTCCAACACATGCCACAGACAGAAGGCCCTGCTCTGGTTTTAAGGCTGGGATACTTACAGCAGAAGGCTTGTTCAATTACTTTGATGCATTTTTCATTTCCCTCAGACAAGTTATTGAGTTTGCTGGTTGGGGTGTTGGGTTTTTTTTGCATGTAGCATAATGCCTACATTACTCTTGCAGAAGTAAAAGGAAAAGTGCCTGTAAGTATATAACCAAAAAACCCAAATCAAGAGGCTATTAAAATTCATTCAGGCTCATTCCTCTCACCTGTTATTTCAATTAGTGTCTGATAACTAATGTTCCCTTTTAATTCCGCATGGCACTTTTTTCCTTTCAAACACTTGTCTCAGTGGAAGTTTGACACTGTTTTTCCTTCTGGAGAAAGAAACCCCAAAGTTGTATTTTCAACCTCCTGGCTCAGTGTTTCCCAGATATTTTGGATCAGGGACTGCTGCCAAGATTCCTATTTTTCCACAGATCACCACACAGCCTCATGCTCTCAGCAGAAAGCCATCGTGGTGACACAAACGTGGGGATGGACCCTGGAGCAGGTCTCATTGCCCTGTTCTTCTTGCCCTCATTGTAATCCATGAGCCAGCATGGGAACTGGCACTTACTCCTCTCTCATCATCCAGGCCTGAGTACATCTGGCAGATTTTAAAAGTTACTTTAAAAAAAAACACATCCCTGCTGCCTTGGGATAGTTATAATTATTTAGCATCAAGTTCTGATTTTCCTGAAAGTACCAGAGTTTAATCTTCCAGTGCAAAGTAACCCCAGCAGCCTTCCCGTCAGTACTGGGACATCCACCAGGATCTTCCCCTCTACAAAAGACTGGACCAACAGTCAAGCAAAAGCCACATTTTCTCCAGGGTGCAGCATCATGGTTCATCACGTCAGACATGTCTCAATCATCCTCAGACAGAATTAACCCATGTCTCACAGTCCAAGATAAACACCCCCCTTAAGAAAACCCGTCAAAGCATTGTTAATGCAGCCCTGTGGTGTTACCTGTTTTAGCCTACTGGCTCTTTTCCCCTGGAAAAGTATCTTCACCCATGGGGAGTATCTTACACAAGTTGTTTTCTCTGCCTTGTTTTTGCAACCCCCTGAAGCCATGTCAGTAGTCAGAAGTCCACACACCGACAAAGCCAAGGTTGTGGGGGAAATACGGCTCCCTCTCAGGCCTGGGTGACATACTATGTTCATCTTCATACCAGAGCTGATGCTCATTGTGTTGGACCAGAGGGAAGACCATCACCAGCAACACTGCTTGCAGCCCATCTTTGCTGCCAGCAGTGCTCCTGATGGAGCAGCTCCTTCCTTGCAGCTGGCAACACCATAAGAGGGCCAGCAAAAGCTGGCAGCATTACCTTGTCATCTCCTGGCTCCCCAAAATGATCCTTCTCCCTCAGATGCCAAAAGCAGAGGACAGAGGAAGACTCCCTTTTCCCTATAAAGCACTCCAAATATCAAAGAAACACTGAGACAAACAGAAAGTTGTCGTGATATAGAGTGTGGAAGCTGGAATCTCCCAATGCAGAAGGGTCAGCAATGTGCTGCCCTTTGACAGAGTTGAACTCTCACTGAGCTGAACCAAGAGCCAAAGTCAACGAGGAATAATTACTGCCTGTTCAGAATGACCCAAACCACTTCTGGATTAAACGTTTCTACCAGGATAATATATACTTTTTCCAGTGGGATCCTCTGAGGAAGACCCAGGATCCAAATCTGATTTTTTCAGTCTCCACATTCGCTGCCCCTGGGCAATGCTACACTTTGCAGCATAGACCCTGCTGCATTTTACATTCCTAAAGGGTCATTTTATAAATGTTCACATAAATGCTCAAGTCCTCTGAAGAATTGAGCCTTCCTGCCAGAAGTGGGAATGGAAAGGTCTTACTGCCTGTGGTCACACTGCTATATCCCAAGAGCTCAGGTCATGCTCCTACAACAATTTAACTCATCACATTATTTTCCTGGCCGGCTTCCTGCACAGGTTAGCTCCCCAAAACACTCAACAGCAAGATCAGAACAGCTCTCATACTGGCACATGGGAGTTTCAAGGCTGGAAGCTGAGCAGGACAAGGACAGGATGGTGGTGAAGTCGACTGCGGTCATCTTCAGCTGCCATGGATCACACCTGATAAGAATTTATTGCCAGGATCAGAGCGGCTGCAGTCGGGCAGAGGAAGGGGGGTCCTATTTGTGTTGCTAATGGTCCAACTTAGCAGGACAGAAATCAAGTGCTTGACCTTTCTCAACATCACGTGAAGCAAATGCTCCATATGACATGGCTCCAGCATTATCTACCAGGCACAGGTGCATGACTGCAATTAGAAATGACCAGCATTTCATACATAACAGCACCTTTCAACCCAACTCAGCCTATCCAAAAACACTTGGAGGCTCAGTTACCATCTCCTTCCCACCCAACTTCCCCAGCACCTTGCCAGCTCAGAAGCACCAAATAATTCCCCATGAAGTCACAGACCTACTACTTGGAAATTATATTGGAAGCCACAATATCTCTCTGCAGTCTGGTAGATCTTAAACTTGGTTTATCCCAAGACCATTTCTCACCCCCACCCCTAAATCAACTTCCGCAGAGAACAATGCTGCTGGTTTGTGTCTACAACAGATTTATTGCCCTCTTCCAGCAGCTCACACTGCCTGTACCTTCAAGGGGCAGGAGCTGCTCGAAGAGAATGGTTCCTTCTGGTTTCTGGGACTAAAGGCTGCCCTCCATAATCAGGGTATTGTTCTCCCTAAATGGACCCAGACTCTGCAAACAGGCTCCTCTGTGCAGCGCTGGGAGGGTGGCCACGAGCATGTGTACACATACGTACATGCTGGGAATGTGTCTTGTTCTAAAAAACAGTAAATTATGTTAATTCATTTCCTCTGCCTAAACAGTGGTGATAAACTACGGGAAAGGAGGAGGAAAAAGTAAACAAGAGTTAATTACAAAAAGGTGAGGGGGAGAGGTAACCGAATAACTCCACCAAATGTCTCCTTTGGGAAACGACGTTCATGTTCCAGCTCAGATGGGCTCCACACAGCCTTCCCTCTGTCCTACTGGAGGCATAAATGGGACCATAACAATTTTTTATGGTGGTTTTTTTTTAAATGAGGATTCAGCCTATTTTCACAATTTCAATCTGGTGAGCTGGGCAACGAGCCCTCACCAGTGCTCTGATCCATGGGGAGTGCATCCCCAGGGGCTTTACTCCACACATGAGCCCTCTGGTGACTGAAGCCAATACGAACAGTCAGAGCCTATTTGTAATTTTCTAACAGGAAAATAATTTCACTAAGCAAACTACCACACTTTGACTCAAAACCCTGATTAGCACAGTTTGAAAACAGGGCAGCATACTGTTCTGGGAATTAACTTGCTTGACCCCTAGTCTATAATGGCACTCAAATAATCTGTGAGTCAGACAAAGTTGAAAAACTCTTGGAAGACCACACTGAAAGAATTTACTGGATTTATTGGATTTTCTAAGATAAAAGAAAAATAAGCCTCCAACTCCACTTAGCTAGTCTGTGGTCTTCAGAAAGACAAGCTTTTTCTTCTGACACCATCTAGAAGAAGAAGAACAGAGGAACACTGCCTATGCTGAGCAGTATTTTTGGGTCTCCTTTTTTTTTTCTTTTCACTGGAAACTGTCAATAAACAGTAATAAGTATTATAAATATACAGGTCTATTGCTGTGACTACTTTTGAGTAGCACCTTGCCATTTTATTCCTTGGGATGAGATGTAAAACATGGGGAAAAGAGACAGATTTCCATCCCTGTCAATCTACAATCCTCCTCCCACCAGGAGTACTCACAAGAAGATGACCCCTGAATTGAACTTCAAACGTAATCTCCTGAGGCTACCTTATCCATTGCAAAGAAGGACTACTCTGGTGTTTCCAATGAAGTGCCAGTGTTAGGATTAAACCTGCACTGTCACAAAATGCTGTTTGAAGCACTCCAAGTCCTCTAGCCTACCAGTTTGAGCAAGCAGGGAATCAGGAAAAGCGTTCTGCCTCAGGGATACAGGCAAGACCTTGCTCTGGTCTAGATAAACCACAGACCCATCCCTACCTTATGGGTTCTCCAGCCCCTGAGCAAACTGCTCTGACTAGCCTCTACCACTTCTTTGTGTCTCTTTGAATCCCAGAAACAATAGATGTGTGCTGAGAGCAGTGGCAAACATTTTCAGATAACAAATCTGGCAATTAGAAATCAACTGTCCAAAGCCAGTTCCCCTGCATATGCAAATATCTCCCTAATAGGTTTAAGATTCTGTGTCAATCAAACCTGTCAAGGAAAACCAAACACCTGTCCCAACTATGATTAAGTTGAAAGCTCCATTCTCTTTAGCCTTTAATGAAATCAAGCCCAGCAATACTGCATTTCTGATTGGTTGTGAATACTAGGAGGAGGAAAGATACTCATCAGCTCTGATCTGTTAATCTAGTTTTATATTAACTGCTGCAGATCACAACAAACCCTCCCATGGCTTAGTGCCACACTGTACAGAACTGAAGCACAACCTGGTCTTACAGGGCCCCAATTTCTGCTTGCTGGTAGTATTATAAGCGTAAATCCTACTCACAGCTACTCAGCCACAACTCATTGAACCTAAAGGGACTACCACCTTTGTAATGGAGAGCAATAACCAACCCTGAACATTAAAATATGAAATTACTTATCAGAGCATGGGGCCTTATCTCCATATGCTGGTGGAGATGGCAATTCTTCTCCCAGTTTCCCACTTTAAACTGCCCAAAATACATTAAACACTTCCTAATATTACTTGTCTGGCTAAAGAGATGCTGTGATTGCCACCAAAATGTCACATTAGTTTGCAGAAGAATATGAAAGTTCTTGATCCACCCAGAAGGTGAGCAAGATGTCTCATAGTGTCCTCTCTCAAAAGGGTATCCATGCTCTGAAGGAGTTTTAGTCACCAATTTTACATCCACTGGTCAAATCCAAATAAGAGTTCTTCCTTTCACAGAGAGCCTGCAGTATCCCTGGGGAGATATTCCACAGTGTCCAGAGGTTTACCCTGTTATTCATTAACTCTTCCATCCTTGACATGCAGTTCATACACCTGTAACTCATCTGACACTTGTCATTGCTTAACCAGTGTTAACAGATCTGTTTAGGTGAGAACAACGAGAAAGCAGTTTTTCTCAGCAGGTTTCCCCAATTCACACAAATCTGTCAGTCAGGAAGAAAAAGAAGGAAAAGAAACCAGTTCATGGTGCTATTGCATCTGCAGCAGCCTAACTCCTGTAGTTGGGCTCGTTCAGCTTTGGGGGGGCTGCTGGGGCTGAGTAACTATCCCTTCTCCCTCCTTTGGGACTGATTTGTCTTCACACCATCCACTTCTGTCTAGAAAAATGAAGCTCTAAATCCATACAAGGTAGTAGTAAGAGACTGGCTACTGTAAAGAAAGCCCCCTTTTTACAATAGAATGCTTCTACTCTGAGTCACATATTGGTCAAAAGTCAATTAAGCATCACACCTTCACCTAATGATGTGGGGCCACCTGGGAGGACACAGGTGAAAAGGGAAATAAAGCACAGATTTGGGAAAGCTACATCCCAACACCCTCTCTGGAGCCCACAAGCTGCCCACTCAAAATCCTCTCCCGAGGCTTGGCTGCACGAGGCTTCAAGAGCAGCAGTACATGAATCCATCCTCAAATTTATCTTGGAGGTTGGCTACAACTTACATTTCCCACCATGTCCTCCTCCAGCTCTTTTCCTCTCCCAAATGTCTCGTTCTGGGCAGAACTAGCAAGCCCACAATTGCCATGAAGGGTTTGCACAATGCCAGCACCAAACTCTTACAGTCACCAGTTGACTGGGCATGTGTGAGCAAAGAAAACAAGATTTTTTTATTTTTTTTTAAAAGCCTATTACACAAATTAAGTCCACATTTCTGCATGTGTGCTGGTCCTGTGTTTTTATCTAACATGCACAAATACTGACAGCTCCTAAAATACCCATCAAAGTCAACACCAACCAAGTGCCATCCAGGGTATGACACCTCTTACATCACTCACTTCTCAATCACTTGATAGGAATGTGTAAATCTTTCATGAAAAAAAGTTTACCAGACGTAAGGACAAATTATTTTGGGTTCCATCAAGCTAGAATCCACTCAGAGAGGCTGAGAATAGAGGTGCAGCAGTCCTGAGAAACATTAACCTGCTCTGAGGAGCCTCTGTTCCCAATTTACATTTTTCTTCCCTTAGTGAAGCTCAAAATTAAGTTTGAATACTTAATGGCAGAAGTAGCCTGGAGTTATTGGCTGAATTTCTTCCTGAAAATTGGAGGGGTTGGGATGAAATAAAAACGTTAGGTTATTCACAGCTCTGCTGGATACTGTGTTTCTACTGTGATACAATGGAGAGACTTTGTACTCAGGGCAACCAACCAAGCTCCATACAGCCCATGTTTATTTGACTCTGAAGGGAAAAATATATTCAAAAAAATCAGAGATGTGAATGGATTCAGCAGCAAACAGCATATATTAACTTGTTAAATAGCACTCAGGCCAGTCCTCAGCCCCTTCACACCTAGCAACACCACCCATGGAATGGCCCCCTTTATGTGGGGATAAACCCCTCTGCAGAAACCCAAAGATAAAGCAATGAATTTCCAAGTTGCTTTCAGTCCTGGCAGTGCACACTCCAGCCACCAGCCAGAGCTTGCAGTGGGCAGAAGAATATGTCTCTAGAATAAATAAAAAAAAAAATAAAAAAAATCAAGCTCAACCCCTCTGGTTGAGCAGATGAATGACAGGATCCAAAATACCATCCTGAGCCCATATCTCTTCTGCTGCCATACAGAAGGGATCCTTATAGAGGTCGAGATCACAGATGATCTGTGTAATTCATCCTTCAGGGATGGAGCCCAAGCCCGTGAGAGTGAGTAGGAGTCACAGCACCAGCACTCACAGGTTCTGAATCAGGTCCTGACCTGTTAAAACTGGCAGGGGCTGCATCTGCATATCTCGTACAACAGCAGGGCAGCAGGATCAGATTATTCAAGTTCACTTTTGGAATTATTTTTCTTCTACCATAATACCAGGGCTGCTATGAATGAGCACCAGACTCGATAGGCTTGCAGCAGACAGCGATCTTTGCAACTTCTGCTTTCACACTGGCTCTGCTCTTTAAAAAATCCCTTATATGACCAAATGTGTTCCACCTTGCTACAAAAGGGTAGGACAGGTCAACACAACTAAATACATAGGGAGGCATTACTATTAGAGGAAGCTTCATGTCAAGGCTGATTACAGAGAACAAGAGAAGGAATAGAAATCCAAATTAAATGTTCAAAATCAAATGACCAAATCCATTTCAGCTCAAGCAGCCCACCAGAAAACACAGGAAAAGGTCAGATGAGAGACAAACTGCTTGAAACAAGACAAAATGAGCAGGCTAATGAAAGAAAGGGGAGAAAAGAGCATTTCCACTGACACCTGTAGTACTGGGATACATTTGCACGGATCCTTTGAGCAGCAGGATTTTACAAGTCACTGCAGACAAAAGTAAGAGCTTCACATCTTAGGAAATTCAGAAAGCTGCACAGGTCCTACTGCCACTGAATACATAGAGCTATGACTAAAGGTTGTTTGTCTTTTTAAAATTCAAACTAGGCACAAGAAGACTTCTGCATTATTATTTCCCACTTTCAGCAGAAATTTTTCTCTTCTAATAATTAATCCAAAACTGCACAGCAAGAGTGACCATCTCTACTGCAGTCACAGTATTCCACAGTCGCTGCTCTGCACCCAGATGTACCCGTGTCGCTGACAGTGAGACAGCCACTCAAAAAGGAATTATCAGACAGCTCATGAGAAATGATCAGCTCTATCAGCCAGTTCATGCCAGACAGCAAACTTCATCTTTAGTTAATAATTTAGTACCGATGGTCCCAAACCTTGAAAAGCAGGTTCCTACTTGCTAGCAAGTGTCACTTTTGGTTTTTTGTTTTTGAACAACATTATTTTCCTGGAAGAACCATTTTCCTGTAATTTCTCAAGCACCACCCCATAGCACATGAAAGTTTCTTCTGTGGCTAGGAGTCAGACTTTGGAGTCTAACCTTTGCTGTGCACAAGTTCATCACAGAAAAGACATCTTTCCATTTGCTGCTTGCATCTTTTAATGAAGGTCAAAGAAACATATGGACTCGGAAAACAAAGTTATAAAACCTTTAATGAAAAGCTAAGTGTATTCAAGCAATTTGCTGAGTTTTGTAATATTCCTAATTAAAAAAAAACATAAAATCAACCCTAATTTTCCAGTATGACGCACACTGTATTTTATGTTTAAACTCTGCTGCAATTTAAAGCGGCCGACAGCCTTAGAAGGGAGGAACAGGGGTTTAAAAAAATAACCAGGATTTTCTTAGCTCATCATGTTGACTCTAGGTAAAAGTCATGCTGACAGATTATTCATGAGCAACTTCCCCAAGACCACGATCCAAAAAATGCCCCAAACTTAACCAGACAGTGTGCAGTGACTTACATAAAACTTGAATCAGGCTGTTAAATCTGAATGTGCTTCTCCTTCACAAGTGTGAAATTACCTGATTGTTATTTCTGGTAACAATCATTCAACAGGAATAGAAGAGTAAAACAGAAGCCAACCACCATCTCTCTTATATTATTATTATTATTTTCCACATTTACTAATCTTATAAACCCCAAAGTTACAGAATGGTAAATATGTTCACCAGAATGAAGATCTCCGCTCCCAAAAATTAATTAAAAAAAACCTTCTAGGGTCCTAGTTCCTTTTCTCCAATATTCAGAGAAACAAAAATGGCATGTGACATTATTTCTGCACAAAACTTCTGGATTTTGAGGTGGCCTCAAAGAAGGCATCAACCAGGTTTGCAAGCCAAGTGTTGCATAGAGAAGTGCCAGAGCAGAAAGCAATTAAGGGCCCGTTCTTCCCCTCCCTACGCAAGGCACCGAAAATGAAATCAACATCCAAACTAATTAGTTTCCAGCAGAATATCAGTTTACTCGCTAATAGGAGGGTTGTTACTGCTCTTACCAAAAACTTCTAAACATACCATACGAAATCTTGATTAAGCCACGGGACCAAGCCAAGCACATCCCAGTGTGACCATATACGGTCACCAAGGCGAATACGATGGCAACTTGACAGATTTGGAACAAATATTGCGTTGTGTGTCACCCAGATAACATAGGCAGGAAAATATCAGATTGTATTACCTGTATCCGACCGGAGGTGTGGAGTGGTAGGAGCTACATTGCTGTAGGACATAGTCAGTAAAGGTTAGTGACCCAAGATGGCATTCGTCCCCACGGAGGAGGGCCAGGGCAGGACGTTCAGGACTTCTATGCCCAGTACAGGGCTGCTCAGAGAGGACAGGAATAGAGTGACACAAGGGACAAGCCACCAGACCTGTGCTATTATCCCAGGTTCAGGGCTGACACTACCCAGTGCAGCTGGAGACTGTGCTGAAGCTGCTGCCCTACACCTTGGCTGTCAGCTGGAAGGCACAGTCCTTTGTAAAAAAAAAAAACAAACAAAAAAACAAAAAACAACCACACAACACAGGACACAGGTTTTGTTCTCAAATAATACATTTTGTGCATACAGAAGTTCTTGTCTTCACCCACATGGGAAATAAGGGGCTTGGATATTTACCAAAACGGCTCCTGAGGAAGATTTTTTTGGTACAGGCTCCCTCCTGGAGATTTTTAGCCTGGAATAAGATTGGTTACCGGGGGAGTTATTCCAGATTAAGCTTTTTGGAAGGGTTTTTCCAGTGCATTTGCAGGTGTAGACAAGCCCTTAGCCAAAGTCTTTAAATTCTGGCCCTGAAAGCATGGGTTCAAACTTAGCCAGAGCTACCTCATTCCTCCAGACAAAGTAAGTTCTGCACCTGGACTTCTAAAATCAGACCTTTTCTCTGCATTGTGCTGATACTTTGAATGTATGGCCTCTTTCTTAAGAGTTTATCTTGGTTTCCTAAGATATCCCCTTTTTTGCAGCCCTTTATACATTGGCAAGGTGACACATTGGGTCACAACAAGAGACGCACGGCTCCAAACCTGGAAAAACGTCCCCATTTGTTGGGACGGGTAGAAAAGTTGCCACATTAGCCCAATTGGTCATCCCTGCAGGGCCCTTTGCCTTAAAAGGCATCACCTAAATAAAAATGTAAAAATAATACATCATATTTAATGCAAGATTGCAACTGAGCACTCAATTGTCAGGAAATATCAAAGCCGGAGCGCGTGGGCAACATAACTCTGCCCCCTTGTGCAAATGCACCATGGCACAGCCCTTCACCGGACACAAACACTCAATCAGCTGCCTCCAAATTAACATCCTAAGTCCAGCATAAGCTACTTTTGGCTAATATGAGTAGATAAGGACCAGCACTTTCACAGAGAGCCTCCTCAGCCACCTTCCTCACTGGATTGCAAGCCAGTGAGCACCTATTTAACTTCAGACGCCTCAGATTAGAAGGCATTGGCACACGCTGGGCCACACACATCTAATTTGCAATCATGATACAGATATTAAACACTGTTTGGCCAAAACAAAGAGCCCTTCTTCCTCCAGAGTAAAGCCTCACGACCTCAGGCTGAGATGTGGCCAAAGAGCTGTCTATAAAACCCGAGCGACCAAAACAGGTAACATTTATACATCTCCAGCAGCCAAATCCACCTTACGACACGTTTGGAAAAAATCTGCAGGCATGTTAACAACTGGGCACATTTTTCTGAGAACCTGAAATTATCCCAATGTAAACACCTAATAATTGGGGATATTCGACAGCACAAAGGAAGGCTATGATGTGCTGGAGGGTGTCTCACCTCTGCTCACTTACAGGTTTGATCTTTCTTCTACCTCCTCTGCTATCAGGAATACCCTCAACCTCAAGAGGTGCAAAGCAGGATGTAAATGTTAGGGAGTTGTTGAATTTTTTTTTTATTATTATTTTCTTTTTTACACCACTGATCTCTTTTTCTTCTTCATTTTCCTTCTCTTGATATCAGCGTACGACTGAATGACATTTTTCATGCGTTTGGCCCTGGTTTTTAAACTCTATTTCTATGTAATTTTAAATAATCAGAACCATTCCTCCATCCACTTGCAGGATGGATTTTTCCAGCTCTGAAAAGGGTTATAATAATGCAATTACGCATGTGATCCTGTCGAAGTTATATTAAAGAGACTCTTGCATAGGAAAAACAATGATGTCCTGAAATTACCCCCTGTTAATTTTCTGCTACTTCTTCACACAACAAGAGCCCACAGCACTTCATTTTCCAGGGGCAATAAAAAAGTAGAAGCAGGACAAGTGCAAACCAAATTTAAAGAGGGTCGGCCAGTAAAGCAGCCGACACAACAGAGACAGAAATCTTTTTGTCTTCTCCTGCCCACTTCAGATCTTTTCCGGAACTCCACCAACTTCTCAGGTCCATTGCAATAATATACATTCATGAGGTCATCTTAATGCATACACTGCTGCCCATTGCCTACAACTTAAACTGAGTCTCCATTGTAAACCTTGCCTGGAATTCAGACTTGCAGGACTTACAGCCTATATACTGTTTTCTTTTTCATTCAGCTTCCAGCTGAATCATTTTATAGTGCTTTTGCCTCCATAAAATATTTGCTTGGGAGCCAATGCCAAGAAGGAAAAAAAAGCAATGCACTAACCAAACTTGGGTTTTTAGAGTAATGCTCCCCCTTCTCCTTTACCACCCTCAGCCCCAAGGTTTATTTTTGGCAAGTTGCGGCCCAAGCAAAGGGCAAGTTTAAACCTTTTAATTCACCACTCCATGGCACTGGGTGATTTAAAGGTCTTTCAACAATTCACGCAACTCTGATACTGTTGGGAATTGCAGCTGGAGCAATCTGCATCCTAAAGCCATACCCCTATTCTCCTGGAACAATGCATCCCCTCCTTTGTGAGCAGAGCTGAGAGCACAGTTTCTCATTCAGGCTTTCCAGGGACAGCAGCCACCAAGGTAAAACACAGGAAAGAGCAGAGGAAAAAACGCAACTCCTTCCACTCTGATCCCAAAGCTTTGCTTTAAGCACCTTTCCATAAAGAAACTTACTAACTTACTTTTTTCCCACCCCCTCGTCACTCCCAGGTCAACATATTTCAATTTGCCTCTGGTGGGGTAACCCGTTTATTGAAATCTGATCAACTACTGGAGCCCCAGTGTTAAAAATATGCTCTTGCTGTTGAACTGTCATTTGTCTGTCACCGAGAAAGTTAATGGATGTGTTTATTTAGTTTGCTAGTGGGAATATACAGGGCAGAGGCTGGAGGGATTACAGGAGGGGAGAGGTATTTCTGATCCACAGAGGAATGCAGTTGCTTTTCTTTAAATTATCTGTGTATTTTTGCACACGCACGAGAAAACCTCCTGGAAATTCACCTGCACCTAGGAGACCTCAGCAAACCCGGAGTGACCACTCTCCGTCCAAACCAACAGCTCCGAAACAGACAGGTAAGGAGACACTGTAAGCGGACACAAACTTGCACCACTGAGCGGAAAAGCAACGTGCAGGGGATGAGTCCACACCGCCAGCAGCTCCCTCACGGGGTCCCCTCTGAGGGCACTGAGGGTGTTTGAGGAGCTCAAGCCCAGCAGGGCAGGGGAAAGGGTGGGAGTTGCAGAGCGTCTGCAGCGAGCGCTGTCTCCTTACCTCTCGCCGAGTCCGAAAATGCAATTATCCCAGCAAGAAGGAGCGCGAGCTGCAAGTCCATTTTGAAAACTAGATCCCTCCGTATCGTACGGGCTACTGTCCTCTCAGACCTGGAGGCAGGAAAAAGGAGAGACAAGTAATTACTGGGAAAAAAAAAACAAAACAAAACAACAAACAACCCACAACTGCTTTGCAGAGTTTTAAAAGCTTTTGCGAAGACATAAGAGCAGAAACAGCAAATGAAAGAGCAACGTACTTGTAATTCATTCCTTGGCCCTTAGCAAGTAAAACTTTGCCCTCCTCTCTGCTTTAGCCCGATATAAATCAAGAACCCACTGAGGCCAGTAAGCTCCTCTAAGTTTACAGTTAATGCATAATTCTTTGGTATCATGTACAGAACCAGTCTGGAAGGCAAACAAAACACTAGCAAGTGGCCATAAAACAAGATTTCGGGTTAACAATTTGTGGAGGAACTTGGGTAGGGGGAGGAGGAATGTTACCTCTCCCATCAGCAGCCCAGAAAACTTTGTGTTGCTGCTTCAGTGCCCCTCAGACCAGCTCCACTCAGGGTACCCGCCTTCCTCCGCTCCACAACTTCTCTGAGCAGCACTGATTTTTCCTTTCCTCCCCGCCCCCCCCGGCCCCCTCTCCAAGCCCCACTTGTTCCCGTGTGCTCCAGAGGTGCGTCCCAAAGCAAAACCGCACTTAATTATCCAGATTCTTGAAGATGCCTTCGCTGCGATACACAAACTCGGGGTAGATCAGGTTTACATTAATTACACCCTGTTCTGCTCCTAAAACTCTCACTCTCTAAACACTGTCTGAATTCCTCACCCTTGTAAACTCCCCGGTTTAAACACTCCGTGCCCCCAGGACACACAACAACCCGTGTACAGCATCCAGCAAAGCAAATAAGGACGATTTTGCCATTAGGTTCCCAATTTGCAGCAAGCAGCCGGTACTGGGGGAGGGTTCCGGGGGCGGGGGGCGGCCGGCGGGGACTCCCCCGGGGCAGGACCCGGGACCCGGCGCGGATCAACCCCGCGGCGGCCGGTAACGGGATATTCTCAGCCGGGAACTGGGGTCGGGAAAGGGAGGCGGGGAGCGGGGAAGGGGCGGGGGGGGGACGGACACACAACACTCGCCGCGATGCCACCTGGTGCTACCCCCTGTTTCGGGGCTACCCCGGCGGCTCCCAGCTGTGCCTTAGTATCTCCCCGCCCCAGCGCTGACCCAGGCGGGGGTCTCCCGGCCCGGGTGCGTAGTTGGGGAAAGTGTTGTGGGGCGGGGGGGCACTTACCTTGGCTGCTGCCGGGGCTCTAGCACCGTGCGCTGCCGCCCATCCTCGCCGCTCGCCGCCTCATGCCCTCCACGGCGCCCGGCGGGGGCTCCGCCGCCGGCCTCTACCTCATCCCCCCCCCCGGGGGCGGGTGGGGGCTGCCCGCTGCTTAGGGGGGTGCTCTCCCCGCGTAGCGGCTCTCCCCCTTCACCACCGGCTTTTCACCAACCCCTCTCTTCTTCCTTCGCCCCAGAAGCGATTTTTCCACCAGGGAGCTAAAGGCGAGGAGCTAAGGAAAAGGGGGGAACCTTGTAAATTATTTTTCCTGCTTTCCGGGTCGGGCTGAGCGTGTGTGCGAGGAGGGACAGCGGGAACCTGACAGATCCGCCGGGGCTCGGCAGCCACGGGATGCCCGGTGATGCCGTCCCGCGGCTCGCCCAGCCGGAATCCCGTTTAAGGAGCGAGGGGAGGAGGGGAAAGGGGCTGGGGAAGGGGAGGGGAGGGGTAGGGGAAGGGGGCGGGGGGGGGAGAGCCGGGGCGAGAGAAACAAGCGATAAAGCAACTTTCCCTGCAGGGCTTTGTGGCTGTGGGGGCAGAGCCGCCGAGGAGGGCGGTGCGGTGCCGCCCCGCTCCAAACTTCGCACCAATCCCCGGGAGCCTCCGCCCCCCCCCCCAACGCCGGCCCGCTCCTCGCCGCCTCTCCCCTTAACCCTTTGCGGGGACGGCGTAGGGGGGGGGACTGGCGGCCCGCCGAGCTCCGGAGGCGCTCGGGAGCGGCCAAGTCCCCCCCCGCCCCAGAGCTCCCCTGCCACCCTAGAGAGCTCTGTAGAGTTCCCCCGACACCCCTTCGTATGCCTCCGGGGCAGCGGTGTCGGCCCTGTGCCCTGGAGCATCCCCGCTCAGGCAACCTCCGGAGCCCACGTAGCCCCCCCTAAGCCCCACGGAGGTGGACACCTCCAGCTCCGCAGCCCCCCCATGTACCCCTCAACCCGTCCCTGCCAAACCAGCTCTCTCCCCAAGGCAAGGGGAGAGCCCCGTCTACAGAAAACCACCACGGAGGCAGCGAAGGAGAGATTGGGGTCCCTACAGCCGGAGGGTGCAGGGGACACCCCACGGGGACGGATTCGGTTGGGTGAGAGCCCACCCTGGCTATGTCGTTTTGATCTCTCGGCTTGGACGCAAAGCATGCCAGAAAGAGACTGAGCTAAACTAAACCAACTGGAAAATAAACTGTGGAGAAGCCTGTTCTTTAGATTAACTGTTACAATTATTTATTATTTACTTTCAAACAGGGCTCGGCTGATACATCTGCTCCAACAGCAAATTATTCTCTGCACAGGATAAAAATCAACCTGGCAGAATTCACCAAATAGACTAAACAAATGACACGAAAAAAAGCTGCCTCAATAGCTAAACTTTTATGTCCGGAGAGAAACGTTGTTACTGTTGATGTTATTGTTTATTATATCTCTTATGAGACATGCTCCAGCATGAAGGCCTCCTTGGAAATGAAGCTGTCTCAATACTTACTCAATGTGATGGGCACCAGGAGAATCTCTAAACCCAAGCCAAAAAGTAGTTTTAATATCTATCTTACCTATTTTGTTAGGATTATGAAATCACACCCTCTATCATTATTATTATTATTATTACTAAATGTTTTTACTCCACAGTTCCTGACACCATTAAATCTTGATATACAAAATCAATGTGAAAAACATTCAAGACTAAACATATAAACCCCCCGAACCAGAAACAAACAAAGCAGCTGACAATACTGTTTTTATATTTTACATATTTATATCATCATTTTTATTATTAAAGTTCATTCATCTGAGAAATCCCAGATGGACTACTCCTCCGATCGGGCAATAACTTCAGCCTCATTGACTTCAAAGACAGTGTTGACTGAGGCAAACCTTCAGGACTTGACCTACATGATCATATTAATGCCATGGATTCTAATTAAATCACTCCAACTTGCACCAGAATGAGAGCTGAGCCACATGTTACATTTCATGGGAGGATGTGTAAAACACCTTTTTTGTAACAATTCCTAGCCATTTCACCACATAGGAGTCAAGGTCTTTATCCCAAGGACATCACCATCTAATATCCAGCCCCAAAAGTATTTACATGACCTTCCATTCCCATGTAGACTGAAGTTCGAAGCAGCCTCAATCCTGGCTCAGCTGTGGAATGTGTGCCATCACGGGTGAGTTTCTCACCAGGTTAGAGGGACCCAACCAAAGAGCTCCTGCTTTGAGGTTTAGATCCCAGCTGCACCACGGTTTTATCATCACAGACAGTCTAGAGACACTGTGTGGGCCTGAATCAACTCCAGTCTAGGAGAAGGGACCTTCCTCCAGGCCATGCCCAAGCCCAGCACTGAGCAGCCAGCTCAGGTTGGACACAGCAGATAAAAATCCTCTCATGTATCTACTCCTTCAATCTTAATTTTCTTGTTGAAAAATCCCACGTGTGCCTTTGTGGGCTCCAACACCTCCCAGGCTGTGGGTATTCCTCCTTTCACTACACCCATGAAACAGCAAAATGCCTCCTGAGACCTGTGGGGGGGGTTTCTGATAGATGAAGGATTACAGAGGTGGTACACAATATTTTCAAAAGCGTCCAGGTGCCTAAACACCTTCATATCCCCCTTAAGCCTCTGTCATTTGGCATGGAGAAGCTTTTCAAGAATCTGACTCCAAAGTGATGTTGCAAAGGGATTACACGGGGCAGGGAATGGAGCCCACAGCTTCCATACCCCAGGCTAAAATAACCAGAAAACAACCCCTACTGACTCCAAAATGTCTGCACAATTTCATTTTTATTTTTTTTTTGCAGGGACTTGGGAATGCCTGAAAGACAGTCTGAAAATGTGCTGTAGACTTCATCCATCTCATTCCCAGTACAGCAGTGGAAGAATAAATGTAAAACATTGATACAAGAAAAATAATTAATATTCCTGAAACAGATCCTAGTTTATCAGAAATAAAAATCTCATGCTGTTTTCCCAACACTTCTACCTAAAAAAGGAAACTTGCAGAGCTGTGGTTTTTTTGGGCTGGCTGTAATTTGCAGGATGATTGAGTAGTCTGAAAGTCAACAGCCCCAGTTTGCTCCTGCACCCCACGGTCCTGAGACAAGGCTGTGGGAAAACAGCTTTCTGGAGCTGACAAACAAAACTGAATGCTAAGTAACGAAGTACATGTCTCCGCGTGGTCCGAGAAGCAGCCTAACAGTCCATTTGTATCCCAGTTGTCCCAAAAGCCCTGTTTCCAGACCGTGGGTTTCAAGATTTTGCGTAGCTGTGATGGTCTAGTGAGCGTGCATCCCCAGAATGACTTTCGTCATGTCTCTGAAACCACAGCTTGGCCTTTTTCCAGCTTTCTTACCTCTTTTCTCCCAGGAGCTGCTCACCTCCATCATCACAGAACTCCGCTTGCCCCCCATTTTCTCCCTTCCATCTTGATTGTTTTGCCTTTTCTTTTTCCCCTGTGAGTTATTTGGGAGACACACCACCTCCGGGCTGTAATCCCTCACCTGCCCTAATGACTTTCTCAAGCTGCAGGTGATAGCCACGAGGCTGAATTTCCCCATCGAACCGAGCACCCCGGGGAGGCTGGAGCCATCCAAGTGACTTGGGCTGGCAACGGTGCCTTGCAGGAGCACGAGGCCCCGTGGCACAGATCCACAGGGACATGCCACTGGGGCAGGGGGTGTGCGGGACCGTGCGGCTGGGCGCAGCTGACAGAGCACGTGAAGGTGATGGAAGGGCACGGCCAGGATTAGGCGCATTCCCTCCACCCGCCGCCCTGTTTGTGCAGCCCTCCTCGGGTTACCCGGGGGGAGCAGCCACCCAGGGTCAGCCCCAGCATCCGTCTAGGATGCCTGGCTGAGGGGGATGGCTCTGGACACCCAGGAAGGTAAGTAACGTGATTAACAGGGCAGATTTTCCCGCATGGGTCAGCTCTGATAAAGCACTTGGCATGAGACAAGACAGCACAGAAAACACCACAGCCAAGGAGCACGACACGCACTTTTCCTTTTGCACACCACTGTGTTGATCCACTTGGGTCTAGAGTTGAGGCTGAAACTGCGTTTTTCAGAGACAGCAGTGATTTGTGAAAGCTGAATCACCATCTCCCCTGTCTGTGGTAACTGAGACCAAGCTATAAGCTACATGATACTCAGAGAAGAGGTAGGGGCAGATGGGAAGATGGACCAGGGTGACAGGATCCTGAAATCTGTATTTTTCTCTTTAAGAAAACATCACTTCTTTTTCCTACATATACATTTATTCCTTTAAACTATGCTTTGTTCTAAGCAGTGTCACAAAGAAACAAGGAGTCCATCATAGGCATAAGCTTAACTTTTGCACATAATGTATGAACACCATGTCAGGCAGAGAAGCAAAAGTGGTAAAATGCAGTTAAAAGTCCTGTCAACCAAACCTTGGGTCCTGTGCATGATGCTGGGAGGTCTAGCTGCCCCATGGCCCTTACACTGGGGCCTTCAAGGCTCTTTGCAGGCACAAATGAGACCTTGTTGTCTGTCTTGTTCTGAAGTACCACCAGGAGAGGGTTCCCAGCCTTTCCCCTGAGGACCAGTTGCACACACTGCCCAGTCTCACTGTGCCTGGAGAATGTGCTTGGATTTCTCATGGATGCTAAATTTGCACATGACGGCATCTGCAGGAAATGCTTTCCACCATCCCCAGTTGGCCGGGAGACCCTATCTCTCTTGGCCAGGTTAGGCACGCTGTGTCAGCGCTCCCTGGCACAAGGGAAACGTGACAGCCCTGAGCAGGGAGTGGGCAGAGCCCAGGGAACTCCAGCCAGCCCAGCCCAGGAGGACACATCTCATCGGCAGCACAAGTCCCTCACGCTGCCTTCCCAGGGGCTGCCAAATGGAGTTCAAGGTCTTGATGGTTAGGACACACTGCTCAGCAGCTTAGTTGAGGTCTCTAAGGTGGATTATAACAGAGGACAACTTGGCTCTCTAGGCTAAACCAAGCTCTCCTCTTGAAGGCAAAGCTCACTTGTGCGGAAGAGCTGGAGCTCCCCGGGACAGTCTTGGGAAGTACGGAACAACATTGCCTGGGTGACATTTTCAGACAACTTTCCCTACTCCAGAAGTGTGTATAAGAAGGTCCTGCTATAATAGAACACTACAATCCATGAAAATTCTCCTTCCTTGCAGGAAAGATGTGCACAAGGAAGGGGTTTAGATCAAGCAACACAGATGGAAGAACATAGAGGTGGTTTTGGGGACACACGTCTCAGATCACATCTCCTTTTTCTCTGACTTCTCTCAGTAGATCTAGCAAAAGGTATTACGTCTCCTGACAAAATTTGCTTCCTTCCATGCAATAACTAAACCACCATGATGGCTAGAGCAGGAATAAACCACATCTGACCCTCAGCACACCATTTCCACGCTCCCAGAAGGTGCTCAGATATCCGGATGAGGAATATGGTGTAAAAAGCTTACGGCAGACCAGGTTGCCACTTGTTTGAAAGAGCTATACTGCTTCTGCTTTCCTTAATTGTACCTCATTCTTCTTTCTCACATCCGTTTGCATCACTTCAAGCAATTTGCTTATTCTCTGTCCTTTTTTTCACTCTTAAATATTTGCAAGCAGTTCATTCACTCAGCGTTTACTCAAACTACAAGTAGTTAAATTTTCCAAATGTTCTCCATAAACACATCCTTCCTCAGGCCCCTTATCCTTTATATCACTCAACACTGGTTTCTTGGAGTCAATCTGACACTGATGTATGGAGGATTTGATTTTGCTTTCCTTTTACATCTGGCTAGTACAAGAATAATCCCACTGGAGCCATTGGAACCACTGTAAGTGAGAAAAAGAACCTGATCAAGCCAACAGACTCATCTGTGCAGCAACTATTCAGTCCAGGTAGTCTGAGCTGAAGACTCTGGATATTCATCCCCAAATCTAAATACCTCGTTTGGGGAGGTGACCAGAGTTTTGACGGCCTAAATCTCCTCTCATTGCTTCCTCATGTTATCCTCCTGTGCAGGGAAGTTTGTTCACATCAATGCTGGGTTTAGCAAACAGATATAACAAACATAAAAGGACACATGAGAAAAATAACAAAACACACAGACAACAAAAAAATATCCCAAGATCAACAGACAGAGTGAAAACCAGAAATGTCAAGTATTAATTGCTGCACAGACGTGAGGAATGTTAAGGCAAACTGTTTGGGGATTTATGTTCAAAAAAAAACAAGACTTCCCAAACTATTTCCTTTCAAATCTCTCAGCATTTTCCATAAATTCCATGTGCATGTGTGGTGCTCTCTGATAACATACAAATCTGCATGCATAAACTGTTTTAAAATGTTTGTACAGTTTCATCCAAAAATATGACTGTATGTTTGTGTTTTAATTGTCAGCAATAGGATATTAGGCAATAGCCACATGCATCATGTCAGGGGCACTGGCTGAGTTTAGGTGGTACTTGCACAACCTCCTCCTTTCTGGCTGGGTCTCTGTAACCCAAATTATCTGATGGAAAAACCTGTAATCAAGCAGGGTGCAAACAAGAGCATGGCCCCTGCTTTAGGTGATGTGGGTGGTGGTCCAGACAAACCCACTGAAACCAGTAAAGCCACTACAGATTCATATGGGTATAACCAGGAGCAGAAATTTGCTGACTTCCAGGTCAGGCATTAAAGCTTTTGCAACTCTTCGCAAACAAATAAAGCTCTGGGGGGAGAGGTGGTGTAAGGGTGGAATGATACTTTGCTTCAATCAGTGTTGTTTGAAATGTCTTTCATTTATTAACATTCTTGCTGAAGCTGAAAGTTAGTTCCACTTTATCGGGAATATAATGCAGCTGCATTTTCTGGATGAGAACACCACCAAAAATATGTTAACTGTATAGTCGACAGCTATGTTTTGTTTATTCTTATGCATAAAACCATACAGAAACAATCCTTGTAGGGAATCTCTTTTCTCTTTCTCTATCTGTGTGGAAATAAAAATAGTAGGAGAGGCTGGAATGGGATATTCACCGAGAAATGGGGTGGAAGGACTTTGCTGCTCTCTCCCCAAGGAGCAGTGGGGTGGGCTCAGCCGTTGGGATTTGTGTCCTGAGCATGGGACAGGGAGCTGCAGCCAGGAGAGGACTCGACACTACACTGTGCATCTGCAGAGGAGCTCTGCATGCTGTGGAGTCCCTTGCTCCATTCCACCTGGACTGGCAGGAGCTTCGTTTTGTCCAGGATTTGCTGAGAGACTCTCACTGATTCCCCCGGGGGCAGATCCAACCATGTCAGGCTGCTCTGGTACAGCAATAGAGAAGATGTATCAGTCCCCTCAGTGGACTCTAGGTCCTTCTAGGACATTCTTCTTGGAGATGGATTTTTTCCTGAAGCAAGTGCCACAGGCAAGGTTGTACATGGCCCTTCATCCATGCAGCTGCCACACCATGATGGCTTAGCCTTGGTGTCACTTGTGCTGGGGGATGAGCTGCCCCAGGAGATCAACTGGCTCCAGAGGTGGGATCCCATGGGCACATGGCATGGGAGCTGCAATGAGGGAGGTAGCTCCGAAGAAGCTTCCCCTAAGTTCAGGGGGGATCTCTCAGACCTTCAGCTGCTCAAGTGTTCATCAAACTCTCCTTGACCTGGTGCTGTGCTCATGGCTTCATCCAGGGCAAAGCTGAAGGGGAGAACACTCACACCAGAAGGACAAATCTTGATGGACCTAAGGAGTGCTGCCTGTGTGTCTGCTGCCAGTGTGTCAACAGCCCAAGAGAGACAGCTACAAAATCCACTGGCATGTGATGAGCCAAATACAACAGGTTGAAGCCTCTGTCCCACCACCTCCAGGCCCAGGTAGGGTTAAATATTAACCTCACCAGGTCTGCTGGGGCAGGGCACTGCCAGACAGCCCCTTTGATTCAGCAGCTGCCCCTCCAGCCATCCCCACATGAAGGGAAGAGCAGAAAGCATGCTAAGGAGCCCTGGAAATATGCAAAGAGCTGCCAACGTTTGCTGCCAAACACTTTTATCTTTAGACAAAGATAAATCTGTTGCTTACTTAACCCAGCCTTTACGAAACCCACAGCTCTGGGTTTCCAAAATAACAGGAGCAGAGGAGGGCTGGCTGGTGTCCTGGTGAGCAGCAGATCTGTACAGGGCAGCTAGAAGGTGACAACATATCTGACTAGAAAAATGGCTAGAGAGTAAATCATATATCATAGAAATAAATAAGAACTTAACCTCCATGGGCCAGAGGACTTACCTTCTCATGTTTCTGTAAAGTGCAGGTGCTTGTTTACTTAAAAGAGCAGTTACAATATAATGTTAATAAGAAAAAATAATCTGGTACTCGAGAATAATGAAGAACATAACACTCTTGCCACACAAGGCAGATGTAATGTAATAGTGAAAGAGCAGAAATGTGCCATAAATACATAAAAGAGAGTCCTTGGCTGTCGCATGGTTTGTAACCCAAGGCCAGAGGGAAGAAAGGTGTTGGTGATACAGGGTGCAGCCCCCACCACAGCGCTGGCTCCGAGCCCCAGGCTCTCTGCACCCACCTTTTATTCAAGGTATACACAACTGTGAGTTCAAGCAGATGAACATCAACCCAGGGTTTTGGTGTGGATTTGGGACCTGCCTACTCTAAGAGGTCCCATGTCTGACCCACCAGGCACTACCCGTTTACCAGGACTATTGCTAAACCTCAGGCTTCTTGCAAAAACGAGCCAGACTTCACCCTCATTTTCAGGTCATTTGCTTAGATTTTTGCAGGGATAGGTGCTGCAAAACCATTGCAAATTCTGACTGGGAATAGCAACTCCCTTTTTAGCTATAAAACTCACCAGCCCCAGTAAATGCTTGCTTGCTTTCTATTTTTTAATTTTATTTTATTTTATTTATTTTTTTTAATACTAGAGTTACTACCTGACAAGAATGCAGCTTCTTCCTCTGCCATCTGTGACCCAGGCTGAACCTGTTTGGCCTGCGTTATTGTGCTAGTGTAATTCAGTGGAAAACAGATTGGATTAAACAGGCAGCTCTGGAGGAGTAAATAAAAGGAACATGCTTTAAAGAGTAAATAGACAAGTCTGGATAGAATGGAATAACTCCTGGTGGTGCTAAATCAAAGAGAAAATAATGCCCTCACTAAAATCTGCACATGGGTGTTTGTCTCTGCAGCAAAACCCAGAGGAAAGCAGAGGATGCTCTGAGGGTGTCCACGAATCCACATTAGAAACACTGCCAAAAAAAAAAAAAAAAAAAAGAAAGAAAAAAAAGGATAAAAAAAAATTAGGCAAGATCTCTATAACAGCCAGGCTTGTGCTGGGGAAGAAGCTCAATTTCTGAATGATCTGCACACGTGAAGAGCTTTTCCTAAGAGGAGTGCAAAGAAAGCTGGGTTAGCTCCGGGTAATTCCTCTCTGATTCCAGACCAAATCTGTTTAGCAACAGAAATATTATTTTTTTCCTCACTGCCAGCCCTGCCGTTCAACCTGGACTGGTGGGTCAAGTCCTCAGTTTCACCTCTCCTTTTCCTTTTATGCTGCTCCAGTGGAGTCAAGAGCATGTCTGAAGGCAGTAATGGGATTTTCCTAGCACAGGGGATCCAACAAGAGTAGCCAGCAGCTCCTGTCCCGGCCAGTAGCACAATGTCGTGGAGCAGGAGAGGGCTGGGAGGATTTGATGCTCCCTGGAATCCTCAGCGTCCATGTTTCCCACTTTGGGTATGGCTAGGTGATGGCATAAATCAGTCCAGCTGTAAAGTCAATTGATCTGTCTTCCTCCACAGGCTGCTTTTCCCACAGCAGAAGGTTGAGCAGCAGATGATCCCAAGCTCACTGCATTCCCCCCCTGCTTACCGGTGCTCTAGACCCCCAGGAGCCCTGCAAGAGAAGCAGAGCACTCCCCTCTCCAGGACCACAGCAAGAAACAAAGGTTATGCAAGGCCAAGATCTGTTTCTGGTTTTGTCCATACGTGTATAATCCAAGGTGGATCCTGATCTGTCTCCATCCCTCTGCTGGGTTGGCCTGCAGAGTGTAGGGGATAAGACTTTAACATCAACTCTCATCTGAATATATGAGCAGTAAATACTCAAGTGGGGTAAAGCAGATGAGGAGCTGCTTTTCGGAGCTGGCATCCTTATTTTCATGCAGTGGTGTCAGAAAAAGGACATTGTCCATGACTTGGGGACATTTCTTTCCCATCTGCTGCAGAGGACATTCTCTGCGCTTGCAAGGTGAGAGAGTTCTTCCCATGGGAAAACGGGACAGTTAGTCTGGGAACCAAAACTGAAGTTCTCTTCTTTTCCTCATTTCTACAGTGGCTCTAGTGTCAGAACTTTAATGAATAGTTTTGACCATACATGCCATGGATCAGCTTTATGAATGTTTTACCTCTACACTAGGAACAAGGGAATAGAGATCATAATTTCAGTTGAAAACAAACATAAAAGTTCAGAAAGACTAAATATGTGCAATTTTGTAAAGTCATTTTCTTAGGCCCCAAATGTCTTCTGCATAAATCATTCACTAATGTAAAAAGAATAAGAAGTTCTGAACATTTTGGGGTCCTGATGTGACCATTAATTGAGATATACAGATTACAGACACAACCCCCCCAACTTGAGCATAGCACTTGAAGTGAATAAATGGAGAGAAGAAATTATACATATTCTAAAGTTATATAGTGCAAAAATAATTCTTCAAGGAATACCACATCCTGAGCCTTAGACAAGGGAATCTAGGCCAGGCATTGTGGAAAAAATTAATACATTTCAAGGCCAGGCAGAATTATGAGGATGATCAATGCAAATAATCCAAGGTACATAAACTCAGCCGTATTTTCCAACAAAGTGGAGTAAGTGTGAATCTGCTTTATGACCCAGCACCAAGGTGTAAGACTTGGGTTACAGATGCCAAAGTCATCTGCATGAAAGGCTCACCAGGGCTTCACTTCTGAAGAGATTCAAAAAACAAGGAGAGGATTAAAACTGCAGGTCAGCATTTCCAAATCACTGACCATGAGTCCATGTGGGGAGAGCCCTGCTGGTTATTGTGCTCTGGCAGGGCATGCAGTGCTCCACATCCCAGAGCACAGGGCAGATGAGCATTAGTGGGAGGCAATGGTCCATCAGAGCATTCTGCTTTCACCAGCTAATGGCATCAGAAGAAGCATGGCCAGCAGGTCAAGGGAGGTAGTTTCCCTTTCTGCTCTGCTCTCCTGAGACCCCACCTTGAGTACTGTGTCCAGTTCTGGGACCCCCAACACAACAACCCCAACATGGAGCTGTTGAAGCAAGTCCAGAGGAGGCCAGAAAGATGATCTGGAGCACCTCTCCTATGAAGACAGAGGGAGGCTTGGTGTTGTTCAGCCTGGAAAAGAGAAGGCTCTGGGGAGACCTTTGAGTATCTTTCAGTTCCTGAATGGACTACAGGAAAGCTGAGGAGGAACTTTTTACAAGGGCTTGGAGTGATAAGCCAGGGGTTAATGGCTTTAAACTGGAAGAAAGTAGATTTAGGTTAGACATTAGGAAGAAATTCTTCACTGTGAAGGTGGTGAGACACTGGCACAGGTTGCCCAGGGAAGCTGTGGATGCTTCATCCCTGGAAGTGTTCAAGGCCAGGCTGGATGACGCTTTGAGCAACCTGGTCAAGTGGGAGCTGCCCCTGCAGCTTAAGGTCCCTTCCAACCCAAAGCAGTCTGTGATTCTATTATGCTATGGTGTAATGTCTGCAGCCTTACATGCATATTTTTTGCGTAGAGATGGGGTCATCTTTGGGTACAGCAGGACACCAGTATAGCCAATACCCCATTCATCAGTTCTTAGGCTTGTGTAAGAGGCTGTTTTGTTGCCATATGGATATGTACTGGTCTGTTCACTCATGCATCTCTAAGCATTTTACTATTATTCATAAATTAAATCTCAGTAGAGCCTCCTGCTTCACTGATCTGTGAGTACCTCCCTTTGATGGAGAAGCAAGGTGCACTGGCAAATGTAGTCATTTGGCTGAGCTCCCCCAGTCAGCTGCAGCTCTGGAACCAGACTCCCAGTCTTTCCTAAGAAACCTTAGTGCTTCATTTTGGACATTTCCCATTTCAAAAAAAAAAGGGCAATGCAAGGTGTAAGAACAATTCTGCCTGCAACACACACATGCTGCAGGAGAGACCTCACAGTCCCAGAGCAACGTATCTGAAGGGCTTTCACTGGAGGAAGGTTTGCCACCAAGGACATACCCAAGCTTCAGCACAAGGCATACATTAGGCAGATAGAATCATTTTGGTTGGAAAAGACCTTTAAGATCATCTAGTCCAACAGTTTGATGCCAGCCCTTTCCTTCTCGCTTCCAGTTCAAATGTCAATTGCATGCAGGTTCCTGATTTATAGCAAGTCAAGCCACCACATTTGTGAGCTGGAAGTGAGAATGTCTGCATGAAGCCCCAGATGCCACCACAGAGTGCAGGCCACGTGGTGTGAAAGTGTCTCGTAGTGCTGCAGTCCCTGTAGGTGTAGGGTGAGCAGCTGACACGACCACCCCCTTAACAAGGGGAGTTTGCACAAAGAGCAAACGTGAGCCTGTGGGCTAAGGCTGAAAAAATACTGGTCAGGGACGAGCTGCAGCCCCAGAATTTGGCTCAAAGTAAATATTTTTCCAAAGCTCAGGATCATTCAGCCCTGGAGCTGTGGTACAACCTGTTGGAGACAGAAGATCTGTCATCTGCTGCTTTGGTTTCTACTGCCTAACCCAAATACCTACAGTGAGCACATGGCATGCCCAACACCTTCCTCTTCTCCCATTGGCCTCGCATCTTCTCACCAACTTGCTTGAGTTAGGATCATGTTTAGGAAAGCTTTGCAGACACTTCTCAGATTTGCAAGGGAACTATATCCTCATCCCAGTTTGTCCTGAAGATGGTCTAAGAGCCTACATGTTTGTCTATGCTACAGGAACAACCCCTTGCTAATCATTGACCTTCTTGACCCCAGCATTAAGACAACAGAGAAAGAATGCTGCCAAGTCTGGGTCGTGGGTGAGTAACAGATGGGTGTTTATCCCTTTGCTGCTAAAGCCTCCTAGTGCAGTGACATTCATCTGAGCTCCATCAGAGGCAGCAGAACACCACCTTGCTCCCTACATCTGATGCCCTGCAAACTGAATGATAGGATTTCCAGGGCCAGGTTGAAAGCCATTGGCAAGATCCTACTGCTGTATCCCACATACAGATAAGTCCTCCGAGGCCCAGGATTTTTAGGGAGCATAAGGAAATACAGGCAAGAAGCTCTTCTTAGAGTCTTCCAGACTTGCTAAGATGGGTATCTATCCTCACTGGAAGGCTCACACAGTTCAGTTCTGCCTCTGCGCAGGCACTTTGTTGTGCTCCCGGTGCATCCTATAGGTACCTCCATTTTTGTCAATACCTGATTATCCCCCATATCTCCCACCCGAGATAAAGAAAACATGATTACACATTGAAAATGCCAAAATTTACTTTCTTCTCCTACCCATGTCTCTCGCTTGGCTGGTAAGAGCTGCACACCCTCTGTTTCACCATGTATAGCACTAGTGTGTGAATAATAAATAGCAATTATATGCTTTCAGGCAGCAAATAAACCCCATATGTGTCCTCAAGTCTCTCTCTCCTCTTCAAGAATTCACACAAACATCAGTTCCAGAGACGGTTATAATCCTGTTTACTTGTTAATGCTTGGGGTGAGCATGTAATTACAGTTCCACTGTAAGATACTTAACATGTAATTCAATGGCAAAGAGCTGCCACGTTATTATAGTCTTCTAAGGCTGGATTTATGCCCTGAAACCTAAATTAGTCCCAACAATTTCTGTTCAGAGGAGGATAATTTAATGCAAACATTATCAAGCACACCAAAAAGCAAATTTCACCAATACAAGCAAGTTTTTCCTTGTTTGTTTGGGGCTTTTTTAAGCTTTCTTTGTCATGGTAGTTTTCTGGGACCTGTATCTTCCTAGATAGACAAAGGGTTGGTGCTTGAGTAGGATATGAAAGTGAAATAAAAAATATCAGTGGCAACCAAAGAAATCTTAGGAACCAATTCTGTCCTTGGAGCCAGACACAGAACCCCTGGGACACATCTCCTATAGTGGTACCCAGTGGTGGAGCTTTGATGTGAGTACTGAGCTAAAAGATAATGAAAGTCATAGGAGAGTCTGCCCTGTGCTCACTCACTCACCCCAGTGCAGTTACGTCTCTAGGATCTGTTGTGAAGCTACTGCCTGTCATACCATCATCATCAGAAACATTAATTGGGCCCTGCCTTAAAATAATCCATCCTCAGCACCACAACACTTAACACTCCTACGGGCCTGTTCATACAAGACTTTCTGAGGGATTTACATGTCCTGACTGCTTAAGCAATACAATGTGCCCAAGAATTTGGTCAGAGGCACAACAGGGGTGGCTGTGTTTGCCACAATAAAGCTGTACACTTGCTGATGACCACAGCCAAAGCTGCTCAAGGAACAGAGGGAGGACTCCAAGCTCTTGGCTGAGTTAATTTTCTGCATGCCCAGTCCCATATTTTGTTAGGAGCCTCAGTTTCCCAATTTTAAAAGGAGTTTTGGACTTTCAGACTTTCCAAAGGCAGGGTGACACTAACCATGGGACCACTCTAGAGAAAATGAGTTATCTACAGCAGTGGAGACACCTGGGTCTCCTTCACCCCTTTCCAGAAAGGTTGCCCTTCTTTAGTCATTCCCTGAAGCTCCTTCCCAGTCCTTTGGGTATAAAAATAACGCAAACAGCTTTGTTACAAGGTGTTGAGGCCACAGCTAGGCTAAGAATCCACAGGAGTCATGCGAACACGGGCAGAAAGTCCCCAAAGCTCAGAGGAAGGAGAGCAGAAGAATGCAAGCGTGGGGAACACCTGAGACCCGGTGCTGCCAGCAAGGCCAGGTGTGCACCACACAGGTGGGGGGGACCACAACCGTGAGCAGGCGATGACAGCTCAGGGTCCCTCATACATTAGTTCCTGGGATCTCACATGCATCTGTTGGAGGGCCGAGACTTGACATGGGCCAAGGGGATAATTAAGCAGGTGGACTGCTGGCCGTGCAGCATGCCTGCCAAATCCAGGCCTGCTGGAAGTGGGTGTAACCCTATGGAAATCACGCAGGCATGTGGATGTCTATGCAATATCCTCACCCATGTGTGCACACAGACACACGGGGGAGGGAGAAGAGATGCGTGCACATGCTGGCCTGTACACATCTGTAGAAGGACGAGATGACCCCAGGAAGAGACATGTGAGATCTACAATGCAGAATCCATCACCTGAGAGGCTTCAGAACCCATCACCTGAAAGCCACCATATATACCCCTTGGAAAATATCTGGCAGTTCAGCTCGCTGATGGCCTGCCAGAACAGCCAGGTTCTTACAACGGTTACATTGTGCCATCTTCTGGTTAAAGGCTGTGGACTCCTTCTCCGGGAGCCCTGCTTGACTTCAGCACAGAAGAAAAGCTTCTTTTTTATGCATGGAGACACCTGGGCAGGTCAACTGTTGTGGTGTAACAGCATTACCTGCTGAAATGAACTGCAAGCACCAGGCAGAGCTTGTGAGGATCATGGGGATGTCGTAGCTGCCAAATAGAGCCCTGGTCTGCCAAGCCTGCTCTTCCTGCCCCGAGGAGAAATGATGCTTCAGCATATCTCTTCAATGTGACATGGAGATACCCTTATATGCATTTGGCCAGCTGTGCAGCTATGAACCACTGGTAGGTCATGAACAAAGCCACAGGGAAGTGGAAAAGAAAGAAGAGTCAGTAGGGTCCTCCGAGACAAAACATGCTCATCTCTCTACTAAGGAAGATCATAAATATCCATAAATGCATGAGGACACATGTTTAGAACAGCTGCCAATTACTTATCTGGATCATGAATATGGGGAACTGGATGTTCACAACCCACTCTGCTACAGGAAAATGAAGATTCACAACTGCAAAGGGAAATCTTGGAAAGACCTCTTTGTGGAGAAGTAACTGGTCTGAATGTGCAAGTCTAGACTTGATGCAAAAAAATTAACCAGGAAATCCTCTTGTATTTTAACAGAGAGTTTAGAATCCAAGTTTTAAAACATGGCCTCTGAAAGGAGAGCAATTTCCAGCATTGCCACATCACGCCCAACTCTTTGCTCACTTGCACCAACTCAGCTCCCTGGATTTCGACAGCAACACTTCTCCACCTACCAGGATAATTTCTCAGAAGTAGGTGTGCAGGATAATGAGTTCAAAAGGAGCTAATTAGGCACAGATTAGACAGACAAATTAGAAACAACAACTTCAATAAATACTGGTTAAGCAAACACAGCTTCGGGGAAGATCCATGCTAGGGATTGTCAGCAGCAGCACTGGTGTGAGGTGGATGAATTAGGTGCACAGCAGTCCCCACAAAAAAGCTGGCATGCAATGGTGTTGCTATAGGAAATGGTATGAAAGGATGAAATCATCTCCTGTTCCAAGGAAGGGGAAATAGCCACTGCATTTCAGACACTGCAGAGGATGGAACCTGACGGACTGGTGGCTGCGAGTGTTTGCTGTCCTAGTAATATTTAATTATTTGGCTGTAATGAGCTCTGCAAATGTGTTTAGTCTCAAAATGTCTTTTTATAGTGCTCTGCAGTTTAAAGTCAGTCAGGATTGTTATGAAAGCAGCCTGATGAGGTTACACACAGCTATCAGCCAGTACTGAGGTACCATTTTGTTCTTAGCTTAAACTAAAGCAGGAGAAGCAGAGACAGAGACAGATTTAGACAACTTCAGCCTATTCAGAGCACCTTATAATCTGCCTCCACTTCCTAACATGCTGGGTAACTCCTTGCACAAGCCTATTGTCAGGAGGAGGTACAGGAACATGTCCCTATTTTGAAATAATTTGGTAGGTCTGTACCCTCTATGATCTGTAAGACGAGCAACCAGGAGCATGGATTGCACCATGCTGTGGTCCAGTGGTCTCTGTGCATTACATGGACAGTGGGACCACACTTACTGAGACTAAGCTTATACTTAGGCTTACATCAGGATCACCAATAGCAGAAGGATTTAGGACCTGAAGTTGAAGGCACAGGGGGCTGAACTGAGAACTGAAGTGTATAACCATCTCATGGCAGTGTGCAAGCTTTGCTGACATCTGACCACTGCTGTTATCTAGTCCAAGAATTACTAAGTCCCTCCCAACAGTTGCATCATTTCTCGAGCACGTTTGTAATAAAATATGGAGATTTTTCTGTCTGCAAGTGTACCAAGTATCAGTCCTCCTTACATATCAGCTTCTAAACCTTGCAGCATTTTTCTTTTGATAATTTCTATGCCTATATTTCTTAGATTGTATATGGGCCAAGACTGACTCCAATATTGGGGTCAAGGCTGTGGGGCTGTGGGCTTCCGAGAACAGCAATCTGAACTTGTTTTCATTCCATTATTTACTGCAACTTCACATTTTCTTTGAACCCTTTTTTTTCCCCCCAGATTTGCTCCTGAGTTGCTGTTCATTCACTGCTGCTGTAGTTTTCCTCCTCTCCACTCCAGTTTGGCTCTGTCCTCCTCTACTTTTGGCATCACAAGCTGACAGTTAAATTAAGGTTTTCTGCCAGGTCATCAGCCCTGATGAACACACCCGCCCTTGGTGTCTTTTGCAGGATCCCATAACTGGTGGCCTTTCTCTCCCTTCCTGGAGAACAATCCCACTTCATCCCCTGTTTCCATTCCCTGCTCTGGTCATGGCAGAAGTTTTTAACCCATTGTTCCCTTTGCATTTTTGCTGCTTCTCACCTGCAATGCTCCAGCATTTCACCACAAGGGTGGTCCCTGCCACTGGACCCCCATTCCCCAACCCTGGCTGTGCTGCCCACTCTCAGCATTCCTGCATCCAGAGGGATGGCAGCTGGCACTTGCTGCAAGCATTGCAGACAGTGCCCACAGCCCACAGATCTCCCTGACACCCTCTGGGACTGAGAGAAGGAGCAAGTGCCCAGATGACCAGGAGCTGGCCTGGTCTTGAAGGCATGAAATAGGAGTCACATCCACTACTGACCTCCTTGGCACCCTGCTGCGCCCTGGGGAGCTCACCAATAGCAACTGGGTAATATATAGTCTGAGCAAGTGTATTTTTAACCACTTAGTATTTTTATCCAGTTTCTAGCACAGTGCAATATCAAGTACCCTGCTGAATCCCAAATACATTACGGCCGTGCTGGATTCACTGCACCTACTAAATCAGGAAGGCAATTATACTTTTGTTTGGCATGATCAAATAATACACCCATGTTGTTTGCTGGCTGTTGGATGCTTTTCTGCCAAATGTTGTTACAGAAACTCCTTCAATACAGTGTGAAGTTTGGACACTTCCCCAGAACAGATAACAAGCAACTAATACAGAAGATGCCAAGAAGTGATGTCATGGTCTTCTCAAAGACAGGTACCATATTTGTTTACTGCCAATCTTAAGGTGCCTCCAACCTGGAGATTTATTGACTTAATTTTCATTGGCAGGTTTTTTTTCTCACTAGATGCCTGATCCTCTCATGTCATTTGATTCCCATTGACAGCAGAAAGAATTTGGGCTGATCAAGGGCTAGAGGACACGGCCCTGGGTTTTTTCAGCTCCCCTGGGTGCATTTCATCTGTTGATTTATGTGAGAAATGGTTAGTTTGCCTTGGTGGAGAAACAAAAACAACCAAGTGTAAAAAGAAAAGTGACTGAAGACACAATGGTCATGTCGTTATTGGAATGGTTTTCTCACTTCAGAAACAACAGTCTGCATTCAAAGTGATAAGTGGGGACAGAGATTAAGCCAAAATAAACCTCCTTATCTGAAAAAAAATTCAGCTTCCTAAAGCCAACCTGGATCTGATCTGTGTGAACAACAAGAGAAAGTGCAAGAAAGCTGAGATATTTCTTAAAATAATATTGCTGTAGGACCCAACAAAAAGTAAACTCAGCTCATGGGACAAAAATTATTTACAATTAGCACTGACACTATGCCCATGAGAGGTCAGATGGAGAGCAGAGCACTAACCCTTCTATGTCTTACACGTTTAATTTACAAACACAGGCAATGATCCTGCTGGGAGATACCTTGGCTGGACATCAAACACCAAGTGGTTCTCATTGTCTGTGAACTTCCCTTCAAAAGCAACAGGACTCCTCCCAGCACGTAAGGTTAGAGTCCTTTGGTTAAAACCATGTATTGGACCACTTTCACAAAATCCAATGAGGCAAGAAGGATGATTCCCAGTGCATGGTGCTGAGCAAGGGGCTTCATTTCAAGCCATGGGCTTGTGAGAGACTTCTGGGATACCTTTCACCACCAAAAATACCTTCCTCTTTTAAACCCATTCCTTGAAGTTGGATTGAAACAAACAAAAATAATCCTGAGTATATTCTTTGTGAAGGGTTATAGATCCCTCTTGAACACTAAATCAAGCCCTCAGGTGCTGTAAACAGGCCTAACACAGAAAACAAACATTAAGGCTCCCATAAGGTCACTGACCGTAGGGTGGGGGAGATGTCCCACCCCATGCCTTGAACTTATTCCTCCTTAGTCCTCTAATCCAACCCAAGTGAGGTCAACCAGAGGACTAAGCTGTTTTCCCTGCACAGTGCAAATCCCTCCAGTGTCAGACAGAAATGCATCTGCCCCAGCCCCTGTCCCCACCTGCAGCACACAGATCAGCCCTGGGATGGGGCATCCTCTCCTCCCTCCTGCCTTGCTGGGAACTGTCACTTAAGATGTGCTTTGCCTGCCTGTTGTGCAGACTATTTTCCTTTATGCACAAAATATAAATGTATGAGGGGACACACATAAATTTAGGCACATGCACACCAGCCTATGTGTACTGATCCATCTTTGTCTTTTAGTTAACCAATCAGAAAATAAGAGAAAGAGATGTCATCTCATGAAATCTCCAGGACCTGCATGTGAGAAGCCACCATGGATCACCACCCTTTGGCCAGCCTGACTTCTGTTCTTCAGGTTAGCAACAAACTGGTCCATCCCAGGGTTTTGCCTGATAAATATGCTGTAAAATGAAATTTTTAGCTAGTGGTTCACATGGGTTCTGAAGGACTTTTAGGCCACCACTGTTACACAACCCTGAGGGAGGGCTGTGCCAGAAGTGAGCCCCCCACTTGGCCCATCATCCTCTTCTGCTCCAGGTTTACAGCGGTGTTAGCTCTAAGTTAATGATGCTGTGGGTGCACCATGACACACCTGAAGGAAACACTGGACTTTGAGAGATGTTAGTATTTCCAAATTGACATCTCTGTATAGTAAACATAGGGCTATGGATGTGCCCAAAGAGCTGACAATCCAATGCAATCCCACAGGAGCCAAGTCCATCACTGAGTTCAGACCGAGAAATACCTGTGGCTTTGCCAAGTATCTTGCAGAGGGAGGAGAAGGTCTTCTCCTGGTACACTGCTTCCCAGCAGTACAGAGGAGAAATGACACTTCAGTCATGCCCACCCTGCCCAGACACCTTCTGGAGCCAGATCTAACAGTGTTAACCCCCACTAAAGCCCATGTCCAACTGGTATGGGTGCTGTAAGAAGTCTAGCCCCATCATCAAACCACCCATGAAGGGAAGGCACTAATGAAGTAGAGCATCCTCTGGGAAAGGCTGTTTCTCCTTTTCTGACTCGCAGAGTCTCTCAGCACTGTTTCAATCATATGACACATTCAACAGTAATGCAGCCTGAATTGTTGCTCCTCAGGGGTCTGTCTGCCAAGAACACTAAGGAATGACTCATGTCATGGCATTTGGAGCAAAGGGAGGGCAGGACCAGAAGGTGACTAATGATTCAAAAGCACAGAGGTTTACTTCCAAAGGAGGACGGGCTAGTCCTACACATGATGCAGGAAAAGGGCCTTGCAGCACATTGGGAAGATGAAGCAGAGCAATGGATATGTGAACAGTGGAGAAATGCATCCCTGTCCTAGGGCAGACACAACATTACTATGGAGAGGAAAGTGATACACGTCTGATCTACCACAGACTGAGAGACTCAGAGGATATGAATTTTTCAAAGCTGAACTTTATCATTAGGAAATAGATGAAGGCTGCTTGGTGGCAACCTGAGATGGGGTTTGGTAGTTTCTGATTAATTTCTTCCTAAGTCACAGGAAAGAGACTGTGAGGACATTCAAGAAAAGGGTCAAGAGGGCTCTTCCTCAGAGAAGGAAATTTGTAAGACCTGTGTTGTATTCTGTCCTCCTGGAGATGCACTGTGATCCATGCACTATCTGTGTTGGAGAGACTACTCTAATGATATTTTTGGGAGATGCACTTAATGAGCCCTTGAAAGCAAGCTGCACAAAGGGGAGAATTCACCCCCTTTGCTTCCCCAGATATGTGATTTACATCCATGACTTTAGCAAAAAACCCCACCCATTTACAGAGCTCAAGTCTTCTGCACTTCTTGCTGTTTTAACAAATCACATGGAAAAAAAAAGCTGTATGTCCTTTCTCATTCCATGTCCAAAGGAGAGAGTCAAGCAGGGGGAGATGGAAAACTGTTTTAACCCAGTGGCTCCTTGTTACATCTCTGCTCTTCTGCTTTCTTCCATATCTTTGTCTATAAAAGTCCCATCCTGCTATACATACTATACATCCCCTCCTCCAACCCAGGCTGAGTATCTCACCAGAGGCAACGGCACCCTGGGAGCTAAGAAAGACCCTGTGAATTTTAGGGGAAACTGGGCAGGTTTCACCTTGAACCTAATATAGAACACATGCCTCTGGTTATGTGACACTTGACATGGCTGAAAGGAGGGTGGAATGGGAAAATATATCCTTCCACACCCTTCCACTCAGTGCCAGAACTGAGCATGTCCAAATGCTAAAATGGAGACAGTTCACCAGCTGTGGGGCACTGGGTCAGGCTGCAGCTCCTTGCCACTGGTGAACATCAGGAAAAGAAAAAGCCCTATGAGAAGTGGCTGAGGGAACTGGAATTGTTTAGTCTGGAGAACAGGTGGCTGAGAGGAGACCTCATTGCTCTCTACAGCTACCTGAAAGGAGGTTGTAGTGAGGTGGGTGTTGGTCTCTTATCCCAAGTAACTAGCAATTAGAACAAGAGGAAATGGCCTCAGGTTGTGCCAAGAGAGGTTTAGATTGGGTATTAGGAAAAATTTATTCACTGAAAGGGTTGTCAGGCACAGGCACAGGCACAGAATCACCATCCCTGGAGGTATTCTGAAAACTTGTAGGCATGGCACTTCAGGACATGGCTTAGTGGGCATGGTGGTGGTGGGTTGATGGTTGGACTTGATGATCTTAGAGGTCTTGTCCAACCTTAATGATTCTATGTTTCTATGAAAAGCAAGGGGGATGGATTACCTGGTGGTGCTGGGGATGAGTGATGGATTAGCAGAGCCCTGTCCAGGCACAGGGGTTGGGGCTGGCCCTGGCATAACAAAAGTATGACTGGGAGCTGCACTGGGGGGTGGAGGGGCTGCTGCACCAGGACCAGCTGCTTCAGATGATGTCTGGACCCAGGCACTGATTAGAAATTATCCCAGACAGAGCAGGACGAGGGCAGTGGGGGAGAAGTGAGTGATGGATTAACTCATTTCTAGTCACACTCTCCCTACAAAGAGTGGGTCACTTTCTGCTCCAACGCTGAGTTATTCTAACAGGCGTTGCTGAGACAGAGCCTGGGCCAGATTTATTTACCTTGAATCCCTTTAAACATTTCAACACCCTGTGGCTGTGCATGCAGCCAGCCTGTGAAACCACATGCCTCACAGCTCCTACCCTGTCCCTGCTCTTCCCTCCTGGTTGTTTCACTCCCTTTTTGCTGCAAGCCAGATTGCTTGTCAAAATTAAAAATTAAGCCATGGGAGACATGCATTCGGCTTTCCCCTCTGCCCATCTGCCCTGATCCTTCTTGGAGATGGTGGGACTCCTTATAAGCACATAATCAGCTCTAAAAGGCCCCATGGCTTTTTTTCTTTCAGGTCCAAGGCAATATGGATACCAGGGAGCAGCACAGCATGGATCTCTCCCTTGAACTTGTGTTAACTTTGGAGTGCCTCATGCTACATGCAGGGTGAGGCTTCACGTCTCATGAGAGGATCTCCTGTATCTGTGATCCATCTCCCTCTGATCTGGACAAGAAGCTGACATGATACAGCCCATTTGTTAGCTTCTCCATCCTGCTGACTAGTGAAACACAACAGGGATGGTTTAGGGGCTACTCCTACATCATACAGGAGCCCCAGCACCCTTGTGTCCATCCAGCACCTTCACATGGAGGATGCACTGAAACCACTGGGGCTCTCTGCAGGGAACAGGGAGCTGTTAGCTGTGCACAAGCAGCTCCACCAGCTTCAGGAGAGTTGCAAAAATCATAGAATCACAGAATAGTTTGAGTGGGAAGGGCCCTTAAAGATCATCTAGTTTCAATCCCCCTGCATGGGCAGAGACACCTCCCACTAGACCAGGTTGCTCTAAACCCCATCCAGCCTGACCTTGAACACTTCCAGGGATGGGGCAGCCACAACTTCCCTGGGCAGTTCCAGTGTCTCACCACCCTCATAGTGAATAATTTCTTCCTAATGTCTAGCCTAAGTCTCCCCTTTTCCAGTTCAAAGCCATTACGCCTTGGCCTATCACTCCATGCCACTTTAAAGAATCCTTTCCCAGCTTTCCTGTAGCCCATTCAGGTACTGGAAGGTGCTATAACATCTCCCTGGAGCCTTCCCTTCTCTAAGCTGAACAACCCCAACTCTCTCAGCTTGTCATCATAGGAGAGGTACTGCAGCCCTCTGATCACCTTTGTGGCCCTCCTCTGGACTCAATCCAACAGCTCCATGTCTATCTTGCACTGGGGACTCCAGAACTGGACACAGTACTGCAGGTGGAATCTCATGAGAGCAGAGTAGATTGGGAGAAATGGAAAAATGGAAAAGGACAGTAGTTTATCCCAGTAGTTTCTCCTTGCAAAAGGAACAGCGAAACCACACAGATTTGCCCTATTCTTGCAGTACTGGGAGACTTTGTCTTGTCATCGAACCTGAATTGAAGAGACTTGCAGGTCAGCCTTACTCTGCTGAGCTGCTTTCTGTTCAAAAAGCATCTCACCCTGGCCGCCTAAAATGTGACATCCACCACCCATCAAGGCAAGAATCCCTTGGCAAGAGAGGGGGACATTTCAGGCTCCTTTCTCCCAGCCACCCTCAGCACCCCCACGGCATGGCAGACTCTCCTTGCCGGTGCTTCACTATCACACTGTTCCCACCATCACTATATTCTAGCACCATTTAGAACAATTTCATCCCAAGATCTCAAAGTACTTTACAAGGTTTAGTTAATTAAGCCACTGAAGTATTATTACATCTCTCTTACGGAACAGAAAGCCAAGCAAAGATGTTAAACGACTTGTCAAATGTAATATGAGTCAGTAGCTAAGTTGGGAAAAGAACCCAGGAGTCCTGACTCTTAACCCATGGCTGTAAAACATTTTTTTTCTCTAAAAAACAGAAATTAAGAAAGGAGAAAGGTGGCAGCACGGCTTTTCCTTTTATTCAAGCTGCCTTATAATTAGGAAGGCAAGAGAAATATTGATTCCTTATCTTAGAACTTGGTACATTTAGTTGAAATGGACTGTGTGGAAGTTTTAGAGGGCTTGCTGACATTTTGGAATTCTTACATCAAGGTCATATTTAAAGAAGCTCTTGTGCTAGCAGGAGTTGTGGCCTTGGTGCAGAAATGATTCTGTGTTATCTAGAAAGTCAGAGCAGATCACTGAAACCACTTTGAAATAGTCTGACAAATCTATGACATCTTCCTGCTAACTAAAGGCATTAAAACTACCAGAACAAGTTACCATTTGTTCTCTCTCTTACCAAAAAGCCAAAAAGAGGGGAATGTAAAGGTGATTTCTCTTGCAGAAAAGGACTCCTCTTTCTCCAGCCCAGGGCCTGCAAGTGGAACCACTCCAAGTCTAAAGATAAACATGGCGATAGCAAGGGCATTTCCACAAGGAGGCCAAGGAATTTGAAAGAGGAAGGAGTAACTGGGACCCCAATGAGCCATTTGCCTGTATCCTGCTGTCCATAAGTTTTATAAATTATCGGGGAAAAAATGGTGTGCACAACTGAAAGTTGCCCCTAGGCACCAATAATTTGTCTGACCCGCATTTAGACGACCAATCCTCTCAGCTCTAACTAGCCTTGGCAGCCTTGCACAGGCCATATTTTTACATGGATGAACTGTTCTTCAACAATTTCCTCCAGTGTGCTAGCAGCACAAACAGGCTTTTCTTTGCAAGCAGGTATGTGTGCCTTCTTTTTCCAGTATTTTCTTTTCTCACACAGGGGGTTCATGTGGCCACTTGCAAAGAAAAAAGCCCAGCCCCCTCCCCTCTTTCCTACTAGCAGTGTTGCTATGAGCCCCATTGCAGCTTTATGGGGCAAAGATGGAAGTTTCCTTAATTTGGACTCCTCTGTTTTAGGAGGCAACAGCATTACTTTGGTTTTTTGCCCCCCATTTTTCCAAGTCCTATTCATATCTGTCCCCAACATTTGCCAGCAGTATCATGTTTTATTACTCAATAGATTTACTTACGCTCGTAGTGACAGCCAGAATTTACAGTTGCAAAATTCCCAGTGCTTTCTGGAGTAATTCTGAGGCTGAATTAGACATCCAGGAGAAAACACTGCAATGAAGGGGAGAGAGCTGGGAAGCTGCCCCATCACCTCCCTAAATCCAGCACTCTCAGCATATGAGCTTGCTTGCCCATGGCCAAAGCCCTGTAGCCCCTTGAGCCACTGGGATTGAAGATACAGTGAGAAAAGAATTAAGAAAAGAAAGCAGGTGACAAGGGCACTGTCAGAGATACATAGATATGCAATATATATATATATATATATATATATATTTCCCCTTTCTGGGAAGGGATTTATCATATGCACAAAAAGCCTCATGACCTCAGGGTGTAGCCCAGGATTTAATGCCTTGTAGGAATTTGGCCTCACTCTTTATTTAGTGCCGAGTAGGATTGTGCCTGTATGAACTCAACACATCCAGTGGTTTCCCTCAGACATTTTGTTGATGGATTGCTGGCATCACTTGTTTTCTTTTGAAGGCAATTCATTTATCAGAGACAATTACTCAGCTGATAAGTTCAGTGTGTTCAGCTGTTCATGGCTACACAGCAGCTACAGGCCAATAAATATGAGCTGCAATTAGCCTGATTAATGATTTCAGATCACTAAGCTGCAGCTTTGTTTAAGATAAGGTTCTATTAAGCTTTTCTGTTGAAGTTGCCATGTTCACTGGTGTTGGTGACACTAACTCCATTGTCAGCAACCCAAGCCCAGCAGCTCTTTCAGTCCCACTCTGTGATAAAGCAGGTCCTGCTCCTTGGGACCTCTGAGGAGCTCAGCAGGTGTTCGGTGGCCAGCAACAGGGAACCCGTCTCCATCTGCCATGGGGCAAAGTGCTAAGGAAATTGTTTCCAAATGTCCCTTAATTTAAGAGTTTTACATTCCCCCCGCCCCCCTCAACCTCCTATTTTACTCCTTGGGGCTTCCAGCCTTCACTTCTGCTTCCATCCTTCAGCCCCCATGTGAGTCCTGATGCTGAGCCAGCTGTGAGTGTCTCAGAACATGGAGCAATGACCCAAGGGAACAGAAACTATAAGAGCTCAAACATTGTGAGCAGAACTGTAAGCAATGGAGAACAGATTTTAAGGGGACCACATTTGATTTAACATGTTGGCAGGCATCAACACTGCTGTGGTGGGATTGGCAGATCCCAGAGCTGCATGTGCTGACAGCAATCCCTCCAGGTGGGATGGCATCTGTGTCTCAAGCATTTTCAGGTTGTAAAGAACATGAGCATGAATACATGTGCACATATACATGTACCTACATGCTCTTCCCTTGCTGTCCTCCACTAAAGGAATCAGCGTCATTGATTTTTGTGCCACAAGCCCAGACTGGTAAGGCCTGTGCTTGTGGTGCAGCAGTTTCAGAGTTACAAGCCCTGCTAAGTTCCAAGCACAGGCTCAAATCAGCTGTGAAATGAGCTAGGTTTCATCACACTACATCTAACGCTCTCTACACAGACCCAGTTCCACCTCACTCTCCTCCCAGCAAAGATATTTTCGGGCTGAAGAAGAACTTCTGGGCATTGGAGACCTCCAGAGATTTTATCTCAGTGATATGGGGAAACAATGCGATTGGCATTCTGCTTTAGATGGGCATCAGGAGAAATTCAGACCATCATTATTAGTAGTTCCAGTTATAACACAGGGAGTTGCCTCCACCAGCTCAGTCAGGGTCTGTAAGTGAGATGTCCTCCCTGAAGTCAGGGGGGAGAAACAGGCTATTTGCTGCTAGTAGGAATCTGCTGTTTTCTGGGCTCAAGATAACACCACACAAAGGGATGCAGCTGCATTTCCAGCCCTTCCTCAAGTTCAGGTGCTGAATTAGCACTGCAATTACTTCATCCCAAGGTAAAGTCTCAGGTCTCCTTCCAAGGAAGAAATTATGGGAGAAGACATCCATCTCTTGACTAAGGGTCCTGCAGCTGCAGCATTTGCTTGTGCAGTGTGAGATCTTGGGGTCAGCTCCCACATCAGCACAGGGGAACAACAACTCAGCAACAAGACGTGTAGATGCGGTGCTTAGGTACATGATTTAGTGGTGGACTTGGCAGTGCTGGGTTGATGGTCCTAAAGGTCTTTTCCTACCCAAACCAATCTATGATTCTATGAGCTGAACACAGCTGCATTTCATCACCACACCTTGAATCTGGATCTCTGCAAGGCCAGAAGGACCAGGGAGGAGAGCCATGGAGCATGCAGCAGCCACAGCCAGGCCAAGGAGGGGAAGGAGGAGGTCGTTCTTGCTCTCCCCACTCCCAGGGCACTTTGTGCATTTTACATTAGAGAGAAATACGCTGCAGATGTTAATTTTATGCCCCCATTGTTGCCTGAGTTTACCCTGAGAATCCATTTAAAACATGGCTTAAACATTTAGAAATCAATGCATTTCCTCGGGAAGTTTGCTCACAAATGACAGGTAATAGGTATGTTTTATTGGCTGCATTGAAATTGTTCTCTCCCATAACAGCGACACAGAAATCTTTGTCAGCCACAGTCAAACACTGAACTGTTTACCCAGATGTCCCCAGGGGCTCAATAAAGTGGGAAAAAAAAATGAAACAAATCCACCCCAAACTGTAGACATGCAGGGCTCTATAACCAGGGACCTGGATGTGCCCATTTTGCAATCAAGCTTGAGGCAAGGAAGGTTCTAAAGAACTGTCCTGGAGGAGCCTCCATCCTGGGAGCTTCTGGTCTGAAGGGCTGAGGAAGAACAACAGGAAAGGAGGAGAACAGGAAAGGAGGAATTGTTGATCCAGAGATTTGACAGAGCCCATACAATCATCTGATCCTTGTTTTAGAGAGAAGGGAGATTTTGGTGCAATTTTTTGTAGTCTGTGACTGCTTCCTTACATCATGAAAAGGAAACATGCTCACGAGAAACTTTATCTATAACTTCAGGACTGGTTCAGACAAAATCTCATGATTGCTCAGACCTCCAGGTTTTTTCTTTACTGGAAGAATTTAGCTAGTGAATCCAAACTGCAGACCAAACCATATTCCAGTAAGAACATCCTGGTGTGATTAAAACTGTAGGATTGTCATGACAATGCCCCAGAAGTGAGATGAGTAATCCTGGAATGTTTTGAGGACATTAAGCCTTAACCCAGAATTTCAGCCCCTCTCAAGCTGTATATCTTTGATTTCAAGATTTCCCAGTTTGCCACAAGGACACCATTCCTTGGGGAGATATGGAATCATAGAACAGCTTGGATGGAAGGGGCTTTAAAGATTATCTAGTTCCAACCCCCCTGCCATGAGCAGGGACAACTTCCACTAGAGATGGTGGCACATGGGTAACTTGAGAACCCAGAAACAAAGGTTGGGGTTGGAAGGGACCTTCAAGATCATCTAGATACAACACCCCTGCCATAGGCAGGGACACCTCCCACTAGACCAGGTTGCTCCAAGCCCCATCCCACCTGGCCTTGAACACTTCCAGGGATGGGGCTTCCACAACACCCCTGGGCTACCTGTTCCAGTGCCTCACCACCCCCACAGTAGAGAATTTCTTCCTAATGTCTGATCTAAATCTACCCTATTTCAGCTTAAAAACCTTCCTCCTCATCCTATCACTCCATGCCCTTGTAAAAAGTCCCTCCCCAACTTTCCTGTGGCCCCTTCAAGTACTGAAAGGTGCTATAAGGTCTCCCCGGAGCCTTTTCTTCTTCAAGCTGAACAGCCCCAACTTTCTGCCTGTCTTCATAGGAGAGGTGCTCCAGCCTGCTGATCATTTTTGTGGCCCTCCCCTGGACTCACTCCAACAGCTCTGTGTCCTTCCTGGGGGATAAGTGAAGAGGGCTGGGACGATAGATGGTCCCAATTATGACGACCAACAGGCAAGCCTGCAACAAAGGGATAACAAATGGCCACAAATATTTTTTACTGAGCAAGCAAGGGGGAGGTGCCAGCCCCTCAGCCCCTGTGCTGGGCAGGGGAATTTTATTCAATCTACCCAGCCCCCTTCACAAACCCCAGATCATTTCCTCCTTCAACAGCTGCAGCCTTGGGGGCCAGAGGAGCATGGAGACACACAGCTGTCCCTTGCCCATTGCCTCACACCCCCACCCAGGCTCCTTCATCCAGCCCCACGAGTGCCACCCTGGGACCAGCTCCCCCAGCCTTTCCTCAACCCCAGTCCTTGTGAGATGTTTGGGACAATTTGAAAAAGTTCCTTTTTTCTTCCTGCAACCGTATCAGTTTGGAAAATGAAAGATATAAACACTCCTCACAAGCTTCACCTGGTTTCCAGCTTTCAACTAGCAAGGCCACAGTGTGACGATAGAAATATACATTATCTGCAAAGCCAGGTCAGTGACTGGGCAATATCCTGATTTATATTTTAAGTATTACACAAAATATTTTTCTCCTTGACCAGCACACCAGCTCTGTGAGATTGTTCAAGCCCATGCTGCTCTCAATCTACACCCCCAGCACATGAACAGGGATGTTACCTTTGTGCAAAATTAAGCAGTCACGAAGTTCTAAGAGAAGTTTGTTAAATCTCCTCTCTAAGGAGAAGAGAAAAGGGGGCTGGGTTATCGGCATCAATTTTTAATATTTTGGAGGAAAATGGGTTGCTTTTTTTCTTTTTGCCAGTCAGCTAAAGGGGATTTCTGAAGAGGGGGAATCTCACGGTGATGAATGTCACTTCTCACAGGGAGGCCTTTTTCCATGGCAAGATTTGCACAGTTGGAATCTGAACAGAATAAACCTACAGACTGACCAAACACAAATGGGCCTTTTAAAAGGTCTGTATCAGATTTGTTAACACTGGTCTACAAAGACCTGGCTGCAGTCATGAGGACAAAGAGTTCAAAAGAAGTATCATCCTCAAACTGGGCTGGATTCTTCAGTACAAAGAGGACCAGAACAAGGACACTAACTGCATTTCTCCTTTTTTGGGGGGGTCCTATTTACTTTTACCCTACCCGTAGCACAGTTTCCTGGCCTGGCTCCATATAAATGACAACTTTATAAAGTTGAACTGTTTTTTTTTCTAACCTGGATTTTTTTTTTTAGGGGTGGACACAAGAAGTTCAGTATTAGGCATAATCACTTTTTGGCATGCTATATAAATACACATTTTGTTAGATTGATTTGGCCTGGGTAAAGGAATAAAGTTCTACTATTCACCATTATCAAAGCAATACCCCAGACTCCTAATCAAATCTGCTGCTGCAAAGGTAGAAAAAATAATAACTCTGCTATAATTAACTTGCCAGGAGCCACTGCTGTGACTCCATTGGAACTGAGTTTTTCTGTGCTGTGTAGGGGGATTTGACTGACACATTTTTTCTTAAGTCATACAGCCGTTTTCTGGATGGCATGGTGTTTTCTCCCAGGGGACATCACAAGGTGCACAGACACCTGGGTTAGATCTCAGTGTTGTTAGAGAAAGAGCAAAAACCCATTCAATGTATGTAGGTTGAAGGTGGAGGACTGCAGAAATAGAGAAGCACAAACCACCCGAAACTGCAGCCATATCATATTCACACAAATCAACACTGATGGTCCTCGTGGCAAGTTTAAACCATCTCAAATTGACTGCAGCTGAACTTGGGAACAATTCTATTTTATCCCTGCTCAGATATGTAATGGTCTTTTCAGACCCACTAGGCAGCCAGTCTTAGCTTCACAAATTTGATGCTGATCCTTTGAGCTCTGGGCAGGAGGTTGGATCTCCAGAGGTCCTCCCAGCCCCTGTTTCTCCATGGTTGCAGTGGACCTGTTCTTGCCTTTGCCACCAGCAGGACCTCAGAATTTCATTAATGAATAAAAAATCTGCCTTTCATTGGAGAGAGGAAAAAAAGCTTTTTCGTGCTACTGTTTACATGTTTTGCAGCATTAAAAAAATTAAAGCTACTCATTGTCATCTTAGATACTCTTTTCTTTGCCAAAGGTGTATGTATCCTTTATCTCTCATGTAAACAACCTGCTAGCAATGCAAACAGCCTGGAGCATTTCAATGAAAAGCAAGCACTGAGGAACAAGATTTTTTATAGAGATTAGTGATAGATATTTTCATTTACATTTTCATGTAGAAACAGAATCTTATTTTATTTTCGCGCATAAGACATTTGGGTTCTAAAGACCAATGTCTGGATTTCTTAGGAATTTCTCTTTTTGAAGACCATGGCAATAAACAGATGCCCAGGCAACCACACTGCTCCGTTCTTTCCCAATCCTTCAAGTGACATGACATGTTTCTAAACTAGATTATAAATTATCAAGCTGACAGACCAGCCTCACAGCAACTGCATGAAACCAGTGTTACCAGTTGTATCGACAGCAGTGTCACCCCCAGGAAGTGTCCAGACGAGCAGATTTTGCACGTGACCCTGATGAATAACAGCAGCTTGTTGCTTTCACCTCACCTCTCCAGCTTCTCCTTTTAAATAAAAAAAGATGTTCATTTCATTTCTAATCAGCCTTATACATGTTGTCCCCATTTCATACATCAGGAGGGGTAGCCCAGCTAGACTAAGTGCCATAGTCTGACCATGCAGGGTGTGTCTTAATCATTGCACAGAAGATTGCATTAGAATCAAGGGAGCAAGGAAACAACATGCCCATGAGTGACAGCTTAGCTAGGGCATTGAGCTCCTATGTCCATGGTCTTGTCCAAAAAGCAGATTGAAATCAGGAGAGAAAAAAAAAAAAAGGTTTTGGAAGGCTCTCTTAGTTGTATGTCTCAGAAAAAGTCCCCATTTACTAAAGCCACTCTTTGTCCAACAGACACAGGAGCAGTGGAGGACAAGGCAACCTGGTGAGGCACTGGAACAGGTAGCCCAGGGGTGTTGTGGAAGCCCCATCCCTGGAAGTGTTCAAGGCCAGGTTGGATGGGGCTTGGAGCAACCTGGTCTAGTGGGAGGTGTCCCTGCCCATGGCAGGGGTGTTGTATCTAGGTGATCTTTAAGGTCCCTTCCAACCCAAACCATTCCATGATTCTATGACATACAGGCAGGCATTACACCACTGGACTTCCCAGCTGTCCCACGTACTATTGCCAGTGCAGGGCATGCTTTCCAAAATGCTGCTAGCCCATGCCATGGAAAGCCATGGAGTAACAGCAGTTTTGATCTGAATCACAAACTAAATATTACTGCAGTTTTTTCATCAGGAAAAAATACTTAGTAAACTGCCCAGACCCACTGCTTATCCTCCTTGCTGGCAGGAGGTAGAGGGCAGGGAGGAAGGGATGATCCTCTGTGCTCTAGCACAGGCCTTGTGCTGCTTCTTGGATACTTGCAGTGAAGCTCAAAGTCTTCTTCAGACCCTAGCACTTCTTGGCAGCTCAGCTCTTGGGATCAGGAGGAGGAGAGGAATTTGGTTGAGGGACCATGAAACTTGTCAAACAAGCAGCACTCAGTGTTCCTGCCCATTTCCAATGGGGAAACAGGAGCCAGTCAGGAAACAGCAAGACCCAAAAAACACACAAACCTAATTTGATTAACAGAAGAGGTAGATGAACAGCAAGTTAGTCTCACTTGGAGGGTTTTATATCAATGCACAAAACCATGTTTGTGTTTTGGCTTCCAAGCCTAAAGTGATTGTGGGAGGGAAGAGGGGTCTCTTTTCATTAAAAATATTTATTGAAAATGTTTTTTTAAAAAGCTCTCATGCTCTTCAAAACAGTTTTGACAGTGTGTGCTCCAGCTGGAGAGGAGATCACAGCTTACAATGGGTATGAAGGCAGGGAAGGCACTGATCATACATACAACTGTGAGAGCAGATTTGCAAAGGAAATTCTGTATCACACATGGATGAGATTTTTAGACATTTTAGTACCAAAGCAAGATGAATCCATTTGCACCATGGAATGAAGAGCCATAAAGTCAGCCCTGCCAGTGTCCAGGATGCAGAGATGCCCTTGGGCACCGGTAAATGAGTGTTCCTTGGGTGATCCTGACCCTTGCCTAGAGGAGGGAGGAAGTAAGGACATGCTGTCTCTTTTATCACTGTCTTCATTTTTTTGCCCATGCTGAAGTGGATCGAGCTGGGCTGAATGAGGTTTCACTCAGTCTACACTTAGTCTTTTGGATGTCAAGGTGGGGACAACCTAAAAGCACCAGCCCCACAAGTGTTTTTCTATGCTCCTGATTGTACAACATCCCTCGTGCTATGCAGTCAGGCATCCCCTGGACAATGGGAAATGGCTTTTGCTCCTCTGTGAAGGAGCACGTGTTCCCCCTGAGAGACCCACGGCCTTTTTGGAAAAATCACATCATCATTCCTATGGTTGCTGCACATGGACTGTGGTCTCCCAAATCACACCCTGAGCAAAACACACCCCAGGCCAGACCCCAGACCTGTGCCCTCTCCCTCCTGTACCCAGACCACTGTCCCAGCAGCAGGCCAGACCTTTGGAGGAGAAAGTGAGGTTCCTGCTCACACCACACTTTTGAAAGAGCACATTAACCCAGATTGTCTTGGCTAACTCTCTGGAATTTCCTTCCTTGCTCCGGAGACACAGCACTCTGTAGAAATGAAAATTAATACTTATAGGCGGCTTGAGTTTGGGTGTGTTTTCAATTATATATTTTAAAAAAAAAATAAGGGGGAGGAGAGTGAAAATTCAGTGGCAGCTACAAATAAGCCTGTTTAAATTGTAAATCCATTTAGCAGGAGGTGGAATTAATCAACTAAAAAAGGAGGGGGAGAGCCCCAAAGTTGTGCACAAAGCAAGGAGAGTGCAAATCACACAGTTGGCATGAGATCCCATTTCATTTCTGTTAAGTGCAGGGGTTTTAAGTCCTTGAATATCTCACTGTTCTTTCCCTCCTGTTCTCCAGAGGGAGAACAAATGCAAATGGTGTCGTGTTAGAAGGGGCTAAAAGGGCACCCTGTAATAATCCAGTGTGCGAAACCCCATGAATTAATCAAGGAGGGAAGGTGTAGCAGCCCTCAGGAAGCTGAAATAGCCTCTGTGTACACATAACACCTCGAAAAGAATTTTCTGCAGCTACTCAAGAACAGGCCCGGGTCTATTCACCCCAGCTTCACCCCATAGCTCACTCACATACAAGGCAGTGCTCGGGGGAGTGCAATGGAGCACTGTGCTGCACCAAAACAACCCCAGCCAGGTGAAAAATAGGCTCTGGTGTTTCTCACATGGGTGCTGGTGCTGGAGTTAAGCAAGAGGAAGGATAGTTTTTCCACAGCATGTGTCTCAGAGCACAGGTGTGTGGAGCCACGGCCAGGATGAAGATTTTGGTTGTGGAGTGTTGGCTGAAGGGTGAATCAGCTCCAACAGGTTCCCATACATGTTTTCCTTGAAGGCTGCGAACTAATTTAGCTTGGGGAAACATGGCTTCATTTGACATTACTGCTCCACTAACATTCAAGCTTTAGCTGTACAAATACTTAGAGGAAATACAGTCCACCTTTCCAGCCAGTGCTTGTCACCTTGCACGTCAAAGAGGACTGAATCTTTCTACTGCTGATGAATTTGTCCAGCTCTTCCTTGAAGCTGCTGATGCTGTCTCCCCAACCTCCTGTGGCATCATGGCCCAACCATTTGCTGTCTCTAACTAAAGAAGCTCTTTCTAATACTTGTTTTAAGCTGGTCTTCTACTAGTTTTGCCCCTTAGTTTTAATATTAGATTTGGTGACAAACATTATCCATTGCCAGGAGGCTTTTGAGAACTTGAATTATGTTCCCTGAGCAGTACCCTTCTCCTCTCCAGCTATTGCTTATGGTATTGCCATATTCTGCAATCACCTGATTCAAACAGTTGAGGCTCTGGCCCAGAGGAGGGAGATCATCAGGCCTGTTAGTCACCTCTAGTAGCAATCTGCATATAATGTTCAATTCCCTAGTTAGCTTTTTTTTTTCTCAAGTATTACTGCAAACTGGGGCTGTGTAATGTACTGAGAACAGCACATTGCACAAGTTTTTGTAGGAACTGAGTTTTGAAATTGCTACATGCAAGAACACATGCCAGCTGTGCCCGTGAGAAAATCCATGGGTCTCATCCAACTGACCACAGCTTACACACAGAAAATGTGCCATCAGTCTATTTAACTCTTGGAAAATACACACATCTCTCAGTTACACAGTTTATTTTACAAGGAAAAATAAATCTGTTCTCAGTGCACAAGCAGGACTGAGAATAATTAATCCATCAGTTTGGCCATCAAATCAAAACATTTTGGCTTGATCTGGGTTGAAGCTACATTTTTCTCTAGCTTTCCTTAGACATGAGCAAAATATCAATCCCCAAAGAGGCACAGAGAGCCTCACACAAAAGCACTCAGATTTCAAAACTGCAAAACTGCTCTTCTAAACCACTTTCTAGGAAACAGCCTGTGAACCTTGAAGTATTTCTCAAAAGCGAAGAGCTGAGCAGCAGGTTTGAGACACAAAGGCAGAGCTCCTGCTGCCCTGGGCACTGCTACATGAGCCTTTAGTCCACGACCCTTCAAGGACCACTTCTTCTAACATCCTCCACAGCAGGGAAATGGCATTTTTCCCATGCCACAAGGAACAGGCCTTAGAATCCCGAAGGACACTCAAGCAAAACAAGGTCACCAACACACAATGCCTTAGTCCTTGGTAGCATTTTCATGGTTGGGCATGCATCCCCCAGCACAGAAGAGCAGGCAGGAGCCTGAAAGGGAGACAGACAGCAAAGAAAGGAAAAAAATACAGGGAAAGCAACATTTACAGTTACATTGTGCAGCTGCTAGGAAGGCTGAGTGACAGAAGGTGATGGATGCTACAGCTTTATGGGCTACAGCATTGCAGAATGGTGACAGTTCCCTGCCCCATGAAGGCACAGGCTGCATTCAGAGATTACACTTGGTGCTCTCCCTAGGGCTCCAGCAGTCTGATAGTTTCCCTGCAGACTCCCTTCTTGATAAAATAAAGCATATTTTCAAGCATCCAGTTACAGGGAATAGTCTTGATGGATGGTGTATATATAGGTACATAGTAAGTACAGATTATAGAGCTTGATTGATTGGTAACTCTCATATGGATAGATACAGATTGATGCAAGTGATCTGTAGATCTAAAATGTTGAAATAATTTGGATTAAACATGAGATCTGGGAAAGAAAAAAAAAAAGGAAGGTCAAGCTCATGATTTTTGAGGGATGGACAAACAATTTCTGAAAGGAGAGTCTGGCCACAATTTCTAATGGAGCTTTCTCCTATTTAAAGTCTTTCATTACAATACCAAATGCTCACTTTTTTCCAGTGAAGGTAGCAGCCAATTCTGCAGGCTGGTTACAAGCAGAGGAGAACCAGTTCCTAAAAATTATAATGAATGACAGAGCTTAGGTGCATTTGCAGAATCTTCCTCCAAGTGTCTGCCCTTGCTATAGGCTATTTATTTCAAAGTAACCTCATTATTTCTGCACAGTTTGTTGTCACCCGTGTGCTGGCCAACACACCCATGAGCCTGCCAAGCACTAGAGGTCTTAATGAAATTTGCCTACCCAAGCCCCCTTTGTCCCTTCATCTTTTCCATATATCACCAGCTCAAGGCCAGCATAGCTCCAACAAGGTCCTTTTCTCAACCTTACTGACAAAGACACAAAGGTGATTGCATTTGCCCATTCAAACTAGGTAAAAACTGTTTCTTTCTGATTTGGGCAGAGTAGCAGACCATACACAGAAACACTTCTGTAGAAGTGCTCCCGATCAGTGTTGGTATCCTCTGTTCTGCATCTTCACAGCAGAAATGCAGGGGTTTGAGGGCAGGAAACTGGTTTCATGCAGTTGTCTATTCTCAAGTGCTGCAGCTCAAAGAAAAGTTCATTAAAGCAGTGAAAAGTATTTCAGGACAAATATGAATCCCCTACAGTTTGGTTTCTTCAGCGCAGCAGGCTGAAAAGCTCCATTTCTCCCACTGCTGGGCATCTTTGTTCAGCCCCAAAACACAGGCAGAAAAAGGCTTTAAATGTTCATTCAGAGACTACCAGCAGCTTTTATTTACCTACTATAGGGATACGTGGGTGCATTTGTTACCAAACCCCAGTAATCAGATGTTAAAGCAATGATGTGCATCACACGGAGCCCGTTGGGGCTTTGCACAATGTCCTGAGCACTGAAAGCCAAAGGAGATGCTGGTAACACCTTCCTCAGTTGTGCAACTACACTGAAGAAATACTGGCTCTCTTGAATTTTTAAGAAAATAAGTAGGAAAAAAGGATAAGAGGGATGATATGAATCACCTGCCATGTCTAGGGGAAAATGCACAATAAAGGGACGGTGTGATAAAACCTTTGCACAAAAAGGAACATTTTGGCTGCAATAAATTTTTCACTGCTCTTTTGTAAGCCCTAAGAAGAACTTTGACCAAAGACACAAATGTTCTTACATGGAGAAGTACTGCAGGTAGGTATTTACCAAAACAATGTTCACAATGGACAGAAAATTAAGAGGAGAGCCAAAGAACTGGTACAAAAAAAGCTCCAAAGAAAAAAAACACCCCATGATCCCACCACTTGCAACACCAATATCGATACGTGGGAAACAAATCCCTTTGGCCCATCAACATTACTCAGCTGGAAACTTGTGAAACTCGTTCCACGGGTCCACGCAGCCCAGGAGATGTAGCCAGAGCACCAAGCACAGAGAAATGACACCAGGGAAAAGCAAGGTTATGGACAGGGCACCAGCAAATTAAGCCAGGAAGAAATTAAATTGAGAGGAAGCAGGAATGGGCAGTTACAAATGAGATCTGGCTGGCTCCTGCTGCAAGATTTTTGCCCCAGGAGGAGTTTCAGCCTTCAGCAATATCCTTTCTGCAGGTATCTCTTCTCCACGTCAAGAGCAGACACACTGTGCAGAAGAGGCTCAAAGAGTCTTACACGATGCTCCATTAAAAATAATCAAATGAACTTGGGGTGCACCAGGATCTGACAAACCCCTGAAGATGGAGGAAAGGAATTTTACTCCATCTACACATTGGCATGAGGAAAAGTATTCCCAGGAATTGCTGCTGCTCTTTCACCAACAGCCCCTTTTCCCTTGCATCTCACCATGCAGAGCCCCTACTCTCCTCCCTCTGCAGCCCAACATTGTCACACAAGGGTCACACAATCACACAGAGCAAGTGACAATTTCAGAAACACAGTATTCAACCCAATTAGAAATAGATGTCATCTTTGCAAATTAGCACCCAAGACAGCATGAAAAATTACCAATTTGGAGACTCTTACTAGATTAGAAGAGATTTCATTCCCCTCTCTGGTAACTCGCCAACCTACATCTCATGGTGCTTGTTTGGGGAAGGAGGGGAGACAAAGGGGACAAACTCTCTTGACCTCATCCATCATTTTAAGGATCTAAAATCATCCTTGATGCTTTCTAGACAAGGTTCACTAGGCTTTGTAGGTACATCTTTTAAATTTGTCTGGCTAATAACATGAAGGAAAAAACATCACTTCAGCTTCTCAGCCCTGCACCATATAGATTTATGGTAACCTAGCACCTTACACCACCACTTGGCCAAATGTGGAGGAGTTTCTCCATGCTCAGCAAAACTGCTTTACAGTAGGGCTTGTTACTCAAAGTCCCTCGTGCTGCCTGTGCAACCACAGCCTTTCAGTACTTAAAGGGGACCTATAAGAAAGATGGGGACAAACTTTTTAGCGGGGCCTGTAGTGATAGAAGAAGGGTAATGGTTGTAAACTGAAAGAGGGGAGATTTAGACTAGATATTAGGAAGAACTTTTTTACAATGAGGGTGGTGAAACACTGGAACAGGCTGCCCAGAGAGGTGGTAGAAGCCCCATCCCTAGAAACATTCCAGGTCAGGTTGGATGGGGCTCTGAGCAACCTGGTCTAGTTGAAGATGTCCCTGCTCATTGCAGGGGGGCTGGACTAAATGACCTTTAAAGGCCCTTGCCAACCCACACCATTCTGTGATTCTATGATTGCAGGGAATTTCTCTGTGTGTGACAGTGACACGAACATCATGTGGTGGCAAGTGGCTCAAAAAGCAAAGTCTTCCCAGAGCTGCAACTCTCCAAAAGCAGCTGCTGATGATACTCCAACTTGTCAAATTCTGCCAACCCCCTAGTTTTGCCTTGGAAAGCACCTGATCCTCCAATTTAAGTGTCTTTTCATCGTCTCTGTGGCCCATGACCTTCCACTCTATAAACAGCATCAGCCTTAAAGCAAAAGCCCTGCCAGACAGCCTGTCGCAGCACATGCAAATAGTTTTTCTTAAGAAGAAAAGCCACAGACTAGAGAAGTGCTCAAAGGGCATGTGTGGAAAGTCACTGGTAGATAAGGGCTGTGTTTGCTCAGACATACAGAAGTTCATGGTTAACTAAGCATGAAAAAATATTAATCATGCTTACATGGGCAAGTCTATAAATAATCCCTATGGATGGAGTACACTGCTGGCAATTTCCTTCTGGAGGTGAGAGCTGTGCTGTTTACCAGACAATGTTAATGTCCTCAGATTTTAAGGGCTAATTAGAGCCTCCAGGGATGTCAATGATTGCATTGCTCCTATGGCATTTTAATAGCTCATAGCAATGAGGCAGCTGCATCTCCATGTACCTGTGTCCTCTTCCCTCCCAGATGAACAATACCACCACTAAATCTGACATCTCTGCAACCTGACAGAACTACTGTGCAAGACAGATGCTTCCCAAATGCCCCTGGCTTTTTGCACAGACCTATGCAAGTATGCGATGTGCCCTGTGGCTGTGCCTGAGAGCTCAGGACATGTGGCAGCCTGGTCACTGCCACTGTGCCATTACAGGTATCAGAGGGACTATATTCAGAGACAACACCCTAGATAGTCTCCTAGACAATATTTCTAGGGGAAGACCTGCCTGAGAATATATGGACAGACAGCAGCCCTGCATGGGAGAGCCCCAGGAGCCCTAATGAGACCTCAGTGTCCCCTCCTGTCACTGTAGGCAGAGCCCAAACATGTTATCCATGTCCCCCAGGAAGAGCTGCACAGCAAATCAGGAACACAAACTGGTGGTAAGGCCCCACTGTGCCCTTGGACACGTTCAAGCCCACGCACTTTACACAGCTATCAGGGAGTTACACTGCTCATATAGAAAACATCTGCATACCCAAACACAATCTGTGAGTTTGGCCTCGCTGGAAGATCCCAGTCCATTCCCTTCATTAGGAGTGGGGGGGAAAAAGTCTCGTATTTGATCTGCAGTGGGAAGCATGCGTGAATGCACTCATTCAGCTTACAATTAACGGGGGCTCCAGCTTAATTTTAGCACACCAAGGTTGAAAAATCTTTCGAAAGCCCCTTCCAAAAGGGAATAACCGTGTGGGTTTGGGATGAAGAGCGCAAATCTTCCCCCAACAACAGCTTAACAGTACCACCTGGTGGAGAAAGCCAAATTTGCGCGGGGTGCTTCAGACTGGGGCTGCAGGGGGCTGCAAAAAAATACAACGGAGGAAGACAGAGATGTAGCAGGGCCATTCAGGCTTGTTTTTCCACAAAAACTAAGTTTTCCACTCCTTTTCAGTAGGCACTCAACGAGGATGAAAACCTCACTGAGAATGAGACTGTTTAATTCAGGGTCTACCAAGACAAATGCAGCCACGTGGCCATCAAAGAGGTCCTTGGCATGGGGCTCCTGAAATAAATAAGCAGCAGCAAACACTTGTCAGGAGGCAACCAGGCATCTGACATCCACCTACAGGTTACAAACCAGTGTCTCTCAGCGATAACCATCTCCAATTAAAGATATTTCATATCTGGGTGTTTAATTAAAAAAATAATAATAAAAAATCAAGCTCCCTTAAATGTGTATTAGTAAAGGAACTACTTGGAAAAGCTCTGGATGAGAAAAAAAAATATTTCATCCACCAGTTCCTTAGCTTCACAAATTTGTAAATCTGCACACATCTCTACATCTAACAGTTTTGAAGTGTTTAATTAGCAATCTTTCCAGAAACTGCAGACAAAACATTCATTGTTGACAATGCAAGTGTTTCATTACACTTAAGCAGCTTCATTATTCAGTTGCATCCTGGTGTGGAATCAATTAAGCATGGTGGCAGTACAGCAAAGTGGAACTAAAACTAACGTTCTAGTGGGAGTTAAATCACCAGGATTATTTCAGAGCGAAATGTTGCTCAAGGAGAGCCAGGCAATGTTTATTTACACTCAGGAGCATCGCTGTGCCATGCCACGCAGCCAGGAGATCTTGACCTCCTGCTGCTCCCCTCTGAGAAGCAGCAAATGAAAGCCCTAAATCACAGGAGGTGCTTGCACTGTCATAGCTAATGCAAAGCTGTGAGTAACTTCACTTTTTATTATATGCGTGTGTTATACAAATAGATTTTCTTTTTATATACATGCAAAAGAAAATTCTATTGAAATTAAAACTCTGAGGTCAAGTCTCATTCAAAACCAGCAATATCTTAATAGAGACTGGGTAAACAGCTTCTCTTTATAAAATGGTGCAGTGAAAAAGCACGTGCAAGAGTCTTGGTTACTGTAAATCAGACCCTGTTGACTTCTTCTCAACTACGACAACTTATAGACTCCTCCACAAATTGCCACAGCCACTAATTATTTTATTAACGACTCCCTGCCAGTTGTGAACTCCTGAGATTATGGAAGCTGGAGTGTTGGGGTTTCTTAATATGTAATTAATTTTTCCATTTGTTATTTTCTCCCCCTTTTGCTCTTGGCTCAGCTGAGGCTGCTCTGTCTTTGGATCAAGCTGAGCTCAGCTGGAGTGCGATGCTGCAGCTACGTTGTGCTCAGCCCAGGGATTTCTCACCAGATGTTAATGGTGTTTATTTATTAAGAGAAGTATTTTTGAACAGGACTGCTCTGAATTTCAGCCAAAATAGGTTTTCAATTGCTCAGCCTGTTCAAGTCTGCAGGAAAACCAAGGTTGGGGCACTATAAGCAGACAACAGCTTCCATCTGGAAATGCTGTGGGGAGGCAAGTTTTGGGTATGAGTTATCCACTCTCCATCTTTGCAAAGGGCAAAACAGATTTTACCTGCGAGCCCTGGGCCCGGGGACCCCATCCCTTATAGGGGAAAAAAGGTATGAAGCAACCAAACTAGATCCTCAAGCCATTCTGTGATGTCTTCCTGAAATGAAAATACTCTCGTTTTCTACCTCCACTGACCCAAGACCGGCAACTTTTTGCCCAGAGCCACGTATTTTGTGAAAAACACAAGTCAAAAGCTTAGTGCTCCCCCTCGAATGACAACGTCATCAAAATATTCCCTTAGATTAAGTCATTTTAATAACATCCCTCCAGGCACCATTTAAATACCCTTTGTCTGGAAACAGACCAGCTTCCAGTAGGAAAGTGGGCAGTCCTGATCCAGCATCCCCCCAGCCAGGCCACGAAGACAGGAATGAAATTAATCCCTGGTTGACTTCCCAAAAGTTGCACAATTAGACAGAAAAGCTACTCTGACTCCTGAGCCAAAAAAAAATTATCAAACCAGGGAGCAGAAAACTACATCCCTGGTTCATCTTCACAAGTCAGTGGGAGTTTGGCCACCAAGAGAGGGGGGGACTCAAGGTATAGGGATGGGACAGAGGATTAAACCAGAGGATGGAGGACTGTGCAGCATCCTTCCAGGGTGGGCTGTAAGGAGCCAAGGAGTTGGGTAAGAAAACAGCCTGGTTTCTCTCCCAGCATCACGGAGGCGATACAGTCCTGCAGAGTGTTTCCATTGTACTGAACTGGCATTTTCTGATGGAAAAAAACAAAGCACTCTGCCTGGAAGCCGTTTTGTAGCAAGCACTGCCAGCATCCACTGGAGTCAGGGTGTTTCTGAGAAACCACTTGCTTTCTCAGGTGTCCAAAATCAAACTTCAGAGCCCAGTCTTAGGTTTCTTCTTTCTCACCCCTTTTGTCTGATCTTCAGCTAGGTCAGCAGCAAAGCTTGTGGCCCCTACACCTACATCCCTTGAGTTGGGGTTGCTCCACATCAGGCATCCTCAGACTGCTGCATTCCTGGATTTGGGCAGATGCAAGACTTGGAGATCCTCCTCCTTGAGATCCCATTGCCAGAAGGCTCTTTTTTCTTCCCTGCCCTTTTTGTTGTTGTTGTTGTTCAGGCCCCAGGAAAATAAGTCTTCATTTCTCATCCCTACTGTTGCTTCATGGGGATGTTCACAGCCTGAGGCATCTGAGAGGATGCTGGAAGGGCAGGGGCTGGCCACACTTGCCCATGCAAGGATAATTGGAAAAAAAAAAAAAAAGGTATTTGGCCCTGCCAGCACTGTTGCTTCTGGATTTTCAGTGGTGCAAAGTGTCCTGGCAGTGCTCTCTCCTCCAGGACTACCTACACGGAGGGTGGAAACTGCCAACAGAGCACCAGGGCCCAGGGCCCAGTGTGAGCTGGGCAGCAAGTGGAGGAGTCATTCCAGCTGGCAGCTCTTCCCCGGTGCTTCTCCCACCCAGATCTGTGGACCTCCAAAAGCCTTTGAGAAAGTGCAGGCCTGTCCACAGCCTTGTCAAGCTCCCTCAACCCCAAAAGCAAGCTGCATGGCTCCTGTCCCACAGCTCAAGCTAGAAGTTCATGGTCCTTCCCAAACTCTTGTCTTCTGGGGAAGATTGTCAAGAAAACAATTGCTCTCCAGATGTAGCATCCGCTGCCCTTCTCAGAGCAGCAGGGGAGCTCCAGTTTCATTCTCTTTCTCACAGGCATATCTGTGATTTCTTCTTCCACCGCCCTTCCAGCCTCATCCCTCACTCTCCTGCACCATGGGGTCCAGTGAAGACTTTACCACCCATTGCACCCTTGCTCTGCTGCCAGGGTCTCAGAAGAACAGGGGACACTTGCATGGTACTGAAAGAGGACCCATAGGACTGTGCCAGTGCCAAACCTCACATGGATATGACACAACCTGCCCCCAGCACCCGGGGCTCACATTTCCAGCTCATGCTCATGGCCTTTCCCTCCCTCCAGCATCCCATAACTGGGCCTGTCTGGTCCCTTGGAGGAGCCCTTTCCAGCTACCAGAGCTCAACCACAGGCTACTGAATACTCTAAACACTACTAAATTTTGCTAAAGGCTCTTCTGTGCTGGCAGACCTGCTGGACTTAAGGCTTGTTGCAGCATTCAGGTCAAAGCAACTAAAAGCTGGTCAAGGGAAACAATTTTGAGGCTTCCTGGAAGGGTCTCAAGGAGGCCCCAGGTATTAACACAGTTAAAGGAAGAACAGGAGACAAATCATCACACACAAGAAGGATTTTGATCTGCTCTGCTGATTTTCAGAATGCAACTTACCGAGGTTCGGACTTCCAACAAATCAAAAGGACTGACTAGAGCCCAGCAACAGGCACCATTTTCACTCCAGGCAGCTGAGCAGTGTCTTCTCTCTCTTCAAGACTTTGATCTGTAAGTCATACATAGCAGCAGACAATTCAAAAACAGTTTCTCTGGCTCACCATCATGCTCAGCTCTGAAGTTTTCCACCATCTGCTTTGCTCTCCACACTCCCACTGTCATTATTCTCACAGAACCAGACTTCTCAGGCCTTCAACCTACAAACTAAGAGAGCACACTCAACCTTCTTTGACTCTAAATAACCTGGGTTTGAGCACTATAAGCCATGGGCCCACCTCCCTCCACCTGGGCAAACAAGCCACACCTAGCTCAGCTGAAGATGAACCAAAACTTCTACAGGGTTGTGAGGACCATCTAACAGAAACACCCCAATGAAGGCTTGCTTTCCAAAATCATGGTCCCAACAAATGCTATCTGCTTCACCTCAGTGTTCTCAATGATGAAAAAGTGAGAATAGAAATAAAACACCATGATAATAATGGAAATACATCTCTTTTCTTTAGGTCATGGTGGTTCCTGAAGCCCCTTTTTCATCGACCTGTACCAAAGGACCTGAGGACTAAAACTGGAAACCTCTGTAACAAAATGCATTAACCATTTGTGATTAAGATAAAGGAGAACTTATGGTAAAGGAGAACTTATGACAGTAGGAGACTTACTGGCTCCATGGGGAACCTTTGTAGGCATTTCTCTGGAGAATACACATATTTTGCTTTCCTGACTTGCTGTTTTAAAGTTACTGCTTGGAGCCAAAGGAAGTAATTTTCTTGGTAGTAGAGAGGGTCCTGAAGGCAGAAAACCTGTTGGCTGACACAAATTGACTACTGAAGGTTTTCACACTCCCACAGAGGCTACTGCAGAGTGGCAGTGCGGGGGACCAGCCAGCCAGAGCAGGGCATGAGGGAGGGATGGGAGAGGAGTGAGAAATGAAGGAGTGGGGTGTGGAGAATCTGCAGGAAGGACTGGCTATCTTGGGAGTGATGGAGGGAGAGATAATGGTACCTTGGGTTGTGAGGGATGTAGAAGAATGTTACACTGCCACCATAGATGTGCCCCAAAGCTCTGCTGCTCCATGCTGCCCTGAGGACCATGACAGATGGCTTTGTGAAAAAGAAAAACTGGTCCCTTGTTGCTGTGAGGTGTGTTATGTGCAGAAGTCCTGAGGGAGATAAATGCCAAAAAAAGATTCAAATTCACACATTAAAAAAAAAAAACCAACAACAAAAAAAGCCAAGCACACAACAAAGCAGGAATCCTGAGGCCAGTAGCAGAAAGTGGAAGCCCAGGTCAGGAAAATGCACACCTGACTTTGAGCTATAGCATGTCTTTGCCAGCCAGGGCCACCAGCAGGAGTAGAGGAAGACCTGGCCAGAGCGTTACACTCCAGGAGAACTGGGAAAGCCTCTCCCCCTGTGCAGCCCAGTCCTGGAATAGTTGAATATCCAGTGGAAGGAACTCTGAACCCCAAGCAAGGATTGGCTTATGCACAAAGAGACAGATCTTCAAATAACTTGAGATTAGGCAGCTCTAGAAAGTGCAGATTCCCCTTCCAGAGCTGCATATGAGACACTGAGCCACATACACGCTCTCCCCTCATACAGGGAAATGTGGGACATGAATGACAAAAAACAAACCCACCAAATGCAGTTTTCTCTTCTTAGCAGCAGTTGCCTATCCCCATGGTCATGCTCCGAATGGCTCCACTGGCATGCAACCACCCATGTTCATACTCCTGTCATGCAGAGCAGGGTGGCCATGTCCAGGATGCCATGGGGATCACAGTCTCATAGAATGGTTTAGGCTGGAAGATACTTTAAAGATCATCCAGTTCCCACCCCCCCTGCCATGGACAGGGACACCTCCCACTAGACCAGGTCGCTCCAAGCCCCATCCAACCTGGCCTTGAACACTTTCAGGGCAGGGGCTTCCACAGTTTCTCTGGGCAACCTATGCCAGTGTCTCACCACCCTCACAGTTAATAGTTTCTTCTAATATCTAATCTAAATCTCCCCTCTTCTCAGTCCCCAGCCCACGCCAGCTCCCAAGCTGCCTGCACTCACTGGCCAGAGACTGACAATTTGACAGCACAATTGGGCTGCAGTGCCTGAGGACATTCCTTGGCTCTGCTCAACTTGCTGGTGTAGTTGCAGCTCCTCAGACCACTCCCTTCCTGCCTTTCATAGCCAATGCCTCTGATGTATTTCCAGTGTAGGTTAGATTATAAAATTGCTACAGCAGAGAGACCCACGTATGATCACTGTTCAGGGAGGACTTCCCATGCCCATCTCTTGCATGAGTACTCATCATTATATAAATAATGTGTTTGCTTTTATCTCTTCTGCAAAAAAGCACATGACAACTCACCCAGAAATGGCCAGATTGGTTTTAGATAACTTCTAGCTGCAATATCAGGATAAGATGGATCTGTGCCATGCACTTATACTGTCCTGGCTACTCATTTCCACCAGTAGGTAGACATCTACACAAGCATCTGCGTGCCAAGGACTATGTCAGGTGTGCAGGAAAAAAATGCCTTTTCTGGAAGTAAAGGGGCTGGATGTGGCTTGGAGTGATTGCACAAAATCCTGCTGACACAAGTGATACTCTGCAGGAGAATGAGAAGCCAAGGTAGAAGGCAAGGGGTCAGCAAGCCAACACTGCTAACCAGAAGACAGCGTTGATTGCAATCGCACACCCACTCAGTGACTGCTATGGGTTTGCAAGTTCACTCTTTTAAGCCAGCATGAAAATGTCTATATGAGCTGCAGTCATGCAGCAAACTGCCACACAGACACACTCTGCATGGAGAACCTCTAGATGAAATAAAAAAAGAAAAAATGCATTCTCAAGAAGATTGACCTAAGAGCACTGTGGGAACAAACATCAGCTGCACTGAATATAGGTGTCAGTGTAAATTTTCTTCCTAAACAAGCAATCTTTTGCTATTTAAAAAACTCTCTTGTTCTCAAGAACATTCCATCCCTGAATTCTCCACACAAAGCTTGGATCGGATGTCTACTATTCATATATTTTTCCCTCTTGGTTTCAATATTAGCTGAGGAGCGTTATCGGCAGGAGTTAGAGCCGGAAATAGGAAATGAGATGGAAATTGTTAACAAGAGGGAAAAACAGTTCAAGGAGGCTGGTCCTTCTAAGAACTGCTACCTTTTACAGCCTAGGATTATGTGACACTCAGACCAAAATGAATTTAACAAAAGGAGAACTCAAGACATTTGTTGATTTTGATCAGTTTGGTCAGATATCTTGTTATTTGCTGTGTTTTATTGTGCTTTACAAAGGTAGAACATGCTTGCAGTCCTTCTCCAAGAAGTTGACAGTCTAAGTATGAAAGAAATGGTAGGTGGATACATAGCACAGAGAATGGGATGGAAGAAGGAAGGAATATGGGCCAGCAAGGAAAATGATGGTTTTAGCAATATCTCTTGAAAGATCTGCCACTGTCTCCTCTTAATAAACCAAACCTTGCTATGTGCCCTGTATCAGAGGGGGCATCAGAGGGGGCACTGCATGGACAGCAGGCACAGGTTAAAATGCTGATGGACTATAGGCAGAACATGAAAGATGGATATTCCAAGCCCAGCTCTATATGGTGCTGTCCTGATGCAGCTTTAGTTCCAGCATCAGAAAGACCAAGAATGGCAGATGATTCCCACTGCCAGGTGGAAATGAAAAGAAACATGCCCCAAAGCATCCTCATGGGATGTGTTATCATTTAAGGCATTCTTATCTAAATAAATAAGTATCCAGGCTGAGACAGAAAGAGAGGTATCATGTCCTCCACAGTTGCCTCTTGCCCTCTTTGTACTCTGTGCATCATGGTAATAATCAATAAACAGAAATCATGAAGGCAGAAAATCCAACTGCAACTAAATCTGAGTTACTGTTGGTACACATTAAACAGATGAAGCTGGTACCACAAGTCAGGAGGACACTGAATAACAATCAATGCAGCAGGCAATTTTCAGTGTTTCTTTCCAGTGCTTTTCCCATTTGTGCTCTACTGGAGTAAATGTTTTATCTTGTTCCAAATAATTCATGTTTTCTGAAGACCAACCCTACGTAGTCTCTGCACACATACTAAAAAATCTGTCTGTAAGCTAGAATACACCAGCACCCCACTGGCTTTGAAACAGGTTCTCAAGGGACACTGCAGCTGTCTATTGCTGGTAGCTATTTACAACTGGAGTAGACAAAACCACTGGTTATGATCATTTTCTGGAGAAGAGCCTTACCCTGGGGCAGGATGATTTAGGATTAGCTACAAAAGATCACAAGCAGTTGAGTTTGTATGACCTGAAAAGTTAACCTCCTCTCTCCCAGAAGTCTGCACATGAAAACTCCTCATGTGCAACAGCAGGAAAGTAAAATGGGCTACCTTAAGCTATTATGAATTATTTCTGCTTTATTTTACACTTTCACCAGCCATAGTGAACATAATTACAGCTGCAGGAGGGTAAATTCTTGCCATATGCCAACCTGGTGATTTGCTTTCTAAACCTACCCTAACCCTAGGGATAGAAGCATCAGAGGATGCTTAAATTCCCTCCAGTTCCCAAGGAGCAGATTGAACATATTATCTGTACATTCACAGGCTAAACTGGTGCCATTTCAACATATGTTGCTGAAATTATGATGTTTTGCTGGCACCACCATTTCAGATTCAATTAGTACCCACAGAAGAATCCCTAAGAGGTGTGGTTTGGCACCTCCAGGAGAGGTGGGGATGCTCCTCACTGTCTTTCTCAAACACCTATCTGGCAAATCATATAGCAAAATAGTAACATCCATGTATAGATGAGAAGCTTAAGGTCAAGTACTGATTCACTACGTGTAACAACCACAGGTTTAACTGTGGCTGTCATCAAAACGGTGAGTTTAATCCTAAAACCAAAGTATTTACTTTTATTAAGGGCAACTCCAACACACTGGAATCCAGTGGCTTTGGTTCCAAGAGAATGAAGCTAACTTTGTCTTTCCTGATTTTGGTATGAATAGTTTTGGGATCATCCCTGCAATTTGCTTCAATTTGCAGGCTAAGCCAAAATTCAGCAAAAAATAGTGTGTCTGGCTTCAGAATAAAAACATTCTCAGTCACGTAGGGACTCGTATGTTTTCCACCTCAAAATAAAATAAAGCTCTGGACTGCCCAGAAAAAGGCAACATCCTCATCTAAAATTAAATCCTCTTTCCTCAAAGTTTTATTTCAAGTTGTTGCCATTTATCCTACCTTCTCCATTGCTCCTGGTCTGTGTCCACAGGCAAATGGAATTTCTCCATTCTTTAATGTTGAGTAAAAGACACATAAATTTCACACAGGTTTCCCATAAACAATCTCACATTATCCATCCACTCTACAAATCCTGGGATGTGGCTGTGGACTGCAGGACTCATGTTTTTGGCACAAAACACCAGTATTTGGGCTCCCACCTGAAGGCACATCTCTTCATACACTGGTGCATCTCCCATTACAGCAAAGTAGTTCTAACCAAGCAAGACAGTTTGTGAATAAGGATGAACTTCATCTTACCCAGAAAGATGCAGCTTGAAGATTTTGGTCTTCAGTAGCAACAGGCATTAGGGCAGCATGTGAGTGTGGGTGTAGACCCTGACTTTCCCTTTCAGAGAGAGCAGGAGTGTTTGTACCATTTTTTCTGCTTTGGATACCGCTGTTGCATGGCTAAGATTTGAGATATTTTCCAAGGGACTACTCTAATTCCCAAGGTTTATAAATGGTATGCACTGCATGACATGAAACAAATGAAAGCAAGGGATGGAAAAGCCTTTCTCTTGCACTTACAAAAACAAAACCAGCCATGGGAATTGCATCTGGATGGAAGAACCATCACAAGCATTTATGTTCAAAAGCCTCTTTCCAACCTCACTGATCTTGGTCTCTTTGAGCCATCCAGTGCTCAGAGAGTGTTTCAGTCCCAATTTTCCATGAGTGGGCAGGGCACTGCCTTGAACTGGATCCAGACTCCCTAAAACTGTATATTTAAAAGGTACACTGGACTCTGAAATGGCTTAGCTCCTCAGAGGGGTAGAGGATCCACACCTATTTTATTAACCTGCCCAAAGATTTAGTAGCTGAAGTCCTGCACGGGGTGCTGCCAGTAACCTCAGCTGGGATTTGCAGGCTGAAACATTCCTGTGAGCTGCTCTGTGTGGTTTTTTTCCTGGGGTCTCATACAGAATTTTTATTTCTCTCCTCTCTTCCTCCACTTCCATCTCTTCTGTCACAGCTGGTGTAGGCATCTCCTAAGAAGAGGCAAACATTTCATGATTTGTCAGCTCTCTGGACAGGGTGGTCAGAGTGTACCTAGAAGCTTTTATTAATTTAGCTTTCCCACACTATTGTTGCTGCCCTGCTTCTCCTATCTAATTAGAAACTCATTTCCTGAGGGATACACGTCTCCCAGAGGGGAAACAATAAGAAACATTCAGTAATCACTAGCCTGTGCTATAAGTTTATTTTAAGGCTATAATTGCTAGGAGTTCCAAGAGATTTGGGGGGTATTTATTGTTACAGCAGAGCAAGTCAAAGAACTGGCACTAGGACAGAAGCCTTTCATCTCTGGGTCACCAATTCAAATCCAGCACAGGTCAACAGTGGCTATAAGTTTTCTTCATTCAGTGAGTCCTCAGGGGTGAATGTGGCATTAGTTGGTGGCCTTTGTCTACTGCCTAGCAGGCAAATATTAGGCTCCCAAACCCACTGTCTCTGGGTGAACCCACCAGGAGTTTCATCAAGGCCAGTCACCACACTGGCCAGCAAGAACAGTGTTGTGCAAATTATTAATTTTCATAAAACCAGCTGTACACATGCACTTCTGGAAGAGAGGTCATAAAGCCAAGAATAATAATTGGAGAAGCAACACATCCAAGTCCCATCTCTTTTTTCCTCAATACCCTTTTCCTTCTGTTTTTCTCCTCTGTCTTTCAAGATTTGCCATGCAAATTTTCACTTGATCAGCTGTGAATCTCCAACAGGAGCTCCCTTCATGCAGCCAAAGGAAAACAAATGTTGTTATAAAGTCTCCATTGGCTTCACCAGTTGCAGGTGGATCTGCCCCAAGCATGGGTCTTGTGATAGATCAAGGTGTGTAGACCTGAATTGAGTCCAGGAGAATTGGTCCAGGCTTATGTTGAAATCCCCCATTAGCCAGCCAGCTTGTCAGTCCTTCAGGGTGACAAAGCCTATGAGCTGCTGGTGATAGTCTTTCTATCTCTTTGAGGGCTATAGACACCATGTATCTTTCTCATACTCAGCTCCCATGCTTTCAACCCTTTGTCTCTTGCAATAATTGTTTCCAAGTCATCAGAGATGTTTTCACACAGACACAGCATGAGAAAGCAGTGGTGTCTGGCCAGCCAACATGACATTTGAGACTGCAGCAGGACTGGCCCATCTCCAGCACATACATCAGGGAGAAATGGACTCTAGGAGCCAGTTTCTAGCCTTAATTACATGAGCTGGACTCCAGCATATCTCTATTAAAATCAGTGGCACAACTGCACATGGAGTTCATGCACAATCCAGACCAGGATCTGGCACCACAGTTGTAAAATTTGGCTCAGGTGTGAGTGGTTCTGTGGACTCTGCCATCTGGGAGATTGAGCAAACACACCTGCCCTTTGGGGAACGTATTTCCCATTTATGAACTGAAGGCTTCTTCTCAGACCTGGTGACAGCTCTTGGCTTGGCTGGGCTCAACTCAGCTTCTTGGGAATGCTTGAGGGCAGAACTGAGCTTTGAAGCATTTAAAACTGAAAGATCCAAGTTTTATGAACCAGAAAAATGGAAGGTGCACTTGGTCTTGACACCTTGTGCACAACTTGCATGTTTTCCCAAACAAACCCTGCTTAAACCTTCCAAGGGCTCAGCATGAGATCCGTAAATGCAGACAATTTGACAATTTTATTTTTGATGAGCAGAGCTAAATTACACAGCTTTTCTCACTCAGTTGCTTAATTGGCTGAGACAGTTGAAATTAGACCTAATTACTTTTCTCACTCCATTAATACCCAGTGACAGTTGATTTCTGTTTTGTGAGAAGCACTGGAGCTTTTGCTGAATTATTCAACTGCCGCCTCGCTGTGAAGGATCCTAGGAAGAAATATCGACAAGATTTTTTATGCTAAATTGCCTTATGCACAAAACTCGCTTTTCACCCAGGTCAACTGGCTGTAGTTAAGCCTCCTTGGATCACACATTACCTTGCAGAGACCTAGTTCATGTTGGGTTGCTGTGGATGGGCTCCCACTGCTCTTGCTGCTGGCAAGTGGCTGACTGCTTCCCCACACTGCTTGGCTTGCCACCAGCTTTTGCACTTGGGTGTTTGTCTTTGCCCCAGGTTATTCTGGCAGGATTTCTCCTTCCCATTTAAATTTTTGTGGGCAAGGAGAACTTCACCATGTTCAACTAGCAACAAGGCCATATAAGCTTTCCAGTCACCATCTCCGTGCTTGCATGTGCAGCCCTTCACAGCACTGCCTTTGCTTGCCCTGCTTCTTTGCCATAGGGTATTTGTAGAGAGAAATTTGGAAAGCTTCTTACACATAGAATCAGAGAATGGTTAAGATTGGAAGGGACTTTAAAGATCATCAGGTTCCAACCTCCCTGCTATGATTAGGGACACCTCCCACTAGACCAGGCTGCACAAAGCCTCATCCAACCTGGCCTTGAACACCTCCAGGGAGGGGGCATCAACAACCTCCCTGGCAGCCTATTCCAGTGCCTTACTACCCTCATAGTGAAGAATTTCTTCCTGATGTCTAACCTAAATCTCCCCTCTTTTCAGTTTAAAACCATTACCCCTTGTCCTGTCACTGCCCTCTCTGGTGAAAAGCCCCTCCCCAGCTTTCCTGTAGCCCCTTCAGGTCCTGGAAGGTGCTATAAGGTCTCCCTGGAGCCTTCTCTTCTCCAGGCTGAATAGCCCAAACTCCATCAACCTGTCTTTATAGCAGAGGTGCTCCAGTCCTTTGGTCATATTTGTGGCCCTTCCTTGGACATCTCAAAAGAAACCTCAGAGTACAGGGAAAACATGGGAACAGCATTCACAAGTTGAAGAAACACAATCTTTCCATCATACTTGGCCTTAAGATTAACGTTGGGAACAGATGAAGTTGTGCCCTGACTCTCCTCAGCATATTCCACACCTTGGCTGACACCAACAGGAGAGCCACCACCTGCAAAGAGGATGACATAGGTCTCAGGGTGAAACTGGGAGGACGAGAGGTGGAAAACCACAGCACTTCCAAGAAGTGGCCTTCAGGACATGCTCATCCTGGAGCATGTTCAAGGAACCAAAAAGGTGTAGGTCATTTTGCAAATGTACATTTAAAACAATTAAAAGACAAAACACAGCAGTGAAGGTCTTGCTGCTTGGCAGACTATTTTCTGATGTTCTAGTCTCCCAGAAAATATCAAGAACATGCTCTGATGAGACCAACATTTTTGGTCAAAATAGTTTGAGGATCTTCCCAACATTCACCCTCAGTTGAAATGGAAAAGGAGAACCATTCTGCTCATGTCTTCAGTGATGTGATTATACCACATGGCTACAATGGCTGTGTTCCATGGTAAGAGCCACAATAACCTTATTTATATGGTTTTAAAGTACTTTTTTTTTTTTTTTTAAGATTCAGTGTATCTTCTCTCTTTTTTATCAACTTTAATACATTAATTTTGTGCAACCCATACAGAAAAAATATCACCGAAGTACTGTCTAACACTTCTAAAATTTTATATCCTCCCAGGGTATTGCCTCTAGTAAATCAGAAATCCATCTTTTTTTTTGTTTCAGCACGTTTCAAAGCAGAAGTACAATGCACTCCTGGCCTTCCTGTCATCATTTTATATCTGTCCACAGTATGTTTGCTCCAAGCCATACTCCAGCAGGGCCCATGACACCACATAGCCTTCTTCATGAAACTGTTATCTCAAAAGGAAACACTGGGAAACAGCCATGACTAGCACAGGTCACCACTTCTTATCTGTCTGTCTTCCAGATACATGAGACCAGCATCCTCCTCTAATCTTTCTGTGTAAGGATACATAGAAAACAATAAAAATCAAAATCTCCACAATGCCTAAAAAATACCACAAATCTGTCCATGTCATTAAGTGATGTGAGGGCAGCCATCCCCTGGCTAGTTTTGGCCAGAAGGTGTGTGTTCCGCAACCGTGGCTCTTTTCAGACTGTTATGTCAATATTGAGTCATCTTTGCATCAGGGATACATTGCTCCTGCTGAAATGGCCATTGCCCAGGCTGGGGGGCATTCTCATGCAACAGCTTCTTCTGGCTTCTCTGAGAAACCCCAGTCAGGTGAAACTGCCAGCACATCCATGGACTGGTGGGCTTTACAGTCTTGGCATAGCCACAGTGCACACTCATAGACTTCCTCCTGCATCCCAGGAACAACTGGGACTGATAGGGGGATGAGACTGAGGTGCAAAATCCACCATCAAAGAGATGCCAAGCACGTTTGTATGCTGCTGTCCTGGAAGAAACAAGGAACTCAAGTCTGGCAAACATCTCCATGGCTTCCTAAATATGTACTACATCTCCCATGCTTCAACGTGGTTTCAGCTCCAAGCCAGGAAGATTTAAAAAACTCTGAGTGTTTTCCTGACCTCCTCCTTTGCAGTGACAAAACCATCACCTTGCTGATTGCAACCCACCCCCTTGAGTCATGGTCAGAGCAGCCAGAAACAGCCTTCCACTGCAAAAAACAGCTCCTGATAAATCTTCTGGAAAAAATAACTGCCTCATTTAGTTCTCCTCAGCCTGCTTCTCCTTTAGCCACTGTGCAGAGCTCCTGCAGAACAAGCTGTAGGAAATATCAGACCTTAACCCCTTCACCTGCACAGAGATGTGAGATCCTGCAAGATTCCTGGTAGCACTATCTGAATTGATGAACACCAGCAGAGGAAATGTCAGCAAGTGCTTGTTTATCCTCTCTTAGTCCCAGAGTCCTTATATTTTGCTGGAAACTTTGCAGCAGCTGTAACAAAGACCACTGTGGAGCACAGAGGTGCAGGATGGGAGTTTGTGCCTTGTGCATAGCCTGGTTTGTGGGTGCACCCTGAGGAATAGGGTCCCAAAAGCAGGGGAATTCCCCATCATTTTTAATCTTTGCCTCAAGTAAGGATGTGCTTGTGACAGAAACACTGAATCTAATAGAGGTATCACCTGTGCTGTGGAGAGGTCAGATAAGTTGAGTATTAGATTCTATTTTGACTTTGAAAATCTGTAAAAGAAATATCTGCACTTCATCTCAGCCTAGCTACTGCACTGCCAGCAGCATCCCAGGCAGTGGACACTGGGACACAGGACTGGGAGGACCTCCTGTGTCTCTGGCACTTGCGATCCTAAGCAAAAACATCATACAAATCCTTTTACAAATTAATCCCACCCCATCTTTTACTGACACCTGTTTTCTTCCCTCCTGCTTAGGAAGGAGCCCATCACCCCAATTCCCGGATTTTCAACCTAGATTTATCCATAGCCATTCCATGTCCATTTGTTCTTCTGCCAACATTGTCCTTAGGCTGGAATAACTCTTTTCTCTCCCTAGTATATTTATAGACAGCTGTCACATCCTCCCTTGAGCTTTTGTTTTGCTAAACTAAACAAACCAAATCCAGCAGTCCCATCCTGTGTGACGGGTACCTCCATAGTCCTGATCCTACCCCTGCTTGGTCCAGCCTCAAGTCACCTTCCCAGTCCCAGGAGGTCTGGCCTACTCCAGATGTCCCACCTAGATATCCAGATCATTGCAGGTCGTATACATAGAATCACCAAATCATTTTGGTGCCTGGGTGAGGGAAAAACCAAGAGAAATGAGGCAGCAGCTGGGTTTTGACCCAGATACACATGGCAGTAGCTCCCCAGTGCTGTCACCACACATACTTGTGATAGGGCAGCCCCATCATGCTGTGTGGGTAGCACAGCCTAGACCCAATATGTGAAGCAAGAAGCCCAAGGGATGATGCATGGTGAATAGCAGCAGAGCACTTAATACTGCAGCAATTTCTTCACCAGATAGCAGGATTTCTTCATGTGTGTCCTGGGTTTTGTTACTGTCATGAGCCCATCCTCTAAACAGATTTTGTACAATGACTAAAACAAAACACAGAACAGCAGCAGAGTGAGTTGAATTAAAACAAGGGGCAGCTCATGAAAGAAGAAATAGTTTATGGGTACTGAGGAAAGGCGGATACATCTGGACACAGCTAGTGGTGGGGTGAAGAGGTGGGAAGGAGTGGGAAGAGAAGCAGCAATGCCATTGTGTGATCTGAGTACAGATTGCCCTGTGACACTAAGTCCTCTGAACTTCTCCCTGCTCCTGGTAATGTGCTCTTAGAGCACTGTAGCACCAAAATTGCACAGAGAGCCTGAATAAATTACAGCTTCTAATTATCATAGAATCATAGAATGGTTTGGGTCAGGAGAGACCTTGAAGATCATCTGGTTCCAACCCCCCTGCATGGGCAGGGACACCTCCCACTAGACCAGGTTGCTCAAAGCCCCATCCAACCTGGCCTAGAACACTTTCAGGGCAGGGGCTTCCACAACTTCCCTGGGCAACCTGTTGCAGTGTCTCACCACACTCTAAATGTGAAGAATTAGTGAAGAATTACCCCTTGTCTTATCACTTCATGCCCTTGTCCAAAGTCCCTCCCCATCTTTCCTGCAGCCCCTTCAGGCACTGGAAGGTGCTCTAAGGTCTCCCCAGAACCTTCTCTTCTCCGGGCTGAACAGCCCCAACTCTCTCAGCCTGTCTACATAGCAGAGGTGCTCCAGCCCTCAGATCATCTTCATGGCCCTCCTCTGGGCTCACTCCAACAGCTCCATGTCCTTCTTATGTTAGGAACCCCAAAATTGGACACAGTACTGCAGGTGGGGTCTCAATTAATTAAGCTCAATAATTAAGCTCCTGATTAGGCACCTAATCTGAGTTCTTGCTTTTAGAGCTTTGATTTTCTTTTGGATGGGTATTTTTCCCTATACTTGATCATTTTAAAGTTTGTATTTCAAGTAAGTCTCGATCATTCTTTTTAGCAGGATTTCACTATGAAGATATACATCACTGACAACAAGCTGCCTACCCAAAAAACAGAGAGGTTTTTATAAACACCTTGTCATCATGAAGAATCAGCCTTTGTATCAACTTTCAGAAGCAATGGACAGAAGGATGATGCTGAGCTTTCCTGTCAGTGTGAATTTATTTTGGCTTTGCTGATGGATGGGTGTTTGGGCAGCTGATTCACCTGGGCTAGGATTTTCCTATTCATTTTCCTTGGGGAAGGTTATAATAACTTCTGAGAATCTTAGGACTCAAATAAGGCCATGGAAAACTACTCTGAAGTGACCTGATGTCCCAAGATATTGTGTTTCATTGTTTATTTGTTTATTTACTAGGAAGAAAACCTAGCAGTAATTTCTGCTATGCAAAATGCTCAATGTTTCAAAAATTCTTGGCCTGTGCAGGACTTTTCCTACTTAGCGATGACTGACAGTGACCTAATTCAGATTTGACTGGTCTAAGCTGCATGGCTTTGATGTACTAGATATGTCCTAAACTTTCAGTAATGCATGCTGCACGGCAGAGAAAATAGGTATCTTGAATTTTAAGAAGCCCATGCATGGCTAGGAAGTCCCACCTTTTGAACCAAGAGGCCTGAGGGAAGACTGCTGCTCTTGACACCTCTTAGTAGTGTTGTATTAGGTCCAATGATGGCCTGGCATGAGGAGCTCTTGGCCATCGAAGTATTGTCACCACCACCATCAACCACCTGCTTCTCAGCAGCTCCACACACACCACTGTGAGAGCAGAAGGAGCAGGAAAGGCAGTAACAGAGGACAAGTTGCTGAGGCTTCAGCATTTTCAGCAACCTGCTTTCCGTGCTTTTAGATTTTCTGCCCAAATTGTCCTCTAATCCCATTTAGGAGGTCAGAAAGAAGCTGTGTGCTTGTGGGGGGTGGGTGCACTCCTCAAATTACCATGGGAGAAAGGTCAGATAGAAAAGTCCTCCAGGTTCAACAATTCCAAACAAAGTTAACAGAGATGCTCAGTGAAACATGTCCTGGCTTCAGGAGTCCCCAAATTCTGAGCCATCATTGAAATCCCAGTAAACAAAGGTCCTGGACCACTGTCATATAATGTTCCATTAACCTCTGAATTATAGTATCTCTGATGAGAGAAAGAGCAGAGACAGTTGACACTGAATGTAAGAACTGAAATATAAGGCAATTATTCTTATCTTGTGATTCAGACAAGGGATATTTAAGCTATTTAAGCTAATCAGAAACTTTTAAAATGCATTTCAATGACAGTGGTAAAACTCCTGACTAACCATTTACAATTAGACACCTTCTTAGTCTCCATTTTAACATTTACAAGAGTGGAGTACACTTTTGGTACAATTGATAATTCAGCTTCAGTCCAGCATTGAAACTGTCCTGTCCTGTCCAGTTCAAGTATTCTATTGTTGGGTTAGTTCAGTACTTTATTAATAAAAAGCTTAGCTTCAGTGATGTTTTCTTGGTTTTAGGCTTGTTTATTTAACAGCTCTAATAAAATACATAAAACTGAAATTGATACTGAACCCATCTCTCTGGAGCAACACTGCTCCAAAACCTTGGAGGGGCTGGAGCAGATGCCAGAGAGCCAGTTAAAAAGCAGTTTCTCCCACCATAAATCTGTGCTCTCACACACTAGGAAGCTGTTAACAGGGAGAGTGGGGAATTCTGCTCAAATAGGGCCTGGCAACAGAGGACCACACAGGGTGCAACACAGAGGAGAACTGGGCCATAAATTATCACTTCATTATGTTACTATTTAAATAGCCTTAGAGATGGAGGTTGCCACCCTTCCACCATGCATTTTGCTGTCTTCCACTTCCATCCTTCCCCTGCCAGTCCTCCTCTCACCTGATGGAGAGATACTCCACACCTGAACATCACCATCCTCTTCAGGGGGTCTCCACTTCTCCTCATTCCTGGCATGTCCTGTGGATGTCAACAATATAAAGTGAGGATTTTGTGCTTCTCTAGGTGTGTCTTTACTGTGAACCTTCCCTGCACAGCAGGAACATGCACTCAGGAGTGGTACAAAGGACACTGGAAGAAGCATTTTGAAGTAGGCTGTCATGGCATTGGTCTTCATAGAGACCATGTGAAAGGGTAAATATAAGCTGATCTTTGGCCATTCGAGTGAAAAGTTGCTAAGATCCAACAGGGTATTTATTATTCATTTACAGCTTCTTAGGATGTCATGGACACAAGAGCTTGGTTGCTCCCCACATGGTCCATCATCAGACTCAAAGCAACACTGCTCTATGTTTTGATTCTCCTGTAGAAAAAATGAACAAGAAAAGCAAATCTGGTTCCTAAATAATTGCCATAGAGCCTGATTTTCTGGAATTCTTTGGCATAAACATTTTTAGAAAAGAGAAAACATGAAGTTTGTTTAAAATTCTTTGGGCACTTACATCTTGCTTTGTCATCACAAATGGCCATGGGCCAGAAGGCAGAGGCTGGAAGCGAGGGGCACAGAAGAGAGACTGGATTTACAATTCCTCTGTTTGGAGAGTGAGTGACACTGTGGTGTGCAAGCTACAGCCCTCTCAGCCTGTATGCATGTTTCAGGTAACACGTTCTGCAATGAAGACTCACATGCCAATGCTCCTGAAGGTGCCACAAGCATTTATTTTCTCCTTTGGACCAATGTTTTTACCTCCCAATCTGTGTCCGCATGTAACATAGTCCCTTTTCCCAGATAAGTTATGAGAATATAAACTTAGCTGAAAAAAAAGAAAAACAGTTAAAAACCAAAAACCACTCAGGTCTTCTACCTGTGATATCCATGTGCTGGAGACCTTTGCGAGCTCTTTCTTCCTTGTACACCTTCTCACCCATACAAATTCTCACAAGTTTGTATTGATGCTGGGGCAGAAGTTATTTCTACTAGGCTCCAAGAAGACTGAAAAGAATTATCAAGCAATAGACCCTCAGAAATGGAAAAAAAATAGAGGAGAATGGTGCCCAGCATTTTATGGAAACCATCATTATCTATAATAAGCACAGAGACTGACTGCAGGATGTGGATCCTCATCTGGCCATGAGTTCACTCTGTTCTTGCAGCAAGACAGGCAGCCAGCAGAGAGGGCAGGATGAATTGCCCTAAATCCTCAGAGCAGAGCTGATATTTATGGACAATACTAAAAATTATGGCACAAGGGAAACAACAAAGCTGGAAAGCCATGCTGGCTGTGGCTCTGTAGGAAACAGTGGGGCGGAAAAGTGAAGTTTGCCAAATGGATGAGGAAAAATCTGGTAGGGATGCTTTTTTAAATTATTTTTTTCTTCTTCTTCTTTTTTTAAATCAGCTTTCCTGGGATGTTTTACAAACAATGAAGCACAGAAGAAAATGTGGAATGTGTTTTTTAAAATAGTGCATGGCTGGGGAAGGCAGCTGCTGTTCAAGTGGAACTGAAATTAGTGAAATATGGACATTGTCTTCAGATTCTGGTTTCTATCACATCTTCCCCAATCCACCTCCAGAGTAGCACAGATATCAGTGTCCTCATTACCTTCACCTGGCCATTTCCTCCTGCCCTTACTCATTTCAATAAATGTAACTAAAGCAGTCTTAGGTTGGCACTTCTTTCTGTATCTTCCCAAACAGTTTTTGCTTCACCTCTCTCCATCCCAGATGCAATAACACATCTAAGCATTTGCTTAACTTCAAGCCCAGTCTTCAGGGCACCAAATACCCAGTCCTAAACTTAGTTGGGAAGTTTTTTGCCTTGCACTCCTCTTTCACTTCAATCAGGGTAGGTGGAGCAGCAAAGCCAACGTAAGTGTGTCAATCAATGAAGAAACACAAGTGGTTTGTCCCCAAACATCACTGCACAGCCACAGACCTCACATACAACTTTCATCAAGTCTCTAAACCTTGTTTTTTTCCCTAGTGAAACACCAATATCTGCATATCCTCTCTTCCCTGGACTTCTGCTAAGGCAGATTCATTTAAGATCAGGAAGTACTTGATTTACCCATGCAAGGAAACTGTTAGACCATCCCCTGGTGTGAACTTGTCCCAACCCAGTTAGAAGTATCCCCAAGCCCTTCCCAGGCTCGGTGTGGGGTTGGAGGAGTCCAGGACATGTTCCCAGTTGGTGTTTTGGATGCAGTCAACTTGGCTGGGTGGTGATGACATTTCCTAGGGTAGCTGAAGGCCATCACCTGCCAGTTGGCCTCCATGCTCAGAAATGTCCCCAGGCACATTTCATTTCCTTGTACTGCTCTAGCTAGAGAGACCACCACAGACCTGTGTATATTCTCAAGTAAATAAACAGGCAAACAAATAACTTTCAAAGAAAAAATATTACATTAAAATAATTAAAACAACTCAAATATTTCCATTGAAAAGTTATGGCCACTTTTCACCAGTTTTATTAAATGTTCTGGGAAAATTTTTTTCATAACCTTCACACAGAACCTCATCCCATGAAGAGTGGAGTTTTGTTTTCTTCTCCTTTGCTGTACAGGTCTAGCTGCTGCTACAATGAAATCTGACTCTAGTTTTAGTTTTAATGATCTGACAGAGGCCTGTAGGGCAGGGCCTCTCTCATTTCTTACAAATAAAAATAATTAAATAAGATTCAAATATAGGTTTTGGTGTAAATTTTCTTAAATGCTTCCAAAAAATAGGTTTACAAGTCACTGTAGATTCAGGTCTTTGTTGTAATTTTTAATAACACAAGAAGAAGAAAGAAGAAAGAAGAAAGAAGAAAAGAAAGAAGAAGAAGAAGTATTTCTAAGTTTTAATGAAAAAATATGTTAGAAGGGACCAACCGATTTTGAAATCTGAGCACAAATCTGAAACCAAGTTCTGTTATAACTCTGGGTCCTCAGACCTGGGACTTTGAAGTTACCTGTCATGGATATGAACTAGAAAGTTGTAGTTTATGAGCAGGATTATCTAACTCAGAACTTGGGGTGAGAGGACCTGCTGAGTCCCTTTTGGAGCCACTCCTGGGAATCTCAATTAACTCTGTTTCCCAACATCTGTGGAGGACCTTGCTTTGCTAAAGGATCCTTCAAACATCATGTAAACACACAAACATGGTATCTTCTACCCTAAGGCATCCTGTAGCAACTGCACCCAAGGCTCTTCACCCATCAGTGCAATGCCACCCTTTCCCTTTTTAGAAGGTGCCATTGGTTTCATACCCCACAAAATAATGCAAACCTTTAGAAGGGGAATTTCAGAAGACAAGAGTCCAACTGCCACCTTACAGAAATGCCCCCTTTCCTTTGCAAATACAGACTGGAGGCAACCTTTTAGGGCATTAATTTGGTTTCTTGCTCTGGGGAAAGTTGTTATATAGACAAAACCCATCCCTGTTCATAACCCTGTTTCACCCAGCTAAATTCAAATGTCAAATCCCCATAAGTATCTGTCCCTCAGCCAGAGGTTGTTTTTCTTCACGGATGAATCAAACATACTGAGTAAATCCCATGAATCATCAACGGAAACATCATCTTTACAGCATCATCTCACATTTATGAATAAGGAACTTGTTTTGCAGGTCCCTAGAGAAGAAATAAAGCAGTGGGAGCTCAGGGAGGGGCCCAGGACTTTCACAAGTGTTTTGTTTTAAAAGATCACAAACAATAATGTATAAAAAAAAAATATATAGGCAATTGCTTTGCAAACCATCTCTCCATTTTGCAGTTCCTTTATTAATAAGAAAATGAAAATGCTTATGCTGATGACATAGCTCAATAACCCGGATATAAATCATATAAATCTGTTGCAACAGTTACAAATGAGCAGCTTGATTTATGAGCAGGGCCACTGACTTCTACACCTGACATAAAACTTTGTAGGCAATCAGCCATATGCTTGATTTTAGGTTTATATTTGGCATATAAATCAGGTAGTGAAAGGGACTGACTCTCTCCACCCCCACTCCTCCCCTTTAAACAGACAGAGCAAATATTTTACAAGCGACATGTAACTCACTGTGGCAAGGACACAATACCAGGACTGGAAAATATTATGCCCTGATTTCATTAGTTTCATGTGAACCAATATGAGGTACAGTGAGCTGTCCTGCAGAGCAGGCAGGAGAGCAGGCAGTTAAGAGAGGAATAATCATGCAGGATGGTTGTTCCTTTCATTGAGGAAAAATACTTGAGACAACAAATTGTTATCCTGCACTACGTGTCCCCCTTATTGCCAGGTCTTGCAACCTTTCCACTCCCAAGCTGAGCAGGGTTTGGCCCTGCTTTTGAGGACCAGGTATCCAATGCAACCCCTACAGGTGATGTGGCCATGAACAGAATGGAGCAGAAAAGGAAGCTCAGCAGCCACTGACTGGCTTTTTGGAGGTGGTTGTAGGTGCTAACAAAATAACTCTCTGCCTATCACGTATCGCAGGATTCCTCCCCTCTTCAGATGCTATAACAAATGTGCCTTATAGGTCAGAGATTCAAATTTGAGCCTCAGCTTGATGCTGAACAACCATCTTTATAAAAAAAAATTTCCCTGGGAGCCTATTTCAGACATTTTAGGGCATTCTGGGATAATTTGCAAGTTTCTCCTGCATTTGTGTGTGACCCAGCTCCAAAGTGTGTCACAACCAGAACAAGTCCCTCATACGTCTGAATCTTCCAAACAGCACTAAGGCAGCTCTTTGTGCAAAGCCCTGCCTGAAATTCTGTAGCTAGATAATTGCCTTAGAAACCCAAAGAAATGCTGCTCCATTTGCCTAGATGCAAAATCAAATGTCTGATTCTCAGCAAGCGTAAAATCAGACCCACAAATATGGGTAATTTTCTGCAGGTAGTATGTACAGAAGTGAGATGAAATGTAAAATAATATATAACAACCTAAAGAAAAGGCTATTTTAAACAAGTAGTATAAATCTGTAGTACTTTCACTCAATGGGACAAGTTAGCTTATCTCAGCTAGATCAAGTCCCATCAAAAGGTTTTATATGTTCTTTTCCAGGGATGTGAATTTTTCCGTAACAGAGGTGTTGGCCATTTCTGGAAAGCTCTCACTATGAGTCAGGCATGTACTACTTTTCCATTTTCTCAGAAGAACTCTTTAAATACCCTTGAGGCAATGGAAAGCCATCTGGAGGCAGAGGTTGAAGGATGGGTTATGACTGCTTCATTCAGTGATGCAGGGCTCTGAAGATGGGGCAATAAATCAACTATCCAGTGTTAGAGCAAGATTTTTGTCAGAATTAATCCACTATTTCTTTACTTCTAATGTTTGTTGATTTAATGTGATGTATTTTATGAACATAAGTCCCTTGGAAACTTCAGCTGGCCTCTGATCAGCCATCCAGGTTACACCACCATCCAATTTCTTAGTGCAGATGAGGTATTTGCATACCCTCAGATTTTAACTACATCTTCAACAACACAAGTATCTGCAGTCCCACTAAGACTCTCAATGTCTAGTCTGCTCTAAGAAATAATATATGCTCCAGCATAACTGGACACCATCTGTAACTGGGTTTCTCTAGTGTGTGTTCAAAGTGGAAAACAGATTATTTGTTTATCAAGATGAGCTTTTTGGACCATGGCTGAGGTCTCATTGTTTATTAAAAAACAAGTTGTAAAAATACAGGAGAAAGCCAAACTTACACCAGCTGAGAATTCCCCCTGTAGGTTTTTCAGCTGCTCATAACCTTAGCTCTTCCTGCTCACTGCCAGATAACAGAGTTGTTTTTCCCATATGCAGAAGGGGCACTGGATACTGGAAAGTTTACATCTCTAAGTATTTGTTTTAATTAAATAGGTTGAATGAGTCCTGGAGTACTGATAAATAAGATGTTCTCTGCATGCAAATTGACATTAAGCTGGGGCTGATGGGATTGAAGCAAACAACAATGAAATAATTCAAGGTCAGTCTAAGACTGAGCCTTCAGTGTAGTGGTTGGATGTGAAGCCATGTCTGGATCTGACAGTAGAGGGATCCAGCAGCCCACCAGTATCCTAAACTCCTGCTTAGTGCGAGGAATGGATTAGGATAAATGTGTCCATAGCCCAACTTTCTTGTCTTTCCCACTTGTCTTTCCCACTGTCACAGCATTTACTTAAAAGATGCAAATGAGCATTTATATGTCCACAGGTCTTCCACTAGAGCTCTCCTTCTTTCTTCTCTCTCAGCTTCAAAACATGGTATATAAAATAATCATGAGTGATCAGCAAGGCTTTATGAAGGAGAAATCATGCTTAATGAACATCATTGCTTTCTACAATGAGATGACTATCTTGGTGGATGAGGGGTGAGCAGTAGAATCATTGAATCATAGAATCATAAATCATCAAGATTGGAAAAGACCTTCAAGATCATAAAGTCCAACTTTCCGCCCTACAGCCCCTAAACACTAAACCATCTTCTGAAACACCACATCTACTCCTTTTTTGAACACCTCCAGGGACAGTGCCTCCACCACCCCCCCGAGCAGCCTGTTCCAATGCCTCCCCACTCTTTCTGTGAAGAAATTGTTCTTAATATCCAATCTGAATCTCCCCTGGTACAACTTGACCCCATTTCCTCTTGTCCTATCGCTGGTCACTGGGGAGAAGAGGCCAACACCCACCTCACTACAACCTCCTCTCAGGTAGTTGTAGAGAGCAATGAGGTCTCCCCTCAGCCTCCTCTTCTCCAGGCTGAACAGCCCCAGCTCCTTCAGCCTCTCCTCATAGGACTTGTTCTCCAGACCTCTAGTCAGCCTAGTTGCCCTTCTCTGCACCCTCTCCAGCACCTCCATGTCCTTCCTATCCTGCAGTGCCCAGAATTGCACCCGGAGCTCAAGGTGCAGCCTCACCAAGGCTGAATAGAGGGGCAGGATCATCTCCCTGGTCCTGCTGGCCACACTATTCCTGATGCAGACCAGGATGCCATTGACCTTCTTGGCCATTTGGGCACACTGCTGGCTCATATTCAGCTGCCTATCAAACAGCACCCCCAGGTCCCTCTCTGCTGGGCAGCTCTCCAGCCAGTCCTCCCCAAGCCTGTAGAGCTGCTGGGGGTTGTTGTGGCCAAAGTGCAGGACCCTACATTTGGCCTTATTGAAACTCATACAATTGGCCTTGGCCCATCGATCCAGACTGTCCAGACTCCTCTGCAGAGCCTCCCTGCCCTCAAACACTCCCACCCAGCTGAGTGTCATCTGCAAACTTAACTAAGGGTGCACTCTATCCCCTCATTCAAATCATCAATAAAGATGTTAAACAGGAGCAGCCCCAGCACTGAGCCCTGTAGATGTTTACCTCAATTAGTAGGGCCTATGTCACTGTCTCCCATAACATCACCATAGACCAGATGATAATGTATGGGTTGAATAAGTGGACAATAAGATGGATTAAAAACAGGCTGAACCACTGGATCCAGAGGGTTGTGACCAGTGAAATAGAGTTGGAGGGAACTCACTAGGGGTGTACCCAAGGGCTCAGTTCCTGGGGCCAATACTGTCCAACGTCTTTATTAATGACCTGGACGATGGGACAAAGTGCACCTTCAGCAAGTTTGTAGATAATACAAAACTGGGAGGAGTGGCTGGTACACCAGATAGTCATGTTGACATTCAGAGGGAACTCAGCAGGCTGGAAAACTGGGCAGAGATTAATCTCTTTAAGTTTAACAAGGGAAAATGTCACATCCTGCACTTAGGGAGAAATGACTCCTTGCACCAGTACACACTGAGGGATGAGTAGCTTTAAAACAACTTTGCTGAGAAGGACTTTGAGGTTCAGGTGGACAACAAGTTGACCATGAGCTAGCAATGTGCCCTGGCAGAAAGAAGATCAGCAGTGTCTTGGACTGCACTAGGCAAAGCATTGCCAGCGGGTCAAAGCAGGTGACCCTTCCTCACTACTCAGCCCTGGTGAGGACACACCTGAAGCACTGCACCTGGTTCTAGAGTCCCCAGTGCAAGAGAGACATGGACTTACTGGAGAGAGTTCAGCACAGAGTTAAGGGACTGGAGCATGTCTCATATGAGAAAAGACTGAGAGCTGGGACTGTTCAGTCTGGAGAAGATGCCACCTCAGGGGACATCTTATTATGATGTATAAATACCAGACGGGAGACAATGAAGACGAAGAAGTCGAATTCTTCTCAGTAGTACCTAGTGACAGGACAAGAGGCAATAGGCACAAATACAAACACATGAAAATGTTTACTGTGAGGGTGGTGAAACACTAGAACAGGTTGCCTGGAGATGTTGTGAAGATATTTCAAAACCAGACTGTACACAGTCTTGGACAACCTGCTCTAGATAACCCTGCTTGAGCAGGATTGGACTAGATCTCAAGGTTGGACTAGATCTCATGAGCTGCCTCTGACCTCAACCATCCTGTGAGTCTGTGACTCAGTAATAACATGTGGTACAGCAGCAGCACTGATCTCCTTTGAAGGTGAAGAATATTCAAAAAAACAGCATTGCTCATTAGCCTATTAACTGTTCATTAGCATATTTCTCATTGAGATATTCAAGCATGCGTGTCCTTAGACTGTGTTTTCAGTTGCAGGCAATCTGACACACTGTAATACAATAACTAGACTTGGAAGTGCAGCAGTGATCAGATCCAAGAAGCATTTTGGCTGCAGACTCCTAAATTTTCAGGAAGTTCCAGAGGAGATCTGCACCTTGCACCTGGTTCCTGTCTGTGTAATGGGCAGAACCAGCATTTCTTATCTGAACAGCCACCTGCTACTTAAAAAAAAATAAAACCAAACCCCACAGCTATAGAGACATTCTTGTTTAGATTCAGACTCAAGTTTTTTTAGTCAAGGTCAAGACTGTAGCAGTGAAATTTTCTACCTGCTCAGCTGTATCCTGCACCTCTAAATGCAAGAATAGTGTATGTTTAAGACACAACTTAAAAAGAAAAGGGGACATTGAATTAGAGCTGAACAAGACAAGGATAAAATATTTTTTAAACAGAGTTGTTTTTCATTTTTTGGCAAATCTTTCACATAACTTTTGGTGACACATATTGCTAAAACGGAGCCAGAAATCAACTGTTTACAACAAATTGTTTTTCCACTAAGGAAGAAGCCAATTATTTTAGTCACAGGATTTTATTTTTTTTTTAATTAATATTTTAAAATATTTTTGGAACTGCTTTTTACATGAACTAAGTGATCTCAGTTTGTAGAGAAGTGATGTCCCAGGGCAATGGCCCTATCTAAAGAACCAGGTACAAGAAGAGAAATCCTGAGTCCCAAATCTTTAATGAGAGTAATTGCATGACACTAGGAGGATCTAACCTCACAAGCTGAGAATGTATTTGCTTGGAATCTTTTCCAACAAGTGGGAATATAAATGTGTATTATTACAAACAATGTGCCCTGATAGTGTGTAAATGCAGACTGTACTTTTTCTCATTTTGTTTTCTGTTGGGGAACTCTGGTGGCACTTTTTTTTCTGCAGTTGCCTGCATTTCTCAGATGGATGGAGTTCTCTTAAACCAAAGACAGTGTGGATCAAAGTCCCCACTCAGATTTTTTAAAGACTCCCCTAAAAGAAGAAAGCATCATTTCAAGAGCACAAGTAGCAAATATTGTCTACCTGGACTTGAGTGAGGTCTGTGAAACTGTCTCCCATAAGATTTTTCATAGACAAGTTCATGTACAGGCTAGACGAGCAGGCTGTGAGGTGGGCTGGAAAGCAGCTCAACAAAGAAGGACCTGGTGGTCCTGGTGGACACAAGTTGAACATGAGCCGCATGGCTCTTGAAGATGTCTCTTGCAGCCAAGAGGGTAAATTGTAGCCTGGGCTGCACTAGACAAAGTATTGCCAGAAGGTTGAGAGAGCTGTTGGTGAGGCCACACCTGGCGTGGATTTAGTGTCCTTACTGTAGACAGTTCTAGACAGTCCTTAGTGTGGACAGTCTGACCTACTATACCGTGTAGGATGCCACTTGACCACGTGCTCCTTGTCTCTGACTGCTACCCCATCAGTACATTTTCATGCATTTTGTCCCATCTGGTTTAAAAAATACCATGTGCTAAGCCTATTACCATTTCTTCTTCATGACTGTGTGGGTCTATGCAAGTAATTTTGGCACCTTACATGCCCCTTAACTTTAATAAAGAGACCCCTGTACTCTGTTACAAAATATGGCTAGCCCATGTAGGGAGGATTAGATGGTAACCTGCAAGGCCATGCACCTCCTGCTGTCTTCCTCACCCCTTTTTCCTTGTGTCATTTTGGCTCAGGAGGGTTTTACTTGGAGAGACATTCAGCAGCTCTGGTGATGGAGAGGCCAAATGGAGGTGCAGTGTCCCATCCTCACTCAAGTCCCAAAAAGTGTGAGCTACGTCTCAAATATGGGCTCCTTGTCCTCCCACAACCCCTGGTGCTGGCACAAGCCATGCAGGAGGCTGCTGGGTCTATCTTGGAGGTTGGTTTTCTTTTGTGTTGACATTTCATGAAGCTTTAATAACTTTCACCAATAAGTTTCCAGCCAAACCTTCACTGCCATTGACCCTGAAAAAATTAATATATAAATAAAAGTCTGAGAAAGGAAGGCAGCTGGGCTGAACCAACTTACTGGTTAGGACTATAATGGCTTAATGGGGAAAGCATGTCCCTTCTGAGTCCCTTGCTTTGGCTTTCTTGTCGTGACAGAGAAGAAATAAAGACCAGCTCCACAGCAGATAAGATCAACCTGGAATTGGCTATTGGTGACTTTCGTCACTGCAAGGAATCTCAGGGAAGAAAACTTGACATCTGACAAGATTTGTTATGAGAACTGTTAGCCCTATCTTCTTATAAATAATTTTACCCCATTCTGACAAGAAGGTGTTGGGAAAATATGGTACGAGAGAAATAATGTATGTTTGTAAAAAAAGATCTCTTCCATCAGAGTTTAACAAGGCCTTAAAACACTGAGCTAAGGTACATCATGCAATAGTAGCCAGGCATAAAGCCAAACAGAAAACATTACACAAGTTTGCTTCACAGGTCAACAGCAGCTCCCTACGACCTTGTCTAACAGATGAATAAGGAAAATACAGTATTTAGATAGCAGCATAGTGCCATTGTATTCCCTTCCTGACACTCAAAACTTGGCCCTAGATTTGCCATGGGTTTCACTGGCTGCTGAGAATGTGTTTGATAAATCTGGCTTGAGCCCTGGACTTTTAACCAAACAGCTATCTCTAGATAGTTATTTGTCTCCAGTCTCCCCATTTTAACAGGCAGGTTCAACAGGCAGCTCTCCCTTCAGCTGCTGGAGGCCTTGATGGTTCCTTGCCACTATTCCCTTTTCTGTTTCTTTCCAGTGGGGAATTCTCCTCTACAGATGAATCTTACCAGCCTTGAAGGGAGTCTTACAAAAACGTAGGTTTAAACAGGGCATGTTTGGAGAGGGACAGACATATGTAGAGAAGTGGCAATGTGCTGGGGAAAAGAAGGACAGATTTTAAATGCTTCAGGGTTATCCAGGCTCAGCCCCTGACATTTAAATTTATGAATCCATTCTGATTTTCTGAAATGATTGAACATGTAGTTTAATAATATGGGCTCTTGCTTTCAAAGCCCAGCTAGCATAAATCACAGATTTGCATTGTGTGCAATATATATGCCCCATTTTATTACCCAGGTTCATGGCCAACACTTAACTCAATGTAATGCTCACCCTTTCATGTAATATATTCCAAGATATGCATCACTTCACGGTTCTGCACCATGGTGCTCAAAACTGCCTGTGGTATTGATCTATAGGATGATTAAATCTCAGCATTATTTAAGGAACTGGACTTACGTAGCACTAGATGGTGCTAGAGAATGCTCTTAGCCACCTCGGGGCCCGTAGCCCTGTAAATTCTCTCCATATACCGTTTATTTTTTTAGGATATAACAGCGTAATCTGCATCAAGCATCTATATTCTCAGCAGTGTTTCAGATGGGCTGCTGACATTGCCCATCACTTTTGTCAGGTGATGAGAAGTTGTTTGCCCTTTCTAGAAGCAAGCTGTCAAACCCATCAGTCAGGCTCCCCAGATCATGAGACTGCCTTCAAAACCAGTGGAGATATGTATTTTCTTAAGTGTGATTTTTCTTTGCACTCTGGTTCCTAAGCTTTAGGATCGTTGTGATGCTATTTATGTGCTCCTTGGAAAAGTGAGGAAATGCTGGGCATTAAAAGCATCTGTGATCAGAGCCAGGCACAGGTCTGAGCAGCAAGGTTCAAACCACAGTTCTGACCTTCCCCTGGGGGTGTTTGGAAGCACGGTTTTGACCCATCCAAAATAGAGAAACCACCTTTGGAAACCAGCAGATGAAAAAGAAAATTAGGAAACCAAGTAGGGAATTGTACAGTTTTGAGTTTGCTAGCAACTGTAGTAATTTTCTGGCAGGAGAGCATGCAGGGAGAGGAGGATCTGGGATAGACCAGGGCAGCCTCTACCCAGCAAAAGGTTTTCTCACGTCATTGGGGGCAGAGGGCTACCTCTTTAGCTGATCCCAGTAGGGTAAGTGTGGTGTGTCCTGTGATGTCCAGAAAGGGAAAGGTAGCTCATAGTGTCTTTACCAAGGCCATGGTGGGCTGCATTTCCCTATCTCAGGGGTGACCCTGGCATCAGCATCAACAGGCCATTTTGTCACTAGCAGCTGTGCCCCATGAGGATAGGCTTTTGCAGAGAAACCCAAGTGTCAATCCTTCTCCTGCCAGGTGGCCCAAGGACATGGGGTGTGTCAGGGAACCAAGGCACACAGATACTGGCAGCATAACAGGGATGATACAGCACATTTTTCCCTCCCTGACAGCTTAGCAGTGAGGCTGCACACTGCAGGCTGGACAAGACTCAGGTGCCTCTAGGGAGGCCATCTATATTTCACAGACAGGTGCTGAATCAACAACATTTTCAAGACACTGGCGCCATGAGAGGTGCTCCCCACCCAGCAGGCAGACGGCAACTGCAGCCCGACAGCTGGAGAGACCACGGCTGGTGAGGTTCAGGGTCAGCCCCGGGGACTCAGTTGGCAACCAGCAATGTCTCCTCCTCCTGCCTGTGGGGCAGCTGACACCAGCAGGAGAGCAGCTTCTCCAGGCACCGGCACCTCAAGGGCTTGGCATCATCCTGCTCTCCACAGCCTGGGCTGGAGCCTCTGCCAGCTGTGGGTCCCCCATCCCACCAGACTGCAGGCTCAGCCCATGGACACGTACAAACCACAACTCCCATATGCATGGGCAGGTTGGATTGGGCATGATGGGGTCAAGCATGCTAATAGGCCGCACCTCCAGTACTGTGTTCACTTTTGGGCCCCCCACTACAAGAAAGACATTGAGGCACTGGAGAAAGTCCAGAGAGGGGCAACAAAGCTGGTGAAGGGGCTGGAGAACAAGCCTTATGAGGAGCACCTGAGGGACCTGGGGTTGTTTACCCTGGAAAAAAGGAGGCTGAGGGGAGACTTTATCACTCTCTACAACTACCTGAGAGGAATCACAGAATCACAGAATGTCTTTGGTTGGAAGAGACCTCCAAGATCATCTAGTCCAACCTTCGACCTAACACCACAAGCTCACCACTAAACCATGTCCCTAAGGACCAGGTCCCCATGCCATTTAAATGCCTCCAGAGATGGTGACTCCACCACTGCCCTGGGCAAACCATTCAATGCTTGACAACCCTTTCAGTGAATAAATGCTTCCTAACATCTAGCCTAAACCTCCCCTGGCACAGCTTGCATCCATTCCCTCTGGTCCTATCACATGTCACCAGGGAGAAGAGGCTGTCCCCCTTATCACTCCAGCCTCCTTTCAGGTAGTTGTAAAGAGCAATGAGGTTTCCCCTCAGCCTCTTCTACTCCAGACTAAACAACCCCAGCTCCCTTAACTGCTCCTCACAAGACTTGTGCTCTAGGCCCTTCACAAGCCTCATTGCCCTTTTTTCGACATGCTCCAGCACTTCTATGTTGTAGAGGAGGTTGTAGCAAGGCAGGGGTCAATCTCTTCTTCTAATAACAAAGGATAGGACCAGAGGAAATGGCCTCAAGTTGCACCATGGGAGGTTTGGTTTAGATTATATATTAGAAGAAAGTTATTTGCTGAAATGTTTATCAACCACTGGAATAGGCTCCCCAGGGAGGTGGTTGAATCACCATCCCTAGAGGTATTTAAAAGATGTGTAGATGTGGTGCTTAAGGACATGGTTTTGCACCAGACTTGGTAGAGTTAGGTTAATGTTTCAACTCGATGGTCTTAAAGGTCTTTTCCAACCAGAAGGATTCTATGATTTTATGATGTCCTGCAGCTGGTTCTTCCTAGACATGGTGCTCTTCCTACCATGGTTCTTCCTACCATGTGCTCACACAACAGCCAGCAACACAGCTGGAAACACCAGGGTCCAGCCATTGACCATGCCATGCTTCATCCCACCACGAGTACCAATGAAAAGCCAGGTAGAAAAAAACATGGTTTGTACAACATGGAAATCCAGACAGATGCTTTGGACCCTGCACTTGAGCACCTCTGGTATAATAGTCTGAAAGAAATTGCTTCTTGTAGCTTACATAACTTTGGTTTTGTTGATGTTTTATGATCCCATTCTGCTCCAGCTTGATGATGGCATTTAAACCAGATGGCAACAGTCTGAATAATTCAGATATGCCAACATGGATTCACAAACTCATCATTAAAACAACCAATCAGGTAACAGCTAAAGAATGACATTTCCAGGGAACTGAATTTGCGTTTAGCCTTTTTGGTACCATTAAGACATGGAAGGGACACAGTCAGATCACATTTGGCCCATAGCTTATGACTTTTTGAAAGCTCAGTGGAAATGTTCTCATCATTTTTCCATTAGCTGAAATAGAATAAATTGTTTGTATGAATTTAAATGTATCCCTGAAGCATTCACAGAGGGTGAAACTGCAAACTAAAAGGGAAACCCCTCTGCTGTGCTTGTTGTCCCAGCTAAGTAACGTGCTTAAAGTCTTTGCACTACTTCAGAAACTCACCATGGTACCTCATCTCTGTCTCATTTTATATCACCCACAGCCTTCTAACATCACATAGGGTGGGAAATTTGCTTTTAATTGATTGTTAACTTAGCAGCGTCCCTCTGTGTGCCTTTTATTTACATTAGCAGTCTGAAAGAGCAAAGTATTCCTCTTCAGGTTTCATTCTGCTGGAGAAACGGGTTTGCTGTCATCACTCCTCATAAGCACAGCCTGAGACCTGCTTTCCTAAATCTCTCCCTTCCACCATTTGTCTTTACTACCTCATAGCTGTCATTTTTTCTTCTAGCTGCTACTATGAAATGAGCACAGCATCATTTTGTCCAAAAATCACTCAATAATCCACAGGGAGTGGAGAGGGGTGGAATTACTTATCTTCGAAGGGAAAACTTCCCTGGGATGGGATGCTTGATTGAGGACTGGAACACCTAGACTGAAAGTCACCAATAATAAATTCAAGGGAGTTCTAAGCGATCATTTATTTCTGCATCACTAAAGTTCTCAAATCCTCCTGCCATAAAAAAAAACCTCTTGTCTCCTGAAATAATCTGATACATGGAGAAGCCCTAAGGCTCTTGGTTCTCTTATTGCAACAGCCGTATTAACCAATGATTGACAGCATGCTCCAACTCCCTTATCCAAGAAAATTTTCCTTAGGCAAGTTATTTCATCCATGCTGCCTCAGTTTCCCCACAAGTAAAATGGACACAGTGGTAGCTGCTGGTCTGACAGTGGACGATGTCGTGCAAGGAGGAACCATGTTTTCTATGAGCTGGTTGGTTTTCTTTCCCTGGCAGAATGGGTATTCAAAGATAAAAAAGTCAGGTGAGAAACACATCCAAGGATCTGGGAGAAGTAAAAAGCCTAAAATACTACAGAGAGAGCATCCTTGGACCCACCCCTTGAGTAAACAGAAAGCCATGTCCAGGCTCTTTGTGTTCAAGTGACAGATGCTTTAATAGATAGTCAGACAAATATATTTATTTTTCCCAAAGAAAGAAACCTTGTGCAGAAAAGCCTACTATACTTTATTGTCACTACAACTTTCACTTGGGCCACAAAAGTCTAAATTTTTTTTTCCCAGCCCTTGGCTTTCAAGAAAGATTTTTTCTAACAGTCAATGAAAATTCAGACAAATGTGTCATATCGTAGGGGTTTCAAAATGAAAGAAGCAATTTGTCTAGACAAGAAAGAAAAGGCATCATCCTTTACCCTGTTCAAGGTTCTTGGCATCCTACCTGGTAATTTACCACCATTTTGGGGATGCACAATGAATCCTAGGAAGATTTGAAGGGAGCAGGAGGCTTAATACTCACTTTTGCATAAAATCATAGAATCATGGAATGGTTTGGTTTGGAAAGGACCTTAGAGATCATCTAGTTCCAATGCCGCTGCCATGGGCAGGGACACCTCCCACTGGACCAGGTTGCTCTAAGCCCCATCCCACCTGGCCTTGAACACTTCCAGGGATGGGGCTTCCACAACACCCTTGGGCTACCTGTTCCAGTGCCTCACCACCCCCACAGTAGAGAATTTCTTCCTAATGTCTGATCTAAATCTACCCTATTTCAGCTTAAAACTCTTCCCCTCTTGTCCCATCACGACATGTGAACAGTCCCTCCCCAGCTTTCCTGTAGCCCCTTCAAGTACTGGAAGGGGCTCTAAGGTCTCCCCAGAGCCTTCTCCAGGCTGAACAACACCAGCTCTCAGCCTGCCTTCATAGCAGAGGTGCTCCAGCCTTCTGATTATCTTTGTGGCTTCCTCTGGACTCGCTCCAACAGCTCCATGTTCTTCTTGTGTTTGGGGCACCAGAACTGGACACAGTCCTCCAAGTAGGGTCTCACAAGAGTGTCCTGGGTAAGAACAGCCCATCAGACACAGGGCTGGTGCACTATGCAATTAGGTATAATCAATAGAAAAACAGCAGCCTGAGGTCCAAGCTGGCGGACACTGGGGGTGGTCCAGACGATCACCCACATGGGTGACCTGGGTGCTGCTGGGTGCCATCACCCATCTAACCTGCCAGTTGGTGTGGATGGTGAAGATGCTGGCAATGCTGGCTGAAGGTGAAGCCATGCCCTTTTCAGAGGAGACCCCCTGCTGCCATACATCATCCCAGCTGGCCAAGCAGCAACCCTAACCTGGGTCTGTACGTCAGGGCGGCCAGCATGGAGCCAGGCTGTCCCCTCCCGCCACCCCCTCGCCGGCCGCGAGGACTTTGTGTCCTAAAAGCTCATTCTTTCCATAGCGTAAAAAATAAACCAGCATGTGCTCCTCTCCAACGCCGCCCATCTCTGCAACAGCCCCGGGTGGGTTGTTGTTGTCGTTCGACTCCATCTCTCCTTAAATAACAGAATTACAGCGGGTCTAATCCTGCAAAGTGCTGAGTAACAGCTCGTTCCCAATAAATTAAGCAGGCACTCAGCGCTGCAGCCTGATATTTGTACCCATGTCCTCCCGGATTATCGGTCTCTCCTCCTCGCTCTCTCCCTGGCCCCTTGGGGAACAATTATCTGTGAATGAGAACAGAATAACTCTTTTACCAGAAGGTTTCCACACTCGTGCACAAGGAGCGCTCTGAATGGATTTATCATGCTGCCTAAAAAGGAAGGTGGGGAAAAAAAAAAAAAAAATCCCCCCTTCTCTCTGTCTTCTTTTATTATTATTATTATTATTTTATTTTAAGGAGAAATCCCTGAAGCAGCAGCCATTCCCCAGTGGCTCCAGGCACCAGGAAAAAAAAAAAAAAAAAAAAAAAGAAAAAACTGCGAGGGGAAAAAAAAAAAAATGGATATAGTAAAAGTTTTTAAGGGAGGTATGAATTGGTTCTTCAGAAAAACAAGGCAGCAGTGCCAACTGGAAATGTTTGCTTTGGGGGTGAGTTAGATGGCTGGCGTCAGCCAGGGCTAAAGACATGCCAGCGGAATGCAATATTGGGGAAGCAGCAGGTCACTCAATCACTGGCAATTTGCCCAGGAGCAACTGGATGCCTTCAGATTTTTTTTTTTTTTTTCTTGTGTGTGTATGTTGCTTGCTTTTTTTTTTCCTCCCCTTTTTTTTTTTTTTTTTTTTAATCCCAGGCAAACAGAGCCCCAGCAGTTTTGGGGCCGGCGAGCTGGAGAACGGTATTTCTGAAAGGCACGTTCCTGCGGGAGCACCCCCATGGTCTGCTCGGCCGTGACATCTGGCAGAAGAAGTTGCATTTTGATGGACGAGGCTAAATCCTGCCTGCTGCTGCCTCCACACAAGAGGCAGAAGATAGAGCGTTGTGGAGTGGGCAGCCCCAGGGAAGGGATGGGGCAGGGGGATGGCACAGCAGTGCCAATGCCTCCAAAAATAACCTCCAGCAAAAAAGAATATTTTTTCCTCCAGTAACAAGTATCAAACACCAGAGAAAAGACTTTGGCTTATACTTTTGGGAGGCAATAGGACTGTTTTTTCAAGGTTAATTTGCTTAGAGGAGTGGAGAAAGTAGGTAAAAGACAGAAAGAAAAAATTCCCCTAATGAAAAATGTCCATTAGCTCCCCAGAGCACAGGAGGAGGCCAAGACCCAACAGGCATTTTTGTCTGCACATCTGTAGTTTTTCATTGCTGCATCGTTTGTGCAGAGTGCCAGGCTGCACACAGAGCCCAAATAACACAGGGAGGGAGGGGAGAGAGGGCATCCCAGCAGGAGCAGCTCTGAGCAAGCTGGTGGCCTCACTTGCAGCAACCACCATCATTAGGGCTTGGCCTTTTTGCTAATGAGAGAAATTGGGTTTAGGCCAGCAGCTGAATGCAGCACAGTCACCAGCACATGATGGGCTGATGTCGACCATGGCACTTCTCCAGAGGTAAAAAGGAGCAATAAAATTGCCCTCCCTCTTGCCATCTCCATCCACCAGGTAAAACCCGATGTGTGAGAGGGAGGGCAGCTCTTGTGAGAGCAAACCCAGGGACCAAGCTGTACCTGCAACTCCTAACCCGCAGGGTTCAATACCATTCAGAGGCATTTTCACAGTTAAACACAGCATCATGACACCATGACACCCATCAACAGTACCCACCCACCTTCCACTACAATCTCACCACTTCACAAGGCAAACCACCCAAGGAGGCTGCTGTTGAAGATGGAGGACAGCTGATCTTCCACACAGACAAATCTGATCAATCCATGAAGAAATCACAGAATGACCAAATGGTTTGGGTTGGAAGGGACAATAAAGATCATGTAGTTCCAACTCCCCTGCCATGGGCAGGGAAACCTCCCACTAGACCAGGTTGCTCCAAGCCCCATCCAGCCTGGCCTTGAACACTTCCAGGGTGGGAACTGGAGAGAAGCACTTGATCTTTGGAGGCAGATCCCAGCTACAATCAGCAGGTAGTGATCCCTGAGGATTCTCCTAAGCAGGGTGTGTACCTGTGCTGTGCTGCTGTCCCCTAACCTGGCAGCTGCCCTTGCACTGCCATGTCAGGGTGCCTGGTGATACAGACACCAGCCCACCCAAAGCCAAAGACCATCAGACTTTGAACTGCAAAGAAGGGACCAAAATGCACTCAGCATGCCAGCTCTCCATCCTTCTCCCATTCTGCCTCACTTTTTATCTTAAAAGATTCATACTTGGAACAAAAGCTTGTCCTCAAATCACTGGACAAGTGCTTTGGTTAAAGCAGATTGCATTTCCAGGTCAGTCACCAGTTTCTTGTGTGATCTTGAGAAGAATCCCCCTGCCCCAGATCCTTCTGCTGTAGGATGGATATTGTGACCTTTTCTCTTCCTTGCTGTGCTTTTTTTAGTGTTAAGGGCAGAAAGAGACTCTCTCCCACAAAGTGCATGCATGGCAAAATAGTGAAAATTATTTGGCTTTGTTGTAAAGTATCTTTAATTGTTATTTAACAAAATGCCCACATTCTTGTCAATGTCTTGGGGGAAAAAAAAACAAATGTTTGCCCAACTTGTTTTCTAGATGAATAATCCTTGCAAAAAGGATCACATCGGAGTGTCCAACCCACACAACTGATCTAGATGCTGTAATTAGCATGGTCCATTCAACCATGACACCTAATTGCTTGCCCACAAGTGCCTCCTTCTTCCCTGGAGCACCTTCAGGGTGGTTCAAGGGAAGCACTGATGGGCAGCAAGGAAAGAAAGTATGGACACAACAGATCACTCCGGAGGATAAACATTGCAGTGAGTTGTCCCACCCAACCCTGTGCTCCAGGGCTGCAGCATGGGCAGGGTGACCCCTGAAGATGGGCAGGACTGAGCCCTTCCCTGCTCCTGCCTCAGCGCTGCTGTGTCACTTGAGGAAATCGGTTTTGCTTCCCGTACCTCAGTTCCCCCATCTGGAACATGGAAATAACTATCTGGGCTTCTTTTTAAAGCTCTTTGAGATGAACAGCCCTTTTAAAGAGGTAAGTAGTATTATAAGCAACGGACTCTCACAGCTGCCAAGAACCAAAAGTGATACGAGGGTGATGAAATTCAGACCACCTCATCAGCAAAGCATGTTGTGCTGGCCTTCAAGACAAGGTTAGGGCTCTTGGAGAGGTCCCTTCCTTTTTGGGACAGAAAGGAGTGGACACAGGCCCAGCACATGCTTTCCTATTATTAGTCATTTGTATCTATGCATTGCTGCAATGTATGCAGCCCTCAAAAACCCACTAAAGCAAGTCCATAGCCTACAGCAATATAGGCCAGAGCTCAACCACACAATATGGGCTGATTAGAAGTTGGCAGGTCATTTCCTCATGATGGCTCAAGCAAGATGGATGCAATCAGGCCTCCACAAGCCTGCCAGCCCCACAACCTACATAAGCCTTTCAGTAGAACTGGAGGGGGACAAGAATGGCCAGAAGCACCTGCCCAGGCACTGAAACTGGAGAGCACGGCATCTCCAGAGGACCAGATGGGAGAGGATGGTGACACATGGTTTGGCTGGGGGAAGGAAGCTGGAAGGAGGCGAAACACAGGCACGAGCAAGGTTGGTGAGGACCTCGCAGACAAGGCTGGAGGCACGACCGGGAGCTGCTTTGCACAACAGGGCCAAATCCATCCCTGGCACAGCTCCGCTCCGGCTGCCTCTGTGTGTTTGTGTAAGGATCCATCTCCGGCCACCCCAGGAGGCACCGGCTGCTTGGGGCTGGCGTGCCAGCCTGCAGGCCCAGACGTGAGGACAGTGCCAGATGCCAGGCATATTTTTTCAGCTGCGCGGGGCTCAGGCTGTCACACGGGGCTCGGCGTGCACCTGTGCGACCCTGAGCCGCCCGGCTATTAACAGCCGGCGACGGCCTCTGATGTCGTGTCACTGCCCGCTCCCTTCCCCTGCAGGGCCACAAATCAGCTGCCCTGCTGACTGCCCTGGGGCTCTTCAGCAGCCGGGATGGATGCAAATGCTCATGCACCTGATACTTGCTCCACAGTGGGATTCGGCCATTTGCCGCCAGCATTGCTCCACCTCGTCTTGCTGCCCCAGGTCCGGTCGCTGTTCGTGGGATGCCCGGTGCTCCTTGTGCTCCTGGACCAGCTCCATGAGGTGATGGGGCTCTAAGGGTCTCCTGATGCCCTTAATGAATGTTTGGGGTCCTCCAAGTGGAGATGAGACCAGCACGGCTTTCTGGGAGAGGAGCTAACATGGAAAGGATTATCACAAGATAGAAAGGCTCTGTGTTGTGTTTGAGGACATATAACAGAGAGGCAAGTGCTGCAGCAGGTACTGAGTGTCACGGGGCTAAAACCTTCTCATAAACTCATAGAATCATAGAATATGCTGAGTGGGAAGGGACCCATCAGGATCATCATCAAGTCCAACTCCTGTCCCTGTGTAGGGCACCCCAAGAATCACACCATGTGCCTAAGAGCATGATCCAAACACTTCTTGAACTCAGGCAGGCTTGGTGCTGTGACCACTTCCCTGGGGACCTTGTGCCAGTGCTCGACAACCCTCTGGGTGGAAAACCTTCTCCTGATACCGAACCTAAACTTCCCCTGATTCAGCTTCCTGCCTTTTCCTCAAGTCCTGTCATTGGTCACAGGAGTGAAGAGGTCAGGACCTGTCCCATCTCTTCCCCTTGTCAGGAAGCCATAGACTGCAATGAGGTCACTCCTCAGCCTCCTCTTCTCCAAGCTGAATAATCCAAGTGACCTTAGTTTCTCAAGCATGTGGGATAGCATCTGAAGGGGTTCAGGAAGGAGGCACTGATGGAAAAACTGGCATTTATCTCTTTTCTCACTCCCTCTGCACCAAGCTAAGCACCAGCCCTGCTCAATACTTCCATGCCCAGAGGAAAAGTCCTGCCATGTCCAGCCCCTTTGTGAGAAACATGCAATGGGTGATGGCCTTCACATTCTCTTTTCTTTCACTGCTTACCCAAAATAAGCACAATCTGACTAATTAACAGAGCTAGTTAGCATCAGGATGAAGCGTCCAACAGGAACCGCAGACTCTTGGGAAAGATTTTGGTGCCTTGGGACACAGGAAAATTATTTCCCAGGCATCATGTGCACAGCACAGTGGGCTCTGTGACTTTTCCTCTTTTTCCTCATCGGTTCTTGGTTCTAGCACAAAGATGATTTTTAATGCCAAATCATTGTGCTTCTTCCCTCTTTATTTCAGGCCGCAGGCTCACCACATTCTGGACTGGTTGCAACCCATCTGGTTTCACTAATACTTCTAATATAGTATTTATAACTAGCTAAGGGCTGATCATATGATGGGTGTAATCAATAAGTCATGTGCCAGTTGTGGTTATTCTACACCTCAAGCCATTTCTCTGTATTTTGGTGTCCATAGCCTGCTGGGGTATTTACATGTTTTGTTGTTGTGCCTTTCCACCTTTGTAGCCTGGCATTAAAGAAGGCTGTCTTGGGTCTCAGTAATTGAGAAAAAAAGAAACATCACTTTGTTTCCACCCAAAAAAAGGAAATGAGATGAGAGACTCAACCAAAGGCTCTGCTTGCCAGATACCACTTGCCCCCATCTTTGGCTTTGCTGAAAGAACTTGCGCTTAGGAAAGTTGTTCACCCTAAACAAAATCATCTTCTCAACAAGTTCCTCCTTCCCACCACCAGAAGGATCACCAAAAAGAAACCATAACAAGGTCTGACAGTTGTAGCTCACCCATAGCCAGCTGTGGCAGCCCAGCTTCATACTGAATGTGTACAGGAGACTTCCTGGCAGACCATCGGGTGCCAGGGAGTAAAGACCCCCACTATTAAATGAAGAGTTCCCACTGCATGCAGATACCTCCTTCTTGTTTTTTCTGCCCTTCTCACCCTACATGGCTAGGGTGGGCTAGTGGGAGTAATCTCTTGGTAGATGCTCAGATACAGCAGGAGGTGTTCTTGATCCATCCCAAAAAGTACTTTATAAAATAGCTTCAAGAAATTTTGGTTGAGACCACCTTTGAGAAAAAAAAAAAAAAAAAAAAAAAAAAAAAAACAACCCACACTTTTAGCTTAGTTTTGAAAAGAGTGAATATCCTTGGTGTAAAACCACTGGAGTGGCACCAGGTTAGGATTTGGCTCTGTGTGGCTGCATGGAGGTAGGAGAGTGAATTCTCCCTTTCCACGGGTGCTTATAGCTGGCCACAGCCTGTAAAAGCAGATGATTTAATGATTGAACGATTCATTCTGGCAAGCGGGGGAGGATGACTTCAGGTTTGAGCTTCCCACATCACTTCTACCAGCTTCCCCTGGAGACCCAACACGTCGGTGGCCAGGACCATTGCATGTCACAGAGCCAAGCAGCACTGCCTTTCCAGCCTCTGGAGCAAGACCACGAGAGAGGGTCCCTCCATAACACATGGGGATTCAGAGGCAAAACAGGCTGTGCATCAGCCCCAGGAGAACAAATTAAACATCTCCTCCTTACGCAGAGTCTTTCAGCAGTGACAACAGCTACCTTGTGAGTCAGTTCATTCAGAACAGAGCTGCGCTAATGGGATTAATGAGCTCCTCACTGCTTGGATGGCTTCACAGTGGGAAGATCCAAAATCAACCGATGGAAAAAAGGGTAATTCCTCCTGTGGAGGGAACAAGATTGTTTGTGGAACCAACCAATCAAACAATTACTCTTGAGTGCTGCAAGTAGGCCATGCATGGAGACACGTGCCCAAACTCTGTTGGGTGCTGGGCTTGTGCTGCAGGCTCACAGTTTCATTACATGGTCGGGACCCCATGCCCTACACACGGGTGCAGCTCTGTGGGATGGTCAGTGTTTGAAAGGAGGAGAGGTGACAAGGGAAAGGAGCAGTCATTCTCTCAGGCACTTCTCAATTGTGCACCTCAAGGCTGGAAGCTCAGCTCCAGTGAGGAGCACACACCTACCTGAAGGAACATGAAGTCCTGAAATGCCCCAGCACTGCCTCTACTGAGCAGTCACAAATAACAAATCCATATCCACTATCATATGAAGACATGCAAAAAACCTCTTTTCTTTGCAGACTGGGTTTCCCCTTTCCCACAGACACTGCATGGTCTTGCACCTTCCACAAACCCCTCCCTCCAAGAAGATAGTCTCAGAATCCTTCAGTACCAACCTTGCCAAACTAATTTGCTGGTTCATTCAGTTCTCACAGAATTTAGCACTGAAGAGGGTGAATTGTCTGAGGATCAGCACCAACAGGCACTTACAGTTTGTGACAGAGGGGCAATCATGAAGACCCATCAAGGCTCCACCATCAGGCATGGGGGTCACCCAACTGGCCTTGTTTCCTGCTCAGGCTGCATCTCAGGCATTTGCCACACAGCCCAAATAAACCTAGGGCTCTGCCTGCTCAAGGCATCCTGATGTCTAGTCCACTGATCATCTCAACATGGTACACGTGGTCAGGGATGAGCAGGACAATAAAATGCTACACTCTGGTGGGAATGAGTGATCTTGCCAGCACCAGGCACCAAAAGCAGCTGGTGACAAAAAGGGTTGTGGCTGTCACGTGAGGCAACGCAACAGACTTTTTTCCCATTCATGTAACCTAGTTGGAATCTACTTTTTAAGAAAGAAGAACACAAAGAGCCTTCATGAGTGCAAATGTTTTGCACTAAACGCAGCCATACATTTAACATGTGTGCATAATTTCATCTCTCAGAAGTTTTAGGACCTTGTCAGAAATTGCTATTAGAGCTTTCATACATGTCCTGTTTTCCTTTGGTCTCTCCCATGGCAGGGAGTGAAGCTTTGCAACAGGCATGAGTCAAACCTATCTAGCCAGGACCCTACTAAGGGTTTCCAGCATTCACACAGAGCTTTACACTTCAAAAGGACATTCTTCAGGCTCTTCTCCATCTGGAAGAGTGAATGGACTACAGATGGTCTGAAAATGGAGTCATCTTCTTCCCTCACAAAACTCCTAACTTTTGCTTAAAAAAAAAAAAAAAAAAAGAAACAGAAACAGCTGAAAAGAAACTTTCTGCTTTTAGCTGTAAAGCTTCAGTAAACAGCTGAAATTTCATGCTGAAAGCAGACACTTCTCAAAAAAAGTTGCTTAATCCATAATGGCATTTTCTGTCAGAAAAAATCCAAGTGGTAAACATTTTGGAACAGCCCTGGAAATATTCTTTTGCCTAGCTCAGTTCAGTGCACATTAACCATTCTACAGATCAGTGGGAACACTCTCATCTGGACCTTTAAAAAGAGAAACCTCCTTTACTCTCCCTTCCAGGTAAGCTCAGTAATAGATCCTCTTAACAGTGCTGTGGCTTTCCTCCTATCCAATTTCCACCTTGATTTTAATAGGATTAATAGTTACCAGGAATATGTACCTGCAGATTTGAAAGTGAACGTGTCTCTCAGGAATTTATCAGGGGCTCTGAATGTCATTAGGAGCAATTAGTAGTAGGAAAATGGTTGTAAGTGAAGGTGAATGCTAAAATTAAAGGGCCTCAATGTCTTGTTTGATTGTGCACCATGTTTGGCTCTTCTAAAAGGTGGGTGGAAAGCACAATAAAAATGTCCACATGAAGACTGGACTCAGGTCCACACTGCATGTTTCAATAGGCTCCTGTTTCAGGGTGGCTAAGGTCAGCTTTCCCACCAACTCAACCCAGTATCACAAAGAGAAACATTATCAGCTCTTTCTGTTGTGTTAATATCCAATTTATATTTCAGCAGTGCAATTTCCTGTCTGCTCTTTGAACAACTATCAAAGGAAAGACACCAGAACATGGCAGACATTCTTCTAGTGGTGACATCTGCTAAACTAGTCAGTCTGTTCCTATACAGCCCACTCAATGCATCCTAAAATATTTTATAAGCCACCAGTGGGACAGAGAATGGTAATCTGGGTCCCTGACCTTTATTTGAGCCACCTCGATGTTCAGTACAGATGGAGAATCACACTTCAGCAGACAGAATTTCTAGGTCCATTCAGCTTAGGGTTTCTGTGTTACCTCCCAACCCAATAAATTTCACTTAAGGCCATCTGGCACTTGATATCCTTCACTGCTTTCCATCTGAGAACACTGGCAAATCTGCATATAAGGCTTAACCCAAAAGCCTCTGAAAACCAATGGGAAGATGGTTTTGGTCATGCCTAAAAGTGCATGTTTCTTTAGAAACATGCTTTCTACAGCTCTGGTGGAAGATGCTCCTCCTTTGAACAAGCACTCAACCAGCAGTGAACACATTCCAAGAAAACATCTGGACACCTAGAAAAAGGTTGGTATAATTACACCAAGAGAAGCTAAGAAATATTGCTAATAAGATACTACCCCAACTCTAACGTGCTATCTCCATTGCAAATTTTGCTGTGGGCAACAACACTGGTACCATGAATATTGATTGATATGTTTCACAGAGTCAAGTACTGCTGGGGACTACTCACAGCTAATTTTCCAAGTTATACATAGGACCTGCAGTCTCTGCACCACTGTCTCCTGTGTTTTCTGGCTATATCCCAAAATATTTCCCATACCAGTGCTGACTTCTGCCTGAATTTTGTGTTCTGCAGCCAGAAAAAAAAAAAAAAAAAGGCAAAAAAACCCCCAGAAAAACCAAACCAAAAAACCAACTCAAAATGTGCCCAAGCACCTGAGAGTTTTCTTGTAGGATTGACAGGAAGTTTGCCTGAACTAGTCACTATTCAAGGAGTCCTTCTTGTTGCTTTCTGCTCCTCACAATCCTTCTGGGTTGTGATGGTTCTCTGTGTGTGTATTCTCTGCTATGCTTGAGCCCTGGTTCCTCATCCACATCTGCCTGACCTCAGTCACATTCTGTCCAGTCCCTGTCCTAGACCACTCAACAACAGCTGTGAAGACTCCCACTTGCATAATGATATTGATAATGTATAATTCATAATGATAAATAAAATAGGTAAAGGCCATTTTCTAGCTATGAGGTCAATTGTCACAGCATAATATGGGTCTGGATGGCTAAAAGCTGCTCACCCCCAGCCAAGGAAAAAAAAAAAAGAAAGGAAAAACTCCATGTTGGTCACAGGCAAATCGCCCACTGGGAATCAACTCTATCCCAGGCTATTCACAAAGTGTGGCCAGCCATTGTCTGAGAAAACTCACTTGGCCCAGACCAAACCCATCCAATGGAGCACACCTGTGATTCAACAATATTGACAACAGTTCTATCCTCTGACATGGTGTGCACCTCCAGGTGCAGGCTGAAGGATGGCCCTGGATTAGCAGTGCCTCTGCCCTCTAGAGAAAAACTTCCATGGTCTGGAAGAAAGGCTTGGCTGGTGGATCGACACAGTCCTGCTATGAGAGTCCCCACCAGGCTGATGGGACAGGAGAGAACTCAACAACAATAACAAACCAATCTATCTTCAGCCAGCTGCAAGACCATCACTCCTATGACTAGCCAAGGGAGAAAGTGCCAAACCACAGACACGGCAACTGAGAATCAATCTCTTCACACTGTCCCCATGTGACCCAGCTGGATGGATGTGTCCCATCCAAGACAACTCGCTTTCAATGGAGCAGGATACCCAAACCCAACCCTGAAGGCAAACTCCCACTCTAAGGCAGCTTCATATTTGACAACGGATCAAGAAATTTTGGGCAAAGCCCCATATTCAGCAGCCCCAACATTCTGGGCTCTGTATCATAAGTTGATTTCTGTACTTCAGCCCATCACTAATTTCTCTTCCCTATTTCTATTTTCCACACTGTTCACCAGAACCCCAATCAGGGTAGAAGTAAGAAGTTCACAGACCAAACTGTCAGAAAGTTGATCATGTCCACAGAGTATTCATTTATGTGCTGTGAAACATGTTAGGAGGCTAAGGTGGAGAAACTGTATTGCAGAACTGCCTTGAATTTTGGCAGGGATAATATTTTATATCATATTAAACCTAGGAGGACATTTACTGACTAGTACTAAACCAAGTCCTGAGTAAACTGATATATAGGTTACCAGTCACATCTTTCATGTGTTGAGTAATGGAGCTTTTTCTCTCCTTGCAGGATGCTGACAGGCAGTAACACAAAACTGAAGAGTTGTACTGAAAGGAAGTGGAAAGGGAAAGGTAGGAGCCAAATTATTTCAGGACTCACAGAGTTAATTTGAACAGCACATTTTCAATGCTAAATGTCAATAGGATGAGCAACAGAATAAAGTCTATTAGAAACAAAATACAAGAATTAAATTTAAAAATGGAATCTAGAAAAAAGATGCACATACGCAAGGCAATGTTAAAAACTAATATACATCTAGTAAAAAAACATTCTGAAGAGCCATCTCCTAAAGCTCTGAAAGGCAATAATAAAACTGCTCCAAATGCTTGCAAAGCAAGTAGTTTGCCAGACAGCTGTTCTGACTAATAGATGATCAATATGTGATAGATGAGCACTCAAGACACATTATCTCATGATAGCAAAGTCAAATAAATACGGAGGATGCATCCCAGACTGCAGCCCTTCCTTACTGGGAGCACTTCTGAAGAGATATCTCAAATTGAAGCTCCAGTAGAAAATATTTTCAAACAAACTGGTAAAGTGAGTAAGACAAATCTGCAAGACTAGATGCTATTCCCCCAAGAGCTCCATGGAAATCCAAAGAGGAACTTGCTGAATGGTTATCCACAGTGCAGAGCCAACCTGCAGTTTAAATCAGCCGATGTCGAAAGAACAGAAGCAGTAAACATGATGCAAAGTGAAATGGCAGTTTCCAGAGATGGCTCATTCAAGAAATAAATACAGGTAAGTGTTATTCTGTATAAAGCAAACTGATAAATACTCTAAAAAAAAAAGTTAGACACATTAGGGAGCAAGGTGTAATGGGGAAGAGTCAAGTATTGCACCTATGAGCAGAAGTCATGTCACACAAATCAAGGTCTTTGAGGGTGTCACTAAGTTTTGGGGAATGCTGAGTTCACTTGGATTTTCAAATGTGGGAACTTATGAAAAAAATTAAGCTGTTCTTGAACACAGGAGAAGGTTCTCTTGTGGCTCAACAACTGGTTAGGAGACCAAACAAGGAATAAATGACCAGGTTTCATAACAAAGGGGCCACTGTGCAGGACTGGATGAGGTTCTGTGCCACTAGGACCCCTGGTGCTCAACCTACACATGTATTCTAAAAAAAAGGCATAAGAAATGAAAAGCAGGGTGACAATTTTTTCTGATGATAGTAAACCATCTAAAAAAGTCCAGAATAAATCTGTGAGCAACGAAATTCAGAAGTACTTACAATGCTAAGTGACTGCACAAGAAAGTGGAGGATGACATTCAGAGTAATACAAGCAAGGAGAAAAAAAGCAATCCCAAGGACACATGCACAGTAATGAGTGCTGAGTGAGCTACTGCTGTTGGGAATAAGATCCTGGAGCTACTGTGGATGGTTTTCTATAAATGAGAACTTAGTGCTCTATGGGGATCACAGCAGCAAAGAGATAATTAAAAACAAGTAGGAAAAGACTTCAGAGCAGTCAGAATTTTTTGCACATAGCTCCAGTGCACCAATCTCATATAGGAGAGAAGTACAAAAGGTAATAAAGGGCAACAAGACACCAGAGACAGGGGACAGCTTCCAGACAAAAAGAGTCATAACAAACTAAACCCCTTCACCTTTGGAGAAAAGAAGAGAGAGGGGATCTGAAAGGGGTCTGTGAAGTCATGAGTTGTATGGAGAAGATGAACAGGAAATAATTGTGCACCATTTCTCCAAACATGAAGGGCCTAACTAATGAAAAGTTAGGGACTAACTAATGAAAAGATCAGGTAGTGAGTTTAGAACAGGAAGGACATTTCACAAGTGAGTTGTGGGACTCATCACCATGGAGAGAAAATTACTAATGAGTGCAAATGGGCTTAAAATAGCAATGGTGGCTACTAACACCATAGTCCAAACCCAGCCTTTAGTTGAGGAGTTCCCTTAGCTGTTGGCTGCCAGAAGCTGGCATGATATACCATGGGTAGCACAACTATGCACTCAACTTGCTTCTTACTTTTTGTCAGTTTTTTACAGTCCTTCTATTTAATAACTCTGACACTATGACTCTGGACTACCATGTCTTTTTTCACTAACAGGCCTCTGAAGTATCCCCATGTGAAGTTCAGACTTAACACGCTGCTACATGGATGGATTTTTGTGGGAAAATACCAAGTTACACTATTGATACACTCCAGTAATAAATTCAGCCCTTCTGATGAATGGTCAATAGAAGAAAATAATAAACTTTTACGGGTGATAAGACCTCCTTCATAAAGATGAGCCTCTATGGGAATCATCTACCTTCTCAAACCCTCAATTTCTGGCCCATTGTGGTGACTGCCCACTGGAGATGTGGGTACTTAGCTCATGTAAATGAAGCTCTTGGTGGTAGCACTCTACCTTTTTTGCAATTAAAAGTTCTTTTACACCTGGAGCATCTGACTAGAGAGTTTGTTGCAAATGTGCCTCTAATTGCATTCTCTTTACTGCAATCACTAAGAGTCATTGGGAAATCTTGGGTCCTTGCAAGCCCCATTCAACAGCCATGGTTAAAAAAAAATCTAGCAAACAAGTGCTTGCTTTGCTCTCACCCACAAAAATAAGCTGCCATCCAAAACACATAGGTTTGCACTAAATGAGACTGTCCTGTACCTATGTTCTAGTTAAGGTCCACTGTCCTTCTTCTAGACCAAAAGAGTATTAAGTGAAAGACTTGAGCATCCTCACATCTCATCTTTTTTTTCTTTTCTGCCACAATTTCTCCAAAGAGACTTCTAATAATCTGGTTTTGCCATGGCATTTGTCACGAAGCACACACTGTCACTGAAGACAGTTTCACCCAAGGTCATCTCAGCCTCATGTCCATCTGTATTTCAGAGCTGGCCAAGAGCTTCAGAGTGAATTAAGTGGTGCAGGAACAGGGCAGGGTTTGACCAGGAATATCTGCTGATGGGGGGACAGCTGCAAAGGGACAGGCTTGCTCTCACTGACCAGAGAGAAGCAGCAATGCTGGAGGGAGATAGGTTGAGAGAGGGGATCTCAGACTCAAAAATAAAAGAAAAATAAAAAAAAAATCAGAGAAGCCCAAAGGGTCTAAATGCTCATGAGGAAACTAAGGCAGAGGGAAGCCTGAGGCTGCTTGCATAAGCCTGTGCATCTCTTGTCTGGATATAAAGAGCAACTGCTTGAAAAGCCTAGAAAATACTGTCCACTTCAGCTCTCACCACCTTGACTGGGTAAAGGAAGAAGAGTTTGAACTAATGCTGATTCTTGGCATCTTGTTGGTGCTGTAGGGCACAGGGACCACAATGAGGAGGTGGGTTGGGGCAAGGAAGGACACAGTACTGCTGCTTGCCAGGATCCACAGGAGACCACTATGAAGAACAACCCACAGGAGAAGTTTTGGCAGAGCTGGGACTGCACCTCGTGTCCACCTCAACACACAGCTCCTCTTCTGACCACATGAACAACCTCCCAACCTCAGACAGGTCTTAAACAAACAAATGGGAGGATTTTTACTGGTTTCAGTGATGGATGAGGTTAGATCGGGCTGAAGCCAGACCAGCTGCCAGTGCAACTGTGCATAAATCAGTGGATTGGCTCAGGTTGGGAAAGAGTTGAGGCTGTTGCAGGTCCTTACCCAGCTATTCAACCTCCCATCATACATCTCACATCCCTGTGATGCAGGGGCCCATATCTGCTCTTGCTGAAGTCAATGGAAGCCTTGTCCTTGGCCTTGATGGCTCCAGGGTCACTGTATAAGCTGTTACAGTGTGGATAAGCCTCTTGGCAGGTTAGTGGAGACAAATCTTTCACCTTGCCTGAGAAAGAGGGAGGCACTGAGGCGCTGGTCTGAGTAACGTAGCACTTCCACTGGGGCTAGGCTGAGAATTCAGGCTTTTTTGAATTTTAAACAAGGATGTTGTTTAGAAAATTGAGCCTCTCCATCTGTAGCAGACTGCATCCAAACCGACCCATGAGACTGCCGAGCACCCAGTGGCTTCCACCAACATGTACACTGATGTTTCAGAAAGTCAGATGCCTGACTGGGATTCAAAGATGTTAGGGCCAGAGGGATCCTGTATGAGTATGGAGTTCAGCTTTCCACATCAAATGAATTCATACGATAACTCCTGCATCAAGTCTACAGCTTCAACCATAACATATATTTTTAAAAGATGATGATCAGAGGGCTGGAGAACCTCTCCTATGAGGACAGCCGGAGAGAGCTGCGGTTATTCAGCCTGGAGAAGAGAAGACTCTGGGGAGACCTTAGAGCACCTTTCAGGATCTGAAGGGGCTACAAGAGAGCTGGAGAGAGACTTTTTACAAGGGCATGGAGTGACAGGATGAGGAGGAAAGGCTTTAAACTGGAAGAGGGGAGATTTAGATTAGACATTAGGAGGAAATTCTTCACTATAAGGGTGGTGAGACACTGGCACAGGTTGTGCAGAGGATTTGCAGAAGCCCTATCTGTGGAAGTGTTCAGTGGCACATTTGATGGGCTTGGAACAACCTGGTCTAGTCGGAGGTGGCCCTGCCCATGCAGATGATTTTTAATTTCCCTTCCAACCCAAACCAGACTGTGATTCTATGATACCCAGCTTTCATTTATACAATTCAAGCAATGTAGACACCAATATTCCTTGAAGTAATATATTGCAAAGAACATTATTTTCAGCATAACTACATGGTTCTTATCACAAACCTCATTTGTTTTGCCTCTGGAAATCATTGCACTTCTTTCTGATGGACTAGAAAGCCACTGGGCAGCAGCAGTGTCCTCCTCATGGAGATGTGAATGGGCCACGAGCATTTAATCTTTGCTCTTTGCTGAGATACACTGACAAAACATATTTTTCAGACCTTGGATCATTGTTGCAGCCCCTTTTTCAAAAAAGAGAGAGGGAGAGGGAGAGGGAGAGGGAGAGGGAGAGGAGAGGGAGAGGGAGAGGAGAGGAGAGGGAGAGGAGAGGGAGAGGAGAGGAGAGGAGAGGAGAGGAGAGGAGAGGAGAGGAGAGGAGAGGAGAGGAGAGGAGAGGAGAGGAGAGGAGAGGAGAGGAGAGGAGAGGAGAGGAGAGGAGAGGAGAGGAGAGGAGAGGAGAGGAGAGGAGAGGAGAGGAGAGGAGAGGAGAGGAGAGGAGAGGAGAGGAGAGGAGAGGAGAGGAGAGGAGAGGAGAGGAGAGGAGAGGAGAGGAGAGGAGAGGAGAGGAGAGGAGAGGAGAGGAGAGGAGAGGAGAGGAGAGGAGAGGAGAGGAGAGGAGAGGAGAGGGAGGATTAAATGTCATAATTAAGTTTAAGAGAATAAAATTGAGCTGCAGACTGTCATAAGCACTTTTACTTCTGAGCACATACTGACTGCATCAAGTAAAAAAAAAAAGCATTTTAAACAAAATACATTTTAAAGTCAGTGACAGATACAATTCAAATATACATTGGGTGTGAATAATTCTTATTTCTTACCTCATTTAACTATCCTTCCTCAGTTTTGTATTATCCAAGACGACTATCCTATAATCCTGCTCGTGTACATCTGCCAAGTCTCCAAATAGCTTTAAAAACCCCCACTGATGAGAGACCACCAACTTTACGGTTTCTTGCAACTCCCACTGTATATTTTATGGGTATTTAGCAATGCTGCAGGATTTTCCTAATGCTGGGGAAATTTCTCTTCTCTCCACTAATAATAGACATGTGTTTCAGCAGCTTTTTCTCTCCTCTCCTGCCTATATTCTCAAATAGCTGATTTTAAAGATGTATTTTTCATAGAACTATTAAAACAGTGTATTTTTTTTTCTTTTTTTTTTCAGTCTAGGGACTGGGCAAACTTCTAGCCTGCCAAGCTTTTTTTTAGTATTATTATTATTATTTCTTTTTTTTTCTGTTGTTTAAATACTTCACAATAAAAGAATGTGCTCCTGATGGAATTTTTATTGCAACGAATAAAAAAAGTTTTCCCCTTCTCCTTTCTTAGATCTTACACACTTCAAAACACATACTGAACTTCTGTAACCTCCCAAGAAAGACGGCTGCTCAAATGCTGTCAAACTGCTAATGATAATGTCAGAGTACATGACACCTATTTAAATGTTAAAAAAAAGAAGGATTAAGGCTGCATCTCAATCTGGCTTTGATGACTCAACTTTACATTGACATACTCAGCATGCCACTTGCAATCAGACTTCTGTTTTTGCTCTTCAGCAGCATTTTAAAACAATTCCTTTTGCCTAAGGATGTTGGAAAAAGTACATGAGGGTTGAGGTTCCTTTTTCACAAGTGCAGAGCTCTGTTTTTTCACAGGATTTGGAAGCGTGCTCTGGTTTTCAGAAAGTACAAAGTTGTCACCAGCTGAATCACCTCTCAGAAATGCTCAGGATGCTTCCCTGGGGAAGATGTCCTGTCGTTTGGGCTCTGCTTTGGAGGCATCTCCCTGACACCCACCTGCAGCATGTCTTTCCCCCATTGCCTGTCCTGGGCATGGAAGACAAGCCTTTCAAAACACCCCAAATTGCACCTACCACTAAATCTTGCCACTTTTCCATTTCCTTTTCCTTTCTACTTAAAAATTATAGTACCTGAAGACATGTTCTGGGGTTTCACAGTCATTTCTTTCAACCACAGTAATTTTTAGTAGAGCAGAGAGCTGCCCAACGAGATGTTTCACCCACTGGCAGAAGGCAGAGACTGGTTTAGTGTCAGGGAGAGCTCAGCCCTGTAATGGATGGAGTCAATCCATGCCTTTGAGTGAAGCAGTGTCAGAGGATGCTGGGATGAGACATTAATGCTTCTCCAGTGATACTCCCTGCTTTGATTTTTACCCAGGACTTATATCTTTCACAGGGGACTGTCAAAGGGTTTCTTTCCTTATTTATTTACCCTTGAAACCTCCCCTTGTGTGGGCCTACACCCTGCAAGTACCTGCCTTGCCCATGTCTGTGGATACCTGCCCCGTAGGAAACCACAGGACTGCTAAAATGATGCAAAACTGCAGACAGACAAGGCTGATGTTAAGTGGTCTGTAAAAAGGAAAGGTCAGAAGCATCACCACAGCTCATAACCACAGTCCTGTTACTCTGCCCTTCTCCCCCACAGGCAAGTGTTTCCCTCCATCTGTTTTCCACCTCATGCCATCATTTTGGTGCACAGGTACCACGCAGCAGAATGAGCTGCTGCATCCAGATGGTCCAGAGCAGCCAGCACTGCCTGGAGATTTTCTTGCATTGGGTCCCAAAAGCAGTGTTGGCATGAGGCCATGCTGCTCCTAGCCCAAATATGGATGCCAGCATGTCCCACTGCTTTGATTTCCAGAGGCAAGGTGATCTCTGTGAGCTCAGGCATTGCTCCCCATCTCCATTGCATGTGTAAAGTGTCCCAGTGGCTCTGGGGCTACCATGGCATGCACCAAAAGGCAGGGTTTACTCTGCAAGAAACTCAACCTTGCTTAATTTAAAGAGTAACTTTCAGTTAAATAACTTAAGCTGGTAGAACAGGTTGTATGGACCCTTTCAACACAGTTTATATCTCCCTCCCTTCAGTTTTGTCTCAAGCAAGCTTTTGTTTCAACCCCCTTTAAGGTGAACAGGAGCAACCCAATCAGATGTTAACAAGAGGGTTCACACGCAGTTTGTGCTGCTTTAACTGCTGAAGCAGAAGCAGGTTCATGCACTGGCTGCAGGTTTGTGTGTACACAGTGTCTGGGCTCCACGGTTGGCAGCTGTTGCTGCCATCTCCTCTGCAAATGGAGCACAGAGGACACACTACATGCACCACAGCGTGCGTCACCCTGAGGGACAAGGACCGTCGTGACCCAGCCCTGATTCGGGCCTCCCCAGCCCTCTTGTGATACCCATAACCACAAGGATACTAAAATGAGAGAAGGGGAAGGTCTGACAGGCAGTTATGTGACTGGGGACACTCAGGTTTAGGTTTCTTCTTGGAAGCACTCCGTAATGCAGCTACCGCCAAGGGAGCAGCTATATAACCAGCACCCAGAAAACACAGGCGCCTTCAGGGCAAGAAGTGAAAAACAAATGTTGTAAATCACTGCAAATTCCTTTGTTTTTAATGGGCTTCATGTATTTACCCCCCAAAAGGATTTGGTCCATAGAGTCACGCTGGAGCAGCAGGAGGATTTGAGGCAGGGTACTGAAATTTTCCCAAGATCATAGAATAACAAAACGGTTTGGGTTGGAAGGGACCTTAAAAGATCACCTATTTCCAACCTCTCTGCCATGGGCACGGACACCTTCCGCTAGACCAGGTTGCTCAAAGCTCCATCCAGAGCTCAAAGACCTTGGATTTAATCCTCCTTCTCTTGTGAGAAGAGCCACCAAATGTTTAGCGTAGGCTTCCACTGAAAGAGAGACCCTGCTGGAGGAGCCAAGTGCTACTGCCACTCACCAGAAGATTTGGGAGAAACAAGGTCAACCAAAAATCCCATTCTTGGCTCTCATCTTTGAAAGTTAGAGGAACTCAGAGACAAAAAGGTGGAGCAAATGATCATTAGGGCATCCCCTGGCATTAGCAGCAGTGATTCATAGGCTCTAGCTGAGGATACCAGGGCAGTTTGCCAGCACCACCATAACGCAGGGGGGTGATGCTAACCACACTGGGAAGTCAAGTATTTCTGAGTTCAATTTACTCACCTGCAGTCTTTTTGCAAAAGAAAATCAAACTGCAGTGACACCCAGGGCAGAGGATTTAATGGAGGAGGCAGCACGGCATGGTGCTGAACCAGGACTCAGCATATTTTCTCTAGCACTATCTAGTTTATAGATAGCTTCTAGATGGATGGCACACTATCCAGCACCTCTAGTTTTTCCACCTGAACAAACCCTTGCTACACCTGCTCTGGAGCAGCCTGGCCACTGCAGCACAAAGCAGAGCACAGTAGCCACCAGGCAGAGCTTGTCTTGCTTTCTGGACCTCAAGTAGGCCAAGAGAAGTTCCATCTGCTCGCCCCATGTGGTGCCAATGGCTGTCAGGTTGACATGTCATGGAAGAAGGAGGGTTAGGAAACAACATCCCTCTTACTGCAGTGAATTCAAGCATCTAACAGGTTACATCCTATTCCTTCTCAACACGACTTCATGTCTAAGGGGTTTAGGTGACTTGAAAGCAGAAGCCAGGTGCCCAAATAACAGAAATACTCTTAAAAATTACAGAGGACCTCCTGAGGTCCCTTCTGTCCTCAATTTTCCTACAATCCTGCTAAAAGCAGTTTATTCCCAGCTGTGCCACAGCTCTGGCTGTGACCTTAGCCAAGTTCCTGCACCCCTCCATCCCTCCCTCCCACCTTGCCGAGCCCCCTGGCTCTGCTGCACTGGGACTGCTCCCCCCGGCGTGGCTGAAGGGAGTTAAGGGGTTTTGGGGTGCCAGCAGAAGGCAGCCCACGACTGATAGCAATTACCCAAGCGTCCGGGCTCCTTCATTATCCCTGTGAAAAACAGGGCAGCCCTTTGCTGCGGACTAATTCCCCTAAGCGGATCCGAAGTCGGTAGCAGAGCAGCAACTGAAAGGCTTCAGGGAGCCGTGAAAGGCAAAGCGGCGACGGGAGGGATATCTGGGAGGTGTTGGAGCTTCCCGGCTCCCCATCTCGCCGGGGTGCCTCCGGTCTTCCCGGGCACATTTAAGAAGGCAACGTGAAGTCAGGCACCCCCCACAACTCGTAGATGAGGGAAATGCGTGGTAAGAGGGGAGAAGCGGGATGAAGAGGGGTTGGAAACCAAAACAAATCACGGATTTCCCTGGGGAGGCAAGCCGGGGGGTGGGGGAAGCAAGCGCACACGGTGGGTTGCGGCGAGTCTCCGGGGGGCAGGATTTCTCTTCCATCGCATGGAAGAGAGAGATTAAAGAAGAAAGTGGGAGTGGGGTGGGAGGGAAGGGAAAAGGGGGGGGGTGGGGGGGGTGGGGGGGGATGAACAAAGGAGATTGGCAGCACAGCTGTTTTGGGAAGAAAAAAAAAAAAAAAGCCAGCCTTCCTGTTTCTTTAAAGCCGCTCATCTGCGTGGCGGGCCGGCTGCCGGCGGTGGGAGGCAGGCTGCGGGGAGCTGCGGGCGGACGCACGGACGGACAGACACACAGACGGACGAAGGGATCCGGCCCGCCGGGGCTCCGCTACCCGCCGCGGCCGATCCGGCGCAGATGGGCGGCCGTGGCAGCAGGGAGGCGGCGGCGGGAGCAGCGGCAGGAGCGGAGCGGCGGAGCAGCCGGTGCTGAGCGCACCCGCGCAGCGCACCCGCGCCATGCGGAGCACGCCGCTGGCGGAGGGCGAGCCCTGGCCGCGCCTCTGCGCCGCCGAGCTTGGGGGGCTGCGGCGGCTGCGGCGCAAACACGGCTGCAAAAGTTTCCGCGTCGAGCTGAAGGTGCTGAGCGGGAGAAGGACGGGGCTCCGCGCTCACCCCCCGCCACCACCGCCGCCGCCACCACCCCCCGCCGCCCCGCCGCCCGCCTGGGAGCCGCGCAGAGCCGCACTCGGCCCCGCCGCCGCCAGCGCCTTCCCCGCCGCGCCGCCGCCGCCCCCCCGCCGCCCGCCCACCGCCGCCGCCCCCGCCGCCGCCTCCCCGCGTCCGCGGCCGGGCGAGGCGTCCGGCGTCTCGCCGGAGATCAAAGCCCTGCAGCAGACACGGCGGCTGTTGGCCAACGCCCGGGAGAGGACCCGCGTCCACACCATCAGCGCCGCTTTCGAGGCGCTGCGGAAGCAGGTACCTGCCCACCGGCACCCCCGGGGTGGGGGGCACCGCGCTGACCGACCCCCGCTTCCAGCCACGGCTGCGCGGGAGGGCTGCGGAGAGCGAACGTGGAGGGGTAGGGGATAGTGGCGCCGGGCATCGCTTTTTAAATTGTTACCCCCCATCCACTGCTCCTCCCTGCCCCGAGAGGTGCTGGTGGGTGCGCGGGGCACGGGGAAAGCGTCCGCGCTGCCTGAGGCCAGCAGGGAGTAAAGGCAGGAGTCTGGAGTGGACGCTTGACTGAAGGGGAAGTCGGTTCAAAATGCCTGGAAGTACCAACCCTAGAACTATGCTGACACTCAAAATAAATAAATAAGGGCTTTTAATCTGCTGGCAGTTAGAAACTTTTGGACTTCTCCCCCCAACTCGGAGAGAGATTGTCATGGAGGGGACAAAATGAAACAAAACCGAGAAAGCTCTCCGAGTGACAACAGAGTGGAGGGAGGCGTTTGGCCAAGCTTCGGGCTGGGGTGATGCTCGTGTACCAAGAGCTAGTGTATTTGTTAGCAGGATCACTGGGAATTTGGGCAGCAGCATGCTCCTGTTGACTTGTGTGCAGAGTGTCTGACCCCACATGGCACTTGGGGTTCTTTCAGCTACCTCTGAAACTTTCCCTGAGCCCTCTGTCTGCCAGGGGTAGCTGAGTTAAGTTGTGGTCTCCAGCCACTTAGTTTCCCATTAATTTTACTGTAGCGTGTGCTTGAGGGGTGCCCGGCGCTTGACTTTCTTGTTGAGAGGTCTTGAAAATCCTCGTGGTCATCTGAGAGGAATAATAGATGTGTTCTCACTGGAAGGGTGGAGCTTCTGAAAGGTAAATGGAAGTTTTGGACAAAATCCCTCCATCACCCCCCCAACATGTGGAAGGTGAGGGGAGATCCAGAGAAGCCACAAGGTCTTTATATCTTCCCCACGAGGCTAAATCAGTGCTCTGGCCTGTATACTTCTCTGTGTGTAGGCACCCTGTAACAGCTCACAGCGTGGTGTCATGTTGTGCGAGCCCAGCTGTCCCAGCTTTTCTGCCTTTCCAGTAAATGCTGATGGGACCATTCCAGGTGTGTAGGAAGGAAGAGATGCACAGGGCTTGGAGGGCTGTGAGCTGCAGAAGTCAGGTTGTGAGAGGTGCTGGGCATCGCCTGTCCCAGGATGGTCCATCCAGCCTGGTGGGAGCAGCATGCTTTGCTTGCAGGGGGTCTCACACACCCAGGTTTTTGGCTACCATCTTTCAGACATTATTATCCAAGCCATTCCCCAAGTGTGCTTGCTTTAGGACTCGATCCTGTTTCCTGCTTAGGGGAGCTCCTCTTCTTCCCACCTCCTGCCTGATGCCTGCAGCCTCTCTCAATGACCCCTGTGTGTTGGGTGCACCCAAGTGCTAATCCTTCCCCATCATCTACTTCTGCACTCAGACTTCCAGCTCTGACCGGAGCTGTCTGTCAGGAAAGAATTGTTGATGAGCATCTGAACATTTTTAATCACCACACAGTGGTGGGATCTGACAGCTTCTGTTACAATTGTGGTAATCCAGTGTGTGCTGGATGCTGCCCTTCTGGTGCTGAGAGGCTGCCCCTTGTAGATGCAGACTCCAGACTCGATGTATTTTGTTTCTATAAGCTGCTTCTGTATCTCAGTTCTTTGGCGACTGTGTGTAACACGCTTGGAAGTGTCAGTCTAATTCTCCGTGGACAGACATCTACACCACCAAAACCGCAAGGGGAAGTAGCACTGATTTCCCAAATCACTGGCAATCTTGTTCTAGGCTCAGCCTCAAGCAGAAGTCAGGCAAGCAACAAATTAAAGCTGCAATCTTTTGGGAAATGGGCAACTCTTGAAAAGCCTCAGATTCCTGGCCTTGGCCCTGTCTCTATAAATCATTTCAGCCCTGGATTCAGCTGGGAGCCCGAAGAGACTGGAGAACAAGTTGCTGTCCTCTCTTCCCACGAAAACCAGTCTCTAGGGTCAGCACAGGAACATACTGGCAGAGCTGTATTCGTTCTGCAGAGAGAAAGAAATCATTCTCTGGGAAATGTTTGCTGCGAGGTTTTCCTAGCAATTTGCTGAGGGGTGGGCTGGCTCTCCCGACCATCATTGGATGACATTTGGATTCATTTCTTGTTGGGCTGCCAACGGCGTGCTTGATGTGACATCAGGTGACAGTCAGCTTCATTGCACATATGCGCAGCGCTGGCTTGTCACTCAAATCATTCACACCGGTGCTGGCACTGAGGGTTTTTGGGAAGCAGTTCAGATCAGAAGAGAGGACATTCCTTTCCATCACATCTTGGGAGTAGGGAGAGATGCTTTTGTAGAAGTAAAGGCAGGAGGGAGGCTTTCTATTCCCCAGGGCAAGCGCTGTCATTTCACATCCCCAAGCACACAGAGGGCCTTCAGCCCTGTGCAGGAGGCCATCCCTGGGTGCCATCAGCCACAGACCTCAGTTTACTTCTTGTTCCTCCATCCCCTCCTTGTCATCACATATCAGGCTTTTAAGCAGCTGGGAGGCTTTTCCTAAGGCACTGAAACTGATACCTACCCGCAGACAGGTGGGTGAGGAGCACGGGACAGCACCACACTTGCCCACAGCCAGCCCCGTTCTCCTTTGGGAAGGGGTCAAGTGCTGGATGCAGAGCCACTGGAAGCAGAAGCCCCGCTCAGCCACCGGTACCCAGCACCCACACAGGTGTTGCTTCTTTCCCCATCCTGTTTGGATGTGCAGGGCTGGAGATAACTCATCCTCGCTGGAGTACAGGAGATAAAATCCCAAAGCTTGCAGGATCAGGCCCACCACAGCCACACCGTAGGGAGCCCATCCATGCCTGGTGAGGAGAAGGAAGGGGAAGCCATGCATCTCTGCAGGACATCCTCTCCATCTCGGCAAGCCCACCCGAGGGCGAGCGACTGGCACGCAGCGTGCTGGGCAGATGGGCTGACGGCAGCGTCCCCGCAGCTGTGCACATATGGCACACATGTTTCAGCTTGTGTCGGCGAGCTCTCCAGATGGCAGGAAGGGGTGGGTTGGTTGTTTTTGTTTTTTTCTCCAGTTCTTGGTGGAGGAAGAGCTGACCACAGTCGTTTCACACAAGGAGAGGCTAATCTAGCCATGTCCCTGAGCACTTAGCTGTCCCCAGCTCTCGTCCAAGGCCAGGGCCCCCTCAGAGGTGGGAGTTAGGCAGGCAGCTGCTGGCTCCAGAAAGCTGCCTGCTATTGGGAGAGATGTGTTATTGCCATTGTGCTTGCCCCTTAGTGTCATGGCCACCAGGAGCAAGGATGTCTCTCCCTGTCTCTCTATCAAGCTGCTGCCTTCACCATAGGGTGACCGAACACTGAAGTGGGACTGAAGAGTAGATGCTTCTGAAATGCATCTCTGTACCCCTAGCCTTAGCACTTTTCATCTTCAGTTACTCAATCTGGAAGAGAATTCCCCCACCTCACCATCCTCCTAAGCATCATTTGTCTAAGTGAACCTTCTACTGACAGTGGGCTCCTGAGGCTAACAGCATAGTTCTCTGTGGAAAACACTCATCTGCCCTAAAACATTTTGAGATTATAGAAATACTTCTGCTATACTTGGCTCTCCCTCTGCTGTTGCCTTTTCTGGATGTCCCTCCTTGGGTTCTGCTCCTGTCCCCATGGCTGGGCAGCTTGTACCCAGAGCACTGGTGTCCTGCCCTCAGATCCTCAGATCACCTGGCAGGTGCTGGTCAGTGGGTTCTTGCACTGTCCCAGCTCCTCCAGGACCCCCCATAAGTGATGTGACAGGTTGTCACTTCCATTGTTTTTCTCTCCATCTCCCTGCCATTGTGGGTGTTCTGCAAACCCAAACATCTCTGATGTAGACAGAGATACAGCACTGAGTTCACAAGAACCCAAGATAATTTCCTCCTCCATCTGAAGTTCCCTTGTGCTGGCTCATGAAGCAGTGGAACTGTCTGGAGGAGACAAGATGCAACACCACCACAGTACATCTTCAGAGCAACAGCTGTCCGGGCCAGGCCATGGTTGCCAGCAACGTTGCCTCCTTTTTTTGTCTGCAAATTCCTTTAGGCAGCAAGAGCCTCTTAGTCCAGTACATCCCAAGTGTGAAACAAAATCTTAACTTTTATTACAGCATGAACTTAGCCACCAGGTTTGCTCCTGAAGGCCTTGGCCGGGAGGAGATAGTTGTCTCCACCATTCAGCTGCAGTAGGCACCCAAACACACCAACTTGTACTGGCATATTGCACTCAGAGGAGTTGGGATCGAGCTTCTCAGCTTGTGCCGACAGACCCTAAGGTGGCAGCAAACTCTCCCTCCATGGACAGAGGCAACCACAGTAGCCTTCCTGATCTCAGGCCTTGCACATCTGGTGTCTCTCTGGAGCATTGCTGTCCAGCTCCTCCTCAAGAAAGCCATGCATTGAGCCACAGTGAGCTAAAGTCTGTGGTGGGAGCAAATGTGTCCACAGACATTTATTTTCCCTTGAAGTATATTGGCTTTTTTCTACATCTTTTCACCACTGCATTACCAGGGCACTCTCTGCCTTAGCAGCTGACAGCCTTGCTCTCTGCACTCGTGTGGGTTCTGGAGATATTTTAGGGTTTTATAGGGCTTTTTAGCTGCTGGAGTGGAGGTTTTTTCTCCCCCACTAGCATCCTTTTACTTTTTTGCTGCTGGCATGCACGTGGCTGCTGTGGTTTGTTGTTAAATCAGTGCAGAAAAGACCCTGCTCACTCCCATCAGCAATGTGGTGGGACATCAGGAATGGCAGCCTCAAGGCCACGGGAGGAGGTTGCGTTGCTGTGGGGTGGCATGGGGGCAAGCTGTCCGCAGGGGTTTGGGGGGATGAGCCAGGCAGGACCTGTGGCTTGAGCAGTGCCTTAGCCACAAGCCAGTGGAGGCTGAGACTATTCTGGGGCTGCACCATTACGTGATCGCCCTCTTTGTGTGTCATCCCGAAGGCGGCTGTGGTTTGTCACCTCTGCAGGCGGGACGCTGTATGCGACCAGTGTCTGAGGCATGTCCTTACTGTGTGGTGGGGAGGCTGAGAGCTTTCCTCCATCACCTGCTGACATGTCCCAGCCCTTTTCCCAGTGATTCATCCCCCCATGATCCCACCAGCAGGAAACCCTAAGATGACTTAAAACCCAGTTTCTGAAGACAAACTGCCTGTTGAGCGGCCTGGGGGTAACAGCTGGGTGGGAAGGTTTGGCCCTGCTCCATGGTGGCAATTGGAGAGATGCTGCTGGGCTTCAGGAGAGCCAGAGCCTTGTCATGGAACCAGCACAGCGTTAACTGGAGCACCTCGGTGGTTCCAGCCAGTCTGGGGTGATGCTTACGGTTTATTTAGAGCCCAGTTGGGGCAGAGCGGGGCAGCACTGTGGTTTAACAGCTAAAGAAGATGACAAAATACTGGCCTGAAGCAACAAAAGGGGAGAGAAAATAAGGGAGAAACCAGACAAAAGGACAGAAATCCTGAAAACAATGACTGTGTGTCACCAAGAACGAGGCTTGTTTGCTCCCTTGGCTGCTGTCTAACTGATTTCATCCCTGCTACAAATCCCGCTCCTGTCAGGAGATATTTGCTCTGCCTGCTCCAGCCACCCCGAGTTAACCTCTATGTTTTCTTACGGCTCCCGCTGAAATCGGAGGAAAGAGTCTGCTTTTCTCTGCCGGGCTTTGAATCCAGCCTCCACTCCCTGCCTTAATCCACTCTCAAATTCCTCTCCAGGCTACAGTCCACACGGTGGGGAGGTGGGACACTTCATGGTACCCTGCAGCGGAGCCCCCCCGGGCTCTTTGTTGCCAGCTTGCATCTCCTTCAGTCCATGCCATGTGTGTTTACAAAGTGATATATCCCACCCTGGTCCCAGTTTGCCCTGTCCCTGTGCCAAGCAGGGATGTGGGGATGCGAGAAGAGCCACATGTGTGCTGTGGGAGGGTTGTGCTCCTTGCAGCTGGCCACAGGCTTGGGGAAGCTCCTGGGTCTAAGCAGCAATAGTAAGGGGGTAGAAAACCCCGTAGTGTCCATTAGTGGCTGGTGACTGAAGAATCACCAAGGTCAAGCTGAGGCTGGTGTAATGCCTCTAGCTCCCATGGAGCTTGTTCTCCTATTCCCAGGGTGATTTGGACCCGATGGACCTCAGAGATGGAGGTGACCACTACTAAAACGTCCCCCAAAAAAGTGTTACCCCACTATAGTGCTTGAGGGTAGCCCCTCCCAGAGCAGATTTTCTGTGCCCAATGGCCCTGGGATTGCTGCTGTGATACCCCAGTGTAGTCTGCTGTTGTTATTTTGGGAGGTAGCTCACAGAACCTGCAATAAGAGGTTTGCTGCAGCCCAGCAATGTGATATTTTCCATGCATGATACCGCGAGCATGTGCTACATGCCCTGAGGATGTGCAGGAGGCTTTGAGGGTGCAGCACGTCCAGGGATAGTGCAGGAGGACTGTCCAAAAGAGAGCAGAGCCAGGCCTGGGGCAGTATTAACCAGACTGCCGTTTGGAAGAGATCCCCGGGGTGAACTCACCCAGCACCACACCTAGGTTTTGTTTGGAGGAAGCCAATTCCTTCGCTCCAAGGAGTGAACTCATGTTTCTGCAATGTGAGCGATGGGGGAGCCAGGAGCTGGGAGGGAACCGGGAGCTGGGTTATTTGACAGCGTGGACCCACCCGAGAGGCAAAGGCGCCTCGGTTGGGACTCATGCTCCTGCCTGAGCCATCCTGCTTTTGTTCTTGTTGGCATTTTGAAGCTAGGTTTGGTGCCTGGCTGGATGCTTTACTGCCTGTGGCGAGGCAGGGACGAGGCTTTCTTTCAAGCTGTTGTGATTGCTTTGCTAGGACAGGGCTGCCTGTTCCCCACCGCTGCAGTCTGGTGGCAGAGAAACAAAAGGCTCCCACACCCATGGTATGAAATGGCTGCCTATTGCTGGCCAGCATAGAGCTCTGCTGAGCATCTGGCACTGTGATGGCCACAAATGGTCAAGGAAGGTGATTCTGCTCTGCTCTGGTGAGACCCCCCCCCCCAGCAGTACTGCTTCAAGCTCTGGGTCCTCAGCAAAGGCAAGACATGGACCTGTTGGATTGAGTCCAGAGGAGGCCACAAAAATGGTCAGAAAGGTGGAACAACTCTCTATGAGGAAAGGCTGAGAGAGTTGGTGTTGTTCAGCCTGGAGAAGAGAAGGCTCTGAGGAGACTTCATAGCAGCCTTCAAATACCTGGAAGGGGCCAACAACAAAGCTGGAGAGGGGCTTTTTAGCAGGGCCTGTAGTCATAAGACAAGGGATAATGGCTTTAAACTGAAAGAGAGGAGATTTAGACTAGGTATTAGGAAGAATTTTTTTTACAATGAGAGTGGTGAAACACTGGCACAGGTTGCCCAGGAAGGTGGTAAATGCCCCATCCCTGGAAAAATTCAAGGCTAGGCTGGACAGGGCTTTGAGCAACCTGACCTTCTTGAAGATGTCCCTCTTGACTGCAGGCGGGTTGGACTGAATGACCTTTAAAGGTCCCTTCCAGCCCTAACTATTCTATGATTCCATGGGGCCCTTCTCTAAGAGCACTCCTATGACATTTATCCACAAAGCAGGATCTGGCCTTGCTGGGTTCAAATCCATGCCATGCCATCCCAAAGGCCCAGTTTAGTGTAGTGAAGACCACAGTGGCATGGAAGCTGTCTGCTGCTCTGCCATGAGCAGGAGGAGGAGTATTTGGGGACCAGGGCCATGGAGCAGGCTTTGCTGCAGCACATGGGAGTAGTCTTGCAGGCAGCAAAGCTGCCTGTCTGATAGCTTCAAGTAAGCTTGGTGGCTCTGAATCACACACTGTGGTTCTCCTGGGTTCTAAGCTCTCTGCTTCCATGGTGCTGTTACTGCAGTTGTCAGATCCAAATGCTGATAAGCAGCTGCACTGAAGGGGTCTGGCAGGACTGTGAAAGGATGTCCCAGCAATGCTTGCAGGCTTTCCATCATACAGCCGTACAACTCATCATTGTCCCACCTGGGGTGTCAGGAGGACTCAGGGCATGTAGCTGTCAAGAGCAAGGTAGGAAAGCGAAGTCCCTTGCTGCTGAGTCTGAACACACTAACTAGCTCATCAACCAACAGGTCCTCCTAGAGTTAGGAGGACCCATGCATGTTCACCTTTGCCCTGAAACTGGGTGGAAAGAAAAAGTCTGGCTCCAAAATCTTCCCAAACGTGCTCCACAATGTAACACATCGTGAAAACAGGAGATGACCTTCTGGACAAGGCCTTCAGCTTGTTAAGGCTGTTACTCATAGAATCATAGAATGGTCTGAGTTGGAAGGCACCCTAAAGATCATCTAGTTCCAGCCCTTCTGCATGGGCAGGGACATCTTCCACTAGACCAGGTTGCTCAAAGCCCCATCCAGCTTGGCCTTGAACACTTCCAATGGTGAGGCATCCACAACTACTCCTACTATCAGTAGCTCTACAGACACCAGCCATGGAGATACTTTGGGATGGTGAGAGAGGGAGGTTTCCGCTGTGCTCAGGACTCACAAGCAAGGAACACCATCAGTCCTGCTGCCCAAACCTGCTGCCTTTCCACTGAGGTGCCTTAACGCTGGGAAACATCTGACTCACCACGGGGTAGAAGGAGGGATGTACGAAAGCCAGAACTATTAAGCACTGGACATTTATATGAACCTTCTGGAAATATTTTTGGCAGGAGGTGCAGCACAAACAATGAAGCAGTGCAGTTGCACTGTGTGTTCGGATGCAGGGAAGAGGCAGCCAAATACTCTCCTGGGGTGGGGAACCCTGATGTATTTTAACTCCCAGCATAAAAATAAACCAGATTAATTAGCAGACAGGTAAATTTAGCAGCTTATTATGGCATGTTGTGGAGGAGCTCTCTGGCAGGAGGGCTTAGCTTACACTGCATCGCAAACATGGACATTTATCTGCCTTGGAGCCACCCCGGCTTCCCTGCTGTACCCAGGGGGGCAATTCTGCCCTGCCTGACCTTCATGTGGAGGGAATCTGTGCAAATCTGTCCTGCTAAGTCCTGTTTCTAGCACTATAACAGAGAGGTGTGGACCTCTAGCATCCAACAACCATCTTTCATCCAGCATTTTCATGCAGCATAAAAGCAGAGTAGACTGGGCTTTGCAGACATTATGTGTACGGGTCTAGAGGATGTTTACAGAAGTTCCATCTTACTGATAAGAGCAGAGCTGCCCGGCCAGAAGTTCAGTGGTGTGAACTGGATTAGTGCTGCTAAAGTCCATATGATGCTTCTGGTTTTTCCCTACAGACCCATCATGGTGAACATACCCCACACCCTCCTATGGCAGAGTGGTTATTGCACCCTCTCACGCATCTCTTTCTCTAGTTTTTCCCCAACCTCCTCTCCTGTGCCCTGGGTGGCAACCAACTCCAAGGCCACATCTCTGGTGGATGGCAGTGACCCTCGGGGAGCTGCAGCAGAGCCCTGCCTTGCTCCAGAGGACTGGCTGTGTGCCGAGCACTGCTCTGGACCGAGCACTTAAGCAGACTTCCCACGGACTTCAAAGGGAACATCTCTGGGCTTCAAGGGCACTGCCTCTGAATCACAGGCATCAAGGATGGAAAGGACCTGTTAGGTCACATCCTGTCCTATCTTTCTGACAAAGAAGGGCTCTTCTGGACAGGAATATGTCTCAAGAGTGTTCATCTTGTGTTGCTTCAGCCCCTGCCAGCCTGGGGATCACTGATAAGACCCATGAGACTCCGCAGAGCCCTTCACAGACACAACCGAAAAACATCCTCTGGGTGAAGCTCTGGTTCCTGCTGGTCCCAGCCCACTGCCATGATCTCCTAAAGCTGAGGATGGTGCCAGTATCCTGTCTTAACAGGCAGCTGCATTCCTTTGGATCAGGGTGAAATTTCAGTTGCAGTTCCTTTTAATTCCTTTTAATCATTGCAAATATTGCAGGCAAGATGGTGAGCTGCACTGCTGCTCAGCAGAAACCAGTGAGATCAGATCAGGGAAATATTTTCATTAACTGCACGGGAACTTGAGCTCTTCCCTGGTTCCTCCTGGCTCTGAATGGACCTGCTCAGCTCCCATCTCTGCAGCTCTCCCACCAAAGCACCGATGTCTGTTGGGCTCAGTGGTGATGAGCAAGAAGGTGGCAGAAGGGAAGGGCTTAGTGCTCACCAGAATGCCTGCTCACATTACCTCCTGCTGAAAATCTGTGTAGTAGCACAGACCCCGTGGGAGGGTTACACCTGTGTGGCCACCAGCATCAGGCAGTTTTCCCATTTCTAAGATGCTCACTCTGTTTCGGGTTGGATTTTGAAGGCTTCTTGGCATCCAAGTGCATTATCAACACCCTTCACTCCAGCTTGTGCAAATCTGTCCCCTCTTCCCTGCTGCTTTTATGTTAAAGAAGGGATAAAACCGAAGTTTGCTTTCTCCCTGCCCCCCGCTTGGGGAAGCTTTGGATCTGGATCTGGATAAAGTGGCTCATTCCTCTCTCTATTTCCCATGTTTAATTCAAAAGGAAACATTAAAATGGCAGGAGCAGAGCCAAGACAGGGAGGGTTCCTACAAAATAGTTATTTTAACACTGTTACCATGACAAAAGCTCTTATCTCCTAGTGTTGGTGCCCCGCACCCATCACGGTGGTGTCTGGGCTGCTCAAGGTGAACCTCTTTCCATGGATGTACGGGGCAGCTCCAGCTTGGACTTTGCTGCAGCCTGTGGGAAAAGTGTTGTGTAATCCCAGTTGAGAGTTTTGTCAACTGTGTTAGCACTGAGATCTTTCCTGGAATTTGTAGCAAACATGTTCTACAAAACAGTTTGTTTTTTTATTTTGTTTCTTCTCCTTTTTTTCTTTTTTTCTTTTTTTAATAAAAACAAGAACACAAAAGAGAGCAAAACAGATGAGAGAAAAAGACATTAGCCTGCCTTCTTGTGTTGTAACTGGACAGTGTCTGTGCATCAGCCTCAAGGATTTCGTGGTCTATTTTCCTTCCACTCGATTTAACTTCCTTCTTGCTCTAATTCTGAAATTATTCCCACATTTCACTGAATCCTTCCATTTTCGTTTCTATCTTGCTGTGGTCTTTCACACTGCTGTTTGATCTGGGATCTCCACTGTTCTTGCATTGAAAGAGGCTTGGGTGTTTCTGCTGCCCCAAGCTCTTGCTTTCAAAATAACTCCCAGCTTGTTGCATCTGGGGCCCAGGTATTCTGGTCTGAGGGCAAACGCAGGTGGTGGATGTGTAGTGGTGGCAAGGAAGTGAAGGCAAGGATTTGGAGAGAGATTCCTGGAGCTAGGAATGGGATGGGTTGAATTGGATGACCTTTAAAGGTCCCTTCCAACCCATACTATCCTCTGATTCTGTGATTTACCTCCTCAGGGGTGTCAGTAGCAGATGGTGTGTATAAAGAAGGGCCTTTGAAGCTCACTGGCTTGCTTCTGGAAAGGCTGGGTACTGCTGAGCACTTCAGCTGTATCGTGCAAGCAAAATGGCCCATAGGATTAACAGCATTAAAATCCATGTGCACATGGATAAGGGTGATCCAAATGGTTGTAGTTGGTTTGGATTTCCATCAGTATTATGGCAGAGCTTCTCCCTAGGAGCATTTGAAGAAAGTGGGCAGTTTGGACAGGATTAGTCATCACTGGGCAGGCAGGGAGCAGCAGGCAAGGAAATAGGGTGAGGGATGGGATTTCACAAGTAGACAGAGCAGGGTCTGATTCTGAGCTTAGCTCTGCTTCAAGCAGGGATTTGGGTTGGAGACCTCAAAGGTCCCATCACCTGACGTTGTGACTGTGTGAGTCATGCCTGAGAGTGTGTTTATAAATGACCTGGAAAGGTGGGTAACCAGTGTGATAGGAAGTTTGCTGGCAATACTCCAGCAAAAGGCACAGATATTTGCTAAAGGTTTAGAAGATAAGAAGAATTAGAAGGGATCTTATGACCCTGAGTGACTAGGTAATAATATGGCAGATTAATTAAATACAATGTAGATAAAGTGAACTGATGCATGTGGGAAGAAACATTCCAGATTTCACATAGGAAATTATAGACCTTGAGCTGTTATTTCAGAGAAGAGAGACCTCAGGGTTTCTGTAGATGGTTCAGTGGAAGTCTCAGGTCAGTGCCTCGCAGTGGTCACAAATCAAGCCAGGAGTTACGATAGAAGGAATATTAAACAAAACAGCATAAGCATCTGTTAAATACATAGACAGAGCACCCACAACATGAATACTATGTTCTGATCCTCTCAGCTCCAGAAGGACTAGGAAGGGTTCAGGGAAGAGCATCAAGGGTCATCAAAGGTATGGGGTGGCTTCTACACAACTGTCTGCTAAGTAGGTCTGATCTTTTTCTTCTGAAAAAGAGACTAAAAATGTGTGTCCCAAAGGAGGTGAATAAAAATTTGTTCTAGTACAGGAACTGAGGGACCTCAAGTGAAGACAATCCTTCACAAGAAGGATTCTTGCAAGGGGATTGGCAAGGCTCATTAATAGGGCTTTAAACTAGGTTGGAAGGAGGAGGGGGGGAGGGCAATAGGCTCACTAGAGATGGGCCTAAGGGTGGTGTGTCCCTGTCAGGGGTGAAATTGGTAACCCAGCTCAAGCACATTTACACCAATGCACGCAGCAGGGCTAACAAACAGGAGGAGCTGGAAGCTCTTATGCAGCAAGATAACTATGACCTAGTTGCCATCACAGAAACATGGTGGGATGGGACTCAGGACTGGAATGCTTCAATAGATGGCTACAAGCTCTTTAGAAGGGATAGACAAGGAAGGAGAGTAGGTGGGGTGGCTCTATACATTAAGGAGTGCTTTGATTGTATAGAGCTCAATGACAGAGATGACAATATGGAGTGTTTATGGGTGAAGATGAGGGGCAAAGCAAATAAGACAGATATCCTGTTGGGAGTCTGCTACAGGTCACCCAACCAGGAAGAGGAAGCAGATGAAACATTTTTCAGGTGGTTGGTAGAAGTCTCAAAATCGCCAGCCCTAGTTCTGGTGGGGGACTTCAACCTACTGGACATCTGCTGGAATAACAACTCTGCCACAAGCAGGCAGGCTAGGAGGTTCCTCAAGTGTATGGAAGATAACTTCCTAACACAGCTGGTAAGTGAGCCTACCAGGGGAGGTGCCTTGCTGGACCTGCTGTTCACTAACAGGGAAGGAGTGATGGGAGATGTGGAGGTCTGAGGCTGTCTTGGGCTTAGCGACCATGAAATGGTTAAATTTTTGATTCTTGGGGAAATAAGGAGAGAGGTCACCAAAATCTTCACTATAGACTTCCAGAGGGCAGACTTTGGCCTGTTTAGATCACTGGTGAAGAGAGTCCCTTGGGAGTCAGTTCTGAGGGGCAAAGGGGTCCAGGAAGGCTGGATGCTCTTCAAGAAGGAAGTCTTAAAGGCACAGGAGCAGCTGTCCCTGTGTGTTTCAAAACGAAATGTCAGGGAAGGCCTGGCTGAACAGGGAGCTTTTGCTGGGACTCCGGGAGAAAAAGAGTCTATCACCTTTGGAAGGAAGGGCGGGCAACTCAAGATGAGTACAGGGAGCTTGTGAAAACATACAGGAAGAAAATTAGAAGGGCAAAAGCCCATCTAGAGCTCAATCTGGCCACTGCTATAAAGGACAATAAAAAAAGGTTTTACCGATACATAAACAGCAAAAAGAGAAACAGGGAGAATCTCCATCCCTTATTGGATGAGGGGGGGAACATGGCAACCAAGCATGAAGAAAAGGCTGAAATACTTAATGCCTTCTTCGCCTCTGTCTTTAATAGACTGGCTGCCCTCAGGATACTCGGCCTCCTGAGCTGGAATATAAGGATGCAGAGCAGAACAACCCCCCCATAATCCAGGAGGATGCAGTTAGAGACCTGCTGCAGCACCTAGACACTCAAAAGTCTATGGGGTCAGATGGGATTCACCCGAGGGTGCTGAGGGAGCTGGCAGAGGAGATCATCAAGCCTCTATCATCTATCAACAGTCCTGGATAACAGGGGAGGTCCCAGATGACTGGAGTCTTGCCAACATGATGCCTATCTACAAGAAGGGCCTGAAGGAGGATCCTGGGAACTACAGGCCTGTCAGCCTGACCTCAGTACCAGGGAAAATCATGGAGAGGCTCGTCTTGAGTGTGCTCACATGGCAAGTGCAGGACAGAGATGGGATCAGGCCCAGCCAGCATGGGTTCAGGAAAGGCAGGTCCTGCTTGACTAACCTGATCTCCTTCTATGATCAGGTGACCCACCTGATGGATGAGGGAAGAGCTGTTGATGTTGTCTATCTAGACTTTGGTAAAGCCTTTGACACCGTCTCCCACGGCATTCTCCTGGAGAAGCTGGAGGCACATGAGATAGATAGATGCACTCTCCACTGGGTAAAGAACTGGCTGGCTGGCCAAGCCCAGAGAGTTGTAGTGAATGGGATTGGATCCAGTTGGCAGCCAGTCACCAGTGGTGTCCCCCAGGGCTCAGTTTTGGGTCCAGTCCTGTTCAATATCTTTATTAATGACCTAGATGAGGGGATTGAGTCCTTCCTAAGTAAGTTTGCAGATGACACTAAACTGGGTGGAAGTGTCGATTTGCTTGAGGGTAGGAAGGCTCTGCAGAGAGACCTGGACAGGCTGGATCGATGGGCTGAGGCCAATTGTATGAGGTGTAACAAGGCCAAGTGCCAGGTCCTGCACTTTGGTCACAATAACCCCATGCAAAGCTACAGGCTTGGGGATGAGTGGTTGGAAAGCTGCATGGTGGAGAAGGACCTGGGGGTGCTGGTTGACAGCCGACTTAACATGAGCCAACAGTGTGCCCAGGCAGCCAAGAAGGCCAACAGCATCCTGGCCTGCATCAGGAATAGTGTGGCCAGCAGGAGTAGAGAGGTGATTGTGCCTCTGTACTTGGCATTGGTGAGGCCACACCTTGAATACTGTGTGCAGTTCTGGGCCCCTCACTACAAGAAGGATGTCGAGTTGCTGGAGCATGTTCAGAGAAGAGCTACCAGGCTGGTGAAAGGCCTGGAGGACAAGTCCTACGAGGAGAGGCTGAGGGAACTGGGGTTGTTTAGTTTGAAGAAGAGGAGGCTGAGGAGTGACCTCACTGCTCTCTACAACTACCTGAAAGGAGGTTGTGGGGAGGTGGGAGTTGGTCTCTTCTCTCCAGTGAATAATGACAGGATGAGAGAAAATGGCCTGAAGTTGCTCCAGGGGAGGTTTAGACTAGATACTAGAAAGAATTTATTTACTGAAAGAGTGGTCAGGCACTGGAACAGCCGGCCCAGGGAGGTGGTGGAGTCACCATCCTTGGAAGTGTTTAAAAGAAATACAGATGTGGTGCTTAGGGACATGATTTGAGCACTGAATGGGTAGATAGAGGTTATGGTGGGTGGATTTAGGTTATGGTTGGACTTGATGATCTTCGAGGTCTTTTCCAAGCAGGTTGATTCTGTGATTCTGTGTGATTCTGTGAAGACAGTAGGAGCCAAGTTCAAAACAAGAGAAAAGAGAGCAGTGTTATATAGACTGGGGAGAAAACTTTGCAAAAGGTTGTGAGTGGTCAAAATTGACAGGGGTTCATCTTACCAGGCCAAATTCATGGACGAAGAAGGTCTGTCATGGATTGTTAAATACAGGGAAGGCACATCTAGCTGAGGTAATGGAGCTGGCATTAGCCAGAGCCTGGCAGAATACTTACAGAGATCCTATATCCCTGAGTACTCCTCCCATGGCATCTGTGTATGGTCACTGTGGTATTTGTGGAGGGGTGAACCCGTCTTACCCTATGTAAAGTCAGGGACATCACTCCAGGGATGAGCCAGGCTTTGTGTCTCTGGGGAGAAAAGAAGCTGAGGCATGAGCGTTACCAAAATCTCCAACCCTAAGCAGAGTGTGCCACCCTAGAGGGATGAGGAGGATGGAGACTGGTACAGAGGCAGATGGTAGAGGGACATTGAGGCATTCCAGTGATTGATGTAGTATGAAAACTTAGATTGACAGGCGGGCAGACAATCTGAGGGGCTGGGATGGATTTCAGATAAACACCCGGCTCCAGTTTCCTGTAGGCGATAGACTCTTGTGAAGTAAAGGCTGAATGACCTTTAGCAATTTTGGAAACTAGCAAGCTGGGCCCCAAGCCTATGGAACTCTGAAGAAGATCTCTCCTTGAGCTGGACATGTCAAAGTTGTGCGCCCAAAACTGAGCACACGTGTAGCACTTTTGCTGGATCGTGATCGAAAAGCAGTCAGACCTCTGTGGCAGGAAATGTACACTGCTCAGTTGTTTAGACACATGCTGTTTGGTTTGAATTGTTTGAATGTTTCACATTACACTAGAAATCTTCAAGGGTAAAGAAATAAATTGCATAAGATACAGCCAGGGCTCTGAACCAGGCTCTGATTTGGTCTCTTCTGGGAGTTGAGCTACCATGATGGGGTGTTTCAGCAGGTAGGAATGATGCCTCTGGGTCCTGCTCCTACAACAGCATTGTGTTTTTGCAGGGGCTGGAAGTTGTGATCGATGCTATTTGAGCACAAAAACTCCAGATTGTGATATATTTGCTTTTACTCCCCTTATTGCCTAGTCTGCAAGACCTGTGATGGCATTGAAGCTACTTGTGGGGACTAAGTTACTCAAGATGAGTAACTGGGTGACATGGGGGTTGCAGGTTTCTGAGAGAAACAGGGCTTCCAAGAAGTGAACTGAACAGCAGGCAGACATCCCAGGCCAGATCCTGCCATCGTGTTTTAAGCAGAACTGCCCTGCTGAAATCAAGAGACTTCGTGCAGCTTTCATCCCTGTGGAGATCAGCAGGGGAGTTCTTCTTAAAAACCTGTTGGGACCATATGGCCTTTTATTGCTAGAGTTCCTATTTATGTTAAAAACTGCTAAGAAAATAACCTACAGTTATTTTGTCGTGCTTCAAGCAAGATATTTTGTTTATCTGGCCTAATTCTTAATTTTTTTTCCCTGTTACCCTTTCTAGGTTCCCTGCTATTCTTATGGTCAAAAGTTGTCCAAACTGGCCATCTTGAGAATAGCCTGTAACTATATCCTTTCCCTGGCCAGACTAGCAGACCTGGATTACAGTGCTGACCACAGTAACATGAGCTTCTCTGAATGCGTGGAGCAGTGCACTAGGACCTTACAAGCAGAAGGAAGATCTAAAAAAAGGAAGGTATGTTACAGCCTCCCCTCCTCACCCCCCAAATAATGGTAAAAGTTACAAAAGAAAAAAGGAAAAAAATCCAAAGTGGTTTCCTTCCTTTCTCAACCTCTCGAATTTTTCCTGATTTTTTTTTTTTATCCCTTGCCTTTCTCTCCTGCTTTTTCTCCTCCATCCATCTGATCTTGTAATAACCACATTCCTGTCTAATCAAAAGCTTTTCTCTCCTCCCCATCCTCTGCGCTGGGCTCTTCCCCTCGTTAGTTGCCCATCGTGTGTTTTAACACGAGCATCATCCTATTAGAGTCATCTTGGGGCTGTTATTTGTTCAACCAAACCAACCTTGAGTCGCCTTTTGGAGCCCATAAAACACGGCCACCCACCCGTGTCCTCTGTTTTGTTTAATCTAACACTTATCTCCGCGAAAAATCACTCGACAACAAAAAAATAAAAGTAGCTAATGGAGACGTTGTGTGTATAAACACATTAGGAAGATGTATGACCTGAAGGACATGTGGGTATCTTGAGGAAACAACGTTAAATCTAATTACCCCTTGCATTCCTTTAGGTTACTTAACACTGAACCAATTAGGTGAAATCATCGTCAAGCGGCGGGAGGAGGAAGCGGAGCGTTCTGCCAGTTTTCCTCTCTGAGAGTGACATGGGTGAATTAAAGGAGTGATTGATGTCTTTGTTCGGGCTTTTATGACAAAAAGAGTTTTGTAAACTTGAATTGAACTTCCCCCCGCTTTCTGGGCTCACTTCTCAGGCAGGATAATAAATCAGCGGGATTTTAATGGATGAATGGGCAGCTAAGCCAGGGAGCAGGCTCCTTCCCTGGTGTCGTTAAGATCTGCCTCCAATTTGGGCAGGTTTCCTCACTTTTCCTCCTCTTTAGCTCAACATTTTGCAGCAATTGAGTTTATAAATAAACACAATAGGACACTCCCTGTCTCTTCCTCTCGCTGTCACAGGCTGTATTTATGCCCCTGGAGCAGCAGTGCCAGGCGGAGACATGGCACCGCTCACCCATGGCCAATGTGGCTGAAACTGGGAGGTGCAAGGAGAGGTCCTGGGCATGGCCCAAGACTGGAGGTTCATTGTGGGGAGCAGAAGGGGATGAGCATCTTTTTTCAGGCTTCTGCAATTGCTAGCTGGGTCTTGGGTTTCCTCTCCAAGTCAGGATGAAGGAGAAGCAAAGGATGAGCATCATTTTGGGGCTTTGGCAGGTTGCTAGTCCAGTCTTGGGTCATCTCCCCAAGTCAAGATGGCTTGAAAGAAGAGGATGAACATCCTCCTTGGGGCTTCTGCAGACTTCTGGGCAGATTTTCTGTCAGGAAAATGCATTTCTGCTACTAAGGAAAGTCTAAGTTTAGGGCAGCCCAGGAGACAGTGGATTCCCCTGGCTGATACGAATAATTTTATTTCCAGCAGTATTTGCTGAGGTGATGGCAAGGGCACATTCAGCTGATGATGAAGCCAAAACCATTAGGTACCACTAAGTAACACCAGTAATTCCCAGTAGATAGGAATGGAGATGCAAAGCCTGCATTGGGAGGACCCATCTTGATATTTCCCTTTCTCCTTGATCCAACCAAACCGATGGCATCATGAACACGAGGGAGGGAAATGCCGTTGTCAGAGGGAAGTTAGAGATCGGGTATGACTGTGCAGGGAAGAGCCGAGCTCTGGATGTCAGGTGGTGTGAAGGGATGTCTCTCCTGGGGGGTCTCATGTGGGCGCCTGGACGAGGATACAATGGCTTGGCCAAAACTCACCGCGCCCTCATTAATTTTGCAATCGGCACGTTTTTCTAAGCTGTGTGTGTTTTTAATCAGGTCTCCAAAACCACCGCTCGCTGCGCAGTTCCTCTGAATTACTGACTTTGGGGTGGTTGTTATATTTTTGTTGTTGTTCTTTGAGTTTCCTTTTTTATTCTCTCTTAAAAAAAAAAAAAAACACAAACAAAACAAGCCCGAGCACAGACCTCCACTCCTTTAGTTCTACTCTTGGGTCCACAGCACCCATATCTTCTGTCATCTCCATTTTATTGTGTCTCTGTCTCTATCGCACGCTCTCTCCACTCTCCAGTTGTCATGTGCTATGGCACCGTGAGCTTTTCACACAAAAAAGTAGCGGGTTGGAGTTTGTTTTGGCAGGCAGAGGCTCCAGATGTTGAGTTTGCTGGGTTGTGCATTGCCTTTTGCTTTGTTTTTTGAGGGCAAATTATCTGCTGTCCCTAACGTTAGGTTATTATTCTGACTTTGCTGTTGCAATAGACAATTTAATGGATGTTTCTTCCCCCCTTTCCACTCCTTTTTGTTAATTAGAAAAGTTGGCTTTAGCCTTTCAAACTTGGCTAGGAAAAAAAAAAAAATCTCCTTTCCAATCCTAACTACAGCTATATGGTGATTTTAGTTGTTGCAACTGAGACTTGGCTGAGGGTGTTTGGTGATGGGAGATCTCATTTATAAGCAGCCAAGGGGGTAATTGAAGGCCTTCAAGTGCCTTTTCCCCGAAAAAAAAAAAAAGCTGCATGGGGTGATAGTGAATTCTCATGGTAGTCTTCATTTTCAAAGCTGCCTTTTGCTTGCTTATACAAGTGATCTGGACTAAGCCTTGCCGCTCACCATCCACGTAAGAGTTGCACCATGTTGAACATTTGGGTTACGACACCCTCAGCAGAGCTCCAAGTCCTGCTGGGGCCACACTGGTGTACTGGGAAAAGGGGGGCACCTGCCCTTGGCTCCAGCCAAGAGCATCCCCAAGAGCATCCCCAGCAGTACTGGGGATGTGACAGCCAAAGGAGATGCATCAGAAAGGGTAGTACAAATTTCCTCGTACCTGGTGTAGTCTGTTTCTGGATGGGACATGACCTTGAGTGGCTAGAAGAAAAGCCTCACATGGATTTTGTAGGGTTTGGGGTCCAGCCTGCCATTTGCACAGTCTTTTTTTGCCCCAAAGGGCCAAATTCTGGTGCCCTGAAGAAGGCAGCATTATAGCTTGGGGAAGAGTTAGGGCTTCAGGGTGCATGGCCAGGTGCTCTCCCTGGAGACTGGTGTTTTTGTGGATGCAAAGTTGTGCACCACAGACCCCCACATCCCCCACCCCACAGGAACCAGCCCCAGGGCTATGGGGCAGATCTTACCTCCCCAGGCAGCACAACCACAGCCCTTCAGACTAACAGAGCAGGATCCAACCACTAACAAATACCCAAGACAACACACCCAGCACTGAACAGAAAACCCTGAGTGCTTCCCAAAAAAAAAAGAACAAAAAAACAAAATAAAAAACCACCCCCCCATCACAAAGTTCTTTTTCTTTTCCTTCCCCTCCCCGCTTTGCTTTTGATCAGCCCTCGTACAAGGCAGCAACATCGCCGCAGCCATGGGAGCTAAGCTGGAGCGGGGAGGGATGGGTGAGGGATTGAATTTTTTTTAATTTTTTTTTTTTTTTTGCTTCATCCTCCCCCCCCCCCCCCGTCCCGGCTCTTCTGGCAGTCGCAGACTCCAGATGTTCAGAGCGCGAGCTGGGAAGTCCTGCTGGCGCCACTTGGGGCAGAGGGCAGGGGAAAGGCACGCGAGCTGGAACCCGGAGTACTCAGTCACCGCAGGACTTGGCGCATTCCCCAGCTCGCTGCTGGCACATTCCCCGGCTCTCTCCTGGCCATCTGTTCCAAAAAAACACTTTCAGAACCTCATCATCACTCAGGATACAACACTGCAAGCAGCTGTTAGCGAGGCAGGAGGAAAAAAAAAAAAAAAAAGAAAAAAAAAAGAAACACACACACATATAAAAAAAAAAACAAACCCAAACCATGCGAAAGGTCTCTTTGTGAGAGAGGAAGCTGGGTTATGAATAACAGGCGAGCAGTTGGAGCTCAATAAAAGTTTTCGGCTGGAATTTAGTTCCTTGCTTTTGTGCCTGTGTGTGTGTGGATGCGCACAGACACAAGGAATTAAAAATGTAAAACGTGCTCTCTCTATATATATGTATTCCCCAATAATTAAATGATGTAGAAGCACATGTAGAATGAGAAGCCACTCTGTTTGTTGCAGTGTGCGGCGCGAAAACGGCTCACGTTATGTACAGAATTATTGCATTATATAAAATAGATATTGTGGTGTTCTGCCGTGCCTTGATCCTGCCTCCTTGCTACTTTGTTAAAAGCAGAGCTCCCGCCGTAGGTTACACTTATTCCCTCTGAAAAACTCCAAGGATGGTGTCCTGCAGCTGTGTTTACTTGCAGGAGTGAACAAGTTAGGGATTTATGTTTTTGAAAGAGAAATGGTAGCAGCAGGTTTGATTTGTGTGGCACTGGAACCACTCGCTCAGAGCATATTTTTTCTATAACACTGTATCATGGCTCGTGATTTATTTAGACAGAGCCCCGAGATAAAGCCACAGCTCCAACCCCCTGGTTTGCGCAGATGATCCTGACTGCTGGAGCTCACTGTTATTGATCATCTGATATTGATTATTATAACACATCCAGAGCCAGCACAGTAAAAATCTCGATGATCTCCATGGCATTTCTTCCGCGCAGCTTCCCGTCCTGTGTGGGGAGGGGGGTCCGATAATGAGGTTCGACCTCCCCTTTCCCTGCTGTTTGACTTAGCAGAGGTTCCTCTTTAAAAATAGCTTCATTTCCCTGCTAGGACTTGCAGGCGAGAGCGGGCAGCCAGCCAGTCTGCTTCCCCATGGCCGCCAGCTCCACAGGCCCCGGGGAGGAGCTGGACCACAGGAGAGCAGCAACCAGCTCCGAGCTGTCCATCTGGTGTGGGACAGTGGGACAGCAGCATCCCCAGGGGGCAGAGGGGGGCTGGATCCACCCAGCCAGGAGTTATCCCTGCCCTGTGGTAGCTGAATGATTATGCATCCAGGGAACTGACTTGCTTAAAAATAAGGCATCGACGGGGTAGCAGTTTCCCGTGCTCATTGCTTGTGTTTGGTATGTCTTTACAACCCAAAAGAGCAACAGCAAATGGGGCAGGGGTGCAAGGCTGAGGCTCATGAAAAGGCTCTTGACCCCCCTGCTTGGGCAGGGTCTAGTGGGAGGTGTCCTTGCCCCTGCAGGGGTATTGGAACTACATGATCTTTAAAGTCCTTTCCAACCCAAACCATTCTGTGATTCTATGAAGTTCATAAGCAAGTTCACTCACAGCCAGGCAGGGAGACAGCAGCAGCGATGTGTGTCCCCAAGGACACTGCACACCCTGCCTTGGCCCATCGGGGGGTTGAGCATCAGTACCCCAAAGAGCAGGGCTGAGAGTTTTTCCTTGCAAAAGGGATGTGATGTAGGACCCCACTGTTGCATTACAGCACCCCGAAAACCCCCTCTGCTTTAAGGGGTGTTGGAGCAGCTGCTTTGCAGCATGCAAAGGCTGGGGCCAGGGATTTGCTCCTGTGGTGGGAACAGGGTCCCAGCATAGGCTCTGTTCCCTTTGTAGCAAGGGTATTACCAAGAATAGGGTAAGATCGGCCCCACAGATATCAGGTAACTACAGCAAAAGGAAAATGTGAGTAGAAGAGACAGGAGAAGCCCTGGAACAAAGGCTGACTCAATTCCAGAAGTGCTTTGATTTATAGAGATTGAAATGCTTTGGGATGCTGCAAACTCACCAAGGTCATTGGGCCAGTTGTCAAATTCAAGAGCCATGGGAGTACTGATATTATTAGTTTAAAGCAGACCCTGGCTAATAAATCTGTCTTCAGAGCTCTGGGCTGGAGTGGAAAAGGGTGGAGGGGGAAAGAAAGGAGTCTGTTCCTACCTAACATAACCCATGGCCAGCATTGGGCAGGGCCTAGGTACCCACCGACCGGTGCCAAGGAGGTTTGCTGAGCTCCTCCATCATGTTGCAGAGGCATCTCTCCATTGCCCTTTCCATTTCCTTCTCCTCAAAGGTACAGCACAATTGCCCTTACCTGCCCTTGGCTGATTTGTACATACTCCCTTTTGCCCCCCCCATCACTGATCTTCCCCAGTTGCAAAGTCTTCAGAGCAGAGACCTGCCACAATCCTGCTTCCCAAACCCCACCAACACTTTTTATCCAGCAAAAGGGCAGGGTTCCTCTGAGCAAATGCAGGAGGTGTTAACTTGCAAGCTCAGGTCCTATTTGTTCAGCACTTTAAAGAGCACTGGAGGCACAAGGGAGGGGACCAGGGGCCCTGTGACTATGGTGGCTTTGGCCTAGGGCATGAGGCTGTTACTGCTGGGTAATTCATCCGTGCAGTGGAAAAGGTTTTGCTTGCTAAGACTGCTGCTCCAGACAGGAACAGGGGGGGATTTGTCTCCCTACTGTCTTTTAATATTAATGAGTGGTCATTGCTTCCCTCCTTTGACTTCTTTCAACATTTTCTTTCCATGTGGGATAAATTAAACGACTGACTACTCTATTGCAGATTATTAATGTATGTTATTTATTGGTGGAAAATAATTTTAGGTGGTTCCCAACAGAAATGTTTGTGATACCCAAGGCTGTTTGTCATTCTCTCACCTACACCTCATTTATTCCAAATCCCAAATCCCAATTAAGGCCTTGAATTAGGGCAATAGTTTCTACCTTCTCCTACTCTGAGCAGCACTAGGTAGTTAGTGTCTAACAGTGAGTAGAGAAACCTCCTTATTGATAATAATTGTGATAACAAGCTCTGTTTTCAGCTTTGGTGTGAGCCAGATGTGAAGAGTTCATTATTGTTTATGTAGGAGAGCATCCGATGCAGGCTGGGACCAACGGAGTGACTTTTATCCAAGGACTTTATTATCCCTGGGATGCACAGAGATGCAGCCAGCTCATGGCTCTGTCCTGTCCACCAGCAGGGCTGCCCAGCCAAACGCCTCCTCCACTGTGTCCAGATGCCCTGACCCCAAGTCCAGGAGTCTGAGGTCCAGCAGAGATCAGCATTTCTTGCGTGATGGATCACCTGGGCCCTTTCAGCAGAATACTCTTATTAAGGGAAATCCTGATGGTCCTGGGGCAATCCTGTGCTTCCCAGGATCTGCACTTTGCAGGAGGGGGTGGCAAGGAGGATTTTGGGTCCCCTTGTCCCTCAGCTTGGTGTGGATGCTCAGCTGTGATGGTTGATCTCACGAGCAGCTGCCCTAATTATAGTAATAAAATAAATAAAATAAAATTAAAGCAAGCATGAGTACCTTAGTAATATTTATACCTTATTTTACAGTATCCAGTAATGGAAAAGGAGAGGCAGTACGGATACAAAATGGATTGAAGAAAAAATACTTTTCAGGCCAAGCTTTAAGGAGTTTGACCTTCTTAAGACTGTCAGAAAGACGGCTGATCTGTCCAGGGAATTGATGGCCGCGTCCAAAGGACCTTCAGAGGCTGTACTGCACCCTGAAGGGCTCTTAAATCCACTGGCAAAAAGCAAGAAACAGTGGTTGGACTCAGTAAATGGGATGTCATTTCCAAGTTTCTAATTCCTAAGTTACTTAAAGGAGGATTTAGGAGCCCACGTGATGAAGGCAGTTTGGGCAACAGAGACGTGATCTCATGAAGGAGCAGGCCCTGAGGATTTTGCTCTCTTTTGAACTATGCTAATGATTGTTTGTGGGATATTCGCAGGGCTTATTTTAATGTTAAAGGGGGTTTAGATGAGGTTTTCCCTGTCTGAAGCTGCTGCACTTTGGAGTTGTGCATTTCCCAGTGGAAGCAGTAAGCCTGTCCAGAACAGTGTGCAGCCAAGTCCAGTTACCCCAGTACATCTGCATGGCCATGATGCGTCGGGGGGTGTGCAGGCACGGGGACAGCTTGCAGACCTACAGGCTGAGAAGCACAGGGAAAAGTAAATGCAATCACTAAAATAAAGAAATAAAGCCCATCTCCTGCACAAATCCAGCTTGTCCCAACTCCTTTACTTTCCTGCTGTACTTCTGAGATTGGCTTTGGAAACTGAAAATGGACCCAAAAAGCTGTGGGTCTTGACAAAAGCAGGTATTTGCCATCATTCCTGGGGATTGTTATGTGGCAGGAGCTGGAGCCAGCACCTAATCACCTTGGTATTCTTCTATCCCAAACCTGCCTCTTCCCCTCTGTCTGCCGGGCCCTCTGCTCTTTGTGGATCCAGCCACCCTTGTGACACCTACAGGTGGTTGTTCTTCAAGCCCAACTCTTTAGCAGGTCCCATGGCCAGTGGTCCCTGAGGACACCTCAGCATAGGTCAGCAATGGTCATTTGTGCAAGAAGCCTCTGGGACACCATGTGTTCACTGTCCTGACGGTGCATCTTCCTTTTTCCAGGAGTAATAACCAGGAAGGGGAGATTCAGAAGAGCTTCCAGCCAGAGTTATATCTGTTCTTGGCAAATGTTGCACCATTCAGATGAAGACTGCAAGCAGCTTTTTTGAAGAGACCCCTTTTCAAGATGACAGTTGGCCAAGGAACTTTCTTAAGCTCTGGAACAAAAAGGAAAAAAGGAAAGGAAAAAAAAAAGGACAAGGATACTTCTTATTGTTGTTAAGCCAGCCACCTTTTAGTACGTGCAATTTATTTAGCACTTTTCCCTTTGCTTAACTGGGAAACGTTACCCTCTCAGCTCATGTGTACAGTAATTTTTTGTTGTTGTTGTTGCTGTTGTGCCAAAGATTTGATGGAGCTTCTACACTGTGTCTTATTTTTGCCTTAACGTTAAATCTTTGAGCCAAAGAAAAGTCAGAGGTGCCGTTCAGATGGTGGCGGGCCGGGCAGTCAGCTCTCGGTGACAGATCTGAATTTCTGAGTCCTTCTGGGGGTTGCTTCTTATTTGTCCTGCCCTCACTTCCCTCTGCCTGCAGCCCTGGAGCCAGCCCTGGGCGAGAGGTGGGACAACATCAAGGCATGCTTTGGCGTTCAGGCTCCTTTCATTGAGCTACTCCATAGTTCTGCCTTTTGGGCCATTTCCTGACGTTCCTGCCTGTGCGAGACATCCACGGGATAGAAATACTGGCACAAAGTGAGAGCTGAAACAGGAGCTATGAATTTTTAATTTTTTTTTAATAAATAAATAAATATAGTTAAATAAGCAAAAGCTAAGTGCCATGTAAAGCAAAAAAAAAAAAAAAAAAGAAAACAAGGAAATCAGGAGCAAGTTCAGCTAGGCAGGATGAAATGCAGCAAAACGATTCAGAGGGAGTTTCAGGTTTGTGAAGCCCTTTATTCTGTAGGGTTTTTCAAGAGGTCAGAAACCCATGTAATGCAAAAGCATTTGAATCCTAAACTGTACCTTTCACTTCAAATTGAAGTAAAAAGAAAAAAAAAAAAAAAAAGAAGATTGAGAAACATTTGCTTGGAGTAAGCAGACTTTATAGGTAATGCAGTTCATATGCAAGACATCTGCTAATGATGAGGGGACAGAGCTCTGTGCTCAAGTAAAAAAAAAAACAACAAAATACAGCTTTCCAAACCAGGGAGATTAACATATTTTGTTTCCCACTTGAGGGGAAGGGTTATTTGGGAGGCCAGATTCGCATCCTGGCTCCATCAGTGTAAATAAATGGGGTTCCTGGGTGTCTGACTTATTCAAGTCTGAACATGGCCAGGCTGGGGCAGGCAGGGGGCAGCGGGCAGGGAGGGGACAGGCTCTGTGTTACCGACTGAATACAAAACTTGAACTCCTCAGTGCCTGCCCCTTTATTTCCCAGGCTGAGCAATCAGCAGATGAACACCGAGCTGGGGAGCCAGCATGCAAAACCTGAGCTCGGGGGATGGGCTGGAGGGCAGGGGGGTGTGCGGGGACTGTCCCCTGGCCCAGGCGAGGGTGTGTGAGCAGCCGGTGAGGATGCTCAAGATGTCCTCTACCTGAATTCTGGGACACACAGGGGATGGTGTTATCCAAGCTGCCTCCCAAGAGCTCATTATACTGCTCACCCCTCTGCCTGGTCATTATTAGCAGCCCAATAAACTACGTTTTTAGATTGTCATTTGTATTTCTTTATTAAAGCACAGTTTTTAACCCTGTGTTTTGTTATATACATCAAGACCAGTTTTGTAGCTTGTAACAGGGAGAGGGGCTGAGCTCATGGACCACAGGAAACACTCCAGGGGTGTTTGCACCCTTGACAAAGGGTTGGGTTTAAAGTGTCTTTGCTTTCAAGAAACAGCAAGCAGCTGGAGCTCACGAATGTAGCCCAGCTGCAGAAAACTGAGCAGGAACTGGAAGGCAGTAGAAAAAAAAACCACATACCTCAAGGGGGAATTGCAGGTTTATTTATGAGGCCATGCTGAAGTTCTCCCATCTGGGTTTTGAGCAAGAGCAATGGGGACAACTCGGGGTTGTCCCCACCCTGGCATGCACAGGCTGCACCATGTAGCCAGGGGCTAAGGGAAACCCTGTGGGCATTTCTGTCTGTGAGCAGCATCCAAAATTCACCAAGCATTTTTGAGAAATCCCATTGTATTCCAGTCCCAAGTTCTGCAGTGGCTCTCAGTTTGTGAGTGTTAATAATTATCAGTCAGGCAAGGCCTGCAGGGAGAGTCAGCAATACCATACTGCTGATATTCTCAATTTACCTTTTTTCCTTTCAATTTGTGTTGATAGATAAGAAATTTGCTGCAAATATCTAGGTCTCAAGCTGGGCAGCATCATGGGGTTGTGACTGGGGCTTTAGGTTATGCAAGGTTTGTCCCCCTGATTAGGGAGACATTAACCCTTTGGGACCAAGTTGCTTCATTTACAAATTCCCAAATTCACTTTCCTTAAACACTCCCTGCTATTCCTACCCTACCGCTGCTAAATGCAAGCAGAAAGATAGCCCTTAAAAGTTTTTTAAAACAATGTTTTGCTTGGTTTCAGTGAACAAGGCTCCACAAGAGGCTGCATGGATGTTTTTGCATCCCAGCAGGAGGTCAGGTGAGGCGAGAGGAGCAGCAATGGCCATCCCTGCCACTGCCCCGTGCTGCCCAGCCCAGCTCCACCGGCCAACTCTGAAAAACAAGGAGGGTACATTTTTACCAAAGGGTAGCAAACATACGAGGTTGAGCACCGTAGTGGAGGTGACACTGCCACAGTGACCTGGCCAAGCATGCAGCTGGGTCAGCCGAGGTACAGAGCTGACCTTGCCTCCCACCTCCCCAGCAAACACACCCAGCAATGGCTCTGCTCTGCCGATAGATAACAGGGTAACAATGTTGTCCTGCTGGAAAAGCAAAGCAGCCCTCGTGCTGTCACCTCCCCAGGGTCAGCAGAGCCAAAGCCTTTGCTCCCTGTTGGTGCCAGCCCTCATCTCCAAGTCTTGGAGGGGACTCATGCTCTCGTGGCTCATGCTCTGCTGTGTGTCTCCATCAAGAGATTATTTTGGCTTTATCCTGCTGAAAACTCATGCTGGCCTTTTTTTAGTGGAAGTAGTTTTTCATGAACCGATGCAACCACATTTGCATGACAACTCTCTCCAGGCTCAGGTGAGCACCTCCATCTGCCTCTGCCCCACATGAACAGAAATACTCCTGGTCCAGGCTGGCCTGTCACTCTTTTCATGAAGAAGTAGAAGGTTTTGGCAGGCTGGTGCTGGCCCCCACTGTTCCTGTTCATCAACCCTGCTCTAACTGGGGTATTTCTGCACTGAAACAGGATGGCACAGACAAAGCAAAGACCTCTGCCCAAACCAAGGTGGCCAAGTGCAAGCCAAGTCCTGTTGATTACTCCTAACCACACTGTCCCAAGGATATGACTCAGGGCAGACCCAAGCTTATGTGTTTTTCTCCTCATATTGTCAGTTTGAGGAGCTCTGGAGCAGTAAACAAAATTCCCATTAACCTGGATGAGGGTAGCTAACCCTTACCCTGTTGCTGTGGAGAAAGGAGGCTTGAAGTTGAGAGTTAGTGCTGGCAAAATTGCTGCTGGGATGCTGCAGACAGAGCCTGGAAAGCAGGTTAATCTGTCAGCAAAGGAAACAAATTTCAACCTAAACCATGCAGCAGTTATAGTTGGATGTTGAAAGAGATGTCACTGCCTGAACTTTCGGATGTAATGGTATAAGAAAAAGGAGTCCTCCTTGCATCTGCCCTCCACCTACCTGCCCTCCATGCCAAGGGCTGTGGTGATGCACCTTGGAGTGCTGGGATGGCAGTGCCTAAATCAACCCATTAACCAACATGGGTCAGCCCAAATCCCTCATAAACCCATATGCATCAAACCAAATTGCTCATAAAGCTGCATGCCAAGGTCAGGACTGGCCTCACACCCCTTCTGTGCCAGCCATCCACATCACACCCGGCGCTGCTTCACGGATGCCAGTGCTAACACATTTTCCCTACAAGCTGCCTGCATCTGCAAGGGACCAGTGGTCACCTTCCAGGGAAGGTGTGAAGAGCCTTAAAGCACTTTCATTACAAATCTTGGGTCGAACCCAGCCCTTCCAAACTGGGAGGTGTGATGTACTATTAGAGGAGACTCGGGGGGACCTCATCACTCTCTACAACTACCTGAAGGGAGGTTGTAGTCAGGTGGGGGCTGGGCTCTTTTTCCAGGCAACCAGTGACAGGACAAGAGGGCACAGCCTGAAGCTGCTCCAGGGGAGGTTTAGGTTGCATATTAGGAAGCACTTCCTCACGGAGAGGGTGATCAGACATTGGAATGGACTGCCCAGGGAAGTGGTGGAGGCACCGTCCCTGGAGGTGTTTAAGGAAAGACTGGATGTGGCACTTAGTGCCATAGTCTAGCCGTTGTGGTGGTGTTAGGTCATAGGATGGACTTGATCTCAAAGGCTTTTCCAGCTACAATAATTCTGTGATTCTGTGATTAGCAGAGCTCACCTGGTGACCTGCTGGCCCAATTCTCCTCACTGCTGCATTTCTAGGATTTATTCTCTCCCTCTACAGCCCTGGAGAACCACCTACCCCCCCATAACTAACTAGGAGATCCATCATCTAAACAAGACAATGTAGCAAGAGGTTGAGGGTTAATGGATTGAAACTTGAAGAGGGGAGATTTAGATTAGACATTAGGAGGAAATTCTTCATTATGAAGGTGGTGAGACACTGGAACGTGTTGCCCAAGGAAGTTGTGGCTGCTCCATCCCTGGAAGTATTCAAGGCCAGGTTGAATGAGGCACAGAATCACAGAATCATCATGGTCAGAAAGGACCTCTGAGATCACCGAGTCCAACCATCAACACAAAAAAACCACAAACAAACACAAACAACCACACACACTCCACCAAAAAACACCCACAAAAACCCCCACAACCTCGGCCACCAGAGCATGTCCTCTAGAAGTGCCTCATCTGCATGTTTCTTGAATACATCCAAGGATGATGACTCCACCACCTCCCTGGGCAGGCTGTTCCAGTGCCTGACCACTCTTTCAGTACAGAAATTCTTCCTACTATCCCATCTAAACCTCCCCTGCCACAACTTCAGGCCATTTCCTCTGGTCCTGTCATTATTTACTTGGGAGAAGCGGCCAACACCCACCTCCCTACAACTTCCTTTTGGGTAGTTGTAGAGAGCAATGAGGTCTTCCCTCAGCCTCCTCTTCTCCAAACTAAACATCCCCAGTTGCCTCAGCTGCTCCTCATATGACTTGTTCTTTAGACCCTTCACCAGCTTGGTAGCTCTTCTCTGCACCTCAATGTCCTTCTTATAGTGAAGGGCCCAGAACTGAACACAGTAGTTGAGGTGAGGCCTCACCAGTGCTGAATACAGGGGCACCATCTCTTCCCTACTCCTGCTGGCCACACTATTCCTGATGCAGGCCAGGATGCTATTGGCCTTCTTGGCCCCTGGGCACATGCTGGCTCATGTTCATCTGGCTGTCAACCAGCAACCCCAGGTCCTTTTCTGCTGGGCAGTTTTCCAGCTGCCTGAGCAACCTGGTCTAGTGGGAGATCTCCCTGCCAATGCAGGGGAGTTGGATCTGGATGATCTTTGAAGTTCCTTCCAACCCAAACCATTCTGGTTCTATGATCCTCTTCCTAGATGGCTGCTTTGATGAATACAATGGTCATGTATGTACATGCACACACACAAAACTATACAAGAGGCTTTCCACCTTAGTTTTTTGAGGTAATATTTCATGGAGTCTACCATATTTCATTGGGAGTTTCCTTGTTCCTGCCCCTGCCCTGCTACATGTCGCAGTGGCACCAGTTACACTGCAGCTGTGAGATGTGTATCGTAATTATCAGTAATTGTATTCACTTACTCCACATAAAAATGTCAGCACAGTAACATGAATGATTTGTGTAATTATATATTTGCTGTTTTTAGGACTTAATATGTTATGCCTGTAATTACATACTATGCCCCATATAATAAGCCTCGAATTGCTGTGTAAATTTTGGGTAATTACAGAAAACTGTGATACAAACAGTTCTCCCTAGACCAAGTCGAGCATTCACTACCAGGAAATAACCCTTATTAAAGGCTCTGCAGTAGACAAACAGATCGACTGAAGGCCAAAAGCTGCCTGAATCATAGAATCAGACTGGTCTGGGTTGAAAGGGACCTTATAGATCGTCTAGCTCCAACCCCCCTGCATGGGCAGGGACACCTCCCACTAGACCAGGTTGCTCAGAGCCCCATCCAACCTGGCCTTAAACACTTCCAGGGATGGGGCTTCCACAACATCCCTGGGCAACCTGTTCCAGTGTCTCACCACCCTCAATCTAAGGAATTTCTTCCTAATGTCTAATCTAAATCTGCCCTCTTCCAGTTTTGATCCATTCCCCCTTGTCATCTCGCTACAAGTGCTTGTAAAAAGCCCCTCCCCAGCTTTCCTGTAGCCCCTTCAGATACTGGAAGGCCACTATGAGGTCTCCCCTGGAGTCTTCTGTTCTCCAGGCTGAACAACCCCAGCTCTCTCAGCCTGTCTCCAAAATAGAGGTGCTCCAGCCTTCAGATCATCAAATATCCATAGCAGTAAAGATGGGGGAAAAAGAAAGAGCACCCAGGTATATTAGGGGGAGAAACAACAAGTGCAAGGGAGCAACAGAAGTACCAGCCAGGTAGTGTTATCCTTGGGGAACATTTCTTCTAACCCTGATTTTAGCAATGCTCTAGCAAAAATCCAAGGAACCTGCAGTGGGTGCAAGGTGAGCTCCAAGTAGCACAAACTCATTCAGGTGCAAGTGTTCCATAGGATTTAGAAGCCATGCTCATAATTTAAAAAGAAAGTTATAATGCTTGCATCTAGTTTAAAAGTCTGCCAGAGGTCATTGCAGCTTAATGCATTGTCAGGCTTTTCTAAATCAGCTGGAAACATTGACATTGATTAAAATTTATCCTCTCCTTCCTAGATCCAAGAACTTTTCCAGGTTTCAACACACTTTTTTTTTTTGTGAAGCTGATTCTTTCCTTTCTCACTGCAATATCTCCACATCTTCCATCTAAAATCTACAGCACGGTCCCCCGTGAGCTTCTTACAGTCATGAGCATTTCTCCCATGGATGGGATGTGATGGGAAGAAATGAGATCAGCCATTTTTATGGCTGAGTGAATAGTTATGGGCTTTGAGGGCTTTCTCATGGTCATGAACCTCAGAACAACTTCTGATTATTTTAATTTCACTGCAGCCTTCCAGATTCATCATCTCCCCTGCCAACTTCTATTAAGGTTCCATTAAAAGGCAATGAAACACAGGGCTTTTTACAATACCCTTGACAGAACAATTTCCCCTTTCTGGATACAGTAAAAATTTTCAGCCAAAAATACATCTTTTTGGTTAAAAAAAAAAAAGGGGGGGAGATAAAGAGACAATTTCAAGCAGATCAAAATATTTCATAAAATCTTGTCAGACTGTCTCAGCCAGAAAAAAAAATCCAGAAAAGGCTGATTTTCAAAGCAAAACATTGATTTTTCCTCTCTGCCTATCATGATTACATTTGTTTCCACTTGCTTATGAAAAGCTCCAGGTATCAGACAACATTTTGTGTAGAGCTAACTGTTTTGTTCAGATCAAAATGTTTTCCACAACACTTTCTCATTGAGAGATGCTCAGAAATTGAATTTTGCTGTTGTGAGTCATACCTTTTCCTTTAAGGATCCCAACATCTCTTAATTTTAAGTGTAACTTAAGTTAGCAGCAGAAAGAAGGACAAACCCTGCCCTCAGATATAACAGGTTGAATATATCTGAGGAGATGTTCAAGCAAATCCTGATTTAAACAAAATGGCAAGGGCTGAGGGGGAGTGTAAACTTTATCCCTAAGTTACACTTAAAATAAGGTTGCCCAAGGCAGTGTATTAAAAATTTTTCACCCACAATACACCGATAACTTACAAAATCTGTGTATTTCATAACAGTATTGAAATTACAAGTCTGATTTGGGGGCATCTGTGCAGGTGGTTGAACTTCCTTGAAGTTGATGGGATTTCTCATAGCATTAAGCTCAAGTGCTCCAGTGTCAGGGATGGGTTTTGTGCAGCAAAAGTTCACATACCTTCAAATATTGTGAGATGATAAAGTTCCTGTCCCCATGAGCATGTTCATTTGGCACATTGCACTGAGATGACTAGGGCTGGCCCTCATCCCTCAGACATCAGAGACCATGAAACATGGGCTGAAGTATAGAGGTCTTTGCAATGAAGTGGAAGATGCTTTCCATGATATGCATTGTAACAGGACGTAACTCATGAATTACACCATCAATCACCCCTGGGGTTGCTGTGCAGGGGAAAGCAAGGGAGGCTTTCAGGAAGAAGCCTGAAGAGGCTAAAAGTGAGACAAGTTGGCAAGACCCATGGACAGGCTAGAGGCCCTAATTGAGGAGCCAGCAGAGGACAGTGGGACCATGGGGTGAGCCATGATGGACTGAGATCCCCACCTCACCAGCAGGACACGTGCTGGAGCTGACATGGCTGACATGAAATATTGAGTGGGTGCTGCTTGCAAGGGAGATGCCTCCTTTGTGAGCTGAATGGAGATGATCCTGCATGGAAATACTGCATGATAGTCATGAGGCCATAATGAGACATAGGCTTGTGAAAGATAAATGAAGATGGGAGATTAAAAGATAGGAGGGTAGATTTAGATTAACCATTAGGAAGAAATTCTTCACTGTGAGGGTGGTGAGACACTGGAACAGGTTTCCCAGAGGATTTGGGGAAGCCCCATCCATGGGAGTGTTCAGGGGCAGATTTGATGGAGCTTGGAGCAACCTGGTCTAGTGGGAGCTGTCCCTGCCTATGCAGGGGGGTTTGGAACTAGATGATCTTTAAGGTCCCTTCCAACACAAACCATTCCATAATTCTATGAAACCTTCATTTTGGAATCTCCTAACTTCTCTGTGCTGGAGTTCACAGACTTGGTGCAGTTTATAGGTATATACTGCCTATGTGCTCCAGCACTGACCTGAGGTTTTACAGACTGCACATTTGCACATCTACAATTCAAACCTAATTGTGATGGACTCACATAAAATACTAATAATCAACTATCAATAATACTTTGGGAATTGGGGAAAAAATAAAGGGAAAATGGTCCTTCTTAATAAAAACTGGTGTTGACGGTCAGGAAATTGAACTTTCTGCTAGCACTAGTTACAGGAGCCAAAAACATTGCTGCTGAATGTTTCTGGGGAGCATATGCTTTATATACTTTAAAGATACTCTTCTATATCAAGTCTTTGTAATTGCAGAGACACAAAAAGTAAAGGCAGAAATCATAAAAGTTTCCTTTTCCTCTGGTAGCTAATCAGCCCAGGGTGGATTTATGTACCAGCAGAGAGCTGTCTGCATCCCAGCCTCTCTTCCTTGCATCCCAATGTGCTGATGTTTCCCTAATGAATCAAACCCTTTGCTCCAGAAATACAAGATGCAGGGCCAATATTTTCAAAACCTGCCTTTAAAACTCTGGCAGCAATTCACTGTGGTCGTGTTTCCGAGTGTGAAGTTCTTCATGTATGAATGCTTGCACTCAGGATTTATTTGCTTGGACTGCACTCACATCTGCCCAAGGAGCATGACCGTGAACCCAAAGTTTTTCATGTGCTATCTATTAGATGGAGGAAAATGGGTTTAAAGGATTAGAAACTGGGTAAGAACTGGAAACCTGGTTAAGGATTTGCAGATCTGGGTTGGTGTTTAGGTTTATAGAGCAGGGAGTGGGTTAGAGGAGAGGAAAATTAAAAAAAATTATATCTACATGAAGCAAACTCAACACTCTTGCTACATTCACTACTATCTTTGCTTCCTCACACTTTACTACATGGGGGGAGAAGTGCCTTTCTTTGTACATCTGGGAGCACAGCAATATGAAGCATGGTGCAAAGGTGGCCTCAGACCTGAAAATGGTCTGGCTGCATCAGCATCATCCAAAATCAAGACTAATTAGTCCTTGTGGGACCATATCAGCTATGGTGTTAACATGACATGAGGCTGCAATCAGAACCTGAAGGGGGACCTGGCCTTTGGGTGTACTGACCCTCACTGACCTTTCTTGGGGACCCCTACCACACCCCTGTCTCACACCTCATCTGTTAATCACTGCACTTAGATGGGGAGGGCCACAGCTCAACCTGAGCAAGATCTTTGCAATGTGTATTTTTTAATGCTTAGTGACAAGCACTGTCTCAGAGGGACAGGGCAGGACCACACCGGATTTTTACACACTGTAAGTGCAAACCAGAAAGATGTCACTTGTCCCAGCCCACATGCAAATCTGCCCCAGCTCTGTATCACCCCCATTTTTAGCCTTTTCTGCTTTTAAAGACATGCTTAATTTAACACATAAATAAAACCACCAAGAGCCTTGCAGCTTTTACCCAGGAAAGTGTGTGCTCAGGAAGCGTGAAATTAAAAGCTGTGAAGCGTGCATTTGCCCAGCTCCACACCACGTGCACCTCACCAGCTCTGCAACAGCTCTGGGAGCTCACCAGTTCACTCCATGGCCTCATCCTGCAAACATGCACCCCTGCAAGTGAGGCTTACTCATGGAAACACTATGCCTGCATTCCTGTTAGCGAGCAGCTCAGGAGGAACCTGCTCCCCAGGCTGCCCAGGGGACACGGCTGGCACCGTCCGAGCCGTCAGCCTGGCACCATCTGCTCAGCAAGCCACCAAGCCTGGCCAAGAGCAAAAGATCCCATGTGCTCTGAAGGACACTCTCTGGTCATGCTCGAGGCCCCACTTGGATGTTTTCTGACAACACGGACACCAAAATCTCTTCTTGAAATAAAGTGCCTTCAAGCAGCTCTCAGCAGGTTCCAGACACATGCCTGGGAGTTTAACTAAAAGCAGCTTGCCTGCCCTGTGTTATCAGTTTGCTTTGTGGTGGTTTTTCTTTAGGAAAATTTTGATTTTGTCATTCCCCAGCCCCCTGCAACAGCCTTCAAGTCCTCAGGGCTGGGTGTGAGACACACAAAAAGGGCTCCTGCCAGTTGACTCCCAAATCATGACAGTGCCTTGCACATTTCCAAGGCTGCGTAATGGTCAGCCTCCTGATCCTCAGCATCACCACTGAGACACAGGCTGAGGGGAGAATAGCTAGAGAGCAGTCCTGAGGAAAAGGACTTCGGGGTGGGAGGAGATGAGAAGCTCAACATGAGCCACCAGTGTGTGCTGGAGCCCAGAGGGCCAATTGTGTCCTGGGCTGCATCAAAAGAAGTGTGGCCAGCAGGGCCAGGGAGAGGATTCTGCCCCTCTGCTCTGCTCTGGTGAGACCCCACCTGGAGTATTGTGTCCAGCTCTGGAGCCCTCAGCACAGGAAAGACATGGAGCTGTTGGAGAGGGTCCAGAGAAGGGCCATGAAGATGATCAAAGGGCTGGAGCACCTCTGCTATGGAGACAGGCTGAGAGAGTTGGGGCTGTTCAGCCTGGAGAAGAGAAGGCTCCAGGGAGACCTTATAGCACCTTCCAGTACCTGAAGGGGCTACAGAAAAGCTGGGGAGGGGTTTTTTACCAGCGGGGGTAGTGATAAGACAAGGGGTAATGGTTTTAAACTGAAAGAGGGGAGATTTAGGTTAGACATCGGGAAGAAATTCTTCACCATGAAGGTAGAAAGGCACTGGAATAGGCTGCCAGGGAGGTTGTTGATGCCCCCCTCCCTGGAGGTGTTCAAGGCCAGGTTGGATGAGGCTTTGTGTAGCCTGGTCTAGTGTGAGATGTCCCTGCTCACAGCAGGGAGGTCGGAATCTGATGATCTTTAAGGTTCCTTCCAATCCTTAACCATTCTATGATTCTATGATTCTGTGACACAGCAGGGCAAGCTGGTCTTTGATCCACAAACCATTGCTTCTGGGGCAAGACAGGACTACATCAGGTCTGGAAACTAGGTCACCTCCCAGCTCAGATGGTCCCCATGGAGGCTGTAACTGCATGCTGTGACACATGACCCTCCGTCTCTGCCTCTGCATCCTCCCATCCCCTGCTGGGAGGTTCAATGTATGTGATCTCACACTTTGCGAGAGAAGCCAAGGGAACTGCCCTTCTTTGAGAACTGGGGGTAGCAAAAAGTTGCTTGCTTGCTTTCAAACCCAACAGGGTTTGAAAGGTTTTTCCCCCCTGGGAGAGAACCCCCCATTTGTTTGAGGTTTGTCCTCAAACAGAGGTTGAAGTTGTCGCAAACCGAGATAGGAAAACTGCGACTCACTGCACTCCCCAGGACCTCAGAAATCCCCTAAGGACCACAGTGTCTTCACACAGCTTCGGGGGGGTGCCTGCTGTGACCCCATCCCTCCTGGCTGCAGTGCTATGGGTAACAGTGCACCAACGTCCACTTAACAAGCTCCAGACCCCTTTGCTTTGACCGACGCATATTTTGACAGCTTAGAGAAAACATTTTGCAAGATGCGCAGTCAAAGGCTCTTTCAAGCTGAGATGTTGTGGAAAGCTGCATGAGCTCTCCAAGGCACTATCTCTCTCTCTCTCTCTCTGCCAGCTGCTCTAAAGAAAGCTCCCTGTGCAGGCCAGAAGATACAGCAGGGAATAATACATTCCTTTAAATAGCATCCTAGCTGGCTTGAGGAGGCCATAAGCATTTTAACTCACTTATAATTTTCCTGCGGTTCACCCCTCTCTACTGCAGCAGTCTGCTCTGGGCACCAGGGCCAACTGAAGCCATGGGAAGTCTTTAAAATGGCATTAGCTCATCCATGACCCTTCAGGGAGCTCTTGTGTTCATGTCCTTTCCCAAGCAATACTGCACACCACACAATACCAACTCTGTAGCATGCTGCTCAGACCTTAATTACCTGGAGGTAACTGGCATATGAACATGCAGTGCTGAGATCAGCAGAGGAGACCTTGTTCCACCAAGGACTGATCTCAAAGAGATCATGGCTTCAATAGCACGTGGTGCTGGCCAGAAAATGTTCCCCTAATAGCTTCCACATGACACTTTTCCAGAGGCAAAGCCAGCTAAAGAGGTCCCTGAATGTCCTCCTCCTTCGGAACCCATGCAACCATCTGTAAATCAGGTCAGTGAAAGAAAACACTTGGGGCCAAGGAGGGAAATCAATTAATTGTGATTTTTAAAAGTGCACAGATCCCATTTGCAGCACAACAAGTGATTGTTTTGGCACAGCAATGGGACAGCAAACTGCCAAGCAGCAGCAGGAAAACATTTGGGGCTAAAGAGCATTGGGATTCCCTTAAAGCAGCTTTGCTCAAGGAGAAGCTGGAATAAGGGACTGTCTCCTGGATTACTAGGAGGAGCAGCATGAGGGCAACACTGAGAGGTTTAAAATTTTGATAGAGAGTTATTTAGAATAATTCCCAGTCTCCTGCCCCATAGGAAAATTTGAATAAAAACTAAAGATTCAGTGGCAACAGCAGTCTCCAGCCTAAATACAAAAATAAAAAGAGGAGAAATTGTTTAGGGGAAAAATATCAAAAGGATCATTTTCTCTGTGGAAAGCTGAAATCCTTCCACAAAAAAGTAATTTTGCCACTCCCCAGAAAACCCCCAAAAAACACCAGCATTTTTCTATGAGTGATTTTTAATGGTTGCCTCATTGTCTTCAACTTTAATGTTCTTTCAGCAGAGCCTCCCAGCCCTGCCCTGGCATCCCTGCACACATCAGCTCTTGTACAGCCTCCCCAGGACAGGTTTCTCTCTCACACAGCTCACAGCACACCCAGTGTTGGTGTTTTAATCAGATTATATTACTGGTGGCAAGACCCTGATACAGCCATAGCTTTGTGTGTGAATGGTTTCATTTCTCTGCACCACCATCTGCTTCTTGTCTTGCTCTGCCACTGCCCCAAAATACATTTACTTCTTATCCCAAAGTTTCAGTGTTATTGGTGGCACTGAACACTTCAACATTGTGAGACAACTGGTGTCAAACATCCCTGAAAAAAAGCATCTCATGGTTTACAGGGGTATTTTAGGGACTGTTCCTGAAATTTTATCAGGTGTTTTCTTTTATAATGCAGCTCTGAAAAGGATATTTTAAATCACGCATCTTGTCATGGGTTTGTTTGCTAGTCTAAACGATTTGTGTCACACAAGTCTACCAGCAATCTGTTCAAGTTTATCATACAGTATTAGAAGAAAAGTTGCATCCTCCTGGAAGTGTCAGCAGAACCAGATCTTCCTTCAGCTGGGAAGATCTGGTTTCCCCATGAACCTTTATTCTGAGAAAATAAGCTCTTCACATTTGCTTTGAAATGAGAAATTTGGTCTCTTGGGGGCAAAAATTTCCTTTCCTCACCTATTTCTAGTGTTCAGGAATGGGTTAATTTGCAGTGAGCCAAACCACGGGCAGGGTTCCCCAAACCCAAAGCACAATTCCGTTTGCTGGAGATCCATCTCCACGTAGCATTTGCAGCACAAGGAGAAGGCATCAAAACAGCTTTTCATGGGAGCTGAACCTCTGTCCCAACTCCAGCTGCAGCGGCACGAGGAGGAACTCTCCATTTTAACCCTACTGGAGTATCACAGCTCTTCTGGTGACCATGAGGACAGATGGTCTGTCCCTGCTCCCCCAACTGCAGCTGCAGCAGCTGCAGCTTTTCCCTGTGTAAAGCAGCTCCTGGCTAAGTTTGTGATGAGGGTGAGCAGCGTGCCCTGGCACCAGCCTAGCACAATGGGGACCAGGGCACACTGACAGCACACTGCCTCTGGGAAAGGACCGACGTCCTGACACCACAGCAGTGTCAACACCAGGCGTGGACCTGCTGCTGCAGATGTCTGCAGGGACAGCAGCCGGGATGCCTGCTTTCACCTTGCTGCTCTGGACACGGCCACAGCAAAATCCAGAGGCAGAGTAACACCATGATTGAGGATTCTGGATGCTGAGGGTTCGAAGGAAGTGCTGGGAGAGGTGCAAACCTGACACCACATCTGTTCTCTTGTGAGCTTTCCCATCTCAGGTGTCTCACACAAATACTGACCACAGATGATCATGTATGTCACTGTTCCCTGCCTCATTCCCTCCAATTACACATAGATCTTAACACCACACCTGCTCAGCTCCATGTCTTGCACAGAAAACTTCCCTGAGGAAAAAGACTTGGGGATGTTGGTTAATGAGAAGCTCAACATGAGCCGGCAATGTGTGCTTGCAGACCAGAAAGTTAACCATGTCCTGGGCTGCATCAAAAGCAATGTGGCCAGCAGGTTGAGTGAGGTGATTCTCCCCCTCCTCTCTCGTGAGACCCCACCTGGAGTACTACGTCGAGTTCTGGAGCCCTCAACACAGGAAGGACATAGAGCTCTTGAAGTGAGTCCAGAGGAGGCCATGAAGATGATCAAAGGACTGGAACACCTCTATTCTGGAGACAGACTGAGAGAGCTGGGGTTGTTCAGCCTGGAGAACAGAAGACTCCAGGGGAGACCTCATAGCAGCCTTCCAGTACCTGAAGGGACTACAGGAAAACTGGGTAGGGGCTTTTTACAAGCACTTGTAGCGAGATGACAAGGGGGAATGGATTACAACTAGAAGAGGGCAGATTTAGATTAGACTTTAGGAAAAAATTCCCTAGATTGAGGGTGGTGAGACACTGGAACAGGTTGCCCAGGGATGTTGTTGTGGAAGCCCCATCCCTGGAAGTGTTCAAGGCCAGGTTGGATGGGGCTCTGAGCAACCTGGTTTAGTGGGAGGTATCCCTGCCTATGCAGGGGGATTGGAACTAGATGATCTGTAAGGTCCCTTCCCACCCAAACCAGTCTGTGATTGTATGATTCACCACAGATCTTTCAGTTCTGCCCTCACCTTCCATGTAACTTTCATCCATTTTTTTTCTCCCTCCATCCCATCATCACCCACAGGGCAGTTTAGCCCCTTTTTTTCTTTGTCTCCTGCCCAAGAAGGGAATGTCAGAATTGATGTATCCAAGAAAAGGTGCCCATTATCCCAGCAAAGCCTGAAGCAAAGACATATTCCTGCTCTGGACTAGGTTGATAACATACGAGCAAACTGACAAGTTTGTGTAATTTGGATGTCTTCCTATGGCACTGAATTCAGACCCGTATCAGCTGCACCCAAGCCCCAGAGAACTTCACTTACTCAGTGATGGCACCATTTTAAATGCACACAGAAGCCAAAGCCTTGCAGAAACACATGCTACATGTTCATAGAATCCTAGACTGGTTTAGGCTGGAGGGGACTTAAAGATCATCTAGTTCCAACCCCCCTGGATGGGCAGGGGCACCTCCCACTAGACCAGGTTGTTAAACCCCATCCAGCCTGGCCTTGAACACTTCCAGGGATGGGGCATCCACGACTTCCCTGGGCAACCTGTTGCCTGCATGGAAGCTTACCACACAAGGCAGCAGCTCATTTCTGATTTGTCCTCCATGGAAAGGGCACCATAGAGTTCCCAGTCTGATATCAGAGCTGTAGCATGTTCTGCACTGCCATCATCATCACCAATTCCCTGCCTAGAACCCCCCAAATTATAAATTTACTCACCACGAACACCCAACCCCTACACACTAGCCTTTCCACACAACTAATGCTCTTGCCCTCAGTCCTTGCAATGTCTCAACCAGCTTGTTGAACATGGAGGCACCAGTTTTCCCAGGACAGCAGGAGGGAGAAGAGGAGCAGCCATCCAGGACCCCAACCCACCAGGGAGCTGGGGAAGGAGCCGGCTGCAAGCACATCCATGGCTCAGCTGCAGGAGCCTGCAGCCCAGAGAATTAAGTCTTCAGCAACCACTAAACTCACAAATAGACAGTAGGCGCCAGAATCCTCAGCTGTGGCTCCTTGGACTACACTGGATTTACGCTGATCTAAGCCAGCTGAAGAGCCGCGCCACCGGGCCAAGTCCTGCTGGCCTACCTCAAGCTGATGGCTAGCTGACGTGACTGATGACTAAGATTTCCATTTAGCCTAACTGGAAGCATGAGCAGTGCCTGTGTAGTGCTACCATTGTTGACTCCAGCCTTTTGTCTCGGGCTGTAACCGATAGGCCTAATAACCGAAATCATCCTGCACGCATTCATTCACCCTCTTCGCAAACAGCGTGTTATTGAGCTCCGTGGTGAAAAGGCATGCACAAACACAATGGGGCTGGGATTAAGCCCAGCTGCATTACCAAAGTAAATACTTTTGCTGCTGACAGTTCGTCTGTAGGGATTTGGAGAGAAGTTTTGTGCATCTACTTAGGCAACATATGGTTTTATTTTCCCCGTTAACAAAAACAGTAGTGGTCAAAAGTCAACACCCTCTGATGACTGCTCGGTGGCCAATGTGGAATGGGCTTGGTGGTTGAAGTCCAGTTCTGTACATGTCCACATAGAAAATGATCCTCTTCCTGCATTCCTCTCTCACTTGGCACTGTGGTTTACAGTCTCCGCAAGGAAGCGAAGAGGTTTTCGAGGTTAATCACATCTGTCCTCCTTCCTGATTGAAAGCCTCGGTGACATGGTTTGGGTTAAGATACCTTGCTAGCTTCTTTAATTCCTTTTGTGATGAAAACCCCTGCGCAATCTATTTCCTTGAAGCCTGAAGAGAGTCAGAATTAATCCATGTTAGCCGGCGGCTGGGGCATGCCAGCTAGTTTGACTTCTAAATCAAACACAGAGCCAATGAGGATGAGCATCATGCCAAGAACACAAATGGTCTGAATTTAGCCCTCCATCTCCAAGCCGAACATGTACTGTTCTCCAAAAATCTCTGCAACACTCAGTCAGCAGCTGGTCACCTTCACATCTGAAATCGAGAAGAAAATCCACAAGGGCTTGGCCTTACATTTGGCAATTACTTCAGTGGGGTGGTAAAGGGCAAAAAGCTGTCTGAGCTTCCACAGGCACCCATCTCACATAGCTCCAGTGAAGTAATGGGGAAATACTGGCACTCGGCGTCACTGGGAATCAAAAAACCAAGCACCACCACCATCAGACCCTCCATAGCTTATCCCTCTAAAAGATTTTAAAGCTTTCAAGGTGCAAACAGGTCTTGTCTACACTGAGGCAATGAGAATTACAGCAGCTGGAGCCCAAGTGCTAACACTTTGCATCTGCAGGGTCAGAGGCAGCTCAAGAGCTGCAAAGGGGTGTTAACTACACCCACCACATGAAGTAATTGTTTTTAAGGGAGGGTATCCAAGCTGGAACACACCAATGCAGAACACACACAGTAAGACAGGTGTAATCCCAGGCATGGTGGATGGGAAGCAGGGCTGGAAAATTAAAATTAGGAAGCCAAGAGGTGTTGCATAATCCAGGCTTGCTTGCCAAGACGAAGGTAGTTTTACTGAGGGCCAGCTGCTGTGGGATGCCCAGCTACTCCCACAATGTGTTTGCCATCCCCAGATGCTACTGACATCTCCCAAAGCTGAAGGTCCAAAGTATGTTGCAGGGGATGCTCAGAGCTCCTCCGAGCAGTGGGCAGGCAGCCAGGGCTGGAGGAGCTAAACCAGGAAGACAAAATGCTGCTTCTCGGGTTGACACACAAAGGGAGCTGACAAACGAGCCATGGCAGTCCCACGGTCACACCTGCACCCATCCACCATGGAAAACAGTAAAGCCAGAATTTTTTCTGTCCCTATGAAAGCCAATTGGTGAATTATCCTAACCTTTTTCTGCAGAATTTCAGGGGTTTTCATTGAAGAAAGCAAAAAAAAAAGTGAAAAATGTTTCATTTCTGGCAATCAAAAACTGGAAATATTTTGGCCACAAACCAGAACAATTTGGGGTTTCTGGGTTTTGGTTTTGGTTTGGGTTTTGGCCAAACTCCTTAGCTTTCCTTTGCCAAAAAACTGCACATTTTTCAAGCTTTTTCTTTCTCAATGAAAACCCCTAAATTGTTGTTGAAATTGGACATTTCCCACTGTTTTTGGTGGGTTTTTTTGGTCTTTTTTTTTAAGGCATTTCAGCAAAAAGAATGTTTTGAATGAAAAATTTCATCCAGCTCTGTGAGCAGATCCTTTGGAGGTACCTATCACACCCTCACTTCTATCTCCTCTCCCCAACTCATTTTTCTCACCCACAGGACCTGGGCTGTGACTATGGTCTGGTTTTGCCCACCACGTGGCCAAGATTTACAGCTGTGGAGCAGCCATGCTGACCCATCTGGGGACAAACTACTCTGAGGTGGGAATAGCTGGAGCTTTTTCTATGAAATAACAAATATCTCCATGGAAATTAGGAAACATAGCAAAGGAAAATAAGTATCTGGGGTCTCAGTTCAGTACATCTTGTACTAGGACCACATGGACCACATTTGTGCCCATGGTTCTGGGGCATGAAGGTGTGGGTATGTGTCCTCCAAAGCATCCAAACAGCATTTATTGACAGATTAGTGAGAGCTTCTGGCCCTGGGTCCACCATCAGCTCCACAAAGTACATGGCTGATACAGTCTGCATTAATGTTCAAGGTGTGGCACAGGAAAAGTGGACATGAAAATATACAGAAAGAATTAAGTATTATGGACTTCAAACACAAGCACAATACTAGTGACTACAAAGAAAATGAAGAATTCTAATACCTTTCTACCCCAAGCACTGAACTCAGAGATGGAGCTGAAGAGCAAACGCAGCTCAGGACTGAGAAGCTGTTTGCACCCTGTCTCCAGGGATAACTTTGATCTGACCCAGTGCTGAAACCAGAAACCACACAGAAGTTTGGACTGAAGTCTGAGTGCTGGAGTTCAGGCTGCACTTTTACAACATGGATCCAAACTACAATAACAAATCTCAACTTCCTGAAGGTCTGTGAATGTGAATTTGGACCAGGTTTGAATTTCAGTCTTTCAACCAATCTCCCATTAAATGGCCATTGAACAAGCCATTCTTTACCCAATTAAAATTAAGAGGTCTTGGAGTCTTTACAACAAAGTAGAGGAATCTGATGGCTGCTTTTTTTCCTGGAAATATCATCTTTTCTTGCTTTCAGGGTCTGTTTGGATATTTTATTTGGTTGAGGCACTGAACTATGTATTTAATGACCCTGTCTACCTTCTGTAAGGAAGGCCAGGAGAAGGAAGGAGAACACAGGGAGGGCAATGTCAGTAGCAAGTGGGAGAGTACGCCAGGAGGGAGAGGGGAGGTGAAGAGTCTCAAATTTAGGCAAAAATGGGATTGCCACTCAGCAAAAATGCCAGGTTGGAGGACTCTGAGTAGGACATTTGGAAGGATCAGCCAAGACCATAACTGATGACAGGAAAAGATGGATTTGGGGTGTCTTGGAGAAGAGATGGAATAAGGAATAGATGGGTGAAGAGGAGGCAGGTCAGGGGCTGGTTATGAGGATGAAGGTTTCTCTCAGGAGTTAAGGACAGGTTAGGGAGAAGGAGGAGAGTCTGAGGGGTGGGTAGGTTCTCATGGGGAAGGTGAGGAGAAGGAGGTAATGAAGGATTAAGAGGGTTAAGTGGATGGTGAGGAAGAGGAGCAGATGAGGTTTTGCTTTTCTTTTTTTCCCCTCATTTGGATAACAATGGCCCACACACTATTTTTAATCTGATCTTCAGCAAAGTCTATTTAAGCCTTGACATAGTGCTCTGCTGCCTGTCAGCTGAGCCATGGTTAGCAGTGCTGTTCCCTAAGCCCATGACAAGCAAGGTGAAGGGAATAAATTAGTTTAAATCGCTACAAAAGGTTTCCCAGCTGCAACAGGGTGAAAGCACCAGCACAGTAAATTACTGCTCACTGTTCAGTCATGCATCTGAACCCTCCAAATTCAGAAGAGACACTCTGTCATCAATGCAAACCTAGAAACAAGCTAAAATACTAGCACAGCTGGGTTTAGAGGCCCTTAAGCAGAGCAGTTAGCCTGGAATGTGAGCTGGGGCTGCTCGTGATGAAAGCCCCACAAATGCAGAGATGGTTGATGTGCCAGACAGCCCTGGTAGAGAAGGAAAGATAAAGATTTGTTCTGACATTTGAACTATAATGTCTTTATAACAAACCATGTCCCAGGAATGGGTGTTCTTTGGATTGTCTTGACACCAGATAGGAAAAAACCCAAGAAGGGGAAACTGAGGCAGGACCAAGGTTTGACATCCAGCTGCATAAGCTCCCTGAGTGGTTCTTTATCAGGACTGTTTTCACCCATCGTGCACTCACATAGTTAAGAGGAAGCAACAATTCCTTTGCTTTCCAAAGCCATTACTCAGGAAAAGACTAATTAAGTGGTGGTGTTATTACAGCAGGTCCTGGAGTCTCCGAGCACAACCAGCAGCCATTAGGCAGGCAGCAGCTCCTGGGTGGGATTTCCCACTGCCCAGCTGTGCCATTGTCATGGCAGTTAAGCCAAAACCATTTGACAAAGAAAACCAGCTGCAGGCTGTGGGTCTGGGAGACAGTACACGTCCAGAGGAGAGTGAAACAATAACCTCTTCTCCTCTGTATTTTTCCAAAACAAAGATCAATGGAAGCAAGCATGCCACGTTCCTGTAGAGGAGCAGGTAGCAATGTCCATTTCTGGGGAGCACCTGGGATAAAAATCAGGGGTAAAATACAGCTCACTGTAATTCTCTTGGTGAACTGAATATTCACTGCTGCCTCTCTCTTCTTTCCTGAAAAGAGAAAATTTCTGTTGTCTGTGACCTTCTGTAACCTTCAGCTTCAGTTTCCCCATCTCTAAAATGTCCCTGTCCACACAGGGGAGCTGGAACTAGATGACCTTTAAGGTCCCTTAACCCAAACCATTCCATGATTCTACAATTATGGTATCTGTGTTAGCTACCTCACCAGTTTTCTCAGCCACATCACATGATGCCTTCATACTAAGTGGACAGAGCCTGGCCCACTGCTCAGGGGCTTTCTTCTGCCTGTCTGTGCCACCAGATGCACCTTCAAGAGATGTATTCTCTCTCTATGGCCTCTGTCTATAGCCACAAGGCTTTTGAGGGCATGTGATGTGGCCATTTGCATCTCCAAAGCTGTTCTTCACTCCCAGCAATGAGCTGCCTGCCAGCAAGGTTGCCTGTTGCACAGGAGGGAGCAGAGAGTCAAGTACAGGAGAAATAAACTGGGCTGCCAGCATGTGTGGGAGAGGAACTGAGTTACTTGGAAGAGCATACGCAGCTCCTTGCCATGGGTCAGCAATGTGTTTAGTGGCGTAGCAGGACAAAAGCAGGTTAAGAGAACAAGGAGAGGTTGCAACTGGGGAATATATCACCACCAGTGCAGTGTCATCTCCACCTCACTAGGTCTCCCCAGAGTCTTCTCCAAGCTAAACAACCCCAGTTCTCTCAGCATGTCTTCATAGGAGAGGTGCTCCAGCCTTCTGATCACGTTTGTGACCTTCCTGTGGACTCACTCCAACAGTTCCAAATCCTTTCTGTGTTGGGAGTTCCAGAGCTGGACACAACACTGCAGGTGGGGTCTCATGAGAGTGGACTAGAGGGAGAGAATCATCTCCCTTGACCTGCTGGCCACACTTCTTTTGATGTCCCAGCACATCACAGCATGGTGTGGATCTGGTTGTGAGGAGCTCAGCATGAGTTGCACGCCCAGCACATGGCAATAGCCAGAACTGGACACAGGACCCACCTGGATCTCCTGGTATGAAGAACAGTCTGAGAGACAAGGACCTTGGAAAAGAAGGACAACGACATTTTCTAGAGTAGCAGCACAAAGGCATCTATTTCCATTTCTATGTAGCAGTTCCCTACCCAATTCCAATTTCGTATTGTCATCCAAAACTATCTCTTCACTCCCATCTGAATTTATTTGGAGCAATCCCCTCCCTGCCTTCAAACAGCCAAACAGGACCTTTTCAATAGGTCCCTAATGAACAGTGTTTTCTTTGATGGAACCTATAAGCAGGGACAGATCTCACTTGATCTGCTGCACGAGGGACTTTCATGAAGATCCCAGCCTCAGCCTCTAACTACATTCTCAGTGTCTGTGCAAATCTGCCAACCATTGGCAAATGCCTCCACAGAGGGCTCTTCAACCTGCAAATCCAGTTGCACTTGAATTGTCTGACATACAGATGAGTAACAAGCTGTGTGACCTTCCAGCAATAAAGCATTGCTAATATCTCAACTATTTCAAGTGTTTAATAACTTAATTTAATGAAGTGAGAAAGATTCGATTGAATGCACAATAATCAGAGCAGCTAATTAACCACAGTAGCCCAGACAGGTCTTGGACTTCATACAACCTTTCAATTTAATTGCAAATTTTTAATAGCAAAATGAATTTAAATCCAGGCTGACACAGCAATCCATCTTCATCTCCAGATACCAAGGATCACATGTGGTATTAACATTTAAACAAAAGCCATGGGCAGTGGAGAGAGACAAGGAGCATTAGTGGATGTGCAGAATGAATTACTGCTGCAGGAGGGGAGGGGTGGCTGAGTGCATTGCATTGTGCAGCTCAGACTTGCAACATGGCCACTCACTTCGGTGGTTTTGCCTGTAATTGGTGAATTTAGATTTCATGGCAAAGGTCCTTTAGGTCTACCTGTTGTGACTGACTCATCCTCTTCCTGTGTGTGCAGCATCCCACACACCACCAGGCACAAAGCATCACATCCCTGCTTTCATTACAGCTGCTTCCCAGCAAGGTGGAGCTCAACACAACCACCTTCCCCTCCTCTGTGCCTGGGGAAGCAAGAAAATGTCCCAATGGTCTTGATCCTCTCTTGCAGTGCCTCATGGGAACCCTCTACACTCCTCTGAGCAACACCTGGAGCTTCTCCTGGAGATTTCCTCTTCTCCCATCTTCCTGGACATGGTTAGACACTGTGACTTGTACAAACATGAGGATCAGAGCTTGCAGGATCTAAGATTGACCACACTTGCTATAGCCGTGATGGGGATTAAACTGGACTTTAAGATGCTAGGTGGGACTCATGGCCTCCTAATGTGGCATTTCAAGTAGTTCAGGGGAGTTGGAGGTGTCTGTTCCTCTCCACTGGCTGTAAAACACGTCAAATATGTGATTCAGGAAGGGAATTGGTTTGGGTCCATCTCACACACAGAGCATCTCTGTGCACAGATCTGTTGGTGCCATTAATGGATCTGACATTCAGTAGCATCTGACCTGAAAACTCAACTATGAGACACCTTCCCAGATGCCTCCCAGGTAATAATAACAAGAGGGACAAAATATATTTGGAGTTTGAATTTGCTTTCTTGGTTTGAGCCTTCTGCATTCAGAGAGCCTCTCTTAAAAGCCATGAAGGTGAAAAGCAGATCTTAAGGGAAAGGTGAGATTTCTCCTTCAACAAGCAACCACCTGCCCTCCACTGCTTGTCTGAGGCATTTTAAGCCTCTGTGGAGCCTGTACTACTGCAGGGCTAGATCAGTTAATTTCTGGAAGTGCTCCCAGTTTACACAGGTGGAAATAAAAATCGGATTAGACTGACAACAAAACAGACAAAAAATCAATGAGAGTAAAACACAGGCATCCTATGATCATGACAGTGAGTAGTATTAATGAATATTAGTAGCTCAGAATAAATATATAGGACAGAAAGGAACTGTTTTTTCTTAAGAACCTTTCAGATTCCCACTTAGCTTGTATCTGTCAAAGACTTTTTTCCCCAGAGTTTGTGAAACATTACCATAAATCTGTCCCCTGTAGAGTTTTAATTGCTGACTTCAAAACTAGGCTAACTCTGCCAAATGTGATAGCATCAGCTGGTGGTGTCATTTGTCATTGTTACAGGCAAATAAACCAGTGAGTTAATCAAAGAGGATGAAAAATTAGGTGGTTTCATTTTTTGGAGTCCTGAATCCAATTCCTTCTTATTTCTTCTCACCAGTCTGCACCAAAATGCCAATGGCACCAGCTGGCCAAGAGGCACTCATTCAAAAATCCATTGTTGACAACACATAGGCACATTCTCAACTGATAAAATCAAGGACAAACAGGAAGAGATAACAATAAGTAGGGGACAAAGAGGAGAAAGCATTCTCTAGACAGTGGAGCTGAAAGAGATGAGCAATCACTGCTGCTCAGATGGGACTTCGGTCCAAGGCCTTTCCATATCAAGCTGACATGAGGTTTCTTTGGAAGGACAGAGTGGTGAAACATATTCTTTCAAGGGCCCCTTGGACTACTGCATAAAATAAGCAGAGATCAAAATCTTAATGAGCCCAAGTGTTTGGGAATCCCGTTTGCCTGGAAGCTCAGATCTGGACTTCTGCTAATCCCACGCAGATCTCAGCCATGACCACACAATCACTGCCCCCCTCCTGCAGCCAGAAGCAGGGAATCTTTGCTTGCAAATCTTTGCTCTTAGCATGCCAGTGCTGGACTTTATCAGACCCAAAGTAGAAGAGAAGATAATGTTTTTTGGTGAAAAAATGGCCTGCTTATCTCCTTCTTAGACCCCTTTGGTGGAAAGAAAGGATTTATTTACCAGGTAGAGAGCTACTGTACTTCATGTGGTACCTCAGACTGACAGAGCAGGCTCCCTAACGCTCAAAGGATACAGTCAAAGGGTTCTCTTATCTCATACAGACTTCTAACTTCCTTAAACCACTGTGAGAAAATTATTCCAGCATCACAGTGGACATCTAGGAGGATGAATGGACACTCACAAATGAACACAGTGATGGGCTTAGCTTTTTTTTACTGACAGTTGAATGTACACTCTCCTAGCCTGTTACAGCTGCAAAGTAAATGTATGACCTGAAACCTGTGCACCTTACAAATTTCAATAGATGTCTTATGGTCGACCCCAGGACAGAGCCAAGGTCTTCCAAGTCCGTGGCCAACATCAGCAAGAGCATCTCTCCTCATTCTGAATATATCTGAGCTCCTTCTCATACTTTCTTTTCCCCCTTAGTCAATCCTCCACTACCTCTCCTCACAAACTTTACTATAAATCTAGCCCAAATAGTCTTGAGCTTACATGTGTTTGTAGAGAAGTGGAAGACTAAGAGTGAAACAGGGTCTTCTGCACAGCTCTGTCCTCATCCTCCACCCAGCTGCCCGTACCCCAGCCACAAAAGCCACAAAATCCTGCACGTATAATAGTTCTCATTCCTTCTGCCTTTTTCTCTTTCTTAATTTTCCCTTTAACAAGAAAATCACACTTTACTTTCATCATCCCTTGACCTGAGGTTTGTTCAGACAGGATCAGGACAGATAAAGGGTGAGGACTAGAGACTTCTCTAGAACCAGCTGTGACTCCTTTAAACTCCATCTTCTTGGTACCTTCACATGCAGAGATGAGCAAGTCTGGCCCTGCCCTGGTGCTGCCTCCTGCTTGGAGGGTCAGATGGAGCAAGGTGAGCTACTCAGCTTTGCACTCTGAGATGTTGGAAGAAAAAAGCTGTTTTATTCCTCAATATATGTGGAATAGCTTCCTCAATAGATGTTGAAGAGGTGGAAAGAACTGTGACATTCCCTTTTCTCAGACCTCCCACAGTTTTTAAACTTGCCCTAGAAAAGTAAGTGGGGACTTATCCCAGAACCCAACAGCATCTGTTAAAAAAACCAAACTGGTAATTTAAAGAAAAACAAAAGTTGCCTCTCCCAGGGCTTGAACTTATGTTCTCTGAATTTGACCTCCTGTCCACTAATGTGTATGAAAATACCCTCCACAATGAAACATTTTTTCATAGGCAATTATCTTAATTTTTATTACACAGGAATTCCTTTTCCTGTCAGTCGGGGTTTGGATGAAGTGGCCATGGCTCATGGCATCTCCAGTTCCTCCCAACAGATATCACAGTGGATGATCTCACAGAGTGTGCATTTCCTCTCCACACAAAATGGGACCACATCCCTACAGATTTCCTACAGCCCAGAAGGAGGGCACATCTGATTTTTCTCTCCAGGTCAACATGAGCAGTGGCCAGACATACTTCAAATTTTTAGGAAGCAAAGGTTGAGACAGAAGAGAGAAATGCCACCTTAATAAACAAGGGGAAAGCAAATATATGCTAGAAAGAAGGATAAACTGCAAGAAAGGAGCATGGAGGAAATTTGGAATAATAACTGCTACAGTAGCAAGTGTCTGCAGGTAGGACAAATTACAAAGGTGTGTCCTGTTGGCCCGAATGCAGCAATTAGCACATTGGCTTGGTGCATACAACAGCAATTGGCTTCAGAGGTCAAATCATCCTACAAGGCTCAAGATCACCTCCTTTACAATGAGTGAGAGATCCTACTGCTGAATATCTTGAGCTGATACCTGTTGAGGGTAGTCTTTGTATCTCCACTTCTGGCCTTGCAGAGCACTGGTCATGGTCTCAGACCCCAGTGCCCTGTGCTGATGGCTCACTACCTTGGCATTTCCCATTTTGAAAGCAGAAACCAAACCAAAACCGTATGTCATCTTGCCAAAACTCACAACTCCACCCTAGAACTCATGACCTTTGAAATCTCAGCTCCTAGAAGCTAATCTTTTACCTCTACCTGGAAAGAATTCCTTGGTGGAGAGCATCCCATCCCATACATCCGTACAAAAAGAAAAATCATGCATGTTTTCATTCAGCCCTACCCATGAGCCCTCAGCCCCACTGAAGAGAGCCATTGTGGAGTGACTGCATTATAAAAGATGTTAAGACCTCTTCCAGACCATAAAATATGCAACAAAACAGAATGCCAAATACCAGTCCTTTCCATGGCCCAAGACAAAGAGCTGCCCTGCAAAGCATTAATCCCTGCAGCTGCCTTGAACTATTCATGTCTCTCAGCTTTACGTAAAGAGCCGTTCCATTCTGGCTACTGCTCTCCCCAAAACAGAGATTTGCAGAGTCTTTTAACACAATTAAAGGTCATTTTGTGAACAGAAAATCCAAAGATTTGAATAGGAGACTGTGACTTCTTAGCAGAGAAGGCCAGACTATTCATTTTCAGTGGAGAGTAAATTTACCCAAAAACACAGCTATGATTGTTTCTCCCTTACACACATCAACACCTCTTTCTTTTATCTAATAACTTCATGGTTGGTACATTCATGTAGGCTATGAGGGACCCTGCTTCAATTTTCTCTTTTCCTGAGGCAATCTGAACACCTCCCATCTTCCTGCCCCAAACCACCAGACCACAGGACAGAGCTACACAATTAAGCATTACCAAATCCCAGTGCGTTGTCTTATTGAGGTCATCTCTGCAGCAGCAGCATGTCCTGTGGGCCAGCCAGAGACCACACGCCACCTCCTACTGCTGGGGATGGCAGCAGCCAGCTCCAGATGTCCCCCAAGAGAAGGTGACCTGTAGGAGACACAAAACCACCTGCAGAAATGTGGGAAGTATCATGGTTTGCTGAGCTCTGGGTAAAATATCCTCCCAGTCTAGACACAGGCTCTAGTGTGTCAAATGGGGGTATTAGCTGATGAGAAGCTCGACATGAGCTGGCAATGTGCACTTGCAGCCCAGAAAGCCAACCATGTCCTGGGCTGCATCAAAAGAAACGTGGCCAGCAAGTCAAGGGAAATGATTCTCCACCTCAACCCTGCTCTGGTGAGACCCCACCTGCAGTGCTGGGTCCAGTTCTGGAGTCATCAGCACAAGGAGGACATGGAGCTCCTGGAGTGAGTCCAGAGGAGGCCACAAAGATGATCAGAGGGCTGAGTACCTCTTCTATGAAGACAAGCTGTAAGACTTGGTGTTGTTCAGCTTGGAGAAGAGAAGGCTCCAGGGAAATCTTACAGCAGCCTTCCAGTACCTGAAGGGGCTACAGGAAAGCTGGGGAGGGACTTTTTACAAGGGCTTGGAGTGATAGGGTGAGGGATAATGGTTTTAAGCTGAAAGAGGGTAGATTTGGGTTCAATCTTACGAAGAAATTCTTTAGTGCGAGGGTGGTGAGACACTAGAGCCAGTTGCCCAGGGAAGTTGTGGAAGCCCCTGCCCTGAAACTGTTCAAGGCCAGGCTGGATGGGTCTTGGAGCAACCTGTTCCAGTGGGAGGTGTCCCTGCCCATGCAGGGGGGTTGGAACTAGATGACCTTTAAGGTTTCTTCCAACACAACCCACTCTAGGATTCTATGATCTGAGTCAGCCTGTTCTAGACCTTTGGTGGGATTATTCATTTTCTCTTACTGACACTATTAAACTTTTCATACACAAACATGACTATTGGGAAACCTCATCTACAAGCTAGAGAGACAAAGCCATAGTCTCTCCTTCTGTGGCAGAAAGGTCTTTCAGGGTTTCATCATACAAAGCTCTAAGAAGTAGATTTGAAAAAACATCTTCTGCTGAATATCACATACCTTTGTGGTGGGACTGATTGACTTCAAGTTTGGGTTTTGAAGCCAGACCCTTCACCAGTGGGGAAAGAAACTGAGTCTAAGTTTCCTTCACTGTGAGTGAACACCCAAAGAGATGGGCCTTTGGATATAAGGCGGCTACCACTTCCACACAGCTTTTTGCTTCTTTGCTTTTTACAAAGGCCTGAAAATCAAATGTTTTGCTTTAAACCCAAAGAACATTTGGCTTGACACAAGAACATTTTTTAATTTCTTGGGTTATTGAAAGAAAGCTAAAAGTTTTCAGCTTGGCTGGAGCAAACCCTAAATTTTTTACAAATGTTTGGTTCTGTAACTAGGGCACACAAACAAATAAACAAAAATCTGTTTCTCACAGATCAGCTTCTCAGCCCAGTAAAAGGTCTTGCTCCAAACCACTAGTTTTCAGCTGGTATGAGACACCACTCTAGGTGGTTTGTTTATTTGGAGGCTAGGAGACCTCTGCTTAAAAGTAACTAGAAGAAATCCCCCTCCAGTGAAAAGAACCCCATGTTTCTGGCACAAAAAACATTTTGCACCTGCAGGTGGTAGTTTATGACAAGGTTTGTGAGAGTGAAACTCATTGCACCAGCAGCTCAGCCTGTGTTTTAATTTAACTCAAAAGGAGGCAAAATAAGAGTCTCTGATGCTACACCTCAGCTAGGGGAGGTCACTTAGAGGGCTCTAATAGGCAAAAGACTCTCTCTAGAATATAAGTGTCCAGCTGCCACCCAGCTGAGGAGTAAGTGACTTGCCCAAACCACTCCCCACCATGCCCAGCTCGCACCTTTGGCCCAGCACTGTCCACTCCTGGGACACAAAAACCACCCCAAAATCTCTTAAGAGCTGGCAAGATTAAGGTAATTTGTCCCTCCCTGAGAGCCATCAAAGTATTTTTAAATGGACCTTGGATAACAGAGCCTTCCTCACTTGTCTTGTCCATGTGGTAGTTCAGATCTTCTGGCCCCAGGCATTGTCTCATGGACATCATTCTGAACAGGAAACAAAATACAGTTGTCATATTAATGAAGGGAATTACTGTCCCCACCATTCAGATTCCTGGCTGTCCTGAAGCCCCTAATGGCTCTGGTGCTCTTACTTGCAAGTACTCTGATGAAGTAGTACCAAATCCTGGCTCTCAAGCCCATCCCACACCAGTTTTATGTGACAGCAAACCCTCAGTTTAGAGGCTCCCAGAAGTTTAATGTGCGGTGACTGAAATAACCTGTCTGTTTGGTGACCCAAAATGGCTCTGACAATTACAGATCCATTGGGACTCTCAGAGCTGCAGAGTGCATGGAAACCAGCCTATATTGATCCATCAGCTATGAAAGCATTTTTACTAATGAATATGTGAATGAACTGGGGGGGGGGCTGGAAATCAGGTCAGCGTTTTTCCAATTACTATGGCATTTGCAATCTAAATTTTTGGGTAGACTACTGACAGCAAGCTGGATGCAACAATAAAAGTTCAGGTACGTTGAAGTAGGCTCATCTGTCTCATGCACCAGCTCCAGTGGGGTTAGAGATGTTGCTTTAAACACCAAGAATAAGGGTTATTAAACACAGACTGCTGTCTGCCAGTGCAGCCAACTGTAGGAGTACATTAGGTAACCTAGTCTCTGAATGGAGCCACATCTAGGGTTACACATCAACAATTTGAGATAAGCACCTTTTGGAGTCTATCTCCAGCACTCAAAGGGCTATTCAAAAGAGGACATAAAAAAGCAAAACACCTCCCCAGATGTACATGTTTTAAGATGTATGGAAACCATGGATTTTGGACTTTCCGTGTGAATAAATTGGGGTGGTAGATCCAGTGAAGCAGGTTTTCCTGAAGATTTCTCCTCTACAACATGCCCACACTGTCCCAGGCTGGCAAAGACAAGGCACGTGCCATGGCTGGTGCTGTCCTACGTGCTGCCCAGCAGCACAGGGGCTGTGGCACTGCCAGCACAGCATCTCCCCAGGGGCATAATCCAAATCCCTCCTCTCCCACCCATCAGTTTGCACAAGTCCATTAAAAAGCAAACAATCTATGAGGTCACCTTGCCTTTGTCATATTTGGTTCACCAAGTGATTCAAATGAAGGTAATAACGGGATGGCAGAGAGGCTGCCAAGGAAAAGGAAAGGACCAAAGATGGTACCAATATCCAGGGTACTTGGAAAAATCCCTGGGGGTTACCAGTTAAAAACCACAGACAGCATGACCTGAGACAGACTTGTGCAACAGGCTACTTCAGAGCATGCACACTATTGAAATCCTCAGTCAGGGACACATTTCACTGATATTTCATTGACTTGCACCAACCCTCCAACCTGCTCCATCTGAATTTACAGGGACAGCTTGAACTGTGCTCAGCTGCAAGCCCAAACTGAGACTCTGGTTTGGCACTGGAAACCAGGACCAGGCTATGAAATGTACTCTTAATACTCTGTGGCAAAGGGTGAATCTCCACTCTCCAGAGCCCAGCTCCTCTGGTTTTTGGGGTTTGCTGAGCAGCTGAATACCTGTAAGAAAGAAACCACTCCACGCTACCATGGAGAAACCAGGACTTGAGCTACTTCTTGAAATACCAACACTGATGCCTGGGGGGAAGTGAGTGAGGGTGTAATCCCCATGGATAGTCCGCCCAATCATGAAACCAATTCCAAGGCAAAGTTCAGCCACTAAGCTCAGGGTGGGAAATGTTTCAGGCACTTGAGTCTCTTGGGCTCCTGGGCTGTGTTTGCCTTTCCCTGGATTTACCTACTTGCTGCCCTCCTTGTTCTTGCCACTTCTCCTTGTTCTCCTTTCCCCAGTCCAATTTCTCTTCCCCAACTCTTATGTTTCTCTCTCAGCTGGGTCCTTTTCACAGCCTTTCTTCCCCTGGGAAAGAAACAAAAGGCTTTGCACCCAATCTCTGGACTCATTCCTAACAGCAGCAATTCCCACAAAACAGGCTGCTCTCCTCTCCAAAAACACAACTCAACCTCCTTCACAGAGGAACACAGATCTGTCCCTGCTCCAGCATCCAGCCCGGACACATGCCATGGAGTCAACATGAGCATCCTTGGGAAAACCCCAACCCAACACTGCTCCTATATTAAAACACACCTCTCACTCCTCCAGCAAAGCCCTGCAGAGTGATTTGGGTGTGAGAAGAGCTGCTGCCACTGCTGAGCATTTTGCAAAGCTCTAATCATCCAGCCCCTCTCCTACAGGCACCACAACGTGATTAGGCACAAGCATGGTGGAAGGAAAGACAAAAAGAAAACATGGGTAGATTTGGCACGCAGCCTGCTGCTCCCTCCCTTTGTTTATAATGTGTAAGAGAGAGGAAAAGCAGAGGAGAATGAAGGATTTTGTGCATTTGCAGTGCATGCAGGTCGTGCAGTATTATTAAAGGCTAATTTGATGATCTGCAGTTTTACATTCTGCTCTTCCCAAGATTCGTGAAAGAAGTACATGGGACAAAAAAAAAAGCAGTGCGAGGGGATTCTAAATCTCTCTCCAAAGACAATTAACTGTTATGATTATCCACTGATAATGAGTTCATGTTTGCAAACTAGCCTGACCGCAGAATATGCTAAACACATTCTCATCAGCTCCGAGCTCGGGTGAAACCCGATAGCGCTTCAAAACACGCCAGGTTCCTCGCTGCGAGGAGCAGCGCTTGCTTTTTTTATCTCCTGCCTCCAAATTTCAGTATTATTTTAAAACTGTAATTGAATTTCAACCCTCCGTGTGTGTGTGTGTGTGAAGAAAGGAAACACTTCTCCCAAGATTTACTGCATGTCTGTTACTGTGTGGGCTGTTTTGACTCTGCAGCGCAGCAGAGGCCGTGCAAACCGCGCGCTATTGGAATCGGTTCAAACTTTTACAGTCCTTCAAATTGGGGCTGGAGCCGGAGAGGAAATACTAAAATCCTGTATATACAACTTCTGTCTGTGAGGGGGAGAGAAATTCCATGAAAATTAAGAACTCAATGATGTATAAATTTATATTCTGTTTAAAGGGTGGGTTGGGTTGGTTTTCTTTTTTCTTTTCTTTTTTGGGTCTTTTCTCTGTTGAAAAAAAAAAAACACAATTGAACTCTTATATAAGGAAATCTAGGATCTTTCAATAACACTGGGTCCTGCGAGCTGGTAGTAGAATAGGGGCTCAACCTTTTTAAGCCAAGCTATCTAATTAGCATGTGAGCCCAGTTTTACAAAGGTGAGTCAGTTCAGACGTCTTGCTCCTCAAAAAGCCAAGCCAATTTCTTTTAATGGCATATGCTGTGAGTAATTAAACCGGATTCTGCAATCAGCATATTGTCCTTCCTGGCTGCAAACAGCTGCCAGTAGGCTACAGTCAACAGGCACATCCACAGCAGCTCCTGCCCAGCAGGGGCCCGAAAGCCCTGGCCAAGATGGAAAGAGGAGAGGATTCAGGATGCTTTGAGCACCCTCTGATGGTTGCACAGCCTTGCCCCAAAAAGCCTTTCAGCACACACAAAAAAAACCCCCAAAACTCAACTATAATAACCTCATCTTGGGGTTTCCTGTCCCACCAGCACCATGCCCAGTGCCTGGTACCCTGCTCCACCAGTATGGTCCTAGGACAGCATCAGTTTTAGGAGCACGGACACCGTGACCCACCCTTGGTGGCTTCTGAAGGGATCTTGCAGCATCCCCAGCTTCTGCACACGGCTCTCATCCAGAAGGAAGCTGCTCTAACCAGGACTATTCCCATATTGTTTCCATTATATTTTTATGACTGTCATGTGGACAGGGGAAAAGGAGAGGCAGGGGGAGACAAATAAGAGAAAGAGAAGCAGGACATCAAGTTCTGCCTTTGAGGAGGGAGCTGACAAAAATGTGATGGTCAACTCCCTCTAGCCCATGCTCACAGACACTGAAAATCTGAGTGAACACAGGCAGCCCCACAGGGGGAAGGACCAAGTGCTTCCTCAAAGGCAGTTTTACAGCCCCTCTTGCAAGCAAGAAGGCTATAGCCTCAGTCCTCCTTTCTTATTTTGTTGTGGGTTTTTCTGGCCTGGGCAATTTGCTCTCGCTCACACAGGTCAGGAAAAAGCAAGCACAGCAATTTGACAAATGGATTTCTTCCTGGAAACCCTCACGTGGCTCCAGGGGACGCAGCACACAACCCCTCCCCAGCCAATGCCACGTTCTTGTGCTCCAGAGGTGACACCGCGTGGCCCTCTGGGTGACAGCACCACAACGGGCACATCGCAATGGGCCCCAGCACAATGGCTGTTCACAGCTCACACCCACAGGGTCACATACACCAATGCATGTCCTCCAGACCCTTGCTGGCTGCTGGAGCAGACCAAACCATCTTGTCCTCCACCCCCATGACAAACTTCTGACCCTCCTGAGACCCATGTGGAAAATGGGATCGTTTTCTTTCAGTCTGGGTCCTCAAATGGCTCCCACTGAAGCTAACGGGTTACAGTGCTGTGGCTTGGCCCCTGATTGATGCCATCATGCTGGAGGAGAGCTCATCCCTCCTACCCCGCATGGATGTCCATGTCACTGGGGTTTTTCTCTGCTGCACTGGTCTCCGTGGATCCCTGCCCTCCCACCACATGCTACAACGTTTCTAGAGTTTGTCCTGCTGCCAAAGGGGAGAAAAACAAGAATCTCACAGAATTTGTCAGCAGGAAAGAAGTTTGCTAACCTGGTCTGGGCATGAAAGGCAGAACTGAAGACTTTTCATTTGGTGGAGAACCAGGTGGTGACACCAGGACTGGCTACCAAAGGAAGAGACAAGAGAGACAGATGAAAGGGGAAATCATCTTCTCCAATATTTTTACTTAGTAAAAACCCTGCACTGGCTGCAAGCTCTTTCTATAGCTGGTCCTCAATGCGATATTTCTTAGAGTTGTGTGTAAGCACCTCACTTGACATGTCCAGTATCTCCTGAGACAAAGCATGTGCAGTGGTTGCCTTTGTGTCAGAGCACAGAGAAGGCTCAAAGCAGCACAGCACATGCAAAGCAGTTGCATCCAGTACCCTTACATCATGACAATAAAAGCAAGGCACACACAACTAGGGTGGATTAACTTGTCCATGGATGGCCATATGTCCATCAGGATTGTTTTAACCTTTCCCCAGAAAATGTCATTTTTGTCACAGAAATATTTTGACCACAAGCAAACCATCAGACCTAACCCATGCATGAGAGTGCTTTATGGGAGATAGGGGGGGTTTCCAGGGTCCAAAGTCACAATAAACCATCTTCACAAACACACCGTAACAACAGCTTTCAGCCAAAAAGAGACACCAGGATAGGCAACCAGGTGGTAGACGCAAATCAGGATGGGAAACATTTTCAGTTCCATTTTGGCAGACCTGAAAACACTTTTGTTTTCATCAAAAGTTTCTGCAAAAGAAACTGGGTGTGTGCTGAAAAGAAACTGTGTGCTGGGTCCATGTGGTCCCCAGGGGGGTTGCAGGCCAAAGAGATGCTGAGAAACCAAAGAGAGGTGGAATAGCTGCAGGGTCACCTAATGCATCCGTGGCAAAGCCGTGCTCTCCATCCATTGACAGTCTGTCTGGAGACCTGTGTGTGGACACCAGAATAGGCCAAAGATGGGCAGCAACCTCTTATTCCCACAGTTTGTGCCTTTTTTCCATCCACATGCTCCATGATGGCTGGAGAGAGAAGGACAGGCTTCGGTACATCTTTATAAAAGCCATCTAGAAGAAGAATACACCATTTCTGCAGTTGAGTGACTTATTGTCAGAAGAGTTATCTCCAAATGGAAATGTCACAGATTGGTTTCATGCTTACATCCCACCTTAAAAGTCTTAGGGAAAAAGTAAAACAATTGGGTTTGGGTTAATGGTTTTGGTCTCACTGTGGCTTCTGAAGTATTGGCACAGCTCCTTCCTGAGAGGTCAGCAATAGAATCATAGAACGGTTTGGGTTGGAAGGGATCATCTAGCTGCAGCCCCCCCTGCCATGGAAAGGGACACCTTCCACTAGACCATGTTGCTCAAAGCCCCATCCAACCTGCCCTTGAACACTTCCAAGGAGGGGGCATCCATAACCTCCCTGGGCAACATGTTCCAGTGTCTCACCACCCTCACACTAAATAATTTCTTCCTCCAGAACTGAACACAGTGCTCCAGGTAGGGTCTCACAAGAGCAGAGTAGAGGGGAAGAATCACTTCCCTTGATCTGCTGGCCACACTTCTTTTAATGAAGCCCAGGTCATGGTTGGTTTCTAGGCTTCAGGCACACACTGCCGGCTCAAGTTGAGCTTTTCATTGACCAACATCCCCAAGTAATTTCCCTCAAGGCTGTTCTCAATCCATTCTCCCCCCAGCCTGTATTTGTGCTTGGGATTGCCCCAATCCAGGTGCAGGACCTTGCACTTGGCCTTGTTGAACTTCATGATGTTGGTATGGGCCCACCTCTCAAGCCTGTCAAGGTCCCCCTTGATGGCATCCCTTCCCTCCAGTGTGTCAACCACACCACACAGCTTGGTGTCATCATCAAACTTGTGTGACTGCCCCACACAGTGTTACACAGACTTGATCTCTTGGGCATTGTCATTCTCCTGTGCTTCCATCTAGGATGTACCAGCAAGGACATCAGCTGCCCAGGTTGCCCTGTGGCTCTTCGTTGGGACTGCACAGCCTGCTCTGCCCCAGTACCCTGGGGCTGCCACGGGCACCAGCCACTGCCAGACCAGCTGAGATGCTTCTACATATCTCTGCTCTCTAGGTAGTCATCTGCTAAAAAAGCTCATTTGGGCCACAGAATGAAAGCTGAGAGGAGACACGGTTGCTGTCTATAAATACATCAGGGCAAGCACCAGGGAGGCAGTTGAGCTATTGAAACTAAAAGACAATGTTGGCACATGAACAAACGGGTGGGAAGAGGCCAGGAATAAATTAGGCAAGAAATTAGAGAGAGAAGACAACCCTCTGAGAAGCTCTCGCCTGGAACAGTCTTCCAGTAAGGACTACAAGACACAAAGTGCTCTTTAGTCAGATGTATCTGACAAAATTAATGAAGATGTGGAGTGGACGTGGGGTGTCCATATGTCACTTCTGCCTGAAACACAAAGGGTCACAGCGTGCATCCAGGTGATCCTTTCTAGTCCCACATTCCACGTTCTTATGAAAGTGTAAATACCATCATGCTAGACATATAGGCAAATACAGAGATCATAGAATCATTACAGAATCATAGAATGGTTTGAGTTGGAAGGGACATTAAAGATCATCTAGTTCCAACCCCCCTGCATAGGCAGGGACACTTCTCACTAGATCAGGTTGCTCAGAGACCCATCCAACCTGGTCTTGAACATTTCCAGGGATGAAGCTTCCACAACATCCCTGGGCAACCTGTTTCAGTGTCTCACCACTCTCACACTAAAGAATTTCCTCCTAATGTCTAACCTAATCTCCCCTCTTCCAGTTTTTATCCATCCCCCCTTGTCATCTTGCTACAAGCTCTTGTAAAAGGTTCCTCCCCAGCTTTCCTGTAGCCCCTTCAGGCACTGGAAGGCCGCTATGAGGTCTCCCTGGAGCCTTCTCCAGGCTAAACAACCCCAACTCTCTCAGCCTGTCCTCATAGCAGAGGTGCTCCAGCCCTCAGATCATCTTCGTGGCCCTTCTCTGGACTTTCTCCATGAGCTCTATGTCCTTCTTATGCTGAGGGCTCCAGAACTGGACACAGTACTCCAAGAAGGGTCTCACGAGAGCCAAGTAAAGGGGGAGAACCACCTCCCTTGACCTGACAGCTATGCTTCTTTTGGTGCAGCCCAGGACACATTTGGCTCTCTGGGCTAAAAGCTCACATTGCCTGCTCGTGTCAAGCTTCTCATCCACCATCATGCCCAAGTGCTTCTCCTCCAGACTGTTTTCGATCCATTCTCCAGCCAGCCTGTGTTTGTGCTTGGGATTGCCCCAGGTGCAGGACCTTGAACTTGGCCTGGTTGAACTTCATGCAGTTTGCACTAGCCCAATTCTCAAGCCTATCAAGGTCCCCCTGGATGGCGTATCGCCCTCCAGTGTGTCAACCTCATGACACAATTTGGTGTCATAATCAAATTTGCTGAGGGTGCACTCAATGCCACTGTCCATGCTGCTGGCAAAGATGTTAAATAGCACTAGTCCATGTACCAATCCTTAAGGAACACCACTCATCACAGGTCTCCATCTGGACATCAAGCCATTGATCACCAGTCTTTGAGTATGACCATCCAGCCAGTTCCTTACCCAACAAGTGGTCCATCCATCAAATCCATACTGTTCCAGTTTTGATACCAGGATGTCACGTGGGACAGTGTCAAAGGCTTTGCACAGGTCCAGGTAGATGTCATTAGTTGCTCTTCCTTTGTTCACCAATGCCGTGACCCCATTGTAGAAGGCCACCAAATTATTCAGGCAGGATTTGCCCTTGATACAACTACAAATGGTAGATTTTACCTAAGATGCCCCAAATGTCCCATCAAAGTGCCCATATTTGGAGAAAAAAGCCCACTATAACTTTTTCCATGAGTTTGCCCATTTTTGTTACCCATTTTCTGCTGGTGCACACCAGGAATCTACTGCAAAATGTGCTGACGAGGAGCCATGGTCCCTGTTCCACAGAGTTAGCCCAGGTCTCCTCTGAAGCGTAGGTAAAATTGGACTTGACTCCCTTGACAAGGAAGGGGTGGGACTAGACTGCTCATCCTATGGAAAGAGATAAGGAAATGGCACGACCCATCCAGAAGACCAGGCGGAGAAAAGCAGTAAGTCTTACCTTTCCTGCTGTCAAAAGCCACTAAGATAACGCATCCTGCCATCAGTGGTTGCCATCACCACATCATACCCCAAGCCCCCTAGAGTCCAAGGAGGAATAGAAACAAAGTCTGGAAGAGAAAGCTCCTTCCCTTTGCATTGAGAGTTGGAAGGAAGGCCACAGAGCAACCCCAGCACAAAGCAGCATCAGACATGACCATGGTGCTGGCAGCCCAAACAGCCTTGAGGGCTGCTGCTCCATCTCACCCCCAGCATGGGTATTGCCAGCTGAAGGGATGCAACCCCCTGAAACATCACTGCCCCACTCCAGGGTCTGATATTCCCCCTCAGCAGGAGGAGCACACTGGCATCCTCAGGCCTTTAAACAGGTTTATGAGGTCCATCCTGCCTAGCTGGAGTCTCCCTCGATGGTGCATCTGCTGGAGTGCTCCCCAAGGAGCCTTTTCACCCCATGTGCTGCAAAGCCAAGGGTGGACAAGGAGGTGGGCAGAGATAGCAAATGGATGGAAAATAGGCACAAAGGAGCTACAGGTTGCTGCCCATCTTTGGCTTATTCTGGTGTCTACACACAGGTCTCCAGACAGGGTGTCAAGGGATGGAGAGCACAGCTTTGCCACAGATGTGTTAGGTGACCCTGCAGCACCTATTCCACCTCTCTTTGGTTTCCCAGCATCTCTGAGGACCACATGGACCCAGCTCACAGCACCACAGGAGCCCCCACTCTTGAGGTATCCAGGAGCTTCTCTGGCAATGCCAGCAACTGCTTCCTGCATTGTTTATTGTCCCCCTCTGCCTCTGACCCAGCTGCTCACGTTGCAGAATTTACAAGGGCTGCTGGGATTCCACGGGAAGGAAGTCTAGCTGCATTTTGGCTTATGTGATTGCTGCCTTGTTCATGCATACAAAATGGGGATTTATGACAGCTGAAAGGGGAGAGTCCAGCTCTCCCAAGGAGCTCTGAACACTTCCCACCAGCCCTCAGTACCAAGTAAGACTAAATAATAACACCTACTGGAGTGAAATTGCAGGTACTCCAAAAAACAGTAATTCTATAATTATTTTCTCCTCTTCATGCCAGAAGGAAGCTCTGGTTTAGCAGCCTCCAGCCCCCATTATAAGATCACACTTTTGGAGAGATTGCAGAAGTAGATTTGTATTTAAATATGGATGATGCATAAACATGTGGGATGTACAGATTCCCTCACATCCCTGAGATATAACTATTCTCAGGTTAACTCAGGTTCTGTAACTCACATTCATTCTGTAAACACTTCTAGGCTACATTATCTTCCACATCTATTTTACTCAAGCTGTGTTACCCCAGCTGTCCCAAATGAGAGTAATAAACCCTCCCTAGCCCACCTCATATCATATGTTCCCTTTACACTTCATATCTGACAGGCAAAGTTCACCAGGGATGTTTTAATCAGAATTTTTAAAAAAAAAAATACATCTAGAAAGGCAATTCAGGGAAGATGGTTAGGTGAAAGGTATAATTACTAAACTTACAATTCATATATATCTCTCAAGTCCTCCGTACATCCAGGTTCAATCTTGAGAATGCTGTCACCAAGCATAGCACTCATGACATATTTTTTCAATAAAAATTAATGGTTGCTCTCTCAGGCACAGAATCATCTTACATAAAAGCCCACGAGCTCTTCTTCTGGCCCACTGTCTTCAAGTAGTTTTAGGATCTTTCTGACCACTGGAGACTCTGAAAATGTGAGTAATTCTATCAAGTTGAAGAGATGCTGGATGGGGAACCATCAGGAGAGAAGCAGTTTCATGTAATTCTCCTGATCCCAGAGAACCACAAAAGGCTCCACCACATCCACAAGTGCATCTAGAGGAAAACAACTGAATTTAAATCACTTCAACAACAGAGAGAAATGCACTCTTGCAGCTGTGCAATATTCAACCATGCAACAGCCCCTGTATTACAAATTTAATACTTACTCCAAAAACACTTTCACCTCAGATGCACTTGGTTTGCAGACTTTGGAAACATGTTTCCACTCCTCCCAGGGAATATGAAAGCAAGGGGTGTTTGAAAGTCATCTCCTTCTGCATTGCCCAAAGACATTCTCCCCCTCGCTGCATGCCCTGAAGGAGTGTAGCCTCAGCCCAGGAGCTCACCCCACACTTGTGAATTGAGTCCATCTTCCCATTCCAGCACAAGGCTCTTGCACATTTTTGTTTCAAAACAAAATGGTGTTAAGGAGGCCTTTGGGAAATGAAACAAAAATGGCATTTCTTTTTATTTTTTTTTTCCTATCCATCACTTCTCCTTGAGACCTCAAGTCCCAGGACATCCTGCCTGACACAATCCAGAGCTGGCCCCTTCAGGCTCTAAATGAAGTCACAACTTTAGGGTTTCCAAGTGGAAAGTTCACTTGAAGGGCCACGGGAGAGGTTTTGTCCTTCCTAAGGAGGATGAGAAGTTGCAAGAGAAACCTGGGTGCTGGCTGCAAAGGGAGGAACTCAGCTCTTTGAGGAGCAGGACAAACCCATGAACATTTTTTCTTTTTGTGCCCTTATTAATGGTGTTCTAACAAAGTATAACTTAATTGGAGAGTGTTCACAGCATGTCACAATAGTGACAAGAATAAATGAGCCGTGACATTTCGCTCCAAGAGCAGTAAATGGGAATTCATAGATGGGAATTTGTGAAACCTATGAATTCCCTGCACTCCTCTCCTCTTTCTGAAAGACTCATTTTTCAGTTCCCTGTTAAAACACAGGAACAGCCTCCCCCTACTCACCAGGGAGCTGCAAAAACATGAGATGCTTAAATATTCTTGCATGGGAACATCTCCCATGTACTCAAAGACCACCCCTCCCTCCATACCCTCCCACAGAGGATAACAAGCCCCAGCTCTGCCTAAGTAACAACTTCAAGGAGGAAAGGAGGTGATCCCTTCATGCTTTTTGTACACCATAAGTAAAGGAGCATAGGAGGGGCACAAACTGCAGCTAAACATGCTTCTATTTCTGGAGATATTTCTCCACTTTACGATCACGCATCACTTCATTGTCACTGCACAGGGACCTCAGTAGATCTATCCACCATGTCTTCAAGCATAACTCTTGGCAGCCATGTGAAGACTTACAAGTACCTAAATTTCAACCTCAATTTCCTTGCTTTGCTTATCTTTCAGATGCAGCAAGAAAATAGGATCCATTTTGAATCCCAGTGACAGTAAGTCAGCCCGTTTCACTCCCCCTCAGAGCAGGCAGGGACATGCAATCTGGAAATCCTCATCACCCTGTAAAACTGGCCAATTATTCTGAAGGCCCAGTAAGTCAGTGTTTGCTTCTTATGTGAAGCTTGGCACAGCTTTCCTCCCAACTTTCCTAGATGAAACTGTAGGCTTAACACTTTTTTTCGGCAAAATTTTCTTTTGAGCATTCAAGTGTTTTCCTGCTACAGCTTGCTGCATGCTGAGGTATGTAAAGAAGAGATTGTGGCTAAAAATTAATCACTGAAGTCAGAAAGTTTCTATAGACCTCAAACTCTAATTGATTCAAGGCCCTAAGTGATTCAGGGCTACAACCCTGGGGTGTCTTTTGGGCAAGCCTGTGGCTGAGCCACGGATTTGGTTGACCATCATTCAGTTCCCAATGGTGATGGTCACTTCAGGTGATATTTTACAATTTGAGATTGATTTCAAATGGTGGCTCTGGCAGAAGCATCTTTTGTGTTGCATGGACAATTGAGACAAAGGTTGTTGCATCGTGACCACCATCCACACGATGAAGCTGAGCAAGAAGGGAGGAGGGATCCCTCCATGGGCCCTTCTCCTCGGTGTCTGGTCCTCAGCATCACAGGCTGAGGTTCTCCATTCCATGCTCATAGTGCTCCATTCCAGAGCATTGCAAGCTCATTTTTCTAAATCTTCCACCATTTCCCTCTAACCTCCCCATCTCCCACTGCAGAGGTGGCTTCCTCACTTCCCATCTAGGGATGCAGAGGGACACCCACCCCAGCACAGCCACCTGGGAGCCGGCAGCCTCTCGGGATGCCAGGGCTGCGGTTTCCAGCGCAACAAAAATAACATCAAGACTATCAACCTATTTCAGGCCCGTTCCCTCATGCAGGACTACCCAGCCAAACTATTCCAGGCTCCTACTGTACTTGCTGATGGACACAGCCCGCGTGTGCCCAGCATACTGTACATTCCCTTGTAAGGGCTTGCCCCATTCCCTGCTGTGCTCTGAGTTGTCATCTGGCCGTTTGCCCCACACCTGCTGACAGGAAGATCCCCACAACACCCACTCTTGAAAACCCAATCCTGAGGCTCTCCTGGGAGCTCCCTGGCAGCCTACGGTGGCTTCAAATCAAAGGAGGTGCTCCCAGGGCAGAGCTGAGATGGCGCATCATGGTCCTGCAGGGCCTGGTCATGGTGCTCTGGTCATGCAGCATCCCACACAGCAGACACGTGCTTTTCCTCAGGAAACTGCTCTAAAAAACACTCCTGTTTTCCATATCCTCTGCAGTCAGCAAGGGCCTGGGACTAGGGCACAGGAAGAGGGAGGAGGACGTGACAGCTGGGTCCAGCACAGGATCCCCAGCTCAGGTCTACATCAGAGATCCCAGAGTTGGAGCTTTGCTCAAGGTTTATCAATGCTGATGTCAGCAATTTTGCATCAGCAAACCCAAACTTTTACAAGGTTCATGGAGGTGCTTCAGTCATTGCTCAGGAGCAGGACAGCAGCATGTAACAACTTGTGACATGGGATTCTGGGCCACACCAAAGTCTGCAAGGATGAGTACTGTTAATGAAGCAATGCTGGAAGAGAAATAGGTAGAAGCAGGTGGATATGGGACTTCCTGAGAGTCAAAACATTTCAGATCTCAACCCAGAGTGCTAAGGACTGGGGCCTGGTTTATCTTATCCAGCTGTATTTTTAATAAGATGTCTCACTGCTCTGTGTTCTCTTTACAGCCTATGAAGACAATTCAAACCCCAGGTCTAGGGCAACTCTTCTGTATCTCTATTGACTTCAGAGGGAACTTAGACCAGATGCCACTTCAAGGTTAAGGACATGAGTTGGTGGGTGAACCTAAGTTGAAAGCTTCAGTTTACCAGCAAAGCAAATAGAATTCCTACACAAACATCCCCATAACACATGGAACCTGAGGTCTGCTAGAGCTGGCCCATGGGAAAGCCCTCAAGAACCAAGAGGAGTGTGTGACTTCCATGGCCAACCAGCTGCTGGGCGTCTCTGCTGAAATGGGTGATCATACCCAAAATTATTGTCATGGGGGAGGGGTGACTTCTTGATTTTGAGAGCTCTCCACCAGCAGCATGACTCAAAACAGCCAGAGATGAGCTAGGCCCTGATGGAGGTCAGCTTGCAAGCCAAGAGGTTGGTTTTGAATTTTCTTTGGGGAAGACAGCAGCCCCTTCTGAAGTCACACACTTAACCATAATAATAAAAATGTGGTTTATTTTCCCACCTACCTTTTTGCCCCATTGAAAACATAGAAGACATGTTGTTCAAATAGTATTTATCTATCCTTCTCTTCTTCAGCATGGTCCCTTCAAAACCTGCCCTGAATACAAGCTACTCTCTCCTGCTTGAGCTTTTCAAGGGAACATCTCCTCCTTCCATCTATGGTCTGCATCCAAAGATACCAGGCACCTAAGAGACACCTAGCAGGAATTTCCAGTGCTTAACTCAAAAGTCAGACCCCTAAAATTCACACAGCTGCTGCTGTAGGGACCATGGTCCCCAGTGGCAAGATGCCTACCTGCCTGGTAGTGAACACTGCCCCTCTCTTCTGGTGATGTTTTTTTTTTACTCCTGTTTTAAGGCTTTTCCTCACAAGAAAATGTTTAAATACCCAATTTAAAAATTAGCACAATTCTTACCACGCAAGACACATCAAGCTAAAGAGCAGCATGAACAATGAAAGAGGCACACTAGAAATGTCTAGTTTGCCTGTCCACAGCCACAGTCCTTGCAAAAGACTCAAGGCACGTTTTGGCATTGCTCGTTTCTAGCACCATACACAGAGACAGCCACAGTGCTGTGAAATGCTGGGGTTTTGCTCTGGAAATTGATTCCTCAGCAGTGCAAAGCACTGCAGCTGTGACAACACATGTCATGGAGGCACTAAACATGTGCCAAGAGCAAGGGGGGTGACGGGGCCACGCATGGAGGCGACCTTGCAGCATCTCCAGCAACCCCCAGCCACCTCACACTCATATCTGAGGAGCTGACAGTGTGACTAACTGACACTTAAACACGAGATTTGGCATCAAAGTAAAGCATGTGCTGCAGAACCTCCTTCCCATTCACCATCCATGGGGGTAAGCCAATCAGGATAGTTAAGCTTTCAAAGCCAACAGGAGCTCTGTGGCTTTTTGGCAGTGATGCGTCCCTTCTGTCTCTGCAATACTGCTTCCAGACATGCAGAACCTTCAGTTGAAAGCACTGCTTGACACTGGGCACCTTCAAAAGTTGACCCAGTGATCCCAAGCCAGCTCACTGCCCCATCACCCCACATTTAGATGAAGTACTTTACAAAATCTGGAAGCCATTCCCTTGACCCATCAGATAAGGCTCCTGCAGGAGCCAATTTCTCAGCAACACTCCTGTTCTGCAGCTGAAGCAACTCCTGCAGTAGCTCAGCCTGATAAAACTGCTGCTAGATTCCTCCCTATTTGGCTGGAGATTTAATTTGAGATCTAGCATCCCACTGTGCATTCCCCCAGACTTCCAAAATTTTCTTCTCTAAACAGCCTTCCCGTCTCTTGCTGCCAGGCTTTGCACATCTGGAGTCCAGACTTCATTGTCACTGACCCAGGACTCACCATAGTTCTCCTCCTCCAGCTCAAAATTAAACACATACAGCTGTCCTCATCTGAGCACAACCCTTCTGCCAGGTGGTGTCAGCATCCTGCAGCACCAGCTCCAAGAGCTCACGTTCACTTTTAAAACAAAACAGCCACAGCCCCGGCTCAAGGTGCCCACACCGAAGTTCTAGGAACCCCAAAAACCTTCTCAGTGCCCTTAGTAATCACTACAGCCTCACCACCCACATCAGCCTGAGGATGAAATCAGGGAAGATCTATTATCGGCCTTATTTCCCCCTGAGGTGGAAAAATCCCAAAATAGTACTCCTCAGAAGCACTGGCAGTCACTGGTGAAGTCCCCACCGGTGGGAAGCCTCTGCAGATGAACATGTTGGTGGGTGTCATCTCTGTCCCCTGCCACGTAAGCCCATGCACCATTTGGAGCAGTTAGGATCCGGCCATGGAGGCCAGACTGTCTTCAACCCTGTAGAAAGTGCAAGAACCACCTTTTCCTGTGCTTTATTTATTTCTGAGAAAGTTACCCAGCTCTATGCTTTGTGTAGGATGTCTTCTGCCTGTATGTCACCCTGTCTAGAGCCACCACCACATAGACCTCTTGCAGCTGTAGACCCTTATGATGGCACAGGACCACAGGAAGGAAGAAAAGATCCACATTATACAGCTGTTTTGCTCTAACATAAAAGCCTTCCCCTGCTCCATATGCTACTGTGCAACCAGTTTATTTATCTGCAGCTTTTGGTGACTTTCAGGGTGTGACTGGAAACATTTAGAAGAATAAACTTCTGACAAGTAAAACACTTTATTTTGCCTCACCAAGATGAGGAGCTTGTCCCCTTCCAGCTTACAAAAGCAAAGAAACTCTCCTGGTGCAGTTTCTCCTACTCCTGACTGAGAACATCCTCATCTTCTCTGTCTTCTGCTCTGAAACATCAGGTGTAAATTAGCATTAAATTTGCCTGCAACAAAGAGTCTGGAGGAAACATTGACAAGGACAGATGTTCTGCTTTCAGAATGCAGCAAGTGATACATATGCAAGAGAAATGGTTGTGAGAGGAGTTAGACTGCTATCTAGCAATCCTTGGAGGAAAGGGTAAGGACCAGCTACTGTCAGCTTGATGCTGTCAAGCAACAGAGAGAAGCACAGAGATCTGAACATCTTCAAAAACTTCCTCTAGGATCACCTAACCCATGCTGTACTAAAAATATAACAGTTTTTGCTTGATACTTGAATACTAAGGTCCCATCCATCGTTGGACACTGGGATGGGTGGCAGGGCCATGTCCTATGCATATGTCTCTCCTCTTCAGCAAGCACCCAGAGTATGTCAGTGCATCTGACGTTGACAAGATGGGCTTTAACTTTGGAGAGCTCTTGGGTGCCAGAATGACAGCGCTGAAGAATGAGATCTGCTGCTGGAATGGGCACTTGTTCAACACTGACTCAAGAGAGGAAAATGCCACTTAATGAACCTCCCACACTTGTTTCTCAACAACCTAAAGCTCTCAGAAGTCTCCCACCTAAATGTTAACCAGGATGGGTGCTGTGTGGCTTTAGAGACCTCATCAGAACAAGCGCAGCATAAGGAGGATGCTGAGCTACTTCAGGCAAGCCAGAAGACAGGCAATTTATAGAAAGACCCTCCTGGATTTTTTAATAGGCTAGTATGGAATGTTTTATTTGAGCTGATTCAAATTTCACCAATGGGTGGGTCAGTGCATCAAACACACAGGTTTTGCTTGTGTGAATTGGTGAGCGTGGTGCTTTGAGCCAAGGGGTTTGTGACCTGCAAGGAAATGAAAGGGAGGAGGAAGTGCCTAGTCATAGAAAAGAGATATCATTACCTCCACATGCATTTTAGGGTGATAGCTTTCTCCTGGCATCCTCTCCTAAGGTCTCCATCTGCAATCAGCTCTCAGTGTACTTTTTTCAGGCAAAAATCTATGGTCAGAATAAAGGATCCTACTCTGTTCCCTATCAAGCCATCCTGAAACACTCACTCTAAGTAAATTATGCCAAAGAGAAATCCTCCCTAAGAATTGTGCAAAAATTATCATCCTGCAGGGACCTCTTTAACTCACCCCTGTCCTACCAAAGACCCAGACCGAGCTCAGGTTTTGTGGGCTGGAGCCACAGGTTCTGTCTTCATCAGCTGGGAAGGCTGAGACCAAGCCTTGCTCCCGCCAGCTTCCGAGCAGCCTGGCCTCGCCCAGCAAAGCAGTTAAGTATGTGGCTTATGCTACAGCTTAACTGGCTCGAGATCCCTGGCTAAAGGGCCCTGGGAGAAGGAAAATAGGGCTTGGCGTATGCTGTGCATCTGTCCGTCCGTCTGTCTGTCACTGCCCTCTGCCGGGAGTGTGGCGGCTTCGGGACCCCGCTTGTCCGGCGTGGTCACACCAGCCACAAGCACCGGGCAGCGATGCTGAGGGTGGAGGGGGGCTGGGGTGCAAACCTGGACTCGCTTTTAGCCCAACTTTAGCTCCGCCCCGCACGGCACCGAGAAGCTGAAACCCAAACCGCAGCAGGGAGCGATGCTGCCGTGCCCGTGCACAGGAACCCGTGTAGCCAACACAGACACCTTTGACATCCATGAATTATAAGCACCTTGATCAGGGTAAAATTAATATTAACTTGGCTTCAGCCCCAGCATAAGCTGACTAAAATAATGTAGCCAGCAAGAGCATGCAAGTGCTCTGTAACACTGATGGCATAGCCAGACACAACTTTGCATGTGTACGTCAGCACCAAAAAGGCAGAGCTGAAGTAGGCACAGTGAGGAGGCATCCCAGTGACAAAAGTTGTCAGAGGGAGGTCAAGATAAACACAAGGATCTGCAAAAGACAAAGAAAATAAAGTAAGTGGTATCAGGAGCAGAGGAACACACCAATACTCCCCCTTTTTGGGATTGGGCAGTAGCATAAGAACATCAGGCATATATGAGGAAAAATGGTGAAAAAAAGAAAACAAGCAGTTTGGTTCTGACTTGCTTTCTCAAGCCCGGTCACCTTGATGTGGGTGACCAGGAGCCATCAAGACTGCAGGCAGCAGAGCTCATCACACAGCATCCATCAGTTGTGTTTTTACAGCTAATGCAGGCAGGGTTGCTGGAGACTGAGCCTTGTGTCTGCAGTGGGACTGATTAACACAGTGGAAGAGCTCCCCATCAGCAAGTAGCCTGGTGAGAATTCAGCAAAGTTTAGTTCTACAGTTCAAAACTGGCCCTAATGGACACGCCTTCTAAATACTCCCATCACATCCAGCTCTGATTCTGCCATGGGTGGATGGACAGACTGACTCATATGCAATGCAGGGCTCTGCTGGAGAAGGACTATAGGCTCAGCAGTGTTTCACTCCGTGCCTCCTTATTTAATACCAGCCAGGACCTCCCCTCTCCCCAGTGCAAAGTGACCACCCCAGCACCAAGGCAGAGGATGGCAGCTAGGAGCTGTAATCTCATCCATCACCTGTGTTCTTTGCAGCCCCCTCCTGTCCCCTTTGGTGTGTTTATTTGTACCAGAGCCTGTGAGGAGCACAGCTAGTGATACGAGGCCAAAATTACACAGTGGCCATCACAGGTAGTTGTCACTTATCTGCCTTGAGAAGTGGAGAACCATGAGTCCTGCATGGGTGCCTGATTCTACTCCTTCTTTGTTGAGGGGTTTGGACCCTCACATACCCCTTTCTTAGACCTGGGGAGAAGAGAATGAGAATTGCTTCCCCGACTGACACAAGAAGATACCCCACATAATCCCAGCACCAGCCTGTGCTGGCATCTCCTTCCCTCTGAGAGCTGGGACAAGCAGAATATTTGTCAGGAATATCTTGCTTACCACACTTTCTACACACACTGCAAAGGGACAGCCACAGCAAAGGAAACATGGATCAGAGCTGTGCTTTCTCCAGCACAAAGCAATGGGAAGGTAGAAGATGACATCAAGGAGGCAGATATTTGGGAATCACTTGAACATGAGGGTCTCCTCCTAAGCTCTAAGCACTAGGGAACACCTGAGGCCTGAAAGCACTATTCACATCTGCTCCAAAACTTGTTAGTATAATCCTTTATGGGTCTGGACTAGTGTTGTGATCCATACAAATATCCAACCTCCTTTTGAATTTTGCTAAGCCCCTGGATTCAGCAACATAATTCAGAAAACAATTGCACTTTCCATGAGAAAACCATGTTCAGATGCCCCTTGAATGAGGTGTGTGACATAAAAAAATACAACACAATCACATAAAATAGTGGGAGATCCTTACTTTGGAGAGCACAGCAACAGTTAGCTCATCTCAGAAAGGAAATCCTGGATGCTGAGGCCAGGTCCTCGGCCTGGGTTTTTCCCAAACTCTGCACTTCTCTAACCAAGTAGCCCAGGAAGCACTGTAATTGATAAAGAAGTGAAACATACTGCTTTTTAGCTCCTCATCCTTCCTTTTCATCCAGAAGGAGGCTATTTAAGCTCCAAGCTCTAAAAGCCACAGAGTTGGGCAGTGATCAATGGAAAGTCTGTCTGAGGGTGTGAAGAAAAAGAAAAGCATTCACACAGGGAAATCTGGCATCAGTGGAAGCAGCAAATGAGACAGAGAAAAAGGTTTCCTCTCTCTCGGAGGGGCAAAAAAGCTATCCCAGCAATTTTTATGGACCACAGCCAAACCTGGAATCTCCTGGCTGCTGGGAAGGACTTTATGAGGTTCTCCCAATATGTGCACTTAAGTAGCCTGTTTCATACACTCTGCTTGTCCTTTTTGATTTCTATTCCTCAAGTTTTGTCTGCTGGAAGACAGACAGAGCCAACAGCAAACGAGGCACCTGAAGGTGAGCATGACTGTCTGCAGGACTGACTTTTTGAAAGGGCTTTGGAGGAGCAGCAGCACAAGTTATATCATCTCAGCAGTGAGAGCATGAGAGAAGGTCCAATCGCTTCTGCAATGGAGCAAATGCAACATGCAAAGCAACAGAAGGTGAGCATGGTCCTTCCATCCCCTTTCAGTTCAACCTAGTGATGAGGCTTAGTATGTGTCTCCTGACCTTAACACGATTCCCTGCTCACTGCTAGCAAGGAAGTGATCAAATCCATTTGTTCCCTCTGGTGAGGATGAAACTCCAGTCTGCAAAAGCACCCCGTTGAAATTTCAAGCATCATCTTTTCAAGCAAAATGAAAAATGCCATGGATGGTGCTTCTGCATCCCTAAACTCACTCCTAAAATTGTACCCACAAAAGCCAGAGTTAGAAAGCCTGTGAGCAGCAGCATTAAGCAAGCCTGGATTCCCACCAAGTATCACAGCCAGAGCTGGCTGACCAAAACAGGGTGGGAAATGACCTATCTTTTTTCTCCCCTGCCTAGCCACAGATTTTTACATTGTTTATGAACTTGTAATACCTTTTATAACTCTCCTCTTATGTAAAGTTCATTAAAAATTGGCCATAAGCTACTTGGGGTGACCATCAGGCAGAGGTCACACTGTGTAATCTTTATTGTTTCAGTAAACCTAAAGAAAACAAAGAAATACTTGTCATTCAGCGTACCAACAACTTGTTCAAGGACAAAGGGAAAGCCAGATGCAGGCTACAGCAGAGGCAACATGCTGAGTGGCAGCCACATCCCCTCTTACCTGCCCTACCTGCCTGAAGGCACATCAGCAAAAAGCCAACTGCTCTCGTATGAAAACTGGGACCCAACCTAAAGGGCTCACAGAGATCCCGAAAAGCAAAACTGGACCTGCTAAAAGATCCATCAGTTTAAAACTTGCCTTAGTGCTCTCCAAAGGCAGCTGGAGGTATTCCATGGCTCTCTTATGGGCACCCACTGCCAGAACTCCAGATTCTCCCAGTGATGTCTGTGTGTGTACACTGGGTGAGGGGCCTCAACACCCAGTTGCCTCCTTGTTTCTGGGTAAGAAAACACCTGTGTGGCCTCCCTCATTCCAGGGAGCTGGAAGCACAATGGATGACTGTAGGCATTGGGTGAAACCACTGGCATGGGGTTTCAGCTGCTGTTAGCAAGAGTAACCCCATGCCACGGGCAGCACCTTACACCTCCTGTGATGTTCCTGTTCCTCTCTTGCATTCAGCCCTTTGAAGAGATGATGAATTGAGCATTGTTTAGTTCTTGCCTAACAGCTAGTGCAGACAAGAAGAAAAGTCAGAGCCAGAATAAAACTGCTCCAGGTGTATTTGCTTCATTCCTGCATTTTGCAGCAGTGTTCCTAGCACTGCTGGTTAAGAAATGAGATGTTCTTGGCTTACACTTTTCGTGGCAGCTTCACTGGGAAACATCTCTGTCAAAGGATCAAAAGCCACACAGGAATGTATTTTATTTGGAGCTCTCTGTGTTGATGCCTGCCAGCTGCTGGGTCCAACATCAGGATCTCTTCACAGGTACATCAGGAAGTTGTTGTACTACCAGGTGTGATCATTTTATGGCAACCCTGCCTTTTATGGACTGCAAAGAGAAATGACAGCAAAGCTGATCTGGGAAGTGCTGTTTGGAAAGAGAGCAGTGGGATTCTTCCTGTCTGGCCCACATATGCTCAGGAATTGGTTTAGGGTTAAAGGGTGAGGCCTCCAAGCAGTGTCAGGTGGAGCAAGGGCCCAAAAGATGTCATTGCATTGCCATGGCTCACCGCAGCCATCTCCAGCAGCAAGCAAACCAGTTCAGAATGGGGGAGGAGATTTCATTGTCACATGTGCTAGATCAGGGACAGGCTATATCCCTTAATAAGAGTCACAACAGGCTCATGAGACTAGCTAAGGGCAAGCACATATGCCAAGAACAAACACTATGGGGTCACAGTTGCAAGGATATCCCAAAACAAGAGCAGGATTGGTATGCATAGAATCCCTTTAGAGTCAAGGATTGGGCTGAGGGTCAGAGATAAGTAGAGCCTGGGAAAAACACTTGAGTTTTCCAATCCAAGGGTTTAACTGGTTATGTTTTTCTTCTGTTTTCTTTCTCTCCTCACTGATACAGTGCTCAGAACACTTGGAGTACAGAAAAAGCAGAGGTCCTTCGAACACCAGGAAGAGATTCCCCAGGGACATGAGGCATGGCAGAAGTGGCTGCCATCAGTACTGATGGGTAAGCTCACACCCTGCTGTGGCACCTATCAATACAGGTCCCAGCTATGCAAGTTTGTGCCTGCAAAGAACTCCCACTTCACCTCAACACATTGCACATCCTGTGCAATGATGTATTTTTTGTATACAGACCAGAACACATCTCCCCCGTGTCACCCCACCTCATCTGGGCTTCAGGTTTCACAGGGTAGTTCCTCCAGCTGCCACCACCACTGCAGGTGTGAGGAGCTGCTGAAGCAAAATGCCAGCTGAGGGTGCAATGAGCCACAGAGCAGATCCTCCCTGGACAGGCTGCAGGCAGGATTTAGCATGGAAGTGTTTTACAGTGTCAGGGTCCGTTGCATCCCTTGGGTCCAGCTGGCCTCTCCAGATTTCACCCATTATTTTCACAGCAGAAGAGAGAAACTAAAGGTGAGAGCAGAGAGCAGGTTTCCTGCAGTTTTTGTACTTCTCTTTTATTTCTGCACAACATGGAACCTCTTTTGTCCACAGATCTCTTCTCCTAAGCTGACATTCCCCATCACCACTCAAGAAGGAAGTTCAAGCCCAGGTGCTCAAACACACCTGAAGATGCATCTCCAACTAAACAACAACCTGTGCAAGCTGATAAGGTGCTTTTTCCAGGATTGTGTATCTTAAATCAGTTCAAGAGATGCTTTAATTTTTTTCCATGGGGGCGTTCAAGACACAGGTCCTTCTGAATCAAGGACTTCTAGTTCCCTCCTCTCTGCCCCCAGGATCAAATTTATCTCCAGGAGAGAGTCTGTCTCCAGTTTTATGGCTGGGTGTTGCTTTTTCACAACATGGCCTATAAGGAGAGCTAAAAATGCTTCAGGAAGAAGGGCGAGTAACTGCAACCCCAGCATCAGTGTCTAATATCATACATTGAGCCGAAAGGGCAGAAAGAGAGGCTGGAAAGAATACTCCCTTCCTCCCTCCAGGCAGCTAAATCCATCCCCTGCCCACGGTGGGATCAGCTGTAGCTGAAACAGTCCTGCCTGGAGCTCATCCAGTGCAGTCTTCAAACTTTCCAGTGCTGGAAGACCTCCCGGCACAATCCATGCCAATGCTTCTCTAATCTCATATTCAAAAAATCTTTTTGCTGAACCTAAACCTCCCAGAATGCTATTTGTGTCTGTTACATCTTGCCCTTTCCCTAGGATGATGCAGAGGGGAGAAGGGAATCAATCTCTCTATCACTGACCCTTTGCATTGTCTTCTCTGGATGAGCTGGTCTCTGTTTGCTCATGTATCCTGGCCAGCCATGTTTTCAGAGGTCTTGGGATTTTTGTTGCCCTCCAAGTCTCTCTGGTGGCACGGAGGACTGAGCCAGGCTGGACAGACCTCTCTGCATTACTCCAACTCCCTGGCAAAGGGAGCAACCCACGATGTACGTAGCAACACTCCCTCTAGAGCTAGACGCTGTTCCCTTCCACAAAGCCCTGTACAAGATTTCTTGAGTAGATGCACATGTCATTCAAGCTGGCAGAAGTCCTGCTTTTCCTCCAACACATGGTTTTCCTTAGATTTCTGCCCCACATTTCTGAATGCAAACAGCTAGCATTGAAAAATAACAGGACGGTTTTCTCAGCTACAACACCAGCAGCTCCTGTCTGTACCTTCACGTGCCTGAAAAGACCATCTTGGAGTCTCTCCCTGTGCTACACAGAAGGGTTTGGGTGAATTCCGCAGGCAAACACCCAGTACCTTCACCTTGGTGCTAATCCCTAAGAAGCAAGAAGGTGCACCCCCAAAAGTCATGTAACCACTGCCTGGCACCTTCCCTCCTACAGCACTACACCTGCGTGGAGCTACCACATGTTGGAATATTTTACTGCTCTGTAGAGTCAGCTCCTCACAGACTCAGTCCAAAGCTCGCTGAGGTCTATGAGCCTCTGCATTTTAGTGGGCTTTGGATGGGCCCTAAATGACCTTTGTGGCAAATTTACAGCATGGAACTAGGACACACTTGATACCAAGTCTTCTCTTGAGCAGCACTCACTGTGACTCCTTGATACAAGAGACGCACCCGTGACAGATCAAGACTGACTTATCATTACAAACTCATGGGCTCAGATTGTTCCCAGGGCTCAGTTCTCATCACACCCCCACCTCCATTTGCCTGTAGCATCAGCAATCTGCTGAAACCATCTCACACAAACACGAACCAGCACAGAGAGGAGCTGCAACACTAGCCACTATCAAATGAGCTCTGGCTCACCAATTATGTGCTCCAAAACAAGGAAGAAACTTGAGCACAATTCCTGGTATCCTGGATTAAAGCCAGGGCTGCCAAGGATTTTATAGGCATCATGGTTTTCCTGTCCATTATGGCTTCCCAGAGATGCAGGGTTTCTGGTAAAGGGATTGGTATTTTTTTTATTGTTCTGAAGAGTTTGTGCCTTGGCAGGCAAGCTCCATACTTATGTCTTCACCAACCTCAAACACAAACCAAGTTTTTCTTTCTGCACTGCTGGTGCACAGAGCAGCAGTGTCACAGCTGAGCAGTGACTTTCCCTGTCCATGCAATCTGCAAACACATCCCAACCCACCCCTCCCAGGCCCTTGTATCCTGAACTGAGCTGAGGGTGCAGGAGAAATTCCCTTTGCCCAAATGCCCTCCAACACTAGAGCAGAGGGACAATAAAACAATACAAACATCCTGAATCACTGAGTGGTCTCTCCCACCCATTTTCCACCAGAGGAAGAAAAATAAATAAAGAAGGGATAAATACCTCTATGCAGAGTTTGAAGACTCACAACTATTTTTCTCCAGGTGCAGGAAGTAGATCCAGGAGTGGTGCTGTATTCTGGTGACCTGAGTGCCACCAGCACTAAAGGTGAATCTGATGCTCAGAGGACACACACTTGTGTCTGTGGGGGCAGAGAGTGGGGACACAGTGAGTAGGAATAAGGATATCAGCTCTCCTTCAGCCCATGTAGCATATCCCACCTCTTCAGATGGCTTTGCTACAGCCATGCCCTTGGTTTGCATCTCCCTTGCTCTGAGAACATGCTGTACACCAACAGCCACCACCTGCAGAAACATTTCTGTAGAGAAATGGACTTGTCACTGGATGCGTTACCAAACATCACACAAACTCACTGCAAAGTAAAGAGAAACCCCTGTTACACCATCCCTTGGTTGTCACTTTACACCCTTCCAGTCTCAGAGCTCTACAACCCACCATGCACCTACCCTGCACTCTCAGCTCTTTGGATGCTAGATTTAGGCTTATTTGTTCCAGGGAAGAGACACAACAGTGCAGACACCCAGATCCTTTAGCAGCTCTCAGATATCCCCCAGCTCTTGGGCCAGTAATGGACTCTTTCACCCCAAGGGATCTGGACAGGCTGGATCGATGGGCCAAGGCCAATTGTATGAGGTTCAACAAGGCCAAGTGTCAGGTCCTGCACCTGGGTCACAACAAGCCCACGCAATGCTACAGGTTTGGGGAAGAGTGACTGAGAAACTGCCCAGAGGAAAAGGACTTGGGGATGTTGATCAACAGTGGCTGAATATGAGTCTGCATGTGCCCAGGTAGCCAAGAAGGCCAACAGCATCCTGGCTGGTATCAGAAATGGTGTGGCCAGCAGGACTAGGGAGGTGATAGTCTCCCCATGCTCAAGGGCTAGTGAGGCCACACCTTGAATCCTGGGGTCAATTTTGGGCCCCTCATGACAAGGAGGACATTGAGGGGTTGGAGCGTGTCCAGAGAAGGACAACAAAGCTGGGGAAGGGTCTGGAGAACAAGTCCTATGAAGAGCATCTGAGGGAACTGGAGTTGTTTAATTTGGAGAAAAGGAGGCTGAGGGGAGATCTTCTTGCTCTCTACAACTACATGAAAAGAGGGTATAGTGGGGCTGGTCTCTTCTCTCAAGTAACAAGCAACAGAACAAAAAGAAACGGCCTCAAGTTGTGCCAGGGGAGGTTTAGGTTAGATACTATGAGAAATTTCTTCACTGAAAGGGTTGTCAGGCCCCGGCACAGGCTGCCCAGGGAAGTGGTAGAGTCCCCATCCCTGGAAGCATTTAAAAGATCTGTAGATGTGGTACTTAGGGACATGGTTTAGTGGTGGACTTGGCAGTGCTGGGTTAATGGTTGGACTTGATGATCGTAAAGGTCTTTTCCAAACAAAACAACTCTATGTAAGGGAATTCAGAAATATTATTAGATAGAATCTTTGCCATGTTCACATCTACACCAATGAAATAAAGTGGATTTACAACCCAAGAAAACATCATCTAATAAGAAATGTCAGGCCTGGGTGCAGGGTCGTATTTGGTGACTGTGGGGTTTATCTTTTGCTGCACTGTGGCTGGACCAACAGCTGACTGTACAGGAAAAATGTCCTTATCTTGAGGTCCACCTGTGTGTAGTGCAAGGAAAACAGTTCATTCCCATGACCTTCACGTCAGGCTTTCCTTCCAGCACCCAGCCCAAAGATGCTGCATTAATGGCTAAGGATTTTTCCTGTTCTGATCCTTCAAAACGGTGCACTGCAGCCGGAGGAGGACCTCGGGCACAGCCTGTGCAGAGCCAGCTCAGCAGCACGACTCCCACCAAGGCACTAGATGGGGCTACGCGACCGCTTCCCGTTTCCAATCCTCCGGCAGAGCCGAGATGCACCCTTGAGGCTCCGCTGGCAGAAGAGTCCAGGCTGCATTTACTGACCCCTGGGCGCTGTTCTCATGGACCACGTCACCGCCTCTGCTTTTATACCACGGCGTAAAAATCAGCATCCCTTACCTGTGAACATGTCGAGCATGGGGACATCTCGTTTGGTACCCAGGTCTTTAGAATAATTGACATTTCTAATGCAGCCTGAGTGTGAGCCATTATAGGTGACAGCTGGGATTGTCCCTTTGCAGCAGGAGGTTCCAGCCCAGGATACCCCCAAGCACCTCCCCAAGCTGCAGATCTACAAACTGACATTAATCCATCCACTTCTGAGCAGTGGCCAGTTGGGGATAAGACAGCACAAATTGCCAGCTGGTGACACAAGGGACAGCCCATCTGGGATGAAAAGCAGGCTTAGAAATCAAGCCAAATAAAACCAGACAGAAGAAATTGTGACAGACTTCAGACCCTCCTGACCACGCAGAGGAAAACCCTTTGGGGTTTTGAGCCATGATCTCTCCCAATTAACTGCCTTTATAAACAGAAAAGGACTTTTTCAAAAATAACCCCAGACCTCTCCACCCAGCCCCAGAACTGAAAATGTTCATGGTAACCCCCATATTTAACTGCTAACACAAACCAACACCTCTGTCTTTGCATAAAAAAGGTGATATGACCAACTATGACAACCTGCAAACTTCTCCCCCTTACAAAGCAGCACAGAGGGGTCATAAAACTGACCCAAGTCCTGATCTTCCCCTGCTGGTACAGCAATGCCAGGCACTGAGAAACCACACCACCTGCTTCTCAGGAGAGTCTGCTCTCCTCAGTGGAAAGGTGAAGGAGGTAAAATTTTGCTGAGCTATTTTGTGGTCATTTCTGTTACAGCAGCATGAAAGGCTGAGGGATGCTGTGCTACAGAGGGTAGATCCTGGCAGCCACTGTCCTGCTGCAGAGGCTTTCCTAAGGCTGCACTGAGATGTTCAAGTGAGATGCAGGTATATTCCTGCCTCCTCCAGCCCACCATCAATGTCCTGGTTTCATTTCCCTCCAGGCCTGCTTGTCCCAAACCACCTCCCCACTGTACCCCTTGTTTCCCCGGGTCTCTTTCCTCAGAGACTTTTCTCAGGTCTCTCTGCCACAGGCTCTTAACCCCACAGCAAATGCCTTCACATCCCTTGGGCACACACCATTTTCACCTGAACTTCTCCAGCTGATCAACCTCAAGAAGACAAGAGACACCGTAGCCCGGTGTGGCACACAGGAGTACACAAAGTGACAAAGAAAGGAGTAAAACAGCATTTAAAAAACCAAAACATTGATAGCCCAAAATAAAGGAGGCAGAACCAAATGGATGCAAGGGAAAAAATTATAAGCAATACTCCAGTGTTTGCAGAGGAAAAACTCCACAGCTTCTCTATCAGCTCCACTAGGTCCTAACATCCTCACATCCTTAACTCAGCCTGAGGTGCTGAGGAAATAACTCCAGCTTGTGGAAAATGTGCCTTTTTTTCTATTTTTTTTTTTAAAGTGCAGATTAGGCAGAAACAGGCTGGAGAAATATGCAAGGAACCTTGTTTCTGCTTCTCTCTCAGGACTGGCTTACATAGTAAGTCCCAAGACTTCCTTGAGCTACAGAATAATTATTTCAGCTACAGCAGGAAGCCAAAGATGGCTGAGAAGGAAGCATGCAATGCTTACACTACAGCATCTGCCTGTATTTCTAGTTTTCCTTTATCAGAAAGATGGGGGGGGGGGAAGTTTGTTTTTCTGCAACTTGCCCATCATGTTCTGTTGAGCCTTAGCAGATCCTCCCAATGAGCAGCTCCAGCCTGCAGCCACTGCTGAAGCAATCCCGTGCAACTGGAAGCACCTCTTTCCAAAGGCCAGGGCTCCTCACTGCCCACGAGAAGGAAGCAGGAGCAGCTGTCCTGAACAAGAAAGCTTTGTTGTCTCCAAAGGCATATGTAGGAGCTTGGAAACAAGTTGGTTTTGGCCCGAGAACAAGAGAGGCAAGCTGTGAAATCAAATGACCAAGCAGATGACCCCAAAGGGAGGTAAAGTACCTCTGTTCAGCCCTGCTCAACACTACAAGTGTGAGCAGCATTAATCCCAGTTCACTGGCTGGGAAATGCAAGTGTTAACAGGTATGGGAAGGAGAATCAGTCGCAAGGCCTTTTTGTTAAACCACAATGAGCTGATGCACAAGTGCTTGGGCAAGAAGAAAAGGGTCAATCAGATGGAACAAGCAGGTAGCTGAAGAGATTAACAAAATCTACGGGCACTTTCCCCCTCTGCACTCAAGTCTTTACATGCCTCCTCCTGCAACTGTGTTGTGCCACGTTCCTGGCCTCGTAAGAAATAAATCATTACCTTTACCCATGGTACTTTCCCAAGGTGACACTGGTTTGTCTCCAGCTGAAGATAAACCAGCTGAGCGCAAGACTCCTACAAACACTTGAAAACCAGCACCATCAAGTCACACTTGGCAAATCAAAGTTCCCATGTGTTTGATCAAATGGGATCTAGCCAAAATCAGTAGGCTGTTCATCTCTTCTGCTGTTCCTTCAGTGGCCATATGAATTTGTAGGTACTGAAAGAATTAAAAAGCAGTTTCACAAATTATCTAGATCTTCCAAAAGTTTCTGAATTGTTCAGTCCTAACAGAGAATTTCTATTTATCTCACTGAAAAGAATAAAGTATGACAGATAATGCAAGTACTTAACTACTCTAACTTCAAGGGAGGACAAAGTGGAAGCTATGTTCCCTGCACAGGAACCATGAAAAAAATCCAGCATCAGAACAGGTCAGACACACAGATAATTGTGACAGCTGCTTTGCAGAGAGGAGAGGTACAAAGAGAAAATCTGATGTGGAACACAATGGCTTTATCACAGCTCCCCAATTCCTTTTTGGCTTTTTAAACACACACCATTAAGGCATATCTACAAGGGATGATGCAGATTCTTTGTAAAGCGTAACATCTGGGACTCAGCAAGACAGAGACACACACACAGCTCTTTGTTCTTATCTCACCCCCAGCAAGACTGAAGCACAGCCCAGAACCTGCAGCCTGTCTCCACCACTGAAGGAGACATACCCTTGGGTGTAAGGCCAGTGCTATAACCCAGACTGAAATATTCTCATCTGTCTCTTGAGATGGATTCTCTCTTACAGGCACCAGAGAGATAAAAAAACACTGACAGGTATTTAAAAAAGGCATAAATGGAAGGAGAAAGTTATCAGCCACTGAACTCTGTTCTTCTTCAGTGCCAGAGATTGCATCAAGACTTTCACTTGCACTAGTAAGACATGCAAAATCTTTAATAAAGGAGAACAAACTGCAAACTGTGAGACAAATACATAGGTAGAAAGTGGTTTCATCAGTTTATTGCTTTTTGCAACCTGAACTTTGCTGCCATTTCACGGATGGTCAAGTCTGTGCAGGCTTATTCAATGCAGTACATACTACCACGGAGAACAAGGTTTTATCACAAGCCATAAAACTGCTGGGAAAACAAACTAATCCTACATCAACATAATTTGAGAATTTGACAATAAATACAGCATCTCCAAAAAGCTATTGGCACTTACGTTAATCAACTGATTGTTTTTAAGTTACTGAGTAAAGCAAACTGGTAAGGGAACAAGTGCTCTGAAACATGTACTTCTGGTGTATTCAGGATGTCCTCCCAACACACGTTCTGAAATTTTCCAAAATTTCACTAATATCAAATGAAATTAAGTTACTTTGCTTCCAGTTTAAATACCAGGAGAAAATAATTAGCACATTTTAATATATTAACTAAAACATTATCTGTATAAAACTCTTCACACATGAAATATTTTTAAATTAAACAGTTATTATACTTACAAGAAAAACAGACTAGAAATTTATTGCTAGTACAAAAATCAATGTGTTTCATGGAGGAGGAGAAGTTAATATTATTGCTATAAACACAAGCAGTGCCACAGACAATAATCTGATTTCCAAATTGCTCATCATCCACAACTGGCTTTCAAGGACATGTAGGCACACGGGACTTACAAAAAATGAGGTCCACAACTTCCTTCAGAGTTATGCTTTATGATCTGATGTCATTTTATTGCCTTTTACTATAACAGCCAGGATCTGTCTGCTGCTCCTGCATTCTAATGCTATCATTCACTAGAACTTCCCTCCATGGGGGAAAAAAAAAAAATAAAAACAATGAAAAAACAAAAAAAAAAAACCACCCCAAAAAAACCCAAAATACGCCCAACCACCCTAGTCTTGTTTTCATGTTAGTATTTTGAATATAAAACTACAAGTACATTCTTATCTTAGTCCATAACAAAAAGAAGTGGGAATGTTCACCACGTGGAGAGTCCATGACCATGAACAGTGTTCCTAGGCCAGTCTTTGATCCATTTGCTGTCAAGCTTTCATTCCCAAAAGCTTTTTGCACATACTGTGGATGGGAGTAAAACCCCACTCAGTGCAAACACAGTCATACCTACTAGTCTGTTAGTAACAGAACAAAAAGGAACACTAAAACCTGCTCGCAGATCTGTGCAGTCCAGTTTCTTTGCAATGCACTGATTTCCAGTCACAAGAACATGCATCTATAGCTATTTTTTTTAAAGTATGCTGCTTTCAGCAGTTACCTAGATTGCTACTAGATCATACTCCTTTCTCAGTGATTTTCTTCTTAACTTACACACAGTCACCTACTGGCTGACTTAAAAGCTGATCTAGCAAAACCAACAACTCTACCTCTCCCTTTGATTAAATAGTCAACACTAGAGTTCATAAGGGTTATAATCATTGTAAACTATTAAGGTTACAGTATCTGTAATTGATTACTTAAGGATTATAAAGTGGACATTTCAACCTAGGCATAGATTCTATTATTGCTAAATGAAAGATCTATGCAAACCAGTGTTTTATAGAACCAGCAATTCTCAAGTCACTCTAAAAAATTTTTAGAAGGGCAGATTCTGTATAAATGCCACTTCTTTAATTGGCTTAGCTGAACTCTGCTGCAAATCAACTAGTTAGAAACATTCATCTGGGTCTTAAGGAATAGAAATGACAAAAGATCTGATTCGGGTGAAAGTCTCCTATTGGCTAAATCCTCCTATAGCATGCCCTGGGTCCAAACATGCCTCAGGATAAAGCAGGATTCTAACCCAATACATTAATGCATCAATGCTTTTAATATCAATCAAGAACACCAAAGTACTTACTATTCAGTTGTTGCCACAACAGTTCCTTTTCCTTCATCTCTGCTCACACATTCCTCCTCCACCCCCAAAAAAATATTAGCACAAAAACAAAAGAATATCAACATTTGAGGGGGAAACACAACACTCAAGTTACAAGAAGTGAAAGACCTGAGAAGCATAAGCCTTTCTTTTCATGGCATGTATGAAAAGGAGTCACACACCAAGAACTGGGTCAACAGAGACAGTAGCTGAGTGGAAAATTACTCTTGTATGCTGTTAGACAACTCAGGCTAGTGTTGTGCGTACCACAGACATCCGGAAACAAAAGCCTCCACTTTTCTTCAGACAACTTAAAACATCAAATTTTTTACATGGATCTCATTCAACTCCATGTTGCACTTACATAGTTACCCACAAAAATGTGCAAAGTAAAAATTGACATCCAACTAAAAATCCAACAAATTGAACTTGACATTAAAAAAAGGCAGCAGAGATTCCACGGCCGTTCTATATGCACTTTCAAGGACTACTTAAGACAGTGAAAATGTTGTTCCAGCTGAACCTCCGGAAATTTCACAAATCCAAAGCACGCCACACTTGAATCACTAGCTGTCTTTGCCACAGAACTCACAATGTATCCCACCAGTGAGGTCTTTGACAACTTTTTCTTTGATCAGTTTCTGCAGGAATTTCGTTTCGCTCATCACGTTGTGCATCGTTTGTCCGTTCATGGCAGCCATGCAGAGGTTGTTGTAATAGTGCAAAGGTGTGCTGGGCTGATCGAGGTCATATCCAAATCCTGCCAAGCTCACTTCATCACATAAATGTGTGGCCAGAACAACTGCTGTGACCCCAATTGTAGGTACATTCTAAAAGAAGGGGGGGGAAAAAAGGAGCTGACTGAATTCATTCTTCTTTGCCAGTTTTATAAGCAAAATGTAATGGCTTTGTCTCTTTCCTCTCCTCACTTAAAATGGAAATCAATTAAACCATTAAAACTGAAATCACAACTAAAAATAAATTATCCATTAAAACTAAAAACTTCCTGGTCAAATATTCATACAACTTAAGTATTTGCCTGTAACAAGACTTCTGGCTGTCAAATCTAATTTTTTTCTGTGAAGGCAAGACATCCTATTGCTGTGCAGTTAAACTACAAGTGAACCCTTGCTCCAAACACTCACACAACTCCTGACGTGCAGTTAAACTTGACATTTCTTGATGTACACTAACTTAGTCTGGAGCTACAGGCTCTCTAACAGTATTCATCAGAATATGACTTTTTACTCAACTCCCCTGAAGAAGGCAAGCATGCTACAATGCAACTAAGAGACACGTAGCTTGGTATGTGACCTTATTTTTATAAAAAAATGTGAGAAGAGCCTTCAAACACTTGTGCAACAACACTACCATCAAATGCTTTTTACACAAAAGGTAAAAAGGTGATGGTCGTTCAGTATTATTCATAGTCCAAGAGAACTAGTGACATTCCGTTTCTCAAACAAATAATTAAAGTAATAAAAATGCAGTGTATAATTGGACTGGGCAATTCATCACTCCATACTATCACTGGAGAAAGGGGAAGAGGGAAGATACATCCATTAGTTGCTATTGAGCACACTGGCAGACAGCAATTTCAGCAGTTGGAAGGTTGTTTTACACTGCCCTGCTTTCCATACTCTCTCTGCTTTCCCTGCAGCTGGAGACAGATCTGTCTATAGCTGATTGCTGGCTTGATTTAACAGGGCTGTTCTTAAAACACCTAAATATATGGGTTTTTATACTTAACACCAGTCACAATGATGAGAACACACTGTACTGGAATTTGTGTCTCACTGCATCTGAATGCTTTGTAAAACAGGCTATTTCATGTCAGCACGCACAGCTGTAATACCCTCATCTAAAAAGGTGAGCTGAAATCCTACTTTGGTTTTACACAAGAAAATAACAAGAGTCCTGAAAACCTGTTACTTTCCCTATTACTTGAGACCAGCTCTGAAACTGCACAGAGAAACCATATTGAAGGAAGAATGTAAATCTTTTTTTCCGTTTCTTTTTGTACTTTGTATTTTATAGTCTCCTTCTCCTAAAAGGAAACTTCTTACCTTATCCCAACCCCAGAATTTTGATCGAGGTTCAGGAAACTGTAAAATGTCCAAAGCTGTCTCTTTGATGATGACTGGATTCAGAATCCGAAACTGATTTGATGTAAAAGGAATTTTCTCAGCAACCTCTTTCCAAAAGAAGAGTCGCACCCACATCGGCTGAGAAAGGAAAAAAAAAATTACTTCAGCAAAGGGAAACTGAGACTCCAAAGGATACTTGTACACAAGTTACAGAATTCATCAGGGATTCTGAGAATTCAGGAAATAGTTTATAGCTAAGGCAGATTCAGGAATACCAGAAAACAGCTCAAGTGACTGACCCAAAAGAGGAAGTATTCTAAGCATTTGGATTACAGAGAGGACAGCAGAGGGAAAGTTGTTTATTCTGAATATTTGATTGCACTTCATGTTTAACCAGTTAACATATTCACCAGAATCCACAAGGTTCTTTGGACCTTCCCCAGCACAACTGAGGAGGCAGCAGTATTTAAAGAAATGGGAACGGGAACCACAGTTTTCCACAAACATTAACCAGGCATTCTGAAACAAGCACTGGATTTAAAACAATTTTGCTCAGGCTTTGAAGTGAACAGCTATTGTTTGACAGTATCCACCTAGTGATAAATGTAACACTTCAGAAGAGGATTTACACAAGACTCAAAGTGAGATTCTGATCTCATGCCACTTGCAGTCAATTAGATGCAAGCTAATGGAAAAAACAATCCTAGATCCCACTCATTGTGCAAGCCTTTCCATATAGTGGGTAACACTAAGCAAATAATAAAACTGATAGAGCTGCAAACATAGACCTGTAATTTTATGGTTTTTTTTAAACAGGCTTTAAGGTACAACTCTACAGAAGCTTGAACTGATCAAATCTAGCTTGCTATGGTTCCATCCTCCCACTCATGCTCTGAGTCCTTCAGTGTACTCTCTCCAGTATGCCCATTCCCAGATCGGTTCCCAAAACTGGTTCTCTGCACCAGCAAAAACACCAGAGCAAGGAAGAAGGTGGGAATGAGCAGGTCTGCTCCTAAACCATGCAAAACAAAGGTATTCTTTTCATAAAGCACATATTTTGATCTTGTAACTAACAGAGGATGTTTCACATGCCAAAAAGCAATCAACTCTTTCAATGTTCCAAAATTTTAACACAGAAAGCCTTGTGCTAGTCGTTCTTCAAAACTAAACTTTAAAGCATGAAATAACCAGATAGCTTGTTTTACAAGTTAATGATTCAACTCAAGTTAGAAAGCTGCTGGTCATCAAAATTACCACACTGCTGCAGGGAAGGTCATAGACCAACACTGTCTTGTCCCTGGTTAAAAAAAAATGAAAATCAGGGACCAGAGTTCTTAAATTTGTGCAAATTCATCCACTCAAGAAAATATTTCCTCTACAAAACATACTCGGATTATTCAAAACAAGGCAATATCCCTGCACACACCCTCTGAAGTAGGAGTAGACAGTCATGGTCAATATTAAAGAGACCCTCCATATGCTCTCATGCTGTAAATATCACAGAATTAAGGAGGGAACTTGGAGTACCTAAACTAGGATATACCAAACTGTTAAAAACTTGACAGGCTTTCCTCTAAATCTCCCAGTAATTTAGAGCACTTGTTTCCAATCTGTGGTCAGAGAAACTTAGCTACTCATTTTCAACTTGCACAAATCATCTGCCTGAAAATTGAAAGAGGTGAAAACCCCTTAAAGAGAGTTGGGAAACATGGAACCCTCCTATCAGTTCCTTAGGAATCCCTGCACGTTAAACATTCAGTGAGAAATAAACAACCTCTTCATTTTGGAACCACAGACAAATGTGAACTAACAATTACACATGAACTGTGTGTGCCTACAGCAGCAGCACAGACTTCAGCTGTTAAAAACATGGACTGGCATCCAGAAATCTCATTTCTATGTGAACTTTTATTACAAGCAATAGAACAAGAGGAAATGGGCTCAAGTCATGCCAGGGGAGGTTTAGATTGGCTATTAGAACAATTTATCCACTGAAAGGGTTGCCAGGCACTGGAACAGGTTGCCCAGAGATGTGATGGAGTCCCCATCCCTGGAGGTGTTTAAAAGACGTGTAGATGTGGTGCTGAGGGACATGGTTTAGTGCTGGACTTGGCAGCGCTGGGTTAACAGTTGGACTTGATGATCATAAAGGTCTTTTCCAACCAAAAACAATTCTATGATTCTGTTTCAGACTCTGCAGACCTGAGCAAGTCACTTAAAGCTGATGTGAAATTAATTCCACTTTCATAAACGCTCAGTATGTTGTGTAGCTTGGTGCAAAACCCCAACATCTACGGAAAAAAAGTGTTACTGTCACCATGGGGCTTCAATGTGAATCTTGGTACCAACTGTAACCAGGAGACACAGCTAAAAAAAAAATCACAGTTACATAAAAGAGCCTCAGAACAGTAAAACAGGAAGTACCAGATCAATCAGCTACTTAAGCATTAGACAAAAAAAAAAAAAACAAACAGCAAAATCACAGGTACCTAACAGTGCCACATTACATACCAAGGTTTCATTTTTCACCATTGCTTGAAGCCAATTGAAATCAACACTTTTAAACAAAACAGCCACAAACAAGCTAGCAGGAGGATACTCGTGCTCAGAGAGGGGGGCTCCTTCTGGATAAGTCATCCTTATAGTAGTTTTGTTACCAACGTGATCTGTGTATCCTTGAACTGGTGCATCATTTAACCTAACAAAGAAAAAAAACAACCCACAATGGAGATAAACTGTATTATTAAGCATGGGTTAGAATCTCATTAAAACATCAGACACTAAGCAAAGAACTTGTATTTGGCCCACGTTTTTTTACCAGAGCAGAGTACAGTGTTTTCTCAGTATCTTCATGTTCCTTGCCTCACACACTCATCCATCCCTTATCTTTGAGAGGAAGCCAACTCTATTTCTGGATTAACTGGTACAAGTGCAAAACTTCAAAAAGAAAAGCTTGAGTAGAAAAGTAACTTAAAACAACACTGCAGAACTTTATATTCATTGCCTTGTGCCTACTCAGAGAGGCTTAAAAGAGGAAGGCAAAGAAAACACACAGGAAGTTGCCTCTATTATCTTTATGTATCTATACACACACACGAGTATTACACACAGAAAAGAATTCACATTATCCCTTCAATGCAGTGTAATGCATCCAGCTCACCAAAAATTTCAGATGCTAGCACACTGCTGACAAGAACAGCATCATCCAGCTCCATCAGTTCTGCAAAACAGCCTAAGTCCCACAAACTTTTCTGTATCAGTCACCTCCACACTGCCAGTCCTGATTTCAGAGAACTGTTAAACACAATTTCTCTGCCCCTCCAAGTACTTAAAGGTTTGTTGACTTTGTATAAGAGATATTGTCTCACTGTATCAAGTCTTCCTTTTTTAAGACGAGCAAGGCTTAGTTTACAAAGCAACTTAGGAAAAGAGTTGTATCAAATTTATTTGTGACTTCACACAATTCAGAATACGCAGAAGGAGAGTTCAAACATTAATGCTCATATGGCACGAATATAGGCCATGTACTCTTTTAATTCAGACATTAAAAACATGGGTAAGCATAGAAAGTATGCACTAATCTTGTAAAGATAAGGAAAGATAAGCATGCTATACAGTGTGTAAACAAACGGCATACTGAAACACCAATAAATTTTTATTGTATTTGAAGTAGCTGTTATAAAAAAAAAATCCCTTCAAACAAACATTCCACCTTCAAACAAACATTCCAGGAAAAAGGCAGAGGTGAGTCCTAGAACCTACCTCTGAAAGCTTACACATACAAATGGATAAAACCAGGACTGTCTACTTGTCTGATTTCACTGCTTTCCATCTCCTTTCTGCCCACGTTTCCCTTGTATCTGAATTCCACATATCATTTAACTACACTGAATTCCTGTCTTGTGAACATGACAATTTAAATTGCTCCTAAGACTAGAAATTCCATCAAGTCACAAGTAAACCTTCCAAAAGCACTTTCACAAGTAGTCTTCTAAGTTGCATAAATATTGGGAGATACTTTCTCGTTAAAAATCAAAATGGGCTCATAAAGTCAAGTCAAAGTAGCTGGAATCTTTAAATTAAAAATACGTACCTTATAACAATATCAAACTGATTCAATAAGTGACCCAGCTCTGATCCATGAAGAATTCCACCACTGCCAACAACAACACAACGCTTACAGTGTTTTGACTTCAAATCTTCTGGTAAATCATGTTCAGGTAAGAGTTCAAGAAGATCTTTCAGCTTATCAAAGAACTTGCGAAATCCAAAAGGAGGTTCATATTTAAATAGAGCATCATCTTCACTTATTTGTTTTTTTACAAAGGGAGATATGTCCATGCTGTATTTCTCTGCAAATAACTTGCCCATTTCTTTCTTCACATACGAAGGCCGGCACTGTTCCTGCAGGGCAGCGCTGGCATAGTGTTTTGCTCTCTAAAACAAAACATACATGATTTCAGTCAAGAAAGGCAGGTTCAGGAACACCCACAGCCCTCTTAATGCAACCCACCTGCTGCTACCAACAGTTTAGCAAACACAGGGGTTTATAAAGAAAGTTTAAACATGGAAATAAAAGACATTTTAAAGCATTCAAAGATACAATGAGCCGTCGGAGAATGTTTGTACCAGACTGAAATCTAGGGCTAACTTATTTCCCCCTCAGGAAAGGAAAGTGTCTATCTGGGTGCACAAGATTCTCTGCTTTTATATTTTTTTTAAGCAAGATTGTTCTGCAGAACTGCCTCTGCTGCTGTTACAAAGATCTCTGCAAGTCTGGGCATAAACACTCCATTTCTTCCAGGGCAAAGCTTGACTGCGAAACTTCATGCTGTATTTTGCAAGCAAGAGTCAGTGCATGTTTGGAAGAGCCTCATTTTTAAGGTTGACAGTTGTGCACCCTAACAGAAACAATTAATGCAAATCACTTAACTGCCCCAGTCTGCAATCAGCTACTACCTAACCAAGCAAAGAACAATGGTATTTCCTAATCCTGCATCTAACACAAACAAAATTAATCACAAGTCAGCACTAAGCACAGTCCATGCAGTCTTTAGGTTTGACGGGCTTAGGGTGGTGGTTGCTTGGAAGCACTGAGAAAGGAAATAAGCCAAATGAGATTCAAAGAGGAGGCAAGGAGGCTCAAAAAGGGAAAAACATGCACTGAAGAAGCTGAGGGAGGATACATTTGCAGTGATGCTACAATTTTAAATATGTTACTTTTCATTTGCGTCAATCTTCTGATCACCGATGTAATCTGCGCTGACACAATATATGATGACATGTCCAGTTCAAATGTTACTCTTAACAGTCACAGTTATCTCATTTTATCCCTAAAAAGCCACTTCCCCTATGCACTTCTGTTGTCACTGCCCAAGAACAAAAACCAGAAGTTCAATGGCATGAAATTGTGCAAAATATATTAAGATTAGATGAGGCTCTGAGCAACCTGATCTAGAGGAAGGTGTCCCTGCTCATGCAGGAGGACTGGAACTAGAGGATCTTGAAAGTCCCTTCCAAACCAAACCAGTCTGTGATTCTATAATTTCAGCATTCTAGTTCTTTGATATAGGCCCTTATAACTATTGTAGTATCAATTAATGAATTTATTTTTAAGCCAAGTAAAAAAAAGTCAAAAAATACCAACCCTTACACGATCGAGGTCCACATATGGCATTTTTGTTCTGTCACATTCCTCAGGGCCAAAATGTAATTTGAGGATATAAAGGAAGCACCCTCCAACCACAAACAGTGCAAGAAGTCTAAAAACAAACAGGAGGGTGTAGGGTAAGAGAGAGGAAAAAAAACTATCTTTTTTCCAGCAATCAATCAACTGTTAAGTGAGTATTTTTAGACAAGTTTGAGACAGCTGACCTTCAGGTAAACATTTGCATTTGATTAAAACCAAGAAAAATTATTGCTTTTTTTTGCTTCAAGTCTTTCCTAAGTCTTAAGAGCTATCTGCAGGAAAGTATGACCATATATAGATGCTTTGATAAGGAAAACGTTGCATATTGACAGTCTGGTTTATGCAGGTTTATGCTTGCATCATACATATATATACACATATATGCACACACACTTTAAATGTACTGCTGAGGGGTCAAACAGCTTTCTTTGCATGAAGAAACCAAAAATTACTTTTATTTTTCTACTTTAAAAGGGCAACCCTATTTTGAAATACCTATTTTCAAGCAATTTAAAAAAGGATGGAACTTCAAATTGCAAGATTTTGGACCAGTGGCCACCACTCACATGGGAAACTTTTAACCCACTGGCAGGCTAGGATGCAGAATTTAGATGCTCAGGTTTATCTTGAGAAGCCTATTTTAATTATTTACATCCTCAAAACATGCAGGAGAAAAAAATCCAAAGTTTAAAATTGAGCAATACAGACTATCTGTATTTTTTATCTACTAATTTCTCATTCCTAAGGAATCTCACTGTTTACCTCCAAATATTTGCTTGGCTCATTTCATGTGTAAATTGACTTGCAAAAATCAAGTCATTATTTGTTTAGAGTTGTGTTGCTCATGCATGTAGTTTGAGCTTTAGTATTGATTTTCACTTCCTATTGTTTCCTAAGGACTGGACGTTTGTTTAGGTGTCTTAAAACAATATACAACCTCCTACAAGTGTTCAGTGCTTCTTGAAACTCTTTCAGATTAAGTTAATACAGGTTTCAGAGATTTTTTGTTTGTTTGCACCATATGGGACAATAGACAATAGCAGTATGTGCTGCAAACAAGGTGGCCACTGGAAAAGCAACACTGTTCTTGCATCTGATTTAACTAAATTAAATTTTACACTGATGGGGGGTCTAAAACCTTCACTAGAATGTTAGGCTGCACCCGCTGGAAACTGGCTGAGTGTCAGAAACAGGATTTGCAGCAGATGAACGAGGCTGTGTTTTTCCTCCACGGAGGTTTATCAAGTATCTCTAGATCCAGCTGAGGCTGCAGCATTCAGGTGCTAAAATACCAATGGATGTAACAGTCTGGCTTTGGGTTAAGCTTTAAGACTTAAAAATTCACGTGGCAGAGGCATCAGAGTAGTGAGCTTTTCTCATTTAAAACATGGATCTAGATGTATACATGCTACTAATTCCAATTTGATGTTAAACTACAAACAACAGAGGAAAGATTTTGAGATGTAGCATTCCAGAAATCTTCATCAACTAATTAACTCTGAGGGAACACCTCCCAAAATACCTACTAAACTTCCACTGTCCTTCGATTTACATGTAAGATGAGGAACTTCAGGGCACGCTCTAGTGGCTGAGATTGTAGGTTGTGTTGTGGGTTTTGTGTAGTTTCGTGTCTTGTTTTGTTTGTTTGTTTTGGTTGGACTCTGATTTCAAAGGTCCTTTCCAACCATGACTATTCTGTAATTTTTTCAATTATCAGACTGTACAAAAGCCTCAACATTTTTACTTATCTGGATACAAAAAAGATTAGAAATACTTGTGAGTGAAATACTGGGATCTCACATTGGCTTGGGCAAACAGGTACTATTACAAGACAGCCCAGGCTCCTCCATGTGTTCTGGTGCCCCAGGGAAAGCTGTGTGCCTAACACTTCGTTCAAATCCTATGGCAATCTCATTCCCTGATTTCTGCATCCTTTTTGGAGCTGCCCAGGCTAGAAGGAGAGCAACTGACCTCTATATTGCCATGATAATGACACTTACTTGCGAGTACCTTTTAAAAACCAGCTTGGTCTTCTCATCTTTATGTGCAGCCACCTTACACCATTGCACAGGGGGTGAACAATCACTTTTCAGCTTCACAGAGTTATTGTCACTCAGCATTGCTGTAAAAAAGAGGAAAAAATTAGAATAACTTTTTCTGAATAGAAAAAAGTTCATAGGACATCCAATGACAGTTAAATTACTCTGTCTCCCAGAGAAGACACTGATTCTTGGTTAACGTGTAAGGAATACTGAATCATTCCTGACCTCCTTGGGATCAAGAACATACTCATTTCAGCTGCACCACTAGGGCATGATTCTAAAAATAGACACTTGTTGCCAGGTATAGGTCTTTGCATTCTTCATAAGCCTGAAGTCTAATAATGGCAATTATATCAGTTACTGCAAAATACAATTTTGTTTGAGCAATTATTACACTCCAGACAGGAAAAAAATCTATACAGTATGCTCAAGGGTGTTTAGGATCCCTGAATCAAAGTGTCCAAGTACTACATTACCTGGATTCCATCCTCAAAACCAAAGCCCACATCTCAAATCAACTCCAATTTCCCTGAGGCTAAGCAAATCTGTCTCATCATTGGTCTGAATCTACTGCTGACCTCTTGAAGAGCCCCAACAACGTAGTCAGCAACTTCAGCAGCAAAGAGGATGTGCAGGAAATTTTGCCTGGCAGACAAGACGACCAACCAGGAGGCTGCTAGCACAAGGGCAGTTCCTGTGCCAGCAGCAGCTCTCCTCCCAACCACCACTGTGAACCCAGCAGGAGCACACAGTGCTCCCCTCACTGATGAGCAAGTCACTGATCGTGAGCTAATGGGAAGTAACCTCAGCACTCACTGTTTATAAGCTCCCACAGGTTTCTATTGGCATGGCTGAATTCTGGTTTTGGAAAGAAAAATGCAGGCTGGCTCATCAACTTCTCACAGGCTGCTGCCATTAAACAAGGATGTGAGCAAACCAGGAAACACTATGCAAAGCCCACCCATACGAGTCTGCTGGTTTTGCCCTGAAAGGAGAAGGGATACAGGTAAGGTTTGTCCTGCCTTACCAGCCTCCCAAAGCAGCACTCCCTTTGATCAGCCAACCATGGAAGGGTGCAGCCTGATCCTCCATAATGGAGGATTTCAGCCTACTCATTCCCTTTCATCTCAGTGCTTAACCTGCTCTGGTCTCCATTGTAAAGATGTTCATGCTCTTCTGTTCTCTTGCTAAGAGCTCTGTCACAAGGACTTAAAAAAAAAAAAAGCAGGGCTAAGGGAAGGCTTTTCTCTTGGGATGATTTTCCATTCTCTTTTCTGCTCTACCTGCTTTTAGTTTCTATGTCATTATGACCAACGTGAACTAACCCGTTCGTTCAAAACACTGTTCGTTGGAGCAAACAACTGATGTTCTTAAACATCAGGATGAAGGTGCTGATGAGACAGAAGTGTGCCCTCCAGATCTCAAATCCAGCCCACTGAAATTTCAAGGATACCTAATTCAGAAGATGACACAATGACTGCCTCTCTTTGCACAGTCACACTTCATTTCTCAGTATCAAATTTTATATATATAATAGAAGGTCAAAAGCTGCAAACCACTGAGACAGGGTGGGACATGGAGAGAGAAAGATCAACACCAGCATCCTAAGTCCTTTGAAGAGCAGATAACAGTCAAGTGATGCTTTCTAGCATCACTTTCAAGTGGTCATAACCCACAAAACAGAGAAAGGAAAAAAAATACTAATGGTTTTTGCCAGGAGAAAACTTCACCACCTATCTCACACATATGTAACTGATTACGATACTACGAAAACCTCAAATTTCCCACATATAGCTGTATTTATGAATTGCACAGACTCTCTCAGCTGTCACACCCATCTGTAGGCCTTTGCCACATAGCAACATCCTGCTCTTAAAACAATGCCTTTTAGCAGATTCAAAAGTGCTGTACAAACCAAGGTTAGTATCATTACATTTGTCTTGGAACAGGGCAAACCAAATCCCAAGGGCTAAGTGACACCCTAGGGTCCCTCACAATGCTAGCAGTTCAGCTGGAAACCAAACCCAGCTCCAGTCTCCCACAGCCTGACAGGATACAAGACTACAGGTCACAAGGAATATGTCAAGCCTTACAAGCTCACAATTTTCTCAAAGAAACAGCTTGTGTTTACTGGCTGCATTTATACCACTGAATAAAAACAGCACTGCAGAGCAAAACTGGGTGTTGACACCACCACCCCAGTCAGCTGCGTCCCAAGTCCGTTCTGCTCTCAGATACGATTTGCAGCAAATCAGTCTAGTCCACAAGTAAATGTCTAGTGTGTAACAGCAGAATTTGTACAAAGGACCATAAGCCTAGTACCAGTTATGGAGCACCAAGCTGAACTGCTCTACCTTGAGATGTCCGGTGACAACGCAATGTCTTGCGCAACCACCTTACATTCCAGGCATGACACATCCTTCCTGCCACACTACATAGACAAGACAATTAAGCATCCCACATCATTACCTGGGAGACAGTACCTTCATACCAACACATCTTGGAGATGACTGATATCCACAGAGATCACGTTGCCAGCACACACAGGGCACAGCCCTAGCTCATGAAGCCTGCCAGCACGGTCACATATGGCACAGGAAACGAGTGCAGAGCTGCCGAGGAGGGCAGGAACACGGCATGCAGACCGTGTGGAAACTCCAGGATTGCTCCACGTTCTAGAGAGTACCAACAGCCAGATCACCTTGGAGAAGACCAGTTGAGGCCAGCACAAACAAGCGGCACTCAGCACTGCTTGGCCAAAGGAAGGGGATGGCTATCTGACACATGCTTCCTGCATGGACATGAACCCTGAACGCTGCGTCTGCATGAGCTACAATGTGCAACAAAACAGGAACTACATCTGGCCATTCCACAGATCTCTGCATACACATTTGGGGAGATGTAGAAAATAGAACTTTTCTTTTTTAAAAAGAAAAAAACCACTGACTAAAAAGCAGGAAACAAACTTCAGTCATTTTCACTCGAGAACAATGCAGATAATTCTCTCTCAGGGAAAAAAACATAGAGGTAACTTGAATATAGGAACCTAGTTCTGAACAGATTCTGCACAAAAGAACCAGTCAGAGAATCCTGCTACCAGGATATCATTGCGACCTTGAACCAAGTGACATTGTGAGGTCTGGCAATGGCACTGGTTAACATTTTTGAGAGACACACTCCAGATTAAGCACGTATTTTCCAGCAGTTTGAATCAAATCCATAAAGTTTTATAGCTTGAATTACAAGGGTAAGGTTAAAGCCTCACTGCCTTTGCTTTGTTCAGAGCAGGTTTTTATTTCATTGCAAATTAGTCTTTCCTATCATAGGACCCAGGTTCTGTTCTAGTTTGACAGAAACACTTGCTAGTGAAAGACTGCTCAATGTATATAAAACTTTTTATTGCCTAATGTCACTAATATACTCCTGGAATCCTGCAGTGTGGAAAAACACAGCCAATCTCCTCTGCTGTACGATCATCCAAAAAGACAGCTCTGCAAACAGCACGCTTTAAGTAACTTCCAAGGGTGAGAATATCATACTGCAGAATTGTATGCAGAGATCCCACAACAGTTGTGCTTTTCCTGAAGCCTCTCAGAACAAAGAAAAGGGAAGGCTGCAATGGATCTCAAAGATGGAGAAGGAATTGAAGAGGTAGAGAATGACTGAAGAAAGAAGGGGATTAACAAGGAATGCAAAACTGCAATAAATAAGTGCTATCAGTAAGAGAGTTTTCTTTGCCTCTGAGCAAAATAAATTCCAGTTGTCCCCAGACAGTTGCTTCACCCATCCTGGATGGGGAAAAAAGGAACACGGAAACACAACTAATTTAATCACCCCAGCGCGTCCTTTCTGACTGCAACTCTTAGTACTTAACACACTTAATGGTTTTGTTCAATTTGTTTCTATAACTGAAGTAATGTCAGTTTTCATTTCATTTGCAACAGTTTACTTCAGGTTGACTTTTGTCAGTTCTGTTTTCTTCAGATTGATTCCTTTCTTGATCAAGTCAATATATATAGATTGATTGATAGATCGATCAAGCCAAAATACACCTGTCCAGCACAGCATTTTGTAAAAATCACTCAGGGTTTGATCCTGCACTGATATCTAAGTTGATAAGCACCTTCTACTGGCTGGACTGGCATGACAGTGCTCAAAAGAGCAAGGTCACCAATAACAAGCACCTGAGAGCTCATCTTTCCCACAGTCTTCCTGAGCCACTACACCCTTTCAGAAAGGGGCAGTGCTACAGTTATTTGCCTTTATGGCTTCCAAAATGTCTCCATTTGCATACAAAAGATGTCTCAGTAGCAATGCTGAATTACAATCCCATTTTGCATTGACATTTCCATAGCTACTTATTGTGGTGTAAATAGTGAGGCCTCGAGAGACTCAAATTTGCTTTTCATCTGCTGAACTTAAGTGATCTGTGTAAAGCTGCTTCGAAAGCTAATTTGTCCATCAGTAGGAATACACTCCAAAGCTTTTTGTGGTGTTATTCTTTTCAACATAATTTATATTTGTCTCATTGTTATTCTTAAGTAGACAAAATTTCCACAATTGGAACATTTCAGAAGCAATTAATTTAAGTCTTCAGGATGTCTTTTTATGTGGGAGTATTAAAAATTAAAAAGTAGCATGTGTCGAGCTGTACGTGACTACTGTCACAATCTGAAAAATTGCATTTGGTTATGTACAGCACCTGGATTTACCCAAAAACAGAGACAAGGACTCTCAGTTCCCGTTGTTTGAGAGCCAACAGTGCTACCAGCCATGGAGACAGAACCAGACCAGCCTGCACACGGGTGCAGAACAAGACATACTTGTATCCCTCATCACCCTCTCATTAAGCCCCCAGAACCATATATAATGCCATGCAGGGGATATTTCCACTTACCTCCTTCACCTTATCAATTCAAGCACATTCCCAACTCCCCACATTCCAAGGGCCCAGATAACAGACTCTGTGGCTGAGCCCAGCATTTTATATGGGCAGTTACTGTTCCAAAATAACTGTGCAGGCAGGGACCAGAGCCAAAGAGGAAGCACGAGCATAGACAGTTACTATCAGTGGGTAACTCTTCATGCAGAAGCTTATCCCCCAGATCTATGTTAGCACCTGCACATGGGCCATCACCTGCAACCTGCAACTCCACAGGCTCTTACCTGAGCCTGTCAGGAAGCCACCCTAGGCAAAGCCACTGCTGAAAGCCCAGCAGGGCAAGAGGCACCTTCCGTTCTACAAGTGTGCAGCATCTAGCACAACATGATTTTTGGACTATACTTGAAGCTCCTAGGAGCTGAAAATACAAATTAACTTTCCCCCTTGCAGTAGTAGGTTGGTAACCACGCAAGTGGTTGGGATATCTGTACCACGGCTCAAGTGTATATGTGCCAATGCTCAAAGCATGGGAAATAAACAAGAGGAGTTAGAAGCTATCATGCAGCAGGGAGACCATGATATAATTGCCATCACGGAAACGTGGTGGGATGATTCGCATGGTTGGAGTGCTGCAATGGTTGGCTATAGGCTCTTTAGAAGGGGCAGGCAAGGCAAGAGAGGTGGTGGGGTGGCATTACATGTTAAGGAGTGCTTTGACTGCCTAGAATTCAATGTTAGACACACCAAGGCAGAATGTATATGGGTGAGGATAAAAGGGAAGGCCAATGAGGCTGATATCCTAGTGGGAGTCTGCTACAGACCACCTGACCAGGATAAAGAGACTGACGAGATGTTCTTTCAACAACTTGGGGATGTCTCACATTCACTAGCCCTTGTTCTTGTGGGGGACTTCAACTTACCAGATGTCTGCTGGAAGTACAACACAGCAGAAAGGGGCCAATCCAGGAGGTTTCTGGAATGTATAGAAGATAACTTCCTGCTACAGCTGGTAGGTGAACCTACCAGGGGTAGTGCCATGCTGGACCTATTGTTCACAAACAGAGAAGGGCTGGTGGAAGATGTAGTGGTTGGAGGTCGTCTTGGGGACAGCGACCATGATATGATAGAATTTTCAATTTGTGGTGAAGTTAGGAGGGTCGTCAGCAAAACCTCTACCTTGGACTTCCAGAGGGCTGACTTTGGCCTCTTCAGGACGCTGGTTGGGAGAGCCCCTTGGGAAGCAGCCCTCAAAAACAAAGGAGCCCAGGAAGGCTGGGCTTACTTTAAGAATGAAATTATGAAGGTGCAGGAGCAGGCTGTCCCTGTGTGCCGAAAAAGGAGCCGGTGGGGAAGAAGACCAGCCTGGTTGAGCAGGGAACTGTTACAAGAACTCAGAAATTAAAAAATAGTGTATCAACTTTGGAAAAAAGGACAGGTGAATCAGGAAGTATTTAGGGATATTGTAAGGTCATGTAGGAAGAGAATCAGAGATGCAAAAGCTCAACTAGAACTTAAACTAGCCATCTCTGTAAAGGATAATAAAAAAATACTTTTATAAATACATGAATAACAGAAGGAGGGTCAGGGGAAATCTTCATTCCTTATTGGATAAGGGGAGGAACTTAGTAACAGAGGACAAGGAAAAGGCTGAGGTGCTTAACACCTTCTTTGCCTCAGTCTTTAATAAAAAGGCTAGCTACCCTCAGGGCAACTGGGCTCCTGAATTGGCAGACAGGGATGGGGAGCAGAATGCCCCTCCTGTAATCCAGGAGGAAGTAGTTAGGGACCTGCTGTGCCACTTAGATCCCAACAAGTCCATGGGTCCGGATGGGATTCATCCTAGGGTGCTGAGGGAGCTGGCAGAAGAACTGGCTAAGCTGTCTCAATCATTTGTCACCAGTCCTGGCTCAATGGGGAGGTCCCAAATGACTGGAGGTTGGCCAATGTGACTCCCATCCACAAGAAGGGCTGGAAGGAGGATCCAGGGAACTATAGGCCTGTCAGCCTGACCTCGGTGCCTGGCAAGGTTATGGAACAGATCATCCTGAGTGCCATCAAGTGGCACGTGGAAGACAATCAGGGGATCAGGTTCAGGCAACATGGGTTTAGGAAAGGAAGGTTCTGCCTGACTAATCTCATCTCCTTCTATGACTGGGTGACCCACCTAGTGGATGAGGGGAAGACTGTGGATGTGGTCTACCTTGACTTCAGCAAGGCCTTTGACACAGTCTCCCACAGCATCCTCCTGGAGAAGCTAGCAATCCATGGCTTGGACAGGTACACCCTTTGCTGGGTCAAAAACTGGTTGGATGACCAGGCCCAGAGAGTGATGGTGAATGGAGCTGCATCCAGCTGGCGTCCAGTGACCAGTGGTGTCCCCCAGGGATCAGTACTGGGCCCAGCCCTATTCAATATCTTTATTGATGACCTGGATGTGGGGATTGAGTCCACCCTCAGTAAATTCGCAGATGACACCAAGCTGGGGGGGAGTGTTCATCTGCCAGAGGGTAGGAAGAAGCTGTAAGAGGACCTGGACAGGCTGGATCGTTGGGCCGAGGCCAATGGCATGAAATTCAACCAGACCAAGTGCAGGGTCCTGCACTTGGTCCACAATAACCCCAGGCAGCGCTACAGGCTGGGGGAAGAGTGGCTGGAGAGCAGCCTGGCAGAGAGGGACCTGGGAGTGCTGGTGGACAGCCTGTTGAACATGAGCCAGCAGTGTGCCCAGGTGGCCCGGAAGGCCAATGGCATCCTGGCTTGGATCAGGAATAGTGTGGCCAGCAGGAGCAGGGATGTGATTCTCCCCCTGTACTCAGCACTGGTGAGGCCTCACCTCGAGTCCTGTGTCCAGTTCTGGGCCCCTCACTTCAAGAAGGACGTTGAGGTGCTGGAGCAGGTCCAGAGGAGCAACAAAGCTGGTGAAGGGACTGGAGGGAAAGTCTTACAGGGATAGGCTGAGAGAGCTGGGATTGTTTAGCCTGGAGAAGAGAAGACTCAGGGGGGACCTCGTCACTCTCTTCAACTACCTGAAGGGAGGTTGTAGTCAGGTGGGGGCTGGGCAACCTTTTTCCAGGCAACCAGTGACAGGACAAGAGGGCACAGCCTGAAGCTGGTCCAAGGGAGGTTTAGTTTGGGTATTAGGAAGCACTTCCTCACGGAGAGGGTGATTAGACATTGGAATAGACTTCCCAGGGAAGTGGTGGAGGCACCATCCCTGGATGTCTTCAAGGAAAGACTGGATGTGGCACTTAGTCCCATAGTCTAGACAGTGTGGTGGTGTTGGTCATAGGCTGGACTTGATGATCTTAAAGGTCTTTTCCAGCCCTGGTAATTCTGTGATTCTGTACCACCAGAAGCAGTAGAAACAGTCAGCTTTATGAATCATCATCTGCAAGGCAGTCCACCTCAAGGTCTTGCTGCACAACGCAGACTTTGAAGTTCGTGTAACAAGATCAAGAAGCTTGCAGTGTAAAACCCACAGCAACTGAAAACTGAAAGTCATACTTATATAAAGGATTGCTAATCAAGAGCAACAGAGCTCAAGCAGGCAGTGAAACAGAAGGTAAAACAAATGCAAAACCACCAAAACACACGTGCTTGTTTCATGCCCGTCATCTAAATCAAAGACTTAAGAATCATACTTTCAAGGACAGTAAATAACATGAAAGCTACTTGGTTTTGAGCAAGATTTATGTTTCAAAAGAGAAAGGTTAACTAAAAAGGCAGAGAAGGTGTTTTAATACAGTATAAACTTCAGCGAGATAGTTCTCATTGAGATTATGTGCATATTATTAATGATCAATTCTGCATGAACTTCCCATGCTGAGACTTCTTTAAAAGAACAAAAAACCCACAGACACAGTGCAAAACTTCATGCAAGGAGCTGGAAGAGTACATATCAGAAAAACCAATTACAGATTGTTTCTTGGGACACGTTTGGGGAAAACAGATGACAAAAATGAAGCAACAACTAAAACATTAATGTCTGTGACTACTTGTGAGAGTTGTGCCCATAAAAAGGTTACACATTTTAATCTATCCTTGTTATTGACCAAATAGAGGAGATACTATTTTCATTACAGCTTTCAAGACTGATTCAATATTTCAATAGAATGTTATTAATTTATGTAACGACAGGAAGAAAAGCTTGGTAAAATGCATAACTAGGATTAATTTTATTTGCTTCTGCAGTACTGAAACCCACAGAGATCAAGACTAAGGGCTGAGATGTAAAAAAAAAAAAGAACTGTTAACCAAGTGGTAGTATTAGTGCTTTTTTCCTCTTAAACAGGTGTAAAAATGTTTAAGAGTCATCTGTTAAGCAGAGCCTCTCAGTTAAAGAAACCTAAGAAAAAACTAATTTTTTATCTTCTGCTGTTTTTTGAGGAAAGTAATTTTAAAAACTGACCCAGAAATCAGTATAAAACTCTCCCAGTTTCCTCCCACATCAAAACCTGTTCAACTCTCTTTAATGAGCAAAAAGCCCTGATTCAGCAAATTTTAAATAGTATAATTTATTGACCATTTATACAACTTCTAATCACCAATTCTAATATTGAGGAAAAGAAAACAATTTAACCCATGCGTAAACACCTTTCCTTCCCCTTCCACAGGCTAAACTTAAGCCAAACATTTCTCCTCCCCTCTTTGTCTCAATTTCCTTTATTTTTGCCACAGGTGACACAGAGGCCATCTCAACTCCTCCGGGGAAGCACCAGGCAGTGCAGGAGCTTGGGGGCACATGCATAACTGTTTCTGTCTGCAGCTCCTCTGTGCTTCTCACTGGGTTCCTTCTGCTCCTCTGTGCTTCTTACCAGCTTACCCACTCTAGCACAAGAGGCCCACAAGTCCCCCAGGGCTGTCCCTCCACTAATAATACTCTCCCTCTCAAGTCTCCTGATCAACCCATGATACCTTGGGATCCTTCCTACACTTTCAAACTTTCATCTCTTCATTGGAAACAACAAAACACAATGAAATAAATTTTGCAGATAATCTGTCAGTTTAAACAAAAAATCAATACAAACAATTATTTATTTTTTTTTTAAATCAACAGTGGATCAAGCCCTGTCCCAATAATAACCAAGGAGAAAAACTTATAATACAAAGAATAAAAAAGCTGAAGCCAAGGACAGTTAGTTGTGCAACTCACTATACACAGAGGACTCCACAGCTGCAAGTGTTACACAAACTGCTACCATACAACTGCAATGGATTAGAGGTATTTTTATCCATGCAAAACACAGTATTTCTTAAATACAAAAACAATCTGCAACACCATCTCTCCTGACTTGAAGAATCTGTTATTAAACAATCACCCTGGAACAACATATGATCATCCTCTAGCAAGAGGCACTACAGAAACTGCAACACAGTGAAGTGAATCCAAATTTTTAATCCAAATTTTAAACACAGGTTTAATGGACCAGGAAAGCTAACTGAAAGCTGCCTAGACATTGAAAATGGATTTAAAACCTATACAAGGGAAGTTAAAAGTCTTTTCTCTGAAGGGGCCCATCTGCCCATAATGACAAAATACTCAGGAAAAAGTGGGGACAGAAAAGGAACTGACAGGTTATCCCAACAGAGCTGTTTCTGATGGGAGAATCTCTTTCTATAACACAATAAACATTGAAATACATTCTTTAAGACTCTTGTTCAATGGTACATGACAAAAAATCCTTAAAACCACAAGGACAAATTCCAGAGATACTACAGATATGATGCAGACTCACCAGGGAAACACTGAGGCATGAGAGGCTCTTGTGTTATAGTCTGTAGTAATGTATTAACTGTTGGATATTTCTCTTCAAATAATCCTCTGGTCATCATCTTACCACTTCCTATCAGAAACAGTCACAAGACAAGCCAGCAGCCTAGAAGCTGTTGCAGATTAGAGACTGACAGCTTCTAGCCAGAGAAAAAACTGGAAATGAAGTTAAAAATTAGATACTTGTGTCAATTATTTCTTCTGTTGCAACTTTATAAAACCCGCAGTAAAGCTGGTACTTATAAAGTATTTAAATATGATTAAATGTTTTTTGAATATTATCTTTAGCACCTATTATTCTTGAATGAAAAAGCATTTGACAGATGTGTCTTTTCTGATGAACAGCAGAGTCCATTGTTCTGGTTAATTTAATAAAGTCAAGAGAAATAATACACCCTTGATGGCAGAAAGAAGTTTAGCCTATAATATGATTATAAGCACCTACAACAGGGCATTCATTACATTAGTGTATAATGCATCTTACAAAATTAATTTTGATTGGTAAGGCTCTTTAATCAGACAATAAAAACTAAAAACTAATGTCTGTACAATCTGCGATTCATCTGGTCAAGATCTGTTTTCTCAGAAAATGAGAATGTAATACTGAATCCTACAGGTATGGACAAAATTGGTAAAAAGTGAAACAAGGAGTAAATGAAAATTTCAGAGCAGCTGACAGTCCAGAGGAGGGCCACAAAGATGATCAGAGGGCTGGAGCAGCTCTGCTAGGAAGACAGGCTGAGAGAGCTGGGGTTGTTCAGCCTGAAGAAGAGAAGGCTCTGGGGAGACCTTATAGCACCTTCCAGTACCTGAAGGAGCTACAGGAAAGCTGGGGAGGGGCTTTTTACCAGAGAGGGTAGTGATAGGACAAGGGGTAATGGTTTTAAGCTGGAAGAGGGGAGATTTAGGTTAGACATTTGGGAGAAATTCTTTAGTGTGAGGGTGGTCAGACACTGGAACGGGCTGCTCGGGGAGGTTGTGGAAGCCCCATCCCTGGAAGTGTTGAAGGTCAGGTTAGACAGGGCTTGGAGCAACCTATCTAGTGGGAGGTGTTCGTGCCCGTGCAGGGGGGTTGGAACTAAATGATTTTTAAGGGCCCTTCCATCCCAAACCATTATATGATTCTATGACACTCTCAAAGGCACTCACAAGATTGCAGGTGAAAATTATTTTGCCTGGAGCCATGCATACCAGCAAGTAGCAACAGTACCTTAGAGGCACCATCATTTTTTCTCTCCTTGCCTTATGATCCTCTACCTGCATTTTCTTCTGTTTTTTTAATGGCACATTCCTACATCCTCTTTGCAACATCAACCATCTACTAACTCGTGAAATCATTTAATAACCCAATTGTGTTTGCCCAGTCTTTTCTTTTAGGAAGGACACTCATAGCTAGGCTATAACTTACTCTTAACCTTGGGTCATCCAGATTGAGCACACAAAAATTGGTTCATGCTTAAATACAGTCCTATTATCAGCTTAGAGATATTCAGAGTGTAACTTCCTTTCAGCGGCATTCACAGGAAGCTTTTTGGATATTAACAGTGCCTGCTAGATTAATGTTATAGGCAACAGGATCACCCTCTTGATTTCACTTCTGCCTTAGCACCGTCTTCTCTAATCAAACTTTTCGAGTTTTTCTGATCTTTTCTGTGAAACCTCTTTCAGGTGCTCTAAAGCGAGGAACACCAAAAACCCATAATGCATAAACACAGAAAGTATCAACAAGATGTGCTTCAGCACAGCTGACACTTTGCCAGAGAGGAAAATGGTATCCCAAGTTGGAATTTTTATGATTCCCAAATAAACCACAGAAAGTAAGTGTTCCAGCCAAGGAGGAAGAAACAGGTGAGTTAAAGCAGTGCTGCTGTGAACAGAGCAATATTAAAAAGATGGGTTTATTTCTTGCAGAGGAAGTTTTTGAGCCCCTTCACCTTTTTTTTCTTTTTTGGGGGGGGAGGGGCAGTGGGGGAGCAGGGCAGCAAATCCTCGTTTTCCCTTTCATGCTACTCGTGTAAGAAACAGTGGCCAGCCTGCTCAGGGTGTTCAGAAGTTGAGGTCAGCCACTTCTCTCAGAACCTGCTGAACCCAGCCAACACACAGGAAGAATAAATTGAAGCATAACAGCCAGCAGCTGCTACTCAGAACCCCCTTCTCAGCACATCTCGCACACTTTCTGCAGCACATCCTCCTCCTCAAGCCCACAGACACCACAATATGTGGAAGTGCTGCTCTGCTCCAGTACTTTGAGGAAAAAACACACCAGACAGGAGGGGAGGAAGAGAGCACAGTGGAACAGAACATCACCCACCACCAGCTGGGCGAGTTCATCTAGCACAAATGGAAGATATTTCTGAGCTCCTGCAAGGAAGCCAAAACAAATTAGGTCTTTCCCCTTCCCTGGGAAGTTTGAGGAATAAATCTTCCCTAAAAGAAATAGTCAGAAAAGGCAGGGCATACCATTAATCTTTACTGGGCTAAGGAAACATGCCAGCAGACTTACACAGCCAAGATGTTTCATATTACATCTGAATTATGCAGCAGAATAGCAATGAACAACTGGTAATTATGGAACAATGTTAATAGTACAGCAGCACTTTCACCACAGTATCATCTAACATTCCAAGAGATCATGGTAAAAATTACACTTGAGCTTACAGAAGCAAAAGAGGAGATGCCAAAAGCCAGCCATGAAGTAAAGGCTTGAAAGAAAATGGCAAAATAGCAAAGAACGCTGCTGGAAGCTATTGTAGCACTTCACTTCTGAATTCAAGACTTCAGGACCTAACAGTGAAACTGAGAGCTTGGCTGGTCTAGCTTCACAAAACACGCTGAGAGTTTGTCCTTAGATGCACCAAACATGTAAACAACAAAGATGAAAGCAAACAATTCAAACACAAGGACAATGTTGTCATAAACAAATGCAGACTAGCAGCAAAAGAAGCCTGAGAAGAAAAAGAATAGCCTTCCCATAAGTGTAAAGGAAAATAACAGCTTACACAAGTTTTAGGAAATTCCTTAATAATTTATGAATGACCTTATAAGCAAGAGTTGCCTGCAACAGGGGAGACTCCTCCATGACCCAGAAGTCCTATGTCAGAATTACTGTTGTGTGGTTTTGCAGCATTGGATGCACCTGCTGCCAATGCTTTAAGCTGTTGTTTCAGTAAGTTTTGTTCAAGCTCCCTTGTGATTTGAAGATTGCTCCATGGCAAGTCTGAAGTGTTGCCTAGGTCTTGTTAGTAATTCAGGCTTTATCAAAACCTGGGACCTACATAAGTTTTCCAGGCTCTCATATCTAAAGAAAATAACCTGCCCTCCAAACATCCCAAGTCTGCAGCAATCTTGGCACATTCTGCATCCATCACCTAAACTGATGTATGTAAAGGAAAATGCATGAAACATTTTTGGCCTGTTTTCATCAGTGAAAGGCAGTTTCTGCTATTGCACTTTGTCTACCTACATCCTACCCTTAACTGCCTGTCAGTTATGTGGATGATTTAATCAAACTCTACAGAAGGGAGTTTGTCAAATCTCAAGAAGTTCCAGGAAACCAGAGGCAGGACAAGCCCTGAGGAAGCGGCCAATGCACCAAAGAGCTCGTGCACACCAACTCTCCAGCTGCATTTTGACCTTTCAATGAAATTCCCTGCGTTTGCTGCCTCTTCTATGGCTAGCAGAGGGCCTGGGAGACAGCTCAAGGTTTCCTGCCGTGTGATCCAGAAGGGAGATAGTAACCACGAAGCAGTAAAACAGATGGAGTAATACAATCTGGAGGAAATCCGTACACCACTTCTAAACTGCATCTGTATAGTGCAATCTGCAGCTGCGTTTAAAAACATGTATCTGTTTTAGACACATAAAGACCATTTATCTCAAGTTTTCTATAGAAAAGTAAGAAATAGACATCTTTATTTACCCTTTTTCTCAGAATAAGACAAAACCAGCCATTCATCACAGGAAAGCTGTTTACCTCCACTAATGTTATGAACGATTCCCATTCATTTCCATAACTAAAGAGAGCTATAAAATAAACATATATCCTCTCTCAGCCTTATATTTTGATCTTATTTACCGAAATAGAAAATAAAATAGGCAGCACACCAAAAAAAAAACCCTTTTTCTTGAATAGTGCTGAGGAAAATGAAAAGGTTTTGGCTGCAACAGCAGAAGTAATTTCTGTCCTGCATTTGCATCTCTTCCTAACAGAAGACAAAATCACCCAAAAAACAGGCTATCGCAACCCGCAGACAAGCAGTAGCCTATAAACGTTATTTCAAAAGGACAACTCCAGACAGCCCCAACTACATTCCTTTCCTGCCCAGGAGAGGCCCAAGACAGACCCGATTCCCATCGCCCATTTGATCCAGAATTCGCAGCCGCCACCTCGCCACCCCCAGACCTCCCCGGCCCGGCGCCTCCTCGCCTTCCTCGGGAGAGACCTCGACACAGAGGCGCAGGCGGGCACATCCTAAACACCTCAGTCCCACATCGCAGAGGGGTGGACGTCGCGGCCTGGCCCGGGTGACCCCAGAGGCCTCCGTGCACCCCCTGCCCGCTGAGATGGCACAGAAATATCTCCAGGACCCACCACCCCCTCAAAGCCCCCTCACAGACACTCACAAACGTTGGTGCCTTCACACCTCTGCGACACCTCAAGAACCTTCTCTGCAGCGACAGAGACTCCTGGGGCAATTTTGAAGGCAAAGCCCTCTCAGCACCAACACACACCCCCATCAGCACCCCGGCTCCCCACACCCCCAGGCCCCGCGCCACCGCACCGGCCTCCCTACCGCTAGAAGCCCACCCTTCCCCCCGCCCCTCAAATTACAACAAACTACTCCCTCACAGCCGCGAGCAGCGGGTCTCCGCTACCGCTGCTTACCTGCGCCGCGCTCAGTCCGAGCGCCTCGCCTCCGCATCGAGGCGGGGGCGGGCGGCTCGGCCCCGCCGCAGGTAACGGCTCCGCGGGAGCCGGCGGAGGGAGGGAGGGGTTGGGGGGGCCGTGGGGAGGCGGGGCCGCAGCGGCACGTGACGGGGAGCAGCCAATAGGAACCGAGCGCGGCTCCGCAGCGGGGCGGGGCGGGGCGGGGTAGCGGGGACTGCGCTGGCCAGGGCCGAGGGGCGACAGCGGCCTGAGGGAGGGGACGAATGACGACAAGAGTGCCTTGGTCACTCCTCCCCTCAGCTTTTTGAGGTGTTATTTCCCGAAATTACCATTTCCCAGACTTTGTTTTTCCTCAGGAAATCGTGGTTTTGGGGGAATTTTCCCACACACACGCTGAGAAAGGGCCGTGCGGGGGAGCCCGCCTCCCTCCCTCAGCACATCCATCAGATTTCCTCAGCGCCTTCAACCTTCTCCCTGTGGAAAACCGAAATCTGTCCCAAAATCACACAATTTTAGCTGCTTTCATTCATAGAATCCTAGACTGGTTTGTGTTGAAGAAAGCTCCTTCCCAGGAGCTTGGGTGCGTGGGGGTTTTCAGGCCTCTCTGCAGCTCTTTTAGGAAACATTTTTCTGACAAGACTTGCCCAATGCTACCACGATACATATTAAAAAAAAAAAAAAAAAAAAAGTCCAATTTGGTGGTAGACTCGTAGAAATGGCTGCTTGACTTGCAAGAGAGGAGAAACGACCTTATAGACCTGCCTGACCATTGGCGTAGAAGTCAGAAGTTGAACCACTGAAAAAAAAAGAAGCTGAAACACCACTGAAGCAGAGCTGGAAAGCCTGGGCACCGGCTGCGGGAGAGAGCTGATTAAGCAAGACAACAGATTAAGTCATTACAGATTGTGCTAGCTAGCTAGAAAGAGCAGCTCCAGGCGTTGGTGGGAGCTGATCCATAAGCGCTGGTATTACAGTGCTTAACACACTGCAGTGGCCATGTCAGAGACATGCTCTTAGACAAGGTGGAGTAAAACTGGCCCTATGGTGTCTTCCACAATTGAAAAGGGGTGATGTGGTAGCAGTCTGCATCGCATCTCTGCGAGGAGAACACATAAGGAGATCTGAAAACAACCACTATTTTATGATGGGGATTTATGTTCCCTTCCTGCGAGGGGTGGATGAGCTCGTGTGCTGAAGCAGGATAGTTCAGATGCTTTCAAATTTTATGCAAGATAAATGCAGATCTGCTTTTTATCTGTATATTGGTCTTTCCTTCATGTTTCTTGCGAAATTATGTCTCTTTGTCTCTACAACTGTTTGTTAGCTTGATTTACAGTCAGGGGAGACGTCAAGAGAAAATATAAGCATCAGAAACAAAATATTTCCTTCTCCATTCTTTCTGCTGTTGGCATGACTGAAGGCAGAAATTTTATTTAGGATTAGCTCTTAATGCTAGTCCTCCATGATTGCAAGCAAGTATTCATTTGTTTGGACTTTTGGATGAAGCCAGAAGATGTAAACAAAGACCCCAACTGTACCTCCAGGCATGAACAAGGGTGTCACAGGGCCTGACACATCGGGCTTTGGCTGGGAAACAGCCAGGCTTTGCAAGCAGCCTGGAAGAAGAGCAGCTGCAACAAAGATGCATTATAGCCATTTCTTTAAAAATATGCAGGAGAGATCTCAGTGGATCAGAAATAAAACCTTAAGAAATCTGAGAAAAAACATCATTGTAAGAGAAAAAAATGGCATCTCTAAGGAACAAAACAAAAAAAAAAAAAGAGAAATGGCAGAAAGCATTTCAGAATGTGTTGTTTACTTCCACCAGAGAGAAAAAGTACTAGGAATAGTTTCAAATCCATTTTCAACTGCTGTATTTGCTGCTGAAAGTATGTCACTACAGCAGCAGCTTTGAAAATGGTAGTGTAATGCACTGTGGCAGTAAATATGTTTGGATTTGGGAGCGGGCAGAGGTGTGGAGGATGCTGCCCACAGCTCCTGCTGCTGCTGCATGATGTGGGCTCTGAAAGACATAGAGGGGAGGCAGTGGATGGTCAGTCTGGGGTTTGGACATGAAGACACACGGCAGCGTGCACATCGCTCACACCGCTGGGCAATGTGGGATGGGCAGATGGGCAGCATCTCATCAAACATTACACCAGTTCTCATCATCTCAGAGATGTGTGGTTAGAGACTTCGTGCCTCTCAGAGACATTTAGATGGTTCAACATATAGTCATGCATGGAAAGGGTTTTTTAAGTACATCTGGGCACTTCTTCGCTGAATCAGTGGGAGCATCACCAGAATGCTTCTGAAAGCTTCGTGACATATTTGTCCTCAATATCTTTCTTTAAGCAAGCCTGTGAGCACCATCCCCTTGGCATAGGCACCAGCTGCTAAAAGAAATTTATTTCTATGGGTCTGGTTTTAGATTTGTGGTCACCTGTTATTTTCTAAGTTGATTTTTTAGCATTGCCTTCTTACCCCACCTGTGTTAGTATTTTAATTGTGAACTTGCATCTACCCATTTCCATAAACTTTACTTTTCTGTAGGAGAACTGTGACCCTGGATCACCCTTTTATCAGTGAATAGGAGCAAGTCCCTGCTCAATCAGAGATCTCAGCTCTGAGCATTATTAGGTGCCTACAAGAAAAACGCTTTCAGGTTCAGTCACCAATTTTGCCATCTAGGAAAGAGTCTGAACCATGGACTTTGCTGCTTGCCATGTTCCAGCTGTCCTACTGTGATGGTTGGATTAAGGTAAGTCATCACTTTAAAAGGATTCTCTGTTTAAGTAAATGGCTCTCTCTTATTACCACTCTTTGTAATTATTTCTGTGGCACAGCTCTAATGGTTTTATTAAGCTGTGTTATGCTTTAGTGTTTATTCTGATTGATGGCTGAATTACAGAATAGTGACACTGCTGTTGTACTACAGAAGAAATGCTTTGACTGTCCCACTGTAGTTCATAGGAGAAGCATTTTCTCATCAGAGTGCTTCTGTAACTAGTTGTTTGTTGTTAAAAATACAGGCTGTTTTTCCATAGTAATTAAAAAAAAAATATGTTGGGCAGGTGGGACCAGCCCAATTTGCATGGAGGACAAAGGCAAAACCACATGGATATTTATCATCTCCATGTCCAATCCTATTCTCCTACCTGGAAGAAGACTTCTGCTGGTGGTGATAATGAAGGATCCTTAATGCCAGCACAAATAAATGCAAACAGATTCCAGAAAGAGTTAAGGACAAAGTAATGGAGACAAGACTCCACTGTAGAAATCCACACACCTCAGTTCTGCTGACAGAGGACCAATTATCAGAACAATTATGCAGTATGCACACACCCCCTTGCCATGAACAGCATGTGGAACCATGACCTGCACATCTGCTTTCCAACTGAGACAGAAGCCACAACATTATTAATCTCAGTGGGAGGATAGCCTCAGGTTTTGAAAGCTAGTATGAAAAGGGAATGATCAAATTTGTTATGTATTACACTGTTGTGATGTAAATACAAAGGCAGGACGAGGCATGGTAGGGGATGAGTGATGTTATATTTTAAAGAAAGCTTAGAGGATCTTCTGATTACCAGTTAATTCTGTCAATAAATAAGAGAGTCTCAGTTAATTTAAGTCCCAGAAATATATAAGAAAAATGCACTACTAGGACTGCATTACCAGTCATGCTACCAAGGGGGGAAGATCAGAGAATCTGCAGGGCAGGAAACACAATCATAAGTGACTTCAGTAGTTCAAACATAGGTTGGGTAAATGTCACAGAAGGGGGTGATGCTGTATCTAACTGTGAGTGGTAGCTGGGGAACCAGAAGAGGAAAAGAAATCCCTGGTTTGGTCCTCAAGAGTGTCATAATATTCTTGACAAAGAGCCACACTGCAGAAGTAATTGTAACATCCTGGGATTCAACACCCTTGTAGCACCAAGCAGAAGAAAATCAGCAGTATTCTGCTTTCTTTTCAAAAAAGCAGAATAATATAAAACAAGACAAACCTTTCATTAAAAGGGGCCTAAAAGGAACATCTGAAAGAGTTAGGTCTGCGCAGGTTGCATGGAGACTGTTTAAAGCTGCTGCTCTGGAGGGAGAACCAATGCACCAGAAAAAGAGCATTTCCAGAAGAAAGGCTGTGTGAATGAAAAGCATGGTAAGTGACATTACTAGATGAAGGCTTCCCTCAACAAGCAGAAGTTGTATGCAAATTAGGAAAAGACTGTAATCTCTGATGGGTTGAATACAAAAGTGTGATAAGGAGAATAAAAAGGAGGTTCAGAGTCAACTTGGACAAGCTACAAATAAAGTAAGTCTTTCCTGGAACAAATCAGGGAGCCTGCTGAGTTTGACTGCTCTGTAAGGCAAGAAGATTGTTTAAGATGCAGAAGGAAGATCTGGAGAAGATACAGTCATAAAAGAAAGGCTAAATGAATTTTTGCATTTGTGAATGGCACGGATGAACTTGGGTAAACTCCAATACTGGGAAGCTTCTTTAAGGGGAGTGATTGGGAAAACATGTCTCATAATAAAGTGTAAGGATAAAAAATGAAGGGACATGTTAATGAAATGAGCAGTAGCCAAATGCTGAGACCAGATGGTGTTCAACCAAGAGTGTTCAAGCAGCTCAGAGATGAAGTAGTTCAGGTACTAACTGCTGTCTCTAACTTCTCACTTAAAACTACCTTGGCATTCCAGGGAACTGGAAAGTTGCTGATGTGGCACCAGATTTTTGAAAGGGTTTCAGAGAAGATTTTGAAGCTGTAGACCCAGAAACATGACATCCTTACTAGAAAAATAAATAGAAATTATTCTAAATAAAAGAAAGAATTTAGTGGGCACATGGAGATGTTACATTAGGAGAAGTCATTATGGCTTTTGGTAAAGCAAATTAGTGTCTCACAAATCTATCAGCTTTCTTTGAAGAAGACAACAAGCTCATGGTCCAGGAGAGTTCAATTAACCATCTATGGTTATTTCCAAAAGCACTCAGTAAGATTCCTCCCCAAAGGAAGTAAAAAACCAGGCTGCTAATAGGTTTGAAACATGGACAAATAACTGGCAGAAATGGAGGTGAATAGTGATCTACAAAATGTGTTGATGATACTAAGCTATTCAAGGTAGGGCTAACTGAGAAAAACTGGGAATGACTTCATGTTACTTAGAGACTCAGTGACAAAATGGCGAGTGAAATTAAAACCAAATAAATATTAAAGGACAATGTGTGAGGAAAAAAATCCTAAATTTATATATATACTGAGGAACTTTAAATTGACTTGTACCACTGAGGAAAAAGGCCTTGGGGTAATGAGAGTTGGTTCTGTGAAAAGATCAGCTCAGGGCTCAGCAGTGATCAAAATGAAAACTGAGAACTGTTAAGGTTATTGTTAACATTTATTAGGGGAGAAATAGAGACCAAAAGAGAAAGAATAATTATGCCATTGTATAAATTCCTGTTGCACCTGCATCTTGAATTCCCTGTGCAATTCTTGTACCCCATCTCAGAAATAATGTGGTAGAACCAGAAAATACCTTTTTTTAAAAATAGAATTATCAGAAATAGAAGGAGGGCTTCCAGATGGGACATGGCTCACTTGATTTGGTCTCTTCAATCTGCAATGGAGGGAAAATAATGGTCTGTAGAAAATCTGCAGTGGTCCAAATAGGGAAGAGGAATCAAGATTGATACTAACTTAGACATGAGAAGTGAGGTACATCAAATCAAAGGAGAACTTGGAAGGCTCAGAGCAAATGAAGGGAGATGATGCTTCACACGATCTATAATTAAGCTATAAGAAAGCTTTGCTTCAGGTTATTGTGGATACGAAAACTTTGCACAGGCTTAAAAAGCAGTTGAAAAATCATCAGAGACTCTTGATGTCTTCCTGACTTCCAGGTTGCTGGACCTAGGGAGGTATTTTGGGGAAATACAGAATGTGTTAGCCCTGTTCTTATTCTCTTCCTACTCAAATACTGTCAGCTGCTGCCAGAAACTGCTGGGCTAAGATAGAGCTTTTATCCAGCCTGGTATTGGGTTTTATGTACTTGTGATTATTTTAAGATAGTCAACCTGATAATTTTACTCCCCAACCCAATTGTTTTAGTCTCTCCAAACCATTCCAGGTCATTAGATAACTGGGTAGGGTTTCTGCACCTCCTTTTTGTCTTTGCCTTAATTCCTTCACCATTTGTGTACCTTAGTATTATGTTTAGGCATTTTTGGCACTGCTTAGTATTTTGAAAAAAAAAAAAAATTCTCATTGGAAGTCTTTAATGTGTCCTTCCCAGAAGCATTAAAAACAATAAATAAAGGAAAATAAAGCATCATATGGCAGAGAAGTCAGTGGATGCAAAGCAGTTTGTTATTCTTCAAGCATCTAAGCTGGCATTGTGATTTAAGGGAAAACAGGGTAAAAATACTCGTATTTCCCATATTAACTGGCACAGACAGGCTCAGGACTACTGGATTCAAGAAGGATCAATAAAAATGCAGTTTTATAATGATGATAAGCCAGATACACAGTCAGTGTCCTTTTGAGTTTCTCTTTCCTAGAAGAAAATATTTTCATGCAGTTCAGATTGTTTTAAGTCTATTAATAATTGTACAAAGCCTTAACAGCAGAGATTGTAGTGTATATTATTAATAATGCATTTGCAGAGAAAAATATATTAATGCTTCATAAATGCTCAATTAAGCAATTATCTAATGCCACAAAGCATTAGGACTGAAGAGCAAATATAACCTTAAAGCATTTTACGAGGCTGTAAATGGCTAAGATTTTTTTCTAAGAAACCTAAGAGAGAAGAGTATGTGGAGTGAAGCAGTCTGAGAGGAGAACAGCATCCAGCCCACTGTGACAGGCAGCCTTGGGATGTTGTCACAAGCTCTGTCTCTGTGGCTCAGCTGGCCAGGAGGCCACAAGACTGTGGGTTGCCACTCCTGGGAACATTAAATACAATCACATCAGCCTGAGCCAAAAGGAAGATTTTTCTGGCTACTTTCTTTCCCTTCTTTCTCCTCTGCCCCAGCCCTTGCTAGAAATGTCCATGTTAAAATGTAAACTGAATCGATCTAACTCACCAAGCAAAAGGAGCAAGTCTGTAGATTTGTTTAATAGGCTTTCTTTTGAACTTAGGAAGTTTTTGCCTTTTATATTCAAGAACATTCCTAATTCCTAGGCATCTCCATTAGCAGTTAGCTTTAAAACCCAATACAAATCACTGATACAACTTGCCAGTTTTTCCTGAATTTTGTTGAGGCAGATTAAGACATTTCTTCAGCATGAGGTACAAGCACTGATCACCTGCTGATTTAAATTCCAACACTGTGGGTTTGGTCATCCTGTTTACTCAGCATATCTGCTGTAACCTTTGGCTTGTCTCTGAAGCAGGGACCTAAAAAGAAGAGTTGGTCAATGGGAAGTATGTACACACCACAGACCACACTCTTCTTGTGACATTTTTTATCAGTTAAGCAAACTTTCAAGTCACGTTGCCTGCCATTTTTTAGATAAGCTACTCTGCAGACAAATTACATTAATCAGGATCATTTAGCCATTCAGCTTAGAATGGACCTCAGGAGGTCTCTTCTCCCACCTCCTTCTCAAAGCAGGGTCAGCTCAGAAGTCAGACCAGGTTGCTCAAGATGTTATCCAGTGAGAGCTTGAAAATCTGCAAGGATGGAGTTTGCACAGCCTCCCTGGGCAACCTGCTCCACTGTTTGGGTGTTACCACAGGAGAGAAGTTTTTCCTTAAGCCTAGTCAGGACCTCTCATGTTTCAGCCAATGCCTGTTGTCTCTTCATCCTCCCACCATGGACCCCAGTGAGGAGCCTGGCTTCATCTTCTCGATGATGTCCTCACAGGTACTGGGGGGCTGTTATTAGACCTCCTGTGAATCTCTTCTCCAGGCTGGACAAGTTGCCAGTTTCCTCAGTCTCTGCTCATGGGGCATCTGCTTTAGCCTCAGCCATGTTGGTAGCCCCTCCAGATCTCTAATTTAAAGTGCTATGGAGAGGGGTGTAATTGATACACTGCCTATGATCCTGTTAATATTGCCCAGGATGCTTTTGGCCTTCTTTACTTCCAGGTCACTCTGCTAGCTCATGTGCAACTTGCTGTCTACCAAGACCCCAGGTCCTTCTCAGCAGAGCTGCTCTCCACCCAGTCATTCCCCAGCCTGTGTCATTGCCAGGGGTTCTTCTTTCCCCAGTCCAGGGCTTTCTATGTGTCCTTGCTGAATTTCATAAGGTTTCTGTCACCCCATTCCTCCATTCTAGATCCTTCTGTATGGCAGCCCTGCCCTCAAGTATATGGATTGGTCCTTACAAAGTGGTGTCCCCTGCAGACTGGATGAGAGTGCACCCTGTCACCTCTTCCAGATAATGGATAAAGATGTTAAACAGGACAGGTCCCAGGATAGACCCTCGCAATTCTACACTTGTTAGCAGCTTCCAGGAGGAGTACATCCCATAAACTCCTCTGAGTTTGATCATCCAACCAGGTGTTTACCCATCCCATTGCACACCCCTTCGGACCATAACATCCTAACTTGGATACCAGAATATTGTTGGAGATGCTGTTGAAAGCTTGCTAAAGTCAAAGTAAATGGCATACGCTGCTCTCCCCTCATCCACAAATCCACTAATTTTATCATTGAAGGGAATCACGTTCATCAGGCATGATTTACACTTGTTAAATCCAAGCCTCTTCCTTGTCACTTTCGCATTCAGGTGCCCAAAAATGTGCCCGGAAATGTGCTCCAGGAGGACATGCTCCACAATTTTCCCAGGGTCCAAAGTGAGACTGTCCCACCTGTTTTCCCCAGGTTGAACTTTTGGCCTTCTTTGAAAACGTGTCTGGAATTTGCCCTTTTCCAGTGTTGGGGTCTGCCACCAATCTCCATGACCTTTCAGAGATGACAGAGAGTGGCCTTGGAATGACATCAGCCAGTTCTCAGCTCCATGGATGCAGCCTGTCAGGTCCCATGGACTTGTATGGGTCAAGTTCTCTCAAGCAATCCCTTGACTTGACCTTCATCCATTGCTGTGTAAGCTGCCCCATGCATAAGTTTAAATGAGACATATTTGTATTTTACTGCTAAGTCATGACAAGCCTGTGTTGCTCATGCCCATGCTTAGACACACAAAATCATAGAATCATAGAATGGTTTGGGTTGAAAGGGACCTTAAAGATCATCTAGTTCCAACTGTCTAACATGGGCAGGGACTTCTCCCACCAAGCCAGGCTGATCACAGCCCCATCCAACCTGGCCATGAACACTTCCAGGGATGGGGCCACCACAGCTTCTCTAGGCAACCTGTTCCAGTCTCTCACCACCCTCAAAGTGAAGAATTTCCTCCTAATGTCTAATCTAAATCTCCCCTCTTCCACTTTTAAGCCTTTACCCCTTGTCCTTTCACTCCATGCCCCTTGTAAGAAGTCCTTCCCCAGCTTTCCTGTAGACCCCCTTCAGGTACTGCAAGGCCACTATGAGATTTCCTCAGAGCCTTCTCTTCTCCAGGTTGAACAACCCCAGCTCTCTCAGCCTGTCTTCATAGGAGACTTGCTCAAAATAGAGCCAATTTGGAGTGCTACCTACAAACAAAGCTGTTGTAGAAGGGGAAGGTGCTTATTAGCTCTGCTCCAGGGGTGAGAAGGCTTCTTCTTCAGGTGGTGGGAAGATCTGGGAAAATGAGCAGATATGCAAGCTGTTGATTGCTTTAGTGTATGCTTTCCCAAAAGTGTTTTTACCTACGACAAACTCATAAGTTAACTCTCTCTGGGCATAATATGCATAACTTATAACTAGGCAGCAGGGCTACAACTGCTGAGTTGCAGTCACATCTGCAGGGCAGGTCCCAGGGAGACCACAGAATCATAGAATCATTTTGGTTGGAAAAGACCTTTAAGACCATTGAGTCCAACCATTAACCTGACTAACTGATGCCCTGAAATCAAAGTTTATGGCTTTGCTTTGGGAGGAAGGGGGTTTTTGCTTACAAGAGACATTGAAGAGTGACCATTGACCTCCAGCCAACCAAACACTCCCAAACATTTCTGTTTCTGTTGCCATGTGTTGAATTTTCTCTGCTTTGCGTGAGCCCAAAGGAGTAATGAGGAGGAGGAAAGAACCAATTTAGAGTTGCCTGACAGATGCAAGAGCAATTAACAGAACCTATCAAGGCTTTTCTCAGCTGTGGAAAGCATGAAGAGCGTATTTTGACAACGTGCCATGGGCAGACAGGGTCCTGCTTTATGTTACGTTGTGAATAAATAGTACCTGGCTGTGTCAAGAGTTTATGCAGAGTTTTCAGGATCTGCCGAGGATCTGTCATTTCAGGGTTACTTTTACTTCTCTGAACTGCATAATGAATTAAATAAAGCCTGCTCTCCTCAGCACACAGTTTTACTGTGCCATAATAGGAATCACAGCAGGACAAAGCAATTAAAAGGCTTGAAAAAGAACAGGCACGATGGAGGCCACGTGAGGGACAGATCAAAACAGTCCTGTTTTCATACCGTGGGGGTGTGAGGCTCCTCCCTGGTGCCCGAAGGAGAAGGACACAAGCTTTGAGAGCAGGGGGTTATCCAGGCTGTGCTGGGCAGTTTTGACACGTCTCGTGTACTGCACATAGAAATCCCTCAACTGATCCCTCCTCTCCAGAAAATTTACCTCAGCAAATGTCTCCATTTCCCTGCCCTGTGCTAAACCCAGCAGGGCAGCATGGTCAGGGACCCACCATACATGATGTCTGTGGCCATCGGTCCGTCATCATGTGGTCAGCTGTGTAGCACACACATGACCAGAGCACCTTCTGAGCAGGTCTGAACCATCTCCTTCTTTCTCTCTTTCTTTTCCCCCATTGTCAAGATCAGGTTTTCTTTTGAGGAGTACTCATCAAAAGCAGCCCACTCCAAGTCATTGTTCAATCAGATTATTTCTGTTCAACAGCTCACAGAAAAAGAGCTTCCTTACACTTTTTCTTTGTAAACCTCGGTGGATGTTACAACAAGGGCCAGTGGGTGCCCTAATAATACAGAGGCAGGAGACAGGAGTGTGCATTTAGTTGTGGGGGCCCAGCTGTGCTTATAGGACCCCCTCTTCAGAGGGTGGACTTACCTGCCAACCTCTCCACGGCAGCAAGACCACCAACACTTGCAGCGCGTGGGAGATGTCTTATCTGGACAGCAGAAGTCAAACTGCTCTTCCTCAAAATGTATAAATGTTACATCACACTCACTCATTAATATTACTGAAGTTGTGCCAGGGAACAAAAGTGATGCCTGGGCCAAGATAAACCAACGCTGAAAGCAGAGAAGAGCAGTCTTTGCCAGCTAGGCTGGTGAGCCAGTTCAAAACCAAGTGCCCTGAGCCAACGCGTGCCAGTTCTACCCTTCCCACTGTTGCCAAATGACTTGCTTAAGATGTGGCATTTCAGGCTGAGAGATAGAAATAATGTGGTTTTGACATTGTAATAGTTTTATAGAGTATTCTTCCTGCAAAAGCATGTAACCTGAAAACTCAGTTGCAGAGTTGCTTGGAGGCATCTTTGGACCTTCTCCATGCTTTGGATGCTCGGCATGTTGTGCCATGTCTTTATTTGACTTAAATTTGCATTGTCTATTCTTTCTATTTTTGTTTTTATTTCTGTTGAAAAAAAAAAACCTAACAAACCAAACCAAACCATCTTTGGAATGCATGTTGGTTTCTGAACATCCTCTTTCTGCTGAAAGGTTTGTTCCTGAGACACAGTGGCTAAAGCCTGTGAGCTCCTGGCTGTTCAGATGCTGCCTTAGTGAACCAGGGGTACAAATACAGCTCTGTAGTTAAGGGCAAGAGGAAATACTGCTGGTCTAGTCTTTGCTTTCAAGAAGAGTGTTGAATCAGTAACCACAGATATAATTTGTGGGAAGGATGCTGTATTTTAAAACACAATAAGAAACATATTTTGTTGTTTTTGAAATTTTGCTTGTTATCAAAAATCTATCATTCACCTTGCTTGGATATTCTTATGTTTAAGCCTTGCATAGTAACATGTGTGATGTCCATGAGCTGACAACTCCAGGACACTAGTTCCACAGGAGCACGGTGAATACTTAGGATGGACTGTTGTGGTCTGGGAATGTGTGAACGTGACAGAAGTCCTCACGGTGGGAACCCCACCAAAAGGTTGCCTTGCTTTGCTGAGGGCCTTCTGCTTTGCAGGTAGAAGAGGATGTCACCAAGTCTCTTGTAATGTACCACAAAGGCTGCCCATTCCTGCCCTGCACCACAGCACCAAGCCTGAGAGAGGGAGCAGGGTTTTCCTGGCTTTTCCCTTTCCCCTGGCAATGCTGCCCGAACACCCCCTTCACCAGCATTGCCATTTCTCTGCCAGACCCCCTTTTGCCCATTATCCCTTCTATCCAAACAGAAATTTCCATCCCACAGTGCTCCCTTTCCCTGGCAAGCTGAGGGGAGACAGGACATTTCCTTCTCTAGGAAGCAACCCAAGGTTAACCCGAGCATTTTTATTTTTAGCTGAAACTTTAACTGGCCGGGAATCTGTGCGCCGGGAATGCTCACAGGAAGAGAGATCTTTCCAAACGTATGGGAAGCATTAAGGTGGAAGAGAGACTGCTTGCTTGAATGTCACTTTACAGACTTTTCTCTCCCCTCTGATCAGAGAACAGGGAATGCTTTTTATGGTGAGTAATTTTATAAATACTTCCCTTTTTAGGCCCGGGGCAGCATTCAGAAACACAAGCAGAGCCGGCGGTGCCGCGGAGCCAAGGCACGGCAGCATCCCTGCGGCCACGGTGCCAGATGCCACTGCAGTTCTTCCTCTGCAAGTGGTTTCAGTTCACTTGTCAGGAGCTTTTCTGGCACTGCTGACACAGGCAACAAGGCAGCAAACTTTGTCAGTAGGACTTCAGGGATGTCAGTCTGGCCTTTGGTGTTGTAATCCCTTATAAAGATTATAACTGCTTTCATTAGGGGTATGAACTTTTCTGTTTGCCTGGGTTGGTTTTTTTCATAGGGCATCCTACCAGGAAAAGCCACAGATATTCTAGTATAAACATGCTCACACCATTATAATTTATTTACCTCCTTAAATGGAAATGCACTTATATCACTATAAAATGGTTACTGCTTTTAAGTTTACTAGTTTAAAAGCATTCGAGAGAAAGCAATGCATTAACAAGCACAAGGATGAAGTGGCTTCCAAGGAAATGCAGCATTTGCATATAATCCTAATTGTCTGGTCCATAATGAACAACAAGCACAAAGGACGTTTGCCACCACTGTGGCAAATGCAGGGGTCAGGCCCAGTCTTTAGACTTTTGTAGGGAAAAGGTGTTTTCTGTGACTTTGTTATTTTGGCTGAAAGATTGGTGGGGACAACTCTCCCAGACCGTTTGCTGGAGTATCTTCTCCCAGAGGTAACTGCACTTGCTGTGGTTATGTTGACAAATGTTTCTGCCATAGTTTGTAATGAAAGGCCCTTATAAAATTCATTGCAAATGTTCCCCCCCCCGCCCCCCGATTTTAGGAGATGTTTGATGGAGTCATGGATGATTGTGGAGCTCTTACTTACAGCATGGGGTCTCCTCATGCTGCTGCAGGCCTTGCTACGTGAAGGAAGGTGAACCCTACCTTGAACGTGCCCATTCCTCTTGGCTGCTGCTAAAAGAAGCCTGGAGAGTCTGGCTCAAATATCCATATCGCTGTGGGAGGCCTGGAGGTTGGGTCAGATGAACCTCAGGGGAAAACCAGCATCAAATTTCAGATAAACAACGTCAGGCAAGCAGGTACACAGACCTTGCCTTAAGCAAGGTTGAACAGTATTAGAAGGCTAGAGTGGAAAAGAAAACAAAAAGCTCATTTAATTAGGCATTACAGCCCCTGATGGATAGTAACAGGGATCTGCAGAACTGGAGACCAAAACATTGTGATGTCTCAGGTGGCTCACACATGACTGGCTGAGTCACCTACTTGCAGCTTTTCTTTGGCAGCAGCAGCAGCAAGCAGAGGTATAAAAATTAATCTGAGTTCTGAGGGAGTAGCCTGTGAGCAAACCACACAGAAGAGCCATAGAATATGGCTATTTAAATCAAATTAGAGTTATAAATGTTGCTGATAATGGAATTGTATTCTATCGTAATAAGATTCCTATTTATATTCTTCCAGTCACCCTGTGTTGGGGATGGGATGCCATCCAGAGGGACCTGGACAAGCTGGAGAATTGGGCCCAGGTGAACCTCATGAGGTTCAACAGGGCAAAGTGCAGGATCCTGCACCTGGGCTGGGGCAACCAGAGACACGAATACAGGCTGGGGGAAGACATGCTAGAGAGCAGCCCTGTGGAAAAAGACCTGGGGGTACTAGTGGGTCAAAAGCTGGACATGAGCCACCAATGTGCAACTGCAGCTCAGAAGGCCAACTGCATCCTGGGCTGCATCAAGAGAAGTGTGGCCAGCAGGGCCAGGGAGGTGATTCTGCCCCTCTGCTCTGCCCTGGTGAGACCTTACCTGGAGTGCTGTGTACAGCTCTGGAGCCCCCAACACAAGAAGGATGTGGACCTGTTGGAGCGTGTCCAGAGGAGGGCAACCAAAATGATCAGAGGGCTGGAGCACCTCTCTTCTGAAGACAGGCTGAGGGAGTTGGGGTTGTTCAGCCTGAAGAAGAGAAGACTACAGAGGGACCTTATAGCAGCCTTCCAATACCTGAAAGGGGCCTATAAGAAGGCTGGGGAAGAGCTGTTCACTGGGGCATGTAACAATAGGACAAGAGGGTAATGATTTCAAGCTGGAAAAGGGTAGATTAGGTTGGGCATCAGGAAAAAGTTCTTTAGTATGAGGGTGGTGGATCACTGGAACAGGTTGCCTAGAGAGGCGGTGGGAGCCCCATCCCTGGAGACATTCAAGGTCAGGCTTGATGGGGCTCTGAGCAACCTGATCTAGTGGGAGGTGTCCCTGCCCACACAGGGGGGTTGGATCTAGATGATCTTTAAGGTCCCTTCCAACCCTAACCTTGCTATGATTCTATGATTCTATGACATTTCTCATGTGTGGAGATGAAGGTGGGATGAAGAGGTTTTGGCCTAGAAGCCCTACAACACTCAGGCCATGAGAGCTTCTCAGCATCAGCTTCATAAAGCCCCATGTACAGCAGATACAGGCTGGGTAATGAGGGCTTTTTAGCACCTTAGAGCAATAACTTCATTTTCTTTACAACCACAATTGGCTAAATTTTTTTTTTCCATTAAATCTGCTGTAGCTTTTCATTGGACAAATGTCATCTTAAACAAACAAAAAAAAGCATCAATTTTAAGCCCCTTTTTTTCATCAGTAACACACTAAAAAGGGTGTTCACTTGTCCTTTTGAGTGACCTTTCTCCAGCCATCCTGTAGCAAATTGCAATAGAACCAGTGCCTTGCTCCTCCAGCTGTCTCCTGACAATAGCACTGCCAAAAATATCTGCATTGGTGAGACTTGGCTGTGAGGCCAGGTTGACAAGTAATACCAATGATCATTTTGTTCTTTTACACTTGCTTTTAGCTGGTGCTCTCTGTACAGCTGCCCAGATCCTCCTCTATTCCCCATTTTGAGGGCATGTGAGACTTTGCATCCCTAGGGACAGTGAGGCTCCTGATGAAATGCAGTTGGCTTTTTTTGTCCCTCAACAGTTATTGTGGTTTCTATGACAATAATACTAAAAATAATTCAAGAAGCAGCCTTATCTTTTATCATGCAGGAAAGAGTTCACTTTGTTCAAACCTGCCACATAGGGCACATGCAGTTCTCTGATGTTTAGTTTTTGGCTTGCATACAGCCACTTTGTAGGTCCCTGGCAGCTCTGGAAGAATGTGTGTGGAGGTCTCACTGCACAACTGAGACAAGAAACCTCACCTTCCTGATGCTATTTACTTCCTCATCACAGTTTGGCAGCATCCCTCTGGTTTTACTGCCATGTTCATGTCTTCTACATTAATCAAGTTGCTTCCCAGCCTGCACAGTGTGACTCTGCTCCACACAGACCACCATGCAAGCCTGGCCCCAGTTCCAGTAGCTTTCTGGATGTGCCTTCTGTTGGCCTTCAGCCTATGTTACGTGTCCTGCCACACAATGGATGCAGAATGTAGGTCAGGCAGAAAGTGTTTACTTTCTCCTTCCGTGCTTTGGCTGTAGACCAGGTGCATTGAGCAGCCAGTCTTGCAGCCACAAGCTTTGCTCCTTAAATCCCCCTTCCCCAGGTTGCATTTCTGGGACTATCACAGCAGCAGAGTGACTTGCTATCATCTCCTCCTCCCCACTTCATGAACAAGAATGACACTCCACCAGAACCTGTTTTCTCTGTACTAGGACCTCATTCAACTGACCTTGTAGTGCCTTGGCACTGCTTCTGATAGCAGAGCAGAACAATGCTCATCCTTATCTCCCCAGCAGTGCCACAGTTTGTAAAAGGCACTGCTGACACTTAACATCCCCTAACACTGTCCCCCAAATTGCCTTCTTCCCACCTGGTGTCTATCCCCTTAACAAGGATGAGGGTTTCCTTCTGTGCCTGGCAATGCTCTGCCTGATGTACCACTGATTCATCACCATGGCCATGGTCTGCAGTCTTCTGCTGGCCATGCTTACCTGCCCAGGTGCTTTCCTGCTGAGACCAGCAGCACATACATGTCTGTTTGGTGTCTGGTTTGAGTGCCCCAGTGCCTGCTCCCACCTCCTCCTCCCTCATTGCCTTCTTCTTGCCTTCAGCTCCACATACTTGGCCTCCTAGCAGATCCTCCTGGCTTCACCACTTCTCCTTCTCACTTGTTTTTCTGTTTCTCTCCTTGTTTTCTGGAAGAGACATGATACCTGGCTGGAGAGGGGACAGGAGGAGACCGAAGGTGGTGTCTTTATGGACTAGTTGGAAGAAAATTCAGTCTGTCAAAGGAACCAGGAAGCAATGAGTGATGGAGTTGCCATTGCCACACAGCTAGGATTTCCTCATCCTTCTGACTCGATCTTCCAAAGCTCAGATCCATCCCTCAGAAAATGTACTCAACTTCTAATGGACAAGGTCTTAGCAGTCTGGAGAGCACTCACCCATCCAGCTCACTCACTGCCATGCACAGATAGTTTTGTCTTTATTGATTATCTTTAGCAACAGCAATTACTAGATGGCAACACTATTTATAGTGATAAAAAAGCTGCCATACCTTCACAGGGAGGGAAAAAAGCAAAACCCTCATTAAAGTGCTCTTTAGGAAAGGGCAGCAGAAGAGCCAGTAAGTATGAGATGAAGCTGGACTGATTCAGGTGGGAAGCTCAGATGACATGACATGCTGTAGCCGTGGGTAGTTTGCAGCAATATGTTCCCCATTCTTCTGAGGTCTTCAGATTGAGACATGCTGTCTGAAAGAGGTATTTTAATAAACCATCCAGCTTATGGCTTTCTGCTCTCCTCTTCTCCAGGGCTCAGTGGCTTCACTCACACTGCATGCCTTGCCACGCATCTATCACAACCCATCACATCCTCACAATGAGGCACTCATGTCAGATGACTCAACTCGAGGCTACATATGGTGTCCATATGGGATGGGAGCTCATCAAATCACAAGCTGGGGAAGAAGACTCTCAGGTTCCTATAGCAGATGCATTCAGCAAGACCAGCTGACTTGAACATGAAGTAGTGGGTGCTGTATAGAGGGAACCAATTGAGATGTCATGGTTGGTGGTGGCCTGGCAGTCATTGGCACTTGTGACCGTAACAGCTAGAGTTCCTGAATTGATGAATTATTATGGGTGACATTGGCTGTGGTCTGGCTACATTACAACATGCACTAGGTAACATTTAATTAGTCTAAAGTAATGCACACCTGCCCTACAAGGGTACTTAACCTGTCTAACTTTTTCTTAAATTGGTTTAGCTTTTGCCTGCAAATTACTAAATTTTAGTGTAATTGATTTAAGGAAGGGTTAAATTGGATTAAGTACCTCTCCATTATGTGCTCTTACTGCTTTAATTAGGTCAATTTAAAATCAATTTAGAAAACTTGCACCGGCTGGTTCAGCTAATGCAGCTCCGAATCTAGATGTGGTGAAAGAGCAAAATAATTCACTGAGACATCAATTCATCATTTTTTATGGCCAGATGTCAGAAGATCTCTTTGACCTACATTTATGATTTTGGTAAGCCTGGGCCTGCTGGAGCATTCACATATGCTGGGGCTGAAATTATAGCAATTTGAAAACAACTCTTCCCATCAGGCTGCCTTAAGCCTGGCTGGGCTTGGTCTACTTGTTTCACACTAGATCTGTTGAGAACTATGACAGAATCAGCAGCCTTAGTGTTAGCCTGTAACCCTCAAGGTAACCCACCAAAGAGAGGTCTGCTCCAGGCCTGAGCTTTACTCCACCAGGACACTTGTTGAAGCAAAAATCTCCCTGCATTGTATGCATGTTTATTGCCAAAAACCTGATGGCACAGCTGCTGAAGGTCAGACCTGAAGCTGAAAGCACTCTTATGGCCCTAACACATAGAATCATAGAATCATAGAATATGCTGAGTTGGAAGGGACCCATCAGGATCATCAAGTCCAACTCCTGTTCCTGTATAGGGCACCCCAAGAATCACACCATGTGCCTGAGAGCGCATGATGTAGAGGTCAGTGATTCCAGAAACACTTCTGCAGCTCCTCCCCAGCAGTGCACTGCAATGCTGGTGGATCCAGAGGCAGGGATGACCATCAGACAGCACTCACTCTAAATTCACCTCTCCACTGCCAGTGATAACCGAGTTGGAAGAATGGGAAGAATCATAGAAGTTCAGGAGAGATGGACAGAGAGAGATCATTTGTTCCACCTCCTGCCTCAAGCCAGGACTGCCCATGGCAATGGCATTTCTGACACAAGGGCAACTAGCTAGAGCTAAACCTGCCAGGAAGAAGATGAAAGGATGGGGAGGAGAAGCTGTGAGGACCACAAGGGCTCGAACTCTGGGGCTTTTGTCCCCCAGCCCAGCAGTTTGGACAAGGAAGTCAAGAAAAAGCCAGGCTGCACAGAACCCCAGGGTAAGACAAAAACACAATGGGCATTGAGGGGAAGGCTCAGAAAACCAGGAAAACCTCATGGCTGGCTGAAAGGGTCCATAACATGGTCACATGCCCCAGAGTCAGAAGAGGAGACCATGGCAGTGCATCACAGCATGGAGACATCCTGCTACAAACTCTCCTTCCTCCAGAGCAAGAGGTTGCTGGAGCAATTCGGGAAGAGAAACCTCTGATCAAAGATGCTCTTCTTGCATTAAACACTGCCCAAAACATCAGCCAAAGTACTTCAAAAACATAAAGCAACAAAGAAAGCAAATATTGAAACAACCTCTGGACAGAAAAGGTTTTGTGTGTGTCTGTGGGGCAAGGGGCAGGGACTGCTTTTGGTGTGGACAGCAGGGTACGGCGGGAGCAGCTCCCTGGCACAGCTCTACTGCAGATGAGTGTTATTATGAACTGGAAATCCTCATCAGTGTGTACTGGGCAAGTCCCTGTGGCCCTGAGCTGGTTAACCACACCAGCAGCAAGCAGTTGTAAAACAACACCATAAAGCCAGCCTGGTATCTCATACCCCCAGGTTCGAACAGTCACATGCAGCAGGCTCAGGTGGAGGGGTTTGATCTGGCAATCCCAGAAAAGCACCTCTGCTGGGCCAGGACAAAAATCTCCATAGCCCACTGTAGCTGTCCAACAGCACCATTAAAAAAAAAAAAAAGGACAGGAAGAGGGTGATCCTTTCCCTGATTTTCTTTCTCAGGTCTTGGCAAGAAGAAATTTGAGGATTTCTGAAGCACGGGCTGTAATTATGCCAGTGTGCCCTGGAGGTGCTGAGGACCCTCTCCTCTATGACTGGGCCTAATATCTTCTTAAACTCCTTTAGACTTTTCATCACTAACAAATCTTGTGACAAGGAGTCCCACGCTTTCATGACTGCTGGGTATGAAATTGTTTCCTTTTGTGAGGTTAAAGCTGTTTCCTGCCAACGTCCTCTGAAGGCCAAGCATCAACTGCCTGAGCAAGAGCTGCGGCGCTGCCGCCGGAGTGGAAGATGTTCAAAGGGCAAAGATCCAGTCCCACGTGTTCAGCAGCTATTGAAAAAAAATCTGGGCAGAAAAGGGATGGGAGTTTGGGAATTCATTCATCCGTCACCTGGGCCAGAGGGTGAATGAGCAGGAGGGTGAGCAGCTGCAGGGGAAGGGAGAGGTCGCCTGTGGTGCACACATCCCTCTCTGGCTTCCAGGCTGGGCTTGGAGATGAGCATTTCACATCAAAGCTGGATTTGAGGTGAAGCCAGAATTTCTCAGGTCAAACTTGGCATGATTTTTCATGTGTGTGTTTCTCCACTAAAAGCGGATATCCTGGAGAAGGACTCACTCCTAATAGATAGTCAATAATTAATTTGTTTAACCCAGAATTGTGGTGGTTTTGAATTCTCAGCCTCACAGAATCACAGAGTCACAGAACTACCAAGGCTGGAAAAGACCTTTAAGATCATCAAGTCCAGCCTATGACCAACACCACCACACCAGCTAGACCATGGCACTAAGTGCCACATCCAGCCTTGCCTTGAACACATCCAGGGATGGTGCCTCCACCACTTCCCTGGGCAGTCCATTCCAATGTCTAATCACCCTCTCCGTGAGGAAGTGCTTCCTAATATCCAACCTAAACCTCCCTTGGAGCAGCAAGAAAAAGTACTTCTGTGTGATTTTTATCTCTCTTCTTTTGGTGGTTGGATCAGCTTATTCTCCACCCACAGCCAAACTTTCCAGCTGCATTATTTCAATCTCTTAATAAATAACATTTCTCATGGCTTTCTATCACTGGGATGTGTCTTTTCCAACTCAAGGCTCTTTTTTTTCCATCCTTAGAAGAGCTGGAAGAGCCACAGCAGTAGTTTCTCCAAGGAAATCCCTGCTCTGCCTGCTTTTCAAGCAGTACATAAAGACAACAGCACGTGCAGTGCCGTGGGGATGTTGTTCTTGGTGCTTCCCAACTGCTCATCCACAGCCTTGCAAAGGCACCACCAATATAACCACCTTGTTGCATGCATTGTCAAAGCACTTGGACTTGCAGGTGTTCAGGCAAATTCCAAGGAGATTATTTGCATGAACAGTTACTCTTACTCTGCAAAGAGATTGCTGCATTAACTTCTTCACTACTGGGCGGACTTATTTCTATTTATTTCTATTTATGTGCATAATTACATGCACACTCACAGCTGCATGGTTAGTTTAAAGCTGGATCAATGAGTCCAAGACTTCTATTCTGATTTGCTTATCAGGAATATTATTTGCATCTAAATCTTTCATGAAAAGTTGAAGCGATGCATAAAAAAAAAAAAATATATATATATATCTTGCCATACATTATATCATTGCATATCCATACATACATTTGAGATAGCAGTTTGGAGGTAGCAGCCTGTTGTGCTTCTGCTAACAAACAGTGACCACATCATGAATTTAAATATTAAAAAATAAATAAATGAAAGGGGAAGGATCTGTGAGAAAGCAGCGTGTGTCAGTCTTCTAATAGCCATAAGGACAAAGGGTTGGTATCTCAGCTTAGAGGTAGGGCTTTTAAAAATAGCACGATGCCACACAAAGGGCATGTAATTATCCTCATCAAATTCCTAAGGCTGAGAGTCCCAGCTACATGCAAACTGCCTGACATCCCAGGGCTGGCACCCAGCAGAAGCTGACCATGAACTGTCACCAGAGACATTCCCAGCCTCTCCCTATAATTCCTCCCTGCAACCCAGAGAAAAACATGGGAGCACAGTGCAATGGAGAGCTAGTAAACAGGTTGGAATAGGAAGGGAAAGCAAAGACCTAGCTCTCTGCAATTAGGGACTGCTTCTGAGAAGTGAGAAGAGCACCAAATTCTGTCTGCTGGTTTGTAGTTTGTTGTCAGCTTTACACACAGTATGTAATTGTATGCCAGCTAGAAGCACTGTCCCCATTTCATGAACCAAAGGAATAGATTTGATTTTTAAGACTGCAGAGCCCTTCTCTGGGACAGCCTGTTATGCATGTCATCCCACAGCCACCATGAGGGCACGAGTGGCACTGGGGCCCTGCTGTCCTGCACACACACCCCCACAGAGGGGGGGAGAGAAAAGGCCACTGTCACCCCTCCTCCTGCCCTTTTACTCGGCTCTGTCGGGCACACCCTGCTTGCAAAGCAAGGAGGTGGGATCAGGCTGGCTCTGACCACCCCCATCTCATCACGGTGGGGCTTGGAAGAGGGAAATCCCACCTGAAGCCTACCTGAAAGGGTATTATTGAATAATACATGTATTTTTATAGATATAAGAATAACTATTGTATGTATTAGATGCATTAAAAAGTTCACACAGCTGCTTGTGTTGGGTTCTGGCCCAGCTGCAGGGCAGTGGGAGCAGAGCACTTTTCTCCCCTCCACCTTCCCATTCCTCCTCTGCTGAGCACCACCCACAGCATGCACTAACTCAGCACTGGCATTCACACCCTGCATTAAGCCAGAAGCAAATCCTCAGCACTTCTTTTTTTCCTTTTTTTGCCTTTTTTTTTTTTTAAGCCTGGTTTTGTCTTCAAAAGCAGCTTCTGTGAGCTCCCAGCTCCAGCATGTCTAGGAGGTGATTTCAGCCAGCTTTCACACAGGAGTGAAAAGACTCAGGTTTTGGGGGGGGGGTTAATGAATGAAAAGCACCTAGAGCTAAATCAGCTGTGGGTCAGTCAGCATATGTTGACTTGCAGCCCAAAAAAAGGAGACAGGCACCATCAGAGGTGGTGCCTGGGCATGGATAACATGCCAAGACATGGTGGGAATGATGGCGATGCAGCCAGAAACATTTCAAGGTGTAAAATACAGAAGGCACAGAGATACCAGGGATGAAGGACAGTGGGAATTCAGGACATCTCAGTTGGGGTCCTCCAGCCCTTGCTCTCCCCTCTCTGGCTGATGCTGTGCAGAGCAATGACAAAGCTGTGTTGACTACCATCTCTCTCTGATCTTTCCAAAGTAAATCCCATGTATTGATTTTTTCCTGGACAGTAAAACTTCACCTCAGGGTCTTTGTTCCAGCAGTTACTTATTAAGTCTCTAACCTCATACTGGGGACAAAGGCCTGGCCACCACTGAGTCCACCCAGCACCCATCCAGCAAGTGCAGGGAAGGGTGGAGGGGATGGACTTTGACCTCCTCCCCCCCAGTGGTGTACCCTGGTACCCCAGAGCTCAGGTTTCAGCCCTGCACCAGCCTTTGCCTTTCAAAACTACACCAGCAGATTTTCCAAGCAGGAAAAAAACCCCATACCAAACCATACCTAGGAAGGGCACCTTCCTGGCAGCTCCCACCAAGCCAGAATCTGTAAGGGTGGGCAGACAGGGCAGGGATGGCTTGGGAAAGCAAGGACCAGAACCTCTTGGTCAAAACTCTCAGCAGGAGACTGGCAGTCACAAAAATGGCCCAGGACATGGCTTGGCACTGATACACCCATGGCTACAACCAAGCTTGATGGTTTGATCTTTTATTTTTTTGAAGGCCTGTGGTATCTCAGGAATAGATTTCCATCTTTCCACTGAAAAGAAATCCACTGATTTGGTTATCAGAAAACCAGATCATTCCTTCCAGTTGTTCATCTCTTTTTTCCAGCTTCCAAGCTCTTTACTACTAAATAAATGAAGTTTCCTTATTTTTAGTATTAGTGATCCCAGATATTCATAATCGGAGGCTACTTGATACTGTAAGATTTCTTAAAAGTATCACATTTGGAGTTTACTTTTTTTTCCTGCCTTTAATGATCTGAGTTCCTACATTGAAGTCCTTAACAGTAACCATCCCAGTAAGAAACTTCCTCTTTCAAGAAGGAAAAACAAATCTTTTCAAGGAATCAGACCTCTAAGACAAACTGCCCATCAGCACATGACACAAACTCACAGCAGTTTTCACCACTGTGGATATTTAAAAGGGGAAACTGTCACCACTGGAAAATCAAACACTGACCCTGCCAAGAGTTAGAAAATCTCTGTTCCTTCCCTGCCCAGACATTTGGGACTAGCAGTGATTTCAGAGGGCTGCCTCAGCCACATGGATCCCCTCAATGAAGCAAACAGCCTCTTCAGAGCTCATGGGCTTGTGGAGTTGCTCCTTTGGTGGGTAAAGCCACACAGCTCACATCTGTATGCAAATTCTCCATAGGGTAATCAAAGAGGTGCTGGGAATACACACAGGTTCACACTTAAGCATGGCATGTTCCCAATACAAAACCACCAAACCCCCAAAATCTTGTTTCTGGATGACCTCCAGCCATCAGTCTTCACTTCTGCACTTGTGCAGCCATCCCCGAGTCCCTCAGATAGAGGATGCAAAGTGGAACTGGGGCTGCCCATGACCACTCATCTCCTTATGCATCTCTGAACAAAGAGCAGTCAGTGGGCACTGAGTGAAGCCTGGCAGGGCACAGGACCTGGCCATGGCTCAGCAGAGGCTTGGGGACACATGCTGTGCCACACAAGAGCTCTTCAGGGCCACTCTACCACAGCCCAACCAAAACCAGCATCCAGGTTGCTCCTCACATGGCACCAGGAGAAACCACACACCTCCACAGCTTGTCCACATCAGTCCTGAGGGAGCTTCTCAACATGTGTCACCATCTCAGCACATCATCTGCTGGGCCCTGCTCTGCAAAGTACCCCAGAGGAGAAGGACCTGTAAGGTGAATTTGGAGTTTTTATCACCTGCTGAAAATCAAACACCTGAACAGCAGAGACACTTTGATCCCCGTTGTGTTTCAAATGCAACTCAACACTTGTGTGCCCGTGCAGGAGGCAATGCCATGAGGCCCAGTGCATGTCTGGCTGAAAAACCTTGAAAAACCTTTTGCTAAAGCAGGTGCAAAAGCCTCAGGATGGTTTGGGCTCATGGTGGCAGTTGGTCCTATTCAGACCAAATACTCAGACATTCTGCTTCTCCTACTAGCAAGAGGCTTCTGAGCTGCTATACGAGTAGAACTTGCTGGCAGTGATCTAGGAGAGCATGGGGGGGTCTATCTCAGGAATCACCCAGGCTGATGCTGGGAAACCTTGTTCCTGGGGATGTTTTCTGTGTCCTTGTGTTCATGGTTTGCACCAGAGCCCACCCAGGAAAGTGTCAGCTGTGTGCAGCAGCCTGGCCCCTAATCCTCACCCAAGTCCTACAAACAGCCCCAAAATAAGTGCCCCCACCATAGGGTTTGGTTTCTGGAGGTAGGAGCCTTCTGCTGCAGGGCTTTCCACAGCATACAGGAGTCATTAGCTAAAGCTGAGATAAAATAAGTCATCTAAACCAGCACCTTGGAAGGTGACATTCAGTCAAGCTTTAAGTGACACAACAATGGGCATGGATAGGACTGGTGGCTCTACAAGATATCCAAGCTAGTGACTGATGAAACCTAAAAATATTCCCCTGCTCCTCTCCCTCAGGGGCTTGGTTGCTTCCTCGGTATTTTGCCTTTTGAAAGGTTTAGTGTGAGGAGTAGTTGCCTGTAAAACACTAATGAGACCAAGTATAATTGATGTCTGGGAATTGAGTTAAACCTCTTTGGTGCATCATCCCACCTCTCTCTCCCAGAAGGGGAATTATCTGGCAGATGGAAACTGTGTTCAGATGGACTGCCTGCTTCCCAAACACAGTTTTTTCCCATCAGAGCAGTGCAGAAGATGATTGTAGTCACGTATGTAGTGCCAAAAAATGCCTGACTCCTCTGCCATGCTCCCCAGGTTTGTAGAAATAGCATCACTCATCCTGGAGGCTTTCAGAGCTGACCCAAAATTGAATGGCAAATGCAAGCAGCAAAGAGGCAGGAGAACCCCAACCTCCGGGTCCTCCTTGGATCCATCATCTTGGAGTATGGATGTGTTTTGATGATTCCCTGTGGACAGAAGGTAGGAAAATGGACTGGAAAGCCTTATGCTGAAAGCAGAGGCTGTCCTTACAGCTGGCTAAGGAACTTCTGTGCTAGAAAATGTTCTCTCTTCCTTGGACCAGCACAGCAGAGGACTCATATATGATGAAAACATAAATGCTTATTGTCTCTCCTCTCTCTTTAATAGGACAATTGTAATAAGTACAGTTTGGACAGGCTGCTTCCTAACCATAGTGCTTTTCTTGCCATGCTGAGGAAAAAAACAACAAAGGATGACTGTGGTTTGCAGGGGGCTAAAACAAAGACTGACTCAAAAGGGCCAGGAAGCACAGGGCTTTCAGAGCTAACAAAAATAGCATCACATGTCTTTGAGGTGATCGGAATTGAAGCAGAAACAGACAGCAACTGCAGTCAGGAAATGGGCTTATGAGCCTTTGTTTAGGAGCTTCTGCTGGCAAATCTCATAGCATGCTGCAAAGTGCATGTATTAAAGAAGTATTAACTGAGTTGCTGATGAGCCCCACCCCCCCCCAGCCTGGAGGAGTGATGTGATTTGTCTGAGATCATGAGACATCTGCATTTGAGCTGGGAACAGAGCCTGGATCTTGTGAGCGTTCCCAGCATCTGCTCTAACCACACAGCTTTTCCCTTTCCCTTAGTGGAAGCTTTGAGTTGCTCCAGCTTCATTGCATGAAATCAACCTGTAACAAGACCAGAGGGGCACAGGTTGCCCAGAGAGGTGGTAGAAGTCCCATCCCTGGAAACATTCAAGGTAGGGGCTCTGAGCAACCTGATCTAGTTGAAGATGTCCCTGCTCACTGCAGGGAGGTTGGACGAGATGAACTTCAAAGGTCCCTTCCAACCCAGACCATTCTATAGAAGCAAAAGCTGAGATACCCTGCCCTGACCTGACAGCAGAGCACTGACAAGGTGATGCCAGGTCTTCAGCTAACCAGAACCAGCCACTAAAAAAGGTAGCAAGACAAACAGTGGCACCTCTGCTACTGAGCCAGAAAGCCAGAGAACACAAACTATAGCATGAGAATGCCCACGAGGGTGTAAAGCTCCTGCAGCATTGCCCCCTGTGCAGTGCAGCACAGCTGCAGTGTGTTCCATCCTGGGGCCATGCACTGAGGTAATGAATTCCCAGCTGGCTGGCACGTAGCTCTATCACTGCGAAGACACATCGTTGAGAAGTCATTTTCTTCCCCAGTGCACATCAGGGTCAGCTGCATGTGGAATTTTCTGACAGTGGGAAAAGCTTGGCAGTGACACAGTAACCTTGACCCCACCTTACAGATACAAAAACCAGCCACCCTGGCTTTAATGGGGATTACAGGACTTGTCTGGTCTTTTCCCCTTCTTTCTTTCCCCTTGGTACAGCTTAACTCACTGTGTTTTATCCAGGGTTTCTCAGCCTGTTGTCCCAAACTGCCACTGTGAATAACACTCTCTGACAGATCCCCATCTAAATTCATACCAGTTTCAATCACACCAGCTCTGAAAACCCTTTTTTTTGTTTAAGCCACAGGCGGTTTTGCTCAGAAACCACAGACATGCCGTAGAGCTGCTGCTTTGTGTTTGTCAGGTACACCTAGGATGTGGTGACTCTCAGACAATGCTTCCAACTCTGGGAAGGAAACCAGATGCCCTGGGAGTGCTTTCCACATCTCCATATTCCCCAAACCCTTGCTCATCCAAGATGATCCCCGAGTAAATACGGAGGCAATGGCTTGAAAGACACGTTAGCAAGAGGTGGGTGCCTTGGGTGGGTGTTGGGCTCTAGCACAGGATTTCCAACCAATCCTGACAAAGATGTTTTGTATCAGTTTCCCCGGAGAGACTCACAGTCTAGAGAAAGGCAAGTTGTAATTTTCACAGCAACTTAAGCCCTAGGAGTGTACACCCATCACAAGTTTTCCGTATGTAATTATAGGTGGACTTTTTTTCAAATGGTTTATCAGGTAGTTAATAATCCCTTCTTATCCCCAAGAGTCCACTAATTTAAGCAGGATTTAGAAAATAATTTTAGGACAAAAAATCAGAGAGAACTGCAGATGTTCAAAACTGGCTAGTTTATTTTCTTCTGCCACAAACCTCTTAACATCTAAAATCACTTCAAAAATCACGGGTTTCTTAAATAAGTTCCCTAAGCAGAAGCTCAGATGAAATCTTTTGGTTGGCTACGAACAAAATGTTGGGTTTTTTTATACCAAGAATATTCCTATCTCTTGGTTTGATGTATCAGGCTCTGGGGTTTGTTTGGGGGATTTCTTGTGACCAAGTGAGAAAAGCTGAAGCTCTCAAACCAGCTCTCTGGGACCTGCGTGTTCCTCGCATTGACATTTCTGCTTTCTCGTCCGTAAAACCTTATTTTAAATGATCAGTTCTTCTCACACAGAAGACATAGTAGTCAGGAGTCCAAGTCCTGCTGCATACCCCTTTCACTGCAGTGAAGAAAGCTTTGCTTCCCTGGAACAACTCAGCATTTCCAGGAAGAAAGCCCAATCCCATTTTACACATTTCCTTTAAAAAACACCCGCAAATCCCAAGAGAAAACATTTGCCTTGCCTGGCTTTGTAGGACTGTGTGAAGCCAAGTCCCAGATGCTGACTTAAAAGCCACACTGAGAGAGGCCCTGGGAAACACAGATTCCCATGGTGCAGCCCCTGGACTATAACATCAGGATTTAGCTCCAGTGGATGAATCCCAGCCTGGCTTTACGCTCCATGGCCTGACCAGGTGGACATGCTGTCAGTCATACACGCTCCATGTTGGTCTCCCATCCCCAAAATAAACCAGCAGAGACTCATTCCTGTAAATAGCTTGGAGTGGGAACAGTTTGGGATGACAGATGTTGGCAGAAAAGAGAAAAAAAAGCCAAACCAACCCCAAACAAACCTAATTTGTTTCAGTTCCTTCGATTTGAAGCAAGGGAATTTCCCTGCACAGAAAGAAGCTGCTGGTGTGATCTCTGGCTTTTGTACACATCCTGCAGCCAAGAAGGAGCAGGGAACTTCTGCAGGCACAGGCCCCTCAGCTGAGGGAGGGAGGGAGTGATTTCAGCATTGATAGAGAGATGCACAACCCCGGCAGGGGAGGCAGTTGGGCAGAGAGAGCACACCCCGCCACTGCCCACGGGGAAGGCTGCAGCAACCTGCGCTGGCCCCTCCCTGCCTGGCAGCAGCACGGGACACAACACTGCTCCTCCCCACAGCACCAGCGCCCTGGGGAAGCCACTGTTAACCATGGGGAAGATGGGCAGGAACACTGTCATGGGCTTTTGGAGAGGGTGATCACCACCAAGGAAGGGGGAGGTTCTCAGGGAGGCTGGGGATGGGGAGGCAGCAGGGGAGTGCAGTTAAGCTGGACCCAGCAAGGTCTGGCTTTGCTGGAGCTTCAGCTCCAAGAGCTATTTGTTTGAGGTGAAGCAAGGCCTACAAAACCTCTGTGAGTGAAGGGTAAAGACAAGAGAGCTTGGAAGAGCACTCCCTTCAAAGGGCCAACGCAGAGACTTGAAGCCACTTGCTGGTGATGATTTGGGTCAATGAGATCCCATGGGTCAAGGTAAAAGGGGTCCACGCTCTCATTACAAACTTTGTGTCATCCAGTTGCTGCTGGACTGGCAAGCTGGAGCACCTGTGTGGACATTAGCTCCATCACAGATGAAGAAAGATAAGCTTCTTCACCACCCAACCCACAAGCTTGTAGTGATCTGGCTGTACCAGAGGTAACTGAGGAGACCCGCAGCCTGGTGGGTGGAGAAGCACATGCATCATCAGCACCTTAAAAGAGCTGTTTCAGCAACATTCTCCTGCCCAGAGCCCCTGGTCTGGCCCCAAAAACATGAGGCAAAGCTGTGAGAGCTTCAGTTACTGTAACATTACATAGTGTTGTCCCCAGAGCTGATGTTTGTGCAAAGAGGGGCTGAAACGGGCACTCCCTGCTAGCTGCCCCTGGCTTGGGACCAGAGTCCATGAGCAGTCCCAAACTCCTGCCCAGCCTGACCTTGCCAAGAGCAGGAATTCGGATTCTGCTGTCTTGCTATTCTGGTAAAAATTTGGTTCTGTAGCTTTACCCAAAATTAAGGAAGATGCATTAAGTCGCAGCTGATTCCCGTGGGAGGCCGAGGGTGCTGCCCTGGTTTGTAGCATTATTCACATTCATCAGGCTATGGGGTCTAAAACACATCTCAAATTCTGCATCTTCCAGAAAGAATCCAGGCTCCCAGGAAAAGGAAATATGGTATGGTAGAAGCTGAGCCCTATATTGAAGTGTTTTAAAGAGCATTGTTGAGTTTTTTTTTCCAAGATACTGCCCTGGGACTTTTCTGCAGACCTGCTGTGCTGTCAGCACACAAGCTGCTCTACTTGCCCTTTTGGTTTTCATGTCCCATTAATGATGCACCTCTGGATTTATTGCAGTTTGCATTAATGTTCCACTGTTACTTCTTGATCACTCATTATTCTCTCTGTAGTGCCAGGCAAGGCTCCAAAACCCAAACACTGGCAGCAGTGTCACTACAGCCCAAGCCTCAGCCCCACCAGATCCAAGGCAGAGGATCATTTATCTTCCCAAAGCTGGCAGAGATGCACCCAGGGAAACAGGAACAGCTCTACATCCCCTCCAGCACCGTGATCAGACCTAAACATTTCCAGAGTAACTGGACAGTCAGCTCTTTCAGGGGACCTAAGCCAGAAAGCTGTAAAACATCACTAACAAGCAGCTTGCTGAATCCTGGCTCTAACAGGAGCAGGACAGGCTGTGGGGCTGGCTCTGGCAAACAGCTCAGCAGCACAGGCCTCCAGGGAGGAGGCACCAACAATGTCCTCCTTGAGCATGTCCAGAGAAGAGCCACCAAGCTGGTGAAAGGTCTAGAGAACAAGTCATACGAGGAGAGGCTGAGGGAACTAGGGATGTTTAGTTTGGAGAAGAGGAGGCTGAGGGGAGACCTCATTGCCCTCTACAACTACCAAAAGGAGGTTGTAGGGAGGTGGGTGTTGGCCTCTTCTCCCAAGTGAATAATGACAGTAACAGAGGAAATAGCCTGAAGTTGCAGCAGGGGAGGTTCAGATTGGATACTAGGAAGAATTTCTTTACTGGAAGAGTGGTCAGGCACTGGAACAGCCTGCCCAGGGAGGTGGTGGAGTCACGATCATTGGGTGTACTCAAGAAACATGTAGATGAGGAACTTCAGGGCATGCTCTAGTGGCTGAGATTGTAGGGTGGATGTTGTGGTTTTCTGGGAGGGTGGTTTTGTGTTAGGGGTTTTTTTGGGGTTGTTTTGTTTTTTATGGTTGGACTTGGTCATCTCAGAGGTCCTTTCCAACCATGACTATTCTGTGATTCTGTGTGACCAACCTCACATTCCTGAAACCTGCTGCTTGGCTGCCCCTCAACCCTGCGGCCAGCAGAGCTCTGTGGGTACCTTGATTTCTCACCCTACACCACTCTGAGCACCCCATTATACCCCCACACACCTCCAGCTCAGCATCCAAACTTGGGCATTTCTCTGCCAGTGTCAGCCTCCCCCAGGGGAGCATCCTCAGGCCTCACCACAGCAGCACTGCACCATAACACAGAGCTTCATAACCCTCTTTTGCCAGAGGGACTTACAATCCCCTTTTTCCCATGACAGGAACATGCCCTTAAGTCCTGAAAAAGAGAGAGTTGCAATCCTGTTTTGAGGCAGGATTTCTCTCTGCCCTTCTGGATGAGCCTGCAAAAATACTAGGAGAAAGGTTTCTTTGGTCTTCCAAAAAAAGCCCTGGAAATGGACCTGACCTCCTCCCTCCCTTATCCCCACACACAGCACATTACTTCCAGCAGCAGCAAGGAGTTTCAGATCAGGAAAACTGAAGTTTCCCTGCTCCAGACTGGTGGTCAGGGCACTCAGGAGGTGGGTTTGAAGCCCCTCAGGCACTGCAGAGCCCAAAGCAGGTCTCTTGCACCCTCAGTGGCTGCCCTCACCACCAGCCTCATGGGCACAGCCAGACATGGTTCACCTCCTCCTCCCTGGGTGTACTTTGAAAGAAGTCACATTTGCTATCTTTCTAATAATATTATTATTAAGCATTTATCTACAAAACAAAACTTGGGGGTCTTCAGGGTAAAGCATCATCTGTGCTGCTTAGTGTGCTATATGAAGAGGAAGGAAAAGCAGGGACTGAAGATGTGCAAGTTTTCCACTGTTCCCTCTGGCTGAGGCAGCGAGTTGCCGTGCAACAAGCTGGGGGAGGCAGATCTCCTTCTCACCCCCTGCACAGAGGTTGTCTTCATACCTACAGACCCCAGCCTTCATGTCCACCCCAAAGATCAAGACTGCCATGATCAGCACTGAAACCTTCAAAATGCTTTTTGGATCTCAACCCTTATGGGTTTGTAAGTTGTCCTGTCTGACCTAATCCTAGAGGATTTTTGCTTTGGCTTGATCCGCCTGCAGCCAGCCAGCCTGAGAGCATGGTCTGGTCAGCACAACCTGACCCTGTGAGAAGTGTCCCCGTGGTGTCACATGTCCTTGTACTTGCCAACCTCCTCAGCAGATGAGGTAGCTTCCAGATGTCAGGACTCACTGGCAAGCTTCAAGTGGTTTGTCCAGAAAAGCTCCAAATGGTTAAAGGTCTCTTTGAGCTGTGTTGTTGCCACTGCTTGGTTACTGACCTACACAAGCATAACAACATGGGAACCAACAATCTGGCAAAACAAACTTTTCTGCTCCCTGTCTTCTAATATTTAGCTTTACTTTTGAGATGAAAGAAGCACTAACTCCTGTTTGTATCCATTCTCATTGCTGAATTCAAGATTTTTTTAATGTTTACTGAGAAGAACAAGCCTTCTGTTATGATTTATTAAGCTTGAACAAGCTCAGTTCCCAAGTGCTGTGCAAATACAAGCCATGGCCAACATACTGAAAAGATTTATTATCCCTACATTATCCCTATCTTACAGGTAACACATCTGGAGGAGCCAGTGGGCTTTTTGTACTATACAAGTAGGATAAAACCCACAATATATGTCAGGCTTGCCAAAGTACACGTGACCAGAAGACAAGGATCACTGCTTCACTTTCTGGCTGAAAAAACCCAAGTTCTTCCATTACAGCTTTAAAAAACCCTCTTCCCCCAGGTTTCATATCTGCATATGCTAACCAGCCCCCTCCCAGTGTGCACAATCAGTCAAGATTAAAACCTTTAGCTTTCCAGACAGATCATTTGCTATTATTAACTGTGATGACACCTAGAAAGCAAGCAATTTTGGAAGCTACCTCTTCTTCTCTCATTCCCCCCATGATTTCACAGGGTATCTTGGTACCCAGCAGTGCAGCAGATAGTTAAGAGAAGGGATGGTTCCCAGGGAAGAAGCATTAAAAGCATGGCCAGTGCCAGCACTGCATCCAACTTCTAAATCACCTACAAACAGAATTACATCAGACACAGACAAACTAGAAGAAATCTCCACAATACCTGCCTGTTCAGTATCAGTTTTGCATTCTTTCTGATCATTGTCAAAGTAACGTTGAAGATATTTGAAGTCAGACTCGTAAACACTGTGTGTTCAAACTGATCCTGCTGAAAACAGTCAAAAACAGCCTGGGGAGTTCTCAGTGTCATCTGACGTGTTTCTTCATCACTTCTTACTGGTCAAGGTTGGTCTGCCACCAGGCAGAACCAGGAGGTTTCCTATGCAGCAAAAAAAATCCCACTGAATTCTGATTCAGAGAAGCCAGATACTTACTTGGAAAAAAAAAACCAAAATAAAGTCCCAGTTGTGAATTCCCATCTTATTTAAAGATTTGCAAAGCTTGATGCTCACACTCCAAAGGGGCATTCCAGCTTGGTCTTCTGGCCTTTCAATCATGATTTCCTCCACTGTATGAAATCACATCTACTGCCAGCTCTTCGAGGTCCTTTATGTCAAAACTGACTCCATTTGTCTGTTTTGCATAATTACAAAAGCATCCAATATTGCTGCCTTCTCCCAGACTGCATTTGGGAGTAGGTAGTTCACAGCCTCAAGAAGAACTACAGAGTGACAGGAAGTACTGGAAGAAACAAAGACACTTTAAAACACAGAAGAACTAGCTGCACAGAGCAACATGTTGAGTGAAAAGAAACAGAAGTCTTCTCATCACAGGGAGCAGATGGTTTCTCTTACCTCCATTTTCTGTACACCTGTGAATTTGAAGCAAACCAAAACTCCCCCCACTCTCAGAAAGGGCAGTTTAGATGATTCCCCAACCAACCTGCTCAGGCTACAGATTAAGAGTAATTGCTGCCTCAGGTGCCTCTTCTTCACAGTATAAATTAAGCACATTTATGCGCCGAAGTATGTACCATTCTCCAGCCTTGCAGACACAAACTCTCTCCCCTCTCACTTTTGCCCACCAACAACCACCTACTTAGTTTTCCTCAGAAGACATTATGCAGGATCTGAACTGTCATGTTAGGGACTTCCCTACAGTTCTTTCTGTACAGATTAGAATAGTTTTGCAGATCATGGCCTGTGTCTAAATTTTAAAGACAACTCAAAACGGAAAGCGGATGTTGGCTTGTTGGCTCACCCTGCCACAGCCAGAGAACATTTTCCAAATGGCTCTTTTTAAAGAATCATCAGTATTAGATAACCTGGCAGCAAGGCTGACAAACCACCTACTGAATTCGTCACCATTTCCTGCACAGCTGATTCTGCAGGGAGCAAGAAACAGTACTTGGACACACAACGTGGTGTAAAGCAAAGGACAGTCACTTCAGTTTATTTTCTCAAAGCAAGACTATGTAATATTGAGGTACTTTCCTGCCCTGCTCATTCAGCATCCTCCCACTTTTCCCCCTAAAGCACGTTGGCTGACTGCTGCCCCACCACCACACAGGGGTACTTCTCACCACTGAAGAAGCAAGCAAGCCTGCCAGGATTGCTATGGGCAACTCTGGCCTCTGGAGCTTTGGAGAGCAACAGAAAAGCAAGCTGGTGCCTAGAAAAGGCCATCAGGTTGCTCAGGAGACTCTCCCTCTCTCTTTTCAGCTGCAGCACAACATAATTTCATGTACACATTTCAAATATGCACAATTTGTATGTGGATTTCTAATGCCAAAAGATAAGACTAGCAAGATCTCCTGTATTTCATGGCTTCATAACTGTAGGGACAGTTAATTATCATGAGACAATCAGTGATCTCTTAAGCTTCACAGAGGAGTGACATGAACACCTGGATGAACAAGTTATTTGGGTCAAACTCTTCAGAGAGCTAAAGGATGCCACATCTCCAGATAGAAAATGTGGCACAGATGCTCTTCACTGCAGGGCTGTGAATACCTCTTAGGGTACAGGCCATTCTCAGCCAATGCTCTGTAACAATATCGACTGTAGCCTGAAATTAAAAGTCTTTTTGTTACCACACTTGTTCTTTCCCATCTAACCATTTGTGAAACTGTATCCAAGTGATTCTTTCCCAGCTGTTCACAGAATGACATGGTTTTGAGCAATACATAGCAGGTGTTAGCCCTGAAGAAAGACACAAGGAAATCTTTCAGGAAGATTTGCAAAGTGAAACTGGAGAGCTACCAGCCTAATGCATTTGTTAAGCTTCAGCACAATCTGCAGTCCATTTGACACAGATTTAAGGGGCTGAGGCAGAATGGATTCCATCAAGATACTCCAGAGGCTCTTTCACAGTCCCAAGCCAGTATCTCCCACTACCTGATCTGATCCCCATTAGCACAGCTCCACTGGAATTAGGAGCTTCTCAGCTGGCTAAGTGAGCTCTGACACTTTTGCACTAGGCTTACAGGTACCACTGAAAGTGATCAGGGGTTGAAATTTGTTAGAAAACTTGCCTAGATGGTGGTGAGGGAAGAATTTTAACCACTTGCATGCATTGCATTCTGATTAAAATAAAATACATCAACAAGAAAGTCTGATTTCTGAAGAGGAGCTAACAGCTCTTGGCTACATGATTTTTAACAGTCATCAGAATCAAAGTGATGACTGTTGGCTGCATGACAAAATTCTCTCAGTAACACAGCCACATAATAGGGCATTCAGTATATTCTTTGCAGTGTCCTTTATTAAATATCCTCTTGGGTACAGAATATTTAAGCAAAAATATTTTTAAAAAACTCTACTTCAGCAATTCTTACAGGAGTCTTTTGTGTAGTCACAGCAGCTCACATTGCCATTTAAAGAATAAACCTTTATCAAATGTCAGGTGTCTCACTTATGCAGAGACCTGTTTCATACAAAGAAGTTGTAGGAGTAGGCACTGGGAAACAGATTCTGGTCAGAATTCTGTCTGCCACAGCTCTTGCATGGCCTGTTTGAGACCAAGACAGTCTCCTTAATTTTATTCTTTTCTATGTAAGCCAATAATCTCATTTTTTACATTAATGACTAGTAAATAAATGTTTCTTTGGATCAAAGGATAGCTCCTCTAGATGCAGACATTCTCATCAAATAGATTAGGCTCATCAGGTATCCAGATCAACAAACCTATTGGCACAGGGAAGATGGCAGCCTTGTTGCACAGGTGTAAAGCATGTGTATCTCAGGATATGGTTGGGGTCCATGTTGTTAAAGGTCTTTTCCAAGCAGAACGATTCTGTGATTCTATGATGAACCTTTTAGTCAGATTCCTCAAGTTCTCACCAAAACACTATTTGAGGGGTTGCTTGAGGTCAAACAAACCAGTCCCTCCTTTAACAACTTTTCCAACCACCAGGCATGCAGAAGGAGAGCGCAGCTCATCGTGGGCACCTGTGAGAGAATTCAAACAAAATCATGTTAGGATGTTTCCAAAGTCCTCTCCGAGGTCAGTGCTGAAAAGAAAGCATTTTGGTTTATATGTAAGCAGTCATCTGGTTCAGTCCCCCTGCTTCCAGAGAGGCGCTGCCACCTACTGCTCAGATTGAATTTGTATCTCTGAGAGCTGGACTCCAAAACTTCCTGCTCCTCTTAAAACAACCATTATCTCTTCCCAATCTTTTTGTGCAAGCAGAGAATTAGGCCACACATTATTAAACCCTCCCTATTCAGCATGAAAAGGCAACATGTTCTGAATTCTAAGAGCACACAGGTTTGACCTTTCAGTGAACACATTTTGCTGATTAAATAGATTGCTAAAAAAACCACATCCGTGAGGCAAAACCAAAAAGATTCCCCTTTCATGGCTGCCTTTCTCCTTTGTTAGAGTGAATCCTTTTGATGTGGATTTTAAATCCTTCTGGCTAGATACGAAGAGAACTGTTCACTGGAGAGACATTCCATGAATTCCTTTGATTTTGTGGTTACTCACTGTAGCGAAATAGTGTCACAGAAATGTGAAAGCTTGCCAGATGACATGTCTGGCTAGCACTGTTTTGCTTTCACTGTTTTTATAAGCATCCAGGCTGGTTTTTCATTCATTCTAACTACAGCAAGCTGGAATTTTGTCATTAGACCAGTTGGAAGATAGGAAATAAGAGTCGTTAAGCTTTTGGTGAAGTTTGGGTCATCTTGATTCTACTGAGCAAGTCACCCTGAACTTTCTATCCTAGAGAGGACAGGGGGAGGAGCTGCACCACAGCACAGTGTATGGCATGTGTCTGTGGCTCTGATCTCAGCTACAGCTGAATAATGGAACAGCTGCTCCTAAATGTGTGTCAGTTGAGGGGAAAAAAAAAAAAAAGCCCTTTTGTTAAGATCATTAAACTAATCAGTCATAACTGTCCTCTTGGCTCACGTGGTGTTAACAAAGGGGTGTTCTTTGAGCAAACAGCCAAAGGGATCTCACTTCTGATGCAGTGGGTTCTCTACACACTAAGCCCTGGTCAGCAGCCTGCTGGGTCACACCTGCACTCTGATGCCACCTCTTTAGCCACGCCCCTTCTTTTTCCTTCTTATTGATCAGGGCCATAAGCAGGCACCCTTGCCATAGCTCTTTAAATGTACAGTCAAGTTATCAGTTACATTAAAGGAAACGAGCTCCAGACTGCTGCAATCCACATTATGACTTTGATTTCCATCGTGGTGAAATCTTCAACTCCCTCCACTTGTAATCAGTGCAGCTTTCCTGCCAATTCACCGTGCCCTCTGTCAGTGTGCATTTAATGTCTCTATTCATAATATTATCCATAAATATAATTATGTTTCACTTGGCAAAAATCTTAGGTTATTTCAAAGTCAGTGTGGGATATAACATAAAACTAGAGTGAGAGTGCAACTGTGCAGGAACATCCTCTTCTGTTCCATTTCACCCTTGACTTACACTTTTCCTTTCTGAGTTTAAGTAATTTGTAACCAATACTATTAATTGAAACCCAAATGACCTTCCCAGAAAAGGTATAAAAGAGCATTAACAAAAAGGAATTCAGTGATAAAATGGATCTCCAATATCTGTGCTAGGCTGTTTAAGACACTAGCTAAAGAGATCCTGTTGAGAGTGTTTCCCATTTAGAATAGGTACCAAAAAAGGCAGAACAGGAGCATCCAAGGAGGCACCCACCTGGCAAGTGACAGAAAACAAGACTGTTTGCAAAAGGGAGATGTAATTGGTGTCCAAAGCATGAGATCAAGCAAACTAATGACACACTTTAAGCTTAAGTTTTTTGGGTAGGACTCATAAATGTAGATGAATAGTGCCATTTCAAATGCCCTAAATGATCCATGCAGCCATGTGGTCTCTCTTGCTCCCAGAGCAGCAACTAGCAAGCAGAAAGGATACTCCTTGTGCATCTCAGAAGGCACCAGAAACCTACCATTAGACAAGTAAGTCTGAACCCTTGTCTGTGTTTGTGGAAAAATCAGATAATCAAGTGCTACAAAGCAGAAAAACCCCTCAGAATCAAAGTAATAACCAGGAGGACTGTTCCCACAATAAAATTCTGAATAGCAAGGTTAGAGAAGACATGAAAACATGGGAGTTTGATAATAGAGACATGAAGACAAAGCAGAGATGACAATTTTAATGGTAGAGACAGAAAAAGGTGTGTTTAGTAGTACTTCAAACAGGCTTTGCTATAACTAATCTTAACAAACTTAAAGCTTGTTATAAAAATGCCTATCTATTTCCTAAAGAAAGGAGTCACAGACCCCACAGACTACATGTGGGAGCTGACTTCATTTAAGCTGACAGAATTTTATTAAAAACATCTGGAACATTTTCCTGGGCAATGGCTTAATTAAGATTTTAGCCTCTGGCATGTTTTTCTAATGCAATAATACATTCCTCAAAACAGTGGAAAGTTACGATGAAAACAAAGCTTATGTGAAATGCTGCAGCAATATAGTTCAAACTAAACCATTTACCCATCATTGTTGCCTCCTTCAAGAATTTGTAGCTGGTTTCAAATGTCATCTGTTGCAGAGGGGAGGAGTTGGACTGAATTCCAAAACGATTCAGTGGTTTGTAGAATCCTTCAAAACACATGTAATCTGCCACAAGTGAAAGGTGCCGAGGGTCTACCACAATGCCTAAGGATGCAAGGAACAGCAATCATCAGAGCATTCAAGGGCTAAGGTGCTTTTCTTTTCAAATCAATCAAGTCCAAATTACACCCCCTGAATCTAATCAACATGGAGAACATCTCTATTAACATCCTTCTGGCAGTTCCACCTCCTTATCTGTAGCTGGCTTAACTGCTCCCCTCAAATATCCAGGAGAGGCAGACCTCATTAAAATATAAACCAGCACCTCTCCAGAGAAAGCAAGAGGTCAAGAATGCTGTAAGGTGTCAGAGTTTCTCTACCTAAAATCAGTCAGGTCTGCATCATCTTTATGCAGAAGGGCATCACACATCCATCCATTTGTGATGGGACAGGGCTCTGGCCCCTCACCTGGTAGCCTGCATTACTAAGCACCATAGAATCACAGAATGGGGACCTTTAAAGGTCATCTAGCCCAACCTCTCCACAGTGAGCACGGGATTCTTAACTAGAGCAGGTTGCTCAGAGTCCCATCAAGCCTGACTTTGAATATCTCCAGGGATGGGGCCTCCACCACCTCTCTTGGCTACATGTTCCAGTGTCTCACCACCCTCATAGTAAAGAACTTCTTCCTAACGTCTAATCTAAATCTACCCTGCTTTAGTTTAAGACCACTGCCCCTCATCCTATCGCTAACACACCTTGTAAAAAGTCCCTCCCCAGCTTCCCTGTAGCCCCTCCAGGCACAGGAAGTTGCTCCAAGGTCTCCCAGAGTCTTCTCCAGGCTGAACAACCCCAACTCTGAGTCAGAAAGGTTCTGGTACTTTCTGTGCATGATGTTAGGCATACACAGAAAACCCCGTTTCAGCTAAAAAGAAACAGCACTTATTTTTACATAATGCTTGTGGAGTCAGTGTGACAGGGGATCATTAACAGCTCTGTCAACATTTATCCAGCAGTTCTTGAACAACTTGAAGGTCAGGCCACTCTGGGCTGCCAGCTGGCAAATCTGTTTGATATAACTGGTTGCTAAAATTCCCACCGTATTAATCTTTCCTCTTCTCAATAGTTTAATTCATAGCAAGACTCAGGTCACTTGAGGAAAAATTCAACATGCCTGTGAAGTCAGGGATCTTCCCTGAACTCCCTAAGCAGGGACTCTCTGAATAATCTATGCAGAGAGAACATGCAGACAATGCAGCACAGCTAGTTTAGGAAAGCCATAAACTCAATGCAAAGGGAGCCCTAGACTCCCACCATTAAAAAGCCAGAGTGAGGCAAGATTAACCCTGTTCTCAGGGCCACTGCCCATCTAACATAGTTAGGTTACTCAGATGGAAGAGTTAATTCATCTGGAACTTCCAGCTTGCAAAAAATACATATATCACAACAGAAAAGCTCTGTGAAGGGGGGGAAAATTTATCCGTGTCTAGTGAATTTTCTACTGATTAAATGGAACCTAACAATTAACTAATGAAGGCTTCACAGAAGGCACTATAATTATTAAAATGATGAAAAGGTGCAACTTAAAAATACACACAGAAACTAAAAGATCAGGCAAAACCATAACTTTGTAAGCACCGTGGCTGGGTTTTCCCACCTTAATGATAATAAAGACTGTCTTCAAAGGTACAAAGAAATCCTACCATATACAGCAAATACATCTTTTATTTCCTTTATAATCACCCTCAGGGCAGACTCAATTCCATAATTCTTAGCCATGGCATGAATATCATTGGAATAAAGTCTGTTCAGGTCCAAAATCTGAAAGCAAAAAAGCCACAGATACAAGTTAGGATAGTATTTACTCCAGGTTTCCAAACAACTAAAGCTAATACAGTTTTTTTTTCTCCAATTTTTCATTAGCTTAAGCAGCACCAAGTGTTGCAGAACAACTAGGCAGCAGCTTGGAGTCAAATGGAGACAAGTATTACTCTGGGAATTTATGTTTAAGCTAGTGATCACAGCATTTGATATGGGAATGAGAGTATTGGAATCAAAACTCACTCACAGAAGAAAATGACCTGAAATCAGAAAAAGCAAACAATCAATCCATCCCAAGCAGCAGAGGAAGATGTTGAAGTCCTCCAGGCAATGTAATGCAATGCCTAGTCTGTCTCAGCCAGCCAGAACTTTTAGCAAAAGCAGTAAAGAGGATGTATCATGAAACAATCCCCTAATTGTAGAGTTATGGACTAGATGGCATGACAGAACTATTCATCTCCAAGTACTGAAATTCATTTTGGTGGAAGAACTCCCTCAAGTAACATTTGAGGAGACAGCAGCATGGCATGGAATTATCTGTCATTAGCCACTGGGCTGCTGCACAAAAACTGATTTGCAAGCTACCCTTGAGAAAAGGCTCTGCTGAGCTCTGAAAACATCTAGGGGGAAAAAGGAGGAGGAAGGGAGTTTAAGAGCTGAAAAGACTAGGCATCACCCCTGATACATGTAAACGGCACCCATCATCCACCACCTAGGACACAAAAGATCATTAAAGCCTGGGATTATATATAGATTCCATACATCAGAGTATCTGAAGAGCTCGGCAAGGTTTATCCCTTCAGTATGCAGAACAAGTTCCTTCTCCCCTTGCTTATTGGTACTTTCATTCAACAAGCACCGTGTGATGCCCTTCACTTCATGAATGACTGTGCTTCGTGCCACAGAGACCAGCAAGGAGGTCAGGTCGAAGTACACCTTCATCAGCGGGAGCGCCAGGGAAACCTGAGAGGGGAACAACAACGTGCTGTTGGTCTGTGAGGAAGCTTCAACATCAGGCTCACTAACCAGCCTGCTTCTGTTTAGGCAAAAAGGTAGACAACTGGAATTACCCTAGTTGTGTGTTTAGGAAGACAAATGTGTGACTAGAATTGGAGCTGCACGATGCAAACACAAACACCCCATCCCAGGATCATCCACCCACAGTGCTTTCAAGATATCTGAACTTACACTGATTGGGGTTTTCTGGGTGGCTTTTTTTGGGGCACAGGGTGTTTTTGTTGGGGTTTTTGTTTGTTTTTTAAGATTAGACTTTCTTTAGACTGTTTAGACTTTTTCAACAGTCCAGCCACCACTTTTACTCATCAAGAGCTACCCAGTGGTGCATCAAAAAGAGCTACCCAGTGGTGCATCAAAAGAGCTACCCAGTGGTGCATCAAAAAGAGCTACCCAGTGGTGCATCAAAAAGAGCTACCCAGTGGTGCATCAAAAAGAGCTACCCAGTGGTGCATCAAAAAGAGCTACCCAGTGGTGCATCAAAAAGAGCTACCCAGTGGTGCATCAAAAAGAGCTACCCAGTGGTGCATCAGATAGTTACAGATTAAAACTCAATAAACCTCTCAAAAACTTGTTTTTAAAAAGAAGTTCCATCCGGAGTTCTGTAAGTTAGAAGTCACTAAAAATTACCTCAAGAGCTACATTTGTAGTGCCACTTTTCTGTATTAATATCAGATTGCTGAGACAAAACAGCAGCACTCCACTGAAAAGAACCACTTATTACAGGAGCTACATGCAACCATTGTGCAACCACACACAGAAGTTTCCAGGCACCACCATCTTACCTCACACCAAAGTTCATTTTCCATGTCAAACATGTAATCCTGTATGGATGGGTGGCTGTCCAGGACAGCATTTACTCGCAACTGTGCTGACTGAAGCAATCGATGCTTCTCCTTTTTAGTCTGAGACAAAAAGGAAAGCTGTTGAGATTCATCACCAGCTGCTCCATTCTGATCTTCTTCAGCACCAGGAGTCCTTTCTTCTTTTTCTGATTCAGCCCCTTCATCTTCTAGATTCTCATCATTTTCTTCCCCATTTTCTTCTTCACTCTCATAATCAACCTACAAAGAAATCATCTTGTCCTTAACTGAGCCAGAACAAGTAGAGAAACAAAGCACACCATGAAGCACTGTTATTCATGAATATTTTTGATAGCTGGGTTGCAAGCACCTTGCCTGTGCCACAATGAAAATGCAATTCTGTTATAAAGAAAATAATAAAACAAATTTACTTTCTATTTACTTATAATCTTGCCCTTATTCCTTGATACAGTCAGCGATGCTACGGGTTATTGTGACTATAGCAGAATGTAGTTTTTCCCCCAAAAAAAGGCTCTTCCCATAATCCAACTCTGATGAAGGGATTCCCTCATAATTTTAAATTACTTTGCCTTCTTGCTGAACTATGGAAACCCATCTTTTAAGCAGTAATTTTGAGGTAGTGAACATGGAAACACATGCAGAGCCAGGGAGAGTATTTATTAAGAACCATAAAGTTTTAAAAACAGCTAATGGCATGAAGTTAGAAAGAGGTAAAGTTAAACTGAGCGACAGCACAGACAACCTGCTTGCCAGACACATCTACCCAACAGCTGAAGGACAGGGATTAAAAAAATCCCTGGCTCACCTTTTCCATCTCTAACTTGCATGGTCCTGTATTACCTTTAAAGGACAGCAGTGACTGGGCTCAAGTATGATTACCACAGTTGTCCCAAGTCTCAGCTCACATTTGCTGTAAATTTCCTTCCCCTCCCAATCAAAACTGATCAGTACAGACTTTCCTGTCCTCCTTCTTTTTAATCTTTTTCTTAAGCCATGTCTCTACAGCAGTTCTCCTTCTCAAGTCCAACTAAAGCAGAGGAAACTGGGAATTAAAAGTGCAGTGCTGAGCACATACAGAATCATTACCTCTTCTTCCTGGTTCTTCCTCCGTTTTGCTTCTGTAGCATCACCATCCCCTTCATCAGCTTCTGCATCAACAATCTTCTCTTCTTCCTCTGCTGGAGCTTCCTGATTATTCTGTGTTTACAAATCCATGACAGACCAGATCATCATGCTAGGAAGCATCAACTGCATCAAAAGGCTTTAGCCAAACATTTACAATTTAATAATCTCTTGTTCAATATTAAGGACAGTTTAACTTCTATAAGCCAAATACTATAAAGAAATAACAAACTTTAACATTAACATTAAACAAGATTAATATCTACAAGGTACTTAAGCTATCAGCCTGCTTTTACAACAGCCCTTGATGGGAGAGCAGTGACAGAAGGAACATGCAAAAACCTTTCAATGAAAAAAGGATCTTCTCCAAAGTTTTGACAATCACTGCTACAACAGGACGTGGATCTGGGAGCAACCAGAGAGTAAGATGCATTCATGTCACTGAAGCTAAAATAAGCAGGCATTTCAGAGGGCAGTTGTGAAGTAAACTAGGATTTAATACACAATAACCTTATTTCCTTGTTAATTTTATGAGAATGCAAAGACAGTTAATGCATAAAGAAAATATTTCAGAAGTAATTCAGTATTCACACATTCATTGAAACATGCTACGCTTTTCCAAATTGTGGTTCTCAAAAACAAGAAAAAACAAGAGATGTTTTTAAAGCTATGTTTTCCAGTACCTTCTCTTGGTCACCATCTACATCTTTCTGAGTTGCCTTCCGGGTGCTGACTTCAGCAAAAGATGCCATCTTTGCACTCTTCCTTTTAATTGCTTCCAGAAAAATTTTGAAGAACCTGAAAGACACAGCAACCCAGAAGGTCAAAACTCAGCAGTACTGCAGTCATTTCAAGTTATCAGAATATTAATTTATTTTGCTTAAAGAGCCAGTCAACTCGTGACAGGACGTATTTTCTGGAGGATACAAAAGAACTATGACCAGGTACATAACTTTTCATCTCGCCTCTTTCCCATTCCTTTAGGGATCAAAAGGTTGGTACCAACTCTCTTATAATCACAGGTGTAACCATGCATCCAAAGATTAAAATCACAAGCTCATCTGGACATAAAATCTGCATACCAAATTGACCTTCAGAAGAGATGCTTTAAAAAACAAAAAGGGCCCGTAATAAACCAACACACACATGCAAAATTGTTAAATATAGGATCCCAGCATGAATTCATGTGACCTGCAGGAGGAAGAAATCAATGAAGCCTTTTTGCAAAACAAAAAGAGCTTTCAATGGACCCTTATCACTAAATGTTCTACTTTTAACTTCACAAACATGGCCAGACATGAGGAAGGAAGCAGGGAAAAAAAGAAAGGGAGAAAAAATAGCCAGCCTTTTCTGATTTATTTCTTTTTTAAAAATAACTTTAAAAAATTAAAGTTTAGTTCTGTTCCACAAGGGCACCAAGGAATACATAAAACATTCAAGCATTTTGGCTGGTAATAAATGCTTAAGCATTCAAAGATAAGGAATGAGATGTTGCTTCTATGGCTCTTCTCCAAGTATACCAGAGCCATGTGAAAGATCTGCCTTGACACAATTCTGCACTGCCCCCACACCACAGATTAACAGCTTTAACCAAGACATAGAAAGCAACTGAATAGATGCTTCTGCAAGCTCATCTGCAGGACACTGGTCCTCTGAAAGCTGCAGCAGCAGCAATAAACAACATGAAGTGACCCTCAGAGCCCAAGGAAAGGCAAAAGAAGAGCAAGTATTAAGGTATCTGAAAGCAAACTCACCTTGTTTCCATGAAGCGCAAGACGTCCCTGGGCTTCACACACTTCTCCTCTCGGTAATATTCATGGGGCAAGAAGTGGAATTTGATTTTGTAGAGACGATGCTTGTTCTGCTGGCACTTGACACGCAGGGATTCCTCTATCTCAACTTTCTGCAAGACCTACAAAAACCCCAAGCAGGAACGTTACCCCTTTGATCAAGACACTTCATTCACTTCCTGCAACTCCATTAAGTCACTTCCCATATGAGACTGCAATTACACAAGACTAACTGGCAAACTTTTCCAGAGGCTTTGTGGTTGCTCCTGGGCACAAGACTCTACCCTGTTGCACTCTTTGGCTTAAACTCCTCCCAACAATTAACTTAGAGAATAATGAGAGAGCCCTCACCTCCCACCTGACTCCATCACAAAATGCCATGTTTCTTAATGGGCCAACAGCTGTGTTTTAGTGATCATTGAGCATGGTATTTCAGCACAGAGCTGAGTCTTACCTCTATGCTTACTGCTTTCAACTTGAAAGAGTAAGACAGAAGGGGGCAGGGCATGCAAGAAAGACTGCACTCCTAGGAAGAGAAGGAGCCCAGCACACATCAGACTCATCAGATTTCAATATACTCAGTCTCCAAGGAGCCACACGTTCTGCTTTAATTGAGCACAGCTACTTTCATGAGATTAGGAAGGGGTGAGGGACAAAAAAATTAGAAGTGTCTACTATGCCAGTCACAGCCAGACTAGCTTGTCTCTTAAAGACGTAACAAAATCCCACCAATTCTAGAGACTGACTAAAACTGCTTGAGGAAAAAGGCTATGGCAGCAAACATAAATCCTCCCTGTCATTACACTACTGCTATGTATGAATTACCCTCCTGCTTTATGTGCTATAGTTTGTAACTGTGACAATGAATTTAACTCTCATACAGCCACAGTAACTGCAATTCCTTTCAGTGCTCCATTTCCTAGCAGATATTACAGGTTCAGCATGCAAGAGGTGAAAAGAAAGGACCCTCTCATCTTGCACCCCCAGGTAAGTCTTCAAAAATGGAAATTGCTACAAACCAGACTAACTGATGAGCTCAAATAGGAAAATTTGTTTTGCAGACTCTCAAAGGATACACTGAATAGGAGGCTCACCTCAGCTAAGCACACTCTTGTGAGCTGTTTCTTAAGCTGTTTCACTTTCTTGAGAGCTTTCTTGGTATTGAACACAGGAACACTCATGGTTGGTGTTTTAATATTTGCACTGGCCACCATCAATATTTCCCGCAACCTTTAAATAAAGGATGATCTTTCAAATTAAGCAATAAAAGCACTATGCAATCAAGTAAATATTGAGTTAATTTAATTAGGCAGCATGTAGCAACTGCCAATTCTACCAAAGGCACATGCATCAAGACCTGTGGTTACCACTGCACTGCTCCTTTTCACATTTCTGGTTCCTCATCAGGCACAGCTTCAACTCTACTGCTTCAATTAGATGATCACCCCAATTACAGGAAGAGACTAGAAATGTTAGTAAGTTGTTCCAAGAAGAGAAAAACTAATGAAGCCTGTTTCCTACAGATGCATAACAACTGCTCCTCATACTTTCTCCCCATCCCCTGCTTCTCTGAAGTAACACAACCATCTCCCACCTCAGGTATCACACCCAAGCATGAGGCCAGGGTCAGCCACCATGTTATTCAGAACAAGCTGATGACTGGCTGGTAAACACCTGTGCTGATAAAGTCACTGTCACCACACAGAAGACTAAGGGGAAACCTGGCTGCTGTGTAACAGGCCTCTCTCTACATAGGTGATAATAATACTAAACATGTCAGATTTCATAGTTGATGTGAAATAAATAGGTTTAGAAGTTAGCAGGAGGAACAGGAGGTCATCAGGAGGCAAACCCACATAGCACCATTTCTTTAGACTTTTACTGTACTGAATAAAATACAGAATCAAATGAGCCATTTGCTATGCATCAGATACCAGTAAGGGGCCTTCACAGATATTTTGTATCTGGAAAACGAACCAAAAACAACTGTAAAACTGCAAAACATTAAAATAGTTCTGATCAGGCACAATTTACAATTAAAGCGAAGGATCATTTGGCCTTAAAATTGCACATATACCTGCCAAGGAGATTAAGCACTACTACGTAAGTGCCACAAAGGAGCCACTGAGAACAGTTTTCTCACCTTGGAATACCCAATGTGACATTCATTTCACCTCTGCCAGCAAAGTGGAAGGTGTTCAGAGTCATCTGTGTGGAAGGCTCCCCAATACTCTGAGCTGCAAGAAGACCCACAGCTTCTCCTGGGTCACAAAGGGATCGCTGCCACTTTAAATACAACAAATCCTTTAATCTGTAAACAGGAAACAAGAAGAGGTTTAGCTCACTGTACTATAAAAATAAAGAACTCAGAAGAGACTGAAACATTGCTCAGTTCAGTAGTAGTTACCTCTTTCAGCCAATTTCTCCTGGAGAGAGACAGTCCAGAAACTGTAAAACTGTCTATCCCAATCTGATCTGACAAACAAGGCCCATTAACACAGAACTGGGGCCTTGGCCAAACCATATTTTACTTCTACTGCTAATTCCCAGAATGTCAAAAGACAGTCCACATACTCCCACTTGCTCATCTTAACTGCCTTGCTAACTCCAAGGTGTGGCAAGAGCATGTTTGGTTTTTAACTGTTGCTGTAAAGTATTCTTTTATAAATATGGGGACAGCAACACATTGCTGGTATTCCATTAAGCCTTTGGCCAAAGCCCTTAGCAGCATGGAAAACTCAGTTTTGGAAGAAACAGATAACCAGGGCCTATCCACTGAACAGCTTCAGGAATTGTTCTGGAACCCACTACTTTGTTTCACAAAACTCTCAGCAAAAACAAGAGCTGCTAAGAAAAATTTCATCTTTAGCAATCTCAGTCCAAAAATAAATGTATTTTTTTTTTGGCTCAGTGCAAAGAAGTAAAGACAGAGAAGTTACTTACCGATCAGAAGAAAGTGTTGGGTCCACATAACTTGATCTGTTCTTAGATTCCCACTTGTTGATATAATCTTCAACTCCACTTTCAAATGTTTCTGAAACAGATGCAAAGTAAGTGTCTGGACGCCAAAGACCAAGGCTTGGGTCAGGACATTTAGTTGTCTTCTTCAGGTACTTTCTTCGTTTCTTCTCATCTAGTTCATACCACATCTTCAATAACTGAAAACAAGAGGAGGTTTTTAAGCAGGCTGGTTTATCCAGGGTAAACCAAAAGTAAATAACACAGCAATCAAGCAATACAGGAGGAAAAGATTACCTGTCTAAAATTTAAAGGTGTATATAACACGTAGCAAACAACAACTCTGCTACAAATATGGCGTTCTCAATTTTCTGATACTTACATTTTTGATCCCAAATGATTTCAAGGTCTTTCACAAGCTTGAAATAGTCAGTTACCTATCCATTGTAACTGCTCCAGAAACCAGTGAAACACAGCCCTCTAAGAAAGATTTTAACTCAGGAGTGAACCCTCTCAGCATTCTTAAATCTTTACTTCTAGCTGACTACCACCTCACTTGTCTAAAGCTGGCACCACAAAGGAGCTTCTCTGATTTTCAGCTGTCAAATCTCAAGCTCAATAACTGGCTTTATTTCTATTCTCCAGTTTGCTGGTCTTTAGAGTAACATTTTTCAAATGTTGCATTTGATAAAGGAAAAAGTTTATACCCACCTAAAAAAAAAATGTATACAGGAAGTGAGCTAAACCTATCTTTCACTTGCCTTGCTGCTTTGAAGGAGGAATTGGCTTGTGACATGGAATTCTGTCCACTGAGCTTTTTAATATACTGAGACAGAAACATGTATCTGTATCTACCCATCTACTGAAAGAAAACATGAACAGTGAATGAATCCCCAGGCCATATTGTTTTGAACATTATCTCAACTGTCAATAGCAACACAAATTCAGCATGACCAAATAAATGAACCAGTGATTAGGCATAACTTCTGCAGACAAGCTCACCATTATGTACCTTAACACCTTCAACTTGGAGTTTCATGCTAACTGTCCACGTTCTAACAGGCTAAGTTTCTTGTGAAAGCAAAGCTGTGAAGCAGACCCTGTCATTTTGTGGCCATACATACAACCTTCATTAGAAGCCAAAACATACAGATTAGTGCCCTGATGTGCAAGAGGCTTAAGCAAAAGTACTTTTTTGAAACACTAGACAGGGCTGTCTCAGCCCTCTGATCTTTGTATTTCAGCAGGCTCTCCCCCAGCTAGCACGTATCTGTCCATCCAAAAGAGATCTACTCTGTGTGCATGAAGAAAAAACCCAACTCACCTCCCAGGGAACAAAAACAATTCCCCAAAGCCACCCACGAACATGGGCTGTGCCCCAAAAAACAGTTTTACCTCTGAGTTTTTGGCTTCTGCCCTAGGAGTAAGGCCCACAGGCTTTAATTAATTAATCTCAGCTTCATCACCCACACAGCTGACATGTAATTCCTTCAAAAGGTAACTTGTCTAAGCAGACTGTGAAACCCTTTGGGACATAAAAAGCCATTAAAAAAAATAATCACAGAATTCTGCAACTTTTTTAAAGGGCTCAGTCAATTTAGCTGCTTGTGTGTTACCTGTAAAGTAGCAGGATCTCTTCCATTTTTGTTTTCTCCTCCTGGAATCTGTGCTTTTACACTTGCCATTTTCTTTTGGGAAAACATTAGAAAACCCCCTTTTCTTTGCACAGAGTTTTGGTGCCTGACTCGCCACTTTTTGATGGCTTTGAATTGCTGGTTAGCTTGGTGAGACTCCATCCTTGCTAAAGCTTCATCCAGATGGTTTGTCTTCTGGATTACCTATAAGGAAGTTATCTGTGTGATTATTCTTCTCTCCACACTCAGTGTAGCAGAAAAGGCAAAGCAAACTGAGAAGTTCATCTGCTGCCACTTAAAATGTAAAACAATTTTAAAAATTGGTTTTCAATCCAATTGAGACAAAAGGCCTTACATTTTTGTGTGACTATTACCATTCTTTAATAACCAGTGATGATACTGGTAAAAAGGAATTTAATCAAATTTGACAAACTGAAGAATAAAATCATCTGTGTTGAATCCAACTGCAGAGTTAGAACAGATTACAACAGGGAGAAACTCTGTTGAAACTAAGACTGCTTAAATTATGCCACAGACCCGGGTCCATATTTTGAATACAACAGCAAACAGAGTGACTGAGAGAAACAACTAGGCCACTAGATCCCTAACAGATGTGCCAGATGTGAACTGTGCATTTCAGTCTTCCTCTTCACCCCAGATAAATATTTAAGATTCAGGTGTGCTACCTCATAGTTTTCTGCAATGAAAGGAAACTGCTCGGGTTGCAAGAACTGAGTTTTAGGGATATCAAGCCCATCTTCTCCATACAGAAACTGCACCACACTGCCATCACTATCCCGTACAGTCAGGTCATACTGGACTACCAGTCCTTCCAAGTGTTTTATGATACACCTGTTCCAAAGGAAGAAAAAAGACCAAAAAAATGCTCTTAAGAGGCTACAATGCAGCAGGGATGATATAAGTCTACCATGACATTCATTAATATCTTCAGTGCACTTAAGGGCTGATCGGGAATTCTGGACAGACATGACACACAGGTGAAATCTGTAATGATATTGCAAAGCTTTCTGCATGTTCCTCCCTCCAGTCTCCTTGGACTGAAAGTGACTTAAAATGAAACAGCAAATTACTCTCTATTTCTGCTGTCACTCTTAACACAGATGTCTGAAAGGAGGGGGCATCCCTCCTTTAGAACCCCTCATTATCCTCTGAAACAATTTAAAAGTTCAGTTTCTTCTATATACTGTAGGTGTAGCTTGAACAAAGACAAGAGCCACACAATGTGGCCAAGAAAACACAGAACTGCCTGGAATTTGTACATCTTTACTTGTGCCAGGAAAAAAGACCTCTCCTTGCTGCTGCTATGTGTCAGAGATAAGTTAGAGATGATGAAGTCCCACTTGATCTAGTCCTCTAGAAGAGTGGCCTTAAAACAAACATTCAACACTCAAACAGTAAACACTTTTCTAAAAAGCAAACACACTGAAGTGAATCTAAGCAATACAGGCACTCCTCCCAGTCTACAGTACTTAACAAAAAAACACACACAGAAAAAGCCAACCAAACAACCAAGAGGACCTTTTAAATGCTCAAACTCTAAACCAAGCCTCTTACCTTTGTAGGTATCCAGAACGGCTGGTTTTGACAGCTGTATCCACAAGACCTTCCCTGCCAGCCATGCAGTGGAAGAAGAATTCCTAAACAGAAGCACAAATCCATCAGCATTCTCTAGAAAAGTACCCCAAACCTGGCAATTTATGCTCTTTCTCAAAAGCTACATATGGAAGTAGGGTGAACAAAGCTGATTTATCTATGATCACAGACACTGTATAAGAATACCAAGATTTAAATACACTTCAGGATAAGCACAAGCAGTATTAAACTTACAGAAGGTTTGATCCCAGTGAGAAATCTGCCAGTCACAAATCCTCCTGAGCTAGGAGAAAAATCATAGGGCTGGAAACATGGCAACGATTTGCCAGATGCCATCAGTGGGGGTCTTCGACCTTCCAACTCAATCTGGCCCAGCAAACAAGAAATCTAGATGTGGACAGCAAAAAAAGGAAACATCACTTTTCCATCCAACCTTCTGCTCACAGAAGTTCAACAATTTTTCTTGAAAAACATAATAAAAAAATGAAAATATTCACTGAGTGTTCTTTAACTAAATGTTCTTGCTACTGATAGGCAAAAAAGGCATGTAGATCTCATCTGGTCTTTTTATGTTATCCCAGCCCCCTGACCCATCATCAACATGTCCATTCTCATACTGAATGATTAATACAAAGAGACACGAAACTAAAAATATCCTAAATATTTTTTAAGTCCTTATATTACCCTCACCACCTCCAGCAGTGTACTGAAACCAGAACAAAACAAACAAACAAACCCCTCTCTCTCTTGAGCTTTGGTCATTCTTTCTCAGAGACAGAATTCTAGGTGGCCTTTTCATAGAGTGTTTATTATTGCTTGGTGTCTGCATTGCAGAAGGCAAAATGAAAAAGCACCCTTCCAAAATCAAAGTAATATTTAGTTATTCCTATTCAGGAGTGGAAGAAGGAAACAGAGGGGTCAGTGTCCAACAGAGGCCAGGGAAAGTTCTTTCTCCTACCCTAGGTTTGTTTGTATGATCTGCAGCATTTCTGTATGATCTGCAGCTTCTATAAATCCCAATGTACTCGCAACTGATGCAAAAACAGGTTATAATGGAAACTGACTTTCCTCCATCACCCACTGAGTTCTTTATTACATCCATCTGAAACTTTTCCACTATTCAAAGCTCAGAATAAAAACCTTGCTTTGGTATTAGATATCCACACAAGAGCTTCCCAACAGCTTACATTCTAGGACAAATCACATGAATACAGGTAGCTGCTAACTATTCTAGCTGTTTTTACCTGCATGGTATTCACAGTAGATCCTTTGGCTCCTGACTGCACCATCAACTGCAAATTATTCTCTGGAAAACTCCTGTGGAGACCAAGGGGCATACAAACCTAAAGAGTTGTGGTGGGGTGAAGGGAACAAAACCAAACTATTATTAGTAAAATAATAAACCAAAGCAATGAAAGGCATTAAAAAAGTGAAACCAACATTCCTATTTGTAATTTTTAAAAGCTACTTGAATATTAAGCCATCTTTTCATTCAGGAAGGACTAGGTTGAGGTGCACTGGCAAGGCACTATGTGAAGCCTCATGCTGGGAACAGATGGAAAGCTTTAGCCTCCAAAACAGTCAGGCAGTCTTCATCAACATTAGATTAACTTAATAAGAAGGTCTCCAAATAACATTAGTATAAACAGATGCCTCAATGCCAACCTTGTTAACTTCATTGTTGTAATTGTTTACTTCCTCCTTGAATTTCAGATCAACCATGTTAAAATCCCTCTGGTCTTTGCAGAGATGGGCATCCTGCCATTTCCCTTGGACCTCCTCACATGATGCTGCTTCTGGCAAATTAAGAGCAGCTCTAACAGCCTGAAAGTAAAACATGGGGGGTTTTAGGTTCTAAGCAGACATGATGAAACAGGGCAGGATTAAAAAAAACTTTAACTGGGGGGGGGGTGGTGTGAGTGTGTGTGGAAATTCTTCAGGACTTACTCCAATACCACTCTGTCTTGACTTTTCAATGATTTTTTGTCTTTTGTGGTCTGCTTCAGGTTTAACCAAGATATCTTCAATGCCTGTTAAAGAAAAAAGACAGAATCATAGAATGCCAGGTTGGAAGGGATCTCAAGGATCATCTGGTCCAACCTTTTGCAGACAGACCACATAGTGATTGTCCTGGTTTGACCCAGGATGAAGCTAACTTTCCCTTTACTGATTTTTTTTTCCTTCAGTAAGCTTTCTTTTAATGAGCAGCAAGTGTTCCAGCTAGTGGGCTGATCTAAACAGAAAAAGAATTGAGGAAGGAATGACATTTGGTGTCAGGGAATTGGAGAGTAAGGAGCTGGAAAAGAGTCACAATTAAAGATGTAACAATTGTTAATATCAGCCTCACTGCAATTTGAAACAAAAAAAAATTCCAAGTGGCTTTTTGAGGGAGAAGGCTGTCAAAAAAAATCCCCCATGCAATATCTGCTAAGCTAAGCATTAAGGGTGCAAAATCAACTTCCTGACTTACAAAGTCTTAACTTCAGTCTATTAAGTGTTGATTGGTGCACTTCCACAAACAAATGTGTTACAGGCCAGCCACATCAAACTGCTTTTTCTCTTCCATCCACTTCAAAGTTCCTATTGGCTGAACTTTGCAGCATCTGTCATTTCATAGCTTTTTATATAAAAGGTAAACTAAAAATACTGTCCCTTGTGATGACAGGAGCAGGAGGACAACAATTCAGAACAAACCAAAAGTGGGAATCCTAACTCCTGTAAGATATTTGTATGGAGTTCTGCAAAGTCACTACAATGGCTGGAGCACATGATGGATGAGGGGAGGCTAAAGAGATAGAGGCTTTAGAGATACAAAGAAACAAAGAAACAACATTTTCTTCAAGAGGAAAAAAAAATTGACAGTGTATGTGATCAAATGCTGGCACAAAGACCTAGAGAGTTGTACAGCATCCCTGGATATTCCCAGTTTGACTGGACACTGCCCTGTGCAGGCTCATCTGGCAGGACTTGTGAGCATGAGCTGCATTAGATCACCTCCAGAGGTTCCTCAGAGGTTACGTGTACAGCAGTTGTAGAGGGACAAGTGGGACACTTTACTAGTGAGTTGCACACACATTTACAAGGCAAAGTAGCCTATGGCCCTGTCACGTGTCTATTTTCACTCTTTCTGTCCAGTTCTATTCTCCTTTTCCTATTACAACCTTGTCTCTTCTACTTGTCTCCTTCTCCTGAACCTTACTCATTCCACAGTCTTGTCTTGCTCAGTCTTGAATCATCTCATCTTCATCAACTCCCTGACTCCTGCTCTAGTCCCACTTATCTTTTTCTGATATTTTAACCCTAGAATTGTTTTGGTTGGAAAAGACCTTTAAGATCATCAAGTCCAACCAAGATCCCAGGCTCACTATCCTAGACTAACTAGTTTTTCACCCTGGCTTTCAAGATGTATTTTCTGTGTCTTACAGTCACTTAATCACCTCCCTAATTTCAATTGATCTTCCTTTTCTTGGCTCACAGCAGTCTGTTGGTTCCTTACTATTGCTGTCTACCAGTTGACCATGTCTACATAACTCTAAGTGACCATACTGTGCCTTCAGATGAAAACCAATTTAAACCCTCCTGCTGCTACACACTAAGTATTTAATTAGCATAAAAACATCCTGCAAAGCTCTACATGGTAATTTGAAACATTTCAACTATTGCAAGAAGAGAGACTACAGAGAGGATCAAATTTTTATCACCTGCCAAGTGCATTTTTCCATGAGTCTGCAAAGCTGTAATGAAAGTCAAACATTTTCCAAAAGATTTACAGCAGAATGAGATACATAAGACTTGACACATAACTCCCCAGAGCTCTCTCATCTCAGTTTATCAGTTGTTCTTGTTTCTAAGCAACAGTTCTTTTTCAGAGAAGTAGAAGTAGGATAGATTCACAAGAGGTTTTGATTTAAACAAAAGTTCAACATGAGACATTCAGATTGTGTACACGAGGCAGGACAGAGGAGCGTGATGGACATCCTCAAGATTATACTTCCTTTTTATGCTCAGAAGGCAAGCTATACACCAACCAGAAAAAAAACAAAACAAAAAGATTTAAAAAAAGCCGTCCCACTCAAGAACAGCCTCGCAAAACTCTCCATAGAGAAATTTCAGCATGTATTATTGCCCACAATATCTATCCTCGTGTTACTCACCCATTGTAAATCCCCTGTAGAGCTGCAGATAAGCAGTAAAGAGGCGTCCTAAACAGGTTAGCACTTTGCCACTAGTTTTACCCCCATAGATTTCATAGCAACAGTGGACCAGGCCATAGGCAGAGCTGCCAAAGTGAGCTTTGTCCAAGACTCCACATAGCAATTCCCCATGTCTAATAATAACCTGAAAAACAAAACACAGCTCTTCAGGAAAACAGAAACTTTGATCTCATTATGATCTCTACAAGTTTTTCCAGTGTAATCTACATGAAAATAAGTTTCAGTAAAAAGTTTTAAAAGCCCACATACTGGTGTACCATTAAATATGGTCAGATTATCTATACTTCCAGAATTTACAGTAGAAATAAAACTTCTAACACCATCTGTATTTTTCCCACCTATAAAGTCAAGCAATGAAGGCACATGGTCTAACAAAAACAGATGGAATCTGTATCAGTCAGGATCAGAACTGAGTTTTTCCTGACCCCCAGGCCTATCCTCTAATCATCACCTTCTGGCAGTAGTTGTTGCTCAAGATCTGTTTTTAACTTCGTCATTCCCCTGTTTCCCTTCCCATTCCTCTACTCTATATACAGTTTTATTACAATACATCCCAGCCCAGCCTCCAAAGTTGCTGCTCCAGCATACCTGAGATTCACACATTGAATCAAGATTCAGACAGCTGTTTGCAGGTCCCTTTACCCAGGCTCTTCCACCAATCTTAGCTTTCCCAGTCAAATTCAGTGGGATGTGGTCTTCTGGAATGATGTTTATTAACAATGTAGAGACAACCTATAAAGAAACAGCAAGAGCAGCAAGAACAATTTATTTCCTATAATCCTTCCTCACTGTAAAGATCTGGCCATGGAGGAGAAAAGCAACATCCTATACTTATTTTTACACTGACAACAAAGCTTTAAAAGCTCAGAAATCTAAAGTTTACAAGACAGAAATATCCTCTTGCTACTCCAACCTTTCAAATATGAATGAGCTGAGACATAATTATTCAGAAACATGTGGCACCAAAGATTTTTTTAAGAACTAGAGACATATATATTAAAAATTTTAAAAGTTAAAAAAGAAAGAGCTGTCTGTTGGATTCTACAGGAAAAACTGGCCAAGAATATTCTGCTATGGGACATAATACTTCAATTGAATTTTAAACTCTTAAACAGTAGAAAATGGAGCATTCACTTGGTCTTCCCAGGTAGTACATCAACCTAATGATGACCTCAACCAGAAAGTAAAAAAACAGAGTATTTACCTACAACCTTTAAGTTCAGAGATTTAAAAGCAGTGACTGGCATAACATAGTGCACTGTCAGCAAGAAACTCTACTGTGATCAACAAATTCCTTCTCTGTTCCCATGCCTGTAAAACTGCAGCATTTTATTTCCATCTGCAATACTCTTCAGAGCAGCAAGGACAAGCACTATTCTAATACTGTCATTTTAAATGACTCTCAGAGCTCAAATAATACACACCAAGATCTATGCAGTGTTGATTAGATGATGGGATCTAGCTTTTCAGCAACCCTCTGGAGCACTGGTTTTAACATTAGCATTCTCTTTGCTTTGGAACCACTAGCATTCTTTAGCCCAGTAAATTATAAAGTACCTGCTTTCCTGTCCATAATCGCTGTGGTTTCATAATGGCAGGAGGAAAGGTTTTAATTCTTCCTTTTTTGTCTGTTAGCCCTCGGTAAACAAGCTCCATGTATTGCTCCCTAGTGAAAAAGCAGCCCCGGATTGTCATGCTGACTCCAGAAATCATGTGGTCCTGGATCAAGCCAGGAAGTGGCTTCCCATCCTAAAGAGAGAACAAAAACAATAAAAAAGGGCTGGGGAGGGTAATAAGTCATGTGCTAGCAGCTCCCAAAATTATTCCAGCTGGATAAAGTTATTTGTAAATAACTCATCATCACAGCACAACACTCTACTATCTGGACATTGACATATGCTGGGGTTGTTTAGCCTGGAGAAGAGGAGACTCAGGGGGGACCTCATCACTCTCTTCAACTACCTGAAGGGAGGCTGTAGTCAGGTGGGGGCTGGGCTCTTTTTCCAGGCAACCAGTCACAGGACAAGAGGCCATAGCCTGAAGCTGCACCAGGGAAGGTTTAGGCTGGATATTAGGAAGCACTTCCTCACGGGGAGGGTGATTAGACATTGGAATGGACTGCCCAGGGAAGTGGTGGAGGCACCGTCCCTGGATGTGTTCAAGGCAAGGCTGGATGTGGCACTTAGTGCCATGGTCTAGGTGATGTGGTGGTGTTGGTCATAGGCTGGACTTGATGATCTTAAAGGTCTTTTCCAGCCTTGGTGATTCTGTGATTAAAAGGAATGAGACTGGCTGGATGTGCCAATAACATAGATTAACATGGATATGCTGGATAATGTAGCAGTAAATGTATCTGACAGTTCTACTTACCTTTGGAACCAGATACTGTTCATCAGTACAGGCTAAGGTGTAGGCTTCTGCCCTGCCCAGCTCACTCTGTGGAAAATGGGCATTCATTTCATCACCATCAAAATCAGCATTGTAAGCCTTGCAGTTGGCATAGTGAAGCCTCAGCACTTTTTCTCCAGGCAGGATTCGGGCCCGGTGAGCTTGGATGGAGGGTCTGTGAAGTGTGGGCTGGCGGTTCAGTAAAAGCACGTCTCCATTTTTAATATGGCGACACACCTGCAAGAGAAGACTGGTTGCTGCCTCTAAGGCATTTCCATGCATGCCTCTGAAAAGACTGCATCTTAAAATATACCCACATCCAAAACGTTTTCTAATATTAACTTTCTAAGAGAATCAAGATTACTCTTCTCCTGAACACTCCCTGCTCTCCACTAAACCACACAGTGAGGGTGCATAACCTCCATTAACCCCCACAAACCACAGTGATCAAACTAAGGGAACAGCATGCAAGCCATGCTCTACCAATCTCTCCTCTCCCTTGGCAAAAGAGATACCAAAGACTGACAAAAAAACAAAATTATGCCATTTGTAAATAAGAAAATAAACGATTTATCCAAAGCCCACTGGGCTGAATTTATAATACCTGTCACCATACACCCAGCACTGGACATCATGGAACAAGGTAATCATATGACCCAGTCGCTGAAGCAGGAGCCAGGGATCTCCAAGTTATAATTTCAGGTTTGAGTACAACACAATGTATTTTTATCTAGAACAGTCTCTCCAAACAGTCTCATTTTAATTTCCCTGTTAGTAACACCGATATATCCATTTAAGTGAGTATCAACAGGAGTATGATAAGCTGTTGGTACAGTCTAAACACTTCTGTTTACCTCTCAGACAGGTTCTGAGACTCAAACCCTCCAGCAGCTCCCAGGAAACACGTGATCTAAGCACTAAGCATTTCACAAATGTCAATGTCTGTACCAACAGATGGGCATCAGTGTGGCTGCTTCTTGTTTTGTCATCTGTGAAATGGGATGGTGGTGGGAATATGGATCCCAGGTTACAGCAGTCAGAGCTACAACACAGACCACTCCTCCCCTGGTCAGTGTCACTAGCAGAACAGCTGACACAGGACAGAGGACTCCTTACATCCTCACAGGCACCCCACTTCTAGAGGACATGTCACATCAACTGCTTGTGCTGTACCTACTCTATGAGTGTACTGAATTTCAGCCTTCAGAACTACCACCAAAAAAATGCTCCCCATACAGAAGCTATGTAGTATTTCAAAAGGAGAGGAAAAAAATATTTGCTGAGAAGGACGAGGAAGCAGGGAGACATAAAAGCATAAACCAAAAGCAGTATTTTATCCTCAATACTGCTAAGACTTCCCAAGAATAGTCAGCTGTAAAAGAAAGACTACTCCATCTTGATGAGATGAATGCCACACACTGCACATTAAGAGAAAAGTAAAATTCAGGATGGAAAAACGGTTTTAGAATTCGAAAAAGTATCAAGCTTTTCTTCCTACACACCCCCAACTTTTTCTCAGCCAACCTACTAAAATACAAGATAACCCTGCCCTGGGAGTCTTTGTGAGCAGGCCCATTGGAATTACTAACAAGGACAATAGTATTATTACTTTTAAAAAGAAAAACAGTAACACAAACACCACAGCTGTAGGAGGGCTTGGACAAGCCCTTTGTTGTACTCACAATCTTCAGTCCTGACTGGGGTGCACCTGAAGAAGGGGTGAGGAGCTGCTTGGCTATGGCTTCCCTCTGGGTCAGGCTGCTTGCACTCAGCACTGTCCGAGAACCATCTTCATTAATGACCATGGAGGCCCCAGGATGAACCTTTGGGCCATTTATGACAGCTTGCCTCAGCTCTTTGACATTCCAGGGAGTGACTGGTTGAGGATAAGTCAGTTTGGTAGCAAATACCTAGAAGGGAGTGAAAAGAGGTGAGAAAGAACAAGTTTTTCAACTTTGCCTCAAAACAGTGCTAAAGTCACTGAGAAAACAGTGTCAAATGTTAACAAACACAATGTAAACATCAATTTCTTTAAGCCCTTGGATGCATCCCCTCAGTCTACCAAATAAATACATTTCTGTTTTAAGATCCTCTACCATAAGAGTAGAAATTGTCCTTTTCACGATTTTCTACTGCCATAGAAAAGGAAAACTCAATTAGCAGTTTAAAAAATGAAAGCATGACTTTAGATTCTGCAAACACACCAAGAAACACAGGGAAAAAGGATGTTACCACCAGGTCCACTATTTGCAAATAGGCAAGCAGAAAAGATGGTATAATGAAAAGCTCAAATTCAGGCTTGGTGTCATCTCTATGTGGTTAAAAATCATTGTGGATTAATGAAGTCGGTGATGTTATTATGGCTTTTTCTTAAAGGCTGCCATAGCTGTTTCAAGATACACTGCTCAAGGACTATAAGAGAAACAAGATCTACTTCTAAAGTTTGCAGCAATTCACAATCACAGGAAGCAAGTACAGCTTCTTCTTTTTTTTAATCCTCTTTCCCAGAGGTGGTGTTCAGTATATTGGTAAGAGTTTCCTGCTCTTCAGTGCTCCTTCTTTCTAACACATGGTGGTAACATACAGGTATGACACACTGGAGAGGAAAGAGTCCAGATCAATAAGAAAACCTCCACATTTTATACTCCTTGCTATGTAGTTGCTAGGCTTGCTGGAAGTGTTCCAGTGTAGCTCAGTCCCCAGCTGCACCAGAAAGAAACACTCCTTTTTTTATCCTTACCATTGGAATGCCAATCTCATTGGTACCAATGTACATATCAGGGCAAATGACTGATCGAGCAGCAAAATCCACCCGCTTTCCCATCATGTGCTTGCGGAACAGGCCTTCCTTCTTCTCCAACAGCTTTGAAAACAGACATTAAGTTAATGATTAAAATGTGAAAGCATGCAACATCAGATTCTTCAGATATTACACTAATGAGGATCAAAGCATCATAGAATGGTTTGGGTTGGACGGGACCTTAAAGATCACCTAGTACCAACCCCTCTGCATGGGCAGGGACACTTCCCACTAGACCAGGTTGCTCAGAGCCCCATCCAACCTGGCCTTCCACACTTCCAGGGATGGGGCTTCCACAACTTCCCTGGGTCGTGAAAACACCAACATACTAACCACAAACATTCCACTTCTTTCTTTTTGCATGAATTTATCTTGTCTGTGACACAAGAAGTCTAGAGTCTCCGAGATTCCACCTGCTACCCACCTGACGAATACCAGGGTATTTATCTGTCACTAGTTTGTCCAGGTCACTATCAAATACAATGTTGACATGGCTCTGAAGACGAATCCAAGTGTTGTAGAGCTTATCTGCAATGGTCTGTCCTGGAATCGTTGTCAGGACAGAACGGTCCAGCTTTTCATTATTCTCTCCCGTCTCCTACGGAAACAGAAATTAGGAACTTGAACTTAACAAAATATATCTTCTATTTACTAGGCTGAAATTATAGTATTAAATAGCAAACAAAGCACTGGCAGCTATTTTGCACCTCATTAAAAATGCAAATTTAAAAAAGAAACAAAAACAAAAAAAAAAACCCAAACCCACACAAAACAAACCAACAAAAAAACCCCACACAAAACAGACCCCAAAAATTGAAAATGTAATTACCTTTCAAATTATTATAACCAAGGGACTCAGAAACATTTGCTGTTAAGCTTTGGAAATTGTCTTAGACAGGAAATCTTTAAATTTCACAGCTACATACAGCAGTGGGATTTTCAAAGATGATTCCTAGTCAATCATCTCCTGGTAAATTACAGTAATCTCTCCAAATTAGAGGTTATTGGTTAGTCAGTCTGTGTTACAAATCACTGTGCTACCAGAAAGTCTTATTCTGAGATAAAAATAATTGGCTCTTATCACCTACATTACGTTGTTTCCACAGCCTAGAAGTCGGTCCACCAGTCACATCCAAAATGCATTAACATGAAAGGTTTTCAGGACATATCTCCACCTAGTGGCTAAATTCTGAGTAACTAAAAATGTTTTCAAAATGTTTTCATATACATTATTATTTACTACTATATGATCATGTGAACTTGTCAGTATCAAACAATCATTGTTACTAATTAATGTTATTTGTGAATTCTTTAATTCTATTTAGACACCAACTGTCAAAACCAACCACAAACACAATTGGTTCTACCAGGTGATACAAGATAAAGTTATTTCCCCTCATAATTTTTCATTCAATGTGACCATAGAATCATTTAAGTTGGAAAAGACCTTTAAGGTCAAGTCCAACCTTTAACCCTACTCTACCATGTTCATCCCTAAACCATATCCCCAAGCACCACATACGCCTTTTAAAAACATCCAGGGATGAACTTTCCAGATGCTGGACAAGTTTTATTGTGAACTGTGCTGTACACATCTCACTCTCCAGTACCAGGAGCCCGTTACACCTCACATACAGTAATCTTACACAATAAACATGTCTAAAGGAGTCTATGTACATTGTTTTTTCCCTTGGCACCACGTGGGTGAGTGGAAGAGGCATGGGAGGGGTGGAAAGACACAGAGTGCAACTCCAATGGCACACACTCCAACAGCCCAGGCAAAAACTGTTGTTGGAACAGCCTAGATGGGAGCCCACCTGAACTCAACCCACATACCCAAAAAGCGAAGAATAAGGTAACCAGGAACTCTTACTGTTTGGATTTCTTCTGTGATTTTTATTGGCTGACATTGTTCTTTTGCCATGAAAACCAAGAGCTTCCGTATCATTGCGGCATCTTTCATGACAGCCTGCAAGTTCACAGTCTGACCATTTGTAAACAGCCGGTCCCCAATACGATTTACAGGACGATACCTACAGCAGATCAGAATTACTTGAGAGGACTAAAGCCACCAAAAAGGAGCATGATAAACCTCAAACATTCTGAGCTAAGTCTTCGATGCATGAAAAATAACCCCTGTAAACTAACAGTGAGCATTGAACAATCCCTTTATTATACTGGAACAGTCATAAAAGAGGAACGATTCCTTAACAATAAATTCTATCAGTACTACACAGTTATAATATTTTATAATAATTTAAAATATTAAAATAAATTTATTAGTAGTATTTCAGTCCTTTAATAATCTTGTTTGAAGTTAGAACAAAACTTATCAGCAGTTCCTGCTGTGATCTTTATTATTTTATTTTTTTTAACATTCCACTGACACTTCAGCAGATCAGTGTCTGTACCACTGCTGTTTGTATCTCTGACTCCTGCAGAAAGTATGCACTAAATCCTGTGATTCCTACAAAAGTTTTACCTTGAAGGTGGAACCACCAGCAGATCTAAAAAAAACATGTCTGGACTGAATCCTGAATTCTCATGGGGATCCATCCCAGGGAAGAGGTAACGCAAAAAGAAGCCTGAAAAGATACAACACAAAAGATAAACTCATTATCACTGGTATTGTTTGGGAACCCAAACCCCCAGATGCATTTAGTCAATCAAGTCAAAAGAATCTGCTAAGTTAAATACTAGCAAGCTTGTTTAAAATAAAAGCATTTTGTTATTGCCATTGTTCTTTTTGGTAACATACCTGAATTGTTTAGAAAAAACTCTCAACAGAAATACAGAGGAGAGGAAAAGAAAAAAGCAAAACAGCAGGAAGAAACAGGTTCCAACTCCTAGCTGTGACTGATACATGAAACTGCTCTGGTCTTCCCTGGCAACTGCAGACAGATCCAGAGTACAGGGAGCTCAAAAGAGACTGGTGATTACATCCCCAGGCTTTAACCAGAGTAACTGGGGGAGTAGTAGGTGCAGCACCATGTGAGCATCAAATTATCCTCAACCTACAATTGCCATTGGGGGGGAGTCACAATTTGAGAACAGCTGATCAAACTATTCCTTGAATCCAGCTCTCTGCAGTCAATAGCTACAAGCCTTCCTGTCATAAAATCTGTCTTGCAGTCAGGAGCCCTTAAGGCAAAAGGCAAAGATTTGACAGTGGGTTCCCAAGGCAATATTTGCAGATTATACAGAAAATTATACAGATTAACAAGAATAAATATTAAAAATTGTAATTTTAAATTATACAGAAAACAAAGTAACGCTGCTCTTCACAACCATTACCTTCATTCTTCCACAAAGCCAGAATGTATTCCTTGGCAGTCAAGGGTGTCAGGTATCCTCTCTTCCCTAACTGGCTTTCATCAATACCTGAAAAATAAAGGATTTATTATAAATCAATCAATTATCAATCAATCAATCAATCACAGGAGGTTAATTTGAAAGTTTTTTTTGCTTACATTAAGTGCTTCCAGCTCAGAGAAGGAATGGAACTACATACAAAATATACTGGTTAACATCCACACTAAAATGTCATTAACATGTTTGCTCTGGGGATATGAAACTAACTAAAGAGCCTTCCCAGTATGGAAAAAATAAGCCATTTCTATGACTAATGGATATAAATATAAGTAACTGAAACAAAATACAACGTTAACATCTGAAGCTTTATTTGATGAATGGTGACCTGAAACCTTTCTTCAAATGATCTCATCCACTGACCAAAACACAAATCAGGGGTCAACCTGCAGCTCAGGAACACTGAAGTGGGATTCAAGTATTACCAGTGAGACTAAAATACTCACAAAACAATTGCAACAGTCAGCAATCCATCTATTATTTAATTAAGCCTGGAAAGTGCCACCTACCTTCTTTTCTGTCTTACCCTCCTTAAGGGGAAATTCTTCTCTAAGAGTTAGGATTGCCTGATTTTCTTTCTGAAGTAAGGTTGGTCATCTTCCTCCTAGTTAGTTTTGTATCTAGTCCCTCTATTTTAAAAATCTAGCAGAAAAACCATCTACCTGTCAAAAATTAAGTGTCCCAAAACCACATTAGAGTTGACATAGACTATGCTTTTGTACTTTGACATCCAGACACTCAAAGCTGCAAAAGCGCAGAAGTCTCACAAGTTAAGACATTTAATGGAATTGGGTACTCTCCACTGTTTTATTTAAATTTTTATGCGTGAGTCATAAGCACTTAATCACTGCTAGGAGTCTGTGCACCTTAAACACAGGAAAAGAAGTGCCAACAGATTTGAGTAGAAGACAAACACTTTACCTGCTGGCTCATTCAGAATTCCTTCCTCTCCTGACTTATGGTACACTGTAGAAGGATAGGTTACTGTCAGCTTGCTGTTATGCTCTTTTCTCACTAGTGATCTCCTAGATCTTAAAGGAGAAAAAAACAAAACAAAATAAGGAAAGGCAGATAAAGGTTAATACAAGTGCTCACAATATTTAACTTCATACCATCTATTTACTTCCTCATGAAGTTGAACTTACTTGCAGTTGGGGCATTTCTTTGAACTCATATGTGCTTTCCAGAACTGTGCTATCAGTTTATTTCTACACTCACATACATTTTTTACCTGGCAAAAAGAAAAAAGAACAACAACCAAACCTTAAAAATAATTTAAAACATCTGATATGAAGAATTTATTAAACATTACATAATTAATGCCAACTATCAACATGAACATTAGTAGCAATACACATGCATCCTTGGACTGATTTAATTCATGCCTTGATGTCTAGTGTGCTTCCATCATCCTCCCTTATTTGTGGGAAACATAGAACCCCCAAGGCTCATCATGCTCCTTTTAAAATATATTTCATTAATAGTCTTTACTTTTCAAGTCACTACTGAATTTTAAAGCTTTTCTCTAATGATGATTTAAGAAGTTAGAAAACACAACAAAATAACTTCTTTTGACTGCTGATGAAGGTATGATTTACATACACAGTGCTTAAGGTTAGTTTTGAAACAAGTGATTAAGGAATTAAACCTGGCTTATAAACAAATCTAGTATGTTAGACCTTTAAGTATCTTCTTCACTAGTATTTTCCTTTAACTAACAATACACTGCATTCAAATGGAATTAAGAACTCAGATACACAAATCTTGCTAAAAATGTCACTGTAATTCTGCAAACCTACATGAGCTCTCAAAGATGTTCTGCACTTCAGAACAGCTGGAGCATCACAGAGGGAAGTGCCAACACTTGTAAGGTATGTACTGACAACAGTATCAGATTATTCTTTCATAGCCCCATAACAGTACTAACTATTTACACCATCAAAACATTTCCCTACACACAGTGTATCTTCCAGAAACCTAAGAGTTACATTAACAGGAAATAAAATCTTGTAAAGTTTAATTTCAGACATTTCACCCAGAAAGCCCTCTAGATAGAACACAGTTCAGAACTCGCAGGATAAAATCTGGAGTCTACACAGTCAAAGACAGACTTTCATCCCCACATCACTATTTTGAGATGACAAAAAGCCTGAGATCTCAGGAGAAGCACTGATTGTACTTACATTTGAGCACTGATCTCTTATTTGATGACTTTGCAATATTTCCTGAACATGGTGATTTAACTCTTCTTCAATTTCTGAACCTGTTGCATCTGCACATTGCTCTAAATACTAGAAGAAACAGAATGAAAGAAATTGGGATGGCTGTGTAGTGACAGGGCTATCAACTCAAAAAAGAATGGAGAAATACACTGTACTTGCCCTGTTCAGAATGACTTCAAGATCATGGACAGCATGAAGCAACCCTTTCTCCAGAACCTTCAGCTGACTTAGGAGTAAGTGAACCACAGCTCGAGTACATGTCAGCATGTGACAATTTAAACAAGAACCTCGAATTAGAAGGTATAATTTCTGGAAAGAAAAGGGGGAAAAAAATGTTACCCTGGTAAATTTACTAGTTTTCACAGTAAGGAGGTAGATAGATTTGTCTAAACTTTAAAAAAAGTGCTACTATAACTGAGAAATTAGACTAATTGTTGAATTTAATAGTAAAGAATTTGCAAAAAAAAATTTTTCAACCACACAAGCTCATATGCAAAGCATGATCTGCAAACATAACAGAGAAAGGAAAAGCCCACCACAACTACAGCAACTCTAGGACCAAGACTGCTTTTACACAGCACTGCAATTTCAGCTTCTCACAGTCTGTCCCATAAAGGACCATGTGGTACCCAAAACACACAAGTAAAACAAATCATTCTGCTCACAAGTACTATCAATGTCCCTCAAGATTCTTCACATAAACCACATTCTCCTCAAGCTTTGGGAATATATCAGTGCTTCTATTATTCAGTAGAGCTCTGCACACAACTTGCTCTAGCTGCACATAGCACCAGTGGCCTGAGGGCTAGGAACTCCTGCTCCATGACTTTTACTCCTTACAGGTGTTTTACTTCAAAACTATCTATTTGTATTGAACTATCATGACACAACAAAGTTTTCTACTACATTTGCTGCTATTACACTTAGAGATAAAACAGATCTCAGCACCTTCATTATTTTCAAGGTCTAGAAACTGACATCTTGAGCACCATCACCCATTTCAAGAGCAAGAGGATAACTAAGCATAACATACATCAAAAAAACAGAGGGTTGTAGACAGTCAGAGGCAGTTCTATATGGCCAAAATGACCAGGGCAGTTGCTGAAGTTCTGCATGCAAGTTGCACACACTTCTTTGGAGTCCGGAGGTCCCAAAGCCAAGTCGTACAGTCCATTAATGGCTGGATTCCCCATATTATCCAAATACTGAGGATTTGTTATGGGTTTTACACTCAGTTTCCTGAAGTTGAAAGAAAAGAACAAAAATCAATGGCAGCAAACAGCCACATGACATACACCTGAATGGTACACCTAGCATTGACATTTAGTAACAGTATGATTTTTTCATTGACAAAAACGTCTTTTTGAGGGCGCTTTGTGCATACAATGGGAATTTCTGTAAAACTTAATTGTCTGAATACAATCATTCATACTACAACTATTTCTTCTACATCTTTAGCCATCCTATTAAGAAGCCAGGCAGTTTTGTCTGTGTATCCTCTTGAGCAATGGGAAAACCAAAAATAACAAAACCACCTAGCTGCAGGTACATAACTATACACAGTGCTAACTAACATCACACCAACACTGATGAAATTAAGACAGCTCTCTAGTACTCCAGGAGAGATGACGTGCTGAAAACAGCCACAAAAAAACCCAACAACACTCTGCAACAAAGATCTGAGTGCTGCAATACTTATGCTGGTATTAAAATATCTGAACATCTTCCCTTCGCTGAAAGCAGAAAGGTCTTTTCTGTGCTGGACAACCAGGATCAGATCCCAGGCCAGGTTTCGAGTGTGCCCACCAAGAACAAGCCCAGCCTTACTAGTACAGGGCTTCTGCAGTCTCTGACAGGACCTGCTGGCGCTGGGGTGCAGGGCGTGGGGGCAAGCCAACACATCCCCTCAGGGGAGGCCCCCCAAAGAGGCAGAGCCTTCACTCTCCTAAAGCCAGACTAAGCTGCACGCCCCTGCCCCCGGCAGCACACGGAAATGGCCATACTACTCCCAACTCCATTGCCAGCGACAGGCTCTCCTGAGAGGACCAAGGTCACCTCCCTGTCCCCTCACAGAGCTTCTCCCCCAGTCTCCCTCTCGGTCCCACACAAGGAATCCTTCCTCGCCTCTCCCCGGCCCCACAGCCCTTCCCCACCTCTCCACCACCTCTAGCGGCCCCAGGCCACGCAATGGGTCTGAGATTCCCACACAGAGCCCAGCAGCCCCCCAACTCTCAGCAAGCGGGGGGTAATCGCTGCTGCCATCCCAGTGACCGATGAGGGCCACGGCGCAGTCGGACTACATGTCCCAGCAAGCCGCGCACCTACAGCCCGCAGACAGATAGCGTAGCCCCGGCGCAGAGCACGCCGGGAGTTGTAGTCCTCAACAGCACGCTGAAGGGGGTGCAGAGGACAACCCCTGGATCCTCACCTGATCTCCTCGGCTGTGTACATCCCGAAGGAGACCCCAACCAGCCGCCGCCACGGCACCACTTTCGGCGGCCTCATGGCGAACGAGAGAGCTTTCCCCGGCCAACGCTTCGCTCCTCTCTGCAGCCTAAGACGCTGCGCCACGGGCAGCACCACGCGGTCGCGGCGGCGGCGCACAGGCGGGGCTAGGCGGTACCACTTCCGCGGAGGGGCGGTGTCACCCCTATCGGCCGCGGGACTGGTACCGCCCTCCTTCCCGGAGGGCACTGCGTGAGTGTCGGCATGGCGGCGAGGCGGCTTGGGGGCAGCTCCTGGCAGCAAGTGGTATCGCTGAGCAGGCGGTGCTGCTTACCGGGCGGGAGGCGAGAGCCCTTTAGGTAAGGCTCCGCCGTTCCCTCAGCGGAGGGAAGAGAGCGGCCCGGTGGTGGCGCCGTGAAGGAATCAACGGCGGGATGGGGGTTGCTCTGTGTGGTTGAGGCGCGACAGGCCGCGCAGGCGCATTGGGTGTTTTCGGGCCCTGTGCACATGCGCAGTGGTGTCCCGGGCGGCTGAGGCGGGCATGGCTGAGACGCCGTGGTGTGGCCTGGGACGAGGGAGCGCCTCTTTTTGAGCTTTTCCCTGCTTTTGGTGGGCTTTGCGCCTTGGAGCCGCCCCGGGAGTGACCTTGTGCTGTGAAGTGATTACTAGAGGTGAATCTCACGAAAAAGTAGATGAAGGGGGAAGGTTGCTTGCGGGCTGTACCTCAAATGAAACGTCCCCGCTGCTCTGGGTACTCTGTAGCAAAAATACAATAATCCGAGACGGTAAAATCATAACTAATAAGTTTACGTGGCATACAAGAACAGCTAGAATTATGCAATATCACTGTAAAGCACAGAGGTGTGCACGCACATTAACGGCATTTCCTTCAGGGTCAAGGTCAGTGTAGAAGCACATGGGAATGCCAATTACAGTAAAGCTTTTGTGTTAGATTGTTTCTTGAGGAAAAAAAAAAAAGTTTTGTAAGGTGTAATTTGTGTTAGAAGCAGTAAATTGTGAGCGATTATAAGAAAGAGACAGAATCCTAGAGTGGTTTGGGTTGGAAGGGACCTCAAAGATCAGGTCCAACTCGGGGTCTTCTGTGTGTGTAAACACTTCTCAGGTCTGAAGTATTTTTGAAAAGGTTCTGCATTCAGCTAGATCCTGCCTTTAAAACACAAAGTGTCTGCTGATTTATGTTTTGTATTTTCTTTCTAAGATGCAGTAATTGATGAAAACTACTTGAAAACCATGATATCCCTAAAATTAAAGAATTGCACGTTTTATGTAATACAATTTTCTGTGTATATCTTCTTGTCTCTTGAATTTAGGGCTTTAAGAGAATCATCAGATAAGAGTTTTATTGTATTTTTAGAGCAGCAGTAGTAGTAGTGCAACATTTCAAGTTACTTTTCTCCTCTAATGTTTTAATTAATTTTGACCCATGGTACAGAATTTCCTTAGTTTACTTTTGCTATGTTAATGTGACTATGATAAATTCAAAGCTCCGGTTGGTTTACAGGTGCTCTTCAAGTAGTACAGCTCTTGGGAAGACTGTGGACAATTCAGAAGGTATGATGTCTTAATTACTAGGTTTTTGCATATCTTTTTTTAACCTCCAAACAACATAGTGTGTCAGGAGTTAAAGAAGACAGGAGTGCCCTCTTTACTCTTCTTGGATTTTCTTTTCCTCTGTCAGAAAGGTTTCCTGGCTTAACTTGGCTACCCTCACCACCAACCAGCTCTGTGCTCTAACAGCATGAACTGAGTTGTCCAGTTCCATGGCTTGTCCAGTTGCTCTTTGAAATGGAATAAACTATAAAATAAAAATAAGGAGTTCTCCACCTTAATCCTGAGAGTTTCCTTCACATTCTTGCTTCTCTTCTCTGTACCCCTTACCATATTTCTGCTATGAGTTTTGTGAGAAAAGTAAGCTGGGATGCCTGGAGCTCGGCTGCACGTGGGAACAAGTTCCAGCCAGTCTGTAACAGCTCATGGAAACATCAACACAGAGGTGGTGGGAAAAGTGCCTCTGCATACCCTGGCTCTGGGGAGTGTAATCAGGAGGTCCCACATGCTCCTCTGTGAATGAATCTGCTTCTTTACTGACAACCTATAGCTGCTTCTTTTGGTATTATGGAATCACAGAATTGTCAGAGTTGGAAGGGACCTCTGGAGATCATCTAGTATGGTCCTTTTTTCTTTTTTCCTCTTTGGGAAATCTGGGTGGAGTGACCTGTGGAGTGGAAGGAACTAAGAAGTTGGTGTCAAACTGTTGGAGCAGGAACATGAGAGGGCACCTGGCTACAATATTCAGGCAGGCTGAACCAAAGCCACACGGGCAGAGATGGCAGAATTCAAATGGGGGGACTAAGAGTGGGAAGCCAAGGGACTGAGAAAGGTTGGGGCTCAAGTGAGAAGATACAGGATAAAGATGATTGAAGAAGCTTGGATGGGTCATCTCTTTGAGGGCACAATGGGTAAAATCTCTGAGGTTTGCCAGAGGACCCTGGTCCTGTTTTGACACAGGACTGTTAAGCTTCCTGTCAGCCTTTTCTGTTACCATTCTAGTGAATTGTGGCCTACATCAGGCTGTGGTTTTTAACCCTTTTGTACTCTCAGTTGGATCAGCTTAATTCATCAATTTTCATGAGCTCAGGATTTTCTTTGAACATCTGTTGGTTTCTAATTACAATTTTAATACTGTTTCTCATAGTTACTCAAGAAGAAATTGTGCTCCCACGAAAGAAAACCTGGTGAGTGTTTACTGCTGAATATCTGTATTGGCCTGGAAGAAAATTGTTAGCTGATGTAGTCTGTTTGCCCAAGTTGAAAAAGAAAGTTCAGGTTGTTGTATTCCTGGGTTTAATGTCCCACTAGTGGCTTTCCTGCTGACTCAGAGCTCTGGGAATATTTTTGATTCTTAATCTATGCATAGAGTATGTACTCTGTTCCTGGCCTTTCTTTTAAGAACAGTTATGAGGACTGCATTTTTAAGTGTAGCTCTGTTCCTGTGTGAAAGATCACATTCACTAGAGGTCTGTAAAATGAAGTTTATTTGGCTCTCTGCATGGAGGTGTGTTTCTTTCAGTAAAAAAAAAACACAAAACAACCCAAAACTTGGCCATTGATAGTTGGCTGAGTAAATTCTGTTTAGAAATTAGGTGGCTGAACAAAAGCTACTTTGTAGGAAGCACTTAAGATTGAATTGCAGGACTGTACAGGAAAAACTTAGGTTTACATTCAAATGGTGTCTGCATGTAAACCTAAAAAAAGACTGCCTTCACTTATAAACGCTTCCTGTGGCCTTCCCTTGTTTGCTTGAAACATAACTGAAGTTTTAAGGATCTACAGGCAGAGGAGTCCTGAGAAATCCAGTTTTGTTTTGTCTTTTTTTTTCTCCCAAGACTTGGGCAAGGACTCATGTATCCATCCCTCAGAGATGGGGTAGTCTTCAGGGGTTCTACGAGGAACATTTCAGGGAATTCTTTCTCCCTTCCCCGTGTTCTTTCTTTGATAATGTGTAATGAAGGCAGGAGTGGTAGGAGGGCACACATGCTTTTCTGCTTTTCCTCACAGTCTTTTTCCTGTGGTTGTTCCAGAACTGAGACCATTTTGCAGTTGAATTTTCCCTCCCTTTGCAAAAAGTAGTATTTTCCAAGTGCTGCAAAGCCATTATTTCCTAGATCTGGAAACCCTTAGAGGCCAGGATAATCCTGTGCTTGTTGTAATGCATGACATGGAGAGTCTGCAGCCGAGCAGTAACCAAAGCTGCTTTCTGTTCAGGGACAAGCTGGCGGTTCTTCAGACATTGGCTTCTACCGTGAAGAGGGTAAGTGGTTCTGCTGATTGTGGAAACAGGTCGAGCTGTGCATCTCATGCAATAGTCATACTTCTACTTGGGCCATAAGTGAAAGATGGGACTTCTACATCCATTTTTTACAAGGTTTTCAATTCAGTTTGACGTGTTTTGCTATGTTTTAAAGCCTCATGCCAGTGCTAAGAGAGAGCTACAACCACCAGTGAAAGCTGTAATACTACAATAAAGCTAACATCAGAGCAGGTTCCCTTACCAGTTCAGCTTCCCAATCTAGGCTGCCTCTTCCCTATTTCAGTCTGGGAAGTAAGCCTTGCAAGGAGCCATCAGTATCTACTCTTGTTGGGCAACAACTATAAATTCCTCAATGCCATTCTGTAATCCTGTCTTGAGTTCTGGAAATTGAATCTCATCTTGCAAATCCCCTCAGCTCCCCTGAGACTTATAGTTGAGGTCCTGCTTGCTTTGCAGGGCACATTATTACTTGTATTATAGTAAGGACCCTTTTGTTGTCACTATGTAAGCCTGCATGTGTGTGTATAATGGAAATGCTTTTTTTCACTATTTCCAAACAGGATAAACCGTTTGAACAGGAGGAGCTTTTGTCAAGTGGGCATCATTGTGCCTTGAATTCCATGAGGCAGTGTGGTATGCATGCAGCATGCCTGTGTTCATAACTATCAATGTTTCAGTCCTGTGTTCTCCTTCCTACAGGACCCTACTGCTGCTCATTATATGTTCTATGATGACCCTTACCTTATGCCAAGAAATGCAGCCAGTTCTGTAAGTACTTCCTCTCAAATCCTGGAGAGCTTCCCCTCTCCCCCCCTCCTTCATCTAGGTTATGAATATGCTATCTAATTGGAGCCTAGTTTTAATTACAAAAGAAAATGAAGTCGTAGAATGTCTTGGGTTGGAGGGGACCTCTAAAGGTCATCTAGTCCAACTCCCCTACAATAAGCAGCAACGTCTCACAGTAGAACAGATTGCTCGGAGCCCCATCAAGCCTGATCTTGAATGTCTCCAGGGATAGGGCCCCCAGCAGCTCTCTAGGCATCCTGTTCCAGTGATCCACTCCCCTCATGTTAAAGAACTTTTTCCTGATGTCCAATGTAAATCTACCCTTCCCTAGCTTGAAACCATTTCCCCTTGTCCTATCATTACATGCCCCAGTGAACAGCTCTTCCCCAGCCTTCTTATAGGCCCCTTTGAGGTATTGGAAAGCTGCTATAAGGTCCCCCTGTAGTCTTCTCTTCTTCAGGCTGACCAACCCCAACTCCTTCAGCCTGTCTTCAGAAGATAGGTGCTCCAGCCCTCTGATCATTTTGGTTGCCCTTCTCTGGACACGCTCCAACAGGTCCACATCCTTCTTGTGTTGGGGGCTCCAGAGCTGTACACGGCACTCCAGGTGAGGTCTCACCAGGGCAGAGCAGAGGGGCAGAATCACCTCCCTGGCCCTGCTGGCCACACTTCTCTTGATGCAGCCCAGGATGCAATTGGCTTTCTGGGCTGCAATTGCACATTGGTGGCTCTTGTCCAGCTTTTGACCCACTAGTACCCCCAGGTCTTTTTCCACAGGGCTGCTCTCTAGCACATCTTCCCCCAGCCAGGTGTCAGATTCCTTCCAGAATTTTCTCCTCTGTATTTCTGAACGCATAATGACTGTAACACTTCTCTCAACGAATCCACCCTGTGCCACAGTTCTCTCTTCTTTCTGCCCCCATAGGGACCTTCCAGCTGCCACAGCTCTGTTAACATTCCTAAAAGTTAGTGGCTTAACTGCCAAGTTGTTCCATTTCTCCATGTTCTTAGTCTGTTAAATGACTCCCAACAGTAATGGTTTAGGTGAGGCATTCAGCCTGTTCAAACTGTATTTATGTACCTTGGATATGGATTGTGAATATGTGCTATTGCAAGTGTTGAGATTTTGTGCTTACAGTGTAGCTAAATTTGAATTAAATGTATTAATTAAAACACCCAAGGTTACTTCTGTGTGTGTTACTACATAGACTATATGTTACCAGTTCACTGTCCTGGCCAAGCCCCAGGAATTCTAGTTTTATCACCGAGCTTAGGCTTATGGAAGTAGTAGTATTGAGATGATAATAGAAAGGAAGGAGGAAAGGAGTCTTCCCCTGATGTTATCTTTGCGTAAGATTAAAGAGCTTAAAGCTGATGCAGGAGAAAGCAGAACTGGAAATGAGGGCAAGAAGGATCTGCTGTGTGTGATGGTAATTAGAGTGTAGCAAGAGAGGACTGGAAGATGAGATATGTTGTCACGGATCACCAACGAGGCTACGAGAAACAGTGAAGGAGGGTCTGACTTTACAGCTTGAAGTAAAGCTGTGAACGAGAATTGGGTGATGCTCTTGGGAATGGCAAATGGGTAGAGAAGCATCTGTGTGTCATACTCTAAAAAGAGAGATGCTTTTGAGCTTGAGGCAGTAGTGCAGCATTTCAGATGTGTCTGGTACAGAGCTTTGTCCGTGTCTGAGTAAAGAAGAAGTATATCACAGGCTCGTTTAAAGAATATACATTGTTATATTGACATAAATATCAGAATGTTTACCTGGAATGTTCTCTGGTGTCTGTATTTTTTACGAAAAGTTGAAAGCAAAGCATGCTCAGTGTTACAGAAAATGTTTTTCCTCACTCTCATCCTTTTAATTGTGTGTTTCTTCACCTTGTTCTCTCTCATTCCTATGCAGCGTCTATTTGCATTGTCAAAGGAGTCTGGAAGAAATGCTGCAAAATACATTGTGAAGCAATTTCCTCAATATTTTGACAAGACTTTTGCAGAACCCAATGTAGCAGTAAGCTTTTTGCTTTTCATTTTCACCGTATTTGTGCTTTGTCAGGTGGTAAAATCAACTGTCAGACTGGGCCAAAACTAACAGGGAAGAATAATTTTGTCAGCTGTTTCGCAGGCAGCTATGAAAGCAGCCCTGTATTTCCTTTATGTTTCTGAAGTGAGCATTTATCCTTAGGAATTGAATATCATATCATGTTCTTTAGATAAAAGTAAGAAAATAAATGATGCTTTGATGTTGACTTACTGGTATGAAAGTGGGAGGTCAGGATGTGTATTCAGCATCCAAAGACCTGCTGCTGTTAGGCTGGGAGAGTTGGGAAATTATCTAAGTAGTGTACTGGGTGAAGAGTAAATATACTTGGTTAGTGTTTTAGCAGTAGTTTAGAGAAGGTTTAAACTCGTGTCTAACTTGCAGTCTTTGCTCTTAGTGCTTGATGCCTGAGACTCTGACACCTCAGATTGAAGGAGTGAGTGAGGAAGCTCTAAAAGAGCGTATCCACCTCAGAAGGGTGGAGGATTCTGTGCATCTGTTCGATCAGCTCATGCAAGCAGGTATGTGGTCACCTGCTGGATTCTGTGATGGAGCTCTACTTAAACTGTGGCAAAAATATTTTAGTAGCTGGCACAGCCTATGGTGACAATTTCATTATTATGTTGCTGCCTTTCACAACTGACTCTGGTCTGATGAAGTGGTTCTCCAGAATTGTTGGGCGCTCCTTATCCACTGCTTGTCTGATGTCACTTCGGTGCTATGGAGAACAAATGTTTTCTTGATCAAGAGGCAGATGATGCAGTGTTCAGGTTTTTTCTTCCCTTCCAAAGTGGAAGAATTAGTGATGCAGTAGAGTAGGACCTGTTGTAGGCAAATGCTGTGTGCTAGAGTGATACTATCCTGCCCACAAAGACCCTCATGCAGTAACATATCATTTGGTATATGCTGAATTTATGCTGGGAACTTTGCTACTGTGTTGAACTGGTATAACATACCAGCTTAGTGCCCCTTCTGTGGACCTGCCCTCAATAAATGAGTCTTTCTCAGTTCTCCCTTAATTTGGACCTTATCCCTGCCATGGATGAATGAGGTGAAAGCAATGGAAAACTGCCAGAGCCTCTGAAGGAGGAAAACTTACTGGGGGAAGATGAGATCATCTGTCCACGACAAGATGGAAAGGAGATTATTCCATCAAATAGGTTTTTCCTTTTGTTGGTTTTAAAGTGAACCACACAAAGTGGTCTTCACAGCAAGGTTTATCCCAGGAGTAGTTATGAAAGGCACTAGAAATCTCTTGGGCTTGTTCTGCTTCACAGTTCTGGCTGCCAGCTGTCACTTCCCTTTTCCACTTGATCAGGAAAAACTACCCTTTCAGTGGCTTCAATAGAAAAAGAGATACTCTAGTTCAGTGTTAAAATTGTCTCCTGCTGTGAATGGGTTGGTGGAAGTACTAGTGTCACACCCAGGTTTTACAGACTTGATAGGGAACGCCTTTATGTGGAAAGAGAACAAATGGCATAGCTGGGTGTTCAAAAGCTTTCTGATCTGGCTGTAGAATGGTGTGTTCTTTACTTTCTCTGCAGCTCTTGTACATACTCCTTTGCTCTAGGTACCCCTGTATCTCTGGAGACCACAAACAGCCTGTTAGATTTGTTATGCTTTTATGGAGATGGAGAATCTTCTCTGGAAGAAGAGAAAGAACAAAAAGAGGATTTGGAAGAACCAGGGGTAGGGAAAAACCTATTGATCACTATTTATTTCTTTCATGTGTAGTGGGAGTGTATCAGGGTGATGTCAAGATATTTGTATTGTGACTTCCCTGCCTGGTAGATGGTGTGAGGTGGGTCAGGTGCAGTCAATGTTCTCTAGAGATACAGAAGTTACAAAAATCCTGTGTCTGACCTAGTCACAAAAGTGGTTTCTGTAAAGCTGAACATTGCAGCTGGAACCCTGTGTTAGCTTACTTCCGGTGAGCTACATTTAGATAACTCTTTCTCCCTGACAGCCTTGTTTTTATAGTTGCCTGCAAAGAGGACCTCTAGTACTTCTAGTGTAGATCATCTAGTTAATTTTCTTCAGTCTGAACCACAATAACTGGATTTCAGTGAAGCTGAGGGCTCCTTGTGTGACCGCAGAGTATCAGGTCGCAGGGGACAGTGGTAGATTTGTTGCACAATACTTGTCCTTGGGCAGACTGCTGAAGGAGAAAGGGTTTTATGTGCTATAGTCTAATGATTCCCACCAACTGCACAATTACATATAATTTGCCTTGTTAGTGTGTTCAAAAACATAAACAGCATTCTTTCTTTATTGCTTCCTGAACATTTTAATAGATTTTTTTTTTAACGTAACCCCTTAATAAACACCTTTGGTGTCATATAAATAGCTGCTGAACTTCTGTGTTGTTACCAAATCACATAATTTGATGTTTAATCATAACTTTGAACTCGGAGAAAGTTAATTCTGCAAAAATCTCTGCAGGTGAACACTTCAGAGCAGAAGGCTCCAAGGAGACAATTCCAAAGAGGTTCACAGTCATTTGGCTCTAGATGGAGGTACAGAAAATGTTGCCAGTGTTCCTGTATTCAGCGGGTTGTGCACATGCCTTGTGTTTATAAAACAGACTTCAAGACTTTCATCAGCCCATGCTGGCAGGCATGTTACTTGTTAATACATCTGTGTTTGCTGATCTTTTAAAGTGTTGATGGAAATCTAGTAAGTGATTGTGTTCAGGTCAGAGTCTCACAAGTAACATGAGTGACTGTCAGCCCTTGGGGGTGCAGCCCGTTATTTTGTTATGTATGTGGAATTGTTTTCCTAAAAGTATCTTTTATTGAGTTCTTTCACATTCAGGTTTTTTGTTGATTCCAGGGAGAATAACAATGCTGAGAGGATATTTAAGATAATGCCAGAGAGGAATGCACACTCCTACTGCACAATGATCCGTGGGATGGTGAAGGTAAAGTTATCCTGCAGTGCTGGGAGGACTTTTGTCAGCTTGTGAAATCTCATACAGTTGTACAGATTGTTTATTTTGGGTTTGGTTTTTTTTTTCCAGCATGGGGTTTCTGCTAAAGCTTATGACATGTACATAGACTTGCTGAATGAAAGACACAAGGGTAAGTGTCTCCTGGTTCTGCTTTCTGGTCTTGTAAGTAAGATAAACCCATTGTTGGGTACATGAGTGTTTGTCTCATGGCAGTGATGATTGGCGCAGGGGTACGGACCTCAGCTAGATCATGGGAGCTGAATGCAAACCCAGGATTCCAGTGCAGCTGGCATGTGGTTGGCTCACTGGAAACAGGTTTACATGAGACTTTGCCAAAATCTGAGCCATGTTAGAATTGTTTTCCTTGCAATGTAAGTGTCAGTTAAAATAAACTCTCCTCCACCTTCCAGCTGATGTGCACACCTTCAACGCACTGATCACAGCAGTTCCATTTCTAAAGGACAGGTTCTTAGAAAGATGGGAATTAGCCAAGGTAAGGAGGTAGAGTGGAAGAGGTGGGGAAGGGGTAAGAGTGGAGGGGCTGGGTCTGCTTTATCAGTAGAATCTTCCACTAAAGATTAAAACCAAGAATTTTGGGCAAAGATTCTAATATCTGTTGCAAAGGGAGTACACTGGTTTAAACATACAAACTGTTGAGGAGTGGAAAAAGTACAAAATCCAGCCTTGCCCGTGCAGAATGCTTTGCCTTGTGAGCATGTGGCTGCTCCAGGAACTTCCTGGACAGAAAGTAATTGGGAAATCATGCTGGGAGGTAAGAGCTAACAATTTTAGATGAGTACTCTTTGAATTGTAATTCATGGCAGGGTGACAGAAATGGGAGTTTTGAGGGGTAACATTAGAGGCTCCAGTTTTAATGGCAGTATGGAAATGTAATGATCTGTAAGGAAAAATAAGATACAAATTTTTATATCTCCTTGATGTTCTAGATACAATTCTCCAAGATCAAATATGGTGTAATTTTGTAGTCTTGTTTTTTGGTCAAATTAAGAATTAGATGGTACTTCCTTAATAAATGATCAGTTGAGGTGAAGTCATTCACTTGAAGGGTTGAGAAGGATTAGATTGAGGAAATGCATGTATACCTACCTGAGACCTGAACTGTGATCCATAACGTGTCAAGCACTAAGGATTTGGGGATTTTGTTCAAGGTCTTCCTGAATCACATGGTTCAACAGGAGGTGCAACCAAATCTGCTAACTTTTAATGCTTTACTGAAGACCCTGAGAAGATGTGGTGGTGTAGGCAGAAGTATGTCCCTATTGGTAATAAAGGAAATGGAAGCACTTGGTATAGGTAAGAGAACCAGAATGGTTATTTTATTCCAATGCCACCTCCAGAATAGTTCAGCAGCAAACACCACAGTAGTTGCAGGGAAGCTGTCCACAGCTTGTGGAAAAACAGCATTTCTCACTGTGTTCTGACTTCACTGTTTGTTTCCTTTTGCAAGAGAAGTGAGAAAGAAAAGTGTTGAAGTGCTAAGTTAGGGCCGCTCAGCGAGTCCCAGCGCCTGAGAATTTCAAACTGAATCATCTACAGTCTTTGTTCAGCATTGATTACTAATTACAATATAGTGGGTGCACTTAGCCCCTTACATCAAACAATGAAGCACTTTGGTGCTGCATTCTTAGTTTAGGAGCATGTTTAGCATTACATTTTTACCTGTACCTCTGGCTGCTCAAGGACAGGTGTGTGTGCAGTGGGGGAGAGTGTCCTGTCCCACAGGCTCGTTCTCCACGGGGTCCTTACTGTCGTACTGCTGAGTCTGTTAACTTCCCATAGAGCAAGCAGATTTACTTCACAAGCCACCCAAGGCAGTTCAGGTCTGTAGATCTCCATCTCTACAGAAAAAAGTTTTTGATCTACATGATGTTTTTTTGATGTCAAGTAAAAGCATTGCAAAAATGGGGAATGTTGGCATAGCTGATTCAGTGTCTTGAAGAGTGTGCTTTGCCCTAGTAACATACTTGCTGGTACACCAAAAATAGATTCATGAGCAGAATGGAAAGCTAGTTATGAAATATTTTTGCTTTTAATTTAGAGCAGGGAAGCTTAGCATTTTCCCCCATAGCCATATGGTGCTTCAGCTGGTGGTCCACCCTCAGATATCAGCTCTCCCCATGGTATGGGAGGTCTGGTCCAGCATTAGGGTGGGCAGGAAGTGAAATGGTAGAGTAAATTTATGCATGCTGCCTGACTGGGAGGGCTGGAGACTGAGAATTGGAGCTCAGGCATAAAGCTCAGCCAAGAATGTCAAAGTGACTTCAGTGTTTTTGCTTTTCAGAGCCTAGCCTTGCAACCTATGATCATCTTCTCGCTATATTTTATCGAGGCGGTAAGTGCAATATCAACTTGTCCATGAAGGTGTCCTGTTGAACACACCCACTTTAAATGCTTTCCAGATGTGATGGGTGAAGGCAGCTGATTTATGGATTAAAAGACAACTTCTTACATGTGCAATCCTAACGTTTTCTATGCTGTTTGATTCTGCTTGGGTGAAGAAAAAGCTGCAGAGGATCATAACCTCCTTTGGGGAGGGAAGAGTCCTTATGTTTTGAGAATGGGCAGAATTGAAAAGAAAGCCCATTTCCTTTCCATTTGTGGCACGAGTTGATAAAACTAAAGAGCAAATGCTACTCAGTGTCTGTGGAGGCTGGATCTGACTACAGTACATGTGATTTCATAGACTGTGCCACTCACCGAGAGAAAATTGCACAAAAACTCTGTTTCTGCAACAGTTCTGTGCCTTGGAGCTGTCTTGAAATACAACTGTTAGAAGGCAGCAGCCCAACTGTTGGAGATCCATCAGCCAAAAATCTGGGCATGTGGAGAGAAAAGACACAGTAGTCAATAGCTGCAGTCCTTGTGTTTTAACAAATGTGGAGGAACTGCTCTGGAGTCTCTGGGTTTGGGTGCTAGGGTTTTTTCTTGATTTTTTTTATTTTTCCCTTTCTAATTTGCTGTTGTTGTTGATGACATGCATTGCTTGTCCCAACATGACCTTCTAACAGACAAACTGCCAGACTTGTTGGATTCCTTGCTAGAAAGTACTTCTATCTTTCTGAATCTGCCCTGTTGTGCTGTGGAAATCAGGCAATAGTAGGACAAATTATAGAGCAAAAAAATTGCAGCTGGTGTGGAGCAGCACGAGTAGGGGCACAGGAGAATCTTGACACTGCTTTGAAATCATGTTGCTTGTTTCCATTTCCATGCTATATTTGCAGGCTGTTGCTCTTCACTAATGAAGTGCTTAGCAAAACTGAGATGTGATGTTGCTTTTCTGTCTGTCCCACAGTTGATCTTAGCCCATCAGGCATCATCTCTGAGGTGCTAGATGATGTTGAAAAGAGGAGCTTCACTCCCCAGGACCCTGATGATGGTATGGACCTCAGCGTATCTGGGGAGGGAAAGGGAGGTGTATTGAGCACCTGTCTCTGTTGCACAAGTTCTTTTCCAGTAGAGTTAATGGAGAAGGTGAGTGACATGGCTGCCTTTTTTTGTAGCCTGCCTGTTAGACAAATAATGCTCTCTTGCACCAAGCAAGAGAATGTGGCTTCTGTAAAAGTCAAAGAGATGACCTGCTTAAATCTGTCTCCAGAAGCACAGCAGTGTAGCTGCCTGCAGAATGCTGGCTAGCAAAGCTCCTCACACACCAACATCTCACATACAAAGTGAGGATCCCTCCTGCCTTGTCAAACTGAGCTAAGAAACCAGCTTTCTAACTGAACTTGTCTCATCTGTCCTCTGGGAGGCTGGGTTAATGAGCTGCTGTCTCTCCTGGGAAGTTTGAAGCTAACCAACTCCATTTTCTCCCTTCCAGCCAACTTCTTTACCACTGCTATGCAAGCGGTAAGTACCTGTTCCCTGCAGTCAGAATCCCTGGGAGCCCTCCAGCTGTTTCAGAGTTGCCTGTGAGTTTTCCTGCCTGTCATACAAGGTTTAGCTTTCAACATCTGTTTGCTGTCAGCCTGTGACCTTTGTGAAAGTGAGTCTAGGAGAGACATACTAAGTTCTAAGTTTGGTAGCTTTGAAATCTACCTGGTTTATTGCAGTGCTGTGACCTTAAGGATATCAAGCTCGCCTATCGGTTAAATAAGGCAATGGAGAAGGGAGACAACTGGAAATTCCTGGACATGGATAGGTTAAATGCCTACTGGTGAGTGTATGTTCAGTGCCTTGTGTATTGTTCTCCATTTAAGTATGAACTAGGATTTGAGCACTGCTCAGAAGGGTGCTTTGTTGAACACCAGCTGGATATTCTACGTTGCAGTTGGGGAATTAGGTCTCTTTTAAGAACAGTGATAGCTTAGGATTTATTTTCAGTTGGTGGCCTTGCCTGAATGGAAATAAAGTGTTGTGGAGCATCAGTTTAGCTTAATACCCATCCAACAGTGATACCAACCAGCTGTATTTTCTACAATCCTGTTGTCCACTTAGGATGGCAGCTTAGGAGGTAACACCAAAAGAGCTTCCAAGTCAGACCTAGCTTTGCATGGTGTTGTAGAGAGGTTGCTGTGGAGCAGGTGTGTTTAAGGCACCAAACTCTTGTGTAGTTCCACCATTTGACACTGTAATCAATGGCATCTGAAACATCTTTACCAATGTCATTTAAGTGCTGCAGTTACTGAACATAATAAAGTATTTGGAGGATACTGATTTGAATAAAAGCCTGTTTAGGTATTGGAACTAGAGATGCTCCAGTAAATTAATGAAAACTAGTTATCATCAAAATAAGAGGCAGTTCCAGGGGTTGGATGATTCATATGGTCTGACCTTGTTTAACCTGTAAATAAATCAAGGGAGATTAATATCTTGGTGTAGGGACATTTTTCCCATTTGGTGCACTGAATCGAGGTTCCAGGCTTGTATTGAGAACTTGCACAAGCAACCAGGTTAATTTAATACTTCTTAAAGTGGTTCTTAAGCAGAGATTGCATTTGAGAGATACTCATATACTTCAAACCTGGTGTCAGGCAGGGAGATTGCATTATTTAGAGATTTTTAAACACAGTGGTCCACTTCTTGCCAATTCTGCCAGTTAGCTGGTGTCAGCATTAAGTTCTCTCATTAAAAATGCCACTGCTTTTGTAATTGTATGGAGTATTGCAATTATACAGTGAAATCTGACCAGAACCACCATCCTTTGTTGGTGCTTCTGGGTGGTTTGGTTGATCTCATCATTACTGAATTGGAACATATTTCCCCTCCTGTAGGTCGAAATTCTTTTCATTGCTGTGTATGATGGAACAAATTGATGTTGTGTTGAAATGGTACAAAGAAATGTCCCTTTCGGTAAGTGTGTGCTAGGGCAAGCAGCTTCAAAGCTGTACTGTGGAGAAACAGAACAGTTACAGTTTACTGAAGGGATTCTTTTCCTTCATCAGCTCTTCTATCCAACTCCTAAAAATGTATTGGACCTCCTTCAAGCATTGGATGCAGCTGACCACTTGGAAGTGATCCCTTCGGTCTGGGAAGGTTAGTGGTAGCCACTCCCCCTCTACTCTGCTCTGGTGAGACCCCACCTGGAGCACTGTGTCCAATTCTGGAGTCCCCAGCATAAGAAGGACACAGAGCTCCTTGAGTGAGTCCAGAGGAGGGCAACAAAAATTATCAGAGGACTGGAGCACTTCCCCTGTGAAGACAGGCTGAGGAAGCTGGGGTTGTTTAGCCTAGAGAAGAGGAGGCTCTGGTGTGACCTTATAGCAGCTTTCCAGTGTCTGAAGGGGGCCTACAAGAAAGCTGGGGTAGGGCTTTTTACACGGGTGTGTAGTGAGAGGACAAGGGGCCATGGTTTGAAACTTAGGGGAAATTCAGGCTAGGCATTAGGAAGAAGTTCTTTCCTGTGAGGGTGGTGAGATGATAAAACAGGTTGCCCAGGGAGATTGTGGATGTTCCCCCCTGGAGGTGTTCAAGGCCAGATTGGATGAGGCCTTAAGCAACCTGGTCTAGTGGGAGGTGTCCCTGCCCATGCAGGGGGGTTGGAACTAGATGATCTTTAAGGTCGCTTCCAACCCAAACCATTCTGTGATTCTGTGGCTCTGTAGGCAGTCTGTTTGGTAAAAGTCAGGAGCAGTGTGACCTAGGAGGCAGGTGGGAAACTTCCAGTGCTCAGCATAGCCTCGAGGAGATGCTTTGCTGTGAGGGATGTTACTCCTCAGTGCAGCCATGGGGCTGTTGCATTCGAGAAGGGCAGAACTGGCAGCACAGGCTGTCCAGAGATCATGGCTGTGTCATGGGTAAATGTCAGTGTCTTAGAAATCTGAATGCTTACCAGACAGTAGTGCCTTAAGAGCCCAGGTTTAACTAATTTACATTCTTTGCCTGTTCTTTGCCCCTTAAGAAGAGGAGACAAGAAGGCAAATACAGGCTTCAGCAGACAGAAAATATCCTGTCACTGGGGGGACAGGCAGGTTCTTTTAGGGATCCTTCACAGAGTGATGACAGCACTAAGTGGCAGTTACCTTTAAAGCTTTATTTTAACAGGATTTTGTGATTAGCATAGCATAGAATTTATAAGCAATAGCACAGGATTTCTGTAAGCAGAATGAGTATAGTACAATTTTTAGAGTAGCATAGTATGGAATTGTATAGTATCACTTAGCTTAGAGTTTTTACTCACCTGCACCCTCTGATTGGATCAGATCTTAACACAGGGTTTGCTGTATCAACATGAAAATCATAATCTAGCCTTGAAAAACATATAAAAGAACATGAGTCACCACCCAGTCCTTGGAGAAAGCAGAGGATGGTGGAGGTGTTCCTGGCCACCAAGGGATCATGAGTCTTCCTGTCCAGCAGCATTTCAGGTGCAAGTTCCCACTGAGGACTTGCAGCTGCTTGGTTTTATAGCAGTGCTCTGTGTGCTGTTACCTTCCCTGCACAGGACCTTCAGGGTCTGATAAGAGAAGGGAAAGGGAACTACTATGAGACCCACTCAGGCACAGAGAGAAGGGCTGTGTGCTTTGCAAGATGGCTCTGGTTATGCTGACCATACTAGCTGGAGTTGGGAGCAGGGGTTAATGGTTACACCTACTAACTACTGCCTTTCTCTAAACAGATATGAAACAGTTGGGGTTTAACAGGAGACAGGACCTGTTGGAAGAGGTCTTATCTTTGATGAGCAGGGAGCAGCACCCTGAGGAGGTAAGGAAGCTGTTGTGGTTTAACCCTCATAGGCAACTAAGCACCACTCCTCCCCAGGGGGATGGTAGAATTGGAATGGTAAAAATGCAAAGACTCACAGGCTGAGATAAAGACAGTTTAATAAGTAAAGCAGAAGCTGTGCACACAAGCAGAGCAAAATCAGGAATTCATTCACTACTTCCCTTCAGCAGGCAGCTGTTCAGCCATCTCTAGGAAAGCAGGGCTCCATCAGAAGTAATGGTTACCATCCCTCTGGATGTCCCCTCCTTCCTTCTTCTCCCAGCTTTTATTGCTGACCATGACATCATATGGTATGGAATATCCCTTTGGTCAGTTGGGGTCAGGTGTCCCAGCTGCATCCCCTCCCAGCTCCTTCTGCACCCCCAGCCTGCTCACAGGAAGAGCAGAAAAGGCCTTGACTCTGTCAGCACTGCTCAGCAATAACTAAAACATCCCTGTGTTATCAACACACTTATCACAAATCCAGCACCATACAAGCTCCTGTGAAGAAACTTAACTCTATCCTAGCCAAAACCAGGACAGAAGCTCAGTGAAGAGAGTACAGAGGTCTCCTCATTTCTGTGTGCAGCATACAGACTGTATTTAAGTGCTGGATTGTTGTCCCTGGTTGGTCTTGGAGGTCTGGTTCCACTGCATGTGCCATTACAAATTTGCAGATCTATATGAGTTTATCCAGGCCTTCTAAGCCCTTCTTCAACCTGTAGAGAAACCTCAGATTAACACAGCAGAGGATCACTTCCTTACCAGGGTTTGGAAGAGTAATCCAGCCACATCTGCAGGGAAGCACATGGCAGAAATCAGGTATTTTTGCCAAAGATGTCATTGCAGTAACTGGCTTCTCGAGCTGAGGAGGGTTAAAGGCTTATGTGCACTCCAGAGGGACAGCTGTCCCTGCAGAGCTGTCTTGGAGCCTGCCTGCTGAGGACAGTGGTTTTGAAAGAAGTGAGAGATTTTTCTGCTGTGAATTCCCAAATCTAAATCCCATACAGGGCAGACCTGTTAGGTCTGTAGGAGGAATTGCACTGCAAGGATGTGTTAATTCTAGAGGTTTTGGGGGTTAACAGCACAATCTTTTCACAGATTCAGCTGGCGTTTGCCAAGTGTGCTGAAGACATCAAAGCTGTCCATGAGCAAACCGGGAGGGAGCAGGTCCCCTTGGAATGGACAGGCAGTGCCCTGGGCCATGTTGCTGTGTTGTTTTCCAGGGCTGGGAGAACCCAGGATGCTTGGTATGTGTGTGGCTGGCAGGAGCTCTTGCCTTGCTGACACTGTAACTCAAGGCTTCATCACAAAAATCAAAAACTAGGGACTGACTGTCTTGGAACGCTGGTGCAGACAAAGGGAGGGGAAACATCCTGCTGAGAATGTGATGGGGTTCTTTCCTTAATATTATTGTTCAGTCTTGGCAACAAGTTCGAGTTGTCCTAAAAATGGTTTAGAAGTGGATGTAGCAACTGGCTCAGAGCCTCGTACAGCTGCTTCTGGCAAGGCAGGGTTTGATTATCCCTTCACTAAGCACTGCCCATTTCCTACAGTTTCCCATTGTCTAATTTTTTAGAACTTTGTGGAATTCAAACTGTTAAAGAGATTAATTACAGTTTAATGAAACTTTTAATCAGAATTAAGCCTAATTAAAACTAAAGAGAATATTTTTTAACTCTCCAGAAGTTAGAATTTACTGCCCTACATGCCCAACTAAATACTAACAATAGTTAAAATCTCTAGCCTTCAATTTCAGGTTCTGAACTACTTTCTGTTAAATACAGATGCTCTCTTTGCACTGATTTATTTGAAAAAAAGAAGTGGCCAAGAACTTTTCTAAAAATATGTAGTATTGTAAAGTAAACTTGCCATCAGCTACACCTCTAATTCTTTTCTGCACTAGTTAAGATATTTTGTGTTAAACTGATCACTTTTGTTAGCTGATACAGATTGCATCTGCAAGTTTATGGCATGGGATCTGTTTCAGATCTGTGGGGAAGATCATTTCATGAAATTGAGCCTGTCTGTTTCCACAAAGGCTTATCCAAGGGATTTAATCCCTGTCTGTTCCTGTGGTTTGGAGTTTGGGTTTGTTGGGGTTTTTTTTAATTACTACTTTGTTTTCTTTTAAACAGGAACCTGATGGAGCGTTTCCAGCAAATCAATAGGATTCCCACGTGAGTACTTTTAGGTTCTGACTTCAGGTACTGAGTCTCCCCTTGGGCTGAGCTTTTGCATTTCTATCAGAACTGACAGTTGTGGTCCATAAATTATGGAGTGAGCATGTGTGTCTGTCCCTGTGAGCACAGGGGGACAGTTTGTCCAAATGATACGTTCCAAGACCTTGCTATCCCAAAAACCTGTTGGAAATGCAAAGGAGGGGTTTAGGTGTTTGATCCTCAGTGTCATTTAAGTGCTGTGCTGCTGTTCCTTTAGCACTGCAAGCCTTGTAAAAGAGGCTGAGGGCCTGCTTCAGGGACTGTGAAGAGGGGAAGGTTATTTGGGCTGCTGAAGTGGGGTCCTTATCCTGAGCAGTGAGCTGCTGCCCTGTTTTTGTGCAAGGAGAAGTATTGCTTTGTGCTAGCACAGGACTTCCCAAGTGCCCCACATCGGTATGGGGTGAAGGCTGAGGTGACACTCCTGGCAGGAGCAGAATTGGACTGGTTGAGTGCTCTGAAAATCCATCACCTTTCCCTCTCTTAAAGCACCAGCTGTAAGTTAATGGCCACCTCAGCTGGGGCCCCGTGCTGAGTGACTCCTTGTCTTTGCTTTTGCAGTGACCAGGTGATGGATGAGTTCTTGAACTGTGCTAAACAAACCAATTGCCCAGATGAGGCAATTAAGCTGGTCAAGCTGGCAGCGTCCCTTGGTCTTCCTGCAGCTCAGAGGCTTAAGAGCAGAATGGAGAAGGAATTTGAGCTCTCTGAAAAGCAGAAGTAAGTTGTTACTGCTGAAGGGGTCTGATCGATTCACACTCCCAAAATGGCCCTGCAGGTTCTGATCCCATCCTGTATCCACCCCCCACAGCAGGGAAGGTAACTCGCCCTGATGGCATTAGCCTCATCCACCACTCAGACCTGCCATCACCTTTCTTTCCCAGAAGCTTTTTCTAGCTGGGTCTGGCCACCTAGAAAACACCAATTTCAGCCTCATAAAAGCAGGTGGTGGTACAGGATGGCCCTGCATGTGGTTCACAGATTCTGAGGCTTGTGGTCAATCTTCAGTACACCTGGCAAGTCACCATGGTTCATTCCTGAGCTGATGCAGCCAAACTCAGACAATAGGCTTATCCTTGAGGGACTAGTTTGGAGCCAGTGGTCTGGTCCAAGAGGCTGAATGACTAGAAGTCCAGCACCCCTGACAGCTGGCCAGCCACTTTCTGGGTAGTTGAAGTGGCCTGCTTTTTTCAGAAGGAGGTGTGGGTGTGCTTCCACCAAATGCTGGGTGGACCTGTCCTTTGAAGATAATAGCTACCAGACAGCCCATAATACTCACTTTGGAGAGGGTTTACCCTGTATTTTGCATCTCTTTTCAAGGAAAAGTCACAACAGGTGACTGATCACTGGTCTGTTTCACATCTGCAGGAAGACATTGGAGAGTATCAGGCCAGACAGCGATAGTGACAGTGACAGTGACAGCGACAGCGACCGTGACTAGCTGAGCTTCTTGCCTGCCTGTCGGGAAAACTGGGAGCAACCACCTCCTCCCTGCCAGGAGGCTTCTGTGAGACATGGAATCACTGACAGAACAGCTTCTGGGGGGTGCTGCAGCACTGCTGAGCACTCCAGAGCACTGATAGAGGACCTTCCTGGCACGAGGATCTTGTCCTCACTGGAGCGAGCTGGAGGCTGTCCCACTGAACCACCTTGGTACCTTCAACCACAGCGTGGGTTACACCAACACAGCTTCTTCTGCACCACTCCCTGCACCAGGCAGCAGCAGCCTGCTGCAACAGCTTGGCTCAGGTACAGGAGGGCAGCAGTGAGAGGAGGGCAGCTTCCTGGAGGCTGCTCAGCAGGTTCAAGACTTTTAACAGCTTGAGCAAGACTTCTCTTGCACCTCCTGTGACTTAAACCTGCACTGGACTTAATTCCTTTCCAGCTAACTTCAATGAACTACTTAACTGTCAAGTTTACTGCAAGTAATGGAGTATTCATCCCCTGTGGTGTTATCCCTCATCCTTTTTGGTGTGTACAGAGGATATTGCATCTAATAAATAGCTGACATTTAAATGTGACTGTATTCTGATCATTCCAGAGAAAAAAAATCCCTGTTGATTACAAAGTGTTGTGGCTGCTCTCTGTGAGAGTGCAGTTCATGCAGGATCCAGCAGTAAAGCTTAAGGTGACTGGGAAGATGGATGACTGCCTTGTTCCCTTCTCTGCCTTGCAGTTAACAGCATTGTGCTGCTGTTCTCAGGTTGTAGAGGAATCTTGAAAGGATTGTTTTGAGGTAGTTACCTTGAACAGGTGAAGAAGGTCTTGTTCCTGAGAGGATTAAACCATATTCTGGTGAGCAGTAGTTAAAAAGTGGATTCTCTTTGTGAAAAATAAAACCTTGATGTGCATGATGCTGCAGGATAGGTAAGAGCACTTGAGGGGCAGAAAGCAGCCTCAGGGTAATTCAGTAGTGGGTTTGGGAAACAACAGTTGCTAGAGGAACTACAGCTGGAAGGGTGAAAGTCAAGTGCTCCTTGCTTTCCAGGAGTTGATGGACAGTAAAGCTGACTGAAGGCAAGGTTTGCTCCAAAAAGCAAATGTGCCTCTTCCAGGAATGTGTGACTATTGCAGGTGAAGGGGTAGATCCAAGATCTCAGGGGTACTGATGTGCTTTTTGCTTTATTGTACCAACAATGTAAAACTGGATCAGCAAGGAGACAAAGCCACAGTGACTCATTTCAGCAAGCAGGTACTAGTTTGATCAAATTGTCTTCACTGATGGTAAGAGTTAAGGGAAAGGTAAGAGAGGGAAGGAAGGAGCTTGGTCTTTTATGTGAGCTCTCACAGTTGAATCAAAGTACCTTCTAGCTAGAAGTACCTTAACTTCTGAGACTAAAGTGCAGGTCTGACAAGCACGCAGGGGTAGCAGTCCCCCAGAGGATGTGCTCTGACACCAGCTTCAGTTATGACTGGAAACCTGTACTCAGACATGAATTTTTTTTTAACAGCTGTACAAATTAATTAGACATACTGATCACATCCATGAATTCCTTGATGTTTAAACAGGATACTGACCAGCAGGAGAAAGTGGTTGAAGTCTTGTTTTATTCAGCTGACAAAGTGGCAAATCATGAATGGCAGGTTACAAACATTATTTTGGTTGGATCACAAGCCCACTTGGTAAGATGGGGAAACAGAATTGTTACACAAATTGTAGAGAAGCTTCCTGAAGTTGGTTGTCATGGTAACTCAAAACCAATACAAATACATCGGGTGGTGAAGTTAAATACAGTGCAAGGACACAAGACGGTACCCGTGCTTCGACTGAACGCTCCCAGCCCCTGTCGACAGCGTGGCTGGCAACCCTTGGAGATGATGGTGTTTCCTTCTGGCACCACTGCCTCTGTGACTACAGTCCCTGCTCACTGCACTTGCGTTGTCCCCATCCCCACCGCGCTGGCGTACGCTGTCAAGATATCCACAATCTGTTTTGTTTCCAGGGTCATCCGCGCCTCGTTCAGCCAGTCGTGCGCCACCCGCCTCGACTCTCCCCTCAGCTGGTTGACAAACTTGGCTGCCAGCTCCAGGTCTCCGTGTTCGATGCAGTAGGAAGCGTAAGACAGTAACTTAAAGGTGTCGAGGTCGTCAGGGCTGAGCTCAGCCGGTGGCTTCAGCTGTTGGGGGTGAAACAGCAGCAGCGACTGCAGGTAAGAGAGGAAGTACTGATACAGGCTGTTCCTCGTTTCGTCGATCATGGCCACTCTCTTTGCCAGTTTTTGGACAGTGTAGAAGCGAGCCCTGAGGGCCTCCTCGCTGTACACGCCCCGCGTCAGGGACTCCTGGGGCAGAGCTGCTGTCAAGGTCTCCGTGAAGGCGTTGTCAGAGCAGCTGGCTTTGATGGCCTTCACCGCGCTCTCCAGAGGTTCTGTGGGACTGTCCCCAGAGGCTGTCTTCATGCAGTATTTGAGTGCTTCCACAGAAAGCCACAGCTGGTGGGCCTTCCTGGCTTCCTCTTCTGCTACTGCGTGACCTGCAAGATAAACCAAGAGGACTCTCAGCTGGAGGCACAGGTATGGGAAGAGCTTGAACACGAGCAGCAAAAGCCATCCCTCTAAATACTTGGCTTCCAACAGCAGCCACCCCCTCTGCACTCGACCTCAGAGCAAGTCTGCTCTGCAAGTCAGGATCAGAACGAGACAGCTTTGGCCTGGTGCAGCTGGGATTTGCAGGGGGCTCAGCACTGTGCCAAACCCAGGCCCATGAGCTACGTGCTTAAGCACCCAGGCTTGGGTGACAAGCCCCAGGGGCTGGTAATTCTAGTCCTTCTAGAAGTGCAGTGTCAGTGCTCACTCTCAACAGCTTGCTCGATCCCTTTCAGCCGGGCGTAGGCAGTGTTGATATCCAAGGTGAAGTTGTCCAGCTGCTCCTGAGTAAGGCGTCTGAACTGCATTTCTTGTTCGCTGAGTTTCTCTGACAAGTTCTGAAACAGAGAGAGCTACATCATCTATCAGACCAGAGGCAGCTGGGTAATTTTTTTTACCTTATTTTAAGACACATTCCTATGAATCTTGTTCTTGCTGGGGCCAATCCATACAGTAAATACAGTGTACCAGTAGGAAGCCTTATCAGGGTGAATTTAACAGTGAACTGCACTTGTTATGCTCAACATTTCCTCATCTATAGCAAAAGCTTTTAAGACAAGTCTGAATAAACCTGCACCTTCAGGCACTTCATCTCTTTGAGGCAAACAGCTTCTCTCACCAGCCCGTGTTTTAGTGTTCTGGAAGATGGTTCAGGACTCTCTGTGAAGCGTGTGCTTTGCCAGGGTTCAAATATCCCTCATTCCCCTGAGAGCTCTTCTCCCTTACCTGCTCAAATTCCACCTTCAGCTCCTGCTCCTGGATCTTCAGCACATCTCTCAGATGGTCGGTGTGGGCAGCCGCCTGCCGCCGCAGCTGGGTCCTCATCTCGCTCTCCATCACCTCTCGCACCTCCTCAACCTGTACACACAAGCATTGTTATCACCCCTGTTGTTCAACTGCTTGTCACTCATTTTATCATCCCTCAGCAATCACCTAGGGTACATTTTATGAGGTGGCATTGACAGAGCCCATGTTTCATTTTAAAAAAAAAACAAAACAACTGCTGAGGTCCATTCTCAGAGCTGAGCCTTTTCCTAAAGACTTGACAGAACCACTTCCCAGTCCACAATCCCTGGAACCAGTCGTTCACCTAGTGCAGTGATCAAAATACTACAGGAAAGATACAGTAACACAACAAACTAAACACTCTGGTGTTCATACACCAGCTTCCAAACAACACATACTTCACCTTTTCCCCATGTGCTGTAATACTGAGTTTCATGAAAGGTTAAAACCCTTTTTACCAGATCTTGTATAAAACAGCCATTTCAGAGGCTGCAACTCAGCACAAGGGGGATGATGCAGGTTTATTTAGAAGTTTTTTGTTTTCTGTTGTGTTTTTTTTTTTTAAAAAAAAAAAAAAAGGATTGTGGCATTTCCAGCCTTCCATGAAATGCAAAGGTAACAGTTCAAGCAACTTCTAAAAAGAGCTGTAAATTAATACCTGTTCCTGCAGTGCTTTGAGCTAACAGGCTATAGGTCAAATCCTTAGTTTCCCTCAAGTCAATGTCTATTTTCCTACATTTTGAAGTTGTAATTGCTTCATGTCCCAAGCAGCATTAAAAATCTGTTTTCATAATCTTGTAGAAAGAAATCAAATACCAAACCACTGGCAAAGAGTGGAAGGACTTGGAGCTACCACCTGGAGGCAGGATGGAAGGGCTATATCAGCCTAAGATGGCCATGCTGGCCATCAACCAGATCAACCGTTTATTTTGACCCCAACAGCAGACAGGAAACATGAAGAAGTCACTCCCTATTTCACTGGGTGATTTCACCATGCTGACTCTGCAGAAGTTTCCTTGCTCAAGGTGCCTTTTCCATGCTTAGCCTGGGGGTCACCCTATCTGAAGTCTCCCATCACTCAGAACATCCCAGTTGCTTTTCATAGAAATCACAGAATGCTTTGGGTTGGAAGGGACCTTCAAGATCATCTAGATCCACCACCCCTGCCATGGGCAGGGACACCTGCCCACGTGCACTTTTCTGGGCACTTCCTCTAGCTCTTCTACATCCTTTTAGAGCCAGAGCTCCAACCAGGTGTGTTTACACCACTTTACCTTCTTCTCCTGTTCTATTTCGATCTCACTCTTGTGACGCTCCAGTGCTTTGGCCACGGCTGCTTCAAATGCTTTTTTGTCTTCAAGTTTCTGCTTCTCCAGGGCAGACTCGATGTGCTGCTGCTCCCTCACCCGCTGCTCTGCCAGCTCCCTGTTCAGCTGGTCGATGCGGCGATGGGCGTGGGCAATCAGGGAGTTCAAGTCATCTGTGGACAGCTGGCCAGCTGAGGAGAGCACAGGGCCTTAGGAAGGTCTTAGGAAGGCACTTGCCCACCTCCCACTCGACACTCTGAGGCTCCCAGTGAGCATGTTTATATAAAGTTTTCCAGCACATCAGCCCCCCTGGACCTGTGCTAATGCCCACCCGATTCCACTTCCTGAGCCACACCTACAAGCAAGTACTTTTTGTCCTTAGTTTCTTCAAAGTGGTTCATGGCTATTAGTTACACTCCCACATCCATGTCACACTCCATCAGAGGAGGCTGTTGGCAGTCTGTCCCTTTCTCTCTTGACACCACCATGTGTTTTCCCCTGTGACAGCACACAGAGCAGCAGGGTGTGTAAAGCCCCAAGCACTGATACCTCCAGTTGGGTAGAAGCTTAAGGAAATTTGGTCCTGAAAGCACCAAAGTCATTGTGAGAGACAGACAGAATTACATCCTCCAGAACAACTGCTCCCAGTCAGATTTCTTACCCCAATTTGTACCTTTCAGGTCTGGCTGCTCCAAGGGCAGCAGGGTCACAACCACACCTGTGTCTGCTAAGGACTTGGCTACTTTTCTTCTGGGAGAGAAGGAGGACACAAGCTACACCTGTACCATCTGTATGCTGCATGACCTGAGAATGGCACAGGCTCTGTAAATGGCACTGGCTGCCAGCTAAATCCCCTGCATGGAAAACCAGGGACTACTTGATATTCCTGCAGGGTCCAAAGCAAGTGAAATTCCACAGTCCTTAAGCCATCCTGCTGGTGAGTGCTGGAGAAAGGACTGGTGCAGAAGAACTGAGTGCCAGGTTCTCATGGCCAGCAGGGAAGCTGACCAAGCACCACTAAGCTCAGCTGCTGACCTTCCTGTCACAGGCAGAACAGGGTTTCACTGCACTCCAGTTTCAAATTATGTTTCTTTTGATCAAAAGGGAAAAATAAACAATCATCAACCTCAGAGTCAAAGAGTTAATCCACACTTCTAAAATCAATCATGAGGATTAAATTTGGAGAATCAAGCAGACTTGGAATTAAATGAACCTGGTTTTGGTGACCCAGCTCAGAGCAGCCCTACATGGCTTTTCAAGCGTACACAGCACCTAGATGGTTCAGTGACATCAGCAGGAGCTGGTGAATCCAACACCTCTTTCAAGCCAGAATGGCTGTGAGGTGGGAAACACCATCACACACCATCACACACAACTGGAATTGGTCAAAGTTTGTTTCTCATTGGAGTCTCAGCAGCAGTATCAACCAGCTCAAATTCACAAAGAAAATTGAAACCTGGCTCTCACAAGCCAGCAGTCACACTCACCTGGGAAGTGCTGCTAGACAGAGTTTGTGGTTTAAGCTAGACATGCAAAAAAGGAAAGGATCCCAAAGCAAACCTCAGCCCAAAATGTTGTAGGAATGCAACATTTCACCCCCTTGTTGATACTGCCTGTAACTGAAAGTGATGTACCACACAAACATAAAAAAGGACAAAGAAGAGATGACATTCACAAGACCAGAACAAGTTGCAGGAACTCACCTAAGTCACTTATCTCTGCAACAGAAAGAGGAGAGGTTGGAAAAGTTAATGCACATTCACTACAGCAGGTCAGTCATGCAAAAGTGAAACAGAAAACTAAGAGATTCTTATCTACAGTGACTTAAACGTGAGACCAAGTCTTTAGGGATTCAGGAAGAATCGGGTATGTCGGGTATAAAATTCTCTCTGGATTACTGGCAAGATGTAGCCCAGAACATCCCAGCCACTAAAATCACCTTTGGAAACCCACAGATGGATGCTGAAGTTTAGCCAAAGCAAGGAATACCAGTCTGAAGTAGAAAAGTGCAACAGGACACTGGACATTTTAGTCTGACATTTCTAGGTTCTTATAAATCAGAAGCAGTTGGTTAAGAAACCAATTCCCAAGTGGCAGTGAGAGCCACGGAGCCAAACAAGTCAGTCCTGGGGACACTTCAGCAAGTCACACCCGTGTGAAATGGAGTGCATGGAAGCCACCAGGAGATTCCCTGTCCTCCCTCAAAGTGGCAGCGATCACAAAACCCAGGATGTTTTCCCTTTATCCTGAACAAGGCAGCTCATGAGATTTCAGATCTCAGGCAAAGAACTGCAGCAGTAAGAACATCAACAAAACTAAGACACCCATTCACTGCTTCCGTGCAGCTCTCTCCATTGTTGGGAATTCCTGTGTCAATTCAATTTAGAAATAACATTCACTGGGGTGTAGGTGTGGTAGGATATGAACAATGGGCTCTCTCTTGCAGTGTATCTGTCACTGCAGTGATAATCTAGAGAAATTCAAGGAGTTCTTTATGACTCTGTAGCAGAATAGCTATAGTCACAGGGTCAGACTAACAATTGGTCAGTGAGAAATAGATCTGATCCACATCTGGAGTGACCTGGCTCCTTCCTAGGAATACCAGGGTGGGAAGAGATGTTTGAACTCTATGATAGTTATCATACAAAAGCTACATTGTGTGGAACTCCCAACACAGCACAGGTAGTTCCCAGAATGAAGCCTCTTCGTAACACCTCCTCTAGGTTACTTCTTTTAATTGTGAACTGATTTTTACTTAACTTTTTACTTGGTTTTTACTCAAACCAACCAAACAAGATGGAAAACAGGATGCTGGACATGCAATTCAGTGGCTGTAATTACAGAAACACTACAAACCAACAAGTGACAGAATGTAATCAGCACAAAGCAACCTGCAATCACAGACTTACTCAGCCCCTTCCAGCCAGGCTTCACATCCGGGGTGATGCTGTCCAGCTCTCGCTGAAACTCTTCTCTAGCTGTAGCCACAAGCTCATGGTACTGAGCTACTATTTTGGCCTCAGATTGTGCTGCCTGAACCTGTAACAAACAAAAATGAGATTGGTTTATTTTTCAAGGCAAGTATTGAAAACAGAGGCATATATAATTTAAGACAAGGTCCTGAGTTAGTGGCAGGTATCGTTACTCTCCAGCCCAAGCAAAGGAAATTCACTTGGGAGAGAAAAACCCCACCCTGTGATATCAAACCTCTTGTACACAATAATTATTTGCTGGAACTACCAGAAATCCATTTCTGCTCACATACACACACTGTACCTGGATAGCCAGTCAGGAGCCTAGACAGGACCACAGAGTACCTTAACTCAGTTTGTATCTTTAAAGATCTCCAGCTCCTTCTCTCTGCTTTCAGCCACCATCTAGGCCTAGTCAGCCAGTCCTGTGTCACTGCTCCCCTCTCAGGAAGTTCTGATATTCCCACTTCTAGGCTAAATTCTCCAACTGTGCTGCAAAGGTGAGAAATTTCACCTTTACATTTCTTCCCCAGTCTTCTGAGCTGTAAAGTGATTCACCCACCAGTCATTAGCACAATTTTCTCCTAATCCTGATGGTAAATTCCTCTCAGCATGAAATGGAAAGAACTACAAGTCACCTACAGAAAGGACAGACACAAATCAAGCTGGCTGGAGACTCAGGACAGAGACCAAGTTCTCACAAAGATCTAGTCATGACTGTTCACTGGTATATAATCATCTCAAAGACTGAGCACAGGTTAAAAAAAACAAAACACAAGACCAGAATTTATGCTTTTAAAATGTTTAACCTATTAGAGGGCTTGCTAAGGGGAAGCCTGCACAAGCTGCCAAGTAGTCCTTACTCTAATGGCAATAAAGAACAGCCTGTGGAAGCATTACCTTTTTCACCACATTGTCCAAGTCCACTATCATATGACGAAGATTTTCTTCTGCAGCAGTAATGTGAGGTTTGGCTCCTGCAACCTGAGACTTCTTGGCATTCTCGATTACACCTTTTGTCTTCTCTAACTCCTCTCTGAAAAGAGCAGCAGCTGCTAATCATAATGCATACAGAAAAGTTTTCTTTATGCTGTCTGTAGTTATAGGAAGAGCTACTGGGTAACTCTCTTGGTGTTCCATCTACCAGCTCTATGGCTAGGATGCTGTGATTAACAGTTTGTCTTTCTACAGCCTGAAGGCTACAGATGTCAGTGTATCTGTGCCATGGAAAGTAAGAATTATTTCCAGTACAATTAGTACTCAGGACTCAAGACTTAGCTGGAGGAGGCAGATGGAAGAAAGTTCACTGAAAGGAGTTAGTATCAGTAAAACTAAGTTAGAAGGGAGACACTTCCATCCCGTAACACAATATTAGGGAAGCATTTTTAATATAGATGCACAAGTGTTTTGGACATGGTGACTGGTGGAGATAAATAGGGATGGGAGAAAATTTAGAGAGCTCTGTAAAGATAGATTATATCTTTTTGTAACTTGAGAAAGAACCACTTTCCTCTAGCATGATTGGAAAGCAAGGAAAAAGTGAAAATGCATTCCTTTTTCCAAATCCATTTGAACCAGTGGAGGTTTTCTAATGACCTCACTGGAATAAGGAACAAGCTTTAAAATAAATAAGTAAGGAAATAAATAAAAGAGAAGGCATCCAGTAGAGCCACAGAGCATGAACACTAGCACATCTGGGGTTTGTGTTAGCTTTGCTTCACTGTTTGGAACCTGGGTTACACCTCCCAACTATTTTTAGTCAGCACAGCAACTTCTAAGATAAGAGAGGTTTATAATTTAAGTAGCAACCGTGCAACTTCTAGGATGATGATGCCCTCTAAGCCTCAGAAGCATCAAAGGGTTTCCAAATTTGTTCCTGTCCTCATTACAAGGGTGAGTTGGAGGTATTTGGCTGTCATCTTCTTTTTGCTGCCATGATCCCTGCACACCAGACTCTGCACATCAACATGGATCATACAGACCCTTGGGTTACGAGCAGGGCTTCATTTCAGAATTCAGGTTTTTGTTAGACATGTGCTTACTAAAAATCTAACCTCGAAAGCAACTCTGCTGACAGGTGGAACTGCCAAACAATGCTGTAAGGTGCAGTTTTTCATTACAACTGAAAAAAGCTAGTGATGCTACTGACTCAATACTTAGAGCGTGCAGTCATGGAGACCTTACAATAGGTTTAATACTGACAAAATTATCCAAAAATAATACTAAAAAGGTTATGGAATTTATTTTTTTAATCTCACTTGAAGTTACCAACTCTATAGGTAAGTACTCAGGAGATAAGCAAGTTCTTAAAAAGAATACTAAGACTGTTTCAGACTCCTTGGTACAGCAAGGACCATTTGCACAGGCACCTAAGATGTTCCCACTGCAATTAAAACACTCATTAGTGCCTGTGACTTTTTTTTTGACTTGGCACAAACAAGTTGAATATGAAAGCAGGTGCCTGCATAGTTTCTAGAGACTCACCTGCTGCCTGTGAGCCCTCACACGGGTGATACTCACTCACCACTCCTCAAGCCTCAAAACCAAGCAACTTACTTGGCTTTCAGAAGGGCGTCAGCAGCCTCATCCACCGCCCTCCTCCGATCCTTCAGCGCCTCCTCCAGAGTGCGCCACTGGGATGGTTTTTTCTCCCCAGCATCCTAAGGAGCACAGATGCCTAATTAGGGCCACCCCAATCCCAAAAGAAGAGAGTTATGTCGCTCAGACTGACCAACGGTTTGGTGTTTTCCCAGCTGGAAGCTTTATATTTTTGTTTTGTTTGATTCTTCATGTTTTTCGCCAACTGGGCAACAGCCATTTGTCCACGCACAAGAGCTTATGTGGTGCCACAGCACGGGGTGGAAATCTCTGCATCTATTAAAGTACTGTAACACTTTCAAATTGCTTTTAACCTTAATACTTGGGGTACAATGATACTTTAAATTTGCTTAATTTTAAAGTAAACTTAAAGCAAACTCTTAAGGTATTTGTTTCTCGAACTACTAGATTAAATCTTGAGTGCTTGTTTCGTTGCCTGGATGCCCCTGGTCATTGATCAACCACTGAATGATATTCTCTGCTCTAGAATGGAATAGGAAGTAGGAATTCCACACAAAACCCAGCCTCAGCACACCAGAACCACAAGCTGGTATTGTTCATGCATCCCCTACTCATTTCCAGACAAGAAACTTAACAACTCAGCAGTAAGATTTTGGCAAAGGGAATTGTTCAGTGGAATTATTGGGGTGGACAGCATGAAAACCTAACTAGATTTAGGTTAAAAATGGGTTTAGAAATTAAAATACAGTATGTGAAGACTACCAATGCATAAACTTGAACTTTTCTTCTTGCAAAAGGGAAATAAAGGAGTTGGGGAAGAAAAACTAAACAAAATTCAAAAGCAAACCCACATTTCACAAGTGGAAAGATTAGTTAAAACTGCAATAAACGTAAAGGCATTGCAAGCAAAGCTTCCAACTTTGTCTTTAATTCTGGAATAAAAAGTTTTGCTGAACATAATAAAAAAAAAATAATAAAGTTGTCCCCATTTGTCCATTTTACCTCAGAATTGTCCATGGCCTCCTTCAGTATTTGTGAATGGGCATTCACTGCTTGCACAGCAGCCTCCTGGGCAGTAATGGCCTGCAGGGTTGTACGAGCTGTTGCACTTAGGGCTGCTTCTAAAGTTGAAGCAAGAGCTAGAAAAGAAATGAATTAACTGAATTAAACTATAAAGAGAAGAGCCATAGAATTAGTAAAATGACATGGTGTATCCTCGGCATCTCCTTATGTTATTTTCTATGCCCCAAAGAGTGGGTGAGTTCAGGAACTACACTTGCAGCCTACAGAAGAAGAAATGTTGCCAGGACATGCCCCTTTAGAGGAGCATTAAGGTCCAAGTCTGCACCTACAGCACTGAAGCTGCTCAGTGCAGGGGCCTTTGCCATGTTTCTGCAGGGGGCTGCATTTAAACCAACAGATTCATTTCCATCTTCATTTGTGCAGTGGTTATTAAGAAGAAACAAGTAAATTTTCCCATCTTCACAAGGAAGACACATTCCAAAAGCACAGTTATTCCCCCCAGCCAAGAAGGTGGTGAACTCAACTATCCATTCCTATTGGTACAGAAGCACAATTGACCTATTAATTATTCAAGCAGGGACCAAACCAGAATGGTTGATCAGAGTGAGCAGGATCTACCTTTCTGGAGTCAGATATTTATTTCTAAGTATTAGGGTAAGTAAATGCACCTTTCCAGTAAACACTCCTCTGGATTTTTTCAGTGTAACATCTCAACTTCTTCACTTGCAAATAAGTCCTTGTATGAAGCAGGTGACTCGTGCCAAGCCTCTTGTTTCTCTTCATGTTGCCCTTCTACACCAGACAAAGCTCTGAACAGAAGCAAGCAGCAGCAGGCCACAGCCTGCATGTCTGCTCCAACCCGGTTAAGTCCAGGCTTGTACATCCTTCTCATCCCTTGTGTCCCACGACAGCCCCAGGGTCAGACTTTGGCTGAGGACCAAAACACTCCAAGGAAAGTCTGAGTGTGTTCCTCACATGTGCCAAGATCCTGCTCCGCATGCAGAGCGGTCGGGCAGGTCAGGTCAGACACACCACACTGCACCAGCCCTCTTCCACCATCAGTCCCTTCCAAGCACAAAGACAACAACAACATACAAAGGCCACAGCAGGCTGAAGCATGTCCAGCAAGTGGCCTCAGCACTGTTAAATGCCCTTTCAAGCCTATTTTCATTGGCTACACCCATGTCAGCAGTAAACTTTCACTTATTTTAAACAGTTTCTATTCAGCATCTTTGTCTCTAGCCTACCCACCCCAAAGACTCCTGGCCCCACCACAGAAGCTCTGCAGAGCCATTGCAGTCAGCCATCCTTGCATTGCCCCAAGTCAGAAGCAATCTTTCAACACCCATCCCCTTCTCCAAGAGGCTGGTCTCCCTCTCATCCTCATCAACACTGGCTGGAGGACAATATGGAAGCTTTCTCACACTGCAATCTGCAGCTCAAGCTGGGTTTTCTTTCAGAAGGTAAGTATCCAGGTAGCTGGCTACAGATTGCCCAGACATGCTAGACAACAAACCACCACCTACCAAAAAAAATTTCAAAAAAATTTCTTCTGGCTTCCCACGAGGCAAACCAGGAAAGGACCCAAAACTCATGACTTAAACAATCATGCTGCAGCCAAACCAAGACCAAACAACACCTCAGAAGTATTTAAAATGAATAAACCAAGTGTGGGGTGAGGGGGAAGGAAAGCTCATTGTTTTGAGCAAGACACACCAGCAGGACATGAGCTTTGGGACACAGGAAAAGCCAGGCCACCTCTCAGTAATACAGCTGGACTAACAGGTCTGAGTTAGAACCCAAGCAAGGAACTATCATAGTTTCCAACCCAGAACCTACAGAGAACTCTTCCCAGAGCCCTGAAATACTATCCCTCAACCACCACCAAACCAGTTGAGCCAGCAGATCTGTAGACCTGGGGATCCCAGAAGGTGGCAAACTGAACGGGAGCCAACAGTGTGCTCTGGCAGCAGTGAGTCCTGACCATGAACAGGGCCACACCAAACAAAAGCACATCCCACAGATGGAGCTAAGGAAGGATTTCCCTCTAATGGGCACTTAGGAGACCACATCTGGAATACAGTGTCACATCTTGAGAGCCTCAGTATAAGAAAGATACAAACCTGGGAGAGAACAGTGGGGAGGCACTAAGATGGTTGAGGGATGGGAGCACGTAACAGATGAGAGGCTGAGGGATCTAGGCTTCCTCTGAAGGAGAGGAGCCAAAGGGGTACCTAAAGTAGTGCTTTCATATCTAAAGGGGTGTTACAGAAGTGACTGAACCACACTTCTCAGAGGTGCCCAGAGAAGCAACAGATCCAAGTGCCAACAAGAGAAATTAATTGGATGTATCAAGTTCTCCATCACAAGAAGTGCTGGCAAAGCTGCTCAGAGAGGTGGAACAGTCTCCATCCTTAGAGAGCTTCAAACCTCCAGGGGACAAGGCCTTAAGCAACCTTCATTAGGTTGCTCAACCTAGTAATAAGGATCATTATTTATACTTCTAGAGGGTGGTTAAACACCAAAACAGGCTTCCTAGAGAGGTGGTGGATGCCCCAAGCCTGTCAGTGTTTAAGAGGCATTTGGGAGGTGCCCTTAACAACATGCTTTGACTTGGTCAGCCCTGAGCTGGTCAGACAGTTGGACTAGGTGGTCTCTGTAGGTCCCATACAACCAGAATAGTCTGTTCTATTCTAAACTGACCCATCTCTCCAAGCAGGAGCATGGGCTAGAGAGCTTGGAAGTCCACTCCAACCCAAGATTTTCCATCATTCTTTGACTATCAGTTACATCTACTGGGTGGAAGAAACTTCAACACTCCTCATTCTGCCAACACAACACAGGGACAACAAAGAGGTGTGTAAGGACGTTGGAACTCTAAAGTCAATACAGTCCAACAATTCTTCCATCATGTACAGGAAAACTAACAGTATGGACTTACCTGATATCTTCTCCTGCTCCTCTTTGTCTTGCTGGGCAAGCCGGGCTGCAACCTCTTCTGGTGACCTTTCTTTTATGGCAGGGGAACCTTCATGTTCTTTACCTATTCAGAAGTAAAAAACGAGTTAAATTGTCCAAGTGGAGTGGCCAAATTAGTACACAGATTACTTGTAGGGAAGCAACTTCCTTTTCAAAACTGGTTTTTACAGTCAGTATAACTTTAGAAATCTGACTTCTGCATGAAACTGTGCTGAAACTGCCTCAAGAATTTTTATATCCATAATTACAATGGCCAGTCTCATGTTGTCTTTTAAAGACAATAGCACAGATACCTCACATGCATCTGTAGATTTTATGTTGTGTAGTTACAAAAATAAACAAGATTCAGAAGTGAAAGGCAAAGCAAGGTTTGAAAAACACTTAAGGAGTCAAGTTTAAATTTAAAGTTAAGAACAGATATTATTTAATTTTTTTCTTTGGTATGCTTAGAGTTCAGCCAAAATAATAAAAGATGAGTGAGAGGGCTATGGTCAGTGACATGGCTACACTACTCCCTAGCCTAAGGCTACTTAAAATGCCTCAAGGGTGAGCACTGACCTAAGTGACTCTCTTGAAAATCAACAGCAAGTCTGCATCTGAGCTGAGGAGAGAGCCCAGACCACTCAGATTCATGCTGCAACAAAAACCATCAGTTACCTTTTAATAATGCTGATGCTAATGCTAAAGAACATTTATTTACTGCTGGCATACTTTGCATGAAATGTATTCATACATAAAGTCATTAATACAATCTCATCTGAAAGAGACTATCATATAGAAGCTAGTGTTTCTTGTTGAGTTAAATAATAAATGCAGTTTCTTCCCTTGGCCCTGGGCAGACTTGCTTTTCTGAACCTCAATCTGAAAGCCACAAAGAGCAGAAGCAAACTGGACTGTACAAGTTCCAGTTCAGCATCAAGCCAGGCTTTCCTCTTGCACCCATGCCTGTGCCTGTCCCAGGAACCAACCTCAACTTCTTAGCATATTAAAAACATATTAACAGATGATGGAAGTTGTTTCTTCTGCAGGAGGCACAAAGAATCACACCTTTAAAAACAGACAAATACCAACTCAGAAATAAACAGTTATACACTTGAAGCTGCAGGATTTTGTTTTTCTTCATCATGTTTGTATGATCTCTCTCACCTTCTTCAGTCTGTATCCCTGGAGCTGGCACTGACATGGCTACACCAGTTGTAGAGATGATCTGTGCTGCAGCCTTGCCTGCTGTTAAATACAGTAGCAGAACAAAAAAAGTTAGTGTATATGAGCTGTCATGTAAGAAAGAGATATAAGACTTCATTTTTTTTCCTCTGTGGAAACATTATTTGGACACTGATATTATTTCCAGAAAAAAGAGCATTTCCTGGACAAACAGCAACCAGGTATTACTGACACATACACACACACACACACAGAGGCATGGTAGTTAAATGTAAAAAGATGTCATGGCTTCTCTCAAAACCAGTTACATTTGATCTGGCTTTCCAGTACCTCAGTAATTATCCAAAATAAAGCTTCTTGCACTTGCACGAAAAAGAGGGAAGTGGCCTCAGAGTGCAGCACCCAAAGAGCTCTTCCTACTGAGTCTCATATCTAAACTGTGCAGGATTGCCATTGTTTGTGTTAAAATCCAAATACTCTATCAGGTAAATAAATTTCAAGAGAAAAAACTGGCCAAAAAAGAAGAGCTTAAGCCATTTTAGACAATTGTTCTCATGAATGAAAAGAAAATAACATTAAATCTATTAAATTATAAACATACTCATATTCAACCACCCCAAAGACTATTTAATCTACCATGGGATGTATGATGTAAGAGATGATGAAGCTTTTTGCTCCTTGCTACATGACATTAATGGATGGCTTGGAGGCTGGTGCCATCAGATGAACTTTGGACTTTTCAATTGTGGAGATGTTCACACAGCACCAGGTCTGCTAGCAAAAAATGGCCTGGGACTATCAACAAGGGGGAAAAGGATTCTTGGCCACGAGTTAGAGGGGGCTTTAAACTAGGCTTGAAGGGGGTAGGGGATAAAACCACTGGAAATGAGCCTGGGGACAACAAGAGGACAAGAGTTACCAGAGCTCATCCAGGGAGCTTTAAACCAGATTTGAAGGGGGATGGAGATACAGCTGGGCTTGCTAGAGGGGTGCCTGGGGGTTGTGGCTGAGGGGCAGCACGCTAGGATTTTTCCCTCTCTGAAATGCTGATACACTAATGCAGGCAGCAAGGGGAATAAACAGGGAGAACTGGAGATCTGAGTGTGATTGCACAGCCACCATCTCATTGCAATCACAGAGACATGGTGGGATAGCTCAGATGATTGGAGTGCTGTCATGGATGACTATGTATTGTTCAGGAAACAGGTCAAAGCCAGGTGGCAGAGTGGCTCTTTATGTGAAAGGGCACCTGAGATGTACCAAACTCTGGTCAGGCGAGAAGGAAGAACGTGTCGAGAGCTTATGGGTAAGAATTAAGGGGCAGGCCAACATGAATGACACTGTTGTGGGTGTCTACTACAGAGCACCTGATCAGGATGAAGAAGTTGATGAGGCCTTTTACAGGCAGCTGAAAGTAGCCTCACAATTGCAGGCCTTGGTTCTCATGGGGGATTGCAATCACTCAGATATTTGCTGGAAGGGCAACACAGCCAGGCAGGCACTGTCCAGAAGGTTCCTGCAGAGTGTTGATGACAACTTTCTGATGCAGGTAGTTGAGGAACCTACAAAGGGCAGTGCACTGCTGGACCTGGTACTAACAAACAAAGAGGGTCTTGCTGGGGATGTGAAGGTTGGGGGCAAACTTGGCTGTAGTGACCACGAAATGGTGGAATTTACTATTTTGTGTGGAAGTAGGAGAGAAATGAGCAAGACTACAACTCTGGACTTCAGGAATGCAAAATTTGACCTCTTCAAAGATCTATTCAGTGGAATAACATGGGTCAAGGCTCTGGAAGATATAGATGCCCATGAAAGCTGGGCAACTTTCAAACACCACTCGCTCCAAGCTCAAAACCAGTGCATTCCAATGAGAAAGAAATGAAGCAGAGAAGGTAGGAGACCTGGACGGATGAGTAGGGGTCTCCTGGAAAAAATTAAAGGAAAGAAGGAAATTTAAAGAATGTGGAAAACAGGTCTGGCCACTTGGGAGGAATACAGGAATGTTGTCAGAGAATGCAGGGATGCGATGAGGAAAGCTAAGGCCCACCTGGAACTAAAGCTGGCAAAGAGTATCCAGGACAAGAAAAGTTTCTTCCAGTACATCAATAAAAAAAGGAAGACTAGGGCAAATGTAGGCCCACTGATGAATGAGATGGGTGCCCTTGTGACTGGAGACACAGGGAAGGTGGAGTTATTGAATGCCTTCTTTGCTTCTGTCTTCACTGCAAAAGCCAGCCCTCTTAAATCCCAGACCCTGGAGATAAGAAGACTTTCCCTTGGTAGAGGAGGACCAGGTTAGACGCCACTTAGCCAAACTGGACATCCATAAATCCATGGGCCCTGGTGGGATGCATCCACGAGTTCTGAGAGAGCCAGCAGATGTTATTGCTAGGCCACTCTCCATCATCTTTGAAAGGTCATGGAGAAATAGGAGAGGTGCCTGAGGACTGGAGGAGGGCTAATGTCACTCCAGTCTTCAAAAAGGGCAAGAAGGAGGACCCAGGGAACTACAGGCCTGTTAGTCTTGCCTCTGTCCCTGGTAAGGTGTTAGAGAAAATCATTTTGGACGTCATCACAAAACATGTGAAAGCAAAGAATGTCATTGGGAGAAGTCAGCATGGATTCACCCAAGGGAAATCATGCTTGACCAACCTGATTGTCTTCTGTGACGTCATTACTGGCTGGCTACATGAGGGGAGAACAGTGGATGTTATCTACCTTGACTTCAGCAAGGCTTCTGATACTGTCTCCCATAACATCCTCATTAGGAAGCTCAGAAACAGTGGGCTTGATGAGTAGCCAGTGAGGTGGATGGAGAGCTGGCTGAGTGACAGAACTCAGAGGGTTGTGATTACCAGAGCAGGGTCAAGTTGGAGGCCTGTAACCAGTGGTGTTCCCCAGGGATCAATACTCGGTCCAGTTTTGTTCAATGTGTTCATCAATGACCTGGACCAAAGGACAGAGTGTATCCTCAGCAAGTTCACTGATGATACCAAACTGGGAGGGGTGGTGACACTCCAGAGGCTGTGCTGCCATTCAGCATGACCTGGACAGACTGGAGAGCTGGGCAGAGAAGAACCTCATGAGGTTCAACAAGGGCAAGTGTAGGGTCCTGCACCTGGGGAGGAAGAACCTCATGCACCCCATGCAGGTTAGGGGTGGACCTGCTGGAAAGTAGTTCACAGGAGAAGGATCCTGGGAGTCCTGATAGACAGTAAATTATCCATGAGCCAGCAATGTGCCCTTGTTGCCAAGAAGGCCAATGCAATCCTGGGTTGCATAAAGAAGAGTGTGGCCAGTAGGTCGAGGGAGGTCATTCTCCCCCTCTATTCTGCCCTGGTGAGGTCACATCTGAAGAACTGGGTCCAGTGCTGGGCTCCCCAGTTCAAGAGAGACAGGGAACTACTGGAGAGAGTCCAGTGGAGGGTGACAAAGATGACTGGGGGTTGGAGCATCTCCCTTATGAGGAAAGGCTGAGAGAGCTGGGACTCTTTACCCTGGAGAAGAGAAGCTGAGGGGAGACCTTATGAATGCCTACAAGTATCTAAAGGGTGGGTGGAGGGAGGATGGAGCCAGACTCTTTTCAGCAGTTCCCAGTGACAGGACAAGGGGCAATGGGCACAAATTGGAACATGGGAAGTTCCACTGAAATATGAGGAAAAACTTCTTTACCATGAGAGTGACAAGGCACTGGAACAGGCTGCCCAGAGAGGTTGTGGAGTCTCCATCTTTGGAGATATTCAAAACCTGCCTGGATGCAGCCCTGAGTGATGTGCTCTAGGTTATCCTACTTCAGTGGGAGAGTTGGACTAGATGATCTCTCCCTTCCAACTCTGACAATTCCATGATTCCATGACATTCTGTAGAGCTACCTTCTTTTTCCTCTGAGGGAGCAACAGCTTCTGTTTTGCTCATCTGGGATTTGTTAACAGGCTGTTTAGACTCTTTCATTACTTCTGCTACAGACGAGATCTTCAGTGGACCTTGCTGGATCTTGAAAAATTAAAAATAAGGAATATAATCAGTTTTCCACACAGCTTGTGTCTCACCAATTCCTTTATAGCAGAAAAGAACATCTGCATTTCTAGACTATCATAAATCTAAACTGCAAGGTACACATGAAAACAGTAGCAAGGCCATATCATTTGTTGCTTTGATTTTTAATTTAGAAGGAATGGTTTTTATTTTCACTTCTCCAAAACTGAAGGTAGAACAGTGGAAACTTTCACTGCATTATCAATGTATGCATAAAGAACAAATAATTTCAGGCCCCCAACATTCCAAACACTTCTGAGTGTTTTGAGAGACTACAGATAATGCAGAAACTATAAAAACTGCCAGTACATGAAGGTCTGAAACAATTCCAGAAAGCAGATTTCAATTATTTCCCCTTGGACATCATTCAGTTTCATACAGGTGTACCTTAAATTCATTCAGTTGACACTTCTCTTAATTTCATACCTCTTGAGTCTTTCTTGTCACCCCTCCCATCCTGCCCAGTTTCTAGGCAATTCCTTTTCAAGTTGTAGTGGAAAAAATAGGTAACTGTTTTAAAGATACATAACTCCATAATCAAAGAGATGTTTAAAAAGAAAAAAATAGGATTTTATCCAGTTATCACTGAACAGAAGATGCTCCAGGCATGGCAGTGGTTTGACAGGGATGGAGGATTCAGTGAAAGGATTCAGGTGCTGGTGTTCACAGCAGACAAACACTGACTCAAGCACACAGCACTGTGAGTTTCATATTAATCCATTAATATCCATCATGCAAAGCCACAAGATAATAATGAAAGCATCTGAGTTACAGCCATGACTGGGCAGGTGGTAACTTTGCCAGCTGACCAGTCTGTTCTGCAAAATTTACTAGTGCCTGGGAGGTGTTAAGAAGTTGGATGATCACAAGAGAAGTGTGGCTAAAATCAGAAGAGAGACAGTTTTAGTTGACTGATTTTCTCCCATTTATTAAGAACTGATTTCTTTAGCTCCAATTTGAAATGCTTCAGGTTTCTTGACAGTCAAATGGCTTCTTAAAAGCTCAGGACAACCACAACCAGAGGAGCTTTCCAGCATTCTTGGATAATCGAGGAGCATTTCCTTTCAGATGCAGAAACAGAGAAACTTCCAGACTGGATTTCCAGAGCTGTGCTGAAGGCAGTACCAGGTTTCCCTTTCTGCAGGGTCCCACCACTATGATTTCACAGTATGATGCTTATGCCTGGCTCTGTACCATTCAGATCTTTATTCATTCAAAAACTGCCTCAAGTTCTCTTTAAAAGAACTTCAGCTTAGAATAGTTTTCTTACAATCCTGACTTCAATTAGCCTCTAGTAAAACAGTTACATTCCAACAGGTCACCTACCCCTCTCTCTCTCCCAAATGTATTTCAGAGTATAAGCAGGGCAGCTATTCAGTTAGAATCCTGCTACATTATTTGACTAGATTTACAGCCCATAGACCAGAACAACAAGATGAGCATGGGAAATGTACAAGCAGCATTGAAATGCAGCACAAAGCAGTACCTCCATTCATAATTCTTCAACCATCTTAATTTAGGAATTCTTTAAATGTTTAAATTCTTAGCACACAGCAAAATCCCTCAGAATTTGAGAAGTAAGAGCAGATGCTAGCTTTAAAAAAAAAAATGAAAGGGGTCAACGGGAATCACTTACAGGTTTCTTTGGCATGGGTACAGTGTGAGGTGCAGGACCAAGTGCCATCTCAAAGAGCTTATCAGAGTAGGGAACTGCCCTCTCCACACTCTCCCGGAATTGTGGATCATAGCTGGCATACAGGACGGTTCCACCTACTCCTCCACCCACAAACAGGACACCTGCACCAATGATTTTGCCTACAGAAACACTGTGGGGGGAAAGAAGAGTGGAAGTTATGCGAATGGCACTACACGACAAACATCAAACAGCTTTTGAGTCTTTTTAGCTTACAGCTGGGGACAACCACTCTGTTCCAGAAGCTGGCCAACAACCCAGCACCCTCTGCTACCACAGTGGCTCATGACTCACCCAAAGCTAAGATGGCAAGCCACAACCTTCTTCCTAAATATCCATCTCCTTGATTAGCTTCATTTAAATCTGGCTGAATCAAAGGAGGAACACACAGAACCATGAAAACAAAAGTCACTTAACAAAAAAATCCCACCACCACTGATTTGCTCTCACATGAAACTAAGGAGCAGGGTCCCTCTCAGTCAAGGCAACAGAAGAACTAATTCCACCCCTCCAAAACCATCTACATACCCAGACTCTCCCGAGGGGGTGGCGTATCCACGGCACAGTCGTATCGGACGGAGTGACACTCTCCCACACCGGCTGTTCTGCAAGGGGAGGAGAGAGTCAAGCAGTGAGCACTCGCTGTTTCTGACCAGTTTGCTCCATCACCCCTTCTTGCACACCCTCCAAAGGAAAGCAGCAGCCAGCACCAGAGCAGGGGCATTGGACTCTGTTCTCCCTAAACAAAAACGAGGGCTTTCTCATGTGTGGCTTGCGTGTTGAGGGCTTTTTAAGAAGTCGTAAGAACGACAGAAGCACAGAATGCCAGCCTGGAAGGGACCTCAAGGATCACCTGGTCCAACCTTTCTAAGTTGGAACGTGGCTTGGATGAGATGGCCCAGCACCTTGTCATGGCAAGTCTTAAGTGTCCAGTGTTGGGGAATCCACCACTTCCCTGGGGAGATTATTCCAGTGTCCAACTGTTCTCATACTGAAAAATTTTCCTCTGATGTCCAGTTGGGATCTGCTCAGGAGTAACTTGCACCTATTACCCGTCTTTTCCACATGACTCCTTGTAAAAAAGGAGTCTCCATCTTCTTGGTAGCCACCATTTAAGTACTGGAACAATGGCAATAAGGTCTCCCCTAAGCCTTCTTTCCTCCAGGCTGAACAAACCCAGTTCTCTCCCCCTTTCCTCATACACGCTTCCCAGTCCTCTGATCGCTTTTGTGGCCTGGACCCTCTCCAGCCTGTCCACATCCTTTTTTGTAGAGCAGGGACCAAAACTGAACACAGTAGAAGGCATTTTGAAAAGGAGAAAAGTAAATCCCAAACCACACAACCTACCTCAGCTTATTTCTGCCTTTATTTTGCCTGTTTATGTTCCCTGTCTCCAGCCTGGGCAGTACCACTGGGCTAGTTCAGATTCTCTTCAACAATCTCATGCCCTAGAACAGCTCAGCTGTGAGCAGTGCAGATGACAACAGCAGCTGTTTAACTACTTAAAACTATTAAAAACTGTATTTAATACTTAAAGCTATTTTTGTTTCTAAAGACACACAAACAGTTCTCCTTGAGCTCCCAAACCAAGACTTCCTCTTTAAGAGAATCAACAACACATCTACTTTCCAGAGATCTTGGCTTAGAATATAAATGAAATTACTAGATGAAGAGTGATATTTCATTATATTCTACTTAACAAAACCCACATTACCCAGGATTTTCATCCTCTTTATAGTTTATCTGAAAATTATGATTAACCAGAAAGACTGGTTACGCTACTCCAGCCTACAGAAGAAAAAAACTCTGTCCTCCTCAGGTGGTTTTACCCCCCAACCTGAATTGCTAAGAGAGAAAAATGGGACTCATTGGAAATCAGAGTACCAGGCACAAAAGGAACTCTTCCCACAGCTGAGATATTTTGGGCAACTACACATTTTTTCTTCTTTAAAAAAAAAAAAGACAACTGGGAGATGCCTCATTACAACCTACCCCAGAGGGTAAGTTTCTCCATTTCCTTTTGCATATGGCAATAAGTAACAAGCAAAAGTCTTGTGGTTTAGGTCCCATCCTTGTCCAACTGCATAGAGGAAAGGCAGGAACACTGAATTCTTATTCTTTCCAGAACAGCAGCCAAAACTTTTTACTTAGTATCAGGAGCATGTGTACAACAACAGGAAACATGCTCTTCTTACCCCTGAGACCTTCACAAGCTTTAACTGTGCTCCATGGTTGATCTTTAGGTTTACAATGGATAGAACAGGAGACACAATAACAAGTATCTTCTGTAATGTTTTTATTTGTTAGACTTGATTGCCCAGAAGAAAACACTGAGGCTTCACTGGCTCTTTTAGGAGGAGCTTTCTGGGGGTCATCCCACCCTGTGCCATGGCAAGAGGGAGCTTGAGGCAACTCACTCGCCCCTCCTTGTGCAGGCTGGACTTGCCTTGCAGGTGATCCTGGAGGCTGCCACAACTATGACCTTGGCACCTGGGCCACCTCATCCATTTCCGAGCTGCCTACAGCCCTACTCACACCTTCTGATGGCAAATAACACTACACCCATTTAGTTCTCCCACCCTCAGCAAACACATCTGGTCCTGCCCTCAGGGAGCTGGCAGGGCAGAGGACAAGACCTGCTACTTCTTCAGCATTTGTGCTTTCTACACCAAGAGGGGGTTTGTGGGATTATTGTTGCTGACCAGATGATTTTAAGAGGTCCCTTCCAAGCTGGGCTTGGAAGCCCAGTTTAATTTTCCTCCCTCACACCCAAATACATTATTACTTAAAAAAAAAAAACAACCACCACCTCATTTTTTATCAATCACTTTTTAAAAGAAGCACTGCTCTCTTTTGGCCATCATCATAATCTTGCTTGTGTTTGCTGTATCACCATGATTTGGAAAATTACAAGTAGCTTCTAATCTCCCCTTTGCATAATTTCCAGGAGTTTGTCATTTTTTTCAGACCCCTCTTATTTGTTTGCAATGATGCCTCAAAGGATTTGGAAGAAATGCATCACACATGCATTGCTGTGCCCTGCAAAAGGCAGAAATAAACCATTTGCTGTTCTGCAGAATCATAGAATGGTGTGGGTTGGAAGGGACCTAGAAGATCATCTAGTTCCAACCCCCCTGCATGGGCAGGGACACCTCCCACTAGATCAGGTTGCTACAACCCTTTAGATAAGGCATCACACAGACCCAGGGCACTGCAGGGCAAACGTTACCATTTCTTGCTCCTTTTCCAGCAGTTCTACATGCTATTCATTTCACCTACTCCTTAAATTATTATTTTACATTCATTATCTACCATTAGATCACCACGAGGACCACTTTGCAGGGCACTTCACACCTTCACCCTGGTTAATATTAAAAACCCCAGTGAATCCAGTGTTTGAGGTGACCCACATGAGCTCACCCTGGCAAAGGTGCTCAGGACAGGTACAGCACAGCAGAACTTCAGTAACAAAATAAAATCTGCCTTCCAGGCTTCCAATTAATACTTAACTTCAAATAACCAGACGCAGGACACACCATTCCGAGTTTATTCAGTCCCAACTAAACCTCTTCTAGTCAAGCTCAAGCATCTTGACCCAGAATTTGCACAGAAAGAACCTTGCAAGACACAGTTTTCTGTGTATTGAAACAGGAAAAGCAAACCAGAAACTCCAGAGGAAGTTCATCCTTGTCATGACAGAGGTTACGTGTAGCAGGGATGTCTGCCTGCAGAATGACCTTTAAAGGTCCCTTCCAACCCCACACATTCAGAATTCTAACTTCCCATCAGCCATTCAAGACCTCTGCCAAATGTCATACCTTCCTACAAAAAGCCCTCTGTTTCTTTTTTTTAAAAAAAAAACCTACAGAAACACTTCAAATAAGGGAAGAGGAGTCTCTCTGTAGCACTGCACATGCAGCTGAAAGCATTTATGAAATCACTGTGATGAAGACCCCACTTCTCTCAAAGCCACAACTTCATTTCACTTCTTCATCAACTTGCTGATCCTCCATACGCAGAGCTCATGGTAAGACAGAGGGACAAAATTTTTCCCAGTCTCCACCACGAGCTCTCTACTGGGATTTTCAGTACTTAAACCTTCTTGCTGCTCTGGCTTTGGGGAGCAGCAGCTGCCTTGCTACCCCCATCCAGCCATGCTCTGCTTCCTGGCTCTCTCAATCTGCTCAAGCAACAGAGCATCATCAAGGACCCACAGTCCTGACCCAGCCCAGCTCTCCTGGGACAACTGGATTTTTTTAACCTCTAAAGGAGCATCTTGACATTGCCAAACAGAAGCAGACTTGCCTCACTACCAGCTTCCATACACCATACATGTAAAAGCAGTTTACTTCCATTCCTAAAAGTACTGTTATAACTTGCCACTCCTAATATTTAAAAAAAAAAACAAAACAAACCACACATCTCTTTTGGGGCTCTATCAAAGCAAAACAACCAAGTTCCACCAGCTGAATAGCAAGGTACCAGTGAGGTGTCATCACTCACAATATTGACACTGAGGCCCTGGCCTGAGCTTCAGCTAACTGACCAGGACGAGAGAAACCCCTAAACATGACACAAGACAAACCAACTCTCGTGTCAAAAAAAAAGGGGGCCAAGAGTGCTGAAGAAGTAGTAAAGCCAAAAGGGAAGATGGATAATAAGATATAAAAACTGTATCATTGTGGCTGCCTGGGGATCATCACAGCTGGAGCAGAGAATAAACCAATGCTGCTGCTCTGGCAAGAATGGATCAGTCAGATGTGCTCCCCAGGCAGAAGGATGAGGGCAGCACACAGAATCCTAGGGGTTGGAAGGGACCTTGAAAGATCATCCAAGTCCAACCCCCCTGCCAGAGCAGGGTCACCTAGAGTACATCACACAGGAATGCATCCAGGTGGGTTTTGAATGTCTCCATAACCTCTCTAGGCAGCCTGTTCCACTGTTCTGTCACCCTCACAGGGAAAAAGGCTTTTCTCACATTTACATGGAACCTCCTGTGCTCCAGCTTGCACCCATTGCCCCTTGTCCTATCATTGGACATCACTGAGAAGAGCCTGGCTCTGTCCTCCTGACACCCGCCCTTTACATATTTATAAACATTAATGAGGTTGCCCCTCAGTCTCCTCTTCTCCAAGCTAAAGAGATCCAGCTCCCTCAGCCTTTCCTCAACCCTCTTACTCATCTTTGTGGCTCCACGCTGGACTCCTTCCAGCAGTTCCCTGTCCTTCTTGAACTGAGGGGCCCAGAACTGGACACAATACTCCAGATGTGGCCTCACCAGGGCAAAGCAGAGGGGGAGGAGAACCTCTCTTGACCTACTAACCACACCCTTTCTAATGCACCCCAGGATGCCATTGGCCTTCTTGGCCAGAAGGGCACATTGCTGGCTCATGGTCATCCTTCTGTCTACCAGCAAGGCTGCCCCTTCCCTCATTATAAAGGCAACATGCAGCACAGCCAGGTGGAGCATCCCAGTGTGACCACACTGGTGCCACTTCCAGGCCTGACAGCATCAGCATCTGCCCGACAACCTCTTAACAACCTGAGGGTCTTCCTTCCATGACCTGAGCTATCACTACTTGTAGAAAAACTACCCAGTATCATCTCAGATCATGTTAGCACTTCTTGATTAGAGTCCACAACTCTGCACCTCTTGCAAAAAAAAAAAAAAAAAAAAAAAAGCACTACAATAAAAACATTTGTTTCTTATTTCTAGTTTCTGGCTCTTTCACCATCCAAAATTAAACAAGTTTTAGTTGCAGAAAGTCTACGGGACCAGCAACTGTTTCCACATTTATATACTATATTATGCCACAAAGCTTCCCTGCAATATGAGTAAAAAGAAGCAAAGTGTATTAAAAAAAACATTTATCTGCATGCACACTTTTACTGTCCAAACGAAATCTCCATTGTAGTCAGTCTCATCAGGAAATACAAGGAGAGATAAAGGAAAAAAAATATATTTTTTGAAGCAAGGAAACAAACAGCAAGAAAACAGACAACAAACTTCACAGAGTACTGCAGCATCTCTGTGTTTGCACAGTTCTTCCACCAAATGTTTACAGACCAAAGACACATTTCCAAGCTGCAAAGCACAACGCTGACCTTCCAGTGCTGTACAGTCATTCTAGACACATTCTTTTAAAGAAGGAATACATGCAAATAGCCCTAACTGATAAACATCTGCAAAAGCCTGTTTTCTGTCTCCTCAGCTCCCAGCTCAAACTCTCCACATGCCTGAAACCCAGAGCCTTATTTCAGTGGGCACCAGATGACTTGGCCCAGAGAACTCTCCAGCCTTATAAAGCAGCAGAGGAAACGCCAGCTGGTGAGGTGGACAAGGCTGTGGAGCAGGGACCTGCCAACCACAGAGCCTGAGGGAGCTGGACACACAAGCTTGTCCTTTGCTGAACTATGTGAACTGAGAGTAACAAACGCTGGAATGTAGAGTAGAATATAGAAGTGATCTAATCAAATTATTTTCAATTAACGTTAAGCAGACACCTGGGAATACAAGTTGGAGCCTTAGCAGAGGAGTCACCTATAAATGCTCACAGCTTCCTAAAGTTGGCCAACCGCTTTAAAAAGGCTCCGTAACACATTATAATCCTAATGTCTGCTGATGTGGAAGGGCAAAGATCCAGAAAATACATCCAACAGGCACCTTTCCCCCTGGCATCGCATGTCTCCGTGTTCGACTGCGAGAACTAAAGGATCCCTGTCGCTCGGTAGCACAGGCCCCTTCACACTCGAAAGCTGACGCTCCTCATCACCCCGAGCACCGGCACTCCCGTCATTAAGACACGGCCGGGCGGTCGGACCCACTGGGGTCCATGCGGGGAAGGGCTGTGAGGTACCCGGGCCGCAGGCCAGGGCGGCGCAGGGGAGGCCGCGGCGGGGAAGGCAAGGTCACGTCCTTCCCCGCCGGTGAGCGGGCCCGGCCTCCCCACCGCCGAGGAGCCGGACGGCCGTGTGCCACCGTTGAGCCCCGCCGCCCCTCCGGGCTGCGGCCGTCGCTCCCCGGCACTGATCCGAAAACCGGGACGGGCGGGAGAGGCGGCGGCAGGCCCGGCGCCGGCCATGACGGAGGGAAGACTACAGCCCCCAGCATACAGCGCGGCGCGCCCCGCCAGGCCTACCCTGCCCCGCGCCACCCAGCCCGCCCTACAGCTCCACGGGCCGCCAGCCGGTAGGACACCCACAGCGGACTACACGGCCCGGCATGCCTTGCGGGCGGCGCGCCCCTACCCTCGCGCAGGCCCGCCGCGCTGCACGCCGGGACCTGTAGTACATGCGACATGCCGGCTGGCAACCCCGCCCGCCCAGGCGCCGTGTTGGCGGCCGCGGCCGCCCGTCAATAGCGCAGCAGCCAATCGCGGCCCGCGCGTGCCGAGTCATTCAGAGAAGACTGAACCGCGATTAGAGGACGCGCCGCGCCTCGTACCCCCCCCGCGCCTCCCACCCCACCTCGTCTCCGCGCGTCCCCGCCAGCAGTGCCGGCCCGCTTCCCGCAAGGCAGGCGGCCAGGCCTCGCCGTCCGAAGGACAGGCGATAGCGAGATCGGCTCGCCGGGCTCCCCCAAGGCTGCGCGCCGCCCACCGCTCTGCTCACCTGCGCGGCCACAGCGACCCCCGCTCGGTGGCACGCCCGCAGCATGGCCGCGGAGCCGGCGGCGGCCGGGGGCAGGCTGCAGGAAGGTGCCTGTGCGCGGTAACTCCCAGCGCCGCCGGCCTCCGCCCCCCCCCACCGCTAGTAAAGCGCGGCGCGCGTGCGCGGCGGCCTCGAGGGCTTCCGCTCCGCCGGGGGCGTGGCCGCTGCCAGCGGACAGTGACGGGCAGGGCGTCCAATCAGAGGGGATGGAACAGGCCGTATGCAAATACCGCCGCCCGCGGGGTGTGCCTGATACGGCGCGGCACGGGTGGCGCATGCGCAGCACAGGGGTCCCGGCGCGGCCCGAGTAGCGCGTGGGCTGGGTGGGGGAGTCGAGTTGTCCCCGGTGGATCCGTGCGGGACCCTCCGGTGGCGGGAAGCCGTTATCAGTGGCTCTGCGGCGGGGCATGAGCTGGGCTTGAACCAAAGCACTACCTGTAGGAGGACAGGGCGCTCTGAAGCTATCCCAGCCAGCGCCCGGTCAGGCGGGGAGTAGTGTCGCCCCGCCCCCGGCGCGGCGTGACCCTCACCGGCCGCCGTAGCTGGGGCTCTGGGACATGGCGGCGGCGGCAGCGCGTGGGGCCGTGGCGGGTGGGTGGTGCTGGCGGTTGAGGGGAGGCGGGCGGCCATGTCGGGGCGGGGGGCTGGTCCTGTAATGGCGACGGTGCAGGGTGGCGGTGCGGGGCGGTTCCTGAGGGTCTGGCTCTCCGCAGGGATCCTGGGCCGCTGGGTCCCCTGGGCCGCTCGCTGCCTTGGCCCGAGCCGCGCTCTGTCCGCCCGCTGCGTCAGGCAAGTGCGGGCACCAGCGGCGGTCCCGCTGTGGAAAGCGCCGCTGCCCTGCGGGAAGCTGCCCGGGGGAGGCACCACCTCGGTCCTCGGCAGGTACAGTCTGCGCCGTCCTTTCCGGAAAAGAAGGGTAAACCTAGGTTTATGTAAACCTCTGTGTCTGAGAAACTAACTGGCCTGCGTTTTACTCTGGCGAACGGGTCTGTTTTAGCCCTGAGCCTATGCTTTCTGTAAAGTGTAAGGTTTGAAGCAGAACGTACACTGGAATACACTATGCAGACACAGGCTATACAGAAAGCCTTGGTGTTAGAACCAGCACGGTCTGGCTTTGCTGGTCATTAATGTCCTGAAAGTAATTTCTGAACGCCAGTGGTTTAATGCTTGCTTGCGAGTGTTTAACCACTTTCGTTAGATGACAAAGCTATTGTGTATGGAATAACTGTGAGATTAATTTAACTCAGCACTGCAGTTAGTGCTCCTAGATGCACACTTTTTAAGTGGCATGGTGTAATCACAGCATCACAGACTTGTTTGGGTTGAAAGGGACCTTAACGATCATCTAGTTGGAAATCCTATGGGCAGGGACACCTCCCACTAGACGAGGTTGCTCCAAGCCCCATCCAATCTCCAATCTGGCCTTGAACACTACCAGGGATGAGTTATTTCTTATTAACCTTCAAACGAGTCACAGCCACTTCTGATTTCTCTTTATCTGAAAAAGCCAACGATTACTTTTAGAAAAATACGTTTCATTCCTGTTCTACTTTTTTCCCTGGTTTGGGGGTGTTTTTTAGTGTCACATCTCTACTTCCAAGTATACTTCAACAGCCAGCAAGGACTGTCACTTACTGTAGCTTGAGGAAAGGAAAGAGGAAAACGGTGAAAGCTGTCATTGAGAGGTTCCTCCGGCTGCACAATGGCCTTTGGGTTAGGAGAAAGGTAAGATTTTAATTTAATATTTTTTGGGCTAATAAAAGCATTTTTACAGTCAGTGGGTTAGTTGCTGTCCTTCCGTTAGAGGGCAGCAGCTGGTATGAAAGTTAAAGCTCTAGAGAGAGACTTCTGCCGGCATAAAAGTGGGGAATTTGTCCCGGTTTGCTTACCGGTATTGTTCTATGTGTGTATTTGCAGCGACCCGCTGAAAAGTCTTGTGTATTTTTTTTTTGACAGGCTGGTTATAAGAAGAAACTGTGGAAGAAGTCAGCTGCCCAGAGGAAGCGTTTGAGGGAGCTGGTGTTGTGCACTAGGACACAATGTAAACTCCTGGATAAAATGACCACTTCCTTCTGGAAAAGAAGAAACTGGTATGTCGATGATCCTTACCAGAAGTACCATGATCGCACAAATCTCCGTGTGTAGAAAACTTTTGTTTCATTTTTGCATCTCTCTAGGCAAGAGGTGTTGGGACATAAATCTGTAATACCTTTTACTTTCCTAAATAAACATAAGCATATCATCTGATCAGACTTATGGGTGTCAATGTTCCAAATAAAGGCATATTCAAGATGATCTTGAGCTGCAGTTTGTATTTTACTTAGCAGAGGTCAAGCTGCATGTTCTGACATCTGTTGGTTTCCTGTGATTGTGTGTGACATACTTACATGAATGAATACAGTCTAAACATCACTAAAAGTGAACAATTCCATATATATAATCTTATTTTTTTTAAAAGAACCCCAGGATGTATTTTGCTGGGTCCATGTGTATTGGTAGCTCACTGAATGCAGTGTCCATGGGGAAGGGGAGAAAGGAGGGCAGGGTCTGTTTCAGTTTTGTTGCCTGTCATGACCTTGAATAAACCATTGCTGTGTCTCCATGCTATAGAGCATAGGAAAAAAAAAAGTGTCATGTCTACAGGGAGTTACTATAACTCATTTATTAACCACTAACTGCCATGACAAGGCTCACATTTTGTACCCTGTGTTTGGTTTTTTTAGTGGAATATATTATTTGGCTCCTACACTACATCCTGAAGCAGCCAATTCTGAGTATTTTCTTGGTTTTATTCTTTCTTTAAGCCTAATTATACCTCACCCTGCTTGTCTCTGATCACATGTCTGTGGAACAAAACCAAGGATTTGTTACCAGGTGCTTTTGGGGTGTACAGTGCATCTGGTCTCTGGTTTCACTAAGGGCTAGATTGGAGGTTTTCTCTACCAAGCTGATTGATTCTCCAGGAGGTGTATGAAAAGCAGTTGCTTTAGCAATAGCTTCAAAATCTTTGCTAATAATTAACCCATTATTAAGCAGATGGTCCCCAGTTACCAGCTCCAGAGCCACCTGGATAGGAAGAGGAGGTTTGCTGTGCAAGCTTGTAGCACATCAATGAATTCACTCATTACTCAGAGTGTTCAGTAGCTGTATTTTTTTCCAGTTCATAATACAGAAGGAAGTTCTGAAGGACATGCAGCACTTAGTGAATACATCTATATACAATCAGCCAGAATTGAGATAAAAATAATACAGCGATCAAAAGTAATTATTCTGGCCTGCCAGATACATTGAACAGACTAAAGGTGGTTTTTTTTCCTTTTTTTTTTTTTTTAAAGAAAAGATTAAGACTTTATTCAAGATGTGTATCAAGCAATATAACAAAACCAGCAAAACATCAACCTTTGGAATACTGTTGCAGTGGCCATCGTTGTGAGGCATTAAGTGTACCACTTCATCACAGATGCTTTCTACCCATCACAGGAAAGAAATCACATGAAGTGCACAATTAGGATCCTTAAATAGTTTGTCTAAATGCAAATCCCAGTGTAGTGTTCTCTGCTATTTCAGATAGGGTGCTGGATGCAAAACGAGTACCCAGAACAAAAGGCAAAAAGAGACTCTGATTAACGAGCATTGGGTCACAAGTACGAGGGTTTCATCACTACATGAGAACACTTCAGAGAGCAGTCAGAGGCAGCAGGTTGTTTACACAAGGCTAGGGAGCATCTCCCCAAGCAGATTTCTCCCTCTCATTAGGGATAAATAACCCAATTGGCCTTCCCTTCTGTGCTGGGTTTGCACTTACAGAGTCTAGCTTAGCGTGGGGTTAATTGCAAGGTGACAGTGATACACATGAAGTCTGTCTTGTCTATATTGCTGTGATCCTGATTCAGCAGTTGGGGATGGCTGTAACTGCACTGACACTGGTCCCTGTGACAGGAGGGGAGGTGTGGAGGGCTGCACTGAGCTGCTGCAGCTCGTTTTCCTCATAACTGAGGTGATTTTATGGTAAATGGGTAAGATAATTGACAGGCCTGTTTTCCATGGACCATCTTCAGCTGCAGTTTCCTTCCCCTCAGCCTCAATTTTATTTAGTTAAAATAATGCAAGTTTCACTTGAGCCTTGCATGGATTAAAGGCTGTATTTTTTTTATTTATTTTTTGTGGCCTGTTTCCTTCAGGGTGACAACTCTCCAGGCCCTCTATGAGAAGCCAGGAGGTGTCTGGCTGCCCTACAACACTGATCCTAGAGCCCAGCTGCCTGAAAGGCTATTTTAAACCAGCAGCTGCAAGAGTGCCTGCTTTAGGAGGAGTCATCGCGCCCTCAGGGCCTGAGTTGGGAGGAAGCTGAGAACTGCTCCCCAAGAGGCCAGCATCCCCACGTCCTCCCTTTGCTCAAGTCCTGCAAACTCCCGTTCGCCAGGAGGGGTCAGGGTGAGCGCAGGGAGGCGACTCGCTGATCGGGGCTTGTTCCTTGGGCAGAGAGGCTCAAGAGAACTGGAACAAAAGGCTTGACATGTCTGGTGGTTATTCCCAATGAACGTGAGTAGCCAGAATGCAATGACAGACTTGGGGCAACACCTCTGAACAACCTGTGTGTGGAAATGAGGAACCAAAAGCAAATGGCTGTTCTCTTCTGCACACAGAACACTACAGCACTAAGTGTACGTGGTTAGGCATTCACATTTCATGTCTATCTATACACAAATATACAGCTCAGTTGATAAATTAATACATTTTTGCCAGAGATATGAAAAGGTTTATTTTTTCTCATTTATACAGTGAATGTTTTGAGAGATATAAGGCAACTCCCTTGTCAACAATTTCACCTCAGCACTTCAGAAATGCTGAACAGTCAAGTTTACAGTAAAACAGCAGATTAGACGCACATTTAATAATTTTGGTGAGAATTAATGTTAATACAGCGTGTCTGAGAATAGAATTTGTCAGATGTTATGTAGCTCTATGTTGTTGGGGTTTTTTGGCATAATTGAGTGCAAACTTGTCAGCTTCTTTTTATCTTATGGCAGCCCATTGCATAGCAGGGGAACACAGGTCGCTTGCAACAGGATTTTGTTTTCTGCTAACACTGCAGGCAGTTTTTCTATTTCTTTTAAATGGTTGCCAAAAGAAACCAAATACACTCTAAAGCTGCTTAAAAATAAAGCACACAAGCTTAGCTCCTCAAAGCTTTTGCTGAGTATCTTCCAAGGACTGACTCTTCTGTAACTGCTATTTGAACAGGTTTGTTGGGTTTTTCCCGATTTACTGTCTGAAGACTTTTTCCTTCTTGCCCATTGCAAAACACGATTGAATTAGCACATGTAAAGGAAATAAAATTCTCAGGTAATGAGGCCAAATATTGTGGCAGACACAGGAAATACCTGCTTGCTTTTTCCACTTCCTAGCCGGGTCAGATAAACATTTGTGCATGTGCATAATTAATTTCTCTCTTCCCCACATATGTAGGAAGCTCTTGGGGGAAACCTCAGGGATCCATCAGTCAGGGGCAGCTGGGATATTGATGCATATCCGGCAGAGAAAAGGTTTCAAAGGCCACTTCAGATTTATCTCTGAGCCTGATACACTCCAGCCGGCTGCTGGCATGCTGGGCTAGATGGACAGTACTGCTCACCATCAAGCTCCTGTACTGATCCATTAGTGATGGCACGTCCTACCTAATGCTAAATGTTTCTCTAGTCTATGTGACAGGTCCAAGGGCAAATACAAAGGGCCACGTAATTAACTTATGCGTGAATCTCACATGCTCAACACTTACAAGAGACACCAACTTGAAGCACAAATACACAAACCCTACCATGTCTTCCTCTTCTTTTATATTTCTCATTTATATATGGATACAAAAACACCACTCCATCTGCTTCTTGGGGTTCTAACCAAATTCCATGCTACAGGCAAAACTCCAGGCTCCAAAAAGCAACTCAGACCCAGCGCCCTGCTCTGCTCATGCAAGTAAACCAGCAGCACCTCACTGACCAGGAGAGCAGGGCGCTGGGACTGACACCTGCAGGCCGGGGAGAAAGGCGCATTTTCCCCTGCAGAGTGTCACTAATTTCTGTCGCTGCAGCTACTACAAGCCTGGCTTGCTCACACTTTACAACTGGCAGCAGGACATTTGCCACAAGCGATGCAACCTAGTTCTTCTACCAGCCATCGCTTTCCATGCGATACTCTCCTGGCTCAGGCTGATCAAAATTAAGACTCCCCCTTCATTACATCATTAAAACCATTTGTTTTCTCTTGCACATCTCCTCCTCATCCTCTGTAAGTGGTTTTGTCTCTATGGTTTTTTTAGCACAACAATTTCTCAGAATACATGTGATTTACTCGCAGAAACAGAATTGTAGCTCAGCTTTCACTAATGAATCTTGGACATTTTGTACAAAATACTTTGACATTTGTTACATCATTCACAGTCTTGAGGAGGAAGGGAGAGAAGAGAAATCCGTGGCTTCTGTAAATCCACTTAATTAATGATAAAATCATAAATAAATACACTGTCAGTGTATCATCATGAGCAACTGATTATTTTTGTTTCTGCTGTGCATTCACAGAGCTATGCAGACACAAATGAGAATTGTAAATGTACAGCCTTATGGGATTAGCATGAGTGGGTGCACACTCTGCAAACCAAACAAGGACTCTTAACCTGCAGGTGTCTGCCAGACTGTCCTACCCACATCACGGGCAAACGCCAGAGCCGCGTAACGGAAGGATACAGAGAGAGGAGAGGGAAAGGCCATGTCTACAATGCTGAACATCAAAGCACATCCATCCCACTGCTGTTTCCTACATTAGTAACAAGTAGCTCTTTAAGGCAGAAGAGAGACATTCTGTGGATCTTGGTGCTATTGGCTCATTGCACTCACATTGTTTCAGTGGCAGAGGACGAGGTACTTTTCTTCCTGAAGCGAGGTCTAAGGGTCCTAGGCGGTGCCTGCGGAAAACCAAGAGAAAACTTCAGTGGTGTAATAGGGAAACATTTTTTCTTTCCTTAAAACTCACCCATCTTTGTGGTGCCTCTGTGGCAACGGTCCCATTCCAGGCATGAAGTAATGGAGAAGCAGATCTTGGCCCTGAAGATCATTAATGAACGACCAGCTGAGGACTAACCCCTTTAAGAAACCTGCTGTAGTCCTCCACCCAGGTTACACCAACTCATGCTTCTCTGGTGCTTGGTTAGAGCTGAAGCTGAAGATTGCTAATAACATAATGGTCAAAGAAGCCAGGACAAATTGGTGCCATTTACAGCAGCTCTTGGATCAAAAGAACAAACTGGTGGCAGAAAGCCAACTCTGGTGCCTCCCATCCTGCACTGTCCAACCCAACTGCAGCCCCCCTGAGGGTACAGCTCCTTGGGGTAAAAGCTGAAGGGGTAAAACACACTGGGCCTGTAGTCCTCACAAGAAAGAGATCTTCCCAGAGATCAGCCCTTCCTCTGGGAGACAGGCCAGACACAATCCGTTGAAATTATTTTAGAAGCCAACTACTGCAATTCTGCCCTGCAGTCAGCTGATACAGACACAGCTTTAAAAAGGAGCCCTGAATGCCCAGGAGGAGCCAGACGAACTCTGTGAAATCGCTTTACTGTGATTAACCCTATTCCCCTGACCGAGACAGAAATTAGACTAGCAAACAAAAAACCCTGATCTTACTTCTCTCAGAAGAGCTCTGGCATGGTGTTGTGTCTTGCGAGCTCCACAGCAAGAAATGGTAACCAGATGTTGCAGAGGAGCACAAACTCTCAGTGTGGAGGCCTGTCCTAGCATCATGTAACACTGCAAGGCCTGGTAAGCTCTTCTACTCCATTTACATAAATATCCAAAGTTTTATTTTCTTTAACAGCATCAGCCTACAGAATCATAGAATCATCCTTGTTGGAAAAGACCTTGAAGATTATCAAGCCCAACCATAACCTAAATCCACCTACCATAACCTAATCTACCCATTCAGTGCTCAAATCATGTCCCTAAGCACCACATCTATATTTCTTTTAAACACTTCCAGGGATGGTGACTCCACCACCTCCCTGGGCAGCCTGTTCCACTGTCCAGCCACTCTTTTGGTAAAGAAATTCTTTCCAATATCTAGTCTAAACCTCCCCTGGTGCAACTTCAGGCCATTTCCTCTCATCCTGTCATTATTCACTGGAGAGAAGAGGCCAACTCCCACCTCCCTACAACCTCCTTTCAGGTAGTTGTAGAGAGCAATGAGGTCTCCCCTCAGGCTCCTCTTCTCCAAACTAAACAACCCCAGTTCCCTCAGCCTCTCCTCGTAGGACTTGTCCTCCAGGCCTTTCACCAGCCTGGTAGCTCTTCTCTGGACATGCTCCAGCAACTCAACATCCTTCTTGTAGTGAGGGCCCCAGAACTGCACACAGTATTCAAAGTGTGGCCTCACCAATGCCGAGTACAGAGGCACAATCACCTCTCTACTCCTGCTGGCCACACTATTCCTGATGCAGGCCAGGATGCTGTTGGCCTTCTTGGCCGCCTGGGCACACTGTTGGCTCATGTTAAGTTGGCTGTCAACCAGCACCCCCTATTTACCTCTAGGACTACAACATGGTTTTACCATTTGTAAGTGAGAACTTCGTAATTTCTGTTTTATAGGACTTTCCAGCCCAAGATCATGCTGTGTTTCCACATTGCTGTGATGCAGCAAGGTATAAATAGATAAGAAACTGCACTGCAGTAAGGTTTTGTTTAGACACCATCTAAATCTCCATCTCTTCCAGGTTGCTCATAAACCAAAGTAGTGTCTCGCAGAGATGGGATTAATCCAACTCCCCACCCCATCCTCCAAGCCTGAAATCTTACCCCAAGTCCCCACTATGGATCCCCAAAAGCCAAAAAGATGTGGATGGGACAGTTACATCCAGAAAGGCACAGCTGGAGGAGAAAAGCTGAGGAAGAAAGCTGCTGTGTATGGCTGGCAGGAATCCCACCCCACACTACACCCCACAGCTGCTGGCTCAGCGTTGCTACCTGTAAACCAGGAGCCATGGGACACAGCTGGACAACTAGAGCAGACATTAACTGCACAGTAAAGACTCTTAAATGAGGAATAAATAACTCTGCCTCCTCTGGGATGTCATTTGACAACTCTGAGAGTGTCACAGAAGCTGGCTGCACCTTTCTACAGCAAAGACAGAGCAGCCCAGCTTTTTGTGAGAGCCCCCTGGGGCAGGATGACCCACTAGAAGGACATACAACCACTTACCAAACCACACCACTCCTGCTCTCTCACACTGAGCCAAAGGGTGGGTGGCACAAATCCAGCTCTCCCATGGTGGAGCTCTCCCAGCTTTGATCTGAGAGCTGCTGGCTGTGGCTCCATCCCCTCTGTCCAGATCTGGAAGCCTACAGATCCTAGAGCATCTCCCACGGAGGTTTTATTTCCTCCACAACAGTATGTTGCTAAAACTGCTTTTGGGAAACCACAGTGTCAGACCTGCATCTCCTTTAGTTCTTTTATTTCCATGAAAGAACTTAAAGCATACTTGTTAACATAGTGCATGAAGGAAGAACTGCTGCTGGTTTTGGTGGGGTTTGTCTAGGGGCAAACTCAAGTGAGAGGAACTGGGCTCTGAACTGTGAGTGCCCTGCCTTGGGGCTGAGAATATATTTTCCTCTACAGACATGAAAAATCAACTAGCAGTTGATATCAAAACCCTCTCACCCAAATACCTCCACATTAGCACATGGTTTAGAGCTGGATCCAAATTTTGCAATTCAGATCCAACTCTGAAGCCCTGCATTACTATTATCTCCACAGGTACTAATTCAGACTTCTTTCAGGAAATACACACATGCAGAAAATAATCAAACCCATAGCACGACCCACCCCTGAAAGACCAGAAATCTATTGTTTGGACAGAAATCTAGTGTTTTAGACCAAAGAGAGATGTTCATTCAATTCAGGAATCAAGGAATGCCATAGAAGGAGGAGCCTTGACAATATGGAAGTACCTCAAGGGGTTGATCCTTCTTTTTTGGCCTTTTGTTCATGGATGCACAATCCAATGGCTCATTCTCTTCATCATCTGAGAACACAGAGCCTTTTGTTTCACAGTTTGCCTCAGGTGGCTTTTCATATTTATTGTCCACACCTATTTAACACAGCCATTTACAGTCTAAACATGAAGACAAAGGATGAGGAAATCAGCGATGGTTTGATTCACACACCCCCAAATGCCACCTCACCGCAAACCATGCACCTTCTAGAGATTAGCAGACAGAAGGTTCACACATCACACTCTACTAGCAGCAGCTGTGGGGTTAGAAATCAAAAGGCCCTTGCTTATGAAGCTATTATAATCTCTATTTAGATTATTTTACATAGAATTTAGACTAAATTCACAGCCTCTGGTGTTCTGGAGGTTGACTCTTGAAAGAGGTGTTGTTTTTTGGTTTTTTGTTTGTTTGGCTCAGGAATAAATAAAATAGCTGATTTCTTGAATCACTTCCATCCATAGTTCCTGCATCTACTGCTTCCAGAAGGATTGTCCTCTGGAAGACACCAAATGAGTGTTGAAGCCCTCTGGACAGTAGAGAGAGAGATGCCTGGGATGTAGAAATATGAAGCACAGCAGCACTAACTGACTTAAAGCTGAAAGAGCTCAAGCCAAGAGCCCCAGTCTAAGATCCACTGAAGTTAAACAAAAGCTTCAACAGGTATTGAATGGATCCTCAGCAGTGGGTGTGCTGCAAGACCAGAGCAGGAAACAGTCTATTTTCCTTCACTCTAGAACGTATTTTATGGAGCATTAACTCCACTGATGGATCTGAAGGCAGATTATGGCCCCATGACTACAGACAGCTAAAGCCCACTTGGTGGTTCTTATCCTTGTAATTTATGGCAAGATCTTTGTGGGACTGATCATGTTGCACAATCCATTTGCTGCCTAAAATCAGTGAAGCAAGACAGTATTTTCAAAGGACAGTCCAAAGCAAGAGGTACAGAAGAAGACACCAAGTGTGACCAAGCTTTCTGCATCACCACAGACAGCAGGGACCAGAGCTTGCTTTGTTTGACTGACAGTGTGAGGGACCAGCCCTCAAGACCCACATTTGCAGAAAGTGGTGCCAGCTTTGTTTGCATCCCCAAAAGACTGACCAAGAGGGTGGACACAATGATGATGGCCTGCATATGGCCTGTGTCTGCATATACAACACTGAGGTAATGGTGGAGGAGTGGAGGGGGCAGAGGTCCACTCCAGTTGCTCAATGGTGATGTCTCAACGGGAAATGATTGTTTAAGAGAGACAGGCCTGTAAAAGGAAGACCTGTGATGGTGGCTTCAGGAGCCTCTCTGACAGCAACTCTTCCCCCGTTGGCTGGCCCAATGCTGGATCCAGGACTGGTCATTTTTTGTTCTCTATCTCTCTAACTTTTTTTCTCCTACTCTCTCTCTCTTTTCCTTCCTAAAATCATTAAGTAACGCAAGGCCCAACTATGATTTTTCTCAGGTTGTGCAGCTTGAACATGTATGTATTGAGACTCTTGTGATCTAAATAATCAGCCTTTAAGATCGGGCAGCCTGAGAGAATAACTGAAGTATCAGTATTCCTTTTACACTCATAATTAAACCCAACATTCAAATACAGCCCTTTGAGTGTCGTTTCACCTTAATCCGATCCAGGGGTATCAGACAGTCGAGCATTTCCTTGGACTGTGACATTTTAATCACTCCTCCTGGAAGGACCAGGTCTGAGACTAAAGTTGGATGCAGCTGTACCTGGGCTCCTCTCTGAGAAGTTTAGAAAATCTGAATCTCCCTGGGTTGCCCTACCTGTGTTGGGACAGACCGTCAGGGTTCTTCATTCTGAAACATGTCAGGAGTGGAAGTGTTTGCTGTTCAGATGGAATTACCCACAATTATTTGCTCTATACTTAACCTGTGGTATAAACACACATAGAAATAATGCTCTGTGCTACTTCTCTCAGCCTGACTGTAAGACTCTGCTGGAACAAAGACTAAAGCCAAAGAGGATTCTTAAACATCTAATACTGATTAATCCATTTAGATCCTTAAAGCACAAGAGAACTGAATTCTCTAACTCTTTCAGTTGGGTAAGAGCCAAAGGGGAGTGATTTGGCCAAAGCAACCCCACAAGTCGGGAGCAGGTCACTGGGACTCCCTCTGGTGCCAAATCCAGGTCAGCAGCTGAACGCTCTCAACCCCTGCGTTCAAGCCACAGGATGTGGCTGCTGCTTGAGAGCACAGTGCACAGCATCCTCTGGCCACTGACCCCATGTTTCTACCCCTTTATCACCATTTGCATGGGCAGGCTGGAAAACACCATCACAGGTTTTCAGGAAGAGCTGGAAGCTGACATTTTTTCCCAGCTGTACTGACAATACTGGTAGTCATGTTGCAGGGATGCAGGGCCAGGGATAATGCTGAATTCTGTTTTTAAGAAGGGGCCTAGCTTAGGTCATCTTCAATGAAGAAGCTGGTCCTTATCACCTCTCTAAGCCAAGAAAAAATTGAGTTAAGTTTGTTTTAAATGCCATTTGTTCAGAGTTTGAGCATAACCCTGAACCAAGCATGCCCAAATCTACAGCCTGGAGGCCAAGTACTGCCCCAACACCAATTCATCTGACTGCTCCCACCTCCCATGCTGCCCAGAGGTCCGTCAGATGTGGCCTGCAGGTTGGACTTTAGGGAGCTTGTTTCCAGACAGTAAAAGTGGGACTTCTTTAAACTGGCTCACTGAGGCTTGCACAGTAGCCCAACAACACACCTCCAGCCATATGCCCCTGCGAGGAGACAAGGGCTTTCCCCAGGGAAATGTGGACTTTGAATGGGACAGAATGGAGGGGAGTTGGGGAACACTGGCTGCTGAAGCTGAGAGCATACAGGATCAGGCAAATCTGCCCCACTCCTCTTCTCCTACAGCCAGCCACCTCGCTGCAGAAGGAGACAGAAGGAACTGTCAGCCTTGATAACACTCCCATGAATCCCATGCTTTTCCAGCATATGTTGCTTTCTCCATTATTTTTCTCTCTCTTGAATCAGGTGCTGGGTGAAAAAGATGTGCCCATGTCAACAACAGGCACAGCAGAGGCACAGCCTCCTCGCAGGCTCCTCCACTCTCCCCCTCAGCCTGAGCATCACATCCACATCCTGAAGCTGCTTCCATTAAAACCCAGTCGAGAGCTTGGCCTCCAAGCTGGCACACAGTGCTTTGCCCCCTGCTGCAGAGAGGTCTGTGAAGTCCACTGTAAGCTGGGCTGAGGCCTCTTCTCCCCTGCTACATCTCGTTGATGTTGGTAGGTAGAGTTGAAGATTCACAAACTGCGTGGCCAGGACAACCTCCATTTTGAAAACCGTAACAATGAGAATGGAGGGTCCACATGGTTGGATGCCCAAGAACCTATTTCACTGTTCACTATTATTTAGAAGCAGGATCTGTAACAGGATGAAAAATTCAGCAAGATGGGGTAAGAACTTCGTGGCAGCTGATAGGATGAAGGTATAACTTCTAGTTACCTTAGATAATTTTAATGCTAAAAAGACACACCACTTTGTGAATAATAAGCATGCTAGTCAGGTAACCTCCTGAATGTTTTAAACATGAATGAATCATTATTGATCAATCATGTATTTTGTTGTGATTTTTCTTTGTTACTATTTCCTATATTGGACCCTGCCTGTCTCCCCAGAGGTGTGCTGGCTGATGTGACATGCCTGGCACCCTACTCTGCAGACTAGAAATAAAGACAAACATCATCACTCAGAGTGTTGATCAGCTCTTTGCACACTGGGTGAAGGATGCAGATTTGGAGTAATATTTTGGAGACCCAGATGGGACAGCCATAAAAGCCTTGCCTGGATCATCTTGCCGTCCCTGACAGTGGAGAATTGGATTGGATAGGTCTCCAGCATGCACTGACCTGTTGATCCTGGGACTCCTCCAAATCCCTTCTGGTGTTGGGCAGCAAGCCCAACTCAAAGCTGCAACACCCAAGAGAGAACACAGATTTGGGATAACATCAATGTGAATGAGGCACCAAAAACCAGCCCTATGGGAACCAGTTTTGCTTCAGCATCACTGAACTGGATAAGAAGCAGGTTTATCCCAGGCCTTTCCAGTACATGGACAGACCATGGACAAGAGCAGATCTTTAACACACAGGGTCCTTTTTTAAGACCCAGAGCAAGAAGGAAAGGTTCCCTGCCCATCCTACCACAGGGAGGACATCTGTATTGTGGGCAGTCCCAACCTCATATCGATCTGGGGTGCCAGACTTTGTCCCATGTTTGTGGAAGCACTACCTTGTTGAGGGACTGGAGGCAACTCATCTTTGAAGGGCTACTGCTGCCCGAGTGCCAACTCTGAAGTTGTAGGGGTTTTTTGTGAATAATGACAGGGTAAAAAACTAATTTTTGTATTGCAAGAGAGTGAGTCCTCTGCAGGAGAAAATGTAATGCAAGGGATTAACCACAATAGTAAACACACATGTGAGGAATTCGTGAGAAAGGAGATGGAGGCTTGAAGTGAATGGATGGGTTCTAGAACACCAAGGTTTGTTTCTGGAGAAGGTGAAGACTGAGAAGCAAAACATGTTGTCAGGGCTGGCACGAGCTTCTCGAGGATAGCACTTGGCCTTGGGTGACCTCCTGTCTGTGTTCAGGATCTGAGGCTGTGGGGCCTCCGGCCACTATCAGATGTCCCCAGAGTGGCAGAGCCAGCAGCTTGTGCTGCTCCAGGGAAGCAGCTGACAGCCCCAGGGACCTTGTCACAGCCATGACATGGCTGTGTAAAAGCATGGACCATAGGGCAGACATCACCCCTGGCTCTCTCCCACTCCCCACCTCAGGGCAGGCTGTGTTTTGGGTGTCTCCACCTCTCACATTTATGGCTCCACACCTTTGTGTGGCAGGGCAGAGTTCCTGCAGGAAGGGGAACTGGGCTGGTGTGCCAGGGAGAAAGCTGCTGCTGCTGCCTCTTGCAAATGTCTCTTCAGTAATCCAGATCACACTCCTCCTTCACTAAGGCAAGAGAATCTGACTGTAAACAGCCTAAGGAAAGGGACCCCTTCAGTCTAGTTCCTATAATCCTAATTCCTTCAGAGGGAACTGATACAACCAACACATTTGTGTGGGAAGCCCTGAAGCTGGGCATACACCAAGTTAAAGTAAATGGGATTGGGACCTAAGCTGTTAAATGCTCCACAGCAAATACTTTGATTTAGGCTCTGGTTTATGCTGCTGTTTACATCCAGAGTGACTCCTATGGATTTTTATGAGTACAACAGAGGTCAGGGCCTGGCCCACTCTAATTACAGAGGAGCAAAGGACTTTGAACTAGATCCTCTGAAAATTTCAACACTTAAATACAGTTTTAGTGGGAATGAGGCACCCCAATACCTTTCAGAGAAGCTGGACCCCCTTTATTTTCCCAGGCAATATTCTTTCTCCTGTCACTGTAATTCTTCAGGAGCAATGGGGAAAAACACAGTCACAGACTACATGAACCAGGAGCAAGATGGTAATGGAAAATAAAGTCACTCCAGAGCTAAGCCTTTCCAGGGGATTATTAATATAAGGAGGTTTGCACACCACTTAATAAGAGCAAGAGAGCAGATATTTATTATACGACGGTGATCAGCTTCTTTCCCCTGCAACAAAGACAAATTTGCCATCATTTCCAAAATACACTGACTCAAGTCATGTACTTCCCCAACCATTTTCACTGCCAAACCAAGAAGTTAGGAGCAGCCAACTCCAACATCACACACTGCCCAGGAGCTACAAAACATAGGCAGACATCCTTTCCAAAGCTGAAGTCAAGTGCAACCAAAGCAAACAAGTCTAATGACATCAAAGTCATCTGTTAATGAAAACACATCCCACAAATGATGTTAAGTGCCAGTCACCTCAATGCAAACACTTCAGAAGAAAACCCATGCAGTTTGTAACACTTACATCAGAGTCCCAAAATATTTACATAGAGAAAAGGAAAGAATAAACTGTTAGGGGAAAACATCTGGGCATAGAGGGGAAAGGAGCATTGTTTCAGAGCACAGAAATCTTCCCCTTGGCTTTCATAATATCTGTGGTTCAACTGGAGTTTAATAAACAACAATTAATGTTTTAACTTTCTGCTGGTAAAATGCAAATGTAATTCAAGAACCTACCGGTTTTCTGTGAAAATTTTTCCTTCCCTGAAATAACCAAAATAACCATGAAAGTACTTCAAAATACCCAGAGAAACTCCCAAATTGCCATTCAGAGGTAGTGTTGCAAAGTGATGCAAATCATCCCTCTAAAAGTTTGATTCAACATTTATTAAAAGGAAGTTTTAAGGAACAAAATGCCTAGAGCAACAGAATGTTGTCGTTTGTTCTTTAAGCTTAATGAGAGAAAGGTTAAATCTGTAAATCCCCAGCACACAAGCTGGAAGCAAAACTGGCAAAGAACAAAAACAAAACCACCTACACCTTTTAACTGAATCAATTTGGAGATATATGAACAGTCCCCTTGGTGCAAAGTCAATTAGTTCTTTAAGAGTACTTTCCACTGTAATGATCTCATGTGCAATTTGTAGCGTAGCACAAAGAAGGGGTTGGATACGTCTAATATACCAATAAGATGATTTTTTTCAAACACAATTAGTTGAATGTCCCATTAAGGTCCTCAGTGAGCTGTATGACTGATTGTGTATGATCTGTCACCTTGTCTTCAGGGTGACAACCACATGCAGGAAGAGATCCAACTTTATTTTATTGGAAAAACTCCAGGGGCTGGTTTATACTGCAACATGAGGACGAGAGGGCAGGGCCTGGAGCTGCACCAGAGGAGGTTTAGGTTGGATATCAGGAAGCACTTCCTCACAGAGAGGGTGATCAGGCATTAGAATGGACTGCCCAGGGAAGTGGTGGAGGCACCATCCCTGGAGGTGTTTAAGGCAAGGCTGGATGTGGCACTTAGTGCCATGGTCTAGCAGATGTGGTGGTGTTGGTCATAGGCTGGACTTGATGATCTTAAAGGTCTTTTCCAGCCTCAATGATTCTGTGATTCTGTAAGACCTTGTGCACGGGTTGGCTAGGCTGACCATCAGTCACTGCTGAGCTGTGGCTTTTAAGGTGGACGTTACTGTATCAGTAACCACTAGGGAGCACAACCCTGCGGTGCACGCTCAAAAAACAGCCCCATTTGTCACTAATGTCCTTGCACATTTCTTATATTCCCAAGTTTTCTGATCACTGTTGTAGTAGCAAATGCCCCCCAAATACATGAAGCCACAACAGTTCTCCTTCTGTACAGCTGATTATTCAATATCTGCTAGATACATTTATCATCTGCAAGGACTAAAATTGTCCCCCCTCTCTCAACCATGCCACAGGTCTTTGCAACAGCACCTCAGAGATGTTAGTTGAGAGAATACCACCAGACACAATATTTGTTACTTCTTAAATGCCAGTTCCAAGCAAGCTTGTTTAATGCACTTAAGCATTTACCAGGCACTGCCAAAAGACAAACAAATATCCCTGGAGATTTTCACTCTGTCCTTCCTGAAGGGGAAAAGCAGCTCTTACATAATTGTACTGTTGTTCTTCAATGCTGCTGCCTGACTTTCCACAGGCCATGAACACAGAAGAGATAAATCAGAAACTTGTGTAAGGACCTGGGAGGAGTTTTGCCAGCAAAGGCCTGCTACTGAACGAGAGCAAAAAGAGCTGGCACAGAAGCTGTTAAGAAGATGCACTGGAGTCTCTGCATAAATACACACTCCATGGCACCTGCAGGCTGCATCCTCATGAAACCTTCTCCCAGGATATCATCTAGGGAGTAGGATGGGCAGTCTTTTGCTCCCACCAGCCTGTGACCCCCTAAAAGCTATGGGGGTTTCTCTGAGTGAGCCAGTGAGAGAAACAATAGAGTTTCACCTGCAAGAGCATTAAAGCTACTGCTTCTGCCAAGAAGGGTGCATCATGGCTTCAATACTCCTGCTTGAGGTCAGGCTTGACTATCTGCCCATTTAGATTATCAGCTCTTTGGAGATGGGTACTGTTAGGGACTGAACCCTGAAACTGCCTACACAAAACTTGGCAGCAAGGAAAGATAAGTGCCAACAGGTCAGGACAACTTAGTCCGAGCTAAACAAACTTAAGCTTCTTTGTTCTCCCTGCTTTTTGTGGCGTTGAGAAAATGTGTTCACATGACGTAGTCAGCTCTCCAAGCTACCCAAGCTGCACTCACAAAGGAGCATTTAAAACGGTAGGCTGTTGTCTGAGAGTGCATTAATGCATCTATTGCCTTGGAGACAGAGAAAGGGCAGCCTGTGGAGACAGAATGAACCCTCTATGAGATAGAGCCTCAGCATATCCCTATTGACATGGTCCAAGGGACTGGATTATGCCAAGGGACAAAAAATAGTAAGACAAGCCAATCTGAAAGACAGGCCATGCAATTTAAATCAGATCAACGTGACTTTGGGGCCAATCTGTAAACATATTGGACTGATTACTGCTTTAGCATCATTAAGTGACTTTCTTAACAGTAACTTATGACTATTAAGCACTTAAGGATTCAGTGATTCTTTTTATAAATAACACTTTGAAGTCAAATCCATAAAATCGGTTTAGGCTAAAATTAGAAGGCTGTTACTAAAATGCACTGTGAATGCAAGTGTTTCATGATTGCTTAAACGTGTACCACCTTGAACAGGCTTCATTCTCCTGCACAGTGGCACACTGAACCCAAATGTGCTAATGCAAAGAACTGGAGAAGGAAGACAGGGAGGGTGACAAACCACATGTGAGGGTTGTTTGGCCACCTACACAATGTGCAAGGAGGCAGCGCCAGGCTGAGATCACCAGCTTCCAAGCACGACTGCTGCACAGGGCTGCATGGCACACCAGGTGCAAGGCAGTGGGAACCCAAGTACTCTGGAAGTGACACTGCCAGCAGCGATGGCTGCAGCACGGTGGCAGCACTGCCACCCTTCAGTCCCTCTGCTGCCATCCCCAGGCTGATTCCAGTGTGCAAAATAAACAAAAAGCACATGAGATGAGGAGTAAAGGCATTATGAAGGTCTTTTGCTTCCACCAACACGAGATGCTGCCAGTCTGGATTTCTTCTTTCTCCCTAGACAAGCTGCTTGGCAGCCCCATTCTCTGGCATGCCTAAATGAGAGAGAGGCCTCCCCCTCCTTTCATCTGCCACTGGGACAAAATGCAGAAGTGATACAGCTCAGCTCTTAGCAACAAAGCTGCCTGGAGCAGCACTGAAAAGACCACCGGCAGCTGAACTGTTCACTACACTCCTCAGTTTGTAAACACAAGCAATGCTGAGGACAGTGGGACATTCTTTCCCAAGTGGCTCTAGCACAGACTGAAGCAGAACACACTGTTCAACCCTAATTTGTGATACCAGGATCTGCTACTGGGCTTTGTTAATTATCCTGCTCATCCCGAACACAAATGTCCTTGCCACCAAGAGAGAAACACAAGCCAATCCTTATGGAACAGAGCAAAAAGTTGCTGAGACTGAGGGAAGTTTGATCTTGCTGCATTCCCAGTGGTTTTACACTAGCACTGGGGGATATGAGGTTGAGGAGTTACACTGGTGCAGCAAGGACAGGACTTACACCCTCCAGGACAGAAAGGACTGAGGTTTCCCTCCAGAGAAACACTCCCCAGCCTTGGGTAGCACAGGTCAGTAAGGTGAGAAGCACGGCAGTACTTGCCATCAGCACACACAAGCTCACCAACTCACTCACAGCCTGGCCTTCCCCTGCTTTGTTCCCCTGGTGTTAGGAAACTCAGTAGTAGGAGCAGCAGCAGCAAGCCAGGGTGGGGAACACAGCCATGCCCAAAAGGGATGCATGGGCATCAGGGCATGGGGAATCCAGCACTCACCTCTGAGGAGTCGGCACACTGAGCAACACGTGCACACTGAAAGAGGAGCTGAGCATTAGGAACTCATCAGGGTAAACTACTGTCTCTTAGAAAACACCTGCCATCATCTTGAGATGGACTTTGTGGCCCCCTCGTGCACTGAGAGACAACTGTGTCTATCCACCAGCACAGACCCAGGAACGTGCCTCACCCCAGGCTGTGAGCCTGATGGGTGTCAGGGCTGGGGTTGTGTACAGCTCCCTGGCTCTGCTCTCAGATCACCAAACAGAAATAACTCCTGACTAGGAGTGTGGATAAGCAGTGGGCAACATGGTGCAAAAGGCTGTGTGATAATAAACACTACTGTATTGCTACATACTTGGATTTTTTTTTTCAGTAAATTTAGACTTCTATAAGCACTGGTGCAGCCATTCATGCAGCTTCTGAAGGAAAACTATCCACTGATCCCTGATTTTCCTAAATCAGGAACACCTTGAGGAGTCCTGCAGGATTTCTGTTTCAGTGGATTTACCATAAGGATAGAAGCAACAACCCTTCAGTGCAAATGCAGGTGATTCATAGCTGTTCAAGAAAAGTGACCTTTACAGCTTCATCTTGTGGATAGTTTGTGCTTCAGAAGACAGCCTAGAAATAATTTCCAGTCTAAGCCTTCCAATTTAACCCTCACAATGGCATCAATGACTCCAGATAAAAGCTTTTGGAGGGGAAAAAAAAAAAAAAAAAAGAGTTGAGCTTTGTGTGACTTCTTTGGTCACAATTACCCAGCACTGCTGAGACTGAGAGTTCTTCCATAGTTTCACAGTCATTTTGAACCAGCATAAACCAGCTGCTGAAAGGACATGTTCCATTGCCCCTCATGCTCTGGGCTCCACCTTTGTCCTGATGTTAGTGTCTGTCCTGCTGCTCTCTACTGGCTTGAGGATCAGACCCAGGTGAAGAGCAACCTAGAAGGAAGGAACTGCATTTAACTTGAACCAGCTCCCTGACTGGGGTCAGCATATATAAATAAGACCTAACATGTCCAAGAGAAGGCATGGTATGGGGCAGAAGCAAGGGTCATACCATTGCAACAGGAGTGCTGGCTCATGTTGGCTGGCTGCTGCTGTGAAACTATGGCCTTTGTATAAAAGAGAGGAGTCTTGCCCAACCCCAAGAGGTCTGCTGTGGGCTTGGACTCTGATTTTATGCAAAAGCAAGCTCATACAACAGGTTGTTATCACACATACTATGATACTATGATACATATTTCTGGGGTTTTCCTGGCTGGTGGGGACTGAGTTATACAGACATATTCTGAATGCTGATATTCCCCCACCTTTGTTCTGTCCTGCAAAGCCTTCAGAGCGCAAAACCAAGGAACAGCCTTGACTCTCTTCTGCACAGAGGAGTGGAGAGTAGCAGAAAGCAGACTGTACATTTCTGCTTTGCAATAATTCCAACTGAGAATGATCTCTGCCTGGGGTGAGCTCAAGGAGAAAGGGCACTTGCTCTGGGCAATACAGAGAGTGGCTCCATAGTATGTGATCCTAGCCAGCATCAGCTCTGGACACTGACTGTCCCCTGATGCAACACAAACCTCCTGCTGCTGAGGTATGTCCCACTGACTCACCCACAAGCAAGGCTGGACTCCAGTGCCCAGCCCACATTGGAGGTTTCCACTGACAGCTGCAACTGTGAGACATGTTTGCATCAGCTGTGGGATTGAGCTCCATGACACAGTGGCCAATGTCCCACTCCTCAAGTCACGTGTGTCACTCACCAGCCATCGCAAGGCACAACGTTTGATCTGCACCATCCAGGATGCTTTTAAGGCAATATTGTAAGATTAAGAAGTGCAAAATCCCCCCACTGTTAATAAAGACACATCTGTATGGGGATTGTTACTGGACATTTGTCAGAACAACAAGATTGCCTTGAAAAATATTTGGAAATGTTGTTCTGACAGACATTTGTGCTATCTGAGGGCTTTGGAACAGGAAAAAGAGCTGTGTGTCAGCTGTTCTGTAGTGCCTGCTCATGCACATACTCATATATGTATATATTACATGTATATACATATCACATACTAATAGGCCGTGGCAAATTCTGTCTGGCCCTTGCTTATGTGCAACACTCCGAATAAACAAATACAAAAGGTGGAGTGATGGGACCATGCCTGGGCTTGGTGTACCTAGAACAGTGTTGGCTCACCCTGAATATGGCCCTCAGGATGTGATACAGTCTGGCTGATAGATCACACCTTTCCATACATACTCACACAATAGTTATGACCAGTTAATTCACCCCTCTAGACATTCTGACTACATATGTAATTGTGCCCACATCAAAGAGCACAAGTTTGGCTATTTCTATAGCTAATAGCTATTAGCTATTTCGGTTTACCTGTAAAGAGAATTTATTCAAAAGACAATGTTAAAAAAAATAAACAGAGAAGTCTGTGAGCTATAATGCTCAGAATTTGTAAAGGGCTTGAAGGACAGATAGTCTTCAGGAAGCATGAGACAAGACATTTCTAATACATTCCAAAACTAAAGCAAACTAGAAGGGGTACCAATCTACACAGGCTTGAAACACAGTGAATGTTTGCTCAGACCTCAACACACACACAGCTGGAACTGCTACATTTCAAATTTGCCAGCATATGCTTCACAGCCTACCAAGTGCAACACGCCTGCAGCTTCCTGTGGCTTCTCATCCCAACAGTCAGGTTGCATGATCTTTGGTGGTGTTTGGGAATCCCAAAAGCCATCTGGAACCCCCTGCTTGGAATAACCCTCCGTATCTCAATTTTTGAGATCTAACCTGCAAGGCTATCTCTAATCAAATGTTTTGGATCTGGGCTCCCAAAGATTTCTTTAACCAAGCTTGAAATAAATTGTGTAGCTAAATCCTCAGGAATGGATGTTATTCCCACCATGATGTTTCTTCCCTTTGTTCTTTCAGAATTTGAAAACAAACCTTTTCCCTTCAGAGATATTTGTTTTCCGTAAGTTTATGTGGACATCCTTCACGCCATACACAGCTGTAAGATCTTGGTCTCTGCTTCTAGGAGTGCTTTATGTGGGTTTTATTCCTCAGTAAGCTTCATCAGTGATGGAACTACAACTGTCAAGTGTTGTAACAGCTACTGTACAGTTTAGAAGAAGCACAAGGGGCCTTAATTCAAACCAGGTATCTATTAGAATTCACATTTCTGTTTAGATGACATAAGAGTGTATCACCACGTGGGGGCTTTGATGACAATAATAACCCATGCCCCCTACTGGGCACTCTTATCCCCCCTTTTTTGCACTTTCACTACCCCCTCTCATTGAAAATCCACCACAGCTGGCAGCCCCCAGCCCAGAGCCTAACTTTTCAGCTCCAGTTGCAAAGACTGATGCTGGCCCCCTTGCATGCTCAAGTCCAGCCAGACCAGGACTTTGCACCAGCCAGAAATAGTAACCATCAAATGATGATATTATTTTCTCTCTGAAGTGCCAAGAGACTCAACAGCCTGTGTTCTGTGAATTCTGGTATGTGCTGCCTGCAATGTCTGTTTCTATATATTTCTGCCAACTGCATGACTTCATTCAGCTGCATGACATTCCAGACACTGAAAATAACAGTTGCACTTACCTGAGCTGCCAGTGCCTTCTGATGCACTTCTGGATGTTTTTGGCTGGCTCTGTTTGCTGCTTGTCCGTACAGTGACCGAAGGAGGAACAGTGCTGCTGCTGTCTCCACGAATCGACGAGAGATCCTGCATGCTAAAGCTCCTTAGTCTCTCAGACAGGGCCCCCTGTCCCTAGTTACAACAAGCAAGCAAATAACACACATAAAAGTTAGATTCCACTGTGCATTTTGAGCCCTTCTCCTCCCTAGCTGATTGAAATCCATCAGGACAATAGGAACAGAAAATATTTTCTGGTCCAGTAACCTAGAGAGGCCAAAACCAAGTTGTTAAAAGCCTCATTTCCCTCTCTTTGCTCTTCCTTCTGGAGTGGTTCTATGCACAAAGTCATTTAGACTTTTGACAGTGAGCATCTCTGATTTCTCAATGCAGTCGTTTGAGCTCAGAGCAGCCTTGGCTGCATCTAAAGGAGCAGGATGTTGTTTCTAGTAGGTGCTTCTCTTCACTAGGATCTGAGTCACATAGGTGCTTGGCTTCAGAAAGACAATTAAATCGTCTGCATCAAAATAACTTCCATTCAACCATCTTTGATGACATTCACCCAGCTGTTCTCAGTCATACACAGACTTTCCAGAGCACAGAAATGTTGAAATTTTAAAGTAATCAAAAGTCATTGTTAAATGCAAAGAAATATCCCAGTGCTTTTTTCATGTAGCTTAAAGAAGAAACAAACCAACACCACCTTTTTCTTTTTAGACTGGTTCTCAATCTCGCAACATATTCCTTTTAAAAAAGGAATGTAGCTCTTCTTTATTAAGGATGAGTTGGTTAAAAGATACCTTTCATTAAAACTACATCCTATCACAAAGGTGACTATAAGCATACCTCTCTCTGAATTCTGTAACCCTCATGCTACACCACTGCCATAAAGTAAGAACACCAATAAATACAATCAATACAGAACTTATCTATTCTTCTCCGTTGGCTACAGTATGTGACATTCAGAATATAAATAGCATTACTGATAGAATGTACATTTAGGCTTTAGCATGTTTTTGAGGGTGGAGGGTCTGAAAGATACTTCATAGCATACTGTCTTACAAAAAATACTGAAATAAATACATAGAGCCCAATTCTAAAATTATTTCTGCTCGTGTAAATTAGAAAAACTTCAGTGGATGCTTCGACTGAGGTGAAATCAGAAATATGGCAAACAACAGTAAATACTGCCCTGTTTAACAAAACAGGTCGGGCACATTCCAGCAATTCACACAACACCTTCATTTAGACCTGTATTTGCCAAAGCAGTAGGTAAGAGGAAGCATAACCTGAACACTGACTAGTAGGCTCCAGGTTGGGGCTGGACCAGAACACATCACCACTCCCTTCTGGGCTGCAGATTTGGGTATTCTGCCCACACAAGCAGGGTGCAGGTGAGGGGCCAGTGGGGAGTACACTGGCCTGGCACAGAGAAGGGACTCATCCAGACCATCTACAAGTGGACACATTCCTTGCTAAAGCAGTTTGGCAACACTGCTTGTCCCCCAGGGCACTGGCACCGACACATTGGGATGGGAATGCATTCATTTACCTACAAGTACTGATTGGCCTACATCACTTCAGAAATTTTGTATGTAGAATAATGGAAAATCAATGTCTCTACCCCACAGAAAACCATTAGCACTCTACTTTTAGGGACCGTAAGTAGACAAGGCATCAGGTGCTTATAAAGACAGTCACTGTGACAGCTTGCACCTTCTACATTCAAGAAAACTGCAGGATCAGTAATCCACATTTTTCAGCCTGAAGTTTTTAATACAAGAAAAAATCTTTTAAGGGTTCAAACTTCCTTCTCAACTCCACAGCATAGCAACTTAACCACTGGCAGGTTACACATCCTGGGCTACAGCACTTTTATGTATCAGAGAGAAGCAAACAGCACATGATGATAACTGCTTCAACACTGTCCCAAAGCACCATCAGTAGAAACATGCATAATCTAAGAAAAATAAAACTGAACTGTCCTTTGTGGGGCAGAGTCACCTGGTGGAGCTAGTCAGGAAGCTGCACTGGGCTTTTTCTCTGTATTTTACTGAATCTTTGGGTTTTCAGATCTCTCTGCAGGCTATTACAAAGGATCATGCTCTTCCTGCAGACACACTTTGCTCTCTCTCATTAGCCTGTTGTACTTAAAGTATTTTAAATGAATGGGTCTTTTGTTGCTGGTATACACAGACATTTTATTCTGCTTATTTTATAAGCTTGGCAGTGGAGTCCTAGATTAATGTCTTATTTGAATCTCACCTCTTATTGTCTCATTTTCCAACCTGCCACAATAGTTGATGTCTGAATTTTGGCTGCTTGCCTGCCAGTGGCAGAGCCACTCTTGAGACACGTTCTCACTCCAACAGGTATCTTTTTTCTCAGCCCAGTCTAAGGTACATCTACTCTGGAGTCTACAACACAGCTGTCACTGGGCTGGTGTACTGAAATTTCCTTGCAAGGCTGGTGAGCTGGTGTGATCTCACCTGCCCAAAACTCAGTGCAGAGCAGGTCGGGGGGTGGTAGTTTGTAGCTTGCACTGAATCCCTGCACTGCAACCCTAGTCTCAGCAACCGGTTTCAAGCTAACACAAGACATCCTACCCTTCAGTTTGACTAGCGAGAGCAAGCTGAGAGCAGTCAGATCACTACATAACATTCTGCTGTTGCAGGACTGGCTCAGCAGAGCCGCAGGGATAGTTAGATGAGCTGCTGTAACCTGAGCGCTGTACTCCGCCTGCACCGCCTGCTCAAGTGTCAGCAGAGTTCAAGCTTTAACCTCCTCCCAGCCGCCCTGCCCAGCCAAACCCAGCTTCATTCCAGAGAGCAATTTATGTACAGGGGCAGAGAAGGGCCAGGCTGGGGCAGAGCTCAGTGCTGGTGAACAGGACAAAAGACAAATACTGAAAAAGGACATGGCAATATCACCCCTCAGTGCTTGGTATCAACCGTATGTAGATTCATGACACTACCTATTAGGGCACCGCCCATCAAGACATGGACATTTAAGCTGCAGAAGCTCATCTGTGATTCTAAGGGAAGCTCCCACCTATGTGGCACAGTAATTAATCTACAATTAATTTAGGTACATCTCTACCTGCTTTAGACAAAATTAGAACTGTGGTACAGGCACACATCACTTCCCTTCATCTATCACATCCTCTCATTTTTGCTTTAAAGAGTGGAAAAAACAGCAGGGCAGAGACCTGAGCTTGCAAAGCCAGCTGACCTACATGCTGCCTTCTTCTCAATGGTGCAGACACCTTCATCTCCAGAAACAAACATTGACCTCTGTGGGCTCAGAGCACAAACACTGATGCAACCCATTTTTGCTTGGAAGGCTCAGAAAACTTGGTCCTTTCCAAAAGGATCATTATTGTGTCAGGCACTTAGAGGCACTCCCATTAGGAAGAGCTGGAATTGTCTTCTCTACTTGTCTCTCCATAATTAATCGCTGCATTCCCATTTGAAGTAAAACTTTTTAGAGGGAGGTTGATGTAGGAGTCTGGAAAAACTGGGTTTACATCCAATGGAATTATTCATTAAAAATACTCCATATATGCAGGTAGCTTTACATAGGCTCTAAATAAATAAAATTAGGCACATGATTTAAAATACGCAATTTATACAACAAAGTCCCATTAAATATGGTCTAAATACGAACAAATAACAATGTCTAGATTTTATCATACCTACAGTCTGACAATCTGAAAGAATTCTGTAGACATTATTTGGGCTTCAAAACACCTTTAATACCCACAAACTCCATTTTGCAGGTATGGAAACTATAACATGGTGATAAGACACAAATCAGGAACCAAAAAATGTCAAGTCATAAAAAAGAAGCTTTTAATACAGTCAGTGTTAATGCAAGATGGCATCTTCTGGCCTTTTGCATTTTAGGATGAGCTGTTAATGGACAGGCAAGGGAACACTAAGTCAGGCTCACTGCACTTCCAGCACAATGGTAAACCTGTTAATGTTCTCCTCTCTTTTTGCTGTAACTTTGGTTAGCAGCTCTCCTCCATGCTAGCAGATACATCTGCATGCAGCCTCCACCCTGCACATCCTCACTACAAGGTGTAGTGCATGTTCCCAGGATGTCACTCACTGCTGTGGTGTCAGCAGGACTTCCCCAACCACAGCTACCAGAAAATGCTTGCAGAGATGCATCCTCACTTCCGAGCCAAATCCTGGCCTCACTAGCTCCACTGCAGCCCCAACCATCCTAATGAGATCCCAGCAGTGGGGAGAGGCTCCCTTTATCCATCAGCAAGGAAACAACAGCATATCCAGCAGCTTGGCTAATGCAGTAGCAACAACCTGCGTTAGCTGGGTTTTCCACATACAAAGCTCCCTGCCTGGCTGCTGGAGTGTCTCTGATTGCCAGCAGAGGACTTGGAAGGCATTTTGCTGATGAAATCAGAGACAGGCTTTTAAAGCTCAGCACGCAGGATCTACCCACTGGAAGCAGAGCAGGCAGCATCTGGCCTCAGACCAATCTCAGCTGAAAACAGTTCAAACTAGTCTAATGGGGAGGCAGACATTAGTTAGGGGTTAGTATAAGCACTCAGCAGATTACCTGCCCTTTTTTCTGGTCCAAATACCAGTGTAAATGAAGTAGCTGAGAGACCTAGCAAGGGAAAAAAGAGAGCCATTGTGGCAACACACGTAAAAGCTTTGAGAATAAGGTCTATTTGAAGCATAAGTAATTGAGGTGAGACATGAGCATGACACTGGGCACCATGTGCAGGGACTCACACACACATACAAAGCAGGGATACCCACCTATGGACTACATCTTTGGACACAGGTTCTCCCTTCCTCAGCTTTCCCAGACTGATGGAAAAACCACTCCATAACCCCAGTTGACGTTTAAAGAGTCAAGCAAATTATAAAGACAATGGGCTGCCATCCCACTCCTTGCACGTGATCGATGCTTCCCACTGGAGAAACCCCCAGTGTGTGGCCACCTCTGTAATCCAGACTTAAGATCATTAAGAACAGAGTGCATTTATGACTAATTTAGGCACAGCATTAGTTGAGGGACACGTGGCAGTCATTTTAGTCCTGGTGACAGACAGGTCTTCTGAGAATCAGGTCAACACTGAGGAATTACTTACAGAAATGAGTGGGAGTTTGCATGCAGAGGTGTATCGTGCCTGGCTGCAGACAGGCCCTGCTAACAGCTTTATGCTCTGAGCACAGGCTTGAGTGAGGGAGGAAATTGCTTCAGCTGCCATATGAACACAAAAAACCTACCAGCAATATCCTCATAGCCAGGGCTTGTGTGCTGTGCCTAGCCTGAAACAGCTACCCCAGTCTGGAGATGTCAGACAGCACTGAAGACTCAAAGGGAAACCAGATGACATTAATGTTGATGGTGGAAACTCAATTTCATCCACCCTTTTTGTTTGTGCAGTTCATTTCCTCTCCTGGGAACTGTTTGTTACTGTCTCTTCCAGCCTGGTCTCTCTATAAATTTACTGTTTGGTTCTTCTGTCCTGTACATTCACTGGCTATTGTCTGATTCTTGGAGACACCAATGGAATAGCAAACAAGACAGATAATCCAGGAACAGCCACCTGGATTGTAGTTCAAGCAGACTCTCAAAGACTTATAAATGAAAGATATATCACATTGTGACAGGAACAGTTCACAAAATGGTGTGATCAGTGGCATGCTACCATATGTTTCAAGAAAGCCATTCATTGTTCCTCTTTATTGGTGTAACATAGCTCAGCCATGAGATCTTTGAGTTTGGATCCCCAATGGAGATCCTTCAAAGGAAGCTACTTCCAAAAGCAGCACGCTCAGCCCCTCTGAGATAACACTGATTGGTCCCCAAAGGTTTCTCAAACCATGGATCCTAAATCACTCCTGACTTCTGCAACTCTTGGCCATGTCACAGCCCAGGGCACTCAGTGTGGCCATTACAGGTAGGGCAAAAAGCAGACCAGACTGATACATTTGGTAAGCAAAGAAACAATCTCCTTCCAAGCAGTGGGACCTCATAGTTACAAAGAGGCTTTATCCAGCCTCTTCAAGGGAAGGATGCTCCCCACTCCTTGCATCCCTCTTTCCCAATTCAAGTAAAAGAGCATTTCATACTGTCATGCCACAAAAGGCAGCTCCTCTCTCCTGCACAAGCTTGGGCTTCAAACTCCCACAGTAAAGAGGACTCAATTCTCATGGAAAATTAGGGCTCAACATACTAAATTTCAGGCAGCTGCACTGGCTATACCAGCCAGATACTAGAAATGAAGGAAAAGATGCTGTTTGACTAGAAAGGATAAAATCTAAGCGATCACCCGCATTTCCCTTCCAGTGCCCAGGTTTAAAAACTAGCAAACACAATGGGAAATGTCTCAATACATTTATTGGGCTAAGGGACCCTAAAGTAGCAGAGCTGCAATCCCCAGGGGATGGCGAGCCCAAAAGTGAAAATAGAAGTGACAATGCCAGGACCAGACAGGTGGATGTGAGCTGAGGCAGTTTGGGAACTGCTGACACTGCACTCCTGAGTGCTGAAGAGGTGGATGTGCCACACTGAAACCCTCCTCTTTCGTCTGTCTGCATGCCTGGTCCTTTTAACTGATAACCAGAGTGATTACTAGCTCTGGCAGCACCACAAGACCTATTTCCCCACGCATGAAAGACTCCTGGACTGTTTCTCAGACTTATTAGACACAAACGGGCTTTTCATCAACACCAGCCATGCGTGCCTGCTCCCTCCACCTCATTTATCATCTCTTGCCAAGGCACGGTGCCCAGTGCCAGCAGAACACTGTGCCCCCCACTCCCCTTCCTAAAAGAGGGAGTACCGAGGGGCACACAACAGGCCACAGCACCAGCTGCTGTGGAAATAGTCCCTGCCCTACACACAGGAGAGCAGAAGAAGGGCAGAGGAAGGTACACCATCAGAAACCTCTGAGTTAGAATTATCTGTTGGCTGTGAAATGTTTTCTGCAGCTGTCCCTTGAAGAGTAGAGCTGAGGCTGCAGCCTGGGGATGGTTAAGTGGTTGGGAGCAGGATTTGTTTTAGGGGTGGGGAAAGACATGGGCCTGTTTGGTGACTTGGTTTGTTTGGGGTGAGGAATAAGGACACAAGCGAACAGGATCTGGGAAACCCAGGAGCTTGAAGGAGAGGGTCAGAGAGCTGGGGGAGAGTGTAGAACAGGTGATAGGGTTGTAGAGACAGAGGAGGCAGCAACAGGGCTGGGCTGGGTTTTGGGAAAAGAAGCAGTGAGTACAAGGGTTGGGGACTGGGGACAGGGCAAGGCAGCAGGTGGTGGGAGGCTCAGGGTGAGAGGTGGAGGATGAGAAGGTGCTGAGAGCATGGAGACAGCAAGGCAGTACATACAAGTGTGCTGGAGGAGGCTGGTGCTGCATCCAAGCCATGGGCACCTCTCCCTGCTGCAGGCACACACATCCCAGCTGCTTACATGGAAAACCTGCCTGGTGCCAATTAAAAGCTCACTTATGGCCAGGGCTCCATCTGACAGCTTCACTGTATGGCTGAGGCCCTGCACCTGCCCCACTACCAGGGCTGTAACAGCCTTGCTGCTGCTCCCCTACTGCTGTGTCCCAAAAGGAGGCTCCTTTTCTGCTTCTCCTCTCCTTCTCTGAGGTAAGCTGGAAAGAAGGTGGTGGTCAGTCCCCAGGGCCCTTCAGGAGCAGGAATGGCTGAACTAGTTGGAACTAATTGAAAACATGCAAAGAGCAGAAGGATTTACTGTCCAGTCATCTAATTCTGCCACTTAGGACTGACCCACTTGAATTCACAGTGTGTGACAGAATGACCAAGCAATGAGGACAGGATTATGGAGCCTCAAATGAGATTATGCACCTTGGTGGAGACACAAGCTGCTAGGGGGCAGGGAAAAGATCTGTGTTGAGTACCTAGCAGAGGTAGTAAGACCAAATATCCAATGCTCTGTCTGCGTAGAGAGCATCAAAAATAGACTCTCTGGAGAGAGACAAAACACCCAAGCCAGCCAGCTGGGCAGACCCGGGGTACTTGGGACACTGACAGCTCCTCAGCCCGTAAAATGACTTGGCACAGGTTTGTGCCAGTGTTAGCACAACTGTGGCTTCAAAATAAAACAGAGCAGGAGGATGGGGAAAGGAGAGACGCCTGCAGTTGGCTAACTAAAACTGTAGGCTATTTAAAATAGAAAGGGAAAAGGGCCAGGGGATCAGAGATAAGGAAGGTGCCTGGCTGTGCAGCATCTCAGCCTGTGCTAAGTATGTAAGTAGCAACCTGTCACACACAGTGAGCACAGGGCCAGCCACACTGTGCTGAGGGATGGATAAAAGGAGTGAAGAGATGGTGCCTTGCCTGAAGATCTTGCCATGAAAGACAAAAATCATGAGGGATCCTGTGAAGCACAAGAAGATGATCGGCCACAGCTCAGAGAGAAAGGAGAAGACAGGACTATGCACAGTGAGAGACATGTCTCCAAGGAGTCTTTGTATTTAAGCTAATATACTGAAAACAGGTCTGTACCGAGCACACTTTCAGCCCAGCATCTCACTGTGTATTTACCACCAGAAAATGATGACTTGCAAAGTCTGAGGGTCCAGTTATTAATCCAAACCATCTTTTCCTCACCCTTTAATCAAAGTGAAGCAGGAAATAAGACAGAGCCTCACATTCACTTGCTGGTAAAAGCCATGTTTTCCATGGGAGCTGTAGGAGCTTGGTGCCTCTAAATATATGGTCATCTCTATAGGATCCAATTTTAACATGATGTGTTAAAGGCTGAAATCCAGTGAAGCTGTTCAGGGTTCACTTTCCCATCTACACTCAACACAGGCTAGCTGGATACCCTTTAAACCATGGCATTGGGAAAAACAGGATAAGCCTTAGAAATAGTATACTGTTTCCTCCCTCCCTGGAAACTTCCCCCTAAGGATAGCACTGCAGCCTTGTCTGGCATCTGTCAGCTCAAAGTGTTTTCCAGATAATTAGTCATTTAAACTTCTCTCACTCAGGATAATCTAGCTGTTATACCTCCTTCTCAAGTGAGCAAGTAAGGGTGTCAACATACATTTAACAGCAGCTGAAAACCAGGGCAACAAAAGCTCTTACCACCCGTACCTGCTTGTATTGCTCCTCTCTCAGAAACACTCACTTCACAACAGCAGGAACAGCTAAATGGAGACACGTCCACACCTGACCCACCACACTTCACACCCTGAATACCTGAGGATTGCCAGCTCAGCACTTTTGGACTGCTACACAACACGCTGTCAATCACAGCCATTCTACTCTCCCTGCCCAAAAGACAGCAAATTCAGTTGGAGAAGAGCACAGACAGACACTGCTTCAGCCATTCCTGACTATCACACCATGAAGACTGCAAATGTGTTAAGGGTGTGGTCCCATGAGCAGCACAGCTAACCTGTCTGCTTCCCACCACCAGGAAGGGATGATCTTGCTTTCCTTTACTCTGGCCATATTCCCCACAATGCAGTTCTGTCCCTTCCCTTGTGCTGGCTCAGGCACCCAGAACTCCTTTGTGGGCTCAAAAAAACAGTATTCCCTTTCTTTCTCTTTCTGGATTAACTTTCTGCTAGATTAGAGACAACCTGAGGAAGTCCAAAGATCTGGTGCACAGTAACCCATTGGGAGCAGGAGTGTTACCACATTTTGGAGAAGGAGAGCTGCCAGACTGGCTCACCCTGTCTCTTGGATCTGCACCTTGAAGCACACAGAAGCAAGCAACTTGCTGGAGGCCACAAGCCAAAGTGCTGAAGGAAGTCAGGAGTCCTATTTTTCATCACGTATTTAGAGTAATTTAAACGTCAAAGTTGAAGCAAAGATGTGAACAGTCCTTGCTTTGTTATAATAATCAGTCAAGCAATCAATCAGTCTAATAACGACCTCTCAATCTTATCAATTGATCATTTCCCACCTCCCCAAAGTAGAGGCTGTGGGACAGACAGAGGTCTACTTACAAGTTGCAGTATCTTAACTGTTTTCTCTCAAGTTAGGCTGACAGATGTGCCATACAACAACACCACACAAGTCACAGAGTTGCCTTCTTTCAGCACTGAATGGGGAGCTTCATTAATTCATGCAAAACAATGACTTCCTTGTACCCTGGGGACTCTTCTCCCTTCTACCCAGCTTCCCACTGGCACTGGAGCTACATTTCAAGGCAGTTTTAAGAAAGAAACACCAGAAAAGCAGAACAGTGGGAAAAAAACTGTGGTGCTGACTGTTCATTCAGGTTGAAGAGCTGATGTTGTTGTCCTGAGATGAACAGGTTGGCATTGTGAATCTGGGCTACTATTGAGCTTCTCATATTCAGGAGCTACCCAAACAGGAGTCGGAGCTTCTTGGGGTTTCAGACAGAGTTTCTCACTCTGCTCGAAAAACAGCTCCAGCACAGAGAGTCTGCAGCACCTTGTTGGAAGGGACTCAGAGCAAAGGCAGTGCTGTAAAACAGGCATTCCCAGAACCTACTTATGTCCATGGTGCCACTTGTTCAGGCTTACATAGCAGCAGCAAGTTGTTAAGGGTCATGGAGGCATCACACAAATGTTGTTTCATTGGGCAGATAACACACAGCTTTGCCTTAGCTTCATATTTATCCCAGGTTTCAATCCAGGATTGGATTAGCTGACAGTCCCTGCGTCAGCAGAGCCTTCCCATTGAAGAGCAACAGTTCAGGAAAACTGTGCCAGGCCTGAGAACCACAGTCTGCACAATGCTTGGCAGGGACAAGGGAAGCACTTTTTGGCTTTTCTTTGGAACAGGATAAAGCTTTTGCATATCCTCATGATCCTACATATGCATGGCACATCCCAGAAGCTCCCCACTTCTACAATAGCTTGCATGCAACATGCTTTATAAACTTCAAGGTATTTGGCCTCCTAAGGATGTATTACACATTTTTACAGAAGGTAAGGGCAAGACATACTAAAATGTATGTGCCTGAGGTCATATGAAATGCATTTGACAGAGGAAAACTATTTCCTTCAACTCCCATTCACAACTTTTGCCTAATACCAGTACTCATCTTGCCCTTATGTTTCTACTCTTTTCCAAGAGGCTTGTATCTGACTGCTTGAAAGCTGTATCTGTTACACAAGTCTTGCCCCCAAAACACAAGGGTATAGTCACTGTGGACATCTACCCTAAGCCATGATACTCCATGGCCAGAGAGCAGGACCACAAAAGGCAGTTATCAAGTCCTTGCAGCTTTTATGCAAGCCAAGAGCAGAGTTAATGGCTATTTTCTGGTTCTGGCTCTAAGGCAGGAACAGAGTACAGGACACATCTTCTCAGATGAGACCACTCATCCAACATCTACTTGTTCTCCAAAAGCAACTAAAGCCCCTTCCTATTCACATACATGTCTCTCCAGAGAGTAACACTCCAGGTGTGTTTTGTGTAAGCCCTGCAGATGAACATTTAGCCTTCATGAACTTCAGATCACATCTGTTTTCTGTCAGTGTCCAAATTACAGGTCATTAGCTCCTCCAGACTTCTCAACAATTCAGAGTAACAGTTGACAAACTGGGGTGCAGATGGCCTTACCCTTCACTGCAGAAGGTACTGACCAAAAAAGAGTATTTCCCTGCCAAGGTGTTAACTGTGTTCACCTAACGTCAGCACCTTTCATGGAAACACGTTCCTAGTTTGGCAGTGACAGTGAAAAGCACAGGCTGTGATGAACTGCATTGCTAACACTGCCACGGGGGTACTGATAGAAAATGTAAAACTCAACAGAGGCCTGAGGCAGCCCCTAGTCTTAATCCTGCATTTCCAACCTCCTGTGTGTTCACTGCGCACCACACTTACTGTCTTCATCCCAAGAAGCACCTGCGTGGCTGGCGAATGGGAGATTGGGAGGCATGAATAAAATCAGTGAGAGAAGCCCTACCCCCACCACCTCTCCCCCTCCACATGGTGGCTGCTGTTGGCAATGGATGCAGATGAGATGCTAATGAGTTACTATCCTGACCCGCACCTTTACCTTTGAAGCCGCCATGACAGCTGCTGTGGCCGCGACGTTCAGCCCCCGCTTCCCGAAGTGCACGAGGGCATCGTAGCTCCTGTCTTTTGCCTGGACGAGGCAGTCATCGATCTCCTGTCACAGCAGACAACAAAACAAACAAACAAAAAAAAGCACAAGAAGGACAAGTTGAAGGTGCTTCCCAGCCTCAAATTCTCGGCGGGGTCAGGTAATCTTTTATGGCGGCAGGCACCCTCCGTTTCCTCCGCCTTGGCTGGAGAGAAGCTCACGGCCAACATCTGCAAAGAGGAGAGGTTTGCAGGGGAGCAGCAACTCCCACTACAGACTCTGGGAACTCTTTATTCCACAAATTGAAGATTGGGACCTAAAGCTGGGATATAGTTCCACAGTGGAACTTCTGGAAGCAAGGCAGACACACCCACCTGGGCAGAATGGACCAAGGGGTGTCAGGAGACACTTGCCATGGAGGGACTCTAAGGGAAAACTGGATTTCCCCAGAGTTAAAAAGAATATTATGACATTAGGCAGCCATAGCTGTGCTGCCCTGGGTCCAGGTCTCAGAAGTATCTGAGATATCTCTGTGCATCACTGCAGCATCCAGGTCAATATGCTCAGGGAACTGGTAAGTCCAGAGCTTCTGGACTTCAATGCTGCTCAATATACAGTGAGTTGGTTATAAAAGTTCCTACCTTCACCCTTCCTCCCTCCAGAAACAAAAGCTGGATGATAATGGATGACAGTGACTTCCAGTGCTCAGCTACTGGATGTGCTGGGTTAGTAGGGACTGCAGGCTGCAGGAAGCTGTTGGCTGTTCAGTGATTCACTCCCTGTACTAGTAGATAAGAGGTGGCAACCCAAAATGCACAAGCACTACTTGGGAGAAGTGCAAGCAGAAGTTCCCAGGAAGCAGAGATACAGGGGACTGGTCCCCACTGTCCTTCTTGGACAGGACTGAGATACACCTGTTCATGCACTCCCTGTGGCTGAACAGAGAGCTTTCACATCCACAGTTGCCAATGTGGGAAACAGTTATCCACTTCTTAGTATTCTGCATGTTGATGTGTGACTGATAGCTGTTCTTGGCCCATGAGCCAAATGGATCTGCCTGACAATGTCCCACTCACAGCCATGGCATCTCCTAGGCAGACAAGTGATCTGAGCTGTCATGCTCTCCCCATGAAATGAGCAGCATGAATTTGAGCAAGATATTTCTCAACTCAGGACCTCAACATGCTACGTGCCTTACTTCAGCATGCTACACCTCCCTCAGCCAGGCAAGTGCTTCCTAAGCCCCTTCCAGACAGGCTTGGCTATTTGTCTCACTGCTGCACAATGTTTTAGGCAGAGCTGGGAAAAAAGTTAAGGAGCCCTGGCTGCCAGACCCTGTTTCTCTAATAATTATATCCAGCCATAACATAGCACTCCAGCTATATTCAGCCAGTAGGTGCAAAGCAGCTCAGGAGGTATTTTTATCTCCCAACCTCTCAAGTGCACAAAGATGAGTTAATATGTGTGAGTGTGCTGAACAGATGCCAGTATTTAAAAACACAACAACCACAGAGAACAAAAACATCAACCAAAAAGAGATGATCAAATGACAGAGGAAGAGAATTAGCAACTCCCAGTCTTTCAGTGAAAATGAGTGATACGAAGACTGGAGTAAACACACCATAGATCTGCTCCACCCAGAGAGGACATGGACACCTGCGATTACCTTTTCTTTTGAAGACAGTGTTGGATGAACAAATTTCCTGTACAGGAGGCTGGAGCCTTTTGTGTATGGAGACAGCAGCCAAGCTACAAAAGCTATTTTGAGTTCATAGTAGAATGGAAACCTTAAAAAAAAAAAAGAGCTGTTAATGTCCATTCCAAATTTAACCACTGCCCATAATGAGAGATGCCCAGCACAGGAAGGGACTGGCCAGTCTCACCTAGGGCAGCTTTTGCTTACCAGAATCCAAAACGTTCACTCACCTTTGTACACATCTCAACTATTCACGTAGGTAAATCTTTACTCAGGTATCAGGGCCATCATTTAATGGCCTGGAAGAGACTCTACTGTGTGATAAGGGGAGATTTCTACATGCAAAGAGCACAGATGCTGCCTTCACAGTGTCCCTAATCATTATGAGGGAGCAAAGAGCAAACCAGCAAACTGGTGTTTCATTGATACATTTATGTACCTTTCATCATTCTGCCTTTCTGCTTTTAAGATAACACTTATCTGACTGAACCTGAAATACAAGAACTTCTGTTGTCCAAGCAACACACAGCATAAAGGTGCAGATCCACACTGTGGCTTTCAGGTAGCACTGCAAAGTATGCAGGACACGAACAACAGGACATGCTTAAGCTGTAACAACAACCCAGGGACTTCTTGAGATTAGATTATCCAGCCTCTTTTCTGGAGGAGGAAGCTTAGAGCTCAAGGCTGGCCAGAAAGCAGCATCCTGAGGCGGGCAGGCATGTTCCTGCCAGCAGTGTGATGAACCGAAGCTACCCTTTGTAGGCAGGGGCAATGATGGCCACACACCAGCCCAGCTGGACCCAGACAGACTCTGGCTGTGCCAGCACAGCATGGTCACCAGCCAGCTGGTCTACACAGCATCCAGGTCTGACCCCTTGGGCCTCTGTGATGCTCTGCTCTGAGCATGGATTTGCCAGGTTGGTCTTTCACCTCATTGAGGATCTCTACAGCATACTTGATCTCACAGGCTGGACAAGACCTCTGGCATTCCTCCCAAGGGACCCACATAATACTTCCTCCAAAAAACCACAAAGCTCCAGATGAACACAGTGGAGGCAGATCTGCATGCAAATCAGACAGGGAGACAATAATGTCTTTTATCTCCTTTTCAACAGCCCTGACATGTTGCAAAGTATCCCCGACTCCCTTTGTCTGGAGGACTCACTAGAGGCATGCAGTACTATGCAGGATGGGCATCATGTAAGGGCCATGCACTACAGTTAAATTTTCATCCTGAAGTCTACTGGTCCCACTGGTTTCCACTAGAAAGCCCTTACTAAAAAAGGGCAATCAAGCAATAAACATTTCCAAAGTAGAGCATCCAGATTTAAGGAACTAAATCTGCTAATTGGGCTTTTAAGTGCTCTCATCCTGAGAAGAGGTCACCAGGAATCCTCCCACTGGCACCAGAGAGCCCCCATCAGTATGGGCTGTCAGTGCCCTCCATCAAACCGTAAACCCAGCCTAACCAGGAACGGGCCTAGCAAAACACCCCCGGAACAACAACCCCTGCAACAACCTACAAACCAAGTCCTGTGCTGCGGGGCTGTTTCTGCCTGTCCCTGGAGTCTGTGTATTTACTGTAGGACACAGCCAGCTAAGTCTAGAACTATGCCTGTAGCTACAGCTACTGCTGTTTATGTGATGATCTCTGCAAGCATCCAACTTGGCAGCCAGCTGCACACCTCTCTGACAGGCAGGGAACTGAGACTCCTGTAATGATTTCTCACTAATGAGATACCACTGAGCAGCTCCATCCTTTCTTGCTTTTCCTATGAGAGCACTGAGAAAGGAAGCATGGCTCCTCCAGACAAAACACCTCGACGCACCTGAAGCTGCTAACCCTGTGTTCAGGAGGCACCTTTGTCCCCCTTTTTTTTTCCCTTGTAAACATTTCCATTTTCTTTCCATCACATGCCAAAGACCCTCTCCCATCTGGTGCTCACCAGCAAAGAAAGATATCCGTGAATGTCTCTGCTGTCGTGAAGAGTGCGAATATGATCCAGTACATCATCCATTTGACCTGGTGAACAAAAACAGCAGCTGGGTCATTTTTCCCAAGGGCCTCAAACTCTCTCTTCCAGGCACAAGTGCAGAGAAAAAAAAGGTTCTTTTTCTGCCCCCCTGTGTATTTGACAATTACTATGGACTTGAAGATGCCAGAGCTCCCCCCCACCTCAGCACAAAACACACATCAGATTTCCATGTAAGCCCTTGGGAAGGAAGATTATGGCCTTTAGGACTGGTCTCATGAAAAGAAGAGCAGCCTGACTTGTCCCTACAGAGGAAGCTCCACTGGCCAATGGAGAACCACAGCCACAGGGCACTAAAAATCTCACTTGGCTCATGCTAACAGCAAAGGTTTATACCAGGGTGTTGGCCAAACTGCAGTTAAGACAAAATATAATTACTCACCTAATATCTAGAGGCAGGGGAAACTAGCTAGGAAGAGATAAAGAGGTAACTGCCCATCCCATGATCCAGGTCTCAGGAGCACGATCAACTCACCACAACTTCCTGAATGAGCATGCCCAGTTGTGTGATGGTGCATCCTCACATCCACACCCTGAGCCCCGTGCGGTGACAAGGACAAGCACATTAGCTTAAATCCCTTACCTGGGGCTTTGGTGAGAGCATTTTACCTCATACTGGTAGTGAAAGCAAGCGCTCTGCTGTCCCTGTGATCAACTATGGTAACTCCACTGCGGGGTGGGCTGCTTGGTGGGTGATTTATGGACTGTTTCCTTTGCGGTGACAGCGGCAGACACGAAGTGTCTTTGGGGACCCTGACCGGAGTGTCTCAAGTAATTCAGCAATCTGGGGATTTTTGCCACTGAGCACTAAGTGGTATTTAAAAGCACAGCTAAACTATTCTGATGCATGCAGTATTGGTTCTTCTTGGGCTAGGAAGAAACAACATATTTGTCATAGGCCACCCGCACTTCCAGTGATTTCCATCAAGTGATGTGGTGCTTCTCTTTTGAAGCACTGTCATCACAGAGATGATGTAAGGAATAGTTTCCAAGCACTGGAGATGAGAGAGAAATCTTTTATTCCTCCTCAATAATTTTTTTTTCCATTGTAAAATTGTAAAACTTAAAGTTCAAAGAGCTTTAAGAGTCTGTCTCTCCAAAGGAAAAGAGATGGTAAGACAACAGTTGTTAATTTAACTGAAAGTTGTTGTCTAATTAGCTATATTTGAAAATGGAGATCCCTAAGCAGCTTTGCTGGAATGTGAGAAAGCTTTAGGAAGTACAAACCACAACAATCCATGAATTAGAGAATTGGACTTTGTTACTTAAGGCTGGGATAACTGCAATAGAATAAGGGAAGGCTGGAAAGAAGGCAGTACAAGAGTGATACCTACACCAAATGCTCTGGGGAAGGGGGGATGGAGGTGGCAATAAATCTGGATCTCACCAGCTCTGAAATGGCTTCCTCATTCTTCTCCCTGATGCTGTGGGGACATTACCTCTCTCCATCTCCCTTCAGGTACTGAAGTTATTCCCTGAGTACCTGTCACTCATCTATACAGCTGCTCTCCTGGGATTTATATGCATATTTATAGGTACATTCATCTTCTATGTTACAGCAGTAGAACGGCTCTGCCAAATGCTGGAGAGCATCATCTTCCCAGGGCAGCTTCTGCCAGACGTTTTACGTAACTGCAGCTCCCTCAAAGCCTCACTGCCAGCACAGTTCTGTCAGTTAGACATTACTGCCAGCAAAACTTTTACATGCAAACCAAGACCTGGTGTGGATGGGCTCTGATCAGCCTAAAATGACATTTATCAAAATCACTATTGCCAAGGAAACAAAAGTAAACTATTGTGATAGTTTTTGATAGATAGTTTGATAGATTTTGACTAGTACACAAAGGGTTTGTATTGGGTCAGTGTAAACTACTTTTTTTTTTTTTTACATCAGACCCCTAATGGACATATCACCACAACTGGTGTGTTGAACTGAAAAACAATTATAAGTGCAAACAAAAAAGGTCTTAGATTAACTGGTCCTACCTTGCGGTCATGACCCCATGTGTATCTGATTCGAGTTCCTCTTTTGCAATTGAATTTCCAACAGGAATTGGACACTTCAACAAAATACTTTCCAGACAGAGACTATGGAAATGTTAAGTGGCAGACACTGCTTGGGGATGTTGGTGCACATCTTCAAGCATTTCCAAGCAAAGAGTGTACAAACCTTGAGAAGCCCTGCTGTGCAAGGGCTGAAGGGACATTTTGCCATTAAGTATCTGATGTGCTCTGTAACACTTATGATTCTTAAAGTGCCCAAAACCATTATCTGAAGGAGGGAACTGACAGAAAGGAAACATCTCAGCAGCCACAGTCAGTCCCAGTTTGAGCTTGCACTAAGGACTTAATGGGATAGCCATCTATGCCATTACCCAGAGGAGAAAATGGGCTTGTTATCCCTGACATCTTGAGAGGATTGAAGGGTCAAGCTCTGGAGGCTGAGCTGGGTTCAATGAAGTTAACTGAGCTCAGGTTGTGAAGGGCACTGCAAATCCTACAGGACCCAAACAGCTTCCAAGTGGTTTTGATTCTCCCACATTTCACTTTCCCTGATGCCCCCATATGCTTTTATAAACTGGGGCCCAGGGAAGATTTTTCAGCAGAAGGACAAGACAGCACACCCAGCTGCCAGACCTGCCTATAAATAGGTTGCTCCACAAGGAAGGATGTTTCTGTCTGAGGATTCAGTCATATGAACTTCAAGTTGCCTCCTCTGATCCTTGTTTTGAATGAGCAGCTAAAGCTTCAAGGCTTTTTGAAGAGGCTTTGATTTATTCTGCTCTTGAGAAACAAAGGAAAACAGGCTGCAAAGCTCTGGATGCCAAACACCTTTTAAGTGGGCTGTATATAGCTTGCACCACCAGAGAAACAGCACCCATTTGTCAAACAGCACATCAGCTCAGCAGAGGAGCCAGAAGCACAAACTCGAGTTTCCTTATTTGAGATTTGTGCCCAGCAATCAGCCAGTCCACCTGCAGGCCAGTCTTCCCCTTGCACTAGTTTACAAGCTTTTCCAGAATACAGTCAACACCTTTACAATGTGGTAGGGAGCAATCTCAGAAAACAAACCCTGCAGCACAGTGACAAACCTCATTACTCACATATTCTTTGATGTCCTTTGATTTCACGGCTTTGTAAGAATAATATGCGGGGTAAAGAGTGCCAAATATAAGCCTGGAAAAAAAAAACAAACAACAAATGGATTAAATTGATTTCCTGTCACAGAGAAAGGTTGTGGTTTTTTCCCCTGCCTGTTAAATGTGGTTTTTGCACTTGTAAAAAGTGTTAGGATTTGATTCAAGCTTGAGTGCACAAAGTAGAGCACAGGAGTGATCTTGCATCACTGAATTCAGAGAAACTGTTGCCAGTGACATGAACGAAGAGCAGGGATTCAGGTTGACTTTCCCTTTGCAATGGTATCCATAGCTGTACCTTAGGAGTTACACACAAAACAAATGAAACAACAACCAACCAAACAAAAAAGGCCACAACGCTTTTAAAAGGAAATTAAAAATATGAATAAAAAAAAATGTGACTGTGACATCAGGAATACAGGAGTATTGCTTTCAGAGGCATGACCAAATGAGAATCATGTCTCTAAAATCCCTTCTACCTTTACTTCATACTCTGAAAAGATGGCAGAGGATAAAGCAGCATCCAGGTTCTACTGGGTCTGAATGCTGGGGCCTTATCCTACATTAAACCTCCTAATGGGAAGAGAACTGCACTGTTCAGTAAAGTCCATTTGGACTCATCAAATGAGAGGAATTTGCTCACGAAGACACAGCAACAGGATCAGGCCTGAGAATCCCGGCTCTACTGCTCTTTCAGACTGTTCCTTCATTTTCATATCTGAAAAGCATGCTGTCAGCTTCAAGATTTCATGGAAGGAAGAAATAAGGATTTGCAACTTAAAAATAGCACTACTGAGAAAAAAACATTGAGAATGTTTTTATACTAACTCCTCTCCACATCACTGCCTGGCTGCTCATTCACTTGGATTATTCTGGACATGAGCATAGGCTTGTCAAAACCACTTTGCCTTGCCCAGGTTTCAGTCAGTTTTATTCAGTGCAGTAGGATGATGCTGCAAAGTCTGAATTTAATAGGTTGCAGGGAAACGTTCACTGGCTTGCAACTACCCCTCTTTCCCCTGAAGCTATTGCTATAAATTCAGAAAGCTGTTTACGCTGCTCTTGGGAATGAAAATGATCAAGGTTTCAATCCCTGATTGTGGAGCCACATGGACTCACAGTCACTTTTTCCATCCTGCCATTAACAATTGTGTGCCATGGGGCTCGTAATTACAGCTGAGTCCATTACATGCATAAGACATTAAAGATTAACACTCTGGGATAGGGTGTACCATGGTACTTCCCGTAGCTCAAGAAGGTACTTGTGAAAGAATGGAGTGAGCCAGCACACATCTTCATTTCCAAAGCAGTGACTGAAGACAATTTGTCTGCTATTCATCATGGTTAGTGTAGCATAGCTGAGCAAAACCCGAAGCACAATGCAGACTTCAGAAAGGCAGCTACTGAGTGAGGAGATTCGGTATTTTACAGAGGCTTCACACCGGCTTCAGAAAGCTTTGCTGGAAACAGCTCTGCACCTATTCCACCCTCAGGGGCTGTGCTATGTGCAGGGGTTAGATACAAATGCTCAGAAAGATTCTGGGAAACCAAAATACATTTTTGTCCCTTGCAGTGTCTTAAGAAACAGCAACACCGGCTAAGGCAAGGAAGAACACACAGACAACAGCTTGATCCTGTTCTCTCTGAAGCTAATAACAAATATTCCCTCCGAGTTAAATAGCAGGACCTAATCCAAAGAAGTTTGAACTCACAAAAGGAAGAAAGCTCCACAATATTCAGAAACTAACAGCCAAGCACATGAGTAACATTTTTGGCTCTACTTGTAAGTAAGTACTGCATTTCTGTCCTTCCTTCTTGGCCCAGGCTGGCTGGTATCTCACGCTTTTATTTCCTGCAAACAACCACTGAATGATTGATAATTCATTTCCTTAGTTTCTGCTAGCAACAGAAAGTAACTGGATCCTTGAGAAGCAAATAGTTTACAGGATCACTAGAAAATAATTAGTTGCAGTCAAACACTTGAAAAAAAATTCCTGTGAGGGAAGGAAGCTGTGTGACATTTTTGCCTATGCAGAGCAAAAGACAGTTAATAAGGTGATGTGCTCTCCCTAAACTGGAGATTGAGAGTTTCACTGATTTGCCTTGTAGTGTGTTGTGTGCATATATGGACATTTACTACTGCCATGGTTTATCCGACTGAAAACTGTTTCAAGGAATGTTGGATCCCAGTCTTGTCACTGCTGTGGCTTTCTACGTGGCTTGGAGTCACTTAACCTCTGGGTACATCCTACCAATGGACAACAGAAGATGTTCAGGCATTTCTGAAAGCATATTCAGGGTTTGGAACAAATATCTGCACACAGACATACTTTAAAAAGTCTCTTCAAGTTACTGTTTTCACTAGGCTTTGGATCAGGCTTGAGTACAATTATTTAATTCAAACATACACATCAATCCTCTATCTCTTCCCCTCAGTTCCTCTCCCCTGCTGCAGACAATACTTCTCTCTTCCCCCTCATCCAAGTTTCCTGTGTAAAGTTATCATTGATTCCTGCCTTACTTCATCCCCATGCTCAGACTGTTGCAAATCACTCCTTCTGCACACTAGACACAAAACCAAGGCTGATTCTTTGCTCTTCTGTCCAAGCCACTAAATCATTCCTTGTCTAAGTCTCCCTTCCAGCCTCCCTCGTGTGCTGTACTGATCTCTACCCCATCTGGATGCACCAGCACTTAAGCTTCTCCATGCCTCTTGGACACAAACACACAGAGGCCACCCTTGCCTACCAAGCTGAAGTAATACTCTTATCCTTGCCTTCCAGTGCCTAAAAAATATTGTTGCTCCTAACTACAGTGTTGGTTTGGTATTTTATCACATCCCACCTCAGTTCCTTCTCTCTTTAATGACTGCAATGCCATGAGCTCCTTACTCTGCTGTTCCTTTTATGCCTTCTCCCACACCCTGGAGCTCCTGTGCTCCTTGCTCCTCCACTGCATACCAGCCCATTGCCCCTAAAACAAGCTGTTCCCTGACAGTCATCCTGACAGCACACAGTTTGAGGAACAGCAGCCCAAACCACACAAATTCCAACCATGCCATTCCCCAGTTCCTCCTTATTTCTCTAATCTAAGAATCATAGAATCATTTTGATTGGAAAAGACCTTTTTTTTTGGAAAATATTTTTTTTTTATTGGAAAAGACCTTTAAAATCATAAAGACCGTTAACTCAGCACTGCCAAGTCCACTGCTAAACCATGTCCCTCAGCACCACATCTACATGTCTTTTAAATATCTCCAGAGATGGTGACTCCACCACTGCCCGGGCAGCCTGTTCCAGTGCCTGACAACCTTTTCAGTAAAGAAAATTTTCCTAACATCCAATCTAAACCTCCCCTGGAACAATCTGAGGCCTTCTCCTCTTGCTCTATCACTTGTAACTTGGGAGAAGAGACCAACCCCTGCCTTGCTACCACCTCCTTTCAGGTAGTTGTAAAGAGCAATAAGGTCTCCCTTCAGTCTTCTTTTCTCCAGACTTCTGCAACACTCCAGTTCTACCTGATCTCTGAACCTCATCACAGGACCTTCAGCTTTCCTCCAGACATTCCCAAAGTCGCAGCACAGGCCGTCAGTCCCCTCCCACAACTGCCAACTGCCCTGGGAACCACGTGTTATTACTCCTTCCATGGTACATGTACTGACTGCCTGATTGGTGCCTGCCAGCTGGCAAGCCAAAATAACAACCCACCTATGGAGTTAACACTGCAGCTTCTGCCTCCTGACGGACACTGCTACAAGACAATCTCCTATCCAGCAGCTAATTCTTCTGCATAATGTAGAAAATATTTGAGACCTCCCTGACCCATCTATTTTGGCCACAATCACTTCATGGATCCACAAGCTAGCAGCAGTGGAAAAATAAGCCTGCTTAAGCCTCATTTCCTTAGGAAACCAGGCTACAAATACAGAGTCAACCCACTCCCCACCCATTTCCATCTTTCAAAGCTCCTTTAAATGACCTATGTACCCTGGAAAGCCTTGGCTCTTCTACCCTCTGTGCAAAAGCAGAAGCAGATCAGCAAACCAGGGACTCCCAGAGTTTGATATAGTAGTTGCTATGTTTAAAGCTACAGAGATCACAAAATCCTAGAATGGTTTAGGTTGGACGGGACCTTAAAGATCATCTATTTCCAATCCCCCTGCCATGGGCAGGGACACCACCCACTAGACCAGGTTGCTCCAAGCCCCACCCAACCTGGCCTTGAACACAAGTGTCATCCATCCACACCTTCTCTGGGCAACCTGTGCCAGTGTCTCATCACCCTCACAGCCAAGAATTTCTTTCTGATGTCTAACCTAAATCTCCCCTCTTCCAGTTTGAAAAGGTTACCCCTCATCATATCACTCCATGCCCTCGTAAAAAGTCCCTCTCCAGCTTTCCTGTAGCCCCTTCAGTACTGAAGGATTGCTATGAGGTCTCCCCAGAGCCTTCTCTTCTCCAGGCTGAACGAACCCAATTCTCTCAGTCTCTGTCTTCATAGGAGAGGTGCTTGGAGATGTGCTCCTACAGTCTAGGCTAAAACAAACACATGTATACCCTCAGGGTAACAAGGAAAGGCAAGGAAGTAGTGACATTCCCCAGCAAGTTAGGAAAAGCTCCCTTGCAACACGAAACAGATAACCACAACAGCCTAACAATTCCTACACTGCTCCATGCTGGAGCTCTGCTTCAATTACAATCGCCTTGAAAAAGGACCAAACAGCAGCTGTAAAGAAATTGCCAGTCAACTAATTTGTGCAACAAGAGGCAAAAATCTAAGTAAAAGGTTAGTCTGCCTAAAGAATAGGATATGGATTAATGCTGAAAATCTTATAATCCTATTAGGCACAGCAGCAATCCCCAATCTGGGCCGCTCTGCGCGCTTCCGGTCTGCTTTGTCAAAAGGGACACGGTGGAGGTGGAAGGGGCAAGGAGAGGGCAATGGAAGTGTGTGGAACTGCACTGGGAAGATCTGTAAGAGTGACTGTAAATGTTCTGATTGTTTCTTTTGCAGCAAAGACAAATAACTGAGGTTATTTGCTCCTATTCCTGATGCAGTGTAAGGGGATATTCAACTGAATCAAGAGAACAAAGTCAATAAGGAGGGGGAAAACCAGGAGTTAATCCATGGAACTGAATGTATTTATTTATATAATTACATTACATAGGATTTGAGGTTTGGTTTTGGTTTTCATTATTCAAGTTTAGAACTAAATGAGACAGGAAAGGATGAAGCTTCCCATATTGTGGGATTTCCTGATTATCAAGGGAATATTAAAACAAGTGAACTGTTGGCTCCTCTTTAGCAATCTCTGTCATATTCCAGGGACCAGCTGCACCATCACCAAACCTCCTTCTGTCTCCACTTACCAGTGTGACCACAGTCAGCCCTGGCTATTATATCCTTCTATTCCTTCTCCTGATTTGCTGGTGCAGTGATCAACCATCACAGAGCACAGGCTAAACCAGATGGGACAATATTCCTAACAGCATCTAGGCTATAGATCAGCATCAGAGCTACTACCAGGACCTGGGAGGGCCCTACATGACGTCTTGAGTTTGGATGATTTGGTGATGCTGTTTTCCTCATAAGGGGTCTGGTCCTACAGCCATTTACCTGTAAAATTAACTCCCACATTACATACAGTAGTCACTAAAATTAATGGGAAGACTCTCAGCAATTCTCAGAAGAACTGGCCAGGACTCCAGTTACTTCCAGAAATGCTTGCATATCCATCCTCTTGAGTATTTTTAACCACACAGGTATTTTCTGGATAGCAACTACAGTTACAAATATACCAGCACAGTGCTGTCCGCACCCCAAGCCATCCAAGTTTTGCTCCTCTAGTTACCATGCCAGCAGTGTGTTGGGCTGCCCAAACATTTAGAACACTGTAGTACTACAACACAAATAGAACAGCCCTTATTTTGCTCAGAAATAACAAATGTTTCCATATCACCAGCAGACAGCAGCCAAGATGGCAAACTCCTGCTCAAACACAGGGATGGACACATTTAGGAATCACTGAAATATTTCCTATTTCCTCAACTTGTTCACTGGCTAGTTCGTGCTTTTTACACACAGGAGCAGCAGCTGAGCTGTCACCACACCAGCATTCCTCACTGAAACAGCCAAGAAGGGTGTCAATAGGTTTGCATTCCCTATTTTCAGTCCTAATTAATGTTCACACGGTGTCACAGATTAAAAATTAAATGGCACTGTCTTTGCACCAAAGGTTCCCGGTTTAAATCCAACAGCTGGGAATGTAAAAATAAACAGTGGGCAAGGTCAGGGAAAGGGTTAATGCGAGCCTTTTCACAGGCAAATGCCTGATATCCAGGAAGGGACTGGGGTGGAGGAAGCACCAGCTGCAGAGGAAGCTCCAGGCTGGTATTCCCTGGGACATGGCTCCTGGGAACTTGCCTGTTCACCCTCAGGGGGACAGCTGACACCACCCCCACCCTGGGCCCCAGGAGACGTGAACACCTAGCCATGCCAACCTGAAACTCCAATACACTCCAAGAACATCAAAGGTGCATGGTGTCCCAGTGACAAAAACAAGCCCCGAGGAAAGTGCTGGGCCCTGACACCCCTGAGACAGAGCAGAGACAGAGTAGGATCACTTCAAACTCCAGTTGCAACCAGGATCAAACATCCTCACGGGGTTGGTTCAGCACTGCCAAGGACAGCTGTGCAGCTGTGCCCATGTCACCTGGCCAGTCCTGCACTCCCTCCATGGGTATCAACAAGGTGCACAACTCCACTTGAACAGTCAGCCAGCTGAGACCTTGCCCTCATCAGCACTTCTGAAACACCACGCACACCCACAGCACCAAGGAAACAGAGGGCAGGCCCAGGAGAACTCAGTGTCTAACGCCAAGATGCTCCACTTTCCATCCAGATCCACCTCTGACTTCTCAGCCAGGCTGCTACAGAAGCAAACTGCAAACTTCCTCTTGATTAATGTGAAACCTAATAACTTCTCTTGGTGTAACTGCAGGTAAAAGGGACATCCAACTGTCCTTCCACCATAAAGAGCAGGAGCAAGGGTTGCCCATGATGCTTCTAATTTAAGCAGTCTTGATTCTCCCAAAGAAGCACATACTCCTCTCCAGTTGACACCACCAATTTTTTGTTAGTTCAGCTAAGGCAGTCCTCACATGGGAGCTGGAAGATGGCCAGGCACAAACAGGTGAAGAGTTGTGGCAAGGGGGACAGGTGCAGGAAGTGGCCTTGGCCAGCCTGGAGCTATCACACAATTACTATGTTTACTCACATTGAGATCCTACATCCAGACTTGTCTGAACAAGGCAAACATTCTTTCATTTTCCCCATTTCTTGCTACAGGCAGAAGACAGAAATGCTAAAATAACAATATTACTGATGGCAAGACCTTGTGAAATACTGGGATCATTAAGATAATGCACGTGATGATTACTAGAACCTGATGTTCCTACTAAAACTACAAGGGGTGAAGGGTCTCACACAGCTGATATTTACACTGACACCCTCAACTGTCACATTTAAAGCCCAACCAAGAGGGCACAGCCTGAAGCTGCTCCAAGGGAGGTTTAGGTTGGATATTAGGAAGCACTTCCTCACGGAGAGGGTGATCAGACATTGGAATAGACTTCCCAGGGAAGTGGTGGAGGCACCGTCCCTGGATGTGTTCAAGGTAAGGCTGGATGTGGCACTTAGTGCCATGGTCTAGACGGTGTGGTGCTGTTGGTCATAGGCTGGACTTGATGATCTTAAAGGTCTTTTCCAGCCTTGGTAGTTCTGTGATTCTGTGATTCACCCCTTCCAGGGTTATTGTTCCAGGCAGTCTTCAAACTCAGGCAGAACACACCAACTAACGCTTCCAAGTTTTCTTTACAGTCCTTCAGAACAGAAAAGGTTTGTATAGCTGCTACAGAAATACCAGACAGAGGCTCTGAAGCTATTTTAGGAAGCAAATCTACTGCAGGTAGATGGCTTACTAATCTGGTCTGTTCTACATCACACTGCCTTCGGTGGAGCTGTCTGGCCCAGTGGCAAAAGGCTGCTGATGAGCAAGGAGCATTTGCCCTGGAGGGAAGGGTCTGCATGCAGAGCCGGTGCGGGGCCACAAGCCATAGGTGAGAAGCTGCGGGTCGATAGGAACGCTGTGCCTGGCACAGGCCCTCGGGCTCCGAGCAGCTGCCTGCAAGAGATAGTGTTCCCGGAGCCTCCTCCGAGGCATTTGCCCCGTCGCTGCTCCTCCCCTCTCCGTTCTGCGGCTCGTCAGGACCACAGGAGAAAAAAGCCCACAGCACTGAGCTTTCTTCCCAGTGCTGGCACAGCCCACTGCTTCATTCAGACCCTTTCAGGGAAGAAGAAATAATTCATCAGGGTGTGATACTGAGGGGAATAAAATCTGTGCCTTTTGAGTGAGAAAACATTCTCTGCTATGTGACCAGGTCAGACCTTCACCCAGCTTCACTGCTCCAAAGGGCAGGGCTTGGCATCTGTGTGTCCCTGATGGTTTCCCTACCCGGTACTGACCATATAGTTCCTGCTTCAACAGCCCTGTCTTTTTTCCAAGCCAAATAAATGGCAATTTGAAAACTAAATGGTATGTTTAAAATGGGAAGAGCTACTTTTCCTGACTCTGGAGAGGGGGATGTTTATGTAGAAAAATGCTTTTTTAGAAATGCTGACATTATATTCCAGAGATGACAGATGGTTTAAAATCTGTATTGTGAGTTAGCCTAGAGATTTATGGTAGGCTCATGATACAAAACCAGGAAAAAGACATACAACCTAACCAAACTAATTTCTAGGGTAAAAAAGGTATAAAAAATGGATTGCTTACCAACAAAAAAGCTCCGCATTATTTTTATATAAAACCACAAAGATCAGGCTGCATTATTTTGGAGCTGTTTTAACTGATGCTACATGAATCAGCTTATAGGAAGTGTAAACATGTAGAGGAATCCCAATTTAGAGCATAATCCTACACTCTGTCCATCCTAAAACTCAGTTCAGGTCATGGAAGACTTTCACCATCAAACCATAAGTGCTAATGCTGTCTGAGGAGACGGTGAGAAACACAAAAGCTCCGATTTGTCTCTTCCCCACTGAAAGACAGCTTTAGACTTACAGTGTTGCACTCATGGGACAGAAAACAGGAACAAAAAATTAAATGAAACTGTAACTCATCCAAATCAATTGCAATATGGGATCTCCTTAGAGTAATGTTACTTCAGCTTCCTAGGGACAGAATATTCATAGAATATTATAGAAGTATTACTGATATAATTTAAAAACCAAAAGACTTCTTTGGCCCAAACATTCAGCTGGAGCCACCAAGAATGTTAACTGCCCATGGAATCACTGTGACTCCTGGGTTACCAACAGTTCAACCACTGACACAGGTCAAGCAGTCCCAAGGCTGCTCTGAGTAGCACAGGGTCTCAGAGATCTCCACAAGCTCTTGGAAGAGGATTGAAACCCCAGTTAGGTCTCCACACTAGCTAAGGAGAGCAGTTTGATACAGGAGGAGGTGTCAGGTACAGTCATGGCCAGCTTGGTGCAAAACAGACTGCAGAGAAAATCTTACTGCTGTCTGGACATTTCTATAAATATGCTTAACAATAAACAGCAGAACTCCTTCCATCAGTATCTGACATTAACCTCTTACCTCTCTAAGGACTCTACAACTTTAAGCTGAAAAACTAGAAGACCAAACATTTGGAGGGACCAGCCACATCAAAAACACATGGGACCCAACTCAGTCATAAGCTCCGTGTTCTAGAGCTGGTATTTTACTCCTAGTTAAGTGAAAAAAACCAAGCAAACAAACAAAACCTATCCCACCTTTAAAATATATCATATTGGTAACACATTTCAAAGAAGGATTTCAATGTGAAAATTATAGAGCTTATATTAAAAGCTTATATAGCTTATATTCAAATTCATATTAGTGACTTGAGTATCAAAGTCAATTGCACTTCCATTGATTTCTGATTATTTCTATTTCATTAGTGTTTTATCTCTATTTTAAATGATAAGGACAGTGAGACCCACTTGAAATTATACAGAAAGCTCATGTCAGAGACATGAACAGTACCCAGTTTTCAACTCCAGTTTTAAAGCAAGAGTGTAGGAAAACCAAAGCAAGATGATTCTACAGGTAATTTCAGAATATTCAGACCATCCTGGTGCTTTGGTCAGCAGGGGTATCAGAACTCCACATGCTCTATATAACAGCTGCAACATTGCAGGGAGTTCACAGGCCACGCAAACCACATTTCTCTTTGTGGCCCATTGGAATTTCTTCTGCGTTCATTAACAACACTTTAGGGAGGGGCTGGGCACCTGTTGTTGTTTTTTTTCTGCTAGGACTTGCATAGTTTATTTTTAAAAAAGGAAGGAAAGGAAAACGAGACACTGGCATACAGCTTGAAAAAGACAGACATCTAGTCTTTTCTCAAATGCATTTGACAAGGATTTCTAGTGAGAATTTAATAGACTTCTTTCCTCTAGGGTTTTTTCTCATTTTTAATCCCTCCATTTTATATGGCTAATAACAGCATCTTAATGAAATGCAATGGTACAAATGAGAGAAAAAAGGAGGGAGAGATCTGCAGCTGGAACTAAACTGATACAGAGCAGCCCCCAGTCTAACCTAGACATAAAGGAGAGGTAATCAGAAGAAAACAAGCCTCTGTACTGAAGGCATGGATCACTAATGAATAATCAGAGCTTCTGGCTACACCTCTGAATTCAGTTTCAGCTACCAGTAAAATTATTAAAATTATCTAATTAAAATAAATTAGAAGAAAAAGGAAAATTTAGTGGTTGATCCTAAAGCACAGTGTTAGGATAAGTGATAAAAAACAGCAGGTAGAGGAGCCTAAATAATACCCTGACCTGGCACCTCTTAGGGCTATCCTAGGAGAGCATCAGCCCCACAGGGGTGACACCCATCACAATGAGTTAATGGAAGAGGCTTTCCAGAACATCTTACAGAATGGGGGTGGTTAGTACCTACAGGGATATGAGACTCATTATGGGATGCACGAACAGATAGACAGTGGACTAGGGCTCACATCTGAAATGAAGAGCACACCAACATGACAGTACAGAGGCACCCTGCCTAGTCTTGTTTCACATCTTACCTCTTCACAAACTAGTCCACAATGCTCAGTAGGTAAAACACCTACTGAAGCTCCTGAATAACATCAGGACAGCCAATGCTTTGGCTTCTGTACCAAGGAGCTTCATCTCTAGAGCTCACTGGAGACTAAGAGAACTTCCTCCAAGGTTGACTCCAGGAGAACCAGACTCACACAGCACCTAAGGAGTAGCATTAAACCCCTGCCAAATGTAAACCTTTAGCCCATTTCCTCCCATATCAACAAAACAGCTTAGATATTGAAAAAAAAAACCAACTTCAACACTAAACCAAACCATTGTAAACACCTTTCTTCCCCACACTCTCCCATCTGAGAAGAGAAAGAGCAAAACCTATGTGACAACTATCATGTAGTGTGCTACTGGAAACTGTTTAAATGAAAGAGTGGTGAAAGCAGTATAAGAAATATAAACGTGTCCTTTAGACTAGAATCACAGTGTGATTTGGGTAGGAAGAGATCTCTACAAGTCTTTTATCTGAAACAGGACCAACTCTGACTTTACTTTAGGTTGTTCCAGGCCCTGTCTGGCCAAATTTTCCACATCTCCATCTCCAGACCTCAGCTCCAGTGTTTGTTTACCCTCACTTTTGAGTAATTTTTTCTAATATCTAAACAGAATTTCCTTTACTGCAATTTGTGTCCATTGCATCTCACCTTTTCACTGTGTGCCTCAACAAAAAGCCTGGCTCTATTTTCTCTGTAACAAACCATCACATTTTTGAAAACAGCCACAAGATCTCCCCTTTGCCATCTCCTGTTCAGGCTGAACAAACTCAGCCCACTTATGTGCTCCAGCCCCCTTCCACGGGACCTACTGCACTCCTTATACCAGGGAGACCCAAACAGGACACATTACCCCAGCCATACGCTCTCTCACACTTGCCAAATAGAGGGTAACAATCACCTCCCTCAACCTGCTGGATAATCCTCTTACTAAGCCAATCCTGTACCACGATCTGGAGAAGAACATCACTGCACCTTCCCAATCATCAGAGGTGCAGAAGAACCATGGACAACTCCCTGAATGAGACTCTTCCCTGCTGCTTGGAGAACCTTCTTGCTCTGCCACACCACACCCTTTCCTTTGCAAGCAGTGCCCTCCCCAAGGAGCTAAGCTGGGGTCATGGTATGACAATAATAGATGTCAGGTTACAGCAGGGCTCTGAAAATGCTCCTTTTAGCCTGCTCCAAATGAGCTGTTGCAGTAGCACAAACCTCACTTCTTAGCTACCTGTAAAACAAAATTTGACTGCCAAAGGAAGCACGTGAAGAACAGTCCCACATTGTCTTAACTGTGGCACTTCACACAGACTGAGTTGCTGTTACCATAAGAACTTTAAAAAAAGGGTGAGGGAGATGAAATGAATAATTACAAAAACTTACTGCTAGATTTCCCTTATCTCTATAGCCACATATGGCTAGGGTAAGCCTTTGTGTCATTAACTGTGCAGTGTCACTGCAAAATGTAATGGTTTTATGCTAATGCTGTTGCATGAGCTTTTCTTGCATAAAACCACTAGTAGAAGGTCATTATCAGCTTATTTACTTCTATGCCAAACACCGTAGGCCACAGGACATATCTGGAGATAAAATGACACATTCTTTCTTTGGTTGGAGCTGGGAAGCTCATGGAAAAAGCAAATTACCCATACACATGGCTAATAGTCATGCTGTGATCATTTTTAAAAGGATCAGAGGCTGCAACGTCCATCAAAGCCTTGATGGAGCTAAAACTTATTTTTAAAGGGCTTCCTTAAATGGCAATCTCCAATGCAGTGCCTAAATGCATCCTTTAGCAGTTGAGTTGTATTTTCAGGTTAAATGAAGAAAGATTAAATGAAACTGATTCTAAGAATTCTATTCAGCACTTTCGAAGAGTTCACCTGTGTTAGTAACAGGACAAATACACATCCCAGGATGCAGGAAGCTTTAATTTATCTGACCTACTAATTCTAAGAGGCTTTTGAGGATTACAGCTGAGTGCATAGCAGGACCCTAGGCACAGAAAGATCAGCACCTCTGTAAGTCTCACCATCTTCAATTAGTTCTCTCCAAGCCCTTGGGAAATAGTTAAGTTCTCTTATCCCCATTTAACAGATTGGTTCCTCATAGGCCCAGCTGAGTAACCCCCTGCTTGGGTATTCATCACACAGTGTGGGCACATAAAAGCTCTATCTGTTGTGCCTTTAACTTGCTCAGGTTGGGCAGGATATTGTGACTGTTTTTGGCTTGGGGCATGCCAGCACACAGTGTGGGTGTGCTAATACACTCTCAGGAGGAGATGCTGCTGTGTAGCCTCTCCAATTCATGGCATTCCCTCAGCAACACTCGCATGTTGCACAGAACCACAGCCCAAGTTAAACATTTCTGACTTGCAATTCACTTTGCAGGTGCATGTGACAGATACAGCTCCTGCAGTTTGCACAGGACTCTAAAATGTCTTTGTTCTTTGCTCAGCAAAGAGTGCGTGTGCACAGATGTACGTATCAAGACAGAAATACTGGAATTTAGACACATTTCCTCAGCACTCTGGGATGTTTGTTGAAATGCAAGGCTTCTCTTTTGAACTTTGGAATCTCTTTACATCTCTTTAACTTTCTTACATTATGATTCATCCCACAGTTGAATATTCTTCTGCTACAAAAAGACAATTCTTTCTTTGTTCCTCCTGAGAATTTTACCTCATTAATATATCCAGGCTTTGTATTTCTTGACTAACACCTGATTTCTTTGTTTAATTTCTGCTGTTTTCCTGTCTTACCATAGCTTCTCCCTGAAGCGTAACAGGTTAAATGTTTTCCTGTTAAACCAAGGACTCCAGATTTCAGTCCCTTGTAGTGTTTTAGTGAGGGAACTTTAGGTCTTTAACTGAAGATAAGACAGACAAAGGATTTGGTTTTTTAGCTTCCACCAATTTTCATAGCATTACTACTATTAATCTGCATTCCAGTTTTTAATAACCTGAAGTGCAGAAGAGACTTGAGCAAGGACAGGTACCTATTGAAGCATCTCATGGTACAGCACTTCACACCAAGAGCTTCATGACACCAACTAGAAATCATAGTTTTTGGATAGAGGGATTCCTAGGGTAAAAATCTTCAGGTAAGCCTGAGACAATCATAGAATCATAGAATCATAGAATGGCTAGGGTTGGAAGGGACCTCAGAGATCATTTAAATCCAACCCCCCTGCTTGGAGCAGGGACACCCTCCACTAGACCAGGTTGCTCAGAGCCCCATCCAACCTGGTCTTGAACACTTCCAGGGATGGGGCTTCCACCACTTCTCTGGGGAACCCATTCCAATGTCTCACCACCCCGACACTAAAGAATTTCTTCCTAATGTCGAATCTAAATCTCCCCTCTTCCAGTTTAAACCCATTACTCCTTGTCCTGTCACTACATGCCCTTGTAAAAAGTCCCTCCCCAGCTTTCTTGTAGGCCCCCTTCAGATACTGGCAGGCTGCTATAAGGTCTCCCCGAAGCCTTCTCTTCTCTAGGCTGAAGAACCCCAGCTGAGCCAGCTGCTCTTCATAGGAGAGGTGCTCCAGCCCTTTGATCATTTTTGTGGCCCTCCTCTGGACTTGCTCCAGGAGCTCACTAATATCTATAGGTTCCATTGACCATGCTGGAAATTAAATAGCTTTCACCAGTGGATATCAGCAGCTTTGCCACAGCCCAGGTAGAGCCAATGTGACATCTGGAATCAGAAGTCACAATTTCCAGGCAACGCTTCAGTGCCAGCCTTTATCACCTCCAGCATCATGCTTAGATGATCTCAGCTTAGAACCCCAGCATTGCACATTCTCACCTTTCTTCATTTAATCTCATCAAGTGATTTCTTGGAAGTGATAATAGGAACATCTCAGTTCAAAATAAATTCTCAGACTCAATGGTTTGTCAGAAAAGAGCACGCAAGCAGTCTTGCAGGCTCAGAGTACAAATCAAAGGATCTGATGCATAGATAGAGCTATGTGCATATTATAAAAGTAGGGATTTTAAATCCAGTCTCTCAATTTGGTGAAGAGGTGAAGTGGTTTAACTCAGGTTTTTTTAATGCCTCCAGACAGCACTATTGCTGCACAGACACTCAATCTTTGTTCTGACAGAAGATGTTATGTTCCCATTTGCATTCAATTTTGATCTCTCCCAGACTTCTCATATCTTTCTGAATTTCAGGCTTTGACTAAGAGCATTAGGGAGTAAAAGGGATAAGCAATGCCACTCTCTTCTATTCTGCATTTCCCCAAACACAAATGTGTTCAGATCAAAGCCTATGACACAGGCATAGCTCCATTCTTATATTCTGAGGAATACCTCTTTGTTTCGGGCTTGGGTAAAAAGCCAGAGCATTGTACAATTCAGAACAGTAAAAGCTTTGCCTCTTCTCTTCCTTTTGGCTTAGTGACTTCACCTCTTTTCCCTTCTCACCTTCTCTTACGCATATATACCTTGCAGCTGGCAGCTACTCAAAATATAAAATGAAATATAAACTGAGGCTTAGAAGCCAGATGGAGGCTTCACAGAAATAACTTTAGAGGAAAGCAAAGGGAAAGACAGCAAATGTTTCCAAGTCCATGATAGAGATTTCTAAGCAAGCAGCTGCTGTAGAAGGCAGCTTGTACATTTTGTGGGAACGCCCACGCTGCCTGCCATCCTATGTATGCTTTTCCATTACTTCTTATTCATTGTAATGCTGTAGTTTAAATGCCACAGTCCAGTGTTTACCCTCCTTCCCAGGCAAGAAGATTCACACAGAAGGATGACAGTGTTGCAAGGGCCACTTTCAGAAACAAAGCATTGCTATTTTGAAATGAAACAGTTAATTGTTTCAAACACAACATGTAGTTGCATAAAATGTGCCTTGAGAACCGTGTCTCCACAGACTTCCCCCATTTATGGAGAGACTGCCCAGAGTGAGGTTTCTTGGTTTCAAGAATACACCTAAAACACAATAGTGTTTGAATAGGGATCTGATTTGTTACAGCCAAGTATCTGCAAACCTCAGCAGAATAATAATTGAAAAAGAATGCTGAGCTATTTCAGTGGCTGTATAGCATCTGAGTGCAAACACCTCAGGACACACTGTAGCAAAGAGAGGAAAAATACCTAATCCATAAGTAAATCCTAGAGAGAGAGAAGGGAAAAAAATATTTTACAGAGTGGGTGTACATGAGATTAACTATGAATCATACACAAACCACAAGGAAAGCAGACTGGTTCAGTTTCCAGCACCATGCCAAATTTGTACTTGAAATGCATGTCCTGCCTCGGGGACAGCAGGCAAGATCTTTCACTCTGGCTGTATGCAGCCTCTTAGCCACTGCTGCTCATTCTGTACTGATCTAGGAAAAATGAGTAGAAATATGCAGAGGGTCTGTCTCATCAGTCATGTATATCACATCCCCTTGGGCCCTGGAAATGGCTTGGGATTGCCAGTTCTGGGAAGCCTGCAAAGCAGCACTGAAAGGGATTTAAGATAGCCAGGACAAGGGATGCAAGCAAAGAGCTAATGGCAGCAGGCTGTGGTTAGCCAACATGCTGCCATGTCCAGCACCCTCTGGAACAGATCTTCACATAAGGGTACAGGGACAAAGCATAAGAGATGACAGAGTTTCTCCCTGTCCAACACAATTAAAGTAGCTTTTAAAATATACATTCTTGGGTGGTCTGAAAAAGGCACTAGGATTCTTTAGACTGAATGTCAAGAGAAGGATGTCATGCTCTTCATCCTCAGCTTTCAGTGGCTATTAACACTTAATAGAGAGAAGCTCAATGCTGAAGCTCAACAGAGAGCTCCAGATCTGAGGTCAGACATATTTTGATTATGGGCTCTGGGATGACCCATTTGATTGGCTATGGCTGCTGATGGTAAAGCCATATTCCAACATAGTAATAAAATTCCCAACATTAAAATGAAAGAAAGGATAAAATAACTTGTCCTGACAGAATCATGTCTTTGGGAGCCCTCTATTCTTAATCTGTCCCCCCTCAAAGCACAGTTTAACTTGAGGCTCATAAGGAACAGAAGTCCTCTGGTGTCTTGAACTGGCCAACTGCTGTCCTATAATATTCAATATTCTAGGATCCAGCTGACACCTTCTACAAGGCCCTCACCATTCTGGGCTACAAACACAACCTTGGGATCCTGACCTGGGCAGATCTACACCACTCACTGACTTCAGCAGACCTGCATCAGGTAACATAAAGACAGGCTGAAAGAGTTGGGGCTATTCAGCCTGGAGAAGAGAAGGCTCCAGGGAGACCTCATAGTGGCCTTCCAGTGCCTGAAGGGGCTACAGGAGAGCTGGGGAGGGGCTTTTCACCAGAGAGGGCAGTGATAGGACAAGGGGTAATGGTTTTAAACTGAAAGAGGGGAGATTTAGGTTAGACATCAGGAAGAAATTCTTCACCATGAGGGTAGTAAGGTGCTGGAACAGATTGCCCAGGGAGGTTGTGGAAGCCCCCTCCTTGGAGGTGTTCAAGGCCAGGTTGGATGAGGCTTGTGCAGCCTGGTCTGGTGGGAGGTGTCCCTGCTCATAGCAGGGAGGTTGGAACCTGATGATCTTTATGGTCCCTTCCAACCTTCACCATTCTATGATTCTGTGAACATAACTTGAAGCCCTGGTATTGCCTTTGAGATGAGAAAATGATTGAGGGTTGCCCTGAATCAGCATTTTCCAGCTATTTATTCCCTCTGTCTGCAGAACATCCACCCTTGATCCTTCAGGTTTAAGCCAGGACTGCGAGCATTTTTGTGGCAGTTCTTGTTAAAATTTGGCAACGCCCCGCTTAGCCTACTTCCACTGACAAAACAGAGAAGCTGCAGTTATTCCAGATATGAACTGATGTTTTCCCCCTCATATAGTGTGGATTTTTTTATTAGAAGATTACATTGGGAACTTTTCTATTAAATTCCACCGTTTCTGTTTGGATGATCACTGTTCATTTCACAAGGATTCTGTAACTCTGCTCTAGTGCCTGCAAGTCTTCTTTGAGCATATAAAATGATACCCTTAATTCCTTGCTAGATTAGAGGAAAAGAGTTGGTGCAATTCATGTTGGATCTAAGAATCCATCTTCAAATCTTATAAGTGAATGTGTGGTTAATCAACTCTCTCTCAGTGTTCAGGTGTTGGGCCATCATTACAAATTCCCATCTAACAGTCAGCTGTTACACCCTGTAAAAGGATCTCAAAATGCTAACCAAATATTGATGAAACAAGCTTCTTGTGATGCTCTGAGATGGGAGACTGCTAGCATTGACACAGGGAACAGGCATCAATGCACAGAGATTTGAGTGACCATAGTAGTCTGTTACAGATACATGACAGCTAGAGCACCTACAGATGTATCTGAGAGTGAGATGATATCCTGAGAAAGGATCATTAGATCACAGTTTCTCCCTAAATCATTTGAGTCAGCAGGGGATTGGTTTGACTGACTGCAGTCTGACAGCTATGAAGAGAAGTTAGCACAACATAACAAACATGACAAAATTCCAACAACATTTATGCAGGAAACTATGTACTCATTTCAATGTCTGTGTTTTTAAGGTATCTGTTAAAGAACAGCTTCCTCCCTGCACGTGATCCCACAAGAAAGACCCTTTCTGTATATAGGACAGTAGGGTGTGTTGCCATGGAAATTATTACGATCTACTTAAATTCCACAAATCCAGCCTTATGGGGTATATTCCCCTGAGTATCTCAATTTAATTATTAATGTTCTTTCTAAACAGCTACATCGTCCCGATTTGACCAAAATCCTTACACTCAGAGGGAAAACAGTAAACCTGGAAAGTGGAATTCTTTGTTCAGCTGCAAATCTGGTGTGATTAAGCCAGGGAAGATGCAAACAGCCTCCAAGCTGCCCTGCCAATGGGCTTCAACTCAGACCCAACAGATCATCTGGAAGGGAGAAAGTGCCATTTGGTGCCTGTCCCCATTCTATCTCTGGCCTCTCTGCTGTGATTTCCCGCAAAAAAAACCCAGCTAGGATAGTGGGGTTTTTTGCAGAGGCACATGGTTCAGTGGAATCTAAACACAGACCATCAATTCATTTCCATATAACTGCCAGTCTCACACTTATTCTCCAGCTGTGCAAGCCCAGTGAAACCATCCAATCTTTTCCCATGAAATTAATCACTAAACCCAAAGCTGTTTAGGGTTAGCCTCAGGGCAGCTGCAGCATCCATCTTTCTCCTTTAAGTGTCACCATGAATTCTGCAAGTAAATTTTAAGAGCCAGGTGGTGTTATTCAGGCTGATATAACATGGGATAGTTTCTTCTGGGTCACATAATACAGGTGGTTCATAGGTCTAAGTTTAGACATGCACAGACACATGTCCTCCCCAATCCCCAGCAAAAGAGGCAGCAGGATAAGCTGAGCCCATCCTCAAGCAGGATCAGGCTGGAGAGTCTCAAATTGCTCATCCACAACAGGCCCAAGGCAGAGCACAGTCCAGAGCAGCCCTGTGGGAGCTGCCTGAGGCAGATCAAGTCCCTCATCACAGCACGTGTTTGATGTGACCAGCACCCTGGGGAAGCTGCTCTCCCCACATGCCCACAGCAAGTGTTAGGGCATTTGTGCCAAAGACATCAAGACAAAGGTAGCCATGAAATGCTGTGATGACAGCAGAAGGTCACCTTCCTGTGATTGCTCTGCTCTCAGTGTTGACCAGGTGCTTCCCACCTATCCTCCCTAGAAGGGTATTGCTCATGATATGCCACCTAAGATGCCTGGTTTCACTCCTGCATGAGTGCTTCTCAGGGCAGACAGTCAGGAGAGCTCTGCCATAAGAGAGGCCAGTCTATGGCAAAACATTCCAGAGCACCCCTGAGCTTCTGACCACTGGCTTGGAAATTTCAGCTCAAAATTCCTATTGATGCTGCCCCTCCAATTCTGCTCCAGAGAATGTGCCTCGTGCCCACTTCAGAGGCTATCACATGTAAAGCAGAACTGATAGGTTAGAGGGACAGAAGTTATCACTAAGCCTATTTTACCAGTACCAAATTCAGAAAGAATAAATAACTTGACCTCTTCCCACAAGGAGTTTGCAGTACTGCTGAATCCAGGCTCTTGGTATTCCCATGCCAAATCTGCAGCACAAGTCCTACCCTCCTCCCTTGTACGAGGCTGGTTATTGGTCAAAAGCCCCACTCCAAAACATGAGGCAAGTTTTGGCTTTCCATAAAAAAACTGATTTAGGGGCTGGAAACAAGAAATAGAATAACTGAGCTCAAATGAGCTGAATGAAAGGAAGCAACAGCATGAACTCAACAGAATAGAAATACTTCTCAAGCAGGAGCTGCAACTCTTTGTTGATGCTGATAGCATTGAATTGCTTGGGAGACTCAAAGGCAGGCTACACACGTTGCCCTGGTGTCCCTGGGACCTGTCCAAAAAAGCACACATTCCAGACATGACAAGTATTAGCTCCTCACAAAAAGGTTCTTCAATGCTGGTTTTGTTGCCCTGCAAAATTTGCCATTTTGGAAAGCAAAAGATGGCTCCATGAGAGAGAAAAGTTTAGCTCCATGGGAGAGAAGGGGGAAACATGGACTGCAGCTTTATTGACCAGTTGATCGATTCCTCTTTTGGTATTGGCTGTTGTTTATATATTAGCAATTAGTGCATTAGCAGTAAGGGACACTGCAAGCAAGTAGGCAGGATCTGAAGAAACAAACCTTCTCTAGGCACAACAGCAAGTTCCCAGCTGTCCCCCGTCGCTCCCAAGAATCAATCTCCAACTTGACACCTAATCCTCTGCCTCCATATAAATGTGTGTCCCTTCTGAAACATAATCCTTGCTCTTCATTTCTACTTACATTACAACTAACTTCCCTCCTTCAATACCATCCTTGCCCTTCTGGCTGTGTGGCAGCTTTTATCAGCCTGCAGGTCATTGCTTTACCACCCTTATCAAATTAAAATCCCTTGTCCTCCTCTTCTGAATCCTGCAAAATATGTCTACAAGAAACAAAAAGCAGGGTATCCTGCTAAGAAGATATGCCCACTCAGAAGCTTGTATCAAAAGGTGGAGAGCTTCTGTGTATGAAGCTTGAGAAGTACCACCCATGTGTCTAATCCTGCCTGCAGAACGAGCAGGCGTGTCCTGTTATCTCGGTCCTTCTCTTCAGAAGCACACAAGCCATGGAAAGATAAAAGACAGTTTTCATTTTCTCACTTCTAGTTCTTTCTCACCACTCTACTCACCATCTGTTTTGCCTGTATTTCATCAGTTTAAATTAGGAGCTTCTCAGAGGAAGGATCTTGTCTTACCACATACATGTGAAATGCCAAAACAGAACATGAACACTGCACCAGTAAGCAGTGTTACAAATGAATTACCAAGGAGCACAGGATCATTCTCATAAATGATTCACCTAGAAGGCAGAGTAGCATTTATTAATATATTATTATTTTTATTACTACAGAACTTAGGAGAACCAACTAGAGACTAAAACCCATCATCTAGAGTTGTGTAAAACCAAAACTACTAAATAAGAGTTCCTGCCCAAAAGAGCTTACAATCTAAATAGCCTACAAGTGATACCAAAAGTATGTGACACCTTCAGCAAAAAGCAGCATGTGATTAACTGCCAGAACACAGGTGATACAAGTGAGGTTTTGCCATCTCAGTGTTCTGTTTGCAAAAAGCCTGCTTACATGGATGCATCCCTCCATTGAGCCATTTCATCCACAAGGCCTGTCTGAAATCTGCTGAGTGTCTCCGATCAGGTCAAGTGCAGAGTCAGACAAAAGGAAATCTAGACTCAGATCCTAGCTGCCTAATGAGGACATAGAAATTTTGACATACAAAGGTTCCAAACTGACCAATACTGCAGCACTTAGATCTTCAACTACCTTTATGATCAGTCTGCAAGTTCCCAAGATACCACCTCTGCCTGCTGAAAGCATGGAAGCAGAAAGGCAAATGCACTGCTTAGGACCTAGAAGCAATTTCTCAAGAAATAGGAAGCATGATGGTATGACCTCCATTGTCCTCTCTGTACCAAGAGCTTCCTCTTGACCAAACAGCTCTTTACACAACACTTTTAATGGAAGCTCCTTAGAGATGTGCCTCCCTCTATTAACTGCAATAAAAGCACAGAAGAGTGTTTCTCAACCTTTCCTAATCATTGGACCACCTCCCCCTTGGAAATAAACACACAGCTTATTTTATATCCCACTGTTGCTTAAGGATAGATAATAAGTAAGACACATGGAAATCAGTAAAATGTTGAAAAGTTATAGTATTCTACAAAACTGTAATTCAGCAGTTATAATTACAAAACTTGCAACTAAACATTTAGTAAGAAATGGTATAACCTGATCAAATCTTAGTACATAAATGACAACTGCCTGTATGAGAGGTCTGGTTTAGTGCTGAAATATTTTCCTAGACTGCTTGATGTTTTGTGGACTGTCAGCCATCTGTGGACCACAGGTTGAGTAACTTCGCTCTAAATCTCTCTGCTGGGACTAAGTAGCCAAATTTAGGTAGTGTAATGCATGACTTAGTAGCCTGAATTAGGTAGTTTGGCTGTTGCATTCTGCTGTCTATGACACTGACAACAGCACTGAAGATCTGCAAGGGAATGAGTCATTATTCAGAATATTTAAGCCTTTGGCTGTTTGACTGCTTCAGGTAACATCTATTTTTAATCAGAGAATCCTGCAATGGTTTGGGTTGGAAGGGACCTTAAAGATCATCTAGTTCCAACTAGATGCATGGGCAGGGACAGTTCCCACTACATCCACCCACACCCATCACAAATCCATAAAACAAACCACAAACATATGCCCAAGTCCCTTGATCAGATTCCCTTTCATTAATTTATTGAGCAAGGAGTATTACTTGTTACCAGAGGTTTTCTGTGGAGTATTGGACACATCACTTGATCTCTCTGTGCCTCGGTGCTCTCATCAGTAAAATAGCAGTAAAAATCATTCTACTTGCACAGTACTTCCTAAGTTAATGCTTCATAGTGCTTTAATACAGTGAAATGGAAAGGGTTCCACAAAGGTAAAAATACTGTATTGAGGCAGCTGCAAAGGCCAAGCCCCTTAGCTATAATCCACAACTTCTAGTTTGGTAAAACATCCTTCCTTACCAAACCAGGACTAGTAACATCTGTGATGTGCATGCAAGAAAACCTTCCCCACTGGGGCTAAGAGCATTTCCAGCACATCTGTGCTTGTGCAGGAAAATCTGGGTCACGGCTGACAAAGCAGCAGGCAGCGTTATCCCCTGCAGGGGGATCAGCACGGTCACATTTCACATGAAGGGCAAAGCAAATGTCGCACCTGCGCTGGATGCTCCTCTGTCAGTTGCTGTCACCAACAGGTTCTGTCCCCTCAGCAGAGCCATAAAGGCTGCAGCAGAGACACATGTGGTGGATGCCGGGCTGAGCTGGCAGCCACAGACACCACTTGCTCTTCATGTGAGGGACAGCAGCAGTGCAAGACTGCAGGACCTGTTTCACCACCTTACTAAATAAGTAACATTTCTTAGCGAATTCTTATGGCAGCTGGTCTGGCCTTCCCACTTCCCAGCTTCAGAGCATGTAAAAAAACCTACTGCAAACTCATCCCACAGACAGCTGAGAGGTCAAGCCACACTAGGTCCATTGCTGTATTTTCACATAATTTCACATCAATGGTGTTGAGGTCTGTTAAAGAGCAATTAATACCAGAACCCTTCACATCACCTCCCAGCACCAAGAAAGGAACATGGACTGTGCAGAAGGGTTTTCACGTAAGTGGCATATGTCAAACAAGAGGCTAATGTTGACATCTCAACAACCAAAGGCACAGGGCTCTGCTACACCTTCATGAGAATGGCTCTTGCCCACTTGAGCAGATCCTGTCTCAGCTTCTGCCTCTGGCAGAGATGATCCAAGTCACCCTTTTCTACAATCATATAATCTCCATTACCTTTTTTTTTTTTCATTCATAAATCTCTTCAGGCTTCCAATACACATGAAAAACAGGAGGAGGAAGGATCTGCTAAGTTTCTCCAAAATGGCAATTCACTGCTGATGCTTGTTGATTTAATCAACATCTGAGTCAGCAGCGAGGACGGGGGCGGCCAATCTCACACACCCTTGCTAAAGTGGCATCACAGCATCCAAGAAAGAGAAAGCTGACAAATTCTGACAGGGAAGGAAATTTCACTCATCAGTTCAAAGAATTCTTATGCTCTCTTTGGTTTTGTTCAGACGTACCTAACTCCAGTAACAGCCAGAAGAAAGGATGTCTCTGATAAATCCCCAAATCCCCGTTGCTTCCACACAAGGACAGGAATTCCCAGTGAACATATCTGAGGCTGCCACAAAGTTTCACATCAAACCATAAGAGATCAGACAGGCCATTACTGATATTTTGATGTAAAAGAAAACAAATACAGGAAAAAAAGCATAACTAAGGATATGGGTTTTTACCATGAAGAACATATTTAACCATTTCATAATAATTCACAATGCACTTCTAAGCTCCTCACAGCAGGAACTCAAATGCCTAAGTCACACCGTATCATCTCAACTACTGATGAGCTGTCTGCTCCAGCCTCATTTCTACTGGCATCTCCTTCCTCTGCCACATATTCCAGATTGAAAGGCTTTCAACAAGCAGTGTGATATGCCTAACTTCCAGAAATGGGAGCCAAAACCTATGGTTTTGTTCTGCATGATCCCAAGCACAAAAAGCAAGTTCCATGTTTCTGGGAAAAGGATTTCCATGCAAATGCATTAGGCTGCATTATTATATACCACTTTCAACATCAGAAGGCTTTTAGACAACATCCAAAAGGTATAGGAGACCAGTAACCAGCTAGGATTGCCTGAGCTGTCCACTGTAGTTGAACTGGACTGAAATAATAACAAAGATAGACCCCAAGTTCTTCTGCTACAGTGGCCTCTACCACTTGAAGCAAAAAAGGATCTCCTTTGAAAGGAACAGCAATAACTGTAGCTGGTGGGACATGCCACTGATCCCTTCTGGTCTGTCTCAGGGAAGATAAATTCAGCACTGTTCATTACATTTCACAGATGAGGAAACTGAAATGCAGGTGTTCCAGGATGTCCTTTGAGAGGTACACAGAGTTGATGAATAAAAAAGGGGTTGCAATTAACCCACGAACAACAAGCTATCCAATTCCAGTTACTGTGAGGGACAAAGCAACAAATAACTTCAAGATGCAACAATCACAATTAAACTGATCACAGACAACCATTGGTGGAAAAGTCACCTGTAACCTACTGTAATGAGAAAAAGAACATCCTGGCCCTGTTCTCCTTGAGGTGAGTGAAGGAACTACCGGGACTACAGTAGAATGAAAACTGAACTCTTAAAGGAAACAGGCAGCCAGTGACAGGATTATCTTTTTGTTTTGCATTTGTACAGTCCTGAGTGCAGATCCTGGCAATAATAAAGTCTTTGTCTTTAATGCACAGCACTGAAAGTATAAGGTACTGCTCTAAGTTTCCGTCACTTCTGTCTGGGAGGTTACCAGCACACAGCTCTGTAGGCAGAACAGAACCAGCCACCACCCCAGACCAGCATTCACAAAGTCCAAACACTGAAGTTGAAATGATGGAGGAGATGGTTTGCAGTTAGCTGCCTGACTTCCCATTGAAGTGGGTAGGAACTGCTCATGCTCTTCTTCAGCATCATTTTGGAAACATAAATTGCCAGCACAGAGCCAGTGACAACCAAATCAGGGACAATGGAAGCAACAAAGCACCCAAATGCCAAAGCAAAGGTTTGCTATTTGTTTTAAAGCCCTTTCTGTTAGCTGAGTCATATCAGACATAATACAGAGACCAGCAGAAGTCTGAAGATCACAAAGCAATATTCACAGTGTGACCAGGCCACACCACTTTTTTCATAATCCTTATCAGCTAATAAGATTTGAGGAAAGAAAAGCAACTAAATAGGCACGAGCAGGGAAAAAAAAAAGGCCCAACCAGGTAGCCATTCCAATTAGAACACAGCTATCTGTACTGGTGGACCAATGAGTGATTTATAGTGAAATGGGGAAGCCAGATTAGATAGATTAAATCATTGTCATGATCCTAAGATGAAGACCACTGTACACCAAGGAGTCAGTGATGCACCCAACAGTTAACCTGAGTGGGTACAGGCCTGTGCTGTGCTGCCTTCTGGCCCTTGTGCTGTGCATACACCTTGGATGCAGGACCAGCTCAGCTGGTTAATTTTAACAAAGGAGCCTGTAGGAAGCTCACAGTGGTCACCAGCAATTAAACCACCTGCATGTCCTTGTTTGTCTTCATCTAAAAGTACGGCAACAAGTTCTCTTGAGAAAATCCTTTTCATTTTAAAGTAGAAACGATTAATATAATTGCTTTTTTTTTTCATATAAATAATTCTACAAGGGTCTCAAAAGACCAAAACGTAAGGTAATCTTTCCACAGGCAGATCTGCACAGCACGCTGGACCCAGAATGAAGGGCTGTTCATATTGTAAAGTTCAGGGTTCCCAGCATCTGAAGGGATCTTATTATTATTTATACTCTCCTCATTTTCTTAATAATGTTAGCTCTAATAACTGGCACCTTAAGAAACACTGTACGGAGTCCAAGTTTCTTGCAGGGTTTATAACAAACCAGCATCTTCTGGTGCAAAACATTCTCAAAAGATTAATATATACTAAGTAGCAGTGCAAAGAAAGTGGTGATCAAGCTTGGCTTGCTCTAGGTATCCTTGTAAAATTATTACTATGATTATTAAATGATTAATATTTACACTGCATATTGAGATTAACATTTTCTATTGGAATTGTAGTGTAACAAATAATTGGTCCCAACCTCTACACAGCTGATTTCTTGCTGTGACATGCTACTCAGAGAAAGCTGAAGGGAACAGCAAGGTTTGTATGTTCAGCTAATTACCTGACTGCAGATGTCAATTGCTCTGTGTCTTGCCCTTATCAGATTTTTACCTATTCCATGTGTCTTAGATGAAATCACCTGTGTGCTGAGACAAGTGAGCTAAACTACCACCTCTGTGGACATTCTTTGTTCTTGAGGATTAGCTGGGTTACATGATGGCAGGTTTTTTTCAGTGAAAATTAGTCTAGTAGAGAGGAAAGAAAAGCAGCTTTGGACAATACACACTACATCTCACACATTGCTGTCAGAGGTATCTGCAGTTCTACTGTTCAAATTAAATAATTTATCATTTAACAGGCTTTCCCAGAATGAAGTGCAAACGCAATAATGGCTAGCAACAGCTGCAGCTGGATCCAGCTCATATACCTCCAGGGGCTACATTAAACTCTGGAATGCCCCAAAATCTTCCTATCTGACAGCCACCACCCCAATGCCTTAGTGATCCAGAGAAATAGCTGAAATCAAGGTGAGTTTTCCTTGTGATGTTTCATCTCATATGGCAAAAGAGGAGACCTTGAAAGTGCCTTTATGGAACTGTGCTGATGGTGCAACATCATGGCACGTTTCTTTCAGACAAAGAAAGTGACGGGCCCTTGCAGACCCCCTACAATAACTTAAGAGCACAACAGATGTTCTCCTGAGTCTGCAGCTACATGTACCACACAGAGAAAAGTCGCAAATGCTTCTTTTGATTCAGTGTACCACATTTCCAGGAGGCAGCCATTCCGCTGCCCCACCTTAAGCATTAACTGCCCCTCCCCGCCCACTCCCTAGAATTTACCTAGTGGCATCAAAAATGCCCTTTTCTCACTGCATCTCTTCTCAGGCGGGGCAGATGAACGAATACCTCGAGCTTGCTCCATTTTTGCCCTGTCACCTGGGAAGCACTTCCAGGGAATTTCTACAGGTATTCCACCTATAGTGCTTCCAGCTATAGAAAAGCTATAGGACAAGCGCAAAGAGCCAAACGCTCCTCCTCCCAGGCTGACAGGTTAAAAGGCAATCGAGAACATCTTTTGAGATGGTGGGTGGCAAGTTGTAAAGAGGAAAGAAATATTTGCTATTTCTTTTGCAAAGAAGGGAGAAGAAAGCGGCGGGGAGACCCCGCGGCCGCCTCCCCCAGCGCCCTGGCGAGGCCCAGCCCGCCGCGCCGAGCCCCGCTAACAAAGCGCCGCTACCCCAATCAATCCGTGTCCATTTTCCCACCCGCTGATGCTCGATTCCCCCTCCTGACCCCGAGCCCGTTCATCGCCGGGCGATGCCAATCGCCCTCCTCCTCCTCCCCTGTCACCTTGCGCTGTGCAGCACGGCAGCATTCCGCCCTCCAACCCCTTGGTAATTTTCCCACGCCGGAAAATACCGTTTAACCCATCTATTTTCTCCCTCACCCTCCAAGCAGCCGAGCGCACCATCCCTAACAACAACCTGCTAAATTTAGCCGAGTCGCCGCCACCGCGTTATTCACAGCAGGGACGAGCGGGACAGGCAGCAGGCGCGGACACCGCAGACAGACACGCACGGACATGCGGGCACACGCGTGCAGGTGCCAGCCGGCAGCTACTCACACCACTAGCCTGGAGATGATCCATGAGACCATGGCGCTGACTCTCCCGGCAGGGAGGGCTGGCCCCGACTCCTCGCCCGCTGCCGGCCTCCGCCCGAGTGATCGGGGCGGGCGGCTCGGCCATCCGGCCCCGCAGCCTCAGCGCAGCCTCACTGGCGGCGCCGCCCGCAGCCAACGCGCAGCCGGGCCCGGTCGCCCCCCGCCCTGCTCGGCGCTGCCGGAGGGGGGGAGGAGGAGGAGCAGCAGACCTCGCCGGCCTCCCCAGAGGGTGACACCCCCCGCCCCGGGCGCACGGGCAGTTTTCGGGAACGGCGGCAGCTGCACCGGGCGGGGAAGGGTGCCTTCCCCACGCTGCGGTGTCGGGCAGGCACGCGTGCGCTTCTGGAGCACCGCAGCCGAGGGGCACGAAGGAAACCCCATTACACAGCAATGTAAGGGCAGAGCTAAGGCACGGTGTTGGTGGGCTTCTCGGAGATATTGGAAGAGAGGGATCCCCCTCCACGCCCCAAAGTTTGCAGGCACAACCGACAAGGGTACTGGCAGCATGATCCAGATGAATCCCATCACTGTCAGTTAATAACAGCCAGCAATCTCTCTTCCACGTTAATTTAATTAGGGTGTCTCATGGCTATCAAGTCCAATTTCCACAAGGAAAATTTGCCCACATGCAGAATGGACATTGGCTTGACCTGCAAGTTGTTCTTCCCTAAGTTTCCTTTCATTCTTCTTTTCCTTTGCTATATTGGCACATACCAAATGTGATCAGATTGTCAGCAATTATCCTCCACTGCTTTGGTCCTTTTCTTCCATCAGAAGTACACGTGCCCCTGGGAATTCATTATGTGCTTTAGTCTCATGCAATCCTTAGATCCTTAGATCTCTCTCAAGCTTGCCACCATGAGACCAGCCCCAGCCTTCACTTGGAGGTTGCTCCGTGGAGCAGTTGCCCTGGTGTCCAGCATTAGGGCCAGGGCTGCAGCCACCCTGGCTGCACTGCAGGATCCATGTCCCCATGCCAAACACATTGTTCTTTTCTAGGACTGTCCATCCGCAGCAAATTTTCCCTATTATTCTGAGACAGCATAGCTAAAAGAGGCTGCAATTCCCTAAAGTACCATGAGTAACCTGTGAGGAACTAATCTAGGGAGAGACTGGAGATTTCAACCCCGAGGTAGCTGAGCTAGATCTAATCAAAGACCTCTCCAGTCCCAGGTAGCCACAGGCAACCTCATACTCCCATCCATTTCCACATGGGGATGCTCATCACCCAACATCCAGCCCTTACCCAGGACCTTTCTTCTACTCAGATCCTCTATAACAGGATCATGTTTTGTTCTGTAGGGTTTCTGGACCTGGTCCCCAGAAAACTGGTAACACCCACAGTCCAGCCAAAGACATACATGTAGTTAAAGTTCAGCACCTTTAAAAATCATCTTATAGAGAGATTACCTACACCGCCGCATTGCTCTGCTCTCTGTAGTGGGTCTGTTCCTCCACCAGAGGGAACTTCCACCTCACGCTGTGACCTGTCACAAACTGTTACCTTCTCACCCACCTCCTTAGATTACAGCAGCATTTCTGCGAGAGCCACCGGTATTTTCTGGTTACAGACAGGCCATGAAACCCAGGTGGGGGGACGGGGTCATAGAATCATAGAATGGTTGAGGTTGGAAGGGACCTTAAAGATCATCAGGTTCCAACCTCCCTGCTATAAGCAGGGACACCTCTCACTAGACCAGGCTGCACATGACCCCATGTCCTATCACTACTTTCTCTGGTGAAAAGTGCCTCCCCAGCTTTCCTGTAGCCCCTTCAGGTATTGGAAGGTGCTATAAGGTCTCCCCGAAGCCTTCTCTTTTCCAGGCTGAACAGCCCCAACTCCCTCAGCCTGTCTTCATAGCAGAGCTGCTCCAGCCCCTTCATCATCTTCATGGCTCTTCTCTGGACCCTATCCAAGAGGTCCATGTCCTTCCTGTGCTGAGGGCACCAGAGCTGTCCACAGCACTCCAGGTGGGGTCTCACCAGAGCAGAGCAGAGGGGCAGAATCCCCTCGCTGGCCCTGCTGGCCACACTTCTTTTGATGCAGCCCAGGACACAATTGCCCCTCTGGGCTCCAGCACACACTGGTGGCTCATGTCGAGCTTCTCACCTCCTCCCACCCCCAAGTCCTTCTCCTCAGGACTGCTCTCTAGCCATTCTCCCCCCAGCCTGGATTTGTGCCTGGGGTTGCACTGACCCAGGTGCAGGACCTTGCACTGGGCCTTGTTGAACTCCATGTGGTTGGCATTGGCCCACCTCTCCAAGGTCCCTCTGGATGGCATCCCTTCCCTCTAGGGTGTCAACCACACCACACAGCTTGGTATCATCAGCAAACTTGCTGACAATACACTCAATCCCACTGTCCATGTCTCCAACAAAGATGTTGAACAGCACTGGTCCCAGTACTGACCCCTGAGGAACACCACTCGTCACTTGCCTCCACTTGGACACTGAACCATTGACCACAATTCTCTGGGTGCAGCCATCCAGCCAATTTCTTATCCACTGAGTGGTCCATCTGTCAAATCCATGTCTTGTCAGTTTGGAGACCAGGATATCGTGTGGGACAGTGTCAAATGCCTTGCACAAATCCAGGTAGATGATGTCAGTTGCTCTGCCACCATCCACCATCTCTGTAGCCTTGTTGTAGAAGGCCACCAGATTGGTCAGGCATGATTTGCCCTTAGTGAAGCCATGTGGGCCGTCACTAAGGTCACCACCAAACATTCCTGCCTCGGGGACTGCAAGAGCCTACAGTGGCCACATGGCTACAGTCCGCATTCTAACTGCTATACAGGCACCACAAAGACAGGACTGGGTGGTCTGTTGCAATCAGCAAGTGTAAATTATCATCTTCTCCAGACAAGATTGCCCTCTGGAAGAACTGCCTTCCCTCCAAAATAAGCCATTAGGCCATCTAGCCCAAACTCTAAGGTAGTGAATCATCCTGTGGCTGTCTTCTTGTGTATCACAGCCAAATAGGTACTTGGAAATCTGTTATACAAGATTTCTCATGTATGAGGATTATTTAGTGTGAGATTTTAGACTGCATCTTGGCAGACACCCCACAACATTGTTACAGTCAATGATGTGATATTATCAAGTATAAGGCACAGATCTCTCCGCATGAGTATTTGTGTAATCACCACAGCACACAGAACCTGCCATTCAGTACCTGCTGCATATTTCAAGGACAGGAAAAGGGACAAACAGGAGAAGATCCCAGAGACAACACAAAGGACAACAGCCAAAGCTGCAGTAAAACATTTTAGTGCTCAAAGCACAACTCAGTCTCACGCTCCTTCCAGCCTCTTCCAGTTCACCATGTTCCCTGCACCTCCTGCTAGTTGCCATCACCGCTGACCTGCAGCTTTTTTTTCTGGGTAGCAACCTTCAGAAAGGCTTGAAGAGATCTTCTGCTTGGCAGCTCTCTCTGACAGGGGTAAGCAGGACGTGGACCCCTCTTGTGCTGCAGCTTTGTACACAACTGACACAATCACCACCTCATGACTGTTGACTGATCCTAAGCCTCAAATGTACACAGACAGTAAACAAGGGATTGTGGTGAGCCTGTCAGTGCGAGTGCAGGGAGCTTTACTGAAATAGCTATTAGGTAAACTGAGGGTGGAGGGGAGGAACTCGACTCTGCTGAGCCATCAGTGGAAGGGTGACAATGCCCCCTACCTACTGTCACTAGGCTGTGCCTGAAGATAGCAGTCATACAGCCCTGTATGCTCAGCGTATGACATCCATCCCCAGCATCCTGGGAAAAGGCTTTGCTTGAAGAAAGCCTTTCCTTTGCTATTAAATCACCTGACTCCGTCTGACACCGTGCCCTCTGACAGTCCTGTGCTCTCCAGCGGTATCGTGCCCTCCGGCAGCACCGTGCCCTCTGCCAGCACCCTGCTCTCCGGCAGCACCCTGTTCTCCAGCGGCACCGTGCCCTTTGCCAGCACCCTGCTCTCTGCCAGCACCCTGCTCTCCAGCAGCACCCTGCTCTCCGGCAGCACCCTGCTCTCCAGCAGCACCCTGCTCTCCGGCAGCACCGTGCCCCCTGCCAGCACCCTGCTCTCTGGCAGCACCCTGCTCTCCAGCAGCACCCTGCTCTCCGGCAGCACCGTGCCGTCTGCCAGCACCGTGCCGTCTTGCCAGCACCCTGCTCTCTGGCAGCACCGTGCGCTCCGGCAGCACCCTGCTCTCCAGCAGCACCCTGCTCTCTCTCCGGCAGCACCCTGCTCTCTGGCAGCACCGTGCTCTCCGGCAGCACCCTGCTCTCTGGCAGCACCGTGCGCTCCGGCAGCACCCTGCTCTCCAGCAGCACCCTGCTCTCTCTCCGGCAGCACCCTGCTCTCTGGCAGCACCGTGCTCTCCGGCAGCACCCTGCTCTCTGGCAGCACCGTGCACTCCGGCAGCACCCTGCTCTCCGGCAGCACCCTGCTCTCTCTCCGGCAGCACCCTGCTCTCTGGCAGCACCGTGCTCTCCGGCAGCACCCTGCTCTCTGGCAGCACCGTGCGCTCCGGCAGCACCCTGCTCTCCGGCAGCACCCTGCTCTCTCTCCGGCAGCACCGTGCCCCGCACCCAGCTGCCCCCTGCCCCCATGGCACCCAGCCTCCTGCCCGAGGAGGGCACCAAGGCCGTTGTGGTGCGTGTGAGGCCCCCCGACCCCTGCGAGCAGGAGTGGGCTGGGATCTCCTCCACCTCCTGAATCCGCACATCCTTGTCTTCAACCCCGAGGAGCCCAGCGGCCCCCCTGACAGCCTGCTGCCCCCTGTGGACCCAAGCACCAGGGCAAGGACCTGAAGTTCATCTTCAACCAGGTTTTCAGGGAGGGGGCCACGCAGGAGGAGGTGTTCAGCACACCACCTGCAGGCTCTTGGACAGTGTCCTCAAGGGCTACAACTGCTCCGTGTTTGCCTACAGCATGACAGGAGCAGGAAAAACCTACACCATACTGGGCTCAGAGAAAAGCCCTGGCATCATGTACCTCACCATGGTGGAGCTGTACAAGAGGATTGAGGCCAGGAAGGGGGAGAAGAGCTGCGAGGTCCTTGTCTCCTACCAGGAGGTCTACAATGAACAGATTCATGACCTGCTGGAGCCCAAGGGCCCTCTGGCCATCCAGGAGGATCTTGAGAAAGGAGATGTAGTTCAGGGTCTCTCCACCAGCCCACGTCGGCAGAGCAGCTCCTGGAGATGTTGGCCAACAGCAACAAAAACTGGATGCAGCATCCCACCCATACCAACACCACCTCATCCTGCTCCCATACCATCTTCCAGGTCTACATGAAGCAGCAGGACCACACTGGTGGCCTCACTCAGGATCTGCAAGTGGCCAAGCTGAACTTGATTGACCTGGCAGGCTCAAAGTGAGCCTCAGTCACCAACACCAAGAGGAAGCAGCTGCAGAAGGGGGCTCACATCAACCACTCTCTGCTGGCCCTCATCAACATCATCAACACCCTGGCTCATGCCAAAAGTGAGAAGAAAAGCCAACATGGATTTACCAGAGGCAAATCGTGCTTGACAAACCTGATCACTTTCTACAGCAATGTCACCTGCTTGGCTGATGCAAGGTGAGTGGTGGACATCATCTGCCTGGACTTCTCCAAGGCTTTCGATACAGTCCCCACAGCCTCCTCCTGGAGAAACTGACTTGTTATGGCCTTGACAAGTGGTCTGTGTGGTGGGTGGGGAACTGGCTGACAGACCCTACCCAGAGTGAGATAGTAAATAGTTCCTCCTCAAACTGGCAACCGGTCACAAGTGGGGTCCCCCAGGGATCGATACTGGGCCCAATGCTGTTTAACATCTTCTTAAGTGACCTGGATGTTTGGAACAAGAGCACCCTGATGAAGTTTACTGACAACACCAAAATGAGTGGAGAGGTTGACACTCCAGAAGGGAAAGCCACCCTCCAGGATGACCCAGACAGGCTGGAGGAGTGGGCCAGCAGGAACCTTATGAAGTTCAACAGGCAGAAGTGTAAGGTCTTGCACCTAGGAACACATAACCCAGGAATGCAGTTCAGATTGGGATCCACCTGGCTGGAGAGCAGCCCTGTGGAAAGGGACCTGGTGGTCTTGGTGGATAATGGGCTTGACATGAGTGAACAGTGTGCTGCAGGGCAAGGAAAGCCAACAGGATGCTGGGCTGCATGAACAAGGGTGTCCTGGTTTGAGCCAGGACTGCCCCAGGGGTGGAAACACAGCTGAACCATTTGCCAATACTGAGTCAAACTGTGACAAAGGGCATCACCAGCAGAGATCAAGAAGTCATCATCCCAGTCTACTCGGCACTTGTCAAACCACACCTGGAGTATTGCATTCAGTTTTGGTCCCTGCTCTACATAAAGGATGTGGACAGGCTGGAGAGGATCCAGAGAAGGGCCACAAGGATGATCAGAGGACTGGAGGATCTGTCATATGAGAAGAGGCTGAGAAAACTGGGTTTGTTCAGCCTCGAGAAAAGAAGGCTTTGGGGAGACCTTATTACCACGTTCCAGTACTTAAAGGGTGGCTCCCAAGAAGATGGAGACTCCCTAGTTACAAGGAATCACATGGAAAAGACAAGGGGTGATGGGCACAAGTTGCTCCAGGGGAGATTCCAATTGGACACAAGATGTAAATTTTTCACCATGAGGACAGTCACACATTGGAATAGTCTCCCAGGGGAAGTGGCAGATTCCCCCACATTGGGCAGTTTTAAGTCTCAGCTTGGCAGGGTTCTGAGCCATCTCATATCAACTATAGTAGTACCTAGAAAGGTTGGACCAGATGAACCTTGAGGTCCCTTCCAACCTGGCATTCTATGACTCTTAAGATAAGACTCACATTCAGTACCAGCACAGCAAGCTCACCCACCTGGTGAAGGACTCCATCAGTGTCAACCGCCACACCATCATGATTGCTGCCATCAGCGCCTCGGTGCTGGCCCATGAGGACACCTACAACACCCTCAAGTACACCAGCTGGGCCAAGGAGATCAAGTTGTCTCTGAAGAGCAATGTGGTCACCTCTGACTGCCACACCTGTAGATACGCTGTGGCCTGCAAGCAGGTGAAGGCAGAGATGGCTCATCTGCAGGCCAAGCTCCTACCACGATGTGGAGAACCACACACCGGTGCTGCCACCTACCCTCACCTGCAGCCTGGGTGGGGCTGCCCAGGTTGGAGGGTGCTGTTTCAAAAACACGCTCAGCCCTGGACGATCCCATGAAGGGTGATGGAGGGCAGCTGGAGGCTGGGTGGCTGGTTGGTCCTCAGCTGGGAGTGGAGGAGGAGGCTCAAGAGGAAATGCCTCCCAGCAGCCCCAGAGCAGCTCAGAAGACAGGAACACTCCAGCTGGAACCACAGCAACTGATCCGCTTTCTCCAGGGGTTGTCCAGCAGCCAGATAAAGATGCTCAGAGTCACCATCGTGAGTGTTGTTTGGAAGCAGTGCTCCCTCCTGAGGGCTGCCAACCTGCTCACCCTTGCCAGGGCCTGGGAGCACACCATGTCTCCCACCATCCCCGTGGTGCTCAGCGGGGCCAGCCCAGTCCGGAGGATGCAGCCGGGCTGTTACAGTGAGGGTTGGGGACAGTCGGTGCTGTCCCCTCTGCTTTGTCGCAGCATGCGCTGGAGGAGCTGGGGGTGGGGGCAGAGGGATGAGTCTCTCCCGAGGTGGCACCCAGAGCAGCCCCGACCTCGAGGAAGGACTGGGGCCGGGGCAGCAGGAGCCCCCAGCAACCCCTGGCTGGGGGAGCTGCGTGTGTGTGCCCGTCTGCTCCACCGTGGGGACAGTCCTGCTACACAGACCGGCAGAGCGGTTCTCAGCCTTGTTTTTCCTCCTCATCTTTCCTCCTCTGTGGCACGCTTGCCCTCTCAGCTGGCAGCGCGGGAAACCGGCGCCCCCAGCGCTGCTCTGGCGCCTGCGGGAACCGCGGCAGCGAACGACAACCCCCCGTCAGTGAACGACAACCCCCCGTCAGTGAACGACAACCTCCCGTCAGTCCGAACCGGCCCTGGTCGCTCCTGTAGCAGCCTGTAGTAAGCATTTAAAGAAGACAGACCACCCGCTGAGCGATGAGGACTCGGAGATAGAGGAAGGGGCAGACGCTGGTCAAAGAGAGAGTCAGCCTGAGGCAGGAACAACAGACGATAGAGATTTGGACCCTGAGAGAAGGGTCAGGCTCTGAGTAATCTGGTCTAAGTTGGAGATGTCCCTGCTTATTGTAGGAGGGTTGGACTAGATGACCGTTAGAGGTCCCTTCCAACTCAAGACATTCTATGATTTTACAATTAAATAATGGAGAGACACAAGAAGAGTGAAAGCTGGCTGATACTTAAGGATCACCTTCTCCAGGCCGAAGAGTGTTGCATCCCAACTAAGAGGAAGTCAAGTACAAACTCCAAGAGGCCGGTGTGGATGAGTAAGCAGCTCCTAGAAAAGCTCAAACTTAAGAAGGAAGCTTACAGGGGGTGGAAGCTAGGGCAGGTATCCCGGGAGGATTACAGAGAGGTTGTCCGAGCAGCTAGGGATCAGGTTAGGAAAGCCAAATCCCTGCTAGAATTAAATCTCACCAGGGATGTTAAGAACAATTAAAAAAGCTTCTTTAGGTATGTTGGGGAGAAAAGGACAACCAAGGAGAATGTAGGCCCTCTCCTGAAGGAAATGGGCGAGGTAGCAACACAGGATATTGAGAAGGCTGAGGTCCTCAATGACTTCTTTGCTTCAGTCTTCTCTGGCAAGTGCTCCAGCATCAACACAAAGGCCACAATAGGTGAAAGCAGGGACTGGGAGAGTGGATTACCCCCCACAGTAACAGTAGAGCAGGGTCATGACCATCTAAAGAACCTGAAGGTGCATAATCTATGGGACCTGATGGGATTCACCCACGGGTCCTGAGGGAGCTGGCAGATGCAATTGCTAAGCCTCTGTCCATCATATTTGAGAGGTCATGGTGGTCTGGTGAGTTTCACACTGATTGGAAAAAAGGGAACATGGCCCCTATTTTTAAAAAGGGGAAAAAGGAAGTCCCAGGGAACTACAGGCTGGTCTATCTCACCTCTGTGCTGGCAAGATCATGGAGCAGATCCTCCTGGAAAGTCTGCTAGGGCACATGGAAAACAACGAGGTGATTTGTGACAGCCAACATGGCTTCACTAAGGGCAAATCATGCCTGACCAATCTGGTGGCCTTCTACAACAAGGCTACAGAGATGGTGGATGGTGGCAGAGCAACTGACGTCATCTACCTGGATTTGTGCAAGGCATTTGACACTGTCCCACACGATATCCTGGTCTCCAAACTGACAAGACATGGATTTGACAGATGGACCACTCAGTGGATAAGAAATTGGCTGGATGGCTGCACCCAGAGAATTGTGGTCAATGGTTCAGTGTCCAAGTGGAGGCAAATGACGAGTGGTGTTCCTCAGGGGTCAGTACTGGGACCAGTGCTGTTCAACATCTTTGTTGGAGACATGGACAGTGGGATTGAGTGTATTGTCAGCACAGAAGCCACTCAATGCTAGCGGAACATTTTGGAACAGTTTCAGCAGTGCAAGAAGGTCGGCTAGTGAAAAATCCTACATGGATTGCACCATTAGATGGTTTGGTCTGTTCCCCAAACAGCAGAATACATTAGCGTTGTTAATGATGGCAGAGCCACCACCCTTGCCCTAGATACTATGCAGCCTTCTCCTAGCAACTACTTTTCCTTTGCAGTTCATAGCCATGGAGAAGTCAGACCCCCCAACAGCTGCATCATAATCAGACTCAGTCCTCTTTGGCCCCAGGGAGAGAGAATATATGTGTATTCTATAGTATTTTTACAGTACCCTAAAAAGTATCAGGAGAAGAAAGATAGTTTGATCAGGAAATCAATAGTCTGCATCCCATCAAGGAATACACACACACACATATACACACACACACACAGATAAATATGCTCAGTCTCTTGGAAGTAAAATGTTTGGGCAAAGAGAGATTAAGAAATGCCTCTTTTGACTCCAAAGTGGTGTGGTCTGGCATCTGAGCTGGGAACTGTGACTGCTGAGTAGCACTCTTCATTGTCAGTGGCTGACTACATGAGCTTGGGGAGAGCATGGAGATCAGCATGCCAGAATGTATTGTTTGGCTTTGGGTCACCTACATGGGATAGCCAAATATTCTAACACAAAACTCCACATTACAAGATCAGTCAGTGGTACTCAGCATCTCCAAATATTAAGCTCTAAATACCTAAATTTGTGCATCAAAAGTGTCTTCTGAGAAGTTTGTTCTTTCCTTCCCATATCCCCTTTGTAACTTAAATGTTACAAGATGCCTCTGCCTTGGAATAAATCCATGTGTGTTAGATTAATTCATTAGTGGCTGTGAGGCATCTGCAGATCCTCCAGCTCCATGGAAATTATCCCAATTCAACATGTTTTCTATTCTACTATTTTAGACTGAAGAAAAAGCTTGAATTACAGCATTTTATAGATTGATGAAAATACAACTGTATCTTAGATGGAGCTTCTTTTTTTGGCCTTAAATACCAATAAATACATAAATAAATTATCACTGTTATTGCAGTACTTCTGACACTCATGTCGCTTGTAACCTGCTACCATCTTTCCACCTCAGCCTAATCATGCACAACCATCACATCTATGCCATGTCTCCAAATGATCTTCCTGTCACTGTTTATGTCCTAAGCACCCTGCCACGGACAACTTACAAGACAAATGTAAAAAGAAAGGAAACAGTTCAATTAAAAAAATATGTATGAGCAAAAAAAAAAGGTGATCAGAAAACAAGATTGTTGGAAAAGAGATCTGGATCAAATCGTACTACCTCCTAGACGAGCAGGTAAGAAGAGACACTGTCTTCTCTTGGGGATGTGACATATTAACTTGTTTATTTTTTTGAAGTACTTCTCCACTTGTCCCTGACAGACAAGAACCTACTCACATACTTGACAAAGACTGCAAACAAAGAGGAAGAAACGCTGCTCAGATGTCTTGGCTGGACGCTGAGAGAACGTCAGCTTGGGATTTCCCCATAGCAGGTTGAGATCCTCACCATTTGCCTCTTGAGGCTTTTCTTCTTCATGAATACTAGTTCTCTGAATGTCTGCTGGAGTCAGAAGGCAAGTATGACAGAGATGTTCCTTCTGTTAAGGAACAGAAGTTCTTCTAAAAGAAGAACTGCAAGAGTGACTTCTAATAATAATGCATACCCACAAGACTGGAAAACAGCAGCCAGATCAAACCTGTTCTAGCTGTAAAAGAGGACATGTAATCATTCTGAAAAAGGAAAATGAAAGGGGTGCTTTCTGGGCAAACTGCTGTGGACAATGCATACTGGGTCAAGACCAGTGGAGGGTTACTCTTCAAATTTTCTGGTGTCTCTCTGGGCCTGAATTATCAGCTACTGCCAGCGAGGAGACACTAAGATTCACAGAGCTTTGGTCTGACCCAGTGTATCAGTTCTTCTATTCCTGCATTGGAAGGATGGACATTTTTGAATTTTATTACTGTATAGTGTTTAACGATGACTGCAGCACAATAGTACTGAGGGGTGACTCGACTATGTTCTTGCCCTTAAAGCAGACACCTTCCTTCTTTCCTTAAAGGAGAAAGGTAATTAAGTGCTCATGTGAACGACATTTTATGAAGAGGGATGTTCAGAGAAATATGGTCTGAACATGGCCTTGAGGTTTCACTGAGGTGCCATGCAGATGGGAATGCTAAAGATAACAATAAGCTGTAAATAATGAGTGAAAAGGGTCTCTCTTGAGAAGGGAGGTGGTTTTTCAAGGAAAGAGAGAAGGAATGTGAGGGAGGCTACGGACAGCCCTGATTATGTTAGAGGAAAGCTAAAGGACCACTGCAGACTGGTCTTAGCAGTTAATGGAGACAGGCTGTCTTCATGGACTGATGTAATAAAAAAAATTTAAGGCAATAAGAGAGGAAAGCAAAGTGGGCTTCTTCACCATCCCTTGCTGAATTCCCCTTAACCAACCAATCCTGTATTGCAGGCACTGCTCTGTTTAGTAGTGTCTTGTACATAGGTGAAATTACTAAGCAATTACTAGACTATCATGGCTTTGCAAAAACATGCTTCAATAACTGTACAAATGCTACTTCACAGTAAGTTTTAATAAAAAGCTTCTATTGACCTTCAGGATCAATTTAACTCCCAGCACAAACCAGGATGTGGGAACTACAGCTTTCAATTTTGTGCAGAGGCAGAAGGAAACTAGCTGCACTGGCACAGCTGGCAAAGATTCCTTCCCAATGGAGCTGCTCAGAAGTACCTGCAGGTGAGCAGCAACCTCACTGTGAGTGCACTCATTTCCCCAGGGGTTTTTCCATACTCCTATTAGGGCTTTCCTCCCACTCCCATACACCACAATATGCCTGCCTTTCCCATGTGTGTCCTGTTCTGTTCCTCTCAAGGTGTGTAAACCACCCACTGCTTTATAACTGCTTTCTCCTCACTTACACATGCAAAGAGAAACACTGAGTGTCAAAGCACAGAGCATATTAAAGACATTGACTCTCATACCACATATAGTCATGGACATGAAATTCCACCACACTAACCTAGTTCCAGTTCTATTACTTCTGGGGGAAGTTAAAAGGATGTCAGGGAAAATATGCCTCTTTATATGGACAAGTTATATAACTAAATTTTTTCCCTGCCATCAGGGTATATGAAAAACTTGCAGTACCATCCTGCTTCTCATTATGTGGCAGTAAGAACAGGGATTAATTCTCCTGACAGGCACAAAAAAGTCTAAGCTCCAAAACTGAAATGGGAAAAAAAGCAGGACCCAAACAAACAGCTTAGAGGTTTCAGAAAAAAGACAAAGGAAAAATACACCCACTGTGATAAGAGATTTCAAGTTACTTTCTATGAGGTATTTATAGAGGACCTCACCCCCATAAATACTGCTTTTGAAGACTTAGAATATCCCACTTTAATGCCACTATTAATGAGACCAGATAATGGTTTCTTGGCTGCTATCTGCTTATAGCTTACAACAGTCAGAGTGAGTGGTGTGGCAACAGCAGACAGAGCACTCCCAGCATTGGGTACTGGGAAGTGATGATACTCTAACATGTTGCTGAATGATGCATGTCTGACAGGAAAGCATCAGTAGTTCTTCCCCACAAATAGTGACCCAGCCCAACTGCTTAGCAGAAGATTTGAAAAGGCTACAGGTGAAAATGGAAATCCAGACTCTCAGAAGTCTATACTTCAATACCACAAACTACTCCATAAAGATAAGGATGAGGAAAAAAAGTCAACAGCCAACTGCTACCAAAAAAAAAACCAACTGCACCTCTGTGCCTGATCTCCATTTTCCATACCAGTCTCCAGCTGGAAAACTGCAAGTTCCAACCTCTTGAGCTAAGAGAAGCATTTGCAAGCAAATGTTCTCCCTCTTTCTCTCTCCGCACTCCAGTAAGAGACTCTTGATTGCAATGTATGCAGGTGATTGGGTGTTTTCTGTGCTCTCTTCTCTCTTGGACCCCATTTCAGCCACCCTCAGTTGAGAACACTTACAGTATCTATTACGGCCCTGAGATTCTTCAAGTGCTACTGAAATGAAATGGACAAAATAAAGCCAGTGAATAGCACTGCCAACAGCAGGACTGTGAAGGTATATCTGTATCCTGTGAGAAGTGTGCCAGCAAATCACACAGTCTTCCCAGAACTACCCTGAAAGCAGTTAGGGCACTGATAAAGGTGTTGCTGTAGCAACATGGAGCTTACTCTGAGGCAGCTACACATGTTCTCAGCAGTCAGGGAGTGATTTTCAATTCATGCTGAGCTCCATGCTGCTGAGGCTACACCTGACTTTGTAGAATAACTGAATAATTTAGGTTGCAAGTAGCCTGTGGCGGTCATCAGGTCCAACCTCTAGCTCAGAGCAGAGACAACTTTGAAGTGGCATTACACTGGGGAGGGCCTTGTGTCCAGCTAATAAAGTAGTCTAGACATGACTGAGCTGTGCCAGCTGCAACGCAGGGGGACATGAGATAAGTTTTAGCCTTACAACCACTCTGCAGAACTGGTGTGCAGGCAGAGGCCTGAAGCTGTCTTAGCACTGAAGTTGTCTTTTCTGGTGCCAGCAGCACAGCAGCTATCAGAGCACTGTGCAATAGGTTGTGTTACACACCTCTTATTGGTAACAACTCGGTCAAGATGTTGGTCTTTTGAATGGAAAACTGGTTCTGCAGAAGTCAAGTACATTGCTTCTATTCACTACAGGCAAGAGGATTTCAAACCCTGGGTTTGGGCTATAGTAAGCACACATGGTGGGCAGCTGCAGCCATTACTTAAGAGTTAATCCCTGTAATATCCTTTGTTAATCTGACTACAATGATCAAGTGGCACGGAACATATTCAGCATACCCATAGGGTGCATGTTAGATTAACAGGATTACCTGCTGATGATGGTAATGCTCCCCTGTATTTATTCAGCACTTCTCTGAAGAACAGAAGGTACTTTTTAAAGGTAGGTAAATATTGGTTAATCCCAGAGAGGAAAATGTAAGTTCAAAAAGGTTAAGCAATAATGCCAGTTCCACACAGTGAGCCAGTAGCAATACTAGATGCATGCTCTAACACAGCATTTCTTAAGCCATCGGTTGATTCAACCTGCTCATAAAGTCCTTAACAATTACAGCATATCCTGGTTCCTTATGCTAACAGTCTGTTTATAAAGCAACATTTCTATTGCTAGTTAAGCCTCTGTTTTCACTACTAACTTTGAAAGGGTCTATACAAAATATATTTGGGGAGCAAGTATACGGATTTACAGTGGTAAGCCTAGAAAAGGCTTCGTGTAGCACAACTAACACTGTGCTATGGAATACTTGCAAGCATTCTGAACCATTTAAAGCTTACTTGTTGACTTTTATAGCCTGTGTTAATAAATTATTTTGCATTCCTTGTGTGCAAACAATAGCACTCTGATAAAATAACAAACTTTAAGAATACAGCTTTCGTTTCCCCCCTCTTTAAAAGATTCCTTATGATCACAACCAGTTCCTGTTATTCTGAGCTTTTAAACATTATTCTTCTGTTCATAAGATCATTCATACCACTGGAAACCTGTGAACCCTGAACATACACTGCACTGCTTATTTGCTTATTAGTGCTTCATACTAACATTCACTCACGGTAGCTTTCGATAAAGAAAAAAAAATAATAATTGAATGCCTACCTGATTTGGGAAACAATGTGTAAACCAAAGAGTAGCACAGATATCATCCCACTTTCTGTTTGTATCTAGTTCAGCAGTTATTCTAACATAAAGAGTGGAACATTAAGTCAATAATCAGGGACCTCTACAGCAACATCAGAGACATCTCTGAGGATAATTTGTCCCACTTACTCTAGGCAACTATTTTAGTACGAGTCTCCTTCTGGAGATGCTTCTCTTCTTTCCCTGCAGAGTAAGCCTAGACAACAAGATGCCTGCTGGTAGATGAAGTTCATTAAATGCATGGTTTTCGTATTGGCAGTTTTTGACCTACATGTGACACATCCTACTTCTGCTGCAACCAGAGGCATAATGCTAATCTTCTCAGTGGTGTGAGTCAGGGAAACTGAAACCCAACACAAAATCATGCCTTCTAAAATTCAAAGTCCTCCAATGGTCTGCTTAATTTATTTTTTCTCAAGATGCCATTTATAAAATCCCTTTCAGCTTTGTCAATTACTTCAATCACCAAAAATATTTTCCTACTTGCTTTTGAAACAAATCCATCTCCAGCCATCTGAAGGCAAACACACAGGGTTTAAGCTACTCATTGTATATGTGTCCAAGTTTCTTGGAGAACAGAGACAACCTGAAGTAACTTGGAGGGGTCTCTTACATTCTCATTAGAAAACTGCAGCTGTACATTCTATTCTGTGATGATTTCTGCCTAGGAAATAAAAGTAAGAAGCAGCATTAGAAACCTATGCTGCAGCACAAGTTCTGCTGCAAAGGAAACTGGAAAATGTCATTTCCCTTTTTTGGACAACTGCAGTTAGGTAATGATGCTATTTAGGGCATTAGATATTGGAAAGCAAGAAAAGTTAAATTTTGCCTTCCTGTGCTTTTTAGAAGAAATGACAGGCAAAACAGATTACCATCTTCCACTTATGAGAAGATGAGACTGACCTAGGATCTCCTAAAAAATCTGTGGATGAAGTTCCTGGTTTCACTGGAGTCAGGAATTAGCTTTAAAACTACTGTTCTAATTTTAGGTACAAATCTCCAACACCATAGTCTAGAGTTTGGAGAACAGCCATTAGTCTTTGACAACTGTGAAGAGAGACAGTTAGGGAAGAGACACTATTAAGTTTCACTGACATGTGGTTGACCTGGGGAGCTTTAAAGAGAGGAGCAGGGTATTACTAAGTGCTTTACAGTGATAAACACAGTGAAGCACGTAATAATTCCCAGTGCCAGTATCAATGCCCAGCTGTACTGTGGGCTTCAGCTTGGAATTCAGTTGCTGTCCCAGTGGCTTTACAGCTGTCCAGTGCTCCCCCGAGCCGGGCTGGCTGGCGGTGCAGAGGACGTGGTAGGGGAGCTGAGCCTGAAACAGCATCAGTGTCACTCTAGCTTACAGCTGTACCTGGTTTTTAAGCGATGCTGTTGTGTTTGCTCTCTCTGATTAAGCTGCAGGGAAATCACAATGCCCATTTCCAATTCCTGGACTGAGAGGACAGGGGAGGTGGGAGCCAGTTTGGAGGCACAGGTGTGCCAGCTGCTTTGATTTTGCTTTGAATATACTTTACTCAAAATCTCTACTCTTGCATATTCTTTCTTCCATTGTCCCTTTAGCTGAAACAGATGACTAAATCTCAATTTAATATTAAATATCTTCTGGGAATATTCTTAACAGCTGCTTCACAATCCTGTTTTTTCCCTCCTTGACATTAGGGAGTGTAAGCACTTATTAAAATTCAAAAAGAAAAGGAAATTTGAGGACTAAAATGTTTAATTAGTAGCTATTATACTCATCATCTTTCAAATGCACAACACAAAGCAATTCTTAAGAATGATTATTGTTATCCTCACCTTAAAGAGAAATGAGGTGAATTAAATTACCTGTCTAATGACACACTTAGTATTAGATTCCAGATTGGGCTCCCAGTTCTGTGCTATACCAACTAGGTCAAAATTAGCAACATAACAGTTTAAAAAATTCCAGGTTCTATATTCACCAGTATCTGGGATCTTAACCTGTCACTCTTTTTTTTTTAATTATTATTTTTTAGCTTCTGTGATACTGGAGCCAGTAGCATTACTTTAGCTTTGTTAACATTGAATCAGCACAACGTGCAGAATTTAAAAAAAAAAAAATTAAAAGGCTGTATTTCTCGGTTCACCCTTGATAGGAGAAAACACTGTATGTTCCTATTGGAATCAGAATTTCTACTTTGTAAAACATACAATGTTCTCTGTTAAAGACTCATAGCTCCAGTTGAAGGAAGAGTTGGTAAGTGGCAGGACAAACGAACTAGAATCAGGAAAGCCAGCGTTCCCTGCAGGCAGTGGAAGGATTTGCACTGCATCGGCAAGACTCAAGCCCAGAAAACCTTCCAGTCAAGATCACTCTTGAGTGCTTTTTTCACATCCGAGCCAAAAAGCTGAGCCTCTCCTTAAGTGAATCCACATTCAAGAACAAGCAAAGCTCTTCAAATTGTACATACTCATAACTCACAAATACTGCTTCTCCTCATGTTCACTGTTCTGCCAAAAACTACCTTAAATTACCAAGGTTGAATTTTGTCCAAATGATCCTAGAAAAGTACGTAGCAGGCTAGTTTGTATTAGTAAAATTTCTATCACCTTGTTTAGGATGCACTGACCTGAGACCTACATGGGAGCCTGACTTGCCAAAACTTCTCCTCAGATCCACAAGAGAAATGTTTAACTTTTCTCCCAAGGAAAGAAGGTCAACCACAAGACAGAGCTGTTTAAAAAAGATGCCTGGAAGCACTTGTCAGAAACTTCAAGAACCTCTCTGGCACTGGCAGGGAAGGGTGCAAAGGCTAACTGGTCTTTGCCAAATCCAGGTTATGTTATTTCAATGATGAAAGAGCCTGGACATTATTAAGTAGCAGAATATGAATAACATGATGTGCTTGCAGTATTGTGAGGCTTTTGGAGGTAAGGCTAATTAATGAACAATTTTCTCAAGTTCATTAAATAATGTTGCCTAAAGTTCACTACATAGCTTTACCTAACTTTGGTAGCTCTTTTTGTCCATGGGTAGTACTATCACCAAGACATTCCTGCTGTGCTGGCAGTCTTTAAGACTTGATTCACCTATATCCATCAAGATGATATTGACTTCCATTCTTTTATTAAATGATTCCCTGAAACCTTTGAGTATTAACTCCTATAGGGAAAGTTTTGGGTTTTTTTTAATTTAAAACAGGCCTTCTTCATCTGGAGCAGTCACAGAAAAACAAAATCAGCACATAATTACTAACCACACTGTATAAATGTCTAATGTTTGTTCGTGGTTATTCTTGAAAGTTATTGCATCACTATCTATAAATACCTGTTCAATTTTAGAATTAATCAGACCAATTTAATACCCAATCCCAATCCCCAGACAATACTTAACATCCAATTAAATCATGAAATAATTAAATGTTAAATTAATAGTCAATTAAAATTTAACAGCCAATCCTGATTTATTATCCTAAAAGTCGTCTCACCATTTCCTGTTTCTATGGTTGGGACAGCAAATCTAAGTCATAGCTAGCAAAAGAAAAGCAAACCAGTCCCCACTGCAGACCATGTATGGAGGCAGGAAAGACTGAGTTCAGCATTTCTTACAGAATTTTGCCTCCAGTAAGTAAACTTAATTGTATAGCATTATAATGTACTTTGTGTCAAATAGCTGCTTCCTTTAGCTTTAGACAAGGGGACAATATTAATGAATGTAAGACATACATTATTTTAATTTCTAGTGAAGAGATAAGCATGGAAAAAAGAGCTGGAACTAGTCCTGCTGGTCTTGCAAAGCTAATCTGTGTGAGGTGTGCTGAGGTAATGTGACTGGACTTGAGCAAAAAGCTTATAGAGGCTTTTATCTTTTCATGCTGTAGACCTAGATTGGAGCTAGACTGAAAGGGAGCAGTTTCCGATCTACTTTAGCTACTTAAGGAGTAATTAAACTACATCACTTTGGGTGCTAGTGAATAAGAAAGCTTCTGGTAGTCTGTTGTCACTCCTGTAGCACCATACCTCCAGACCCCCTGGAGAAAAGAAATGGGTAGATATGCCCCTGTTTCTGAAGCCCTGTTTCTAGTTAGCATGGCTGGTATTTTTGTAGTCTGACCATAAGCATGTTCAACTTTAATTACACATCCTTTACACCTTCATCATTAATTGTTAGAAGATAAAGCACTTTATATTATTTTTCTGTGCTTGTGCAGCCTCCAATGGGGCTTGTATTGAGAATGAAGACCTTTAAACATTGCTACAACAGAGATTTTTTTTTTTAAGTATTCGTAAGATCTTGCATTGACTGTTGTTTATTGTAACGACACGTAGACTTGTAGGCTTCTCTTGGAAATGCAGGAGGAGAGCCCTGAAAAACAATCTGCCCTCACTTATCACAGGAAACATCTTTCAAGAAGACAGTGCCTTGACAGTTAATCTTAGATACTGGCCCTACTCTGACTAAAATGTCCCTTTCTTGCAAAGTGTCTCTGACTGTTCTAGATAGTGGGAGACCAGTTTTCAAGTACAAATATTTTACTAGCACATCCAGGTTTTATATGCACAGAAGGGGGCTTAAATCCCTGAATGTGGAATTTTTTAGATAGTTATAAAACTGGCTATTGAGTTTTGCCACATATATTGTTAAGCTCAACTTTCTCTTCACCCAAAGCCTCTTATGCCTTTTTTTTCCTAGTGATACTGCATACAAAAGTACTGTTACTTAATGGTGGCTGAAAGGAAGAATTCATTCAGGTGTGTTCTGAAGTTACTGTTGAAAGAGCACCTGTTTGCAGAGATCACTCCTTGCTCAAACAGGAGCTAAAGGCTTACCCACTAGCACTTGAACTCCCTAGGCAGAACTAGCTCTGAAATATTATGTTCAAGACCCCTTGCAGGCAGAAGAACAGGTTGGCAACTGCCACTGTGTAGTTTAATCAGGTTTGTATATTCACAGCACCAGTCTGTGTCACAGATACTTCAAATGGCATTTTGTCCTTGAGAGGTAAATAATCCAGAGTGAGATACTTGCATCTGTGCCCTTGTCATCGTGTTTGTTTGTTTGAAAGTGATTTCTGAGCATTTTGATATTTCTATTGGCACACTGTGTGAGTGAAGCTGGGCATACATACACAACATTTTTCAGGTAGACATTGTTTTTTGTGGAGGCTATTGTAAGTGGTGATAAAATAATCAGGTAAGAAAAACACAAGTATTTATTTTTCTTTATTGTATGGTTAAAATCCTGGGAAATAGATTCTAAAACTATCCAACAAATTCAGAGATGTTTATATTCACAATTAAAAATTTTGTATAATTGACTTTTTGACCCAGAACTTCACTGGTTACCCCAAATGTGTAACTTTTAAAGAAGATAAATAATTTAAAAAACATATTTGGTCCAGATCTCACTTCTTCAAGGAATGAAGAGTCCTAGGGAAGTGAAAAAAGTAGCTGATTATTTGAATGCTTGATTTTTGTCTAGGCTCCAGTCCACTTGCACTGTGCTGGCTTCACCATCTTCTCTTCTGGTCTCTGCTAATTTGTTTTACTTTACATACATTCAAAATGTTGCATTTTGATCCTATGACTCTTCTTTTAGCATAATTTCCTATGCGAGTTCAATCTAAGGTCATTCATGGACTATGTCACTGTTGCTGTCACCCTGTACTTTCTCTCTTGCTCTTCCCTCTCAAGGCACAGTACCTGCCCAAACCATTACATTTTAAAACAGCTTTGATCAATCTTCATGCTACTCTGCATGTGGGAGCTGCTCATTTACAAAACCCACATCATTGTCTTTCACATTTCTCCTTAAAGCTTTCCTTTATTCTCGTGCTAATGGAAAAAAACATAATTACCATTATTCAATGGGAATGCTACCAACAATTTGATCTATTGTATCAATTAATATTGCTTCCTTATTCCCTAACATCACTCTTCCTGCATGTATTAATCATCTACTCCTTGAAGCTAAGTGTTGTGGATGCATAAAAACTAAGGACTTTAAATAAGGAGGGTATACAACACCTGTATTGTATGATGTATACATGCCATTACAACAACCTAATACCTACAATGAAACAAGGAATTTGGTGGTTTCAGATATAGCTTGTTTTATACAGTATCTTACCAAAAATTCCATTTTCTAGGTCTGGTCTATGTAGTAAATATTTAAATCTGAGAATCAAACGTACCTGTTTTTCCTTTCAATGCCTGCTAATGAGTATTTCTTCAGATTACATCTGGTTGCTGACGTTTTAGACTAATCTTTTATTATTCACTTCTGTTTGTTTGTCTGTGGAAAGTTCTATATATTACTAGATTAATCTTGTTGCTAGGAAGCACTGAAGAGGCCCAAAAGTTAGCAAGGAATTTGGGCTGCCTGATCTCCATGGCATGAAGAAGCGCAACTCCTTAATCATGGCACACGAGGAATTTTTTGTGCCTTTTGATTCTGTATGTGAATAGGTTTGTTTTAATGTAGCAATACACAAGTGATAAATGGAGAGTCCTGAAGCAAATGGTTGGGAAAAGCTTTAACAATGCATTTAACACAAGTCTGGGACTGTCTTCTTTGAGAAAATGGATGCCATGAGCAGAATATGGCAGGAATATCCTGTATTCACCTGTAGTGAAGCCCCTGCTGCTGTTTGATGGGGATTTTTGGAGCTCAGACATCTCTTGTGATGGGAGGAACCCCAGAGGAAGCCGAAGTTTAACACCACCAGTTTCCAGTAAATTAGATGACTCAACAGCTTCTTGGCCTTGGGTACTTTCCTCATTTTTGGTCTTCTTCTTCCCACAACCTCTGGTAAGACGATCTTGTGGTAAAAGATGAGTATGCGTGTCTTGCTAGGTCACTGCAGAATACAATCAGCCTACTCATTACCATATTCCAACTACTTGGTTCTCTTATGATCTTGGTCCTAGTCCTTCATACAACACTCAGGTCTTGCATGAAAGGAATAAGGCATCTGAGGTGGTGAACGCTATTTTCTTCTAGCTAGAACTACATAACCCAGCTCAGCTACAACTAGAGCTTCTCTAAAGCCTGCCATCCTCTCAAGGAACCTCTAGGACATATTATTTTTTTCCCTACAACCTCTTCCGTCACGCAGCAGGTACCTGCTCCCAGTTACCCCTCAGCCTCCAAGGTAGCCACACAAGATGGCGGCCTGTCAGGCACTCCCGCCTCGCCCCCGCCCGCCCTTCGCCGCCGCCGAGCCCCTCGTGCGCAGGCGCAGACGCGACCCCCCAGCAGGTGTCAGGGCCTTTCCCGCCTGCGCCTGCGCAGAGGGCTGTCCGCAGCGCCCCCACAGGTGCACTGCGCCCTGTGCGCATGCGCAGAGGCACCCACAGGTGCCCCCTCCTCCTGTGCTATATCTGAGTACGCCGCGAACCGCACGTATAAGTGGCCGCTCCACTCCTGCTGCCTCCCTCAGATCCCTCCGCCGAATCCAAACGTGGCCCTTATAGCTTAAGGTTCAGCTCGCCTGAGGCAGAAACATAAGTCTCAAAGCGTGCTACGGCCTAAAACATGTTTATTTTTCCATCTGGCCCCATCTTTGGGCTCTGCGTGGGCGGCCTGGCGGACTCCTTCCCTCGAAGCTCTGCGGAAGGATTCCAATTTTTTAATCCTCCATCTGCTGAGCAACGGTTTCGAGGCGTGGCCAGAGACACGGGCACCGCCCCTCCGGACCAATCGCAGCGGGAGGCTTGCCACTAGCCCCGCCCCGCTGGCGCGGATGAGCCAATAGCAGCCAGGGATGGAGCGGCGGGGGCTGGCCGCGGGCCGGGCTGGGGGCGGGCGCGCGGGTGAGGGGGTGTGCGCGCGAGCGCGGGGCCGGGCAGTCTCGGCCTCTCGCCGCAGCTGCTGTTGCTGGGGGCGGGGGGGAAGCGCCGCTTTCGCGTAGCCCCGGTGTCCGGGCGGCGAGTGACCGCGGGGTGCGCCGGCTGGGGACCGGCGGCAGGGCCCGGGGGTGGGAAGCAGGTGAGGGCAGGGGCAAGGCTGGAGGACTGCCTAGGCGGGCAGTAGCAGGGTGTTGGTGAGGCGGAGAGGCGTCCGGAAGGAGCTTGGCCCTCTCGCCTTCGCAGCCTTCCCTTCAGCAGCCGCCCCCCGCTTCGGCTCCTCGGAGGGCGGAAACAAAGAAGCCGCCGGGGCAGGGTGGCGGCCGGCCGGGGTGGAAATCGCTCGGAACTGCACTGCAGCAGCTTCTGGTATTTCCTTCCACCCACCCCCAGTGAGGCAATGATTAACAAGACCGTGGGCAAAGAAGCATCCTGTGGGTGTTTGAGGGCTCAGCTTGAGCAGGAGCGGGGGAGGGAAGGGGGAGGACGTGGAGAAGAAGGAAGCAGTGCTGCTCCAGCCCGCCTTGGCCCTGCGGCTCTCAGACGAAGGGTGGGTGGGGGGCGAGCCCGCCGGGGAGCCGGGAGCGCGGCCTGCCATCTGGCCGCTGCCTTGGCTTTATTATTTTTTGCTATTATTTTTTTCTCTCCTCCCTCAGTCAGTTTCCTCCTTGGAGGCCTCCCGATGAGTTAAAATGGTGCTGAGGCTGGAGGGGAGCTGGTCGCTTCTCGTGGGGAAGAGGTTCCTCAGCCTTTCGGAGGAAGACGACAGGTCGTGGGACATCAATTACATCTCGGAATGGCCCTGGAAGTCGGGCAGGATCCGAGCGGTGTCACACACGGACATATCCAAACAGGACCTGAAGGTAACCGGGAACTTTCAAAGAGACCTTCTAAAACGAGAGTGCTTACCCTGTGACCTGGAAACTTCGTGTGCGTGTGGGTGTGTGCAGACGCATGGATATATACCATGTTGTTCAGGAGAGAGAGGTCTTCTTGGTCAACTTGCCTGTTTAACATGCTTGAAAACACGTGCAGCTCTGGCTGAAACCCCCAATGCGCTTCTACTAATGCCGGAAGTTACCTCCAGCTAATTATAACTGTGCTTTCTTCAGGTTTTTATTGCACCTGCTATGCCTAGGTTTTATTTCTCTGTATTTCCTTAATGTGATTTAAGATCTTATCAGTTGTAAACGATGTTTTTTTCTCCAGAGATTGCAGTGGCTTATGAAATCAAAACATTGCAATGTTGGTGGGATGGGTGACTTTTCTTTCTTGCTCTTTGAAGTAAAGAACAAGTACTTTTAATGTCTTGAAAAACGTGCCAAATACATGTATGATGTACTATGATGTATTACTTCTTGATAATGACTGCCAAGAGGATTTTTAAATGCTCAATCAATTATTGCAAGCTTAACTGTATTTTGGGTGGAAGTCAAGGGACTTTCACAGTTTGACTGTGAAGCTCTTCAGGGGCTATTTGGCAACTGTAGTCAGTAAACCTATTCAACCATGTCCGGGCAATTACTACAGCTACAAAGTACTCGCTAAGGACAAAACTCCATTATAGTAACAGCATCTTGTTACATAGTCCCCTGACTTGTTTCTACAAGAGACTTTGGTGGTAAGCTGTTCTCTGACTGCTAGAACAACCCCATCCTTCAATTAAAATTGTTTCCTTGCCTTTTTTTTTTTTAATGGGAATAACTCCGTGACCTCTGAGTAACTGAAAAACCACCTGCTCCTTGTCAAACAAGAAGAAATCGTGTATGTTTCTAACACTTTATTGAAAGTGTTAAACTTTGTTATGAAGAGTCCTGGGTTCTTGGAGGCCGAGCTTCTTGTTGTGGATCTGCGATAGGGGTGGAGCTTTCTCCATCTTTGGCCAGCGAGGCTGTGCCCATGCCATACTTGGCGTGAGGAGGAGGATGTTGCTGCTGCAGAAAGCTCTTTTTAAGGACCTGTTCTGAGATTTAAAAGGAGAAGGAGCAGATGCTGTTTGGAACTTTACTGTGAGCCTTGTAACTGGTTACGGTGCTGTCAGAAGCAATTGACTTAATGTGTTCTCTAGAGAAAACGTTAGAGAAGATGCAAAGGAGACAATCGAGGCGTAGAGAGCTTTTGTACCAAAACACATGCCATCTCCTTTCCTCTCCTGCAGCTCTGTGAAATGTATCATTAGACCTAAAATAGTAATGGGGGCGTGTGTGACTCTAAAGGAGTAGAATTATTTAATCTCTTTGTATAGCATCAGAAGCAAGCTACAGAACAGAAGGACTGTCAACTACTTTTGAAAGTATTTCCTCAACTGTATTTTCGTGTTTGTGCAGTGTTGATACTATAGACAAAACAAGCCATTCTGGTTCTGGTACTTGTGTTATTTGCTTATCTCTTTCATTGTTTCCCTGAGCTTCAAAATGGCTAAATTAATTTCTACACCCATTAGTTTTATGACTCCTGTCTGTGGTAATGCTGTTTCGTGTGCATGCTTTTACTTGCCTTTCCCCTGGGAGGGAAGCTAAACACAAGGGAATGTTTCTCAGATTCAGTCCACTGAGGTTTCTCTGCTGTTGGGGTAAATTAGTTAAGTGTGTATAGACTGGATTGTTATGGGAAGAGGGAGTGATTTTTCTGAGAGTAGTGTTCTCTATCAATTGCTGTATTCAGGCAAAGTTGTATTTGTGGTCTTTCCCAGTTCTTTGCTGATCTCCCATGTTCCCTATGAAAGAAGAGTAATACCATCCCAAAGAAATCAGTCAAGCCACCATGTTTTTGCCATGAAGTGATGACTGCTTTCCTCTTGAAAAGTTTGTGTAGATGCTTCAGAGATTTGTAAAGATAAATACCAGTTAAAAGCAGGCAGCAAATGACCTTTGCATTATATTATTTGCTCTCCTTTACTGGCTTACTGTAATCTGTACTTTCATTAAATTTTTTGGCACTCTTATTCTTAAAATATTTCTGGAAAAACAGCTTGTTTATTTGAGTACTCTAGAGTTCATGGGAAATGCATGTGTCACTACTGTATACAGCCCTTTTAGAGTTTTGGGAGGGCTGTGTGTATGTTTCCTTGATTGTGAACACTGATGGCAGTGTTGACACATCTAACTGTCCTTGAGCAGAAGAGGACTTCTTGATATGGGAAGGCTGAAGAGTTAAATAGGATTATTAATGCTTTGTACAACAATAATGATGGCAAACCAGTTAACACTGAGTATCTCTTATAAAATACTAAATCACCCTGGGATGCATTAGTCATTGCTTGATTGTGTGACAGAAAGGCAATAATCATGTTTGCATTGTAAGTACTTTTAATGACTTTTTTTTCTTTGAAGAAATTGGTGTGTGTTTATTCTTTTCCACCTTTTATGTGTCTGAATTTTATGGTTAGTCACTCCTGCACTTTTTTTCCCTTCTGTAGCTTTGTGTAGAATTTGATGATGAGTCATGGGAAAAGAGAAGATGGATAGAAATCTACAACCCTAAAATGAAAGTATTCCTGGTGGAGCAAAAGCTAGTACTGGCAGAAAGAAAATCTCAAGCCAATTCCATGTCTCTTGTCCAGTGGCCTGCAATGGTAAGTATCTGTGTGGTGTAACTCACTCTGGTTTTGCAGTTCCATTTTCCAAGGACAGTGTTGGTACCAGTGTGAATTTCTCAAGTACCATTTTACTCGTGTGCTCTTGCATGTGATCTGAAGGGACACTAAATCTCTTTGTACAGCTCCAGAGCTTTTAAGCATTTGAGGTTGGTATGCTGTGCCTCGAGATACAGGAATGTATTTTTATGACTTTGCTTCCCTTCCAAACCCCTGCTCTGTACAATGTTAGTTCCTTCTCTCTCTAGTATCATGTTTCTTCCTTTTTCCAAGAAATTCCAGTTTAGCAAGAAAAGGGTAAAAAATAAGTTTCTAAGGATAGCCTGTATTTTTATCTTAAAGTCTTGTTTTACTCTGCCTCAAGTACTGTTAATTCTTCAGTGATTCTTAATCTGAGACAAAAATTAATTTGAATTACTCTTTTGTGATGGCTGCCTGCCACACATAATTTGTGAAATCTGGATTTTGTGCATTAAAAACCCTGACCTATGCTGTACAAGCCAGAGAACTAAGCTTTCTGTAACTGCCATGCATGGTTGACTTGGCAAATTAGCAGAAGAAGAGAACAGGGAACATTTCTTTATGCATTCAGCCAGTATAGTTTTACTTGACTACTCTGGATATTGCTACAAATAAAAGTAGTTGTGAAATAAATTCAGATGTAAACATGCTGAACATCAATTATGTTGAAGTTGTAGTTCACACTTAATACTCTGAACTTCTCTAGGTGTAAAGCAGTGTAATTCATATTGCTGCATTTTAGCTGAGCTTTTTCTTAGCAAAGATAATGCAAGCAGATACTTATTGGAAGTATGACCAAACAGGATGAGAGGGGAAGTGGAAAGATGAATCCTTAAGTTTCTTTCCTGACCTGTGCATTGACATTGGCATTTTTAGTAGTAGATTTTGCTGATGCAATGTTCTGAAAACCTGCTTATTGAAATTTAGCTGTTGTCCCTTTCCAAGTCTCTGAACAATTCTTACTGGATCCTTTGTTGCATATAGACCTTCCTTCGTTGTGTGTTTGAAGTGTCAGTTCATGCAGTGGGGATGTTTAAAAGCTCATTTAGCAGAGGACTGATGTAAGTAAAGCACAATACTGGAGCTTGCCTTGACCAAGAAGACTTTTTCTTCCCATTCCCACCATACAAGGCAGGAAAGAAGGGATCAAAAAGGGATGTGTGGATTAATTTATTTACATCTTGGTCACAAGTTAGGGATTCCAGTATATGGGACAGTATGACTCTGACAATTGGAATAGCTTTCCAGAACTCTTGTAACGCCCAGTCACTACTGGAGAAGCTCCTGTCCTCTTCTGGTGATACTGCCCTTTGCCAGTGCTATCCTAACTCAAGTGAAAACAACAAAGAGGAAGAAAGTCTTTGCTTGTTCAGTCCTTGGGAAACACAAACACGTGCTCTCTCAGGATGCTTTTCTTTTTTTCTTTTAAATGGGGTAGAAATGTACCTCTTAGGTAGGGAGGAGTTACTCTTGCCACTTCTGATGATCCAGGCTCCTGATGCCTACCCACCCAGAGCTCTTATTGCTGGACTAGACAACACTTAACTGTGAACACATTAGGAAGAGTTCAGAAACTTTCCAAGGAAGTTTTTGTTTCTTGTCTGCTCTTAAAGCCTTTGGTATACCTGAACACAACTTCATCGTTCAGCTGCAGTGGTGTAACAGGTGTGAGGCTCTCCAGCACCTCACACACACCTAAACTAAGGCTTCAGTGTCTTACCAATGTTCAAGAGCTTTGAGGATTTTAATGTAAGCCATGCAGCAGGCCTTCATTCATTTCCTACTTCTTCCCACAATCTACCATAAGGAGGGTTTTTCATGAATGTATCCACCATTAGAACTCTTAATATTAGTCAATTCTTCATGTGGAAATGAAGAATGAAAGATTGTTAATGACAACCACCTGAACTGTATTCCTAAGTCATTCTAATAAGTTAAGTTAATTCCAAGTATAGTCCAGTCATTCCTTTACTAGGCCTGTGTTTGAAGTTTTATTAGAAACTTTGTTTCAGGAGTTGCGTGTAGATGTGACAGAGAAAGAGATGCAAAACTGATTTTTTTTAAATGTGAATGAGGAATTATGAGATCATCTTACTCTGTTCTAATAAATTGTTTCTCACTTTTCTAGACTTACAAATCCTTAGTGGACAAAGCTGGTTTGGGATCAATGGTTTCAGTACGCTATCTTGGTGAAGAGAGATGTGTTTTTCTTTCTAAAGACCTTTTGACACCCGTTCAGGTAACCTTGTGTGGCATTGGAAAGAGAAACCTTTTATCTTGATATTTAAGATATGTCAAGTTAATATATTCCAAATGCCAGCTTCAAATGGGCAAAAATTGGAGTAGGTGTGTATTGTTGTAGCTCATAAATATCAGTTCTGGATGTCGTGTGTGTTGATTAAAAACCTTCTGAAGCTGATCCAGGACATGGTCACTTAAGAGAGCTGGATGAGGGAGTGTGCTGGGACAGTTATTCAGCTCAGGTGACAGCAACTGTGTCATGTTGACAGTGAGGATAGTCTGGAATAGCTTTCCTTTGTTCTTGGGAGCATGACTGTCTTTATGATTAAAAGAGTTGCAGGGATGTCTGGAATGAATCTTGCTATTTAATATAAACAGATCACTTCTAAACGTAAGCAAATGTGGAACTGGGCAGGATGTAAATGAGGTAGTTGAATTATAGTCTCTTTATTGAGCACCAAGAGGAAAGTTCGTTAGAGAAAATTATGTAGAGATGAGTTGAAGCATTTGGCCTGTGTGACAGGTCAGGGATTTTGAGGAATAGTACCTGCTACTGATAAAGGATTTAACCTTTTTGGAAAACTGCTCTTAAGACCTCCAAGCAGTTTGAATAAAAGTAGTAATGTCCCATGATGAGACTGTGCCACTAGTGCCATCATTAATTAATAAACTTTGACTTGATAACAGTCAGTAAATAGACAACTCCTTTTGACAAAGTAACAAAATAATCACTTAAAGCTAAATTTGATTTGTAGATTGTTGTCTAGTCTGCCTTGGCTCAACAACGGAGTGAAGATTTCTTCTTATCTCAATACTGCAGTGGAGAAGATTGCTTTCCTGGCATCTTGAATAAGTTTCTTGAACCTTCTGCTTCTTACAAAAAATAAAAATTCAAAAAAAAATCCTTTTTTGATGGCACTCTGAGCCATTATTAAAAACTTGCTCTAAACTATCCATTTCAGGATCAATTCTAAATGTTGTCAAGCAGCTTGATTTAGGTAACAATAGGGAGGAAAAAACCTAAAATATAAACACATGATGCTGAATAATTATTAATTATTTAGTTGTAGATGACTGTTTATATTCATATGAGCATTTTATAATAGTGTCTTGAGATGGACTGGATCCTGACTTCATTATCATGAATAGAAACTTTAAAATTTATATCTTCTCAGGACTACTTATAAATGGATGCTTTTGAGAACCTTAATTCCTAAATTAAAAAATGAATGGTTTGGTTAACCTTGTTGCTCGTTAGCAGTGTAGTAAAACAAAGCCAGATTCTTTTCAGAACCATATTGAAGTGGACCTGGAGAGCTCACTTCAATCTGGCTTGCTGATGGTCATACCCTACTGCTGAGGACATGATGTCTGCTTCAATAAATACAATCTTCTAGGAGATGAAGGAACACAGAGTAATGACAAATTGTTGGATTTGTATGAAATGCTGCTATCTTGTTTCTAAATATTATGTCTTCTTGTTTATCAAAACCACTATTCTTAATACTGACTTCTTTATTTTTTCCTGCATAGGATGTGGACAGTTCCAGGCTTCCTCTGAAGGATGATCAAAATGTTAATGAAGAAATTCAGGCTTTGGTTAAGAAACACTTGGATGAAACACGCTTGGTACAAGGTACAAACATGCTCTGTAGTGGAAGATTCTGGCAAGAAATACTCAAATAAAAAGGGGAATCTTTGCAGTGATGGTGTAAATTACAATAACCTGTTTCAGGGATAAAGGCTTTTTTAAAACACTGATTCCACTTTCTTTCACAGCAGTGAATGCAAAATGTGAAGGACTATAGAGATTTAAATTTCAAGCATTTCCTTTGTAAGAGTCAGTACATAATTTAGGCACATGTAGATGCCCTGGCACTTGTGAAACAGTTAATCAAATCTGTAACAATTATCACTGAAATAGTTCAGAGTTAGTTATTGTTTCAAGTAGCTTGTTTTTTTTTTATTTCGTTCTGCTGCTTGTTTATAAAAACTTCCAAAGTTTTTTATAGAGACTACTTTATTTAGTCAAGTTAAAATTGTTATTTTTTCCTTTGCCAGCTTCAAATTCTTAATAACTGGGTTCATACAAGCACATTTGTAGTCATATGCTTACCTTTTATGGAAAGGTAAATATTGTAACTTAGAGTTGTCATTTCCAATACTGTAAAGAGGAAAATTTCACATCAAATAATTGAATCTCCATTTCCATGTCCACTGACCTTCCTCACTGTCTGAAATCTAGAGGTCAGTCTGGCCTCTGATGCACATCTTAACCTCCAGTAAACATAACTGAACTATTCCAGGGAAGGAGGTAGTTGGAACATCATTCTATCATGCTTTTTCCCCCCACCTCAGCCATGTGGAAGTTGTCTCTAGCTTCTCAGTTTGTTTTGCTTACTTGCCTCTTGCATGCAGTACTATCAGCAAAGTCATGTTGGTAACTGTGATGATCTTCATGCTCGCTTTTTCTTAAAACTCCCTTTTTTGTTTTGTTTGTTGGTTGTTTTTTTTCAATTTTTAAGGTGGAAAAAATATTATTGGTTCAAAAATTAGAATTTATAGCCTGGATCCATCTACTCAGTGGTTCACAGCGGTTGTTGTCAATGGTAATCCAGCTACAAGAACTCTAGAAGTCAACTGTCAGGAGGTAAGAACCAGTTGCCTTAGGTTTACAAAAAGAGGTGGGGAATGAGTGAGAACTGTGTGATTCTGGTTTCTTTGCTTTCTATGCCAGGTAGACAGTGCTCTGAAGCATCAGTTTGTGTGTTTTCATGCAGAGATACTGTCACACAATATAATGTTAAATTCAGCTTGGTACTCAAGAAACCTACAACTGTCTAAGCCTAGTCTATACCACAACATCTATGAAAAATACTGTCAAACAGTAACTTTCACCTCTAAATGTCTGCTTCTGTGTTTGTTTTTTTTCCTTTCCAAGATTCCAGCTTTAAAAACTCTTGATCCAGAGTTAATTCACGTTGAAATCATATATGATAACAATGGACAATGTGGTAAGACCCATTATTGTTAGTCCTTCAAACACTAAGTAGTGTATTTGTGATAAACAGACTAATCTTGATCACCTTCTCTTCCAGATAAATCTAAAAGAATTGGGGGTGTGAAAAGGAAGTCATGTGAGAATAGTGGAAGTGTTGATGCTAAACACACAAAATCTTCTCCTGAGGTAATGTCTTACAATGTTATATATGACTGTTATATAATGCTTATGTCACTTGTCAGAATAGTCTTGAATAAGGATTAGATGGGAAAGTGGAATAATAAATATAATCCCTGGGAGGGTGTGTTGAGTTCTTTGAAACTTGTCTAAGCATGGGTAAAACATCTTGCCTGGTGATAATCTGAGAAAAAGTTACTGAGCCTTGAAGTTTGTTGTTTTGTTTTTAAGCTACGCTTTTTGCCCCACCTTCTGTTTAGGAGCTGACTTGCCTGGTCATGTATTCTGTAGTGGGAGAAAACATAAATCAGGTCTCAAGTTTATAACCCTTCCTTTTCATGTTCTTTCTTTAACTCTTCTGTACTTAAATCCAAACATTTCAGCTACACTTTTGCATGGTTTGAGGGTTCAAACTACACAAGCAGCAATCTGGAGGAATGTTGTTTCAGTATAAAAAGGGAACATGGCCACTTTTCTAGTGCTTTTCTAGTTTCTTTCTTTTGTGAGTGACCTGCCAAGTATCCGTGAAATAGAAGACAATTGTCTCAAAGGTCAAAAGGCAATCTGAGTAACTTAAGTATAGAAGTGGAAATGAAAAAGAATGGCTTGGCTAAAGAACAGTACTTCAGCCTTTCCCTATATTTTTTTTTTCCCCACAGTATTTCAGTCAAAACTTCATTTTAAGCTGGAGTAGCCTTCTGGAAGCTCTAGAGTTGTGGTGGGGTGGGAGGTTGGGTCACTGCTGCTTCTTGATTCTTGCCTTCTGTGCAGTCAGTCCTGTGCTGAGTGAATTAATGTAGGTCTGGCTCCACAGAGATACCACGAAGAAGTGATCTACCTTGTACTTACTGCTGAGGAAGAGCCCTAAGTAGCTAGTGCACTGCAGTCACACCCTGCTTCTGTTGTGTCTGTAGCTCGTTCTTGAGTACCTTCAGCATCTTTTGGGTGCACAGTTTGCCAGTCTTTAGCTTTCTGCATATTCAGCCACTGAGCAGCCTGCTTGATACATGCAAAAATTTCAGATTCCAAATGTCCTGCAGAAGAGTTATTGTGATCTGGATTCATAGCTTTGTTTCACCATAGTTTTTCCTTAAAGTAATGAAGTTATTTACTTTTCATTTTCCAGTCTGCCTTCCCAAAAAGGATTGGATCCTTTACCACTTTTGTACTCTTTGGGAAATGTCTTGCAACTGTTTTCTCAAAATGGTTACAAGTGTACTTTCTAATAAGAAAAACAGAAGCTCTGTGTGCTTCTCTGATTTTGGTACATGTGAATATGTGAAAGTGATAAGCCAAAGCCAAGTTTTTCATTTTGGTATGAGATAGCACTCTGATTTCTAATATGGAGTTAATTAACTCCAGTGTTTTTGAGAGCTTGTGGGGATGCCTGACAGCTGTGTTATACCAAAGCAGAAAGGAAATATTTTGTAGTTGATGGTAATGAGCCTGTTGTGTAACTTCAGAAGTAAGTTGAGCATGTGGGAGTGGAATGTGGATGTTAGAGCTCAGGAGGGAGCCCCACAAAAAATACTGTTTATAAAGACACTTGGTAGGCCTTTTGAGTTACTAAAAGAATTGTAGATTTGCAAAGCTTATGATTTAATCAGCACAGGAATGCTTTACTTAACACTTTCTAGAATCCTAATAAAAAGATTTTCTCACTACAAGGAAGTTTACATGTAGATTTTTGATAATGTTGTCAGACTAGCTTCACAGTTCTAATTTTATCTAGAATTTTCAAATGAGCTCTGGAAGCTATTTCTGAATTCTGATTACTGCAATAATTTTAGAAAGATCATTGCACTGGCAACTCTCAAGACCAGAGCTTTCTGTCTTCCTTTACACCTTCTTAATACACCTTCCTTCCCCCAGACAAGTTTGCTGTTAATTGGAGGAAAATGAATTAACATAAACAGTGTTTCATGGAACTTGAAAGGTTTAAAAGGATACTCTCAGGTCTTTCCATCTTACGGACTGAGTGAGGAGTGGTCTTCAAACATGGTGGGAAAGGCAGCATTTTGCTTTCTAAGCTGAACCCTGCCAAGTAGTGTTTCTGTTACTCTGAGTTTTCCAAACTGCTCAAATTTCCCTTCCAGGTTTCTGCTGCTCAGGGACACGTGCAGTCAGTACCAACCGTGTTGGGTGAAGCATTGCTAGGATGTACTCCTGCTAATAAAGACCAAAGGCATCAAGGACTGCCCCTGCCAGCTAACTCGCCACCTAATTTTGGTGCAGAAACTCCTCAGGGGTAAGGAGTCAGTTCATGCTTATGCAGCCTTTTTTCCCCTCTCAAAAAGTAACTCAAATTTTTAGTAAAGCAAACTCAGAGGTCATCTTAATGAACTGTAGTAACTAGTCTTCTGTAATGTTGGCATGGAAAAGGGTTATACTTAAGTAAATTATGTATCCAAGGCAATTATGCCATATTTTTCTTTTTATATTTGAGGCAGTTGTCCTTCAGTGTCACAAGGCAATGTTACAGCTTTGTTGTACTAGTCTGTGGACTGATGGGTTATGCTTAGGTGTGGTGCCTGCTTTGTCAGACACGTTCCTTCCCTGCCCCCAAGACAAACAGAACACATTCAGACAGGTGTCCTGTATGCTGGCTTCTTGCACATCAAGTACACCTCCTCAGTTATAGTTCTGTTGAACACCAGTGGCTTTAAACTTTTTTATGTCCAATTCTGTCACAAAAACGAACATAATGATATGACAGGAAAACTCAGATTTTGTGTATTAGCTTTAAAAGAAGTGGTACAGGTTTTGTAGGCACTTGTAGTGCCAGCCAGAAGTTCCTTTTGTATTAGAATCATCTCACACAGACATGCAAGTGAAATGCATTTGGTTATGTAGTTGTTGCATGGAGAAAATGAGAAAGTAACTGTTTATGGGAAGGTAGTGGAGTAGCTCCAGTACCTACATTTGTGTGTCCCTACACGTGTGTACAGCTTTACTGTTCTGTCCAACCCTTAAAAAAAAAAATGTAACCCCAAAAAAATCTAACAAAAAAATCCCCTTAAAAAAAATCCCCTTAAAAACACACACCTATTAAACCTCACACAAAATTGAAAGTCTTGGAACATGAGAACCCGATGTACATTGTTGAATTTCTTCTTTCAACCTTTAAAAGTGACTAGATAGAGCAGCTGCTGCCCTGATGTGTTTGATGCCTTTTGTCTAATTATTGCACGTTGTGTGTTTCAGCACATGTAGAGGGAGCTTGCCAGAAGTGCATCCTTCTTGTCTTAATGCTGGAATTAAACCACTGAAGGAAAATACGACGGCCTTTCCTAAAGTGGGGTTTATATCTAAAGAACAAATGCAAAACCCTAACGATCAAAATAGTAAATATACCTCTTTGACAACCTCAAGATCTTCATCTTTGACTGATTCAGCTAATGAAAAAGGCACCAACCTGAAAAATACAAATGAACCTCTTCTGAAGCCCTCAACAAACTTTCCAAAAGATTGCATTTCTGTCAAGCAGCTGCAGCACTGTAACCCTTCCCCAGCAATACCCAGAGTCAGCAGCACCCTTGAACTGCAACGGACTTTAGATTGTAGACCCTCAACCTCAGATGCTCATCTTCTCTCTTTTACTGAGCCTGGAGTTAAATCACAAAGCAGTTGTAATAGCCAGAACAGACACAAAGGAAACAAGATCGATGAACTTACAGACATGGAATTTTTTATTAAAAGAAATTCAAATGAGATTCTGTATGACAGAAATGAAAGTGAAAGCTTTTGGACTGGAAGTGCCAAGGTCCACGATAATAGTAAGTGTTTTTTGAACTTTCTGTCACTTGAAAGTCCTTGTTTCTGTGTAACTGCATACAAATAGATCCTTTTGTAATGTATGCAATTAGTAATTTAAATTGTGTGAGTTAGTCTGGAATTTGAGTGATTTGTGGGTGGTTCTACAAGGGGAATCCAGTAAACTTGAGAAAAGTCTCCTTTCCTGAGAAGGGAAAAGGACTAATCATTAATTTCTAGAAATAACTTGTCACAAAATGTATGCAAGAACAGAGTGGCAAAACGATTTACACAAACAAGGTTCTGTCTGGAGTGCAAATCCTGATGGCATAAGGAGACTGCTTTTTTTTTAGGAGTGGTCCAAAATTTTGTAAGCACAGTGAAAGAAAGTTGTTCTTAGCAAAGCTTTGTTCAAGAGGGGCTTTCAGTTAACTGTTCTGAAAAAACAAACAAAAAAACACAATGAAGAAAAAGAAATTAAAAAAACCACCTCACCCCAAAACAACCCACCTGGTTTCTGTGTTTTCTGTGTCCCAGTTCCCCTTGTTGAGCTCTTGCAGTTTTCCATATGGGACAGAATGAGAGAGGCTGTAGTTGTTTAAGAAGCTGAACTTCTGATGTTCCATGTTGTGCTGTGTGCCAGGCAGTATTAGCTGATCATTCAGGGGATCTCCCTACACACCCACCTCTTCTTTCTTCCCAATCTCGTGTTGCTTGGTCTTGGATTACCATGTGCTATTCCATAATTAACATGGGTACAGAGCCAGCCAAGCAGTCCCTGCTGTGCCCTGCTAGGCCTTGTCTGCAATGGGGGAGAAAGAGAGATGTTTGGCATCTGTTGTAATAAGATGCTGGAAGCCACTGCATTGTGAAGGGTGAAAACAGGGCTGAGAAATGGCCCAGTTGTAATTCTGTCTTCAGTACTTGTGAAATATGGTTGTTTTGTGCTCTGCTCAGGTACTCCAGCCCTTATGGCTGAAGAACTTTAATTAAAAGCAGACAGTATTGCCAAGTATTCCTCTGTGGAGGAGCAAAAGGAGCTGTTAAACTTGGGTCCTCAGACTATGTCTCAGGTGGAACTAGACCTTGAGAGAGATTCTACTGACCTGAAAAGAGGTTTCTACCAACTGCAAATATTTCAGCATAACTTTATTTCAATGTAATGTGAAATTTCCATGAAAAGTTGATTTGAATCTTTGACTAAAAGCCATTTGCTTGCACCTTTATATGAGACACTGAAGCCTCTCTAATCTCACTGCTCTTCCCTGTAGTAATTGTTCGCAAGTCAATTTTAGCAGATGCTTCTAAAGTGAAGAAGCTGCAGCAAAGTGGAGAAGCATTTGTGCAGGATGGTTCCTGCAATAATATTGCACCTCACCTGCACAAATGCAGGGAATGCCGTTTGGACAGTTACCGCAAGAACAAAGAGCAAAGAGACTCCACTGTCTTCTGTCGATTCTTTCACTTTAGAAGGTAAGGACAATTTTTACTCTTTATAGACTTTGATATTCTTTAAATGTGAGTAATATCCCCCACATCTGAGTTGGACACTCCTTTTCTGAAAGGGGGGACTGTTGTGTGCAAGGTAGAACATGGATCTTCATCTTCCAGGACAGATATAAAAAAGTTATTAGGTCAAAGTGGTCTCATTTAGGTCTCTGGTTCAAAACTGCCAGATGCCAGTGTGTAGCTGTTAAGCTATAAGGCTAATATATCTAACAAACTAATGAGAGATTGCCTGTGGTTTTTTTAGCTCTTAGAAATTTTATAATTGCTTCATTTGAGTAGAAAATATTTTGGCAGGACTTCGAGCTCTTTATTTTGCTGTTCTGGGCAGAGTGCCAATGGGATAACATGAGCTTAGTTTGGAGTGCTACAGCTCAGTAGCACTGGAGATAGTAGTGAGAGGGTGGATTCTGTGCTTGTCTCCCAAAGTCTAGTGGGTGGACATGTGAAATGTTAGCTCTATATCCACAGCTGTGGAGGAGTTGCTGTAAGTGGCCAGGAGCTTTCAGCTGGAGTCATGGAATAGTGATGGGCAAAATAAAAATCTAGACTGTGTTGCTCCATTCTTTATTCCACTTCTCACTTGAGAGTTTGTTCCACTTCTTCAAGCTTGCCATAGAAACACTTCATCAGTGGGTTTCAGAGGGGCAGGTGGGAAGGGTCAGCAAGGCAAACTAAAGGAAAACCTGGTGACTGTGGAGTGGTGGTTGCTTTTCCAAAATGGATCTGCAGTTTCAGATCCATTATACCCTACCTGCAGCCCCCAGGGCTTGATTCTTGAATCCAACAGTCAAGGTCTTTTGATGTTTAACTTCTTTAGCTCTTAAGATACCATGAGGAACTCTTTCACAGAGTGTTAAACTGTTACTTGAAGCCTGTCTGTAAGCCCAGGGTGGAAGCTGTCAAACTGCAGTGTCTAGCTGTTTTTTGACATGGCCTTTCCTTTGTTTTCAAGTTGTGTAATTTTTTTCCATGAACTTTTGATCTGGTGTCCAGATGTTGTTGCATGCTGATTTTTATTTCCCCCACATCCATTTAAGCTTTCAGGCATGGACTGTGTTTTATGGGAAGAAGGTAACACTTCTGATACTAGGGGGGAAAAGCAAAAATACTAGTTACCACCAAGGAGTTGGGAAGCTTACTTGTTCTCATTTTTCCTTCTGATTTTCAGAGGAGTGGCTTTCTGTTGAGTTTCTAAGTAAAATAAAAAGAAGCTACAGGCCTGAAAATCTTTTGAAGAGAGAAAACTAAAAGCAGAAAGGTTACAAAGATTGTGGGGGGAAAAAAAACAAACAAAAACAAGCCAACAACTTTTCCACTGTTTCTTGAGGTTTATTCTTCACCACAACACCAATCCCCCTTGCATGTTTTGTGGCTGAAGGTTTAAAAAAAAGTGTTACTTATCTGATTATTTAACCTTAGATTAGAGATTTTACTGTAGCAAATCTTGAGATAATCTGACATGGAAACATTGAGAAAGGTGTGACAGAGTAACAACAGACTATGCTAATTCATCTTCTCAGGGTAAAAAAATCCAGACTTGCAGTGCTGTTCAAAGCAGTTGAATCCTTCATTTTAGAACTTGAAGCTGATGTTACTGTCTCTTCTTATTGAATGTGAAATCTACAGAGTCTGAATATGATGTTTGTCTGGTGGTATCAGTTGCCAACATGTTTTTTTGCCACACTTAACGCTATAATGAGCACGTCATCAGAACTTCCCTCTACAGCATTTAGTAAAAGGGTTCCTGAACACAAGCAGAACTTAGTTTTTTATTTAATAAACTACTAACAATACAAGCAATATATTAAGCATTCTTAATGACAAGTATGTTTACCCATGTCTGTTGCAGCCTTTAAGTGTCAAGCTCTTTGACATACAGTATACATGTTTACAGTTCCAGCATTGACTCATTGGAATGAATGTAAACTAATAAAACATGAGATGATGGGTTTTTCCTCCTTTTCCCCCCTCTTTCCACAGGTTGCAGTTTAATAAGCATGGAATACTGCGTGAAGAAGGCTTCTTAACTCCAAATAAATATGACCCTGAGGCTATTAGCTTATGGCTGCCTTTGTCAAAAAATGTTGTGGGTCTGGATCTTGACACAGCAAAGTATATCCTAGCCAACATTGGAGACCACTTTTGTCAGCTAGTGATATCTGAAAAGGAAGTTATGTCTACAATTGAACCACACAGTAAGATCAATTTATATTAAAATCTGTGTTTTAATGGCTTTATGTGAAACTTTAAGCTTCACATGTGTGAAAATACATTGCATGCTTTTGGAAATGCCAAACAAGGCTTCAGTGTTTCCCTCTCAGAGAGGTAATAGTTAAGATCCAGTGGGAACTAATGTCAACAACTGTTTGCTCACAGACATGGCAAAAGGGACAAGTAATTCTATCCTTCTTTGTCGGAAGACTTCTCAATTTATCAAATTACTTTTCCTGTTGGAGAGAAACAGAGTGTAAAAAAAAACCATAGAACAGCAGGCAGCTGACAAGAATCTATTCTTAGCATGCAAATGAAACACAGCTTTCATTTTCACTGCACAGATTCTGTTCAGTTGCTTTGGTCCTGTGTTGTTGTTCTTGACATAATGCTGCTGTCAGTAACAAATCTTTTTCCTCTACCTGAAATTTTCCAGTAGGACTGTTTCAGAAGATTCTAAGCCCTGCTGGGAATAGACCAGAGAGGTGCTGTTGAGAGGGTAATTGACTGTAGAGCAAACTTCTCAGGTTTTGGCCCCATCAGAACCTTTTTGTAGCAAACATGAGCAGACAGATGGGGAAGGCTATGACCTTGCATAATCACTTCTCAGAGTAGAATAACTCTCAAAACAGTGTTTGTGTTTTGGATTATAGCTGCATGGCTGAGATGCAGTTCAGTTTAGAAGACTGTCCACCCAATGTCTTCTGCATTTGGGTGGTGTTGACGTTATGTAACGATCGTATCGGTTTACCAGTCACTCCAGGGGTTTGAATAGAAAAGAACTGAACAGGCTTGAATGCCCTTCAAAAGGGGGAGGAAAGACTTGAGTTAACAGCAGAAATGCTTGCTGGGGGAGTCTTACCTTGGACTACTTGGAGTCTGCAAGCTCTGCTCGTGGCTTGAACTGGAGCGTATTCAGATCTGTGGAGCCAAAGTATCAATAGCCAGAGTGAAAGGTACGGTCTGGAATATTGAAACACTTCCAGAAGGATGAAATTTTGGGTGGAATTAATGAAATAAAGAGGAGTTGTGGTGTTTCTTAATAGCAGAGGATCCATCTGTTAGCATACCTACCAGAAATGTCCCCTTTTTAAAAAAAATCAAAGACGTGAGTTCTAGAGCTGGTTTGAAAGGAGCAAAATGTCATTGATTCCTCTGATTGTTTATTGCCCTGGCTGGTAACAGTAAGGGAACTCAATTTTATTAAAACAGAGGATATTTTTCATGCCCTGAGTAGGAAAGAAGTAGTTTACAGTCTAGATACTCATTCTTCTTTGAACAATCCAGTGGAACAGTGCTCCCTGCATTGGCACAGGAAAAAAGGTAGCTTGTTCTGCCAGCGTGATTTGATGTTATGGTAAACTTTCTTTGGCAGAATTCAGTTAAAACAGCACCTTGTCATAAAAAGAAAAATCTGTCTCTGACAAAATGACTTCTTCCAAAATGTCAAAATATTCTGTTCAAATAGTACTTGTAGGGGATCAGTTATGTTTTGAATATTTTTGCACTGCGTGGTAGTGTCTTGGGGTCAGCCCTTCTTTTACCTGTGAGTTACCAGATTGGTAGGTAGACCCACAAAACAAATGTGTGAGGGAGAAAATCATTTTGGAGAGCTTCCTTAAAGAGAGGTCCTTAAAGGATTAGTAGAAAAGCACAGGTGAAATTATCCCTGTGTAGTAAAAGATTGACCAGTGTAGAAAGAACAGCTTGTTAGGTCACATTGCTCCTTGGCCACCATGTGCCAAAAGGAGATCTACAGAAAGAGGAGACAGACTCTATCTACAGAGAGGAAACAAAAGAATAGGAGGAGTGGAAAAGGACAAAATTGAGAAGACTGAAATATGAAATGACATGCAAAGGACAACAGTAACCTCCTTCATCCTGTTTTTGGAAATTGGAGGATTGGCCTAGAAAATTGTAAATATAGTGCATGTTTTTAAAAGACAGAAGAATGGAGCTGGTGATATTTAGATCTCTGCCTTCTGGACGAACTTGAAGCAAGTAATCAAACAATTTTTACCTCCTACCTAAGAGCAAATTGTGGCAAGCTATTCTTGTTTTGTTACATAGTTAATGGGCATTATACAGTAGAAAAGCACAACAGGTGTCTGAGATCCTGGTGTGGCTTTTTTAGCATCTGTTAGAACACGGTCTCTCATAACTTCTAAAATTAATAAATGTTGTGGGCAGAAAAGTTTCAAGTCTGGAAGGAAGTAGGAGGAGGCAGACATGTGCATTTTGTCTAGTCTAGTTTTCTAGCTGGCAACATAATGAAATTAAGATCAGGCTACATTAATCTGTACATAATGCAGTCCTGGAAGGGCTTGTAACTTTTTGGAAGCTACTGTCGACGTTTGGGGTGTTTTGAGTGAACTGAAGAGGTGCCTTGGGGTGGGAAAAGGTGGATTATAATGGGTAGATAAACCTGAACAGCACTGGTTAAGTTCTTCAGAGAAGAGCAGCTCACTGTTCTGAGAAGGTCTTATACACACCTATATAGAAAACCTATTAAAAGGAAGAGAACTACTTGCCCACAATGCTGTTGAATAGAGAACAAGAACAGGCTCATTGTGGCAAGCTAGACATTAAGCTTAGCTTGCTAGTGGTAACTTCATTTTTTTCTAGGGTAGCTGTGGAATTTTCACTTAGGAACATGTCAGAAGTGTGCACATTAACTTGGGCAGATCCATGTCAGGAGTGAGAGATGTGATTGGTGCTGCATAAGAGAAAGCAAAGTGTCCCTCATTGGTTAGACTCTATTCTGGACCTGCTTTTCTGAATCTGTAACTGCAAAGGTTTTGCTTTGGAGTTCCAATACAAAAACAAGTCTGAGTCTTGTCTCCCTGAAGTATTTTAAGGTAGCTATATTTAACAGGCAAATATATTGTTTTGTTTAACCTAACATTTAGACTAATCTGTCAATTACCACAGGACAGGTCGCCTGGAAGCGTGCAGTCCGTGGAGTCCGTGAGATGTGTGATGTCTGTGACACCACAATCTTCAACCTTCACTGGGTCTGCTCCAAGTGTGGCTTTGGTGTGTGCGTGGATTGTTACAGGATGAAGAAAAAGAGCTTACATGAAGGTGAGAATGCAGAGTGATACTTCAAACAAAGGGGAGGGGGGGGAAGATAACCTCTATTTTGAACTTAGAAGTCAGTAAGAACCTTAAAAAGGACAGTAAGCCTTCCCAACAAAAAAAAAATGATGTAGACCTGTGGTTTGGTATATCAATAATAGTAAAACATGTAGCTTTACAGAGGAGGATGAAAGATGCTCTAATAAAACAATTTAATGGTTTTGTTTTACAGATGATGACTCGGATACTTTCTCCTGGTTTAAATGTGTGAAGGGGCAGGTACATGAACCAGAGAATCTAATGCCTACACAAATCATTCCTGGAAAAGGTATTTTAAATATTTAATTGGGATGAAAAAAAGCTGTAGGCTTTTGCTGTCTTTTGGGTGTTGCTGATTATTTTACTGAATAAGGGGTTTTTATTAATAAAGTTAGTAAAAGCTTAGTAGTCACTGTCTAAACATTCAAATAGCCTGGGTGTACTTAGTACTATTTCATTGTCTGTGACAAAGGAGTAGCAAAACATCTTGTTTAATGAGGAACTGTGTGTGGGTACTATTGTTTACCTGCATAAACAATGTCTCAAAGTCTTACTGAATGCTGGATGTTCTCATTACATGTGCACTCACTAATGACTCTTCCTTCAGCTCTCTATGATGTTGGTGATATTGTTCACTCCGTAAGAACAAAATGGGGAATAAAGGCAAATTGTCCTTGTGCAAATAAGCAGTTCAAGGCGCTGTCAAAGCCAACTCTGAAGGAGGATTCAAGACAGGTATTGCTGCTGTTTAACACTGTCTGCATAGTACAGGTTTGCCTCAGTCTACCACCAATATTTGAAGCCAGTGGTAATTGACTTTGTAGATATGCCAATCCCAACTGCTACTGATCCCCCCACCACGTAGGTTTCTTGTTAAAAATTTGTATTCGGTGCTCATCTTTCTGGTTCACTTATTTTTTTTTTACGTTTTGGGGAAAATCTCATTGTGTCCCTTTGATAACACTGATGCCTCAGCAAGTGACCTGTCCTTGAGAAATGCTCAGTGAGGGTTTTCTAGAGCAAAAATAGGATTAGATTGAGAGAACCCTTAAAAGGGGAGTCTTTAGAACAGACTAGTGGGAATGGTTGCAAAGTGTAGGCTATGCCTTGGGTCCTGGAGATGTGATAAATGCAGCATCTAAAAGAATAAGTAGAAAGACCACTGGAATTCATAAAAGAACTAAACATGAGTAAAATTGTGAGGGCTAGAGCAATATGGAGAAGTACTGATTTCTCTGGGGATCTTGGTAGAAAGTTTTCTGCTCATTATATTAAACAAACAAAACCCTGCCATATGTTTATTTGTAAATGGATGTAGTATTCTTTTATTTTTGACAACAACACAAATTAATGGCTTAGTTTTGCAGTGGCTTGCAAGAGACCAGCTGAATTAAGTAATTTTAATAACGTATGTTCATTTTTAAACTTATTTTGAGAATAAGTATGTTATCTTAACTGTAAGAAGCAGACTGAACTTGATTTTGGTGTTGGTAATCAATTAAGAGATGAAAAATACTCTGAAGGGTTAAAAGTGAGGAAGATGGTTGTGATTCAAAAGTCAGCCTGACCTACCTTCAGTCTTCTGTTTCCAGTGTGAGCCTGGACAAACAGCTGCATGGAAATTTGTCTGTAAAATTAGGTGCTGCACTGGGTGTGTGAGGAGAAGCTTATTAAAGTCTGAAGCATTTTATATTATGTCAAGCTTGGAACCCTTACCAGGCATCAGCAGTTGTTAAGAGATGAAACAACATAGCAATAGGCAGGCACAGGTGCAAAATAATTTCTTGACTGGAGAGTTTTTGAGCAGAGAGAAGAAAATGAGCCAGTCATGCAGGAATCCCAGGTCAAAGCAGTAGTTCTGATTAGTCTGTTACCTAGAACCTCCAAACAAGTGGATAAATCAGCTTGCATAGGAGATTTACAGCAGTCCTGTGCTTGGGTTGTGCTGGCCAGGCTGGTGCTGCACTCACATGCAGGTGTGTTTTAGACCTGGCAGGTGAGTGGACATTTGCCACCTTCTTTAAGATAAAAAGTTAGGAGTGCTACCTATTTGGTTTAGTCTACTGAACCTGACCTCCAGCTTAGCCCTGGTCTGAGCATCAGCTGTCATTGTGAGAGCAGTGCTGTTAAAACTGCATTTGGTTCCCAAAGCAGTTTCAGAAAATGCAACTGGGAAACAGCTTTCTGTGCTTGTCTAGAGGGGTGATGGACTCTGTTGCTTGCTCTTCAGGAATCCTGCTGGATCCTCATCTCTGGCCAGTACTGAGATGCAGTGCTGACCTCTTGTGGAGGACAGAAAACTTTCAGAAGGGCCAAACCATTTTTTTAGGAAAAGAACGAATTTAAACGTGTTGTTGCTTACTTTCCAAGTAGAGTGTGTTTGTGTCTAATCAAGTTCTTACGTTGTTATTTCAGAACTTGGTACCTGGAGAGAGGACCAGCCTTCAACATAACAGTTTTGTCCTGAGCCCACAAGTCACTGCACACGATCCTCCTCTAAAATCAGCAATTGGAAGTAAACAAACTGCTTCAGTAAATACTTCTCCTTCATTAAGTTGGCTGTCAAACCTAACAAGTGGAAATGTGAACAAAGAAAACAAAGGTATGTGCAGAACCAGTGAAGATTAAACCCTTGGTGGCTGTTTGTCACAAGAATATAAATCAGATTCAACAGTATCTTGGGTTGGGAATGATACAGTCTGGCTGCTGGGATGGGTGTTCAGTGCCTGTGCTGCAACGCTGGTGCATGGCAATGACTTGGCAGTAAAAACTGGCAGGGTTAGCACATTATTCTTTGAAAACTGGGTTGACATCCCATTGGTGCAAGTATTGTTGAAAATTGAATTTGAAAATGTATTTATTTTAGAATGCATTATTTAAAAACTTTGTAGTATTGAAGAAAGTGAAGTGAAAGGAGTATTTCACCTGCATGTATTGAGAGGAGATTTATTTATATGTACATAGATACATGTATGTATAGAGGAGCATCTTGCCTTAATAAAAACCCAAAGCATACACTTCTCATGGTTCAGAGGATTAATCCTTGCTTCATTCTCAGATGTGTTCCTGTGTTCTGTTCTTCATTTCAGAGAAACTCCTCATACCTATTTCAAAGAATGAAAACAAACCTCTTCAGACACTCCCTAGTTTAGCTAAGCCCTCTGCAGCCCTGCAGACATTCAACAGTGCAATATTAACTCCTGTGAGCAACAACAACACGGGCTTCCTGCGGAATCTGCTGAACTCTTCTGGAGCAAAGGTATATGAAGAACTGGTTTACAGGTTTGAGTTGACACCAGGCTTAGGCTACTGCTCTAAACCTGCAAACAACTACCACAGACATTAGTCCCAGTGGGTAAAATGGTGTTAATTTGGGATAAAGGACTGAATTCAATGTCTGTTGCAGTGCTCCAGATAGTGCTTTCTAGAGCACGTAGTGGTAGTCTGAGCTTGGTGAGGGACTGGGGACCAAGTGACAAAGCATATGGATTCACTTAGGCCAATGTCTGTCAGGTGCATTGATTTGCATGTCCATTAGACTCAGAAAAGAAGCATCAAGGAAATCACAGATGGAAGGAAAAACATTCAGTGGTGGATGATTATCATACTGTGTTTGCAGACTGGTTCACTTCAGATGTTCCTGGGCTTTATTTATTCTTGAAAATGGTGGGGTAAAATACTGGCTTTGAGAGTTCCTTGATGAAACTGTTTCTCTTCTTTGATATAAAGACATTCCTGGTCCATGCTGCCTTTCATGGTTTCCTGTAGTGTTGCTGGAATGTAAATCAGGGCAGAACTTATGCTAGAATGCTGTAGACAGAGTGGCATTGGTGCCTGATTATGAGTTTCTAGACAGGAAAGTTCTGCAGATGTTTGTTTCTCTGCATGATTGTGAGCTCAAGTGGAAAAATTTGAAAGTGGCAGATATCTTATTTTAAAGTCTGCAGGACAAGACAACAGGAAAGTGCACCAACATTTTTTTTGTTCTTCCTTCTCCTTTTTTTTTTTTTTTTCTGTTTTGTTTATCAGACAGACAATGGACTCAAGAGTACACCCAAAATCCTTGATGACATTTTTGCCTCCCTGGTGCAAAACAGAACGGTGACAGACGTGCCTAAGAAGCCTCAAGGACTGACCATAAAGCCCACGATAATGGGCTTTGACACGCCTCACTACTGGTTGTGTGATAACCGCCTGCTGTGTCTTCAGGATCCCAACAATGAGAGTAATTGGAATGTTTTCAGGGAGTGCTGGAAGCAGGGACAGGTATTTAAGTTTTTCTGCTCTTTCCTTTTTTCAGTTCATGTGCTTTTTGCCCTTTAATTGAGGGGCAGGTACAAACTTAGTGCGATGATAAGCAGCGCTGAACCTTCATCACATGTACTGCATGAGCACTGTTAGATCCTTGGATAAAAGCAAATACATTTCACTATTTGAAATCAGTTTCTATATGCACTGCTGAACTTGGGGCTCTGTATAAAAAGCTGCCTCATAGCTTGAAATAAAGAATGGTAAGGCAGGGTGAGCATTTCTTTTGGAAAATAGTGTTCACAAAGTGTTCAAATGTTCAGTACGTTTCATGTGTTACCCTGTCCTAGTTGGAATTAAAATTTTGGGGGGTTAAAAATTCTTCAGAATGTATTTTCCTTCTTCATAGCCTGTAATGGTGTCAGGAGTGCATCACAAATTAAATGCAGACCTCTGGAGACCAGAGTCCTTCAGGAAGGAGTTTGGCCAACAGGAGGTAGATCTGGTTAACTGCAGGACCAATGAAATCATCACTGGAGCTACTGTAGGGGATTTCTGGGATGGATTTGAGGACATTTCAAGTAAGTAGTGTGAATTTCTGTTCCAGCAGGTAAAATATTCAGCAGCAATAATCTTGCCCTAGCACAAATTTCCTGTCCTTAAGCAGCATAAAAGATATTCCAGGCTTTCCCTTTATCCCAGACAACGTATCTGCAGTGTATTCTCACAGTGTATGCCTCCAGGATGGTGGACTGGATAGAAATTTTCAGCCCTGAGTAGGCTCACTTACACCTTTCTCTTCTGTTACTTGAACAGATCTGGCTTTATCATCAACCAGTCTAGCCTCAGACACAGAGAGGTGCCTGAGCTGAACTGTAGGAAGTGCTTGGGGAGGGGAGCTGGTAAAGGCTGCTTGTCTAGTCTGAAATCTCCTGTCATAAGACATTTGTCTCAGCTGTAATATCCACTGTGGTGTCAGAGGAACTTGTGTGTCTTTGGTTTTCTGCAAATTGTCATGGAATTAACATCATTTTAAGAAGGATTTCTTTGTCTTGGTTCTTTGCATTTTGAAATATGCAAGTATTAGAAACTAAGACTTGTTAATATTTGACAATAGGTCGCCTGAGAACAGAAGAAGGAGAGCCAATGGTGTTGAAGCTTAAAGACTGGCCTCCAGGAGAAGACTTCAGAGATATGATGCCTTCTCGGTATGAACTTACAAACCAACTGTTCATCATTTGTGTGGTGCAGCCCCAAAATAATGGAATGTAGAAATACTGTGATGTTTTGACACCTGGCTTCAGCTTTGAGAAGCAGCTGGTCTCACGTGAACCATTCTGTTTCTCAGAGTTGCCTGACATAGCTGGAAATGCTGAACAAGTTTTGTGATAAACATTCATGTAGGTCATTGTATTTACTGCTGAGTAAAGTAAGTACCTAAAATTACTACTGATAGGTTACACTTGGAAAGCTTCCTGAAAGCCTCAGTAATTTTTAAATCTAAAGTTCAGCTGAAGCTTATTTTTTGACTATTTTTCTGAGTTCATCAATATTAGTTGATATGATTGCACAAGGCAATAGCATTACTTAGCATTACTCCAGAGCAGTTAAATTTGTTTATCTGCTATTTTCTTGTCTTGCTTTTGTTGTTCCTTTTCACCTTGTCCAGTAAACCCCTCGGGGGAAGGAGTAGAGCTTCTTGACTGGAGAAAGTTTTTGTTGCAGTCTATTCTAGCCTGCCTTTTTTTTTTAACAGTTCCTAACCTTAAGTTGTGCTGTATTACTTTAGGTTTGATGATTTGATGAAAAATATTCCATTGCCAGAATACACGAGGAGAGGTGGCAAGCTCAACCTTGCCTCTCGGCTGCCCAACTATTTTGTACGACCAGATTTGGGCCCCAAGATGTACAATGCATATGGTAAGGAATGTCTCATTCTAAAGGTCACACACACATTCAGATCAAAATGTACTGTAAATTAAATGAAGCCTTGCTGTTGTAGACAATTTGATTAATTCCACTGATCTGAAAACCTAATTTTGGCTCACTTACAGGTATTAGTCCAGAGCATTATATGATGATGTTAAATGGTTTTTGTCCAGGTGGTTTCAAGCCAATAATATTTATTCCCAGTATTCCAATCAACTTGCTCCATATATGCATACACAGCCTCTCCTTCCTATAGCTGCCCAGGTGTACTGATTGTTTTGCTGCTTCTGGTTGTATCACTTTTGTTACTTCTCCTTTTTGGGCTGTATCATTTAGTTTTTAGTATTTTCTTGAGCAGTTCTTTCCATGGTTAATTCATATACTGTCAATTAACAGACATTTAAAACTTTAAGCAGGGTCATGGCCAGTAAAGAGACTGTGGCTATTAAATACTGCAGCATCAGCCTTTGCCTTTTAGTGACTCTTTTTGAAAATGCTTTATTCCAAAGTGCTGTAGAAACTCTCTTCTAGCAGAACTTACACAGGATTTTTATATATCATGCAGGCTAGGTTTAGATACCTAACAATGTGTCACCCTGTAAAATAATCACTTGGGAAGACACAAACAAGATGGGGCAAGGTCCTGGATATAAAGTATTTTATATGAAGGATATTGCTGTACCAGAATCATTTGCTGAGAGGGGTGCAAGGTTTCTCTTTGTTTTACTAATGTACCTGCTACTTTTTTGTTTGTTTCAGGCTTAATAACACCAGAGGACAGAAAATATGGCACAACAAACCTCCATCTGGACGTGTCTGACGCAGCTAATGTTATGGTTTATGTGGGTATCCCCAAAGGCCAGGCTGATCAAGAAGAAGGTAAAGTCTGTCTTGTGCCCTGGCAGGGTTATTTCTGTGGTTGGAGGGAAAGTCCTTCAGTGTAACTGCTCATCTTTCCTCTCAACAGAAGTGCTTAAAACCATACAGGATGGTGATTCTGATGAACTGACAATTAAGCGTTTCACTGAAGGTCGAGAAAAACCTGGAGCTCTGTGGCACATTTATGCTGCTAAAGATACAGAGAAGATCCGGGAATTCCTTAAAAAGGTAACCTCTTGTATCCTAAAAACTGATCTTCTGACTGGGGACGTTTTCAAATAGATATCCTTGGACTTTTCTCTTCCTTTCTATCCTAGTTATTCTGGAAACAAACGTGCTTTGGTTGTATCCAAGACAAAACTTTGTGCCGTGAATCTTGTAGGATCTGAGGAGGGTAGCGAGTTGAAGTTGGAAGTTACTCTGTGTGTAGGTACAGGGCTTTTGTGCACACTTCTCACAGCACAAGTGATGATGTCACATAATGAACAATGAAATAGCTGGTTTAGATTCACACTAAAACACAGTTTATTCTTAAACTAGATCCTTCTTGAAAGCACACATCTGAGATGTTTGGGGGAAATGTGGTGCATAAAGTTCTTTGTTCTCTTTTCCTACCTTTTTTCTGTACAAGATTTGGATTAAGGGAAAAGCATAAGGAATATTGGGTGATGTTTTCATATGAATTAAAGGTTTAGTAAAGATGTGATCTTACATCCAAAAGGGCTTGTTTCAGTATTTAAATTCACCACAAATGGTTCAGAGTTTGTGGTGATCTGCATTATGGAACTTCTTTGCTGTTCTAAAATTGGAAAGAGCTGGCATGTGGCTGTTTAAAAGGATAGATGGGATGATCTGAGCAACTGTTGGCCTTGTCAGCCTGACTACTGTATTGGTCAGATGCTTTGAGAGACTATAGCAGGTTCGGTTAGTATTAACTTAGAACAAATTTTATACTTGATAAAACATGATAGTGACTTAGATAAGCATGGGCAGTTTTGAGTTTTGACATCTGAGCCTTACACCTCCTCTTGGTCCTTTGTAGCAGACTTGCCTGCAGGTGTGAGGCTTCTCAGCAGCTTGTCTTGAAGTAGAACCAAGCTTATCTCCTCCCGCATGAGTTTTTGGGCTGCAGTCCTGGGTGTCAATCATTGCCACAGCAAATAAGTTTTATTCTGCAACTTTTTTTTTCATAAATACCTTCCCCACAGCCGTTAAATTTCTGAAGTACTTGTGCTGCCCAGCCTTGTTTCTCCTGAAAAATCTAGTTAGGATCCTGTGTTTGGGTCAGTGAGCACACTAATGCTGGCCTCAGGGCAGACACCTGCCGAGTTCTGCACTCGGTTTTTCCAGCTACAGGCTGTAGAAGTGTAAGAGTATTGATCCCATGTATGACAGTGGGTCCCACTATGAACATGCTTAACCTTTTTCTTTCTTCATACTCTACATTTGGGTCATTTGCATTTCTTATGTACCTTTGCAAAGCATCAGTGAAGCAAGTGGAGCTGGGAAATGTGTCCTTGGCAGACTAAGGACTGAATAAGAATCCAGACCTTCTGTTGTGTAACTCCTAGACCTGAACCCCCAGTGCAAGTCACCCTCTGGCATGCTGCATATGGAACACCACGGATACATCCTGACTGACCAGTGAGACTGGTGGATTGTAATACCTGTTATCTTGTGACTTTTCAGGTTGCAGAAGAACAAGGTCAAGAAAACCCTGTGGATCACGATCCCATTCATGATCAGAGTTGGTACTTGGATCGATCGCTAAGAAAACGTCTTCATCAAGAGTATGGAGTTCAAGGCTGGGCTATTGTACAGTTTCTAGGAGATGTAGTTTTCATTCCAGCAGGAGCTCCACACCAGGCAAGCTCCAAGGCTTGTAACATCCTGACTGCTTGGGGAGATGTTTGAGCACCTGACTAATGCTTGTTTCTTCTCTCTAGGTTCATAATTTGTACAGTTGTATTAAAGTTGCAGAAGACTTTGTATCCCCAGAGCATGTCAAACATTGCTTCTGGCTCACTCAGGAATTTAGGTATCTGTCGCATATGCATACGAACCATGAAGATAAATTGCAGGTAAAGTGCCAGTGCTCAAGATGAACCCCCCCTGCCCCTCTTAACCCTTTAAAAAAAACCCACCAAAAACCAATAGCCAACCCTCACCAGACCTGTAAGGGGCATGTCCACACAACCCAGGTTGCTTTCACATTCATATCAGCTTTAATGCATTGGGCCCTGAAGAGGAATTTCTGTAGGTTTTTGAATTGTTGGAGTTTTGAGAGAGAATCTCAGGAGAAGCTTGAGAAGGCTTTGAAAATGTTTCTACCATTTGTTTTCCATCTAGCTGAGCTTGCAATACTCTCCTCAAGCTACAGGGTTTCAGTTTGTATCCTTGTTAGACTCTGATCCCTAGTGGTTGAAGTGAGGCTCACCCAGATAAGCACGTTTGAACTGGCAGGAGAGCCACGTGGGGAAGTGAGAAGTGTTTTCTGAATGTCAAAGGCTTCCAACCTGACCCTAACTGTGCGTTTACTTGTAAAACTGAGGCCTTTGCTTTTCCTCCCAGGTGAAGAATGTCATCTACCACGCTGTTAAAGATGCAGTTGGGATACTGAGAGCGAACGAGTCCAGCCTTAGCAGACCATAAAGTAGGAAGCCTTAACCACACACTATGAAACAGAAGCATTGGCAGCTGTTTTAACTACTCAATCAGGACCTCTGTGGACTTTGAGATTATATGAATGTTACCTCATCTTCCTTGCAGCAGTACCAGAGGATCGTGGTACTATGTTCTGTGTATTCTTCCACTGTTTACAAACCTGATATGTATATGTAGTAATATGTATGGACTGTGGCATACTGTGAATGCTCAGTTGCAATAGAACTTTATATGGAGTTGCTCTCCAAACTGTACAAAATACCTCCTATAGAACTGTCGGAAACTATTCCAAATTATTCATTTGAAAAATATTAAAGACATTGTAAAGCTTCAATTTTTAAAATTTATTTTGGGGTGGGAGGAAGTACGGACTCACCCAATTTAATTACCGATTTACATAAAAATAAGAATGCAGTTCTGAAATTTCACATTAATATAGAACTAGCATTTAAAAGTAGCTTTAAGCTATTGTATAGTAACATAGAGATGGGGGTTAACCATCTTTAGGTAAATGTATTTAAATTTCTAAATGTTAAAAAGCCACAACTTTTAATCAAATGTCTTCTGTTTGAAACTGCTCTTTAATTTGAACTGATGTTTGATTCTCTGGTTTTTAACACTGGTCTACATAAAATTCTTCTATTTCAGATATTGTTCCTTGCTTGGCTTCTTCAACTGACTCTTTAAAATGTAATTAGTTTGATGCAGTGCTTCGCAATGCAAAAGAAGATTCTGTATCATATACTGTTCATACTATTTTTAAAGTCTCTGAAGGCTTAGGGGATTGAATTCAGTGACATCTGTTTAGAGCTTTTTGGTTCACCTAAAGCATGACTTAGTTTGACCCCTGCTGCTCAGCCAGTGCCTGTTCTAAGGTCTGTGTCAAATGAGCTTTGCAGCTTCAGCCTTAAATGGCACACACCTTGCACCAAAAGGACTTAGACTGAGAACACAATAAAATAGGCAGAGAGGGGTCAAGAATGAAAATGAGCATCTCATCTAACAAGATAAGCTGAGATAAAATGAACCTTTCTGTTCCTCAGTGTCCTCCCCAGCACTGTTAGCTGTTGGGCAGAGCCAGGCCTGGGGGGAACCTCTTAGTTAGCCAAAAGTCACTTTTCTGTTACAAACTGACAAACTCTGTGCAAATTCCCCTCCCCACAGTAGTTTACCTGCTACTTGGGATCAGCTCCAACTGTTCCAACTCTCTCAAGGTGACTATTTTTTTCAGAGAACCTTCCTCTTATCCATCCCTCAGTATCCAAAGTGGAGCTGAGACTGCAGTGACCTGGAGGAAGCAGGAGTCTCTTAAAGTGGGCTCTAAAAAGGTTTGTCATGGAATCATGGAATTGTCAGAGTTGGAAGGGACCTCTAGAGATCATCCAGGGGGTCTTGAATATCTCCAGAGAAGGGGACTCCACAACCTCCCTGGGCAGCCTGTCCCAGGGCTCTGTCACCCTCACCATAAATAAGTTTTTCCTCATATTTCAATGGAACTTCCCATGTTCCAGTTTGTGCCCATTGCCCCTTGTCCTGTCACTGGGAACTACTGAAAAGAGTCTGGCTCCATCCTCCTTGCACCCACCCTTTAGATACTTGTAGGCATTAATAAGGTCTCCCCTCAGCCTTCTCTTCTCCAGGCTAAAGAGTCCCAGCTCTCTCAGCCTTTCCTCATCAGGGAGATGCTCCAATCCCCCAGTCATCTGTTTTCATTTTCATTTACTATCTACCAGGAGTCCCAGCAGGTCCACCCCTAACCTATATTGGTGCATGGGGTTCTTCCTCCCCAGGTGCAGGACCCTACACTTGCCCTTGTTGAACCTCATTAGGTTCCTCTTTTCCCAGCTCTCCAGCCTGTCCAGGTCACTCTGGGTGGCAGCACAGCCTCTGGAGTGTCACCACCCCTCCCAGTTTGGTATCATCAGTGAACTTGCTGAGGATACACTCTGTCCTTTTGTCCAGGTCATTGATGAATATGTTCAACAAGGCTGGACTGACTATTGACCCCTGGGGGGCACCACTGGTTACAGGCCTCCAACTTGACCCTGTTCTGGTAATCACAACCCTCTGAGTTCTGTCACACAGCCAGCTCTCCATCCACCTCACTGGCCACTCATCAAGCCTGCACTCCCTCAGTTTCATAATGAGGATGTTGTCTGCTGTGGACAGACATCTGTGAACAGGTACATCTGCTTCCTTCCTCTCAAAACTGAGACAAATGCAGGGACCCAGAACAACTCCAGCAGCAAAACAAAAACCATACATTGTGTTGATGTGTGGTTACTGCTGGCCCAGCCCATGGGTGTACCTCCCCTAAAGCCTTCTGCAGTGGCTGCTCCAGAGGAAGCCCCATGATGTCTCAGCCCTGCAGACCTTCAGGTGACCAGTTACAGCTGTGCCTGTGCCAGGATCCATAATGCTGGGTGGGGAACAGGCAGTTGTGAGGCAGTTGTGAGGCACTGTGAGTGCTGTGGTTGTGCATGGAAAAGTTCCTGTTCACTGGGCTTATACTGTTAGCTTAAATTTTGCTGAGCAACCTTGTGTTCAGGGAGAACTTCACCTCTACTTTCTGAAGCCTCTAGGTGACAGTAGATACTGGCCTGTTTCTGGTTGCTTCAGCTGGCTGCCATAAGGAGAAGCACTAAACCCTGGATTGGACATTTTGTGCTTCAACCAGTTCATAGCCTTAAAGGCAACGCTACAGCTGAATGTTTTCTTGCAGTGTCAAGTCTGAAGGAAAGGCAATCAAGCACTCCAATTGCTTTTCTTGGAGCCAGCTGGGGTATCTGTGGGCAGATGAGGTGCTTACCTCCCAGCCACTGATACTGTACACACTTATGTACATGCAGACACATGAAAAGACCCCTTGTTGGGTTTGGATTTTGAGTGTTCCTATCAAGGCACTGTTTGCAGCTGTACCTACCCAATCTTACTTAAGACTCTTTAACTGCTTTCTTTTTAATTTCTGATCTGTCTTCTCTAGATTTTTAATATCTCAAGAAACGAATTGTCCCCTTTGCCCGTTCTTGTTACATTTGGGGTGGAGCTGGAACACACGAATTACAATTCCCCAGACGAGGGCGCAGCCCCGGAGCGCTCGGGTTACTTCCCCTGCTGTGCCTGTGGTGGCCACTCAGGGGCACCAAGGTGAGCAGTGCTTGGCCCCTCCTTGTCTGTTACTCTACACTTGCTGTCAGAACACAATTAGTTTTAGTTTACTTTTTGGTAAGAAACTTCCCTTTGCCTGTGAGGCTTTTGTGGCACTGACACGTTCAGGTGAGAGATGCTGTGGACTCTTCCTTTGCAAACTGCCTGTTGGGAGTCACCACTTTACTTTTGCCTTAAGTTTTTCCCTGAGAGGAGACACACCTCTCCTTTTGTTTTGGACTCACTTTACTCTAAAAATAGGCCATTTAAGCAGCAGATGGCTTTTCACCACTTGTGGGATAGTGAAGTGGTAGTACCTGGAATGAAGTGGTGCTCCCTTTTGGTGCAGTGCTTCAGTGACTCACAAAATTCCAGAGGAAGAGCTCTGCTTAGTCCCTGTAAAACCAGATCTGCAGGTGAGCAAAGTGGGTAACAAGTTGCCTCCGTGCAGCAGCTGTGATTGGCCACAGCTCTTCTCAGGAGCCTGGCTGGTACCAGCTTTAATTTTTACCCATCCTGAAAGACTGAAAAAGGTAATTACATGGGATCAGGGCCAGGGTCAGTTCTGGTCCCACACCTGACCAGCTCCTGTCCCCCCCTTGGTACAGCCCAGGGCAGAAGAGCCTGGACCCTGCCTCAGGGTCTAGCAGAACCATACTAACACCACCCTGAGTCAGGGCCCACCTCTGCCAACTGATTTCACATCACTTTCACACCATCTGTGTTAAGCTTGGTTCTTTGAGCTGCCTCTCCCCCTGCTGGGCTCCTTTTTCCCCACGTGTGCAGGGTGCTGAGTACAGCAGACACTGCTCTTGCCTTCTGTTCACTGAAAGGGAGGGGAAGAGCACCTTTGCTGAAGCTCCCCGGCCTCCCCCCAAGCAGGGAGGGTAACCCTGCCTGCCCAAGAGCTCCTCTCCCTTCAGCCCTCCCTGCTTCACCTGCCCTCAGACTGGGCTGATGGAAGCAAAACCATGGATGGTGGCATTATCCTTTCTGTGTGACCAGCCTGTCTCCCAGGGCTGCTCCCATCCAGTAGAGAGCTGGCAGAGCTGCTGCCTGCCTTTTAGGAGTATGACTTACACGTGTCTTGCAGTGAGAAATGAAGAAAAAGGCTTCTGGAGGTGGCCAGTATGAAAGGGCTTGTGCAGGTCTGGAAGCCTTCTCTGGTCCCCTGCCCTTCTCAGAGCCGAGGAGGGAGCACTCCCTGGCAGCACCAGGCAGTGTCGCTGTGCCTGAAGAGCCGTTCTTGCCTGTGGCAGAACTGGCCCTGGAGGAGAGCCACGCAGGACTGGCAGCCTGAGCCTGCCTTTGCTAAATAAGGCTCTGCCTGGACAGGGCTGCAAGAGAGCAGTGATTTAACAGCTGCTCTGATGGAAAGATTTCTGTAACTCTGCTGTGAAGGCCCTAAATGTGCTACAGAAAAAAAAAAAAAAAAAAAAGGTGCTATAAACCCCAGAGGGAACTGTCAGAGGTGGATATTGTTTGTGAAAAGAGTCTGAAGTGATGCAAACTAAACTGATGCACGGAAACAACTGTTAAAAGCAGCTTTAATAAAACTTGTAGTGATTCCAAAAAAGAAAATATTTTACCATTGAAGGTTTTTGGTAGCAGATTAAGCCAAAGTGCCTTTTAGGGAAAGATGCTACTTGAAGGTAAGAATGTATTTCAGGACTTTACATCTGAATATACAACACATGACACCACCACTGCCATTTCACCACAGCCTCTCATGGTGCAGAGGGGCTAAACAGAAAGGTAAGCTCTACAGACTGCACTCCCCAAGAAGAAGTATATTACAGTAGTTTCTTGGAGCATACACTCCCCAGAAAGAAAAATATATATATATATATTACATAAAATACTCTCACATATGAAGTTTTGCATTTGGAAGGTAGGACAGAATATCCCATTGCAAAAAAAAAAACCAAAAAACAACAAAACCAAGGCAAACTGTACAGGTGTTTCAGCCTTAGCTCCGGAGGGTGGCCAGGCGCGACTGCATGGCTTCGATGTCCTCCTCCTCATCCACAGCAGCTGCTGCTCCCATGGGCTCAGGTTCTGGGAGATCATCTGGGAGTTTACTAGGTGCTTTACCCAAGGCCCCTGCAAACAAGGAACAAGCATGTTAGGGTGCATTAGGTCTTGTTTAATAATTAGCAGCTTTCAGGTATATGTATTTAAAATAATTCACTTGTGGTAAAGATCACATACAAGAACTGTTTGACTTTATCATAGAAAAGAGACCTTTAAAGGTCATCTAGTCCAACCCCCCTGCAGTCAGCAGGGACACCTCCCACTAGACCAGGTTGCTGAGAGCCCCATCCAGCCTGACCTGGAATGTTTCCAGGGATGGGGCCCCCACCACCTCTCTGGTCAACCCGTGCCAGGGCTTCACCACTCTCATGGTAAAACATTTCTTCCTTATATCTAGTTTATATCTCCCCTCTTTTTGTTTAAAACCACTACCCCTTATCCTATCATAACAGGCCCTGTTAGAAAGTCTGTCCCCACCTTTCTTATAGGTCCCTTTTAAGTATTGACAGCCCACAATAAGGTCTCCCTGGAGCCTTCCCTTCTGCAGGCTGAACAGCCCCAATTCTCTCAGCCTGTCCTCACTGGACAGATGCTCCAGCTCTGACCATTTCTGTGGCCTCCTCTGGACTTGACCAGTCCTGGGCTGCTGGCTGCTGCAGCCATACTGCCTTGTCAGCCCCTCTGGAGCCCCTGTGCTCCCGGGGCTGCTGCTGAGCCGGGCCCAGCGTGCTGCCTGCCCGCTCCCACAGCCCGCCCGGCAGGAAGGGAGCTGCTCCCAGCCAGGAAACAGGATGGAAAAAAGCAAAGCAGGATGTGAGAAACAAGAGAAGGCACCAAGCCAGGGGCAGGGCACAAGGTAACAGCAGGGCAGGAGCTGCTGAACTGTGCTTTCTGCATCTAACAGCTGGACACAGCTCCAGGACTTACACTGATCACACCACGTTTCCCAGGAAATTCAGGTAAGGAGCACTAGGCATTATCTAATTCAAATAACCAGCAGATCATCACTTCATGAGCTGTAAGGCACAAGCTGGGGGTTTGCATTGTGTTTTGGTTTTGGGGGTTTTGTTTGTTTGTTTTGGGGTTTTTTCCCCCCCCCAACAACTCAATATATTATCAGCATTTTAACAGCCAGGAACCACAGCACAGCCTAAGACACAAGGCAATGCAGCTGAGTTTATTTCCTGGCTTGATTGTGTGTCTCATCAATCATATAAATTCCACCTTGTTAAAAGGATCCACTGTACAGACAGGCATGGATCTGTCACAGCCCCAGCTGCAGCACTGCAGCAGCATCAGCTGATGCATCATTACTTAGGCTTTACTGAGCCCACTGGCCTTCTCAGCCAGTACTCCCTGAGAAACCAGTTTGCTGGAGCACTCTTTGCTGTTGGCAAAGGCAGGAACATCTCTGGGAGGGCACAGTCAAGTCAGAACAGATGAAGGTTCAAACTGTCAGGCAAGGCTTCCCTCCCAGCAAACACACACAAACTCACCAGCTGTAATTTCAAAAAGGATTTTGTCAATTTCCATCTCGGCTTCCTCTTCCATTTCCTCCTGATCTTCCAGGCTTTCAAAGGTGTCCTCCAGCATTTCCTCTATAATACCAGCCTAGCAGACAAAAAAAAAAGCAAACTGTGATGCCCTTGGAAACAGCAGAGTAAGAGGACACACTTCCTGCTTTGGGGATCAGGTTATGCCTATCCAGGCATTTAAAGCTCAAGCTCTCCAGAGCAGGGCTCTCCTGTTGCAGGAGGGTTGCCCAACACACCTGCCTACACTTAATGCACAGTTCTGTACAACTGCTGCACAGGAAAAGTGTAAGAAAACTGAGGATTAAAGACTTTTCCTCACTTTGAAACCCTCAAGCTATTATTCTTTGTTGTTGCAAGTCTGAACACTGAACCCAGCTTGCTCCAGGTGTGCAGTTGTATTTCACATGCTTTGGTCAGGAAACATAAATGGGAACACACACTGCAGAATCAGTGTTTTTACACAACTTTCCTTCTTTCTGTCTGTGTTAGGAAACACCCCTCTGCAGGACCCCAACCAAACTGTTCTGGTGCACAACAGCTAAATAGTTAACAGGTTGATTTGATGTAAACAATCTCAAGTGCTAAGGGGGGTGGAGCAGAACAATGTTGGTAGTTGAAAATAGCCACACTAGGGAATTAATATGCTTTAAGTCAAAGCATGTTCATTAGATGGAGACTCTAAGCTCCACGTTTTAAATCCAGTGTCAGACTAGCCATCTTGCCTAAGATGGGACTTTCAGCTTCCCACTCCACAACAGGATGTGGGGGGGGTCTTCCTCAATTAACATTTTCATCCCTGGAAGCAGGGAATTCAGTCTCCCCTGGCACACACAGAAGCTTGGGGATACAGGCAGCCACTGGGAGCAGGCATGAGTCCTGCTTCCAGACTTCTCTTGTGACGAGATGACCAAGCCACAACCACTCTGCACAGGGACCAGACTTCCTCCTCTTCCATCCTCAGTATGAGCAGGTTTTTCAGCTTCAAGCTTTACACCAAACATATTGCAGGTATCACAGAGTCAGGGTTTTCCCCACAGCAGTAACTTGCTGTGAAGTCCCCAGCTATTAATGTGTTACTTTAATTCCTGCTTGTCTGAACTCACACAAGCCTCCTGAAACAGGGGCCACCTAAGCAGTTGCACAGCACACCAACGACCACCTCTTGTTCACCCAAGTCTCATTTATGTTACAGATCTTACCTTCATCATCTCTTTGGACAACTCCCTCATTGTTGCTTGGATCTCAGGGACTTTCACTAGATTTTGCATAGCTTTCATGACTTCTGTGCTCTTCTGCAATGAACCTGCTACTCTCAAGACAGCTGTGGAAGAGAGGCATAGAGAAGCTTGAATCACCCCTGCACCACTGAAAGCAGAGAAATTACATCCTCCCTACAAGGACAGAAATTTGTTTGCACGTAGGCAATTTAATTTTAAAAAGAAATGGACATCCTACTTCTCAGTTCTTGCTGTCTGCCTTCCTGAAACAGCTTTAACTCCAACCCATGTGGGGAAGCAAAGATACCTGTATGATTACCTAGAGCAATCCAGATTGCCTGTAGAGATTTCCACCCACTTGCACCCCAATTCATAAAGAGAGATCCCTGAGGAGCTCCTGCCTGTGTCCCTCAGCAGTCCAGCTCCACACCTAACTGCTGACCAAACTAGTGACCTGACACTGGGCCGTGGAAGCTAACCCTGGCAGAAGGTCCAGTGCAATAGTTTCACAGCAAACTGTAAGTTAGAAAATTAATACTGAAGCAGATAAGCTGGAAATAAGTGTAATTTAAGCTGAATTAAAAAATACTCTTTCCAGAGTCTGTTGTAATAATGTAGCTTATAAGCCCTTCTCATATATGTTGACATATCAAGATCAAAATGCAATAATTAAGGGTACTTTGAGGTTGTTGAATTGTGCCATCTAATTTTGCAGCTTCCTACTCATGGAGAACTTACCTGTTTGTATATAAAATGTGCACTCCTTAATGAAGCAAAATGAAGGTACAGGATACATTATTTTTCATTTTAATAGTTAATTTATTTAAGAACATTACACTTGGAATGTTAACAAACTAACAGACATTTTGCCTTTAGTGGTCATTTCCCAAGATGAAGCAAGTTAATACAAACCCCACACTAAATTCTAGATTCCTTCCTACTGCTTGGGTAAGTGTACCAGAATATTCCAAGATGAAGATGCCAGTGGTGGGAATAAGGAGGAGACTGCTTTGAATTTTTCCTTTCAAGGGACACTTCAAGGTGCAAGGATGGTCCCTGCTTCCCCTTCCTGAATGAAGTGTGTGAGGAGCCACATTCAACCTACTGCAAGATTACACTTAAAGTTCACATTGTGATTCCTGATTTCTCTCTCCTCCAGTGTTAAAATCTACTAGGAAGTAGCTTGGATAATGATGGGCTGGGGGAATACTTGGGACATTTCAGTAGCATGTTACCCTCCACCAAGTCTTTTTCTGTCTTTAGTGCTTTCTGCTCTGCTTCTGTTAGAGCCTAAAATGCCCTAAGGTACAGAAAACACTGCAGGAAATCTATTACAAGAGATTTCTGATGTGGGTAAGGAATGAGGGAAATATGCTGGTACTGGGGGAGCACCAAGGACCAAGTAGGGTTTACAGAGAGCTAGGTATGAAGCCACAGAGCAAATCAATTCATCCACATTCAGGAAATCAAACACTGCCCCCCCCCCCCATCTCCACCTTAGTAATTGTCCTAAGACTCTTGCTAGGGAAACAATAATTTACAAGATGAAGGGAACTCTGCTGAAGGAAATAAACCTCATGTTACAGATCCTGTCCAAATCAGTAGCAATAGGCTCCACAAGGGTATGTGAATATTAGGCACTCATTCAAGCTGCTCAGGAATGCACACTGAAAACATGCCCCAATTACTGGAGGAGAGTTCTGTTTCAGAGCATGTGACTCCTCTCACTGCAACCCTCAGGCTCTGAGGAGAGGTGTTAGATTATCTGTTGAGCAGCTAATCAGAGGAAACACAGAGAGCCAGCAAGCATCTAGGGAACAAGAAGGGGTTGAAACCCCAGGAAGCTAACTGGAAGCCCCCTAACTACTCCAGGGCCCAGGGTGGGAAACCCATCCAGACAGGCAGAGGGGAAACCTGCACATCCTGCAGACTGAAGGGGGTTATTGCCTGCAGGGATACAGGGCTCAATATGGGATGTGGGGAAAAGAGCATTTTTTTGAACCAAGAAAAACTGATTATGGAATCTTTTCAGGGGATTGCAGGAATGTGGTTGAACATGAGAAACTTCTTATTGGATGTTACAGGGCAAGGACTGAAGGTGGAGAAAGGGACTGAGGTGGACCAGAGAAGATTACAAACCTTTGGAGCCTACAGGACCACGTACCAGCAGCTCAAGCAGAGGAGATCTGGGGCCAGTTACCAGACAGCTGGCCAGTCAAACTGAGTATCTGAGAGCAGCTTCTGAAATAACTCATATATATATATATATATATATATATATATATATATATATATATATATATATATATATTGTGTGCATGTATGTGTGTCCTACTAGCAGAGCTCAGTCCTTATCAGCTGAAGAGGAAGACCAGGACTGAGCTACCAGTGCTGTTGATGTTTGTGTGAGAGCTGAGTGTGTTCAGATGTGCTGTGAGCACATGTGGGTGTGTGTGCCTGCTGGGAACAGGTGCTCAGCCTGGCAGGATGTGGGGACATGGAATTGCAGCAGCCTCACACCTCTGGGCCTGCTATGGGGGGAATTTCCCTGGGTCCTGAAGCCCACTGGAATCAGCTGCCTTTCACAAGAGTAGCCCTGCCTACAAATTCAAGCTCTACCTGCATTTGACTTTGGTTCTGACAATGGAAACCTCTACCTCACCTCTAATGCTAGAGGAGTCATTGCACTTGGGCTCAGAAGTGGTTCTTACCGAGCTGGTTCTTCATCCCCATGAGAACAGAGTTCATATGAGCTTTGGATGCATAGAGTTTGCTTACGGCCCTTCGCGAGCGGATCAGCTCCTTGGCCAAGATGACACACACGTCCCTCTGACCCTTTTTGGCAGCATCCTTTATGGACCGCTTCACCTTCTCCTCTTCTCTCTGGATATCTGGAGCACACAAAAACACAGCACACGGTGACCAGCTGCTAAGGATTTAGAAGAGAACCCAGCCATTTGTTGGGGTCTGTTTTCAACACAAACGATTTCTGCTCGAGTCCAGATTCCCTCTGTTACTCAAAGACCTTGCTCTAGGCTGATTTACATGCTAGCTGATTAATTCAACTAAATATTAGTGGGAAAATCCTCATCACTAAACATCCAGCTCTGTAATTTCATTCACAGTTAAGAGGCCTGTACAGGACCTCCCAGGAATAGGGAGAGGCTGAGGGAGCTGGGGTTGTTTAGCCTGGAGAAGAGGAGACTCAGGGGGGACCTCATCACTCTCTTCAACTACCTGAAGGGAGGTTGTAGTCAGGTTGGGGCTGGGCTCTTTTTCCAGGCAACCAGTGACAGGACAAGAGGGCACAGCCTGAAGCTGCTCCAGGGGAGGTTTAGGTTGGATATTAGGAAGTAATTCCTCACAGAGAGGGTGATTAAACATTGGAATAGACTTCCCAGGGAAGTGGTGGAGGCACCATCCCTGGAGGTGTTCAAGGCAAGGCTGGATGTGGCACTTAGTGCCATGGTCTAGATGGTGTGGTGGTGTTGGTCATAGGCTGGACTTGATGATCTTAAAGGTCTTTTCCAGCCTTGGTGATTCTGTGATCTAAATATATACACACACATATACTATGTACACACACAGTGTGTCCATGTTCTGAAAGATTGTAGAAGGCTGATGTTTCAGAGGCTACAGAGTTTTAGATACAGTTTGCCTTGAAAAAAAAAAAGCATAACCACTTACATAGTGAATTTATAAGGCTGGGTCCACAACTTTAAGAGTTACTTAGAACCACAAATTTGTTAATTACTGCCAAAAAAGACTTCATCCTTGCAGACAAACTTCATTATTTCTCCTGTCAGGCACAACTCATTAAGCCTCAACTGGATACCCAACTAGTTAAGTCTATACTTGTACTTAAGGAGTTAAGGTCTTGAGTATCTCCTGCTCATACTTCAAACACATGTGCACTAGGTGCTCACATAAACTGGCATATTCAAATTATAAGCTGGCTGGCTAGTGCCAAAGCTATGGATAATTTAACAGCAGGAACTAGTGTGCTGGTAAATGCTTAGATCTGACTTAAAACAGCCTGTTCAAACTTTCCTGGTATCCAAATTCATTCAACAGCTTATTTTAAGAGCATGCTGGAGCAGGAATACTGGCCAGATAAGGCTGGCTGTGTACAGCAGGTACCTAAAAAAGCTCACAGTAAGCAATGCAGGAACAAGGAGGGGCTGTATCACCCCTCCTCCTTTTCCAGACTCAGCAATAAATTAGTCACTAATCAAACACAGATCTATGAGTCTGCAAAAATATCCTAACATAAATAAGGAATTCAGAGAGTAAGGGTTAAGCTCACCTTCCTGCAAAGAATTCAAGTAAATGACCACAATAACAACTATCTCTAGCAAAGGCTTTGTTCAGATTTGGTTTTGTTTGAGTCTTCTTGATTTATACCTGACAGAAGTTACACGTAGGCAAGACTCAGAAGTTGCCCATTTATAAAAACAAAGGCAGCAACACACAGTTTTTGGCACAGGCCAACTTGGAGACTTTGGTGCAGCTTCTCATGTGGGAGTTAATGACCCCTGTACTCAAGAGTTATTCTCGCAGTGTCATTCCATGACCTCTTTATCCTAAAGAGCTGGCAGAAATCTGTAGGATTGTAATCAGAAAAACATACTCCTTGCTGTTTCCCCACTATTATCTGCAGAAATGTCACAAGCTTGAAGACATTTGTATGTCAGACACAGGAGTGAGCCAAGTCCCAGCAACTGCTGAAGTGCTATAGCAAAAACCAGGAAGCACCAGGAGTGTTCCAGCAGCACTGGGGAGTTACAACATTCACTTTGTCAGGCTAAAAAAAAGCCACAAGTTTCGTGTTACCACATGAAACGAGGGTAGTGGGGCCCCATACTCGAGTGAATGCTTTCACTTGCATGATGAACTGCTCAACAGGAGATCAGTGGCATAAAATATGCAAGTCAGTCAGCTCTGTCTTTGAAGGTCAATACCAGCTATGCACTCCTAGCAGCCAAAGTCACCACACCAACCCCCTCTCCAAGCACAACAGAGGCACAAAGCAGCCCAAAGCACCTGCATGAGGGACTTGCAAGTTCAGTTAAGCACAAAGTTACTGTATTACTCCGACTGTACTAACTTGAAAAATTAAATTCTGAAGCCACAAGGATACCTTTCATTTCTTTGAGCCTTCCAAGCCTTCAAAAGCAACCCACACCAAACAGGAATCATGACAACAGCAGGAGTCCAACAACAGATGGTTTGAAACAGTGTGTTGCTATATTAGTAACTGCACCGACCAGGCGAGCCAAGTGTTGGAGTGGTCCAAGCCCACTCAGTTCATCCCAGGTGGATCTGAGTTCTGCCATATCAAAACTCATCTAGCACAGCCTTCCTCAGGGAAACTAAAGCTCCAGCCCAGCATTTTCAATTGAAATGAAAAAAGCATGGCAGAATCCAACTACAGTGGGTCATTTTTGAGTAAAACCTTTCGTGGCTGGTGGCTGTCATCTTTCCACAGCAGCCTGCGAGCCTGGCAAGGGCCAGCAGAACCACAAACGTTCAGGGCTGACACTTGGGAAGATGTGAAATCTTCTCACCATATGGGCTTTGCAAAGGTCTTCTGTACTTCAGGTTAATGAGAATTATCAGAATAGCAGATTGATGGTGGCTAGTCTAAGCTCTTAGATGCTGAATGGTATTTCTTTGAATGTAACACTCCGAAATACATAGACAGACACGTTTAGAGCTGTTACAATAATCAGATTTACATCCATGCCATACTGCCACATAACCCAATCATGAGAAGTAGTATGGCATGCATAAAGTTGAAAAAAACCCTGAATTTCAAGAAACCATCAACAATGAATGCGCAGGTGGTTTGTTTCCATGGAAGATTCAACCTCCAAACCCCACTGTGCTAACAAGATCAGCCACACTTCAGCTGCTCTGCGCCCGACACAGCCACACGACGTGCCCTGGAGAATGCAGAACAACTCCCAAGGATAATGAACATCACTGTACATCAGCTTTCCTGGAAGAGGCACCAACCCTGTCCTCATTTGAGAGATGAGGACAAAGACAGACCTTCTACTGCACGAGCACCTCCCTCCAACCAACTTGTACAGATCCACAAGTGGGAGGATACATGAATCCTGCCAGCTTCCTCCAGAGGGGCTGGGGAGGAAAGGGGGGAGGGAGAATGTCCTCCTTGAGTCCCCCAAAACAGGCATGTGTCTAAAACCAGATGCTGACACAAAACAGCCTTTACCAGCACATCCCACGGACCAATCCTAAGGGCAGGGTAGAAGACAAAAAAGGGAAAACAGAATCTGTCCCAAACCTATTTTCAGATTCTGGGAAGGTGGCAAAAGAGAGAATAAGAAACTGAACTAGCAACAGTGTAATAATAAGCAAATCCTCTACTTCTCAAGAGCTCTTCAGAAGTGTAATGCCCACAATTTAATAGTAAAACATCCACTGAGAAAAGTATTTTTTTCTTCCTCTCTCCTGTTGGTAATTTTCCCAAGCTGACAACAAGTATTTCTTTTGTTTAGTATGTGCACTTCATGCCAGTACATATCTGCAGAACTTTCTATTATGGAGTTACGTGCCACATGGATACTATTCCTTAAATCAATGTGGGTGAAGTTCTGGATACCAAGTCTAATTTTGTCTTATCAAACAGGAATTAAGAGCATTGTGTCTTACTGGAAGCATACAATATTCAGGTTCTTTTGAAAATTTTACTTGGACAACTTCACAGTGTCATCCTTTTGTAAAACAGACCAAGTCTGGCCCCAGGATCACATTCATCTTCCTTTATTGCAGATGCAATAGAGTACCCCAGGTTATTAGATTTCACAGCTTTCCCCCAGTTAGAGAAAAAAAACTTGAAGGAAGACAGGGAAAGGAAAAACAAAAAATGAGACATCAGTACAAACCTCTGATCTGTCTATCAATGACTCTCATTTCTTTCCTTATCTTCAAGGACCATTCGTTGACCTTAAAAAGAGAAAGTGAGAGTTACTTGGGATGACAGCAACAAGAGTGCTACTACCTGTTTAAGTCAGAAGGAACCCCAGGAGGTCTCCAAGCCAACCTCCTACTCAAAGCAGGACCAAGTTCAGAGTTCAGACAGATTGCTCAGGGCCTCCTCCATCAAGTTTTGACACTGTGTGAGGACAGAGACTTCACAGCTGCTCTGGGTATCTGTTCCAGCATTTAATCACTGCTGTGTTGAAGAACCTTCCCCATTTTCAATTCAAAATTCTCCTCTGGCCACCTATGACTGTAGTCCCTTCCCTATCCCTGGGCACACCTCAAAAGTACCTGGCTCTGGCTTCACTATAGCCCCATCACAGGCAGCAAAAGCCTTTAGACCCTTCACCTTCTCTTCTCCAAGCTAAAATGAGCCCACTTCCCTCAGACTCTCCTCCTGTGTCATGGATTCCAGTCCTCCACCATCTTGGTGGCCCTCTGCCACACTGTCCCCAGTTTGTTGATACCATTCCCAAACTGGGTGCCCAAACCAGGATACTGTTTGCAGATGTGGCCTCCTTAATGCTGAATGCAGCAGTGTAACTGAACAACCATTTCCCTCAAGTTGATGATCACACTCCACTACTGCAGGCCAGTTTGCCCTCGCTGCTTACATTGATGATCTGCAGGAAGCCTGGGTCCCTTCCTGCAGAGCTGCAGCCCAGCCAGCCCCAGGCTGCACATCCCTACGTGCAGGGATGGTTGTCCCACATACACAACCCTGCATTGCTCAACATCATGAGGTTCCTGCTGGCCTGTTCCTCCTGCTTGCTCAGGTCCCTCTATCTACCTGAATAAGCTTTGCAACAGGAGTGTGAAAAGAGCTCTCTTCTGAGCATGAGCGCAGCAGAGCACGACAGATTCTTAGACTTTTATTGACCTCTGCAGAAATGCTCTGTCACCATAAACAAGATCATGTTTTGACTACAGACAACCACCACCATCTGAGTACAGACAACCACCAACTGAGCTGCCCAAGCACAAAATCTACTGCAAAAAAAAAACCCTGAGCACCCTACAGAGCTCTGTGTGTTCACATTACGGGTATGCAGAAGCTTTGAAAGGGTTTCAGAAAGCTCATGTACCTTTTAGTTGAATTTTGTTCTATCAAAAAAAACACCACAACAACCTTGCTGGCCCAGCTGCAGACTCTTGCTGTTCAGAACGGGGCAGAAAAACTTAATGTAGATTTATTCTTCCCCCTGATATGAAGTTCAGAAGGTCTCTTTTTGAGTATTCCTACACTAGAGGGAGAAATTCTTGGGGAAGAGACAGAGGTACAGCATGACTGAATGTGGCTGGGCAACTGCCATGTCTCAAATGTAACATCTTCCAGAGATTTGCTCTACAAGTTGTATTCTGGAACAAACCAACGTGCATTAAGCCTTCATGTACAAGCACAATTGGCAACTGTCAAATGAACTACAGCAGGATTCACAGATTCTGTCTCTGTGATGCACAACCCAGCACAAAGACACCATTAAACCACAACGGGTTGTATGTTGTCATCAATCCCTGCTATCCCTGAGAGCAGAACACTCTTTGGCAGCTCATCCTCAGCACTGCCCAGGAATAAGCTGCATCACACGACTGTCCTCATGAAGGCAGAGCTGGGGGCTGCTGCCTTCCCTGGTCTTCCCAGTGATCATCACCACTTCTGTGGGTAAGAGGAGGAGGGAATCCCACTGCCTCTCAGCTGCACTACTGCCTGCTCCCAGTTACACGAGACACGGGAGTGAGTTGAGCAGTAAAGCAGCTATAGGACCAACCCCACCAGGGACTCCTGGGATCTGGCTACGAACCACAGCACGACACAAGGCAGAGGATGGAAAGCTGGGAATAGAAGCACTCTGGTGAGCTAATAAAGGCTAATTACCCCAAGCACAACTCCATGCTGATGAAGCTCTTCTGCACCCAGTTCTGACAGCAGGGCATCACACCAGAGAGTCAGCCAGCCAAACACTAAGATGAAACAAACCACTCAGACCACACTGGAGGAGAACCACATTTTAGGTCAAAAAATCCAGCTGTGGCACTAACTCTACAGTAGCCCCCCAGCTTTAGACAGGCTGAAATGGATCAGTAGCTCCTGCCAAGGACTAGAGATGACTGGCTTGTATCATTCAGCCAATAAGCTCCTTCCCATCGCCAGAGAGCAGGTGTGCAAACCAACCAGGGTGACTGACTACCAGCACAAAAATCTCAACCTCTTCCCATCATCAGCCCCCTCAGGTTGCTTTCTCCAGCCCTACTCGGGGACAGTGTTTTCTGCACAGCTGCTGGCAGACATGAGGTAAGCAGTGCTGCTTCCCCATCACCTAGTCAGCAGAAACAACTTCTTCTTTCTAAAGCTGCACAGTTAGAAGCAAAGAAACTCCTTGTTGTTAATGAGTTTCTCAACATGGCTGTTACAGCCTGTGAAGTCATCATGCCAACCTGCAAGCCAAGAGCATGCTCATGACAGCACGGTGACCTAAGGCATTTCAGCCTATGATTCAGGCATGACTGTTTTCTAGCATCTTTGCAGGCTTTTCTGCTCCAAAATAATCCACAGTCACATCGTGCTACTGAAAAACACAAGCTTGTCAGTTATGGAAGGGGAAAGTGTGGTCATTGGACATGAAACAAGAACTCGTTGGTGCAGTATGACCACATTGTGCAGGTTATCTGCTGCTTTATCCCACCACGGGGAGCAGCAGCCTCCAAACCCATTTCTACCTGTGGCATCTTCCAACACTGCTCGTGAACTGATGAAAGTGCCACCAGGTAGAGGAGGAAGGGAAAGGACACCATCAGAGGTGTGTGTATTCCTCATCTAATGCTATCACCCAACAAGTGATGACTATAACCTGCTCCCTCAGCACCTGGTTGCTACAAAGTGGCAGGGAATATCTATGGCACTGCAGTTCTTCCAAACCTTCAACTCCAGTGCCTGCCACCTTATTTTTTAGTACCTCCAATGTAATTTGATCTTTTATCCCATCAAACAGCAGATTTTTTAAATAACACATGAGTAGTGATTTACAAAAGGCAACAGTGAAATCAGTCAGTATCTTGATTATTTCATTCCACTGTGACATTATGAATCAGTGGGCAGAAGCAAGGCTTGCAGTTTCCCTGCAGCCTCAAAACAATAAACAAACTCAAGTCCCAATCTTTCAGCTATTCATATTTTTAAGACTGTCTTTGCAACAGGAGCTAGAACCACCCCATGAAGCCAAGGGCCTAGAAACTATGGAAGACAGCTAACAGCAACCTAAAAAAGCAGGGGCCGCTGAAGAAGGCTCCCCATCCCACGCCGCATCGCTCCTTTGGCTACGGCTTCTGTGGGCCTGGGAATCCCCCCGCAAGTCCCTGCGCACCCCCAGGGTGCGGGAGCGCTCTGACAACGGACCGAGCGCGTTAAGAAGCTGCTGCGTTTGAACAGAAGTGAAGTAGCCGAGCGCTACTCCCCCAGCCCCTGTGGGGACGGAGTACGAGTGCTGAGGCCCAGTCATGGCAGCGATACCCCGGAGAAAGCTCGCCGGGGCACCCCGCCCGCTCCAAACCCCCCCTCCTCCCGCCGCGGGGATGCGGGCTCGCCGATTTCCCTCAGTCGCGGGCCAGGTTCTCTCAGGCGAGGCCCCCGGCACCGCGGCGCCTCGCCCAGGCCGCGGTGCCTCCGCAGACCCCGGCCGGCACCATGGCAACGCCATGCACCTATGTCGCCGGTCCCGAGCCACACGTCCCCGCTGCTTCCCGGCCTCTGCCCAAGGCAGCAGCGCCACCGGAGCCTCACCAGCTCTTTGGGCGGCTTCTCGGGGGTCTTCCCGAAGAGGCCCATGGCGGCAGCCGCCTCTCGCCGCCTGGAACTTCCGGGTTTCGATGCCCACCCGTGGCTGGCCCGTCCCCACTGCGCATGCGCCGCCGGCCCTGCCTGTCTCTGCCCTTACCTGCGCATGTCTCGGCCCCGCCCCGCCGGTACTGCGCATGCGTAGATGGGGAGGGGTGGCCGATACCGGAGCGGCAGTGCCCCTCCGAGGGGTCCCAGTGGTCACCGGGCGCAGGCGTCGCTGCTCTTCGCACGGCGCCACAGCGCCGCACCCGGACCGCCTCACTCGGCCCCATAAAGCCCCACAGCACCCAGCACAGGGGTGCAGAGGTGTTACCAGCAAGGGCAAGTGTTGGGTCCTGTACTTGAGTTACAACAAGTCTATGCAACCCTACAGGCTTGGCGAGGAGTGCCAGGAAAACTACCTGGTGGAACAGGACCTGGGGATATTGGTTAACAGCTTACTGAATATGAGCCAGCAGTGTGCCCAGGTGGCCAAGAAGGCCAACAGCATCCTGGTTTGTATCAGAAACTGTGGCCAGCAGGACTAGGGCAGTGATTGTCCCCCTGGACTTGGCACTGATGAGGCTGCAAATTGAAGCCTGTGTGCAGTTTTGGGCCCCTCAGTACAAGGCAACCATCGAGGTGCTGGTGTCCAAAGAAGGGCAATCAAGCTGCTGAAGGGTCTAAGCACAAGTCTTACAAGGAGCACCTTAGGGATCTGGGGTTGTTTAGCCTGGAGAAAAGGAGGCTGAGGAACCTTACTGCTTTCTACAGCTATCTGAAAGGAGGTTGTAGTGAGGTGGGGGTTCGTCTCCCAGGCAACAAGCTACAAAGATCGAAGAAATGGCCTCAAGTTGTGCCAGGGGAGGTTTAGATTGGATATTAGGAAAAATTTCTTTACTTAAATGATTGCCAGGCACTGGAACAGGCTGCCCAGGACAGTGGAGTCACCATCCCTGGGGGTATTTAAAAGACATGTAGATGTGGTGCTGAGGTGCATGGTTCAGTGGTAGATGTGCCAGTGCTGGGTTAACAGTTGGACTTGATGATCTTCAGGGTCTTTTCCAACCAAAATCGTTCTATGATTTGGCCAAGGTGTTTATACTGCCTGGGCACATTCCCCAAATTGGTGGCGTTGTGAATTGGACCATCAGAAGTCAATAGGATGTCACCAAAGCACAGTAAGAGTACTTACAAAATCTAGTCATGTAAGGGGTGACTCAAACTAGACTTGACTGACATCTTTCCCTTCCAGCCCAGGGAAGACCTGTGGGAGACTCGAAGAGAAAGTGGCTGCTATCACAGAAGACATTGTCTGCCTTGTCTTCAGCTGCCAAGGCTCTTCTGGAGGTGTCTCACCAGCAAGGCCTGGCTCATCTCCACTCTCCACGGTCCTCTCTGCAGGAAAGGGTGGGTAGCCTGGCCAAAATTAACAGACAGCTTGGAGCCACCCTGCTGAGTGAGCTCTGGCAAGTTACTCCACCTCCTTGCACCCCCCCCCATGCACAAGCTGGGGCACAGAGGACTAGAAATAATCACTGGTGCACAGAAAGAGTGCAAAAGTTTAAGAAGAAAAAGGTGCTATTAGCTTAATTTAATTCTTCACAATTATACTTACCCTCATTATTTAATTCCCAGAGAAAGACATCTTAGTAACAGTTACAAAAATGTACAGTTCACCTTTGTCTTTTTTCCTTCCAAAACCTAATGCAGAACAAAGACACAGCTCTCATTTTGGACTGGGGACCAGAAGAGGGAAAGCCACTGTAACAAAACAGTAATTGCTGGAAGTGAGACCGGCAGCGACCCTCAGAGATGATCTAAATCCAAATCCATCCTCTCTCAATAGCAGAACAAAACACCAATGGCCCTCATTAAACCTATTGACATAAGTAAGCTCAGATCGATGGTTGGACAGTTCCTGGTTAGTGCTGCCCGTCAGCTTTCGGGCTCGCAGAGGACAACACCGCTTGAGGAACGCTTAGCACCTCCCCTGAGGCGAGACACGTCACACACACTAACCCAACCCGCCCAGAGGGACAAAACAAGCCGGCAGTGAAACTGCTGGCCTTGTTGTAGGTACAGTCTTTGCTCAGTTCTCTGAATTTTAAACTGTCAACACTTTGGGTAAGGGCTGTCTGAGATCCTGCACTCTCTAAAAAAATTATTAAAAAAAAATCCTACTGCTACTGGCACGAGCATTTCATAAAATAAATGCAACCAACTGCTTTCCCTTTCCTGCTGGGACTACCAATACACCCCACCAGCTGCTGTAGATTTTGAAACAGATGCATCACCAGGAACTGTATCACAACAATTTATATAACCCAGGCTAAGGGACACAGGGGGACAGAACCTTCAGTCACAGCTACCTCCTGGTCATAATTACCTGCTCGTATGGATGTGCTCTCTGCGGCTCTCCTGCTAATTAAACAGCAGTTTGGGTCATTCATCAAACGAATTGGCCTAGTAAAGCAACTCAGGTCATTAAAGCAAGACTTCAGCTGAAACAGGTGTGCACAACTGTTTGCAAATAAGGCTGTGCCCGTGCCCAGCAGCTGCTTGGGCCCAGGCTTTGAGGTCAGCTTCCAGCAGCAGGGCTGGCTCCAGAGGCACACGGTGCCCTGAGGACATGACATTGCTTCAACTTGCTGCTCATAGTGCTTGGCAACACGCTGAGGTACCAGCCAAGGGCTACGATGGGCTGTGATGGAGCAGTTCATTTGTGTACCTCAGCACATCAGCTACAGCCTTATTAATATATACAAAAGTTTTCCTTGGTTTCCCCTTTTGAGGTGGCATGGCCTCAGTTCAGTTCAGATGTTCCTGAAATAACGTGGATTTCAACTCCAGCTGCTTACAATAAGCACATGGTGGGCTAAGTGTCACACTTGAAACCAGAAGCAGAAATGCCTTTTCCCTCATTACACCTCCCCATTGCTCTGCTGCAGCTGTAATGACAGATAAAGGGCATGTACTCACAGACCTCAACTGGAATAAAAATTACTTTTTGGCCCACAGCAGAGCTGGTGATCCTATGCCCCTTCTACCCCTATGCTTCAGTACTGCAAAAAGAAAAGAAAAAGGAAACCAGAGAGGAAAAAGTACTCTCAAATAAAAACAGCTCCTCCAGTAATGAGGAGAAAATACTCTTGGGAGGACACCTGGTGACTGGAGGCATGAAACTTTGCTCTTAAAAAAAACCAACAGTGCCCAGGTACCCTGGACAGATAAAGCAATGCCAGACAACTTTGTGAGTGCCAGCCTCCCAACTCTCTGTTAAGGCTGAGAGAGAGAGAATGATCGTAACTGCAAGAGGAACCTGTGTTTACTTTTCCTGTTTTCACCTTCTTTTAATTATACTCCTTTCATACCACATGGGCAAGAACTAGGAAAGAAACAAAACAAAGAGACAATTGAAAACACCTTCCTAGTTTAGCCTTTTACTTACATCATCCCATCCTCTTTCTTTTTTTCTTTCCAACCAACATTTCCTTTCTGGATTTTCAGCCAGATCATTTCTGACAGGAGTAACCAAAACCATGGTTTCATAGAATCATAGAATCATCAAGGTTGAAAAAGGCTTTCAAGATCATCAAGTCCAACCATCCACCCTACAACCCCTAACCACTAAACCATCTCCTGAAACACCACGTCTACCCATTTTTTTTTTTAACACCTCCAGGGACAGTGCCTCCATCAGCTCCCTGGGCAGCCTGTTCCAGTGCCTCACCACTCTCTCTGTGAAGAAATTGTTCCTAATACCCAATCTGAACCTCCCCTGGTGCAACTTGACCCCATTTCCTCTTGTCCTATCACTGGTCACTGGGGAGAAGAGGCCAACACCCACCTCACTACAACCTCCTTTCAGGTAGTTGTAGAGAGCAATGAGCCTCCTCTTCTCCAGGCTGAAATATCGAAATATATTGAAAATTAAACAAAACAAGAGACTCTGTTTTTTAGAAATCACTTTGAAACACCAGCAGTTGGAATATAGCAATTTTTACCTTTATAAGCCACTTTTGTCACTGCATGACAGGATTCTGCTACTGCAAAGATGGCTTGAGAGGCTACCCTAAGTCTTCCTAGCTAGCTGCAGATGAGGGTGCTGAAGAGACAGCTGGTAGAAGAGGGTCTCTGTCTAATATAGCAGTTTGTCATCAGCTGGAAAACCACTGGTCAAGCTGAGAAGCATCTCAATGCAGACAGCTTAAAAAAGGAAGTTGTTCCCCTCGAAACATCATCGCCTTCCACCTGGCTAGTGGTTAATGCTGGAGCAATGAATTTCTCATCACTAGGAGATTACTTATTAGTCACAAAAGTTGTGTTATATTTTTATTTTCTTCACAGATAAATCAGACCAGCAAGACATCTGTAACCATACACACAAAATATTTATCAAAACAATTAACATTACAAACTCATTTTAAAATAATTTATTTCACCGATTTCTTTTTAAATGGTACTGTCTTACAACATACATCATTCAACAGAGATGTGCTGAACAGACTCTAAAAGAAGAAACACTTAAATTAAGCAATTGTCTCCGATTAGAATTTCAATTTCACCGACATCCTAACGTGTAAACGTTTGCTGAAACACGCTTTTGTTGTAAGTTTGGTTTTTGTGCTTACAAAAAACAGCATGAAGTTTCCAGATGTTGAAAAGAAAGAGTTATTGTAGGGTAAGTATGCGTTCAGTTCAACAGACAAGGCAACCAAATGATTCTGTCCTTAACGTTAGCGTCATGTATATCTTAGTTCACTGCACTAACACTTAAACTAAAACGTCAAACCACATAATCCTGTAGGTGACTAACAATTAAAAGGCAAGCAGTAATATCCTGGAAGCTCACAAAGGACATCAGCACACAGCTAAGACGGGGTATCATTCGACAAAGGCTGCGGATGCGTGTATGGCTGCTTTTTTTTGTAGGAAGCCCACCTGCAGACAGGGCAGCAGTGTCGCCCGCCGGCCAGCCACATCACGATGCAATTCTGGTGGAACACGTGGCCGCACGGCAAGCCCATGAGCAGGCAACCGTTGGCAAAATTTTCTAGACACACAACACATTCTGTACAGTGCAACATCTCGGGGGGCCAGGCCGACCAGTCTGGCTCCGTGTCACCTGCGGTGCCGTACGAGCCGTAGGATCTCGCTTTCCGTTCACAGGGCTCGTGGTGGCAATGTTTACCAGCACATGAACAGGTCTCAGCTCCGCACCAAGGCTCTCCTTCACTGTGCCTGTGAACCGTGGTCAGCTCATCGTCCTCCGAGGCTTCTTTTTCACTGCTGAAGACCTCTTTGTTTTCACTGTCAGAGTCGCTTTCGCTGTCTTGAAAGGTTTCCAGCATTTCCTCGTCGGAATGGACGCGAAGGCATTTAAACCTCCACATCGGTAAGTTTTTTATGTAATCAGTTGGTATCAGAGGGTGAAGCCAGAGATCAGGGAAGGCCAACCGCTCCAAGAACAAATCCGGGTCTTCATCCCAATCCGAGTCAAAAGGAAAGTGTTGAAAAGATGCGATAGGATGAAACAAGTAGCTGGTGTACCAGTCCCACAGGCTGGACAGCCACTCCAGATTGTTAGCATTTACTTCATCGGTGTTATTATTGCGTCTTCTTTTCTTCTCAAAGTAATCAATTAGTAAACCATGACCAAGGTACGTGCTGAGGAAGAGGGCTGGATGCGAAGAGTAGAACATCCAGTCGGCTCTTACCCAAGAAGCCAATGTAGTTGTGTTGGAGTACCTGAAGAGTTTCAAACTGTACTCATAAAAGCTGTCTAAGTAGGGCAATTGCAAAAAACCTAACACGGGCAGCCAAGAAATAATTAATAATGAATTATACGTCCCTAAAGTGCTTATAAGAACCACAAAACGCTTTATGGTAGCGCCTTGTGTAATAAACAGGTCCATCCAAGCCATGAGATTAACCAAAACCAAGCTTAAAACAAACAAATCGTTCACTTCCGGTTGTAATGAGCGCAAAAAGGAATCCATGGCACGTAGTGATATAAATTCACCAGTGTTATTTCCATACCTGTAAATCCCCTCGGGAGTCCTAAGTATGTACGACGGTGTCTTGTAGATACCAATTTCTGCCATGTAACTTTTATTGTCCCAGTTCTCCACGTTCACAAAGATAAACTCCACTCTTCCAGTGAACTTTACGCTTAGTGCGGAGAAGAACGCCGGAGGCTGGTCGAGGTTGGCAAACAGGTATATTTTCACACGGTACTGGTCACTTCTGTTCCATTCTTCTTTTAAATGTTCAGAGTTGTAGATGGTTTTGATCCGAGAAGCAGCGTGGGCCGTGATCCATTTGAAAATGTGCTCCACTTCGATTTTGCGCCCGCTGTATTCCTTAAGCATCACTTTTCCCTTGGAGGTACTGGTTTGCGGAACCGACATGATGAGGGTGGATTTCAGCCAACCCCTCCTCCTGCAGTATCTACAAAGAAAATGGCAGGTTAGATGACAGAGTTTCATACTCCTGGAGCTGCAGTCCTTAAATTTACGGTATGAGCCCAAAAATGAGACACACTGAGCACCCCGGAATCTTTACACATAACAGTAGGAAATATGGGCGCCCCATATTCTCTGGCAAAGTGTATTTATTCTTGCAATGCATTTGTTATCTATCTTACAGAAATGTTGCAGAAATACATAGTCATAAAACAGGAAGTGGAATAGTGTTAATTTTCATGGTTCATTACAGTAAACCAGACCATACAGTCATTCATGCTTTGTGACTGGACTTGAAAAATACACAAGCTGACTTTTCACTCTTCACTATAAAATTTTAGTATTAGAAGCTATTTTTCCTTGGCCTTCCACGAAGATAACCCCTACAGTGTAACTCAGTGTCCCACAGCTTTACTGAGACTGCAGATAGCTTTCCCAGTGCTTCCTTTTGTCCCAGTTTTGCCAAGCAGCAGTGGGCTGAAGTTAGTGAGACATTGGTCTGTTCACAGTTCCTTTAAGGAAGCTGCCAAGTGCCCACTTCCTACTTGGGCCATTTTGGAAGGATGCAGACAGGCTACGAGGCCTGGTCGCCACAAAACCAGTGGAGGAGGAAGCAGACACATGATGCTGAATGATTTGGGCTAACAACACCCCTGTTGCCTGGCAGGCAGAGTGCTGAGATGGGATGAACTCCAAATCCATACCTAAAAGAAGAGGCTCTTCAAGACTGATCCCTGAATCGTGGTCCAGACCCCAGTAACTGTGGGACAAGTCTGGTGACTCAGAAGATGCCTTCTCTCACGCATCCTTTGTATCAGCATCACTATGACACCCACTTTATCTCGTCCTCCTTTTAGGAAATGTCTGGCAAGTTTCAACAATCAAAACATGACACAGCCAGGAGGCATGTGAGCTGCCTCTGAGACCCCTGCACACTGAGACAGGAGCCATCAGCCTCATTCACCAGCCATCTGACCTACATCCTCTCCAGTCATCACCTATCAACTTCTATTTAGACAATTACAGCTCCCCATCTCAGGAATCTGAATTTAGCATTTTTTTAGAAGGAGCCATAAGGTATTACCCAACTAATAAAGGTTTCCTGACTACTGTGGTGTGCAGCATTCTTCTGGACTTCAGCTGCAACCTGATGAAAACTATTCACGAGGGTTTACTCAACAGAAGATTTATCGTATTACGAAAAAATGAATTCATTTCAAACATCATACCTGATCATAACATTTAGACTAGTTGGGGGCTATGCAAAGGGAAACACTGCCAGATTTTTAAGATGTTCAAATACCAGTGTTTTGATCACACGAGATTTATTTTGCACTGCAAAGTCTAGGAATTTTCTCTTACAATTAACTTTGAGATTTCTATAAACATTTGGGACTCACACTGTGTGAGACGTGTATCCATTCATGCCACTGGAATTCTAGACAAAGTTTCCTATCATGTGAAGAAAATGCTTCCAACAAAATATTAAACAAATAATTTTTACAGCAGCACAGAATTATTAATAGCTGATTTGGCTCTGCTCCTCTCCCTTGTTCAAAATCAGGTGCAAACAGTGAGTCTTGCACGGCACACTGGATGTTGTCAAAGGGTGTGTGCAAGTTCATATATAAACATCTGCACATTTGTCAGGGAGCAGGAATTGTCAGTAATCCCAAAAAGCAGGCACTGTTTGCAAGGTTCATGCTAACCTGTGCTTCTCCTTTCCAGGCAGCAATATAATAATGCCACAGCTAATACAGTGATTTTATAGAGGCTATATATTCAGCTTCGTCCTGTGCAAGCACAGCTCTTCTCCCCAGATGCCTGGACTATAAGGCCAGGTTCTTCTGTTCATTCCCTTCCACTGCTCTACTATGCTCTCCATAGTCCAGCCATGCATTTCCCACACGATGCTTCAGGAAGCTGCAGCTCTGCATTTATGATGCTGATAAATAATATAATGGAGAATTCTGAACAGACTTCAGTAGAGATAAAAACATGAATAAAGCCACCTCCTGTCACAGCTACTTTTACAACAACAGCAAGCCCTGCTTCCAGCACACAGCTGAGCCCTAGGATGTTCTTGGGAATTAGATAGTCCTTTAAGAATATACCTGGGGTCACTGGAACAGTTAAAAGTGCCAGTACGTATGCCGAACCTTGACACTTTCTTCACCATTTTCTCCCAGTGGACTTTACCCACCAGTGGGCTTCTGTCGTTTGCAATGACCTATTGCCAAAAGGAAATAATCATTTAGTATCACAGTAAGTTTGCTTCCTGGAATGAAAAAAAAAAAAAAAAAAGCAAGTTTCAAAAAGCAGAGATCAAGTCACCCTTGATACTGTTTTCCATTTCTTTTAGAACATACAATAGGTATGTTCTACTACAAGTGGTATACAAGTTCCAATACAAGTGGTAGCCACACTAAGTGTCTTTGGATAGTGAAGCTCTAAGAAAGAAATAGTTTCTGCAGAAAGACTAAAGTGCATCATCATTTTAAGTACCTGTTAAAATACTAAAATCAGTGGTAGTTGACAAAACACCTTGGGAAAGTAACAAAATTATCACTAACCAGTTAATAGCAGAGAAAGGAAGACTAAAATGAGTTGGAACGCATGTACCTGGTACTGGATTATACTGCCAACAACCATCCTAAGTGCTGGAAACTATTGATTAAACTCCCAGAAGATACCTAAAAATCTTGACTCCTTCCAGCTTTGCCAGTGACTCACTCTAACTTTCTGTGACTGTTCCACCAACTCCAATGACCCACCTGCCATTTCAGGATGGTAATTCACTGTGATATATCCCAAGGTCTAATTTGTCCTGGCCTAGTATATTAAAGTAGTACTCCAGGTTATCTAGATGTAAGGTTCTGCAGACTCAAATGACAAAGAATAAACACTCATCCTCTGACTTCTAACTGTACAGGGAAGGAAAAGAAAAAAATAACAACACAAAGAAAAATTGCCTGCCTGCAGCTGACAGGTAATTTTGAATGACATGACTGATCATGCATCACTCCATGAGCTGTTGCAGTTTCTATTTTAGAAATGCCTCATATGCTTCTGCTGGCTTACTGACGACCACTTAAAATATATTTTTAAATTAAGTTTTAAAACTTCCATTTGTTAGATATTAGTTTAGTCGCCATTAAACTTACTCCAATCATTTTCTAACTTAGTAACCTCAAATGTCAGCTTTCCTCTGGAAGTTCAGTTCTCACCATGGTTACCAGTTCTCTATGTACAGGCTGAGACACAGTGGAAAGTGTGTCTGGCCTTTGAGATTAAAAAAATTACCTGCTTTGTGGTAAGTAGCATCCTCTCAGAAACTTAAAATAAGAGAATTCACTAATCAGAATGTTCTACACAGAGAAACAAAGTTGAACTCAAGTTACAGATGACACTCCCAGTTCCACTGAGCCCAGAATGTTTAAATAAAACCCAGGGTGAACATCTAGATAAGAATCCTTCAATTTATTCCCAAAACACACATCACATAAAAAAGCTTTTGATTAACTAAACGTAAACTTCAAGCACAAAGACAATGAGCTGGGGAAATCTGCCATGTTATTAAGGCTTCTGTACATCATCCAATGTAACTGAATTACTTTTGGTATTTTAAAATTTCTTCCTTTCGTTTACTTCAACTAAAAGGGACCCCATTCTTGAAGACACCTTAACACCAGTGTATTCTCAGAGCTACCATGGCATAATAAATGCATCCATCCAGCACAGTAAAGAAGCACTGTATTTTATTAGTAAGCATAAAACATTGGTAACTGGATTACTCTTTGATACAACTATTCAGAGACTGGCTGCTTCCAAAATTCTGTGGGCATGTTCTGAAGAAGTCTAGCATAGTCGTTGAGAATATGCTAATGTTACATGCAGGAGAACCCATCCTGCTCAGTTGTTTCTTCTGCCTGATACTGCAACACTTTCAGTGTCAAGAGAAGATATGTTGCAACTATGGTCACTGGTATGTTTTGCTGTCATGTAGCTGTTTGTCCTGGTGGGTTTTTTTAATACCAGTTTGATTCCTTCCCTATGAAAAAGTCTTTCTCCTTGGGGAAAGTTATTTATGGTGTAGGACAGTGACAGAAGGAGCAGTTTGTATTTGGTAACAAGACAGAGAGAGAACCTGACTATGGTTTTGCACACTGAGGCTTTGTAAAATTTCTTAGGCTCGTGCTTCTTATGTCATCATGGCAAAAGGAAAAAAAACAACAAACCACCACCTCTCAAATAAACATGTCCATTGCAGCTGCTCCTTGCAGCCAACACCCACTTAGAACATTGGGAGTTCACCACACAGAGTTTGGTTTGTATTTTAGAAATACCTCTCTGTGGGTGAGGGAGCCTGAGAAAATACTGCAGGATTAAGCAATCATATGTAATTCAGTTTAAATTAAAGATAACTTGCAAGCACTTGTAAGATATTTTTATTTAAAAAGTGTGAATTTTGATAAACTAAGAAATTTAGCTTAAAAACCTGTAACTGAGGAGACCAGGAATTTTAATGTGGAAAAGGCCTGGAAATGTTTCAAGTCCAAGGTGTTAAAGCTATCAGGATTTTTTATTTCAAGCAAGGGGGAAAAAAAATTGTCAAGTCCTGCACTTCTTCCTTGCAAGCACTTCCAAAAGGATGTTATAAATAGTTTGAAAGCCTACAAGGAATGAAAAAAGGTCAAAAGGAAGAGCTAGCAAAGAAAGACATGCAATAAATTTTTAAAAATGGAAGGAAAAATGAGCAATTCAAGTTAGACTGTACAAAGAGTATTACAAGCTGCATGAAAAGGTTTTTTCAGTCATATGAATAAGAACAGAACAGGGGAGAAAGGAGCAGGATTATCATACAATTAAGATAGGATAGAAATGTAAGATCATTTTCTTCTTAAAATTAAATTAGTGCTCTGACTCAGTTTTCAATGAAGAGGAGCTGGCCGGCTGGCCAGTTTATGAGAAGTGACTTTATCACCTGAAGATGGAAACAAAAGTGAAATAATTTAACACACTTAGATCAGAGTAAGCAGGTAGTCTCCATCCCAGCACTGTAATACAATGAGCACACACAATTACACATGAACCTGAAAAGATTTCTTATAAAACCCCTGTCAAAGTGATTTACATTTTGACAGGAGAATAACAAGTTATTAACTGTATTTAAGAGCGCATGAAAAAAAAAAATGATCCCACAGTTTGATCTCAACAGTATGCAAAACTGTAGAACAGATTTTAAAGGTGCAGAGGCTGTTGAATTCTCCACCCCTTTCCAGCACAGAATTACTACAGATGTTTCATTCCTGATGAAGTTAAGAGTTACAAACCCAGCTTTTCCTGGATGAAAAGAGCCGAGTTTCAAGAGAAAAGGAATGCAGCACCTTTCTGTACTTTGGTGGGGTATCTACTACTGTGCCACATGGAAAACGTTCAGGACAACTGGAGAGAAGTTTTTATAGGGAGTTAAAAAAAAAGTTTTAAAGTAAGAAATTGGCTAAGGCAAGAAAACATCAAAATGACAGAAAAGTGCTAACAGATTTCTTAATAGATTTACCTTAGAGCTCACTTCAACGTATATTCCCATTAATGCCCCTCCTGCAGAAACCTGAAGTCTCCCAAAGCCATCTGTAGATGACATAAAATTGGGAAGCATGTCTATGTACAAAAGAAGATTATAACACCACACAGGAAGAGCTGCACAAATCTTGCAATGCAGAGTGTCAGAAATGAAACTGAATTCAGTAATGAACGGGACACTCGGGAATTCATTAGTTAGAAACAGCCACGGGAGGAAATGCTTGGGTCTAGTAGTTGATCCAAAAGGAACTTTGAGCCATCAGTAGTACCTGGCTGTGAAATAAGCCAAGCCCAGGATATATTATGCCAAACAGAACAAACTGGTTGATTGACCTCACATACTGGGAGTAGTGGGGTAGATTTCAAGAGGCAGTGAAACTAAAGGGCGACGTCGATTTAAGTGCAATAGGAACAAATCACCCATGAATATGGTCAGGATAGAAGTCAGATACATGTTTCCAACAGGAGGAGAACAGTCACTATGAGTATTGCACTCAGACAACTTATGATTTAAGACAGACAGCAAAAGATTTTATAAACACGTTCCACAGTCTAGCAGAGAGCTCAACTCACTCATCAACAATGTCCCTTTTAGTCATATGCTCTGTCTCATTTTAAAGGAATAAAGGCAAAGCTCGTAGAAGGTAACTTCCATGAGATCAGCTAGCACAGCTGGGAAACAATTAAAGGGACACAAACCCTTCATGCTTTTCTTATTATCAGCTATGTTCACAATCTGCAACATATCATGTGTCAGAGTGACAAATAAGACAATGAAGATAACCCAATTATCCATTAATCATCTTAATGGGCTAAGAGAATCCAACAGGATCAAAGTAACCCTGCCATTTAACAATCTAACATCACGGACTAGATCTGCTCCCTAATCTACACCTTAACTGAGGCCACAACTGCAGGGTCTGAATTACTGTCTGAATTGCACGGGAGTTAGACTAAATGATCTCTAGAGTTTCCTTCCAACTCTGACAATTCTGTGATTCCCTGACTAGCTGCTGTAATGGAAGAAGATGCTGGAGAGAAGAAGGCCAGACCCTCACTGGATATCCATCCACAAGCTTCCTCTGAAGTCTCAGATACAAGATTATTCATACTTCACCTGTGAGTTTGGGAGGACCACACAACACCCCAAAAGGTCAGGAGATTCTCAGCCAACAGCACTGAAATACTGCAGGTTAATTATGCCACCAAGATGTGCAAAGGAAACATGGAAAGACAGGGGTTTGGAAATCTCCTTTCTTTCTACATGTTCTGATTGAGTTTTCTTGTTTAGTTTCCATGAATACCTAAAAAGGTACCTTCCAGGTACCACAGAAAACAAAGTTAAAACATAATTAATCTAGGGACATACAATACTGAAATCATCAAAATCCTGATTATTTCAACAGGCATTTGCACAGGTAGCTTTTGCATTGGAAGCGCTCTCCTGACTTTGAATTAGACCTTTCCCAAAAGAGGCAAATCAAGAACATAATAAATAGAACCATTTTGGCCTGTAAGTTAAAATAGTCATAGTTATGACATTAAAGAAGCAAACAGACTTTTAAGAACAAATATCCTGAAGGCAGAAAGATATAAACACTTGGAAAAATAGGACTATGTCAGCAAGACACTTTGCCTCTCTTGCTTAATCCAAAACAGAAGTGTCTGAGGTAGATGCCTAGACATTGTAGCATCTACTTCATAACTCACCTATGCAGTTGCTCCTTAATTTCCCAGTTATCATTAAGGATTTTTAAAAAGTATCTTATGAAACATACATTCTTAAAATACCAGCAAAAGCTTGGACAGAAATTGAAGTGGCTCAAGAAAACACTGCTGCTATTAAGTTTGCTGTGGCAATGCAATATGCAAAGACAGATTCCTGCTCTGGTACTCCAGCAGCACTTGAGCACAACATGATAGTAGCCTCATTTGAGCATTCTCCTATTTTCTGTTCATTTAAACCAGATATTGTTCAGGCCCTTTTAGACAGGTAGTAGAGATTTCGTAACAGGTCACTAACAAGATTTGGTCTCTGGAAGTTCTGAAGCTCACTCACAAATAAAATGTTCAAACAACATGAGATAGGAGAATGCAAGTCAGATGGACAAATGCAGAACATACACTTCATGGTAGTTCAACTCATTATTTTAACCAATTCCAGTGCCTTCAATTATTTTCTCTGGTTTCTCCTATAGTTGAGGCATTCAGAGGAAACAAATGTACTGAACATTTGATGCCTAAGAAGAATTACAGCACGATGGAGAAAAGACCTCACACATATCCTTATAGCAAAGATTCTAAAATAGGATTAAACAGTTGGTTTTTTTTTTTTTAATGGGGAATAATGTTCTGTGCACAAGACCAGCTACACTGTCCAGAACAACAACAACACTATTAACAAGTTGCCTCCATTCCAGCAACTTGCAGCAACCCAAGTACTTTGCAGACCACAGTATATGCAAGGATAACTTCCCACAGTACCCTAACACCCTTGAGAGATTGCTTGTTTTAAAGTGGACATTTTAAAACCAGCCCTTAAAACTAGTTATTACTCCTTCTAACACCCTCAGGAACCTAAAGTAACCTCAGTAGCATTAAAGGGAAAAACATCCTGATGAATTGTCTACTTTGCACGTTCGACAGCCCTTGTGCCTTGCTAGTCTGATTAAGAGTCATTCCATTTGTGTTTATTACATTGTGCCAGGAATGAGAACAACACTAAAAAAAGAACTCCAAGCAGAAAGCAACAATTGTGAGATCATCGCAATACAGCAGAAGCTCTGAGTTAAGTGATGCACGTGTGTTTTATATATATACCTAATTATTTGTGATGGAAAAATAGTCACATTGGCATCATTTCCAGCCTTTACAGGATAGGAATATGTGCCACGAAAGGAAGAGAAAACCATATCCAAATGGAAGTGCCAAGGAAAGCTCAGGCATTATCTAAGCTGGAATTTAGCCAGGATACCAGGTGTCAGGCACACCTGCTCATACCAAGAGCACACAATTTTGAATACACATGAATAATCAAAACTTGGTTTTACAGCTTAGCCACAGAGACAACAACGGGCACGAGGGAACTATGACATCAGGAACAACAAAACCTGTTAAATAAGAGGCACCATTTCCTGCTGCACACACACACGTACAGGTAGATCTCTCAGGAGCAGCCACTCCTCACCCAGCCTCAGTAAGTCAGTCTCTGCATGAAGGACTACTGACATCTGACTCAAAAAAACCAACTGATTTCTAACTTATTTAATGAACTGGTAAGGTTGTATACAGGTGAGAATTGTCACTATGGTTTGGCAGTTTCCAGTTTGAGATACCCAGACCCCTGGAGGTCTAGGAACTCCTCCACAGCGCCTGCAGAGGGTACATGGGCAAAGGAAGCCTGATATTGTAAAGACTCCATGCACTCACTGGAAGATTTTTAAGGATCCATAAAGGTACAAAGGTTCACGAACCCTGGTCTCTTAATTAAGCTTCTAATGTCCTTTTCATAGAACCCTTTATATTCAACAACTATGTTGCAAACCATCCTTTCATAGATGAAACAGAAGTAGAAATATTTTGACAATTCTCTTTTAGAAATACAATTATTTATAAAGTCATGGTGGGTTATTTATTAGAAGCATGGAAAAAAGCTCCCTTATTCCAGCTAACCAGCAAGTTTCCACATGACTCTCTGTACTTTTATTAATTCTGAGACATCTCACTCTTTATTATTCAGCATTTTATTGAAGAAACTATATTTCCACATAGTTGCTCTTTCCCAGGAACTCACAACTGCTTCAGAATCTATCCATATGGATAAAATATGTCTGCAGATTTTTTGCTGTGCTTTTCTGAGAAAGAGACCGTGAGAAATTAGATCAAAATAGGCAAAGACAGAAGACTACATCCATCACAGCATGTAAAAATTAACCACCTTAAAATTACATGTAGCTTCTCAAGGGAGGTGGGGTGATCTGTGCACCAATCAGAACAGCTCAGTTAAGCTGTCAGTTAAGTCAGAGGTTGAGAATAAATGAGCTTCTGTAATGAATTAACATGGGTATGCTGGCAATATGAGAACTATTACATTCTAGCTGATGGTATTCTGCACCCTTGACTGGATATGAAGACTCTCAAGAAGGATACTGAAAGTTAAAATCAGATATCCTGTGGTAAATCATCCTGAAGGGCTACTGGAAAAGACAAAAACACTGAACAATGTATTCCAAGTGTTTCTGCTTAATTTCATTGTCGTGAGAACACCTGATCACCTGGTAAAATTAAAAAGACAAATCTGAAATTTAACCATCCTACATGCCAGGAAAAAGAAAGAACAGATCACTACCAAAATCCTGTAGGCACATCCCTTGCTCTGTGACTACACCACCTGAACAAGAAGCTGAGATGCAGAACAGACTGAAACATTTTGATGTCCTCTGCACCTCTACCAGACATGATCAAAAAGGTTTGTTCTCCTACTTCAATGTCAGGAAGAAAGTTCCCTTTACTTCTCTCTACCCCTCTGTAGACACTTTTAAAATAAAAAAATACATTAACTTAGATTTTTAAGTTCACTCAAAGGGGATTTTTAACCTGTAGATCATTTACTGTGTGTTTTAAAAAAAGTCATAATGACTATGATATTGTTGGATGTGACAGGCTTCTAGGGACTAACCACCGAGCATGAGCAACAGCAGTCTGGGGAAACAAGAACATTACATGTTACTCCTCTACCAACAGGAGAAGCAGCTCCAGAAACTACCACTCGTGCCCCTTGCCAGGCAAAGCAGTGCACAGCAGCAGCTGGCAAGCAAAAAGAAAGGCATAAAAGGAAAGGTGATGAGATCATGAGCTAATAGGAGAGAACCACGCTCCTGCTACTGTCTGTGACTCTGGAAGCTCCACATAGGAGCAGAGGACACATGTGAACAGCCACACTGGGAAACAAGTCACCACTGAACCTGGATGCTTTGCACGTGGATTTCCAGAAAACAAAGAAACAAAGCCACAAAACACCATTTCCTCGTGCACGGACTTTGACTTCCTTCAAGGAATTCATCTTGCTGACTCCAAATGGTAAATTCACGTCCAAATTTGTGTTGAACTTTACAAGAAAAAATAATTATTTCCTCCTTTTCCGTTTATTATCAGCAGACAGCAACAGCTTGTGCCACCCCAGAAATTTCATTTATATGCACTGGCAAATAAAAATCATCTTCAGAGTCCTCATCCTCCCATATATCACCACAAAGTCTTCAAAACCAACTCAACCAACAGCCACTGTGCTACCTGAGCCAGATCTGTTCTTCTCTCTCTACTGCTTTCCAGCAGCCCGTGTGAAACAGAGATTCAGGATCCTGAAAAGGATCTGGAGAACCTTTCTGCTTCCCAGCCAGTGGCAATAACACAGCAGGGGAATGCTCCGACCTTGGCTGTGGTCACCAAACCCATCTATGAGGCATCCTCACTTTTATACTGTCCTCTGCCAAAGCATCGAGCTGATTAATTAGCTGTAAAGTTTCCAGGGAATGCCTAACTGTAAAAGAGAATGGGCAAGGGAGGGTAATCAATAATTTGAACGGGGAAGTGATGATAAAAAACAGCTCTGCAGGGATGAGAGAGAAAAGAGCATGGGAAAAACCTGTGAAATGACACGAAGAATCCAGCACAGGAGTTATGGTGGGGAAGGGAGCAAATGAAAACTCAAAGTGATGAAAACTCAATAGGCAAGAATGAAAAAAAATAAATAAATAATAAATTTTACATGTCTAGTGGTTTTTATTGTGGAGAAACAGACAAACAGCATTCAGCTAGTAAATTATTCAGTAAATTCCACTAATCTTTTTTTCCACAGCTATTGTGACCAACTGAATAGCTGTGCAAATATTCCCAGAATGATGACAACATTAATCACACTAGAGATATCAAAACACAGCCTATCTGATCTGCTATTATGAAGCTAGCTGAAAATATACTATGATTAAAATTCTGCAAGCAACAGACAACAGAGAACTACCACATTTTAGTCTTCGGAGCTGCATGGGGAGGAGGGAGGTTTTTCACAGCATATTCGTGCTTTATTTGTCAACTAGCTTGGAGATGTGTGAACTTCCTCTCACCTCCCTCCCTGTGCTTGAAGAATCCCCTTCCGCATGATTTAAACCTGAAACTTAGATTCAATAAATGCCAAATAGATCTTTCCCAAAAGACAAATGCCATTTTGGCTGTAAAGGTAATCTGTTCTCTCATTCTCTGTTTCAGGGTGAGCTCTGCTGTGCTGACAGTGCAGGTCTAATAATAACAGGAAGTTATCACATCTTGGTAATCTATTTAAATAGAAAACACAAAGTGAGGAGACCAGGCAAACCAGGCAGGAGAGTTGTCAACCGAACAATTAATTGTCTGGTGGAGAATTCTGATTGCCCTGTGTTAGCAGGGAACTTAAGGCTTTAGAAAAATATCAATAGAGAAGTTGATGCAGCAATGCATTTTTACATTTTGGTCTGATTACTTATGTTCTCAAGAGCGATGATAAATTGTTTCAGAATCCTATTTGCAAACACCTCTCTTCCTTTTCCTAAGTGTTCTCTCTTATTCTCATGCAGCCCTGGGGAAGCATGATCTAAAAATCAGTGGACTTTCAAGGTGTGGGGGGAAGGTGAACTTCAAGCTACTTTGGAATACACTGTAGAAACAGCCAGCCAGCCTGGGAAGCAGCACACTGAGATCTTGCCTTTATGAAGGGAAAATAGAGATTTTTATAAGTGCTCTAAGCCGTTTAGATAAACAGAAACTTAAACTGGTTGGGTCTGAGCGTGTAATGCAGGCAAAAGAAATAGCAACACAAGAGGCACCTTTCCTGTGCCAGCTGGGAGCATCTACACCTAATACACCTACTTCACACATTACACAAGCTCTTACAATAGCAGGGCCAAGTGACTTCATGGTCTGTGTACCTAAGTGTGTGCTGCTTTGCTTGTTTTCTGGCTCTGAAGTACCTGGTTTTCGAAAAGCAATCCACAGAATAAGTTCGGTGTTGTTGGTTGTTTTTTTTTTCCTTACTGGCTGTATAGGAACTCTGTCACTCCCAGGCTTTCTTGTGGTTTTTTTGTTTGTTTTTGTTTTTTGGTTGTTGTTTTTTGGTGTTTGTTTTGGTTTTTTTAACAGATTTATTCCTTATGATCTCCCTGATATAGTTCATATTTGTCACCATCTCTCTGTTAAACAGTTTTACTACTAATTAACTACCCGCATAAACTCTGCCTTTGAAACCATTTGGATGCAATAAATACATAAAAATTAATTATCAAATTTCTATACCTGTACCAGCCAGATCCCATCTTTTGTGTCTTCTACAAGCTCATAGAAGTGCATTTCACCACTAAAGTTTGTACTGGAGACTGATTCAGAGGCCTCTTCCTCCTTGAGAGCAGAATAAAGCTCTCCTTCCATGAGGTCTCCTGAAAAAGACAATTGGAGAAAGGAAATTAAAATGGCACTCGAGAAATATCACTTCATGCATTCTAGTAACAGTTGGTATTTTACATGGTTGCTCAAATGAACTTTTCAGTACGAAGGTAGCTAAAGTTTCCAGTTATTTTAATTCTATCTATAGCAACATGACTATGAACAATCTGACTTCAGCTGTCAGAAAAAAAAAACCCATGTTGATTGTCCCACTGCAAATAAGAATCTCAAGTAGAATAATTTAGCTGTTCTCTTCTGCTTGCAAAGTTGGAAAAAGTTCCCCTGAACTCCAATCCTAGTGAAGTAAGGAGCTCCCAGTAAAATCATCAGATAATGTTTCCTTTGTAATCTCATTTCCTTCTTGTGCTTTGTTTCACAATCATTACAAACACTATTAATGTCAACTAGCATTCTAGTAACTCATCTGTTAAGCACGGAGAAACTGTCTTGTCCAAAATGTAAAAGTGCTACATATTATATTACAGCTGAAACCCTTGAAGGGTTTCCAAAAAGTATTTATAGGATTCAGGAAAAAAAAAAAAAGAAAAGTCAAAATGCTGCAAAGCCTGTTGGTCTGAGAAGTGTTTCCATGGCATTTGAAGAAGTCAGTTAATACAGCTTGTTTTGAGTTAAACACTTCCCTGCAGCTTTTGCAACCCAAACATCATGATATCATGAAAGTACCTGAGAGCCAAGGAGTAAAAGGGATTGGAAACAAAAGTGAAACCACCTGGTGCTTTTTACTGTTGGAGCAGCAAAGTGAACAAACAACATAAATAAACAATGAACAATAACAGCAGATTAGATACAAATGCTCATCGTTAATATAAATTATTTAAAAGGAGTTAGCATTTTTAAGGTTATGGCACTCACTATATTAATCCAAATCATTTTATTTTTCTGTCCAGACATTTAAACCCCTCACTGTCTATCCCGATCACTGGAATTTCACTCTCTCCTGGATAAGCAGCCCTTTGATCATTGATTTAAAAGCAGCTACTCACATTTTCCCTCTTGGCTGCCACTACAGCTATTACATCAGCCCCATCTCCCAGTCCTTGGGGCCAGGTCCCTCAGCTTCTCCAGGCCACCATCATTACTTTCAAGACACTTCTCCCAACCCTTTCATCTCCGCTGCTCTTCGTCCTTCGCTATTCATCACCCCTCAAAATTCTACCTCTTTCACCTGGTCTTCCCTACTTCCAAAACGCTTCCCTGCCTTTTTCCAAGCTATTTTTTTGTTTGTAGGATCTACTTCTGTTCTTTATAAGACCACCACGTCCATCAGTACCCATGCCTTCTGCTCCTCAGCATTTCTATGAAATCATTGCTCCCTTCAGCACTCATCTTTACAGCAATACCTGTAATAAAAATCAGCAAACGGGTGGCGAGAGAAATACATGGAAAAAATCCGGCCCCAGCGGTAACCAGTAACCCACTGCATCTATCTAGATTCTTTCCTCTTTTTTCACAGCAGACGACATTAGCTCTCATCTGTGCAACCACTGCCTGGCCACCCCGATCCCGACCCCAACCGTCCCCAGCAACCCGGCGGAGCGCCTCGGGCAGAGCTATTTCCTGGTGTCCCGGCTCCCCGAGGCCTTCCCTCCACGCAGCCGATTCGGGCTTACAACACCGCGGAGGTTTTCAACGTCACGGTTCCCGAGCTTCCCCTGCCTTCCTCCATTAACCGCTCCGCCACCTCGCTCCTCGCTGCGGGAACACAGCTGGCTCCTCAAATTCACCCTACCAAGGCGCTGGCCCGGGAAGCAACGCTCCTATCTCCATCCTAAGGGCGGCGGGAGCCCATGCGGGGAGGGTCACCGGGGATTTTGCGTCCCACTCCCCGCGGGGGTGACAGGGGACGGAGCCCCCTCCCCACGCGTGAGTCGCCGGGGGAGCTCCGCGTACCTGACTTCTCCACCAGCTCCCGCACATCCTTCTTCTCGGGCAGCCCCGAGTGCCCCAGCCCCCGGCACTCCAGGATGGTCCGCAGCTTCCTGAAGCTCAGCGCCACCGGGTCCACCAGCTGCGTGGCCAGGAAACCGCTCTCGTACCACGCCACGGCCTCGAACACCCTGGCCAGGACGAAGAGCGCCAGGAAGTAAAGCAGCAAACAGCACAGCTTCACCCACATCTTCCCACCGGGGGGCTGCCGGCCGAGGGGCCGCCGAGAGCCGCGCCGGAGGCCGGCCTGCCGCGGGGCGGGGAGGAGAGGAGAAGGGAGAGGAGGGAGGAAAGGTGGCAGAGAGGGGGGGGGCTGTCAGCGCCGCGGGGCCCAGGCCCCCCCCGCCTCCCCCCCGCCGCTGTCCCCGCCCCGGCGGAGCCGCGGCCGCCGGCGGAGACATAACAAGTGACGTGGGCAGAAGGCGGGAGGGGCAACGGCGCTGCCCACCGACCGGTACCGCCCCCCCCCCCCCCCCCGTGATTCAGCAGCTCGGCCCGACTCCAGGTCACCAGGCTTGGGTGTCACCGGTGTCCCCACCCCGGCATCGACTTTGGACCCCGCGGGCTGCGCTTGCTGCGAACAAAAATAATGATGAAATCGTCGGGTGTCGGTTATGGGGGGGGGGCTGGGGCTGGAGATCCGAACCCCCCCGAACGGCGTTTTTAATGAGAAGAAAAATGTTGACACAGCCCGAACTGAGTCGATGTGTTTGGACAGTTTTAAAACAGCTTAAGGGGCGCGTTTATTTGGATTCGGGCTGCTGCAGGCACTCGGCTGTGTAGCATGATCCCTCCACCCCTCGTGTCCACACGCCAGCCCTGCCCCAGCCCTTCGCTGCCCCTAAAGCAAATGATAAAGTGACATGAAGTGCTGGGACTGGAACCGGGATTCTGCAGCTTTGCCTTGGCACTCCGAGCTTGTCGCGCTAAACCGGCAGTAAAAGGCAACGGTGGAGCAGCTGCACCGTTTCTGATGAAGGTTTAAATTGTTCTGTTCCTCACGCTGGAAGCATGTGGAGTGCAGTGTGGATCCTTGTTTCTGTGGATCCACAAGTAATCCTCCTGGGCTATACAAAAAATGTTAGGCTGCGAAGATACAATTTAGTCTGCCACTAAAAACCCCTAAAAACATACTAAAATAGTTATTTCTTTGAGAAGAAGGCTCTCCTCTGAAGGGAACTCAACATTTCTTTTGTATCTTTAGTTATTTTTAGGAATCCATCATTTGCATGAAAATTGCCAACTCATACGGATGAGCACAAAAATAGCACAGTTTAATTTTAAAAACACTGACAACCCCCCAGAGTGCACATGCTTAAGTAATCCTGTACAATGGGAATTTCAGAAAAATACATTAATATTGACCTGCAGAAAGCATTTCAATGGCTGTACTCCTCAGAGCCTTCAGAACACATTTACAGGGTTCTCAGCATGCTGGTAAGATTTTAAAAGGAGAAAAAAATCCAAAACAACCCAGGTTCAGCCTATTTTGTCATGCAGCCACCGCAGCCACTTCGAGAGCAAAAATCATGACACTGTTTCCTTCGGCAAAGGGCTCATTTTGTTTCTTGAAAGGGGAAGAGTGGAGGGATTTGCAGAAGTGGCTGGTAAATGTCGTGCCTCGCACCAGGAGTCATATAAACCTTTATTCTTCAGGATTTTTATGTGCTAAAGACTAGAGGTGGACTGCAAAACCTGCTGCTGCTGCTGCTCGATTACACAAAGGGCTTTCAGCTGCCCAGCTGGGTGTGCAGCGAGCCTTGGGTGGGAGGTCCAGTTGGACGGGACGTCCTGGAGGCACCATGCAGTGAAGGAGCTCACGGGAGGCTGAGCTGAAGTGCTGCTCTCTCCTTCATTGCCTTTTGCTGAACTCCCCTTTCACCAGAGCTAGGGCCCGTCTCCCTAACCAGGAAGCAGCAAAGCACCAGTAAGAGGAACCCTTTCCTCTCCACAAAAAGCAAGAGAGTGGCTTTGTCATGGCAGCTGGCAGAGCCCAGGCGCTTTGAGTGCAACACACACTTATTGTCACCTGTTGTGAGGGCCAGAAGCAGGCCCTCCCCAGCCTAGAGAATACAGGAGCACAGCTCTTCAAAAGCTTCGTGAAGGCCCATTCCTTTTGTTACACGTGAAGTTGTCTGATTTCTCTACCTTTTGTTTCAAGTGAGCAGCTCGAGTGGGCATATGTGAAGTGATGGGTGGGAGGAAGAGAGGGGAGACAGTGTTTGAAGAGGAACCTTGTCTATGTACCTTTACTTAGAAAACATATTGTTGGAGTATTTTTGCTGTTGTTTGTTTTTAAAGAGCAGCACAGACCCCTCTCCACCTGATCCCTGTGTTTCTCCCCTGTAACTCATCTGGGGATGCCCTGGCTTCCTCTGGCAGGAAAGCACCTAGCAACAATCATGCGTCCACACTCACAGCTCAACCATTTGCAACACCAACTGCTGGGGAGGCTGTCACCAGTATGTAATTTCCTGATGCTCACGGGCTGAGTTAAATCAATCCCTAATTCCCCAGTGGTAACTGCTGACGAGTCCCCTGCAGAGATGAAGCTGATCATCTGCCAAAACTCAAAACCCCTGGAGTCATTTCAAGAAAGTAAAAATGATGTTTCAAACCACTACTGGAAACCCCTCTCAACAACCAACAGCAAAGCAGCTACTGGCACAGAAACACCCAAGCAGTGAGACAGGACAGGGCAGAGCTGCACTTGAAAAGCAGGGACAGGAACAGCCAAAACCTGCAGGTAATGAGTTGACCATAGGCCTGCCAGAGAAAAGCTGAACCAACTGGGTTCCCCTTCCAGACTCTGTGGTCTTCTCTTTCCTCCCTACCTTCACACCCGTGACTAACCAAGCTGGAAGTTACTGTATTTTCAGCCATTATCTGTTGGTTTCCAGTTGCAACTCAGAACATCTTTGACATGTCACCTGCAAACAATTTTTCAGGAGTTTTAATTATCTGGGAAATTTAAATATCTTCACAGTGAATTAAAAGTAATTTGGGCTGAAGACAAAGATGACACGCGTTGACATTTTTTAAGAGGTCTACCTCATTAACAACATTAAACAGTCATCAGTCAGTAGTGCACTCACAGAGCAAATATTACAATTGTGAAGGGAATGAAAGATATACATTCCACCTTTAAACAAAACCCCAAGCAAGGATCTGCTTTTAAACAATCCTGGCAGCAAAAATCTGTCCTATGATTTAGGAGAGAATGAGACCAAATCCTGAGAACTGGGACAGACATCTTCTCTTGTCAGACAGCCAAAGCTGGAGTCTCTGCTGCCCGTTGATAAATGGCAAGGATTCCCTCTCCTCCCCATCCTCTCCGATGAGCAGTTGCTGACTGTGCAGCCTGGGAACAGACAATAATCCACTTTCCAGACTTCTACGGGGAACATTAAAAAAAGTACTGTCATTTTGAAGGCAGTAAAACCAAGGATAGGAAATCTTAATTCAGTTCCTTACCCTGATAAAATATTATCATAAACTTTTTGGGGACAGCTTTAGTATTGCCATATATCAAGATAAATTTCAGCAAAGTAGGATTTTAACTGCCTGAAACCCAGTTTTCCTAGAAGTTAGCCTACTCTGTAAATATAATTTGTTAGTTCATTAACAGTGAGTGTCTTGATGTACTTTTTCAGCGACACAGGTGCATCTTAACTCATTTGTATCTGTGATAAGAAACCACAGCTACTTGTCATTATCTGATGTTTAATAAATAAACCAACAACCCCACATGAGAGTCTCAAGGCAAGATGACAACAGGCCAGACATTATTTTGTTGTACACAGAGGAATTTTAAATCAGATGTTTCCTACTATCTACAAGTGGCCAAACAGAAGCAATTTAACACCTAGGTGTTATCCTGCAATACAATGACCACTATTTGACACCTCAGCTAAAGCACTGCCTATTTGGGTGAGGCAATCCCAACGTGATCCAGTAGTGATTCAGGCAGTAATTTAGGATGGATGGGACCTCAGGAGGTGATGAGGTCCAACCTCCTGCTCATGAGCAGGGTCAGCTGTGACACCAGAGCAGGTTGCTCTACACAGCCACCTCTTCCTCTCCTGTGGCAGCTTTCCCTGCCTACAAACATGCAGTCAACAGCACAGAAATGTACATCAATCAAGGCCAAGCCAGTTTACAGGAGTATAATGCATTAATTAAAGCTTGAAATTCAGGAATTATTTTTTTTTTCTCTTTTCAGGCAGTTGGTATTTGCTTTAACAGTGAAAAACTGTTTACTGCCCCCCCGGAGATGACAGGCTTTGTTTAATGACCTAAAAAACAGCTAAAAAGCTAAGAAGCCTTGCTTGAATGTGCCAAGACATGAAAGAGGAGACCCTTATGGTAAAGAACATAAATTAAACCAGTGTGCTAATGACATGAGAAATTAAAAGATATTTTTGTGTCTTTAAACATCATCTATTATTACATGAAGAGCAAGAAGAATACAATCAAAAGCAGTGATTTGGGCCTAAATCTGACAGAGTGACAGCAACTTGTAAGCATCTACACAAGTCATGTAGGAGAACACTGATCTATTTCCTTGTCCTGTTCCAGCAGTATGGGCACAGATGAAACAGCACTGACCCAGACTCAGACCAAATGCTGCCTTTGCAGTCAACTTTGTCCAATTTTATTAGGAGTTGTGGTTGTCCTGTGCTGCAGAAAACACAAGGTCATATCTGGCTTGTGCTGCCATTTCCAAATATTGAAATTGGAATGAGTATGTTAGGCAAGTGGTATTCAAGCTCAGGTATTTCTTTCAAGCACGCTTTTACAAGACGCCTGCTAGTCAGATGCATGATTTCAGTCTGTAAGTCAACATAAAACTCAAGAGGAAGTTTACTGAGCGAGTTAACGACCTAATGATAGGGTAAATGTTGAGCTTCCGGCACGCCAGTGTTTTTAATGCAGCTCTGACTCTTTAAGCTCCTCTTCAGTATGCACTTCACAGAGTCACAGGATCTTGGGGGTTGGAAGGGACCTCAAAAGATCATCTAGTCCAACCCCAAAATGAACTTGTGAAATGTTTGGAGCAGCTGCGAGATGCGTTCCCCACAGTCTGATTGGAAGAGAACCCCCTTCCACCCCAGGTGCCACACTGCCGCGCTGAGCCCCCCGCCGCGCCTTCCCGCCGCCCAGGGCTTTACCTCAGCGCTGACCCTACCCCCACCCCATCGGCCCTACCGCAGCCTTCGGCCTGCCAGCTGCTGCTCGCCGCCAGGCGCAGCCCCATGGCGTGGCGCAGCCCGGCCCTGAGAGCGGGAGGAGCCGTCCCGAGCCTCCGAGCCCGCCCGCCCCGGCCGGGCCCGGCCCCGCCACCTCTCCGGGCACCCCCACGGGCCTCCCCGTTGCCATGGCAACAGCGCTCCATCGCAGAATCACCAAGGCTGGAAAAGACCTTTAAGATCATCAAGTCCAGCCTATGACCAACACCACCACACCATCTAGACCATGGCACTAAGTGCCACATCCAGCCTTTCCTTGAGCACATCCAGGGATGGTGCCTCCACCACTTCCCTGGGCAGTCCATTCCAATGTCTAATCACCCTCTCCGTGAGGAAGTGCTTCCTAATATCCAGCCTAAATCTCCCTTGGAGCAATTTCAGGCTGTGCCCTCTTGTCCTGTCACTGGTTGCCTGGAAAAAGAGTCCAGCCCCCACCTGACTACAACCTCCCTTCAGGTAGTTGAAGAGAGTGATGAGGTCCCACCTGAGTCTCCTCTTCTCCAAGCTAAACAATCCCAGCATCCTCAACCTCTCCCTATAAGACTTTTCCTCTAGTCCTTGTTGCTCTCCTCTGGACCCACTCCAGCACCTCAACGTCCTTCTTGAAGTGAGGGGCCCAGAACTGGACACAGTACTCGAGGTGAGGCCTCACCAGTGCTGAGTACAGGGGGAGAATCACATCCCTGCTCCTGCTGGCCACACTATTCCTGATACAAGCCAAGATGCCATTGGCCTTCCGGGCCACCTGGGTTCGCTGCCTACCGTCCTGCCTAAGCCGTAACACCTCACGGATCCCCCTCTCCCCATGGGCCACCTAACCGAAAAGCCCAGCGGCTCCCAGAGCCTCCGAGGCCCCTCCGGACCGCGGGACACCAGCAGCAGTAACCAGGCCCCCTCACTATCCCGGCCCGCCGGCAGGGCTGCCCTCAGTGCTGCCTGAGCAGTAATCGCTGCCCCGCCCTTCGCGGAGGTCCCCGGCCGAGGTGTCCGCGGCGCTGCCAGTGGCGAGCACTGCCAAGGTCCCCGCCTGCCCGCGGCGCTGCCTGCGCACAACTGCTGCAGCCTGAGGAGACGGGGAAGTTGGGAGCGAGCGGCGGGCCGGGCCGGGCCGGGCTGGGCCGCGCCGGCGGAACGGTGCTGGCGGGGGGCGGCGAGGGGGGCCCGGGCAGGCAGGAGGGCCCGGGCAGAGAGGAGGGCCCGGTGGTGGCGGCGGAGGAGGAAGAGGAGCGCGGCCCGGTGCCGGCCGCTATGGACCAGTGCGTGACGGTGGAGCGGGAGCTGGAGAAGGTGCTGCAGAAGTTCTCCGGCTACGGGCAGCTCTGCGAGCGCAGCCTGGAAGAGCTCATCCAGTACGCGGGAGGGCTGCGCCGGGAGATCCTCCAGACCGAGAGTACGTGGAGACCCCTCCCCTACCCTTTCCCCGGGGAGATGGGGCCCGGCTCCCGCCTTCGGGATTAAAAGGCCCAAAACTTTGAGCCTTTGTGAGCTGTGGGACCCCTTCCGGGAGACCTCCCCCTCCAGCTGAGCAGTGCTCCCCGCTCCCGGGGGGGTTCCTGGCTCGCTTGTGGTCGGCCCCGGGGAGGTCTCTGTGCTGGTGGGAGGCTGCGCTGGCGGTCTTCTACCTTCACTCCCCTGGAGTCGGAGCTTTGTGTGCATTTCTGCCAGGGAAAAGTTAAAGGTGGGAGCAGGTATCGGCTCTCCTGGGCCTCGTCTGCCTTCCGTGGCTACTGGGAAGGAGTGTTTGTTCCTGACCAGCAGGTACGACCTGACCTGTCCGTGCTTTCTGCGCCTTCATGTTGTCTTACAATGGGGTTAGTTAACCCCAGGGGAAATAACAGAGCTGCCCTCGTTTCTTCGCGGCACCCCCTCCCCCTTTTTTTTTTCCTCTCAAGTGAGTAAGTTGTTTTCTTTTGACGTGGCTACGTTTGGAAGTGTTTAGGGTAAAGCCACTCTTTAGCAGGAAGTAAACACGTCCTCTCAAGTCTTTGTGTTGTGCAGCTGATGTTGAGCCCTTGCGCAGGCGGGCTGGATGGCCAAAGCGCCCTGTAAACATGAGACATTTAAACCTTGCGAAATCCCGGGGATGGAGGTAATGCAGCGTTTGTTGATGGAGTGGGAGGGCACGGTGAGACAGCCGAAGTGATTTACCCAAGGCCATGGAGGAAGCAAGTGATGGCTCGGGGATTAAAAATGGGATCTTGACGGTTCCTGACCCCAAACTTGTGAGCAGGCTGTGCTGTTTCATTGCTTTTCAGAAGCCGCTTTTGTTTGCTTCAGAGAAAAATGTGTTTGCTGAGTCTTGTACAAGTACAGGTGCAAAGCCCACTTAGAAGTGCTTTTAATTCCGGGAACGTAAACAGGAGTGTACTAGAGCTGCCGTGTGTACTCAGCAATTTCCATAGAGAGCAAACATGGTACTCTGGTTCTGAGGCATTTCTTTGGGGTGAAAAAACGCTTGTTTTCTTAGGCATCGGTTTGAACTCGTTTCAGTAAAAGTATTTTGTGCTGCTCAAAGCTGGGCTCGTGCATGAAGGACAGTTGTTAAAACCTGCATCTTCACCAAGATGCTGGCCTTGCCTGGAAAGCTGAGTGGTGTGACCCTGACGTGTATTTATTTTTTGTAGGTCTCTGTGGGGTTGTAAAGATTTGTCTCTGAGAATCCTGTTGCAGGTCCAGAGATGTTACTCTCTTCATAATAAAATCAAAAGGTTCCAGTGTGCATTCCTTCAGGGTCCTCACTGGGTTTTCCATCCAAACTTGAATTAGGAGGTTTTGGGACTGTCCTGTGGATGTGTTTTCAGCACTTGCCAAATAAGTGGTGATGCTGTTCCAGCAAAGTACATCGCAAATTGAGCTTTCTTTTAATAAGCACTCTAGAATGAAGCCAATAAGTTATTAGTGCATCCTCAAAGATCTGGGGACTCAGTAAGTTTTGGCATCTGATGGTCAGCTGGCTTCAGACATGGCAAAATTCTTATTTCTTCTCTAACATGTTATATTTAACTTTCTAATAAGAACACGTATTTGCAACTTTTATGTACTTTTGTGTACTGCATCCTGAGTATTTTTGAAAATTGATGGAAGTGGAAGCAGACAGACATCTTACTGTGGAGCTCTGTAATTCAGGGGCTCTGAGCTGCAGAAATATGCTCACGTGTATCATTTAAAAGGAAGAAGAAGAAAACCCTCATTGCTGAAGAAGAAATTAATTTTGTAGGACAAGATTTGAGAGCAAAAATGTGTGAAAAGACCTTAAATAGGCAGTGGATATAAAAAGGGAGTGAGTGGAGAAAAAGAACTTAGAAGCTGCTTCAACCTCTGGACTAGTTTTCTTTTCTCCACTCATGCAGTTGGTTAAAACTTCTTGAGCTGTTTTCATGTTACAGCCTAAGCACAGAACAGCCCTAAGTTCAGGCCTGTGAACAGAAAGACAAAGTTGGTTTTTCTTCACTCTTCCTCTAATAAATCCCACCTCCTGGAGTAGCTGAGGCAGGATTGTGTATCCTTGGATGGTATAAATGTGTCTGGCTGAGTAAACTTGGCTTTGGACTCTGTGCCTAGTGTCTGCTCACTAACGTATTGTTTTATATTGTGACTGTATGTACACCATACAGAGGGAAGCTGTTGGCCTGTGGGGTTCTGTGAACATGGAGTTACTGGGAGCACTGTCTGTAATCTTTCTTCTGCTGATTTATTAGAAGTAGCTCATAGTTAATTAAAGCTGAAAGAGGTGGGTGCAGGGGGCAGATCTGTTCTCTTAGGGCTCTGATGGCTTTTCCTGTGTAGACATTTTCATTGCTTTCCTGTTGTGGTTTCTGTTACAGTGTGTGTTCAGGGGCAGTAATTCACTTATTTTCTTGGAATAAAAACAGTTATGCATTTAAGTTGTTTTGGTTTTGCCGTAATGGCTTTTCTTACCAAAAAATGGCTATTTAGAGAGTGTATTTTAACTTCCCTGTTTATTGGAGAAGGAGTATTTCCATTTGCTTGTTGCATAATCTCTGACTGGTTGTTTTGTCTTGGCAACAGTTGTGAGACAGTTATTTAAGACCCTTCATGTGATTTTAAATGTCTATCCTAAAAATTAAATAGCAATGAGAAATAGTGATTATTCTTGAAATAATTTTAGAAGGCTAAATTTATGGAATAGCTGAGTGAGATTTTTGGTTTAATTCAGGATGTATAGAATCAAGATAGTGAACATGCACTAAAGAGACTGTTTTGATCCTATAACTCCTCACTTATTCACTAGGAAAAATACAGAGCCCTGTTAGTTGTTTTGCCTGGTAGGTGATCATTGGCTTCATGGGACTGGAGAGAGGAAAAAAGTTACAGCTTTTTTGTTTTCTTCTTTTCTTAAAAGCTCTGGCTGTTGCAAAAATGCTGTTAAAGCTTCCTCAGCTGGGGCTTGCAGGGATGAACAGGAGCTGTTTACTTTTCTAGAGACAAGCTTGTTCTAGTGTGTAACAGCAGAAGTTGTTTTTGCTGTTGACAGCAGTAGGGTGGAGAGCTGGGATGCACAAAGGAAGGTATCTAGAATAAGTGGCTGGTAAGTTATTACCTACAACCTGTGATTACAGCTTCTTTTCTGGATTTCCTTTGCTCTTGACAGAGGCATGTTGCTAAGGCACACTCCTAAGAGTTGGTTTCTGTTGGTTTTGGGTTGCTGGTCCTGCAGCAGCAGCAGTTCAATGAACCTGCACTTTGCTTTCCATGGAAGACCAGGAACTAGACTCTTGACGTGCTGCTGAAACCAAAGGTGTGTTAAAATACAAAATGAGAGAGGAACAAACTGTGCAAAGGGTGGTTGCTTTTTAAATCTTTCTCCTAAAGAGGTATTTTGGTAATTTTTTTTTTTTTCTCCTCATATGAAGAATTTGGATCCAGAATACTAGGGAAGCATTTCTGGGCTGCTGTCCCCATCAGATTACCCTTCCAGTTGAACTAAGTCTGTGTCCCTAAAGGAAAAATCAATTAATATAGAATGAACTTGGAGGAGGAAGAGAACTTCAGAGGTAGGACTGGAAAAAGGATTCTCCTTGTATTTTGAAATCAAAAGCTGGAAGAAAGGACTGGAGTAAAGCACAAAAGGGTGTATTTTTTTTTTCTCACTAAAGCTACTGAGGAGTTGAGGCATGAAGGGTGTAAACTGTGGTCAGGGGCTTGTAAAGCTTTTGTATGTATTGTTTTGCCTGCAGGATGGGTCATACAGCATTACACCTGTTGGTTTGACATTGGCTTGAAAATGTCACAGTTTCTAGAAAATCAATCTTGTAACAAGAAAGAGTGGATGTGATGTTCACAGCCAGGCTGTTTATGGGCTGCTTCTCACCCAAATTTCACTTGCACCTTGTGGAAGTTAAACGTGATGTTTTGGCGTATCTTCAGGGAACTGTCTAAAAGGAAACTGATCCTGTAGTAGGTTCAGTAGTTTCCTATTGTAGCATGTGACATTTTTGGATTGAGGTGTTTCTTTGAGATGTGTTTATTAATCTACTGTGACAGAGACATATGAGATCTTTACATGAATTTTTTAAGCTGTTGCACTTGTTCAGTGTTACTGTGCACCCAACTGGATTCTTAATTCCGTGGGTGAGCCACGTCCTGTACATCTTCATTTAAACTGGTCTTGCTTTGGCAATACTCTCTAGACTGCATTTCTCTCTTTTAATACCATTTCTTGTCTTTATATGTTGGTGCACATTGAGATTAATGTTATCATTTGTTTATAACAAAGTTAGTAATTTTCTTCTCTTCTGTCTAGATCAAGATGGAGACTTATCGGGGACAATTTCACTTGTTATGACACAGTGTTGTAAAAGAATAAAAGACACAGTTCAAAAACTGGCCTCTGATCATAAAGACATTCACAGCAGCGTATCCCGAGTTGGAAAAGCCATTGATAAGGTATGTATGTTGGGATTTGATTGGATTATTAGGTGATGTGTCCTCTGCTTTACAAAATTTTGATTTATGCTACAGTTAATCTCAATTAAATCTTCCTGCCAACTGCAGAAGCATAGCCTTGGGGCAGAGGCAAGACAGTGGGGTGCATAGTACTTGCTTTCAGAACTTGTTTGTATACAGAGTCCTCCTTCTGAGGCAGCTCAAATGTCTTTATTTCCAAGATAATTTGCCCTAGATGTGATAGTTTAATATCAGAACGTGGTTATGTTGCCTGTGTCTAAACATTTTGAGGTGCACCTTATAATCTTACTAAGGATGACACCAGTAAACGAGTCTTTTCATCCAAAGATGTTTGCAGCATTACAGAATACTCATTCATCCTTTGGGACTCTTATTTAAACTCTGTTAGCTAATGAGAATCTGTTAAAGCATAATTTAACAGTAGTGCAATGAGGAGACAAAGTACCTAATGCTGCATTATTGGGCAGAATGTCTGTGCAACTGTTATTTTTTTGCTTATATCTGTGATTGACCCACCACAGAGGGCTTAAACTTTGTACTAAGAGCTTTAATCCAAGCGCCACCGTTATCCAAAGCTTAAGGATGCATCTCTCTCTAATCCTTGCTGCTGTATCTAAACCAATTAACTAGAGTAAAATTCCATCCTTATTACTGGCTTGGAGCCTGAAGTAAAGCTATGTAATCTTGTCCTAAGTTTGCAACTTTCCTGTTCTGCTTTAGCAAGTGGGCTTTGTACAAACATGCTGTCAGTTTGGCTCTACCTTCTTCATCTAAATACTCTGAGGTAGAGCAGCCCGAGGTCGTGTGTCTAGAGAGTGTGAGTCCCAGAATCATTGAGGTTGGAAAGGACCTTTAAGATCGTGAAGTCCAACCATAAACCTAACACTGCCAAGTCCACCAATGGAAATAAGTATTTCTTAGAAGCCAAAGGAAACAACACTTGCAAACTTCAATTTAAAGCTTAGATGTGAGTCTAATCTCCAAATTGTTCTTTCAGTTGTCATGTGCATAGTTTTTCCAGTGTTGTTTCTGTCCTGCTGTTTTATCTACTAATTTTCTTTGGAAAGGGATACTTGTAAATAAAAGCATTTTTAAAATTTCAGAAGTGTGTTTTTGTAAAATAGTTGAAAGGACACCACTAATCTGCTCTGTGCCCGTTGAGTGTCAGAAGAGCTGTTTCAGTGAGGTGTTCAAAAATTTGCTGTAGTCAATGTGTTCATCCCTCTGCTTTTTCAGTCTTGCTTAGTGTCTCTGGTGTTCACATCAAAAGATTGGAAGCAGTTCTGGTAATGGAGGACGTATTTTTATCAAGTTCAGAGCATCAGTCAGGATTGTCTCCTTAAATTTTCTGGTTTTCTGTTTTATTTTTCTTTTTTAGTGCAAGTAGTTTGAATTTTATTAGTTTTCCCTGATTTAAATATCTGAAGGGAACTACTTTAAAATGTACCCTGAAGTGTACCCCGTTCTTGGCCTGTTTGCCAGATGAATAGATGTAATGTTTAAATCCAAGTGGAATTTAATGCTCCCCTGGACAGTGACATTGGAAGGAAATCTTCCATACTAAATGTGCTTTCCCTGTCCTGCTGGAAGATATAGTTGAAACCTGCCAGTGAAGTCTTTGTTGGCATCTGAGTCCCATAGCCTATTGGAATTGCCCTCCCCTCGTTCCTTCCCCATAATATACTTAAGCTTAAACCACCAGAAGTAATTAAGTGTAATTGATGTAGTGAGTTGGTGCTCAGCACATTCTGGGCAAAATATTACTGCTTCCTAAATAAAATGCTGGTTGGAATTTTAAGAAGCACAGCCCTTGCTTGGGTCCATGAGGTTTGAGTTTTGTTTCTGCCAGGTGTAAATTCTCATTCCAGCATTTTGCCTCATTTATTTTATAGACAGATTAACACCTAGAACACCACTTATTGTCTTCCTAGCTGTATGTGCTCAGGCACAGATAAATAACTTGTTATATTGCTTGGTTGGAGATTGGGGAAAATGCTAATATTGGTGCCAGTTTTATGTGGTGCATCTAAATGGCAATTTTTGCTACACATAGAATCAAGAAACTTTCTCCTTAACAAGCTTGGCTCTTGAAAGAACTTGCTGTATTATCTGCTTGTGGCAAATTACAGGTTGAATTTTTTTCCAGTGTTGAGGCAGCATTATGCCCATATGTAAATTTAAATCTAGTTGGTTTTTAAGTTAGTATAGTCATTGCTTATGAACTTGGATGGGACCTAGATTTGTCTTCCTGCAGAGTTCACTCTGAGAACAGAAGCTCCTAAATGTCGAAAAAATAAAGTTCAAATTTGGCATAAAATACAAACCATGTTTAAAGTCTGAACTTTGTGTGTTGCTTTTGAGTTAGCAGTCCCTGGAAAGTTTACCTAATAATCTAAACATTCTTTCACAGCAGTTCCACATGGATTTACATGCTTGTGGTCCATGGAGGGTTACCCTTTCTTCCAAAGAGCATTTTTTCCTTTGAAAGGAAATGTTTGCATCCAGTTTTTTCTTTATTGTACTAGCATTTGCTCTGCTTCCAGAACTCATCATGTCACTATTGTTCAGCAAGTTGTTAGCAGGTAGCTCACTCATCAGTCTCCCTGTAGATCAGCCACTCTTCTGGAACGATTTGAATTCATCTCAGATTTGATAGGGCTAGTACATGTTTTCCCTCTAGCAGCAATCTGTCTGAGTAGGGGTTAAATGCCTTCATTCAGGAAAGTAAGTGGAGTAAATGGTAACTCCTCCTTTTTTTCGCTGAAATTTAAGCCTGTTTTTAAAGGGCCAACGTGTTAATCCTGTCTTTGGTTTGGGAAAGCAAACTTTTACCACAGTTAGTGTTTGTTTCATGTAAAAACTTGTATACAAACAAACAGAAAACCTTTACTGAACATAATTTAATTACATTGCTGTGAAGAATATATCTAGAAAAATGCAGAGTCCTTGCAAGTTGAGCTTTATCTAGGAACCAATAAATTGAACAGAGGAGGTAAAAAAGTGTATTTTGTTTGTGTTTTGAGTCAGAATTTAGAAGAGAGGAGGAGTGCACAAAGTAATCTCAGCTGAGAGACTGAGGAATGAAACTGTCCTTCATCATCATCATCCTTCATACTGTTGTCAAAAGAAAAGGGTTAACAGTCACAAAGATTCCAGGTGTTGAAACCAGGTGGGCTTGTGTTATGGGTGGAGTTGGGGACATCCAACCTTGGCGATGGCAACCCTACCTCAAAACAGAAACCAGCAGGAACCTTGAGATAAGAGGATGTTAAATTTCTGCTTTGTTATGTCAAGTTTGGAGTGACAATGACCAACGGATCATTTCTTTCTCTGAAGTCTCTGTTGTTATTTCTCAAAAGGTGTGCTAGCCTGGCACCCTCTCTGTGCAGAACTGGGATAAAACGAGTATCTGGACTCTGTGTGTGGACAGGGTTTTGCACACTGGGTGCAGAGCCCAGAGTTGGGACAATGCCACATTGTTACTGGTAACATGGAAAGTTTTATGTTGGTTAAAGTGGTCTGGCTTGTGTGTGTGTGTGCATGACTCAAAGTCCTTCTCACATTTCAGCAATTATCAGTAATGTTCTTTACATTCTATCACTGGTATATTTAGCACATAATATTCTGTGTTTTAGCCCTGGGCTTCCTAGTTAGGCTCTTAAAAAAAGGCTTGTTTCTCAGGAATATTCACTGTGGCTCTTCTAAGCTTAAACCCTGAAAAGCACAAAATAACCTGTCTGGAGTTTAACTTACAGAATTTATTTCAACTTTTGAAATCTTATAAAACCCCACATGTTATCAGCATAGTGTTGGCATTTAGAAAACAGAACTGAGAGATGTGTAGTCACCAGCATCTCGTGCAGGCATGTCAGTTATGAAATATGTAAGCCAAAGGCAAGCAGTAATTTGTTCTGACATGTGACAGTCACTCCCTGTAATATGTGCAGTCAGTTCTTGAAGCTCCTCTGGACCCAGAGGAGGCAAGAGGTGTAGAATCCCACACATAATAAAGACCTCAGAAATTGTTTAAAAATAAATAAATTTAAAAAATTGAAATGAGAACCTGGTCAAGACTGGTCTGATCAGAGGGTGGGTGAGAGGGAGAAAAAAAATTGAGGTTCTCAGGTTATATGATGTGAGTTGAACCTACAGCACACCTAGGTTGAAATGATATGATTCGTTACCATCTTTTATGAGATTTCAAAATGTAATTTACAATGGAGTTTTGAGAAGGTTCTCAAGGCTCATAGGTTTGTTGCTTCAGAACACAATGTGTATTTTTGTGAAGACACTGAGGTAAGTGGCTCTACCACCTTTGCTAGGACTTTATATTGCGTGAGGAGTAACTTTAAGCCAATAACTTTTAGGCTGCTGCTGATCCCCATCCTGGAATCTAAGTAAAAAAAGCAAGTTTATCTATTTTTTTTTTTAATACTGCCTCTGATATTTCTTAAGTGCATTGTCACTGGAGATGTTACCTGCTAGTGGTGTTTGGACAGTGATATCAGAACCAGCGATGGTGGTGAACCTTGCAGGCTTCAAAGGGTTGGCACAAATAAGAACAGTATTATTTAGTCTTCAAGGTGTTTAAGCTGGGCCTTGAAAAAACTTAGACAAGCAGCATGCCAAGGAGCTTACAGGTTAAGACACTGAAGTGAAAATGTTGTAAACTGTGAGATTTGAAACAATGGCAATAATTTAAATGCTCATCTTGCTCCACCATTTCTGAAAGATGGAAGAGACAACTTGCTAGCCTGAGGTTAATGTTTTGCTGAAAGTTTGCTGAGAGACCTGAAGGGAGTGGTGGTTTTGAAGCCAGGCATGCAGGGATGAGGAGGCTGCCCCTTTCCCATGGTAGCACAGAGCAGCAGCAGATGAGATGTGGAGGTGGCTGATGAAGGAAATTAAGAAGTGGTCAAGAAAAGGAAGATGCAGTGTGATGCTGAGCTGTGGAAATTACTGGAAGGAAGAATGAGAAGCTTTACAGATTTATGCTACTGTGCCCCCTTTAACTTCCCCCTTGCCATTTTAAGAGGTGGGCAGCTCACTATTGGTAAAGCTGCCTCTCAAGGGCTGATCCCCTCTGTACTGGGGTGTCCCTTTGCATCTGTCTCTACTGAAGCTAATCAATGCATGCCACTCCAGTCCTCTGGAGCCAGCCTACAAAGGCAGCAGTCTCAGTCTTTGAGGGTGACATCTGAAGTGTAGATAGGTGTTTGATACCTCCTAAGGAAAAAGCAGTGAGGCATAGCTGGGCAAGAGAGACTTGAGTGGTGCAGAAATGGCCCCGTGGTCTGAAAGTTTGAAGCTGTCATGATGATGTTCTCTGATTTTTTAAATTGAGTTGGAAGGAGACTCTTAGATTTACCTTCTGAAGCTGATTGACAGTAGGGTCCCCAGTGCTTTTGGCAGTATCACTCTGCAAATGTTGCCTGGCCTGTGTTTTGACAAACAGGGTCTGACTCTTTGGATTTGCTGGTCAGCAAAGTCATGTCCAGGGGATACAAAGTGCTGATCTAACCTAGCCCCTGTCACCTGCTCAGCTTTGCTCTGAAGGTGGCTGGTGATCTGTGCTGGCAGACCTTGCAGCAGGTTGGGTATCTGCTAACCTACCACTCCAGCATTGTCCTGGCTGATGGGGAGCCAATAACACACGGTTGACAGACAGCTCATACCAGCTTTGTGTTGTTTGCTCTGCCTGCTTTGGCAGAAGTGTGTATTTGTGCTAGGTGGGTGTTTCCATATTGTGCAGGACTGTCAGTTGTCACAGAGCTGCAGCTGACCAACTTCTGATGTACGAAGTTCCTTCTCAGAAGAGAGGTGTAGTTCCTAAGCTATCAGGTCAGGCAGCAAGCAGTGTGCTGACTTCCAGACTCTATTTCTTTTGCAAGAGGTTTGTTGTAGGCAATAGGTGAGGATTTTTATTTAAATTAACCTGCCTGCCCCAATCATAAAACATGTTAGCAGTTAAAATCCTGTTTTGTGTAGTGGGTTAGAGTAAGTGTTGCTCTCCTAATGCCAAGAGGCACAGTGCCAAGTGTTACTAAAGAGTCACTGTGACAGTATTTTTACTTATTCCTGGAATATGTCCATAGGCCACTGGCCTAAAAATACACAGCGGTAGGATCAGCTAAATCAGTAAAAGATATCTTGGATCTTCAAAGCTCATCCTGTTTGGGATGGTGGCAGTCTTCAGGGATTTGAATTTCATTGTGGTTTGGGGGTGGGAAGAAGTGACACTTTCCTTTTTCAGCATTGTCTGCCCCTCCAGCTGACATCACAGCTCCATCAACAGTTCTTGAGTTCAAGCTTTTTGTGCTAATTTGGTGTGCTGTAGTGACAGTGAAGCATTGATAACTGTTTTGTTTCCAGTTTTGTTTTCTGTTCTCTATGCATTTTCAGTTTTCACGTATGGAAAAAGTCCTTTCTGCAGATAGTTCCTTCAAAAATGCATCATGGTTTGGAAACCCCTGTATTATTTAACTAGATTTCTAATTTTCTAGCTAGACCTGTAATTTGTCAGTGCAGTTCCTTAGAGTGGATAATGTTCAGACTTGAAATGAGCAAGCCAAAGGATTTGTTGTTCTGTACACAGGAGATAATGAAGCAGCTGACATATATTTCACTTTGAACAGGAGGTAATTGAAGGCCAACTGAGTAACAGGCAGAAAGCATCAGGGTGGAGACAGAGGTGTCCGGCAGAATTAAAGAAAAGAGACGTGGGGCCATTTGCTCCAGCCTGTTGACTGTTAGTTTGTCCATTTCAGAATTTTGACTCCGACATCAGCAGCGTGGGGATAGATGGGTGCTGGCAGGCTGACAGCCAGCGAATCCTCAACGAGGTGATGGTGGAGCACTTCTTCCGGCAGGGAATGTTGGATGTAGCCGAGGAACTTTGTCAGGTAACGGATCAGTGCAACTGCTGAATGCTGTTGATGGTGGGAAATCATGCTTTGGGTTAGCACCCTTATTTGGATGTTAGTGTTCCACGTGAATATTTGAACTGCCAGGAAAACAGCAGCTTAATCTCATGCTTTCTTATGCTTCCAACTAAAAACTGCCTTTGTTTTTTCAGGAATCTGGCCTGTCAATAGATCAAAGTCAAAAAGAACCGTTTGTGGAGTTGAATCGAATATTGGAAGCATTAAAAGTTCGAGTTCTGAGACCTGCATTAGAGTGAGTCTACTCAGGGTTTTTTCTCCCTTTTTCTGAAATGCTTTTAAAAAATCTTCTACTTTAAGTATGGTCTTTAGCATATTTTGATGTGTCCCCATTTGTCCTTTGAGAGGTCCACAACCCTTGCCTTCTTCTTTTGTCCCCTCTGTCCCTCCCCACGGGCAATACTAACAAAGAGTCTCTTTCTTAGATTAAGGATTAACTTTAGTCACCTGTGATGCTGATTTAAGCTTTTGGGAAGAATCATCACTTCAGAGAAACAGTTGTCTGCCATGATGTTATTTAGCTTTATAGTGAATCATTAATGAACCTTATTTTATTTAAAATGTTGAATTATGAAGGATAGCTGGAGTTATTAGAGGTGTTGGGTATCACCAAGTCTTTCTAGCTTCACTGAGCCCTTGGGGTGAGCAGAACAAGACTTGGGATCAAAGTTCTCCCTTTTCCTCAAGTCACTCTTCCTTTCCAGATAAAGGGACCACAGGGTGGGATGAGGAGCTTGTGTTTTGCAAGCTGCTGCTGCCTGGTAGGTGCTGGTTAATGCTGGGTGAGAGGTTTGTCCCTTTCCTCCACAGGAAACAAGCCTGTGGTACGTGAGCTGGGAGCCTGGACTGACAGGGAGATCTGCTAGTGAGATTTCTGCTGAACAAAACAATTCTGGTCATTCAAGTCAGTGGATAATGCTGAACATTCAAATGAAAACCAAGCCTGGGAGTATCTGAGGTCTATCAGTCAACCTTAGAACAGAGTATTTTCTTGACCTTGGTAGACTTTGCAGCCATTAGACATGTAAGCTGGTGCTAAAAGGGATGGTGAAGAGGGGAATGTAATGAAATGGCTCATGGGCTACCTTTTAGATTTCCAGTAGTGGGTATGTAACAGTGCTGTACCATTTAAGCTTTTATTTTGAAAACTAGAAAACTCCAAACAAACCCTGTGTTTCTGGGGGTTTTTTTAGGTTGTGAGAGGTTGGTCTCAAAAGTAAGTAAAAAAAAAAAAAGCTTTGAAGTGACCTGTTAAAAATAGAAACAATGAAAAAAAGCATAGTCAAAAATTCTGTTTAATTCCAGAGCATAATTCATACATTTAAATTTACATTTTTTGCATTAGTTAAGTATGTTTTCATACCAACAAACATTTTCTCTTCCTTTAACATGATGTAACAGGGGTATGTCAATTCAGAGGTCACTGGCATCTAAATTCTGTGCAGGGAGTTTGGCCTAAACAGTTGGTCTTTGGATATAGTCACACAGGTGGAAAGCTCAGGTGGTTTATTGCTGTTGAATTGACCCGTGAAGGCAAGCAACACCGAAGTGCCTGGTGTTGTAACTGCAGCAGGGTTTACTGTCAGCTACACAATGTGTTTCTTGTAGTTCAAACGGTAGCAGAGCCTGTTGCAAAGGACACCCTGTGGAACAGTAACTTGCTGTTACAGCCTGTTCACTTGAAGTTACTAAATGCATTTTAGCTGCAGTTAGCTAAGCCTTCTGCCTTGTTGCTACTTAGTTGTACCTTGTAGTTGCTGCAATGTGTTAAATATTTTTCAAACAAAGGAGAAGGCATGGTTGTTCTTCAAAGGAGCTCTTGTTCCCAAGACAGCTGAGTGGACAGAGAATAGGGTGTATTGTCAGCACAGTGTGGATGCTGGTCTCCCTCCCCCTCCCGGTCTCATTTCTGTTTATAATGTTTATTCTGTTTAAACTCAGTGCAAAAGCTCTCTGCTTCTCTTTGCCTGCTGCTTGGCACAGAGGGTCCTTATTTATAGTGATGCTTGTGTAGAAAACATGGTTGTTAGTGAGGACAATCAAAATGTGACAAAACTGTGCACTTTAGGAGGTGACTGATGTCTTAAATGCCTGGTTATTCTGCACATCCTAATGAAGGTGTTTCCCATATTGTTTCTCAGCAGACGTGGGTGTTCAGGAGGAAGGATGGAAACTGTTCCTGGAGGACTGGCTTCTATGTGAGAGGAGCTTGGAGGGCTGGCATTGTGCTCTCTGGCCAAAAACCTAATAAATGGCTAAAATTGGCATCAGTAAATACAGCTTAAGGGGTGCATAAAAGTAGTCCCAAACTGGCCTGTTCTTGGGCTAGGCTACCGACACTGGTGTTGAAGCAGAAAGGAGGTGTTAGACAGGGATAATTAATTACAGTACCATCAACCAGGAAGGGGAGTTCAGCAGGCTTTACCCATGGAAAATTGCAGGAGGTTGGAATGGAAGCCATAACCAGTCTCTCTGGCTCAGCCAGTGCTCTGCAGTTGGTGCTTGGCTTAACTCAGCCTTGGAAACAAAGCAAACACGGGTGGCTCCTGGTCACTGCCATGGAAGGGGAGTTGTCAGATTAATCATGCTTTGAAAGACTCTGAAAGCCCTGCTGTGGTGATAGAGAGAAGTTAGTATTTGTGTCTGATTGAAAAAAAAACCCCAAACCACAAAGAATCTAACTGTAGGGTTGTGGGTTTTTTAGATTTTCTTACTAATACAAGTTCCAACACTTAAAAATATTAAACTTTAGAATTAAATTTCGTACAACCTCTCTGGGCAGCCTGTTCCAGTGCTCTGTCACCCTCACAGTGAAAAAAGTTTTCCTTATGATTATGTGGAACCTCCTGTGCTCCAGCTTGCACCCATTGCCCCTTGTCCTATCATTGGACATCACTGAGAAGAGCCTGGCTCTGTCCTTCTGACACCCTCCCTCTATGTGTTTATAAACATTAGTGAGGTTGCCCCTCAGTCTCCTCTTCTCCAAGCTAAAGAGACCCAGCTCCCTCAGCCTTTCCTCATAAGGGAGATGTTCTACTCCCTTAATCATCTTTGTGGCTCCACGCTGGACTCTTTCCAGCAGTTCCCTGTCCTTCTTGAACTGAGGGGCCCAGAACTGGACACAATACTCCAGATGTGACCTCACCAGGGCAGCGTAGAGGGGTAGGAGCACCTCTCTCGACCTACTAACCACACCCTTTCTAATGCACCCCAGGATGCCATTGGCCTTCTTGGCCACAAGGGCACATGGCTGGCTCATGGTCATCCTTCTGTCCACCAGGACCCCCAGGTCCCTTTCCCCTACACTGCTCTCCAACAGGCCAGTCCCCAGCCTATACTGGTACATGGGGTTGTTCTTCCCCAGATGCAAGACTCTACACTTGCCCTTGTATTTCACTACATTTCTCCCCACCCAGCTCTCCAGCTTGTCCAGGTCTTGTTGAATGGCAGCACAGCCTTCAGGTGTGTCAGCCACTCCTCCCAGTTTGGTGTCATCAGCAAACATGCTGACAGTGCACTCTGATCCCTCATCCAGGTTGTTGATGAATATATTGAATGGTACTGGTCCCAGTACCGACCCCTGAGGGACTGCTTTAGATACAGGCCTCCAACTAGACTCTGTCTTATTGACCACAACTCTCTGACTTCTTTCCTTCAACCAGCTCACAATCCACCTCACTACCCAACCATCCAGACCACACTTCCTCAGTTTAACTAAATCCCATGTGGGAGCTAGAGGAGAGCTCTGAGTACCTGTGGTTTGGATAGTATACTGTAAACTTTAGAAAATTGAGCTGGATTTGAGTCTCGGAAGTGAAAACACTGAAAGCATAGTTTGGAGAGGAGGTAGGAAGACAGGTGTTGTGATTACTAGTGATTTTGGGCAGTGGTAGAGAGGATGTGGGTTGAGTGTTTTAAACCTCACTTCTTGTTTTTGTCTTTCCATTAGAAACAGGAACAGCACGTCCTAGACCAAACACCTCAGGCTTGGCTCCTGTGCCTGCTTTCTTCTGATACAAATCTGTGCTGCCACTCAAAGGGCTAAAAACAGAAAGCCTGTCTAAAAGCTAATTTGGAAAAACAGACTCAATCTCAGCAAGATGAAGCATCATGTCATGTGGTTGTGGATATTGGCAGGGAGAGGAGGGAGGCTCTTTTGATGCCTGTTTTTTTATGCAGTACAGATTAGTATCTCATTAATGGGACTGTGAGCTGATACTAGTCTTACTGTTTATTGAGAAGAGTTTTTTTCTTTTGGCTGGTTATTGGTCTGCAGCTGTTAACACCAGGCTCTTGTTTTCTTAGTTGGGAGTGAGCTTTATTGCCACTATACCTGGTTTAAACTGTGGACACTACTTATAAAAAAACCCAGACAACCCATGGTTAGTCACCCTCCTGGTGGAGTTTAGTGTTGACATTCTTCTGAGCCTGCTCATCTGAAACTGCTTGAAATGAGGGACAGTAGAGCTTGTCCTTAGTTGAAAGACTACATTTCCCACTGTTTCCTACTGAAAGGTTACTGGTGTCATTACAAAGCCTTGCCAGTAAAGTCAGGCTCCTGACACTTTCACCACAACAAATTGAAAGTAGATATTTGCTCATTAACACTACGTCTTAATGCAGAAGGGTAACTTGCATTGAATGCTTAATTTTCTTGTTTTAGTATTGGTTAAGAGAACAGAAGCCTTGCATACCCCTTCTTTTTAAGGGAAAAAAAGACTACCTCACTTCCTTGCTGAAAAGTGAAAAGCTCTTTGCTTAATAGGGGCCCCACAGTGAAAATAGTCTAACTAATTAGCACTAATGACAAACAGATGTACTGAAGAACATTAAAACTTGAAGTTCTTAAGAGAAAGATTGGATTGATTTAGGCCTAAGTTGAATTAAGGGGAAGAAAACCAAACCAAACCAAAAAAGACCCCAAAAAGCCAAGAAGAGGGATGGATAAAATCTAAATAATAGAATAGCTCTTTATGAAATGCTTTGAAAATTCCCGTTCATTTTACTTGGTGCATGTTTAAGAATTCTTCCATCTTATTTGGGAGCCAAATGTTACTGTTGTCATGGTGAATGAGACCCAGAAAGTGAGAAATATTTTTACTGCCCAAGTTGAGAATAACACAGAAAGCAGAGTTTAAGCAGGGTAAAGTATAATATTTAAACTGATTCCCCTTCCCCCTGCCTCTCATTGTAAGGTCTTGACAATGTCTATCTTTGAGGCCCCAGTAGATGCACTTCCCCTCTCCAGGGCAACCATGCACATACATATAAACACAGTGGCTTAGGGAAAATGCTTGGTGAATGAGGAAGTTGGAAAATATCATCTTGAAAGGCTTGGTAAAACTTCAACATGCAGCTGAAGACTATATTCAGTTGTTAAAGGTTCAGTGACAGAGTGGTATTAATCAAAATGCAGTAGATTTTAGCTATTCCTACCTTTATATTGTGCCTAATTCAGTCTTACCTTCCTGCCTGTGAGTGTTGAATTTTGCAGAGTTTAACCTGTGCAGCAGCCCCAGAAGCACCACCACTCATGTGTTGTGTGCCTTGTGTAGCTCTGTGAACTTTTAGAGTCTTGACACTTTCTGTGCTCCATTTAAACTCTCAGAATTTCAGGGAACAGTCATTCTCCTTGAAATAGATGTTTGATAATTGTACTGATTTCATACGGTGTAGGCTGACATTTAATTACTCTTAATTTCATGTCCCATTGTGCCTCCTCATTTCTTCTAGGTGGGCAGTATCCAACAGAGAAATGCTTATGGCACAGAATAGTTCGTTGGAATTTAAACTACACAGATTATATTTCATTAGCTTATTGATGGGTGGAACAGCAAATCAAAGAGAAGCACTTCAGTATGCAAAAAACTTCCAGCCCTTTGCCCTGAATCATCAGAAAGGTAAGTTTTTAGATGACATTTAAAGCATTTGGATGTGGCACCTCATAGTAAAATCTAATTCGTGCTCCAAATGTCTTTTACATCATTATTTTCATTTTGTTAGAGGCTTCTTATTTTTGTATTTCATATGTATAGCCTGCATCCTTACAATTTGAATTAATTCCTCTTTCCCCCCCTCCTTTTTTAAGAGGGCACAAAATTATATTTTAGCATGTCTGCATATTTGCTTAAATTGAAGGTTTTTGACTCTTTAAATAATGGTAATAGAATCAACAGAATCCTAGAACAGTTTGGCTTGGAAGGGACCTTTAAAAATCTAGTTCCAACCTCCCTGCATGGGCAGGGACACCTCCCACTAGATCAGGTTGCTCAGAGCCCCATCTAACCTGCCCTTGAACACTTAAATTAATAATACTTAGATGACATATAGAATAGGCCTGTTGCCAGGGTGTGAGGTATTAAAACTGCACAGAAACATTATTGGAATTGTCATCTGCTCTTTTCTGCTGCGTGGGGTAATACAAAAAAGAAATTAAACTTTTGAAGAATGAGGAATATGCGAGTTAAGTGAACCATCTTAAAGGAAATTGGAGTAAAGCCAAATTTTTTAGGCTTTACTAAAAAAAATAAACCTGTTTGAAGCAAATTCCTAGGCAGCATGCAGGTGGTTGTAGAGGGGCAGACGACCCCCCAGCCTGTCTGTAGTGGCCTGGAGCTCTTGTAGCTGTTGATACCTGTTCCGTGATGGCTGTAATTGTATTTTTTAGAGGTGAAGATGTGTGGTATTGATACGGTTTATCTGCCTGTTCTCCATCTGAAAGCTAAAACTGTTAGGCTGCCAGCTTTATTATTCACAGCATAAAATACCTGCCTGTTCCTGGTCCTTGCAGATATTCAGGTTTTGATGGGCAGCCTGGTGTATCTGCGGCAAGGCATAGAGAACTCCCCCTACGTTCATCTCTTGGATGCCAACCAGTGGGCGGACATCTGTGACATCTTCACGAGAGATGCCTGTGCTCTTCTGGGGCTCTCAGTTGAATCACCTCTCAGTGTTAGGTATGCTGCTTTTCATTTGCTTTTAAGACCAGGTACTTAGTGTTTTGGTTTCTGTTTCTTGTCGAGGACAAAAGAAATCGCTTTTGAGAAGTAGTCTCATCTAGCTGGTATTAAACGAAGAGTATGGTTACAATTAACTCTAACAAGATTTGCAAAGATTAGAAATCAGATGTTCCCATGTGCTGTGCTTTACCCTGCATCTTTGCAGCTCAAGAAGAAGCGTTTTTGGATGCAATTTGGCTTCTGTAGATAAGACATCAGTGCAGAAGATGAGGATGGTGATCAGCCAGTTATTCCCACAGCAAATGTGTGAAAACTGCCCCTACTGTTTCACTGCAAAAAGCCCTGACCATAATTATGTCAGCATTTTATGATCTCAGGTTTTAATCCACACATTATTTTCCCTGTCTTCTCCTTAGAAGAATTCCTGGGAGTTATGTTGTGATTTCAGCTTCTAAAATTTCTAAATTGTTTGCCGGACCTCGTTTGCAAAGAAGAAAGAAGCACTTTCAAGCTCAGTAGCTAATCTGACAAAATGCAAATCTGTAGGAGGCTGGTGGAAATGTGAAGAAAAATCAACCTAATCTCCTTCTAGCTTCTCTGAAGATAAACCAGATTAGCTGACACTTAGCCTTCAGATGTCAGTTTCCCTGATGTATTAGACTGATGTTCTCCATTTCAGACATGAAACAGAAAATAGATTGTATGTCTCTTTCTGGGCTAGACTGGGTACTTAGCAGAAACTTCACTACCTCTTTTGGCTACTTGTTTTGACCTTTTTTTTCTTTTTACTGTTTGTATGTTACTATTATTAGACTTCTGTGCTTAGCTGAGAGCTCTAAATTGTCATGCCTTCTGCTTCTCCTGTTTGCACCTCTGTCACAAAACACAACAGAAGCAACAAAGGGAGCACTTTCAGATTAATTGTCTTTCTACAGTCATAGCATCCTAGAATGGTTTGTGTTGGAAGGGACCTTAAAGACCATCTAGTTCCAACCCCCCTGCATGGGCAGGGACACCTCCCACTAGACCAGGTTGCTCCAAGCCCCATCCAACCTGGTCTTGAAAACTTGCAGGGAGGGAGCATCCACAGCTTCTCTGGGCAACCTGGGCCAGTGTCTTACTAAACGTTATGAGTTTCAGTTTGAGGGTTTTATAGATACCTAACATTTCTGTCTCTGGTTTTTGGTTTTCATCTTTTCCCTGTTTCAGTCAAATTAGCAGCAATCCTTTATGTTTTAATTGCTTGTGCACTGATGCTGTAATACAGTTTTCAGTGCAAATGGCCAAGAGATTTTTGGTGAGGTGGAAAATCCCTGTTATTGATGTTTGGGTTGGTTGGACACTTGCTTTGTGCCTGCTGTGAAATTGATTGCACTGAAATGTATTTACTGTATTAGGTGGTGTGGATACTTTTGTTGTAAACAAGACTGTTCTAAACTGGCGTGACCTTTGAGTGCTGCAAATCCTATAGAAATTAAACCAGCTTGAAGTTAAATCCCTGCTATAAAGTATATTGCTTTCTACAACATGAGTAGCAGTCCCTTTTTTTAAGGCTGATTGGCTTCTCCAGTATTTATCTAGTCCCATACAGGCCTCATGGTCTGAGTTACTGTGTGGAGGCAGTGGGAAAACTCTTGTTGTATTAGTGGTTCAGGATCTTTAAGGCCTATAGGATGCCATGTCAATTTACTGGTTACTTCAGTTGTCCTACTCCTAAAGGGCTTTTCCAGAGAGGTTTTCATACAGAACCATTAAAGCAGTAGTGCTTTCATGCCTACAAATACTATTTGTGTAAACTATCTGTGGGGTTAACACAGTTACACTCAGGGCTGAAATAGCCAAAAAGCAAAGTGCAAGGGTTAAAATCACCAGTTGGAGGTGAGAGATAGGATTTGTTGTTGTTGTTTGTTTGTGTTTTAGCTTAGACAAGAGATTAATAGGTTTTAAGCCCTTCCCTCCCAAGTAAACTAGTCAGTATGTTCCTGCAGGAACATAAAAACAAGTAGCAGGAGATGCAAGAGTGGAGGGGAAGGCTGACTTCTGTAGACAATAAAATTTGCACAAATAGTTAAACAATCTGCCAGAGAAACAGCTGGGCTGATAGCAAAATCAAATCCTGTTTCAGTTGCTGCTGATTTCCAGGCCTATAATACTGTCATGAGACTTAAGTCCATCAAAACATCTGTTAATTTGTGGAAATTCAGTGCCATTTTCTTTGTAACACAGTGAAATATTTCAAAACAATGTGGTAAGTTCTGGTAATGGGTAACTCTCAGAGCAGGCTGAGCTGTTGGGTCACTGCCTTTGTTCACCTGTGTACTGGCATTCTTGTGGCAGGCTGTGCTTTCCTTCCTTCACTTGCCTCACTATGTTTTTTCTACATTTGTTTTCTTGATTTTAAGTGAAGGGGGAAGGACGTGTTTCTTGACATTGTGATTACATATAATTAAAGGATTATGGGTTGTGTTTACACGTGGTTATGTGGGAACTGTTCCACTGCCTGTACTCTTCCATAGTTAGGGGAGCAACTACCTGTATAAGCTAACATGATGTATAGTTCAAAATCAAAGCAAGTAGTATAGAAAATCAATCCATTATATGATCCAGAGCAGGGGATTAACTTGTTTTCAGTCCAGAATGTAGTGCATGAGGGGTGGCTGGTAACCTGCTCCAAAACTCTTGCTTGTTAAACTTGGTGGGAGCTTAGTAGCATAGGCAAGAGCTGACTGTTGTAGTACAACACTCCTGTGTCCCAATTAACCTTTAAAGCAGAAATACGAAAAACGCTGGATTCCTAACAGGCACCTTATGTTAACATTTCCTTTTTCTGCAGTTTTTCAGCAGGTTGTGTAGCATTACCAGCTCTAATTAACATCAAGGCTGTTATTGAACAAAGGCAGTGCACGGGTGTTTGGAACCAGAAGGATGAGCTACCGGTGAGTGGATGCTGAGCTATCCCAGGGCAGATTTCTAGTGGCAAATGCTCTGCAGATTTCTTTTGTACTGAACGTTGAGGAATGTTGCACACAGCTGCCACCTCCAGCAGCTCCTGGGCTTGGATCTTCCTACTGAACAGAGCCCTCAGGATCTTGTCTCAGGCCAGTGGATGTGGCTGCTGGTTTCCTGGTTGTTGGTTCAACCAGGAGCGAAGCTGAGCATGAATTGCAGGCACCCACCCATGCACACACACAGAGGACACTGATGGGACCAGCTACACCTGCTGCCCTCAACAGCACCCACACACAGGACTTGCATAAAACATAAGAATAACCAGCCAAGATCCCTTCCTTCTCTTTGGCTGGTAAAGATGAAACTCACTGGTGAAAGCACATGCACACACTCTAGATTCACTTGTAAATGCATGTTCACAGACCCTCAGAGACTGGCCTGGCCCTTTTGACCCCTTTTTTTATGCCCCTTTCTGGCTGTTCCTCCCCAGTCCCCTTCACCTGCACGTTCCTCCTGCAGTTTGTGTGGTTCTTCTGAGCACCTCTCCTCCGAGGCCCTCAGGTTTGCATTCTTACGTTGCAAGGTCCAGGTTTCATTGCAGTTTCTTACTGACCTGTCTATTAGTGTGACTGACAAGGTTCTTTCTTGTTATTTTTCTGTTATTTTTGTCTGTCAGGTTTATATTTCTTGGTTTTGTTTGTTGCTCTCCTGTTTACTTGTTTTGCCTTTCCTCATTGAAAAGGTCTGTGATGAAATGGCCCTAACAAAACAGATGCTCTCACCTTCCACTTAGCCTTACACTGAATGTATGAGATGCTTCAATGGAATTGGAAAAGAAATGTATCCCACTGAGAAACATTAACTTTCCCTGGCTATGTTTGTGCTCTGTCCACGAGTTGCTTTGCAGTAACTTTATCAGGCAGATAGGAGATGAAAGAATTAGTGCTACGTTTGGGGAGACAGGAATTGAATTAGGATCCAGTGCAACTCATTTATACCAGTTGAAATGAAGTTCTCTTGTTATGAAACCCCAGTTTCCCTTTATAGCTCTTACCAGGCGTGTGTAGCTCTCCCGTGGCCTGCTCCTGATTTGGAACAAAAACCTATTTTGTGCAAACTGGGCATGAACTGAGTTAGCCTCTTTGTAGCTGTGAGAGATGTATTTATAGTGTAAGTACATGTGCTGAGTTCCTCCCAGCTATGTTTTCTGTAACACTGAGACTGTAACCTCCAAGTGTGACAGATTCATGCCCTGCTGTCCAGACAGGAATTATTAGCTAGGGAGCATTTGGGAAAAGATTGCTGTCAGATGTGGATCATTTAAGAGTATTTATGTGCCTCCTTGCATATTGTAAATGTAAGGGACTCCAGTGTGTACTTCTAAGGCAGTATGGGGATGGGAGACCTTATTTTCATCATGCAAAGACAGAGATTAAGTAGTGTGAAAAGGTTATATTGTCAGACTGTTGAAGGTTAAACCTGTCAGAACTGAGGACTGGTCAGAGGCAGGAGCAGAAGTTGTGATTTTTGCAGTCCTCATTAGGTTGCTGAAGTCATGGACGTGTTCTTTGCTGCAACATGTTGCTTTCTGAAATCATTTGATCCTGATGGCAAGAGTTGTGCTGTACCAGTGGCTGCTGTGTTGGTCCTGAAAGTAAAGGATTCTCATGGACTTCATTGTTGACATGACATACAGGTGTTGGGAGAATCTTTCAGGAAGCTGTAGAACATTAATGCAATAAATCCAAGGGTTTTTTTCTTCTTTTCTTCTTTTTTCTTCCCCTCCCCCCTTGCTTTTAAATTAGATCTACAATCTAAGCCACTTTGGAAAAATCACTAGCTAGGAAATACAGCAGGTCTTGGGTCATCAGCTCAGTTTTCCTGCCAGAGCATAGATCAGCACTGAAATACACACTTGTCCCTTGGCAGAATACTCTGCCTGTTGAGGATGAGGAGAAGCAACATAAATCATCATTCTAAGATCACAATTAAGTATTTTTGGCTAATGAATTGTCAGGCATCCACACAAAGCATTTTGCTGCCTTCACAGCTGAATTATGAAATCTGTTAAGTAAGAGTAATGACCTAAGGGGATAATTGTCTTGAAATGCAGTTTCCCTGTGATAAATTGTAATGTTCATTTATTTCACAGATTGAAGTGGACCTTGGTAAAAAGTGCTGGTATCATTCAATATTTGCCTGTCCTATTCTTCGTCAGCAAACAACAGATAATAATCCACCTATGAAATTAGTCTGTGGTCATATTATATCAAGAGATGCTTTGAATAAAATGTTTAATGGCAGCAAGTAAGTACCATTCTTTTGTGTCAAGCAACATGTAGATGAGGACAAACCTTAAGACTAGGATACTGTGTTTTGGGTAAATTATGTCCATAGTTACATAATTGGTGGAAGCTTGTTAGTCTTAGAGAATGACTTGGAAGCCAGATAAGCCAGGTTGATGTGCTGGAAAAAAAAAATGTAGTAAACCCTCTGGGTGTTGGAGACAGTGAGATCACGTGAAGGAACACAATAAGCAGAGTAATTTTCCAAGTGGTGTGTACTGTTGTGTTGTCTTAGATTAAAAATGGAGGCTTTTACACACCCATTTTTTTGTTGGGAGCAAGGTTAGTCATGGATGAAACATCCCTTAAAAAATTAAAATTAAATCTCTGGGGGAAAATGCTTTAGTAATTGAGCAGGCAGTTGAATTGCCATTCTGGAAATACTCCTCCTTAGATGCCAGTGGGGTGGCTACAGGCTTTTGGGAAGGAGGAAATGGGAGAGAGAGAGATACAGATTTCCTTGAGGAAGAACCAGTGGTAATTTGGATTGAATACTTGCAGCTTCCATGGAGGCTGTCAGCTTAATTTAGAGCTGTAAGCTGTTTTGTGAAATCCAGTGTGAATATAAGGGATGCTCAGAATGAAAATGTGGAATGGTGTTTGCATTCTTTGCCCTGTTAGAAAAGCCTAAAGGTGTGCCTTCATGGGAGGCTTTAGCCATTTTAAGCCAGTAAACTTGCTGCCACATGATCCCTGTTCCTGATTCCTCATTCCTGATGCTTTCATGGATCAGCTTTAGTGCCAGAACAGCTCTGACAATATTAGCTTGGGGCAGGGCAGGGGAATGACGTGGTGAAAGGCCCAAATGTAGAGATGGGGAAAAAAATGGATCAATGCCAGATGAAATATAGTAAGGAGGTGGAATTGTATTGGTGGAGACCTCAGCAGGGAGGCCAGGCTGACTTCTTTAGCCACAGCCTGCAGGAGCTGATCGAAGTGGGTTGCAAAATCACAGCATTTGGGAACCAGAGAGTAAAACAGACTGGGTTTTGAGGAAGTCCAAGTGTGAAAGGTTCCATCTGACCTATTTAAAATGACTGAAGTGCAACAAACAAATCCAGAAGTTGAAATAATAGATCATGAAGAGTAATTTCATGGTAATGTTTGGTATTTAATAATTCAGGGGGGTGTGGGTGAGAGGTGAGAGAGAATATAATGAGAAGAAAAAGCGAGATAATGTCTCTCTCAGCTAAAGGTGACTTTTACTGGAGCCAAGTAAAGCATTGTGGCTTAAAGAGTACATTTGTTTCATGCTCCAGGGGGAAAAAGAGGAAGGACTGTGACTGCAAACTCTTTTGTAATGGATTGGAAAGCTTAATGCTCAGTTGTCCACATTGCCACAATTGTAACGTGTTGCCTTTGTCCCCAGATTAAAATGCCCCTATTGTCCGATGGAACAGAGCCCTGGAGATGCCAAACAGATATTTTTCTGAAGAAGAGTTTCATTATGCAGTTTGTAAGTGACACTCTGGATTTCAGGTGCATTTCAGGAGAATTAAAACACACTTGTTCCCTTCGATGCAGCAGACTGAGGACTCCTGTGTTTGTATAAGCTAATGCTACAGAAACTTTGCCAACATTTAGTATATACATACCAAGTGGAATGCTACAGAAATATTATTACCATAGGGCTTTACTATACTCTTGGTCTCCATACCTGATCAAGTTACTACACCAGCAGTTGTCATTCAATGCAGGTTTTTGTACTTAATTATATGGTGACTTTTTACTTTTAAAAAGCAGAAATCGATCACCCCCATTTGTTTAATATTCTTCCTGCTATGATTCTATCATTGTATTGATAACTGTCACCTTAGAGAATGTTTGTGGAAAAAGTTTTATTTCCTGTAATGTGTACATAATTAAAGGTAAATACTTCAGAAAAAAAAAAAGTTTGATAAACTGAATAGTGGTTATAAAACTAATTTGTATTTTTTTTTTTCTGAAAAAGCTGTGATATATTCTGAGTTTTTTCCTTCAAACATTTTTTCAACTTTTACATAGAATTCAAAGTAAATGTGCATATATATAAAGTATATAAAATATATAGCCCCAAGGGGCTACCTGTTAAAATCCATCACTAATTTATGAGGGTGATGTGTGGCTAAATTACTACTGGAGCAGAAAGGGAATAGGAAAATCCTGTTCCTTTGGTTTCACGATGGAGAAGTGTTTGTGTAAGAGAACATTCAATAAATTCTGAAGTGGAAATGCTTTTAGTCAATGACATTTGCTCTCTGGCCTTTGTAGTCATGTTCTTTGAACTTTGTATTCAGGATTAGGCTATAAATGTCATGTTGCTGTATGGTTTAATAGTCATTATAGTGTGCTATTTATAAACAGTTATCAAAACCAAATAAATTGTAGAAGTATTCATTGTTAAATGGGGGAGAAGCATGTTCTGATGCAATCTACTGATCATGACTCTGCACTTGGCAGAACTGGGCCCTACATCATATATTAGGAGGTAGGAAGTTTTCTGTAGCTTGAGAACACTTTGCTTCTTAGCCTTGTTTTTGTAGTAGAATATTACTGCCATTGCCACTTTTTCTGCTAAATTTGTCATATTGTTGACTAGGTAAATTTGTACTCCTAAGAGAGATGTAGATCACGGCAGTGACATCTTTTCTAGTGTGCATATATTTGTATTTATTGCACTGTCCTATAGTAGGGCAAGCAGCCATAAGGCATGCAAAGCTACATGTAAAATTATATTTCTGTATTGTGTAGTTTAAAAAGCAACCCCAAGCTGATATGGTTGAATACTGACACACTGGTTGAATGCACTAGCACAATGCACTACAGAGAAGACCACCTTGGAGAAATCGACACCTTTGGAATTTGTTTGGCACCTGACTTGGGAGACTGAGCTGGACTCTTACCGGATCAATGACCATGGACATCCCTAAAGAGACATTAAGAGGAGCAAGTTCAAGGCACACAAATTTTAAACTTTAATTGTGTTTGATACATGTGAAAAATACAGGTGTGTGATTTTTTTTTTCTTGTTTTGTTTTGTTTTCCTGCAAAACTTAAACTGTATTCACACTGAGTTCAAAGCAGCCGCGTTACCAAGTGGTAAAATCAACAATAAACGGGTGAGGATATTATTTTCCATGTAGGTTTCCTAGTCTTGCTGAAATTGCTTTTAATCTTTTCTTTTGAGTGGGACTCCTTGATGCTTTGGGTTTATATGAAATGACATATGAAGTATTAAAAAAAAACCCAACAATAACAAAACCACCCCCCCCAAACAGCCTGAAGTGTAAGTGCTGCATCTTTTCCTCTGTTACACTGCTGGGATTGTGGCATTGGTGTGAACACCAGTTAGTGTTGATAGTGCCTTTAATGCAATTGCTGAGAGTACAACAATTGGCAGAGTTTTTAAACGACAATAGGCTACAAATTCAACTTATGCATTAGAAAGTTTTAAATATGAAGTACTCCTGCTTTCCCTTCTAAATAGTGCATATTATAGATCCACAGCTAATTAAAAAACTCTGCAGTTTTCACCAGATAATTGCAATTCTTTTCTTAAAAAGAATTGCTTGCAGTTTTGGAGTTCCACCAATAGATGATGCTAGCCGTTTAAGATAGACTGCTGGTGTGCCTACAGCAGTGGGGTGGCGTGCTGGGCGTTGGTGAAACATGGCTGAGCTGTGACTGTTACAGGGATCCCCTGTGAGGTGAGGCAGGTTATCTCCTACCACTGCTTCGTATGCTTCTGGTAACTAGAGAAACTGCTTGCACAGGGAAAAGTGAATAATACTCAGGTTTTCATACTTAAAATGTAGGTAGCACTTGATAGGCATACGTTTTCTCTAACACCCATAGTAAGAAAGCATTTGATTTTAAACCTACAGTGTTATCTGGGGTCTGTCTCTGTTACACTTTTGGATGAGTTTGTGAAGCCTTTAACTTCTCCCTTTGTGCAGCAAGTGCTTTTTAAATAGGCTGCTGTGGAATGAGAGTAAAGAGGCACAGCACATCTACACTGGGATTGAGATCACTGTGTCACATCTGCATCCTGCCTTCTTGGGCTGGCAGCTGGTGCTCCCCCCTCCTTTGCAAAGCCTGTCACAACAGCAGCTCTGCAGCAACATGAGCACCAGCTAGCAATGCATGTGGGCCTTCAGCCAAGAAGTTTCTGACCATGCTTATGTAAAAGGTTTAGCCTATAGGAGCTCTGAAAGTAACTGGAGGGTTATAAATCTGATTGCCATAGCAGTGGCTTGTTAGTAGCTTTATTTCTATTAATAGACCCATCACGTTAACTCTATTAATAGAATCTGGATTTTAGTGAATGTCTTAAATAGGAAATCTATTGTGATATGTTCTTGTGGGTTTTCAGGTCTGACTTGTGGTATAAAGCACAATAAAACCTTAAAAACAGATGGTAGGAAATGACAATAGTACATAGCTGTTTGATCTCCAAGGGTATTGATCGTTTCTGTAGTCCTGTGGTGGTCATGAACACAAAGCTCGTGTCCTCACCTCTTGTCCGTACTCTTGATCAGCTGCTCTGTGAAGTATTTTTGAATTAAGGAAAGCCTCTTCCTGCAGTCACAACAATGTTTCCTGCTAAAAATCAGTGTTTCTTCACTGAAATACTGTATCGATTTCAGCCTTTCTGTCTGTAAGGTTAATTAACGTGTAGAAGCTGCAGGGAAAGCTGGGTGTTATGAGTGATGAGTTTGATCTTCTGATCACTGTTACCTTAGACCTGTCTCCATCCTGTTGCTTTCATTCTTTTTTCTTAACATTTTACAGGATGGCTGCTGCTAAAATTTAAGGTTGAAGTTGTTTATGACTACTCAGACTCAACTCGCCAGGTTTAACACAGTAAGTTTGGGTTAGATTCTCCTTGCAAGGTTTGTTTGCCTACTGCAAGGTACTGTTTTCCTTTCTGTGCTTATCGTTGCAGGGATTGATTTGTCTCTAGGGGGGAAAAAAATCATGCTCCTTAGTCCAGCTGAACTCTTGCACTTTTCCTTTTTGTGAATAGGAAACTGCAGTGTAGGGAAAGGCACAGACTCACAGAATTACCAAGGCTGGAAAAGACCTTTAAGATCATCAAGTCCAGCCTATGACCAACACCACCACACCATCTAGGCCATGGCACTAAGTGCCACATCCAGCCTTTCCTTGTACACCTCCAGGGATGGTGCCTCCACCACTTCCCTGGGAAGTCTATTCCAATGTCTAATCACCCTCTCCATGAGGAAGTGCTTCCTAATATCCAACCTAAACCTCCCCTGGAGCAGCTTCAGGCTGTGCCCTCTTGTCCTGTCACTGGTTGCCTGGAAAAAGAGCAACCTGACTACAACCTCCCTTCAGGTAGTTGAAGAGAGTGATAAGGTCCCCCCTGAGTCTCTTCCAGGCTAAACAACCCCAGCTCCCTCAGCCTATCTCTGTAAGACTTTCCCTCTAGTCCTTTCACCAGCCTCGTTGCTCCTCTGGACCCGCTCCAGCACCTCAACATCCTTCTTGAAGTGAGGGGCCCAGAACTGGACACAGGACTCGAGGTGAGGCCTCACCAGTGCTGAGTACAGGGGGAGAATCACATCCCTACTCCTGCTGGCCACACTATTCCTGATACAAGCCAGGATGCCATTGGCCTTCTGGGCCACCTGGGCACACTGCTGGCTCATGTTCAACCTGGTGTCCACCAGCACTCCATGGTCCCTCTCTGCCAGGCTGCTCTCCAGCCACTCTTCCCCCAGCCTGTAGTGCTGCCTGGGGTTATTGTGGCCAAAGTGCAGGACCCTGCACTTGGTCTTGTTGAATTTCATGCTGTTGGCCTCAGCCCATCAACTCAGCCTGTCCAGGTCCTCCTGCAGCCTCTTCCTACCCTCTGGCAGATCAACACTCCCCCCCAGCTTGGTGTCATCTGCGAATTTACTGAGGGTGGACTCAATCCCCATATCCAGGCTGTCAATATCCCCTTTCCTCCTGTATTTCCTCTGCCTCATGTTTGTTTTCAGACTCAGGGACACTGCCATTGGTTTCTTCTTTCTTACTAAGCGTCAAGTTATCATGGTGGGTTTTCCTGTACGTTGGCTGAAGAAACAAAGGGATGGGGAAGATGCAAGTAACATCTCAGTTCAAGTCTTCAGCATCATCCAGATGTTTGCATGTGGGGGGAGCAACTAAATACACAAACACGTTTATTTTGTCTGACAATTTTTCTCCCCCCTCATAACTGAGAGTGAATTCCAGGGTTTCTAAATTATGCAGGAGGTTTCCAAGAAGAGGAAGCACAAACAGATGTGGTAGGTCTCCCATGACAAGAGTTGTACCTACCCAATTTATTCAGCACAGCTCAGGATGTGAATCCAGTGATGGATAGATAATAGGTCATCCTGACCCTGCACGTCAAAGAGATTTGATTTCAGATGAATCAAAAGCAAGAAATCTAGTTACAGGAAGGCCATATTTCACTCTCTCTGTACTGTTCTTCCAGAGATTTCTGTAATTCTCTCCTTGTCTTATTCTGCTTTTCTGTCCAGAATGCTGCAGAAGCAGCAGCAAGGTTGTGGTTTCTATCAGGTGGTTTCCAAGCACTTGCACTACATGCACCACGTGCACCACAGCATTAGTCTGAGGAGTCTGGGATGCGTTTAGGTGCCTTTGCTGTGAGAGGTGATCTGTCAAATACAGGCTTGGACAGACAAAGTGACTTTAGCTGAGCAGTCCACTTACTGGCACTTCTGGGGTCATCTTGCCGATATTGTTTATCTGGGTGTTATTTAACTCATCTAAATCCTTTATTACTCAGAAATATTCCAGAGCGAGTGAAGCGTGGGATGAGGCCTATGCAGGTGTCTAACAAAGGCAACAAATTCAGGACACTGTATTGTGGGGGTATCTTATACCTCCCTCAGCTTCACAGGACTTTCAGTGACCATCTTGTACCCTATTTTCTTTTTTAGTTGAGGTTATGCTTAAATTGTAAATCAGCTCTTTCCACCATTATGTACTTACTTCTAGGTTTGTCTTTAGCCCTTCAGCTTGTGAGCTGCTCCACCACTAGTTTTGACTGACTCTGCTACTGGGTAACCCTCAACCTCTGAACAAATGTGTTCTTTCTGCTTCTCTTTGAAAATCATTCCATATCTCAGACTCTAGTTTGCTGCATATTAACCCACAGCAGCTCCCAGCCTTTGCCCCTGCACTTAGTGCTGTTGTCTCACCCTGTAACTTAGAACCTCCTCCACGTGCTATTAGCAAAAAGCTGTCAGATCCACAGGGCTTGTCCAACAACAGCTTTCTGCATGGAGAAACAAGCACACTTGAACTGCTTCTCTAGACTCCAGCTCAGCCAGTTCTCTTTTCATCAGTGCAAGCAGCAGCCCAGGCTTTGCACCCAGACATTGCTACTCAACCACAAACTCAGCCAGTTTGCTTCTAAGTTGCTTGATTTGCTGGAGGCAACTCCGTGCCTTGTAGCTTGAGGCTGTGTTAGTCATTCTTCTCTACAGCAGAGCTGGAGTTGCTCTCAGCTCCTTCCCTTCTCACTGCTGCACTGGTATTTGCATCTGGTTTTGAAGGTTGCCGTGCAAAAGATGTGGTTTGGTTTCTGCCTTCTATTGGTAGCTTATCAGTAGGGTACAAAGGGAAATGTTTGTCTTGTGGAGAAGATTCATGTTTTATGAGGCTGATTATAGAGAATGTTGTACATTGGAAAACTTAACAGGCCTTCTTGAGGTCTAAGTTTCCATCTGGGATGCAGTGCTGGCTACAGCTGACCTGAACTGGAAGAGGAATTGGTTGTGGGGCTGAGTGGAAGGAAGAGCTGGTGAGGGAAGCTCAGCCTTGCTTTGGAGAGCTGTGCTGTGTCACCACCTCTGCTGGAGGGTTCCTCAGTGAAGTCAGTCTGATGGTTTGAAGCAAACTTGTCATGGATGTGTCTGCCCGTGAGGTGTTCCTCATCTTGAGGGCATTCAACATGAAACTCGGGGTGGCGACTAAAGAAAAGTATGTGCTTATTGTGGTGTATGCCCCAAGCTGCCCCTTCTGGTTCCCTCAGCCTTCAGGCCTCCTGCAGAGGTGGCCTTGCTGGTTGAGTAGCAAATGCTGAATCACAGCAGTTCGGTGTATTTGATGTATTTCTAAAACACATTTAAATGGCAGTGGTTCACAAATAGAACAGCTGGATATGCTTTTAAAATGAATTCCTTAATAGGCTTATGCTGACTGGTGGTGTCTGTTACAATGCTACAGAGGGATAATAGTTTTACTGATATTTTTTATGCAGTTTGCAGCCAAGCTTAATATGTAGTTTGGGTGATACATTCCTTTGCTCGTCTACAGATTTAAGAACCAAAATCAGAGATCACCAAGGCCTGTGTTTTAAAGAGGCTAATGGCATGAATGAAGATAAAGAACTGAAGATGACACCTGGCTGATAGTGAGTAAGAAGCTGGAAGCTGCTAGTGGAGTTCAGTGGCCATTCGTGTGTTTTTCAATAGCTTGATTATACTCAGTGAACAGCTGTGCCCTCATAGCTTACAGCTGCCATCACGTTGTCCAGAAATTGGCAGGCAGGAGAATTGGTAATGTCCACTAACTGGGCTTTCTTTCACATGAAACACACCCTCTAAAGAGAGAACATGTTATATAGGCAGCAATATTGCCATGAAAATCCTTTCTTTGGAGTGCTGAAACTGCTGGGAGCTGCTAGAATGTATGAATGAAGGCTCCTCTTCAAAGAGATTTTGGATTTGGTTTCTTTTAAGGCACCTGGCTGTGGAACCAGAGCTAGGACCAGCAGGTGGTGGTTGCTGCAGGCAGGGGGTCAGTGTTTATGCCTGGCTGCAGGCTGGGTCCTGAGGGTTGTGCCCAGCTGGGTGTGTACCCTGGGGCACTATGTGAACTGGGTTCACCTGTGGGGTGCAGGCTGGGGGAGCAGCATGGAGAGCATCTCCAGAGGCAGGAGGCATCCCAAAGCCTCCTGGGTCTGGCATTGGGGTTCAAGGGGATCCATGATGTTCTGTGATTCTGAACTAGAGGTCAACCCTCAGTAGCCCCCACTGTGCAGTGGATTTTGTGCTGTATTCAGGAGAGTAAGTGCAACTGTCAGTGTTATTTTTTTTTTCTAGATGTTGATTTCCTGTGCAAATGTAGACTACTGAAAAAACAACCAACAAACCCAACCCAGAAAACAAACACACTGCTTCCCACATTCACCTGTGGTGTCAGGAGGGCTTTAGCAGTGTTGACCTCCCTGCAGGACCAGGGTCTCAGTGCAGCACTGCACAGAGGAGCATTGCTGTTAGTAATGTCAGTAGTTAGTAATGCCCAAATATAAGCATTCTACTTGGCTGGGGGTATTATTTTGCTCTGTTTATCCTGCATTAGGTTCCCGTGTGGTTTCTTTAGTGAGGAATTATTGAAATGCTTTTTGATTTTTCTAAATACCCATATCCTGGTTTCTGCTACAGGATTGACCTCTGTAGGCTCTCACAGCAGTACAACTAGCAATAAGTATTTAACCTGTAGATCGTGGAATAATAATTTCATTTGAAAGAATAGTATAGCTTTCAGGGAGTAAAACACAGAAAAATGCTTCTGCTAGGTTTTCTGTTCAATGTTTAACACTAAATGTTTAGTCTTGGTGTGTGTCACGTGCCACAGAAAATGCATTTTCAAGGAATGGATCCCTTGCAAATATGTGGCCTTTTGTGGGGAAACAACAAGAGGTGTTGCAGTCAGATCACTTCATCTTCTCACTACAAAGTAATTCAAAAGAGCTGGAGTGGGAGATGCCTGTGCAAGGGCAGAGACAATCGAGGTCATTGGAGGAGCATTTAGGTTTGGGGGATAGTGCCTGACAGCCTGGGTTACAGGAACGTGGCAGGATGTGGACCAAAACTCCAGTATAATGTGAAAATGGCAGGGGGGTTGGAATAGATGATCTCCAGAGGTCCCTTCCAACCCCTAACATTCTGTGATTCTGTGAAAACGCAGGATAAAATTATTGAATCCAGCAAGGAAAGAGCTGTAGAGAATGGTACCAGTGAGGTAGTGATGTTCCACCTCTGGTAAACTGTTTTGCAGAAACGCTTTATGAATTAAGGCTTTATAAGTGAAAACTTTTAGCTCCAACTAATTCAACAAGAGACTCCAGGATGAGCTGATAGTAAAATTGATGCTCATAGGAGAGAGAGAGAAGTATGAGGTTTTCCTTTGCATGGTTAGAGCTGACTGTAGGGTCAGATCAGGCTGGTTTAGGTAAACATAACTTACTAAAACAGGCCTAAAGGTTGGACCTAGTCTGCCTAGAATCAGATTGGTGTGTAGATCTGCTTCATGTTGTAAAAATGCAGCTGCACGTTGGTGATGGGGCTGAGTCTGGCACTGCAGGTGTGGTGAGACCCTCACTTCTCCCCAGCTTAGCACCTGGGGCTTGAATGGGGTCACCCTTCACAGACAGGATGTGTCTTAGTGTTTCTTCATGTCTCTCAATTCATTTGTTCTTTATAGTGTGTGTAGACAAGCAGCTGTCATCCAGTATTTGCCTTATATTGTTCAGATACACTCATCTAGTCCCTAGTTTTGTTTTTTGTTAAGTATTACAAAAAAACAATTTTGAAAGAATTTTGTTTCTCTCTGAATTTCCCTCTTTCCCAGCTTGTTTGCAGGGAAGGAGATAAGCAAAGTGTTTCTCTCATTGTTTTTTTCCCCAGGTTTTTATCAGCCCCTTGGCAAGAACACCAGAGCAGCTGCAGAGTCTTTATCTCATCCCTCTTCATAGCATCCCCCTGGAATGGGGGAGTGTTACAGGGCCCATCTTGCAAGTGTCTGGGAAAATACTTTGAGAGATCATTTTTAGGCAGTGGTAAGCTGGAAGCTGAACTCTGGCATCCTAAAGCTCAGGCTGGTATGTAAATCACTACCTTTTCCCTTACCCAAGACTGCCTCAAACCCTCATTTATTATTTTAATGAAGGACTTTAGCTTTTCTGAGCCTAGGAACTGGAGAAAGAAAGAAACTTCACTGAGCCTGACTAGAAACATTTGTTTTATTTGTTTCTCAGTTCTCCATTTACAAATGGATTAAGGAAATACTTACATCAAATACAGAGCTGAAAATACAGAACTCACTGTAGTCAGTCAAGGTGTCCCAGGTTGATATGCTAGAAGTCCTGCTCAACCAAAGCAAGACTTTTTTTTTTTTTTAGCCACTCAACCAATTTCTTCCAGAAAGAGAGAAAATCCCACCTTCCTTGCTCAGGCAAAACTCCTGCTGAAATTGGTGGAAGTGGGGCTATGGGGCTGGCAGCAGAACAAGGATAGCAAGAGGGAAATGGTGAACCTTAGCCCCCAGGACTGTAAAAACCTGAAAAGGGAGGCCCTTTAATCCATATTTACCTTCTCAGTGTAGCCTTGTGTTGTGTTATATTAGATTAAACTGAAAAGCTCCTAGGAGATACGTGGCACCATGAAAGAGGGTGTGTTAAGTGAGTGAGGCCTTTTATTTCTAAGTCATTTTGCAGCAAATTTGAATTTTGGCTGCATCTTAGAAAGAATTATTACACACCCTTGAGCAAAGATCTGGCTAATACCCTTATTTCTCATCAGCTTATCACTGATACATGTCAGCATCAGGACTGACCTGTTTGGTTTTTTTGCCTGGAATGCAGAGCTCCATCATGTTTGGCCTAGGGAATTAATTTGAAAGACTCAGGTTTTGGAAGGAGCTGTGCAGTTCACAGAATAAGGGCCTGCTTGCTGTCCATGTCTCTCTGCTCCATCTTATCTTTTAAAATTTGCCAGGATAGAGTGCATGAGAAGTAGTAGCATTATTGGTAATGTAGGTGATGGGTTTATGCAGTGGCAGCTCCCAGAAGATGATCCAGCAGCCAGAAGGTGCAGGTGCTTTTATATGTGTTGGCTTGGTGGGATGGGTTTCACATTAGGCTTCCCGTTTGCAGGTCTAGAGAGAGAAAAGGTTTTGGCTTGCTTTGGTGTGCAAGGAACAAGAAGGCAATTAATGTATGGCTGCTTTTTAGCTTATTTAGCCTTGGTCTGCAGCCAGGGACCTCCAAGAGCAGGCTGCAAAGTGTTCCTAAATCTTCTTAGTGAAGGACCTACAACATTTCAGCTAGTGGCAGCCAGGAGAAGGACTTCCTTAAGATACACTCTTAAACAATTCTTACACTAATCAAAAAGAAAAAAAGGCTTTTTTAAACATTTGCCTCTGACTTCTGCTCACTCCTGTCCTCTCATCAAGCCTTTCCCCTCATTCAGAAGTGAATGAAGAAAGAAGAGCTCAGGGCTTTTTTTGGAGTAGGGGAAGCTGTTATCAATTCCTAAGAACTACTTGTTGCAAACCAGTTTCCTGCAGAGCAGTTTAAAATGGAGCTTTCTAGACTACCAGCATGTTCCTAAGATGATGGAAATTACTGGTCTCCAGCAACTGATAGTTGCTGATTTAATGGGTTGGAGATCTGGCACCCGTTTTCACTGAAGATTAATTTGTGGTGGAAAATGAATCCTTCAGCTGCCAGCAAGAATCCCAGGCCAGATCCTGAGGCACTCTTTAATGAGTGAAGTGCACTATTAACTTGCAAAGAGCTTCATTTCAATAAGTGGGAACAGCTCAGAGCAGCAGGAATTTCCTCTCTAAATACAGTCTTAAATATGCTACAATTGCTTAAACCAGGACTCTGTCATGTTAGTGCTGCCGATGGGAAGCTGTCCTTGATGAGATGATTTCCTGAGGCACTTGTAACCCAACTGCTCCATCCCTGCAAAACTGAAGAGCTCTGTAGCCTGTTTTCCCCCTTAGGGACAGAACATCTTTCTCAGGGCTGGCAGCAGGGATTGAGATAAGTGAAGAATGCAAGCACATCCTAAACAAGGCTGCAAGAAGAGCTCTTTGTTATCACCTAGCCCTTGGATAAGCCAGGAGAAGATCAGAAGAGCTCTGGGTACAATAAATATCCATTCTAGGGACAGGCTGTTTGTTCCCTTCTTCAGACAGGTGGAAGAAAAAGCAGGTCTGTAGGAGTGGCTGCAATCCAACATAGACAAAGATTGCACCCGAGGGGCACTCAGTGCCTCCTCCCTTAGATGCTGATAGTATCCAGGCCCTGATTGCTGATGTTTTCTGTCTTCAAAAAAAAAAAAAATTGTAGGGATCCATTTTCTGTTAATGCAGGGAGACATCTCCTGGTCATTTCTTTCTCAGTGATCATATTAAAGTTGAACCTAAAAACTATTAACTTTTTACTATGAAACTCATGCATATACAACAAGGAATTTGAATTTATCTGATCTTAAATATGTTAGATTTGCAAAAACTGGGGCTCCAGAAGTGAAGTACTAGCCCAGCACTGCCCTGGCGGGAGCAGTAGCAGGGATTTGGGTGCTGGAGCACTCTTTTCCACAAGCCCTAGGGTGCACTTGGGGCACAGGGCTTGCAGAACTGGAGAAGGGGGATTCTGCAGAGCAGGAGAGGTGAAGAGACCAGCCACAGGGAGGCTGATTTGCAGAAGTAAAATGTGCGTTACTTGCTGGGAAAAGGATTTGTTGTTCAAAGCTGGCAAATTGCAGTTCTTATTCTGATAGTGTTTTCTTGGTGACTCAGGATGATGGGGGGGTTGGAGAGGCAGGAGGGAAAGCATAAAAAAAAGATTCCTCTCTGCCCTAGAAAACAGGTTAACTCTTAAGCTGTAGAGATCTGTATTGCTGTTTCTTGGGGATGTCATCTGAGGCTGCATCAGCCTCTCTGCTACTGTTACTTGGTGCCTGTTGAGGAAATGGAGGCATAAAGCCACAGGGATGTTAGTCCAGAATTGTGCAGAGGGGGATTTGGGATGTGATAAATTGCATCTAACCCACAGGCACAACCTGAGGGTTCAGTGATGAAGTCAAATGCACAGTCTGGGGAGGGGAAGACAGGGAATACAATCACCCCTTGGCTCAGTGTGATGTTAGTTATGAGCATTGGGTGATGCACCAAGATTTTAGGCTACCACCAACACCTCCTGTCCTGTTTAGTACCTACTGCAGCCTCAGTGATTTGAATTACTTTGAAAAACAAACAAGAAAACACATGAGAATCTTATCTCTATTTCTTGCCCTTAATTCATTACGCAGCCCCCTCCCACCCACTATACATCAGATGAAGAATTTTTAGGTCACTTTTTGTCACCTGCCTGCTTTCTCTCTTGAGGACAAGATGCTGAAGAGTTTAAGAGAGAAACGTCAGCCCCTGTCACTTACTAACCTTTTACATCTGCATCTTCGTCTTCTGGTTTCTAGAACAAAACAAAGAAAACGTTTTAGTTCCAAGAGACAGAGTCACAGCTTAGTAAAGAAACGCTGCAGCAAGGAAGGGCTGGTGATCCCTAGCAGCTTGAATGGAATTTTCATGTGAGTAACAGTAGCAGGCTCAGCCTGGGGACACTGTCAGGGAATTATTTTTCTGGCTGTCTCCAGCCACTTTGGCATGTTGCTGAGAATCCGTTGGCAGCAATTGATTTCCACAACTGGAGAGTGGCAATGATGCCACACAGCCTGCAACCCAGTGGAATGATGCTCTTCCCCTTCTTGGCTTCTGTGTCATTATTTTGGGGTGCATTTGGCAAAATACAATGTCCAGCCGTTCATTTTAGCACAAGGTAAAAATCCATCCTTGAGGCCTTGGGTGGAAATTAATTGCAGCTAATGGCTTTTCCCTGATGGTTCACATACAGCAGCATTAAAAGGCAGAAATAAATCACTGAGGGTGTTTGTAGGCTCACATTGTTGCAGATCACCAGGGAATCCTGGTGCACATGGAGGGCTCTTGGCTCCTGGTGACTTCAGAGGGAATTTGGACCAAGTCCTGGTGCTTTGCTGCATCATCAGCTATTTCCCTCAGGAAGAATGAGTTTTGGCTGTGGCTTGTTGGTGTTCTCTTCATGTTTTCCTTCCTGTTGCTGCAGACTGTGGTCATGAGTATTTTTCAAGGCTGAAGGATGCTGAAAATCTGTACTTCTAAGCAGTGGGTCAGCTGGTAAATTTATCTCACACCAGCCCCGGGCCGTGGGGTCAGTGAGGATTTAGTTGGGCTAATTCAGCAGCAAAACACTTTGGTGTTCCAGGCAAACGAGCTGAGCTGGTTTAATGGCACCTGTGTAACCTCGGGGGGCATCAGGGCACTCCCCAAAGGAAAGTGAAACTGATTTCAACGAGCATTAAATGGATTTAAAGACATTTGCACTCACTGCTTTGCTCAGGGTAATCTGAAGACATTTCAAACACGACATTTCCCTGAAGGACTTTTGCCTACCCAGAGATTTTGCATCACTGCTTCAACCATTGCAGCCTCTGAGCCTGTGTCATTAAGTTGCTCATTTGGTTACAGCTCAAGCTGATAAAGGGAGTTTTGGTGTTTGAACTTGCAGGCCCATTTTTACCCCCTGAGACACCAGCCCAAGGACCATAGAGCCAAAGCAGTTTGGTTGAGGAAGTGTTCTCTGTTTATCATCTGTTTTTCTTCCTTGTACTGTAGAACTTGGCAATTATTTCTCAGGCTAAGCCTGCTGGTGAGGAGAAGTTGGAGACTGATTTTTCTAACTGTGTCCTTCTCTTGGGTTGACTGTGCCCTGGTTCCCTGATCCCTACCTAAAGGGGATGGCTAGAAGATGTGTTCCCCCGAAGGACAGGGCTGTGGTTTTGGGCTAGAGGAATATCTACAGGGGGTTTAGGGGTGGGTCTTACTTTGGCACAGCGTGATGGTGATTGCCAGGGCGATGAGGAGCAGGAGGCAGGCACCTGACAAGGGAACCCAGATCAGGATGTTACAGAAGTGATTCAGCACTTCCTCCTTGCTGGTGTCTGCAGGAATAGAGAAGAGGAAAGATCCACCAGGTGTTCACAGCTGGTGTTACTGCCAACTGCAAGGCAGAGGTGGGTGCCAGGGATGTCCACAAGTGCAATGTGGGTGTCATCCCCATTGGAGAACATTTGTTAATGTCCCTCTCCACATATTCCTGGGGGTTGAGGAGGACACATAGCCAAATGTTTTTGTGTCCCTGGCTGAGATTAAAACCAGCCCCAGCCCCCAAGGTTCTGCCCTCCCTCCACCTCTTTCCAATGTACCCAGTCATGAGACATCCTCACGCTTTTGAAGTCATCCTTAGCCTTCCTACCTAGAATGAAACGTTGGGGTATAACCCTCTCAGCTGCACATACCCAGTTATCCAACCCTCATAATGTTTCAAGGATTTTTCCTCCCCCCTCATCCCAAAAAGCCTACAGGATCCCCCTGGAGCCCATCTCTTCCCCTCTCCCTCCCTGCAGCTGGGCTACCTGGATCTGGGCTCTTCAGGCAGGGGTCCTTTTGGGTGATGCCACTCTGGGTGGTGGGTGCTGCTGTGGTGTGTGTCACTGTGGTGGTGGCTGTAAACAAAAATGGATGAATACAGCATATAGGAAAATATAATAAATCAGCTTCCTCCTGCCCTTCTGCTCTCCCACCCCTTCAAGGGCATGGCTGCTCCTGTGGCCACTGTGGGGCTCTTCAAAGAGCCCATTTTGGATGATAACTCCCACAGTGAAGGTCTCACAAGGCCCAATTAGGAGTGTCAGGCTCCTTATTTCGTGCTTTCTGCCACCACCCTCCGAAAGCCTGAGTACCCTGAGGTTGGGAGGACTTTTGGGCCCTACATGAGGTGAGGAAGGAGTGGGTGGTGGTGACCTTTGCTTTAGTCTTATCCCTTCAGATCCATGAAAGGGATGGAGAAGTGGGGATGGGGAGGTCACGCTGGGTCTGCCTGAAAGCAGAGCCTCTGCTAGGAGCACCAGTGAGTTGGTCAAAAGATGCTTGGGCAAGCAAGCAGGCAAAAGGGGTTTGTGGGAGAGGCAACTGATTAAAAAAGACACAGGCAGGAGGTGCTGGGCATTTTGGCAGAGCTAAGCAAGGTTGAGTGGAGGTGTTGCTGACCTGAGAAGAAGGCAGGCTGGCCAGAGCTGAAGTACAGCTTTTGGTTGCTGATCATGAAGCAGAAATACCTCCCCTCATCCTGTGGCGTGAAAGACTTCACTACCAGCTGGTAAATCTTGCCATCTTTCCTTGCTTCAAAGCGTGTGGATGTCCTCTCTTCCCCGTTGAAGGTGGTTCGGGACAGGGAAGAGATGAATGCAATGAAGTAAAGGGTCCCACTCGTGTCCTGGCGGACCCAGAATACGCCAGTGTCGTCCTTGCTGGTCTGACACTGCAGCTCCAGACGTTGTCCCACTCGGGGGTGCTTGATGCTGCTGTCACGAAAGCTGACCCACATCTGGTACCCCTGGCCACAGATCCCAGGGCAGCCTGTGGGAGAGAAATCCTCATGAGAACAGCTCAGGAAGAGCTGTGTCCCCTCTGGGCAAACCTCATTCCCTGTCCCTGGGATGTGAGCTTGAATGCCAAGGAAGGACCATGCTGTCGAGGTGACCTGAAGGAGTCCTTGCTGGGATGCTGTGTGGAGGGTGCTCAGCGATCAGCCACCTGGGCTTTCGAGGTGGGTGCTGCCCCTCAGAAAAGCCTTTCAGCTGCCTTCTCAGGGACGTTACCCCTTCCCAGCTTCTCTGAAGCGTCTCCCTGAAAACACAGACTGCAAAATGCTCTTTTTTTCCCCTTCCCTGTATCCTCCAGAAGCACTTTTCCACCCGGGCTCCCTTCCCATGGCTGCCCCGCGCTGGCTGAGGCGATGCCGCCTTGACCTGCACACTGACTGAGCAAACCCCAAGTCAGCCTTTTGGGTTGGCTTTTTATTTCCCCTTCAGCTGTTTAGCCCAATGTCTTGGATTTGGTGGAAGGGGTTTACTTGCCCCTCCCGGTGAAGGCGATGCAGAACCCCGTGTCCATACTCACAGAGCTCCAGAGCCAGCAGAAGGAGCAGTGCAGGAGACCTGGCCATCTCCTACTAAGGGTGTCCGTCCTCGGGGACGGTGCAGGGGAGCAGAGAGGATCGTTCTCGCTCGCCTTGGGAGGCTGCGTCGCTCTTTGGGGAGGATGTGATGTCACCAGGACCCTCTTGGGTAAAGAGACAGTGTTCGGCATCGGTGGCAACATGAAGGGAACACTTCTGAAGAAGTTCCCTTCCAGAATCCAGAATTTGGGCTAATTTGTAGTTACCGGTTCCTAAGGGTGCCTCGAGGGTCTTGCCTCAATGGCTTCCCTAGAGGTTCAGCCTGATGGTGCTTGTGCCTGAGGTGGGATCAGCCACCACAGCCTTCTGGCTCCAGCCATCTGGGGGCTCACAGCAGCTCCAGCTCCACAGAAGTCATGGCCAAGCCCTGCACTTTGGCTGCAGGGCCCATATTTTATTACCCGGCAAGCAAGGCAGGGGTGTCTCGTGGCACTTCTCAGTGTGTATTTGTTATCTCCAAGCACCTTCACTGCTGACACAGCTGAGTTCTTCAGGTGCTCAGTTCTTCTCTTTGCAATTGCTCTGCAAAAGCTGCTTTGTGCAAGGCAGGTGGTCTGTGAGCTGAAACCCACCGAGGAAGCCCCATGCCCCAGGGGTTTGTTGTTTTGTGCTTCTGTTAAACACCTTGTGGTTTTCTTCTCTAACCACAGGGGCTTCCGCCCTGTCAACAAGCTTCAACAGAAGGGCCCTTGCTGCTGCCTGCAGGTGACCACTTGCCCGTGGGTATGGGTGATGCTTTCTGGAGCTTTGCACAAACAACAGCAGCAGTTTCACCAGACCGCGAGGCTGTGGGCTGGTGGCTTATTTATTTCTCCAGCTTACCCTTTCTGGTTTTCCTGTTGATTGTTTTTCTGTGTGAGGTGTTTTTCTATCCCTCCTTTGCAGAGAAAGACCCTTTTTCCTGAGCATGACAGAACCGGGTGCTGCTGGCTTTGGTGCCACTGCTCTCGTGGCTGCTGCTTAGAGGTGAGTTATGGAAAGTGGTTTAGGAACTGGGTTTATTTCCTTGGGCATCAAAGAGTGTTGGTGAGTGAGGAAAGCTGCTCCTTGGCCTGCTGGCATGTGTGAAATTGGTACTTTTATGAGGCTGTGATACTTCTGATGGCTGAGTGAAGTAGGCCTGCTGAGATGTGTAAGATTGATGCTTTCATGAGGCTGTGATACTCGTGACGTCTCCCAGAAAATAGAGCAGATTTTGGCAAAACGAAGAGAAAATAGGTTTTGTCAGTTCAACAACATTACGAGGCTCTGGATCCCATCAAGCGCATGTGAACATCAGGCTTGAGGTTCTTCCAAGGTTCTCCAGCTGTCTCCAGATGAGGTATCTAAGTGATGCTACCTGTGTAGGCTCCTTCTGGTTTCAGTCAGCAGTTTATGCTCCTTATCCTAAGGAGAATTCATTCTTTGTTTATAATGGGATAAGGTGATCTTGGGAAGAGCCTTTCTTCATGGGCTGATGGAGGAACGTAGGCAAGGAGCTGAAACCATGGGCCTGCCTTGTAGATGACTACAGTTGAGTCTCATATTTTCTGGGATGCTGAAGTGAGCTGGTGCCTCTTTTCCACCAGGATTGTTATGTGAGGATCCCCCTCCCCTCCATCACTATCAGAGTTCAGCAACAGAAAATGACATCTGCAGGGCATTTTCGAAAGCACAACCCTCCTGAAACCAAAGAGGGAAAATTCCCAATTCCCATTTCTCAGTTTGGTTCCAATGAAGGTGAACGTGCTGGCACGTGGGGGTGGGGAACAAGTTTGTCAGGGTTCTCCCTCTGCTGTAGAGGGGGGATGCTTAACTAATATATATATTTATTTATATAGTTATATAAGTATATATTTAGGAGCTTTAAAATCAGGGATAGCTTCTGCTCTCATGTCAGTAGCTTGTTTTCAATTGAATGTTTTTGGCTGCACCTGATTTGATTTACTTGTTTCTATGACAAAAACACAGGGTCTCCACAGAAAAATGACTGGACAGCCTAAAAGAATGAAGAAAAATTGAGCCCTGCCAGTATTAGATCAGCAACTGAGACACTCTGGAAAGGCTGCCAATTTTTTTATTAATCCATTTACAGAAGTTTTACAAAAACATGAAGACTACTCACTGTCATGCCTGAAATGCCTGTATTTCTGCTCTGCTTTCCTTGACTATTGTAATGCTTTCATGATAAACATGCACTGTTTATTGAAAAAATAACTGTAGTATTTTTTAAATAACACAGAATATATAATCTATATATTCCGTAGTCCATATTCCAAGTAGATTATAGAATACAGAATATACATGGAATGCAAATATTAAATATAGAATGTAAGTAATAAAATAATAACATATTATTGCAACATGTAATTTTTTTACCTCTTTTACAGTTTGTTGCCTGCTGATTGGTGGGGGTGGGCACAACACAGATCACACTTTGTGCCCATAGGTCTGCAACCCCTTCCTTGTCCTATTCCAAGGCCTTTTGTCTTTTTGGCATCTCCCTTTGTCATCTAAGATGACATCATTTCTTAACCTCTCATGTGAGGGTTTGGGGTTATGTATAAAGTGTAATTCTTTTGCCTTTTAGGTATGGATATTCCTTGCTGTGGGGAAGGAGGGTGACAACAGGAGGTTGGAGAATGCTGGTCCATCCTTGGAAGGAAACAAGGAATAAATTATGGACTCCCATTTGCAAGGACATGGCAGCTGGGGTGACATTGTGATGGGTGATGCTGTTCCTGTATTTCTCCCTCCATGGATCCGGGCTCCGTGCTGTTAGCAGAGATGCACAGAAAGATTTTCCTGTTAGGTTTCAGGATGGAAGCCTCCCTTTTCCCCCATGTGCCAGGACACAGGGTGTCCCTGACCCTTGGCTGGTCTCGTCGTTCTCTCAGCACAGTGATGAGTAGGAAAGAAAACGAAAGAAGTTGCAGATAGCAGGGACCAGGCTAATTTTCTCAGACATAAAACCATCTTTTTATTAGTATTTCTGTTGCTTTCTTATATATGCTCTGGGAAAAAAGTCTATGAAATGGGATTTTTTTTTCCCCCACTGGCTCTTGCAGTTGTGAAACCTACTGCTAGAGGTTTATTGTCTTAAAACACCCTATTGATGATTACAGGAATTACTGCAATTTTTTTCCTTGTTCTCATTGTTAAACTGCCCAAACCTGTGTTTTGACAGGAGAGGACAGCCAGGGATGTTGCTCCTGTTTTCACTGCATGCAGATGGTGTGGAGTTTGGGGTTTTTTAAGGGTTTTTTCAAAGTACAAAGGAACAATGAAGCCAAATTGGGGAATTCAGACATGGAGCAAAATCTTTGCTGGCTGTTACAGTTATTCCCTGGTGGGCAGAGAGCCGAGGAGTGAATCCCTGTCCTTTGAGTGGGTGTTACTGAAGCTGGGATAATGCAGTGACTGAAGTCTATTGAGGTGAGATGGTGCTGTCTGGGGTGGTTTCAGCAAGGGTTGGACATCGTGGGGATGGTGTGAGCATGGGATGGAGGGAGGAGGAGTGGAGCAGGCAGGGTTATCCCTGAGGCTTCTCCCTTTCCTGTGAGACAGGAGGGTTGGAGTGTTGCAGCCTGTCTTTCACTCCCCAGACCCAGTGCTGGCTGCTTGGCCAATTTCTGAGCTGAGTGAGAGGTGGGAGAGGTGAAGCAGGGGTGAACATTAAGGTCAGGTTGCCTCAAGAGTGGGAAATGGAGCTGGGATTTCAAAAGAAGCTGCAGGCAGAGGGAAAAATTCTTAGTTTTGAAAAAATAAATATTTGCCCATGGGAAGTTTCAAAGGGGTTTCCATATAGGTGTCCTGTAAAAAAGATCATAAAAATCCTCTGCTCCTAGGGCAAAGATCTGTGCAGAGTCCTTGCAGAGTAGAAAAATGGTGGCTTTAGTTCACTTAAGCATTCACAGAGGCTAGAGTGGGCTGCTGGTGTGACATGTCAGACGCAGGGATGCTTGGAGACCCCTCCTGCAGCATCCCTGCCTGGGGTCACCTGAGCTCCTGGGTGAGCATCACAGCCCAGGAAGGCCAGCTCGGCCTGCACCCCTGCCTGTTTCATTACTGTGTCATTTAGGGGAAACATCCATCTCAAGGAGGACCCACGGCTGCACTTGAGATCAAGCCCTCCAGAAAAAATTACATTAAAGGGGAGAGCAGCAGTTCCCTGCTGCTGGGAGAGAGGACTCTGGGGATTCTGGAGCCACACAAGTCCTTGTCTCCTGGGCAGCTCTAAGGACACAGGCAGGACAGGACTGCTTCCTCACCTGTAAAAATAGCTGCTGGCCTTCCCACCCGTGCTGGGGACAGGAGGTGTCTGGACCCCCTTCCCCTTGCACTCACTGCAGCTGACACAGCCCCGTGCCGTGTCTCAGCGGAGATGAGGGGCTGGGGACGCGTCCCAGCGAGCGCCGCTGCTGCCCTCGGCCAGGTGCTGGATTGCCAGCCCCACATCAGCCTTGCAGCTCTGGACACCGGCTGAACCGTGTTAACATCCCTGGGGAGACCTGCCTGTTGCTCAGGGCCCAGCACACACATGGCTGTTACTCAGGGCTCAGCACACACATGGCTGTTACTCAGGGCTCAGCATACACATGGGTGTTGCTCAGGGCTCAGCACACACACAGATGTTGCTCAGGGCTCAGCACACACACACGTTGCTCAGGGCTCAGCACACACACGGGTGTTGCTCAGGGCTCAGCACACACACACGTTGCTCAGGGCTCAGCACACACACAGATGTTGCTCAGGGCTCAGCACACACATGGGTGTTGCTCAGGGCTCAGCACACACACGGGTGTTGCTCAGAGCTCAGCACACACACGGGTGTTGCTCAGGGCTCAGCACACACACAGATGTTGCTCAGGGCTCAGCACACACACGGGTGTTGCTCAGGGCTCAGCACACACACGGGTGTTGCTCAGGGCTCAGCACACACACGGGTGTTGCTCAGGGCTCAGCACACACATGGGTGTTGCTCAGGGCTCAGCACACACACAGGTGTTGCTCAGAGCTCAGCACACACACGGGTGTTGCTCAGGGCTCAGCACACACACGGGTGTTGCTCAGGGCTCAACACAAACAGAGGTGTTGCTCAGGGCTCAGCACAAACACACAGGTGTTGCTCAGGGTTCAGCACACATACAGGTGTTGCTCAGGGTTCAGCACACATACAGATGTTGCTCAGGGCTCAGCACACACACACGTTGCTCAGGGCTCAGCACACACACGGGTGTTGCTCAGGGCTCAGCACACACACAGGTGTTGCTCAGGGCTCAGCACACACACAGGTGTTGCTCAGAGCTCAGCACACACACGGGTGTTGCTCAGGGCTCAAAACAAACAGAGGTGTTGCTCAGGGCTCAGCACACACACAGATGTTGCTCAGGGCTCAGCACACACACGGGTGTTGCTCAGGGCTCAGCACACACACGGGTGTTGCTCAGGGCTCAGCACACACATGGGTGTTGCTCAGGGCTCAGCACACACACAGGTGTTGCTCAGAGCTCAGCACACACACGGGTGTTGCTCAGGGCTCAGCACACACACGGGTGTTGCTCAGGGCTCAACACAAACAGAGGTGTTGCTCAGGGCTCAGCACACACACGGGTGTTGCTCAGGGCTCAGCACACACACGGGTGTTGCTCAGGGCTCAACACAAACAGAGGTGTTGCTCAGGGCTCAGCACAAACACACAGGTGTTGCTCAGGGTTCAGCACACATACAGGTGTTGCTCAGGGTTCAGCACACATACAGATGTTGCTCAGGGCTCAGCACACACACACGTTGCTCAGGGCTCAACACAAACAGAGGTGTTGCTCAGGGCTCAGCACAAACACACAGGTGTTGCTCAGGGTTCAGCACACATACAGGTGTTGCTCAGGGTTCAGCACACACACAGATGTTGCTCAGGGCTCAGCACACACACACGTTGCTCAGGGCTCAGCACACACACGGGTGTTGCTCAGGGCTCAGCACACACATGGGTGTTGCTCAGGGCTCAGCACACACACAGGTGTTGCTCAGAGCTCAGCACACACACGGGTGTTGCTCAGGGCTCAGCACACACACGGGTGTTGCTCAGGGCTCAACACAAACAGAGGTGTTGCTCAGGGCTCAGCACACACACAGATGTTGCTCAGGGCTCAGCACACACACGGGTGTTGCTCAGGGCTCAGCACACACACGGGTGTTGCTCAGGGCTCAGCACACACATGGGTGTTGCTCAGGGCTCAGCACACACACGGGTGTTGCTCAGGGCTCAACACAAACAGAGGTGTTGCTCAGGGCTCAGCACACACACGGGTGTTGCTCAGGGCTCAGCACACACACGGGTGTTGCTCAGGGCTCAACACAAACAGAGGTGTTGCTCAGGGCTCAGCACAAACACACAGGTGTTGCTCAGGGTTCAGCACACATACAGGTGTTGCTCAGGGTTCAGCACACATACAGATGTTGCTCAGGGCTCAGCACACACACACGTTGCTCAGGGCTCAGCACACACAGGCATTGCTCAGGGCTCAGCACATACACGGGTGTTGCTCAGGGCTCAGCACACACACGGGTGTTGCTCAGGGCTCAGCACACACACGGGTGTTGCTCAGGGCTCAGCACACACACAGGTGTTGCTCAGGGCTCAGCACACACACGGGTGTTGCTCAGGGCTCAGCACACACACAGATGTTGCTCAGGGCTCAGCACACACACACGTTGCTCAGGGCTCAGCACACACAGGCATTGCTCAGGGCTCAGCACATACACGGGTGTTGCTCAGGGCTCAGCACACACACAGGTGTTGCTCAGGGCTCAGCACACACACGGGTGTTGCTCAGGGCTCAGCACACACACAGATGTTGCTCAGGGCTCAGCACACACACGTTGCTCAGGGCTCAGCACACACAGGCATTGCTCAGGGCTCAGCACATACACGGGTGTTGCTCAAGGCTCAGCACACACACAGATGTTGCTCAGGGCTCAGCACACACACACGTTGCTCAGGGCTCAGCACACACAGGCATTGCTCAGGGCTCAGCACACACACGGGTGTTGCTCAGGGCTCAGCACACACACGGGTGTTGCTCAGGGCTCAACACAAACAGAGGTGTTGCTCAGGGCTCAGCACAAACACACAGGTGTTGCTCAGGGTTCAGCACACATACAGATGTTGCTCAGGGCTCAGCACACACACACGTTGCTCAGGGCTCAACACAAACAGAGGTGTTGCTCAGGGCTCAGCACAAACACACAGGTGTTGCTCAGGGTTCAGCACACATACAGGTGTTGCTCAGGGTTCAGCACACATACAGATGTTGCTCAGGGCTCAGCACACACACACGTTGCTCAGGGCTCAGCACACACACGGGTGTTGCTCAGGGCTCAGCACACACACGGGTGTTGCTCAGGGCTCAGCACACACATGGGTGTTGCTCAGGGCTCAGCACACACACAGGTGTTGCTCAGAGCTCAGCACACACACGGGTGTTGCTCAGGGCTCAGCACACACACGGGTGTTGCTCAGGGCTCAACACAAACAGAGGTGTTGCTCAGGGCTCAGCACACACACAGATGTTGCTCAGGGCTCAGCACACACACGGGTGTTGCTCAGGGCTCAGCACACACATGGGTGTTGCTCAGGGCTCAGCACACACACAGGTGTTGCTCAGAGCTCAGCACACACATGGGTGTTGCTCAGGGCTCAGCACACACACGGGTGTTGCTCAGGGCTCAACACAAACAGAGGTGTTGCTCAGGGCTCAGCACAAACACACAGGTGTTGCTCAGGGTTCAGCACACATACAGGTGTTGCTCAGGGTTCAGCACACATACAGATGTTGCTCAGGGCTCAGCACACACACACGTTGCTCAGGGCTCAGCACACACAGGCATTGCTCAGGGCTCAGCACATACACGGGTGTTGCTCAGGGCTCAGCACACACACGGGTGTTGCTCAGGGCTCAGCACACACACAGGTGTTGCTCAGGGCTCAGCACACACACGGGTGTTGCTCAGGGCTCAGCACACACACAGATGTTGCTCAGGGCTCAGCACACACACACGTTGCTCAGGGCTCAGCACACACAGGCATTGCTCAGGGCTCAGCACATACACGGGTGTTGCTCAGGGCTCAGCACACACACAGGTGTTGCTCAGGGCTCAGCACACACACGGGTGTTGCTCAGGGCTCAGCACACACACAGATGTTGCTCAGGGCTCAGCACACACACGTTGCTCAGGGCTCAGCACACACAGGCATTGCTCAGGGCTCAGCACATACACGGGTGTTGCTCAAGGCTCAGCACACACACAGATGTTGCTCAGGGCTCAGCACACACACACATGTTGCTCAGCACACACACGGGTGTTGCTCAGGGCTCAGCACACACACAGATGTTGCTCAGGGCTCAGCACATACACGGGTGTTGCTCAGGGCTCAGCACACACACAGACGTTGCTCAGGGCCCAGCACACACAGGCATTGCTCAGGGCCCAGCACCCAGGGCCATCAGAGGGGACATTGCTGCTGCTGTGTCACACTGCTGGGCTCCGGGCCAGCACCCGGCTGCCTGTTTTCTCTTAGAGGCAGTGTTGGCCTTCGGGCTGCGCCAGGTGTTCGGCCTTGGGTGCATCCCTTTGTCTGGCTTTCCTCTCCCACTCTTGGTTGTTTGCAGCCTCCTGTGGGAGAAAGTGGCCTCGCAGACCCGCTCCCCCCCGAGCTGTTCTTCTGCCTTAACTCCTTCTCTGGCAGAGACCGTGGCTCTTTGCTCGTCAGGCAGCCATGTCCTGCACCCAGTGCAGCCACAAGACACCAGCCTGCAGAGCAAAATGGCTGAGTGATATATTCACTATTTCTAACAAACATGCCTGGACAGGGCCTTCACAAGCTGCGCAGTGACCTGCCCCTGCTGTCTGCTCTCAAAGTGTTCATTAACCAAGTCTTATCAACCGGACTTTGGTTTGCTCCTGCACTTTTTCCCAGCTATTGTCGCCAGGAAAAATATTAAAGTCGTGGTCCGTGGCAGGAAAGAAATGTCTGTCTCACAGTGTAAGCCCACGTCTGCCTCCTGTAAGGTCCTCCCCAGGTCACGTCCAGGCAAGGCTCAGTACCATGCAGGAAAGGTTGGTATCTTCTCCCTGCCTGCTCGAGGTGGGGGGGAGCCACTGGGATTTACTGCCTGTGGCTGCGAAGCCACAGCCTCCGCCGCAGACCTGGGAAAGAGATGGTGTCAATCAGCCCCATCCTGCTCCTGGCCTGATGCCCCTCATTGTCCCCCTGGGCTGGAAAGATACTTACGGTGGAGGTGGTGGGCGGTGGGGACCAGGCTCAGCAGGAGGACCAGGACACCGGTGGCCAATGGGACCCAGACCAGGGGGCTGCAGGCAGCTGGAGAGCAGAAGGGGTCATGGTGTGGAGCTGCCCTCCCAGCTCAGCACCCAGCACCATCCCATTCTGGCAGCTTTGGGGGATGAAGGCTGGGGAGGTGAGTAAAGCCAGGAAGGTCCTCAGGAGGAGTGGAGGACAAGACCACCACCCTGGGCATCCCCTTGGGGGATGTATTACATCCGAAGGCATTGCAGGGAACTTGGCCATGAGCCACAATGACCTTTTTTGTGGTGTCCTCTCTGGCACAGGAATTTCTCGCAGCTGGAGGACTAACTGCACCCACAGGGGCTGCACACCCAAGTGACACCAGAGCTTAGGCAGAGCTAAATGGAAGTACCTCCTAAACCCTTGTATATCCCAGGGAACTGCTCATAAAGGCAGAGGTCAGCTCCATCCAGAGCAGTGGGTCTAGGCAGACCTGGATGCGAGGCCCCCCCTCGCCCCAGGACACACTCCAGTTGAACCCTGGGGACCCTCAGAAGCTCAGCAAACCCCCTTTGCAAAAGAGCCTGAGCCAAACTGGTGCTGTACCTTTCTTGCTGGCAGCTTTGCTTTTGGTTACGCACCCCAAGGGTTTTTTTGGAGCTTGGTGCCAAAGTGGTCTTCAGAGGCAGAGGCAAAACATCAACTGGTGGATAAGGAGGAGAAGAGGGTGGTCAATATGGCAACGACTGCAATGAAGGTCTCAAACAAGCAGGCAGGAAGGGCTGGAAATTTTGGCTTTTAAGAATAGCCCCATCTGAGGACCCCCACAAAGTCCTGGGTCATCTGGAGGGGTGGGAGCTTGACCTGAACCTTGTGGTGCCCACAGGAGTTACCAAGAGCTTGAAAAGTGTTAATAAAACCAGGTACCAGGCAAGCAAGGGCAGAAGGTTAAGAAAGGGTAAAAAGAAACTTCCTTGAGCTACATTTACTGCCAGGAACCATCTGATCAGTGTTGTGTGAAATCACAGGTAGCAGGAGATTTCAGTAGCACCGAGGAGGTTTTAAGGGATTCTTGGATCTTTTCCATGGTCAGGTTGCTCTATTCTTTGCTCAAAACTGGATTTTTTTTTTTTTTCCTGATAAAATGAAGGCAAGATTTATTATGGTATATCTAAATTACAGTGGAGAACATTAATCTCTCTGTAAAGCTGGAAAATATCCCAGTGATGTCATTAAATAGCTGTACATCCAACTGCTCAGACACCACTTATTAACAATTTTGGGTGATTCGAAACTGTTTTTTTCTGCTTCTATCCAGGACTGAAGTTCCTATGGAAACCACCATTCTTTTACATGAAAAGGTGACACATCAAGTGTCTGGGATTTTTCTGGACAAATTCTCTCTTTACATTAGAATAGGCTTAAAGAAAAGGAACTTCAAGACAATTCATTTTATCATGTGTACTAAAGGAAAAAAAAGCAAATATCCATCAAAGCCTGAGTCCTCCCAGAGCACCTGCTGGTGTTTAGTTTTAATTGGAGTGTCCTTGATCATGTTGAATCTCAGCCCTGTTTTTCATGCTTTGCTTTGCACATAGATATCGTGCCCAGTTGATAAAAAAGCAGTTCTCCTTTATCTTAAACCAGCTTTTGTTTCAGCCAGCAAGAATCCAAAAGAGATTTCTCAGCCAGCTCAAGGTGCAGGGCATATCTGCAAAAAAATTAAAACAAACTAGAAAGGTTGGGGCACTGGGGCTGTTTTAGAGCCAGCTGCCAGAGCTTCATCTTGGTTAAAGAAGTTATTTGTCTCCCTAAAGGCCTGCAAAGAAAGGGGTGAATCCTAATTCAAACACATTAGTTTTTCTACATCACCTCCTGCTCTGTGGTGCAGGGCAGAAGGGGCTGAAAGGAGCTGCTGGATGAGCTGGGGTCTGGAAAGCACCACTCTCCTAGTGCCACCTGCAGAGAGCTCTGGTTTCTGGTTGGAGCTCCCCAATGGTGGTGGGTTGTGAGCTTCGAGGGATAAATCCCATTTTGATCCCTTATGTGCAGGACAGGTTTGAAACCTGCCGTCAGACCCACCCCAGAGATGCCAGAGGTGATGTCCTCTGGCTTTGATGCTGCTCTTCTCACTTGGAGAAAGGGTAAGGAAGAACCAGGGCACAGAAAGGAGCCAGGAGCTGAGCAGGGCACACATCCAGCCTCTCATCCAAAGCACCAGAGGGGGTGAGAAAAGCACAGGGCATAGCAATACCAGGGGCTGAGGGACTTCCCATAGAAATCCTAAAACACTAGGACCAACACAGTGCTTAAGGCATGACCACAGCAGAGCACCTGCTGGTGGCAAAATGACTACCACATGCAGCTGACCTAGACTTTAGCTATTTTCTGTATTTTCTGCCTTACCCAGTCTCATAGGCCTTTTCAGAAAAACCCCAGAGCCCCAGCCCACATCTCAAACCTGGGAAGGGTCTACCAACACACACCACCCCTCACTCAGGGGGCCTCTTTGCAGCCTGCTGGTGGCACAGTTTGGAGCCTTGGGGGTGATGCTTACCCACACCAAGCCGTGTCCCAGTGCCCAGGAGGAGCTGGGAGGACCAGGAGATGGAGCAGTAATAGGTGCCATTGTCTGAGGGGTGGAGGTGGTTGATGTGGAGGCTGCAGGAGGTGCGGGAACTCGCCCCCTGGACACTGTACTTCTCCTGGCTGATGTTTGTGCCATACATGGCTTTGCCCAACGGGTTGGAAAACACCAAGAACTGGAAATTTTGCCTCTCCTGGCTCCAGCGGTACCAGTACACCCCAACATGCTCCTTCTTCAGCTCACAGAGGATTTCTGCTTTATCGTTAGTTTGGGCTAAAATATGCTCTGGAGTCTGGGGTAAAAGTAGGTTCATACAGAAGCCTAAGACAAAAAAAAAGACAGAAATATGTAGTTATTAATTTATTTTGATTATTTTCTTCCACACTAAGCACAGATTTCCTTTGTGGGCTTAAAAGGATCAAGTAGTCACAGAACAGGGGATCACACAAGTCAGAAAGAGGAGCATCTTTATCAGGCTGCTCCCATATTTCCCCAGAGTCTTTTTTGGGTGGCCCCAGCTATTTTTTGGTCAAGCCAAGTTATACAGGTAGAGTTTGTCTTGTAAACACTCAGCTAGGGAGGAGGCTCAGTGGCAGGTAGAGGGTTGGGGGAAGGATTAGGAGGGTATCCTTGGGGCAGTATGTTCAGGGAAGGGCATCTCCACCTTCTCCCCTCCTGCCCTCCTTTTCCCTCTTATTTTTGTAGATGTTTCACCTCTCTTTCAACAGATTTCTTTTGAGCCTCTTAAATGATTTGCCAGATTTTTATTCTAACAGATGTAACGCTGGGAAACGTCACCTCAGGTGCATAAAAAGACCAAAACCATGCAAAACATCTCAAAATGATCCAAATTGATATTCGCTTTCAGACGACATTATTTTTGTAGGAATTTCCAGACCTGGGGAAGGAGAGGGAGGGAGGCAGGAGAGGAGGGGTAGCGGTGGGGTTGAAATCTTTTGTTTGGCATCACATCGTCCTGTTTGGGCTTTGCAGCTTGTGTGGAAATTATCTGAGTTGTGTTTGTCCCTGGGCAGATGTGAACGGTGTCTGTGTGAGCGAGGATGTGTCCTTGTGAGAAGGATAACAGGTGACTTGTGATCCTTTCTGTCCAGAAAACAGTCCTACAAAGGTGCAGATACTCCGAGACCTAGTGAAAAACAGCCCTCTGAAGATAAGGATGCTCTCTCTTCCCCCCTCTGTTTCCCAGGCTTGTTTTAAAGCTGTGCAAAAAGCTCCACAAAACATGGCTTTTTGGCTTTTTTTTTAACCTTAAAATGTCCCTATTCCTTCAAAATCCCGAAGCTGCTGGCAGTGATGGCTGCAAAGAGCCCCATGCAGCCGTGCAAAGCCAGTGGTGTGGGAATGGGTTTGCATGACCACAAGAACACCTGAAGCCATCTCTGTGGCTCATGGCCCTGCTGTCTCCCATGATGTCCCCGATGGGGACAGGCAGAGAAGGGGGCTCTGGTGACTGGCACAGGTTCAGAGCCCTCCTCTGTCCCTGCATCAATGTCCCCATCACTGCTGAGGTGCTGCAGAGACGAGCAGCCTTCAGCCCTAATATTGCAATGCCGAAATTCCGGCGCTGCACAGCAGCAGCTGCAGCATTTCACCACATCCTCTGGTGCTGAGACAATATGAATGTCTCCTTATTATTAAAATACATAATTTTCAGGTTGTTTGGAGTGCAACCCTCCCAAACGTTGCTCTGGCAAACACCAGTGAGGTTTTTTTAGGGGATGAAATGTGTGTGGCCGTGGGGTGTGGTGGCTTCAGTGTTCCCTGAAGTCTGACTCTGCTGGGCACAGGAAAATCAACCCCATTAAAACCTTTTCCTTGACCTATTGGAGAGATTTTTTAGATTAATAAGAAGGGATGAGAAGGGATGCTGAAGAATGCTTAGCTGAGCTCTGAACCAGTGGTAAAGTTCCAGTGGGGTAAGCTGGGACAGAGTCAGAGCAGAAAAGCTCATCCTTGCCACACCTTCATCCCCCAAAACCTCCCTGTTCCCTTTCCTGGTGTATATTCTCACAGGATACCACAAGGAATCAGGGTGCAATGGGTTTGTTTCCATGTGCTTGGCCAGACCAGGATGTAAGAGCTCAAAAACAGTCCCTTTCCCCTTTGCACGTGCAGAGCAAACTAATTTATTGAGGTTCTGTCAGCAGGGACCCCCCCGTACAGATCTATAGGATATTATCATAGAATGATAGAATGCTTTGGGTTGGCACCTTAAAGGTCCCTTCCAACCCAAGGTATTCTATCATTCTGAGATGATAATTGGATATAGGTGCCAGTGAAGTGCCTCGGGCTGTTTGCTGCCAGATGGGCCATGTTAGGCTGTTACTGGATCACCATCACATGCCAAGAACAACACACCCTGCAGTCCTGACAACCTCCAGATGCTGGGTGGCTGCAGACCCAGGCTGGTGTCTGGCGGGGACAACTTCAGCTGCCACCCTAATACATACATTTAATGGGGGTTTCAAGCTCTCAACGATTTCCACCTAAGAACTGATGGCAAAATTTGTCCTGTAAAGCTCCACTCTACCACTTTGCTGCGACATCAACTGTATATATTCAGTCCAGACCTCCTGCAACCTGTCTGCAACAAGCAGAAGGCAGCATGGTGTTGTAACACACCAATTCCAGCTGTGACCTGTGAGAAACAATCAGTCCTTGGATAGATTTAGAAGTAAATTTGCTGGGATGCTGATTGTCTTTATGTTCCACAGGCAGAGGAGACAGGTGCTACTTTAACTTCTCCATCAGCAGCTTCCCACAGTCTGTCTGCACTAAGAGGGTGCAGTAAAAACAAACTCTGTGGTGTCTATACCATTCTATATTGCACTGAGGAGAGGAGAGGAGAGGAGAGGAGAGGAGAGGAGAGGAGAGGAGAGGAGAGGAGAGGAGAGGAGAGGAGAGGAGAGGAGAGGAGAGGAGAGGAGAGGAGAGGAGAGGAGAGGAGAGGAGAGGAGAGGAGAGGAGAGACTATTTCAGTTGGAAGGGCCCTAGACTAGATATTAGAAAGAATTTCTTTACTGAAAGGGTGGTTGGACAGTGGAACAGGCTGCCCAGGGAGGTGGTGGAGTCACCATCCCTGGAAGTGTTTAAAAGAAATAGAGATGTGGTGCTTAGGGACATGATTTGAGCACTGAACGGGTAGATTAGGTTATGGTAGGTGGATTTAGGTTATGGTTGGACTTGATGATCTTCAAGGTCCTTTCCAACCAGGACGATTCTATGATTCTGTGAATGATCATCTCAACTGCCTGACCTTTTCAGGGCTGACCAAAAGTTTAAGCATGTTATTGTCCAAAGTCATACAGTGATAGGTAATGATACCCCATAGATCTATACTATGCCTGTAGATTTAAACTGCCATCATCCGGATGCTTTGCAACACATCCCATGTGCTGGAGCGGGGTGAAGGAGAGGCTCCAGCATGATTTTAGATGCCCTCAACTCTTAAGAGATGTGTCTCTCTTACCTGGGATCTGGAGGAAGATGCAGAGATGGAGCCACGGCCGGGCCATGATGCTGGAGTCAATGACAGGGTTTCGTCTCAGCTCCCCTGGTTCCACTCACGGTCACCTCTTGGTGGTGGAGTTGGCTTCACCTTAGGAGGTCCTTCTCCAGCTCGGTGCAGATGTCTCACCAATGGCTACCAAAGAGCATCTGCCACGGCAGCACCTGGAGCCTCAGCCCTGCAGCTCCTGCTGTGCTGAGCCCCAAATCTAGGTGTGCATCAAGGCAGCGTCCCCATGCGCTTCCCCAGCACCACACGGGATCCCCAAAATCCCCTTTAGGAAGAAAAAAATATGAAAACTCATTGATTTTTAATTATGATTCCATCATATTTCATCACCTAATTTTTCCTCCTCCTTTTAATCTAGCTCCATGCAATTAAAAAATGCAAAACATAGGCTCTTGGTATGAAAAATAAAAGCAGGAAAGGATGAATTTTGGCTGGTTTCTCCTCTATTGAAATAAAAATCATTCAAAATAAGCAAAAAAATGCAATTTGAGGTGTGGGGTTGTTTTCTTCAGCAGAATCTTTAGCAGGAGGTGTTTCTCTCTGGGCCTGGAAAATGCTGAATGCCAAACTAGCTCGCCATAAAGCAGAGGCACGAAGCATCACAGAAATCTTTGAAGCCAAGAGCAAGAAACCTCAAACAAATTTGGTGGCTGAAAAACCACAGAAATAAGGAAATTCTGCTGGGGCTCCCCACCTTGCAGCGAGTGCTGCTGTGGTAGCTGTGACAGCCCATGGCTCATACGCAGAAATATGGAAATGATAGATCAAATATCAAAGTGGCTTTGAAATGCCTTCAGGAGGGAGAGGTTTGAAGCACTCAGGGTTTGGGTTTGGAAGAGTGAAGTACATGATGTGAAATTACAGGGGTGAACCTGGTGTCAGCAGCCTTCAGTGTTTCTGTGTTTGGGGAAAAAAGAAGATAAATTCTTTATTATTTTTACTTTTTCGCTGGCCCCTTGGATGCCAAGCAGGGTTCAGTTTTCTTTTAAGCCCCAGCCTTGTGCAGATACTCGTGGTCCTCACAAAACCTCAGCATCTCCTCAGGACTGGCTCCCATCAACAGGGAATTTCCCAGGGGGTCTCATGTGGGGACAGTGACAAACCTCCCCCGGGGTTTAAGCTGGCAGATGAACAGGAAAAACGGCCTCTCATCTTGTAGTGTCATTTTGGGGTCCATTTTGTACCGGATTTTTCCATGCTGCTGTAACACATCCCCTCCTCAGTTCTGTTTAAAAGAATTTCCTGCTCGAAGAGGGTTGCTAACCACCAAAAGCCTTGCCACCAAGGGCTCAGCTGCTAAAATTTGGGTGGGCTGAATCATTCCTTAACCCTTTCCTGGCAGCAGAAAGTAATTTTAGTGTTTTCAAACGCATTTCAGTGCTTTTAAGGTTTTGTTTTTTAGAGCTGAGCCCCCAGCATGGGGTGCAGCAACCCTTACCTCTCTTCTCCTTACCTCCTACTCACCTTTCCTCTTTTGTTTCACATCACCCTCAAATCTGGACCTCCCCAGAACGGGGTATAAGCACCTCTTTTTTGTGTGTGTGTGTTTTTAAGATTAGAAATGCCACTGCAAGTGAATTTTCCCTTTATCCCCATGGTGAAGTCAGTGAGTTGAGCCCAGTCTCCCCAGCAATACTGTGCTACATTCCCCCTTTTCTCACTGCTGCTGTCACCTGGAGCATCTTCTAGCCTCCTGGCCACGATCAAAGTGCTCCCAGAGGTGTTTTTTCCACCATTACAACCTGGGACATGGGGCACATTACACTGGGCACCAAATGCTGCTGCAAGGCTGGTGACAGGGGGTTGTTTAAGAAGATCTATTGGGTTTTCTAAGAAGACATTTTGGCTTGGGAGTATTCCCCAGGATATTTTAGCATCTTTAGGACACTTCCCTGCATCACTTTTACCTATAGGATGTCTCCTATGGAAAGAAAAAGGAATATTTGCAATGTAAAAGTATAGTGTGTGTGCAGAAACAAGGAATCTCATTTATTTTTCTTTTAAGCTGCTGTTTATCACAGTTCAGATATTTACCAGCAGCCAAAATGTTCTCAGGACTGGATGGTGCTCCTAGGGGAAAACATTTTGGAGGTGGGATGCCTTTGTCTGGCAGCCCATGGCCAACAATAACAAAAGCACTGTGGGAAGGTGCAGGCAAGCAGCTGCTGTTTATAACAGCCCCACATTGTTTGGGGCTGCTGTCCTGGGAAGAAAATTGGGGAGGATAAAAGGGTGTAAGTTGAACTGATCTGTTTAACACAAGCAAGATCTGTTGGTGACCTTGTTGAGGCACAGCAGCTCCTCATCACCAGTGTTTGGCTCAGGGCTGGGGCAAGATGGAGGAGGTCGCTGAATTTTAGTGTATGAGTGTTATTTGGCTGCACAATTCCTGGGGGGGAATTTACTCTTTTTCTGAAATAAAAGACAACCACCCTGGTCCCCAGCCCAGCAACGTCCCTGTCTCATCTCTGTGGCTCTCCTCCTCGCCCATCCCTGGGGCAAACATTCCCACTTCATTTTCTCAGCCCACATCCCAGGTACCTCACCACACCAACACTAATTTCCTGTGTTTTCACCAGTTTTGTTACATTTTCAACAACTTTATATTTTCTCCCTCTGAAGGGTTTCTTATGGCAAAGTATTTGTTCTTGGGGGGGGTTGGAGCAAAGCTTCAGGATAGAAGAAAGGGGTCTGCAGACAAGAAGCAGGACCTGGCTGGGGTCATCTCTGCTAACCTTCCACATTGCAGCAGAGGTAATTGCAGCTGGGTGTAAATGCCAACCTGGAGAAACAGCTGCTATAAAAAATAAGGAGAAATCCATTCCTCCTGTGCTTTCTGGGATACAAGGGCTGATTTTTGGGACTGGGGAGGGCTGCTCAAGGCTGGTCCAATTCAGCCAGTACCAGCAGAACCTGGAAATAAGGGCCTGTTGGGGAAAAACGGCTGCTGGATGGAAACTCCCCAGGACTCCAGCAGCCAAGAGTAAATATTTTTTTGCTTTTTAAATTTTTTGAAATGATTTTATTGCAGGGAAGGGTGTGGCTGCTGGAGTACTTCATTAAGGGGAGAAGCAGCAACGAAAATGATGGCATTTTCACTGAGTAAGGCGAGTGCTACTTTTTCTTAGTGTAATTCCAGGAGAAAAGCAGGTTGGGTTTTCTTTTCTAAACTGCTCTGAGCTAAGACATGGTTTGTAGGACAAGGCTGGGGGGGGTGTGTGTGGGGGTCTGCCTGCCTTTGCAGTTGCAGGTTTACAGCTGTCCTTCAGCTGGTGCAGCATCAGAGGTGAGGGTCCTTGACCCCATCATGGGGTACCCCCAGGCATATGTCAGTGTGCCGTGGGCTGGTTCGTGGCATGGAAAACGCTGCTTTTGAAGTCCAGAAGCCCCAGTGGAATGAAACTACCAATGTGTGAATTTTCCTGCCATCTCGTCTCCCCCCAGCAAGCCTGGAGGGGGGGTTGGGGGTACTGTGTGTGTTACAGGTGTCAGGTGTGAGACCCATTTGTAATGTTCCCCCAAACGCAGGTGCTAACGGTGTGTGCAGCAAGCGAGAAGGCCATCGGGGGACTTGGAGAGGATGGATGCTGTGGGGACAGGCTCCAGCTCTCCCTCTTCAGGACACTTGGTGCAAGCAGAAATTAGCAGGAATGAGTGGCGACTAATTCTGGCCCCCCCTAAAAGAGATAAGGGGCAGTGCAGCTGCTCCCATGTGATTTCAGCCTCCCTAATCAGTCCCAGGAGAGGATAAGGAAAGACAAGGAAAGTGTCCTTGGGAAGACGGGGAGGGATGCAGCACCTGCAGGGAAAAAACAACACCGCAGAAGTAAGCAGAGGTGTTATCAGCCCCAAACAACGACCTGCCACGGCTATAAAAAGCCACCGGGATGAGACCTCGCTAACACCTTTACCTTGAAGGTGCTGAACCTGCCGGACCTCTGCGGTGATTGTCTCCAGGATCCCGGGATCGCCAGGACATCCAGCCAAGGATTGGTGAGATCTTATTATCGGGCTCCTACTACACCTCTGCTTCTCTTCACCCCTTCCCGTGTCCCTTCCCCGTCCCCTCCCCGGGAGCCGGTGGGCTGCAGCAGCTGCCCGCTGCGCTGCGGCCACCCATCCCCACCTTCTCCACCTTCCCCACCTTCCCCTTCCCTTGCTACCAGGCTCGACATCTCCCCAGGGGGACTTTTCAGAGGGGTGGGTCGTGGGGCTGCAGGTGTGTTGGTGGTGCTGGTGTTATGGTAGCTTTGCCCTGAGAAGGAGCCGTTTAGGATCTCGTTCCCCTCACGATGATGAGCGACATTGTTAGCAACTGGAAGCTGGAGCAGTTTGTGCTCCAGAAGTGTCTCCCCCCAGTTTGGTCCCCGGGGTCCTTCCAGGGCCCAGACGCATACCAGCAGCTGTGCCAGCAGTGGGAGAGCTGGTCGGAGGAGTCCAAAAAGCCCAAACCCACAAATAAGTGCAAGAAGCGTGCGGCTTTGCAGGGTTTGTTGATGGTGAGCAGGGAGTTGTCTAAATTGTTGAAGGAGGCTCTTGAGAGCGTGCAGACTTTGGAGCAGGCCAAGGTCGAGCTCAAAATGCAGGTGGACAACCTGCGGGCAGAGGTGCAGGGTTTGTGCGGGGACTCTCTGCGGAGCGCAGTGGAGATCACCCGGCTGGAGAGCAAGCTGGGCTATGAGAAGCTGAAAACAGAGGAGCTGGAGAAGGAGGTTGGCAAATGGATCGGGGAGACCCATGATGCGCAGAGCGCGGTGCGGGCGGTTCTGCAGGACGTCCAGCGGGACCGGGGCACTGGTCCCGATCATAAGGTGTGCCATGCCAAGATCCAGGAGCTGCAGGCAGAGCTGGGGGTGTCGAGGGGTATTGTGGCTGCCATCCAAGGCAAGCGGAGCCAGTTTGGGAATGGGGAGGGGGAGGACTCCTTGGACCCACATCCGCCCCACTATGACTATGAGGATGATGTGTGGGGTGCCAACGGCCCCACCAGGCCATCCCCATACGCTCCTCTGCGGGAGGAGGTGTGCCAGCTGCAGGGAGGGGAGGCGGAGGCTTCCAAAATTAAAAAGAGCCCCCCCAATGAGCCAGCCAGCCACGGCCCGCTCCAGGCCATAGATACTAACAGGGCTGTGCTCTGGTTTACCCCTGAGCAGCTCAAAACGGTGGGGAAGATGTTGGGCCCATTGACAAAGGAGACTGCAGTCAACTGGCTGTCCAGGGCCCAGCGGCTGCCCAGGTCCCAGAGTGGCAACTCAGTGAGTGACCTGATAGACGTGGTGAGAAAGTGCATGAAACCAGATGATTTTGCGGCTCTGCCGGGGGATGTGCAGATGGGCAATGTCCAGGACATTGGGCATGTCCAGTCAGCTGTGCTGAAGCTGTTTTTCCCAGAGGTCAACCCCTTAGTTCTCTTTCATCAGGAGAAGCAAAACCCGGAGGAGCGTCCGGATGCTTATGTTAACCGTAAAAAGATGCTCTACCAGATGGCTGGGCTGCCCGGCTCGAAGGAGTCCCCCCTTGATTTTGACAGGCCTGAATTCAAGGAGCCTCTGGTGGTGGGGCTGACTCCCCCTTTGAGGGTGATTGCTGGTGGGGATGCAGCCAGGAAGCCACTGTCAGAGCTGGAGCAGATCCTGACTCAGAATTTTGAGCTGCAAAAGCAGGCGTTCCCGGGGTACATGTTGGGGGGGAAGAAAGGCAAAACCTCAGCCATGTCCTTCCAAACTGGGGGGATGAGAAAAATGCAAGGAGACAACCGAAAAGATCCTGATGGCAAGGGTGGTTTGGGCAAGGAGAACCAGCAAGGGATGAGGTTTCAGAAGTCCAACCCTTGGCGGGCTGAGCTGAGGAAGCGCTTGATAAAATATGAGAAGCAGGAGGATATCGATGGGTTGCCAGATGCGGAGCTCTTCCAAAAACTGGCCCTGCATGAGGCCAAAAAGCACAGCAGCTCCAACCCGATTGACCCGGGGTCTAAGGCTCAGCAATAGGGCTGCCAGGCACCCGCACCGCCCCTTTTTGTGGCACCGATTAAGACCGATTCATGGGGGCGCCCGATAGTTGATGTAACTATTGGAGGAGGGGTGCTTGGACAAGTGATGGTAATTGATACTGGTGCCTCTTATTCAATTCTGAACATGGCCCCTGGCGAAGCCGGGCTCTTTCAAACCTCTGAAATTATTGAATTGACAGGGCCGAATGGCCAGAAATCCTCAGTGCCCTTCACTGGGCCCGTACCCTTTGAAATTGGGACTGCCAAAGGGTCTGAAAAATTTGGGAAAATGGAAATGAAAGGAAAGCCGGGAATCTTAGCCATCTCTGCGCTGACAGCTCTGGGGGTGGTGGTGGACTTGGCAAACCAAGCGCTGTTACACTGCCCTCAAAGTGATGTGCTTGTCATCCCAGCGAGCCACAGGGTGATGGCAGTGAAAGCCCCTGAGATCCTGGTCCACCCTGAGTGGGAACCCCGGGTGAAACGGGTCACAGAGCAGTTCCCCCAAGTCTGGGCAAGAAGCAAGCTGGACTGCGGGCAGATTGATGCTGTCGTGGCAGTCAAAGGGCCAGATCCCCCTCCTCAGCCGCAGCCGCAGTACCCGGCTGAGGCTGAGGATGGGTTGTGGGACACCATTAAAACCTTGCTGGAGCAGGGGGTGCTGGTGAAGCAGCAGAGCACCTGCAATGCTCCAGTGTGGCCCCTGCGGAAAGCTGATGGGAAAACATGGAGGCTGATGGTTGACTTCAGCACTCTGAACCGTGTCACCCCACTGCGGACCTCTGTGGTGGCCAAGTGCCCCGACATCATGGCTGCCATCTCCCGGGGTTCTGAGTGGTTCTCAGTGCTCAGCCTGACCAGCCCATCCTTTGCCATTCCCTTGCACCCTGACTCCTGGCACAAATTTGCCTTCACCCTTCAAGGACAGCAATTTGCCTTCACCAGAGTCCCCCCCGGGCTTCAGCAACACCCCTGCCATCTGCCACGCGCATGTGGTGAGGATGTGGGAGAAGCTCAGCCACCAGGACAGCGTGCTGTCCTGTGCCGGTGACATCCTCATCCACACCCGGACCAAGGAGGAGAACCTGGAGGTGCTGGCAGAGGTGCTGGAGGCTGTCCTGAAGACAGGCTTCAGGATCAGCCCCACAAAGGCCCAGCTGTGCTGGAAGGAGGTCTCCTACCTGGGGGTGACCCTGGGGGAGGAAGGGCGCTCACTGGAGAAGCAGAGGGTTGAGCTAATAGAGAAGGTGTCGGCACCGGCTGATGCCACTACCCTGCGGTCCTTCCTGGCTCTCCTGAGGTTCTCCAGGGAGTTTGTTGAGGGCTATGCAGAAAAAGCTGCCCCCCTCTGTCACCTCCTGAGGAAGGACACCCCCTGGGAATGGGGGCCAGAGCATGATGAGGCGGTGAAGGCTTTAAAGGAGAGCGTGGCGCGAGCCCCCATGCTGGCACATCCCCGGGGGGACAGACCCTATGTCCTGCAGCTGGCCAGCACAGGGAGGGGGCTGCAGGCCACCCTGAGCCAGCAGCATGGTGCCATCCTCCTCCCTGTCGCTCATGCCTCTCGCCTCCTGGCACCGGCCGAGCAGCAGCTCACCGACTACGAGAGGGAGGTTTTAGCACTGGCCTGGGCCGTGCAGCACTGGGACTACCTGGTGGGGCCAGCCCCGGTGCTGCTGAGAACCTCCCACACCCCAGTGAGGTACCTCTTGTCGGGCAAGGGGGACGGGTGTCCCCTGCGCTGCCCCAGAATGGCCAACTGGGTGTTGGCATTGACCGACAAGGAGGTCTGTGGGGAAGTGAGGGAGGCCTTGCCCGGTGCTTACAGGGTGTTAATCAGTGGAGAGAGGGATGGGGAGGAGGCAGGGGGGCTCCTGGCTGAGCCCAAGCTGCGGCGGGCGCCCCTGTTTGAGAGCGGCCTCAGCCTGGCAGAGGCCAAGGACAGAGGTTATGTTGTGTGGTTCGTAGATGGGTCCAACTACCATGAGGAAGGGGTGCCCTACACAGGCTACGCTGCCGTCAACCGGGGCACCGGGGAGGTGGTGAAGGGGAAGTGCCTGCCACACTCCATCCAGGCTGCTGAGCTGGTGGCCGTGACGGCTGCCCTGGAAAACACTCCAGCAGACCAGCCCCTGGCCATATTTTCAGACTCGGGTTGGGTGGTGCGGGCAGTGCTGGAGTGGCTGCCGCTCTGGAGGGAGAGGAACATGCAGTCTGCCGATGGCAAGCCTGTCACCTATGCCAAAAAGCTGCTGTACCTCACGAGGCTGGCAGAGCAGAGGCAGCGCCCGGCCCAGATCATTAAGGTCAAGGCTCACAAGAAGGGAACAGAGGAGGCCAAGTGGAACAAGGAGGCGGATGCCAAAGCCAAGCAAGGTGCAAAGGAAGGGCTGATGTGGAAGGCCAGCAAGCCCTCAGAGAATGGCCCTGTGTCGGTGGCTCCCAGTAGACACTGGGAGAATGTGGACCTGCTGGGCTTGCAGGCACAAGACCCCAGCATCCGGGAGTTAGCAAAGGGCAGAGACTACAAAGGGTGCAAGGTGTGGAAGGATATCTCAGGGCTGGTCCTGGCACGGAGGGAGGGGGCAGACTTCCCAGTCTGGGTGGTGCCTGAACTCCTCCGGACTGAGCTGGTGGCACTGGCTCATGAGCAGGGGCATTTAGGGACAGACAAGACCATGGTGAAGCTGCAGGGTGCTGGGTGGTGGCCTGAAATGAGAGATGACGTAGAGAGGTATGTCAGCAATTGCCTGACATGTGCAGCCAACAATCCCGATGCCAAAACAACCAAAGACCTCCTGGGCCACCAGAGGATTTCTGGGCCGTGGAGCAAGTTGCAGATGGAGTTTATTGGCCCCTTGCCCCAGACAGCCCAAGGGAACAAGTACTGCCTGGTGATCAGCGATAACTTCACCAAGTGGGTGGAAGCTTTTCCGACTCGAAACAACACGGCCAGCGCAACCGCAAAGATCCTGGTAGAGCATGTCTTCTCACGGTGGGGTGTCCCAAAGGAGATTGACTCAGACCATGGCCAACGCTTCATCGCAGAAGTCACAAAAGGGGTGTGCCAAGCCCTGGGTATCAAGCAAAAGCTTCACATCACAGGTCATTTCCAGAAGCCTGGGTCAGCAGCGGGGCCCAACCAACCACTGAAGACAGCACTGAGGAAGCTTGTGAACCAGCAAAGGAAAGACTGGGATCAGAAGATCCCACTGGTCCTGATGGCATTACGGGGGACTGTGGCTTTTCAAGTGCCTTCTCCCAAAAAGATGTCTCCTGCAAGAGACCTGAAGCTGCTGGCACACTGGCAGCAAAGAGGGGAGCCTCCGGATGAGCTGCAGCCCCGTGTCCTGACAGACAGGTGGGTCCAGGATGTGCTGAGGACGGTGTTGGCTACATACCACCATCTCACCTCAGTGCAGGAGACCAACATTCCCAAGATGGACAAGCAGCTGGGAGCGCTGCTGCGCCCTGTGGAGTGGAACACAGGGGACCTGGTAATGTATCGGGGGGTTAGAGAGAAAAACCAGGTGTTGGCACCCCAATGGCTGGGGCCTGTTAGGGTTGTGAACAAGGCCAGCCCCTCCGTGTACCAGGTAGAAGTCAGAAAGGGGGCAAAAATGCAGGAAAAATGGCTCCATTCTTCACAGTTAAAAGCATGGAAGGGAAATTAACGGGGCTGGAGAGCCCGTCTTGCTTATGTTTTGCAGATAAAGGAAAATGGAAGGCGATTGTGACCGGCGGGAAGGGCGAACTTCGTGGCATCACCAGCCCTGTTTGTGCTGCGGGGAAATTGCTTTGAAATTTGTGATTGCAGGATTTGCTTTGCTTTATGGTATGTGCTTAGTGCTGAGTCCCCAACGTGCCCAACCAACCCATCAGCACCTCAGACAAAAAGTCACTCGTTCCCACTTAGAAAAGCACCCTGACACGTGGGCCACCGCCCAGCACAGGGTTAGGAGGTACACAAAAATGGAGACTGATTGGCCCTGGTCTCAAGCTTACATAAAATATACGGGAAGTATGGGATTAAATTCTAACAAAGGCTTAAATTTGTCAACGGTGGTTATGCACGGGACGGAGGTGTACTTGGAAAATGAGTGGAGCTGGGATAGCACAAACAGACTTCCACAGCTACTGGGGAAGGTGGGACAAGAAATAAAGGTAGGGTGCAGGGTAATTAATGGATCCGCTCATCAGCGGGTAACTCAAATCTCCATAACTGAAATAAAAACTAAGAAGAATCAGAAAAAAACCTGTGCTATGGAAAAATTGGACTGTTGGTGTAATTTTACTTTGGTCCAGCCAGTCTTTGTGGTCTGTCTCTGGGCACACAAAAGCGTGGGGCTGTCTTTTAAATTTAAGATTAGCACCACGATGCCCTCCCTTGCTGCTGTTAAGATCTCCAAGTGCCATTTTTTGGCCTGGCATGCAGCCCAATACGCTGAAGTTGGCAACCAGGCAAAATTGGAAATTAAATACTCCCAAGAAAGTATAACTGACCCCATGCAAATTGATGGCACCACCATGATTATCTCTGCCCCTAACGGCCACAAGTGGGTCGTGCCAGTAAAATGCCTCCGCGAGAGCAAAACACTTAACAGATCTGAATTAAGCTCAGAGGCTGCATGGTATAATCAGGATTATGGACGCTGCCAAAACCTGGTCATAAACCTCCAGGTATTGTGTCAAGGAACTCTGAGCATAGAAATGTCCCCTGAGTTTGGAGGAAAGTGGTGGATAGCAGGCCCTGAAGGATTTAAAAAAGAGTTTACCATCATTGCTGTCCTGCGCCCTTTTGTTTCCAAAGTAGGCCCCTATGTAGTCAAGAAAAATCACATCCAAGAGCTGTTGACCGGGCCTGTCCGGTCACTGAAGAAGGTGGTGTTGTCCCTGTCCACTGTTAATATTTCATCTGTCAGACCACACTGTTCCCCCTTCCTATCCACCCTCCACACAGGCTGGCTGGCCTGGCTCCACAGCCGCTCCATCCAGGGCCCCCGGGCCAGAAGAGACCTGCTGGCCACAGCACTGGGAGGAGGAGGTGCTGGGCTGGGGGTCCTCAACAGCATGAATGTTGAGGTTTTGGCCAACAAGTTGGAGGCTGTCACCTCAGGCGTGCAGGGCCTCCTCAGCCCCCTGAATTCATCCCTGGCCAACCTTGGGATGGGGCAGTGGCTTGTGTCAGAAGTGCTGCCCACCTGGGAACAAATAAGTGAGAAAGACCACCAGGTGCTGTTGAGAGCGCTGGGCATTGAACAGAATAACATCTCCCTTGCTCTTAGTTGCATCCAGGCCCAGGTGTGGGTGCAGAGTGTCGTTGCAGGTATCCTCAGAGATGGTGACAACGGCGTCCTCCCCACCGAGATCCGAAAGATCGTGTGGGACGCAGCCACGGAGAAGGAGCGGCAGCTCCAAGCCTGGTGGAGGCTTGTCAACTTCACCCACGACCAGGTCCACAATGTAGTCATCGCCCATGTCCTGACCGTGGCAGAGGCTCACATCGAAAAGGTCTACCCCATCGTGGCCCTGGGGGTTAACACAAACGGGTCCGTGGTCTACCCCCTGGACCACCGCATGTGGGCGAGGGTGTCTGGTGGGAAATGGCAATCGGTAGATCTGGAGGCCTGCATTTTGGAGCGGGGGCTGGGATTCATATGTGAAGATGATGCCCTTAAGGCGAGTGACGTTTGCTTTGACACCAAAGAAGGGGTGTGCCATTTTGAGATCAACCCCCAGAGCAGCAACAAAACCGTGTTAGTGTACGTAGGGAAAGGGTGTGTGTGCTTCAGAACAGCGTGCAAATCCGTGCAAATTAACGAAGCTTATAATCAGACTGTGTTTAACGACTCCAATATGTGTGCTTGCAATGTAGCTATTATTAGAGGCTGTGACTTTGTGTATAGACCGCCCGTGTTTACCAGCCAGTTGCTAATTAGAAACTACACCTTGTATCGTAGTATTACCCCAACCCCCATCGGGATGGATTTGTCTCTTGTAAAAGAAATGTTAGAGCATGCAAAATTACAGCAGCTGTTAGAAAATGCTAAGGCAGAAGCGAAAAAGATCCTGATAACTGTACATCATGATGGCAATGTTATAAAGCAGGTGATGGAACGAATTAAGAGGGTGGGAGAACACCACTGGTGGGAAGTTTTCTTTGGGTGGTCCCCCACGGCCACCGGCATCTTCAACGCGCTGCTGCACCCTGTTGTAGTGATCCTGCTAACGCAAATCTGTGTGTGCTTTGCCATGGTAGTGACTTGTTACTGGATGAGGCAGGTGAAGCTCTGCATTGACAAGCAGGTGGAAGGACTGGGGCTGGCCAAGCGCCTCCTACCATAGTCAAGGGCAAGACTGGGTTGGCCTCTGTGTTTGCCACCAAGAAGAACCTCGAGCTCCGCTGTTGGCTGCAACCCAGTAGGCGTTGAGCGGTGGGGACACACGCCATACCAGACCTTGATGTGAGGGATGGCCTCCTCTGTTATAAGAGGGCCATCCAGGAGGGGAGGGCAGGCCACAAAGCCTGCAGTTGGCACGAATCACAGAATGGCTGAGGTTGGAAGGGACCTTTTGAGATTATCTAGTCCAACCCCCCTGCTCAAACAGGGCCACCTAGAGCAGATTGCCCAGGACTGTGTTCAGTTGGGCTTTGACTATCTCCACAGATGGAGACTCCACAACTTCTCTGGGCAAACCTGTTCCAGTGTTTGATCACCCTGACAGTAAAAAAGCAAGAATGAGCATAAATAACTTGTCTTTGAACCTCCTATCTTTAAATGCTGTGTGAAAAAGTTGCTCTTATGTGATTTAAGACTCCTTAAGCAGAGAAGAAGCGGATAAGGAAAGTACCAAGGACAGTGCCTTTGGAAGAAAAGAGAAGGGAATATAATGCCTGAGTGTGGAAAAGAACCCACTGAAGATGGCAGAGGTGTTACCAGCCTCAAAGACTTGGAAAGATGATAAAAGATGAGCAGAATGAAAGACCTTGTGATCACCTTGGACTTAAAGGAGCTGAATGCACATGGACCTTTGCAGCAACTATCTCCGGGTTCCCAAGACTCCCAGAATGTCTGGCCAACATTTTGGTGAGATCTGGTTTTTGAAGCCTGGACATCACCACTTTGCTTTGCCTAGTTGTGCATGTACTCAATAAAATTTAACTGTTAGAGGATGAACTGTCTGTTCCATCGCTGCCTGCTCAGCTGCTCACTACCCAGGGTGGAAACTTTGGCTATACTTTTAAAAAGAAATTCTACTAAAAAGAAAAAAAGTGGGTTTTTCCCCCCCCCCCCTTTTATAGGCCAAAATTTCTTCCTTGCTTTTTGTCCACAGAATATTCACTGAGACACTAAGGTTTCTGCCTTGAGCAGAAGAGTGGGGCTCTGAGCTGGTGCACAAACCCACTTTCCTCTTCCACTCTGCCTCTCCCAACCTGCATCAACCCCTGCCTCTGAATCCAGAAGGAGCCTTAAAATATGCAGGAGGGGTCTCAAACAATTTAAAAAGATTGGCATTTTAAAAAAATAGATTAACCACATCATTTCCAGCCCACGTATCTGATCCCATCTCAGAGGTGCTGCTGCCTCTGAGAATGGAGGGGTGAGGGGAGGAGGGGGAGTGGTTTCACCACACGGCCCCCTGCAATCCAGGCTGAAATAAAATATTAAAGAACTGGCCTTTAACCCAACAGGCAACTGCTGGGCTAGCTCAAGAAATGAGTTTAAAACGCCACTTTTCATACACACTGGGCTGGGAAGTACAAAGAAACAGCATTTTGCCACAGCTGATCTTTTTTTCAGGTAAAGTGAAGCTTCCGTGTGGGTTTAAGACACTTCTCTTAAAGGAGCACATATTATAACTGGGCTCATGAGAACACGAATAAATAATTTGCTGTCTAAAAACACAGGAATCCTTTTCCCCCCCTCCAAGCACCATGAAAACAACTCCTTCACCTTGGGACAGGGAGGTTGAACCCTCCCCTCAGCCGTCCAACCTGCCTGGGAAAGGGCTGGTGCCTTCTGCCCTCTGTGCTCTGCTGCTCCCTTCACTTTGGCCATAACAAAGTCTCACAGAAAACACATGGCTATTTTGGTTAAAGCACCTTTCTCACTTGCTAACACCTTAAATATTTCATGAGAATTAATTTCTCTGTGAATAATTACCCTTTCATATTAAGTCTTCAACCCTCTAACTTTTTTTTTGGAGCCTGGAAGGGGAAAAAGAACCACAGAATATTTCCATTATCCACTCCTCAGTCCCAAACTTGCCCCGGCACAGCGTGACCCAGCAGGGGTTAGCCCCGGGATGGTGGAACAGCCATGGGGAAAGGGGTTCCTGCACCTACCCGCGGGTTTTAGCTGAAGGCAGAGCCTGCAGGGCTGCTGGATGCACCAGCAGCATCTTCTGCAGCTGCACCGAGCTGCAGCCCTCTGCAGAGCCAGCACATGGTGCCCGCAGCCTTGGAAAGTCTGCAAAGGTCTGAAGTCCGTGTCCCCGCCCCCGCAGCCCCCGCTTTTAGTGTTACATTTATCACCGCAAACCGAGAAGGGTTTTTTTCAGGGTAGCAGCAGTATTGCTGCGGACTTGGGGTGCAGCCTGGGGGCCACAGGTTTTGTCTGCTTTTCCAGTTGTTTCAGGAGATTCTACGAAAGAACTTACCCAAACCTCCCTGCTTTTCCAAGCCAAATGGGTAACACAATTGGATTTATTCTCTGGTGTTTTGGTCCCTGTCCTCGGTGCTCTGGAGCAGAGGGGAGTCTGCCTGTGCGGAGCCTGCAAGCTGGGACCTGTGGAAACGCCCAACCCAGTGTCAACACAACAGCTTTGCTCAGTTCCAACCAGGGAGGTGAAAGAGGCAGCTAACAGAGCTACCCTGGCCTGGCTGCATCCACTTCAGGCTGCAAAGATCCACGCAGGCAGGTCACTGGCCCCACTGGTCTAGTCCTGTGGCAGTAACTCGGACTGCCTTTTGAAAAACCAGGGGCTAAGATGCTGCTGCGAAGCAGTTTTGACTCAAGGGGAACAAGTGATGTGCAAATGAGCCTTGGTGACCTCCAGATGTTCTGGGGTCTCTGGAGAGTCTAAGAAGAGCCCACAATGGACAGGAAGGTACCAAACACGTAATTTAACCCAAGGAGCCTGTTCTGCATGCTGAGCAGCCACTTACCTCTGGATATGTCTCATGGGACTGGAGGGATGCTCTTTTATTTCTCTGGGTAGCTGGCTTGATGGATCTTTCCTGCTGCTGCAGAGGATCCTGCCAGTTTCAGGACATGCCCTGCAGCCATGGGGAGGTGCCACAGCAGGTCCTCACTCCTTGTGAGCAGGCTCACATCTGCTCTGAAGCAAAGGTGAGGGGGGGGGCTACATGGATATATCTGGATCATGGCTGCATGGGGCCACCTCCAGAGCCAGTCCTGGGGTAAAGACCTAGTGGCTACCCTGGACCTACACATGCCACGTTGGCTCACATCAAATGGAGAAGGAATTTGAGCCTGAGTTTTCCCCTGGCTAGGCCTGTACTTGAGTGTTGCTCAGAAAAGTTCAGACTTTGATTTCCCAGCCCCAAACAGGTTAACATCATTGTATTTTCAGGAAAATATTCAAAAAAGGCTGGGACATTTTTTGGGGGGAGGATTCTGTGTCTGAAGCCCTGAAGACTGCCAAAGTTGATTCCTTACACCTCGGGCAGGGCCAGGCAGAAGCTGGCAGATTTCTGTCTGTCCATCAGAGCTCTGTGCTGGAGCTGCCTCCCCAAACCTATACAGCATTTTGACCAAAGTCACCCTCCAGAGTGAACTTTGCCTTTCAGACTCAAGGCTTGGCTTTGGCTCTCCTTTTTCTACTCTCCCCCTCTCTCTCTCTTTTCCCTCTTTCCCACCTCTAACTTTTATCCCCTTCCTTCACCAGGTGCTTTCCACCTTCCTTAACAAAAGTATTCTTGCTTCTTGAATGTGACTGTAACTCACGATCATCCTTCAGGACTCCCTGCTCTGAGCAGGACATTGCAAAGCTCTCTTCCTTCACCCAGCACCTACAAGGTGTCTGCACATTCACAGGGAGGGCATTCATCTGGCTTAGAACCTCTTGGTGGTCAAACCTCATGCATTTTATAAACCACTGCACATCAGAGGAATCCTATAAAAACAAAAGTTTCACTCCTCTCAGCCCTGCTTCGTGCCCAGGCAAGCTGTCCTCCAGTTCCTTTTGCTCCCAAGTGTTTTACTCTATCCCAGAGCACGCCAGGTGATTCACAGAGAAGCTAGATATTAGCCCCAACTATTGACAGCCTGTACATTTCCTGTAGACACAACCCAGTGTAGCAGAGCAGTGAGAAGGGAAGAGCAAGAAAGCCCCAGGGCCAGTCATACAATCCGATGGCAACGTAGCACAGCGTGTTATATCCTGTCTGATCATGATTTATTATGTATAGGCAGGATGGAATAGATTCATTTTAGAAGGCAGAATAAAGAAGAACATCAGGACTCAGAGGCACAATGAGGAGAGCTGCTTTGAGAGCTAAAATGCTGGGTAGCTCATGGGATGTGGGACAGATTCTGGCCCATGTTGATTTTTTTTTTCTGCTTCGTGGAGTCTCAGGGAAATTCTGTGATGTGCCAGCACTCAGTGTGAAGGGAGATGCTTGATTTATTCCTCCCAGCAGACTCAGGAAGAGATCAGATACACATCAGCCTGGCTGAGAAGGGGACATGAATAACTCAGGAGGGAGTTAGTCTACTCTTAGGAGTGGTGAAATGACTGAGGTTATATCCCGCAGAGGGAAATGCAGGGAATTCTTATGGGTTCACTCATTTTCTTGAAAAAAAACCCACAATGGAAACAAATTCCAATTTTGAGAGAGATCTGTCATTGGCATGACTGCTGAGTTTGGCAAAGCTAACACATGACAGTGTAATTAAGCCTTCTACAGTACAGGGGAATCAAATTGCTCTTGTTCCTCCAGCTGCTCTCAGCAGTTTCACCAGTGGTCAAGAGTCACAGGTACCTGGAAGGGAACAAAAAGACATGAGGTTGCTTGGAATAGTGCAAGCTTGAAGATAGGGGGAAAAAACATCCCCCTTAAACTTTCAACTACATTTCTCTTTCTTCCCAGCATCTCTAGAAGTAGCACAAGCCTTTAGTCCCTCAAGAGGCAATATCTGCACGTGTGCTGGTGGATGTGCCATTTGACCTGACCTGAGAGCAGGACACAGCTGTGGGACATGGCTCTATGAGGGGAACAGTGGTGGGAATTTACAGCACATTGGCTGCTCTGCAGAAACTGCCCCCTCCAGGCTTGTACCTGAGTGACTTCTCCTTCAATCAAACTGAGGTACGCTGCTCATACTCATCCTGGGACAAGAGTACACATTTGGCCAGAAAATCCAGGCCCCATTTTGTCTTCTGATAACTTGTTTGTGCAGCTGGACACAGATTTGCAGGCCTGGCCCTCCCACCTCCTCTGCCCAGAGGGGCTCTGTGTGCCCATGGAGGCTGCACTGGTCCATGAACAGTCTCCAACACTGCAGGGATGAAAGTCATGGCTGGAGCCACCTGCATTCTACATATATCCCCTTTCCACCCCTCAAACAGAGGAAGACTTGTCCAGTATGATAATGAAGATCCTGGCTGATGCCAGCACACTAAGAGAGGAAAATGGGAGTAAAAATTCCCTACAATTGGCATTATGCAGCCAGTACTTTAATATAACCCTTTGTTTAGATTTTTCATGCAGTTCCAGCAAATTATTCTACTATCATCCTTCCAAAAACATTAAAGGGACACAGACAGGCTTGCATGGCAATATTCTCATCAGTGTATTTTCTGTAAGACAAGGTGTTTTGGCTGTGCATACAGGGCTGACACCAATATTTTCAGAAACCTGTGTATGATCAGGCATTACTGGGGGCAGAGGAAAGCAGGAGAAACAGACTTGCCTTCACTGTCAGAGCCAAGCCTATAATGGTTTAAATGGTTTAAATCCCTTACAAAACACTGCTAAAAAAAGAAAAATACCAAAGACTTATTTGTCTCAACAGCACATCCTCCCATCAACAAGAAAGTACTGCCGTGACAGTGGTGGTGTGTCTGTCCTCACTTCTTCATACTTGTTCATAAACCTGACCAATACTCTGAACCCAGTTAGTTGCCAGGGCTAACATGGAGCAGTAACATCATAGAACCATGGAATGGTTTGGGTTGGAAGGGACCTTAAAGATCATCTAGTTCCAAGCCCCCTGCCATAGACAGGGACACCTCCCACTAGACCAGGTTGCTCCAAGCCCCATGCAACCTGGCCTTCAACACTTCCAGGGGTGGGGCATCCTCAGCTTCCCTGGGCAACCTCTGCCAGTGTCTCATCACCCTCACAGGAAAGAATTTATTCCTATTTTCTAATCTAAATCTTTTGTCCTAAGATCTATCTATCTTCAGATACTGGAAGGTGCTCTAAGGTCTCACCAGAGCCTTCTCTTCTCCAGGCTGAACAGCCCCAACTCCCTCAGCCTGAGTCCATAGCAGAGGTGCTCCAGCCCTCTGATCATCTTCATGGCCCTGGTCTGGACTTTCTCCAAGAGCTCCATGTCCTTCCTGTGTTGGGGGCTCCAGAACTGGACACAGCACTGCAGGTGGGCTCTCATGAGAGTGGAATAGAGGGGCAGAATCACCTCCCTTGACCTGCTGGCCATGGTTCTTTTGATACAGCCCAGAACACAGTTGGTTTCTGGGCTGCAAGTGCACATAAGAAATGAGAAGGGAAGCTGCCGTAGCTGTGAGATGGGTGCTGGGGAGCAGATAACGCTTCACAGCAGAGGTCGAGATGGACACCAGCTTGCAGCTGTTGTCTCAACCTCCTTTTCTCCACCAGCTGGTGCTTCTTGCTGTTTGTAGCACAGAGCAGGAAGATGAAAGGCAAGCAGTGCACCGTGAGCCCCGTGAGCGCTGCGGCTGGGTGGCACAGCACCGGGACAGCACCCAGAGCCCTCAGCTGGGGGGCTACACCTAGAGAAGAAGAAGAAGGAAAAAAACAGAGGTGTAAACAGAGCAGAAGGCAGGCAGTGGAGCAGCTGGCATCACCTGTGTCAGATTTGAGAGTTTTTCTTAAAAGACCCTTCCATACCATCCTCTCAATTTGAGGGCAATTGTAAGGAAACGGGTACAATCTGCACGCTGAGGCTGTGAGTGCAGAGACCCTCCCAGAGGGACATGGAGTAACTTGGCAGGGAAGAGACACCCATCCAGAGAGTTTTCAAAAAATACCACAGATCTGTAAGGGCTTAGACCAGACAAAAATGCCAGCTAGGCTAACTGCTGACCTTTCACAGAGGGTCCCAAACTCCAGACTTCATACACAACTGATGGGGTAGGTTTTGTGCCTGATGTTGCTTCGTAGGATGCAACTCTGCTGTCATGGTCTTGACCCAGGGTATCCTCTTCCACCCTGAGCATGGCAGCGTGGAGCAGAGGAGCAGTTCACGTGTGAAGGAAGTGCTGATAGACATTGAAATTTGTATGCCACACACAATGCAGGTGCAAAAGGTGCCTCCCCAGAGGGTCCTGAGGCTTCTGCATCATGGGCACCACTGACATGAGCTGCTTGGCCAAGGAGCCTCAGTTGCGTGCACAGATGGTGCTGCTGAAGGCAAGCCCAGGTGCTCTCTGAGAGAAACACATGTGAGCTGAGCACATCCTGTGTGGTCTTTTGCTCTGGACTTCCATGATGCCACAGCACCAAAAGTTCTACTGACCTCCAAGATGTGTGAAAAAGAGCCAAATCTTGCAAGCTGCTGAGAAGTCTCACATTTCAGTGGTGACAGGACACCTTGCCCGGGTGACTCATTTGACCAGAGAAAGATGCAACCAGTTTCCTGGTGTTGCAGCAACGTGGGGGAGTGCAAAGCAGGAAAGAAGCATTACTGGGGCGAAGCTGAGTGATTTTTATCTTTTTTAAGCACTAAAGGTGGATTTGAGAAAGGCTGAAGGCAGGGTAGGAAGGAAAGGAGCTGATGCAGAAAGGCCCCACAGCTTCTCCCATCATGCTCTCAAGGCAAGGACTTAATTTGCACGTGAAGTCAAATGAACACAAGGATACAGACTTCAGAGTTTTGATGAACACTCCAAGGAGAACCTGCATGTACACCGTGGTGCTTCAGTGTGGTACTTACCAATGCCATGGCACTGACATGGGGGAGTGAGGAGAAATAGAAATAATCATTTCTGCCAACTACCAAAGGGAAGATGTGGCTCAGAAATAGCATCAAGAGAGACTGATGCAGGGCAGTTCCAAAAGAAACATTTTGAGGGAAAAAGCTTAGCTATGAGCAAGAGGAGTCAGTCAATATATTTCTCATACAGCACAATATGATCAGAACTGTGGTTCAGCCTGTGGAGCTTGAATTTACAAAGCAGGTGGTTTGGAAACACCCAGCACTTAGCTCTGGGGAAAACAACTTGATTTCCACTGTTTGTTAGCTTGGTGCTCAGAACACTGCTGTGAACAGTTTCATTGCCTATTCTAAGAAGTCCTACCTCATTTAAAAGGTTTCTTTGAAGTCTCTCCTTCCTCCCACACACAGATTATTTGTTTCCCCACAGCTCTTGGAGAAAAAAAAAAATACAATGTACCACTTCTTTCACACTCCCCCCGCAGAGATTTTGGTTTTATTTCAAACTTTCATGTCCTAAGTAGAGAAATAGCAAGGTCCTGAGCCTGCCAATGCCAGAAGAAAAGGTCTGTGACCTGAGGGTCTGTGTTTTTGCCCGATGTTGTTGAGCATCAGCCCTGTGATGAAGCCCAACTCTGAGACACATGGTGCTCAGCACAGTGTGCAAGCCCCTTGCAGGCGTTCAGGACCTGTGGAAATGTCAGTCACCTGTTGGAATTGAGATTTATTCCTGCAACGTGGAGCAGGAGGGATTGCCAGCACACTCCTAGGAGCAAAGCTGTGCAGGCAGCTTGCTGTAGCTCTCTGAAACCAAACCAGAATTTTCTGAAGTTTGATAGGAATCAATGCCTAAACCTTGGCTCTGCCAGAAATAACTGGTTGAAATAGCACTTCATTGCTTGTGACTGTAAATCAAGCCCTTTGAAAGCAGCTTATCTGGAGATGAGGAACACGGTTGCTCTTTTCCCAAAGCTTTCCCACAGAAAGATTTATGGCACTGCACATATTTATGGTTTCCTATTCATTAGGATTTTTGTGACCCATTTTTGTGATACCTGGATTCATCACCAGTTTAAGGGTATAGTCAAGAACTGCTACAGCTACTTGGGGTTAAAAAGACACTGTGCCTTGCTGCTCATGGCCTCACTCTGAAAATACAAGCAGGATAGGAAACAGGTACAGCTGGAAAGACTCCAGCAGATCTGGCAGGGTTGTAACCTCCTCCCTCAGGTCATTTCCACCAGTGGATGTGAAGAAGAACCAGAAGCTATTGCATGTTAACGTTAAAAAAGCTGCAGTTGGAACAGCTCATGTTCCTGGCAGTTGTAAATCACAGGAGAAGCTTGTGGAAAGGCTGGAAAGGGAATGCAAATTTTTCAGTCCTCACCTTGGTGCTTTCTTCTTGGTGTTCTGGCTGATAAACACAGCCATTAAGCACACGGTCAGCTTCTGTGCTATTGCACAGCAGAGGTGGCCAAGAACTCTATGCTGAAAAAAAATCCCTTAATTTAGTGAAATCTTAATAGCTCTCTGTCTCAGACAACTGCTTTACACTGTGATCTGGTTCAACAGATACATGGTGACATTGAGATGCAGCTCCAGGTGTTGCATTCAGGTGATTTACACTGACTTCAGTTGGATGCCTCTCAATCTTTATAGGAACATGCTTGGGCAAGTCAGCAGGTGAGATGTGATGAGGACCTGTCTCCTAGGCCACCAGCAGGGCTCACTTGCCGGGTGTCAGTGTCCCCTGAAACCACAGCCCCAGTTCAGGGTGTGTGAGGCAGCTGCAGGGGTTCTGCCTTTCATTACAAGACCTCAAATGAAAACTTTCCACCATGGAAACAAGTTTGTGTTTGCTTGACAGGATGCAGAAAGAGATGCCTGGTTTCAGCTGTGCCCTTTCTCAGACAGACCTTGCACTGGGATCTCATTACAAAGTTTTCACATACTGCAGCCAGTCATGAAACCTAAGTATGAAAAGTCATAGAAAGGAAAACAAATGATAAAAAAGTGACTGTGACTTTGCAGAACAGCACGTTTTTGCCACTCTGCACAGGCCACTGAATGTGACAGCTGCTTTCAGAGGTGAGCATCCAGGCTCTGTTACCTGCTCATTGAACAAGCAACTCCAGTGCTTTCAGGCATTTCTGGTTATTCCTGCTCCAGCAGAAGCGTGGCCTTTTCTCCCTCTCATGTCAGCTGCCCTTCCTGAGGGTTCAAGCTGATCTGTTTGCCTGTGAATGAGAACAGCAGAGGCAGGGACACAAGGATGTCCCAGGGATGGTAACCTTCAGGGGAAAGGAGCAGCAGTCTGCTTCAGGGACACATCATGGGCAAGATGAATCTGTGAGAGCCTCTTTCTGCACCATTTGTAGATGAAAAAAGAGGCCTTGGAAGGATTCAGTACTTGCTGCAGGCAATCTGGTGAACCATGGAGAGAGCCAAAACTGAAATGCAGGAGTCTTCACTTAAGCCCAGCTTTAAACTGCAGTTTTGACCTTGTTTCTGTGCTCAGCTACATCTAGTGTTTTAACTTGCCTTTTTCATACGCAGCAGCTCCTTCCCAAAGGCAAGCAGCACACAGGTTTACTGAAAGAGGGGACAGATAAAATTTAGTGCTTTTGGAATCCTCCTACCTGCACAAAAACACCATTGGCTCTGAGGGGTCTCCAGTCAGATCTGCAAATCCTGCTCAGATGTGACAGAAAGATCTGAGACTTACTTGGTTTCACAAATCAGAATGGTAATGCTGTGGTGGTTTTAATGGGTGGAACAGATGAGCAGAATTAGCTTTTGTTACAGTGTGGATTCCTTTGCTGCTAAGAAGCGAAAAAGATATTTACAGTAAATGGTAAATAAAGTTATCAGTCTCTGTGCCTAGTATTTTAACTTGTCTAGCATGCAGATAACTGTTGGCACAAATGTGAAAGCTAGGAACAAGGCAATCAGGAAACACGTGAACAATAATCATTATTTATGACCTTAGGAAACTGGATATCACTTACCTAAATTAGAGCTATAAGTCACTTCTGCTAGATGAGAACCTGCTATGTCTCATTTACAGCATTTACATCAGAGATTAATCATTGTTTAATCAAAATGTGGCAAGAAGACTTCTTTGGGGAACTTATCTTTCATGACTGACATCAAGACATCTGCTGCAGGTCTAATGTTTTCTTCGACTGGCTTCCTAAGGAAAGGGGGCACACGTGACTGTCTTGGAGCAAGGGTCCCTCACTAACAATTGTGAAAGACACTGGACATATTTGTACAGCTCTAGGTGCCCCATCCCTGGAGGTGTTCAAGGCCAGGTTGGATGGGACTTGGAGCAACCTGGTCTAGTGGGAGGTGTCCCTGCCCATGCAGGGGGGTTGGAACTAGATGATCTTTAAGGTCCCTTCCAACCCAAACCATTCTATGATTCTATGACAGAAATATCAAGAGACCTTACAATGCCCCAAAGTTTGCTAAACTAGGTGTCCTGGGAGAAGAGGAAGTCATTATTTGTCTGAATGGGAGACAAGCTGCAGTGTTGCCCACGTTGTTCTCACAACAGAGTTTATATGGAGTGTGGTGATGCAGCCCCCACCCCCAACTCAGAGTGATTCCTCCTCCCTGGGCCACACACCAACCTGGGACAAGTCAGGTATGGACTGGGGAAGGCTGTGTACCAGAATAAGGCACCCCCTTGACAGACTGGGCTCCTGCTCCCCCTGTTCTTTGGGGGGCAACAATGGTATCTAGATTGTAAGCAGTGGACCAGAGCATGGAGGCTCCCCCTGGACACACCTGGTTCCTGCACCCCCCATTGCCTAGAAAAAGTAATGACAATCAATCATCTCCTGACAGCCTGCACTTGGGTTGTGGCCCAAAGGGAGGAGATACCAGAACTCCAAAATGTAGCAGGTTCTGGGCATGCATAACTGGTGGAAAGTGCTAGATTATTTCATCATCGAAGTTGGGCCAACATGGAAAAGTACCTGACAAAAGTCAGTTATCTCAGACCAAATAAACAGTGATTCCAAGTGAACAAGCCTTTGAGCTCTCCTGGATCACATCAGGCTGTGACCAGAATCTCCCCTGGGCTGGGCCACCTCTCCAGCACGAACTCCTTGAGGATCATCTGCCAGCAAAGCTGAGGAAAGGCCAGGGGGAGATCATCCTCCTTGAGTCTCAGTTACCACCCCCTGAGGAATGCTGATGCATTGTGAGTGTGAACTATAGGCTGCCCTCTTCCATCCACCTCTCTGCCTCTCTCTGTGTTTGAATATATACATCTGCCTTTAAGACTCTGGGTGTCTATATTTTTCACTGGATCCCAATATTTCTGTCTGGGTTGGTCTGTTTCGTGTTTATACATTTGTAGGTACATATAGACTTTGATTTAGGATACCTTGAAGTAAGTTAAGTGTGAAACTCATCATTCTCAAGTCTGTAATTAAGTTGCTGTTTTGATTATAATATGTTCTACACAATCACTTGTTAATCTTTAAATCGGTTAATGATTAAGTGCTGCTAAAATTCAAGCTTTTGATTAATAAATCTTCAATTGCTGCTAAATAAGTGTCAAAATATTTAATCTGTGACAAGGAGAGAGTGCTTAAAAACCTCTCCAGTTACACTGAAGGACGGGGTGGAGTTGGCAGTTTACAACAGCTCTCAACTCTCATCAAGTTAGACTGTTAAGATTGAATCCACTCTCACCCCAGTAACATGAAAAGCAGTGATTGGTGTGACTTGGGACTTCCTCGTTAGATGAGCAGGGGCTAGGGAAAGCCAGGGAAAGGGTGCTTGGAAAGACATGGAAAGACATCTAAGTCTTGAGTGAGGAAAAAGAGCCACTGAAGAAAGCAGAGGTGTTCTCAACCTGAAAAAAAGCCCAGAGGAGATTACGAAGGGGAGCACAACAAGGACCCTTTGAACTGAAAGCTGAATCCCCAGGGACCTTTGAGTTCAGGTTCCCAAAACTCCTGACCAGTGAATTGATATTGGTTCCTGATCAACTTCGTTTAGTTGCCCAGGTATCTAATTAAGCTTGTCTGTTATAGGATGAGCTAAGTTACTTGACAGCTCAGATGCTAACTACTCAGATTTATAACTTTATCAGCAGCAGGAAAAAAATCTAAATCCAAGATTGCAATCAACCACAGCACACAAATCCTTAAAAACCAAAGCAGACTACATTACTGTCAGGGCTTCTCAACCTACTTCTTACAGCTGCAAAACTAAAACTAAGACAAATCAAACGGAGTTCAAGGTTTGAGGGTCCTGGTCTCTACTCCATCCCACACCACAAGGACCCACAACAGACAGTTTCAGTTGGGCAGACTCATGAAGAGCAGCAGCTCAGCACAGGTGCTTCTACAAAGAGACTAACCCAGTGGGAAGCACAGCCTGAGTGGTGCAACCCAACAGCCTGGTGGCTTTCAGACCCCACATCAAGGCTCAGAAAAAGCTCTCTTGGAACATGAAGGCAGTTAGAGAGAAACTAAATGGTGTCTTGAGAAATTGCTTTCAAATTATCACTTTTCAGAACTTAACTATTCACTCAGTCCAGCAGCTTTCAGTAAGGCATCACACAGGCTTCAAATGGTCTGCACAACCCCAGCTCTGCACAGTGCAGGCAGATGTTGTAATTCCTCTCATCCTCTCAGGCAGCCCAGCTGTGTCCATGGCTCATTGAAGGTCCCATCTAAGAAACCTGGGAGCACTGCAAGAGCTGAAACCCCATCACATAAGTTTCTCAATTAATTGTGCATATGTAGCAGATCAGTGCTCCTGCCACAGGAGTGTAAATCCATATTGTGAGTGAATGTCTGGTGATATGACATGTGAAGTGAAAAGACACAGCTGTTACTGGTTTTTCAGAGCATTGTTCAGGTCACAAAAAATTCCTTCTGCACATTACTTTGAGAGAAAGAGGCAGAGAATAGCCTCCTGGTAACAACTGGCAAACATAATCAGTTTGCATATTGCACCTTTTCTGTAACGAAAAATTAAGCTAAAAACCAGGACTGCAGTGAGAAAAATCTACTAGACAATGTATATTTGACAACCAGTTGCATGTTTAATAGACTTAAAATTTTACACTCAGAACTGGGTGACAAAAAACCCAACCCAAACCAAAAAAACCCCAATAACAAATAAGATCTGGAATCTAAAGCTTTTCACATTCTTCTTTTAAATCTGTCAGAGAAATGGTTACAGACATGGCTGGGTGAGAACACTGTTGTGCCCTTATTTATCTTATGAGTTATGTACTTTCCTAGAAGAGTAATAGAAAGCTCAGTAGGAGGCACCATTAATATGAGGAAGAAACTATACAGTTTGGTGAAATTCCAACAGGATTCCATAAACTTCTGACCCTTGTTTGTAGCATATTCCAGAAGGGATTACAGACTTTCAAACTTGGGTTAACTGCAGTGGCTGCTGTATGTGTAAGATGATTAAAAATTGATGCCTACCTACTGCCCCAAATGTTCAGAAAACAGACTTCTTGCTTCCAGATTGGAACACAAACTTTGCTTAAAACCCCAAAAAGTCATAGTATAGAACAAAACAGTTAAGTGAATCTACAAACAGAATCAACTTCTTAAAGCTAAGCAAAATCTTTGTCAATATGTCAAGACAGATTCATCCCAGAGTAGCTCGTCTTCTCTTTTCATATTTGTCTGTGACTTTTTACCATTTTGGGGGTTTTTACTCTCTTTCTCAGCAGGGTTTTCTTTATAAGGTCTTGATTTCTTCTCCTTTCCCAGGCCAATCTCCACTTTAATTCTCTTTTGCTTCTCATTTTCTTTTCCCAAATGTGCATCTTCACTATTTTTCTTTCTTTTCTGCTTTGTGGTTTCTTTCTCATACTTCAATTCTTCACGGGTGTATTTTTCCTCCTCAGAATGTTCTAGCTGAAATTTCTGTTCATTTTTGTAGGAGCTGGTGAAAGTTTCAGCAAGCCTAAGTTTGTAGCAGCCTTCAGAAGGTGCAACTAGGTGCAGGCTGAAGCTCTTCTCTCTGATGGTGGCCACCTCAGATGCTTGCCCTACTTTATAGTATCCCTTGTTATCATGACAATTAGGTGTCTTTTCTAGTGCATGTTCACCAGCTGATGGCCAGCTTGGTGATCTATTTTCACCAGTAGTTGTAGACCATTGTGTTTCAGAGAAAAGGCTGTAATGCTGGACTTGTGCATACTTAAAGTTTGAAGATAAAACCTCACCAAGGTTACTTCCTCCTTCAATGTTTTTGTCTTGAAATTCTTCCTCTTCTGCTTTTACTAAATACCTTCCTGGCTGTAGATCTTGAGCTTTCTGAACCTGAATGTGATCTGTTAATTCATCTTGAAAGGAGTAATTTGTTTTATTTGATTTCTTCCTGAGAATAGCAAGCACTGTTTCTCTGCATAAATTGGATAGAAAGTCTTAGTTATTAATACTAACCAATTTGCTTCACACCTGTTGAGTTAAAAAAAAAGAAAAGTAATATTTCCTCTGTTAGAGAAAGAACATTGAGGATGCAATTGTGGGAACTCCAAGACTGAATTCCAGTCACAAGTAGGACATTTAAATGCACAATGCCCCTTTAAACCAGTAAACCAATCAACAAGAAAACCCCCAAACCAAAACAAAACCCCACAAACCAGGCAAAGTCACGTAACAGCAGAAAACAGGACTAATGAAAAAGTTTGAAAGTACCAACTACAGAGGAACAGTAACAAAAGACTTACTTATTCTGGTGCTTACTTCCTTGCATGTGGGACTGGTACGTTTCTATGGATGTCAGTGTGATGTTACACACAGGGCACAGGTAATAACCAGCCCCAATTGCTGAAAAGAAGGAACCTGGAGGTTAGAGAGACTGCAAATGAAAGGCAAAACCCAAAGCACACCATGGTCCCATCCCACACAAGAGTCCTAACATAATGTGCCCAGAAACAAGGTTTATAGGCAGATATAAAGTCTCTGCTGCAGTTTTACACTAGAAGAATATTTATGAAGGGAGCTGTACAGTTGCAGTGTAAAACCAAAACAGATGGCTTAATCATTGACAAAGAGTGTCCTGATGACTAAAGTGATCCAAGATAATTCCAGTCAACTGTTGTCACGTGCTGATGGGAATGAACTGTACTGAAAAATGAAATACTATTGTTAATAACTGACCCAAAGCAAGCACCAACGGATACCAATCAAGTCAGCTGAAGTTCATTAAAATAAGATCAGTTTAAACATTAGCTGCTTGTGCAGCATCAGTTCAGCCCTGCAAAGATGCTGAGGATTGTCAGTACAGTACATTATGACCATGGTATATGGAGCCTCAGGCAAAATATAAGGTAAAGCCAGATGAGGAAAACCCTTGTGTTTTCTAGGCAGGCATTTTCTCCTACATGTGTCATCCACAGACCTCAGTATTCTGAAACCAGTGAGTAACCATCCTCCCCGTGCAAACCCAAGAGCTTCATCCATTAGCAAAATGCAGCATTAATTCCAATGGGCTATTGCATTGCATCAAAACACATTATTTTGTTTAAACTGCAGCATGACTTAATGAGAGCTGTTTTATACTAACAGTGACTTTTGACAATCAGGTAGGATTTTGAATTCCTTGCTAAAGAAGAGACTGACAGTTCTGTTGCACAGCACCTCAGAATTAATGGCAGTTGCTCAGCAACAGGGCCTTGGCTTTTGGACACAGTCCTGATGGGAGGCTGGAGAACAATGACTTTAGGAAACAAATTTCCTTATGTGGGAAGACTGAAGTAATTGCAACAACCATTTTAATGAATAAAAGATTAAGGGAAGACATGATACCAGTTTTCAATTATTTAATGTATGCATCAGAAAGGAAACAAATTATTCAATTCTTTTGTCTGCTTCTTGCTCTGTGCACAGTGAAGAAACACACTGTCCTCAGAGAAAGCTGAGTTTGATGTCAGTAGAAGGTTTTAAGATCAAGAAGGTGAAGACCAAAAGTCTTGGCATATATTCAAGAAGGTAAAGACCAAAAGTCTTGGCATATATTCCTTACGGAGGTTGTGGAGCTTCCAGCACAGATGGTTTTTCAGAACTGGGTCAATGAACATCTTAAGAATGACACAGATACAACTGATCCTGGCCTTGCACTTAGGAGACAGAGCTATTTCCTGTGATCCTTTGTATGTGACTGCAGAACTCCTTAAGTACTGGATTTGGCTGTTCAAGTCAGTAAGAAATAGTTTCCAAGCTGTCAGAGACAGAACTTAAGCAGTTCATAGACCAAACAGAAAGGAAGAAATGAACTTGTTCCATAACACAGGAGAAGACTATAATTTCCTTGCACACATCAGAGCAGTTCCTTGAACAAATCAGAATCACCCAATCTGAGCTACACTCAGAGATTGTACCACTTGCTCATGTTCTGCTTACCACTTGTGCTGGATTCTGCAGGGATGGCTTTGTCTCCCAGCTCCTCCAGTAGCTTTTTCCTTGCTTCATTTCTTCTGTGTTTCTTACCAACATAATGCTGGTGGGCCGTGACTGGATTGTCAAAGGGTGCACAACAGAGCCTGCAGTACTTCTCTGGATCATTTATCTTCAACCTTGCATTGGAGGATGTTGAAGAGTCTTCAGCTTTTGAAGGCAGCAAAGGTTTCTCAGCTGATGGCTTCTGTAAAGCTGGAGACATGGAAGTAGAGGATAAATCTGCTGACAGGACAGCCAAGGAAAGGCTAAAACAATTCCACAGAGCAAAACAGGTGACTGCAAAACTACAGAGCTGAAAAGAACAGTCTGCTGGATGCTGAACTACTTGCAAGAGACTGTAAAATAACTTAGTTCTTGCAAGGACGTGAAAGTTCAGACTGGCAAAGAAGACAACCATAGAATATTCAGAAACCCTACCATTAGATATCTACAAATCAGCTGTGTTTGATGGCTCTAAGGTCCTTATAGAGTCCAAGAAGAGAGATTTATCCTGCCAAGGCTGATTCAGATCACATACACTATGCTCCATCTTTAAGTAACTTGTAAGGGACAAACATGAGTTAAGTGCTGCTCGTGGACTTATTGCTTTTTAATTTCTTATCATACTAATTTATCAGAGAAACACCTCGTTGGGACTGCACTGAATTCTCAGAGCAACAATAAACACCTTTCATTAATAAAAAATCAGAAATACTTGCCTTTAGTTTCAGTCAGTGAAAGATAGGGAATTTGAAAGCAAAGTTCCATGGCTTCAGAATTGCACAGGGTATCTTTGTATCTAAGGAGTTACCACAAGACAGCTCCACAACTTTGGCAGAATGGAAAAGACATGGCAGCTGTAGGAAGATACTTCTCTATATTTGTTTCAAAAACTGACAGGAAAACAGATGCAAAATAAACTATTTAGCTCTTACCAGGAACAGGCTGCATGCTCTGTGCTGGCATGTAGGCTTGGTCTCCTGATAATTGCTTCAGCTTTTTAGCATGGATCTTTCCCAAGTAGTGAGACAAAGCAACAATTGGGGAAGTAAAAATCATATTGCAGAGATTGCAGTATTTGTTTTTGTCCACTACTTCACTCCCATTCACCTGAAACCAGGCAAGGGCAAGCTCAGTTACAAGCATTCACTGAAGTGTACAAGGAATCATTTTATTTAGTCATGAAGAGGAATAATCACCTGAAAACTGCTGCCATCCTTCTCCTGCCTCACACTTTTCTCACCATGCATTTGGATGTAAAGACGAACTTTCTGAGCATGCTTTTTGCCCTGGGAAGAGACTAGAATTATGCTTGTTCCAGTACCAAGCAGTGGTATATCCAGTGACTGGGAGGGACTTCATTAATTAAAAGCTGCTTTCAGCACTTGCCAGATTGTATTTGTGTAAAGCAGAGCCACAAATGCCAGCCCGTGTAACAATGCTGTACTTTAATCAATAATACAGTACTTAGCACTACTCATGAGATTTTGCTTCAAGCAGCCCTCAGAGTCATCTGCTCTCAACTCTTTGGGGAATAAAAAATTCTGACGTGCCTCCTTACAAACAGGGATGCTAACATAGGTCAGGAAAGGAATGCAGCCAGGCTACCAGCAAGTCTGTTGTGCTCCTTTACCACTAGGCCTGGGGGCTTGACGTCCAGGCCATCCAGTGTCCTGGCACAGAAGAATGACAGGCAGCACCACTCACCTTCCTAAATAAGAAGTTTAGTCTTCCCATACAGACAGTGGAGAGAAACAGGTTTCCCTGGGAGTTGAGTTAAAGTATCTCCAGCTTGGAGTCAGTCTATGGAGATTTCTGCACCTTTTTCTCAGGATAAAACAGTCCAGATAACTAAAATTGGGTGTTAATATATACTTCCCTCAGATGCAATTGTTTCTTAATTCTTAGATGTTCTTTCAACCCACAACCTTCAGACTCTTGCACTTGTAATGTACTTACCCACGTGCCAAACTATACAGGGGTAACCTATAAAGCAAAAGAACTAACTTGCCTTCTCTGATCTGGTGCTTTTCAGATGTCTTTTAAGGATTCTGAGGAGCTGTGCAGGATATTATGACAATATTACCAAAGAGAAAGGATATTATAACAATATTATCAAGGAGAAAGGGGTCCTATCATCCCTGGCTAGATAATACAACTAAGAAAAAAAGACTCAGTTATTTCCACCAATTTGATTTGTAATGATGAAGTCAGGTAGCAGCATCTATTACCCTCAGCTGGATTTGTATCCAAGAAACAGGACATCAAACGGAGGGTCTGAACTCTGCAAAGTTTTGACAGCACAGCTGCTGCTTAAGTTGAAGTAAGTAAATACAACACCTTGCAAGACCTGAGTCTTAATAATGTGAGTAGCAAGAAAAGCTTCTGACAGCAAATGACATTTTGAACTTCAGCTTTTTCAAGACGAATGAAAAAGACAGAAACATCAGTTCCCCCAAACCTGCATATCCTCAGGATTCAGAATAAAGTTTCAAAACAAAGCATGCTTGCCCATGTCTACAGCAGCATGTTGTTGGAACAGCTGTTCCAAGAACTGCCTTCAGTATAATTCACACAACCAGCCTCAAGCAGACACTGGTGCCCAGAGCACCACATCTGTATGGCTGAGTGAGGTGTCAGGAGGCATGACCTGGATCCTCCACAGCCAGCACTGCCCCGTGCCAGACATATGTCCTGGCACAGGTCTTCTTCAGTCCCATACACAGCATGGCCCAAACCTGCTCAGTTCCTTCTAAAATCCTGCTGCAGGTGATTGCCCTCCACCATCACTGAACTCACAACTCTCACAACATTCAGGTTAGTGTCTAAGCCTAGTGTAAGCCTTGAGAAACACACTATTAACATCTTCTACAACACTACTCAGAAACCCCAAACAAAGAAACCAAATCCCCAGTGCTTGCTAGGAGAAATTCTCCCTCCCAGCCTACCTTATAGTGTGACATCCTCTGAGACTCAAACTGCAGCACTACCCTGCAAAGCTTACAGAAAGTGTCAGTGAAAAGGTCTTTCCTCGTTGCCTCATCCAAAATGTCACCTAAATGGAAAGGGCAAAAGACAAAACTCAGCCAGTAGTTAGGGCAAGTCATATATACATGTCTTTGCTTACACAAAACATCAACCCCTTGAATATTCACAAGATGAAGGGACCAATTTTCATCCACTGAATTACACTGTGCCCCTCTGCAGCTGCCAAGCAATGCTGTAAACCTAATCCTTACAGAAGTATTGCTCTCCTGGACTTAGAAAGTTTTACTATAGAAGTATCTAGACTTTAAAAACAAAGAAGAAAAACACTCTTTATGGGATCTTAAGTCCATTTCAAATAAGGCACTATGTCAGAAATACTTGAGTAACAGCCTAAACAGAAAGATTTTAACTGGACTAGATCACAGTTGGTTAAAAATGGGAATACTCCTTATAGAAGACATTTAAAGCAAACCTGGGAGTAGCTCAGTACATGAGAAAAGCTTCTGAGACCTCCTGGCCTAGAAAAGTTGTACCTGTGTCCTATACAGCAATTTAGCCAATTTAGTTATATGGGGAAAAAAAGTGTTTCAATTTTCTTTACACTGTTCCTAATTAACTCATCATGGGCTGTACAGACTTTGATCCATCCTAAAATTGGTCCAGGCTTGAAGCTATTCCTGAATAATTGTATGTTCACACGCATTTCATCTGGGGAGGAACACCAACCTAATTAGCACTTCAAAGTAGTGCCGACACCATGTCAATTAAGAGAATTAAATGCATCCTTCAGAAGAGGATAGCAGTGCTAGCAAAACCCTCACAAAGATGAAGCTACATCATCATCCCTGTTTGTTCTTCTCTTAATACACTTTAATTCATTAGGGAAACCAGTTTAAGTCATACTGCTTGAAACACTTCTCTTTCAGGGAGCAAGTTTACCCACACTGCTGTACCACCAAATCTTGTGCTGATAAACTGGAAGACTACCTGTTTCCTTTTCCTTCCAGTGGGCCTCACTTTAATTCCAGAAATTTAATGCAAAAATAAAGGAAGCCACACAACTAGACAGCTCAACTAAACCATGCCCTTGAAATGAACGTCACAGGGAAAATATTGGGGAAAGTAATGAGATGTCTTAACTGAACTTAAACCCTCTATGTTTACCCAAGGGTCCATCCTGGAAGCCACATGTGGAGCAGTTGGCTTTCCATGCTTTGCAGACAGCCTGGAGAGGTTGTGGGCAAGGAAAATATCCCTCTCTGTGGTCTCAAGGCTCGGTGCCAAAAGGCATCCAGAAACCCATAAAGGCAATCAGCCTGTACCGTTATTTCTAAAGATTGCTCTCTTGGCCCCTTGCCAAAGCAAAGTCCAAGAGAACATAAAAAAAAACCAAAACAGAATAAAATACTGTGCAGTGTGACTTGAAACTCTAAACAGGGGGGCTAAGCTGTGGGATGATCAGTTCACAAACAATTAAGGAAGGACTAGAGTCTACCGAGTCCCTTGCATGTGCCCTGGACAGCACCTGGCTGCCATCTTTGCACAAGTAAAAAGCCTCCAAAAAACCAGAGCATGAATTTGAATACAAACTGTATGACACATACTTTAACTGAGCCAGCATCACCCCAGGAATGTGGCTCCAGAGGAAGTATGAAATGAGGACTGCTTTGACAAGGCAACATTAACATGAGCAACCCTCTGAAAATCCACCAGCAGCTCGACAGGCACTGACAAAACCCGAGGAATGGCAGATGCAGAGACCTTCCCCAGACTGTGTGCATGGTCAACCCCACTCTGCCTTCCCAAAATCAGAGCTCCTGAGTTGTTTAACACACAGATCTTAACAAAGCTGGCTCTGATTCTCATCTAACCCGTCCTCCTACCCAGAAAGGTTGGACCAGATGATCCTCGAGGTCCCTTCCAACCTGGCATTCTATGATTCTATGATGAGGCTTTTGGCTGAAATTGCAACAATGACTGGGTATCAGAATGTCACTGTCTGGCATGGTTTACCATCAGTCCCCAATATGGGGGAATTAATTTTCTAATAAAACCTTTATTTTCATGAGGTACAATGGCCATGTGAGTAGTTCTTTAGTTTTTGTATTCTCTAGTACTGTAGTTTTTGTATTCTGTAGTATGAATCATCCAGAGATGTTCAATATTCCACAGTTGTTGATTCCCATAGCTTAGTCCCTTCAAGCAGAGGGTGAAAGATGGACACAATAACTTGGGTCGATCCACAAAAGAAAATCCAATCACTCCGTTCTGGGCATTAGATGAAAACCCATCTGGCACCCAAAACACATGAATTGTCAATGTTTGTAGCAGAAAAAGCCACTTAGAGGGAAATTACACCAGTTTGCTCAAGTGTACTGAGCTGTAAAAACAGAGAAAGAGCAATGGAACAATATTCTCTCTTGAAAAAAAACCAACCAACAACTAAAGGCAATTGCAATGCAACTATGCACAAATCTATGAAATGCTACTGCCCTGGGCATAACTTCTCATTGGAAGACAGACTTCTTTATATTAGTTAAGGACAGTACTTTATGTGTATTTTCCTTGACTTAGCAGTGAACTGCACAGCATTCTTGGCAGACAAAAAACAACCAAGTGAAAAATTAAAAACATTATAATGTGAAATTAAAAATGAGGTATTGTTCCTTTTTCTTGGCTGATCACTGCAATGAAAAGATTGGATTATAGGGAGCAGAAGTCTGGTTGTCCAAGTAACTTCTATTGTGCCTTTTGGAGCTGTCCTGAACCCTGTTGTATCCTTGTCCTCAGTGGCACTTTGCAGTAACTGATAAATTGCACTAAAATATATGCTAGGGACAGTTTTAAATATTGCTCTTCATTGTTACAAGAGGCATTTTCATTCTTCAATACTGTAAAAAGGTTGACAGGACTTGACTTAAGATCCCTTCTTTGTAAATTCATCACATCTTAGTTCTCTTTTTGTAGTGTTGTCTTTTCTGTTTCTCATTAAGTTTCTCCATTTTTCACCTCTCAGCACTGTTGACCCTCTCTTTTTGGCTCAGTATTTTCTCATGATAAGGTTATGCTACTACAACTGAGTCAGCAGGGATGAATGCAGGGCTACAAATAATCTCAGTGAAGTCTCCTGCTTCTGTCTAACACTTGTAGTGTTAAGTCCAAGAACTCATTTCCCCCAAGCGATAAATACAAAACCACAAAGAGTTCACATCATGTGCCCTTCATTTTGGAACCTTACAGAGCTGCCCTACTCAGTTTTTCTGCATGGTCACAAGATGACTAATTAACACATATCACATGAAACAGGCAAGGTTCCCAAACAATAACTTGGCTGGGGAATGCAAGCCATGAGCAGGGTAATGTAACCTGCTTTAATGCAGCTCTTGGCATTCACCTGCTGTCACATTAGCCATAGCAGCTGAGTCCAGCTCCAGCTTTGTCAGCGTGACACAGCCAAGCACAGCATAACCCTGTCTGCTTTCCTTGGACCAGAAAGGCCAGAACATCCTGATCCACAGAAACGACACAGCAGCTGCTGCCCAGGTGGGGCAGAAGCACAGCTACCTGGCACTTCTGAAAATGATGGCTTGCCACTTTAAAAAAATAATATTATTTCATCCTCAAACCACATGAAAACTCATGTATATAAACACAGCGCTTTCCTTTTCTGTAGTTAGTGAGTTTTTTGGCAAATATATATGACTTGGATAACGTATTTCTTTGTGGTCTTCTTGTGAGCTGCATGGAGACAAATTCAGGAATAAACTGATATTTCTGTCACTTAAATCCCAACCACGCAGTAGGTTGTAAATGGCCTTCAGTCCAGTTTGGGCAACTGCAGACTCCTTCCCAACGGCTGCACATATTAATTAACCATGTGCATTTGTAGATTTCTTACATCAAGCAAACATCTTTATCAGCTCACCAACACATCCTCTGCCTCACCTATACCATTTGCTTTGCCCCATTATCCTTCCTAAGCTCTTAAGAAATACTTCTTTTCAGAGGGAACTGGGCTGAGAAATGTACCTGCCAAAGCTGATTGATGAGATAGATCGAGGGAAATGAGCTTTTGAGCACCACCCAGGCACAAAGGGAAAAATCCATCTGATAAGCCAGGTAACATCTTCCTGTTTCATCACGCTTCACTTGTATGCCCAGAAAGAAAATGTGGCAGACTTCCATGAATGTACTACTTAGAAGCTGTCCTTAAAAAAGCACATATTCACAGGCACGGAAAATATTATTGTTGTTAGACTGTCAAGGCTGAAGAAAGCAGACCCTGGAGACAGCTACCCCTAGTGATGGCTCACTAAAATTAGCATAGAGCCAAAAGGAAAATCAGAAATTCAGGTGAAGTTTTCCATTTTCTTTTCAAAGAAAGTAAGACATTTTTAAAAATTCTTTTGACAAATAATTCTCAGCAGTCACTATAGTATTTCTTGTGATTACTTCAGCTCTTATTACAATTTGAGATCTTAAAGTCTAGGACACAGAAGAGGTGCCAAAAATATTTTTTTTAATCAGTCAAAATGCCTATAAAATGCAAAAAAGAAAACACACACAAGTCAGCCTGTATTCCTTCTCGGTTTTGTAACACTATTCATTTAGGTGGTCATCTGAGATACTTGAGATATATTTTAATAAAGGGCTGCTTTACAATCAGATTCAAATTCCAGATACACTGCAGAGGCTACTGAGCCCTAACAGAGAAGGAAGGCGGAGGTGGGAGGAGGCAAGAGAGCTGGAAAGAGAGTTTATGCCTCTGCACAGAGAACTGGGACAAGGTAAGTTCATTTGCCATGCTGCAGACTGGTTATACTTCCACGCTACAAAAACGTGTGAGAAACCTACCTGAAAGACAGCATTGCTGTCTGTCTTCAAGCACTGTGTGCCCATGACATAGCTGTGTCTGTCCACACCTACGTTTATACCTGACTGGGGGACCCCAGGTCTCCTCTCAGCTCTGCTGCCTACTCATTAGACTTGCTAAGACCCTTAAATCTACATTGTCAAATATAGGTACATTTGTATTTAGGCATTTCAGCTTGAAAACTCTGGTTTTCATTTCTGTGCATCTCTAGTTCCTGCAATGGTACTATGGGAAAAATTAGTTACCTACTGCAAAGGGATAAGCTCAAACTAAATCTTATGAAGGTAACTGTTCCTCACTTTGATAGGTCCTTTCAATATCATCCTAAACAACAGAATTGGCATAAACAGCATAACTTTAAATTACTGTTTTCAGTTAGGGTATGAACAACCTTGGTTTCAATTCACTGGTTGTCTTAGAAAACAAGTGTTTCAAACCAAGTGCTTTCGTAAGTCAGTTCAGATGCCAACATCTTGCTCTTGAAGAATGAAATAAGTAGTATCAGAGGACACGATTCCTTCTTCCCACCTACCCTGCATTTTACAAGTTACCTTCTGAAAAGCACTCAGTAAGCTACTGCCAATAAAACACACCTCTGCTACACCTTCTCACTGTGGAGGCTGCTCCTCACTTGCCTAAGAGAGGGACTTGTTCCTCTTTCTAATGGTACTGTGGCCTCAGGAGACTGCAAGTCCCATCAGGTCCTGGTCAAAGTTAACAACACCCACTCAGCTTTGCAGGGATCAGAACTGTGAGCCTGGTGAGCTAACAGCTGCAGACAGGTACCTACAGCCAGCCCTGAGCACACAGGGTCAAGGCAGGTCAACCCAGCCTGGGAGGAGTTGTGATCTTCACATTCCAGATGACAAACACACGCCTAACACAAAAGGGGCAAAAAGCTGTGCTGTCTTAATTCATAGCCACTAGTTAGAGAAAATAATGTAGCTCCACGGGGGGGAAAAAGCAGTACATTTTCAGATGTTTGCAAAGACTAGAGAAACAAGTCACAGGGCAAAACACTCATGTCTCCTGCTCTTCTTTGAAGAAGCGCAGTCAGTGCATGTGCTGCATTACTGCTCCATGTTCTGTTTAGGTCACACCTGGAGTTCCCCTTCACAATTTTATTTTCTATCATACCACCTTTGAAGCTTGAGATTGACATGTAACCTAATAACCTGATTCAAATCTAATATTTTAGTGAGTTGGTCTCACTCCCACAAGTCGTCCATCATGAAGACAAGCCATGAATCACTGAAGATTTATTAAGTACCGAAAACCACTCGAACTTCACAAAGTCACGTGCAAGAAAAGTTTCCTAAACACATTCAATTTCATTGTCCTAAAAATGCCTTCTCATTCTTATCTCAAATGTGGCTTGTAAAAGTGTCTGAGTAAATAGAAAAGTCTGTTATTAAAGCAGAAGTAGATGATAACAATAAATGCATGCTTGAAACCCAGCATACTTTTTATTGGTATGATCTTCTGACTGGCATCTTCTGAGTGTGTTCAGAAGGCACAGAAGCTAAATACTTCATAAGATGTGAAATTAAAAGAAGCCTGACATAACAGTGAATGACATGAGTGGAGACAGAACATCAAATATCACCTGAATGCCCAGGTGATATACTATATATTTATATTCTTGCTCATTCATTTAGCATTTATAAAAATACTTCTACAGAGATGTGCTTTATACAATTGTTTTCTTCATGTAGAGAATAAACCCAGCCTAAATTAACAATGAGGACTGATCGAGAGGCAAAGAGGAACACATTCTTAAAAGAAGATCAACTTGGTTGTTTTAATATTTGCACACTGAAATACAGGCCTTAAGAAGGCAGTGGGAACTGCAGGTGCTCAGCATCTCTCTTAACAAGGAAACTGAAGCAATCTCAATGAAGTTTTTAAAAAAATAAAAGTAACAGGGGTGGATTTTGAAAATCTGGAACCAAACAGGATACCTAATAATGATAAATCAGATACTGTCTGAATTTAAAGGTGATTATTTGCTTACTGTTTCTTGACTGTCATTTATGATCTTAGAAGCACACCTAGTATTTTCTTATTTTTTGTTGTTGTTTAAAATCTTCTTCAGTGGTACAGCAATTCAGTTAAGGCATTAAAACACTGATGTGAGAAGGCACAGAGACATTTTAACATTATTATACTTGCATATTTTACTACTAGAGAGAAGTTCAAGGATGTCTTTTCAACTTTAAACCTTTGCTATCTCTTTTCTTACTTTTATTAGGTTAATTGTAGAAGAATCTTTGTGGCATGTCATGTAAGAAAGCAAAAAAGTATTTCCTCAGGGCACTATAAAGGAAAAATACTAACATTAATTAAAATATCAGAGACTGGGTAATTTAAAAAAGCGTGTTCAGCCCAGGATTTTCTACCACTTGATTAAAAAGGAAATGCTCCCAGCTTTAGTCTATTATTAATTTTTCTTTCCCAGTTCTTGAGGGTAGAGAAGGCAGAAAGCAGAATTACATAGTCAAGAAAAAGTCTAGGCTAGACAATTCCCTTAAGGCGAAGCTGTAAAGTTTCAAGTTCAAGGCACTAAACCCACAAAATGACATAGCCAAATTCTGCCCTCAACACCAACAGCAAACACAGCATTTTAATGAGAAATAGATGGATATACACGAACCAAGTGCAACAACTGCAAGACCTCAGGAGCAAATATTGACCCACATACTGTCTCGTTTTACAAGCCCTTTCACACGGCTGCCTCCAAGGCACATGAGGACCAGCACAAGCAGTGGGGTTAGCACATTTACCACCTGTCAGTAACTGAGGGTGCCTGCTGCAGCCTGCCCCAGCTGCAGAGTGGAACAGGTTAATTTACATCACGTGCACCACATTAATTTGCTCTACTCTGCCAGCAAGAAAGGCAGGAGCCTGCACGCAGTCAGTTACCTCATCTCAGCTGACTGGCTCTAACTGTACGTGATGTGCCAACTCTATTGCTGGTGGTCAGGAAGTCATATTCCTGCTCTGCAACAGGATGAAAGATGAACAAAAGCTTGAATGCTTAGACTATCAGCTGTCTGAAACTGCAAGCAAGTAGCAGTACTGGAATCCAGTCACTTTTGGTTGTGGTACAGCAGGAAAGCATGGTCACTGTACAGTAGAAATCAGAAAACTTAGAAATAAACTCAGATATTCAACTTAGGGTAGGTAGAGATAACAACCTTTAAAATCGTTGTAAAATACACTGAACTGCACTGGATTTGTTTATATTTAATTATATTAATTATTCAATACATTAATATATTAAAATTAATTATAATATTAAATTATATTTAGTATTCCAGCATGGGATTCCTATACAAGGAAGCAAAACTGAACCAGACAGATTTCAGTTTCTCTAGTTAGGTGAAAGGCATTTCTCCAAGGAAACAATACTGTAGTGGCACTAAATTTTAATTTTCTCAGTGAATTTAGTCACTGAATATCCTTTTGAATTATTGTTTTGTTTGTTTGTATTTTCAAAGCTCAGGAGATTGTAAAAAATTAAAATGCCAAACTGGACTCTTGTTTGGAAATGAATGTTGTAATACCAGCACTGCATGTTTCCATAAACTAGTTTCATCACTCAGACAATAAGATTTTTCCCCACAGAATACCATCACAAGTTGACTTACAAGCACTTATCAGCTCCTTTGAATACTACAATTTATAACAAAGTTGACTAAGACCTATGGCTAAACGCTGTACACACACACGAGGCCTTTGAAGAGTACCACTACGCTACAAAACCAGGAGTTAAACCTAGCGTTGCTCAAACCCTCTCAAGTGCACCAACTAAGCTAAAACAGTGCTAAAAGCCCGCCCCGAAACACAGCAAAAGCAGCTTGCAACCGATGTGAAACACCATGCTCCCCCTTTTGTCCGGGGACAGCAGCAACAAGACGCTTTGCCTGCTTTCTTAGTGCTCTGGGCTCAGCCGGGACACAGGAGATGTTTTAAAGCATTAAGACTGAAGTACACAATTTCAGTCACTAGTAATAAAATTAAGGAAGTCCACTTCTTGCAACATAGCTCCTTGAATCTCTTAATTCTTCTCCCTGTTGGTCCAAGTCCTCTTTTTTTCCACTACTCTGTTTACTGACCTCTGCTCCCTGCATCCCATCACACCCACAAGGGCTGGACCAGCCTGTCACAGCTCAAGAAGACTGAAATCACCTATTCTGTTTTTACCAGCCAAAAAGTCGCTATTTCTTTTAAGGTGTCAAATCATTTTTACTGCAATAAATTGCTCACGATTTCAGAAAACAAATCTAATGAAAAAAAAAAATATTCTGTGAGCAGTTTGATCCAGCTGTGCTTTACTTCCTGAAACACACTGTCAAAATGTGAATGTGGTGCAACAAAAGGATGATGAAGGTGGTTAGCTCCTTCTGAAGAAGAATCTAACACATTAGATTTTAGCAGGATAAGCTGCAGTGCTTATACACTGTGCTCTTTGCCAGACATTAAGCTATTTCTTAAGAAACAGACCCTTTTCCCTTTCCACTCTGTCATGGTTGATCCCTCCTTGGGTCTTAAGGACATGTAAGAAATACACCTTCCAATCCCCACTTTGTAAACTCTCTGAGGCAGGTTAAGGCAAGTTACTCTTCTGCCCAGCTCTCTTCTGAAATACAAAAGCTCTCATATGACTGTATGATGCAGTTGGTGCCATGTTATTTCTCAGCTTCCTCTCAGTGCTATTTAAGACAGGCTTGTGGAACACCTGGTGAGAAATGATCAGTGAATTGGTACCTGACTCTTTTTTTCCCCCTCCAGTAAGTGAAGATAATGTGTAGAATAAAAAAGGAAGGAGAGGGGAAAATTAGTACTTTATAACATGGGAGAGCTACATACTGAGCCCTGAAAAAGGATGTGTGGTTGTTAACTCCAGATTAACTATATTCTTAGAGGTACCAAGGGTTTCTAACTTGTTGCCATTGAGTCAAAAGAACCCTTTAGGCTAAAACAAAGAAACAAAAAACCCCAAGGGGGGTTTGTATTTAAGGATATTTGTATTTAAGGATACTCTCTCTCCTGAACAGGCTGTCAATCCAGAAATTACCCATAATATCCACTTCTACAGCTCTGTTTGGCATGAGTATGAACTGACAAGCATAACCAGCAATCCTTGCTGTGTCTGAACCAGCTGTGCACTAAAAATAAGGGTGTGAGCTACCTCTGAACACTAAGAATTTAAGAAATCCCTTGAAATTCCTAGGAGGTCAAAGTCCTTTTAAAGTTAAAGGCTTTGTCACTAATGCACCAAAGCACATTTTAGAGTTCCAGCAACATGACAATTCAGTTCAAGAAATACATGTGAAAAATGGAATTAAACCTAAACACACCAAGACCACATCCCTAACTTTCTCCCAGTATATTCCTTTGAAGAGCATACATACTTGTGTTGCTTTTTTCCTTCAGAAAGCTGACTGCTTAAAATAGCTGTCAGCTTCTTAAACAGAATGATTAATTCCACTGGAGTTACTTCTGTTCAAGAGTACTACTAAATTTAACTGACAATGGGGAAATCTGCTGTTATTGGATGTTTCACATAGTTAACAAAAGCCCATGTTTATGCATTGCTAAGTGTGTGGCTTTCTTTTTTTAAAACTTGATTTTCATTCTACAACTGAATAGTCAGCGCTTATACACCATAGACCAAAGCCTTTCAACATGGAAGTATTTTATACCCATTTTGAACGGCTTAGTGTTCCTGCTTAGCTAGTTATTCACTAGATTTCAGGGGAGATTAGTGGGAAGGAGAGGACACGGAAAGTTCCCATCATTTCTCAGCCACAACCTTAAGATTCAATTCCAGGGCTCTATATCATAGGTCTGGTGTATAACAGTAACTTGTTTGTCATCTTACTGTCCCAGAAACATGAGGTTAGCTTACGAAGCTAGAGCAAGATTTACTTGCACTGAAGGATTAAATACATGGCTACATTTTACAAGCTGCCTATCAAACAGCTTGGACCAATTTTGGATCCCCTGCTTTCTCCTTCCACAAGCAAAAACCACAAAGTCTCTCACTGCAGTTTGCTTCTCGTTAACTTCTGCCTAAGGTATCAAACTCCGACTACTTTTCCGCACTGGCACCGTGAGAACACACTTTATTTCACAGAGGGTACGGCACTCCCGCCTCCTCCCTATTCTGCCAGGGCCCTGTCGCCACCTCTCCCCGAGGGCGCCCGGGCGGCTCGGCGGGACCGGGTCCCACTCACCTTCGCGGTGGGCAGCAGGCGGCAGAGATAGCGGGAAAACCTCCCCACCACGCTCCGCAGCCGCCATGGCCCCGGCGCTGCCTGCGGGGAGCCGCCGCCGCTCCTGAAGCCCGTATAAGGGCACCGGGACACCTTGGCGGGGCCTTCAGGGCCGGGACACATTCGAGGGCCCCGGCGGCCGCCGCCTGTCCTCTAACGAGCTCCGGCTTCACCTCACCGCCCCCTTGGGTCCCCCGGAGCTGCCCCACAGGGTTCACTGGAACAACCCTGTGGGAAGCACCGGAACCCTCGGCCGGTCCCGCCGGTCCCCAGCCCGCCCTCGCAGCAGCTCTGCCGCCCGCCCCGCTTCCCCCTCAGGCGCCCGCAGCGCGCCGAGCTGAGGGGAGGTTACTAGTGACTGCCTGGTAGCTGCTAGCCACTGCCTCTCAACTGCCCAATAACTAGTAACTACCAGTATTAGACTAGTAATTGCCTCAGAACTACTAGTAATTGCCTCGGAACTACTAGTAATTGCCTCAGAACTGCCTCGGAACTACTAGTAATTGCCTAGCACAGATTCCACACACCACCACCCCCCCCCCCCCCCCCCCCCTTTTTTTTTTACTTTTTCTCTTCAATACATGACTTGTGTGAATACTGCACAGCACTGTCCAAAGCTGCAGTGATCACATTTGAAAACATTGTACTTCGGATAATGTTTCAGAGGGCAGCAGAAGGTGCTGTTTATTCTCCTGTTAGAAGAACAGGGCCACTCATCCCTCCACCCAATATCCACACAGACTCAAAGCGCAGAATATGCCAAAATGTTGGGTGTTTTTGTGATCTGAAGGGGTGACTGATGCGTTGTACTGGTGCACCATGGATGTCTGACTCTTCAGACACCTGCTCTGTTGTAATTCTGTCCCAGAAGGACTTTGTTATATTGGGTTTAGCTGGCTACTTTGAAAATATATAATTATAGTATTTGTTATAATTTACTCTCCCTTTCCCTTTCCTTTCCCTTTCCTTTCCCTTCCCCTTCCCTTCCTTTCCTTTCCCATCTGGCAATCAGAAACAGTGTTTAGTGTGATTAATTACTTGAGTTCAATATAACCACACTCCAAATTGGAGTTGTTGTTTTTGGGTTTTTTTTGTTTGTTTGTGTGTTTTTAAAATCAGCTCCTAATTCTTAAGTGCTGAAGTACCACTCTCAGATATATGTATTTAAAATGCACTTACACCCACAGGAACTAAACGTGGATAGCAGGTGAGACCAGAGCATCCTGACATCACGTATCACACAAGTAAAGCCTTGCAATTAAAATTGTAATTGCTTGTAGTAGCTAATTGCCTGTAGTGACTTCTCTATGCTGTGGACTATGAACGCTGGGAGGTTTGTGCTGTGTTGACAGCTCTGCCATGGCTCTGGACCTCCTCAGGACGAGTGGAGGAGTCTGGTTGTTTGGGGAACGTTGCTCATAATCACGTGAACTCCTGGATCACCCTGAATTTATAGAGCTGTGGATTGATATCATTTGTGCTTGGCACACATAGGCAAACTGTAACACAGGATATTTGTGCTGAAGTGTGTTACAACACTGCATTCGCAGGCAAGGAAAATTGCCAGCTTTTAGCAGAAGGTGCTGAGTAGTTCTGTGACTGTCTTGAAGAGCATGACTTCCCACTGCCTTGGCAAATAAAGCTTTTCTTTCACAGTCCAGGGATGCACAGGGATTACCCTCTTTATTTCTCTGCACCTCACTTTCCCTGTTAAATCAGACAGGTTCTTCTGTGCAGCATGGAGATGTGGGATGTTTGCAAACATTGATATCTGTGCAGTCCTTAGAGATCCAGGAAATAGCCTCAGGTTTCTTAGGAGTGGGAGGTTGAGATTAGCAGGAACCAGCCCCATGAAGGTGCTATTAAATGATAAAAAAATGCTGAACAATAATCTGGGCTGGGTTCAATTTCCACAGGGAGGTTCACTTTTATACATGAAGACCTTTCCTTGCATCACCCTGAGCTTGTGCTGGCTGCTGGGGGCAGAGAGCAAAGGCTTCTCATGGGTTTGGTCTCTCGTGCACCCCCCTTTTTCACTCATGTGGCTCAAATTCCCACATCTCTTCCCCATCTGAGCACTGCAGGTGGGGAGAGCCCTCAAAATGCACTGCTGTGTCAAAGAGCTTTAGTGCATCCAAACTTGTGTGAATATCTAACATGTCCTGCTTGCTTCCACAACTTGCACTGAACCACTGCTCTCCTTCCAGCTCCTTCCACCCTGCTCCGTGTGCCTGCTGTCACCAGCATTTGGGAAGTGACCCCCCTTTTCCAGGCCCTGGTGGCAATGGAGGATGCCAAGAATTTTAGGGTGTGTGTTTCACTGTTATCCCTGCCTCTAAACACGCTGTCCATCTCCTAGAGTATAAAAATAAAGCAGCATTGTTTAATTTCTGGAAAAAGCCAGATGACGCTGGAAGGGGTCAGAAATAGGCATACCAGCCCTCCCAGTCCCACTGTCTCAGCTGCTGCTTCCTGAGAGACAGAAGCATGTGGTTGCTAAAAATACCCTGCAAAGAGAGTGCATTCTTCTTCCAATGGCAGGGTATAAATTAAACTGAGTTGTAACATATACAACTGCTTGTGACTGGGAGAAACAATTCCAAACGTGGGTTTCAGAGAGGGGTTTCCTAATGAAGCAGAAGTCCCAGCCTTGTGCTTTGCCTGCGTAGGTCGGCGATCCAGCGTGGAGGATCTTTGCCTCCTGTCTTTCCTGCTCCCACCCCCTGGCCCTCCTATGGAAAACGGTGTGGCCAGGGGTGGGGGGAGGACAGCCCTTTTATAAGTCAAAGTGGACAGGAGTGACGGGAGATTTGGCTCGCTCTGACATACCCACCTCCTAAGCCTTGGGGTCCCTGGGATGACCGGAGGGGGAATGGAGTCAGTCGAAGTGTTCACGTCTGAAGGCAAAGGCAGGGGCTTGAAAGCTCAGAAGGAATTCTTGCCTGGGGATGTCATCTTTGCGGAGCCAGCCTATGCTGCTGTGGTCTTTGATAGGTAAGAGACAAGCACTTTCGAAACACAGACTGAAAGTCATGTCGATGCAAAATTTTTATCTGGCCAGGTGGGCAGATTTTGAAAGTGTCTGGACAGCATCAGAGAAGGGTGTGAAGGGGAGTCAGGAGCACTTCTGTAAAGATGCATTCACAGTTTATGATGAATGTCCTTCCCAGGGCTCAGATCAGCTTTTTTATTTTTAATCTGGTGTGATCTGTTTCCAGGATGTGATGTTGCAAGGTGCTTGGTGCCGCCAGCTTTTACCAAATGTTGCATGTATGCAGTGCCTCACAAAACCAGACCCATGTTACGCTCTGGTGACCTGACAGGAGTTAGTGTAATCCAGGTACAGAAAGCTCAAACTGACTTTGCTGAAGCCTCCAATGTATAATACAGGATAAAAGTGAGTGACATTGTGCCCCTCTCACGTGTGCCACCTCCCAGCTCTACACGCAGCTTAATCGCCTGCTGCCTTCAAACCAGAAGCTAGTGGGGATCTGCAAGTGATACTGTTTCTGTTGAAGTGATTTTATATCTGTAGCTAGCTGACTGAATTGGAGACAAGTTTATGCTTTCACTCTTGCACAAGAATCCTTTTAAATTTTTGTTCACACTGATACAGCCAGAAACTGAATTCTAGTGCAAATGTGTTTTTCTTTTCTGCTGCTTGTTTCAAGGATGAAAAACACTCCATCAACTTGTGCTGCCAGTGTAGCTGGTAGGTGCCCACTGCCCTTCTAATCAGTGGAAGATTAACTTAAATACCCTGAAAGCTAAAAGTCACAAAGAACCAATTTCTATATTAATCCCCCATGGGATAACTCTAGAGTAAAGCCTCAGACCTGAATGGATTTTTTTCAACCTTATAATGTGCTGAGAACAGAATTTGGCCCAAATTTTCACACCAAAGGAGCTAGGTGTCAGCTGAAGGTTTCATTGTGGACTTAGGAAAATTGTGAGCCTTTTCCAAGGATGCCATGATGAGTCCTGAGAGTGAACTTTTGCCCCAAACTGCCAGTGACTTCAGTGAGCATTCTGCACACTAAATGGGGCAGTGAGCAATTGTGCCTAGCTGAGCTTTCCCTGATTGAATCAGCTCTGCTAACGAAGTCTGGGATGCAAGCAGAGCTTGTGCTGCTGTTTTAATCCCAGTTATCTTGTGGCTGAAGCTGATTCATGTTACTGTATGATCTGGGGATGAAATAGACAGAGCAGGAAATCAGTTTTTTTGTGTCTTTCATTCACTTTTTCCTTTCCCTTATACTGGCAGTGGGTGAACGTGTTTATGAATCTTTACAATAGCAGCAATGACACTTTTTAGTTTTTATTTTGTCATTGCAAAAGTTTGCTTTAGAAACAGCATTTTTTATTTTAAGTTCTTGAATTCTTAACCCTGAGTTCAGTTACAGTAGTTAGTGACAGAACTGTCTCTCCTTGACATGTCCTTTTAGCTCTTGTATTTCAGTTTCACTTGTGTCACTGGCTGGAATCTTGCTGTGATACTATGTTTGCTTCAGAAGTGCCTAATGACAATGATTCCTCTCATGTACTGTATTAAAAATACTATTTATGCCTTAAACCATTGAAAACCTTTTGCCTTTTGATTGCTGCTTGAGAATTTTTTTCTTCTATGTGAAATGTTGCAAGCACCAGGCATGGAGTAGAGCAGCCCATGTTGAAGAGCTACAACTTTACTGCATTTTCAAATGTCACTTGTGTAATGTGAGATACGGGGAGAAACTATCACCACATGGGCTCTTAGGCTGCAGACTGTGCCTTAGACTTAGGTTTCCAATGGAAAACCTCAGATGGGGAGAGATGTGCTTCCCTCCCTCCCCAGGCTGGGTTTGTTTAGCTCCCAGAGGGCAGGTCCAGGCATTGAGCAACAAGGGGGCAAGGTAAACACATCCCTTCTCTGCGACTGGAGGGGATGGGGGTGGCTTCAGTCATCCTTACAGCTCTGTTTCTTCTTTGTGCTGCTGTGCAATCATGAACTCCTCACCTCCCGTGGCACATTTCTTCCCAAAACACTTAATGTAACATCAGTGGTGAAATGCATTCCCAAAATCTCTGAAACAGGAGGTATCAACTGAACGGTTGTTGGTTAGTGCTTGGCAGGGGATAACCTGGGCCTGAGATATAATGGAAACATTATTTTTTCTTGTGAGAACTGCCCCTATGCGTTTCCTACACACATGGGGTTTAGTTTTGAAGGTACCTTCTACCACTGTCCCAGAGTATTCAATTGCATCAAACCCATGGATTGATTGCTATCAAAGAAGGGTAGCTTGGATTCGTGTAGGATCTGCAAGAATAAATTGACACTAGACTGGTTTTGCCCTCAAAGAACTGCTGTGGCCTCTGCATGGATGAAGAGTCCAATGAAGAGGCATGTGTTTTTCCTTGCCCACAAACATATAGGTCCTAAAACTCCTGTTGAGCCTACACTATGAAAAAGGATCTCACCCTGCATTGGGAAACCCAAAGTGCAGAGTCCCTCATCCCAATTCCATTCAGCATCTTTGTCTCTTGCTGAGAGCAGTGTGTATGTGTGCTATGGAAAGGGAATTCCAATAGGAGTGATTGGCAGGCAGGTTTAATTTTTTGGCTCAGGTCCTTCCAAATATGTGACCAGATTTTCCACAGAGCTCGACTTTCATTGTGTATAAAGGCCACCATGGAAGCACGAGAGTGCAGAGTACTTGGAAAAGTTGGTCTGTACTTGTCAGCCCTTTGAGGAGCTCAGTTATTGGGGCAAGCTGGTCTCAGTGTGGATGCTGAGCCCTGAAATCCTGCCCCTGATTTTGCTGTTGAAACCAGCTTCTGTGTGGATCACCATACTACAGTAACCACACTGCAGACTTCTGTGTGGCTGCAGGTGACATGGCAACCCAGCAGGTGAAGCAAAGGTCTGTTTTGCAGATTAGCAGGAGCAACTCCTCAGAGATACAACACGGTTTTCTCAGCTGGGCTGTACTATAGGATGGAAAGCACCTTGTGTTTTTTCTCTCTGTCAAGAGATGAGTGGTGTCACTGTTCAGAAGTGGGGGAGCCCTATAAAAGCTGATCATAATTTGACCTGGTGAAGAACATCGTTATGAAATGAAATATTTGCCGTATCTCCTATAGGTGTTTAACTTCAGGTGTGTAAATGAAAAACCCCTCCATAGTGCTGTTGCATAGCAGAAACCTCCCTTTCATACTCTGAGAAACTATTGGAAGAACAAACCTCTTTGCCCCAACGGTAGAGGGGGACTGAACAACTAATCTTGGCACCCAGTGCTAGGTGCTCACAGCAGAAAGTATGGATGTGCTACACTTTGGGCTTAAATTATGCAAAGGCCCATCTCTGTATATTGATGTGAGGAACAGCCAAAGGAATTTGGACCTGAGTCTGTCACCCACCTGCACTCCGTGAGTGTCTGTCTTTCACTAGAAGGCTGAGGAGGTATTGAAAACTATGTTTTTCCAGGAAAAGGAGAAATGTTTTCTTTGACACAACCCTGTAATCAGCCATCAAACTCTGAGCAAACAAGACCCATCAATTTACCTCGATCAACCTACAGGGTAGTGTGATGTCTTCTCCAGCAATAAACTTTGACACTCAGCTTGAGAATTAAGGCATCAAAAACTAAGGTCTGTTATAGGTGTCTGCATAGAGCTAGGGGCAGGATTCAGTTGCCATAGGTGTTTAGTGTCATTTGAGATGCTCCAGGGTGTCTATGACACTCAGGCCAGATGGGTGTCCCTGCAGAGCCTAAAATAACACTAGGCTCCTGTGTCCAGGCAAGTGAATCCAGCCACCAGTGCCCTTTATAGTCCATGAAGCACTATAAAGTGCACTGAACACAGACACAGGCCTTGGTGTGCTGAATAGCTTTCTAGATCCCACTGATGGGATGATGTGATCTCTACTTAAAGCACTGAAGGTACAGATGAGCACTTTGAGGTGTCTAAATCTGCAGACTGCATCCAACCCTGGAAGACTCTAATGGTCACTGGGACCCTGAAGGTCCCTGAAGGTCCCTGAAGTCATTAAGGCTGGTGAGGGCTTGTACTCATCAACCCAATGATGATTATGTGAGCAGCAGTTTCTTACCCGGTGCCAGAGACTCTTAGTCCAGAAGTTCATACAATTCAAAGTGAAGCTAAAGAAGGTTCCAATAGGCATCAGCCAGCTCATAGTTTCTTAGATTTCACAGCCAGGGTATGACTCACAGGGCTGACCCTGTTTGTTGCAGGAGGGTTGGAGCAGATGACCTTTAAAGATCCCTTTCAACCCAAACCATTCTATGATTCTATAACCTTTTGCTTAACACAGTGGTTACCTGCTATTGACTCCTACATCGAGCCTGTTACTTCTACCTGAACTAGAGGAGGCTGTTTAGGGAGACAGTGAATTCTGATTGAAAGGGATTACAGAACTCAGTGGGGTCTCTGGTATTTTGCTATTTGGATAAAGTGCAGACACACTCTCTGATCTGTGTTTGAACCAGCTTTGCTGTTATCAGCTGAAACAGCACTCAGGAAACATCAGTGTCAGGCCCACTTTGCCCTAAAATAGATGCAGAAGGTTGGCAATATGTCTTCCCAAGGAATTCTTTGCCTTTCTTGGGGTAATTTTCTTTCGATTTGCAAAGCTCTGGTGCATTCCCCCTTGGCATTACCTCTCACTGAACCTTTCTCTAGTGCTCTGCTTACGTGCTGGGGTTTAATCCTTCCCTCCCTTTTCCCTTTCTCTTTGAAGAGCCCAGGACTCCTTTCCTCACATTCAGGACGATGGCAGTCCCATCCCTTGGGCTCAATGTACAGTATGTGACCTTCTCTTCTGGCATCTCAGTTGGCTCTCAAGCCTGTCAGAGTTTTTCTTTCCTACAGGCATGGGAATGCCTGATGCAACTCTGTCAGCCTTCAGCAAGAGAAGGTTTGCTCTTTAGCCAGTGGAGATTGAGGGACAGTTGTCTAGGCAAACAGGGTCATGCGGTAGAAAGCCAAGATCACCTGAAGATTTGCTTGATGAACGATCTGCAAATTGCTAAAAACCTGAGATAGTGCAACTTTTGAGTTCCTTTTTCATGTATGAAGCAGGATCAAAACATTTCCCAAGGGAAATGTGGGGAACTCCGTTATTGTAGCTGGGAAGACCTAGGGATGTAAGGAATGCACAAGTTTCCATAACACTATGACTATGAAAAGACTATGGAAGCAAATCCTTTGAGCTGATACCAATAACAACTGAGAGCTAATGGCATAAGATTCACATGGTTTAACATTTTCTGGGGTTTGATTTTTTTATTATTATTTCATTTGTTCAAAAGCTTAAATAAAAACCAGGTGAAAACTTAGCTTTGGTACAGGAAACCACAGTCACACCTTTTTAAAAAGGGGCTGAGAAAACTTGTAATGAAAGACTGAAAATAAAATAGTCTAGCATTAATCTAAAATAAATCCTCCACTCAAAGCAGACAAGCTAGGATGTGACATCTCTGACATTTAAAGATAAAAGTACTAAGTTCCAATCCTCTTTTTTAAAGGAGCAAAACTTTTCTTGTGCTAATAATTTACCATTATAGGCACCCTCAATAGAAGGCAGCTGTTGAATACCTCCCTTTTACTTTCACTGCTGAGAGGGTAGGTGTGTTCCCTTAGGCTGTTGTGTTTCATGAAGTGTTACAGCCCCTGCTGTGAAAGGCAAGTGGACTTTGTCTATATCTGAGGCTATTCTCATGCCATCCTCTGTGGGACGTTGAGGAGAGAGATGCCTAGCCAGCCAACAATAAACATGAAGCAGGTAGACTTAGGTGTAAGTTAGGACTCTGTGTGTGTGGTCTGTTATGTACAGAATAGGGTAAACTCACATGAAATAGCTTGTGAGCACCTCACCATGTCCGTTAGCTATGAAGTGAAATCCCCCTTTTGTTCCTTTTCACTACAGCCATCTCCCCTTGCTTGTCCAGATCAGTGAGCGAGACACTGTGGGTGCTGGGTGAGAAGTGGTTGGCAGATGTTTGGGTTATGCATATCACAGAGATCAGGTTAATGTATTTTCTATCCCCTCTGCCCTGTCAGGTCCAACAGATCTTAATCCATCTGAATCCAGTCCAAACAGTCACAAGAACTATTTGTTTCTTCTGCTTTCACTGAGAGCCATGCTCGCAGGAGCTATGGTTTAGTTGACAGTGCTCTGTCACCTCTTGCGTGTGTTGGCTGGCACACTGAATCATGGCTTTTGAGCCTGTAGCTGTGTCCAGGAATAGTAGGAGTTGTGTGTCTCATCTACACAACGTCAGAGCTCACGAGCCCCTGAGAGTTCAGCTCAGTTGACTCTTGGATGAGTAGCCGAAGAAACCCGAGGCTCCCAAGAAAGTAATTTAGTGAGTCAGTCAGTGGCACCTGCCCCCAGGTCAGTCCTAAATCCCTGACCTGGCAGGGCTTGGATAGGCTGGAGACATCACTGTGCTAACGAAGATCCTGCTTTTGGGCAGGGTGAAAAAAAGTTGTTCTCACTATGTGTGGAAGATGGCAGTGAATGAATGGCCAGAGATCACCCCAGAGGCCATGGTGTACACAGACACAGCAGGAAGCAGTTGTGTTGTCCCTGTGTTAAAGCAAGGGAAGCTGATCACTGGGTCTGTAAGGGTTCAAACCTCCAGGGCTCCTGGGTAGGTGCCCTAAGTCTCCCCAGAAATCTTCAGTGCTGACGGGCCATGCAGCATCCTGACCATGTGGGCATGGGCTGCTCTCTCTTCAGGGAGAAGAAGGTCCATCTGGGCCATCTGGAGCCATTTTGTCTTGTTATAAAAACTTTCTAGGCCAGACAGAGAAGGCTTTATAGATAAGTGATTTCCACAGCCTGAGAGACTTGGTAACCTCACACTGCTCCTTCTGTCCTCAGGGGACCTTAACCATTGCAGAGGGGATGACAGGGGAGGCTGTGGACTATTGCAAGCCTTTGGTATCCTTGGTGTTGTCTACCACCAGGACAAATGGTATCAGAGTCTGTTGTAAGGTCCAGTCCTGGGACCAAGGGAGAGCCACACTTTGCCATCCCCATTCGGGGTGTCTCACTTGGGGACAACACAAGTTTGCACAACTGCCCAGAAGCACCTGCAGGATTTAGGTGCTCAGTGTCAGGCAGTGCTTGAGCACTGTTTGTTGAAGATTTAAGCAATAAATCTCAAATACCTATGTCTCCTGATTTTTTTACTGCTCCAAAGTTGAACCGAAGCCTCTGGAGTCCTGGTAACTCACATTATCAGTAAATCCAATCTTCTTTTAAACCATTTCCGAGCACGGAGGATCCCACAAGGGTTTTGTGAGAGATGCAGTATTTCTTATACCTGCCAGTCAGGTTACTTATGAGTAATTGTGTCTGCAGTTTTAATCCTACATGGCCTGTTCTTTTGCTTCCTCAGGAACTCTCGTATAGGTTTTTTTGTGGACATTTCTGCATCTCCTCAGAAACAAGGGCTTTCCAGAGCCAGTGGTGAGTTCCACCAGCTGGGTTTTCTTTGGAAACTCTGGACACTTTATAAGATAAACAGCAAAATGCAAAGCAAACATTTCAGTATTTTTCTCTTCTCAGAGAGAGAGCTGGGGGGAGATGAGCCCCTGTTTGAGGACTCGGGTTTTGCTGCACTGCATTCCCTTCTGACATACTATTTTTCTTTACAGAGAAACTTCTTTAACTGACTTTTCACTTTCTGACTGCTCTCAAAGCCCAAGGGCAGCAGGAGGGAGCCCCTTTCCCTGCACGAGATATCTCCCCGTGCTTCCCGGCACGAAGTAACCAACCGGTTTTTATCAGCTCTCTGGCTTTCCTTTGCCTTACAAGGAGTGTAATCTCTCTTGCACTTCTCTGCCCCTCTGACTTGACAGCTGATGCAGCACAGCCTTGCACTTCTCACCAGCTCCCAGCTCATTCATTTGGTTTAATGGAGTTGGCTGCATCCCCTTTCCCAGAAACATGCTCCCCTCTGCCCCATCCCAGATGCTTACCTTGTGCCGGGCTCCCTCCCGTGCACTGGCACTGCTCACTGTCATTTTCCAAACCTCATTTTCACACGTGGTTTTTTTTTTCTACTGGGGATCATCCTGCTTTAAATCAGTGGCCCTCTGCTTTAAATCAATGGACTTCTTCATCCTGCAAGAGTCAAGGCACAAGGTGTGTTGTGTCAGCAGCTCACACAATGCTGCCAGAGGAATGAAAGCACATTTTAAGTCTGCTGTGACAGATACAAATATGTATACATATGGTTTTTTATATATATATATATAGTGAAGAGGAAGGACAGTCCTGTGGCTGGGGACTCTGATGCTGTGGCTCTGATTCCCACCTGCAGCACAGCCTCCTCATGGGATCTTACACTCTTTATTTCCTTGTGCCTCAGTTTCCCCCCTCTGGGCTGTGGGTGATGACAATATTCCCTTGGTAATGAAGCCTTTGTGGTCAGAGAGCATTTTGCAATGAGAAGAACCTTGGGACAAGTATTGTCTAAGTGATGGGAATTTAAGTTCTGTCCTGTTGAGACTGGCTGGAGGCAGAGGTAAAGTGGGCGGTTGCCTGGAGAAGCAGGCAGCTGGGGGCACTAAATCAGGCAGTGAAAATCCTTCTCTAGCACCACGGGGAAAGTCTTGAAATTGTTTGGACAGGAGACCAAGGTGTCTTCCCCTCCTACTCAATGAAGTAAGTCCTAGGAGCAAGCAGCTGGACATGTGAAAGGGGAACATGGGGGAGGATTCCCCCTGGTCTGGGACCCTGGAAACTCTTAAAGGGGGGACATGAGGTTAGACTACTTAATCAGTACCTTCTGATGCATCCCTCCCCCAGCCCTGGTTATAGTTACATACATAAAATTGTGGGGTGCTTTTTGTAAATCCTGTTTTGACCCACTCAAAGAAACCTGCTCCTTTTGAAAGGTATTTCCCAGTTATTCTCTGACAGTCTAACTCACAGTAACCTCTCAGCTAATTAACCTTGTGGAGCCAGGAGCAGGAATAGCTGGTGAGCAGCAATGACTGCTGCTGCCACCAGAGAAAGGCATTGTCAGGCCTTTGGATTTGGAGGAGAAATCTGCATCTGCTCACCTGCAGGAAGGCTTTAAGTGTCCTAAAGCTGATGCTGGACTAAACAGGGAGGACTTTGTGCCCCGGTAGCAGAGCACATCCTCACATCATGCCCTGTGCTCGTTATCTTTCATGTTTAACAGCACCCCCATGGGTGGCATATTCTAGGCCAGTGACCAGCACTAAATCATTGATGTTCTCAGCTCGGCAACACACCAGCCTTGTGAAGATGAAAGATCCCCTAGATTTATTAATAAATCTTATGGTGGTCATAAATGCAAGTACTGCTCCCTAAGCTTGGCATTACAGCCAGCCCACCCTGTGTCCTACCCCAGACAGTGCTCCTGCAAGCTCTTGAGAGTTCATCTTGCCACTGTCTTCAGCTGTTTGGTGTTCCTTGTCCATCCCTGAGCAGCTGAAAATCCATTTGTGTCTTGGCACCTCAGACCTTCACTAATCCATGCTAAGCATCTGTGTGGAGTCAGTGAGACCAGGAAAGCCCCAAACCCACCAGGACTGGGGCTCTGTGCTGCTCTCTCCTGATGGTGGACAGACAGGACACATGTACCACAGCTGAAGAAAGGAGGAGAAGACATAAACCACTCTGTGATGAGAAGATCTACCTTGAATGAGGCAGTTTTCTTGGTTTCCTCATGTCATTTCCAACACAATGCCACAACTGCCAAGTGCAATGCCTCCAGTACAGCTCCACCTTTGGCCCAGTGACAAAAATAAGTTACAAGAAAAGCTGCTTTGTAATCTATGGAAACATATCTTGGTTTCAAGCAGCACAAACACAGGTTTTTTCCCTATGCAACCACTTTGATCTTTCACTCTTATTCATCGTGGTACACCTGTGGTCTGCTCACTAGCAGAGCATTTCTGATGGATATTTTTATCTCCACAGCATGCCTGCACATACGGAAAGCTTAGGAGGGCAGTCAGGACAGCTCAGAGCCCTGTTCCCATTTGGTCCCTCTCACCTAACGTTTTCCTAAGCCTCTCAGACATGGTGGTGGCCACAGCTGCATTTTGTGTCCTGGCCCATGCGGGGCCCAGGAAAACCTTAGTGCTCAGGAGGGGTTTCACTTGAGCTAAACTGAGAGACTGCAGGCAGGTGAAGCTCTCAGACTGGCTCTTTGCCTTCACATTCTTCTTGGTGCTTGCCTGAGCTACAAACTCATTAGGTATCTGCTTTCTGCTCAGCAAAGGTGTGGCTGGTGCTTCAGCATGGGCCAGACAGAAAACAAAACCAGACAGAAAATCCTGTTAACAGCAGCAGTGGTGAGGAGGAGCAGATGAGCTGCAGACAAGAGAGAGCATTCCCCCTGAGAGCAGTGGAATGATTTATTACTGTCCTCCTTTAGACAAAATATTTGTCTCTTTGGTGTGGCCAAACAGAAAAGCAACTGCACTGGGCAGGTGTAGAAGGATTAACCTGGGTGGGATGTTTCTCTGTCCTCCCAAAAAATCTCAGGGGGTCCATCCTCAGTGGGTGTGGGGAGCCCAGGGTTGCAAAGCTGTCAGAACCCTTGCTGGGTGGAGCTGGCCCTTTACCAAGGTATGAGCCAACGGGTCCTTCTCTCCTTCCAGCCTAACACATGTCATCTGCCACACCTGCTTCAAACGGCAGGAGAGGCTCCACCGCTGTGGCCAGTGCAAGTTTGCCTACTACTGTGACAGGACCTGCCAGAGAGCAGCTTGGCTGAACCACAAAAATGAGTGCTCTGCCATCAAGAGGCACGGCAAGGCACCCACCGAAAACATCAGGTGAGAGCTGGTCTCCAGGGGCTGAGCTGGCAGCCTGGGGACAGTGGGAGAGGACAGGGCATCCCTCCAGAGGGTGGTGAGGAAGAGCTGGGTGGCGTGATTTGGATGGGGTAGAGGTGGGAGCTGGTTTGGCAAAGGCTGGGAGCATCCCTGAGCTGATGGGATGGGGACCTGGAAGAGCATCTGGGATGCAATGGGGTTGTGCACCTGCTTTTTTCTTTGGTGCTAGGCCCTAAAAATTCTACCAGGCAAACCTGCCTGAGGTGGTTTAGGAGGTATGGGAAAACAGGGAGATAGTGGGAGAGGTGATGGGCTGTTTCCCAGTTTGCCTACAGGATACATTTATTTGGGTTCACATCCTGGCTCCATCATAAGAAAATCAGAGGAATCCCTAAGGAAATGGGAGCCGTTGTGGAGGGCTGGAGACCTAGGAGTCTGTAGCACTTCTCCAGATGGGAACATGGATGCTGGGGCAAACCCCTGCATCTCCTTTTCCTTCAAAAGCCCCTGGATGGTGACCAACCATCAGCCATCTGACACTGATCCTGTCTTGGTCTGTCTGCACTCCATTTCTCAACCCATGATATTAATTTTGATGGTGCTTCAGTCCCTCTCCTTGCACTGGGAGGTGGTGCTAACACCTGGGGCTCTCTCCTGGCCAGGCTGGCTGCCCGCATCATGTGGAAGATAGAGAGGGAAGGCAGTGGGCTGGCAGAGGGCTGCCTGGTCTCCATCGATGACCTGCAGAACCACGTGGACAGCTTTGATGAGGAGGAGAAGAAGGAGCTCCGTGTTGATGTGGAGAACTTCCTCGAGTTTTGGCCACCCCAGAGCCAGCAGTTCGGCGTGCAGTACATCTCCCACATATTCGGGGTGGTACGTCCAGGGGGGTGGGAGAGCAAACAGGGGGCTGCTTTTAATGCCAGCTCCCCAGAGAAAGTCTCCAACTCTTGCCCAGAAGAGGCCATAGGAATTGGGATAGCTGAGACTGGCATTTGTGGCAGGTGCTTTGAATACTGCCACGTTCCTCATCTGCATCTCCTGCGCTGGCACTGGGAAACTGAGGCACGGCAAGGGCAAGGTCTGACTCCTTTTATCTGTCTAAACATGCAGGCAAGTGGCTCGCTGAACCATGGGTGCTGCATTGTCATCACAAGTCCCACTCTCTGCACCTCAGGGAGCTAAGAAAATTTAATTAAATATATGTTTAGTAATTATATATATAATATATTTTCACGTAACAGAACTATTTAAATATATGCATTGATGTCTATTACATATTTTATGCATTATATTTTTACAAGTGTATATTTATATAATTAGGTAAATATGCTAACTATTTATTAATACCCATTTCTAACTTGCTAACTAACATTTTTTGTTCTCAGTGTAGCAGAGAGGGAAATTCCCAGAAGCCAGTTCAGACTGAGCTGCTCTGCCCCCAGTCCTGGTCCAACTTGGTGTATCTCGGGCTGCACTAACCCTTCAGCTGAGGGGCCAGGGTGAGCTGAGCTGAGATGCCCACTCTGCTGGTGGCCAGTGTGGCAGTGAAGCTGTCCTTGCCAGCCCTAGCACAGGGAGGGGACACAGCATCCTTTGGTACCCACCCCACAGGGAAAACCCAGTCCACTGGGCTCAGGGAGACCTGTGTACTAGTGACCAACACTACTTGTCCATGCAGAAGCAAGGAACCATAGGTAAAGCACAGAATCAGTTAAGAAAGAAAATAAAACAATTAACAGAGTAAAATAATGAGCAGCTGAGTTAATGATTTCCTTTGGTATATCCTATTGCATTTTCTCTTTGCAAATATGTCCTTTGTTTATGTTTGTGACTAAAACCTGTTCCATTCACATGTGATAATAGTGTAGCACATAGAAAAATGTAATCATTTATTCTTGGCATATATCACCCAAAAGCAATCATTCTGAAAACTGTCTGGGGCTCAGATCAGATGTAACAGTAGTAATTGGTTTTTATGAGCTCTGTGGGCCCCTCAACAAACATGACCAGGTTGAATGCAGCTTTCAAGGTTAATTTCTAACTGATACCTGTTTTAATAAGCCTGAACTTTGCTTTCTGTCTAGGCTCTGCTTAAATTGCCTCGAATTCATTTTCCTGTGACCTTTTTCTGAATTATTTGCAGGAAGAATATAAGGAAATCCATGCACGGTCAAACCAAATTTATCTTAGACATCCCAAGTGAATATTAATGGCAAATATTCTGCAGCATTTACTCAGCTTTGCTCTGAGTTGGTCCACCTGCATTGCTTCTCTTCTGATGTTTTATGCCAGCTAAAGATGTTGTTTCTATGATTACTTTCTGCAATAGGCACTGCTCCTTTTCCTTAAAGTTTGGAGATGGGGGTACTGGAGATAAACCTCTTCTAAAGCATTGGTGGGAATTGAGAAACCCTGAATGTAGCCGAGTTCAGCTTCTTCTCCCTTAATGCTTCTTCCTGCCTATGTTTTGGGACTAGATCAACTGCAACGGGTTTACCCTCAGTGACCAAAGAGGACTGCAGGCTGTTGGTGTGGGAGTCTTCCCCAACCTCTGCCAGGCCAACCATGACTGCTGGCCCAACTGTACTGTCATCTTCAACAACGGCAAGTGAGTGGATAGTTCTTTCCTTGGGCAGAGTGGGAATGCATCCAAACAGGCAACTCAGCACTCTGCTGACCCCACAGTGTCAGATCCTTGCCCCAGAAAATCTATTTAGTCCTGTTTCCTTCTCTAGCTCAGGAAAAAAAAAAAAATTAAAAAAAAAAATCAGGATTTTCTTTCTCAAGAGGAGATGTTTTCTCTCTCATTATTGTTATTTTCAAAAGGATTGTCTGATGCACAAAAAAATTTACACAAGTTGTGACCCCAAATCCAGGGAACCAGAAAAGAGTTTTTCTCTGGTTTCTGTGAGTTTTGAAACCAGACTCAGATAGATAAAGTGTTAAGTAGCTGCCTAGATCAACCCTTATACTGCAGGTTTATTTATATATAGTTAAGGAACAATTATGGTTAAAATATTATGAAGATTATACTGAGTCCACAGTCCAAGAGTTTCTTGTAATTAAAGGTTGTAATCATCTGTGTATCACTATCTGCTCATGTGTTTATAACTATCCCTAACACAAGCCTTCATCTTTGTGAGAGGGTACCATCTCTATTAATCACTAATTAACTCCTTAGCAATGGGATCTTATTGACTCTTACCTGCAAACAGAGTCACATGTGAGTGCAGGATGCCTTAATTTGTTGGGCATTCCCATTCCCATCCAAGTCCTATCAGAAAACTTCTGTGAGACATGTAAGATTGAAAGAGATTAGGTGGGAAATTCAGGGACATTACAGCAGAGCTGGGAGTGGAGGCTGCTGGTCTCTGTGCTCAGGAGAGCTTGTGGGAGGGATGCTCTGCTCTTCCCAACCTCCTTCCAGACCAGAACAGGTAAAACTGCTGCTGATCCATCATGTTGTGTCATGTGCAAGACATTAACTGTGGGAAACTGCTTGCCAAAAACTGCACAGCTACAGTATTATATCCAATTTTTCCACTAGGTCTTAAGATTTTACAAATTCCCATGTTCACAAAACTTTAATGCTATAATTTCATGGCCCAGCCTCCCCTTCTTTGACTAACACATTGCTTGTGCACTCCAGTTCTCCCTGCTGGTTTTACCTGGTAAAACTATAGCAGTGTTTACCAAGCAGCTGGCAAACGAGCAAAGAGAAAATGAAATTGCATTAGGCTGGTTACCTTGGTGGGAAACAGAGTCTGATCCAAAGTCAGATTGGAGTCCGTGCTCTGATATCCAGTTGCCCTGGATCAGATCCATAGTGGGATGATGGAGACCCTCCAGCCAGCCTGGAAAGCAGAGGAGGCCACTAGCAGTGGTAGCAAGCCTGAAGTCTGAGTTTCTGGGTGATAAGTAGAGGAATGGCATTTTGTTTGCCTGGCAGCTGGTCAAAGCTCCCACAGGTATCCTGTAGCTGACTTGGAACTTGACCATCTTGTTATTGGCCAGGTAAATTATGAAGATTTCTTGTCTTTCTGTGGAAGCCTAATGATCAACCCCTATTGTGGGAAATGAGCTCTCTGCCAGTGCTCAAGGCACAACACTGGACTTGAGGACCCACTAAACTCATGACACAGAGTACAGTCCTCATTGCTGATATCCCAGCCCAATTTTCCTTTCAAGCTGTGTGTTGTAGAGCATGACTACTCATGTCAGTGGAGACACTGCTGAGCAGGCCAACTAACCCCATTGCACCTGCCAAACATCAGAAGCAGGTTTTGCTCATCCTTGGCCGAGACCTCTCCTAAAATCACAGTGCCAGGACAGCTCACACCCAGATCCACTGTGGCCCAGTGATGGGCACTTCACTTATGGCAGCTGGAAAGCAAAAGTGAAGCTAGTGAGACATGAGCCAGGCACTAGGAGCCCCCTCACCCCCCATCAGGACAATGTCCCAATGCCCTGTGCCGTGTACCCATTCTTTTTTAATTGTACTTGTACCTGTAACTGTGTAAACTGGAGATGTTTGTTTTGTCTTTCAGTCATGAGGCTGTAAGATCAATGTTCCACACACAGATGAGGTGGGTCAGTCTTGAAAGTGTCATCCTCCCCCTTGCCCTGTACCCCCCATGGCCCATATTAATGGAAAAGCAGCAAACAGGCCAAGGGGCTCCCTCTGTTTGCAGAAAATTTGACTTTCCCCATTTTCTGAACTTCTGTTCCTCCCCTGTGTAAAACCCCACTAAACCCAAACCTCACTTAACTCTGCATTTTGTAGTAAATTAAAATGATAGTGGTGATACTGCAACTGTGTCCCCCACGGCGAATTCCCTCCCTTCCCACCCTCTCCCTTGGCTTCCTCCCTGTCAGTATTTCCCCTCTCCACTTCTCATTTCTCCTCCCCTGACTACAGCAAGAGCATGAAAGTCAGAACAAGGTCTCTCTAATCTTGTGCAGCCCAAAATAAAACCTTGCATATTAGGAGATGAGAAATGATTGCATTACTGACACACTAAATAGTTCTGCAACAAACGGTGCCTGTTGAATGCGTTGACTACAGTAGCAATACCCTGAGATGTAGGTTTCATCCTTTTAAATCATAATACCTGATTAATATTTTTGCTTTTAATGATGCCACTGTTACCTGATACAAGCTAAATAAATCATTACAGTGTATGCAAAAAACAAGGAGAAATTCTCTGCTTAGCTTACTGTGCTTGGTATATTATAGTCTGTCCTGTTGAAGGACTTTAATTTCAAGCAAACACTCAATTTCCTCAGTGAAATATATTTGAAATACTCTTCTCTTCCATTTACAGATAGGACCATAAAAACAGGCAAATGAGTTTCACTTCTGATTAGAGTCACTATTTTGGGGCAATTTGAGTTTTGTGCTTGTGGTATGTGCTTTGAGGTCCTGGGTGCTTGGGGCAGACACTGGGTAAAGAGCATGGGACAAGCTCTTGGCTGACAGTGTCTCTTTAACTATAGCATTCAAACTATGCCATGTGTTTCCAGGCTTATCCCAAACACTTCCAATCCCCTCCACACAAGGGATGGCTGCTTAAAATATACCTATCAGGGGCATCATAAAAGTCAGGGGCTTGATTTTACTTCTCTAGTTGCATGACTCACTTTAACGAGGATCCCGTGAAGTCTGAACAGGAATGTTTGTACATGTAAACCTTTCTGATGGGAATTGCCCTTTTTCATGCACTTTCTCCTGGAGTAGCGGGTTGCAACTTTCCCTGACTGGCATTTTCCCGTGGTTGTGACATAACTAATAGCTGTCCTTCGTGATGATGGCATGTTTAGTGATACATTTTGTATGAAATATGCTGTTGATATGGTCTAACACCCAGGGAAGGTCAAGACCAGCCTCGGGGAGTAGTTTTCACAGCAGCTTTAGCACTGCTGTAAGGCTCAGAGCTATGCCCTTGGTGCTGAGAACTTGTAATGGGAATTACAATCCCTTTGCAGAAATAGGGTCACACAGAAAAAGTAATGTCAGAAGATGTCATGTCCTCCCCCAAATACTTACTTTTAATACACCTGGTGAGACCTTTAGCTTCTATGCCACCTCTGCCTTTGGTGAGACCTTCACTGGGTCCCATCTGAAGCCCCTCATGTTCAGGTGGGAGCCAGCAGGTCTTCCCCAGGTCTGTCTTGTAGCAGGTGGGTACATCAAAGACACTGTTGAGCTCAGCTGGAGGAGGATCAAGGCAGAGGCTGCCCATGGTGAGGGAAGCCCAGGACTGACGTAGACACTGTAGCTCAGATCACAGGACTGGTCTCATTTTGATAACCTGTGAGTATGCCTAGCTGCAAAAATATGGCTAACCAACTAACCAGTCTAAGCAGAGACCTAAAAGTCACTGGTCTCAAGTGAGTTATTTCTAACTGTGGGTAGAGTCATTAGCAGATGGGGGAATAGATGGGTACAGAAGAACCACCTTGCAGTTGGTGGAGCTTTTTCACACTCTGGCCAAATTTTTCAGCCAGTTGTGCCTGTCCAGCTTCCATGACTGAGAGATGGGCCAGAGTAACTGGGAGATTTAGCTTGTAGAGGCAAACAGCCAGGAAAGTTTTGAGTGCCCGCAGTAGTCAAGACCTTTTGCAGGGAAAGAGGTGAGAAAAACAGGTGCAAAGATCTGGTTTTCCAAAAGCCTGTCATTAAGGATTTGCTGTGGATTTTGGCTTAGTAACAGAGACTGGTGGTTTCCTTGTGTTTAATATTAGCAATACCAGACCAAATGGGCTAGATAAAAAATAGGCTATTTACTGAGAATAGTTTCTAACAGAGAATAGTTTCTAAGCCTTTATGTACAGATGCATGGACAGGGTGAGGGCATTTCTTACCCAGCACCCAGAGGGAATTTGTTGTAGCTTTTCAGAGTGAAAATGATACCGAAAGCAGCACAGCTTGGGAACTGGGAATCTAGCCAGTGATGTGGGGGTAGCATGCAAAGTAGAACTTAAAAAAAGACCCAAAGTACTAACTCAGCATTTTGCAAGGTTGGGTTGGGTGTTTCTGATCACAGGGTTTCCTTCTGCCGAGATCTGCTGCAACATAGCAAAAGTTTATGTCTAGGTTCAGAAAGTTTGGAGAAAAGTGATGGAGCCGTGATCTGTTTATAGCTCAGACCCTTACATGTCCCTGCCAGGGACTTGCAGAGGGGCAGGAGAAACTGGTGTGACTGTGTTTTTGCTTTGTATTCAGTTCACCAGACAGCTGCCCATCTCTGCACTGCCTCTCCGAAGAGCTGAAGCCGCACCCTGGGGCAAGGACTCACCTCTGCAAGGCAGGGGCAGGTTGTAGGGTTTGTCCCTGACGGCTCTGTGGCTGCACCTTTGCTTCTGCTGCTTCTCCAAGTCCACATCTTGTCTCCTTTGCACCCAGGATCGAGCTGCGGGCACTGAGCAAGATTTCTCCTGGGGATGAGCTGACTGTTTCCTATGTGGATTTCCTGAACGTGAGCGAGGAGAGGAGGAAGCAGCTGAAGAAGCAGTATTACTTTGACTGCACCTGTGAGCATTGCAAGAAACAGATCAAGGATGACCTGATGCTGGCGGTGAAGGAGGGGGAAAGCAAGGTATGGTTTGTCCTGCTCTGTCCAGCTCATATATATTGCTCCTATATTTTGTCCTTCATGGCAGTGGTAGCTTAGGGGGTTTCTACCCCTGCAAGCTTTACAAAACGTGTAAGGGAAGGCAAGGCAAGGCAGTGCAAGAGCATTTTAATGTATTACCAAGTAATTGACCTACACTATCAGTCACTTGTGGGGCAGGACCAAACAGCAAAGGTGGGGTAAGGAACCATGACCTCTTAAGACCAGCACTGCCACCAGGAGAGGCCCAGGGAGCTGCACCTTCCTGGGAATGAGTACAAAAACCTCAGCTTCCAGCTCAGCAGAGTCACCAGAAAGCCAAGCTCAGTCCCATGACTCTTCTTCCATACCAGTGGTGGTCAGGAAAGGCTGGATATTGCAGAGCAAACCTCTCTCCTTGAGAAAGGTTTGGAGAAATGGGATCAAACTGGTATTAGGAAGCTCTCATGGGAAGTAGGAGATGGTTTTGCTAAATGAAACATTTTGCTTGTTGAGTTCCCCACAAGTGCAAAAGACCCTGCTATATGATCCCATTACTAAATTACCAAGTTTCGTCCTAAAGCTAATTCTCAGTACTTCTAATGTAAAGCTGTCCCAAAGCTCAGTCCTCTGATGCAGAAGCATTTTCATCTGATTTTCTGTAGAAGTATTTTTGAACACCTCCTCCAGTGGATGGCATAAAAAACCCCTCAGCTCTCATTCAACACCTGCTATCGAGCCTTGACTGAGCAGTGAGATGCACCATCCCCTTTTCAATGAGCATTAGAGGTGCTCTGCAGCACGCAGCAGGAAGAGGTGCACTTTCACAGATTCACAGAATGGTCGGGGTTGGAAGGGACCTCTGGAGATCATCTAGTCCAACCCACTTGCTAGAGCAGGATCCCCTAGAGCAGATCACACAGGAACACATCCAGGCAGGCTCCAGGGATGGAGACACCAGAACCTCCCTGGGCAGCTTGTTCCAGGGCTCTGTTACCCTCAGAGTAAAGAAGTATTTTCTCATATTTAGGCTAAATCTCCTGTGTACCAGTTTGTGACCGTTACCCCTTGCCCTGTCACTTTTGGATACATGTCCTCCATAGAATCATAGAATCATCCTGGTTGGAAAGGACCTTGAAGATCATCAAGTCCAACCATAACCTAAATCCACCAACCGTAACCTAATCTACCCATTCAGTGCTTAAATCATGTCCCTAAGCACTATATCTCTATTTCTTTTAAACACTTCCAGGGATGGTGACTCCACCACCTCACTGGGCGGCCTGTTCCACTGTCCAGCCACTCTTTTGGTAAAGAGATTCTTTCTAATATCTAGTCTAAACCTCCCCTGGTGCAACTTCAGGCCATTTCCTCTCATCCTGTCATTATTCACTGGAGAGAAGAGACCAACTTCTACCTCCCTACAACCTCTCTTCAGGTAGTTGTAGAGAGCCATGAGGTCACCCCTCAGCCTCTTCTTCTTCAAACTGAACAATCCCAGTTCCCTCAGCCTCTCCTCATAGGACTTGTCCTCCAGACCTTTCACCAGCCTGGTAGCTCTTCTCTGGGCATGCTCCAGCAACTCGACATTCCCAACTCGACTCCACAATCTGAAGTGCTTGTATAGAAAAAGCCTGTAACCATGCAAGGTGCCTGATTTCAGCTATTAAAAATACATTCCATCCAGAGACAATCAGTATCCAGCCTGACCTCACCCACAGAGCACGCTCCATGGCATTTTCTGGATTCAGGTCCACTTGCCTGGGAGCAGCAACGTTCACAGCTGCCTGGAAAAAGTGCAATGAATGTGTTCAAGATTGACAGCTTCCATCCTCAACAGCTGCTCTGACCTCCAGTCCCTCACCCCTTCCAAACAGTAGCAAAGTTCCCATTGTTTGGAATGGCAACAGGCTTAGGGGTCTAGTAAATGCAAGAGAGTACTTTTATTAGACAAAGCTGCTGTGGAAGTGCTGGTTCAAGTGTCTATTTCAGGAGTCTTTGCTCAGGCATAGCAATGTGATTTGCACTGATGTTAAGATTGTCTTTGTATGAGCTCTGCACAACAGGACACCCTGCGTGCTGCTCAGACAGCTGCCAAAATCTAATTAGCTACCAAAGCTTCAGTCTGATAATATAGAATAATAAATCATAACACATACATATGTATCCATAAATACATATGGAGTATATGGGTCTGAATAGCTACTGATTGTCCTTCCACACTACATTTTCAAGAGCTTTTCCCAACTCGCTGAATTTCACAAATTCCTCAAAAACCTGATGGGCCAGTTGTGGGGAAAAAAGACATTGGGACAGTCCCACAGTCCTGACTCCAAATCTTTGTGTCCTTCGCTGCAATGTTGGGTCTCTCCTTTTGATCCACATGCAGAGGTCCTGCCTGGCTGCTGGGCACATGCTGATGCTCTGGCTCTACCATGTGTCTCCAGACCAGGCTCTTCCTGCAAGCTCCTGGAGTCACGAGATTGTGGGCTGATTTCAGAAGCCCCATTTATGTAAAAGGAAGGTCATGATAGCTAGAATAGTTTGAAAATGTGAACTTAAATGGCTCGGAAAAGTGGAAGATAAAGCATGGTGCTGGATATAACAATGTTATATTTCAGCATTAAATGGAGAGGAGGCATCAATTAGAAGCTGGCTGTTGTTTTGCCAGGCATGCCTAGATGTGCCTCGTGCCCTCAAATACACGGTGAAATCCAAACTTCTTTGGGCTGGGTGGGAAAACACATTTCACCCTCTCAGAACAGCTGAAATCAGAGGTCAATAATCTTCTGGTGACTGGACCTAATGACAGCATTTCTCAGAGTGGGTAACATTTAGTGACCTTTCCAATCCTTTTCCTCACATTTCTCATTCAGGGGCCTCATTTCTCTCAAGCAGCTTCACCAGGAGCACTAAATACACACCCACTGGTGACTTTCACAGCCTTTTTGGTGTCCTGTGACACCTCCCAGTTGCAGGGTCGATGCCATCCCTTTTCCAGAAGTGAGGAGTGGGGGGAAGAGTCCAGGAACCCAGTTCTGCATGCCAGGTGTACATGACCACAACCCTGATGAGCAATGCTCTTGCTGAAGTCAGCAGGAGCTTCACCTCTCAACTTGGTAGTGGGAGCATTTCAGCCCAGCCTTGGGCAGGTCTGAGGAGGTTCACTGGGATATACAGCCAGTGGTAGGAAGGGAGCACGTGATGTGGGAAGCATCTCACTGAGCTGATTCGGGTCCCCAGACTGTGGAACAAGCATCCCTTCAACCAGAGTATTTTGGAGTGCATCAGGCTGTGTGTTTTCCTCACCAGTTTTCCTAACTTTGCCCCCAGCCCTCTGCAGAGACAGTGAAGGAGGTCATCCAGTTCTCCAAGGACACGCTGGAGAAGATCAACAAGGCCCGCATGGAGGGGCTTTACCACGAAGTGAGTCCTGGTACTTTTGCTCTCTTGCTGTACACACACTGCCAGGGAAAGCAGATCATGTCCCTCCTTGTGTCAATGATTTAAGAATGAAACAACCCCCCCGTTGCTGTAATCTGAATATTCCCACGTGCTTCCTGCCCTCTTGGCAGCTCCAATTGCAAAAGCTGACACTGGTTTCTGCCCTCTGTAAAGCATGACAGTGTCTGAGAGAACATCTGAGCCTGGTTTCTTTCATAGTGATGATACAAAGAGGTTCAAGTGACTTCCAACATCCCCAGTTGGCACAGGTGTTGAACCAATGGCCTCCTGGGCAAAAAACCTGAGTTACAGGGCAAGTGTAATGAGTTGTCCCAGCCAGACAGCCTCTTAAAAAGGGGGATGGTGGGTTGGGAAAGGAACACAACAGTCAGGAGACTTGCCACATGCATTGAGCTTTGGGTTATGTTTGCCTCTGGGTTGGAACTTACTTTGGGAAAAGGCTGAAGACCCTATAGCAGAGATCTGGATGTTGGGTCAGGGCTAAGTGCAGCCATGAGACAGCTGAGCAGACAGGCATGGGACAGTGCAGCTTTGTGTCCTCACCCCATGGGGTCATTAAGATCATCCATTGCCTCAGGTGCCTCTAGGAGGTGGGTTGGATGGTATTGGGGTGTAAGAATTCTGTAGACACTTGATCTCATAAAACACGGCCTTCTGGGGTTCTTTCTTCTCCTGAACAGTAGGCATCACTTTTTCCTCACCAGTTTTAGAATCATAGCATCCTAGAATGGTTTGGGTTGGAAGGGACCTTAAAGATCATCTAGTTCCAACCCCCCTGCATGGGCTGGGATACCTCCCACTAGACCAGGTTGCTCAGAGCCCCATCCAAACTGGCCTTCAACAGTTCCAGGGACAGGGCAGCCACAACTTCCCTTGGGAACCTGTTCCAGTGTCTCACCAGCCTCACAGGAAATAATTTCCTCCTAATGTCTTGCCTAAATCTCCCCTCTTCCAGCTTAAAACCATTACCCCTTGTCCTATCACTGCCCTCTCTGGTGAAAAGCCCCTCCCCAGCTTTCCTGTAGCACCTTCAGGCACTGGAAGGCTGCTATGAGGTCTCTCTGGAACCTTCTCTTCTCCAGACTGAACAACCCCAACTCACTCAGCCTGTCTTCATAGGAGAGCTGCTTCAGTCCTCTAGTAATTTTTGTGGCCCTCCTCTGTACTTGTTCCAACATCTTCATGTCCTTCTTATATTGAGGACTCCAGAACTGGACACAGTAATGAATGTACCTCTGGGAGAGGAAGATCTGAGCACCAATCATTTTGCAAGGATGATGTTTTTTAACAAATGAAAGCATATGTTCTCATCTTCCTTAACCTTAACAGAGGCTGACTTCTCTCTAGGACTGGGACATATGGACCATGCAACCCACAGGGCTTTGGTGTGGCAGCTTTGGGCCTAAAGCTGCTCTGACTTTCCCTTCCTCTCCCTGCTTCCCCTGAGCACAGGTCGTGAAGATGTGCCGTGAGTGCCTGAAGAAACAGGAGCCAGTGCTGGGGGACACGAACATCTACCTCCTGAGGATCTTCAGCATTGCCTCCGAGGTGCTTTCCTACCTCCAGATGTTTGAGGAAGCAGCTGACTATGCCAAGAGGATGGTGGATGGCTACATGTACGTCTGTGCCCTCTTGTTGGCAGCTCTCTGTGGACCCCTACTCACATGCACAAGAGCTCCCAAACACTTTGATTTACTGTAACTGGGAAATGGTTTGGGTACATCTTTAATTGGCCTCTTCATTTTGTCTCAGAAGTGGGAATGTGTCTTGCCCTGGTAGCAAGACACAGAGCCTGGTTGCAGGACAGAGAAGCTGTCACTGCAGGAGATGGTCTGTTCCCCTCCACCCTGCAGGAAGGGGAGGTTTCAGAGAAAAGAGAAACAGTGTCAAATGGTTGTCACTCAAGATATCCCTTCACTCTTGCATAACACATGGATTTTTGTCTTGTCTCATTAGTAAACACAGGCCCTGTAGTAAAAGCTCAGTGAGAATAAAGAAATTCAGGCTTAGTTCACAGAGATCCAGGACAAACCTCACAGTAAAAATTATGTACTTTATTATTACTGAGGTTTTCCTACAGGACTGATGAGTATTAAATAGAAAAAAAAAAAAGCTAATGGAAACCATAGAGAAGAGAGAAAAGCCCATTTCATCATCTCCTTCACCCTCCTGCTGAGACTATCACATACCCATTACTTGCCTTTCTGGTCAGTTCTACTCCAAAAGGCCTGTGATATTTTGTACTTTTTCAGAGGGGTGGCAGAGTCACCTCCCTGGCCTGAAAACCTGACAAGCCACATCATGTCTCAGCCCTGGCATGGAGCTAATTGAATGACACAGAGGAAACTGCTTCCCCTACTTGTTCCTCAGTTTTTCAGTCCAGAGTGAGGATTGAATGCAGTGAGTGCAGTAATTTCCTTCCTTGCTTTAAGATTTGCCTGTTCCATGTCCCAACAAAGTCCTTAGAGACAGGTTTTCAGGTAAATCCAAGCAGCTTCTAACTCTGCCTGAGCTTCTAAAGTTGGATGTAGAGGCCAGGATTCATCTTGCCCACCTTGGGTACTGACCATAGGGGAGTGATGTTATGGTCTCTGGAGACGAGGATGTATCTCCAGGGGATGAGATGAACATTTCTAGAGCTTCTGGAACCACCCATTTCTCTCCCCACTTTGAATGAGAAGCTGGTGGTTGTTACATTTGCAATTCAGGTGCTTCATTAAGCATCTGAACTGAAGCTGGTGCTGTCTGGGCTGTAGTCAGATCTGTTGGGTGTTTTTGTGGCAAAATAATTACATTCTCCAACCCAGGTGTCCAGCTTTCCCCGTTCCCAGGTTGTTCACCCTCTTTCACAACAACTCATGTCCTCGTGTAACTGTGTCCTTGTATAACTCACACCTGCCCCTTTCTAAGCAGGGCTGCATGTTTCAGTGGCACTGAATGCAATAGGCTCTTCACCTGAGTAAACGATCTGCTCTTGGGCAAACATACCACATCCCTGAAAAACGTGTGGGAACCCAGATCTTCCCTGAACCAAAATTACTCAATGTTTTTCCAGGAAAATATACCATCCCAACAACGCGCAGTTGGGGATGGCCATGATGCGGGCAGGAGTGACCCACTGGCATGCTGGTCTCATTGAAGCTGGGCATGGCTTGATCTGCAAAGCCTATGCCATTCTCCTGATAACCCACGGGCCTTCCCACCCCATCACCAAAGATCTGGAGGTAGGTGTCCTCTCCTGTGTCATCTCTGCTCTCTGTCCAGGCAAAATTACATTCAAGCTGTAGAAACAACCCAACCATGCATCAAGGACTGACTGCTTCTCACAAGTGCTGTGATTTTCTCTAGATTATGTTACAATCTGCTGGGAAATGGATGTCCCTTCCTATGGGAAATACACATCCCTGAAAAATAGCTTGTATCCTGCACCAGGAAATGCATTAAAAATGGCCACTAAGCCCCTGAATCTTCTTTGAAACTGCTGTGCCCAAGGACAATGTCTCCCACTCCTCTGACAGCCTCGTTTCTCTGTTCTCAGATGGATGGCATTACAATTTGACCACATCAAATTATGTGTGGTGGATGTTCCCTGTTTACCAACCCATTCTCTTTTCCCAGTGTACATTCTTAATTTACCACTCCCCAGTCCTTCTAAGCTGCAATCTACTTTTTCCTCAAATGAGTGCTAGGTGTATTTCCTAGCTTAGGGTGCAGACCTACAGATCCCAGGGAATTACATCTGCTCAGCTGAGATGAGTCATTTGCAATTCCACTTGGGAATCTATAATTTCTTTAGCCCATAACTCACCCGATGTGACCATTTGCTTTACAGCATTCACCTTTATTAGCCAAAAAAATTACATGGTACCAAACGAAATATGGTCTTGATGTCAGTGCCCATTATAGCAGAGCTATAACCTTTATTACTGCAATTTTATATCATCAGAAAAAATTATCTAGCACCTAAAGCCAACCTGTCTATTGACTGTCTCCCTATATATAGGAGAAGGTGATAACCCAGCACCTCAGTTTCTCTATTTCCCTTCCTGCTTACTTCAGGAGGAAAATAGTGGATATACAGCACATTTTTATCTTGGTGCTCCTAAACCAAGGGTTGAATAAACTCACAGACAGGTGTAAAAAGCTCTCCTAGAATCACTTCTGAGCCTCTGCCATAACGCAGCACTAGGAATTACTCTGGTCACAGTGAATCCAGGGATACAATGGTGACACAGTTGAAGAGGGTCTGAGCATCCCTCACCTCTTCCCCTGCCTCATCCCACATGAGGTGACCCCATCCCGATGATGGATCACACCAGGGGTCAGGTCCAGGATGTGAATGGGAAGCTCACTCACTCCCTGGCTCTGACAGCATCACCTCTTGGTCCTGCATGAGGTTTGGGAGCATGAAGCTTCCCAGCAGCTGGTGGAAGAGCTGGGTGCAGGAAAGGCTGATGCCTTCTTCACCTTTACAGAACACAGGCAGCTGGGTTTGAGAAAGTAACTGGGTGTCTGCATCCAGCCAGCTTTGTTCCTGCTGGTGGGACACCTAGGTGAAGTTGCACCAGTCATACATGGCCTAGGACAGTCCCTGTTTTTAGGCAGTGTGTTACTTGCTTTGATAACCCCTGTGTCACAGGTTTTGTCACCTGTTGTGTCCCTCAGGTCATGCGTGTCCAGACGGAGATGGAGCTGCGCATGTTCCAGCAGAATGAGTTCATGTATTACAAGATGAGGGAAGCTGCCCTCAAAAACCAAAAGATTCAAGTCATGCCTGAACCCAGCAATGAGCCTTCACCAAGTCTCTTCCACAAGAAGGAATGAACCCTGAGCCTGACACAAATTCATGCCCGTGGGATAACGTCACCTGTGGCACCTCCAGATGTGGGGAATGTGATATAGGAATGCCATGTATCCAGAAGGATTGTTTCCAGTAGCACCAAGCTGAGAGCATGGGCCTGCTGGGGCAGAGTCCTGAAAAATCTTCTGAGGGCTCAAATCAGAAGATATCTTGGCAGAAACAGCATCCTTTTTCTACCACTAGCATTAAAAATTGAAGCATAAAAACCTGTTATAAAAGAATTTACATTCTTATTGGAAGCCTGTTTCTCTCTCGAGAAGTCCTGATCCTGAAGTCCTTCGTTAGATTTTAATTTATTATTTCCTAAATTGTTTTTTCCCCATTGTTTCCTTGTGATGAAATCTCCTTCCAGTGATGTCCATGGGTGGTGGAGTGGTTGACCAAAGGATAGTAGAAGTGGGAAGCTGGTTCCACAAAGGGTCAAGTAGGCCTGTGGGTATTGAGTGCAAACTGAGTAAGACCCCCAGATGGTGCTTTGTGTGAAGTGATTCACGTGAGGACAAATTGGTCATTTAGGGCACACGTTGGGGTTGCAGGAGGAGGTGGGGAAGCACTTGTACTGCTTTCCTAACATCCTGATCAGCTTTGAGTGGTTCCTGATCAGCTTTGAGTGGTTCCTGATCAGCTTTGAGTGGTTGTAAGAACATCATCCCAGATAGGAATATCACACCAGCCATATATCCACTTCCCAGTGACAATTCCCAATCATCATTCAAGCACAGGGCTTGAAAAATGAAGGTGAGAAGCAAGAGTTTTCTCTCCTGTGTGCATCAGAAAACCACAACTCCATCCAGCCTGCAGCACCAGGCAAGAGTGTGGGAGATGACTTTGGTGCTCCTCCTGTGCCTACACTATGAGCAACCAGTTCCCTTCTCCTGCCAGGAGATAACACCTGTATTCCACCCTGGAAGAAGAGCTCAGTTCCAGTTCAACCCAATTTATCAGGCATGGTTTGGGGTGAAATACACACTGGACACCTGCAGGCTGTCCAGGACTCTCCTGCTGGTGGGAGGGGATGGGGAGGAGATGGGGATGGGGTGGCCAGAGTCTGTAGGGCTGGATCCTGTTGCAGAGGTGTGAGGATGCTGGTTAGGACACTCAAACTGCCCCCACACTGGTTGCTTCCCCAAGGCAGCTTCCTAGGCAGGATCACTGACATCTCCTTGAGCCAAACTAACCTCCCCATCCTTTGGCCCTCAGAGAGTGACTCATGTCTCTGAGCCTGCACCCAAGCCCAGCTCCATTCACCAACCTCAGCACAGCCTTGGCTCAGCCTGCTGCCCAGATTCTACCTGAGCTTGAATGAGTTTTTTGGAGGCTTGCCCAAGTTTTGGAGTCTTGCTTCTCTTTACAGCAACAGTGAAGAGGTTGATGAAAAAAATGAGGAGGCCTTTTAATACAAATTTTACTTTTATGGGCACATTTTACACAGTAAAATGATTGGCGTGTACAGGGTCTTTAGATCCTCTTGCTGATTCTCTTGTAGGTGAGGTCTCCCATGGTCATTGTCTGAAAAACCAAATGAAAAACATTAGCTCTTCTTCATGGTGTCTGGCTTCAAAGTCCACTTGGAAAGGATCTGGTCTTGCAAATCAAAACAGGACTGGTTTCCAGTCCATCTCCTACAACCTGAATTATTAAAGCTTTGGATTTCTTCATGAATGGCCCAAAGCAGGTAGAGAAAATCTGACATCACCCAGCTAGGATCAGTCTGGTGCATCTCCCTTCTTTAAAAGTGCCAAGCCACAAACACATCTGGGTGGGTGAAAACATGCCCTCATTGTATGAAACTTTGATCAGAAATGCCTTCTGATGTCTCAAGCAATATTTTTTTGGATCAGACTCTTACAAAAAAATGCCTTCAGTGCCTGGCCAACCGACCAACTATGGCTACAGAGCCTGAGTGAGAGCATGTGCTGGTCTCCAGCACCTCTCTAAGGTCCCCAGCATCTCTGTAGGCTTAGTAGGGCCAGAATCCTGAAGGCAATTGTAGGCACTGTTACTCCAGCAATTCCCCTTCTCTTCTACACTTACATTGGTGATGATGTCTCCATTGAGTTCGGTGATGGATTTCAGCCCTTTCAGGTTTGCAACCAGTTTGTTGTTACCCTCCATCTGAACAATAGCCTGTAGAGAGGAGGAGACAGAGGCGTTCATGTTACCACTGCAGACCATATCAACCCCTGCATTTTGTCCTTTCCCTTCTGTCCTGAGTTGCCACTGCCCCTCTGCAAGCTGTTTGGAGCAAGCTGCTCCCTTGGAGCTTTCCTGGGAGGAGGAGGAGAGAGGGTTGTGGTGACTACAACACAGCAAGGATATGGATGTTTACTTTGGGCTCTGCAGGGGCCCATTTTGCTCCCATATCTCTCTCTTTCCTCTCCAAATACAGAATTGCTCATGGCTTCTGCACTGTTAGATGCCAGAGGAAGGATCCTTGTCATCACAGTAACATGAGTTTTAGGGGAGAAGAAGGAAGGCTTTTCACCCTGCAGCCCTGATGCTCCTTGGGGCACCTTCTCATGCAGCACCAAGACTAAGAGGACCTGCATGCCTCCGAGGAGAGGACTTCAGAGTCACCTGAGCTGGACCAGGGCATGCCACATTGTCTCCTCTCCACCACCCCCCTATTGCACATTGCAGCAGCAGCCTGCTTCAGGTTTGGGTGATGGGGAGCAAAGCAACAGCGTGGGGCTGGAGGAGTCTTGGTTAAGGTGGGAAACAATTCAGGAGCTTTCAGAAACCCAGTCATGGCTGGAAAGCTCTAAGGGGGACAGTGACATCTGCAGCATCTCTGACCCTCCAAGGAGCGGCACATCTAAAAAAGCCACAGACAGCACCAACACCCCCAAGGCAGCTATCACTGATCACTGAAATTACTCAAATAAATAACCCAGCAAAATCCATTTCTGTTCATCTGTTGTCCAGCTGTTAGACACATTCATCTGCCCAGGGGCTGCTGATTTATGGAGTGTGACACTCTTCTAATAGCCATTTCCCCCTAATTGATGCACAAGAGACTTCAGTGATGCTGGGAATTTTGATACAGCCAGCACAGCTATCAGAGCCCCAAATCGGGGACATTTCTTTGGTGATCATTCCTCCTGCTTTCAAAAGTCCCTGCAATATCATCTTCTCCCTAGGCAGAGGTGAGAGGCAATATTTGCCAGTGGCGCTGCCTTGACATTTTATGAACCATTGGAAACGAATGTCTAGGAATGAGAGCTGACCCAATTTCAAGGGTGATGAATCCTCACCTTGCCGAATCATCTCACCCAGTGTAAACAGAAGCAGTGGAAAAGGCTAGTAGAGAAGTTAACAGCTGCTGGGACTTAAAAGGAGAGATTTATTGGTTTATGATTCATTGGCTGACTTCCCTGCGCTGCCTTGAAGTCAACAAAATGAAGGCGGGAGTATGTTTTGTGTTGCAATATGACAGAAAGTCAACCCTTTTCCACCTCAAATCTTTCAGACCTTTAGCTGTCAGAAGGATTTACCAAAGCATCTCTATCCCCCTTTTCCAAACAGGGTATTAAATGCAAGGCTTCATCTGCACAAAAGCTGGTTGTGGAGCTCATACAGTGTTTTGTAAAAGTGAAGAGGGGAGGTGAGAACTTCAGAGTCTTGGGCTATGAGTTTCTCAGGAAGGTGGCTCAGAAATGGACTGCCATTTTTCAGAAAGATGTCCCCAAGCAGGTGTCACATCTGCAGACTTGGTGTCAGCAGCCAGCCCCTTCATATTATACAAAATCATGCATGCAAACTGTGAGAGACTGGGGAATTACCCAGGTATTTTCCCTGTGTCCACTTTAACACCTATGGTCTGATCATTCCCTTCAAATTAATCACAGAGGGAATGGCTCAAAAGAAAATGTAATGTCCCTGAGTCCCTGCAGCCCTGGCAGAAGAGAAGCTGATCACTCACCTTGACTTTCTCTCCTGTCAGCATCTCTATCTCGGACTCCTCCCCAATGGTGAACTCGTTGTGCAGCACTTTGGTGCCAGTGGTCACGGTAATTTTGAACTTTTTCCCATCCTGCACAATTTCTGAGATGCTCTTGATGTCCTTGCCTTTCTGGATCTGGTCATCAGGAAGCCCTGCCCAGGAAAAAGTGACATTAGGTGGACCTTGAAACCATCAGTGGGCAGATTCTGCTGCTGAATGGATGTGGCAGGATTTGAGGACCCACAGCTGGGAGGATTTTTATTCTAAGTGTGGAAAAACCTCACAAGGATTATGGTGCACTGAGAACCACATGGCCCTGAGTCTGCTAGGGAGGAAGAATGACAAATACTTTGATCCTGGGTGTTGTGTGGGAACTAGATTTCTCCCTTGTTCCACTGACCTGGCTGGGAGCAGAACAGCTTCCTGCCTGGCCAGGCATCAGAGGGAAAGATAAAAAACCCTGTTTTCCTTCCTTCACTGAGAGGAAAGCAGAGAAAATAGAATAAATCAAGGAAGGAGGAAGGAACCAACTGTTTTTTTTATGAGATTCAGTGTTCCTCAGAATGAGCTCACTGAAGTCTTCTCCTGAAGCCTATCTGACAGGTAGAGCCCCTCCAGCACATGACTGTGCAGAAGTAGTGCAAAGCCTCCTGGATCCCTGCAGGACCATGTTCCCTGGCATGAATGCTGGTGGAAATCTAGCCAGCCACATTCATTGTTAAGCATTTAAATAACCTGAGTATTTTTCTGATAAATGGTGTCATTTGGGGGTTTGCAGCATTGCTGAGCAGCAGCACGAGGGGCTGAGTGATGTCCTGCTCACCCTCAAATGTCACAGCCTGACAGAGCAGATCTAAGCCACCAAGGTCCTGCTGGTTTGTCACGTGTGTGCAGCACTGCTGCACTGGCCTATAGCTGCAGAGCCTGCTGGGACCATGCTCCTGCAAGCCATAAAATTCCACCCAGCATCTCTTCATCTCCAGGCACCAGCCAGAGAGATATTTTCATTTCAAGATCACAACTCCTCGCACACGCATTTAAAAGAAACAGACAAATGACTTCAAGATGACAGACAGAAATAAGAAAGCTGAGAGATGTTTTCAATCTCCATCATCAGCACATCACCACAGTTGGGTTCCCAAACATCAGTGGGATCTGAGCAGGCAAAGCAGCACACAGCACATGCAGACACTTACCAAGGGCTTTCATAAAAGGCTCAAAATTTTCCTGGGACTGGAGCTCGTACTTTCCAGTGAAGCTCATGATGGAAAAGCTCTCTGTATTCCCAACACAAGAGAAAGTGCCTTGCTGGTAAGTAGAGCTTGGTTTTATAAGGGGTGTTATGCCCTAAAAGCTGGTCAGAGGTAAGATGATGTAATTCTTTTATGGCCATGTTCAAATATTAACATAAAACTGGGCAATGGTCAGTGATAAATTTTTCCCCATTTTACAGATCTCCATTTACAACGTGGGGGCTGGGAAATCCCATAAACCCATTTTATGGAGGTAGCAACGTGGCATCCATAATCAAATGATAAAAATATAGTTGTGCAAAGAGATTAATTATTAGAGGAACAAGCCAAGTTATCAGCTTGCAGTCTGGAAGCACGCACCTGGAAGAGGAGAAAATGGTGAAAGACAATGGTGTTCCCTGGAGCTGACACCTGTGGGGTTTCTCCTCACTGGTGTGTTCAGGCTGGGTCTTTAGCACTGGCATGAAGAGTGGTGGCTGTGCACTGCCAGGGACTGACTTGCTCCCTCCTTCAGGTGCCTCGGGATCCTCTGCAAAGGTGGGTTTTGGTGTTACCCAGATGTAGCAGTAGTCACAACATCATCATTGTCCCTTGAGGAAAAACCATGACTCAAAATCAAATCCTGGGCTTGAACCTGAATCCTGGGCCCATCCTGCAGATGTAGTTTAATTCAGACTCCATCACTGTGGCCTCATCTCCAGAATGGGGCTTCATGGGGATAAATGTGCTGGTGCCATTAGTGATCAACCAAAGCTATTGCCAGGAGTCACTGCTAAAACCCCCTTCCTTTCCTTTCCCCAGAGGAGCCACAGTCACTCATGTGCTGAAGGAGCATCCTGGCTGTTGGAACTGCATTTCTCCCAGATGCCACATCAAAAGTAAGGCCAGTGGTAGCCCTCATGCTGAGCCTGATTCCTCCCTCCAAGGCAGGACTCAGGGCTGGGCTCCTCTCCCAGTGTGGTCCCCTTGGCCCAGTGTCCTGGGCTGCTGCATCTGTCCTCTGGGTTTGGGCTCAGGCTCAGCTTCTTGCTCCTGTCTCATCCTCTGCCCCAGTGAAGTCCTTCTCCCTCCCAAAGTCACCAGCTCAGGGCTTTTCCCTTTTTTCACTCACATGCCTTCTCCTCATTGTGATTCTTCCATCCTTCCTTCTCCTACCATCTTTGGCCTATTTTAAAGGGAAATCACCCATAAGTGTGAAAAAAATCCATCTCCTTCCAATCTGGAGAGGCAGCCCCCATCCTGCTCCTGTAGGCTCATCCCAGGACTGCCTCCCAGTTCTGCTCCCTGCACAGCACTGGTGCACCCTGACACTGCCCAGGCTCAACTCAGCCTCAGTTTGGGGTTAATTAGTACAGGCAGGGTCTGCCTGCAAGGCAGGAGAGAGAAAACCTCTGCCCTTCGGTGGGCTAAGTTGGCTGGGGGTGTCCACGGGGGACATCACCCCTCTGCATCATGGCAGGGGCAGGGTGGATTCAGAGAAGGCTCATGAGGAAGTTGATCCACCACTTCATCCAACTTTTCAGCTTTTTTCCCTTTTATGCTGGGTTTCCCAACAGGAGTGATGTCATCTTAGCAATTGCATGTCATTTTTCCCCTGCCCTGGGTGAATACCCTGGGGTCACATGAGGCTACACAGCCACATGTCCCTTTTCAGTGTCTTCTTCATGGGGACAGTGCTGAGTGACCTCTCTGGCCAGGTCTTGGCAGCAGCTGGAGCTAGCAGGTCCCCACGTCCCACTAGATAATGTTCTCCAGCCATGGGCCACCTGGAAGCACACATGTGCCTCCCGTGCATTCATACCCTGGACCTCTGGCTGCTCCTCCAGGCAATTTGGGTCCCTTCTCTTTGCATGATGAGTAAGGTCCCACTTGGAAAAACACCTGAATATTTTTCTGTCATCTAACTCATGTTGGAGCCCAGGGCTCCTGATGCACCATGGGGTGATGACCATGGGAAAGCTCCAGCTCTGCATGGTTCATTTTTCCCCTGCCATCATCAACTGGAGCAGCCTGGAGTTCTGGTTTTCAATAATTTTTCAGTGAAATGCACTCTTGGACCGGCCACATTTGACCACATCCTATTGCCAGGGGGATGCCCAGTTCTCACCCATTTCCATGTGCAGGCTAGAGAGAAGGGGTGGCTGCACAGTCAGGAGGGAGAGACCTTTCTCAGGTAACCTCAGCCACTTGCAATGCAATGAGTACCTCTGAGCTGATGTCAAGATGAGCAGAAGGAGAGAAATGGGAGAAATATATCCCAGGGCTGTCTATCCCCCTCCAGCTTCTTCAGAAGCAGCCTACATGACTAGGGCATTGGTAAACACTTCACATTAGCCAAGATGAATGCAATGTGCTTGAAGGAGCACCTGGTGTTTTCCCTGATGCCCCCAACTCAGCCACTGCAGATTTCCCAAGACCATAATCTCCATATGAGCTTGAAATGAGCTAAAATCACCAGCTAATGAGACCTGAGCCTAAGACAGGATTTGGAAAAGCCCATCAGGTTTTGTCCCACAGAATTTTAAATGGTGATCATGCCTAATCTGGGCAGCTGAACCACTTAGAAAACCACCAGAAATGGGGTGAGAACCTCCCTGGGCAGGCCAGTCTCCTAAGGTCTGGATGTCACCCACCAAATGTTAAAAGGAGAATATGAGTGTTCAGGACTCTCTTAGCAGTTGGCAGAAATGGGCAACTCATGAGAGGATTTACCCCACTTTGGACCCAAGTTGTTTTCTGCAGGTACCTTCTCCTCTTCTCACTTGCTGTGGATAGAAATGATAGATCTATGCTCCCAGCTTCTATGCATTGGACAAATGTGAACTCTGGATCACCACGGGCAGGTTTGGAAATGCAACCAACCAATTTGTGTCCAATGATCAAAAATAAAACCTCTCTGTTTTGTCTGAAGTATTCTTCTGGACTTAGGTTCTTTCATTTCCCCTAGTAAAGAAACACAGAAGTTCTTCTAAAAAAAGAAAAAAATGGAGCAGCTTCTACTGACTGAAATTTGGCCAGGGTAATTATTATCCAGCCAGGCCTGCTGAGCAAACAGCAGGTGAGATTAACTTAATCTCAATAGCAAAGTTCAGAATACTTGTACATCTCCCCACCAGAATACAGAATCTTTTGACATCACTTTAACTTTCCAGGGCCAAGAAAACCCACCCGATTTGCATTAACACCAGGCCAAATCAGTCGACCATTTGTTTGAAACTAAATCCACACCCTAAAACCTGGACCTGGTTTGTAGAAAGAGGAAAGGCATGAATCATTTTCAGAAATTATTGAGGAGGCTACTTCTTGTGGGAAGCCAGCAGGTACTTCTGTGTTTAACTTGTTTTGAAAATAAAGCACAGGATCTTAGAAGCTCATCAGAAAAAGGGACAGAAGTGTCTCACTGCTGCTTTTTGCACCTGAATCAAAGAGATGGACAAGCAAAGCTTCTCAACTTCCTGCTAGCCATGGAGATATCTGAGCTCTCTGTGTCCCAAGGTGATGAACTGGAGAAAAGCTGGTTGGGAGAGACCTCTGAAGGTCTCTGGTTAAACCTCCTGGTCAAAACAAGAACATCAACACCAGACCAGCTCAGCCATGGTTGGACTAGATGATCTTTCGAGGTCCCTTCCAACCCCTAGGATTCTATGATTCTATGGTTTTGGCCAAATCTTAAAGGCTACTCCCTCTGCCTCTCTGGGTACCTATCCTGGGTCTGCACCACCTACCTCTTGAAGAAGAGGTGCTCATCTCAAACCTCCCAAAGTGCAGTTTGTGATGGGTGCCTGCAATGTAACGTCTGCAATAAAAAACAGAAGAGTTTGGCCCCATCATCTCTGTACCTGCCTGGGGAGCAGTTGCAGCCTATTGCCACCTTCCCTCAACCCAGTCCCTGGGACTCCTGGTCCCACCTCCCAGTTTCACTCCGAGTCTACCAGGACACAGGGAAACCACCTGTCTATGTGTACTGCTTCTCTGGACCTTGTGGTGGGAAACAGGATTTGGAGTCTCAGGGCTCCTGCAGCAAAAATCCTTCTCTGTCTCCTCCAGGCTGAACTAAAACTTTGAATAAAGCTCTGAAAAGCACTTTACACTCAGAGCACTGTGTGGGGAGAAGCACTTTGCTGTAGGCCAGGATGGGCTACCTGGCAGCCTTGTGGAGGTCTAGGAATGTCTTCATGCACCTTACCTCTCTCTCCTCTCTTGCTCTTCTTATCTACACCACCAGCAAGTCCCCAGACTTTTTGAAGCCTTTAGTTTCACCTCAGTGCTTTGGGAATCACAGAATGGTTTGGGTTGGAAAGGACCTTGAAGATCACCTAGTTCCAACCCCCCTGCATGGGCAGGGACACCTCCCACTAGACCAGCTGGAACTGGGCTCTATGCCAGGAGTTTCTTAGCTCAAATGTGAAGGGCTACAAGCCAGGGCTTTTGCTGATTCATTCATGGATTTGTCCAGTGCAGGTCCAGTTGGAGACCCCAAAAACCCTAACCATTTTTTCAAGAGCTTGGTCACAAGTTCACCAATCACAGGACCCCAGGTGGACTTCCTTCTGTGTCAGGGTTTCCCATGTTATTGCCTGGGTCATCCTTATTTCTGCTGTGCTTGTAACTGGAACTTGCTTTGCTGCCCAGTGTTCACATCTTTGGTCTGATTATTTTTAACCTTGAGGAGCAAAGGTTTCTTCAGCAGGCCACATGGCAGCATTGCTTTGAAATCTGGATGGGATAGGAAAAGATGCTGTTGATGTTGTGAACACTCTGTCCCTCTTGGTTTCCACCAAGTTTTCATTGTGCTGCATTACCAAGACAGCACTGAGATGAAATAGGGCACCTTTCCCAGCTTTTTCTCGTTTTAAAATGTCTGTGGCAGTCTGCTGGGCTATTACAGCTCCAAGCTGTGATTTCCAAGCCGTAGACATGCAAGCGCCAGCTCACGTTGGTTTAGATTAGATATGCCACTATCAGAGCCCCGATAAGACTGCCCAAAGCAGCAGCTTATACAGAGCTCAGCCACTTGAGAAATCCACCCGTTCATGCCGAAATTCAGCCGAGGGCAGCCCTGGGCCCTTCTCATCTTATTACAAAGATCCCAAAGGGAGCAAAGGCTCAGCATTGCTTCTCCAAGGTCAAGGCAGCAATTTCACTGATAGCATGAGACCTATCACTGCCTTAGCCTTGCTTGCCGTTGATCACCTGAGGAGCAGAGCTTGCAGAAGAGCTGGCCTTGGCTGGTGGGGTCTTGCCTTCTTGAGGAACAAAGCTGCTGGCTGAGCCACTCACCTGCAACTCTCTTGCCTCGGGCAACTGTGGTGCAGAACTGCTGCCTCTCTCCAGGCACGTGGACCCCTGCTCATGCCCTCAGAGAGCATGTGTTGCTCTGGCAGCTTGGCCTTTGGTGGGATGAGGCTGTCCTCATCCCACTGCCCCGCTTACGGAGTCAGGGGACAAGGGCTGAAAATGGTGCTGGTTGCTTATGGAAATAGTTTGTGCCAGGCCAGGGAAAAAAAATGCTGGGAGCGAAATGGAGTCATTAGCTGTTAATGTTCCTGAGTGAAAAAGGTGTGGAAAAGCCCCCCAAAGCAGAGCCATTGATCACTTAACCAATGCGAGTATGTTTCACCTCAGCCAACCACACCTCTGCAGTGCAGATGTCTCCATCTCACCCAGGCATGAAGAACCCCTGAGACACAGTGGGGATAAGCAAACCTTTCACTGAACAAGTGGAGACTTGTGTGTTGGGACGCAAAGAGCAGCAGTTTCCAAGTGCCTACAGGTGGTCAGATGAACTCCAGTCCTGGAGGGACATCTGGCTGTCGCTCTGGGCCTGTGCTCACCTCTCCCACTGGCCTGCAGCTTCCTCAATCTCGATTTATCAAGCCCAGTGGCTCACTTAAAGACAGCTCACAGTGGGTTGCAGCTAATTAGTCAAGGAGAGGTACTCAGGCCCATGCAGGCGTGAGGAGAAGCCTGTGTGCCTGCGTGCCCTACAGTTTGCAGGTGAGTCCTGATGTACAACTCACCTCACCACACACATGCACTGTGAAATGGAATGAAATAGCTTTTCATAAATGTAGTAATATTTCCAAAGCAATTGACTTGGTGTCCCACACCCATGCTATCTAAAGGAGTCTCATGCTCTGGAGTGACCATCACCCTAGTGTCTTCACCATTCCAGAGTGATTGTGCAGATGTGCTGTGCTGAAGAGCAGTGTTCCTGTCTCTCTCTGAGCCAAATCACAGAATCACAGAGTGGTTTGGCTTGGAAGGGACCTTACAGATCATCTAGTTCCAATGCCACTGCATGGGCAGGGACACCTCCCACTAGACCAGGTTTCTCCAAGCCCCATTCAACCTGGCCTTGAACACTTCCAGGGATGGGGCAGCCACAACTTCTCTGGGCAACCTGTGCCAGTGTCTCACCACACTCACAGTAAAGGATTTTTCCTAAGTTATAACCACAGTTTATATGTAAAATAAATGAAAGTCCTAACAAAAGCCCCTAAGACAACCTTCCTTAGCAGACGGTGCTCCTTGGCCAGGGAAAGCAGCAACACATGAGTGATGCAGAAACCAGGTGCTCAGTGCTGAGGCACGATGCTGCTGCAAGGAGGGCAGTGAGAGGTTCCAGGGGTCTGAGAACACCTGAGTTTTCACCAGGTTCACGGCCAGCAAGGTGCTCCATGGGAAATGACCACGGTGCCAGCAAGGCCAGAGCTGTGGACAAAGTCCAGGATTGCCTCTGTGCATGCACTGCTTGGTGTGGCTGCCACGCTTGCTACAGTCAAAGCACCTTCCTGAGCACTGGTATCCCTAGTGTGTACATGGTGGAGTGCACAGAGGCTGAGTGGCTTTCCCAAAGTCACCTGGAGAAGCTGATAAAGCAAACATGCTGTAACTGCTCAGCCTCCACAGCATCTTCCTTTTCAAGCCCCTGCTGGGTGGCCACAGAGCCCCCATCCAATGGGACTGTAGATTTTGAGATAAAATTTGGCCCTGGGGTTTAATCTTTAGTGTAGTAGTGAGTAAAAGAGTCCTCAACGTCCCACCGTGGGAGCCAGCATTGCACAATCCCTTCCTTGCACTCCCCATCTGCTCTGCCTTTACGAGTGGGTCCTGCACTTTGGTCTACAAGTCCCAAACCACAACGCGGGCGTCCTTCAACCTGTTGTGAAACACCTTGTGGTGAGGGAAGAGCGCTGCACCCAGCCGTGGGGAAAGGGACGATGTGCTGGCAGCTCCTTGCCCTGCAAAATCACCAGAAGTGGAAAAGTGTGTGTATGTGCACATTTGTAAGCGAGAAGACGTGTTGACACGTGGAAGTCCCACCTCGTATCAGCTGACAGACCTGCAATTTATATCAGATTTAGAAAGAGGGGAAAAGAGCCACGTTTGCTGTAACAGCAGCTTCATGCACTTGAATTCATTTACAGTTGTACAGCTCTGCCTTACATCTCCTTGATGTGAGGCTTGAACAAACTATCCTGGGTGTGCATTTGCCTGTGCAGCTGCAGACACTCTCTGTAAACTTCCTACCCCCCTTCCTGCTGTGGGTCCCCCAACCTCACTGACATGTGGGTTTGCCTCTGAGAAAGGCAGAAGTAAAATAGTTCGATTTCTGGCCAAGACCTCAAAGTTTTTACCTGGATGTTAGCTGTTTTCTTTGTGAAAGTTCATGCTTCAGTGCATCAGAGGGGAGCAGGACACAAAACATCTTCACCCACCCCCAGGCAACAAGCTTATATATTTTTACTCAGATGACACAACATGCTTCCCACTGGGATGTATGGGTAGGAAGTGACATTGCAAAACCCCAGACATCCTTATCACCCCCTTACTGGACCTGCCTGGGTCACTTACAGGTCTGAAAGTTTTTTTTTGTGTAAGGTTTGCAGATACCAGCCAGCTCATGGACAGGGACTGAACTGGGAGACAAGGGGGAGATTTTTGTGCTTTCCAGGTTTATGTGATTTTTTTAAATTAAATTGGGCACATTCTGGTCCTGGTTGTGAGCTGGCATCTTTCCATGTGCCCCTTTCTGAGTCTCTCCCTGTGGGTAAGTTCCCCAGACCCCCGGAGAATGAGGGACAGGGATGGAAGGAGGGTGATAAAGCCCCAGGATGGATCTCAAAAGATGAGATGAACATGAATAACCTCTTTCCTATTTCCATTGGCTGTTGTGTTGGCTCAGGCCACCCACCTTCATAGCCTGGCAGCCTCCTGCAGGACGTTGCCCCTCCAAAATGGGGCTTTTAAGGAGAGGTGTTTCCTGGCTATTGCTTGAAATCCCGGTGTGATGGCTGAGTGTCCGTGGCCCGAAAGGTGAAGGGACCTGTGTGAGGGTGGGAAAGGTTGGGTGCAAGCAGGTCCAGGCTGCCCTGAGGCAGAGTTCCGTGCATCTCCTCCGCGGATGCAGGGCATTGCCGCCATCTAGTGACACGGAGACTGATGGTGGCTCTGGCAGATCCTGTGGTCCTCAGCGCTCCTAGGCCTGGGGATGCTCCAGGTATGGAAAGGGGACCCAAACCCAGTACCCTGCTTGTGCTTGGGACATACAGAGGGGCCCACTGATGGAGAAGACAGCAAAGGCGAAGCTGACGGTGTTGCTGTGCTTTCCTTTGAGTGCTGCAATGCTCTGGGTTGAGACCTGAACATTTTTTTGGGAAAAATTTGCTTCTCACTGCTCTTCTGCTTCCTTATTCCTCGCCAGGCTTTGGAATGCCTTTGCTGGGTGGAGACACTGAGGAAATTCTGTCTGGAAGGATAAAATCTGGTGCAGTACGTGTTTAATTCCAAAAAAAAGTTACAGCAGCCTGAGCTGGGGTTTGCAAGTACAGATGACTTCTGACAGATGGGTCCAAAGAGGATGAACTGCTCAGAAGTTCCACAGTGAAACTGCAAAGCCAAGAAGGAACACGGAGGCACTGGCTAACACCAGGTGAATTAAAAGCTGTTACATTTCCCAGCTCCTGGCTTGTTGCTGCAGTGGATAAGCCAGGGTGGGTGCATGTGCAGCCACCCAGGCATGCTCCTCCTCTCCTTTCTTTTAAAATTCAAAATAACATTAAAGAAATGGCACTTTAAACATGAAGGCATGGAGCTTGCACGGGCAAGCATGGGAAAAGCCCTCCCAATAAATGGCACTGTCACCCCAATGCATGTCCCAGGGGCTTCCCCATGTGCTCACCTATGGCTGCCACATAAGCAGCCTCTGCCATCACAGCACTAACTGTGCTGAGGTGATCTCATTACTGAGGGCTATCACCACCCACAGGCCCAGGACACAGATAAAGCTGCAGCAACACCCTTGTGGCTATTTCTGTCTGGGAGCACAGAGCAGCAGGTATCCTGGTATAACCTTTTTTTTTTTTTTTTTTTCAGGGTTCCTGCATGCACCCTGGAGAGATGTAATGCTGAAAGGATCATCAACCTCATTGTAAGCTCTTCGCTTAAAAAAATACATAAGTGGGATGAATCAGAGTCACGAAGATGATCAGAGGGCTGGAGCAGCTCTGCTCTGGAGACAGGCTGAGACAGAGTTGTTCAGCCTGGAGAAAGGAAGGCTCCAGGGGGACCTTAGAGCACCTTCCTGTACCTGAAGGGGCTACAGGAAAGCTGGGGAGGGACTTTTTACAAGGACATGGAATGATAGGACAGGGGGTAAAGGCGACTTTTCTCAAGGCTGCAGTTTCTTGCAGGGGTTAGAGGGGCAACATGTCAGACCCTGGGTCAGACCCATCAGGTGCTTTGGCAGGGGATGTGTCTCTTACTGCAGACATGGGCTTCCTGACTCACAGCCAGCTGTTATCAGCCATCCTTTGTACCCCTGCACCTTGCCTTCCCGGGCTGAAGTCCCCGTGCATGCTCCAGCAGCACAAGCCATGCTGCACCCTGGGCCCATGCAGCCACCAGTCCCGTGCTGACCTTGCCCTTCCAAAAACACTTAATCTTTATCAAACTAAAAGTAAGGAAAGGGATGCACAGCCCCTCCCTGCAAAGGTGAACCAAGGTTTTTTGCACAGCCCTGCACATGACCCCCTCTCCCTCCTGTGCCTCAGTTTCCCCACTGGTGGGACGGAGCTGTAATGAGGTCCCAGCCTCGCAGACTACAAACGTGACTTTGCACATCTGAATTACATGCTGATTTTGGTTGGAAGGGACCTCTTGAGGCTTCCGACAGAAACCCTGCTTTAAGCAGGTTCAGTCTCAAATTTAAATCCAACCTCACACAGTTAAATCTGGTGGCTCAGCGCTTCCCCAGCTGAGTTTGTTCTTTCTCTGGGATTTTACTGGAGCCAACAAACTCTCCATGCCCCGTGCTTGATCACCTTCACAGTGAAAAGCTTTCTTCTAATATTTAACGAGATTTCTCCCCAGCTACAGCTCACGCCTGCTGCCCATTGCCCGGCATTACCAGGAGCAGCTCGACTCTGTCTTTCCCACATCTTCCCACTCCCGGGCTGGGTGCAGGGCGGCCAGCTCCGCCGCCAGCGGGTTGCAACGGGGAGAAGTTTTCGGTGAGCACAAGCGCAAAGGGTGGCCGGTCTGGAAGCGGTGGCAGCGCCGAGGTACTTGGCCGCTTTCCTGCCTGTGGCGTAGGGGCAGGAGACCCGAGGCCCTGCCGAGCGGCTGCAGCGTTGGCCCGAGTGCCCACGGTGGGAATGGCTGCGGGGGTCCACGGGATCGGGGCGAGAAGGGGCCTGTCCCGGCAGCGCCGGAGGCTGCTCAAGGGGATTTGCATGAATACGGGGGATTTAGCTCGGTCCTTCCTACGCCGAGTTAAATCCCGTCCTTATTTAACCCCTTCGAACAAGATCAACCTGCTCGAAAAACATAGTTATTGATTTATTTATTTTTTTAAATTGTAAAACTCCAGCTTTTGCGGACAGCCTGTAGGGGACAGGACGTGCTTGCGCAGTGACTTCTGCGCCGTCAGGGCTTTTGCTCAGGGAAGTGTCTCCGGGGCAGGGTGGGAAGGACTCAGGGAAAGCGGGACCCGGAGGCTCCAGCCACCTCGGTGTAAATCCCGGGCAGTGTTTCCACTGCCTGCAAAACCGCTGCGTGCCCTCCGCTGCTCCAGCTCCCCACGGCTTTTTTTTTTTTTTTTTTTTTTTTTTTTTTATGGGAGGAGGTGGTTTCTTCCCTGAGGAGCTTCTGTGTGTCCACATGGGAAGTTTTTGGAGAAGTCAGGGTGGGATGCGGGGCTGTTCCTAGGGGGGGGGGATGCTCGGGGGCCCTGGCAGTGACTGCGGTGCCTCCCCAGCACCCATGGAGTACGTCAGCACGCGGGGAGGTGCGGGACCCGTCGGCTTCGAGGGAGCCCTCTTCTCCGGCTATGCGCCCGACGGGGGCCTCTTCATGCCCCAGCGCGTCCCCTCGCTGGACAGGGACACCCTGCAGCGGTGGAGCCGCCTCTCCTACCGGGAGCTGGTGAAGGAGCTGTGCTCCCTCTTCATCCCGGCCGAGCTGGTCCCACGGAGCACGCTCAACGGTGAGCCTGGCAGGGATGGGCACGAGGATCTCGGGGCCTTCAGACGCATCTGCCCACCCTCACCCCATCCTCTTCCCAGTCCCCTCAGGATGGAAACGGCTGCACCATTGCCTGCTCCTTTCTGTTCCCTATTCTCTGTCACCTTGCTTGGTTTGTTACATTCTGGAAAAGGTGCCAGAAGGTGCAAATAGGGATTCTGGTGACTGATGATGCCCCTGCCCTGCTCTCTGCTGGGGCACCCTGCTTCCCTTCTGGCCGCCAGACCTTCCTTCCCACTAGGGCTTTCTGCTGCTCCACGCCTTCCCTGAGATGTGACTTCAATGTTTTTAAAAGCTATCACTTCCACTAGAGGGCAGCTACAATCTCTGTCTCAACAGCCCGTTATGATAAAATTCGAGTCTCCTGTATTTTGTATTTTAACACAGTTTGCTCTGATTATGTTGAGTGTCCCCTGGGGTTACTCACCATAGAGCTAACAAACACAAGGAAGCTGGGCTGATTTACTCCTGATAACTAAGAATAACTTGTTGGATATCCTTTACCTCTGCAGCAGCTGAGAGTCTTTGGTTGTGCAGAAAGCTTCCCAGGACCATGAAGAGCACAGATGAATCAGAAAAATACTTCTCTACCCAATCTAACTGCTCCTTTCACCATTTTCCCTCTAGACCTGATCGACAAGGCCTTCAGCAGGTTCAGACACAAGGATGTCGTCCATCTTTCCAGGCTGAAGGATGGGCTGAATGTTTTGGAGCTCTGGCACGGGGTTACTTATGCATTTAAGGATCTGTCCTTGTCCTGCACGGGGCAGTTTTTACAGTACTTCTTGGAGAAAAAGCAGAAGCATGTCACTATTCTGGTGGGTGAGTATGCCTGTTTGTGGCAGGGGAAATTTCTGGGCAGGACTTTACCTTGAGAGCCATCATCCCACAACTGTCCCAGGGTGCCTCAGGGTTGTATTGCCTCGTGGCTGGCTGTTGTGTGATCTCTGGGCAATGCCAGGGTGGCTGTTTAAGCCAAAAGCATGTCATGGAACATCTCTGCATCTTTTTCTTAAAGTGCAGTGATGCAAGTTTGATGGATGCATAAATTTTTTGCTTTTCTTGGTTCTCCCTCAATTTGCAACAGGGACTTCAGGGGACACGGGGAGTTCAGCCATTGAGAGTGTGAGAGGGCAGAAGAACATGGACATCTTTGTTCTGCTGCCTAAGGGGTTCTGCAGCCAGATACAGGAACTTCAGATGACCACCGTCATTGAAGACAATGTCCACGTCTTTGCTGGTTGGCATTGCTGTTGGACTGTCTGCTTTATGGCCCTGCTATGTCAAAACTGTGACCCTAAAAGTCTCAGGGGGCAGCTGCTTTTAGCAGCTGCAGCCAGCCAGGCCATTGCCATCATGGTCACTGTGCTTGAACATCTGGCTAACAGGAGCCTGTAGCAGATGTCCCTAGTTTGATGACCAAGTGGTTCAAGGCTTCCTTTTCTCCTCAGATCTGAGCTGTCTCCATGTAGGCAGCCGGTGTTGAGCTGTACCCAATGAAGCACCATTTCTTGGCACTAAAATAATCAAAAGTAACCCCTTCCCTCTGTCCTGTCTTCTTCGTGGGTGGTTCTCCCCCTTCCACTGTGCTGTCCCCATGGTTAGGAATCACCACTGGGTGCTTGAGCTGTTCCATGGACTCCTCTGCTCAGCTAGGTTTCATCTTGGCAGCTCACAGGGGATGCAGGTATTTGCCTTCCTGCCAAATGTATAAGCAAGAGCCCACAGTGCAACATCTGCAGAAACCACCTGGCATCCACATGGTGCTCCTCAACTCCCAGCTCATACAGCCCCAGAGGCAGGCGGGCAGCTCAGGACACTCCTGGCCACAGCAAACCCCGGGGCTGGAGACTGACCCTATTTCTGAGCAGAAATACCTTGTGCATGATGTGCTGATGCTAGCAGATCTAATCTTTCCTTTCTCCTTTTGACAGCTCATGGGAACAGCGATGAGATCGATGAGCCCATCAAGGAACTCTTTGCTGATGTCGATTTTGCCAGAAAATACAATCTGATGAGCTTGAATTCAGTCAATTGGTCAAGGATTATGGTGCAGATTGCTCACCACTTTTATGCTTACTTTCAGTGTGCCCCGTCCCTGGATACCAACCCACTGCCAGTGGTGGAAATTGTTGTGCCAACAGGAGGAGGAGGAAATATCACAGGTGAAGGGAAGAAAGATAGGTTAGATAAGGAAGAGAGAGAGTGCTATGACCTATGGACTAAAAGCACTTTGCAGATACTGGGTATTACTATTTATTAAAACACCCACTCTCTGGTAGGATTTCTTCAGAACCAGTTGTATTTTATTACTCATGTATGATTATTACTCATGCTGGTGTCACTGGTGATTGGCAAGGTGCAGAAAATCCCAAACCACCCTTTGGTGATGACTGTAGCTATCTTGAGGATGGGCATACTAGAAAAGGACAGAACTTGTTTGATGCAGAAAAGAGGGAAAATACTATGGCTCTGATTGCCAAAGTGAGACATTAACAGAGGTGTGGAGTCCTGCCTGGTCCTATCCTGGTTTGCAGGGTAGTGTGCTGTCAAAAGAACCCCTCTTAATTGCATAGTCAGGCCTTCTAAATGTGGGTCCTTGATTGCCTTAATCCCAAAATAGGTTTATGAAAGCAGTGCACTCAGCTGCATTCACTGCACTTCCAGGCTGCCCATCTGAGACAGTATTAATAAGCTGCAAGAGCCCAAAAACTTCCCTCTTACCTGAACAGCAGTTGCCAGTCCTCTTGATTCCCTGCCCATCCATCTTCAAATGTGGAGATGCCCAAGGGGCAGTGTTCAATGGCAGGTGGAGCACTGCATCCCTGGATTTCATAAACTGCTGCTCTACCTGAAACTGTAAAGACAGATATAGAATCATAGAATCACTGAATGGTTTGAGTTGGAAGGGACCTTAAAGATCATCTAGATCCAGCCCCCCCTGCATGGGTAGTGACACCTCCCACTAGACCAGGTTGCTCCAAGCCCCATCCAACCTGGTCTTAAACACTTCCAGGGATGGGTCTTCCACAGCTTCTCTGGGCAACCTGTGCCAGTGTCACCACCCTCACAGGAAAGAATTTCTTCCTAATACCTAATCTGAATCGATCCTTTTTCAGTTTGAAATCCATATCCCTCATCCTGTCACCCCATGCCCTAGTAAGAAGTCCCTCCCCAGCTTTCCTGTAGCCTCTTCAGGTACTGGAGGGGGAGGTACTGTGGTCTCCCCACAACCTTCTCCAGGCTGAACAACCCCTTGTCCTGTCAGAGTCCATTAGGGAATGTCATTTGTGTCTGCTTCTGAATTACATGCTCAGTCGATTTGTACAATGATTTCTTTGCCAAATCTCCTTTGACTGTTTCTTCACCAAACATGCATGTGTTTTTTCACTTTTTTTTCCAGCTGGCTGTATTGCCCAAAAAATGGGTCTCCCAATTCGACTTGTTGCTGTGGTTAACAGCAATGACATCATTCACAGGACTGTTCAACATGGAGATTTCTCCCTGGCAGGGAGTGTGAAAGCTACGTTAGCATCAGCCATGGATATTCAAGTATGTAATGAATTGGTCAAAATGGGAAAATACCAAATATTATGGGGTTTTATACTTTTTTTCTTTGTACTCTGTTCTGTCTGGTTCATGAGAGCATAATAATTCTGCCACTGGCAATGCCTCTCAGTGATGCATTGAGATGTGACTCATGGAGCATTTATGCTGCAGCCTGCTGAGCTGAGATAGATCAAACACTTTCTTCTTCACTTTTCAGGGCCTGGCTTTGCAATCTTCACTGTTAAATGCTGGGTTTCTGGGACTTCATTATGTGCAAGGTTAGCAAGAGAGGGATGTTTTCTCAAAATGTGACATTTAGAAAATTATAAATCCCGTCACGTCTCAAGGACTTTGTTGAAGCTTCTGAAAGGCTCCACCAAGAGCAAGAGAAAAGACCAGGAAGAAGGTAGGGAAGCCCAGAAGAAATGCCTCATTTATGGCCTTCTGCAGGTTGCTCAGAGCAAAACAAGTCTCAGCAGGCAGGCAAAGGCCTCAAAAGTGAAAAGTCATGGAGTCAGAGAAACCAAACACCTGGAAGCAATTACCTCCCATTTCATACCTACCTGGATAGGAATGAAATCCATAGGGACTGGATCTGCTGTCAAAGAAGTCATGAAAGTGTGAAACAGTTGGTGTTTTATCACTGTGGCCTTAAGCTAGCTGGGTTTTCCAAAAGCTGTTCAAACACACTGGGAGGACCTGGAAGGTTGGAGGAACTGCCACGCTTTGCAGTCATTGTGTCCCAGTCACTGGGCTTCTGTGGTCTGCAGCTTGACTTTCCTACCAAGGCATGAATGTGTGGGGCTCCTCAGAGCTCAAATGGTAGCTGGGCTCCTCTCTTGGCCCATATCCCTTCAGTAGCACTGGTCTGTTGAGGTATCTAAGCACATGCCAGACCTTGGGATCATGAGGCAAAGCAGCCAGGCAAGGTGTTGTCCAGAGATTTTCAAGGAGGTGGATTGGTGTGTCCCTCTGCACGTCCTTCTTCACAGCTGCATGGGACATCATCATTCAGCTCACATCTAAAGGCATCCATGCAAATATTTCTGTAGCTCAACAGATCATCCATGCTGGAGGAGAATTCAAGAGGTCTGTAGTTGAAACCTGCTCAAACCATGGTCAGCCCTGAGGTCAGACTGGGTTGCTCAGGGCTTTGTCCAGTTGGAAAACTTCAAGGTTGGAGTGTGCACAACTTCTTTAGGTTGCCTCTCCTGCAGACTAAGTTAAAGCAGAGAAAACTTTCCAGTTAGACACTAACTGCAGAATTAAAGGTGAAGTTGTCCATGTGGATGAGCCTTGTCAGGAGCAATCCTAGGAGAATCACAGCAGACACTGTGTGCAGTACCTAAAGCCAGCCAGGGGCTGTCCTCTGGCCCTGAGGTCAGGAAGCACCATGCAGCTCATGTCCACATGCCAAAACTTTCCTTGGGAACAGTCCCCACCATGACCTGTCCTCCAGACTAGGCCCCAACTTTCTCGTGGATAACTCTGGTGACTTAGGGTAGAACCAGACCAGAGAGCTGTCCAATAATTTAAACAGCAAGGCCAGTTCTTGCACCAGGGTCCTGTCGACTTACTGGTGTCAATGTAGTGATCTATACTGGAAACCATAAGGCTAATAAGAATGGAGGGTGAAGGGAAACGTCTGGATATGGGAGCAGCAGAAGGAAGGGCAGGAGAGATGTCAGGAGGATGGTGCTGGAGGCACCTCCAGTAGCAGGTCATTGACGTCCAGACATGCTGACATGTATCTTCTCAGGACAGCCAGGTTGGGAAGCAGAGGACAGCCTAAAACAGGGGACGGCCTAAAGGAAAGGGCAGGCTACGCCCAGACTAGACTGAAGATTACAGACTGGAAGCTCTGGGAGATGATGGTGGGAAGATGAAGAACAGGACTGGGGCCATAAGCCACCCAGATAAGGACATGAAAGGCTGAGTAAGTCCTGATGACTTGCCAAGGGTAGGACAGGATGGAGAGACAAAAGGTCACAGACACTGTCAGCAGCTACAAGATATAAAGAGCTCATCCAAAAGCAGCCCTGAGCCCAGGAGATAGGAGGAGGACTTGGTAGTTGATGCCACTTGACCTGCCTGTCCCTGTAAGGTATCTTGACCAAACCACCTGGATAAAGGTTTCTTGGTGCTTGCGAGTGCAGGAATGAGATGGTGAGCAGTGAAATTGGTTTGGGACCCTCTTGTATGGTCTTGCATCCAGTTTTGCTGCAGTGTTGCAACAGGGATTGCTATGTAGAGGCCAGTCAGGCCCTGCATGTGCCTTGTATGTTCATAAAGATTATTGGTGGGACCCCTGCAGGGGTGTCTCAGTAAGTCATGTGGGAGCTGGGTGACTCACAGCAGCATCTGCAACACTGAGTAAACAGCTGGATATTTCTGGTTCTCAAAGATACAGTGTGTTATTAGCCTGGGTTCCTCAAGGTGATAGTACAGATGTGGTCACACCGTTGATTTATCAGTCATCCCTTCATTAGTTTTCTTTTTTTTAATCTGGTGGTCACTGCCAGACTGCTCTGACAGGTCAGAGGTCTGAAAGACATCATGTTGCCAAAGACTTGTCTTGGGATGTAAGTGTAGGAACACACCAAGCCCACCCCACTTTTCACCAAGGAAAACATGGCAGTAGGACCTCAACCCTTATTTAGACATCAGAGAATCCACACAGGTGCTCTCCCCCTGAGCTAGATGCTCCCATTTCCACTGCTCACCTATTGCCTTGTTATCCCAGGAGCCTTACAATGTGGAGAGGATCCTCTGGCTGCTCTCGGGCTCTGACAGCCACCTGATGAAAATGCTGATGGAGCAATTCAGTGTATCAAAAAAGCCTTCAGCTGCCGGGGGATTTGCACAGAAAGGTCAGTTCCTCACGCCCACAGAGCTGTGTGTGTGCACGTGTAAGGAGATTTACCACTACCAGTTGTTTTAAACCCACTTTCATAATAAAAAAAACCACAGCAGAGTTTCCAACCAAAAAATGTAAGTGTGAGGCCAGAGCCTCAGAGTGGGGCTGCTGGGTTTGGTGCTGCAGTTCCACCTGGTGGTAACGGCAAATGGGAGCACAGGCACAAAGCAGAGAGAATCACAGGATCATAGAATCATTTAGGTTGGAAAAGGCTTTCAAAATTGTCAAGTCCAACCATTAACTTTACTCTACCAAGTCCACTGCTAAACCATGTCCCTCAGCACCACATCTACATGACTTTGAAGCACATCCAGGGATGGTGACTCCACCGCTTCCTGTGCAGCCTGTTCCAGTGCTTGACAACCCTTTCTGTGAAGAAATTTTTCCTAGTATCTGCCCAAATTCAAGAGAAAACCAAATGTTCGAGTTGTGAGGCTCTTTGGGCCAGATGCAAAGTCCTGCCTCTTCCCATCCAGTACTCACTATCCCCCACCAAGCATCCTTTGCCCAGTGCCAGCTCCTGCTGGTGCAGCAGTAGAATAAAGACTGAAAAAATGCATTATTAAAAGGATTAAGAGCTATTACACTGAGGTGGGTTTTACAAGCCCTCAGAAACTCCCACAGAGCACGCAAATAGCAGCACAGAGCTGAGGGGCTGGCTCTTGGCTCCTCTCCACCCACACTCCCAGCACCTGGGTAAGGAAACCCCTCTATAGTACCCTGGTGGTTTAGAATCATAGAATCATAGAATGGTTAGAGTTGGAAGGGACCTTAAAGATCATCGAGTTCCAACCTCCCTGCTATGAGCAGGGACACGTCCCACTAGACCAGGTTGCTCAGAGCCCCATCCAACCTGAGCTTGAACACCCCCAGGGATGGGTCTTCCACAGCTTCTCTGAGCAACCTGTTCCAGTGTCTCACCACCCTCACGCTAAAGAATTTCCTTCTGATCTCTAACCTAAATCTCTCCTCCTGCAGTTTCAAACCATTACCCCTTGTCCTATCACTATGTGCTCTTGTAAAAAGCCCCCCCCCCAGCCTTTCTGTAGGGCCCCTTCAGGTAGGCCCCCTTTCCAGCAGTGCCTCATCCCCCGGCTGCAGCAGCGACCCCTTTTCCTCCAATCCCTGGGGAACCCCATCCTCCAGCCTCCCTAATTCCAACTGCTTTGCTGCGTGCCCATGGCACCAGCCTGGCGGGGATGGTGTGGGGTGGTGATGCCCTCTGCAAACCTCCCCGTGTCCCCCCCATCGCCTCAGCTCTCCCAGACCCTACGCTCGTGCTCAGCCTCTGACGAGGACATTGTGAGAGCCATGCAGCGCTGCTGGAAGGAAAACCACTACCTGCTGTGCCCTCACTCTGCCGTGGCTGCTCACTACCACTACTCACAGCCAGACAGGTAAGGACAGCCCTGGTTGGGAGTGTCAGGGACTGGAGCATCACTTCCCCCTTTGCTCCTGCAGCGTCTCCAGCTTGGGTCTTGCTTCCGTCAGAATTTTCTTGCTTTTCTTTCCTTTCAGCACACCCAGGTGTTGCTTGGCTCCAGCCTCTGCAGCCAAATTTCAGGATGCCCTGCTCCGAGCCGGCCTGGTTCCCCAGCTGCCCCCTGAAATCACTGCCCTGACAGCCATGGAAACCAGGTCCACTCCTCTGGAGCAGGGACAGGACTGGGCACAGATGCTCCGGGAGCAAATCGAAGCCACGGCACAGCGGCGGGGCATCATGGGGCAGGGAGTCACCCAGGTCTGAGCTGCTTGGCCACGGCTGCCTGGTGCCTCCAAGGGCTCATTTTCCATTCCCAGGAGAGCCCTGTGTTACACTGGGAGAGAAGCCTACACTCTCCACGCAATGAATTATTAGCAAAAATACACTTTGCTGTGGAATCATATAGACTATTTAATAACATTTTCAGTAAAGAGTTCTGCAGTTCTATCCCCTTTTTCCTACTAATTCATAAAAACTGATTGAAACTCAAATAAACCTGCGTGTTCTGTCATTACCAGCTACTACAGAAAGGAACGTTGGCACTGCCCCACTCACCAGCTTCCTGAGCATTATCCAGCAATTCCAGCCCTGTGCTGGGATCATAGAATCTTTGGAAGGGACCTTAAAGATCATCAGGTTCCAACCTCCCTGCTATGAGCAGGGACGCCTCCCACTAGACCAGGCTGCACAAAGCCTCATCCAACCTGGCCTTAAACACCTTCAGGGAGGGGGCTTCCACAACCTCCCTGGGCAACCTGTTCCAGCACCTCACTACCCTTAAGGTGAAGAATTTCTTCCTGATGTCTAACCTAAATCTCCCCTTTCAGTTTAAAACCATTGTCCCTTGTCCTGTCACTGCCCTCTCTGGTAAAAAGCCCCTCCCCAGCTTTCCTGTAAAAGCCCCTTCAGGTACTGGAAGGTGCTATAAGGTCTCCCCAGAGCCTTCTCTTCAGGCTGAACAGCCCCAATCTCTCAGCCTGTCTCCATAGCAGAGGTGCTCCAGCCCTTTGATCATATTTGTGGCCCTTGTCTGGACCCTCTCCAACAGCTCCATGTCTCTCCTGTGCTGAGGGCTCCAGAGCTGCACACAGCACTCCAGGTGGGGTCTCACCAGAGCAGAGCAGAGGGGCAGAATCCCCTCCGTGGCCCTGCTGGCCATACTTCTTTTGATGCAGCTCAGGACACAAATTGGCCCGGCGATCCCAGTAGCACCTGAGATGGTCAATGCATGCAGGGCATTTAATTTAATTTAGTTTAATTTAAGCAGTGTTAAGGCATCGAAACTGGCTCAGTGATAGTGTTAAATATAACATTTTCCTTCGGCACGTTCATTTTAAGAAGCTGCTCTCCAATACCATATCTCTCAGCTCTCAGGTCCTAGTCCTGCTGCAGACTCTTCCCAGGCAACTTCCACTGAAACAAATAGGAAATGGGAAATTCCCCTTGTCTTCTGCCTGAAACTTCAGGTCTTTCAACGCTACGTTCCCATCATATACATATAAATATATAAATACCTCATGTGGGAGCTGCCTCCGCAAGTCATGCATCTGGCAGGAATCTCTTGTGTCTAAAAAAGGGGGGGAAAAAAAAAGGAATAATTACACGGGGGGGGAAAATCCCCCTTTGCCATCAAAAAATTCCCCCTTTGACTTCAAAGGAAGTCCTGTAATGGGAGGATTGATTTGAAGGTTTAGTGGCATTTAGCGGGGTAAAAGTGAATTGTGTGATTTGAGTCAGCATGGGATGTTGCAGAATGTGTGGGAAGAGTGTGAAACTTTCCCTGCACTCCAAGCTGCCTTGCTGGCACCAGGACAGACTTCTCCTCAGCTCCTCCTGCACAGCTGACCCCACACCACCTCCTTCCACCCCACCGAATCCCTGCGGGAGAGGAGAGACCTGCACCTCCTCCAAGGCAAGGGCCATGGCTGCCCCATCCTGATTAACAAAGGTGAGGGAAACAGCTAAGTTGAAAATGGTGGAAAAACACACAGTGCTTGAATGTGGGATGCTTTTCATGTTAATGGCTTCATTAGTTGCATGGATGGAGCAATTGGGAGAAAAATGGTGGTAGGGTCCAGAGAAAGTCTGATGCTTCATGAGGCATCGTTCAAAGAATCATAGAGTCACAGAATGGTTTGGCTGGAAGTGACCTTAAAGATCATCTAGTTCCAACACCCTTGCATGGGCAGGGACACCTCCCACTAGACCAGGTTGCTCCAAGCCCCATCCAACCTGGCCTTGAACACTTCCAGGGATGCAGCATCCACAACTTCCCTGTGCAACCTGTGTCAGTGTCTCACCACCAATTCCTTCCTAATGTCTAACCTAACATCTACCCTCTTCCAGTTCAATTCACCCCTCTGTAAGAACCAAACTGGCCAGCAAAATACTTCTTATGTAAGCAGCCTTGTCCTTAGGAATAACCTTGCCAATGAGAAACCCCCTGATGCCCTTTAACGCTGGCAATGGCTGCCTCTCTTGTTGATGCACATGTTGTACTCTTTGGACTCCACCACCTTTAATAGCTGCCTCCTCAAATCCTGCGGTTCTCAGCCAGGATGGCTTCCTGGTTGTAATTTAGCTCTTAATCATAGCTTAAGACACCCTGCAAGGGGGAAGAGACCTGAAATTGCACCCAGCTCCACATCCAAGCAAGAGGTTGCAAATCCAGCTTGTTGGTGGGGACTGGAGCAGGGGAGGGAGACTGGAGGCTGAGGGGATGGACCCAGACCCCCAGCCAGAGGGGAGCCCAACAAACCTCTGGTGTATTTTGCAAGCAGAAAATATGGCAAGTACATCCCACACTCCTCTCTCAGCAGTAGGATGTGTGAAGGGTCCAGCCTCGCCGGAGAAAAGGGATGTAATTCTCAGCCATCCCTGAGGATACCACTACAGGGCGAGGGTGCTGCTTCTCCCCCTGTCCAAACCGGATGTTTTTTGGGCAGGACACTACAAAAACGCTCTCTGTGATTTCTGAATGGCAGAAGTGCAGCAGGAAAAGCCTGTTTCATTCCTGGAGAACCTGAAGGCACAGCTTGCAGGGCGGCCCTGCTCCCGCAGAGGGCAATGCATGGCCATGCGTGGCAGCCCAGGTGTCCAAGATGCAGGGATGAACCTGGCCTGGTGGGACCATGGCATCCCTGGCTGCTCCCACACTGGGGGCTCCTACTTCAGTCCCAAAATAGGTGCTCAGAGCTCTGCTCATTGCAGTTCAGTGCTCTGGCTCCCTCTGGAGGGAGAGTCAGCTTTGTCTGGTGGAAAAGTGGAAAATGCAAGGAGGAAGGTCATGCAGAAAGGTGGTACCTTATCACCTGACATTTTGATGGGCAGCTGCAAGTTCTGGCAACTTGACATGTTGCCGGGGTTAACCATCTATTACTTCTGCACCTTCCAGAGCTGTTCAGGCCAGACTTTTGAAATATTTCATTGCGTACATCAACTGCTCACACTTTCCTCCAGCAAAATCTCCCATTTCAGGCTCCTCACCCAAACACCTGACCCACACCTCCTAGAAGACAGCATTGTCCATGAGCTATTGGCCATCCTCTGCAGGGACCCCATGTCTTATCAGGGAAGTTCCCCTGGAGGTTGTGACACCCTTCACACTGAGAGACATGGCTGGCATATGCTCATAACCCCTAAGTGCTTCAAGTAGGAGGTGTTGTGTTGGGATGGAGATGTGATGTGTTGGGGTGGAGATGGAATGTATTAGGGTGGAAATGGTGCTGGGATAGAGGAATAGGGTCTTCCATGGTTCAGCTGGAGGTTTCTATCCAAGAGCTCACACGTATCAAAGCATCTTACTGTCCTGTAGCCATCTTTTGGTGTGTACAAGGGTGCCTGTCCTGGCATGGGTTGGTATCTGTCTGACTATGTGTGAGGTCTATCCTTTAAGTCATTGGCCTCTGAACTTAGTGGTCATCACCTGGCGTTGCACCCTGTGGAGGCATCAGCACCAGAGCCTTGCTGTGGTTCATCACTTCAACCATTAATAGTGCCATTCAGAGTGCTGTTAACTGAAGGGGGACATGAGGTGGCTGGCTGGCTGCAGCACTGGCTGAGCTAAAAATTCGGGGGATATAAAAATAACTGAGGGGCTGCAGATGAAGATGCTATTTAGAATCCTCAAATGGTTTGGGTTAAAAGTTCATTTAGTTCTGACCCCCTTGCCATCGGCAGGGACACCTCCCACCAGGCCAGGTTGCTCAGAGCCCCACCCAACCTGGCCTTGAACACTTCCAGGGACAAGTCTTCCACAACTTCTCTGGGCAACATGTGCCAGTGTCTCACCACCCTCAGAGTGAAGAATGTATTCATATTGTCTAACCTAAATCTCCTCTCTTCCAGTTTAGTGCCATTACCCCTTGTCCTATCACTACGTAGCCTTGTAAAAAGTCCCTTCCCAGCTTTCTTGTTGGCCACTTCAGATACTGGAAGGCCACAAGTGGAGCAGTCCCACGAGTGGAGCAGCCCAGCCTTCCCTCTTGCTTGGCACAATGTCCATCCCCATCTTTCAACTCGTGGCCACCCCCTCCATGCCTCCCACCCAAGGAACTGATTTTGGGGCATTTCCTCAGCTGACCAGGACGTCACATCCTTCTGCTCCAGCATTACCTTCACGGGCTGGGAAGAGGAGTCCGCAACATGCTGAGTTATAAGCCAATGCTTTAGAACATTGTTCTGAAGGTTTGAGAGTTGAATTATTATTTATAATGCCTTGGGGGTGCTGTGTAATTTATGGACAGGTATGAAGACAAGTAGGCGCTCAGACATGGGGATGAGCCCTGTGTAAATGCCAAGATAGAAAGACAGATAGATGGATAGAGGAAGATAAGCTTCTTGGCCGGGAGAGCTGGAGGTTGAAAAGCCTGCTCTTATAGATCTCTGCTGTCCCAGGGTAATGCCTACTATCCCAGTACTCCCACTCCATAAAAAGTCATCTCAAATCTGGTGCAAATGGTTTGTTTACTCTTTTTTAAAATTAATTTATCCCAAGTGCAAGTTAAAAAAAAAAAAAAAAAGTTGCTTTGTTGTTGCAATTTGCTGCTAGGCATTCCTATGTGTGCTAATGATAAGTATTAATTAAATAGCTTGCTGTTGTCTTTTAAATGCAGTTCTTTCAGGCTGTAATTAAACACAGACACCCAGCCCTTTCTGTCTGCATAGAAAGAGGCAGGCAGGCCTCCGGAGCTCTGCACTTCTTTCCTTGTAGCAGGAGAGAAGTGGAAAATGAGGCAAAACCAGTTTCCATTGAAAACTCACCACCCTGTGCATGTCCTTCACAGGGAAAGAACCAGCTCAAGGAAATTAAAGGAATGCGACTTCCAAGATCCCAGCCCTGCAATCAAAGTAAGTTTATATGCCCTTAAGATTTTGCAGCTTCATACATTTTAAAGGCAGAGGAGATCACTTTGCTTGATCTCCGGCACAACACAGGCTGAGGAACCTCACTCTGTTGTGTTCATCGAGCCCAGCAACTTGTTGGCTTGTGAACATCTTGATCTGGAGATCTGGAGATAGGAGTCCATCCCTCTCACTTGCTTTTTAGTTTCCACAGGTTTTTTCACCATGCTGTGAAAAACCAGGCACTGCTGTAAATCCCCCTCCCCTTGCTGCTCCCGTGGTCAATATTAACCTCCCAGCTCAGGGTGGGCTTCCTGGGAAACCTGAGCTCCTACCACCCCTGCTGCCCTCCTGCCTCTGGAGCTTCAAATAGAAACTCAGCACCAAAGCCCTCTAGAAATAAAAAAGTCAGACGCTCACGTGATGGAAAACAACCCCCAAATAAAACTTACCATGTGCTGAATGGCACCTACACCCGGAGTTACTCCTGCCCTTGAAGGCAACTGGGCTTTGCTTATCTAAACTGCTGCTGGTAATCAATAAATGTAGGAGGTGACATTTGCCATCGACTCTATCTCTTATAAGAGCAGTGGGGGAAGATGCAGCTCACTTGCAGCATGCCCTGGTGGGTGCTGGGCCATGGAACACACAGTTCTCTCCTGCAGCCACTGTGAGGAGGGTGGGAGGAAGGAGAGAAGGTGTGGGGGGACCATGACTCTTTTCAGGTCATTTCAACCCGAGGCTGTTTTTTCCGTGGGCTTTTCTGTTCCCCCAGCCCCGTGGCTGAGTCTGTCCTGTGTTTCAATGCAGCCTGATGGGTTCCCACGGGGAGTAAAGGAAGGGGGTCCGGGACCCTCTGTAGGCTCCTTCCCTGGCGAGGGAAGCACAGGGCTGGGAGCATCCTGGGGCTGTCCATGTTAGCAGCAGCAGAAGTGGCTCAGAAAAGGATTTTTCCCAATTATTTGCATTTTAGAAATGAGGAAGGGAGAGAAATGAGTAGGGAAAATAAATTTAAAAAAAAAAAAAAAAAGGAAAAATAAAAGCTAGCTTGCTTTCAGAATTTAAATATTTAATTGAAGGGGAATTTGGATTTGTTTGGGTTGTAAAAAAGGACTTTGTTCCACCAAAAATAAGCTGATTCTGAGCAGAAACTTTTAAAAAATATTCTGAGCTTAAAAAAGATGAGCCAAAATTAGTCACTTTTAGTCCAAATGGTTAAAATAGTGTTTTAAGTTTTGGGAAAGGAAGCAAATTTAGACATTTTAGAAACCTTTAAGATACTGTATCAGGAAAAGGTGATATAGGGGGGAAAAAAATTATTGCCTTGCTGGACCAAGAGGGCCAGAGAAGAGAGCAGCCAGCAGCTGCCCTGTGTGGCTCTGTCCTTGCCCTGACACCCCTGAGATCACCCTGAGTGCTTTAAGATCACGAGATACTGAGAACAAAGGGTTTGTGTTCTCCTTTTTACACTCTAGTTCCCAGCCTTTTGGGGCTCCCAAAGTTATTCAGTGTTTTTGGGGCAGGTGAGAAACGGCCTGTCAAAGAAAGAAGAGTGGAGAATCACTCCAGGAGGGTGGTGCTTTCAGAAATATGGTAAAAAAAATGATTCCTGGAAAAAAAAATTATTAAGAAGTGATGAATACAGGAAGACAGTGGTATTCCATGCAGTTCTTTGCTATCCATCTTCTTGCTCTTGCTTTGGGACTCCTGGAGCAGAGAGCATCAGGGGGTTTGGAGCAGCCCTTTGTGGGTGAATATGTAGCAGCAGTGGGATGCTGCAGTGAAGGATGGGGAAGGCAGAAGGGGCTGTGTATCAGCACAGCATTATTTTGGTATCTGACATATGGAATGGAGCAGGACTCGCTGTGCTAGATCCTGGACCAACGTGGGAAATTTTTGCTGTTGAAGTTTACAATCAGAGCTTTAAGCAAAAATGTAGCTTTTGGGGATGGGGTCTTTCCTGTTGCTGACTCTCTGCATGATCCTGGGGAGCGTCAAGACTGGGGAGAACCTCGTGTTGTTGCTGCCACTGGGTGAGCTCTGGGGTCCCACACTGGCTTGGGACCAGGCTGCTGCCACTCCTCACCCCACGTTTGGTCCTCTGTACCCCCTGCTTGGTCGCTACCTGCCCAGCAAAGCACCAGCATCTAGCCCCTGGGAGCTCCTCACTTCTGCTCCTCCAGGATGCTTGTGGGGATTAGCCAAGCTATGCTCCCTAAACCCATCACATGAGTTTAAATAGTTTTAATTGTTGCCTTTAAGATAATTACAGGCTGGAGAGAGAGGACAGGAAGAGCCCTGTGGATTTGCACCGGGGCTTGAGTGCACCGTTGTATGGGAGCTTCGCTGCTTAGCATTGCTTTCCTGCTCTGGAGAGTGTTTGCATGCTGCAAGGAGGGAAGGACCACAGGTCCCTGCTACAAGTGGCTGGAAAAACTGAAGCAAGGACTCCTGGAACCCCATTCCATCCTCCCTGGGGGAGAGCATCACCCAGCACCAGGCTCGGCAGATGCTGACTCTTGCTCAGGTAAGCCACAGCTTTTTCCTCCTTCCCAAGCCCGTTCAGAAGGGAATGCACATCTGAAGTGAGCAGGATGCTGAAAAGCAGACTCACAGTGGGACAGGGAGCACTCAGGGCCCCCCTTGACCTGAGATGAGGCATCTCCTTCACCCAGCCCCAGCACTCTCCTTGGCTCCTAGCAAGGTGGACCATACTTAGGTTTTTTTAGGATATTATGGTTTGTGCAGGTCCCTTGCTGGCTATCCACCCTCCATTGCTGGAGAAAATATTTTCCTGATCTTAAAGGGAGATGTCTCAGTCAATCCCTCTCAGGGCACAGACCTTCCCCAGGGCTAACCTCACACAACAGGTTTCTCTTAAAAATGCTGCGGCCTCTTGCAGTCCTCTAACAAAACACATCTTGAGACCGTGACATTACAGCACCCAAGTGAAGCCCTACAGCCTCCCATGTCTGTGGGCACCAGTGTGATTTGCTAGATGGGCCTTGCCATGGTTTAAGGTGTTGCTGCTGCTCATAAATTGCTCATTCCCATCCCTCCGACAGATGGGACCAGCCCAGCAGATGAGCAGCAATAGTGGAGTGTGATGCTGAGTCTGGAGGTCTTCTTCAGTCTCAGATGGTTGACTTTGCACTGAAGCTGAAGTCCTGGCACCTTCCCCGGCAGGAGATGTTAAACTCCCCCGCTCTCAAATATTTCCCTCCTAAATCAGAAAAATAACCAAATCTCCAGTTTTTCTTGAGATCTTCTCCAGCCTGGTGTGTCAGTGTGAAACTCAGCATGGGGTTCTTACCCTTGCATTTCTCACTGCCTGTTTATCATGGATGCATTTTCAAAGGAAGCCAAGATTTCATCTCAATACAAGAAATAGCTCTGGTTCACCCTGCTGATTGCAGGACATCTCATGGCTGGTGCAGTCCAGAGGTTCAGGCTGATCAGTCTCAGACATTGAACCCAGCAGTTAATGATGGGTGATGCAGGGCCCAGCACCCTGAAGATGCAATTTGCTTTAGTATTTAATCCATAGAAATCCATTTCATAACACTTCCCCTAAATTGCTCTCCCTTTTCCACCATAACTCCTTACCTGGAAATGATCCCAGCAGGAAAAAAAGGAAGCAGCTCAAACATTAAATAATGGTGAAGGTGAGCTGGCTCCTGCGTGCAGGTGGAGGGGACAGGGCAAGTTTTGGGGACTCGCTCAGCTCTCCTTGTGGCATTCAAGACCTACATCTGCATGCAGTGGATTAGATGCCCACCTGAAATCCAGAGCTGAGCATCCCGAGGGACTCCTCAAGGCTGGGATATTCCCCTCTACGAGCTGCTGGGATTGCACCAGCAGTCCTTGGCATCCCAGCCCTCTTCTCCCTCTCCCCTTTGCCCTTTCCCTCCCCCTGCCCTTTCCCTCCCCCTGTGATATGACACATTGGCAGAGAAAGAAAATAATCAGCTATTGCTTTATTACTTTCCACCCGTACTTCCCTCACGGGCATCTGTATTTCTGAAAACGTTTTTAATATTTCCTAATAAAAGCAGTTCCAGTAATGACATGCTCACTCCTCAAGACAAAATTTCTGGGACTGGCGTTATCTAACAAACTAGTTTTGGCACAAGCCTGTCTGCTTACGAGCCATTTCTGCCCATTCACGGGGATTATCAGCCATCTCTGCAGCCAGCCCCAGCCCTCCTCTCTCATTCCTAGTTAATTGGTGTGAAATTGGAGCAAGTTCTCAGGTGATAATGTGTTTGCATTTACTGCTTCACTGAACCACCCTAGCCACTCAATCCCAGCTTCATTAAAGCCTCAATCTCAGCTTTTGCTCCTGGCTGTGAGCTTCAAACCCTATTTCCTGCGTGGCAGACATACAGCCTAACACATGTCAGGAAGACAGCTTGAGCAGAGCTGCTGGGAACAAGCAAAGCTACTGCCCAGGCACCGCTCCGGGAAAATCACGTTCGCAGCAGGAGAGATGCTTGGAGTCCCCACGATGGCTTCATGCTGCGTTGGTTGGCTCCCCACACTTGGAAAAGGCATATTTTGTGCCCTTTAATTATCTTTGATTAATGAATTAATTTTTTTTTTTTTCTGCAGCACTTTGAAGATAAAAAGCCTTCATCTGAATTCTGTGATTAGTATTTAAAGACTCGAGTGGAATATTTGTAGGCAGAAAAACCTAACCGAGGAATGCCCGTGTTCAAACATTCAATAGGGCCTATTCACAGGATCGGATTCCAGGGTTATTATTAGCAATAAGGTTATCTTTGGCATCATCTTTTTATGCACAACATGCTATTGGATTCCACCCTCCTGTTTCACTCAGGCCCTGGGGCAGAAGCTATACAAATTAGAGCTGGTTCAAGTTCTGCAAGTGTTTTTTCATGCAGCCGGAGCTGAAGCCTGGCAGGATCTGCCACAGTTATATTCAGGACCACCTGTAAGTTTTTGGGGGGCAAAATGTACCCCCTGGGATGCTCCCGTGCAGGGGAGAAGTGTGTTGACCCCAGGGTAGCTCCAGCCCTGCCAGCACATGCTGCCACAGATCCACCATGCACTGGGGACATATGTGGCACCCCTTGGGGTGGCCCTTCAAACCAGGGGTGTGTTGGCTGGTCTTACGCCTGCAGGTCACAGAGGCAGCTCTGAGCATCTCCCTGGTGCATGAGATTTCACAAGTCTGGTCTGGGCTCGGACAGGTCTGGACACAGTTGGGGAGGGTGAGGCTCTGCCAGGTGCACCACCAGGTAAATCTCTTCTTTTGGGAAGCACAAAGGGCCTCTCTGCTGGATTGGATGTACTCAGGGCATCCCACCTGCCCTCAGCCCCAGCCAGGAGAGCTGGGACAGGAGCAGGGCTGTGCTGCAGGCTCACAGGAATGGAATTGATGTTGGTTATTAATTAAGTAAAATCTGAGCATGACAGCAGAGAGAAGTTGCTGCCTGCCTCTTTATTCGGTTGTATTTCTAGCTCTCAGTGAGCTGCTCAAAGCTTAAAGTAGGAGTTGGGGTTTTGTTGTTGTTGTTGGTTTTTGGTGGGTTTTTTGTTTTTTTTTTTAATAGATGGTGGGTGTGATTTTCAAACGCGCTCCTCTTTGGCACGTCTCTGCTGGCGATGTCAGGGGGATGTCTCTGCCAGAGCCTGGGAACAATTTCCTTTGAAACCCTGCCCCAAACCCAACCGCCGAGTGTCGCAGGTGGGAGGAGGCAAGGCCACCTTCAGCCGTGGTCCATCACCCCACATGGCTCAGCCACTTTGCAGGGTCCCCAGGCCACTCCAAAACCAGCTCCAAATATCCATTGAGGCTGCTCATCCTACTGGGGTCCCCAGCCCAGATGCAGGCAGAGCTGAACTGCAGAGAGGCACGTTAGGAGGTGGCTGGTGTGGCTTTGAAACCTCTTGGCAATCCCCTGTAGCCTAGTTTTTAGAGAAAGTATTTTGTAGCTGTTTTTTCTCTTTGTGACTAAACACGGTTATTAGGCCCCGAGTGCATCATTAAACCTGTTATTAAAAGTAAACATGGTTAAGGAGAACATGCTGGTGTGCAGCAAGCTCTTCCAGGGTGCTGGACCCTCTGGAAAAGTCATTAACATTTGTATTCAAAGTGAACGTAGTTAAGAACATATTGGACTAATTCAGGGCCTTAGAGCTATTAAAATGACTACCATTAAAAATAAATATGTTAGACAGAATATGTTGCATAATTAGAATTATTACAGTGTTTACTCTGATTGCTTTTATGCTGGCCTCTCATTTAAGAAGTTATTTGTATGTATATGTAATGTATATGTGTTTTTTATATATAAGGGTACACAGTAATGTTTCTCACTGTATATATTTAGTTATCTATTGTGTTAAAATGACTCTGTAGGATAAATTTGACTTCCCTGTTGCAGGATGAGACAGAGCCCTGGCGGGATGAAGTCTTGGATAAAACCTTGGGGAAACATAATAAATAAATCTTGGCTACATCTAAGTGTTGTGGCTGCAGTCCAGTGTCCGTTGAGTGCAGTGGGAACCTTTCCTTGACTTTGCCACGCTGGGTCAGACCTCAGGAATGCTCCTCCTGCTTTGATGGTTTCACTATTGGTAGGTCAGCTCAGAAAATAAAAAAAATCAGCAGCTTTGCTTTCCATGGGCTGTTCCCAGGCCGAGCTCCACCAGGCTTTGGAGACACACCACAACTCATGCCGTCTCATCTCAACCTGGTTTCCTGCAGCTCACATGTCCTTGGGGAGGTGGTGGGATGGGATCATCTCCCTCTCACAGGGTTCTCCCCACTAGGGTCCCGCTGCCTCCCTGCAAGGGTTGCTCCCAGGGAAGAGTACCTCCTAGTAGTTTTGGACATGAGCTGTGACTTTTGCCTTGTTAACATCGGAGACTGGTGTTGTCTCCTGCCACGATGTCTGAATGGGAAGGTGGCTTCAGTGCCAGACCAAGTAAGTGGGGCTGAACTCTCCTGTAGCATATATACAATTGATATAGCATATATACATATGTATGTATGTACTCATGTACAGACCATCAGGCTGAATGCTGTTAGAATCATAGAGTCATAGAATGGTGAAGGTTGGAAGGGACCTTGAAGATCATCAAGTTCCAACCTCCCTGCTATGAGCAGGGACACCTCCCACTAGACCAGGCTGCACAAAGTCTCATCCAACCTGGCCGTGAACACCTCAGCCATTACAATATCAGCAAAGGGAATTTATCCAGTAACTCCTCCAGGAGCCCCAGTAACTCCACAGGATCAGAGGAGGTAGGACCAGAGATCAGGGAGGAAAAAGCTGTACTAAGAAATTGTATGGGATGGGGGATGACACTTGAAGAGCAGCCTGTTGGAGGCATTTAGCTTTGTTCATCAATTACAGGGAAGGTGAGAAGAGATTAATTAAATGCTGTTAGATGGCATCAACCAGCACCTTCCCCTTCAGCTTTTCTCCTGGGTGTGCTCAGGGTCTATATCCCTAGTACTGAGGCTGTCCCAAACACAGGGCCACCCTGGATGTCCATGGGTGTCTCAGGCCGGCTGCATGCCCCAGCCCTGTGCATGGACCACACTCATGGGACTGACCCACCAGCATGTGGGTGTTTCTTGGGCTGGCATGACCCCAAACACCCATCAGCACAAGGCAGATAAGCATCCACCCCTCGCTTTCTAGGAATCCAGTTGTTAATGTCAGTAGATGGCACTATTTCTTCTGAGATAAATGCAGGTGGTTCCCACCACTGCTCTGAACCGTGAGCTGGACCTGGGAGGAGAAGCACCAGGGTGAGGGCAAGCTGCTTCCCAGGAGTCCCATCAGCCTCGGGAGCCAGCAATGGGCTCCATGGGGGGCCGCAGCTGGCCCATGCCGGGAGCCGGGCAGAGGGTCTCCAAGTTCTGTGAGAAGACCTGTCCACCTGGGAGGAATGCCTTCCCATGGGCTTCAGTGCCCAACAGCCAGTCAGTGATCACCAGCCCAAACCTCAGGCAGCACTGCCAAACCACAACACTGCCTGTTTTGTATCGGTTCTTTTTTTAGTGTTGAAATTCAGTGTTTGTTGATGAGTCTCCAGGTGAAAAGGGAGGAGAAGACAGCTTCTGGGTCCCTTTCTCCTCCCCTTTGCCTGCACCCGGCCCCTGGTGGCACCACTGTGGTGGCCACTATCCCCAGATGCTGTCAGCTGGAGAGATGCCTCCAGTCGGGGTCTCATCTGGACAAATCCTAAGGTGGGGCCCACCACCTGTATAGGCCTTACGAGCTCCTCATATCAGCTGGAAACCCCCTTGCCCAGCCCTGCCCCAGCCCTTGGGGAACCCCAGGACCCTGGGGCAGCTGTTTCCTGCCCATCCTTGCTTTCACCAACACCAGGGCTGCTCCCGGGCATGTGCCAAAAGGCTCCTGGCCATGCCTGTGCTGCAATGGTGGCTGCTTGTGGCCAGCTGGGGGTCATTCTCCACTTCACTGAAACAAACTGCATCTCCAAGAGGTGCTACCGAGTGTAGCTGAATATTTAAATAATAAAACGAAACCCTGCTGGTGGGAGTACAGCTGCTATTACACTTATTATTTAATTGTGGCGGTGTTTCAGAGCCCTAGGCGTGCACCTGGACCCCTCGTGCTAGGTGCTGTACAAACAGGACGGAGGAGAAGACTTTGGCGTTTAAAGGCACTGAGTCATTCCTTTGCCCTCTCATCTGAAACCTCAGCTTTGTCTAAAACCTTTAGGATTTTCTTTAATGGGTGCAGCTAATGGTGAGGTAATCAGGGAGCCTTTCGACACCAAACCGAGCGATCAGTGGGTTGGGTGCCTTTTGATCTCACTGTGAGGAGATGCCATGTGGTGGGGTACCAGGAGATGGTGCATGAGTGGGCGGCTGAGCCTGGCCCAGGGGTGCGTCTCCCACCCCCAGCCCCTTGTGTCAGGATCTGGCCCAAGACCATCACCCTAATGCCATGTCCTGGTGCACACTCAGGCCCCATGTGCACATCTCTGACACAGCTCAGATGCCACACAAGAGGAGATGGGGACCACCAGGGAAGACTGTCCCTCTCCATCTCCTGCAGACATCTGCACAAGACTTGCTGCTGGCAGGACACTGATTTTGACTTACCCTTCCTGAAGGCACCCAGACTGAGCAGTGGGTGCAAGAGGTGCTTTCCTCAGGCTCCTGGATGTCCTGCTTCTGTCTGGCCAACTCCATAGCTTTGCTTCCCAGAGGAAAACCACAGAAAGAGAAGATCTCCTGCAGGTTCCTGCAGAACAGCAGCTGATGGGTGCCCTGGGGATGGCTGGATGGTCTCTGCCAAGGTGATCAGCTGGGGAGCCAGGACTGTCCTCCCTGTGGCCACAGGTACTACGGACAGCCAGGGAAGAGCAGAAGTCCTCCTGGCTTCTCCTCTCGCCAGGGTGACCTCACGCAAAACCTTTGCTGTGTGGCAACATCTGGCCAGGGCGTGAGCTGTGGTGATAGTTCTGCAATGACAGAGGCCCTAAGGTAAATCCATGAAGTTCTACTTGTAGGTACATTCTTTCACACTGATCTTTTGCCTGGCAAGCTGGTACAAGCTACACCTGCAGGACTCCTTTCCCTTCCTGCTGGTGTGAGCTGGGTCTACCTCAGAAGATCAGTGCTAGCACAAGCAGAGTGATGGGAGGACAGCAGGATGGTGTTGCTCCTCTCACATCATCTAATACAGATGTTGTATGGGTTCAGGGGTCCGTTCACAGCCCCCTGATGTCCCAAGATTGTAGCAACAATCCTTTTCACCTCAGCGGTATAGCTGGGACCAAGGCCTGCCAGGTTAGTGTTCAGCTGGATGAGCCACTGTATGGTCATCAGGAAGCAGACAAGGGACATATGGATACAACAGAGGACAGATGGGCTTGGGCTGAGCACATAAGCTCCTCCTCAAGGCTCATGCTAAGGTGGTATGATCCTAAAGGAGTATGTTTAGAGTTGCTACACTAGAAGCAGTAGCATTGAAGCTTGTCCCCCTTCTTTTCAGTGGCAGCCAGCTCATAGGGTGGGGGAAAAGGGACTGATAGAGGGAGATGCACTCCTGCTGGTGTCAGATGAGGAGGCACCAGTCTGTTTAGGAGATGTAATATAAAGAATAACCTCCCCTACAGTTTTCAGATCTGACTCACAACCAAGCATAAATGATAAAATGGATACAAGATAATTCTATCATAAGGACATGGAATGAACAGGGTCATGGAGAAGGTGATCCAACTGATGATCACAGCAAGAGCTATAGCTGAGGGAAAATTTGGTGCTCTACTTTGCATTAAGCATCATGTATCTGCAACAGAGAAATGTCAGGCTGGGAGACCAAGCTGCTCACAGAGACACTTCTCTAGCAAGTGTCATGGTAGTCCTGGAAAATGACACTTCCCTTTGGTTGGCTCCAGAGTGGTGGGTTGAGTTGGTGCAATGGTGGGTTAGCTAGGTCAAGCTAAAGCCACGAGCTGCTTTGTCTCACTATGTCACAGCAGGGCAATGCTGAGAATCCAGGTTCATGCCACTCACCCCACAGGCTTGTTTTCAATGGAGTGAGGAGCTGGGACTAAGTCTTCACTTTGTCCTAGGAGCTGGCATCCACCACCAAGATCCTGGGCAGTCATCAGCAAAGATCCCATCCAAGCATGGATGTCCCTGTGGAGCAGATAAATTTTTTCACCCTCAAGCCCATTTTACTGTTTTTTCTCCTTGTTCCAGCCATGGGGGACCTCACCTGCCCTCCTCCATTAATGCAAATCCTTATCTCACCCAGCTTCAGTCACCAAGGGTGGGAACCATATGACTAAATGCAGACAGGTAAAAGGCCTAGACATCTCACTGTGCTCCCTTTATAGTTGACGGAGATCTAATCTATACAGCCAGGGGAATTTAAGGTGCAGTTCCTCTTGTCTTCAAGCACTTGGAAGCAGGCTGGGTGAATTGCATCTCCAGAGGGCCTTTGGTGACTACAAAAGGAGCTGAGATCCAGAAGCCAACACTGCAGAGATGGGTGAGTGGCACGAGTACCTTCCCACCTGGGTGCCTGGGCTCCAGTAGTGAGTGGAGCAAAATACACATGTCCACAGGGTAGCTCAGCCTGCCTGCCCCAGACACATTTCAGAAGTGGAGCAGGCTGGTCCTCTGGGCCACCTTGTCTCTTCCTGTGGACTGGAGATGTGCCACAGGTAGCTTCTAGGTGGTAAATTAGGAGATAGCACCCTCCCCTCCTTTAGCCTCAGCTCACTGCCTCCCCCAGGCTGCTGGAGAGCTTGTGAGTGTGGGCCCACCACTGTGGCTGCAAGAGGATGACTGCAGGGCAGAACATCCCAGAGCTGTGTGCTGGCTTCTCCACTGTGGGGCATTCCTGTGCCCCACCAGCACACCCAGGGTCTTCCAAAAGGGGTTGTGGCTCTGGCCTGGATGGTTGTGGGCAATGGGAGAACCCACCTGCAGAGATGGATCTTGTGGCTTGGAGAAGGGTGTGAACATGGATGGAAACCCTAATGTGTTGGGAGGGGACCCTATCAGGGTCCAAAATCTCCAACAAAGAAACTTTGGTGACCAGTGGGTGCTTCAAGACGAAGGCATCTCATACCTAGTTCTCCCCCATGTTTCTTCTCTCTGGATCCAACCAGATGACACTTGGGGAGTTTCTGGGATCTACCATCACCCTGTACTTCCATGCCGGTGTGGCCAGGGTGTTGGTGTCCATGCCTGGGACCTGCCAGACCACTGAACTCATCTTTGGCTTTCATTGACATCCTCAGGCTTTGGGTCAGCCCTCTACAACAAGACCAAAAAAGAGACCAGCAGAACATCCCACCAAGGGAGAAGGGCAAGTGGTCTAACACAACCAGAGCCATCCTGGGATGCTTCTCCCAACATCCCACCATCTTTCCTAGTCTCAGCATCTCCCGCCAGGTGCTGAGGGGCGAGGTGTCACTTGTGTCCCCACGCTGGTGCGCCGCGCTCCCTCCCTTTATCTGATGATCGTGCTATGCTAACGAGGCACACGTACAATGTTTGTGTGTGCATGTGAGAGACAGAGGGCTGACTGCTGGCCAAGTGAGAAAAATCATTAGTTACAGGCTCTGCAGGACTCAACTTGATGAGGAACTTGGGGCTCTGCCCCGACAGCGCTAGGCGCTGGTGCATTATTCAGTTTGTGGCTATGTTGATTTGCAGATCTAATCGCTCCAACAACACATAGAGAAAATTAATTTGGACGCAGGCCCGGTTTCTAGAGAAAGTTGGACCTAAAGGCGGGAGGTTGGTCGTGTGGCTGAGGCAAAGGCCTAGGTGGGGGAATATCTTGTTCCCAGCTCTTGAGCCTCATGGATGAGATGGGATGGGGATGGAGTGGCAAGGAGCCGCGGAGGTTAGTGGCACTGGAGCATGTGATAAACGGGACTTCATCCCCGTTGTGTCTTCCTAACTGAAGCCCTACTCACTCAGACCTGGCTGTGTTCATCCCTCTTGCACTGGTGAGACATGAGTTGGGTGAAGGGAGGGACGCTCTCCTCTCCCCAACCAAGGGATGGCCACCAAGGGGGTTCAATTCAACAGATTGATTCAACAGATATCTAAAAATATATCTGGTTAGAAAGACATTGCTATTGAGAGTCAAACCAGATGCACTATTCCTGGACTGTTGGAGCCTTCATCCCCTTTCCTCCTCCTCGCTTCACTGATAGCTCCTTCCCCCATCAGAAATTGGTGTCTCCTCTCATTGAAGAAACGGGCAGTCCCCAACACTGAAGATTCCACTATGGAGAAGAAGCCATGGGTTTGGGGTGCCCCCAGCCTCAGGGGAATGCTGCCTGCCCTCCTGCCCAGCCTGTGTGCTGCTGATGCCGTGGGAGCCTGTACCTGCCCAGCACCCCGGGTGTCTTGAATTACCTGACAAGCCCTTGCCCTCCTTTTGATCATGGACCCCTTAACTGTTGCCTTCAGCCAGGGCTGTCTCAGCCCTGGATGTGCTGAATGGCTCCCTTTTAAAATGGGATTTAAGAGGGCATTAGAGTCTAATTAGGTCTAATCAACAGCAGTGGCTGTTTTAGACCTGGTGCCTCCAGTTGACATCAAAGGGGGGAGGGATTGGGGTGAAGCCAGAGGAAGCGTTATCAGCAGCAGGCAAGATTTAGGCCCTGCAAAATCCCCCCCTGGCAGAGGGTTTTGTGTCCCTAATCCCTCTGTGCCTGGTGGGCAGGGAGGCGGTGTGGTCCTCTCCCACTGGGGAAAGGTGGGCTGGCAAAGTCCTGGTGGGCTCCCAGCATCACAGTCTCCTGGGGTCCACCTCCTCTGGCACTCGCCACTGTGGACGGCTGATGATGGATTTGGGGAACTGGGGGGACCCCAAGTTGTGGACACTGGGATGAAGCTCCCAAGGGAGAAGGCAAGTAATGGGGGCAAGTAAGAACAGTAGCAGAGGGAGGAGGTAGAAGTGGACATGGGGACACAGGGACACGTTCAGAGATGGGGAAAGAAGGGAGGTAGCTATTTGCCTCCCCTGGGGCCTTCCTGGGATGCAGGCAGAGGTCAGCCAGGGCTGCTCATGCACCAAGCTGCTCATCAGCAATGTGAAACGTGTCGGATGCAGGACCCAGAGCCAGGCAGGGTTTATTTACCCAGGGAGCAGCAATAGCAGCTGATTCACACACAGCTTACCCAAAACATAGAAATCTCTCACCATTTTCTGCATGTCAGAGGGACCTTTATTGTCAGGACCCGTATTACGGGTCCTTCAGTTAAATCATATGGTGCAGTGTGAGGGCACAGGTTCTGCACCAACCCAGCAGTACCTGTTATTTCTCTTACAAGCACTGTGATATCTTGGGTGGCTTCACTGCGAAGTCAGGGGTCAGGCTCAGCACCGTGGGAGCCATTTTCTGCCCTCTGATGAAGCCGATGGTCCAGGAGGAGAAAGATAGAGTTTGCTGACAACCATCCTCCCTGCCATTCAGTTTCCACAGCGGTATCGAGCAGCGGTTTAGTCCGGGGGGGATGTTACAGGTATCAAATCCTTTTAATGGAAAGGCAGATCTCAGCAGACAGCATTTTGGAGAGCACATGGAAAACAACAGCTATTTACAGGGTTATGGACGCAAATGCCCTTGAATGATACAAACCTTCTTAAGGGGAATTTTTGCGGCTGATTAAGCGTAACCACAAAGCTTCAAGAAAACATGTGTTTATTTTAAGTAAGTAATGTTGATTACTAATGAGAATACTTAGTAGATATGATCAAAGGTAGCTGAAGTGCCGTCATGATATCAAAGACTGGGATGGAACGCTTAATTTAGATGTTGAAAAGCCAATCTAAGGTGAGCGTCTTGAAAGTAAATATCATTAACAGTATCTAGATTAGACCAAGGTATAAAAAGAGTTGGAGGTAACAGCTTTCAAACCTCCCGTATAAACAGGCAGGTGATGTAGCTGGGGGAGGCGAGTCGGACACAGAGCAGGGGGTAGGGGCTGGAGTGTGCATCTGGCACATGCAGCCCCTGGCCAGGGTCCTGGCTCTGCCTGTTGGCATCTTGAGGGAGCCAGTTTTCAGGAGCTGGGGTGGCTCCTTTCTGCTCCAGCTTACCCAGGGGGAAGGGGTGGAAATGGGTCCCTCTGCCCCGAGCATCTCCAGCTGCAGTAATGGTGCAGGGCTCTGGTTGAGGAGGGAGAGCTGGGAGTCCAGGCTGGGAAGGGGGTATCATCCCTGCCAGCTCCCCCCAGGATGGTCACTGCTGTCAGGAGATCAGACAAACAGACAGACCGATGGATGGAGCCAGCAATGTGGCTCAGTGCTCTGGTCCCCAGCATCCAGGTGTCTTTACCTCTTGCTTCTGAAGCCTATTTTTGTCTCCCATCCTTGTCTTGCCCTGTTAGCCAGGAGACACTTGGGGAAAGGGTTCCATGTGTCCCCAGGGCCACCAGCCCTACTCCTGGCTGTAATGTCCCTGCAGTGAAGTGCTGATGGGATTTGGGGCAGGCAGGAGCTTATATTCTCTCCTCTCTCCAGCGGTGCAATGCAAGGGGGGGGTATATTATTAATTTACCCCATATTCATCCCAAGCATACGGGCTAGAAAAACAGGCAATGTTAATCACAAAAAAACTGGGACATGGCTGAGCCACAGCCCATGCTATCCTCTGCTAAAAACCTGTGCCAGGTCCTTGGTCTGACCACCTCCCTGGTGGCTTCAGGAGACCTCTGTCCCCAGTGCAATCAAATGCCCTCTCCATCCCTGCGCCTACCACCTCAGGACCATGCTCTGCTCTGCACGATTCCCTGGACCAAGCCCCTTTGATTGAGTGCTGCGGGGCAGTGAGAGGGTGCCAGATTTTTGCCTTGTCTTGCATAGGTTGTGAGAGCTTTGCCTTCCCATTTGGAGCCCAGGGAGGGGAGAGGGAACCTGGAGACACCACCGGTATCTCCAGGTCTGCTGGACACTCTGGCCAGCTCGCCGCAGGTCCAACAGGCTCTCGGCATGTGAATCATCATAGAATCCCAGAATGGTTTGGGTTGGAAAGGATCTTAAAGATCATACAGTTCCGACCCCCATGCAATAGGCAGTGGCACCTTCCACTAGACCAGGTTGCTCAAAGCCTCATTCAATCTGGCCTTGAACACTTCCAGGGATGGTGTCCAAAACTTCCCTGGGCAACCTGTTCCAGTGTCTTACCACCCTCACAATAAATAATTTCTTCTTAATGTCTAACCTAAATCTAACTTCTTCCAGCTTAAACCCATTACCCCTCATCCTATCACTACACACCCTGGTAAAAAGCTCCTTCCCAACTTTCCTATAGGCCCCCTTCCCAGCTGCACTGATGGTCTCACGCAGCACAGGGAATACTGGAGTCTGGGGGAGGTGTTTCCAGGGGATGTGTCTCAGGAGGGTTAAAGAAGGGTGGCTTTGGAAGTAGATAATGAGGGCAGATACCATTCAAGGAGCTGGGAGTGCCAGATGCTGGTCCACGTGGGCTGATGCTTCGCCGCTTGGTTAAAAATGGTGCTTTCCAGAAAAAATAAACTTGAAACCTCCACGTGCTGCTTTCAAACACGGACTCAAACTCAAATTCCAGCCTTGCAGAGGTGCCAAAGATAAAGGGCAATGAAAGCTTTTCAAAGCCCTGGTGTCCCCATGTGGCTCTGGCACTGCTGGGCACAGCAGCTCCAATATTTCAGCCAGGGCTGGAGCGTCTCAGCTCTGCTGAGTGGTGCCAGTGCCGTGCCAAGGTCTTAGCAGAAGTTTCTTTGCTCCCAAGGGCTTTGCAGGCTTTTGAGTTGTAACAACACTAACAACAGAAAAGTACAAAAGGCAATGATTTAAGTAGCTTGAGAACAAATCACTCCCCTGGTTGCTCCTGTGTCACCTGCTCAGTATCTGCTCCATGATACGGATGTACTGTTTTCTCTTGAGCAATGAAGATCTGCATTTCTAATACCTTAGAAGAAAAAAAAAATAAATAAAATCTAACATGAACAAAGTGATTTCTGGCCCTCTTTGCATATTACAAAGGAGCAAGATGGGCACAGACCCAATTCCTTTGTTCTTTTCAGATCTCTGCTACTGCGAGCAATATTTGTCAAGAGATTTGAGGCTGCAGATGAAAAGTGCTACCTACGGACTGAGTATTATTACTGCTTTAAACTCACACCCTTCGAGCCAGCTGGCTGTCCCTGTTTAAAGGGAAGGAGGTGTGTGGCTAAACAGGTAGGACAGACACTGGCTGCCAGGATGCCCTGGGTCCTCAGCTAGTCCTTGCTGCTGACTGCTTGATGGCCATGGGCACATCCCACATGTCAGCCGGCACAGACCCTCACCATTGCTGGCACTGGGGGGGCAGGGAGGAGTGCAAATCTGGGCTGAGGAGCAGCATCTTTGTAAGAGCTGGAGCACAAGCTGGAGACAAACAAGCTGTGCTGGCCCTGGTTGGTTCAACACCAGCAGGGCACTGCGTGGTGTGCAAGTGGGCTTTGGTGGCATGGTGGTTGGTGTGGAGCAGCAGCACTCTGGGGGGACATGCGGGGAGGGAGGATCTCTCCTGTCACACCATCATTTTTTGGAAAAATCTAGGACTATCTTACCACAGCTCTCCATGAGCACAGTGCAAGTGCATGGGAAGGAGGGATTTGTTTTAATTTTTTGGATGGTACAACTACCCTGACAAAACACTGCCACGCAAGAGCAACTGGGAGATGCACCACTATGTCCTGCTGTCACTCAGGGCTGCAACCTGTGAGCAGGGATCCATCCCTGGGTCCCCAGCGCTAACAAAGAGAAACCCATCCATGGCATTAGCTTCTGCACAACAGCAGCTTGGATTAAGAAAGGTTTTCTTTTGCTGGAAACTCCATGAATAAGAATGTTAGGAATTGGCTCAAGCCACCAGTGACATAATTAGAAGGCTTTTGATATGCCAATTTGGCTGATCTCAGTTACTTCCCCCTGGTGCTGGGGAGTGTCAGCAGAGGGATTAGCCTCCAGTCACTTCCTGACACTCTGCTAAATCTTCTCCCTCTTTGTTCTTCATCCAAGACAGGGGAAAAAAGGAAAAACAGGGAAGCAGCTCAGGAGATACTGAAGCGAAGCAGCGTGCACCGAATCCCTGACCTGCCTTCAGTTTACACTACAGGCTCTCCTTAGGGGTGTAATGCAATTACGGCTATAACTGGGTGCTATACATTTTAATCCCATTAGAAACAGCCCTTTAACAGCTCCTGACTGACTATAATATGTAATCTCATTAGAGACACTACCTTTATACCTTGTGCAAGAACATCCAAGCAGAAATCAAAGGCAGGGGTAAGGCTAACATGGTTTTCTTCTTTTAAAACTCTGCCTGCCTGCTTGCTTGTGTTTGGGGTGCTGGTGCACAAGGGGGGCATGAAGGGTTTGGTGGCGCCAGGCTGGACAGGATTTCAGGGCCACCCAAAACTCATGCCTCCCCCAGCACCCATCCTGCCCTGTGGGGATGGGTTACTGCTGCATTTGGAGGAGGTGCAAAGCCCTTGTGCCTGACCTGGCAGGCTTGGGGACGTGAAGAAGTCCTCACCAACCTCAGCGCTGTCTCTATGCAGACTCAGGACAAATATTGACCAAGGCCAGGCCAGTGCTGCAAGGAATCCTCCTGCCAGAGCGTGTTTTGCAGTGCTGCCTCCCACGGTAACACAGGCTGTGCTGACCAAAGCCCTTGTGTGTGGGTACAGCTGTGTCTACACCACGTTTGCTTGTGTTGCTCTGCCAAAGGGGGGAAGGAGAAAGGGAGGGGTGAATTTTATTTTTTTTTCTTTAGCTGTTTTCCTCAAGGATCTGTCAGCTCTGAACTCTCTCCTCACACAGAAATCTTTGGGGTTTTGGGCCAACTTTAGGCAAATTTTCAGGAGGGAAGGCAGACTTGAGGACATTCAGTACCTACATCTTATATGGAAATAGACACTTGGGCAATTTCCAGGTAGATTTGACCTTGGCAGAGATTGACACCCACACAGGAGAGTGACAGTGTGAATGGCCCAACCATGGGCCAAGCTTGGTGAGGTTGTGCTGCCTATCAGACACCCAAGAATCCAAACTCTCAGCCAAGCATCTAACCACAGCTGGATGGGGGTCCAACATGCCGCTCTGGCCCTAATTCAGCTCAGATGATGATGAAATAGCAGCTCAGCCTAAAAAGCTGTGAGGTAGAGCACAAGGCTTGGACAGAGCAGCAAAGGTCAGGGAGGGAGGACAGAAGGACAGGACAGACCTGTTGTGCAGGGACTGCTGGGCAATCCCCTCCCCACTGCTGAAAAGCCAAGATATTGCAGCCGAGGACAGGCAGGACCCAGCCCTGGTCCCTTGCTGAAGGGAGAACATCTGTCCCTGGCTCAGTCTGAACTGCCATCTGAATCAACATGGACCAGGATGGCAAACAATTATTTGGGCACAAATTTATTAAAAAGAGGAAGAAAAAGGTGCTGTTGAGCTGGGCCTCACATCAGTTCAGTGTTTGAGGGTCACCATGCTTGCCTTTCTGATGGGAATTAAGAGATCTTGATCTTTGAGGTCTTGAAAGACTGCAAAGACACTTATTTTTGCAAGAGGGGGATGTTAATCCCAGCAGATTCAAAGGGGTGATAAAGCACTTTGTTTCTTGCTCCACAGTAATTGCAACTTCTGACAACTCTGATAAACTAAAATGAGGTTCTCGAAAGCATCCACCCAAGGCTTTGTGGGGCTGCCGTCAGGGTTGTATTTAAATGCTCCTAATGAGTACCTACAGCAAATGGGAAAGACATGCAAATCAGATGTTTAATTGAATGGCCCTTTGAAGGAATATCCCAAGCCGCTGGGTAATTGATGGGTTATCTTTCCACTGGCTTGCCTTGATTGCATCTTCTTCCGCATTAGTCTTTCCTAGGAGTCTGGTTTAACAGGAAAACTGGCGCACCAGGAATAAATGCAGATCGTCTTCACAGACTGAATGAGGACATTTGCTGCCCAGCAGTGGGACCCTTTTGCAAAGCCAGTCATTATTAACATCTCTCTCGACAGGTGTTTCTCCCAGGCATGGAAGGGCCTTATCCTATTGCAGCCAAACATCGCACTCAATAAACTGCCTTACGACTGGCTGTGCAATGAGAAGTCATGACAGATGACATAGCTTTCCTATCAAGTTTCTCAGGTCCACTTCTCCAGCAGGAATAAATTGATGTGACTGCCTTCATTTGAATGCAGAGAAGCTGATTTATGCCATATGGAAATGTGACCCATCGACTCCATTGTTGTCTCGTGAGGCTTAACCAGTGTTGCGTGTATGAATTTTGCTTTGCTTAAGAGCCTCGTGACTTGCTTGTGCAAGAACCAGTTGCTAGCAGCCACCATTCTGGCCAAGAAAGCTTGTGGCTCAGTAATGAGCAGGAAAAAGATTCCCTGGTTGGAGCACGGAGTTATTCTGAACCTGTTTGGACTCAGAATAAAGGCATAAATCCCAAAATCTGGGAGTGTTTCTATAATAGAGTTGTCTGGTCCATGTGTGCTTCCTCGAGCATCTCTACTGACTCCGAGGGACAAATTTTGTCAATAACACGTCAGCACCTGAAGCCACTTGAGAGGTGCTGGGGTGTCTGAGACATCCTCAAGGGCCAGGTTATATGTTCACAGGAAAATGGTGCTCTGCTGGAGCAGCAGCTGGGGGCTGGGGAAGATACTTAAGTGCATATCAACACCATTCTTAAGGCAACAGATTTTTAGCCAGAGAGTCTCTTCTCAGCTGAGGTTAAAATGACTTTTCTATAGTCCCCAGTGATAATCTAGTTCAAACCCCCCCTGCCATGGGCAGGGACACCTCCTGTTAGACTAGTTACTCCAAGCCCCATCCAACCTGGCCTTGAACACTTCCGTGAAGGGGGCATCCACAACTTCCCTGGGCAACCTGTTCCAGTGTCTCACCACCCTTACACTAAGGAATTTCTTCCTAATATCTAATCTAAATCTACCCTCTTCCAGTTTAAAACTCTTACCCCTCATCCTGTCTTCAGTTTGCCCAAATCCAGACTGTGCATTAGGAGCTCTGCCTTTCTGCCTCACCTCTCCCAGCACTTCCATATAGACTTTGCCTCCAGGTAGCCCAGGGATGGGGCAGAGTGTCAGGATGAGGCTGGTTTGTAAAGCCCCAGTGGGGACAGCAGGCAGAGCATGGCCCCACTCTTGTTGGCATCTGGATGCTGCAACAGTCCTTCCCACTCTTGAGTTTGTCCCAATGCCAATGTGGGTTGGCATTGCCAAAGCACCACATCCATGGGGTGCAACACAGGGGTTTGGCCAGGGCAGGTCTCCTCATTGCCATTCCCTGCAGGATTTCAGCTCCAGTTCCTGCCTGTTGGCCCCTCTCACCAATGCTGGACCACTTTTGCTCTCATCAGTTTGCTCACCAGCATTTTCCACCTGGCTACACTGCAGCTTCTGCCCCTCTGGCTCCTTTCCTGAGGAGCAACGCTTCCCACGCAGCTTTGACTCTTCCACCAAAGCTTTCACCCAGACTGTCCACACACAAGCCCTGAAAGCCAGGGTTAATGCATGGTGTGAACCTGGCTGTGTGCCTGCCTGGGCATATAGGTTACAGCCTAGGTTTTGCTTCAAAGCAGGCTTTGACCTGTCTACTGTGCTGCAAGGATGGAGTTAAAGCCTGGAGAGAGAAACTCTGATTTGGGTAGCTCGCCAATGGTGGCCACAGGTCACTGGGACTGTATTTCTGACCTCTGCATCTATTTCCCTGCTTCCCAGACATGAGCAATTGCTTGCTGTCTCCTGCTGTTATTACAGAGCTCCCTTTGGAGGTAGGTCTCAGCATGGACAGATACACATGGTGGACACCAAACTGCAGAGGTCTCTCCCATTATCTCTGCTCTCATCTTCAGCCTGGCAGTGGCAGGTCCCTCAGGTCAGAACCAAGGTAACCCTGTTGTGGATGTTTTGAGATGGCCTTTGCTTTACTTCCTTTTGAACTCTTCCTACCCCACAAGATAAAGGTGGATAACTGTGGGGAAGGAAGTGAAATGTCATTCTGCAGCTGTTGATGGAGCTGAAATCCTTCCTGGCTCAGACGGATGAAGTGGGGGTTACAGTACTACATGAGGTGTAGAGGCCTTGGAATAGTCATTCCCTCTTCCAGATTTGCTGGGAAATAAATGCTCCTCAGACTTTACAGCATTATGGTAGGAGGCCAGAGGATGGATTATCACCTCTGTCCTAATTCAATTCGATGTTGAAACTCAGAATCCCTACTGCCATGATCTGGGGATGTGCCAGCAGCCAAGCCCACATTGCTTAGCCATCTCCTGCAGCCACCTGAGGTGGCCAGCTCCTCACTGTATCGCTGTGGTCTCCCACACTTCCATGTCCCAGTGCTGGCAAGCACCATTGTGTGACATCTCTTCCTAAAGCGGATGTTCCAGAGATGGTGGCAATGTCCTCAGGGTTCCATGTCTTTGTGATTGCACCCTGCCATTCTCCCTGTCCTGCATACCCTCTGTCTGTCCCTGGGGAAAACCACAGAGTAGAGCAGGGTTTATTTTTTTCCTTCTATACCGGCTTATATGGTGCTCTCATACATGGTACTGGAGTGGGTGCAGACCAGGGCCACTAAGGTGATCCCAGGGCTGGAGCAGCTCTGCTATGGAGACAGGCTGAGAGAGCTGGGGATTTTCAGCCTGGAGATGAGAAGGCTCCAGGGAGACCTTAGAGCACCTTCCAGTACCTGAAGGGGCTACAGGAAAGATGGAGAGGGAATTTTTACAAGGGCATGGAGTGATGGGATGAGGTGGAAGGGTTTCAAGCTGGAAGAGGGGAGATTTAGATTAGACATTAGGGAGAAAGTCTTTCCTGCAAGGGTGGTGAGACACTGGCACAGGTTGCCCGGAGAAGTTGTGGCTGCCCCATCTCTGGGAGTGTTCAAGGGCAGGTTGGATGGGGCTTGGAGCAACCTGGTTTAGTGGGAGGTGTCCCTGCCCATGGCAGGGGGGTTGGAATTAGATGATCTTTAAGGGATCTTCTGGCCCAAACCATTGTATGGTTCTATGATTCCATGGTGTATGTTCAGCAACAGTTATCATTGCATCTTCCTACTGGAGAGCTTAATTTCTACCAGGAATTTCAGTGATAGAAAAGGCAGACACATCTTAGGCAGAGAAAACCACCCTCTGGACCTCTCTTTCTGTGCTGGCTATGGAATGGGTTTGAATTACTTTCAGACAACTGACACAAGGTCAGATGAATACCAACCTTAAAATGTCAGCTTGCCTCTGTGCTCTTCAGTCCCACCCCACTTCTGGGGCTCCTGTTGTTGGAGTCAGCTTTTCTGGACTGCATTTCATACCCATTTCCAGACTGGTGATGTCTTACTTTCTCCTGCCATTTTTGACATAGCTGATTTATCAATATATTCCTGCTTTTTGGGCTGAAGTCACCAGGGCAAATATGAAATTATTTCCAATGCTGATCCTTAGGGAGCCCCATTGATGATCTCCCTTCCCTTCAGCTGATCTTTCCCTGTGCATGTCCCTGCTCACTTGCCCTCAGCTGAGTCCCTGCCCCCCCTTCAGCTCAGGGCAGGACTCCTGAGGAACTTGCCATGCCCTGTATGCTCCTCCAAAGTCTTACAGTGTTTTTCAAGTCTCCAAAACATTTACACTGTAAAAATGCACCATCCTCTTGGTGTCTGGGAGATGTTCTGGGAGTCGCCATTCTGTTGACCCCAGGCCAGAGGGCTTAGCTGGGCAGATTGTGTTCCTCTCTTCACAAATAGAGGGAGCTTGGGCTGTTCTCCAATTGGAGGTGGTCTTAACTTGTGCCTTCTCTACCTTGTCAGTTTTTGCAGGATGAGACAATCTGCTTTCCTGGACCTGAGTACCTCACCCTGCTCCCTCAGCCGTGGTAATGGTCTTCTCCAAACTCCTTTTTTTCCCCTGTGCCCAACACCTGCTCCTTGCAGAGACTTGGAGCAGAGAGGCACTGGATGCCTCAGGATGGCTTGAACAAACTCCCCTTTAATTGTCTCTCACTTCAGCCCTTCTTTCCCCCTTTCTTTTTATTTGAATGGGTAAAAAAACCAAACAACAAAAATATTGCTGGTTGTTACCTTTCCAGCACCTCTCATTTTTTTGGGCTGCTTTCTTCCTTTTGCTCCTTTAAGTTGTACTTTTCTTTGTTGACCTCTCTCCTTTTTCTTCCTCCCCTTCCTTCCTGTCTCCACTTAATATCTCATTTCTCCTAACATACCTGACACCTGCCCATGGGTTCTTGCAGCAACTGGGGACGGGCAGCATCGAGCCTCTTTTGTTTGAAGGCAAAACGAAGCAGCATTTCACCAATAAAAAGTTCTGACTGTCAAGCAGTGTGTTATTCAGGGCTGATGAATAACTTTAGAGGAGATCAAAAGATATTAAGCTAGAAGAATTATTATACAGGAGCCTACGGGACCACACAGATCTCCTGTTCCAGCTAAAAAAGTCCCAAATTAACCCCCACACTCCCCCTGAAAAAAAAAAAAAAGCGTGTGTGGTCTTGAGCAGCCAAAGAAGCAAGCCATTATTTGTAAGTCTGCTATATAAAGCATAATTATTATCCTTTTTATCATCCAAGTTATGGGGCAGGCTTTTCCATCTTTACTCAAGCCGACTAGCACCTCGTGTCAGAAATAGCCTCACTGGTTTGAAGGGGATGAGTCATCCTGCAATCAGGTAGGAGGAGAACAAAGATAGACACCACTTCCCGGGCTGGATCACCCCACTGCTCTCTCTCCGATGCACCATCTCGCTCCACAGCACCTATCAAAGAGCGACCGCCGGGAGGGGTGGTGCAGGCGTGCCTTCCCCATGGCCTGCAGGCTGGAGACGGCCCACCAGAGCAATTCATCTGGTCCTCAGCTCCCTCCTTCTCGCTCACCTTCCTGACAGCTCCTCAGATGTGGGCAGGAGCACGCTGTGGGCTGTATGAACAGTTCTGGCAGCTGGCGGTCCCACTCCCACTCGCCTCCTTTCCACAACCATCATGTGACTGTCACGTACTGGGGGGACTCCAGTTGGGTTACTTGACAAAGAAGTTCCTCTCCAGTCATTGGGGGGCCTCCTGATGCCATCCCACCGTGGCCAAGAGGGCAGGCACTGCTGTCTTGGATGAAGGTGAAAGTAAACAGTGCTGCCATGGCTTGAAAAATGTATATACTGAAAAAAAAAACCTCCTTCGTGACCACCACCACCAGTGCCCAGGAGGTGCCCAGGAACCAAGACCCTGCTTTTGCAAAGGCCCCAATTTTGCTCTGGCTAAGAGCTCGCACACACCCTTTGGAACCAGAATTTTGACTTTCACCACTTTTTGGCTGTTTTTTTTAATGAACAAAGGAATTCCAAGGGGAAAAGGGCTGGTTGTTTCCTCTCTCTTGCCCTCGCTGTTCCAATTTGAAACCCGCATCTGGCATTCAAAGTGTTGAGAACAACTCAGGGAGAATGGATTGGGCTGATGAACCGCCCTGGGTTTCAGGGGAATTAGCTCTTTGCCCAGATGCTCTGGGGTAGCTCTTTAATATCTCAGTGGGAATAACACTACTAAAAAAGGAAAACCCATTAGTACACGTCTGCTCTTGCAGAGGCTCCTCTGTTCCTGTAAGGGTGAGACCTTACAGAAGGCTCCTGAGTTGTTATGGGTCTCACGTCGAATGGCTCTGACAATGAGCAATTTTAGGGCAATTTTATTCCCAGCTACCCTAAAATGCCTCCCCAGCCCTCCCAGTCTCCACCATTGACGATTAGAAGAAGTCACTCTAATTTAATCAACCGGTCGGTTCACTGTGGTGAGCACTATGCTTTGAAGATGCATTAGAGCACACGTAGGGAAACACTGAGTAATGTAAGAAGATAAGCAGCTGTGTTTGAAGCTGAGGATCCAAGGAGCCATGGAGGAGCACAGAAGGCACACGAAAAAAGTGGCGTCATCCCGGCTTCCCGCAGAAGACCTGAGGGCTCAGATCTTTGCCTTCAGGTGGGGTGGTTGCTTCATGCTTAGCATCCAGTCCTGCCTCCAAACGTTACATGCAGTGGCTTTTGTCCCTCTCTCCAGCCCTCCTCTCTTTTGATGGTCCTCTGCTCCATGGTAGAGACCAAAGGCAGTGGCCACCATGTTGTCTCATGGCCAGTTTGGGTGGAGGAATGGGTAAGAGCAAACAGATCTGGTTCTTTCTCTCATGTAGTCCCTGTCTTTCCTTGCTTGCTCCCTCAGGTTCATTTCTCAGCAGTAATAACTACTAATGCAAAGCCAACAGCAAAGCAAGACCACCCCAGGCTGGCTCTACATGGAGGAGAAGAGCTGAACATCAAACCCTTGGCTCCTGCAGGTGGAAGCTCAAACACTCATCAGAGACACTTGGACCCTACAGGGATGTATATCTATGGAGGAAGCCAGCCAGAATACCCAAAAGTCCTACCTTAACCTAATGACTAGTGTATGGACCAACAATGGGAACAGCTATGTAGACCCCTCCTTGAAGAGGAGTCACCAGCATATCTTTAGAAAATATGTGATTCCTGGGCTCCCTCCATGATCACCAGTGGCCATGGGTAGCTGCTGCTTCTGGGAACTAGACTGGAAAGGAAGACAAAACTTAGTTTTGAGCACATCCTTTTGCTCAGTCCCTGTTTTAGGGCAAAAGGAATAGCGAAGCTTGGGAATCCTGGATGTAAGGAGAAGCAGGGGTCCCAGCTTCTTTCCATAAGCCCATTTTACCAGCTGTGAACCAGCACCAAACCACCCCAAAAAGCAAATTATGAAGACTGTTTTCATTGAATCATAGAATTATAGAAATGTTTTGGTTGGAAAAGACCTTTAAGATCATTGAGTCCAACCATTAACTTAGCTCTACTGAGTCCGGTGCTAAACCCTGTCCCTAAGCACCACATCTACATCTGTCAAACACCTCCAGGATTGGTGATTCAACCACCTCTCTGGGCAGTCTGTCCCAGTGTTTGATAACCTTTTCAGTGAAGAAGCTTCTTCAAATATCCAGTCTTCATCTGGAGACATTCAGGTACCGGTTTGTCTTGCGGTATGTCCCAGGGCTCACATTGGACTGATGGATGGGTTGTTGTTCCAAAGCAGGCAGCCAGGACATCTCTGAGAAGCTCCCTGATGGAATCAACATCCCAAAACTCATGAAAGGCAAATCGCCTCCTCTAATACCTGGGTGCTTTTTCCATGTGAGCAGGTGCAGATGTTTTCTGGCCTGTGCCTGCCACCGGGCGTAGGTTCTGCAGAGCTCTTATCTCTCTCATCAGATGATACAAGTTCGCAGGCTCATCTCCTTCCAAGAATGCAACTGACTTAAAAAGAGTTCAAAAGAAGATTAGGTTTCAAGGTAACTGGAAGCTATTCAGTCAAAGCCAAACTGCATAAAGCGAGGGGAATCCTCCTTCTACCTCCATGGCTGTGTGGGGCAAGTGGGAACATGAGAAGGGAGCTGAGAAAGTGTGTCTTCTTCACAGACACAAACAGGGCTGCAAATTGGAGACAACCGCTACAAATTTAGCTAAAGATGCTTTAGAAATTGCAGCTTGCCAATGTTTTGCTTATCAAGCTACAGTGTTTGCTGACAATTATATCAGCCAAGCTAGCACAAATAAAAACACACAGGATCTCATCAGCGGGGAAGGTGACACTGAGGATGGCACTGGGGCACACAGAAGCTTTGGCAATGGGAGCAGTTGGGTGCTCAGCTGGTGAAAAGGCCCCAGCCCACAGCTGTGGGGTTTGTGGGGCTGTGCTGATGGCAGGCAGGAGCCTTGTCTCCCCAGTTCCCATAACAGGAACACACAGCCTCATCCCACTTCATCCTCTGGCCAGTTTTGGCTGCCCAGCTGAGATGCAGTGAACAAGCCCCATGATGGAAATGTTTTGGGTCAAGAGCCAGGAAATTAGGTGACACCAGATAAGGTGGAAATAAGCACCCAAAGGTGGGGTTGGCCATTGCTGGAGTCTGGTTTGGAGGCCAGATACTGCTTGGGCAGACTGCAGGGAGACCTGCATGTTTTCCTCCTGGATATAGTAGGATCAGGTTCTTATGCCTGGAGACACAACGGTGCCTAACTCCCTTCCATGGACCTGGGCATTAACTCTCCAGTATCTCATGTAACATTTAAGATTTGTTTTACAGTAGGATCCTGTTGCACTGGCTGGGACAGTAGTGTCATTATAGCAAAAGACTGTATGACCCAAGCCTTGTCTGGAGAAGTTTTGGGTAGAGCTTCATTACCAAGCAGCACATGATGTGCATCTAGCTGCTCTTGCAGTCATAGGGAAATTCCTGGGATCATGGGATAACTCCAGGTGGAAAGGGACCTCTGGAGGTCCTCTAGTCCAACCTCGGCTCTCCAAGGCTTGGCAGCAAGCCCTGGAGCAGCCTGACCTTGCTGCTGCTGTTCGGAGGCATGCAAAGGACAGATTTACCACACACCATGGAAGAGTGTTGGTCCTTCATGAGCCTCTGAGGCTTGGCCACCATGAGGGCACCTGCAGCAGACTTCACCACTGCAGAGGTACCCACCATCAAGGGTTGAAGATACACGGCACATACCTGTTTGGGCAAGCCAGGCCCTTTTATAACATGACTGCCAAGAGATGTCCACACCCTGGGTTATTTTAAAGCTTTCTCGCCCACCACCACCCAATCTCTCCAAGGCCTGCTTCAACCACAGAGCACCTGGCAGAGGAAAGTTTAATCCCACAGGGCTGGACAGGAGGAGAAAGTGCATTCGATGGCCAAAAGCCAAGCAGTGCTGCAAAGCTGCTGGTCCGGCTGCTGGACTCCACACAGCTGCTCCTCACCTTGCTTCAGGCAGGTGGCTCCAATGGCTGCTGTGCATCTCCAAAAGTCTCATGCTCTTTCACAGCCAGGTGTGCTCCCCATCCCTCCTCCAAGGCCTGACACCCAGGTGCTGGGTGGTCAAACCAAAGGGTCTGAAAGCCCTGAGGAATGTTGCATAGGTGTTCCATGGCAGAAAGTGTCACCCTTGGGAGATCCTCCACACTCGTCTGCTGAGCTCAGACAGCAGCTCACAGTGATCGTGTCCTTACTTTGTCACCCACTTGGTGCCCTGGGCACCCAGTGGGCACCCATTTGCCCTCTCCAGGGATGGATGCTTCTCTGCCCTGCTCCATGTTCCCCATCGCTAAGACATGGCCTTTTTCTTCCCTTCCTTCCTTCTCTCCCCACCCAGTCTGGGGAAGAACTTCCCACCTCACCACAGCTGCTTTCTAGGGCCCTGCATGCAGGTCTCCTGCAGCCTGGGTAAAAGTTGTGCTCATGCGAGGGAGCTGCAGCCTGGTACCTGCAGCAGTAACTCTCACACTCACTAAACCTGTCATCCCAGTCCAGATTTTCTTTTAATAATCACACAGGGCTAAATGATTCACATATTGCTCATCTGAAGTTTGTTTGTTCCCTCCTGGAAACTAGTGTTTCAGGAGGGATGGATGGATGGTGCCAGCCAGCCCTGGATTGCCCCCGTTTCCCAGCGCTCCTCAGGGCTGACCATGCCAGCAGAGGAGCTGGGCATGCCTGGGCACAGGACGGCCAGAGCAAATCCATCATCACCCCTGCATGAAAACCTGCTCTTTAAAATTAGATCCTACTATTTCACAAATTCCAGCCTCCTCAGCCCATTTTTGCTCAGTTTATTTCAGAGGTCCCCTTCCACCACCTCCGCAAAAACAAACAAACAAAAAAAAAAAGGAGGATTTTGCTGCCGTTGTGTTTGGGAACAGCACCTCTGGAGCTGCCTTTCTTTCCCATAGGAGAAGAGGGTGAGGAAAAGGATTGCACCCGCTACTTGTGTCTGTTTATTTACAGTGTAAACAGCTTCTCTGCTGGAGCTTTGAAGAGGCACCGCACATTTGTACACCGAGATCCCTCCATGCTCTCTGCGGTTTTCCCACGTGATCTGAACTCTTTGGGGAGGGAGGTTTGCTCCTTTGCCTCCATCCCAGAGAGGATGGGGAGACCCAGAGTGATGCAGAGCCCCAGTGAGGAGTAAAGCCTTCAGCAGGGGAGGTTTGGGCTGAATTACCCTGTTTATGGTAACCTGATGCAGCTTTGCTAACAAGTGGTGATTTGGTAAATCCCCATCAGGCTGTTGGCCACCAGCCCTAGAGCGGCTCTCGGGAAGTTGTGGCTCCCACCAAACTCAGCTGAACAACAGCAGGAGAAATAGCTGCTCGCCTGGACTGAGTGCTGGTTTTGTTCAAAAGACATAAAAATAGGTTGAAAAACAGATAAAAAAATATAAATGGATGGTTAATATTAAAAAAAATAGTTTAATATCTCCCAGAATTGTCTCCCAAAACAGTCGTGCAACAGTTATTTAAGACGCTATAGGGAGCGCCACCCGCTTGCAGGGAATTATCACCACTGCAAAATCAATCTTTGCTAAACTTGAGAAAGCCTTTTAACAAAGTGAAACCACGACAACTTCTTATCACGCTCACAACCTCTCGAGTTTGACAGAAGCAATGATGGATGTCAGAAATCTTATCTTAGCAAAACAGCTCTTAACAATGCCCTAACCCCTGAACGTGATGGTTATCCACTAAGCTGCCTGACTTACCTATTTACTGTAAGCTATGAGTATGACCGTGTGCCCCAAAATAAACTTAGGCTACTTCATTCTGTCGGTTAAATATTATATTTAACAACCCTTTAAAATTAGGGATGGGATTTAGATCACCCGGTATGCAACTACCAGAATTCGTTCTTGTGTCTTGAAATATTTGGCATTAGCACAACTGTGCTCCAAGGAGACTTGGTGCTCAAATGTTTTTTACTTGGTAGATGCTCAACGTGCCAGTGGCACTGCTTCGTTTTCCCCTTAAAATGGTCCAGGGGTCATGGTCCAGGGTCCTACACTGCTTCATACAGGCTCAGACATCTCTCTACCCACCTTCTCAAAGGTTGAGCTGCTTTTTCTGCCATGATAAAAGCATTAAGAGAGACAGGGTCTGGTTACCAACTGGTGAAGAAGAAAAAATAGGTATACTCCCAAATCCCAGGTCCATTGGTGCACTTGCTCCTTGTCTCCTTCATGCTACACCACCCCTGGAGGGGCTTTTACTGTTTCTGGGACAGCTGCAGCCCCTCCAGTACAGCTGGGCTGCCCCCAGGACCCCATACCACCTAAGCCCACCTGTCCCAGAGGGTGCTGGGCATGGAGGGATAGGAGCACCAGTGGGCATCCTTGGGGGTTCCACATCAGAGGGACATGTATCTGGAGCAAACTATCCCTCTCCTGTAGCCTTGCCTGCCCAAACCCTCATCTTCACCTGTCAATGTCTCAGCTACAGCCCAACTCAAGCCCTTTGCAGTGACTTTAGGAACATCCCTTCTGACAGACCTCTGAGGACCTCTCCTGCAGCCCCACATGTGACCACTGGGGTGGACAACAAGGGAGCCCAGGTGGCTCATCTCTCCATGGTGACCATTCCTGGTGACCATTCCATGGTGACCATTCCCCACACTTTGGTATCACTGGCAGGAGACCTGCCTGGGAGGACACAGTGATACAAGTGTCACTGGTGGAGGCTTGTGCCTCACAGGTTGACAAGAAACTGATGCATGGGTGGGCAGTAGGACACAGAGCACCAAGCACCCATTGGTCTCCTTTAAGGCTTCATTTTGCTTTTCAACCACATGTGAGGAGCAGTCCAGAGGAGGCCACAAAGTTCATCAGAGGGTTGGAACACCTCTCCTGTGAAGACGGGCTGAAAGTGTTGGGGTTGCTCAGCCTGGAGGAAAAAAGGCTCCAGGGAGAACTTATAGAAACCTTCCAGTACCTGAAGGGGCTACAGGGAAGCTGGAGAGGGAATTTTTACAAGGGCATGGAGTGATAGGACAAGAGGGGAAGGGTTTCAAACTGGAAGAGGGGAGATTTAGATTAGACATTAGGGAGGAATTCTTTCCTGTGAAGGTGGTGAGACACTGGAACAGGTTGCCCAGAGAAGCTGTGGATGCCCCATCCCTGGAAGCGTTCAAGGCCAGGTTGGATGGGGCTCTGAGCAACCTGGTCTAGTGGGAGGTGTCCCTGCCCATGGCAGGGCAGTTGAAAATAGAAGATCTTAAGGTATTGTCTGGTCCAAACCATTCTATGATTCTATGATTCTAATATTACCAAAATAGATACTTAGATGCACCCCAGCATCACTTATGCTCCCTTCTAGCGATAAAGGCCCAATAGTTTCTGTGCTGGCTGCAGAAACCCAGCAGGAGAAGGAGACTGAAGTGGAGGTATGTTTGCACATCAGCCTTGCAGATCCCAGATCCTTTATGCCAAGCCCTGGGTCCAGCCCTGGGTGCCCCAGCAAAGCAGCCCCCTCCTGACCTTGAACTCTGCCCTGGGGTTAGGGGGGCTCAGCCCATCTGCAGCCTCCCACTGACCCCCTCAGCTCCACTGTGCCATGCCCATGGGATGGTGCAGGGGCTGCAGTGTTTTTGGGATCAAGGGCAACGGCTGCTGTGTGTGGGTGGGGCTGCCTCAGCCTGGAGACCCAGTGGTTAATTTGTTTGTTTCCTTTCTCTATAGGATATCGTTACCAAAAAAAGAAAAGGGGAGGGGAGGGAGAAGAAAGAAAGGGAAAAAAAAAAGAGAAAAAAAAAAAAAGCTGAGGCCAAATGATGAAAAGCCCTCCTCCTTGGAGCTATGAAGTCTCACCCAGAAGGCAGCGAGGGGAAGTGTCTTCCAGCGGGGTACAAAGTCAGCAGCTGAGCTTTGAACTCGGGGAAACTCCGCGGCGGCGCAGAGCCCTGCCAGCGAGCCCCGGCGCAGGGCCCAGCTGTGCATACCTCAGCCACAGCTGAAGGCGTCCAGGGACACATCCTGCACCTCTGCACCCCGCCAGGATGGATGGGCCCAGCACTGGGCTTCAGGCCTGCTGCTGGATGGACCTCCTAGGAAGACAGGCTGAGAGAGTTGGAGTTTTTCAGCCTGGAGAACAGAAGGCTCCGGGGAGACCTTGGAGCACCTTTTAGTATGTGAAAGTACAGAAAAGCTGGGGATGAACTTTTTACAAGGGCATGGAGTGATAGGATGAGGGGCAATGGCTTTAAAATGGAAGAGGGGAGATTTAAATTAGACATAAGGAAGAACTTCTTCACCATGATAGTGGTGAGACACTGGCACAGGTTGCCCAGGGAAGCTGTGGATGCCCCCTCCCTGGAAGTGTTCAAGACCAGGTTGGATGGGGCTTGAAGCAACCTGGTCTGGTGGGAGGTGTCCCTGCCCATGCAGGTGAATTGGAACTGGATGATCTTTAAGGCCCCTTCCAACCCAAACCATTCTATGTTTCTGTGAAAAGGGGAATTTGCCAGACAGGCAGGAAAAGGGCATGTTTCCTCGTCCAAACCCTGAGCCACCTTGAATTCCTGTCTGGTTTTGGGGTACCTTGAGCTGCTGCTACTGAGAAGAGAGCCTGGCCCTGGAGCACAGCACATGGCCAACACCTTCTCCTGGCCCAGTAGGGGCTCTACTGCCCCCTTGCCTGTCTCCTGGAAGCTCAGACGTCCCCCAGTTCTCTCTTCCATCATTGCCATCAGACTCTTCATTCCCCCTGTTCTCTTTGCCACAGGTGCTCCAAATACACCAAACAGGGGAAGGTTTTACTCAAATATGGTAACAAGAAAGCCAGGGTTTGGAAGGGATCCCAAGCTACCTGAGGGAATTTGGGCAATTATCCCACTGTGCCTTTTTTTTAAGTTTTAATTTCACTCTAATGATTTCAGAGGTACCTTTTCCCCACCTCATTTCCAAGTGAAATGCTCAGTTACTGAACTGAGGAAAGAGTTGATTTAGCTGCCTCAAAAAATTGATTTAGCTGCCTCAAAATGAAAGTAAACTTTGGGGTGAGCACCATGCTCTGGGTGGAGCTGGAAGCCAGGTGGAGGTGGTGCTTCTGGGCTTTGCTTTGCCTGAAATGCCCCTCACCCTGCTCTCAGGCCTGCTTGCATCTCTGAGGAAAGCTGATGACTCTGTGGCCCCATTTTTTGTGGTGGATCACAGCTGGGCCAAGCAGGAGGAAATCAATGTTGCGAGCATCCAGGCAAGGTGCAAAGCAGCACAGTGTCAGGCTTGAAGACTCTTCTCCTCCAAATTACTCTCAGTATCCTCAGCAGCAGCCTTTGCTGCAAGGACCTGCCAGCAGCAGTGCTGCTCCTCCCATAGCAGCAGTTAATCACACGAACAACCACGTGAAGGAGATTTTTTGTGGTATTGGCCCATTAAACAACTCCCAAATTTGCTGTTTTCTGAAAGATTTATAGCTGCTGCTCCCTGGAATCTGGTGACAGGCACACCTCCACCCCTGGGAAAACACTGCCCAGCCCCGAATGGACAAGATGCTGAAAAATAAATATCCATGTTGTAGGTAGAGAAGCCTTCCAGTACCTGACGGGGGGCTACAAGAAAGCTGGAGAGGGACCTTTTTCTAAAGGCATGTAGGATAGGACAAGGGGTAATGGCTTTAAACTGGAAGAGAGTAGGTTTAATTTGGACATCAGGAAGAAATTAATCACTGCGAGGGTGGTGTGACACTGGCACAGGTTGCCCAGGGAAGCTGTGGATGCCCCATCCCTGGAAGTGTTGAAGGGCAGGTTGGAAGGGGCTTGGAGCAACCTGGTCTAGTGGGAGGTGTCCCTGCCCATGTAGGGGGTTTGAAAGTAGATGATCTTTAAGGTCCCTTCCAACCCAAACCATTCTAAACATTCTGCCACTTGAACCTGTTGTGTGTTGCATGATGGTCACCATCCCCAGCAGTGGCGTCATGGCGAGCTGCTGCCAGTCCAGGGATTGGGCAGGAGGATGGACATGATGAGCAGAGCTTTTCAAGTGTTTTGGGGATGATGGTTTGGCTGGGGCTGAGCCTGTCCCAGTGCCAAGGACTGGTGCCATCACATTAGGGAGATTGTGGAAGTGGTGCCATGATTTCTGGACCACCCATGCTTAGACCCACCGCACAAACAGTTTGATTGCTTGAATTGAGGAATAAAATCTGTAGAGCCTGTGAAGGACGGGCAAAGGGACCTCCCTATTTTTGCACCACTGAGGTGGTACAAACCATTGTACCTTCATTGCTTAACCCAAGGCTGGCTGGTGTAAACCCCAACCCCATGCACAGCCACTGGAGAGCATCTGCCTGACAGCATCAGGGTGGGGACACTCTTGAGCCACTTGGGCATGGCAGAATGTCCTGGGAACACACCCCACTGGAGCCAAAGCACTGTATGGCCAAGAGCTTCCAGCTTCTCCCTTGCATTGATAGTGAAGCAATTCCACCACTTGAGCAGGGTGGTGTTTAATTAGCTTTTACTTGAAGGAAAAGGGGGTGGGGGCGGATGGAAGGAGATGTGGGGGGGAGCAAAGCAGAAGACCAAGAGAAAATCCCCTTTTCTCAGTGTGGAGAGGGACGTTGCCTGGGTGCTGCGGACCAAAACACCTGCTGCCCGGAGGGAAAGCGAGTTCCCAGGAAATGCAAGAAAGGCACTTTCCAACGTGGAATATGTTGAAAAGCAAAGAGGAGGAGAAGAGGGGGGGTGGTGGTGGTGGTGGTGGAATGGCTGGGGAGATGTATGAATATTAAAACGATTATAGCACTTAATAAAGTGCCGCGCAGGGGAGGAACAATAACAGGTATTGTTGGCAAGCCTGATGCTCAGCTTCCCCTTGATTTGATGGGGTGATAACCATCACAGTATCTCTTTCATGATCCCTGGCTCTGTATCTCTCACAGCCCGGCAGAGCCACACACATTCCAGGGGAGACTTTGATGTCTCAGCACGGTGCAGACCTGCCAGCCCTGGGCTGGTTGTGCTGAGCGGCGGCTCCCCCGGCGAAGGGCTGTGGGTGGGGGACGCAGGGAGGGGGCTGCCAAGGGCAGGGGGGTGGCTGGGAGAAGGAACCGGTTCCCTTCACCCCATGGGTTTGCCTCCCCTGACCCCCAGGATGGCCCCAAATACCTGGTTCCCTCTTTAGGGTCACCCTCAAGAGCTGTAAACCCAAGAGATGGGGTTGCTGAACACCGCGGTCCTTTTAGTGGCAGGTGAGAAAAGTCCAAGTGGGTCAACCAGGAGGAAAAAGGGCACTTTCCACTTCTCCATCTCCCCAGACAGGCCCAGATTTGGGATGGACAGAGACACCTAGTTAATTAAAAAAAAAAAAAAAAAAAGAAAGAAAAATTCAAGGATTTTTTTTAAAGGTTGAACAGCACAGCTTGCACACTGTCAGGTGATAGTTGTGGTGGATGAGCAAAGCTGGTCTCAAGAACAGGCTGTGTGATTTTAAACCCTGGGAGAGGGTATGAAGCCCAGCAATGCGTTTTGGGGCTGGCAGAGCAAACCCCTTTGTCTGCCCCTTCTGCCCCACCCCCCTGTCTCCCCTTATATGACAGGGGAGTTCACCTATGCCAAAGGGATGAGCTGGTGGCTGTAGCACAGAAAGACAGAGCTGTATGTTGGTGGGACTCTTGGTTTGGGCTGATTTAGTGAGTGGGATCAAAAAAGCACCAAACTTTCCCCAAGAGGTGAGGAAGGCAGATGAGCAGGAATGGGAAGAGACAGTGGGATTTTCTTCCTGGAGAAGGGGATGGCCCAATAAGATGTTTAGTGGGGATGTGTGGTACAATGGCACTCATGAACACAGCATCTCCAGTGCATTTCTCCCTGCCCCTCTGAGAGCTCTCTGACTTTGAGGCAAGGTTGCCTTATTTTGGGCAAGGTTCTAAGCAGCCTGTGTGTGCTGGAGATGGTGGAGCAGACCCAGCGCCACTCAGCCACAGTTGCCCAAATGCTCCTTTGGTGCCAACCAAGAGAGGGAGGGCAGGGCTGTAACCCACATGCCAGCTCCAGAGGGTCCTGTGCCATCACACCCCATGTTAGCTGTGGTTTCTCACCCACTTTTCCTCCCTGCCTCACTTTCGCTGGCTCTCAGACCATTTGAACAAGACAAACTATCAGGGCTCCCAACCAGACGTGCTTGCTTTGCTGTTTTCAAATCAAACGTCTGCTGGTAGCTTAGACCTCACACTTAATTTGCTTTAATTGTTGTTGCGTTATTTTTTTAAATTTAATTATTGGTTTTGGGACACAAGAGAAAAAAAAGATTTCCAGCCCTTTTTTTTTTCCCTGTGTGCGTGTTTTCTTTCTCATGGGAGGCAACCACAGAGGGTTCACTCCTCTCGGTGGGTCTGGCTGGAGAAGCGGGCTGCTGAGAGCCAGGAGGGAGCTCCATCCACCCCAGCACAGCATCCCAGGGCCGTGGCACAGCTGGATTTGGGAAAAAAGGCCACGATGCCTTTGATGCCTGCTCTTCCCAATTCAGACCATGCTGATAGCTGTGCATGTCTCACGCGTTGGCTCTGCCTTTGAGATTTGCCCCTGGTCATTTCTGCTGGGAGGGAGCTGAGGTTGGTGCTCTGATGTGGGTGGCCCAGAGTTTGTTACCTGAGGACAGCTGGCTTACCTCTGAACTCCTGCCTTCCCAACGGTTGTTTCTCTGCTTGTGCCTGCTTGTATTTTTGCTGTGTGTCTTGCTGGTACGCCTTGACCAAGCCAAGGTGAGCTACTGCCTCAGGAAGGGGCTTGGGTCAGGGTGCTGGGGTGGTGGTGGGAGCATCTCCCATGTCAGGGCTTCCACCCTTGTCGCGGACCGAGAGTCCGTCTCTCACAACCCTTCAGGCACAGACAGAGGTTTAGTCCAGGTGAATCCAGCCCCCAAAGGCATCTGGAGTTGAAAAGCAAGGACCTAAAGGCAGATGACTCCTACTGTGCCATGGACAGAGAGAAGGGGATCAGAGGAAGGCAACCAAAAACTCCAAGAGTGAAGGCAGCTCGATGCCAGTTCAAGTCTTTGCCCCAAGGTCCAGCAGAGCCATGAGCAACTCCCCCAGCCCCAAGCACTGCAGGTGCTAACAGTGACCTTCCTCAGGGATCACATAAGCACTTTTCCTCCCCTTTTATTTGTCATAGCTATATAACATGACAAAAAAAAAAGAAGAGTTCTAAGAAACAGAGAGTTTTTTCAGGTGAGGCTCAGACTGTGCTGATGCTGAGCAACCTCTGAGCCCAGGGGAAGAGGGAGGGCAAAATTCCTCCCTGACCCTGCAGGCAACCAGCTTATGCCTTGGAGCAGAAGATTTGGTTGCCTTTTACCATTAGCTCTGCTTGCGTTGGTACAAAGAGTTATAAAAATGATCTCTCCCTGCCCCCACCTCCCAAAGCACAAAGGCAGAGGAGCAGCAGCTTGCAGCCCTCCCCATGGCCCGGGGAGTTGGGGGAGGAAGGGGGGTTGGAAAAACACAGCGAAACAGAAAAAGATTGACCCAATATCACTCAAGCTGGAAGAGACGTCGTTATTCCATTTAAACCCACTGAACAGTGCCACAGCAGGGAATCTGTCTGTCTTGGTTAAAGGTCTCGCTGCCAGCCCAGCCTTGGAAGTGCCAACACTAATCTGCAAATTGTTGCAAACCCTAAAGACCCACAGAGCTGGGAACCTTCCTCCAGCCCAGACCCCCATGGACTGGGATGCCCTTCCCCATTAACGTCCCGCTCCCCGCCGCCGGGCAGGCTCGGTCAGGCACCGCTCGCTCCAGACGGGATGTAGTAAAACTCCTGGGCATTCAGATCCCAGCTCCTGCCACCAGCCCCGTTGCAGTGGGAATGGGATGTTTGCCACTGACAGAGGTTAGATTTAGCCCGGGGAAAACTTGCATGCTCTGAACTAAATTTGTGCATGTCTGTCTGATTAGTGTCTTCCGGCAGGTCCCCAAATAGACGATGATTCCCTTGTCCTCCTCTGACCCCCCAGATCACATTCAGAGCCTGTAGCTTTTGCTGAAATGCCTGGTTTTTGGCCTGGAAATCGCTGGTGCAACCTCTGGTGTTGGCCAGGAAGGGATTGTCACATGTGCTCTTAGACTAACAAACAACACTGTTCTTCTAAGACCATGGGTAGCAATAATTCAGGGTCAGTGAAAAGGGCATATCGAATAAGAGGGCCTGGTCTAGAGGATAAAAAAAAGAAAAAAAAAGAAAAAAGCAGCTAAAAAAACCTGGCTAGCACAATGGAAGGAGATGGATGTGGAAACCTGGCTGAGGAGCTGGCAACAGGCAGCAGCAGGGAAAACAAAGCAATTTACAGAGAGGGATTGGGGATTGGGGAAGCCTGGGCTTGGCCATATAAACCATGGCACCTATGAGATGTCAGGTGGGTAGAGGCTGCAGCACCTGGGCTGGCCCCTTGCTGCACTTCCTAAGGACACCAGGCAACTTGTTGCAAGGGTCCCCACAGAGGCTTTGTATGGTGCTGATTTTTGTTCAAGGGAAACCGTAAACCCAAGATCTGAGTCCAAATAAAAGACTGGAGCTGACAGAGGTGGTAAAGAGCTATTCTTAGTAACCATATTTATTATTAAAAATATCAGTTGGAATGAGAAATGCGAACAGCAAATTTAGAGGAGCATGAATTCCTTTTGGCAGGAACTTTAGAAGCAGCCAGGGCTTTAGTCAGGTTTTTTGAGGTATGTAATAAGATGCCAAAAAAAGCACAAACATTCCTCAGAACACTAAAAAAACCAAAACCTAACAAAACCTCCAGTCAATCACAAAAGGGGAAAAAACAATGTTACTATTAAAAAAAAAAAAAAAAATTGCATGAAGAACAAAAAAAAAAGGCTCCTAGAGCATTATTCTTAAGTCATGTAAAAATCAGAAAACCACTATGCAAAAAATAACCTGTCTGCACAGAGCCTTGCTTATGCATATGACTGTAGCGTGTGCCTTTGCTTGTAGTAAACATGCCCTTTGCCTTCCCCTGATGACATGACACTGGCATGTCACAGCTGATTTATAAACACAATTGGATTTTTCAGTCTTCAGGTCTAAATTCATTGCAGCAGACCCCAGCAGGCAATGTATCTCTGTTTATCTATAAATACTGGTTACTGTGCTTTCCTGGATAGAGGTACAGTAGGATGTTTATTTTTATTTGCAATAGGAGGAAATGGTGTCTGGTATCAGTCGTCATCATGAGCTGAGTGGCTGCAGGGCTCTTTCGAGGGCTCTGAACTGCATAATCAAAAATGCAAGTGATGCTCTGCAGTGAATCCTTCAGCTGTCTCTGGGGACTCACCTTGCAGCTCAGTGAGACTGAGGAAGAGGAGGAGCGAGGAAGGCTTAGAAAATAGAGCAGTCATCGAGGCTGGGGCATAGGTTGGAGATATTCCCAAGCTGTGGGCAAGATGGATTCAGTGGGAGCTGCTGAACCCATGACCTGAGGTTCCCAAACAACAATGGCTTGTATGGGGTGGGTTGAGTGAGAGTCTTGGACTCAGCTCCTGGAGGTCCCTGCTGAGGTGGATGCTATATAGGTGCTCATAGGGGATCCAGGTTAATTTGATTCCTCCGCCTCAGGATCACAACAGCTGCGGACACAGGACACTGCAAGTGGAGCATTGTAGAAACATGCCAAATTGCTCATCCTCAGGTATTCCCTGAGGAAGATCTGGGCTTCAACAAGCTTTTATGGACCAGAAGTAGAGGCTTAGGCATGTAGGCTGAGTGGAGAGGTAAACCTTCCTCTAGGCTTTCAGCCTCCCTGTTTCAAGCTACAATCAAAAAACCCTGAGACCCTCCTCTCCCACCCCACAAAGTTACTTCCTTGGGAAGCTACCAGGCCACCAGCTCCAGGGTTGACCCTGAAAGACAGACATCCTGGGGTGGGCTCTTAGGATCCTGCATAACTTCATATGGATTTGGGGAACCTTGGACACCTGGGTCTGGCAGCTCTCCTTGGGCTTGTGGCACCTCCTTAGCTCCCTTAGGAGGGAACCAGTGCCTGTCAAAGCCTGCAAGCCCTGAAATCTCCAGTCCACATAGAAATGGGGGGCCTGCTCAAGAAAATGGTCATCCTGGCTAGAGCTTCTGCAACTAAAGGTGGTGGAGCAACAAATTCATGTAGTAGCTATCAGGGAGGTCCATGCTCTGCAGAGGTGCCCATTAGAGTCAAAAGAAGCTGAGCTTTCACTGTAGGCATTATGCTGGTCACTTGACAGGAACAGAAAGTGTAAAAATGGGCAAGAATCTAAAGGTGCTTGAAAGAGACTGAGCACAAGAAGAAGTAAAGCTGAGAAATAGCCCCTGATGATCCCTGAACTATTTACAAGGGGGGTTAAAGGTGTTCCCGAGTTTAGTTTTCAGGTTGCCCACAGAAGGGCTGATTCTGTTTCCAGGACATGGGTAGGTCCAGGACCAGAGCAGATCCTTGGGCTAGACAGAGCTTCTGCCTGCGTCACTGAAGGAATTCAGGCTGTGCCAAGGGCTGGTGTCCCCCATAGACTTGTCCTTCCTTGACTCTGCAATGTGATAGATACCACTAATTGCAAATCCAACCTGCTGTCTGCTCGTGGTGTGTGTCTGCCTATATTTTTGTGAAGGTTGTCACTGCCTGCAGCACCCCATTGAGTGGTGAGGTCCAGGTGGTTCCCCTGGGCATGATAACAAACACGAACGCTATGGGCTGCAGCCACCAAAACAACAGCACAACAGGGGGCTCGTCTAGACTGTCCTCTTTTGCCTGTGAGGAAGAGCCTTCCCAGACCCCATGACACAACACCAGCCTACCGGGGGAGGACACCAAACACTGTTTAGATAAGGAAAGCCCTTATCAAGCAGAAAGGAATTTTTAACGAGAGCTCCCACCAGTGGCTCCACATTAACAAGATTTTCCCATAAGCAGTGACATTTAATATCTAAATGTTTTCTAATATAGTAACATTCCCAGAAAAGATATTTGGAAACAGCTATAGGTCCTCAGAGTCTTGCCAGATGGAAAATAACAGCTACAACTGCTTTGTTCTGAGGCAAACTTCAAAGCCTTGGTGTCTTCTTGTCTGTCTCATACCAAATTGGGAATGTGGATGCAGGAGAGTAAGAAAAAACAGTCTGGGTCAGTACACCATGGAGCTTGGTCTCTTCTTGAGGAATTTTATGTATAGCACAGTGTGACTTGGCAAACAGATGATGGGACTGTTCCTCATTCTTTCTCTGTTTTATCCTGGACAGTGTCCCATGTCATGAAATGATCTGTCTGGATCACCTAATGGATACAGGCTTCAAAGTCCAGTCATGTGTTAAGTGTCTGCTGAGATGGGCTCAGGATCAACAGACATTCCTGGATGATTATTTTTTTCATATGTATATTAGCTTAAAGAAGTGCTTCTACTCACTGTTTGCTGATGCCATTAGACTTTCTCCTGTTCCTACCAGAAAAACAGACCCTTATTGTTTCAAGGTTTGGTGATCAGGTTTATAGCTTGTAGAGAAGCTCCCTGGAAGATGTCTTGAGGTGATGGGAGAGCTCAGGGTGCTCCCACACCCTCACCTTAGCCCCCCACAGTAGTCCTAGTCGTGTTGGGGACTTGCTCATGGGCTGAGTGGTGAAGGCCAGGAGAGCTGGGCAGCTTCTGCAAACTTGCAACCAAGTGAGATGATATCCCAGAGCAGTGCAGGCCAGCCCACGTACTGAATGCAGTCAGAGAAAAGCTCAGCAGGCAAGCTGCACACAAACAGCCTGCCCGGCAAACAAACAAACAAGTCGAGCAAAGGCCGCGCAAGCAAGCCAGGAATCACCACTTGGTGCAAAGGGTGCTTGGGCCAATGGCTTGGAGATGTGGGAGAAGAGCATCTGCCATCTGCAATTGCGGTTGGACTGAAATGGGTGTCGATGGACACATGGACAACCTGATGTGTAGACACTTCTAGATGGGCGTGTGGACACTTCTAAATGGGTGTGCGAGACAGCTTGGGCGTGCGAACATGTTCGTGCAAGCTACAGGCGTCCTGAGCAGAACATCGTTGGCACGAGCCTCCCTCCAAGCCTGCTGTATCTGGCCCTGCTCCCTATCAAGGGGGCAAATTATTTGGCTGTTGGGTTGAAGAGTGAAGAGCATGAAGGTACTGCAAAGCAGCTATGGTCCAAGTCAAAGCCCCAGGTGTGACCCATTCCTTCTTGGAGCAAGGCTGTGCTGAACAGCTTTAACTGCATCAGAGAAGGAAGCCATTATCATTAGCCAGATCCCAAGGTGTCCACCCAGTGGTACTGGCAGGTTTTACTCAGTTGGGCTAAATCTGGTGGAGCTACCCAGGGGTTGCTGTGCCCTTCGTACTACTTAACCCTGGAGAAAGCCCAGTTTCGGGGTGAGGGGCACGCGCCAATGGGTGGGACGTGCCTCTTGATCACGTCGCGAGGGCGGGAAGCCCGAAAGAGGAGGACTCCAAGATCACAAAAGCCTTTTCAACACTGGGAGAGGGGAATTTTCAAAAACCACCCCGAGCGGAGGGAACGTGTGCTGTTTGGGTGTAGGACTGGATCTCCAGCACGTTCACCTCTGGCATTTGTTTTGGGCCCATCTCTTCTCCCCGGGGCCTTGGGCCAAGCAGGAGTGCCATAACAGGGAGTCGTGAAGAGAGCGGAGCCAGCCAGCGGCAAGGATTTTGTTAGCGTTTGGAGGAGAAAACAGGGAATTTCCACATATGGAAAAAATGTTCCTTTAAACTGTGATTATGTAAAAATACAAAGCCACAACTGATAATATCTCTCACTCTGGGGGATGATGGAGAGTGTTTGTTTCTTTAATTGCATTTAATACTCATGAAAGTTACCAGCTTGCCACCACTGCAAGCGAAGCTCGTTTGTTGGATTGCAGCATGCACAACCCCAGCTTCCTTTCCCTGCTCCTTCAGCAACGTATTTCTCCCTCGTTATTAAAAGGCAGCTCCTAATTTGCTGCGTATGTCTGATTGCTGGTACTTTGCCTGCAAATTACTTGTAGAGGTGTAAACTAAAATTAGGTGTGTGATGAGTTTCTAAATGAGGACCCTTGACTAGTCAAAGGCGGGATGACTCCTGTTAGGCAGGAGCAGAGCCACGAGTCCAGCTCTGCTGCCCGCCCTGGGTGAGCATCCTATATCTTAGGTGGTTTCAAAAGGTCTTGGTATCCTCTGAATGGTCATCATCTTCTTGAATCACACCCATTTTTTTAGTCTCAGATTTAAAATTCAACAATTTAACCAGGGCCTGGGTGGAAATGTATTTCCCCCATTGGTTTTAGATGTGCCACTTTGGGATTTTGCTTTGATTCCCACGCAGAAGCTCCTCATCCTCCTTCTCTCGGTATGCTTTTATCCCATCCTCTCCTATATGCCTCCTCACTAAGGTAAATGACTTAGGCTAAAGTATAAAGGGATGCAGAGGAAATTTGTAGTGGGAGCCTGCGAGACCTGACACGGGCTGTGCTCCTCTTGCTGCTTCCATTCATCAGCATTCGAGCATGTAAAACCAGGACAGTCGCCGAAGCTGCAGCGCATGAATCAGCCTTTGAAAGAAACATGTCTCTGCGTGCTCCAACAAGCCCTTCTTTTCAAAGTGCTATTGACAAACCTGGCTTGCTAAGAGCGTGGATTTAAAAAGCTCTCGCTGCAAAGGTAAATTATATACTGATCCCTGCCTGGAGTTTGGGGCTGTGCCAAATAGGTGCCGAAACCTCCCAGTGAGTCATATAAATCATAGACCAAAACCCTGAGGGGGTTGGATTAATACCGGATCAATGTGAACGTGCCACAGAGTTATTTGATCGCTACAATGCTGGTATTGACTGTTATACACCTGTTGTATCGTTACGGATTACATCTGTTGTAAACACCCTGTTTGATGTTGCAGGCTGTGCTAACCACATGCACCATAATCATGGCTTGTAGCTGCTGTGGTGGCCTCAACATGCCTGAATGATGCTAATTTTCTTGTTATGTGGGGTGGCCTGACAAAAGAGGTTTGTTCAGGGTAAGCCTGTGCAGGGGGAGGTGGGAGAAGGGTTGGGGGGGGCAGTCTGCGTTGGGATGGAGATGACTGGGGAGGAAGGTGGGAGTAAAATAATACCAGACTACAGCAGGCACCAGCTGAAGGAGGAAGTTTCTTGGTTCTGGCTGAAGTTTATGAACAGATTAAGGTCTGAAAGGATGAAAAAATCAAATAACGATGGGCAACGGTTGGACAGGCATAGGGCAAGGCTTAGCTGCAAAAAGGGCTGTGGGTGGTGGGAAGGAGAGAAATGATGTTGTTCAGCTGAGGTTCCATGCTGTGGTGGGAGGTGAAGCAGACTTGCTGATGGTTCACTGCCACCCGCAGCAGTAGCAGCCTCAACAGTCCCTCTTTCAGGAGCATGTGTCTGCAATCTGGGACCTTAATGGAGCAATTCTGCATTCATACCAGTGGTTCCCAGACCAGTCTCAAACCCTTCCTTGCTGGGTGTATTTCTGTGATCTCTGTTTTGGCAACTTGACACTTTCTTAAGTCTGAGAGACGAGTTATCTCATGCCGGCAACCTTCCTAATCCTCATTTATCCCATCTCAGATGCCAGGTTTCTCCCCCTTACATCTCTGCTTCCTCCCCTACAGGGGAGCCCAGCTTTCTCCAGAAACCATCTCCACAATTACCTGTGCTGGACATGCCAAAAACTGGACTGGGAACCAACCTCTCCACCTGGTGCTGCTCTTCCAGCTGGGCATCCAACACAGGTGGACCTGAACATAACCAGCATTTATATTAGCCATGTCATGACTTCAGGGAAGGATGGGCCAATGCTCCCAGATGGTGGAGCAGAGTAAGACACCCTTCCATCTCCTGTATCAGCAAGACGACACAGGCCAAGGGTGCATGAGATATTGGAACAGGTTGCCCAGAGAAGTTGGTGGTGACCCCTCCTTGGAAGTGTTCAAGGCCAGGCTGGATGGGGTTTTGAGCAACCTGGTCTAGTGGAAAGTGTCCAAGGCCATGGCAGGGGGTTTGGAACTAGATGATCTTTAAGGTCCCTTCCAATCAAAACTATTCTGTGATTTTATGATTATTCTGTTCCTGCCTGAGGACATGCCCTCCTTGGTCCCCTGGAAGCATGGTGCCATGGCAGTAATAGGGCTCATCCAGATGAAGGGGGGATGAAACATTTAGAATTAGAAGTGGCATCTCAAAAAAAAAAAAAAGTGTGTGTATATATATATACATTTTTATTTTATATATATATATATCAACCCCCAAACCCCAAAAGTATCTCTGTATAATGTTCTTTCTTCTACATTTTTTTTTTTTGCAAGCAGCATCCCAGGACTAACTCAACACCAGCTGCAATATGCATGAAGACCTGAGGAAGAAGACAATATAAGAGGTATTCCCCAAGTATTTCAAACCTTTTGAGTCAATACTTTTGCCTAAACATTGTTTACCTGAAACTGAAGAAAAAAGATGATGCCAAGATTTTTGGGCTGGGAGGGAGGGATGAAAAGTCAGTATCATTTTTCAGCCCCCTCCTGGGGGTATCTAGTGAAGGGTTGAGTTGGCTGCCTGGCACATGTGGCCACTCCAAAGCCGTGTTGGAAACAGGGTGTCTGAGATTTTCTGCCCAGCTCTGTCCTATGCTGACCCTGCCCCAGGCTAGTGCTGACAGTCAGAGGTAGCTTCTGGGTCACTCTCTCCTTTGCATCCAGATATCAGTTCAGCCATGTAACTTATTGGAGGCTAGAAAGAGAGAGAACAAAGTGATATTTTGGAAGAAGCAGATGAAGAGAGAAAAGGTCACCCAAACAGGGTTTGACCAAGGAAAATCTCTGCCTATAAGATTTGAAATATGATGTTCAGGATGAGAAGAATGATGGACAAAGAGGGTTAGAGTCTCTTTTACCCCAGCCCCTCAAATGAGTCAATGGTGGAGCAAGAAGGGCTCTGATTAGGTAGAAAATGCCAAGAAACCCCACCAGTTATGAAAAGAGCACCCCAGCTCTCATGCCATCTCAGTAAGCATGAGCCAGGGTTGGGCACTGCTCTGCAAGCTGTGGTGCAGACCTGTTGGGCTGTCCCTTAGTGGGGTTCCTGCCACCCCTCTGTCCACCTCCTCTTGCACTCTTTTCCAGTGTGTCAAGAGCATCTGTGTGAGTCCAGGTTGCCTTTTCTAAACTTTACCTGGGAATTCCCAGTAAATAGATGCCCCCAAACTGTTGTAATACCCTGGAAGCACCATCACAACCGTTCAACCCATGACAAGGTTTTCCACTGAACTTTATTCCCCAAAACGACAGTCAGACAAAGTTGTCATGTTTTGGCTTTTATGCAGCATCTCCCCAACAGGTACAACACCCAAAGGCTGTGCTTTGAACCCACCTTGCTGTCATCAGGAAGAAAGGGGGAGCAGATTTTCCTGAACTTTGGTTTGGAAAAGGAGGCTTTGAGTGAGTATCACCCTAGTGAGCCTGGTGGCACCCACTTCTGCCCTTGTCCTGAGCTGCTCAGACCTGGCAGATGTTTGGTGCATGTCCACCTCAGCCCTCTGCATGACTAAGGCAGTTCTGAGGCTGTTGGAGTGGACAGCAAAGGCAGACCAGGTGTGACAGCAGAACCATCCACACTTTGGTGGTCATCTGCATCTCTCCTGGACCAGGCTCTGGGCTCACTCCATTCCTTCCTGGGTCACCAGCCAAGCTCAGCACTGACAATATTAAGTCGTGGCCAGGGATTATCAAAGCCATGATCTTAACAATCAGTCCACTCTGACCCTGCTGCGCCAGCGCAACATCCAGCTTTCATTACCCAAAGTATTACCCAAATTAAAGCTGACCCATTGGGCAACTTCTGGGGCCTTTTCTGCTTGCCCAGGCCATGCAGGAATACTCTGAGACACTTTCTGGGAGTGCCCTGGGCTCTTTGTCAAGCCAGGTCCTGACACACGGGCACAAGCCTTGCAAGCTGTGCTGGTCCATGGGGAGATGCGATGTGCTGCCCCAAAGCAGATGCACAGATGAACAGCTTCAGGAAAGGCATAGATGGGCTCTCACTTTCTGGGAGCTCTGGCCTACACTTTGGGGCAGTATCCTCCTCCTTCCATGCAAAAACCTTACCACAGACCTCCACATCCTCCCTGGCACCCCAGCAGCCTTTCTTCATCCATCGCCTTATTTCCACCCTTTGGTTACCTGTGTCCTCCATATACCGCAAATATGATCATGGCCCAAAAAAACACATTCCCGTGTCCCCTGTCCTCCCTCTCCCCTGTGTCTCACCCCCCTCCCCCCACCTGGGGATGAATGAGACACTGGCTGTGGCTGCAATATATCATTCTTACTATTTGTTATGAGGTTTTAATGAGTGCGGAAGATTAGGATGTTTGCAACAGCGTAACAATAAAATACATATCTCGCTCATTCCTTGCCAAAAAGTACTTACAAATAATAAAAGTGAGGCTAGCTGAATGCATAAATCTCCTTTCACAAGCCCCCACCCACTGTGCAATAATTAGTACAAAGTGCAGTGCTAATAGATCATCTTACTTGTGTGGGAAACTTGACATTATGCTTTGTTTATATTATCCCTTTGGCAAGAATCTGCATGGCAAATCCTGGCAGCCAGCAAACAAGAGGCTCTCAAGAAAGGTTTCCAGACTGTCGTGCAGAAAAGCAAGCCACAGGATTGCGTGCTGGTCAGGATGCCGAAACCAGCTGGGGAGCTGAAGCGTTAGATCCAGCTTTTATGGAATTGAGCTACCAAGTTTCCAGCTGACTAGGAGCAACATCCTGCGACTGATTTGCAAAGGGCTGTTCCCACCCCAGCCACAACAAATCAGTGTGAACCTTGGCTTCAAGATGGTGCCCTTTGCTTAATTATATATTCAGGGCCCAATTTACCGCCTGGGCCTCCTAATGGGAACAGACGGGGTCGCCCAGACTTGAGACAGGCACCAAATACGGCCCCTGCAGTCTCTGGCTGTCTAAGTAGAGGGTTTTCAGCCAGTGCCCAAATAGTTCCAGCTCCCAAGACCCTTCTCCTCCACTCAGCCCCTACAGAGACTTTGGCTGATGTGGGAATCACCTCCACTGGGTTGTCTGGCTCTGTCCTATGGTCCAGAGTTGCTGCAGTATGGCTCGCCTGGAGCATGAGGGGTCTCAAAATGCTGCTGGTGGGCACAAGGGCTGTCTTCAGCTCTCTGATGGCCAAAATGAGGAGTGGGTTGATATGCTGGGTTGAAAGCCATCCTTCACTCACCATGCATGCTGCTCCTCATCCCATAACCCTGCTCTCTCTGGCTGGGCTCAAGTCTCTTCCATTTACTTGTTTCTCCAGCCCAGGGAGCAGTGGAAAAACCAGAGCCCAGTCCTTGGACATAGAGATGCATTCCTGTCTGGTGAATCACAAACCATTAGCACCACAAGTCCAGGTATTTTCACAGGAGGACACAATGCTAGGGAGGAAAACAAAAGGGCTTCTTGCCAGTTGGGAGAATGGGTAGGGAAAGCTTTCACTTCTTTCCCTGATAAACTTTGGAGCCACCTGCAAGATGGCTATTTCAGGGGTTCAGTGAGGGAGTGCCAACAGACTGGGCCTTGTCCTAAGGACACATCTCACCAGTGACAGCTTGTCGTTGCAAAAACCTTACAGTGTGCCACCTAGTATCTTCCTCTGCTGTGGGTCTCCCCAGACTTGTCCCAGTGCTCCTAATTCCCCAGGAGCCTTTTTCCGCCACATGATGTGGGTCTGGGCAGTAACAGAAAGCCAACCATGCCAAGCTACATGCTTTCACCTGGGCCTCATGAAGCACCTGCACAATGTTGTCTACCAGGTCCCTGTGTGTTACCGTGTGTGGTCCTGGAGCATCTACCCTTGACTCAAGCTGGCACTGAGGTGTGCTGAGTGTGGTGTCCTCAGTACCTTCCCTCTCTTTCCTTCTGATGGACATTTGGAAGGACTACCCTGTGAGATGAGCTGATCTGCTAGACAAGCCCCAGCAGCCTTTGCAGCGGCAGGTGTGGCTGCAACTCCACCTTCAAACAGGCTTTAGCTGTGAGTGTCCGGGTTGACTCCTGCTCCAGCAAAGTCTTGGTGTGAGCTTGGTCCCCCACTTCTCTGCTGGACCCATCCTCTTTACATCCCACCCACTGTTCTTGCCCAAGGCTGGCCTTCTAAATGCACTGGGAAATGGAGGCAAGGTGTCCTATCCAGAGGGAGAGGTGACTCATCCTCCTGGGAAACACTCAGTGGACTCGCTGGGTGCAGGCTGCCCTTTGCCCTCCTCTGGCTGTGGTGAAATTACCAGGAAAGGGAGAAGGTTTTTGCCCACAGGCCCAGTGGACATGTTCATTTGCAAATTTAAACCCTGCTTGTATTTTTTAATTTGGGCGTACGTTCTCCCATGGGTTCACAGCAGTGTACTCCACCGCTGGAAGAAACCTGGAACCAAATCCCTGATTTTGCATGGCCTTTTTAAAGCTCTAAAATAACAGTTGGCAACTATGGCCCTGCATGGACATGACAAAGAGCTCACTTTGTAAGGTGTTGGTCAACGGGGGAGAGCACTGCAAAAACATGCTCTCCCACGCCAGACCCAGCTTTCCAGAACCACTTGAGATACATCTATTTTCTTTCTGTCAGCAGGCTCAGGGAATCCCGGTAACGTGCGAGTGATCCTGAACAAAGTGTGAAGCACAGAGGCAGTGTCACCGTGCTGATGAGGCTGGTTCAGGCAGGAGGAACTGGGTAGAGCCCTGACATTTGGGTGACTGGTGAGGTTATCTGAGGGGAAAGTGCTGGGAGCCCGGCATCCGGCAGCCAGTGCCAGCAGCAGCCTCTCCCGCTCCCCGTGTTGACTCTGCTGGCTCAGGACAATGGCAAATGGGCTGAAACATTGACAGTTTCCCCACGGACTCTTCCCAGAGTTACTAAAATTAACCTTTTTATTCCCCCCCACTGGAGAAATATAAAGCTTTTACTTCCCTTAACCTCTCTTTCCCACCCAGTGGGCAAAGAGTTTGTCAGATCTACAGTTAAAATAATATATTAAGGATTTCCAATGGTGCAAGTCAAACTTCACATTTCCTAATGATTCCAGATGCCTTTTTTGTCCTCAGACATTTCAAGTTAAACCTCTATGAAACTGACCTTTTGGCTTGTCATTCTCTGTAAGGACCCCAGAGATGAAACACTTCTTTCAGTCTGTCACTACTGTCTGTAGACCGTCCCCCCCTTATCCCCCCTCCTCTATTTTATCAGCAAGAACCCATAATTGAGCCCCTTGACAATAGCAGGACTGTGCATTTCTTTGTCAACAACAATGGGCCGTCCAAGTTCATTACTGGAGATTGTTTAAAAATTGATTCATGGGCCAGTAGTAGTAGCTTATTATATAGCATAAGTGACAGTGTGATCTGGATGGAGGCCGAGTCATTCTTGACCAGTCATGTCCAATTAGAAAGAACATTGCACACATTCCTGTTGGAGCCACATTAATGAATTAGTCCTACCACAAACTGAGAGAAGCTTGCAGGACCCTAATACCTTTTGTTCCTAAGGATAATTCAGTAATTTATAAAAAGGACTGTGTGGAGCACATTAGCAAAAGAATAGTAATCACAGGATTCGGACAGTCTTTACACTTGTCCTCCCTTGCATTGCTAGGGGAGAAACTCCTCCAGGTTTCTGGTGAGCTCCATTCCCTCCCAGTCCTACATTTCCCCATACAGAACAGACCTCTGATAGCCACCTTCACAGCTTCCAGGGTTGGGGTTGCAGTGCTAGTAGAGACCAAGGCTCTGAGGACCTGTGTGCACCTGAACTTGGACCAACACCTAGCAGCCAGGCTCTGCTTCTCAGGAGAACAGGACAGCCCTGGCACACAGTACATAAGCATGGGGCAAATGTCTCATCCTGGTGCATTAATATATGTTGGTGATTCCTTCTGGCTCTCCAGTTAGGACTGGTGTAACTCCACTGTGTCAGATGAGTTACATATGGACAACAACTCGTGAAAAATAAGAGAGGCTCATTCAAGGCACAATTTTCAAGCTTAGAAGTCTGAAACTGCTGTCTGAGCTCTTAAATCCCACAGCTGATTTTAGGCAAGCTGACATCAATTTAACTCGCAGGGAGCAGCTCCCAGGAACTGGGAGACTTTGGTGGATTTGGGAGCTGTGCATCAGATACCCGTGCTGAGGACAAAAGTGCACAGAGTCCTTGCAGAAGCTGTGTGAGGGGAAAAGATCGAAAGAGATGAATGTGTTCAACTTGCCATGTGCTGATGATATCCACAAGTGGAAGGTAGGAACGTTGTCAGCTGATATCTGACAGATGCTGAGGAATTTCTTGTGTAGCTATGAGCAAATTCAACTGATGGATTGAATTATTTCAGCAGAAAACACTTGTACTTCGCCATGGGAACTGCAGCAAGTGTGAAATGCAGAGTATAAACTCCCAACAGAGATGGTTAGCAATCTTCTCCATTACAAAATCAACTCCCATGAGGAGTCCCCCTCCCCTGGGATGTCCAGAAGTTAACTGCACAAAACACAGTTTAGTGCTACCTACTCAGTGGATGTGATCACAAGCAGTTACTGCCATCACTGTCTTCTGATATATAACCATCTTTGACATGGAGCAGATTCTGCCCATTGCTCAGCAACGTCTTTCATTAAGGACCTTAGAAACTCATTCTTGGTTGGCCCACATGTCCTTAAGTAGCATTAGTGGGAAGATAAGTAGTAGCAACACAGTAATGTCATCTTCCTAATGACATAACAATATTTGGGCTTCTAAAATCCACATGACCAAAGGAAAAATAATTGGCAGACAGTGATACCAAGCTATGACATTTTAATAAGAATTGTTATGTGTCAACAGGCTGTCCTTGTTGTGGTTGTAATGTTCATGTACAGTCATTCAACCGCCTGTCAAATTTTAGTGTTTACAACTTCAAAGGACCTATGAATTTCTGTAGCTAGTGATCACTGAGCTCCATTTTCCCTGTTTAGGGAAGGTTTTAAAAATATGCAGTTTTCCAAATATGCCATATCATACATGTCTAGGTAACAGAGTTTTAAGTTCTTCTAAGCAGAAATGTAGTGAAATAATATGTAAATTATTCTTAAATTTGCCAGTACCTCAAAACCCAGACGAAATAGCATAAAATTTGTCTCTAACCTTAACAGTCACAATTAGAAATGTACACATTTAAAAGTTCAGTGATGGGTCTAGAATGTGTTTACATACCCATTCTGAATCTGCATCATCCTAGGGATGGCTAAATACACATTAGCTTTTGAATGAGAAGAAGTATTTGTTGGAAAACAGAGGTCCCACTCTTCACTCAGCACTACACCATCACCATTAGCAAAAGAAGTCTGAAAATGAGGCAGTATACAGATATATACTGATAGTAGAGGACTGAAGGCTTGCTGCACTGCAGGATTATATTCTTGTTCACCATTTTGATAAGGTCTTAATGGAGGGCTTCAGCTCTTCTTCAGACTTCGGATCTTTTGGGTTTATATTGTGGTTTTATAAATTATGTCTTTTATATTCTAGTCTGGCAAACTGTTGTGCACAGGTAATGGTAATGCTGTTATTTTGCTTCTCTTCTGACTAAAGTATTGACACAGGGATGTGAATTCTACCATTCCCCATTTAAACATTATAGGGAAAAAAAAAAGGTGCAGGGATATTAGAAATCCAATTCTTTAACTAATAGCTCAGGTTTTGGCATCATCACTGGTCAGGAAGAGACCTCAAAAAGTCTATCTCCACACCTCGAGGCTGTTCCATATGTTGGGTACACTTTCTGAAGGTGGCCAGTGATACAGGCAACCCAGCCTGCTCAGCAAAACTATCCCACTGCTTCCTGACCTTGCTGCTGGGAAGGTTCTCTAAAGGCTAGCATGAATCCAGAGACCATTACTGCTTGTTCTTCTTTGTGAACATGGAGAACAGACCATTCCCTTCTTCTCCACAGCAGCCTTTTACATATGAGAAACACATCAGCCTGTTCCCTCTCTGTCTTCTCCTTAGGTTAAACAATCCCAGTTTGTCCAGTCTTTCTGTGTAGGTTATGATTGATATAGTTGTTTTTTTGTTAACAATTTCTAGCCTTTCTCCTGAGGCCCACATCTTCTTTGGATGGTTATGCTGAGAAACCCAAATCCTATTCCAGCAAACCCCCTCTGGTGTTGGAGAGACTGAAGGATTGCTTCAAAGGGTTGGTGTTTACACATCCCTGGCCGGTGTTTGTTCTTTTCACAATGTGCTGACTTCCATTCAGATCTTCAACCAGCCTAGTCCCCAGGTCCTGTCACAAAGACTACCACCCAACCAGGCATCCTACATCTGTGCAACTGAAGTAACGACATCTCGTTTTCTTCAGCCTGAATCTTTGGTTTGGCAAGTTCATTCTGAAACCCTTTCCTCTAATGTGCTGGTGGTTCCTCACAAATGCTGCTCAATGGTGGGCCTCCATTACTATTGCCTGAGGGGGAGCAGACACTTCTGAAAAGCTGGGTGTGAACTAAAAGTCACTCATTTAGTGAGCTAATACCAGCCTTCTGCTCCATGCACATAATCTTTTCTTCAACCTGCTGTCCTTATGATCCAGGAAGGTCCCCCTGAAGCCAACTGCTTTGCTTGAAGAATGATCTGCATACTGAAGCCTTCCTAGCAAGTCTCTGCAGCTTGACTGAGACATCTAACCTCACCCCCAAGAGTATTCAAGCCTATTTATTTTTGAAGGAAGTGTGGACTTTTTCAAAGATCTTCCAACCTCCAAAATCCAGGGCTGAGTTCCAAAATGCACCCTCTCATTCCTCTGTGCCTGAATTCAGACTTGTAATTAGAGCTTCCTCCATCAGATAAAGAAGACAGGAAAGACACGGTCGTGAATCTCTTAAAATTCCATCTCTTAGAGTTGAGATTTACTACTCTGTTATTTGTAAAAGCTGCAAAAAGTAGCAGGCGACCCAAAGTGGTATCTATTGAGGAGGGAAATAAGGACTTATTTAATACAGTGTGTTCTCTGCCAGTCATTAGACAGTGTCAGTAATGGCTCTTTACCCATAGTTGTTATCTGCATTTGGATTTTACCTTGGTATCCCTGTTAATTTTCATTTCATGCTGGGCTGTGAGGGCTGGTGTGGATGGAGGGAAGAGCTGTAGCAGAGGCCACAAGGGCTGACCAAACCCAGAGTTCTCCCTGCAATGACTTTGCAAAGACTACCCTCATAGGCATCTTCATGAATAAGAATGGAAGACAATCAACAGGAATAAGAAAGTATCAATATCTTCATTTTTTAGATGGGGAGCTGCCTCACAGACATGTAGGTATCTATTCCAAAGCCATGACTTAATTTTCTGCTTACTAGCCCAGTGCTCTGACCACAAAATTGCTCTGGCTGTGAAAGCTCCCAAGGGAAGCAGCAGAGGAACAGAATCAAACTCTTATTTGCCTGATAAAAAGAGAAGTTAGGAAGGTAGCTGTGGGACTTAGAGAACTACTTTCGCAGTAAAAGATGTCAAACCATCTGGTTTCTTATAGCAACACACACATTATTCATCACATGCTGTCCATCCTTCCTGTGAAGGATCCATCCCTCACTCCACCAGCTTCAGTGACAGCTGTTATTTTGCAAGATCACTCCCATACCAAGGCTGAAGGATACAGTGACAAGGCTGAAGCTCAGACATAAGGCAGAAATCCATATTGATAGCAAGACAAATTTCTTGAGCACCTAAATGTGAAACCAGATGCCAGAAATCCCATTCTCTACCATGATGGATGAGATGATTCTGTAGTTAATCTCAAAAAAAAAATGTTTCATGCAGGTGTGACATGATCACAACTGATTCAACTAATTTTATAGGGCCAGGTGTGAAAAATGACCATAGGCTTCCCCACCTAAGGAGGTGCTGGACCTGTATGGAGTTACCAAACTATTGCAGGATGTTGGCTGTGTCCTTACATTCACTGGGCATGTTTGGGGGTCTCACCATTATATTTTCATGTTCTGTACACTAATAATTGGGAAGATGCTGAACTTGGACAGGAAAATATACTAAGGGCATCTATTCTATTTTGTGCACACTCAAAGAGTACAGGAAACCATGCAAAAGAAATTGGCTTCCAATACATGACCCCATTTTGCTGTCTAATCAAGAACCTTCTGGAAGCACCCTGCTGCATCACACACCCCAAGACCTTTGCAGGGGGTGTGATACATCCTGCTCTGGGATGGACAGCCAAATAAAAGGAGGCTTGGAAAAGGAGGGGAAGGAGACAGAACTGATCTGGAAACTGCAGGGAATTTTAAATATCCTTATTTCTGCGTGAGTAGACTTCTGTATTTAATCTACAGAAACTTTCCTCTCCACCGACAGCCAAACACACATGGGGAAGGCAGATATCTCAGTGAGAAGAAACCCGGATGACTACATGTATTTTGAAACATCTTAGGGTTCCAGCTTCTCCAACGACAAGAGAATTTACCCATGGCCATAGCTCAGCTCTGGGTGGACCAGCTCTCGCGATAGCACACAGCCCAGATTGGATGTTCACCTGCATGGATGACACACTGGCTGTCCTGTCTGACAGCAAGGAGTCCTCCCCAACTCTGAGTATCTGCAAGCTGTCTCATGTATATCCTATTAAGGAAAAGTTTTCAAGAGTTGGGATTACAGTGCAACTCCCTGGGCAGGAAGGGAGGCGATGCAGAGCTGGAGGCAGGAGCCTCTTGATCCAGACAGGTGAATCCAGGAGAGATGTTCCCAGCCTCGGAGCAGAGTGTGAATCTCAGGCAAGATCAGGAGCAGTGTTATCTAATGTACCTTGCTGCCAAAGCCTCCTTTCCCTTTCCTCTCAGAGAAGTCTCTCCTTACCCTCTGCATTGGGTACTGTGAGTACTACGAATGCTGAGTTTCCTCTGAGCTGATTGAGGCTTTGCCAAATGGGGTTTTGTTCCCTTTTGGCTAGTTTTCTGTGAGCTTTACAGCAAAGCTGTCACATCTTTTCTTTAGCTGGGCGTGTTACATTTGATTGCATTAAGGTATATCTGATGGCACCAACATACAGTAAGATTCAAAGTCATGCAACATGTTCCGGCACAGACAGCATTATGAATTTACACACAGAGTTGTTTAGATCTTGTATCGAATATCCTCTGGCATCAGATCTGAAATGAATCCTATATGGCAACCAAGGAAACACTCTATCTGTCTGAATAACAAAAAATAAAGAGAGAAAGGGCTTTGCTGTATCACCAGCTCTAATCTGGACAAATGGCAAGCATCCCAGCCAGCAGCAGACAGGCAGCCCCATCGCTGCAAGTCTTTCCCTGTGGTGTTCCCACAGCCCCTCTCTTCCCCCCACCTTCCTTCCCTCTTTCCTGCCTGGACCCCCTTCCTGCCATGAAGGACTTTCCAACTGCCTTGACACCTGAGCTCTTCTCTACCCTCTTGCAGCTGAACGATGGTCTTGTCCATCACCTTTCCCTGGTTTGGATGGTGACCTTTCTGGGCATGTGAAATTCATCCCCTGACCCGTGGTGATAGCAGAGACTGCCCCGACCCAGGGGCAGGACCTTGCAATTGGCCTTGTTGAACCCCTTGAGGTTCATGTGGGCCCAATTCTTGAGCTTGTTTACCTGTCATGCCCAGAGAGCTCAGAAGCAGTGTGAGGATACAAAAAGCTGCCTGTCCCTTTTGCAAAGACCCACCAATATGGTGTCTTCTTGAGTAGGAGAGGTTGCTCCCTCACCTCCAGGACCACAGGGATTCTCAGCTGCTCTCCATAGCCTGGGATAGTCATAAAAACTTCCACCAGTCTGTCTTGAGACTTACATCTGCAGTTTTCAAGGTAAGTGGAGTTTTTCAATGAGCATTTCGCTTACACAACTACTGTTTCCCAGTCCATGCCCTAAAATACACTTCTTTCTGAATTTCCATTTTCCACTTACTAGTGTCATCTGTGAGGACTCCTATGCCATGGCACCTGAAGCCAGACAGCTCTGTCACACCAGCTAACACTGGAAAACTTAAAAAACCCTGCTCCATTCTGCTTAATGAAACCAGGACATGGGGCATGTGGGTCTGGATTGTGTTGAACTTCATGACTCTTCCATCTCTGGTCTGACCTTGTCCAACCCCACACCAGACTCTGTGGGAGCTGAGGGGAAGGATATCCTTGTGAACTCTTCTTCTATTCTGCCATGGGCCTCGTATCACCTTGAGCAAGTCACTGAAATCCCAATAGAAATTGATCTCAAGGGGAATCAAGTGCTTTAATAGATTTTAGGCACTGACATAATTTGACAGATTATAATATCTGAATATTAAGGGAAAAAAAAACAACAACTGTGAAGATCTTGAATACCCTGTCTAGAAGTCCCTATGAACATGAGAAGATGCATTATGGTGGTTGGTTCTGCCTGCATATGGACCCATGTGAGCAGGTTTTACCTTCTCCACCTTCAGCCACCTGAAGGACAGCACTTTGCTGCAGACTAGTTTCTTTGATTTCCTCTGAGGTTGAAGGAGAAGATTGGGAGTCTGAGGAAGGTGGGAGCTCTCACTGGGGTGGAAGGGATGCCTCTGCCCTTCCCTTACTCAATGGGGCTATGAGGAGAGCATTAGCTTAGGCACAGACAATAACTTTCATCCAAGCCTCTCTGTGTGTCCATGGTGGGTGAAATCATATCCTCCCTCATTACAACTTCTCCAGCTTTGCAAGGAGACCAGGATTTTACTCTACTGAGCTGCTGTGCACCTGTGTGTACATTTTATATCATGCCATTAGTCTCCAAAGTACCTGAAGTCAGTCTAGACCTTCCCAATGGGAGTCTCTGGTGTGGAAGGTGATGTGCAAATGTAAAACCTCACCACTGGCCAGTCTGTAACTGTACAACAGAACATTAAAATTTTGTGTTAAAGTTTCTGAACATGCTTTCAGACAGCGTGTTAAAGGAGCTGGGTCATTGCTTTGATAGCTCTGGCTGTGAATTGCTCGGGTCTGCTCAAGCATGCAACCCTTTCGTGAGCCACTCTGTTTGTGACAGTGCCACAAGCCACCAGTTTCACACCACAGCTTCTCCAGCTAGACCTCTCACCAGTTGGTTTCCCACGGAGGAGACCCAGGTGCCCACTGTTTGCTGAGACCTTGCGGGCTTGTGTCCCTCTGATTCTTTCAGGAGGGTCCCAGCCACCCTTCTCAAAGTGGGGGCCTGGTTATGGTCTCCTACCTCGGATGGTTGCTCTTCTCCTCATCCCATAAAACTGCAGCTTCAGGATCAGTTTAAGCCAGATGAACATCTGAGTGTCCACCAGTGCTCCCTCCATCAGTTCTCCCTCCATCATCACAGAGGGCTGTGAGGAGGACAGAAGGAGAGATTTGTGCACAGCCAGAGCTTTTTGGCAGTCACTTTTTGTGTAAATTAACTAAGTGCTTACCCCCTTACTAACTCCCAGCACTTCAGAACTCCATGCTCCCCACAGAGGCTTCCCCCTGTCTTCAGGCTGTGTTTGGAGCTGCTCTTCGTGGAGATGATCAGCAGCTGCATGGTCCCACTAAGGCAGGAATTACATCCATGGGTCAGGCTGTGTCAGCACCTCAACCAAGCCTGGGCATTGCTGAGGGCAGCGCCATGTCTCAGAGAGCTGGATAAACCAGAAAGTTTGGAGAACCCCAAAAGCAGGTAAAGGAAAGCCCTGTTAAATCATTGCTTTTCAAAGAACCTACCCTGGAGCTAGCTAACTGATCCTGTTAGATCTCTCCTACGTCAGATAAGAGATATAACCTGGCAGTAGTCATCAAAGGCAGAATGATGCATAAAAAGTCCATTGTGTGGAGACCCTGGAATCAAAGGTAGAGGGTTTGCAGACAAGACTGGTGGAACCCATGAGCAGCAGCCCCATGGAAATTTCCATTCCCTTCCTGCTTGTAGGAAGCAGGGGTTGCCCCACTCCCTTTGACTGAGAGCTGCTCTTCCCATCAACAGCAAACACCTCCTGCCTTCCCCCTCTTGTGTGGGGACTCATTTCCAGGGAGCTGAGGAGGAAAAAATGGAAGGGAATGGCAGTGAAAAGAGAATAATCAAGCCTTCATTATTATTTCAGCTTAGTGGGAAACAAGTGATTGCTGCTTCAAGGAAAGACAGGGTTTTGCCTTACCCTGGTGGCCCTTCCCTGAGCTCCTGCCCTTGGCCCTGTTGGAGACAGACAACTGGTCTGGGCAGAGGGGAGATCTGAGCCAGACTGGCTGCATTGTGTTCTTCCTTTTGCTGATGATAAGAAAAATACCCAACAACTAGATGATATTTTAAAACACTATCTGGCCCTCACACTACCCTTTGAGGTGGATAAATGTGGTAAATATCACTGTCTTCATTTACAGCCTGGGAAAATGGGACCAAATTGTTCTCTGAGATGCTTCATCCCTTGAACAGCTTGAAGCAGTGTGGCTCTCAGTTATAGGCATGTGTCTAAGCACTGTCTAAGTCATAACTGGCCAGGGAAGGCTGAGGCCTTCTCATTGAAGATGAAACATGAAGGAAAATCCAGGACAGAGCAGCAGAAATGGAAGCTGTGCAAACACCAGCTATTGCCAGAGGATCCATCTTGTGTCTTGCCAAAATGCCCATAAGCCAGAGATCTTGTCTTCTGTTGCCATATGTCACATACTAAACATAAACAGTTGGGTTTTGGCTGCCTGCTATTCCTCTTGCTATAATCTCTTGTGTATCTTTCCATGTATAATTAAGAGTCAAACTCTTGGAGGAGAGGGAAAATCATTAAATGACCTCCTGGCATTTCCTCTGAACAGTAACTACATTTGCTACTTGAGATGCTGGAGAAAACTGTGGAAAAAGGAGACACACAAATAAGAAGGGGAAACCACACCTCCAGGTTGAAATCCAAAGATAAGCAAGCAGGTACTTTTTAAGTTCATTCCCTGCCTGTTTGGGACACAACTCCAAAAAAACCCAAACCCAAACATAGCATGAAAAAAACCCCATCAGTGAGGAGGAGAGGGAGGATGACCAGGAGGAAGAGGTTACAGATAATTGTCCCTCCTCTCCTTCCCTCTGAGATGTTGGTGCTATCTTGGCAGCCAAGCAATCTGCAGATGACTGTGGGACTCCATTCCTGCTTTGCAGTTGGGCTGGATGTCAGAGCTGCTCACCCTTAGATTGAAGACAGGGTTTCTGGACATGACCTGGATAGGGTCACTGGTCTTGAGCTTGAGTTGTAACCACACCAGAGTTCCTGTATTTGGTATGACAGGAGTTGAGTTCTCACTTCTGTTCCACGCTGAAAGGCAAAAACCTTGAGGAAAGGTAGCTCACAGTGCCAGTGTCCCAGGTGCTGAAGGGGGTGAATGTCATGGGCAGTTATCAAGGAGCTTTCCTGCTCCTGGCCTGGTTGGCTGACGTTTCAGTGGTTTTCCAGGGAAAAGGAAGAGAAACAGCCTAATCAGTTGTGGATAGATAGGACTCATCTTGCTTAATTGCAGATCTCTGTATTGTAGATGTCTACACTGTAGATGTCTGCTTCTGAGCTGTCCACCCCACCTTTATACCTCCATAGTCAACAAAGCAAAGCAGAGCATGTTTCATCAGTCAGATGCAGATGTTGAATTAAAGAGCAATGGAGTCAGGCTCTGAGAAATCCAGTTTCTCTTCCCTGATGAGAAGAGAAGCCCGAGGGCTGGCTCAGATGGAGCTGGGCAGACACCTACCTCTGATCAGATGAGCCTCACCTATTGGCCTCTGAGCATGCTGCATGCACCTCAGCAGGTTCTCCAGCAGCAGAAACATTCTTCAGGAAAATAAATGAGTCTCCAGGTAGAGCAGAGGACTGACTGCTCTAGAAGTCTCACTGTAATGTCACAGTAGTGTCCAAACCAGCCTACGCAGCACTGGCACAACCTCACAGTTGAGATCTCACACTGAGATTTTTGGAAAAATATATTGGAAATCTGGCTGCATGTTGACAGTTTCAAGTTATGAACATTTTTCAGGGTGTTATTTCCAGGAAAATGATGGTATTTTGGCTTTTAATTCCAGATTTAGAATTAAATAATTGAAATTATTGAACTTCCTGCAAGAGGGAAATTCAGGTTTTCTGAAGAGGTGTATTCATGACTAAACTAACTGTTGTGCAGAAAGCCACAGGCTGATTTGTGTAATGACCCTCACAAGTACTACTGAGAGATCTGGTGTGTTTATATATATTTATAATCAAATAGTGACTATTCCCCATCATTTATAACATGGCTTGCATTATGTCTTCAAAAGACAAAAATGCTTGTTAAACCGAGGTGTTCCCACTCTCAGTTCCTTTTAAATATTTGAATCTATTTTAAACTCCTGAAGGAAGGGATTTAAGTTATCAACAGAAAAAAAAAAAAAAATTTCAAAACAAAACAATTATTCCAAGAACTGTTGTTCATATTACTCAACAATTATTTCTTAGCTGAGTCTATGTTTACCAAAATCACTTTTCCTTACTTCATGCTAATTACGAGGATTGCTAAATTAAGTATTTAGACATTTTGTTGGCTTGTTTGTTTCCAAACCCAGTTAAAGTGTCTTTTAGAACATTTGATAATGGAAAATGTCCGATTCACTGCTTTCCTTGGAATCACTAACACCTCTTTGTGATGTGCCCTACTTTCTTACTCATTTCCAATTAACATGGCCCAGAGATTAGATTACAACCCAACCACAGACTACAACCCAGGCAACGCATGTAGCCAATGTTTTTTATAGCATGTTATCTTTAAAGACTCTGAAGCCTGACCTAAAGATATTAAAATAGCAGTTTCAGAGGTTTATTGTCATCTGTAATCACTTTTGCTCCATGCTCAGGGTAGAACTATACCAACATTATTGTAAATGAGCACACATGGGAAAATCATTCTGGAAGTGTCTTAATGGTTACCAAAAGGAGCAGGTTTTTGCCATTATGATATGAAATAAATCAGGGAGAACTTCAGCCTTGAAAAGAATCAGAAGGAGATTTTCCTTAATGTGGCTTTATAATACATGATGCTTGGAAAGGCATTTCTAGATCTCCCCTCTGGAGTGTTAATTAGAACAAATACAATTAATCTATAGCATCCTTATTAAGGCAGAATTCTTATATTATTCAGTAGTTTTTCTGACTTAAAGGATTGTCCCAGGTCTTCCCATGAAACAATAATGGCTTGGCACAGGAGCCAGAAAAGATTTAGAGGATAAAAACTTGGAGAGGGACTTTTTTCAAAGGCATGAAGTGATAGATAGAGGGGGAATGTTTTCAAGGTGAAAGAGGGGAGATTTGGATTAGATTAGTTTAGATTAGATTAGATTAGATATTACAAATAAATTATTTCCTGTGAGGGTGATAAGACACTGGCACAGGTTGCCCAGGAAAGTCGTGGCTAGCCCATCCCTGGAAGTGTTGAACGCAGGTTGGATGGGGCTGGGAGCAACCTGGTCTAGTGGGAAGTGTCCCTGCCCATGCAGGGGGGTTGGAACTAGATGATCTTTGAGGTCCCTTCCAACCCAAACCATTCTGTGATTCTGTGTGATTTGAACTCTTAGCATCATCTTCATCCTGTGGAGGATCTTACCTCCATTGTGCAATGGTTGACTTCAGTTGACCTCTCAAGGGAGTTTGTCATAGGGTTCATCTGCTCATGGAGAGCTCATCTGCATTAGCTGGGGGACTGTGATCTTTTGGAAGCTCCAAAGAGAAGGATTTCTGGGCAGATACTGGATTTCTCTGTGCAGAAACTAAGCATTCAGCTTTTCCCTGGCACAGCTCCTGGGGTGCTGCAGGAAGATGCCAGGTGAATCCTCCTGCTTTGCTTTTTGAGCTTGCACTGTGACCCAGCTGGGGTTCACCACTGGCTGGTAAAGGAGGCCACACATGTAACAACCCCATATTCCGTAGCATTGACACCCAAATCAGAGGAAGAAGAGCAGGTACTAAGCCTGCAGAGAGGTGTGATGGCACATCTCTCTGTCCTGCATTCCCTCATGGAGCAGCAGGTGCCAGATTGATTCATGCTTGATTCATCAGATTCATGAGGACACAGCTCTACGTTCCACATCATCACCTGGGTTGGAAGAACTGCAGGACATCTCTGCTCCAACCATCTGCTCCAGCCAGGCTCTATACTGAACTCAGACCATCTGATCCAGTCATAGTGTAACTAACAGGGCTGCAAGAAAATGGGAGAGGTGCCCTGCAGCTAGGATCTAGTTCCAGCTTTCTCTGAGAGCACATCTCTTCCTGCCTTCCAAGCAGCTCCATTTTTTATCAAGGAGATGGCCTGGCTCCAGCAGTGCTCCATGTGATAGGCACTTACCCTGAGGGTGCCAGGATCACCCTGAACAGAACTCCTTTTGGGACTGAGGCCTGAGCTTGCATTGCTTTACTGCCCTTCCAGCACAGATTCCTGCTTTCTGCAACTTCCCTTGGAGATCAGCAGGAGAAAACCCAGCAGTCTGATGTTTTCATCCAGCTTAGGGAAGTCCATGCGTGCAAAAGTGAAGTGGAAAAGACTGATTGAATGTCGTTGGGATCCACTTGTGGAAAGGAGAAAAGCAACCTCGTGTGTGCGCATGTAAATCTGCGGGTGGAGAAGCCCCTTCCCCAAAAGGGTTAACGCAACCTCTCCTTTCCCCCCAAGAGCTTCATGGCCCTCACAGCTTTCATTGTGGAACGGGTGCAGGTGTGGGCTATGCTTTGTTGATCACAATCCCTTTTGCAGAGGAAGCTTTGAATATGTTTGACATAATCAGCTCACAGCCTTTGCCCGCACTCTTTCATAAACAGGCCATTTTCACATCCTTTTCATGGGATCCGACAAGCGGAAAAATAATTAATGTTACCTCAGCCTAACAGTGACCCAGCTTTGATTCAAGAAGACGGCATGTTGCATAAACTAACCATTTAATTGAGTGATAGAAAAAGCCCACATGTATCAATTCTGCCTCCATGTATTATGATTACTGGGGCTTTGCAAGGATTGTGCTCCCTTGGTCATAAAGCAGAGCTTAAATTCAAGCCCGCGAAGTGGTTTCAGAAGGACCGATTGAGCATGAGCTGGGGATTATCCCTGTTTACTGTGGCAGGACATGGGAGCAGGGGAATATGTGGGTACCCAGGCATCACGGCGCATGTTCTGGTTTATGTCCAGGTTATGTCACATGTCCTTGTGTGAATTGACAGTGGCCAGACGTTCTCCAACCACAGGACACTTTGGATGCTGGTGGCACTACACTGCCACCTTGCCATGACCTCAGGACCGAAACTAACTGGTATATACCACAGCTAGGACTGTGCCTAATAGGAATAGGACTGAGTCACCCTTCAGGTAGCCCACCAAAAAGAAATCTCCAAGATGAATCTCAGTTAAATTCCCACAGGGTCTTGGGGTGGCAGTGGCTCCTCTAATGAACCATCTCCTTTTGTGGTTGCAGAAAGGCAGCCAGTTTAGCAGGGAGTGAAGGAAACCAGGAGCCTCTACTACTAACCCGCATGAATGACCATGAGTGCAGTGCAGAGGTGTCAAGCACTGGTGGAGCAGTTCCCTCCAGGAGTGGTTCAACACAAGGTCATCACTGGCTCACTCAAAGACAGTGCTAGTGGAGCCACTCATATTGTCCTGGGCAAGGAGGTTCTGCAGACCACCAGGCATCCCTTCCTCACCCCGCTATAGGAGCAAAAGAGACGTCTTGCAATGGCTCTGGTTCCTCTTCTCAGGTCAACCATAGGCACAGAGTGTATATTCTTGTGCTATTAAATGGAAGGGCTTTCATAAAAGCAGCCATGCAAGTGGGTAAAACTGAGTCGGTTGATATCTCACCAACTCCTATAATGCAGGGACAGAGAAGTGTTATCACAAATTCAAAGGGAAGACATTTGAACCCAAGGGAAGGAAAAGTCTTTCCATAGAGGAGCAGCTGGGCTGTCAGACCCTGCTCTAGTAAATGTCACTCTTGTCCAGAGCTTAGAGGATTTTACAAGTATTTTCTGCCTATACTCTCAAATTCTCCTTCTCATAAAGGAGCAGATAAGGAACTGGATATTTGTTTGATCCCAGCAAGGCAATGATTACATTCTTCACCCATCCTGTTTGTGGGGATCTCAGGATGCTCAGAGTCCTTCATCTGGCTGTTTGGCATTTGAACAACTTTGCTGCCCTTGGCAGCCACCTGTGCCAGGCCCAGGTCCAAATTTCTAGGACTTGCAAGCACAGCATCATTGACCAAGCTGGAAAGACCTGCTCCTGGCACCAACAGTGCTTTGAAGGTGGGCTGAGAAATTTGCCTTTCCCAGATCCACTTCAAGAAGGGTATTCACCCTGCAGTGTGTAGTCAATATGAAGTCTTGGGCTTGTCTGGAGAGCTCCAGGAAAGGTCCAGGTGAGTGGCAAGGCACCCACCTCCTGCTGCAGCTGGCCAGAGATCAGGCTGTGTGCATTCAGGTGGGGTGACATCCAGGCTCCATACAATATTTAAGAAGGAAGGTGCCTTCCCCTTTGATGTCCAGTATTGGGTAGGAAGAGGGAATGTCATCCTATTTGAGAGAGCAAGAGGAAAAAACCTCTGAATCATGCCATCTTCACAACCAACTGTTGAACTCACCACCTTACATGCTCCCCCAACAGTAATTTCAATTGAAGCTCTTCTTACTCACACAAGACTTTCCTCCTGTATCGTAGGAGGGGAAAGATTGTCCTTTCCCATGTTCTGAAAAGCCCTGATACAGCAGGCCAGGAAAGCACTTAGCAGGACAAACAGATCAATACTCATGAAGAACATTACTGGGGCTTCAGAAGACACACTGGTTTGCTGGTGTAAGGACTCCTTTTCTCAGTGTGGGTGAACAGAGGTGGGTGAAACAAAGTCAGTACATCTTCACAGCCATGGACCCTCAGAAAGCTGCTGGAGAGACACCACAGGCTGCTTTTAATTGAGGTGATGTCAAATGCCTCCATGGCTAGATCAGCTAGGAGCACTTAAAGAAACCACTCTTCCTCAGAAACCTTTAGTGTTCTCCCAGTGGGTGATTTTGTGTCTCTAGCAAATATTGTCTTAAAAATTATCATAAATACTGGAGATGGATGAGCTGGTGAGCAACCACTGTCCTTCAGCTCACTGCATTTATTTTCATACCCACAAACACAATCCTCTGTGTTTTCTCCCTGTCCTTTGACTCTTCACACCTCAGGTATTGGTCACGTTTCCCACTTGTCTCCCATGCTATTCACACTGAAATATTCATAACTGTCTATGTCTTTTCCATGCCCAAGTATCCCAATCCAACCTGCTGGGGTAGGAGGGCCTGAAGAGCCTGAAGAAGCAGCATTGACCTCTATTCGCCAATAATGGTGATGGTACCTGTGGCCAGAGCAGTCAAGATATGGTTTGTCCACTGGTCAGTGTGTGACACCTGATGGAGAAGGCCTCCACTATGCATCTTCTCAAGGAAAAGCTTGATGGCACTACAGGACCCAGACCTAGGACCTGTTGTTCCAGCTTCCTCACCTGTGCTCAGGTGGGGCTGGGTGACCTCTCCATGCCTTGGGCACAGACATGGCAAGACACTGGCACAGGCTGCCCAGATAACTTGTGGCTGCTCCATCCCTGGGAGTGTTGAAGGCTGCTTCCACGTAGTGACGTTTGAAACATTTTGGGACGAAACTATGCAGTGTTTGTAACACAAAAGCTCTACAGTGACACCAAGGAAAGGCTTGTTTAAATCCCAGCAAGGGCATAGTGACAACCCTGCAGCCTGCCTGCCAGCTCCAGGATTGCATGGTCCTCACGTGGGGTTCAACTTTATTAGTCCCTAATAACCCACACACCTTCTCCAGGTATGTCTTTTTTTCTGTCCCCAGTCAGTGCAGAATTCCCGTGCATTCCTCTTGGGGAAGGCAAAAGGCTACAGCCTAGGATGCTCTTCAGTGCCTAGTTCTGCCATAGGAATAAAGTAGGGACAACATGGGCAGCTCTGAGATATTCATTAGATGGAGACACAGGTAAAATCCCAGGCCTGGTGAGGTTTTATCCTCAGCTGGAGCCAGATTATGCCTTGAGGCATGAACTGCACAAGCTCTCTAAAAGCAGTGCCATCACATTCACCTTTCTTTGGGAGGAGGCTACAGATTTTATACCCTGCAGGGATGGCAGCTTGCTCGAGGACTGATCCTGCCAGCCCTACTTCCAACAGGTATTACCTTACTCTGCCTGTTCATTCCCGCCGAGCACTGACAGAGTAGGATGCTCTTCAAGATGAAGGTGTGCGTGGGGGGATCAGCCCTGGGTAGAAGAGTTTTAATGTGAAATAAGATCAAACATCTCTGCCCCACCTCTACCTCCAGCTGTGTCAGCCTACACAGGAGAGGGGAACGTGCCGAGGAGCAGAGTGCTAGAATGGGTGCAACTTCTGGAAGGGTTTAGGGAGGAAGGAGAAGAGGAGGGAATGGGGATAGGGGAAGAGGATAGGGGAAGGGGAAAGGGAAGGGGAAGGGGAAGGGGAAGGGGAAGGGGATGGGAGGGAAGGGAAGGGAAGGGAAGGGAAGGGAAGGGAAGGGAAGGGAAGGGAAGGGAAGGGAAGGGAAGGGAAGGGAAGGGAAGGGAAGGGAAGGGAAGGGAAGGGAAGGGAAGGGAAGGGAAGGGAAGGGAAGGGAAGGGAAGGGAAGGGAAGGGAAGGGAAGGGAAGGAGAAAATAATAAAGAAGCAGAAGAAGAAGCAGAAGAAAAAGAAGAAGCAGAAGAAAAAGGAAAAGAAAAAGAAAAAGGAAAAGAAAAAGAAAAAGAAAAAGAAAAAGAAAAAGAAAAAGAAAAAGAAAAAGAAAAAGAAAAAGAAAAAGAAAAAGAAAAAGAAAAAGAAAAAGAAAAAGAAAAAGAAAAAGAAAAAGAAAAGAAAAAGAAAAAAGAAGAAGAAGAAAAAGAAAAAGAAGAAGAAAAAGAAGAAAAGAAGAAAAAAAAGAAAAAGAAAAAGAAAAAGAAAAAGAAAAAGAAAAAGAAAAAGAAAAAGAAAAAGAAAAAGAAAAAGAAAAAGAAAAAGAAAAAGAAAAAGAAAAAGAAAAAGAAAAAGAAAAAGTCTGGATCTAAAAAATAAATTTGTCTCTCTACCAACACCCATGGACCTAATTGGATTTACTGCCTGAGTGCAGGAAAACTTGAAAAGATTGTGGAAAGAGAAAAGAATTTGAGCTTAACACACACAATGTATTTCAGTACACATGGTGGGACAATTAGAAATGTATTTAAGCTTTGGAAAATCTTTATAAACCTGTAAGGGATTTAAGTCTGAATGTGATTTGGTGTGCCCAGTCCTGATTTTTCTAGACCAGGAGTTTTTCAGGTATTGGATATACACTGTGAAAGAATGGTTTGGAGGCTCTTCCTCCCCTCTGTTGAAAACCTTGAGGAGAGGAAAACACAGCAGACCTTCTGCCCCCACTGGCCCCTGGAAGGGATGAAGGGAGACTTTCCCTTTACCTCCTAGTGGTGGTGGACTCCAAGCAGCAGCGCTGGTGGAAAGCCTGCAGCAGTCCAAAGATAAACCTGCCCGTGTCCTTCCAGTGAAACTGGTTAGGAGATACCATGCAGGCTGTTTCTCTTCACTGCTTGAGCAGCATTTAACAATCAGAGCTATTGAATTCCATTTCTCAGTGTCAGTCAGTCAACCTGGGCCCAGCGTGGCTCCCTGTGCTGCTTTCAGAGCAAATGAAGTTGTCCTACTGTGAATAGCAGGATGCATCCAGGGGGATTTACATCAGAAGAGGGACTTGGCCTCATTCCTTCAACAATTAGAGAAACACAGTGGTTTCTCTAGGTGTTAGAGTGAAAGAAAATAGACTTCTTCCATGGGCTGGGAAATGAGGGAATGGTTCCTGATCTGTCTGTCTTATCTCTGTTAACCCCTCTTTTGCTCCACATCTCCCACCTTGCTGCCTGGGCATGCAGCAGCATGGTCTGAAGGCCAGGGCTGCTGAATCAGAGCTGTTTCAGAGTCAGGCAGGCACTAATTTGGTCTCTGCCCTCCATGCCCTTTATGACTAAAACAGATCTGCCCCTCTCCATGTACCATAGAGATCTAGGGACCTATTCAACTGTTCCTGAAGGAGAGGAAACCTCAAAAAAAAAAAAAAAAAAAAAAGATAAAAAAAGCAGGTGCATCAACCCAATTTCTCTGCTTCAGCTCAAAGGGGAGACAATGGTGATTAGGTCAGATGTAGACATCTGTGCTGGAAACACCTGAAGTTGATGAAACTAATTCCACTCTTAAGAAGAGTTGAGTTTTGGTGAGGATCTGACAGCCAGACGTGTAGGTGGGCAGGGAGGGCATGATGCAGCTTGCAGGTGAGACACTGAATCGTGCGTGCCTGCAGGTGGGTGTCTATAAGTGAGCAAAGTGTCCAAGCCCTGTAAGAAACAGAGGAAACATGGTCTGTGCAGTCAGAGGAGTCCAGGGAGTGAGTCAAGCAGTGGTGAAATGTCTGACGTGAAGTGGGCTGGGGCAATTCCTCTGCTGCAAAGGGACATGTTCTCCTAGAGTGATTGAACCAACAGCTCCTAATAGCTGAGGAACTAGTTGCAGCAGCTTGGCCAGCCAAAGGCCACTTTCGAGGTCAGTTCAGAAGTCATCCCTCCTCCTGCTTCCAGCACCCTTTCCTAGTGGAAACAGATTGACAGTGGCAAGAGGGAAAGCAGCATTCGTTCATCCAAAGCAGTTCATCAAACCAGAGGTCAGGAGCTCATCTGTCCACCAAAAACTGGGGCAAAAGCTCCCCCAACCCTCGGGAAGAGGGAAAGCAGATGCTCTCGGAGCACTGCAGCAGTTATGTGGAGCTGGAGGTGCACAAGTGCAAGCAGCATGTGTTCCACAGGGAGCAAGGCTGCTGCTTGGAGAGAGCTCAGGTTGGGTGGAATCAGATCCGTATCAACCCTGGATGCAAACATGACTGCACTGGGGGTAGAGAAGGGACCTGAACTACTGTAATTAGATTATCAGATCTCCAGATTTGGTCCATAACACATTTTAACCCTTTTTCCTAAGATCATGGCATGCAAACTAAACATTGCCACAATAAAACCTGGGCAGATTTGTAAGGCATGGAAAGGGATCACGAGTTTCCAGACACTGCAGCTCCCAGCTGCTGGTATTATTTCTGGCAGGTTTAGCACATTTCCATTTGTCCTGTGGTTAACAACAGGTCTTACACAATGTGAAAATCCCTTGGGAGACAACCAGTCCCTGGCTGTGCAGGTGACTTTAGGGGATTTAGAGGGAGGAAGATTAAGTGCTACTGGATTCCTTAGGCAGGACCAAGCAGGATTCCCCCAGCAGGACCCAGGATCACATGAGGGCTCCAGAGCTGTACACAGCACTCCAGGTGAGGTCTCACCAGAGCAGAGCAGAGGGGCAGAATCCCCTCCCTGGCCCTGCTGGCCACACTTCTTTTGATGCAGCCCAGGACACAATTGCCCCTCTGGGCTCCAGCACACACTGGTGGCTCATGTCGAGCTTCTCACCTCCTCCCACCCCCGAGTCCTTCTCCTCAGGGCTGCTCTCTAGCCATTCTGCCCCCAGCCTGGATTTGTGCCTGGGGTTGTGCTGATCCAGGTGCAGGACCTTGCACTTGGCCCTGTTGAACTTCATGAGGTTGGCATTGGCCCACCTCTCCAGCCTGTCAAAGTCCCTCTGGATGGCATCCCCTCCCTCTAGGGTGTCAACCACACCACACACCTTGGTATCATCAGCAAACTTGCTGACAATACACTCAATCCCACTGTCCATGTCTCCAACAAAGATGTTGAACAGCACTGGTCCCAGTACTGACCCCTGAGGAACACCACTCGTCACTTGCCTCCACCTGGACACTGAACCATTGACCACAATTCTCTGGGTGCAGCCATCCAGCCAATTTCTTATCCACTGAGTGGTCCATCTGTCAAATCCATGTCTTGTCAGTTTGGAGACCAGGATATCATGTGGGACAGTGTCAAACGCCTTGCACAAATCCAGGTAGATGATGTCAGTTGCTCTGCCACCATCCACCATCTCTGTAGTCTTGTTGTAGAAGGCCACCAGATTGGTCAGGCATGATTTGCCCTTAGTGAAGCCGTGTTGGCTGTCACCAATCACCTCCTTATTTTCCATATGCCTTAGCAGATTTTCCAGGAGGATCTGCTCCATGATCTTGCCAGCACAGAGGTGAGACTGACCGGCCTGTAGTTCCCTGGGTCTTCCTTTTTCCCCTTTTTAAAAACAGGGGCCATGTTCCCTTTTTTCCAATCAGTGTGAACCTCACCAGACCACCATGACCTCTCAAATATGATGGACAGAGGCTTAGCAACTGCATCTGCCAGCTCCTTCGGGACCCATGGATGGACCCCATCAGGTCCCACAGACTTGTGCTCCTTCGTGACCCATGGATGGACCCCATCAGGTCCCACAGACTTGTGCACCTTCAGGTTCTTTAGATGTCATGATCCATTGTGCTTTCCTGTGACAGCATCAAGGAAGGATGAGTTTGGAGCCATGCCAGACTGTTTCAGGCTGACTCAGCAGGGACAGTTGTGTGATGGAGTCATTGGGAAGTATGGATTTGACACCTAACTCTGCTATAGCACTGTGTGACCTTTAGCAAACCATTTTCCCATGATGTTCCTTGACCCCTTGCAGTAAGATGAAGCCAGGAACACTTCCTCCATCGTACTTGCCTCTTTGTCACCTTTCCAGGGTAAGGAATGAGGTTTCCCACTGTGACAAGCAGCTGCTGTCTGGAAAGCAACAGCATTCCAAGTTATGATAAATGACCTTAACATTCATGACAAGCTCGTTGCTCTCGTCTTCCCACTGCTCACATATTCCCTGCCAGGGACAGTGAAACTAAATACAATCCCTTGTTCAATTATAATAAACACATTCCCTGATGCTTTGAAGGATCTCCTTGGTTTCTTGTCAGGTCTGCTTCCCTGCTGTGCTGCCAAGGAGAAGCTGCAAGTGTTGGAGAGGAAGAAGACAGTAATTTTTTCTCCACCAAAGTATGACAGCTCTTATTATCTTTTGACAGCATATATCCACATTTAGGCACATGCTGCCTTGGCTACTGAACTCAGCTCTCAGACCTGTTCATGCCAGCAGGGACTAAGTGGTCCCTACCTTTCCCATGAGCTGAGAGCTCTGCCTGAAGAGACTTTGGTTAATTTTGACTTGCTAACATGTGGGAAAGCCACAAACTCATGTTGTCTTCACTAGGATCTGAATCTGTTCCCCTGAACTTGAGATGAGCTCTGGGCTAATGAAGGGCCCTAATGAAGCTTCACTGGAGTGAGGTCAGGGCATCTTGCCATAGGTCTCTCATGAGTGTTGCTCTCCTGTTGCCCAGCAAAGGTTGTCCAGCCTTCTGCCACTGAGACATCTGATGGTTTTGATGCTACTGATCAAACAACAATTTGGGCTCACGAACTGCTGCCCTGGGTGCTGGGGAAAGCTTGGGGTGCAGTGGAGCTGTAAATCTCAGTGTACCACAAATCTCCCCTCCTGCCATCTCCAGCCAGGCTGCCCTTCACAAACAGGTTCCCCTACAAGAAATGCAGAGCAGCCTGGACACGTAGGAAACACTATTTTCCCACAAAGCCAAAAGCTTTATACTTCATGAGCAGTTCTTGCAGCAGGAAAGAGGGAACACCCATGACATATTGCTCAGGTTGTTGCTGCAAGAAGGTGCTTACACTGATGAGAGCAGTATGTGAACAGGAATACAGTAAGTAGAGTAAAAAAAGCTCATAACATCTTTCTGTCCCACCTCAAAGAAATTCCCTGCCTCTCTCCAGAACTGAATGAACCAAAGCAAGGCTGAGATGATGCTGCATGGGAGAAGGAGACACTGTGGGAGTTTTCTTCTCCACATCTCTCCCATGGCCAAGAAAGGTCACCTATGGATTAGGCCTGTGGCTTGTTCTGAAAATTCCTTGGACTCCTTCACTCCTGATGACCACAGTATTATTTGAAACCAGATGTAAGACCATACATGATGGATGCCCTGTACCTGCAGACATCCATGCATTCCTGCCCTGGGGGAGGTTTAAAAGCTTGGCCTGAGTTAGGTCTCCAGTCTTTCTCTGCATTGGATGGAGAGAAACAAGCACCACAGAGAACGAATCATCTCCCCTAATTTAGCCAGCTTTTTTGGGGGGTGAGAACAGCTGCAGCAAGCTGAGTGTCTTCAGTGTTCATGCAAATCAGTAAGATTGGCCAGAGTTCTCCATAGGCCTCTACTACGATGGCAACTTGAAATGATGCTTTCAACTACACTACTGTAAATATAGGAACATAAAAGGGCTCTGTTGGATCAAACTGTTGAAGTCACTCTCCTACTTCACAGTGCAGGAAGGTGGTTGCCTAAGGAAGGCTGTCCTGTGCACTGGTACTTCCCCAAAATACATTCCCATGCTTCAACACTTTGCAGTTCAGGCACTTTCTCCCCAAAAATGGGGGTCTTTGTATTTCCTGAACCCTGCTGGGTTTCCTTTCTATCAACCTGTCCTGCCTCCCTACAACCTACCTGAAGCAAGGAGATCCCCAGCGCATCTCCACCACCACTAAGGTACCTCTACCTTCTCTGGTCTGCTTTGAACCTCTTGCCTGGCAGCTTCACTGGATGGCCATTGTCTAGCCTAGAAGAACACTTACATGGCAGTAATTTCCCTACACACAATATATAATTTGTCCCCATTTGAGTATCATTCACATCGCTGAAGGAAGTCCAGCTTGGGTCTGCTATGGGTTAGCTTTGAGTTCCTCCAATTCCCTGGAGTTGAGGCACTAACCCTGGGTGTTTCAGGATCACTATTTGTGGTAGCCCCGAAGTGGTAGGGCAAGGTGTGGGTTCTGCCACCCTCCCAACCAGCTGGGGGGGGTGAAATGGCACAGCTCAGCTCCACTATGTACCTTAATTAGGTATAAAATCGGCACCACTTGAAGGATCCAAGGGCAGATTAACCATCAGTCCTGACCTGATTTGTCACTGTTTATTGCAAACGTGGACGGGCTGCATGGGGAGAGCTTTGCTTTGTCAATAAATCCTGGACACAATGGACTGCAGGAAAGGGAAAATGATCCGAAGAGCCTAGGTGGATGGGGGAGATGGCCTCCACTCTCCTAAGGCAGCCAATTGCCTGGATCAGGCCTACGATGTTTAATTCACAAATGTGCAATCTTTAGCTCCTTTTACGTGTCCCCGGGCAGTCTCATAGACACCATCTGAAGTATATTAGAGCCTGCCTGATTATGGGTCTGCTCCAAAGCCCTCTGAAGTCAGTGGGAGTCTTTCCCCTGACTTCACTGTGTTTGGGGCAGGCCCTGGATTAATATCCCTCAGGTTAGACAGTTTAATCATCCATTCAGCAGTACACAAAGCAGATCACATACACTTTTAGCCTGCATTGTATGCTGTTATGAAACGAGAAGATTATTTGATATGATTCAGAGATAGCTCAGGTATATGATAAAAAAAAAATAAGACCTTTGATGTTTTACATTACACTTCAGTTATTCCTTGAGGGGCAGATTCTCGTCACCTTACCCAGGTGAATATTGAGCTTGGTAATTTGGTCAAAAACATTCCATCAACCTTCTTTTTAGTAGAAGAAGTTGGGGGAGGAACTTGAGCTTGATGGAGGTTTCTGCCAAAAAGAAGCAAAAAGAAAAGAGAGATCCATGGTTTTCTTCCTTCAGCAATCAGAGAAAAAAATGATCAGGAACACAAATCTGTTTTGGAGGGATTTTCTAACAGGACAATAAAGCTAATATTTTTTTTTGCCAAAGCCTAAGGAGAAACAGCAATTTCCCAACAACTGCAGTCTCCACCTGGCACAGATATTTCTATCTGAAGCATCAGCTACCCATGTGCCACCAGCCAGACCTGATTCTCATCTTGCCTTTCTTGGGTCAAGCTATAAAATGAGGCTTTGTCCCTCATATGTGCTACCAGAATGGGACCGACAGACCCACCTCCCATGAATGAGCAGGACAGAATTCAGGTAGATCGTATTCAAAGTCAGGTGAGATCTGCAGGTCTGGTGGCTCTACCTTTAGAAGTCTGATGAAGATTTTCCATTGCTAGAAATACAGTGAGGACAAGGCCAGGATATCCATAAAGTAGTTTCCTTGAACACTACAACTTCTTTTGAAGTATTCCTAAAGATTTTGAGGAAAAAATCACCCTCGGTCAGGGTAACAAAGGCGATAAAGCCTTCTCTACAGGCACAATATACTGTGGCCAACTTTCATCTACTTGGTGAGTGACAGAGAAAATCAAAAGGCTCCTCCTTCAGAGATGTAAACCACAGTCCATGGCCAGTGGCAGTAAATGAAGCCCTATTTCCAAAAGAGCTGGCGGGTGATGAAACCCAGCGCGGATGGCTGTGTTCTGCCTCCTGAATGCCCTCCCACCACCCTGCAATACACTCAGTGTTGCTGGGGGTGGGGGGTTTAACTTCACTGGCACAAGAGTTTCTTTTGTTGATGGGAGCTGGGTCTCCTCTAGGGGACTGGGCTGATCCAAATGTACTGGCAAAGCCTTTGTACTGTGGAGTAGCTCAAGTGCAGACCTGCAGTGGGTGCCTGCCTGAACCTTTGCTGGCATGTCGATAAGGCCAGAGCTGAGCAAAGTTAAACGACCCTGTGCTGGAGAAGTGCCACACGTAGGAGCCAGCAAGCATCTGTGTTACTGATCCAATGCACCTCTTGAAATGCCTTTGGATTACACTTCTTTTCAAGCAGGGACTGCCTTTTTCAGTAGTTGTGTGTGCAGCCCTCAGCTGGATTCATGGAATTGTCATAGTTCAGGTTGGAAGGGACCTTATGGATCATCTAGTCTCAACCCCCCTGCGTGGGCAGGGACACCTCCCACTAGACGAGGTTGCTCCAAGCCCCATCCAACCTGGCCTTCAACACTTCCAGGGAGGGGGCATCCACAACTTCCTTGGGTAACTTGGTCAAGTGTCTCACCACCCTCACAGGAAAGGATATCTTCCTAAGATCTAACCTAAATCTACCCTCTTTCAGGAAGAACCACAGTCCCTGGGTGGGAGTGTCAGCAGGTAGAGGCAGCACAGGGCAGATACACTAGTCAGTTGAGCTTGCAGTCATCAGCACCACCGTGGTTTCAGATCAAGTATGGCTGAGCTGCATCAGCCTTGTCAAGTTGAAGTGGCATCTTTCTAGATGCCTAGAAAGAGTGGAGATGTTGTCAGTTATTACAACAGGGAAACCAAGTAAAGATGAGACTTCTGCAACTTGGCCAGTATACAGCATCTGTGGGCTCCCAACTACCCCCCATGAGATCACTGCTCCCTCAAAGCCAGAATAAGTCATTTTGTAGGGCAATTCCTATGGCTGCCAGAGCAGGGAGGATGGATGACTGAAGTTTGAGCCTCTCTCCATGGGAAAGAGATTTCTCTGCTGACCTCCCCGGGAGCAGGCTATGCCCTGGGCTGCTCGGCTGTCACCTGACCCAGGCTGGGAAGAAGCTCATTGTCATGGAGAACTGCCCATCCCAGGCATGGCCTTGGCATTTAGAGAGAAGTGAGGACTCTCAGGGTGGGACCACCAGGCTAATTTCTCTGTCTTCCCCCTCCTTCAATGTGGGCATCACAGTAAATCCCCAAATCCCATGACAAAAGCCCTGCTGCTTTTAAGTGCCTTTCATTAAACTCAATCCTCTCGCCCTCCCTTTCCCCAGATTTGCTAAAAGAGGAGTTTCTTTTAATGACAAAAGGACACCTAAAAGGCTGCCATTAGCTCATTCACTTGGCTCCTCTCTGCAGACAGGGTGTCTATTTGCTGAAATCTACTCTTAAGTGTCCCTCGGGCAGGTTGCTTTACCAGAGCACTCCAGCCTTTGGGGTGTTGTGTTCTCAGGAGGGGCCACAGCCCCTGGTCCCAGCTAAGGGCTCACTTTCCCTGGAGGGAGCAGGATTTGGTGCTAATGGCAGGAAAGTTGCACTGGGGACAGTTAGAACTGCCAAATCCTCTCTAGAGCCCATCACCATCCCCTTGGCTCTGCTCTGGCAGGTTCTGGCTATGCTACCACCCACCAGATGTGTCACGAGGTCTGTCGAACCATGGGACATTCGCTGAGGACATACTGCCAGAGGCAGACCAAACGGCAACACAAATTTGCCACTGGTTTGGGATCTTCAGGAGCAAATGCTCATGGGTACTGTCTGCAGAAACACCTAGCTGATGGAAGTGGCAGAGGGTAGTTCCTGGAACAAATCTTCTGGGTGGAAGAACATAAGCTGGACATGTGCAAGTGTCCCACGTTGGCACACTCCTTGCTGAAGTCTGACCACAGGTAGGTGGAGCAGAAAAGGGGTGCAATGGTCACTCAGATACATGAGTAAGCAGTTCCTGTCTTACTTAAGGACTGGCTCTTAACCTTCTAAAGGTGCTGGGAATTCCTCCACTGCTATTAGATCAAACTCAGGAGTCCAAAATCCAAATAAAGCTATTCCACACCTGGTGCTACTGAACCCGAGCAGGACAAGGCTGACCACCTTGGCTTTGTGCTACTGGCAGTCTGCCCTTTCCCTCCCATTATCACTACCACTGCACCACCTGAGATGAAATAAAGAAATCAAGACATGGAGGAATTACCCCTAAACCCACGAAGATGGTATGTGTGCTGGGAAGGGGTGAGCGAGAGAGGGATGAGGCTGGAGTTGCCACCCACCCACTGGTCTCAGCCATTGCACAGTTGGCCAGTGCTGGGGAAAGTACTTGGTCCTGATCCCAAGCACATGGAAGTCATCTGACATTTCATCACAGCTTCATTATATTCTGGATCAGGCCAGTGGTTTGTCTTGCATCACTAGATGTTATGCAGGTAGCCAGTGAGGTGCTGCATCACACTGCCAAAACCTTTGTTTTCTCAATAGCCTGCAGGGATGGCCTTACATCATGGCAGATGCAGGTGTGTTAAATAGCTGCAATTTCATGCTTAACTTCATTATTGATGCTACATTCCTCATGAAGACATTTATATTTACACTCTATGGCCCCACAGAGCACCCAACAAACTTATGCAAACAGCAAGAATTGGGAGCTGATAGTTGTGCATAGTTGTGTATCCCTAGGATACACTCTCTTTTCCCAGCGGGATGAATCAGGAAGGACTCTCAGCAGAGGGCTCAGCCAGACCCACCAGCTGACTGGCCCAGCTCCTCAACTCACCTGCCATTTTAAGCAGGTGCAATCAAAAAAATGATCTGCAAAACGGATGGAGCCAACAGTCAAAAGCTCAGACTTCACACCTCCTGCTAGCTAGCACCGCACTGCAACCAGCCCTGCTGCTTTTACTTTTGCAAGCTTTTATTTTGTTTTCTTTTTTTTACTAAACCAGGATGAAAAAGGACAGTTGTAATTCAGACCGTTGACAAAAAAAACAAACAAAAAAGCCCAGAATTCCCACTCTGCACAGAGAGACTTCAAGAGGCTGGCAAATCACCTCAAGACACATCTCCTTTGGGCCCAGAGCACTTTTTTCCTGTCTTACTGCACAGATGAAAATTGTTCATAAACCTTTGCACCTTTTACCCCGAACCACGTGAAAGCAAAACCTGTCTCCCACAGAGTTTTGAAATACCTCAAGCACGCTGAGGAACAACCAGGCAAAAATCTAACAATTGTTAACGTTTTATTCCCAACCACTGTCCAGCCTGAAAAGTTTCATTAATACACTAAGGAACAAAAACAAAACCAATGAAAAATTCAAAACAAATAAAACAACTACCAAAAAAAAAAAAAAAAAGGAAGGGAAACGAAGTAAAATAAACTTTAACAAAGTTTAAAACACATTATAAATAAGTACAGCTCCAGAGCATAATTTACAAATATAAAACCACATAGAAACATATGTACAGAAGAGTTACATTACATACAAATATGTATAAAAATACCCCAGTGTTTATTCTCGTGCTAAAGCTGCATGGCTAGAGTTATCTTTGGTACTAAGCTCAGGGAAAAAAGGTTTGTTTTACAAAACACAGCCCTGGCTGTACAATATGCCATACACAGGAAGACCAGAGCAAACCTCCATGGGTTTTGAGGAGGTTTTGGGTGGGATTTTACCCAGAGTATCCCCCCCCGTGCATTGCATATTGCAGGATCAGGGCAGAAAGCAAGGGCTTACAGAGGCAATTGCTGGCAGAAGAGGTTTTTAATACATTGTACAAGGCACTTCATAAGAAATCTCTTCATTATTTTTTTTTCCTGCTCTCTTCTAAGTCTCACTGGATGTCTACACTTGGCTCTTGCTGATACCGCTTTATGGTTATAGTTTTTAAACTTCTTACTCTACATTCAGGATTAGAAACCTCTGAAAACATTTAATTCAGTTCGCTTTCATCTGCAGGATTTAGATGGCAAACCATCTAAACCACCTAGTGTTTTTCAGGATGTGAAAAGACACTGCATCTGTCTTCTGCTGGTGTTTACGGGGCGTTCTTATTTTGAAAGGTGAGATCTGTCTTCCTGGAAGAAATCCTGGGAAGTGTCCACATTGAAATGCTGTTTGCAAAAGCAGATGGTCCTCCATGCTGCCAAATACACCTGCAACTCCTGTACCTTTTGCAGCGCTCACTGGCCAACTGCCCCAGCATCCTACACCTCCGTTCCATCCCGGGTGTAGATGAGGCTGTTAACAGTGAAGTTGTAGTAGTGGTTGTACTGGGCTCCCTGGCTGCTGCTGCTGGGATGGAAGGAGCTGTAGTAGGCAGGGGAAGGTCCCGCAACCCGCTGCAGCTGGTCTGGTGAAGGCACCTCCTGAGAAGAGCTGCTGGAAGGGGTGAAAGTGCCACTGCTCAGCTGTCCAGCAGAGAAGTTCCTGTGATGCAGGTCACTGCCAAGACCCCCTGTCAGCCGGCTGCCTCCGCCGCTCAGGGAGCTCATGCCGCTGAAGAAGGTGCTGAGGCAGCTAGGTGTGGATGAAATGATACCGGAGGGAGAGGAGCTTTTTGGATGGTCTCTGGCAGAAGGTGAGGGGTCCAGCTCTGGGGGTGGGCTGTTCCCACATGGTTTGCCTGTGGCTGGGATGGGTCGCTCTTCCTCAGCCTTCAGGCCCCCCAGAGAGGAGGCTGCAGATGCGGTCGCAGGGGCGTTGGGCTCAGAGCGTCGCTTGCGTTTGCGACGGAAGTTCCCGTTGTCAAACATCTTCTCACAGTTGGGATCTAAGGTCCAGTAGTTTCCCTTTCCTAGTGGAAAACAGGAGAAACAAGAGAGAAAGTTAACTTCTGTAACGGTGAGTCTAACCAGAGACCGAGAAGTAATATCCATGTCTTGTCTGATCAGCACAGCACCCACACCTCCCCTACACCAGTTCCTCCTCTGTTGTCCAGTACAAGGATCCAAAACCTGGCTCTAGGACATCATCACCTCGACCCCTCCTATGCCCAAGTGACCCTTAAGGCCATTATGGAGGGGGAGAACCTCCCCATCACAGAGCACAAACTTCCCTGGAGGATCTGCACCTCTACCTGGTTAAAGGGAATGTGAAGTTGGGCTCCCCTTGCTCTGGCTGCCTCACAGCAAGCAGGGGCACTTGCGGCCACCTCAGCTGAGGGTGACAAGGTGGCATCCGTGCCATGGCTCTTCTCAGAAAAGCTGGTGGGAAGGTGGGTTGTTGCACCCAGGCACTCCGGGGGTACAGCAGGCCAGCAGCGCTGAGCTGCAGGGGCTGCAGGCAAGCTGTCTTACGACGTGGTGTGCGGGGGCTATGGTGACATTAGCTGTTCTCACGTCTCTTGGCCATGCCCGGGCCTGACGCGAGTGGTGACCCCAGAACATCCCCCCAGAGGCTCCAGCCCAGCACGACCCCTCCTTGCCAGGCTGGGCCGGCACCGTCCCGGCGCCTCCGCCCTCCGCCCACTCCGGGCACCCGCTGTGCCCCGGGGCCGGGCCGGCGAGCGGCGGGCAGGGAGGGGAGCTGTGAATCACGGCCCAAGGAGCCAGGCCTTGCACAACCGGTACTCCCAGCCTCAGCCCACCCGGCCGGCTCGCAGAAGGGGTTAGGGCTGCGGCCAGCCGCCCCTCGCCCAAACTTCCCGCGGGGGCCAGCGCCGGGGGCCGAGGGGGCAAAGGGAGGCTGCTCTGTGCACGGTACCCGCCTTGAGGGACCAAGATAGACCGGTTTCCCTGAGGGGACAAGGAAGGCCAGTCTCCTCACTGCGCCGGCCCCGAGGGGACACAGGAGCCCGGTGTCCTCACAACGACAGGCTTGAGGTAACAAAGTAGCCCGGTCTCACTTCATCGGCCCTGAGGGGACGTGGAAGACCGGACTTCTCCCAGCACCCGGCTTGACGGGCCTGGGGAGCTCGGACTCCTCATAGCGCTGGCCCCGAGGGTACAAGGGAGCCCGGACTCCTCACAAGGCCCGGCTAGAGGGGATAAGTGACCTGCCAGACAAGGGGACTGCTGTCGCCCGCTCTCCTCAAGGGGGCGAGGGGTGCGCCCGCCGCTCCCCAAAACCCCAGCCCTCCCTCCTGCCCGGCGCGGCGGCCTCACCAGGGTCGTCCTCGTCGCGGGGCACCTTGCGGAAGCAGTCGTTGAGGCTGAGGTTGTGGCGGATGCTGTTCTGCCATCCTGCCTTGCTGCGCTTGTAGAAGGGGAAGTTCTCGGCCACGTACTGGTAGATGTGGCTGAGGGTGAGCTTCCTCTCCGGAGCGCTCTGGATGGCCATGGCGATCAGCGCCGAGTAGGAGTAAGGCGGCCTCACCAGCTTCAGCAGCTCCTCCTGGCTGGCCAGGCTCAGCCAGCTCAGCTCCGCGCCTCCCGCCGACGGCGACCCGGGGGCCGAAGGGGAGCCCACCAGCTGCCCGCCCCGCGAGCAGCCGTACGAGGCCGGCGGCAGGAAGGGAGCGGCAGCTGCGGCGGCAGCGGAGCCGGGCGGGCCCTGCAGGTAGGGCGCGGGGCTGTTCATGCCCCACAGGTAGCCGGCGTTGGCGGGGGCCCCGTAGTCCCCCAGCGCGTACCCGCCCGCCCGCTGCCCCGAGGAGGCGGCGGCGGCTGCAGCGGCTGCGGCAGCGGCGGCGGCGGCGGCAGCGGCGCCGGGCGGGTGGAGGCTGGGCTGGGGGTAGACGCTGAAGTTCTCGCTGCAGTACACCGCCATGTCGGGGGCTTCCTGGGCGCTGCGGGGCTGCGGGGGCGCGGGGGCGGCCGCCGGCGCCGAAGGTCTGGGCTGCGCCTGCTGCAACTCACCGGCGCTCATAATCCCTGGCCATGCAAGGCGACTGGCTCTCCCCCCCGCTCCCGTCCTCTTCCGTGGACAGACCCCCCCCTCCCCCCCGCCGCCGCAGCCCCGGTGGCCCCAGACCAAAAATCCCGGGGGGCTGCAGCGCGGCGCCCTTATAGGCGCTGCCGTGAGCCCGGGGCTGGGCGAGCAGCGGCGGCGCGCAGAGAGCAGCCAGTAGCGCGGCTCCGCGGCGGGGAGGGAGGCGGAGGGGGGCAAGGCCGGGCCCCAAAACCGGCGATGGGGGAGGGACCGGCGGGGGCAGCCGCGGGAGGTGCCGGGGATTTGGCTCCCGGCAGCGCGGGGGCAGCATCCCCGACCCTGCCCCCCTACCTCCCCATTGTCCCCCCCCCCCGCTCCCCTCCCTTCCCGGGTGTCTCTCCGCTGTGCCCTGGCGTTGCCCGGCCACCCCCCGACCCGGCCGCCCCCATCCCCAGGGTTTCTTCGCTCGAAGGGATCCGAGCCCCCTTTCCCACGGATGCGATCGTCCCAGATCCCTTCGGCCCCGAAACCGGACCTGAAATTGAGGTCTGGGGGAGATTAGCATCGCTGCGGTTGCCCCGACGGAGCGCGAAGGCTGAAATTTGCTTAAACTCTCTTATTTATGTGTAATTTTGCCCTCCGTCTCACAACAGCCACGGCTGAGATCGCATTTAATTAGCTTGGGATAAGGAATTGCCCGAAATTAAACAAACAAACATCAGCGTGTTCTCTCGTACTGCGGGAGGAAAGGGCTGACGGTCGCCGGGCGCGATTTAATGACTAAAAGTTGATTTTCGCCTTCGTGCTTCGCGGCGAGCTTTGGGGGAAGGCGCATCCTTTTGCAGAGAAAAAACTCTCGGTATTCACAACGATCCCGACACCCCGGGGTTTACACGGGGACCGGCTCCGGCAAATCCTTCTTGTCCGGAGCAAAGCACATGATCAGACCCAGACGTAGAACAAGAAAAATACAGTCAATGATGCGGGAGAGTTTAGAGAGTCTTTGTCGGTCGCTTAGAAGATGTAAATCCCCGGGTCTTAAATGGGATTGTTACTGAGTTGTCTACTGGTAAAAATGCCTAAAAATCCCCTTTCCAGGTACAGATACAAAGCGCTCTTCCCAGGGTTGCAAGCGCCGGGTGACTTCATTTGACATCAGAATTTTTGGGGAGGCAGGGGCATTCGGGAAAAGTCTTTGCGTTTTATGACATCGATAAAATAGTTAAAAATCCACATGTAAATCAGTGAAGCGGGATCGGAGGAGCTTTCCGGGGCTACCTCCGATCCCAAGTGTTCATCCCTTGTGTAATCTAAGCAGGGATGTAATAACTGGAGGATTTTCACCAATGTATTTCGTTTTAAAACAAGTGGACAGACAGTTGGTGACAGAGAACCACTTAAAAGAGAGTGTGATAAAGAATTATGATTTCGAGTTTTCTCCCTTAATCGTAAAGAAGGTGTTTGGGTTTTTTGGAGGCTTTTTGGCATTTTGGTTTTTTTGGTATTTGTTTTTTGAGAGTTGTTTAGTTTTGTTTTGGTTTGTTTGTTTGTTTGCGTGTTTGTTTTTGCTTGGGAATTTTTTATTTTTTGCTTTGTGTTTTTTTTGTTGTTGTTGTTTTTGGGAGTTTTTTTGGTTGGTTTTTTGTTTGGTTTGGGTTTTTTTTTCCCTGTTGTTATTTTGTTTCTGTCTCTGTTGCTGATGATGATTTTATTTTTCATCTTTTGGGGAAGGAGATTATCATGTGTATTCGGATAGCCAGAACAGCAGAATAAAATTTTACATTATGTTTTGCAAGGTGCCTTTTCCCTTCTCAGTTTCCTTGCCTTTGTTATTTATCGTAACCTCTCATCTCTCTGGAGAAGGGTAGCACTGGAAAATACTGATTTGAAATCTGACCAAACAACAGGCATCTAAAACAAGGAGTTTATGCGTAAATCACAGCTAGAAAGGGCATCTAAAGGACGAGAAGCAGGTAGTTTTTTAAAAAGCAGCTTCCCTCCGTGTTTGAAGATCTAAGCCGAAAATATTATTCTCTAAAATTACAACAAATCTGTCTTTATCCGTTTGTTGAAAACCCCCACGATCTTCGCAGGAGGGAGAGGAGCAAGCAGTGGTTTCGCCGGATCGCTGTAAATTGCGATTTTTGCTTCAGGAAATGGGTGTATTTGGGCAAAGGCAGAGCCATCTAGAGGAACAGCCCGGCAAGGCAGTTTCCCTCAGAGGCATGGTGTGCTGCTTTCGGGTTTGCTTTGGTTGATTTCCCTCCTTCCAACAGAGGAAACGGGTGAGAAAATAATGCTGAAATAGCTGTAATAATTATGTGTGTCCTCAGAAAGCTCCAGCTTGCTTTACCAAATAGTAAGGAAGGTGAAACAAAAATAGCTTTAGAGGGGTTATTACATAGCTGGGATGGCACGGATATGCAAACCAACACTTAAAGAGTGGAGAGAATAAAGCTTTGATGGTGTGATAGCTGTAAAAATGTCTAATTTTCCTAATGCAGTTATCCTGCAAGTAGCATGCAGTGTTGCCTCGAAACATCCTCAGTGCTCAGTACAAACCTGTTGCTGTTCCCTTCTGCCAAGGCACGGGGGGAGCGTCACGGAGAGATCCAGCGCTCTGCCTCTCTCCTTTCTGAATGCTGCTTTTTTCCAGAGAGGTCTGGGAGACATTTAACCATTCAGACACACACTGAGAAGCTGGCAAGCGAGGTGCCAAAATGCTAAACTGAAATCAGTTTCAAGGTAAAGAGTCTGAGGCTACTGTCCATCGCTGTGGAATTACTGCGTTATTCCCAAGTGGCTGGGACATTGGTTAGCATTGGCATTAGTGTGGCAGTGAGTTCTGCCAGGCAGAGGAGCCCGTGGCAGCTGGGAGCCATGGCTGAGCTGTGTCCCCAGCCAGCTGCCATTACGGGTGAACCTCTCCAGCCAACTGCCCTGGAAAGTGTTTCAAGGCTTCCCGAGGAAAAGTGCTGCAGGAGAGCGAGGTGCTCCCTGTCATTGCCTTGTGCAGGCCACACTGTTCCCTTTGGTGCCCTGCTTGTCATTGTCGTGCACACAGCGAGCTCTTTTCTCCCTGCTGGGAAGACACTGTCTTTGCCTTCAAGGGCCTGCTCCTCTGAACATGTAGGTACAGGCTTCACTTTCCTGTTGTGAATCTCAGGTGTCTCCAGCTGAACACAGAAACCTAAAACTGCTTCAGACCTGAGGACCCAGCCTTGAAGCAGGAACCGATACCTGCACCCACCTAGGTCTCTCTCCATTGCCTGAGGATGCTGAGGTCTAGGCACAGGGAACGCGTTGGAGGATCAGGACATAATGACCCATATTGGCTGGTATTGACTTTACCAGTAGGAGAGCGACCAGGATGCCTTCAATGGCTCCCAATTGTTGCAGTGAAGCAGGAACCACAGGTTTGGTTTGTTTTGGTTGCATTTGCAATATAAGTCTCCCTTTCTCCCTAGGGCTGTCAAGAGGCAAGGCAGTGACTCGGCCTACATATAGAAGAATTCTTCATGTGCAGATTCTATCTTTCTCCAGACTCATCAATGAAATGGGGAATGAGTTCTTCATCCTCTGACAAGACAGGAGAATTATCTTTTTTCTCGCAGTGGTCCAGGACTTTGGTTGGCTCCACTCTCAAGAGTATCAAGGAATTGACTAAGAACAACTCAAATTAGATTTAAGCTGTCGTACCACTCCTTTGTTTACAGCTAAGCCTATTCCTTCCTAGACTGGGTACTTTACACTTATCAATATGCTTTAATAAAGTATTTCTTCACTCACCCTCTGATTTGTCCTGTAAATGGGTAGCAGAGAGACTATCTGATGGTGTGCAATAGATGTTTCACTGCCATGAATTTGGGGAGTTCTGTGTACTTGTATACAGATTGAACTAATTTTTATCCCTTACCTAAGGAGAATAATGTATATTCCTCCCTCCCTGTATCTAGTCATCTATTGGACTGAAGTTCTGGTGATCAAATTTTGCCAACTTACTGTATGGTAAAATCAGAGGTTTTCAAATCTTTCTTGGTTTTTCAGACCCTACAACATTTCCTGGGGAGGTGTCCTCATTCCATAATTTTTCAGGCTACTGACAACAGGCTTGGTTTGGTTTTGTTTCTCCTTCATGATCTCCATAAAAGCACTGGAGGCTGCAGACTGAGGGTTAGAGTTTTTGGAATAGCAAATACTTTCCTGGTGTGTTTACATGGTGCTGAGCAGGATGGAGCCGCTGGACTCTGTCAAAAAGCAAGGAATAAATCATTGTGTATCACAAGCCATAGTTACTCCAGCACTTTAGGCTGTTCTGGCAGAACTTGGTTGCTGAAAGAAGCAGTTCTGCTCTGTGTCCACTCCTGGCTGCTTTTTCTGGCTGCTGTGCTCACACAAGTGTTTCTGTGGCTGTGGACTGGGGCACTGATCCAGATCGAGGGGAACACCCTCTCCCCAGTTCTTTTTTGTTCCTTTTTTTACCCCCCCAGGTTAGTTGCATCTTGGGCCTGCCTAGCCCTTTACTGAAGGGGAGCTTGTTAGTGACTGATTAGCCAAAGTTTTGATAAAAGCTTCATTGTTTGTAACCTCTGTAAACTACCCGGAGCTGTGCTCCTAATAAAAGTGGGATTAAATAGACACCTTGGGAGTGAGACAGTCACAAGTGGGAATCTCAGGAGATTTGGGGGAGTAGGGGTTGGGGCCAGCCTTTAGTAACTCTCCGTGTCAGAAGTGATTTTACCAAAACTGGACATGAAGCCTGCCTTTGGGGTTTTTTAGGGAAGAGGATCTTGGTGGAAGGCAGAAGGAAGTCAACTGTTTGCGGGTGGATTAAGCACACGCTCCAGGTGTTTGGAAGCATGTTTACAGAAGCTCTTATGGCTCTGCATTCCTTCGGTCTCTCCTCGGGCTTAAGATTCATAAAAAGCATTTAGAAATCCCCACTGTGATCCCACAAATCTAATCCTTTGTTCTAATTTTTGCAACAATAAAAAAAATCCACCTGACAATGAGATGTGACTAACTTGGTACTATCAGATAGTGTCTTTTCTGGGAAAAATGTTAAACAGGGAGCTTCATCCCTCCTCCTTAAAGCTGAAAGCTGACCTGGGCTGGAAGGAAGCAACACCTTTATGCTTTTTATGTGTTTTTGATGTGCAATGGGATACTTGAAATAGAGCTTGGTGCTCTGGACTGGTTGCCCTATAGTGATCACTCCTACAGAGTAAAGGAAAGGCCAATTTCTTTTGGTCTTAATTCATCTGAATAGGCCACCTCTGCCCTGGAATGAGTAGTGGGAATAGAAAAACATATAGATAAATGTATGGTCTGCTGAGGTAAAAATAATCAAAACTACTAGTAGATAAAGGTGGGAGCTGCTGTGACCACTACCACAAGAAAACAGAGGAGTATTACATTGACATGTCTTTTCCAAGTTTGTGGGAGAAAATCAGATAGGGTATTAGTATCAGGGGCTGGTGAAAGAACAGTTTGAGCTCCATTAATAGCTAGGGATATGTTAAATAGCAACTGCATAAATTAATTCTTTAATCATCAGCCAGTCCCAGTAATTCACAGCCGAGAGTTTCAGAGCTCTCAGAACCAGGAACATACTGTATTGGCCATTAATGCTGGCTTTTCATTTTGGGACACTAAAAAGATTTGAGAGCACTAAGAAAGCTGATATTGGCTCATTATTTAAAAGAATTGGGCAAAAGATTTAGGTAATACTAAGAGTGTCAGCCTGCCACTGTTAAAGGCAAGAAATAGTGGGCACATCACCTGATTAATGAATTATTAAAGGAAGGCAATAAGCATGATGCAAATGAGTGTGTGTATAGAAAACAGGCCTTGTCAAATCAATTTGCTGTTGTTCTCCAGTAAGAGTGAGCACCTCTTGATGTAACTGATTTCTGAAAATGTTCAGTTAACACCATCTTGGAGGTGGATTTTGGAAAAAAAGGTATAAAATGAACATGGTGCAAATTAAGTGGATCTAACTGGTTAAACAGAGATCTCTGAATCTCACCAGGAAAAATGAGTCCTTGAGTCTCCGGTGGAAACTGGTTCATTATTCTGGTTTTGTCATTGATTTGTGGGGGGAAATAAAGAATCATTGTAAACCAAATGTGTAGGAGTCTGCAAGTGGGGTTATGGGGTGTTAAATAATGAAGAGGACAGTTCACTGACACAGAGCTGCCTTGATCTCTGGATGGCAACTGGGAGCAAATGGGCAGGGTGTATTTCAATATGGAGAAGCAGAAGGACACATTTAGGAAAAAAAAATCTGAGCTTGATGAGGTGATGGAATCCATCTTGGAAATTAATAATTATTATCTCCTTCTCTGGAGACTTTCAAGACCCGTCTGGACGTGTTGCTGTGTGATCTGCCCCAGGTGTTCCTGCTGCAGCAGGGGGGTTGGACTTGATGATCTTCAGAGGTCCCTTCCAACCCCTAGGATGATCCTATCATTCTATGATTCTATAATTTGTTTTTAAAGTTGTTATGGTTCTTGTGAATAATCATTTGTTCCTTATTGTGATATGGGGGTGAATGAGACATAGAAAGAATGATCTTAAGGGTCTTTTCCAACCTTGATGATGCTATGAATTGTAATAATTTCATGGTGGTAGTGCATAAAATTATGATGGCATCTATAGAATCATGAGTAGCAGGGTAAAATAACAGGGATGAAGTTGTTTGCTGTCCAAATACAAGAGCCTAGGACAGTAAATAGAATGGGTGGGAACTGTGTTTCTGAGAAGATATCCCTGCACACAACATGCAGCTAAGCCTTGAAGCTCCTCAAAGAACTCTAATTCCTTAGAGGAATATAACGAGTGACTTGTTTGCAGCCTATAAAGATCTATGCCAGAGCAGAAGCATGAGGACAAAGAACAAATTTGGAACAGGAATCAGGAACTGAAGGAGGACAGATAGAAGGGGCTTAGTTCAGCTTCTCACACAGGGGTATCGGGTTATCTGAGGTGTTTTGCAGTCTCCAGTGGTCTCCCTTTCAAATATGTCAGGCACTCCAGACATCTCAGATATCCTAAGGAACCTCAGACAGCTCTAAACACCCTTGTGTGCAACTGAATTAACTCCAAGGTATCAATTTTTACTGTCGTGAATCAATTATTAGAACAACTGACCAGGATTTATGGTGGATTCTCCACCAATTTTAAAATCAAAGTGGGACAGTTTTTTCTGATACATACCAGAGAGAAGGCAGCGACTAAGAGAAACCTTAGCCTGAGTCCTTCTGCATGCACGTAGGCTGTCTACAATGATCTCCCATGTTCCCATTTCCCACCAGCAGTCCAACCTTGAACATTGCACTGTACTCCAGCTGCAGCCTCAAAGTTTTCCTCAGTCTGTTTGCTGCCTTTGCACTGTGCTTAGTTTTCCCAGTCCAGACAAGTTCAGTGATGTTTCTGTCCAGGTTTTATTGCCCAGCCAGGCAGGTGATTTTGGTAATCTAGATACTACTGTGATGCCTAAATAAAAATTGCTCTCTCTTGAAGTGTGGCTTTTATGAGAAGGGCTGAGCACTTTGTTATCACCTAAGCCAAAAATCCACTCACAAGGAGTGCTCAAAAGATGCAGGGCAACATGTGCTGGGACCCACAGGGCCATGTCTGCCACTGAGGCTGCTGGCAAGAAATGTTTTGGGCTCTGTTCTCTCTTCTTGGCCATGTAGATGCTATCTGATATCTGTAATTAGGTCAGTGTCTGATGAGAGGAAGTGGTCCAGCAAAAGGATTGCTGCTAATGGAAGCTTTGGCCAGCAGAAACAGGAATCTGAGATCACTTTGAGTAAAATCTCACTTCTCATGAACAAGTTTGAGATGTACCAGCATAACACTGTGTGCCTTTTGAAAAGCAGGTGGGCAGACAAGATAATGATGCCATGTGGGAAAACCTTGTTTTGAGACAATGAGGCAGAACATGAGAGAGGCATCAGAAGAAACCACAGTAGTCAAAAGAAAACCCTGGTCAGCTCAAGATTTGTCACCTTTCAGAAATCAGCCCTTCAGTTTAGGGCTGTGGAACAGGTTCTATAGCACTTACAGACATACGGGCTCCTGTGACAGGTACTGAGGAAGAATTTGCTTGATTTCTTGGAAGAATTTCAGGTGAATTTGCTACCAGTCAAGGCATGCCTAAGCCCTACCTTGAGAGTGAACCATTCATGTGCCCAGTGATTGATGTTCATGACAGATTGGCACATGCCAGATATTGGCAAAAACAATGCTAACCAGGAGCAAAAATGGCAAGTGCCTGCAGGCTTTCATGAGGCTCTACAGAGTCTACATACACAAAAGGAGGTGCAAGTGCAAACTAAACAGGCAGCAGAGCTGAAAAGCTCTTACTGGCATTTAGGAAGACCAAAATTAGCAAGTAGAGGAAGAGCAAGCACTGGGTATCCCCTGGAGCAGTGGTCTTCTGCAGTCGTAACCTCATCATCTGTCTCAACAACGTTCATTTGACATGGCTTGGTGAGAAAGAAAGCAGGCAGCCACTGAGCCTGGCTGTTAGAAGACCTTCTCCACCTGCCAGTGCTGAGGAGGGTGCATAGGTGAAAAAACATAGCCTGAGCAGGCATTCCCAGAGCTGTGCAAAAGTCAAATAGCAAGGACAGCCAAGGAGACTTGGTTTAAAAAGCAAGGCAGCACTAAAACATTCTTGTGAAAGTCCAAATCAAGGTGGCCTTTTGTAATAGGTGCTAAGGAAGAAGAACAAGTGTAATCACCACAACACTAAGGTTGAGGAGAGGCCCCTGCTTTCAGAAGAGAACAGGCTAAAGATGGATGAAATGTTACCAGAGTCTTTACAGACGACCGATCAAGAGATGAAGAGATTCTCCGTGTTTGGGAGATTATAACACTTCAGGAGCAGGATGACAAGAAGAATCTTGCTGGCAGAGGCAGCAAAGAAGGGTCAGGAAACTGAAGAATCTGAGGGACTGAGAATGGATTGATGGGGCTGTTGTATGGGTCATTGACCCAGCCAGTCATAGAATCATAGAATCACAGAATCATCCTGGTTGGAAAGGACCTTGAAGATCATCAAGTCCAACCATAACCTAAATCCACCCACCATAACCTAATCTACCCATTCAATGCTCAAATCATGTCCCTAAGCACCACATCTATATTTCTTTTAAAGACTTCCAGGGATGGTAACTCCACCACCTCCCTGGGCAGCCTGTTCCACTGTCCAACCACCCTTTCAGTAAAGAAATTCTTTCTAATATCCAGTCTAAACCTCCCCTGGTGCAACTTCTGGCTATTCCCTCTCATCCTGTCATTGTATGTTTTCGTATGTTATCAGGAAAGAAAAAAATCCCTTAAACAAGGAAAAGTGGATCCTAGTAAGCAAATTCCCATTATGATGACCTTCCAGATTCTGTGCATTTCCTGATACCCAAGCAAATTCCTCACTGTGTTCCTTGCTGGACAATTCAGAAGGTGGATTCATTTTCCATAAAGCAAGAGGGACGGTACAGGAAAACCAATGCAAGAGGCTGGTCACTGGCAAGTTCAGAGATATCAAGAACTTCAGTTGCACAATTTCAAAAAGTCATTTGACCCAGTGTGTTGCAAGAGGTGTGTGGAGTGTCCTGGGGCTATATGATATGTCTAAGAAGCTGCTGAAAAACATTATGAAGAGGTGAGGTCAGCAGTCCTGGTCAAGAGCAAGCTGAACAACTGGTTCAACACAGTGACTGGTAGCAGACAGGGTGACTTGATAATTTGCAGCAACTTCTGGAGCTGCCTGTAGAAAGTGAAGGATGGAGTTACAGTCACCAAAGACTTTGGGCAAAGTCAGACAAGGAGATCAAGAACCTGAGGATGATCACATCTTCAGTGGTGGTGCCAGTTCATCAGATGTGCCAAGTCCGAGGAGAAAAGGGAAGACGGATGAGAACTACACAGGCAGGTAGCAGCAGGGTGGACAAGATGGACAGCCCCATTTATCTGAGAAATTTCACCACACAGGACAGCAACAGATCCCTCTCCAGAGATCTGAAGGAGGATATAGCTGGCACACATGGGTGTAGTTAATCTGAAACAGTCATGAAAAGGCACAGACAAATTATGGAAGCAAAAATCAGATTACGCAGTAGGTCCCTGTCCTTGCTTTATGTGCAAAGAAATGGAATGTGATGGTAAAGTGAAGAGGATTAAGAAGCTGATGGCAGGAGAAAATAAATTGTGTTCATTTTCATTTTTTTTTCTTTACAATTTTCTCAACAGAGCTGTGGACCCCTACATACTGAATTTACATCTACCTTTGTAAGCTGCTACTTCCTCATCTTCCTTCGCAGACCCTTTGGGTCTGCAGTCTGTGAACCTGAAGGGATGGACAACCTAAGAAATGAGTCTATATTTGCTGAACACAGTGGAGCACTTGAGAATGACTTGTAACTGTCCTCTGCAGTCATCAGTTTGCAGGATAAAAAAATAAAGGGCAAACCTGTCTGAAAATGGAGATTGTAAGTACAAGGGAACCGAGAGGGAAAAAGGAGAAACAGGAGATTTATAGATGGAGCAGTTTCAAGTTTATACTTGACCAACGAAGACACTTTTAGTTTCCAAACCGTGGCCCTACAACACCAGATCACTCTAGTGAGCCAGGCAGACAGAGCCCTGCCAGACAGCAGCCAGCAACAAACCTGCAGAAGAAAAGGCAAAATCCAACCCAAATTTCCACACTTTCCTCTTGACGAGTAATCTGGCTCTTGACAAGTCAGGAGGTTTCTGTGGAGTGGTGAATTCCCATTGTGTAGTCCCAAAGTTTTGGATGGGATCCCCCAAAAAAAATAAAACATCAAATGTGCAGGATGGAGAGAACCAGATGATTTAATCTGGGCTGTAGGAAGGGTGAGTGAGATAAAGGTGATTGAGCAGCATCAAAGGGTGACAATCAATTTGAATTTCCCCAGAAGTGATGTTGATGCCTGTGTTGCTTCTCCCTGTGCTTTTTCTTTAATTAAATACCGAATGTTCCATTAGTAGTTGGAATAACATGCTGTTCTTGGGGAAAAGAAAACCCAAGTAATCCCTTTATCTGCTAAAATAGATGATTTCTAGTAGATTAAACAATGGCCTTTCAGCTACCAGAGCATAGTTCAGGCCATAATTGAAGTCCTCTCCTTGGCCTCTCCTCGGTCCCTCGCAGCCAGCAGTCCGTAGAGCCCCATCATCAGAGATAACCTCAGTGACTCTTGTCTGCAGTGAGTGTTTCTCCAGATGAGGAGATTAGTCAGAGATAAAGCATATTACCTGAAAATAATAAGTGATTATGGTCCCGGACTGTCTCTCCACATTCATTTCATTCTGGTTAACCCTTGCAAAACTGGCTGCTGAGAGGGTTTAGGTCTTTAAAGGGGAGGGAGGGTGAAGGAAGACTTCCCATGTCTGAGTGGAAAAGGAGAAATTTCACCTTTTGTTTTCTGTTTCTTGCTCTGGGTGGGGATTTCTGGGCATGGCAGGAGGCACTTGGCTCCTGGCATTGCTGCAGCCTGTGGTTCCTGCAGGAGCCAGAGCTGTGCCTTGCTGTGTCCTTGTGAGGTGCCATCACCCTCTGCCTCCCTGTGCTGGTCAGCTTGAAGCTACGAGGTCTTGAAATTCCCTGGCAAGTCATCTACCATTTACTTGATAGCAACACAGAAAAATACTGGATGGCAGGGATGTACACACGGACTGTATTTCCACTGCTGCATTAAACAGGACCAGGTGGTAGGCCCAGCCAGTCACCTGCTGGGTGAAATTATTTTTCACAGTCCATGCTGTGAAATTATTAGTGTGGTCCAGGCATGTTTTTGGGTTAATAGTACTCTCCCATGCCCAGGCATGGCTCGGAGGCTATAAACTTCCCAGAGAACAGTTTCCATGGGACCTGTCTGCCATGGGGAATGCTGGTTGGGCTCTGTGGATGTGAGCTCAGGGCCAAAGAACAGTCCCTGGTATTTTTTCCAGCATGAATGTAGCTACTCTGACTCAACAACACAAAACCCTGTCTAGCTCTCATATTCATACATCAACAGGAGATCCAGAGAAATACAAAAACCTTGCAAGTTTTTTATACCAAATTGGCAACCTGTCTAGGAGAAAAAAAAATGAACATATTGTGGTTTTCTAGGTATGGTTCTTGTCCTCACTGCTGGGAGTGAGCTCCTACACTGCAGAAAGCAAGTGTCCTGATGGGACCATCTTTTCCTTGGTCTCCCTGCAAATCTTACAGGTGAAGTCCTGGCCCCGTTCAAGCCTTCAAGCCCCTGGGAATTTTGTTAACAACCTCCTTGGGACTGCTGCAATTTCATTCATAAAAGGTGTCCTCCCAGTTCTGGTGCCATTACAGCATCCTCTGTCTGTCATCAGGCTGGTCTCCCTGAGTGAGGGACGAGCGGGTTCATCCTTCTTCCTCTAAATGCTTCATCAGCCGCTCCCTTGAAAACTGTAAATAAAGGCCGCTGGGGATAGCTTTTCTGCTTGACCCCTCACCTGAAATGAAAATAAAGGTGACTGAATTTCATCCTGATGTGGGGCTCCTTCCCGGGCTGGCTCCTTCCCGTAGCTGTTGACAGTTTCCTGCCAAGCCCCATGGTTACCTTTGATTTTGCCGTAATGACACCTCGGTACTTAGGCTGGCTCTGCAACTGTAATCCTCTCTGCAGCCTTAACCAATTTATGGGGTAACCTGAGACCAGCCTCTCTCTTCCCCATGGTTTTGTCTCTTGTTAACACTCACCAAAGGTATCAACAATCTAAATGCAGAGGGTTTATTTTATTGCATGCCCAGGGTTGGCAACTTTCTGCTTTTAGGAGGTAGCTGCATGAACTTGCCACACTAAAACTGCACAATATTTTATTTCCCCAAAGTGTGACACTAAAACTAGTGCTCTGTTAGCAAAAACCAGGCAGCACTCCAAGGAACTGTTAAGAGAAGACGTGAGGATTCAGCAAAGTGGGATTTATCCACAGTTTTGCCACAGATTTTCTGTGTGATCTGTAGCTTGCTTTGTCTCAGAGTGCTTTGTCTGAAAATCCTTCAAGTCAAAGTCCTTCACCTGTCTCGTGTTTAGACTGAGGTCTTCAGAACCAGGGTTTTTTTTTGTTTGCATAACAGTTTCTATAATTCTCCTCTGATCTCCAGAGGACCTACCTGTGTGTGTGTAATACAGTTATAAAAGAGCAGGCTCAGCTTCATCCCAGTGAATGATCCTGGCATTAGAGGAGGACACGAGTCCCAGTCCCTGCTCTCTAACCTGTATTAATTGGCTTTTCTGAAGGAAATCTCAGGGCAGATGATTTACATGGTGGCGGAAGTAGGAGGAGGATCCCTAGGGAAAGCAAACACTTGAGACTTCAAGGTGGGATGGCTTTGGTGGCACACTTCTTTAATGACCATCTGATCCAGGAGGTGCCCGCTTCCTAAGCACAGATCAAAGGCAAAAGGTGACTTCTGAAATGACATGCAACCACCTTTCACATTGCTCAAATTCTCTCCTCCTGCTCACGTTTGATCTCGCTTTACTTTTCCTGTCACTGGAAGCAGGTGGTTGCTTTATTCTCCCCAGCAAGTTGAGATCAGCTGAACAGCTAATGGCTGCAGCGGGAAAATCTCCCAGCTCCATATCCAATCCAAACCTTGGTGCAGTCAAGGCTCCTCTTCACTGTAGTCAGTTGTGGATGAGGTCCAGATGAGCTGATTTGGAGTGGTTGTTGTCCTGCCAAACTTGCCTTTAAGAAGTAGATGTGATTGTATTGCAAGGTGAGACTCAAGGAAAGTTCTGAGCTCCTGCAGACATGGGCATATGGCTTGGGGATTTCCCATGATGTGCTATAGGTGTACATTTACCCTATAGATACTGCTAGCAAAGGCTTGTGTGTGTTATTTGGGGCCCTCAGCTCTATGTGGTGGCTCCAGGAACTACTGGTGAAAACACCAAGTTCTTGGCCACCATGAGACCTGTGATGAATGTGATTGCAAGTGACAGGCATAAATACACCAATGTCATATTGTAACCAGAGTTACGTTAGACCAAGAGACTCCCAAGACCTGGGTCACTTGTGTGTGACGCTCTGAATTTCATCTGTTATTTCTATTTATCCATTGCTCAAGGTGCTGTTCTACCCTACTCATTGAAGCCTATCACTAATTTTAACCTTCTCCTTGCAAGGGGAAAGAGAAGCAGAGTTTACCTAACAGGCAAGCTCTTAACAAAGCCTCGGATATCTGATACACATAATGGTGCCAGAGGCATGTTTACTTTGGAGTGAGTGAGTGAGTGAGTGAGTGAGTGAGTGAGTGAGTGAAAACCATTTTGGAAGGGCTTTTTCACCCCTAGCGACTTAACCTAACGAGGAGAAAAGTGATGTGGTTAAAGGGCTATTTAAACAGCAGCATTAGTGAGCAGATTTAGGTTCTCCAACAATACGTATATATATTTGCCTTACCCAGGTGCATAAATATGCATTGATTTGTATCAGAGGACACATCGCTGAGACAGCGATGAGATTTCAGCCATCCTCTGCTGATGGATGCTTTTTTGGGGGGAACTGTGAGCAAATGACTGATGGGTTTAATCAGGCTACAGCAGAACTGCCCAAAGATCTGGGACACCACCATTGAGTTCAGCAGCTGCGCTAGTCTTCTGAGGAGAGGAGTGTCTGTGCAACAGGGAGTTTGACTTTGAGGGCTCAATCCCCTTTAAGTTATTTAGATGACTGGGAGAGAGCTACAGGTACCTCAGATATAGGCTGAAGGACACTGTTGATTTCTGCTCATCAGGTGCCATAAATGCTGCCACCAATTTATCAAGAAAACTGGAGAGAAGCATGAAATAAATAACTCCATGGCAAACCTTCCCATGCTGGACTGCTGCACTGCCATGAAAGTTCATGTTTTTAGACCCAAATGGATGACTGACCTCATGCTGACAGAGTGGGCTGTCAACACTCATCTCTTGAAGAAGAGTCTCCCTTTGGGCTTTGTCTCCTTGTGGTGATGGCCTGAAAGGAGATTCACAGATTACTCCCTGCCTCTTTCACGTGATGGGGGTCCTGCTTACCAATCACTTCCCTCTTTCAACATCCTCACAGGGGCAATGAATCTTCTTGCTGGACCAAAGAGCACTTGTCAAAAGCTGGGCTGACAGGGAGCTGTGTCCTCCTTGGCCATGTTTTCTTGCATTGAATTGTAAACAGCTGAGGTGGTTCTGCTGAACCCTGCTGGTACCCAGTACAGAGCCCTGCACAAGAGCAATACAGGCTTAGATAGCACTGTTGCCATTTTACCAGAGGAAAAAGACAGAAATACCAGAAGTCAGGGCCAAATTGAGGTGAAGTGAACCTCTGTGTGACATCCTATATGCTACTTCAGTCTTACTGAAGCTATGAGATAGACTTTCCCAAGGTACATAAGTACTGCTAAGCACAAGGACATGTCCAGCAAGAGGTCAGGAAGGAGCTGCACATATCAAGTACACAAATCTCATTGGTTTACTTAACAATTAAGGTCATTGACTTTAATTTAAACTCTTCCCATCTGATTTTAGAGGCCCTGAACTCATTTGGGCCCATTGGAGAATTCTCCCATGGTGCTACTAAAACATGTAATTGTCTACCTTTGACAGTCTGGTCCTTGCTGGCTTGTTGTGATTCCCTTGTATCCATGCACATAGCATAATGTGGAGAGGTCAAAAGCACCAGCACCCTCTGAAAGGCCCTCTAGATGTTTGGAGCAATCATTGCCTTGAGAAACAGAGGCACCTTCATTCAGGTATATGGTTTTGTCTTCTGACTCTGGGAATTTCAGCCATCACCTCCCTGGAGTATTGTGAAAATAAACTAATTATTTAAGAGCAATTTTCTCCTACAGGTGTTTATAGCCCAGTGTTGGTCTTCAGCATTAAGTTCTGTCCTAGAGATGTGCAGACAGCTACACAGACAGCAGCTGTCCAGGGAGCAGTGAGCCCTCTTCAGTGAACTGCTCCTAGGGCAGGGAAGCTTTGGGAAAACACACAGAAAGTAGCTTCTCATGTGCAGTTCATGCTGAGCACTGTCTGTGGGGATGCCAGGAGAGGCATCTGACATGCAGGACCATCCTTCTGCTGAGTTTCCCTGGATCAGGGGGTTAAGAGGAATCTGGGACCATTGCAGGGAATTGGTAGCACAGGAGAAATAATGGCACTGCAGCCCACAGACATCTGTGAAGGAAGTTTAAAAAAAGTCCATGTATACAAAAACACTTTAATAAAAAGGCATATGGCTGGTTTACTCTTTCTCCATATCTGAATTAGCAATGAGGAGGCAGGTCAACTCTCTCAGAGGTAGAGGAAGATGAGAGCTGGGTGTTTGATTCCAACCCAGTTCTAATTGGAATTATGTTGGAAATTATCAGCTCCATCGTTTGTATTTGGGAAAAGGAAATGGGAAGATGAACAGCAATAGTGGGCTGCTCCTGCATGAACTGTCCTGGCAAAATGCCTTTTAATTTCATGTGAGCTGTGCCTGCAAGAAGATGGAAGGATCAAGCCATCATCAAGGAAGATTAGGATTTGGAGCCAGGTTTTGGAAGTTGTCTCCTATCTAGTAATGAATCAGACACCTTAGGTGAAATTCGGATCCTACTGAATAAGCATTTTGCTTTTTGAGTTTAGTGGGGCCAGGATTTCACCCCTAACTTCAAATATACCCTAACACTGCTGTGCCTGCAGCTTGGAACTGGTTACTGATGTTACAGCCTAAAATTGCTTCTCATTTATCTTAGCCTTGTAGCACCTGATTCTGCCCTCTCTGTAACTGAAGGGGGTTCAGATGCTGAGTTCAGGGTGATGGGACTGTCCCTCCTTCACTGCACTGCTTTACAGAATTGTGATCTTTTAACAGTTAATCTTCTTAATTTATATTATCCCTAATAATTCTAGAGTGCAAAATTGGTTTCATTTACATCAGAAATAGAACCTATTTTCCCTGCCCTGGAAGGAAGACACTTTCAAGGGCTTCCTGATACTGGTGTGTTTGACTTTAAGGCAGAAGTTTGTTCCTAATTAATTGAATAAGTGCTTTAATCCCTGGCCTGAGGGCTTCCCATAGAGCATTAGCTGTATTAAGAAGGAAATGGAGTGTAATCCCTTTAATATAAGCACAGGAGAACATGAGAGTTTCACATTTCTGGAAATAATTTCTTTCCTTATTGCATCATTTCTCCTACTATTAATTTGCATAAAATGCAGTGGGGATGCAGGGCTTCTCCTCCTGCCTGCCTCCAGTGCAGAGCTGTTAGCAGCACACAACCCTTGCCAGAGTGTTGGCATTGTGGGCTCCAGTCACACACTGGTCCCTAAGAGTGTGAAAAGGGAAATAACTCTAGAAATTCAGCACATTCCAACGGTGCCTGTGAACACAGGTCTGGGACCCACTCTCCATGCAGGATCCTGGAGCTGAGATGTCATCTTTCTGACTCCTGCTTCATCACCAGCATTTGCTACTGTTTGCATTACTGTAGTGCCAGAGAATCTCATTTCTGAACTGGTAGGCAGGCTCATGTGTAGCTACAGAACTTGCACTGTTGGATGAGGTTCAGCTCACCAAACCCAGGTGTTCTGAGAAAGCAGTTTATTTCATCCCCAACTGGTCACATGAGTTGGGCTAAACGAGCCAGGAAGCCAAGAGGGATCAGCTCAGAGGGAAATGTCCTCTTTGTGGACATCTAAAATGAGGTGAGATTAGTTTTGGATGAGATGCATGCAAACCTGGTTAATGCATGACATATTTAAAAGAGTAAATACTGCTTTGTGGATCTGGTCTGGTGTTCCTGTCCATTCATGGGACAGAAGACTAAATGTGAGCATCCCATGCTGTCTTACATTGCAGGTCATCAGAGGAAGAGTACTGCAGCATTTGGATGAGACAGTTCAGGTGTGCTTGGCTGCCCTCCAAGACCAAGTGGAGATCCCTGCCTGCCTTACTTCTGTGATGTTTCCCACCCTTCCATGCAGTATGGTGCAGATGCTGTTTTCTTCTGCTCAACACACCCACAAAGTAGGTCCTTTCCTCCCCAATTCTTTTTCTCCCATCTTTATCTTTAGCAGAAGCTGGAGGTGTTTCAAGAGCTCACAAAGAGCAGGCTTTGTCCCTCTCCTGGCCATGTCTCCCCAGCATAGCTGGCTGCAAATGAAGGAAAAGGTATCTAGCTGCTCCCCATCACTGACTGTGGGGTGGCTTGTTCTCCAAGAAGCCCTCAACACACACCTTCAGCCCCACCCCTCCCTCCCCCTCCCTCCAAGGTTCTGGAGTGCAGGTGTCTCACAAAAGTGCAGAGTTTCTCTTGCCCCTGGAAACAGTGGACATGCAGATTCTGGTGGAATCCATTGCATGTGCACCCTATCACAGGAGAGGACACCTCTTTTCACACCCTGGCTGGGTCTGGGGTTGTGGGTGCTGGGGTTCCTGCTGAGTCCCACAAGGCTGTCTCCTTTGAGGTGTCCAGCTCTGTACGTGATAGTTTCTGGGCTGGACAGGTACATTTTGCATTGCTGAAGTTGGATGAAATCCATCATACTCTAGCTGCCAATTTGGGGTACACAGGGGTCTTACAACCCCAGCTGAACCTCTTTCCTCCTGCCAGTACCCAACTCCATGTTTCTAGATTCCTTATCACTTGGGGCAGTGTCTGGTTTGCTGGTTGTTAACTGCCAGGTTCCTGGTTCACCATGGTGGACACAACGAGGGAAACAGTGCACTCAAAGGTGAAGTACACATGGGTCTTCATTCTCACCAGTGTTTGAGTAAAGGGTTTGCAGGGTCTGCCAGGCAGGGAAGATAATAGGAGCTGGTGAAAACGTGGTTCTGGGTCCTGGCTGAAGGCGACCACTGGTCTGGGAAGTCCAGGGGGTGAAAAGAGTGAAGCGTTCTGAAAAAAGAATGAGGATATAAAATATATTCTTTCCCAGAATGGATGACATTGTTGGCAAGGCATGAGGAGCTCTCCCTGAGCTGCTGTGTGCTGGTGCAGTTATTGATTCCATTTTATCACATAGACATGAGAATGCAACCCGTGCCTTGGCCAGCCAAGCCACCCCTGTGTGGTGGAGGTGCTGGTGTTGCAGTGGAGATGGCAGTAACAGCTCCGATTCCCACAGCAGAGCTCACCTCCCCCAGCCCTCTGCTGTGCATTGCCAGGTTAGCACATTAATGCTTTCATAAAAACAGCTCTCTTGGGTCAGCCTGGAGGCCCATGGCACCCAATTTCCTGGCTCCAGCAGTGCCCATGGAGGATGCTGAGGGGAAGACACACACATAGTGTTTTTTCCCCTAGAACCCTCTCCTTGTCTCCAGAAGTTTGCACTGCGATGATTTATGGTGTTAGGGCAGGTGTCGCTGCCTTCATATCCCTTGGCAGAATTTTCCTCCTAACTTCTCCAATCACTTTGCAGAATGAGTATTGACATTAGCCAGCATTAAACTCTAACTAGGTGATAAGCACATGGGAAATATTACTGGAACAGAAAATGGAAGCATGGGCTGATTTAATCTGAGTGACACTGGACCTCAGCAGCTGATCAAAGTATTTTGGCAGCTTTATATTAGTGCTTTGCCTTGGGGGCATCTGAGAACTCAGAGGAGGCTTGAGAAAGGTAGGGGGAAGGTGTTTGTTGCAAGGGACCTCCTGGGACAAGAAGAGCTCCATTGCCAAAAGAGCGTAGGGCCTTCCTGGCCGCTCTGCTCAGAGTCTGACTGAGCAAGGTGTTGCCCCTTGTGGCCTAGGGAACAGAGGTCGTGCCAAGAAGAGCAGCTCATATTCTCCTGAGCTAAGAGGAAGCATTTTGGGTTCACATCACCACTTTTGAAGGCTTCCCCCAGGTCCTAGCAACTCTTTATGTTTGCCTCCTGTCATTTCAGCCACCTGTGTCACTGGGCATGTACAGGAGTTCATACAAGAGAGACTACCAGTGGTGTGAGGAGTACAAGGCAGCCAATGAGAAGGACACGCAGGTAGTGCAGGCTTTTCCCTGCTTGGTTCTTTAGCCCATGGTATCAGCTCCCATTTTGTGGCTACAGGACAGACAGGGCCTAGGTTGGTGCCAAGGGGACAGCAGGCATGGACGCTGCCTGCACCCATGGGGTCTGATTTGGTCCCCACCACCGTGACCCACCAGGAAGTCACATCACGCCCAAATGCCCTTGGCTTGTGTCCCCATCCCTTCTGCGGGAAATCCCCCTTGTGCCCTCCAGTAAAGCTGCTCGGGGCGGGCGATGCTAATTACAGTCATTAAGTCAGGGCACTAACGACTGCTTGCTGAACCGGTGCCTCAGCCTTGGACTCCTGTTGCTCCCCGTGGGGCTGATGGAGTGCGTCAGGATTAGACCCATCCCAGGACCGCCTTGAGGAGGGGGATTGCATTTGGGATGGAGATGGCTCCTTGCCCTGACACGGGCTTGAGAAGACTTCTGTGGGGAAGCTGAAGTTGTTTTTTTTCTAATCTCCTTGCAGTGCGAGCGACCCCCTGAGCTATTTAATCTGATTTGCCTCGCTCCGCCTGCCCTGCCTTAATTGCTTGTGGCAGCCCGGTGGGGACAGCTGCGGCTTGCACCGGGCCACTGCGGGGAGATGGCAGGGGGCATGTTCAGTTGCTAAAGTGCTTTGGGCTCCTACGCTCACGAGAAAGAGAAAAAAAAAAAAAAAAGACAAAATTCAGGCTTGGGTGGAAAAAGGGGGGGACAACAACAGAGAAATCATTGTGTGAAGGTGCCCACTGGGGCAGAGGGGGCTGTTTGCGGCCACCGCTGCCATCCTCGCCTGGGCAGCAGCCTGGGGAGCCCTCTCCTCTCATTCCCTCTCCTCTCACCCCCTCTCCTCTCACCCCCTCTCCTCTCATCCACTCTCCTCTCCCCTCCTCCTGCCCCGGGGGGCGCTCCCGCTGCCAGCAGCCTTCATTAACGGTCCCGCTCCGGGCTCCCGCTGTTCTCCGGGGCTGGCGAGATATTCCCGGGCAGCCCCAGCCTAAGGTGGCTGCTCCGCTTCCAGGAGCTGAGATCCTTGGCTGGGAGGACGGGGTTTAACCCCTGCCTGCTGGAGCTGTTTACAAGCTGTGCATCTCAATTTCTTTTTCTTTTCTGCTTTTCCTTTATTATTAGTTTTTTAATTATTTTTGGAAGGCTGCTGTCGAGGTCCTGATGTCGTTTGGGAGATAAGAAGGGAGGGAGCACCTGAGATATGCCTGCTTTCCTTGGGTTGCAGCTCCCTTTGACCCTTTATTAACCCCCAAGGCCTTTCAGAGGAAAGCTGTCCTGCTGGGTAGTGTGATGGTGAGGTTCCCAGGAGGCCCAGGTTTCCCTCTTAGGATTTAGGGGTTTTTTAAGAGGATAAACCCACTGCAATGTTTTGATCTGTGAAATCTTGGACAGTAGCCTGCTCTCAACAGGAAGGTGGGGAGCTCCTTGGGTTAAGGCAGAAAACACTAGCTGGTGAGCTGTTTCCACCATGGACCCCTGGAGGCTCCTATTCTTCTGGAGGTGCCTCATGAGGAGCTCTGGCCATCCACAGTGGGGGAAGCCTCCAGATACAGGCAGTTCCTGTGGCTTTGCAGCCACCACCTGTCTTACTGTCAGCATGGCAAAGGAGAAACGACTTTGGGGAGAGCCCTGAGGACCTTGGAGGTTGAGGGACAAAGAAAAACCTCATAGAGATCCAAAATAATGATGGACAAACCCCACGAGGATGGTCCTTGCTGGCTCCAGCAGCCTGGCAGAGCTCACAGCAGGACAGTCCCTTTCTGAGCCCCTAGAGAGGAGCAACTGGCTCATGATGGAGCTGCAGTATGCAGCTGAAGAGGCTGGAACCAGCAGACCCCTCAGAGCAGCCATGCCAGCAGCCCCATTAGCCTTTCTCCAGCATGAACCCTGGAGCCATTCCTGCTCCCACCATTAAACAGCTGCTTGTGCCAGGGCTCCCTCCCTCCTTCCTGCTGTCCACCTGGGGCCTAGCAGAATCCCAAGCCATAAGATGGAGAGAAAGAGGAAGCCATGGTGGTCCATGTGGTTTTAATGACAGTTGTGGAGCTGCTTTGTGTCTGTTGTATCCTGAGGTGTGCTGACCCCACCAAAGCCCAGGATTTGCCATGGGCAGGTAGCGTTGCTTGATGATGCTTTAGCAAGTGTCCTTCCCACTCACTGCCTCTCCATTCCCATGGGACTTCTTTCTGCAGAAGCTGCAGATCGCAGACTCCCAGCTAAAAGCCAAGGAGTTTGCTGTGCCCCAGGGGGAGCGGGTGATGACCTCTAGCAACAGTGTTGTTGGGGAGAGGAGAGAAGTCATCCCAGCACCCAGCATCACAGCCAACAGTCGTGCTGACAACGTGGGAGGTAGGCAGCCAGAAGGCAGCACCTCCAGCCCCAAAGCCTTGCAGCAGAGAAAGCACTTTACTTCAGTCCTTCCTGTTGCAGAGAGCTACCTGCCAAAGTACCACCCTGCCACCGAACTGACAGCAACCCGAGCAGACAAATTGGAGAGGCTGCAGGGCCTTGCTGAGCCAGAGAATGAGATGTCTTATTGCCAACGTCCTCCAGCTGCTGCTCAGACTGCTGGAACAGCAGGTAACTGCTTGTGAACATATGTCAGGCCCTATCCAGCTACCCAAGGGTCTGTCTGCCTGGGCCAGCTGAGCCCCCCTGCCCGTGGTCCATGCTGGCTGGACACGCATGGGTGGATGACATCATCCTGAGAAAGCATGGGTGCTGGGCTAAGCTGGGTGAAGACCCACAGCACCCTGTCACCAGCTCCCAGGACAGCTCAGAGACCAGATGTAGTGAGCCAGAGTCTTAGACATGTCTGCAGAGCCACACTAGGTGCATGCAGGGCTCCTACTAGCAAGGCATCAGCACTGCAGTGTCTCCAAGGGTTTTATCTGCACAGCTCCTTTGGGGTAGAGAAAGATGCAGTTGACCTCATGTTGCAGGTTGTGAACAGAAGCACAGGGAGGAAAAAGGACACTGTGGCTGAGCATGAGGGACTTGGATGGTTCAAACCAGCAGTCCTTTGTGACCTTCTGCTAGGGATACCTCTCTGGCAGCAAATGCAGCAAAGGGGCTGGTAGCCAGCTCTCAGCTTGCATGGATTAAAATGCTGACGGAAGTCAGAAAAACAACACCCAGCCATGTTCAACCTTCCCAAAACAGCAGAGATCTTCCTCTGAACTCCTGCTTGAGCTGGAAAAGGGGAGCATTTCTCAGCAATGCTCCGGGATCAAACAGGAGGACATGAGCAGGGATGTCCTCTCTGTTCCCTGGAAAGCCCCTCTCCCAGCTCGGAGAAGAGGAGGCTCCAAAGAGACCTTAGGGCACCTTCCAGTAGCTCAAGGGGCTACAGAAAGCGGGAGAGGGACTTTTTACAAGGGCATGGAGTGACAGGACATAGGTGTCCCTGCCCATTCAGGGGTGGTTGGAACTAGGTGATTTTTAAAGTCCCTTCCAACCCAAACCATTCTATGATTCTATGACAATTCTCTAAATCATTCTATGTCTGTGTCTGGATTCCTTCATGATCAGTGGGGAGGAAAGATACTGCGGTCACCTGTAGCTTGCATGCCACATTGAGGATGAAGTGCAGTAAGCCCAAGGATGAGATGAAATAAGCCCTGGCAAGTTTTCTGTCTCTCCATTCACTAGAAGGATAGTCTGGACAAACATCTCAGGTGGACATGTCTCCATTTAGACTCCATTTAACATCTGAGGGCTTCAAGCATCTCCTTGACAAGCCCATCTGAAGCTGTCTGGTGCTTATGACAAAACAAGTGTGTGCATTTCCCTTCCTACTCTGTCCCTGTGTAGCCCAGCAGTGCCTATTTCCTGCAAAGTCCTTTCATTCCCTTTCATCCATGAACCTCCCTGCAGAGGGTCCCAGCTCCTTTTGGCACTCCAGGTCAATACAGAGACAGCATGGCTCCTTCTACTTGCTTCGCATCACCATAAATTGTTCCCCTACTGGCTTCATGATCCAATTGATGCAAAATTGATGTACTTCAGCAAAGCTCTGCTGAAGGAAATGGGTCTCCCCTAAGGTACACCAGCTGAGTTTCCAACTTGCTGTTGTTTGCTTGCTCCCACCCAAGGGTAGGATTGTGGTGAGAAATTGGTGGTGCTTCCCTACTAATACACACCTCCTCTTCTCCCATCTCAGGGATGTTGCTGTGCCCACAGAAGCTGGTCCCAGCCTGGGCCACCTACCAGAAGTTCACCATGGAGATGTGCCAGGCAATGCAGCATGATGCTCTGCAAAACAGGAGCAAGATCCTGGGCTCGTCTGTTTCGATGGGAGGTCAGTGGCTGGAGGTTGTGGCAGCTGCCCCATGTGGGTGACTTGTGGCTTTCAGCCTGGCTTTGGCTTTTTAAATTTAATACAGAAAGGGACTGAGGAAGGTGAAGGGAAGGTGAATGTCACAGGGAAGGTCTACAGAGTCATAGAGTCATAGAATACTAGAATGGTCTGGGTTGGAAGGGACATTAAAGATCATTGGGTTCCAGCCCCCCTGCATGGACAGCGAAACCTCCCACTAGACCAGGTTGCTCCAAGCCCCATCCAACCTGGTCCTGAACACTTCCAGGGATGGGGCAGCCACAACTTCCCTGGGCACCTGTGCCAGTGTCTCACCACCCTCACATCTTCCTGATGTCTAACCTACATCTCCCCTCTTCCAGTTTAAAGCCATTCCCCCTTGTCCTATCACTCCATTCCCTTCTAAAAAGCCCCTCCCTGTAACCATCTGCCATCAAAGGGGAGAAACAGGGGCAGAGAAAAACACTAACATTTCAGAAGAGGCTGGAGCTTTGTAAATACCATTTCTTTCATCCCAGTTTCTGTATGGGCCAGCCCATGGAGCACAGCCCTGCTCCATGTGGCCTCCCTGGGAATAATGGCACAGCACGAGAACTGCTGCTGCAACCACTCGAGTTGCATGAACAGCCCGAGTTGTCAGGCACGTGTGAAATACCTGTAACCTCAGCCTCAGTGAAAACAACAAGAATACTTAACTAATGACTCAGTACAGGAATGTGTCATTGTAAAAATACACTGAAAATCTGAAACATCTACAATCGGGAGATCTTCCTCCCTGCTTTGTTGGGAGAGGCAGCAGCATGTTTCTCCAGAGGCAGAAGATCTGCTTAATCAGAAGGACACAGAGAGGCTATTAACATACAGATGGGGCATCTCTGGAGAGCAGAATAGGAGATGGCAACCCTTCAGAGAGACTTTTCACCAGAGAGGGCAGTGATAGGACAAGGGGTAATGGTTTTAAACTGAAAAAGGGGAGATTTAGGTTAGACATGAGGAAGAAATTCTTTGCTACGAGGGTAGGAAGGTGCTGGAATAGGTAGCCCAGGGAAGTGTTCAAGGCCGGGTTGGATGAGGCTTTGTGCAGCCAGGTCTAGTGGGAGGTGTCCCTGCTCATAGCAGGGAGGTTGGAACCTGATGATCTTTAAGGTCTCTTCCAACCTTCACCATTCTATGATTCTATGATTCAGATCAGCCCCTATGGGGATTTTTGAGGAAGATGGCACAACAGATGTAATGGTCCTCACTTCAGGTTAAGTGGACCCTGGATCTCTTCCCTGGTTTAGTCCCTGCTTAAATAAAGCAGAACTGCATTGCTCTGGCCTGATGAAAGGGAAAATCTAGTCAATAGGAGAAAATCTATACCAGCTGACTTGTCAATGTCCAGAATGGAAGAGCACAAGATGTCATTTCCAGATCTGCCTTGCTTGACTTCCACCATACATTAAGGGCTATATAAAAATACAGGTTGAATAATATTGTCTAAAAGACCCTCTCTACACCAGGGAAGCAATTCTTGCATTTTCCCTTGGCTAACCCTTTGATCATGGTAGCTCCAAGAGGAGCACTGAAAGCATAAACAGCTAATGAAACTCAGGAAAAGGGGGAACACTCAGACTGTGGGATACGGGAGATAGACACCCAAAAAGGTCTTTCAATTGTTTGGACTCTCTTTCTCTAGAGTCCTTTGACCTTGACTGGAGGAGTACCTACAGCACAGATTTCCAGCGCTGGCCGGGAGCCAATGGTGGATACTGTAAAGCAAGTCAGGGCTCTTCTCACATTTTCCCTGAAGATGTGCTCTTAAACCAGTAAGTGAGAGGTGGGCTGGGGGGAGAGGGGGGCTTGGGGGGAGAGGGTGGCTGGGGGGAGTGGGGACAGGATAGGGGTAGGGCAGGGAGGTTTGGGAGCTGGTTGGGACTGGAAAGCGTTTCTCAAGTGTATTATTCCATGTCCGTGTTATGCAATGAGCTCCAATGAATTCCCTCAGGGCCAAATCCTTTCTCAAGGTCTGCTCAGCCTTTTCTTGAAAAGTTTCACAGTGGGGTTCATAGGAGCAGGGAGACTTCTCTTGGGACACCTTTGTCCTCATGGAAAGAAGATGCTGAGGTCCTTGTGGGGCTGGGGTCACAAGGCACATCTTAACATTTCCACACCTGGTCTTCCCCTGTGAAAGGGCTCCCTCAAATCAGACAGGGCAGGAGCTGTTTGCAACGTGACTCATCCACACACTATGAGCAAACAGGTATCAGCTGCTCCTGAGCTCTCATTTCTCACCGGAACGGCAAGTCCTCCCTGCTGCCTCATTCTCCCACCTCCCCCCCAACACACACAAGAGATTTCAGCTCTGCGTTGAAGGCTCGATTTTGATCTACAGTCCTGGAGTTATGTGTAGGCTGGAGACTGAGCCCATGGAATGGTTGATCTAAGTGAGAGATTGGTCCCAATGACAGCCATGTGTGTCGCAGCATCTGCGCCGCTCCTGATGGAGACAGGGGGTTCCCCCTCTCCCCCATCAACTGCTGTGGAAGGGGAGGCAGGTCCCCTGTCCTGATGCACAAAGAGGAGGATGGAGATCCCCTTCTTATCCCCTTCTCCATGTTCTCTGCAGGAACTGGGTATCTGAGTACAAGGACAACTACAGCATTTTCTTGCGGAGGCCGAACCGGTCCCTGCAAATCCCTGCTGCAGGGCTGTGCTCTGGGCTGTCCTTTGGGAAAGGGATGGTAATGGACACAGCCCAATGAGCTGTGCTACAGGTGGCCGTGGTGAGTACCAGGATTACCCATTTTTGCACTGAGGGCTGGGAGTAGTGGTGGGATTTCAGGGGCTGAGGCAGTGGGAAAAATATAAACAGTCTTGAGACCTGGTACAAACTATCTCAAGACCTGAGATAAAATGGTTAGAGCTTTACTGCTGGAATATTCTGAGTAGCAGCATTTGTCCCTGCTCACTGCAGGGTTGTTGGACCCTCAAAAGTCCCTTTCGACTTAAACCAGCCTGTGATTTTATGATTTTTTGGGCTCCCAGAAAGTAACTTTCCAACCAGGTCTTATTAGGAGAATGATTTTCACCATGAGGGTGGTCAAACTCTGTTTGGAGACCAGAGAGGTGAGTGGATTGCAGGGAGATGTTCACAAAGGGATGAAACAAGGTCTGAGCAACCTCATCTAAGTTGGCCCTGCTGGGCCAGGACACCTACACCATTCTATCATTTTTTATTTATTTTAGAACCTGTTACCTATGCTGTTCTGTGATTACAGCTCCTTAGGCCTCCAAGCTGTGCATGTGATATTGTCCATCAGAGACCCTGGAAGCCTGGAAACCTCTTCTCTTCCAAACCCACCACCGTATTTATCAAATACTTGTCAATTGTTCAGCATAGACCTTTTTAAACATGTATTATCCTTAATATCTCTGAAAAATCAGAGCTTTTGTCATTGCCAGACAAAGGCTTTTTTTTTGGGACAGTGCAGGGTAAAGAGCTGAAATCCCTCAGGCAGTTTCAATTAATGTACATTAAAGAAAACCAATAAACTTTGTCTGACAGTCAGAAGTGGTATGTGCTCACCAGCATTGCTTGTGGTAATTTACTCTCTGAAGCCCTGTGCACTCGGAGGGAGGGAAATATCCATGTTATCCAGGGCAGCTGAGTACCAGCCTCGCAGAACTCCTTCCCCTCCTTTGTATTTAACATCATTTTCCAGCGTTTGGCCACCAATTTCAGATAATCCTGGCTAAGCCGGAATTGAGTTTGCTATTTTGGGGAGATTCCCTAGGATTTCGGGAACGCGCAAGGCTGCTCCCAGCCTGAAGATGGCAATGCAGAGCTGGCGATCCCAGACCTGGGAAGGGCTGATGATCCCGGGCGGTGTCAGAAGCTTTCTGCTGAGCCCTCTGGCTTCAGTGATCTGACTCTGGGTCTTCTGAATCGATGCCAAAATTAACCCGGAGTAGGTGGTGTAGAGAACTCTCTCCCTGGCACCTAAAAGTTGTTGCTTTTAGTGAGATATCCTTGCGGGTATTCAGGGATAAGTAAGAGATTCAGGTACAGCCAAAATATCAAAAGGTAATAATGACAACAAATTCCTTATTTCACAGTAATATCAGGCATACCTTGACTGAATGGTGACAAGGACTATGTAGACACAGCAGTACAATGGTCCCCACCCCAAGGAGTTTATCATCAAAGGGAATCACCTCTCTTACTCCCTTACACTCTGCAGATCACAGAATCATAGAATCACAGACTGGTTTGGGCTTGAAGAGACCTTCAAGATCATCTAGTTCCAACCCCCCTGCCATGAGACACCTTCCACTAAACCAGGTTGCTCAAATATTTCAACCCATCCCCACTTATCCATGGCAGGTTTTACCAAGAACTTGCCGGAGGACCTTAGGAAAGCCAAGTCCATGTCTGTGTTTGCCTGCAGGAGGAGAAGCACTGGGGGATTTAGCAAAATGACACCTGGCAAGGCCAAGCTCCAAGCAGATGAGCTGGGGAGGTATGAGGGTCTGGCCTTTCTGCACAGCTGCCCCTCTCCCCACTCTGGCATGGGACATTGTTGATCACAGCCCAGGTGGTGCTTGGGTGGCACAGGGTATCTCCACTCTAGCTAAGTATAGAGGACTGGTGGCTGCAGAATTTGGAGGGCACAAAAGGCCTTTCACTAAGAATAGGGAAAAATAATACCCACTTACACCAGAGGCTCCTGAAGAGACAAAGAGTTTAACTTCTTTGGGGAATGAGACCACGAGAGGTGTTCTTAATGGGATGTGTACTTTTGCATCACTCAAAATCAATCCCATGGCCTCAATGATAGTTTCCTCTTACCAAAAAACATCCTTCCTCCCTGTGCTGGAGACAGGCTCCTCGAGCTGATTTTGACATTGTTCCTCTACAACAGTTCATTGCACTGACAGGGGCTGTGTCCAGATGAATGCTCAGGGGACATGTACAAGGTAATTTCCAGTCATCTTCACTAGGAAAGAGTATGTTGCTAAGTGCTAATCAAAATGGGCAGCCACGGTGGTAACTAATGGCTGAATCAGAATATATTGTGGTACACCCTGTCAGGTGCACTAATGAAGATATTCCATCAGACAGATGGATGCTGGATTTGCTAATGTGGCCCTCAACTGTGTGCCAGGGAGGAGGAAGGAAGATGCAGCTGCTGAAGATAAATGTCCTTCCTGGATATTCTGGCAGTAGGCTCATTTAAGGCACTTTCCAGCTCTGGAGACAAGCCTTAAAGGCAGATTTCAGCCCCCCACACCCAGGATCCAGCCTGTTGCATCTCCACCTCCTGCCATTTCTCTTCCCAGGATTACATTTATTTTCTTCCATACCTTTGTTTTCCCAGCCCCCATTGCCCCTTCCCAATATTGGCCAGTCTGATGTTGGCAGTGACTTCTGTCAATGATTTTTTTTTTTCCTTCCAACTCCCTGCTATGGAAATGGAGATGGCCCCAAGCTAGTTCAAGCAGACAACAGGGTGGGCAGCAGTCAGCATGGTCTTAAGTGTAGCTTCAGCAAGCTCTGACATGGCTCCAGGGAGTCATGGCACATTTGGGCTGCATGCAAATATATCTAGATATATCCAGATGAGAAGGCAGCAGCCACAGAGACATCTTCCATGTGTCCCAGTGCCCCCAGCAATGCTCCCATTAACCAGTGGATGGAGCCTCTCCATGTGAGTGACACAGGCTTAAAACCAAAGAGCACTGGTGTCAAAAAAAGAGGTGAAAAGCTCTAGGTAATGGTGACATTATCTCAACACTGTCTGTTTTCAGTCCTTTATCTGCACAGCCCTGAATTACCTGCCTGGGCTCAGGGCACCAGACAACACCAGCTGTGGGCTCAACAGGATTCAAAAAGGAATTAGGTGTTTGTGTGAAGAACATCAGGTTTTACAATAGCAACAAAGTCCAAGGTGGGGGGGGGGGGGGGGGGGGGGGGGGGGGGAGGGGAAAAACCCCCAACAAACCAGCACAGAGAAACAAGTTGGACATGAGTCACATTGTGCTTGGTGGAGATCAGAAGGTGTTTTCCAGGAGCATGTTGCCCTGTTATTGCTATGGTTGACCCTGGGCATATTTTTCCAAAACATTTGGTACTGCCCTGTGTTTGAAACAGGGGAACATCCCTAGATGAAGTCTGGTGTCACCCACCAGTTCTCTGGTGTGAAACACACTGGAGCTATGAGGACAATCCACTTCAAGTCCAAGTGAAGGCGTTCACATGGCAGTCAGAAACGTCTTCCCTCTCAGGACACTCGGTTGGTCCCATCACAAGGTGCACAACCCAGTGAATGCAAATTTTGCAGGTTTTCTCCCCAACGCCCAACTTCAGGGAAAACAGGTAATTGGTATAGCTGAAGTGATGCTTTGTGTGAGTGCCTTAGTGCCATCTCCTGGGTGGAAGGGGAAATTCTCATTTTGGAGGTGCAACCTGTGGTCCGAACACCTTGGCTGTGCAGGTTCAGGCCTTTAACACCTGGGTGTGTGAGTGTGGCATCAGGATACCACACCCTGCCCCGTCCTGCTGGATTGCTAAATAAATGCCTTCCTTAGGACACAGAATGGAGGTCTCTGCTGAGGGAAAAGGAAGCTTTGGATTCATCCCTCATCCTCACAATGAATTTTCAAGTGGCATTTTCCATCTTTAATTTTGTCTTTTCTATTTCCCAGTGTGGAAGAACAGAATGAACATTGAGCTTACTTCATGCATCCTTTATGGGAGAATTCATTCAAAATGATCAGAGGTTAATCCAATAGTGGCTATTTCTCTACTTTGAGGCTTCCTAGATCTTACTGCTAATTATCTTGCTGGGCATTAGAGGTGTAAAATCTCCTTGCTGTACAATCTAGTGAATTACACAGTGCTGAAAGATGGCCTAAAACATGTCTGTGGCCTTGCTGGTCTCCCCTACAGAACATCTACTTCACCAACGAGTGACTGAACACCCAAATGGGGTTGCTACTGGTTGCAGCTTGCATGGGAACAGGCAGAAATCCCTGCCATTATATCCATTATAAATGACTACCTGATGATGGCAAGTCCTCTACGTGCAATATCTTGGCCTCTGCTCAGCTCAGAGGCAGGTCCCAAATGTTCTGCCTTTGTGTGCTTCGTGGTCAGCTTGCACCTTGCTGGCTGGATTTGCCTCCATCAGATACAAGCCACACTGGTAAAGCTCTTGGAATTTGCCAGTGTTTGGTTTAGGTTTGGTTTTTTTGGGGGGTGCTTTTATTATTATTCTTATTATTATTTTAATTTTTCTTGTTATTTAATTGGCAACTTTTTTTTTTGTAATATTAACATTTAGATATTTTTCCATTCTCCTTTGGTGAGATCAAAACAAAACGTTTCAATCGAGGGCTGGGCTGACCCAAATGTTTTACTTGACTCTTCAGCTGCTCAGTCCACCACTGGACCTTGAGAAAACTGGGGTTTTGGGTGGCCTCAGCCTTTCCTTTGCCTGGCAGGTTGTGCCTGGTGCAGAGGACACATTTCAGGTTTGCTGGGATCATACGGCCTCGTAAGACCTAAGCACTGCCATGCTCCCAGCAAACAGTGATGCCACCCAGCCAGGCCTAAACTACTCAGGAGGAACCAGTTTTACATAGAACTAAGCCTCTATGAATTGTTTACCTTCTTTTCAACATTGTCAAATTGAAACTTGCTATAATATCTGCTACTTTAGTTCTCCTCCTTCCGTGTCCAGCTGGAGACATACAGCTGTGTGACTCAACAGTAAAATGAGATGCCAAAGGAATTGGAAAAAGAAATAGATTTTATTCCTCTGTAGGCTGCATATCTGGGGAAATTATTCCCACAGATGATACATGACTCCTGGCTGGGCTGCTGATAACGAGCCAGTTAATTAATACATCAGCAGGGTAAACAGTCATATCAGAAAGTTCCTGCTCTAGTCAACACGTGAGAGTCTTCCAGTCTGGCTATGCAACCTGCTCGTGCTTTCAATCTCAGTTCACAATATGAGATTTCAGTGTATTTACCCAAGAATATGCATATAAAAGACACACATAAATAAGAAAAGTGAAAACAAGCACTTAAGTATTTTATTGCAATCAAGCTGTCTTAAATGTCATGTAGAAGAGGAGATACAGGCTGAGATTTGCTGCAGTGTATAATTACCTACACCCTTTTCATTCACTGTGCCACTTTCTAGAGAAAAACTGATTGACCTGGAGGGCCAGATCAGCCACACTGCACCACATGTGGCAGGGTCTCCCAAATTCAACTTGCATTTCTCCCTGTGGCATGATCACCCTTGTGAGTTCTTGCAGGGACAGGTGGGTTCAAGTACTGTGACAGCTGCATCCAAAGGCTATCGAATTCCCTTGAACTATTTCCACTTATTTTGAGTGGCTCAGACTTTACTGTGCTTGAAAATAATAAGTGAGAGGCAGCTCTGTTGAGAGGAGCCCCTCGCTGTGGCTCTTTGCTGGCAGTCCCAGCACTGAAAGTGCCTGTCTTCCCTGTCTCCCCTCCCTGCCCTTGTCTTCCCTCAGCTCCCTGTGATAAAACCAATAAAACCAATATTGCTGCTTCTACAACCAGCCTGCAGGTTTTGTGCTGACTGTGCCTTAGTCTGGCTTTGCAAGGCACTTGTGCTGAGTTAGACTTGTTTACATGATCATGCTGGTGCTGGCTACCAGGTGTGACATGGCATAAAAGATGGGATAATAGCAGAGCCCTTAAAAATAGGGGCACTGGCTGAAAAAAGAGGCCCCAGACCTACAAACCACCCCCTAAGGCTGTTGGAGAAGTATAGCTTTAAGAACTGGGAGAACCTGCTTGAAACCAAGCAAACAAATGGAGAATTGGTGAAATGAAGGACAAATAGTTGAGCAGCAGTTGATGCACCAGGGGAATAAGATGCTCTTCAAGTCCGTGCAGTGCATAGGGGCAGATGTCAATGGCTGAGGGATCCATAGGCACCTTGGGCATCTTATACAAGGGCCAGACCTTGAGCTTGGAGGAGCATAAGGGCTCATTACAGGGGATGAAGGTCCTCGTGGGGTCACTGGAGCAGCCAGCATGCTGCCTGCCCCAGGGACCCTGGCATTTCAGAGACATTTTTGTGTGCGGGTGGATGATGGAGGACTCGGTGTGGTGGAACATGGGCCTGAGTCAGATGCTGGTGATGAAACTCTTGGTTACATCCGTGTATTTATGCCTCAAAACCCAGCCAGTGCACATACAAGGGATGATAGCTGTTCAGTAGTTGTGTTTCTTCCATCATTTTCCTGTTTGCTTAATATGAAATAAATAGTTTTTATTCCAAATAGAGCTGTGCAGCCAGCCTGAGAAATGCCAGCTCTGATAATGTGGCTTTACATACAATTGTTTCTCAGGCCAATATTGTGTTTGCAAGAAAACCATCAAAGCAGCATTTCTGCAATCCTTGGAAGTTGTCTGACTCCCTTCCTCTCTGGAGGTCACACTGAAGAGGTGAGACGTGGAGGAGGAGGAGACTACAGGGAAACCATGTGGAGTTCCTCTGTTGACTAAGAGAGGGCTGGAGGGCTTAGGAGAAGAGGGCCGTGGTGTAGATCTGTGGCATGGAGAAAACTTGAAGAACCCTGGGCAACTGGGATTTACTTCAGAGGACAGGGACCATCTTGTCTTGGTTGGGATTTGGGTGTTTGGTGTCAGGTCAGTGTGAGGAGGGGGAAGTTTGTGGATCGGGGTGAAAATTACTATAGGCTAAAAGAAGTTTGAGAGTGGTTGCTGAGCTAGAATCAGGCCTTCTCCTTTCACTGATACATTTCTAGCTTTCAAGGAAGAGGGCAGAAAAGCAGAGGAACTTGAAAAAAGATGATACTTTGTCTCTTAGAAAACTATAATGGTCTTTTTCCATTTGTTTTTGGCCTAATGTGATCACTCACCTTTCCCAGGGCAGTCAGCTGCCCTACATTCAGCATCATCCTACCCCTGCCAGCACGTGGTGTTTGGTGAAACCCATCTGATTTTTTAGTGGCTTTGTGGCCAAAACAGTTTTTAATTTTGAATGGACACTGCATGGAAAGGGATCCTTCATTCCCCTAAAATGTCACCCTAGGAAGGACGGGAAAAGTGCCCCAGTGTGAGCTCCAGATTCCCAAGCCTGCAGCTGCTGTGGATTGGGGGTGTTCCCAGGGATGGGACTGACTGGCACAACAGGACAGAAATCCCAGAGGCTGGAGATGAAAATCTGCTGTTGAGTCACTTAGGCTCTGCAGTGCAGGTGCCTCCCATTGCTGTGATCCAACTGTTTTGAGCACTCTTCTGGGAATGACCAACCTCTGAGTCATCCCCCATAAAGCTGCTCCTGGAGTCACTTTTTTCACAGTTGCTGCACATCCTGTCATAGATGTTTTCCTATTAATGCACTGGGTTTTTTCCCCCCTTGGAGATGGCAGGAACCCAACTTCTTTGTTCACTCAAAACCTTGGCCATATGAATAGTTAATAGTCTTATCTGGGGGATTACACCGAAAACTGGGGTTGTTTTTTGTTGTTATTGTTTCCAAATTTAAACAAACCATGGAGAATGGGATGTAAAGGAATCCTGAAGGCACATCTATGCTGCTAAACAAGACAGCCAGGGAAATCAGCTGGATGACCATGGTCCACATAACTGAATTGACAGCTTATTCTACGGCTCTCCAAGACAAACCTGTTATAGAGGATTAGCCTTAATTGGTGTGGATGAAAGCCAGTTCTGGCTGCTCAGCCTTGTGGCCAGGGTTTGGCCTTGACCATTTTTTATTTAGCACTGTGTGTATATACATTTGTGTGTGTACGTGTATTTCTGTGTGTGTCTCAGCCCAATTACAGGCACAATACTGTATTTGGAGGAAAAGTAGCACGTGCACCTCACACTCCAGATGGCCAGCATCCTAAGTGTCCAAGTTACAGCTCCTCTTCATCAGTCCCTTGTGCATCATACAGTACCTCCTGCACCTCATTACCATCTGCCATTTATCTATCACCAGCCCTTCAGTGATACAAGTCTGTTATCTCCTTGCTAAGCATCCGGGCAAGCTCCAGTAATTATCAGCTTTGGGAGTTCAATTCAAGCTTTTAAAGCCAGACCTGAATATTTTCTGGCCATACACCATCCTTCATACAGCACTGCTTCGTGTGGGCCAGCCTTTGCTCATCTTGTGAGACTCTATAGACATTTATTAAGAGATATGCAACAATGGTAAACATTCCCATCATAGTTCAGTATTTCTGGCAACAAAGATTGCAAAGATGTGAAAATGGGAAGAAGTGCATTAACTGATGGATCACAAGTGGTAAATGGTGATGCCCATTAATACCAGAAGCATCGTGGTGGTCCCTGCATGCCCTTCACCTTCAAGTTAGCACTAATTGCATTGCCATGGAATCATGGAATCATGGAATTGTCAGAGTTGGAAGGGACCTCTAGAGATCATCCAGTCCAACTCCCTGCTAAAGCAGGATCCCCTAGAGCACATTACCCAGGGCTGCATCCAGGGGGGTCTTGAATATCTTCAGAGAAGGGGACTCCACAATCTCCCAGGGCTCTGTCACCCTCACCATAAAGAAGTTTTTCCTCATATTTCAATGGAACTTCCCATGTTCCAGCTTGTGCCCATTGCCCCTTGTCCTGTCACTGGGAACTGCTGAACAGAGTCTGGCTCCATCCTCCCTCCACCAACCCTTTAGATACTTGTAGGCATTAATAAGGCCTCCCCTCAGCCTTCTCTTCTCCAGGCTAAAGAGTCCCAGCTCTCTCAGCCTTTCCTCATCAGGGAGATGCTCCAACCCCCAATCATCTTTGTTACCCTCCGCTGGACTCTCTCTTGTAGTTCCCTGTCTCTCTTGAACTGGGGAGCCCAGTCAGGCTTGGCCACTCAGTGCAACACACACACAGAGATATTAACCAGCTGAACATAAATCTCCACTGGCAACTCCTGAAATCTGCCTGTTCCCATCTGTTCTGTGTCCATAATCACAGCACCATAAGCTGCTGAAGCCTATTACTGGTTAGTGGACATTCTGCAATTATGAAGTAGGGTAGGCACTTGCTTCATTCAGTCTATTTATTGTGCCAAGGGCAAGATGAAACCTCAGCTTCTCATGTTGCAAATAAAACACTAAACTCACGGGGTTTTGCTTTGTTTTGTGAGAATGCCACATGGATAACAAGAGAATTGGTCTGGTTTAATACTGAGCTGGGAACTTCAGAGCAGCTCAGACAACACTATCCTCAGCCTTTTTCTGACCTTCAGCCTCAGACTCTGTTTTTTTTACTGCAGAAGGACTTGCTCCCACATGTGGACCACTGATGACTACCAACACAGGTGTGTTCCCCTGTTGTGGGGTTTTGAATTCAAATTATCATAGTGTAGCAGTGATACAATTCAGCAAGTCAGCAGTAGGTCAACAGGTGGAGTCTCATGGGGCACAGTTTGAAAACCAGTATGGCCATAGATCTCACTGGGGCATTTGGACAGGGTTTTGAGTAACCTGTTCTAGTGGGAGGTGTCCCTGCCCATGCAGGGAGTTGAAAATAGATGATCTTTAAGGTCCCTTCCAACCCAAACCATTCTGTGATTCTATTATTTGGCTTATAGCAGGAATCTCAAGAACATCTTCAGGACAAGCAACAGGACTCTAAGTGGGTTTAAATCCTTCCTGCATCCCTGTTCAGACTCATGGCTTGTTTTCCTCCAGGTATGTCCAGGCTGCAATGAGCAACTTGGCCATTGCTTGTAAGGGTGACGACAGGACGTGTTCTATAGGGCACTGTCATAGAACGAATCATAGAATGGTTTGAGTTGGAAGGGACCTTAAAGACCATCTAGTTCCAAGTCATGTATGCCAGGGGCAGACTGTACCTGCCATGAAGGAGTGGGTACTCCTCCGGGAGGGTGTCAGAAAGCTGTAGGTCAGTCCTGCTGTGGAGATATGTGTTCTTTTTGTCAACAGATCTCCGAGTGCCTACAGGAGCCCTGCAGACTCCAGCAGATTCTGCCCACGTATTTGCTCATCTCCAGCTGACCACACTTGGCAGGCACTGCTTGATGCATTTGCTAAAGGATTCCTGCAGGAAAAAAAGGAAAACAAAACCTTTATTTATTTACTTATTTATTTATTCAATGTTGAAAGTGTGTTTTCTAAATGTGGGTTGATTCCCAAAGTGTCCAAGTGGCTTAGAGGTCAATGGCTGTGCCATAAAGGGGTTTAAGTGCACAAGTCCAAATTAGAATCATAGAATTATGGAACCATTTAGTTTGGAAAGGACATTTAAGATCAAGTCCAACTTTTAACCCAGCACCGCCAAGGCCACCACTAAACTATGTCCCTCAGCACCACATCTACATGTCTTTTAAATCCCTCCAGGGATGGTGACTCCACCACTGCCCTGAGCAGCCTCTTGCAGGTTTGTCAGTTTAAAAGCAAAATTTTTTTGGCTTTCCCATTTTCCAGTGTTTTATCTGAAAAAGGTGCTGCAGGGTCCCATTCAAAGGGATATAAAATTATAACAGGAAATTAAATCTTAAAAAAAAAATCAAACTGGCTTTTTCTTTGTTTCTCCTTAAAAACTGAACTGGAAGGGTAAATTTAAAATCCGAGCACTAAGTCAAAACAGGCTATTTTTCATCTGTCAGTGTCTGAAATGAAAAATACAGGCTGGCTACAACAGCAGGTTGTTTCATACCACATTTATCTTTGATGGGCATGAGGGTGAATCAGGGGAGCAGGATGCCACTTTAGAAAGAACAGTCAAGTGCAACACTGTCACCCATAACCTATAAATTATACAGGGAGGATTGCTGCTTGTTTAATCTTATACTCAAAGCCAATCAATACACTTTCTAGTTTGCACTAATGGAAGTTCACGGGCTCTCCTGGATACCTTGGCAGCATGTTTTGGGTGAGTGTTGCCTCTGCTGCTCATTCCCTACCTCTGCTGTCCCACTTCTGCTTCTGCAATGAATTTTCTCATCACTGTGGTAACACATTTTCATTATTTTATGTTACACCACGAGCCAGTGAAGAGATGCTGCTAGGGACCTTCACCTAAGGAGTTTAGAAAATCTTCAAAGATGGATATTTATCTTCCTTGAAAATATATGAGCACTGGGTTTTCTTTTTATTGCTCTCATATAGACTTGTTCTTACAGAAAATAAATTTTGCCTGAGATTAATTTACCCTTATAAAATAGTCCTGTCTTCACGGTAGAGCTGGTTGGTTTTCACTGTGCACGATTTATTTTCCAACCAAACTGAAAAGATTTTTACATCTGAGTGGGATGTTTCATTTTCTAACTAAATATATCAGCAGCCCTCAAGTTTATGGAGTTTTCAGAAATAAGTTTCCCTTTCCCTGCTATCACAGAATCACAGAATCACCAAGGCTGGAAAAGACCTTTAAGATCATCAAGTCCAGCCTATGATCAACACCACCACACCATCTAGACCATGGCACTAAGTGACACATCCAGCCTTCAAACATGAAAGACTGGGTTTCAGACACATCGTGCTAACAGAAATGTTTTTTTGTAACCTGCTGTCCCATTATTGTGGGATTTCATGTGTTTTTGGGTGAGCACAAAACAATAAGTAGACTTAAGTCTTCTGTTAAATCAGCCTCATCAGCCACATGTTCTGGACACCAAATATCTAAATACCCTCTCAAGACATTGCCCAGAGGAGACTCTACACACTTTGTTTTGCCATTACCTTTCTTTTTTGGATCTCTTCAGGCATTTTTTTTTTTTGCCAGACTCATTCTAGTTTTTAAAACCAATCCATTTAAAACCTGTATTATCATTCAAGTGGTGGAGGGTGCTGACGCAGATCAATTACTGAACAGGCTCTCACTTTAACAGCCTGGCTGCAGGATTGCATATATTGGCTTTGCAATCCACAGAAGCACAGTGCCCACAAATGAAATGCTGCTTGTTTTTCTTTAAGTGACAGCCTTTCTATCAGAGGAACCTGGGGAATATGATCAATACATAAATCAACACATTGGGCAAAAGAAATAGAGTTGCAGGGCTGTGCTCTGAAAGCTTCAATTTTGTGAGTCATGCAATTCATGAGGAAAAGTTAAAAGTGTTCTTGGGCTTTAACTCGTTGTCAGGCAGGGGTTGCCAAATTTTACTGATTGCTCTGTCTCTTAAAAGCAGATATGGAGAAATTTCATATGCAAGAATCTCCTCCGAAAGCATGTTTAATTAAAAACTTAATTGGCTTGAGCTAAGTATTTCTGAACTCTGATAAAGTAAATGAACATTTAAAGCCCCCTTGGGGCCATTATAACAAGCACTAGGCAGGAAAATCGGATTTTGTTTTGCCAAAAATAAAGGCTTTAAAATGACACGATGCAAAACCAAGACCTGTCAAAAAGGAAGAGATCAGGACAGCCAGGTCTGAACCAGGCAGCTGTGGGGACCTTGGACTATTTCAGGGCAGAAACTGCTTTGTTTTCTGTTCTCCAAAAACTCTTTCTATATACTATTTGTGTGAGTGTGTCTATATTCTTTTATCTTTTATTCTTTTTAATGGAGAAGCATTTCCCACCTCACTGGAAAGCACTTGAATTGGTCTAATTAGAGCACCCTTTGAGGACATCTTGTGTTTTCATTAAAGAAGGAACAGCACATGATAGTCTCTGTTATAGTGCTCTGTGCAACATGAACTATAAAAAAAAGAAAAAAAAACCCCACTATTATCAGAAAAGTCATCTTGATATCCTTTTTAATATCCTACATTAATCTAGAAAAACATATCTGGCAGCCTCAGATCTGATGACCCATCAAAGGGACCTGTACCCCAGGATGAAGCTTTGGGAATTGCAGGTTTCTGTATTCAGGGACTCGACTTGTAGCTCAGACTCTGCTGGGTTTTCAGTACAAACCTCAGACATTTGGACACCACCCAGCAGAGGTCAGACCACAAGGACAGCCACCCTTGGGAAGGTGCTGCAGAGAGAGGGGCAGAGTCCTTGCCCCATCATCACTTAGAGGCAAAAAGCCAGAGCTCTGCCTTGTGTAGGGCCTGAAATGAGGTTGTAGTGAGGTGAGTCAAGTAACAAGCAATAGGAAAAGACAGATTTAATCACTGAAAGGATTTTTAGGCACTGGAACTGGCTGCTCAGGGCAGTGGTGGAGTCACCATCCCTGGAGGGATTTAAAAGATGTAGATGTGGTGCTGAGGGACAGGGTTTAGTGATGGCCTTGGCAGTGCTGGGTTAAAAGTTGGACTTGATGATCTTAGATGTCCTTTCCAACCTAAAAGATTCTATGATTCTAATTTGGACTTCTATACTTGATTTTAGCAGGTCAGAAACCCAAGTCACCCATTGCCTAGTCTTCCTCTGCACACTCATCTCCAAGCATCAGGGAGGAACTTATCACTCAGCATTAATGTAGTTGAGAATGTGAAATGCTTTACATTCAACCTGTCACATGGGTGGTGTTCAGTCCCTCCCTGTGATGCTTTGTGGACCTGTTGATCCCTCAGAGCATCAGAGCTGCAGCTGGCAGCCTCCAACTGCTGGTTATACAGCTCAAGAAGTCTTTGCTGTCTACAGTGATGGCTTCACCTCAGGTTATTCTCCTCATTTCATTCCTGATATAATGTATGATTCAGCCTTCCAAGTCAAAGTACTCTGGTTCTCTCCTGGTGGACACCAAGTTGACCATAAGCAATGTACTCTTGCAGCCAAGAAAGTGGGAAGATTTCTGTGGTGTGCAGACAACAAGATGTGAGTGTAGAGCAACCACAGAGCCAACACAGATAATAAATTACACAGACTTTTACTCCAGCAACCTGCTCTCCAAAAGCTGGGACTAAAATTCATGGAAGAAAGTAGAAAAGGAGGAATATTTATTATATATTTAATATACCTAATATAATATATTTAATATATCTAATATCTAATATACAATATATATTATATATTATATATTATATATTATATATTATACTATATATTCTATTCTATTCTATGTTTAATATACTTTATTTTTTATTATTTATTACAGGAATATTTTATTATTGCTATAGAAATTTTTATCTTATTATTTCTATAATAATATAGAAATAATAACTCTGGCTCTGTAGTGTTGAACCCTGATTTCCTCTGAAAAAAGTCCTTTGAGTGAAAAATATAACACAGGCTCCCTATATTATTAAGTATAAACAGGGTTTTCTTAGCAGACACACACATATGTGAGTGTATATATATGTGTGTGTGTATAAATATAAAAATATCACATCTTCACATACTCTATCTTCTATACACCAGTAATAGAAGCTCAAACACCAAAAGCACCTTAAATGGAAATGGGAGAAATGTGGATGTTCTCTCATTGAGACAACAAAGAAATTCAGAAGAATCAAATATTTCCCATCTCTATTAAGAACAGATTGCCAGAGCTTGAGCAGCCATGAAAAACAGAATAACCAAAAAGCAGCTAAATCCATGTTTTAGTATTCCAGATCAGGCAGCAGAAAGCAGATAGATTATTAGTGTGAAAGGAGGTCTCTGGGAGTTGTTAGGACTCGGTCTGACACAGCGTCAATAGAAATACATTTTTGGACTTTGTTCTTAAGTTCACACAGAATCACAGAATCACCAAGGCTGGAAAAGACCTCTGAGATCATCAGGTCCAGCCTATGACCAACACCACCACACCATCTAGACCATGGCACTAAGTGCCACATCCAGCCTTCCCTTGAACACATCCAGGGATGGTGCCTCCACCACTTCCCTGGGCAGTCCATTCCAATGTCTGATCACCCTCTCCGTGAGGAAGTGCTTCCTAATATCCAACCTAAACCTCCCCTGGAGCAGCTTCAGGCTGTGCCCTCTTGTCCTGTCACTGGTTGCCTGGAAAAAGAGCCCAGCCCCCACCTGACTACAACCTCCCTTCAGGTAGTTAAAGAGAGTGATGAGGTCCCCCCTGAGTCTCCTCTTTTCCAGGCTAAACAACCCCAGCTCCCTCAGCCTCTCCCTGTAAGACTTTCCCTCTAGTCCCTTCACCAGCCTCGTTGCTCCTCTGGACCTGCTCCAGCACCTCAATGTCCTTCTTAAAGTGAGGGGCCCAGAACTGGACACAGGACTCGAGGTGAGGCCTCACCAGTGCTGAGTACAGGGGGAGAATCACATCCCTGCTCCTGCTGGCCACACTATTCCTGATACAAGCCAGGATGCCATTGGCCTTCCGGGCCACCTGGGCACACTGCTGGCTCATGTTCAACCAGCTGTCCACCAGCACTCCCAGGTCCCTCACTGCCAGGCTGCTCTCCAGCCACTCTTCCCCCAGCCTGTAGTGCTGCCTGGGGTTATTGTGGCCCAAGTGCAGGACGCTGCACTTGGTCTTGTTGAAAGTTATTGGCTAGAAAAAGTAATTCATGTTCTAGGTCCACACTGAGCCAGCACCTGGTGCACTGCTCTATCCAAATGCCCAGGGGAGAGCTACTGAGCTGGAAGGTCAGGGGGAAGAAAAAAGAAAGCAAATACAAGAGAGCAAGGAGCTGAAATAGAGGCCTGCTGGTCTCCTGGCAGGCCAATGTCCCACCACAATTACTGTTGTCCCCAGCAATGATGTTGTATGGTTTTCATTCCCATACCCACTTTCTTTATATTTGTTTGTGGAAAGGGTAGGGTTTCGACAAGATAGAGTTTTGTCCTGTTCCTGCAGGAACTGTTCCTACAGTTCCTTTCAGCTCATATTAATTTGTCTTCTTAGCAGACAAGATGTCCTATCCTCTGTTCAGCCTCATTTATATCATAAACTTTCAGATGAAGTTTCCCTCTCTCCTGCTCCTCCTCAGAACCAGCAGATACAATTGCACAGTGGCAGAGGGCACAGCTGGGCACAGCTGGGCATCCCCAGCAGAGGTGCCAGGAGCTGCTGGCACACTGCATGTGTGCCCTTAACAACCTACCAACATCTGCAAGGATTCTTGCAGGCTCCCAAAGAGCTTCTTTTTTCATCTTTCTTCACTGACCTCGCATTTATATCCTAGCCCTTCTCTTGCCATCCAGACTTTATGATTAAATAAGATTATATTAAAAAAAAATAAATCCTTGGAGTAAAACAACTGATTTCCAACACATGCTCCTTTAATCTCCCAGGGTCTTTCTTACTTTGGAGCAAGATACCACTGCCAGAGTTTGATTTCCCACCACAGAGAAGCAGCATGTTTCTCATCCTGCTCCTTTAAACACATCCTCATTTCTACAGACACCTCCACAGATGTTTGGATCAGGTGTGTGTTCCCAGCACAACCGTGGGCCATTATCCCACACTTCCCAGTGGAACAGCAATGCTTTGACTGCTCTGCTCAACTTTCCACCCATGGAGCTGCAAGGCTTCTTAAGCTTTAGTTAAGCTTAAGAAGACAAGTTATGGTATATTTTTTATAAGTGCTCAGTGGGTTTAGCATCACCAGGGTACTAAAGTTAGTAACATGTTTTTCTGTATTGGTCAAGGAATTAAGTTATACAGCTCTAAAGTATTTTGTAACTGTAATTTTGATTTTATTGAGAGGTACTGGGAGGGTGGGAAGCATGTTCTTAATTAAAAAAAAAAAAAGGATATTTGCTGTAAAAAAATAATGTGTATAGATCAGGCTTTAAGGTTGGTAAATATTTTGAGATCCTGAGGTGAAAATGGATATTAAAATGCAAGATATCAACCTTTCCAGACAGCATTTTATTCTTCAACTATGAATCACATCAGTAAACAAGTGTCTCCTGGATTTGAGATGAACTGGCTGGGAAAGAAGATTATTAATTTGCTGCTGCTGTGCTCTTCAGCATAAGGTAGTCTAACTTAGGGTTGCATTTATGCCCATTCCACCTGATCTGGGTGGGCAGTGATAATATTTGAAAGGAGATATTCAATTAAAGCTAAAAATAAGCCACAGTATGTTTGCCAAATGACAAAAGCGTAGTGCAGCTGTTTGGAGGGGAGAGCACAGCATCTCACTGCAGCGTAGGACAGTCTGAGATTTAAACAGTCTAGTGCCAAAAAAACATCATGCCCAGCCCTCCTACTTTGCACAGTTCCCCTGTCTACCTGAGTATTTCTTTCTGAAATCAACGCCATGAAAGATGAGGAAGAGCATATAAAAAACACTGTGTTTCAGAAATGTAATGCTCACTTTGCTAAGAAGGAAAGCGTTTCTTCAAAGTTCCTCAGGGCTTTCATAAGTAACTTTGATTTTTTTTAATATATTTTTTTAAAGCTTGTCTATAGCAGATAAAAAGCTTATTTAAAGCACATTCATTGGGTCTGATGCACTGGGCCTGAGACTTACTCTTTTGGACTCATCTTCTGCTCACCCCAAGGCACCTATCTTTGGCTCTGGGCTGCCCCAACACATGTCATCCCAGAGCAGAGGAGAAGCTGTGCTGCACTACCCAGCAGGATTCTGATCTTCTACTGAGGTCTGCAAGAAAGGACAATGATTTTACTGTGTAGCACTGTCTGCAGCCATGTAAGAAGGTGCATCCTGGTGAGGATGTCCAGGGTCTCACCATGGTGTACTGGAAACCCTCCTCCCCATCACCTGGTCCCGAGAAGGACTTCCAGCCATCAACCTCACTCCTCCTCACATGAGGTGGCCATGAATCCAGAGAATGGTCCATTTTTTGTTGTAAAACAGGAGGCCCAAGTTATGGTTTCACAGCCCTTTATTTTAGGTGCAAAGCTAAATTTGACTTCCTGGGTTGGAAGTGGACAGCCTGACCAAGGCAGGGAAGCTACAAAGAAGCACTCAGCTTGTGTTGGTGGTACAAGTGTAGCTTGTGATCCCATTCAGCACACTCCCGAGGTCTCTCAGGGGCAAAAGGTTAGAATCCTAGAATGTTTGGGGCTGGAAGGGACCTTAGAGATCATCTAGTTCCAACACCCCTGCATGGACAGGGACACCTCTCACTAGACCAGGTTGCTCCAAGCCTCATCCAACCTGCCCTTGAATACTTCCAGGGATGGGACATCCAGAGCTCCTCTGGGAAATCTGGTCCAGTGTCTCACTGCCTTCACAATAAAGAGTTTCTTTCTAGCATCTAACCTAAATCTCCCCTTCTCCAGTTTGAAACCATTCCCCCCGTGTCCTTTTAGTCCATGCCCTTGTAAAAGTCCCTCTCCAGCTTTCCTGTAGCCCTTCAGGTACTAGAAGGCTTCTCTAAGGTCTCCCCAGAGCCTTCTCTTCTCCAGGCTGAACAACCTCAACTCTATCAGCCCATCTTCATAGGAGAGGCACTCCAGCTCCTTCCAACTCCGTGCTCCAACTCTGTTACCAAATTATGATAGCAGAGACTCAGTAGGATCAGGTCTGGGCTTTGGTTTCTGTGGCTGCTGTGGTAACAGGGTGCACGAGAAGAAAGCCCTTCCCAAGGAATGGTCATGTTCAAGATATTGTTGTTCTTAGGTGTTGCCAAATGTGGGTGTTTCCTCTTCCACTTGGGCACTACTCAGTGTCCTCATGTCTTCTGGGCTGTACAAACCATAACCCCTTGTGATGGAGATTGCCGTTGAAGACCTTCAGTTGTCTTGTAGTGGTTTATCTTCTGCAGCATTTCCAGCACACCATAACCCCAGATGTCCAGTGAAATCTTCCTCCCCTCTTCTCCCAATTACTCAGCCTAATCCTTGCCAGCCTGTAATCCAGCCAAGCAGCCTTGTGAGGCACTGATGGGTTTCGTGGTTGCAGTTTGCTTGCCAGCATTTGTGACATTTGGAAAGACAGTGGCGAGTCATGCGAGACAAATTGTTCGTGCTGTCTATTTTTGTATCTATGTATGTAATTAGATTTTCCAGCACAAGAGAAAGCAGCCCCTGTCCAGCTTGTCAGGAAAACAATAAAAAGGGCAAAGAAAATTTTCCCTGGCAATTTTTCTTTTTTCTTTTTTTTTTTTGTTTTCAGCCTGACAAGCGGTTTCAATGACAGGTTTCTTAGATGGCCTTTTTTCCCCCAGCGAGTTATAAAAGAATTTCAATGCTGTTGGTAGAAATATACAATAGAGTAATGAAACAGAATTGCTGGAAAGAAGTGAAAATACCACAGCTATTCAAAGAGATCATAGATTCATAGAATAATGGAATGGTTTGGGTTGGAAGGGACCTTAAAGATCATCTAGTTCCAACATCCCTGCATGGGCAGGGACACTTCCCACTAGACCAGGTTGCTCCCAGCCCCATCCAACCTGGCCTTGAACACTTCCAGGGATGGGGCAGCCACAGCTCCTCTGGGCAACCTGTTCCAGTGTCTCACCACCCTCACAGTGAAGAATTTCTTCCTAACGTCTAACCTAAATCTACCCTCTTTCAGCTTAAAACCATTACCCCTCATCCTATCACTCCATGGCCTTATAAAAAGCCCCTCCCCAGCTTTCCTGTAGCCCCTTCAGGTACTGGAAGGTGCTATAAGGTCTTCCCAGAGCCTTCTCTTCTCCAGACTGAACAACCCCAACTCTCTCAGCCTATCAAATCCTGAGTCAAATACTCCGATACTGAGTCCTGAATCAGTATGTAGGATATACTGACTTTTTTCCTCCAACAGGTTTGTCTGTGGGCCTTCATTGCTCTCCTCCCCCTCAGGACACTGCTTTGTGTGTCACAGTGCCCACTGGTAGTCTTTTCTTCCAAGGTCAATGAAAGCTTTTGCAACTCCCCTTGGTGGTCTCTGAAAAAGATCTCTAGTGTCTACTCAGGGGGGTTCTGACTAGATTTATATTATTTCCCTCCTTCACATCAGACACGATTTAACAGTTAACACACAGAACTCAGGGTTTTTTTTCAGGCCATGGTGTTGAGTCATTATGCAGTTTTTGGCAGGTGACAAGAGGCTTACAAAAATGTCCACTCATTTCTGATGACTCAGTTTGAGCATTTTCATACCTCTGGGGCTTGAATTTTCTGAAGGTCTTTGAGAACCAAAAGCACACACAGGACTGAGTTACACAACCCTGCTGCAAACCCAGACCAGGTATCCCAGTCTGGATGTTTAGGAACAGAGGTGCCCATAATTAGAGAGCACTTTGGAGAATGTCAGACTTACTCACTGGGTTTTAGTTTATTCCTCATTAACATAGGGATAAAAATACCACGGCTCCTTCTGGGCAATGGGCTTTTGTTTGCAAAACACAGGTGAAAGTACAGTGGTGTACACAAGGGGAAGGAGTGTGCTCACGTTGAAAACTTGACCATCTGATAACCAGGACATGCCCTTTTACAGGCAAAACCATTTTGCTTAGAAGTGCCATCAAATTTCTGGAGAAATCTCCCACACAAAATACAAAGCATCTGGCCAGCAGCTACCAAAGAGATAAACAAGCCACTTCAGAGATGTGAGCAAGCAACTTCATTAGAATATACAGCAGATGCATGCACACTTCCATGCAAGCTAACCAAAGTTCCCAGAAACTCTCCTGATATGTTACAGCTGGTCCTGGAAACTCAGGGATATTTTCTTGCCAGCCTTACATGCCTTTATTTGAACTATGGGGTATCTCAGGCATAACTATGGCTGTTGGATTATCAGTCAGTGTGAAGGGACTGTGATTTGACAGCATCAGATCTTTCTCCATAGGATAAAGTGTCTCCTCAAGGTGTGGGGTAGATTCAGCTGGAGCTGCTCCTTGCCCTGTGGAGTAAAGTTCACCCATGACTGAGCTGAAATGAATTATTTCAAATAAATAATGATAAGACTAGAGGAAATGGCCTGAAGTTGCACCAGGGGAGGTTTAGACTAGATATTAGGAAGAATTCCTTTACCAAAGAGTAGTCAGACACTGGAATGGGCTATCCAGGGAGGTGGTGGAGTCACCATCCATGGAGGTATTTAACAACCGTGTAGATGAGACACTTCAGGACATGCTCTAGTGGGTGATGGGTTGTGGGTTTTTTGGTGTGTTGTTTGTTTTTTTTGGGGGGATGGGGAAGGGCAGAGGTGTGGGGGGGCTTGACACGGTGATCTTAGAGGTCTTTTCCAACCATCACAATTATGTGATTCTGTGAACAATTCAAATGCTAAAGTAGAACTTTATGGAACATTCTCCACTGCAAGTCACGGGCAGCGCTTTGCTGTTTCTGATTCTGAACATGCTTTGCAGCTTACACATCTCAAACTCCTCTGTAACTCAAGGAGAATCCATAATAGAGCAGAATCCTGACACATAACCCCATATATTAATTAACTCGGTTCACTACGTACATCCCTGCAGCTGAGTGGCTGTGAGAAGAGGTATGGGAAGAGTGACCACAGGTCCTGGGAACCACACTTTGCTTGTTTGTACCAATGCAAAACCTGTGAAGAGTAACAGAACAGATTTTGAAACTCATTTTCATGAACAAGCAGCTACCAAGGATACACTGTCCTCTCAACATGAGTCACACAGCCTATGCCTCAGGAGTTCCCCCACAAAACCACCCTCTTCTTTCCCCTGATCTCTGCTGCAGCTGTCCAGTCATGCTTTGTCAGAGATGACATTTCCATTCTCAACCACCAGGAAAGACTCAGGTGGATCAAGATCTGGATTGGAGACTTCTACTGCACTTTAGAGTTTGGGTTGGGAAGTCTTGAAATTACAGTTGCCTTTCTTCCTCTCCAAGTGGGATTATCCAAAGACCAAAAATTGCCCCTTAAGACCAAAAACATTGAGCACTTCCATAAAAGTCTCCTGGTACTAACATCTGCTGTGCTGAGTGAGGGCAAATTTGGATAATTGTTTTTCTTTTATTCTTTCTCTAGTCCCATAACCACATGTATCCACCTTCCTGCCTTGAATTAACAGGTGCTGTGATAATAAATGTCTCATAAACTCTATCCCAGGCTCCAGTCATTCCAGTGGATTTCACTAGGAAAGCTTTTGGGATTTCTAGTTTCCTTGTGTGAGAGACAGACTCTATAATGGCCTTTAAGCCAGGAACCACAGAATCAGCCTGGTTGGAAAAGACCTCGAAGATCGTCAAGTCCAACCATAACCTAAATCCACCCACCTTAACCTTTATCTACCCGTTCAGTGCTCAAATCATGTCCCTAAGCACCTCATCTGTATTTCTTTTAAACACTTCCAGGGATGGTGACTCCACCACCTCCCTGGGCAGCCTGTTCCACTGTCCAACCACTCTTTCAATAAAGAAATTCTTTCCAATATGTAGCCTAAACCTCCCCTGCTGCAACTTCAGGCCACTTCCTCTCATCCTGTCATTATTCACTAGAAAGAAGAGACCAGCTCCCACCTCCCTACAACCTCCTTTCAGGTAGTTGTAGAGAGCAATGAGGTCTCCCCTCAGTCTCCTCTTGTTCAAACTAAACAACCCCAGTCCCCTCAGCCTCTCCTCATGGGACTTGTCCTCCAGACCTTTCACCAGCCTGGTAGCTCTTCTCTGGACATGCTCCAGCAACTCAACATCCTTCTTGTAGTGAGGGCCCCAGAACTGCACACAGTATTCAAGGTGTGGCCTCACCAATGCTGAGTACAGAGGCACAATCACCTCTCTGCTCCTGCTGGCCACACTATTCCTGATGCAGGCCAGGATGCTGTTGGCCTTCTTGGCCACCTGGGCACACTGTTGGCTCATGTTAAGTCGGCTGTCAACCAGCACCCCCAGGTCCTTCTCCACCATGCAGCTTTCCAACCACTCATCCCCAAGCCTGTAGCTTTGCATGGGGTTATTGTGACCCAAGTGCAGGACCTGGCACTTGGCCTTGTTACACCTCATACAATTGGCCTCAGCCCATCGATCCAGCCTGTCCAGGTCTCTCTGCAGAGCCTTCCTACCCTTAAGCAAATCGACACTTCCACCCAGTTTAGTGGGTGAAAAAACAAGAAAACAAGAAGGATCCTGATTTTTTAACAGAACAACACAGACTGCAGTTCAGCCAGGGGACACACAAAGACATGGAAGTATTTGCAGGGTTAGAAGTTCATAAATGGAAACACTACTGGAAGCCAAATGTGGTAGGCCAGTTGGAGTATCTGTACTATTTACTTCCAGAATATAAATTAGATGCAATGGAGACAGGAAAAACTGGGAGTATATATCCCTTGCACAGGCACTGGAGAAGAATGAGACCACTTTTGGGGTCAGAAGAGCAAGTGGAAGCAATGTAGAACAGCTGAGCTAAATGCCTGCAGTGGGCAACGGGAGTGATCCCTCAGTGTTCATTTTAGGGATGAATATGTCAAGGTAGAAGAATTACACATCCCACCTGAAAGAGAAAATAAAAATACACAGGGTGTGATGAGGGAAAATTGAAAGGGAAATTGTCAGATAGAATTCATCAAGTCCAAGAAATGTCTCAGACACTACAGCACATGAGATATTGAAAAGGCAGAATCAGGGAGCACAGTAGGTACCGCGTGTCAAAGGGACTTCATTGCCTCAGCTGGTGACTAACACCACTTAGAAATCAGGCATAATGTGCCAGTGCAGCCTGACAGAGAGCACACCTCAGAGGCAGCTGCCTCTGATCTGTAGTGCTGCTAGAAGAGCAGTAGTTAGCAAGCATCTTTGGTGGCTTCTGTTCATAAGCCCTGTCAATCAGCAGAGTTATTAAAGAGTTATTTAACAGTAGAGACAACTGTTTGTTCACACCTGGCTGAATCAAAACAGACAAGAAAGCAAACATTCATTTCTTCCTTCTGCCTTGCATGCAGCTGCCCTGAGAATGGTGTTTAACAAGGAGCAGTGCCACCAGGACAGGCTCTCCCTAAAAGGACAAAGGAAGGAAAAACACAAAAACAAACCTGCTGCTCCTACAGGCCTATTTACCCAATGCCATGTGATTCCCAGGCCTTTTTCATTTGTTTCATTTCATTTGTTATTCTCTATGCTTTTGGCAGTCCTCCTTGTGTGATGGGTTTATCATACACCACTGCTGAAGCCTGGATGTCTAAAACCCACCAAGGAAAGGATTTCCTTCGATCCTTCCACTTTGCAACTCAACATTTGTCTGAGATCCTTCCCAGGGGTATTATCAATGCTTGCTATGTGGATACCAAAGGTAAATGAAGCCTCAAAGAGTTTCTGGGTATTCCACACCCTGTACCTTCTTATATGGGAATTTAAGGAGATCTGTTGCATTCTACCTTTGGCTGTACCTTGGTGTCTGCATGACCACAGCTCTACTACTGTTCAGCTCTTCTGAGATGAAGCATATTTGGATATGCAAAAGACTCTGGAATGTACATTTCTTATTTCTCTTCTCGTTGCCAAGTTCATAAAGTCAATTAAATTCTGTCTTTCCTCACTCCTCCCTTTCCACATAGCATGGCAACCCATGCAACCTTTTCCTGCTTGACAGTATCCTAGAAAATCCAATTATTATTAAATCATGCCGTATTTTTTGATGGCTTGTGACATACTGTCAGGGGATGTCGATCACAGACAACATTAATGTGAGTGGTTGACACAGCACTTGCAGCACTTTGTCCAAACTACTTTCTTCTTTTTTGCTGGTGTCTGTTTTCTTTGACAGCTCTTTGGGATGGATGCTATTACACTTGAAGAACTGCAGGCCTTTATTGCTCATCTCTACTCTGTAAAAACTCTATTATTGGAGTCTGACAGCTTTCCTGGATTACATGAAGATTAAGGAAGCCACAGGCAGAGGAAAGCCACAATCCCCAAGCAAGGTAGAGTGAGTCCCCTCACTTTGGGTGAGCTGGGAGTGGAGGAGACCAGCCATACCATGGACAGCAGCAGCACCCACCTGGGCACTTCCCACCCTGGTCATGAGCAATTATCACTAATTTAGGGGGGGGGATGAACTATTGTTGCACTATAAATTCAAGAGAAATAGAGGAGAAAAAGGGGGATTCAATAAGGCCAAGTGCAAGGTCCTGCACCTGGGGCAGGACAACCCCTGGTATCAGTACAGGTGGAGGGGTGAAGGGATGGAGGGCAGCCCTGAGGAGAAGGACTTGGGAGTGTTGGCTGATGAGAAGCTCAATGAACCAGCAACATGCGCTCACAGACCAGAAACCAACCTTGTCCTGGGCTGCATCAAAAGCAGCATGGCCAGTAGGTCAAGGGAGGTGATTCTCCACCTCTGCTGTGCTCTCGTGAGACCTCACTTGCAGTGCTGGGTTCAGGTGTGGAATCCCTGACACAAGAAGGACATGGAGCTGTTGGAGAGGGTCCAGAGGAGGCCACAAAGATGATCTGAGGGCTGGAGCACCTCTGCTATGAGAACAGGCTGAGAGAGTTGGGTGTGTTGAGCGTGGAGAAGAGAAGGCTCTGGGGGGGACCTTATTGTGGGCTGTCAATACTTAAAGGGGGCATATGAGAAAGAAGGGGAAAGTTTGAAACCTGGAAGGCCAATGAACAGTCCAGAGCTGAGCTATTCCAGCCAGAGGACAGTAAATCCACTTTTCTTTATTTTCCACCAACCCTGCTCAAGAGGTTTCCTCTCTAGACTCATTAAGAAAATTCTATGAGGGCATTAGATACAGTCCAAAACCTTAGCAACTGTCTTTGGAAAACAGGTGGAAAAGGTGAGGGACTTTTGGTGACAGCTGCTAAGTATGAAGAGTTAATGCATTTGCATGTGATTTGGGGTTGGTTTAAGATAGGAGCTATGGACAAGGATTATACACTCCCAGATTTGTGTTTGACACTCACCCAAGCACTCAAAGAACCAGATTTTTATACCTTTTCTTGCTGAGTTTATTTTCTGCCAGACCATTGAGCTGCATTCACTCCCAGTGCCAGTCACTGCTTTCAGCCCAGACCTGCAGCTGGACAGAGGACCTCTCCTTTCCAAGCAGTCAATCTAGCAGAGGTTCCCCAAGGGACACACCTAAACAACCCAGTGCTCAGTTCCAACCTGGCCAGCTGTGCTCCAAAGCCCAGTTGCCACCATCCCGTCACACCGAGCCCAGCGCAGCCCTCCCCCAAGGCAAAGAGGGACCGGGCAGCTAACATCTCACCAACTCTGAAGGGTGCATCTCAAAGGCTGGGATTTTTCCAGCATTTTTGGTTTAGTTTATGAGCAAAGCTCCCCTTTGCTGTTAGCAATAGGGAAGCCGATCCCATCCAACGCCTCTTTTTTTGGAAAATTTCAATCCATCTGGGCGGTTGCCGTGCTGGTGCTGTGGGTTAGGAAGGGCGGGGTTGGAGAGAGAGAGAAAAAAAAGCACCGTTTCCACGAGGAGCCCCCGCGCCCGGAGAAATGAGAAGTCTCCCCAGCTGGGAGCGGGGCGGAGCGGGCGGAGGAGCGGGGCGGCTCCCCCGGTTGCCAGCCCCCGGAGGCGGGTCTGCTGCCGTGCCTCGCTGCCGGTAAGTGCCCCCCGGCATCCCCCTCCCCAGGCAGGGCTCCCCGTGGGCAGGACTGCCACTGCTGGCCGCTCCGGGTGGGATCCCCTTTTCAGCAGGCTACCCCCAGGTAGGTCCTGTAACCCCCGCCCGAAGGACAAACACCCCCACCCACCCCCAAACACTGCCTCCCCCCCCCCGGGCAGAGCCCCCCACCCCGTTCTTTCCTCCCCTCCGAGGCAGACCCTCTTCCCGGGAGGATCCCCAGCCACTCGCCAGGTAGTTTCCGCCTGCTCCGGGTTGGTGCTGGGAGGGATGTGCCTCCAGCATCATGGAGGCTTTGCCCTCTCAGGGGGTTTGGGGCTTTATTCCCGGGGGACTGGGATTTTTTTACCCCCAGTGGGTGGTTTTCTGCACCCCAGGGGTTGGGGTTTTTGCCTCCCGGGGGTTGGGGTTTGGCACCCCAGCTCGTTGCTCTCCTAACACCAGCAGGCACCCCTGCATTTGCAGCATGGGTGTAACTTTACCTTGAGTTCTACTGCTGCCCTCACGCTTCAGCCTGTCCTCGCTCCTGGGGGAGGTGGTTACAATAGTCTTGCTTTTGCTGTGGAAGAGTGCGCGCTCTGCGGGGGGGGGTTAGATCTCAAAGGACAAACGTTTCGCTGTCTTACAGGTGCGGGTTCGACGTCCTGCACGGGGCACAAACCACCACCTCTGCACAGCCAGGCTGGGAGCAGCTCCGTGGGATGGGATCTGAGAGCCCTGCGAGCCGACACGAGTCCCTTGTACCCTGCTGCTGGGAAAAGCACCACACACCCAGCTCCGTGGTACTGAGCTGCTTCGAGCCAGCTGGCTGCCTTCAGCAGGCAGCTTTGAAGGTAAGGCTCACACATTTTCTTCTGCTGGGTTTCCAGACCCGGGGCTGGTCTATTGGAGTGGTTGTAGGAGTTGTTCTGTGCTGATCTGGGGGCAGGAAGAAACCATCCGTGCTCTGACAATTGCTGTCCTTCAAATGGGAAGGTTGGGTGGAGGAGGAGAGAGAGCAGGAAAGTCAGTGCAAAGACTCAGCTGTTGCATGGCCTCCTTGAATGCAGGTTTTCCAGGTGGAGGCATCTCCAGGGCTGTTCCTCCTCCTTTATCTCCACACCCTTGCAGACCAATGCACTGTTCAACAAATTACTGAGCTGCTGCAGGCTGGGTTTGCACCAGAGAGGAGGAGGCAAATGTGTTTTGAGGTCCTGGGCAGGTACAGTTGCATGCTGCCATACACTAGCTCATACTTGGTCTAGCAGAGGAGCAGACTCTGACAGCAGATACATTTCCAATTTCCTTAATTCCTCTAGGATTTTAAAGTGCAGTTAGCCTTGATATTGCAGAGCTTTTCTTTCCTTGCCTGCCATCAAAGGATGCCACTTAGTGATGGAATGAACCTTTTATTTGGGATTTGCCTGCTGAATAAATGAGGTCAAACTTTCTGTGTATTAAAGGAAAATTGCTGAAATGGTGGAGTTGCTTCACTCAGGCAGACTGAGAGCAGGTTCTTGCCAATCAGTTCTTGAAAGGAAGCAAAACTGCAATGTCCAAATAAGAACAATGCAAACCATCAGGCATTTGGGATCCCCAGGAAACCTGGAATGATCCCACATCATGGTACAATTATCCCAGGCATTTATTCCATTGATTTAAGAGGGGTCCTTACAAGAAAGGCTGAAAGACTGATGTTAAAGAAAGACACTATGCTGTACCAGCAGCATCACCACATGAGCAGCTGTAGCTCATAGGATAACTTAAAAGCTCCAATATTTAATCTGTGGAATTACATCCCTGGGAAGGATGGCACATCTTGCTTTGTCTCAAAGATTTCCACAGAGATATTAAGGTTGTATCATCCTCTACTTTTGTGTATTAAGAGTTCTCCTGATGGTTTAGGAGTAGCACTTCTTAGCAAGAGAGAAGTTGCTGGCTGCTCAGTCAGAGGCAAAAGGCATGAGAAAGATCAAGTTTGGGTGCTTGGCTGTGACACTGATTTCCAGGGCCTGTCTGCCCGGGGATCCTTGAAAAGGAGCCAGGAGCAGCAGGACCCTGTTGTCTGAACAGAGCTCAGGGTTCAAACCTGAAGTTTCAAGTTTCATCCCTTCTTCTTGTTGTTGGAGAAATCATGGAGGCCAAACGTGAAAAGTCTCATTTCCAGTCCCTCAGCCTGTCCTTGTGTTGACCAAAACATAGTATGACCAAGAAAGTGTTTCTCCAATGTTTTTTGAGTGTGGGCACATTTGTCTCCTGTATGTGTCCAAGGCTGTGTCATGGTCCTAGATGTACCCAGCATTAAGCAACCTGTAGTTAGTGTTTTGCTTGAGAAGCCCTTTTAACCCAGGCTGGTGGCTAAGGTGTTACTCCAGTAGCACAGACAGCTTGCAAAGATGAGCTCTGATAGCTGTGTCCTACTTTTGCTTAAAATTTGAGTGCAGTGTCTTCACAGATGGGTACAGAGTGTAACATTCATAAGTGATGATCAGCTTTAATTAGAATTGTACTGATGCTGATACATACTAAACAATTGTGTGAGCACAGTCATTGTTTGCAGGAGAAGGAAGAGGTGACTTCTAAACCTTCTTGTGTCAGTGTTACCTCTAAAAACTCCAGACAATTTATCCAGCATTCTCATCATCCAGAGGGACCTTGACAGGCTGGAGAGGTGGGCCAATGCCAGCCTCAGGAGGTTCAACAGGGCCAAGTGCAAGGTCCTGCACCTGGATCAGCACAACCCCAGGCACAAATCCAGGCTGGGGGCAGAATGGCTAGAGAGCAGTCCTGAGGACTTGGGGATGGGAGGAGATGAGAAGCTCGACATGAGCCACCAGTGTGTGCTGGAGCCCAGAGGGGCAATTGTGTCCTGGGCTGCATCAAAAGAAGTGTGGGCAGCAGGGCCAGGGAGGGGATTCTGCCCCTCTGCTCTGCTCTGGTGAGACCTCACCTGGAGTGCTGTGTACAGCTCTGGAACCCTCAGCACAGGAGAGACATGGAGCTGTTGGAGAGGGTCCAGAGAAGGGCCATGAAGATGCTCAAAGGGCTGGAGCAGCTCTGCTATGGAGACAGACTGAGAGAGTTTGGGCTGTTCATCCTGGAGAAGAGAAGGCTCCAGGGAGACCTTATAGCACCTTCCAGTACCTGAAGGAACTACAGGAAAGCTGGGGAGGGACTTTTCACCAGACAGGGCAGTGATAGGACAAGGGGTAATGGTTTTAAACTGAAAGAGGGGAGATTTAGGTTAGACATCAGGAAGAAATTCTTCACCATGAGGGTAGTGAGGTGCTGGAATAGGTTGCCCAGGGAGGTTGTGGAAGTCTCCTTCCTGGAGGTGTTCAAGGCCAGGTTGGATGAGGCTTTGTGCAGCCTGGTCTGGTGGGAGGTGTCCCTGGGAGGTTGGAACCTGATGATCTTTAAGGTCCCTTCCAACCTTCGCCATTCTATGATCTCTAGTTATTCAAGGCCATAGACCAAAAATTAACTACTTTTTTTTTTTTTAAACCTGAAAACCTGATTTTTAAAAAACCTTTAAACCTTAAAATTTGACATGGATTTTTTTAAACCATTGATTCTTCATTAAACTTGATTTTTGTTATTTATATGTTGGAGCCTATCTTAATGCTGCACCCTCTTCTGGGAGAACGTAGGGTGGTCATCATGTGCTGAAACTGATTAGGGGTCAACTCAAGGTGAAAATCAAAGGACTGTTTCTAGACCCAAAAAAGGTCTCAGTTGTGAGGACATGAGTCTCTCTCAGCAGGTATGGGAGATGGCAGAGGACCAGATGAGCTGGAAAATGGAGGTGGACCATGTCATGGACCTTGGCAGGTTCTGTGACCTGGCTGGCTGTGTGACCACGCATTGTCACGGGGTGGCTTTGCCAGCCAGCAGCCACTGTGCCATCTGTGGAGACCATGTAGTGAGGAGAACAGGCTGAACCGTTTTTCTGCCAGAAATTCTGGTTGCATTGAAATCAAACTGTTCAGCAGGAGCTCCTCCAGTTTGATGACATCCTTAATGGGCTTGTTAGAAAGAACAGTGCAGATTGTCCTCTTTCCTTTCAATAATGTGAGAGCTGGAGACAGGAATTTTTAAATTTTATTTTTCTGGGGTGTTATTTGGATGTCAAATGTTGGCCAAGGAATCTTTTTATTAAGACTGATGTAATTAAGACTCCTTGTAGACTTTTGGTAGCACCTGCTCAGGGACCTGACACAAAGCTTGATGTCCAACAAACCTGCTTGTGCCTGAGACTGGAGCAGGAGAGCTTCAGGTCTCAGCAAGTCCCACCTCCGGTGAGGAGGAGCTTTCCTTCATTATTTTCTAGACAGCTTTAGTTATTTCTTGATTTTTATTTTATATTTTTATTTTTTAACTTGAAGAAAGGAAACCACTAAATCCAGTTAATAAATAGAAATCAGGGGAAGAAGCTGAGAGTTTGGAAGGGTGGGTGGGTGTACATGACACATCACTCTATCCAAGGAAAAAGCCAGTATTGCTTTTACAAAAGGCTGCCCAGCCCCCCCAGTCATACTGGAGTGCTTGGAAGAAGACGGCAGGGAAGTGGGTGGGAAGCACCTAGTTGGTGTAGTCTGCTTGCATTTCTGACAGGTTTTCTATTTGGTCGCTCCTGGGGGGCTTTTACAAAAACTTAACAGGCCTGAGTTAAGAAGGAAGTTCCTTGCATGAATAAATAATTGCCTAAAAAGTGAAATGCAGGGGGGAAGTGGATGGTGAGTTACCATGTGGAAGAGACATCAGCGTTGCTCTTGACAGGGATAGGGGCTGGGCTCTAACAGAGTGTCCCCTCAGCAAGTTTGCTGATGACACCAAACTGGGAGGAGTGGCTGACACACCAGAAGGCTGTGCTGCCATTCAGTGAGACCTGGACAGGCTGGAGAGTTGGGTGGGGAGAAACTTGATGAAATTCAACAAGGGCAACTGTAGAGTCTTGCATCTGGGGAAGAACAACCCCATGTGCCAGTACAGACTGGGAGCTGACCTGCTGGAGAGCAGTGTAGGAGAAAGGGACCTGGGGGTCCTGGTGGACAGGAGGATGACCATGAGCCAGCCATGTGCCCTTGTGGCCAAGAAGGCCAATGGCATCCTGGGGTGCATTAGAAAGGGTGTGGTTAGTAGGTCAAGAGAGGTTCTCCTCCCCCTCTATTCTGCATTGGTGAGGCCGCATCTGGAGTATTGTGTCCAGTTCTGGGCCCCTCAGTTCAAGAAGGACAGGGAACTGCTTGAAAGAGTCCAGTGCAGAGCCACAAAGATGAGTAAGGGAGTGGAACATCTCCCTTATGAGGAAAGGCTGAGGGAGCTGGGTCTCTTTAGCTTGGAGAAGAGGAGACTGAGGGGTGACCTCATCAAGTTTACAAATATGTAAGGGGTGAGTGTCAGGATGATGGAGCCAGGCTTTTTTCAGTGATGTCCAGTGACAGGACAAGGGGCAATGGGTGCAAACTGGAGCATAGGAGGTTCCATGTAAACATCAGAAAAAACTTCTTTACTGTGAGAGTGACAGAGCACTGGAACAGGCTGCCCAGAGAGGTTGTGGAGTCTCCTTTGCTGGAGACATTCAAAACCCACCTGGACAAGTTCCTATGTGATGTACTCTAGGTGACCCTGCCTGGCAGGGGGGTTGGACTAGATGATCTTTCGAGGTCCCTTCCAGCCCCTAGGATTCTGTGATTCTGTGAGTTCAATGTATCCCTAAAAAACTGTGAAGAGTGTGAATAGTCAAGTAGTGATATTTGCAGGTGACATCAAGTTTCATCAGGGCATGAAGTATAAGACCTGACTTCAAGAATTGCAGACAAGTTTTTATGAGGCTCAGTGAGCCCTACAATAGCAGAAGAGACTTGGATGTGAAGTGATGGACTTTGGGGAGGATGGAGAGAGCTTTATTTCCTCGTTTTATCCTATATTCCTGTCTAAAGCTGTGGGCTCTGAGCTGAGTGTTGCTGCTCAGGAATGAGCTGTTTGGATGGTGATAGGTGGTTCTGTGAAAAGGTGAGCTCAGTGCTAAGTGCCAATCAAAAGCAGCAAAGTATGCTAGGGATTGTTATGAAAGGGAAGGAGGACAAAACAGAAAACATCATTATGCCCTTCTATAAGTCCACAGTGAATTTACCTCTTGAAGTCCTTTGCAGTTTTGATCCCTCTCAGAAAGGCTCAGATGATCAGGAGGGATGGCTGGGAGTCCTCTGTCAATTCTGTACAAGGAAGGAGCAAGTTGGTGAAGGCTTCTCAGCCTGACCAAGAGATGATGAGGAGGCTGGGGATAGGACTCAGATTAAAGAGCCCATTGGTGGCACAGAGAGTGGATGGGGATTGCTCTTGTGAGATCCCACCATGCTGCGTCTGGTTCTGGGGTCCCCAACACAAGAAGAACATAGACCTGTTGGAACTGATCCAGAGTAGGGCCATGAAGATGATCTGAGGGCTGGAGCAGCTCTGCTATGAAGACAGGCTGAGAGAGTTGGGTGTGTTGAGTGTGGAGAAGAGAAGGCTCTGGGGGGACCTTAGAGCATCTTCCAGTACCTGAAGGGTCTACAGGAAAGCTGGGGAGGGGCTTTTTACCAGGGCTTGCAGTGATAGGACAAGGGGTAATGGATTAAACTGGAAGAGGAGAGATTTAGATTAGACATTAGGAGGAAATTCTGTACTGTGACAGTGGTGAGACACTGGCTCAGGTTGCCCAGGGAAGTTGTGGAACTCCCATCGCTGGAAGTGTTCAAGGGCAGGTGGGATGGGGCTTGGAGCAACCTGGTCTAGTGGGAGGTGTCCCTGCCCATGCAGGGGGGTTGGAGTTACTCATTTTGTGGTTGCTGGCAGCTCTGCACTGCTGTCCAGGCTGTGTGATGGAGTTGCCCACCATGACAGTAAAAACCTCTTAACTTCAGAGCCTAAGAAGTACCAGGACAACTTAGGGCAGAGCATGTCCTGAGTAGTGAGGTCACAAAAGCAGCCAGCCTGGGCAAGCAGTCACACCTGGTTTGCGGGTGGCAAAGATGACAATGAGAATATAGAATCATAACATGGTTTGGATTGGAAGGGACCTTAAAGATCACCTAGTTCCAACCCCTATGTTTTGTGGACGTGGCATGTGGTTCAGTGGGATTTAGCAGAGCTGCTTTGATTTTGGATTTCAGTCACTTGCTTCTGCTCTCAGGGCTTTTCTTTCTATCACACTTCACCTGGTGATGCTATTTTGTTCACAGGGGGGGTTTTAATTGCCATGAAGGACTTCAGCCAATGCTGCACATTTATCCTCACCCTCAGGATTTCAGACACTTCTAACAGACTGATAACCATGGGACAGTGATGGCACAGGCACAGCAGGGTGTGTGAATTTTTCTTGAAGTAAATGAAGCATAAACATCCTTTCTGTAATAGAAAGGCATGTGCATTAAAGTCCTTATTTAATTTTTTCCCCCTTTCCTCTCTTTCAGGTTTTAACCGTGTGAAGATGCTGATGGACAAAAATGAATCCTGGTTCTCCAACTTCTCCTCTGCTGCCTCCTCCTTTGTGAAAGGAGGTGGCAACTGGGCAGGGGTCGGCCTGCAGGAGGTGGTCATTGGGCTGATCTTAACCCTCATTGACTTGATCACGCTCCTGGGAAATACAGTTGTCTTCATCTGCCCAGTAGTGGAGAAGAGGCTGCGCACTGTCACCTATATGTTTATCATGTCCTTGGCCATGGCAGATTTCCTTGTAGCTTGCCTGGTCATGCCCTTCAGGTAAGAAGTGCTGTAAGGTAAGATCAGACAGTGGTGTGTGTGTCCAAGGTCACCCCTCCTAGCTCAGTGGCCACTGATAGAGCAGGGCTGGCTGGAAGTTCTCCTGCTGTGATTAGGGCTGTTCTCTCCAAGGAGCTTAACTGTGGGTCAGTGATTGTGCTTCCATGCCTCAGTTTCCCTACCCTTTATACCCTTGTAATGAAGGGAGGAGACTCCCCAAGGGTGTTTTTCCTGTTGGTTATAGAGGGACCCTGGCTGGTGGTCTGAACTAGATATCCAGCTCTTCGGGTGGCTCCAGCACGATGAGTCCCCTCTTCCAGGACTAGCTGTGCTTTGCACACGGGGCCAACAGGGTCACTAGATGATATTTCATGCTCTGAGGAATGTGAGCTGAGGGCTGTCACGGGTGTGTCAGCACCCAGTGCAATGACTGCATTGATCCTGCTTGCATTTCAAAGGCAGATCAAATCATGGAGTCTATTTTCCCCTCGTTTTTCTTAGTCAGGAATGACTACTGAAATCAGCAGAGTTGAATTCTGTGCTTTTGATTTTACACTTCCTTAACCTTTTATTTTCTGGTAGCGGGAGGGAGAAGTAAGAAAGATCCTTACTAGCTTAAGAAAATGGATGATTTCCTATTTCTGAACCTGAAAGGCTATTATGGAGATGTTATTCTTCACTTTTTTTGTGCAACACAGAATTTTGATTGTTCCTTCTGGTTCAGGCAGTGTACTCCTGGGGTTCGTGGGGAAGGCTGGTGGCCTTGCAAAATAACTCTCCTGCCTGGATAAACAGACTGGCAGAGTTGCAGTCTGCAGTGGGACAACAAATGCTGTACCTGGGGGAAATCTTTTGCCCCTGTCATCTGGCCACATTGCACATTGGTGGCTGGCAGTGTTGACATGGGGACAAAGGCCACTTCCCCTCTCTCTGTGTAAATGTAAGGATTTGGTTTTAGTAAAAGTAGAGTAATTTAGGCTCCCTCTGTATTTAATGGAGGAAGAGGGACTTCAGAGGGCAGTTCTCCCTGCATGATTGGGCTGCTGAGTGGCTGCAGGTTGGTGTCAAATGGGGGGCTGCACCCTGTTTGGTGTTCTTGGAGCAGTATGAAGAGACTGAACTCATTTCCCAGTTTGTGCTTTAGTTCTCAAGGGGCTGCCTATGCTACTGCCTTTGGCACCAAACTATTTTCCCAACAAGCAATTCAAAACTGAGTTAGAAGTTGTTGATAGCATTGGGTGAAAAAAAAAATAAATTAAAATGCTACAAATATCTGCCCAAGGGGCCTGGATTGCAGCTTAGTTATACAACAATCTGACCTCTGTTGAAGTCAGGGGGAATGAGGGTTGTGCCATCTCCATCAGACATGGTTTGGCCCTGCTGATGGAGTAGCTCTTGGTCCACATCCTTCCCGCTGTCTCAGCTTTGTATCTGTATTACTCTCTTCAATTGCAGTTTGCTCCTTGGTGGGCAAGTTAGGACATGCCAAAGAGAAGGAAAATAAATTACCTTGGGAGCCAGTTTGGCTCAGGAATAAGAGGTTTTGTGATAGAAGGGAAAACCAAGGTTGTCTCCTGGTGCCTTGATTTGCTAAGAGCAAGATTTGTATTTTGTTCTGGGCTTGGCTTGTTTGCAGGAGCAGGTCAGCTGTGCTTAGCCTGTCACCTGGGTTCTTCAGCCAGCCAAGCTGAATATGTCCAGCTACTCTTTTAATTTGCAAGTGTGAGTGAAACGTGGAGGTGACCTCACTTCTGCTCATACTGTGCATTTCTTTGGGCTTTTATTATTCCTTTTGAGCCAGCATCATTTCCAGGTTGCAGAGACCTCATGCACCAGAGTAGAGGGAACAGGCATCCACTACCCTGTGCTGTGAGAACATCTGCTAGGGCAGGATCATCCCACCAGATGCTGAGGGGAACTAGGTACCTGTTCAGCTGGGATCTGTGTGCAGGGATGTTCATGACAGCAGCATGGTCTACTTCTGGAAGGTCATGGTGCTCCCACCACGGGCTTTCCAGCTTCTCTGGAGATAAGGAGGACTTCTGAGAAATGGCACCAAGACACCCAAGTCGGTTATTAGACCATGGTTCAACTTCTGTATGTCTTAATTCCCTATCTAGAAAAGAGCCACAAAACTTTTCCCTGTGTGTGCACTGGGATCCTCCATGCTTCCCCTGTGGAGGCCACCATGGTGTGAGGACAGGTTCTGCTGCAGATTAATGTTTGTTTGAATCTTTGCCTAGCATCCTGCATGACAAAATGCTTTTGAGGGCTGGGGTCTTTCAGCAGCACCGTGCCCACCTACAGCAGTTCTGCTCAAAAATAACCTTCACAAGTAATTTTAATGATTTGTTGCTAATTAGATGCAGAGCAGGGGTTGGTTTCTAACTCCTCCAACATCAAGTTGACTATTTTTGCCCTTGGGGACAGCAGAGCCCACTGAGCACAGAGCCCCACTTTCACTGTATTTGACCAGCAAGCTGTGAAGTTACAGGATAATTAAAGCTTTGCAGAACTAGGTGGTTACTCAGCCTTTCACATCAAATTCACACACAATGGTTATTTCAGCAGCACCCCAGGAGCTCCAGAAAGCTGGTGAAAGAAAGGGGAAGCAAATGGCATCTAATTGAATGCTATAGGAACATGCATCAGCCTTCCTACAGCTGCCCTGTGTTCCTTCCTTTCCTGCTCACTTCTTACAGGCCCTTCAGGACTTTGTTAGGAATAACTTTGGCATATTATCTTTTTTTTTTTTTGCTGGTGTGTTTACCCCGCTGAGGCGTTTGTAGCTACATAATGTACAAGCTGTACAGGCTTCATCCTAGGATTATTATTTTTTTTAAAACCAAGAGTTGAAATCCTTTTGTTTTGGAGCCTGAGACCAGATGAAATTTGAGTTTCTTGGAGGGGGGAGCACCTTCCATGCCCCAGGAATTGGGGAGAATTTAGAAATCCCATGCTTCATAGGATACTGGAAAAGCTGTGCTAAACAAAGCTGTGCAGATCTAAATTTGGGGAGCTTTGGAGGTGTAAAGAACCTCTTTCAAAGCCCCCACTTAGAGTGCAGGTAGGGAGCATAGGCTTGGTCTTCCTCAGCCATGCCCCACCTGTGGGTTAGTGCCTTGAGTTGCACTTTGAGGATGAATCCCTAACTGAGCCTCCCTACGTTGCACGCTCATCCCTCGTTACCTCCACAGTAAAACATGTCACCTCAGTGGAGTCTTGAAGAAATGCATGAAATCAGTCCTCCTAGCTTTGGTTTCTACCCATTTTTCTCTTGCAGTATCATTTACGAGGTGACGGGGATGTGGTTGTTTGGGAAGCTCTTCTGCAAAGTCTGGATCTCCTTTGATGTCATGTTCTGCACCGCGTCCATCGTCACCTTGTGCTTCATCAGCCTGGACAGATACTGCTCCGTGGTGACTCCATACCACTATTCAAGAAGGATGTCCCGTGGCAGGTAAGTGGAGTTGCTCCTCACTTTGGGCCCTTGCAAATTTTCACTTGGCCGTGGCCTGTATTGACGAGGGACCAGATGAGCTCTTGAGAGTCGCTGCCCAAAAGCAGAGTAATGTGTCAAAAGGATCTTTGTATCATGTAAAACTTCACAGAAATCATTTAACCTGGTGCAGGAGAGAAGAAGAATGCAGCTGAGCTGGTTTGATGGTTATCCTGGGAAAGCCCTGTTTAAGGATGGGTTGTGAAATGGGGTAGAAACCAGTGGCATGGGCTGACCTGTGCCTAAAATTTCTGCCTGTTGCAGGAATTTCGTAGGCATTTCCCCAAAGACTAGAGGAATTGCCACCCAGAAGAATGCATGTAGCAGTAGTCTTCCCCCTTTTAAAATTCATTGTATTTGTGGGGAAAATAGAAAACAGGAGGAGTTTCTAAGCTCCTGTCCATGTTTCATGTGAAACATGGAAATGAGGACTGCAGGGTGGGGGAGGAGGTCTGAGGATGGCCACAGAGGATGCTGCAGCTGCCAGGTGCTTTACAAGGTGGCTTCAGGCTCTTTTGGGGATGCTTTTCCCACTGCAGCTCTGGCTGTGTATGATTTGTGGGGCATGGGCAGTGGCCAAAGTGAGGAGCAGAGTGGCAGAGGAACAGCTGCAGTAGTGCTGAGAACCTGGTGTCCATCAGCTTCACCTCTGTTGCTGCTCAGAGGATAAGGTAACAGCCAGATATTGAAGCTGAAACCAAACAGAAAAATCTATGTGCTGTTGTTTTAAATATTAACAAAAATCCTCCATGAAACCTTTCCTCCTCTTTTTTCAGCCAGCTCTGAGCATCCCTTACAGTGACCCCAATTCTGTAAACCACAGACCCAATTACCCAGTCGTTAGAGATAATTGCCTGTGGACTTGTTGTACCCCAGCTTTTCCCCTGCTTGGCCACTTTTCCAAGCCCTGTGGGACTGCTGAGCAGTGATACCCACAGAGGTTACCATGGGGATTGGATCGTACTGGTTGTTCTCAACTCAAAATAACTTAGACCCTCTCTTCCCTCCCTGTCTCTTCCCTCTCACAGATGCATCCTGATGACCTGCACGGTCTGGGTATACTCCTCCCTCATTTCCTTCCTGCCTGTCATGCAAGGCTGGAATGAGATCCCTGGGGTGGACTTTGATGCAGGCAGAGAATGCATCTTTGTCACCAACTGGATTTTTGCCATTGTGGCTTCTGCTCTGGCATTTTTTGTCCCCTTCATGGTGATGTGCAGCATGTATTTCTTCATCTACCGAGCTTCACGGCTCAAGGCCACTCGTATCATGTCTCAGACCCTGGAGATTCACTACCACCCCAACAGCAAGCGGCAGAACCATCTGCAGCTGGAGAACAAGGCCACACGGACCATCAGCATTATCATTTCAGTCTTTGTGCTGTGCTGGCTGCCATACTTTGTCCTGAACGTTTGGCTCGCTGCCAGGGGCACTGACTCCGCTAGCACGGTCTTGGTTGACACCTTCAAGATCATCACTTGGTTAGGGTATTGCAACTCCACCATCAACCCAATGCTCTATGCTTTCCTGAACCGGGACTTCCAACGGGCCCTGAAGAAGCTGCTTGTTTGCAGGCACAGGTCTCAGGTGGACATTGGAGAAGACATGGTTTCCATAGCCACGTTTTCCAAGACTGCCCCAGAGCTAGAATATAGCATTACAGTGCCAGTACCCAACGGTGCCCTGAAGGGCAAACCCAAGTAATAGGGATGCAGAGTCAGTTGCTGGAGGTGGTGGTACAGGAAGTGCCAGAGCACATATCCCAATGGGAAAATAATGGGTAGGAAAATAGGGGAAGGAAGGACTGGAAGACTACAGCTGGGGGCATATGACAATGATGCATTTCTTCACCTTCCACAGTTTTACAAATGAGGAACTTCAATATTTTAGGGGCAATTTGTTATAGCTAATGGAGCAATTCCTTCCTGGGTAATTATTTTTTAACGAGTATTTCCTAAGCAGAATTCAATCTTCATGCTGAGGGGAAAAAAACAAAACACTATGATAACTTGAACTTGTCTTTGTGTACATCCTGGTGCTCCACAATGTAAGGTGGGGCAGTGTTTGTTTCTAATCAAGCCCTCATCTTGCAGCTCACATGATAAATTTGACCAGTTTTGATACTCCAAGGGTGTCAATCTGCATATGGAAGTTGGCAAGAGGGATGTGACCCAAGAAGAGACGTCACTTCTTCACAAAGGCAGCATGTGGTCCAGCAGCTTCTGCTCTTTGCTCAGGGTTCAACTCACTTGCTTCTGAAATACCAAGAGGTTCAGAGCTTTCCAGTCCCAGACTTGGTGTTTAACACTAGAGCAAGTTCAGCAGCAGGCAGGAATGGGTGGGAGAAATATTCCATGTGCATGGACACTGTGGCTACTGCCTGTAAAATCTTGATTCACTGTCTCTCTCTGAATTACCTGTGAGTTTCCTTATTAATTCTGGAAGGGAATATCCTATGTGGCACACCCCAGGAAATGAGTGAGACTTGCTGAAACATTTCTAACTCTGAGAGCATCCAGGGAGCTCAAAGGGGGGCTACAGGTGACCAAGACCAGCCAAAGAGGGGATGTGAAGAGGAATTATTACCTATTTTGCACTGTGATGTCTATGCCTTCATACTGTGAGTGTAGCAATAGAGTACTGCTGGACCACAGAGCCATAAAAAAGCTGATGATAAATGGGAATTATTAGTTTTATCCCTCCCAAGTGCTTGCTCCCAGGACCACAGGAGGACTGGTGACTGCTCAGCCATCAGCTATTGCTTCCCTGGGCAGGGTTGTGGTGGGAAGCTCAGGCTGCTTTACATGGGAGAGTCACTGCACTCAGAGCCTGCACTTAGACTGATCTTCTGTGGATGTGAAATGCTTCAAGGATGGTTTCTAAACAGCTGTTTCTGAGAGTTCAATCACCTACCTGGGACAGGCAAAGCTATCTTTCAGAAAGATAGCCAGGGTAACATTTAGTGCTAAAACTACTGGATTGAGGCACTTGGAGGGGTGAAGAATGTTGCTGTGTTAATAAATTTAAAAAATGGGAGCAATTTAGTACAAGTCCTGAGTCTTCCTGATCATCCCAGCTCAAAGGCAGCAGAGGACTGTCCTCAGAGATGTAGCAAGTAGCTACTGCCTGGAGCAGCTCAGCTGCTGAAAACACAGGTACAAGGGTCAGAAATTTTCTCCCAAGAGCCTGGTAGAAGAAACAGCCCTGACCTGGGGGTGCAACACTAGTACTCCTGTCAAATGGCTCTTCAGGGAGTGCATTAGATCTCCAAGCTCCTAGAACTGCAATAACAACACAGAAGTGGTAAGGACAATAACTGCATCATCCTGCCCTTATTTAGGGGAAGCATCTAGATCTAGAGGGCATAAAGGTGAACAGGGCAGGATTCTTGATCCTGACACCAAATTTTTGTTTAATGAATGGGATAAGGAAATGCCACCCTTCATTGCTTTCCCTTCCAGGATATGAGAACAGAGCAAATGTACATTAGACCAAAGGCCTTTGGTCTTTCAGGCATGGTTGACCATTTGGTCAGAGTTGACTGAAGAACAACTTCCAGCACGACAAGGAAGTGTAGTGTAATTAAAACCTGACTTAAATGAGGAAAGCAACATGGGAGGTGCATCCATCTGGGTAGCCCAGTTCTGACAAGCACCAGCACCTTCATCTTTTTGAACCAGCACCTTCACCTTTGCACCAGCACATGCATTGAGGGAAGTATGAGACAGGAAAGCAAAGGAGGCTCCAGAAATGCAGTGCCCATCCTCCTGCTGCCCACAGCTGCCACCTGCAGCACACACTGATGCAGGCTTCCAACAGAAACAACCACTATTTGATTATTTTTTTTTTTATAAATAAAAAAAGTTTATTAAATCATTTAGACTTGAAAGAAGTCACAATAATTAATGCACCCAACAATTACAGCGAGTGCATTCTGTACACCACCAACCCAAATGGATTGATTCTGTATTTTATAAATAAAAATTAACATATTTACAGAAAGAAATAAAAGCATGGCATTAGGCAGTTAAATTAGCAGATTACACAAATGCCTACCAGTTGATTTTTTTTAAAAAGTACAAATCTACAAGATTACATACGACACGTATGACTTCATTAGATTTACATTTTCAGAATCACAACATTTTCATACATCATTTTTACTATGGCTCTTCCAACCACTGCCTATAAAACCCCTTTTTTTAATGGCAAAAAAAGCTCCTTTTCCTTCTCTACAGGTTGATCTGTATAAAATGCATTCCCTAAGATCTACTATAGTGCAGAAGTAAGAAAAGATTTCCTCTAATGACTGGCTATGGAGAGTGACAGTATGTACAACTGTGGTACTTTTTTTGCTTCAAAAATAGTGCATATTCCCAGTTTACCCAACCAGGGGACAAAAATGGAGTCATTATTCATTTCAAAATCATCTTCATTTCACCAAAGAGCAAGTGATCTGGATAGACACTCACTAGGCTTAGAGACTGTAATTTGCTCTATAAAAATACAGTATTTTAATTCTATTTACATCTTACAGATCTCTCACTTACCCAGGGAGCTGACATTTACAAGCTTCAAAAAAAACCCCAACAAACCCCAAAAAAAGGATAATGGAGCACACCATTGGTAAGCACAGGAGCTGTACCCATCCACCTAGGAGAGCTGAAGGTAAGAAAAATGGAATGTGACAAGTGTGGTTACTGGCTTTCCTTGGCTGTCAAGTTAAACCCAAATCTGTCCAACACAACTTACACATTAAACATGGCAAAAAAAGTTTAAGTAAACCATTTCCAAGATAAACATTCTGCATCATAGGATCCTTCTGCTGAACAATCCCTGTAAAACCTGCCGAGTGGAAGAAGTGATCCTGAGGATAATTATTTGCTTGGTTGTCTTGAATGCTTATTTCCTGATAAGCTCATTGTCCGTGACCTCTGCCTAAGCACTGGTTTTGGTGGGAGTTCCAAGTCTTCAAACACAGGATTTTCTATGATTGCTGCAGCCTCTGGTCTCTCCGTGGGACTTGGAGACAGCATGTCCTTCACCATGGTGTACTAGAAGAAAACATGACATGGGCTACATGAAGCAAGTCATAAATTCTCTCTTATTTCATGTTCTGACTTGAATTGTGGCTGCAATGAACCAGTGGAAAATGTCCCCAGTTGTCTTCTGAGTGATTGGGGTATTGGTGCTTGGGCACAGTAGCTAAAATTGCATTAAATATTTGAAAATGTATCACTGTGCATCTGTTAAACTGCCTTTACTGTTAAGGACTACAATCAATTTGGCAAATCCAATCTGACCCAAGATTCAATAGAGTTATAAAACCTTTACATTCCTTTGCAATCAAAAGAATTTAAAAACTTATTAAATGTCAGTCATTTTTAGCTACAGGTCTAAGCCACCATCTTTTAAGCCACCCAATAATTTTTCACAGTGAACTAGAGGTTTTCCTTTAAATATACAGGTAGTTTGAATATTTGTCTCAAACATAGTAAGAATTAGTGCCCTGCTCCAGCTGAGCACAGCATATGACATTCCCCTGGGCAGTCTGCAGCTGTGAAGCAGGAAAACCTGGTCTCATTTAGGTGCTGGTCTGAAGCTACCATGAAGACCTGGAAGTATCTCAGCTTTTTATTGGACAACTTTTGTACATCATATCTGCAACTGTATCACTTTAAAGATCTCATTAATATAAGAACACAGCACAATTTGCTGATATGGTTTCCTACTTCAGAGATCTGGGTTCCTGGAGTGAGATCCCATACAGCAGTGGTATTTTTATCTGCAAAGTAACTGGAAAGCAAAGAAAAAAGCTGCAATGATTAAAGAAAAAGCTACAATTAACAGTATCAGCCAGACTTACCTCTTGTGCATATTTCTGAGTGAACAATGGTGGAAACTTCAAATTTCTAACATCACTTAAGGTCTGCAAAAATATTAAGAAAAACATGTAACTTTTCCAAAACACCATTCTTCAGGAGTATGACTCTATTATTCTTAAAAAAAACCCAAACAACTATGTAAAGCAAATCAGCCTGATGGGAAAAAAAACAAACTTTGTTTCAAGTCTTGCTTTAGTGGTTAAATCCAAACATACTTGAATGGGCCAGTTGCTGCTTCCCTAGGTATAGAGCCTGCCCTAGGATTATGTCACAAGAATTCTGATCTCAGTTTTACATCAGCCAGATACACAAACTTGGACTTTCTCACTTTGGCTCAACAAAGTCAACCAATCCATGCACCACCCACAATCCACAAGATCACCTACCCCAGTTTTAAGACACATGAAATGACTGGCTCTGTCTTAAGTAGGCACAAGTCTTTATTTAATGTTTATGGAGTAACGACCAGATTTAGCAGCAGTTTATGTTGTCTATTTCCGTGTCCTCACGAGGAACCTGGAACATCGGGGTTTCCTCCATAACGAGCACATTGGCTCCATCTAGTGACGCTAATTTTCCCATGCCCAGCCACAATTATTTGCAGCAGGCTACCTTATGTATTTATGTTCTGTAATTGCCTGCAACCCATGACCCACTTAAGCATGTTTTTAGTGCTGAAGGACAATATCTAGCACTTAATTTCTTTTCTGAAGGACCTCCTTTTGCAAAATTTTGAGCACAAAATATAAGAGTTCTGCAGTTAAAGGTTAATTAAATTAATTATTATTCCACTGAAAGTATAAACTGACCAGTTCATCATGATGGGCAACAGTCAAATTCCTGTTCAAGAGAACTGAGTTTCAGGACAATAAGATGTTTCATATAATTGTTCTCTCTCTACCAATTCAGTCTGCATTTAGTGATCTGTTTTCAAACATCTAATTTGGAAAGAAATTGCACTGCCAGACTAACTGCTAACAGCTTGAGACAGAGGCAGGTCTCATGCTCCCCCTCTGGGGATTTTTCCAGCCCTTTGTCACAGATTCCTAGAATTTGCTGGGCTGCTTGGTCAGGCAGAACATGTTTTGCTTCAGCAAGTAGAGCTAATGCTTTGCTGATGCCAATAAAAAATTCAGTGTAACAGCTCAGAAACAACTACTGAAGTAGCTACACTCCAGAACTGGGCCGTAAACGGGTGGGGGTTTCTTTTGGATTTTTTCAAAAAGAGTGGAATGACTGTGAAAGTGATGGGAAGTCAGAGCACTGGTTCTAACCCCTTAGCAAGTAAAACATCAGAATTAAATACAGTTTAGGATTCACTCTGATTACTTGCTTTGCTTCTACACTCAGGACAGAAACTGGAAGGGCAGAGTTTGTCATTGCTGCTGCAGGAGACCTGTCTCACACCTCTGCTAAAACCAGTCCACCTTCACTTGAGAAGTTAACCCCCTGAGCATATGTAAGTGATAAATACAAGTTATAATGACTCTTTCTTTCTTGCATAGGTCACTGGTCATTATGCACAAGAGGAAACACTTTTCTCCTGTTCTCTATGAACTTGTTCCTGAGCAAGATGGATCTGTCATGCACTTTAACAGCAAGGAAGAGTTGTAATGCACCATCAAAACTCCCAAATTCACATTGGATGGAATGAATGTCATCAATTACTGGGAAGACTGTGCTTGAAGCTGAGTGACACTCACAGCTAGGACTTACTATAGGAAAAGGAACAGCAATTTTTCACTAAGTGCTTTGGGTGAAAAAGCATCGCAGATGCAGATGAAGAAATTGTAAAAATGCACCTCATGGTTCCCATTCTTGAATGAAAAACAAGCTGGTAGGCTTAAAGTCACAAGCTATATTTGTTGTTGGAGTTCCTGGATATCTTAGTTCAATAGTTTCTCTTACTTGGCTTGACAACAGAGGAGCTTGTAAAGAAATTAAGGTCTCAATTCAAATGCATTGGGAAGACTGCAATTTATCTTCAACGACTCAGGGTGTCTGTACAAGGCTGATAAAGAAGTTGTGCTCCTAATTGCAAGGCTTTTTCAAAACTGGGAAGAGCCTCTTGCAAGTGTTTCACCAAGCAAATAGCTATTTTAAACAAATGATCAAACTGAGGAGAACCCAGTCCAATACATACCCTGACCCTCTCCATCTGTGTGCTGAAAGGGTAAAGCAGCTCAAAGAGGATCAGTCCCAAAGAAAAGATATCCACTTTGTGCGAATATGTGTTCCCACAGATCTGAAAATTCAAAATTAGGGTTAGGTCAATCCAGCTGCTCACTGTATTTATCATATACAACATTAACAACTCCCTTTCAAGTCACCATGGAAGTGATTAGCCCTGTGCAGAGCTGAAAGCTACAGGACAGGCACACTGGCAAACTTCATCAAATGAGCACAGGTGAACAAGGTCCTGATCATCAGTTCCTCTTTGTAGACCCAACTGCAAAGCAAAACGTTTCAACTTACTTAAATCTCATGCAGAATAGTGTGTCCTTGCTCAATTAACTTGATTATAGAGTTATCTTTCTATTACATTAAAAGCAAGATGAATGAATGCATCTAAGTATGAATCATTAGTCACTTTTTTCTATAAGTACATATTAAAATATTAATTTTGGAATTCAATTTAGCTCAAAACTTGACTTTGATTTGAAAGAATCTAAGTAACTTGTTTGCAACAATTTACTAGAAAGAGTGCCTGGTCTCTAAGCTCCAGGGAACTCGGGTGTCTTCCAGGCACTGCCAGATACAGCTTTAGAGCAGAGAGTACAAACCTGTTCTGGGCTCATGTAGAGTTTGGTCCCTACTTGTCCTGTGTGCCTGGCATAAGCTGGCATCGGGGTAAGCACTGATTCCTCCTCCTCATCTTGGTCCATAGCAGTTACCAGTCCAAAATCCCCAACCTTTACTATGTCATCCATTGTGAAAAATATATTGGAAGGCTAAGAAAACAAACAGTTGAAAAGAAAAAAAAATAATCTTAAGTTAAACAAGTCTCTGAGTTTCAGCAGATACAACACTTTGTTCTAATTCAGATAAGCCATGCTGTCAGGGCTCAAAATGCTCATTAAACATCAGATTAGCAAAACCAGCTAAGAATCTTAGCTGTTCCTGAAAAAGGAATTCCTCATGCATTCAACAGTCTCCCTTCCTGACACTCAGACTGCTCAGTCTTGTAACCCAGTTGAGGTTTACTAGCACTACACAGGTCTGCTGAGTAACACACACAAGAGTCAACAGATGTGGGGAACAACAACACAGATAAGTTATCCAGCTCTCCATCACATGCCAAATTGACACCAGATGCTGGGGTTTTGACTTCTAGTCTTTTTTACTCTAATCTCTGAGTGCTAAACTTATTTGCCATATTATTAATCAACACGTAGCACATCACATTAAGTTATGGATACACTGGAAGTCTGGGAACAAGGTCTGCTTTTGGTTGGTACTGTGCAATTTAACTGTGGGAACAGCTGCTTGCGTGACAGAATTAACAGTTTATTTTTGATAGAAGCTCAAGAACTTTGCAATTCACAAAAGCAGCAACAGTGATGATCTGGCTTAACTCTCCTTTAGCATGTTTGCCACACACAACCATCCCTGGCTTAACTACTGATAAAAGAGACTGCAACTGAGATGCCCCCTTGCTAATCGTACGTATCTCGGATGTTTTTTCCACAAGATTTGCCTTCTGGCTGACAGAACAGCACACATCAAATGAATGATTATTTCTTTGAAATGTGACTGCTCCACCTCAGTTACAAGCAGAGAGAGATGCACAGTTCTGGGGGAAGAACAGACTGATCCAACAAGGGGGAGAAGAAGCAGGATCATGTACAGGGAAAGGAGGTGAGGTGTGGTAAAGAGCCAGGGGGTGCTGGGCAAGCTCTTCTCAGAGCTCCTGGACCTTCAAGGCTAGAAACATGGTCTGTGCTTTGTTGACACAAACCCTGGAACAGGAGATGGCAGATACAGAGAATGTTTTTTCCCCAAGATTAAAGGACTACAAAGCTGACCTATTTCAAAGTCCACCTCACTTGCTCACTTAAAGACAAACTCACTCTGTGCTAGAAAGAAGCACATGGCAAAAAGGCTTCTTGTTTTTGTTAAGCAACAGACAACTCTGAGGTAAGCACTACAGAAACAGATCTAACTTGTTAGTTCCACAGTGCCCACATCCTGCCTCTAAAACTGCCTTCTGAGCCAGGTCTTATCTCCCACTATATTTTCCTGTAATGAATGTCATGCCCTTCAGAGTCACAGCTCATTTAGTGCACAAAAACTACCCTGTAAACCTACAGCATGTCCAGGCTCTCTCTGAAGCATTTATAGAGCACCCACCCTCTGACTGCACACCCACACTGTCAGAAACCTTTCTATCAGAATTGCAATGCTCAAGGCACACAAGCCTCCATTAGGGATTTGTGCCTTGATCTCCATCCCCTTCTCCTCCAACAAACACACAAGAAATCAACAAGATCTGTCGTGCTTCATGGACAAGAACTCTTAACACAAAGTTTTCTTTCTTGTACTTCTCTGGCTGAACACAGACTGTCTCTGAATGGCTGGTATATAGTTTCTACAAATCAAGGAGAATGGACTCTCTGCGATCACAAACTGTCAGCAAAAATAAGACATCAAGACCATATTCAGAAAGAGCAGATCTAAGGCAGATGCACACAATTTTGATTTAAGCCAGAATAATACAACCACCCTCTAGTTCAGTTATCTTGCCACTTGTACAAAGAAATTTTCCTCCAGATTCTTCAAACTGAGGAAGAATTCCTGTTTAGTTTTTTTTTTTTCCACAGATATGAATAAGCTGCTAAGACATCTGGAAGACTACTGTTTAATTCAATTAGTGCTGCAAAATATATCTAACACTATTCTTGCAATTCTTTGAAACTCATTGCTTGTCTTGAGCTGTCAAGCATGACTGATGCCTTACCCTGGGAATAACAGTAAATTCACCTGACAGAAACTTCTGTTTCTGTGCTTCCTTTTCTTCAAAAGAATTTGAACTGTGACCTATTCACTTGCTTCCCTAAATTCCTGCCATCTTGTCATTACGGTATCCCTGACTAGTAGGAGCTTTTAATGCATCTGTTAATTTAAAGAGTTAAAAGTTCTTTTTGAAATGGATCTACACATAAGTCAATGAGTTTTTGGTGGTGCCAGTGAGAGTAAGAACTGGCCTCTGCTATCAGCTAGCTCTGCCTCTGGCAAAGACAAAGCAGCTTTGCAGGTTAGTTGCTTATTAGTGCTGGCACAAACTTAGGGTCGCATGACCAATCTCTTGGGAAAATTACAGTATTAGGTGACATAGGTTCCTAGGAGCTTCTGAAAACTATAGAAAAAAAATCAATATAATGGTTGGTGTTTTGACCAAATTAACACATAACAAATAGACCTCCAGGTTACCAGAATAATATCTATACTCAAATAGGAAGTTTTCTGAAGCAGGAACATATTCATTCAAGGAGAGCCTTTCGAAGCTGTTTATATCAAGTAAACAAAATAAAAACTCTTGTTCAAATTGCTGCCAATATTGAATTTTTAAGATATTCCAACAAAATGCTACACAACTGCTGACTAAGCCTAATACAGCTTTAAGTGAAGACCTACGTAAGCTTTACTGAAGAGTCATCTCAGTGAAGACTGCAGAGTGACAGTATTGCTAAGAAAGGTTATTAATTAACATGTCTAGCAATGTATTAGATAGGGATTTAATTACTTTTCTGGTCAGTTTCTCAAGCATTAAAGATTTATCAGATAACTGGTTCAAGGTAATTGCTTAATGGTGGTGAGGAAAGAAAATACTTGGGACAGGTTTGTGAGTTTTTCTAACTTTGACACCACCTTTCACTGCTACTGAATTCGAATGCCCTTTTATTGGCTCATACCAGCTGGTATTTTTATCTTTGTTTCTACTGATACCAAATGATTACCATCTGAAAAGCTTCAACAACTGTCACAATCTTTTCAGTATTTATTCCATTGAGGTAGGTATGAAAGCCTCCCCAAAAAAAGCAAAGAGAAATAGGAACTGCCTCTCTGCTGTTTGGCAAAAGCAATCCCTTCTCAGGGCTTGTGCTAGTAAGACTAATTTCAGCTGGGCTCTTGAACTGAATTCTGGAACTTTTTAACACACACTGACATTTCCAGTGCTAAAAGTTCCAGCAAGATTAGCCACTAACATCGGATCAGAAGCAAAATGGAAAAAAAGGTACAAAAGTTACTCCAGACTTCAGTTATGTTAAATGCCAGAGGTAAAAACCACCTTTCCCAGTTTTAACCATCTGGATGTTATCAGACAGTAAAATTATTATTAGCCCTTCAGAGAGGTGCATTGTGATAGTTGGGATTGACTCAGGATTCAACTTCAAGACAGTTTACACTTCAATCCTAGAGCAGTAATACTTAATTGTTATTTCCTCTAATCAAGAGTAACACCACAGGTCTTAGGCAGTATTACTATAGTAAAGAAGTAGGAAAAGACCAGAATGAGAATCATGGAATCATTTAGGTTGGAAAAGACCTTTAAGATCATTGAGTCCAAGCATAAACTGCCAATTATCTGCTTCACTTCAAATGGCAGAACAGGATCCAAAATAGCTTTTTTTTTTGGTCACACAGCTCAGAAATGAACAACCTTGCACAAAGAACCTGAATTAAAAATGCTATAAAACAAATGCAACTGGTCTGTGCCAGGTACAAGAAGTCTCTCTGTAAGAAAGACTTTAACTGCAATAATGGATGATTAATGTTTATTTCCTGGAGCACTGCACCCCCAGATTATTGTACAGATGTTAACTCAGCTTTTGCAACACACATGCTGAGGTCACTGATAAGAGTCAACTATTTTACAGGATCTGGCTCCAGTGCCATATCACTCCCACATACATAATTTTTATCTGTATCCACACAGGCATGATCTGTCAAGTTTAAAGCAGAACTTGAACTATACTGTGTTAGGAGCAGTCAAATGCAGAACTGCTGCTGCTCAAGCTTGTAAAGCAGTTGAGGGACAGCTTCCCTGCAATGACTCTTAGTCAGTCCTTGTGTTTTCAAGAATCTTACAGCACCAGAGACTTTGGTATGATACTTTGGGCACAGATAATTCACAGTACTAAGCCAGAAAACGTTTGCCTATAGGTCAGAGTCCGGGGAGATAACCAGTTACAACCAGAATTTGGAAAGCATTCCGTGAGGATTATGCCAATAAATAAGCCCCAACACATTGTCTGCAGTAACCTATGAATACAAACCTTGAGATCCCTGTGCATTAATCCTTTGCTATGCAGAAAGTCAACTGCTTCTGCTATCTGCAGAAATATCTGCAGACACTCTGTCCTTTCCCTCTCCTCTATCGTGCACCTTCTGCTCATCCAGTCTTTAAGGTTCTCTTTCCGGCAGAGCTGCATCTGAATGTAAAGATAAACCTTTGGAGAGGTGGGCTTCACTTTTTCTGCAATATTTTTAGAAAGGTCCAGGCTTAAACTTGTTGGCCTCGGTGGAGAAACAGAGAGGGGACTTCCTGAAGCAGATTTCTTATCAGATTCCTGTGTACTTTTTGCCTTATTCTCAGAAAGGCTCTCATCAGGTGAAACATCAACTTTATCTTCTCTACTAGAAGCATTTCCACAACCAGAATCCTCAAACACAATAGAAGAGGAGGTCCCTTCCCTCAGGTGTACAACAGGAGCAGCTGAAGAACAAACTTCCAAGGAGTGACCCAGCTTGTTATTGTTGTCAGTGCTGTCTTCCATGTCGCAGCCTGTAAGGACACTGTCCTGGAGGTTTAATAGCGGATCTTCTGACTGGTGTAAGTCCCTGTTGTCTGTGGCAGAAAATTCCAGAGGAGAAAACAGGCTTCCAGATGAATCAAACTGACTACAGGGTATTCCCACAGACCTCACCCCCTCTGATGAAGGGGCAATAACTTCAATGTGCTCCTTTGTACAAAATGGCTCTGTTCTGATCTTAAAGGAGGGGACGTCCATTGGACTGGGAGAACTGAGTGGCCAATCAATGCTGGAAGAACAAAATCGAGAGGTCAACCCCACAGAACTTCATTCCACTAGAAATGCATTTTCAGAAGCCCAGGTTTTAACAACTGCTACCTCTGAGAACAGTGTCACACCACCACAGTAAATTACTACCCAGGTGTGGGAGCACCAATATCAAGGATTTAGCATCTGTTCTTCTTCGTGTGGATGATGTGTTCTCATTGAGACAAGAGTGTTGATAAAGGAAAATTTAGCAAGCTCTACTGCCTGGATTCCCAATGTGCAATCAGGCTTATCTTCAGCTTGAAAAAAATTCAGTCTTTTAAAAGAGGCATTGCAATAACTATTTAAAGTGCCTTGGAAGCATTACAGCTGTGAAATGTTAATTTGGTGCCTGAAATATAAAGGTGGCTATATTCTAAAAACTGTTAAGCACGTTAAGATGTTATTATGAGACCACTAAATATGTTGCATTAGGCCTCATTCTTTAAAAGCTAACATACACCCACTTTTTCCTCTCTCTTAACATCCTCTAACTCCTTTATCTAATTTTCCATTTTTAACCTACTCCTACCAAGCTTTATAAATCATCACTCTGGTTATCCCTCACATATTTCTGCTGAAATAAATTCATTGAAGCATTGGAGTACTGAATCAGATCCATCTAAACCAAGACTACAAATAGGAAGAAAGCAGTGGAAACAATTACAGTAGCAATGTTTCCATCTTCCAACCATCCAAAGATTCAGTTACAGGAGTTACTTTAAGAACTACAAGATGTTTCCTAAGCTGAAAGAAGGAACTCAGTACAACAGAGGACCCAGAAATCAAGACTCTGTGCACAAGTGTGTTATATTTGTCTCTTGTTCAATTGAAAAGTTGACAGGGTAAGTTAATAACCATTTCTTTCCTATATAGTATCTTTACATCTTTCTGGATCATGCACCAGTTCTGTTGATGTACAGAAGCTACCTTTCATCTTTTAGCCACTGCTCATCCATCTTCTCCTGCCACCTCTCGGGTGGGGCTTCCAGCCAGGCGTTGAAATACCGCACGATTCCCGGGTGCTCGAGTTTAGCTAAAGCCTTGACTTCCCGCATCACCTTTTCACGAGCCAGCTCCCTAAGGTTTGGGGTGAGGAGAACAACAGAGACATGGTCACACGAAGCAACAGAGTAGTACCAACATTTCTGCAAAGGGATTTAATCAAAGCTAGCCCACTATAAACCAGGCCAGTAGCATTGCTCTTCACACCACAAGACAGATACGTCTTAAATTCCCCAGGGTAACTCCTTTAGGTTAGAAGTGTGGGGGAGCAGCATGTACTCATATGGCTAAGTATTTAGTCATCCCTTTTCAAATAACTACAGCACAACTGAGAAGAAAAGGCTCATCTTGCTCTCAACTGTGTGCAAGGATAGAAAAAAAGACTGTTATCCAGCAATAATCTACAATAATAACATAAGGAAACTGCACAAAGACCATCTCCATTCTATGGACAGGAAAGCAGGTAGCCTGCTGTCCTATGGAAGTAAATTATCTCCCTTCGTAAGACCACAAATCGATCAAATGAAGTCAGATGGTTTTATTTAATGGGTCTGAATATGCTTGGAAAAAAATAATTTAGGCTGCCTTAAATTTCTGACCAACATCTTTAATCTTAAATAGTCATACTTATTTAACACATTCAAAAAAATAGTAATTCTAGGTTTCATTGCTTTACCCCCTCCCTCTACTGGCCTGCCTGTTGCTGTTCTAACTTGAGATTTCCAGAAGCAGTGTCTCCCATCTCCCACTAAAAGGAACTGCTGCAAGCTCTGTGTAGGGTAATTCAGCAGCATGGCTTGACCACCTATGACTGAAAGAAAAGGTAGGGGTTGTGGGACCAGCAAATGAAACAGATGGACAAATGGAGTCAGAAAAGCTGGTGAGGGAGACAGAAAAGAAAGAGAACGGGGAGTAGGAATGGTAAGGAGAGGAAGGAGAGAAGCACATTAACAGCGCCGCAAATAACTGGTCCTGTTATCAAAGACTCTATTCATCAAGGAAATCAAAGGAGTTCCCAGGTAGCCTCAGCATCCTCATGAGGGTCCTGCTATGCAAGTATTTTAGCCAAGCAGGTCACCCTTCTGCTGTAATTACACATGCCAAAATCTCGATGCCAAAACTTAGTCAGCCCCCCATTAAAAAGTGTGTCATTCATCCTAATAAAGTGTCTGGGAAATCAGTTCAGGAACAGATGGTTCAGTGCAGGATGGGATCCCACCATTCATTCATGACTTCCTCTGTATCCAAACAAACTCATTCATTACCTGTTAGGTAAACGTATCCTTTTGATAGCATAGTTGCAATCATCCACTTTATTTCTGGCTTCAAAAACTACTCCAAAACCTCCACGACCCAGGCACTGAATGGGTTCAAAATCTGTCAGATACCTGGGAGAAGGGTGTGAGGAAGGGACAGAAGAATGGAGGGAGGAAAGAGGAGGAAAACACATTAGTATATAGAGAAAATTAAAGCAATTTATGACTAAGAGTGAAATATTTCTGTACAGGCAAAACATGCTGGATGACTTGAAGAATTTCTTATCCTTTTTCCCTGCTCACCCACTGAGGCAATCAGATGGTTACCTATTTATGAAACAGTTGGTGATGATGCATTTATTCAGTGTCTACCATAAGCCAGCAAGATCCACTATGCATACATGTGACAAACCAAAGAGGTTTTTCAGAATACCAGGCTCCATGCTTGCTGGATCATGGACCATGAGTGTGTAGCCTAAGTTTCTAGACCCAAACCACGTGGTGACACTAAATATTTTCTAAATTATTATTTGCCTTTAGCCCCACCCCAAAAGACTATTTCTGTAACTAGTCCTTCTGAGCATCGCTTCAAAAACATCACTGTTCCTAAATCTCTCTACCTTTCTTATCATTCTTAATTTTAAATACTCCAGCTTTTACTTTCAGTGAGTTACAAATGTACAAGAAACAGTCACATTTTCTCCAGAGTATCATGGCATGCCTCTATGCACCCTTCTGCCTTATCCAAATCCTTCACAGAAGGGACAAAGGTTTGTTCCAAATATAGTCTGCTTATTCTGCAGAATCTGCATCCATCTGCAATTGCCTTTCTCTGCATTAATCCATAAACACAGAAACAGGGAGTAAACACTGATTAAGACCTTCAAGAATCAATCTTTCATTTCATGTATCAGCAGCAAACGTGACAGCAACACCCCTGGTCACAGGTATCCTATAGACTCTCCAGGATTGCTCAGACTAATCATAACTGCAATCTTCCATCAGTAATGGGGTGGCAGGGTTCTGTGTCAGTTACCAATTCTCTCACCAAGTCAGAGGACTAAGACCAGGGTGGGTAAGAATAAGGAAATGCCTCCTCTTTCCTCCAGATAGTATTAGTTGTCACACTGACTAAAAAACGTGTACATGAGCTCACCTTGACACGTATCCAGAGTTCTTGACATCACTCCAGCTGCTGTCTTTAACATCCCCACAAGTGGGCTCGTATTTACTATCAGTCTGACACTGTGTTTCAGATTCCTTCCGCAGCTAACAAGGGTTATCAAAACAAGAACAGACAAAATTCAGCTCCTTAAGTACTTCAGACTTTGTACACCTAGATATGGCACTACAGAATTTCAGTGTAAGTATCTCCAAAAAGGTCAGATATGGTTGAAGCAGTGTAATCTGCTTGCTGAAGCGTTCAAGCAAACTGTACATGGCAGCTGACAGCCTTCACAGACAGATTAACCAATCATTGAATCACAGAATGGTTAAGGTTGGAAGGGACCTTAAAGATCATCAGGAGAGTTGGACTAGATGATCTCTAGAGGTCCCTTCCAATTCTGGCGGTTGTGTGACCGTGATTCTGTTCCAACCTCCCTGCTATGAGCAGGGACACCTCCCACTAGACCAGGCTGCACAAAGCCTCATCCAACCTGGCCTTGAACACCTCCAGGGAGGGGGCATCCACAGCCTCCCTGGGCATCTTGTTCCAGTGCCTTACTACCCTCATGGTGAAGAATTTTTCCCTGCTGTCTAACCTAAATCTCCCCTCTTCCAGTTTAAAACCATTACCCCTTGTCCTATCACTGCCCTTTCTGGTGAAAAGTCCCTCCCCAGCTTTCCTGGAGCCCCTTCAGGTACTGGAAGGTGTCCTAAGGTCTCCCTGGAGCTTTCTCTTCTCCAGGCTGAACACCCCCAACTCTCTCAGCCTGTCTTCACAGCAAAGGCTTTTGATTTTACCTCATTAGTTATTAACTTATTAATACTACTCGTTGCAGACTCAGAACTGAAATAAAAGGCTAGAATAATACCTTCTGTATTTAGGATTCAGCAAAAAATACTTACTCTGCTGTAAGGATGAGGATGGAAAAGTTTGCGTACGATAAAAGTTGTGGCCACAATGCAGAACAGAATGGTGCCCACAATTTCTTTCCACCAGTGAAGCAGAAGAACAGGATCTTTTTTGCGAATATTCTTGTAATTTGTATCATCAAAAAACCTAACAGTGATCTGGTTGCTCCGTTTATTTCTCTCTCTCTTGTAATAGGGTAAGTAATAACCATTATCTGTGCATAAAAGTCACAAAGAGGGCATAGATTTACTTGTAAGTAACTACAAAAGAAGGTTGTCTTCTTGCTAGTAGGTTTCCTCAACAGACACAGGGTATTTCTGTTTGCATGCCCCATGATTTTATAGCACATAAGCAAATTGAGTTAATCAATGTTGTGGACTCAACAGCCACTAGGTCTCCCATCAAAGTTCACCACTTCAGAAGGCCTGACCACTGATAGCTTTAAACCAGAGTATCTTCCATATGGAAAACTTTATACCACCAGGCTGAGTCTCTAGCACTGCCACCAAATTCTGAAAAAAGTAGTTCACAAGCTTTTCCACCCAGGCCAAGTATCACTGGCAATGGCAGTAAAGACACCACCTCTGCACTAACAATTCCTGGCACCCCAAAGTGCTTAGCATGGCATTAATTAAACATACACCACAATTTGGAAATCTCAGTGTGGGAAACCATTTCCTAGGTCATTAAATGTTAAAAAAATTCCCATATTGAAGATCAAACAAACGGCCATTTGCTGAAGTTCACAGATAATAAATAGGTAAACCTGGATTTTTGACACGCTTCAAAATCTGACACCTCCACCTACCGTAAGGATACTGCAGAACTGAGAGTGCTCCATTACTGTACTCTTCATGAGAATACTTGTCATTGCTGAGACACTTATCAAACTCATCAGACCCCACCAACACTGGTGTCCTGGAAGGAGAATCTAAGCATCGAAAAGAATTTTCTGAGCTGAACTGTTATTAAAAAAATTACGTTCTATTAATTTAGTAAGAACTCCAATTGCATAATCTTCGAAAATGTCTCTTGGACCAGACCATTAAAACCAAAATTATTGCAAGGAAACATTAACAAGGATATTTTAAAGTAATAGTAACTGAACACATCTCCCTGTTGCCAAAATACTAGTTTTGGACAAGCCAATTCACTTATCACAGAACTGCAGAAAACCTTTCCTCTTTTTTTTAAATATTTTATTTAGAAGACCCAACATTTCATTATTAAAAGTGAATGTCAAATCCATGATAAAAGAGAGCAGACATAAAACATTTAATTAGAAAAGATTTTTAAAATGATTTTTTATATTTATTATATATATATATTTATATATATAATATATTTATAATATATTTATATATATTTATATTTTTATATTTATTAGAAAAAAAATAAAAAAATTAATGAAGCACAGAGATAGTTCCTTCACTGGCTTATGGCTAGAAACATTAAACAAGTTGGAAATACTGGAAATCAGAAAGATTACCTGTCTTCTCAGAGCTAAGACAGTAAACAAAACTCTGAACTCTTACTTACGGATTAAAGGTTTCCATTTGATTTTGGGAAGAGGAATAATTGCATTATCATTCCTGGATTCCAGAGCCTTTGGGTTGGTTGGGAATGTCTCAGAAATCCTGACTGATGACTGAAGATACAACTGGCCCCTGTACATACCTAAGTAATAAACCAGAGAGCTATTAGTCTTAAGATTTAGTTCTCTTCACACCCGAAATAAAATTGCCCAGGTAAAATCTGTGGTTAAAACATTTCTGAAAATACTTTACATTCTAAGAAATTAAGATACTGACTTGGATTGCTAGGCTGGATGAATTCAAGTAGTATTTTCCCCCTCTTCCAGAAAAGCAAGAGATCAGGACTTATTTTCACTGTTGAAGAGCTGGTGCTACACAGAATTGCCAACAGTTTTAAAGAACTATCAAGTAGCTTGGGCTTTGCATAGGTAGGACTTCTTTCAAATTTCCCACTCTTCTTAATGCTGGTGCAGATTATTCCTCAACAGCCATCACCAGGAAGGCTGGAAGAAACTGGCTTTTTGGCAGTGTTATTCTTCATCTGTGTAACCCCTAACAGGAAAGCTACAAGGTGTAAAGACTTCAGAGAAAGTGGCTAAGGCAAAACAGTCTTAGAAAACCAAAGCACGTTCACCTCCCAGAGACAAGACAGCTGAGAGGAAGGAGGACCTGGGGCCACTCTATTTTAAATTGTCACAAACCACATCAAATGAATTCTGACAGCTGGGAAAAGAAAACCAAACCAACAACTTAGTCACATATAATCTTAACTGAAATTTCTTCATGGTCAGTTATTGTAATCAGTGTAGAGGAAAAGATGAATGTAATAAATTAGCAGGCTGATGGGAGGTAAAGCTCAGTGCCTAGTGAGCTAAACCTCGTTGTTACTATAAACCTATCTTTAAAAGTTTCAAAACTTCCCATCATCTCCAAGGTACTGAAACTACAAAGCAGTGAACATTTCAGAATCAAAATGGAAAAGATTTATGGTTTTGAAATGTTTGGGTTTTGAAAAAGAAAAAAAGGAGTCTTTTAACTATCATTGTTTAGGTTAAGCAGTCATAGATATTAATTCTGCCACAGCAAAAGGACACTGTCCCTCCTGTAACTATCAGAATTTCTAAGACAAGTACACACAACTCTGAGTCAGAATAACTACAGCAAAGATGACCAGAGCAGGCTAGGAAGAGATGAGAACACATCTCTCTATCTTGTGAAAGTCTTTAAATCAAGTCAAGATGCCTTTCTGGGATATGCTTGCTAGTAAAGCCTCAATTTTGGGGCTTTGTAACACAACATAGGTTAAATTTCACAGCCCTCCTTATGCAGAATATCAGACTGGACATGTCACAGCTCCTCTTAGATGTAAACTGCAAGTACAGAAAGATCTGCTTTTCTATGACCTCAGAGGAAAGAATAACATTTACTACAGCAAATGCTGCAGTTGGCGTCTCACCCAAATAGACACTGGATTCTGTGGCCCCTCTGGCAGCTTCCACAAGATCTTCTTCATCTTCCAGTACTTCACTGTTAGCAGTGTAACTTGTGTCATCAAACAGACTGATTGGAATTACTTTGCCATCCTTAAGCAGCCATGCAGAAGCAATTGGAGTGCAAAACTGAAGGAGAGAGAGAACTAGAAAATTAGTGTTGTGTTAACTAGATATTATGTAAGGATAATACTAAAAAATATGCTTAATTTCCTTGTTTTAGTTTTTGTAACAGATGCAGCAGTTTAAAGTCAGAACTTCAATTAAAACATTGTAAAGCAGCCCACATCTGCTTGTAAAGACAGCAACTGAAACCCAAGAGGAAAGACATGCTCTGTGATGCTGCAAAACTTCTGCCTTTGTAACATTTAATGCTCGTTTTCCCCTACCTGGTATTCCCACTCCAGATGTCCTCCTCGTCTGTTAAAAGCCATCACCTTCCAGTCAGCTACTGAGACCTTTATCACTGTATCTTTCATCATAGCTTCCTGCTCATCCACATCTGAAATAATTTTTGTTTCTTCTTTGTTCGTATTTGGTTTAAAATCGCTCTCAATATATCCTGCTCTAGTTTCAATATCTGGGACGTAGCGCAGCTCGAAGTGACCAACGCTGAAATTCCACCTTAAAGAAAGAGAAAAAACTTTGTCTATATGCCAACGAAGTCTCAAATCCTCCATTCAGAAGATTCTTAAAGTGAATTACCTATGTTTGGCCCATATTTTCACAGTAAACCCTCAGACTGCCGGGTGAACACAACTGTACCAGGAGGGGGAGTGCCAGTCCAGAACACAAACTAAACAACCTGAGAAATCTTGTCCAACATGATGAGACAGCTGAGAAAACAGTTGGTGAAGTAGGGCCAATGGCATTACAGGTTTTGTATACCTTAGTTTTTCTAAACCAACAAATTAGGGAAGAAGCTGATAATTATTTTCAGAACTAGAAAGAATGATTTTATTTTTTTCCATGATATAGCCCAGTGCTGTAGAGAAGGTACAGACGGGACAGGATGGCAAGTTTGTGTCTTGAACAAGAAGAAGGGGGAAAATATTTCTTGAACAGTATACTTGGGCACCCAAAGTTTCTTAGGACCAGCCTGGCAACCACCAGGAGTGCAAACTGTCTCCTGAAAGAATTTAAGACCCTTATGGTAAAAGTTTGGTATATTTTATTTATTCAGTTGATTTAATAAAAGTTTTTCTTTCTCTGGATTAAAAAGCCAGATCTATCCTGTACACTCCATAGCAGCCAACTGTGTCACCAGGACAGCATCTTTGTTTCTGATGACAAAGACAGGAGAATCCTGGTGCATAAGGTATCATTCTATATTTTTGAAAGAGATGTACAAAGCAAAAAGCACAGTTTTATGAGATACCTTTCCCTGCCAATACCAGTCTCCAAGAACCACAGAACCCAAGATTTTTCCTGCAGACATCTGATCTGCTAATCTACCAGAGCTCTAATTAGGTTCTCTCTGATACACTACAGATGTACAACCTGTCAAATCCCGCCGCGAACAGAAGAGGGAGCAGGGGAACAGGGAATGACTATGTTCTCCAGTGAACTGGTGGGTAGTTCTATCTATGTATGGCTACCAGCATTTTAAAAGTGCATTTTATGAAGTGGGTTTCAGGTTTTTTTAGAATAACACGTCTGTATTTTTAGAAAATAAGACTGAAGACGTTTTAAATTATTAACTTAAAATGAAAGCTAAAGACATCAAGTATTAAAAAAAGTGAGTTAACCATGAGTAGGTGAAGAACTTAAAAAGTGAATCAGTAGGTCATATGACAACTTTTTAACTGTCTCCTTTCATATAAAAATCAACAGTTGGAGCAAACGTTAGTGACATTGCCATGTGCAGTAGAGCAGTGACAAACTAGAGGTATGCAAGGATGAGGAAAGTAATTTTAGATTTAGAAGGAACAAACATGTGTACATATATTTTCTGTCTGATCACCCATAAAACTGAAGTTCAAGCCATTTTTCAAATGCACTGAAGAGCAGAGGGGTTAGATCATAGCCAAGAGTCTAGTGCACTTCTTCAGCTAACGATCTAAACTCCCGAGTGCAATTCCAAGTCTAATAAAAACAAAAAGAAGGTCAAATCCTTAAAACATGATGTATTAAGAACTTATCTCTGTCAGCTTGCTTCTGAACAACTCTGACACTCACTTTTCATTGCCACTGCGTGGTCCAACAGCACGGACTGTTTTCTGGGTCCGGTGTAGCAGAAGCGTCTCTTCCGGTTCCGTTTCATCGTCGTCCCACCGGCGACAGCCCATGGCTGAGCAGATGTACTTCACCTAAGGGACAAGGCAAGGGACCCACAACGTGCTTTGAAGCTCTGAAGAACTTCCACAACAAACAAATGTAATCAACAGCAGTATTGAAAGCTAACACTCTTTACAGACATTTTTGGCTCGCAGGCGACTTGGAGCTCTGTGGTTTTAGATGCTCAACTTGAGGGGTGTGTTGAAAAGTCTGATTTAAGAGAAGGGCTTTTCAGAACTTGAATTTTCAAAAGATACTAGTAAGTGTACAGTTTGGGCTACTTTGACTACCTTTTGAGTAGATTTTGCACTTATTTCTACTTCTAACAGAACGACATCCTCATCTTCCGTTTTCCCACTATTTCTATAGGCACTGGAAGAACATTCCTACAGGACCCACAGCGTAATTCCACTCTCCTGCTGTATGTGTCTCAGCATAACTCTATTAGCTTCAAACGAAGTACTACTGATTTATATAAAGTAGCAGAGAGCCCTCCCCCTTTGCCTTGTCAGCTATTAAAGGGGAAAGACCCCCTTAGTCAACTCACATTCACACAGACTTTGCAACAGACCCAATCTCAAACAGAATTTGAATCATATGGGCGACTGTATTTTGAAAAGGGAGTTGAGCACACTTTCAGGAAGTCTGAATTGACATCATCCTGCCACAGACAACAGAGTGCCTGAACTCTTCACAAGGAAGAGTTCAGCACTATTTCCTATATGAGACACATTTGCTACTGGAAGCATAAGCCAGGAATCAAAGTGGAAACCAAACTTTCCACTTCTTGAACACTGGGGGAAGAGCAGTCTGTTGGTGCACAATGCCCTCTGCTCTCAACAAGGAAATCAGAATTATTTCAGTAACTTTTTGTTCTGTCTTGTGGTTTTTTTTTTCAAAAATGTACAACTTTTAACCAATGGATTTCAGATAAAAAATACCTTCTGAGCTAGTCAGATAGCAAGTGGCTCCCAACTTAACTACTACATGACTTTAAAATGTAAGAGCTTCTAAGAGATAGTAAACTCATCAACAGCACACACAAGTCTTAAACTTTTGCATATATTGAATGTATATATATACACACACACATTCTTTTTTTACTTTTGCATATATATTGATACAGCAGGAGCTCTGAAGCAGGAGACTGCAGTGAGGGGCACAGCCATACCATCTAACTGCACCAGCTGGGAGCCTGGCTCCACTCCCTGCATTTGCTGCCCAAGAAGCTCAGATTCTGCTCTTTTTTTTGTGTTGTTGAGTTGCACACTTGAGCTGTACTGCACTTTACATTTCAAGAGCAATCTACCTGCAAGACAGTGCCCAAAACACATCTAAAAGGCAACTTTCCAGCTTCTTACCTTCCCTGAGTATGAGCTCAGCCCATAGGTCGTCAAAGACTTTCCTCCAACTAAAACAACATCCTCACCAAATTTGTAGGATGACTCAAGAAGAGATTCAACTGTGAAAGGAACTGCTTCCATGCTCTCTCGATCCCGATCCCACTGGAAAAGGTCCCCATCCAAGGAAGGGATTATCATCTTATTTCCAAATACCTAAAATAATTGAACTGAAGGTTAGCTACCATTTAACAACAACTTTATCAAAATACACATGGATCACAAATGGAAACAGAAATGCTGTATGAGCAAGTACAGTGCATTATTGTGGCCAAGAAGGCCAATGGCATCCTGGGGTGCATTAGAAAGGGTGTGGTTAGTAGGTCAAGAGAGGTTCTCCTCCCCCTCTATTCTGCCCTGGTGAGGCCGCATCTGGAGTATTGTGTCCAGTTCTGGGCCCCTCAGTTCAAGAAGGACAGGGAACTGCTGGAAAGAGTCCAGCACAGAGCCACAAAGATGAGTAAGAGGATGGAACATCTCCCTTATGAGGAAAGGTTGAGGGAGCTGGGTCTCTTTAGCTTGGAGAAGAGGAGACTGAAAGGCGACCTCATCAAAGTTTACAAATATGTTAAGGGGGAGTGTCAGGAGGATGGAGCCAGGCTTTTTTCAGTGACATCCAGTGACAGGACAAGGGGCAATGGGTGCAAACTGGAGCATAGGAGGTTCCATGTAAACATCAGAAAAAACTTCTTTACTGTGAGAGTGACAGAGCACTGGAACAGGCTGCCCAGAGAGGTTGTGGAGTCTCCTTCACTGGAGACATTCAAAACCCGCCTGGACAAGTTCCTGTGTGATGTGCTCTAGGTGACCCTGCCTGGCAGGGGGGTTGGACTAGATGATCTTTTGAGGTCCCTTCCAACCCCTAGGATTCTGTGATTATATTCCAGCATCCTATTTTATGCTTTTGTATTCCAGAGTTTTCTTTTTCAAAGTTATACTGAAGACAGAAAGCTTTCAGGCACTCAAATCAAACCTGTGTATCACTGTTCTTAGTTAAAAAATAGTTCAGTGCGTGACACTTCTTCCACTTGAAGCAAAACATTTTAAAGCTCAGTTGATAGATCAGTTTTCATCCAAACTGTAGAAAAGAGGACACAGGGAGAAGCATTCTTGAAGAGACAGTCACTGCTTAAAGGGCAAGTGTAGATTTGTAGGTTATTTGTGGTACTTCCAAGACAGTAGCATTGTAGGTGAAGTTCTATTTAATTTCTGTTTGGTTTTCTTCCCAGAACTAGTTAACTGCTAAACACAGAATCCTTCTCTCTAGATCAGAAGACTGAATTTGGTGTTAAAAGAAAAGCTGAGGCTGTATGTGAACTACCTTACAACTAATGAGTACTCCTGTAAAGCAGAAAGCAATTACCACTGAGATCAGAGCTCATGTTTCACCTCTGTCTTCCCAGTTAAATCCAACTTCGCCTCCCCAGAATTTCTCATGCCTAAGTATGCCGTTCCTTTAAAACTTTCTTTTCTGTTATCTACTTAACTGTTGTTTTCTTCAACACACAAGTAAAAAAAATAAGAAATCTTCACCAGGATATGGCATTTCATCCATTACACTGAGATTCTCAAGGAGACCCTAGTTCGGAAGTATGAGTCATTGCCAATGAGTACTAAGGGACTTATTAAGAAACTCATTATCAGCATGATAGACCATAACTAATACTGTGGAGCCACAGTGGCTGTGTCCATCAATAACAGTGAGAAACTGTAATCCTTATTATCTTAGCTTTTGAGGATATGGATTAACATGGAAGATTTTAATGCTTTTTCAGAACCCCTGTCCATTTGGGCAGTACCCTACAACGTAATTACATTAAATTCAGAGACTTTGCACACTAGGATTTAAAGACTGCTTCTGGTACATGTATATTTAGTCACTTCAAACAAAATATTCCTGCTCAGACTCCAAGGCACAGATGTGTATTTTGAAGCCATATAAAAGATTCAGGTTTCTGGTTATTATTTCTGGAATCACTGTGAGGATCTGAAACTGTATCTTCTGCATGATTAAAGTTCCCTCTAATATGACACTTTCTGTTCCTCTAACTGGGTCACAGATGAGCAAACTGCATTAAGCAAAGTTGGGCTTCACCTCAACAGGGAGGGAAAGACAGATCTTGTAAATGTGTGCATGTCATGACTAGTATCTTTTCTTACACTGTCCAACACACCTCATTCAAAGACAAAATTTAGGTGAGCTACCCAAACAAAGCTGGTGACTGTATTTAAGATCCCCAAAGGATCCAACACCAATGCTTTCTGGCTATGAAAAGCCTCAAGATGACTGAGAATTAAAATTCCCCTCAGGTGCAAAATGTGTAATTGAAGAGATGATAAAAACAACCCCCTGAGAGTAGCTGCAAAGTTCTTTACACAGCAAAATGAGGTGTGTTCTTTCCCTCGCAGATACTTACCTTATGGCAAAAAAGGCCAAACAACCTGGAGGAGACATTACAGAAGATCTTTGATACACAAGAAATGCTGCATTACACTGGGGAGGAAAAATATACACACACACTTTTCCATACATACACTTTGAGAAATAAACCAACAAAAAAGCACAAATTTGTGTAGGGAGGGGTCATTTGTAGAAATCACCTGATCAGTGAGATAAAAGCAAACAAATAAGGTTTACATAAAATTTTATATTAAAGAGCAGCCTTGTGACCTTTAGAAACAAAGACAGGCAGATTTTGGAAAATACCTTTTTAAAAACAAAAGATGTCAGTGTCAAAGTTGCAGCTGTAACCACATTGGAATATCTTGTTCAAACATTCAAAGCAGAAGAGTAAAATATTAAAAGGTTTTTTGCAATATATTCTTTCAGAAATGCCTAATAATTTTTATGACAACTTTTAGCCTGTGCAGCTGTTACTTTGCATTAATAAATCCTCTAAGGTTTCTTCCTGTACATGGCCCATATACCCACAAGTAGTTTGGAGACCACCATGACCTCCAGCAATATGGCATACTGCACAGAAAAGTAAGAATAAACAGAAAAAGTCCTTTTTATAAGCAGCTTTCCAAACACACAAAAGCCAAACCAGCTCCTGTACCACTGTTTCAGCACACAGAGCTGAAAAGCCCAGCAAACCCAGGCATCAACTAACTTCAAGTCAGATCCTGAAGAAATTCCACTGGCCATCAGTCACCTCTATTCATATAGGGTGGTCAAACTAGGCATGTGCCAGTGGCTGCCAGATAGCCACTTGCAGGCTCAGACTTTCAGATACACTTGCTGGAAGCCACAACTGCCATGGCTTTGTAACACAGCGTACTCCAAGGGTTGCAGACCACCCCATCAGGCCATGAAGAGAGGAGACAGAGGTGCAAACTGCCCAGGAATTGCTGCTGAGCAAGGGAGACTCTTGGTGGGTAACTCTGCAGCCTCTGGGGACAGTGTGACATGTGTCACCTTAAGCATTTCCCTTGTCCTGAAGCTCATGCTCCAGGGTTTGAGCTGGAAGTTTTCCACCAACAAACAACAGGCAAAATGTTGGCCATTTCTGGGAACCACACACCCAAATTCCCAACACGCATGAAGCTCACTCAGCAACATGCACTTGTGTACTCCCAAGATATGGGTCAAATCAGGTCATGGCTTATATGCCTTCAAAAATTCCCCAACAGCAGGGTACTGCCAGCTCATTTGTTGAAACCTCAGAACCTGTAAATTGCAGAGGACAGACGAGAGCATTTCGGTCAGCTCTGCTGACCACCTGCCTGTGCTCCCAACCTTGAGGGCGTCTATGGGAGCAGCACGTCCTGTGTGACATTGGGAAAGAAAGGCTGAGAAAAGACACAACTGCTGCTGGTGACCACATCAGGAAAGGGAGAACAGGCAGCAGCAAGAGCAACTGCTCCAAAGGACAATGCCAGAGTACAAGCAGATGGGGTTAAACTGACCGTGAGAGCAAGCTAGGCATTTCAGCTCCTAGCCACCACACCTGGTACTTGACAACAGAGACAGAGAACGGGGAAATCACCTTCTTTTAAGATGAATCTATCTGTAAATGGGATTACATGACATGATGCTGACAAGGGACTGCAACTGATTACGACAGAGGTCCACTTTTTAGTAAAATAGCTTTATCTGAAGAATGGGGCCAGTATGCAAATGTGCACACACGCCTAACAAAAGGCATTTGTGGGCACTTGTGCTGACATCTTTTAAAAGAGCAGTTTCACCAGAGGCTTTAGGAGGACAGAAATAATAACAACTCCTGTCCGAGCTTTGCAGCTCATTCTCTAGTAAATCAGCAGCAGCAAAGGGACTTTCCTTGAAAGTACTAGTAACTAGCATCGGCATGCAGCTCAGGTAAAGGAATGACATCACCCCGTATCTCAAAAGCATTACCTCATCTCCTAATCCAAGGAGTGAGTCACCCAGGCAGTCAGCTGCAAATCTCTTGGCACAGAAAATGTAGGTTACCACGATGCACTTACACATTCCTCTGATCTGTCAATGTAAATAGCTATTTGTTCAGCTTCACTGGTCAGCAATATGGCACATAATTGTTAAGTGGCTTGTCTTTCAGAAGTAACACTTAAAAAACCCCCCCCACATTAACTAGCGAGCCCTAAATGAGACGCTGCTCTTCTGCTCATTAAGAGTTTGAAGCTGAAGTTCTCCATTGGCTCGGCGCAGGCGGCTGCAGCCCTATCAGCGGCGCTGGCTGCTCAATCTCCAGGCCGACGGGTGAGGTAATGCAGTTTCTAAAAAGCCTTCACAAAAAAGCAAAAAGGCATAACGATCTGAAATGGCATATGTTACCAGGGAATTTGCTGTCTAGACTCTTTCCAGTAAAGGAGGGCACTGCACGCGAGGTTCCGCGGCAGGTTGATGGGTGCAGGAAAGCTGCTGATTTATAGTGGTGGAGGCAAAATAAAGGAAAAAAAATCTCGTGTAAACAGAGATCAAAACAAGCTGAACTACTAAAGCTTCCACAAGCTGTTTAATAGTAAGTGTGACATTCATTTTCTGTTCCTAACATTCTTTTATCATATGAAGCAAAACCCAAGCCTGCTCACGTACGGGCACATCTGAGAGCAGTCTGGTGCCAAAAGAGTCAATATTATCGTTTCCAATTGGACTTTCCATTCACTTCAAGGAAATAACTAAGCACAAGCAAAATATTTTCCTTAGAATAGGAAGTGTTATGTCTTTATGTTTGTCTAGCACTTCAGCTTGTGGTTTTCAAACCTTACTCTTACTATAAACTGTGACAGCTTCGTTCCAGTTACTAATTAACTAAGACTAACCTATATGAGCTTAAATGACAGGGGTACCAATTTTTTTCCTCTATGATTATCTCTACCATAGGATCACTGTAACAAACAGGATCAAAGCCAACATCAGGCATGTTCTTAAGAAAGCTACTTCTCAGTGAGAACTGTCTTTTAAGCCCCTTTAAAATTAATCTAGGCAACATATTAAAAGCCCCATATGGCAGCTTCACTCTAAAGGGTAGAAAACAAGAGTCTGCACAGACAAACCTGGGAAAGAAAAAGCAATCATTATACATTCCACTTTAAAAAAAATGCACAGGCATACAGTAATAGAGGTATCCCTACTATAAATGTTTACAGATTTTTCAGGTGAGATCTGTACACACACGGCAAGGTCTTGAGATGTCCCTAGTTCAAGTTGGTCTGGAACTGATTTATCCTCTGCTTTTTTTATATGCACACAGGGAGGTATCTGCACAGATGCACTGGTTTATGACTTCTTTCCAATATAAGAGGTTATTTCTCCTATTCATCTTGGATTTCAGGATGTTGATTCATCCATTTTCCCTTCAGTACTACAAGGATGACAGCATGCTGTCACAAACAGGCAAACCCAAATCAAACAGGAGTCCACTGGAGCCAACTAGAATCCAAGGAGGTATTTTTCTTCAAACTTTCTGCAAGGCCCACAACATCACTGCTTCCTCAAGAAGGGAACAAAGACCAAGGCACTAGTACAATCTTTTGAAAAACAAGGGCTGTTGAATTAAGCTATTCCACTGCCTAAAAGCACTGGTAAAAGAGCAAAGTATTCTTCAGAGCATGCAATGCTGCTTAAATAGCTAAGGAAGAAAACTGACTGCAAAGGGGAGTCCATGATTTACATCAGTAAAATGACCTTCTGAGACATGCTCAAGGGCAATGAGGAAGCTGAAGCAGGAAATAACAACAGACAGGTGCTTCTTTTGTCTAGAAAAACTTTCCTTCTTGTGAATGGCATTACTTCTGATCTCAGCACTACACTTGTTTACAAAGTGCATACCTGTTCCTGACTGCCTCCGGCTTCTGTTAACGTGCCCAGATTGCCTTCAAGACCAGCACCGTGAGAAAGGCCACATTTGGACATCTGATGAATCAGTATTTTATGGAGCAGTTTATGGAGGCAGGATTATGTGGCCTTCCTCCTCTGTAGAGGTAAGAGCTAGCCTGTGCCAGAGCGGCACATCAGAGAAGCCATGGAAATAGGTTTCCCCTCAGCTGGGCTGTGACACACTGAAAGGGCACACCAGCTCTGCCCAGCAACAGGGAGCGTAGATGTTTCTCGAACTTCAGGGTCATTTTTACCATCAGGCTGTACAGCTCACCCAGAAGCAAGTGACCAGACCTAGTCCCCTGCTCCTGTCAACCTTAAGATCCTTATAACAGAAGTTGTACCTATTTCAGTCTGTCTTCTCCCTCCACCATCACCCATACTCCACAAGCTGGTAGCTTATCTTTCATTTTTCATTGGTTAGAGAAGACCGGGCCAAATCATACATGTAACTTTTCATGGCGCTGTATTCTGCATATGATGGATGAATACTAGAGAACTCGTTTGGAAACTCCTTTTTTTTCCTCTCTCCTCAAAGCAACACCTGCAACGTCCATCCAGCAACTTAATTTAATGACTATAGCTGGTATCTGTCATGATTCTACACTTCAGATCTTAAAATCTGATCAGATGTAAGCTACCAGGGTCCCAACAAAATTGCCTTTTACACAAACAGTGCAAAAAGCAACAGATAACAGCAGCGCAGTAGCTTGAGAACTATACTCTCTTTTCCAGCACCAGGGGGACAGTATCTTGTTCAGCTTGAGTTTGCTATTGAAACAATTAGTCCTACTCTGTCTTCTGCCCTCCCTTGAGTGGCCATGCAGGAAAGGGAGGAACCACATTATTAACTAGACAGCCCGGGCTTCAAAAGAGATCAGGTCCCCAAAACTGTTTGCTGTGCAATCAAACAGACCCTTCTTCTTAAGACTAGCAAACTAAAATACCACTGTTACTTTAATCATAGTCAAACAAGACTTGGGGTTTTGACTACAGAGATGCCAGCCTGCTCTGCTGCCATGGCAACAGACTTTTAAAAACTGTTCTTCTTAATAATAATAAAAAACCTCACAGTGCTTTAAGAAAGACTTTATTTTGACATTATTCCATCCCTCTTTTTAATGTGGCAAGTTTTATTAATAAGACTGCAACAGTCTTTTGGAACTTAAAAGCACTCCTTTCTGAGACAAACCAGAGCTGCAGCTACTGAGCCCATCACTGAGCTCCTTACAACTACTAGCACACAAGGGAGAAGATTAGTGAAGAAAGTTAAAATTACCCAAAACCTCACCTCTACAGAAATAGCCCCTATTCAAAATCAGTACTCTTCCAGTATTGGGATGATTTAACATCATGTTTTAACTCCATCTCCACCTAAAGCTCTCTTGCAAACTACCTGAGCTCCTACAGCACCACCTGGGAACTAAGCAAAATGCTTCTCTTCAGAGGTGAGGAGAATGGGCAATAGCACAAGCCCATGTCACTTTGTGGGTCCAGGAACTAAGATGATCTCTGCTGGCCCTTGTGTTTCTTCCCCTGGCCCTGCCTGGACAGGGTGCTATTGTAGATAAGGATACAGAGTCTGCATGTCTTAAAAAATTAAGTCACAGAGCAACTCCTACAGGAAAGCAGAGCCCAGTACAGAAGAACAGAACACAATACAACAGGCAAACGCACATAACTCCTCTTCAAGGTTGCAAAGAAAGTAGAGCACACAAAACATGCGGGGACTCTGACAGAAAGATTAATAGTTACCTGCACACAGAGGACAAAGGCCAGAAGAAATTCGGAAATGAGATGTCAGCAGCTGTGCTGCGAGAGCAATGATTTGCTGAACTGTCTAAAGTGTTCAGCACTTGAAACAGGCACTTTCTTTTAAAGATGAAGATACAGGCTGAAAAGTTCCAAAAGGCTTTAGGGCAGAGTAAGTAACTGTTGCTTTTGGGGCAGCTGAGCTCCGATACACGAGTTATCTATTCCCGGTGCTGAAACAGGTATTTGTGTAGTCATTACTAGAGTTGATCCATTTTAATATCTGTGAGCACTAGAACTGCTGAACAGCCAATTCAAAACATGCAGTGTACCATAAGTAATTAAATTACAAGCTACTATAAAGGTAACTAAACAACAGACAGCAAGCTGATGGTAAACGTCCCTTCCAAGATCTGCAGCAACACATTTTGACCACGTCTGTGAGCGTGACAGATGAAAGTGGCTCTGAGGAACTTTCCTGGCTTTGTTGAAGGCAGAGCACCACTTGTGAGGACTGAGGCTGAGAGCTCTGGTATCACACAAGCTTTAAGATTCCGTTCTGTAGCTTCCCACGTGTCTCATTACAGAAGCTGTCATCCCCCAAACATCCTCACAGTAGGAGTCAGAGGACACACGTCAGCACTTTATCAGAGCTTTATCAGTGCTAACTACACCACGAGTGTCAGCAAGAAAGCCACCGAGCTGCAGTTATAGGAAGCCTTTTTGTTTTTCAATTGAACAAGGATGACTGCCTGTGAAGAGGTACAGTTTTGATAAATGCATAAGACCACTTGCCTAAGCAACAGCCCTACTTGTCCCCTCAACAAAAATAATAATGCTGTATCACACTAACCACTAACTCAGCTCCAGCATCCCACAGCAATTCCCCTTCTCCGCAGCTTTATCCATTCACATTCAAAAGTTTGGTTGCATTTCTTAGAAAAGCACAACTTCTGGCACATTTCTCAGAAAAGCACAATAAATGTCCAAGTATTTTGTAACAGTTAGTCTTCTGCCAATTATTTTTTCATCCACTAAACATCATCAGAAGTTTACTTCCAGAAGAATTACAAAAATTAATGTGTTTTGTTTCACCAAGAAAGCAGCAAGATCTATACTCAGAAATCCACAGGTCTCTCCAGCAAGTTTCCCAAGCTTGTCACTTCTTTGTGGCCCTGCACACCATGCACATTTCCAGCAACAGAAATGAAAAGAACTGCCTGTGCCATCAGAAATCATAATGCATCTCTGTAGTTAAAGAGCAGTCACATCTATTCTCTTCTTGCAAAACACAGACTCCACTCCCTTTGATAGCCCTAATAAGCCTTTTCTGCCTCAATTGCAATTAGAATTTATCTTCCTTTGATGTACAATTCTGGACACTCACTTCTTATTCATTATGAGCTTTTCCAGGACTATTTAAGACACTAATCTCTCTCTCTCTCTCTCTCTACCCGCAGGCAGCACAGGATCACATTTCCTTCCTCTGCAGAGGAATCGAGATGGCAGCTGATAACCTGTCACGGGATCTCTTACTACACAGTATTCTCAGTTTTAAACTGGTCACCTCCAACAAAATTCTAGTTATCAATCCCCCCATCTTGTTCTTTGTTTAGTACACTTCAGTTCCATTTCTATTATGGAAAACTTGTATGATGGAGAAATGGATAATGCCCCAGTCTTCCTCTACAGGAACGATACCTCCAGCTATCAAAACATCTGGTGGTCCTACATTTGACTCAGTAGCACACAAAAATAAGGATCAGCTACAGGACACAAGGAATTCTATCAGAATGCTCTTCCAGACTACTAAAATTACACCACCTTATCTGCTAGGAAATGAATTTTCCCCAGATTAGTGACCTCAATAACAAGTCCATTGATTTACACTCTGCATGCTTGAACAGAGTGGCAATCTGAGGCTTTACATCTGGTCTCAACACGTTGCAGCTGGAAACTAATGTTATAGCATTAATAGAAATTTAAAAAAAAACCTATTCTTCACTTCCTTGAGTAAACCTTTGCTTCCCAAAGTTTTGCACACGCTCAAAGGCTTAAGAACAAATTTGTTACTCTCTGGATATGAAAGTCTGACCCCACTGCACAGAATCTGCTCCTGTGAACAGCCTCTTTGGGGCAAAGACTTTTCCAAGTGCTGAGCAGGAAAGGTTGCTTCTGGTGCTGATGCATCCCACGCTGGATGTTTTAAGATGCACAAAAAATTAAAATTTAAAGGTAACACCAGTGAGCTAGACAGAGCCATTCATTTTTAAGCAGAATCCAGAAAACCATTTTCTCATACTGTTTGCATAGTTTGAAACTAATCTTTTTGGTTTGCCCAATGACTGTTAGCAGAGCCAGAACAGATTTATACAGGTATAATAGAAATTCATAACGTTCAGCAGCTCCTTCAATAACCTTTTAATGGAACTACTCAAAAAAGTCTGACTGACAGTCTTAAGTGCTCCTCACCCAAAACAAACATTCCTCAGCTTTTCCTTGGATTATATTTACAGGCTGTGACTTCACTGAAAAATAACCAAGGGAGAAAGCCACGGACCAAACAAAAACCTCATTTTTATTCAGGCTAATAAAGTGCTGCTGCAGTGGTGTCCTAAGCGTTGGGTGTGACTTTCCTAAAACTGATGTCACAAGATTTCTCTTCCAAAGAGATGGGTAAATTATCTACCCTTCCCTAACCTCTAGGAGCACACAAAGAAGAAACCAGAAAGCACAACTAAAGTCCTCAGAGGGGCATTTTGACCTCTTGTCTTGCCCTGACCTGCTTCAGTGTGGGTTTTGCAATTTCTTCTGCACCCAAATGTAAGATGCCCAAGGATGACAGCTGCTGGATTTTTCCCGTGTTCCCAAAGCAACCCAGGACAGCTTTTGGCTCTTCTCTGGCTTGACTGGGCACAGAGTTGGCCTTATCCAACCTGCAGGGGAGTACAGGCAGTCAGTACCTTAAAGTGATTCCCAGGTGCCTGGACACTTTGCAGCAGAACTTACTATTTCTTTCAGGCAATTAAACCACTGAAAATTTGAAATTGTTTATGATGCTGATAAAGGGAAGAGCAAAAAAAAATATTCCTAATTTACATTAAATCTTGTCAATAGCAGAACTTTGGAGATTTCAAAATCCTTTCCCAGCTCACTGCTCTAAGCATCAGTCTGTTCTCTCCAAAGGGCAAAAAAAGGAATCCTCTAGCAAAGGTATCTCTGGGCTCACTTTGCTTACAATGCAATTAGCTATCAGCTGACTTCAGTATAAAACTTCTTTGCATCTCCACACTTCTCTGGAGGAAAAAGGTGTAATACTGGGCTATTCCACAAAAATATGCCACTTTTATGACCAAAAGAGATCACACAGGTGTCCAGGTTTGTAGAAAAGTTTATTTTATGTGGCTATCACAAGGAAAAAAGTTTAATATATATACAATGCAATTCCAAGATCCTGAGAGCCTTTAGAGGGATAAGGATGTTGACGGACTTTGTGACAGGATACAACCCAATTATTTCATCTTTCCAGGATACAGTGGCATGTTTACTAGTGCCTGCTATAAATGTCACCCTGCAGACTGAAACTCATTTTGTCCCATGATCCCCAATCTCCCAAATAAGGAAGTAAGATGCTTACTTAGGGATTAGTCAGTAACAGCCAAATCATGAGCCCAAGCAGTTACTGTTACTGAGTACATCCATCCCAGTGCAGCCTCTGACACTGCCATGGTTGGAGCTGTCCTGTCAGGCTGAGATGCCTGCAGCCTTCCTGACAGTGCAAAGAAAAATCATGTCACAGTTGGGAATGTATTTTTAAGCTGTTACTCTCCCATCACCATCAAGTATCCCACTTATTTTCCCCCTCTCTCAAACATCAGCAACCAGCTTTTTCACAGGAGTATGTTCACCATTTATCCACCCCACAGTAGGCTTTTTTCTGACTCCATCTCTTCTCCAGCTTCCCCCTGTCCCACCAGTTACACTAGCCACTACTGGCTGGTAATTTTAATATACAGGCAAGTTTACACTATCGTTTCTCTCACATAATAGATCTGCAAAAAAGAAAGAGTTGGAAGCCCATTAAGTAATTTAGCAAGTAAGAGAACAGATCACCCTCATTAGTAAACAACAACATCTCATAATGATGTTCTATGAACTATTTCCACTGCTTGAGAAGCAGTTCTCTAATCTCACTATGATTTAACATCATTATTTTAACGGGCTGATTCTCCCAAAAGTATTCTGTTCTAAGTGCAGATGATGTATTCATTACAAATCTATACTTCAAAGAGTAAACTAAAGTGTTTTCATCGAAGGTAAGCTCCCTTTTAGAAAAGCTGAGATTCAGTGACTTTCCCCTGAACTTCAGCAGGCAATCTTTGTGTGCAGGTAAAGAGAAATCTGGGAGTTGTAAACATAAAGCTTTTGTAGAGAAGGGCTTTTCACCTTAACAAAAGGGATAGGGAAACAAAGTTTTAAAATTCTTCTGCACAAGACTGAAATGCAGAGTCATACCTTTCCAGCACTGGCACCCTGACCACGACTGTTTATGTTGGGAGCTTAGAGGCAAGGAATTAATTTTTCCCTTTTAGTTACACAGACACACAATTAGTACTTCAGCAGCCTTGTCTTTCTAATTGATCTGTTCACATGACAAATGATGAACATCTCACTTGTCAGTGTCTTAAGCAGTAGTTTCAAGATCTGAAGTGTTTGACAGAGCTGCTGGAACATTTGAAATTTTACTACCTCACTTTCCTAATTAACACATGAACTCCAGACAGCCAAGTTGACATTTTACAGTTAGGCAAAGGAAGTAACTACTCTTCTATTAAACACTGGAAGCTTGAAGATCTAATGTCTTTTCTTAGAAGGTACTTGGAAACTAAATTAATGCTTTTGCATCAGGACCTGGAACCACAGTTCACTGCACTCTCATCCAAGACAGTTAAAAAAACCTCATAAAAACAATTAAGACACAGCACCACACTTTCCTCTCTCTGAAAGAACACAAATCTTTAAAACTGCAAGTGTAACACAAAAAGAATTTATCATCTGCCATTTATTGCAAGAAGATGTAGGTTAACATGATGATACTGGTTTATGATGAAAATAGTATTGTGGTTGCAAGCAAAGAGACCTTTTTTACCTCAAAAATGTTAGAAGAGGAAGAAAAACCCTCAATAGTTTGGGAGAATAAAAATTAACATGCAACATGCCCAAATCAGAGAGGAAACACTGCAGAGTGGGGAGATGACAGACTCTGAGACTTTAATGGACTTGATTTTTTGACCCGAAACAGGATTGTCCCAACAACTTTCATGAGCCCAACTACTGACTCAAGCAGTGCCTAGATTCACTGGGTGAAGTCTTGCAGCTGACACTGACAGCAGATTAAGATTTCAGTGGACCTTACTTAGAGTATTCATCACTTTCGTTTCTTGTTAAATTCTGTCTTATCTTAAACAGCATTTGTTTACATGACAGTAAGCCTAAAAAGGCCCATATTCATAATGCTTCCTGGCATCTAAAAGGCCAGAATGAAGTTTTACTTCCAAAATTAGTTTTCTCGTAAGCTTTGCATCTTAACTGCCAAAATCCATCAGAGTCTTTGGCCACAGTTGTAGAAATGAAACAATTTGAAAGCTCATCTGAAACCTTCCTATGCGTGTAACAAATGCTCTTTAAAACAGTGTTTTTATGACACCCACATCCTGCTAACTTGTAGCCCCAAAAGGGAACTAAATATTGCATGGACAAACTACAATTTTTGTTGTCTAAGCACCAACTTTTAGTTTCTACAGTCATACCATGCTAGAAAAAGATCAAAACTCTGGACAGATCAGTTGAGCGACAAAATCTACATATGCAAAAACACTTCTATTCTATTAAATGCTTGCATTTTTAAAATCTTTAAAACCCCAGGCTCATATCTTAGCTTGTATTGAAAAATGAAGTTTATATTTGCATATATTTCGAATCTATGTTTTATAACCAGTTATTCTATTTTCCTAGTAGTCATTAGAAACAGCAACAGACAACAAAACAATATTTGAAGTATCTAGTATTGAAAACATTTGTGAAGGACCACAGTTTGTAACTGGCACCTTTCTCTTTACAGTTTTTGTATTCTTTTGAATTCTGCTCTAGAACATACTTTTAAGGAAGTTCTCCCTTCCTACAGTTTTTTCTTAAGCACAAAAAACATCTTAAAGTCAAAATTAGGTCTGAACAAGACTCAGAAAGTTGTATCTGTAAATAAAATTCTCTCAGAAACTAAGAACATGAGTTCACATTACTTTTGCAATCCGAGATTATTATTACTAGCTGTCATACTTACATTACAGCAACAGACCAAATCCTTCCTTAGACCTCTTTACATCAAAGTGAAGGTCACACAGACTGGACACCAACCAAGAACCACAACCAAGATGCTCACATAGTCTGAACACCCCTGAATTCAGCCTCCACTCTCCGATGCACATCGTGCCACAGTGCAATATAGGACTGGTCATCACATCCAACCATCCACCACAGCGAAGGACCGTGCACTTTGTCATCACCACAAACTACCTCTTAGTTGGTGTATTTATTCCTCCTAATTCTAGGAGAGAATGACTCATGGATCTCACTTCTTCAGCGCAAAAAAAAAAAAGCAAAAAACTTTATTCAAACTGATGGTAGAAATAACACCAAAGTAGTAATTTAACTCTTTCAATTTCCTTCTTACAGTTCACCAGCAAGAAGTAATGCAGCTCTTTACCACTCAGTACTTCAGAGTGACCTTTAGGACTCTATTTCATTGCCAACACATTCTCCTTCATAGGCAGACTGCTTATGTAGTTAACAAAACCCACAACAATCCCGTGTTTATTAAGTCACGAGGACTCTTGCTTCTCTTGAAGGGTGGGGGGAAGGCAGTACTTGCCAAAACATACCCTAGTTATACAAAGGAGACGATCCTTTTGTTTGTTTCAAACTACAAGCAACTTGTTTTCAATCATCACTTACATACAATTCCCAAATCCAGTTACATCATCTAGTTTGGTAGTTATCACACACGTCAATCACAAGACTAAAACGCTGACACACTCTAGTTTGAAATGGCAACATGATGTAAGCACTCCAAAAACAAGTTTGAGAACAGCTAACAAACTTCATCCTTAGGAAGTTTGCTGCATTATTTAACATCTATCAAGCATGAAGGAAGAGTCGTTCATTTTATAGTAAAAATTCTGGGTTTTAAAGATTTAGTCAGCAAAGAGATTGAGCCTTACCTCTGGTTTACTGAGACTGGATGACACAAGAGAACCTGATCCCACATCCAGATCCCACTGCTTTCTCCCACTGTTTTCTGGATCCAGTGCAGCAATTCGTCCATCCAAAGTGCTGATAATTACAAGAGATCTGCAAATTGGAAGCATTCACAATCAAAAGTGCAGCACTATGGACTTTATTAGCTACTTTCTATATTTAACACAGTGCAAGGCCAACTTGAAAGTTAAGTTTACATATTCTGCAGAACAGCAGTTTAACTTGCCAACTCTAACTAGAGCAACAAGGGACAGTAGAAAAGTTGAAGTCTCAGTCTGGATGTCAAATTAATTTACATGCTATTAAACACTTTCAGAGTTCAGTTTCAGGGGAAGACAGCTTGACTTCTTCCTCCCACATGCAGGTGTTACCACTACAACACTGAATGCAACCATGTTTTGAGATACTTATGTGAACAGTATATATCCTATTTTTTCCAGTCCCTTCCATGCTGATCTTTAATACGTCTTTTCAAAATAACTAAAACCTGGAACAATTAACCCAGCAAGTCAATGCACAAGAAATATTAAGTCACAACTAAGTTTTCAATACCTCTGGACAAAACATGGGAATCCTGGAGATTTTACAAGCCTTAGGATAAAACAAATCTCACCTAAGGCATACACAGGACACTAGAAACAAGCTCCAAGGTCTGCAGACAACAGAGCAAGCAAACTGCCTTACACAGCTCAGGCTTTGAGTAGCCTGTCTGGGGATGCATGGTACAGTGTCTGAAGCTCATCAATTTTAGTAAATCTTGTTTCTTAAGCAGCAGTTCGATTAGGACAAGCATTTTTGATTGGGCATTAAAATAAAAAAAATATTAAAAAAAAGCAAGCCAAAAAAACAAACAAAAAAACCCAAACAAACAACTAAACATCAGAGACAAAACACTGACAAGGCACTTTTGAAGGGCCTTTTTTTTCCTGGAAGATTGTTTCACTTTGACCTGAAAAAGCTAGGATGTGTTGACAGTTTTGGCTTGCAGCAGGCTGAAAGGCTGGGGGAGTAGAGCTTGATCACTTTACAGACTGCTGGCACTGAGGATGGCTGGATCTAGTGACCCAGAAAGACCTTTATAGACATCAGTTTCAATGAGAATAAGGAACTGTGCAAATAAACCTGATGGGTGATTAACTGGTTTTGGGTGGGGGTGAAAGGGCAGGGAGGAGATAATGCCCACAGAGACAGTACACGATTCATTAATTTAAATAATAAGGAACACTAAATTATTGTGTAGAACTGAACTCAAACATATTCCCTTATCCTAAGTTACCAGTGTAGTAAGCTGAAGTTTAGAGAGGAAATGATAGGGGCTCTAATTTTTCTTTAAAGAGGGAAAATCTAAGATAACGATCTTAAAAACATGTTCAAGGACAGTGGCTTATGACATCACTTATACCAAAGTTCATATAAAACACTGCAGTTTTACATGTAAAAGTAACCCACACGTTTTTATAGGACTTTATACTGTACAATAGCACTACCTTGTTAAAAACAGAAAGTTAAATAAGTCTTTAAGTTATACCAAAAATAACAGAGCAGCTTCTGGGGGTGGCCAAGCATCACGTTCCTCCAAAAGCTTAGTTTCTTAAACTGTTAGAAAAGTACCAATTATGTAAATATTTGAACAGTAGAATACACGAGGTTTTATAAGCTGAGTACACATCATTATTCCAACTGTACAAAAAACAAGACTGGGTTAATGATAAACTGGATTGCAGGAGACTATCTATTCTCAAGCACCATAAACAAGTGCTTGCACATTAAAGCCTTGGACACTTTTAACAGAATCTAGTTGCTTTATGGTAAAACAACTTATCTGAAGGCCCCTAGCATTGCATAAAAATATTATTTTAAGTGGGTTTATTTAAATTTTATGTTGATCCAGCTGACAGCTAGGTAATAAAAACAGGTGGAAGTGCAGCTAGAACAGAAGGAATTTTCACAGTAACACCGTAGAGAAAAAAAAAACTAAAATTGCAATGTGAAATGCTTCCTTCCCATCTACTCCCATTGTTTTCCTTTATCTAATTCTTCCTGCTTGACTTCTCCCTCAAGTAACAAATGTTCATGCCTTTTGTATCTTACCTTTTCATGTTATCTTTCCCTAACAGATGCAAACCTCAACTTTCCCCAAGAGTTCTCATTACTTCAGCCTCACCACCACCACCCCAGATGGCAGTTTTGTTATCTGCCCCTGCACCGTGACCTCCAGTTCCCCAAATTGTGCTGTGACTGCACTTAAAACTTAAGTTTACCTGATTAGAAAAGTGAGGAGAAAAAAAAAATAATCATGCCTTCAGAGGGAACTTTTGTACCAATAGCACATACTGTGAGCAAGTGGTTTAACCAACTGCTACTGAATATTCTATAAAATTCTCACTTCTCTTGGGTGCAGTGGCACTCTCATTAGCCCGCTTGGACACTCACTGTATAATGGACTTGGTCCCAGAGACTCCACCTACTGAGCAAACACTTGGATGAGCCAGGAAATGGACCCACTCATCCCCCTAAATCCTGCACATACCTATAGAACTGAAACTAGGTGCAAGAAAAGCATTCATTTCTCTCTGCTTTTCTACTGAGTGACTCATTTTGAACTAAACAGTTGTGCTTCTGGTCCAGTCTTCGTCTTGCTCTTTAACAATAATCTTAGGAGAGCTTGGGTTGGAAGAGATCTTAAATCTCACCTCATTCCTGCATGTCAGAAAAAAAACTGCTAAGAAACCTTACTCTTGTAATAAAATCCTTCATTACTTTACCTCTATATATAACATATAAATTAAAATCTCAATACCTGTTCTCCTCATCTCTGACCAACTCCAGTGAGTTAAAATCCTGTTGCTTTAACTCTAGCCAGTAGAAGATCTGCAATGTGTCCACATGTGCCCTAGACCCACCCTAGTGTTACACTTTCTCACTATCAGATTTCCCTTTTTCCAAGTTTCCCCCATTTCTCTGTGAGACTCCACTACCTGCAGCTTTGCATACTGAGGGTATGAAGTGGTGACAAAAGATCTTCTCATCTTTCAGGTAGTCTAATCAAACACTGGATTAATATATTCTGATAAAAGCATTGGCTTTATCAATACCCAACTTGGGTAAAGCTTAAGGACCACCTTGACCAAAGAAGCCAACTTCCAACAACATACAAGTTTTTTAAGAACACTACCAAACTAGCCCTCGATTCCACATACCATCCCACACAAAACACAAAATATTACCCAACTTTTGACCTTAAGTCATGATATAATGCCAAAGAAGGGAGGAGGATATAGACAAACAGCATCAAGGCTGCAAATTCCTGAAAACAGCAAGGCTTTTGTTGAAGGTAAATCATGGAGTATACTAGGGAGTGAATCACATCACACATACCAGAGAGGGAAAAACAACCACCACACAAAACAATAGACTCCACAAACCTGAATCAGAACCAAAAAAAAAAAATACAGAAAGGAATTACTCCAAACTAGACAGTTACTTAAATCCCAAGCTCCATCCACCAGGCACCCGAAAAACAAACACCAGTAAAATGAAGACACCTACATACTTCACCTTGCCTCTAGAACGAATTATGAATGAAATAATGAAGAAAATCCCTTCTGGGCCCTTACAGATGGCCAGCAGAAGGGCTAAAGCAAGGGGTCACTATAACATAGGGCATACAAAGACATCTGTAATCACAGCAGCTGGCAGAGATGAAGCTAATACTATATAGTCAGATTTCATTTTCACTTTGTCAATATGAAAACACATCTGGACATACTTCCCCCACCCCAACCATCCACAAATAGCCTCTATGGTGAAACAAAAATGTCTTCTTCCTTTTCCTATCCTCTTTTGCTCACAGACACGACCTTGTTATTAAAGGGTAGTTATAATGCTCCCCCCTTCAAACTATGCAAAATATCTACAACAAACTTCCACATACATAGACAAAGGGCAACTCCTGGGCCTTAAAACCATTGTTTATATCCCATCATGAGCACAGCTCACTTTTTGAGATCAGGTGGCCTGAGCACAGCTCTGTTCTAATTTATAGAAATGAAAGTATCTGATCCACCTACAAAGAAAAGATCTAAGACTGCAAGCTAAGACAAACAGGATAGAGGAAGAACACACACGTCGTTCATCTACACCCTTTCATTGCACAAAAACCTGCATTTATCCAAATAAGTTGTTTTTTTATTATAAAAACAAAGTAGAACTTTGGTACAACATTTACCACCACTTGTGTTTCAGTTAAAACATGCAACAATCCTAATACACTCAACCCTCAAAAGCTGTCTGGGACATTGCAAATACAGACATTTGTCAAAATTTAACTCTAAACAGCTATTCCAATTTCAAAATCTGCACTTTTGTCTATAACAAGCACAGTAATTCACCAACCCTCACATCTCCTAGGAAATTAAAAAAAAAAATCCTCAAATCCAAGATGATGAGATTCATTTGCCTACAGCAAAAACAGGTGGGGTTTGGGTTTTGTTTTTTTCCAACTGATACTGACCTGTTACATTGCATTTACTGCTGAAAAACAAACAGCCGAGCTGAGTAGAGATCTCACAAATACACGTGAAAAAAATAAATAAATGCAGGCAAATACAATGGCCAGGCAGCCATTCTATTTTTATTTGATGACAGCAAATCTATTCCTACGCACTAATCAATTCGAGAACAGCTACATTTAATCTCGGGCTTAAATTACTACATTGAACATCTTTAATGTATTTTCTTTAGCTCTAGTTGTCAAACAGAAAATTAATATTTAAATCTTTTCAGGGCTAAATAAACAAAGATTGTATTAAAAACTGAACATAACAGAATTGTAACAAACTAGGTACGATTTTTATGACCCGATACACAAAATAACAATCGTGTTGCTAACAGGTGAAGAAATTTTCCTCAAAGAAAAAAGATGCCAAGTTATCAGCCAGGTTTTTTTTGCTCTACGTGAATGCTTGGGTGTACTAACAAAAAGCACTGGGGCTTTTCATTTTTAGAACAGGCTCTCAAATATAGTGAGCATTTAGTCATACTGTTCTTCCTTTAAAGTCTGGCTGTGGCTTATCACCTCACCTTTCTCAGCCAATTCAGAAACAGCCTGGAAACAGCTCATTTTAATGAATTACTCAAGTGCAGAAATCTCCCGTTAGCCACATGCAGTTATAAGAGATTTTATTTCCCCTTGTTATATTCTGAAACTTGTTCAGCAATTTGTCCTGCATGTTTGACTTCTCCTCGAGCGTACACCAGAGTCTGTGTCTAACAAACGATTGGTAAACAGGACGGTGTCTTCTTTAAAAGAGATGACAGAAAGGGATACGGTGCTCTGAACAACTGCAAGTTGCAGGTGTTGGAAAGAGTTTGGAGTACAGATGCGGTGCTTTCGGGTCTCCTTCCCGCAGGCACAGCCCTGCCACCTGGTAACAAGTCCAGGAAGGGATCGAGACTCGGTATTACCGGGGTAAGCAGACACGCCAGATGTCACATAGCATGGCATCCGGCAGCTTATTTGTCTATGAATTAAGGCACCTTTTCTCCCTGCTAACAACCATAGACCAGAACAAGTTCCTCAGCGACGGCGAGGTCCTGAAACACCCTTTCCTTCCTGCCACAGCCTCCTTCGGTCCAGCCTGTCCATCACTGCAGCGCTCCTTCCAGCTCTCCTCCAGCCCCATCACGGGACTCATCTCACCCACTCCTTCCCCCTGCGTTTCTCCTCCCACCATCAGACACTTCCCTGCGTGTCCCCACAGTTGAACCCCACGCACTAGCTTGCAGCACCCTTCTTTCTCCACGCAACGCTCCTTCTGTAAACAACCCACAGGCCAACTCTCCCGCCTCCCTTCTCCGCTCTTCCCAAAATACTGACCCTACCAAGTGCTATTCCCCCGAAGCGCACCCCTCCCAGCCCGCTCCCGCAACACTCCTTCCCCACACACAACCCTGGGACCGGGCAACTCCTTCCTCACGCACCAACCCCCCAGCCGAGCTGCTGATTCCCAACCTGGACACAATCCCCCCCACCACCACCAGGCACCGACTCTGGACGCTGCCACTCTCCCCTGAGAGACTAACCCCTGCCCCGGGTACCGGCCCCCGCCAAGCACCCCCAAACCGGGCGATAACCCCCTCCTCAGCATCTCCAAGCAGTGACCACCCCGCGGACAGCCGGCCCCCCTCAGGAGACCCAGGCAAGGACACCCCCCCCCTCGCCCACCTGCCGCCGGTCGGGGCCTCTCCGCTGTCCTCAGGCTCCTGCTCGCCGGGCGCCGCGGGGGCCACACCGGCCTCATCGTCCTCCACCGTCACGTCAGCAGAACCGACCGGTAAAGCAGCGGGAGCGGCGGCCGCTCCCAACCCGAAAGCGGCCTCCACAGCCGCGGCATCTCCCGGCGGCAGCTCCGGGCCGCCCGCCGCTATCCCCAACAGCACCAACAACGCGAAGGCGGCCAGAGCGCTGCGGCAACGCGGCCCCCGCATGGAGGGGCCCCGCCTCGCCCACCGTTAGGACATGAACGCTACTGCTTCCGCTACCGCCAACGACGCCGCCACAGAATGGGCGCCCACCTCGCGCCGCAGCCGTCCCCGCGGCGCCCCGCCCCGCCCCGCCCGCCACGTACCGGCACTCCGAGCGCAACCGCCCCTGACACCGCAGCCCGCCCCGTCACGGCGGAGAGGGAGCCCATTGGCTCGGCGCCACGTCGCTCTTCCCTCTGCTTCCTCTTGATTGGCGCGGCCGGGAAGGGAGGGCGGGAAGGAGCGATGTTTGTCAACAGAGCCGCCGGACCAATTGGAGTCACACTGCTCTCTCCCTTCCCTCTGCCTCTGTTCTGGCCAATTGAAAGCGCATGATCACCAAACCTGCCCTGCGATTGGCGGAGCCGGCGCGCCACACGTGCTGCTGACTGGCGGACAGGGCGGCGCGGCCCCGCCCCTTCCCGGCCGGCCCATCGCCGGGCTGGAGACGTGGCTGTTCCTCCGCGCCGGCAGGGCGGGGCCAGCGGTGCGCACCACCCGGGGCGGGGCGGGGCGGGGCGAGGCGGGAGGGGGGCGGGTGAAGGGCCCCTCCGGAGCCGGATGGACTCGCCGGGCGGGAACGGCGGTGGGCGGTCTGAGGGAAGCAGCCTCTGCACCCACAGCAACAGATACATGCTCTCTGAGGTGCCGTCATCCTTATCCGAGGCTCGCGGTTTATATTGCCTCGGGCACCTTCTGCCAGCCAGGCGCCCTGTCTCCTTTGGGACAGGGCATGGCGGGATCAACCGCTCCCCTCAGGAGCTCGTTCCCCTGTAAATGGCTGCCCCGGCTGGCCTGGCTCCAGCGGACGGGCTGGGCTGGGTAGGTTCCTGTGTGACACAACACGCTGCCCAGTAGGCCCTAGACCGGCTGCCCCAGCACGTTGGCCAAGCCTCGCAGCAGCCTCAGAAGCCACCTGTGGCACATTCAACTCTGGTTTCCTCCATGTATTCACAGAATTATTTTTTTTTTCTATCAGGTAACACCTCTGCATCCTTCAGGGGCCATTTTTCCCTCTTTCTAGCAGTTACTGTTGCCGTCTTTGCTGTGGGGAGCAGGAGAGGCTGCTCTTCCAGTTCCCATCACTGAGGCTGGCTGGCGCCCACACCAACTGCACACCTACAGCCTGCAAGGGATCATGCCCTGACTTGAGCTTCCACCGTGAATCTTTCTGTGTCAGTATTTATCCCTGCAGAGGTTGGTCTGTAAGTTTATCAAGCTATGCTGGTGTCTTTGTAACAAACCAAATTAGTTATGAACTCTTCGATTCTCTGGTAAGGCATCTTCTCCAGCCCTCAAACTGGTTTTCTGTCCTTCCCCTTTTCCATTTCTTTCAGCATTGCATTCCAGAATATGGTGACTGCTGTGCTGTGTTCATCTGTATCCAGGGGTACAAAAGGCTCGAGGTGTGCCTCCCCTTTGCACAGGGGCAAAGGCTGACTGTAGGTCATTAACACACAGCACCATGCTTTTCTTCTTCTGTGTATGTGTGCATCTCTGAGATGCTTGGCTTTGCATTTATGAGGAAGTCCCTTTATCCAGACCAAATTTTACTATGTTTTGAACAAACCTTGTCATCCTGATTGTACCACCCAGCCGAGGTGGATGGCATCCACAAATTGTATTAGGAGTGATTTTGTGTTTACTTCCAAGTGGCTAAGGAAAATGCTGATTGTGTCCATGTGCAGTGTAGCACAAACCTAGACAGATCCCATTAGAAGTACCCCTGTTAAGTAATGATTTATAACCAGTTCTAAAAAAAGAAATAAATCTATGTGGCCAGTATTTAATATATGCTTAACTGATGTTTTGAGACCCGTTAAAACATTGTGCAGTTCTAAGTAAAAACCCATGAAAAAGTTTATTACACCTTCCAGAGGAAACTGAATTGTTTGTTGTCTTCTTGAAGAACGAAATGAGATTACCATGAGGCCTCTGACTGGCATTAACTAATTCCTTAATTTGAGTCACATACCAGCTTTTTTTGGTATTTAGCCAGGAACTGTTCTTGGCTCTACATTTATTCCGTATCATGCAAATGTCCTTTTGGAAGACAGATACCAACCTGGCACGTTTTCAGCTTTCTAGTATTTCCCCAGTGTATCAAGGTTTACTAAAGATGAACGTCAACAGTTGAGGGGTCCCACAGGAAGCTGTTTTGGAGCTACTGGGCCACAGTTATCTCTAGAAGACAAGAGCTTCATTGGTTACTAATGGACTGAAATTTATCACATCACTGTTAAGTAATCCACCCACCTATCCTCCTGCTTCTTTACACACATAGATCATAAATGTTCCATGAACACTTCTGCATCATTATTGACATTTTAATCATGTCCATCTAGTAATGGGCCTGTACCATCACTAGGGTTTTCTGGGATTTAGCCTCGTCAGCTATGGATTTCCTTTGATGTGCTTCACTTTCCAATAACTACTCTGCTTCTCATAACTTCTCATGTATACCAACACTTTTTTATTTCCTGCTTTCCTCATTTTGGCATTTTATTTTTCATTTTTAATCACTCTCTCCAAGCCACTGATGAAACAGGAACTATGAATGTATTTTCTCTCCTGATTTTGAAACTGTGGTGCTCTGATTGCTCAATGAACTCTTTTTAAGGAGCTGGTAATTAATTTTTTAGACTTCTACCTATTTGTTTCTTCCTGCTTGCACTCTTTATTTTCTGATGAGTTGGTAATACAGTTCTTCTACAGCACCAGATGTATGCATAGTCAGGTCATAAAAACTGCTCCCCAGACAACCACTGAATTGCAATCCATAGGTTTTTGGAGGTTTTTTTTAAACTTACTTCATTATAACCAAGTCCTAACTAGTTTACCTTGTGCCACATGCCAGACAGCTCATGTCATTTTTAGCAACTTCAATGACATTTTATTATTGTACCCATATGATCTTGTGCTAATATTTTCTTTATTTAGATAACTCCTCTCTCTTGAGTGTCTACCCATTCATGTGTTTATAAAGAGTAATCAAATTCCTCTGTTTTGCTAGGCAAACCAAGCCAGAGGCTTTTATTCTTCCCTTACACTTTTGGCTCCCTGCTCCCCTGTTCATCTCACTAGCCCTCCCCTGCACCTGTTCCCATTTAAATAAATCTTTCTTGCATAGCAATGTTTTGAACAGTCATGTTGAAGGGTAGCTAACACACATTTTAAACTCCATTATGTTTATGGGCTGTGCAGAGAAACTAGTTCTGTGTCATGCATTTTGCAGTAGCACATTTCTTGTCCCTCTAAGGGGCTTAGAGACAGTAACCACAGACCCCAGCAAGTTTCAGGGGGTCTGCATACTTCACAAGTAGACTTGCACTTCTACCTTTGTGCTGCTTCATGAAGGCTTATTGTGCCTAAGGCAAAACACAGCTTTGTGCAAGTGTTCCTGTTGCACCCATGAGTATTACCTCATTTTCTTGTACTTCCCCCCACCCTCCTGCCCCAGATCAGCAGTCTTCCAATTGCAGCCTTTTATTTTAGGGGAGATCCAAGTTTCCATGACAGTACACATTTCCTTATAGACTCCTCCTAGATTCCTTACCACTGAGGCATAAGGAATAACAATTGTAACCTCAAAGTTTTACATTTTTTTTTGTTTTGGAAACATTCCTGTAAGGCATGAACAATGTTATTCATAAATCCTTAAGACAAACACAGCAATAAAGCCCTATAATTTTCTCTCTGTATTAAAAATTCGTGCCAACAAAACCAAACTTCCTGCTTTTTGCAAAGCATGACTCACAGTTTCCATTCTGTTTTGACTGACTGACTGACATAAGAGATCTATTTCCATCGTATGACAATCACTTTCAATCTGACCAGCCATTTATGTGGAAATCAAAGCCTGCTCTTGCAGGATGGATGGATTTTAACATGAGTGGTGTTTTACATAACTCCACTGAAGATCTGCCTGCTTTTCTTGAAGAACTTGCTCTCAGAGGAGAGAGGCACAGCAGGGAAAGCCCAACATGCCACCTCGTGGCTGCCGGTACCAAGGGCCGTTTCTAATTCCCTGCAAAATGGTCATTGATAGATCCTGACTTTCCTCCCAGGAGAATTCAGACCATCAAAAAGCTGCAGATGTTGTAATTAGTATACCAGCACCCCTACTGATGGCTTTTCACAAGCAGAATAAACCAAGCCATTCTTCATCCACCAGATCAAAGCAGGGACAAGTAGGTGTTATTCAGAAGAAACGCCACTGAGCTGGAGTTTGCAGGGTAAAAAATCAGGTAGCATGAATGTAATAGCTGGGACATGACAGGCTTGAAGAGCCACTGCCAACCAGAGAGTTCATCTACAAAGATTAATTAGAAATGCTCATCTTTCAACTTGGTTTCTCCAGTGTGCTAAGTTTTACCTCCATAGGTCTTGCTTTTTAGCTGTTTCATGCCTTATTAAATGAGAGAGACATGCATGTTATTGGATAAACACATCTGACACCCAGAAACTGCTGTGCCTTCACTAGCATTTCACTCTGGTCAGCATGCACATTTACAACAGCTTTAAGCTGGGCTAGGTCTCCCACAGAACAATGTCCTTCCCACTCCCTACTGATTGGTCTTGTTGCCTTCCTCAGGAAAGTCAAGGAAAACAGAGCTTGATTTTGGTGGTTGCTTCACCTTTCAGAAAAAAACAAGCAACAACCACAGCAACAAAAAAACCAAAACAACAAAACCAAAACCAAAAACCAACCAACCAAAAAACAACCCAAAAACCCTCAGCTTTCTGCCAGCACATGGAAGTAGCAGGAAAACTTGACAAGTGATGAAGCAGAGGGTGGAAATGCTCCTTTTTGGGGACAGCACTGTCTTAGACCAAAGCAGCTTAAGCCAGTTACAAAACTCCCCTTCAGAGAGATGTTCTATGTTAAGTTTGGCTGAGCCAGTTTGACCTCACTTACCTGACCAGAAGAAACTGCTTCTTTTTTTTTTTTTTTTCCTGGATGGCAAGGTGAATCAGCACAGGGTCAGAGAAATGCCAGAGCTAGCATAAACTCTGTACCCAGGTTGAGAGTGGATGGTGGGAGTAAAGAGCAGGATCTTCCCTTTATGTCAACAACAAGCTGTTATCTCAGCCACCGTGTAATTTCCTAACATGTAATTTCAGCCTCTGATGCTGAATTCAGTGCCCAGAATCACACAGCCACACTTTCCAGCCTTGATGGCCCAAGCTGCTCTGTTCATCAGCGTGGCATTTTGCTGGGGTTAAAACCCCACAGTGACAAGCACAATGTTCAAACAAAGCAGGTTCAAACACCTCCCTCTGTACTGAAGCAGAAAGGCTGAGAGCTGGCTCCCAGAGAGGCTTTGTGGGGCAAACACTGGCTTGTACAAAAGGACTTTGAGCCGTTTGCAGCTGTTTGCTGGCTGTTGCTGAAACTTCAATCAAGTCAGTTTCTAAAATGTCCAGCCTGCTGGTTTTGTGCATAGGCAGGGCTCACCACACCATAACTAAAAAATGTTCTTGCATTCACTGAAACTGTAACTCACCAGCAGATTCACATAAATTGCTAACAAAAAGCCCCATTATCTGTTAGTGGAAATGTTTGCCTTCTTCAAGGCACATGCCTGCAAGATGAGTTTCAAGCCAAAGCCATCAGCCACTGCTGTGAGGATACAAACAGGTTTATGGCCCCATACTTCTGGACTAACACTCTGGTAGAATCTGAGGGATGCTCACATGTAAGGAAGAGCTTCCTGAATCAGTCAGTGTAAAACCCCCATGGCTGTTTTTCATTTTCAGGCAACAGTCAAACATTTAGGATACTGAACGGAATAACCCCAAACCCAGTCAGCTGCTCCTCCAGTTTTACCATTAACACATTGTGGAAGAACACAACGCTCAGGTCTGATTCTTTCTGAAACATACATCCCACTAGATGTGCATATTTACACTTTAAAATGGGTGACTTGCAGGAAAGATCGTTGCCAGCCAGCAGAAAACAACCCAATGATTGTACAGGGTTACAGGGTTCACGTGCTGCTCTTAAAAGCATGTCACCTGTTCTGTACAGAAAGGTAAGGCCTTACCACACCGAGATAAGCCTGGGTAATGATAATAGAGTCTTTGTTGGAACACCACCCCATTGTTCAAAGACTGGTGTGCCGACCCAGGGAAAACAAAAGGAAACGTTTCTAGCCCTTAAAAATCACAGTAAAATCACAGAGGTTGGCAACAAAACAAGTCGGGTCATGCACAGAATTTAAAAAAAAAAAAAAAAAAAGCCCAACAGTGGCTTTTCTGTTGAGCAAATAGTAATAAAAAAAATATTCTCCATGCATTGTGGTCTGACCTTGGAGTGAGTTGTAAGGGGTGAATACCTGCAGTTCTCACTCATCTTGGTGGGATTGTAGCCTGGAGAGAAACTGAGATGCGTGTGCGTGGTCTAAATGTGGCTCCCAGGGAGGAAGATGCTGGTGCAGAGGTACCTGAAGGGTGATCTGCCTCTCTAATGTTTCTCACAAAGAGATGTCAATCCAGGATAGAGGGGAAAAAATATGGCAAAAAAAGGCTCTATGCTCACTGATAGAAAATCTCCATCGGGTTTTATATGGACCCTCCTACAGGGTGGGATAAGGATGAGTGAATGCTTGTTGATAATGGTGCGGTCAGAGGGCCAGCATCTTTCACCATGTCCATGTTCCCACTTGTGACTCTTCTGACCCAGTATCATTCCCAGCTGGCATGGGCCTTGGCTCACCAGTCCTTGACCGCCCACCACACAGAAAAACTTTTAAGCAAGATAATACTACAAAGTTTGAGTGCAAGTCGCAGAAAGGCTGTTCCCTAGCAACTCTGGAAGCCCAGGCAGAGTTCAAGTAGCCTCCTGAGCTTACAGCCTTGCCTGGAGCTGGGCAGGGGCTTCCCCCCTCACCCTCTCTCCTCCCCCAGCCGTTCCAGGTGGAACATTTTCCATTCCTCTGCACTTTACGGGAAAGCCTCAACGCCTCCATGCCTGGCAAACACGATATATCGGTGTACGTACACCTATATCCATCGATAAAAAAAGTCGCTCCGGGGTTGCGGGCGGAGGGGGCCGCCCCCGCGCAGCCCGGCCGTGCACTGTGGGAGCTGTAGTTCGCGGCTCGCAGCACTACAAGTCCCAGCGTCCCGCCGGAGGAGGAGGTGGAGGAGGTGGAGGAAGGCAGCCGGCTCGGCCCAGGCCTGCAGCCCATGCGGGAGAGCCCCCCGGGGGCGGGCCGAGGCGGCATGCGGCTCCCCGGCCGGCTCGGCGCGCTCCGCAGCACGCCCCTGCTGGGCCGGCCGCCGGGGAGGGCCAGGGCGCGGCCGGCGGCGGGGAGGCGAACCTTCGCCCGCGGGCGGCTCGGCGGCACCATGGCAGAGGAGGCCAAGAAGCTGGCCGCCTGCGCGGCGGTGGACAAGCATGTCCAGGTGAGGCGGCCCGGACCCTATCCCTGCTTGGGGGACACGGATTCCCTCCGGGGCGCGGGGACCCCCAAAACACGGAGTTGGCCACGGGGTGTAAGGGACGGACCCCGGCGTGCACCAAGTGGCCATGGGGTGCGGCGACCTCCAGTGCACGGAGCGTCCCCGGGGTGCAGGGAGTCCCTCAGTGCATGGAGTGTCCCTGGGGTGCACGGAGCTGCCATGGGATGCAGGGACCCCGCGAGTGCACGGAGTGTCCCCGGGGTGCACGGAGCCCCCAGAGTGCACGGAGTGTCCCCGGGGTGCAGGGACCCCCCAGTGCATGGAGTGTCCCCGGGGTGCACGGAGTCTCTCAGTGCATGGAGTGTCCCCGGGGTGCAGGGAGTCCCTCAGTGCATGGAGTGTCCCTGGGGTGCACGGAGCTGCCATGGGATGCAGTGACCCCCCGGGGTGCACGGAGTGGCCCCGGGGTGCACGGAGCCCCCCGAGAGCACGGAGTGGCCCCGGGGTGCAGGGCCCCCCCAGTGCATAGACTGTCCCCGGGATGCAGGGCCCCCCCAGTGCATGGAGCGTCCCCGGGGTGCAGGGACCCCCCCCCCAGTGCATGGAGCGTCCCCAGGGTGCAGGGACCCCCTAGCGCACGGAGTGGCTCTGGGTTGCATGGAGCAGCCCCAGGGTGCATGGATGGGTTGTGGGTTGCACAGACCCCCTCACTCCCCGCAAAGCACGGACGCTCCCGGAGTGCAAGGAGGGACACTGGGGGTGCACAGCCGATCCCGCTGAGCCTTGGACTGCGCACCTTAAGCCTGGGGAGAAGGGAGAAAACTACTTTCCCCCACTGCACTCTGCACTTGCCCAGCACACACGCCTCCCAGGCGGCGGCTCTGTGCCTTGCTCGGCTCAGCACGGTGCGCCCCGAGTTTGGGCTAACTTCTTGCACCCTCCTGCGAGCTGGGCTGCGGTGGGAGTTCAGGCTAACACCGTGTCCTGCTCCTTTCTCCAAGTTCAGGGTGTACCACTGCTGCACCAAGGACCCAAGGAGCAAGAGCTCCTAACCTGGGGGTTGTGCTCTGTCTTCTGCTGGGAGGGAAACGCAGCAAAGGGCTTTAATCAACCCCTTGAAGGCCAAATAGGACTGGAGCTGCTTGAGGGTTGTCAGGGGCTGATTGTTAATGCCTGGAAGATCAACGGTTAAAGTCACAGGGTCGTTTATTGCAATGTTTGCTGTGCAAGTTCTTTTGCAACAGCAGTGATGAAACTGACGAAGAGTCTCTGCCAAGGAGGTAGAAGTTATCAGTTGGGGGAAAAAAAATCCCTCTTCCTCACCGCGTCCCTCTGCTGGGTTGGCATCTTGAGGCTTAGTTGCTGGTGGTTTCCCTGGTGTCCCATAAATGTTTCACTTATTTTGCAGCCTCTTCTTCCCCTGAGCAGTCTGTACCTGCCTGCAGAGAGCACAGCCACATGTTACCTGAGCCCTGCCCCTCCAAAAGTTGTCCGTTGGGGTGGGGGAGCTGGGGGAGAGGGACCTGCAGTTGCATAAAATGCCCCTTTCTTACCAAAAGCAAGTCCTGAAGTTGCACGTTAAGGGGTTGCAGGAGGAAGAACTTGTGTCGCAAGGTGTGGGGCTGAGGCACAACCATTGGTATCACAAATGGGATGTGCCTTTGATTTGGGCTAAACTGTGACTCTTAATTTTGGACTTTTCCTGGTGAAATAGCTGGCTTTTGTACTGCTTTATGGTCAAGCAAACTTAGCATGTTTCTGGCCATGTTGCAGCTGATTAAAGTTCAGTGCCTGGCTAGCTGATTAAGTAAAATAGGCAGTGGACAGGGTGATATTGCAATGCTTGCCGTGGAAGTTGGCTTGAAGCAGTGGTGGAGAAGCAAGTTAGAGTCACCACTAAGGAGTGAGGTGGTTTCAACTGTCAGAGAAACCTCTCTCCCTTTGTGTTTGCACTGTCAGGGCACAGCTGCTGTTTGTAACAGATACTTTTGTGTTTGGTCGTTAGAGCTATCGCTGGTAACAGAGGGAGCAACATAATCTTCGAAAGCAAAGCTGCAGACTCCCTTCTTTGCACAGCAGGGGCATGTGGGAGATGCCACTGACTTCAGGGTCCTGTTATGCTGAACAAATATCTCCTGCTTAACTGTGCTGTAAATCTGTGGCACTGAGGGCTTGGTACTGGTACCAGATCAGGCTCCTTGCTTGGCATCCTCGTTTGCACCCATCCCTATCTGTGCCTGCACAGCAGCTCCTCATGCTGCCTGCAGCAGATAGAAACCCTGTGGGTGGTGGGGATTAGGAGAGAACCCTTTTTCTCTTTTTTTTTTTTTTTTTTTTAAAATTAAAGCCAGATTGCTATATTTACCTGCAACACTTGTCCCCAGGCAGTCACAGGAGCAGAGTCCCTCAGTACTGGAGCAGACGCCAAGATGCCCAACCTCAGAAACCATGGGCTGTCCTACTGTGGTGGCTTGGAGGAATGGGGCTGGCTTGGGGCTTTAGAGCTGTAAGCTGCTTGGGGAAAGCTGGCTTTGTGTTTATACAACTCCTCTGAAGGCAGGCCCTGCCTGTGTCTCCATTAGAAATAAAAGATTGGCAAGAGCCGTAGGGCCTGCTGTCCCAGAGGGCTGAGCATTAATAAGAGGAAACTTGGGGCTTTGCAGTGTATTTATCTCCTGCTCTTTGCCCATGTAAATCCTACTCCTGGAAACTTTTGTTGAACTGGCCTGCCCATGTGGTGCTGTTGACAGCCACTCGATGTGGATGGCCTTGTTGGCATCTCCAATGTTGGGCAGCATTCCTGGGTTAGCAGGGACAACGCTCTGGCTGCTGCTGACTCCAATCATGGGGTCCATTCGTGTGTCCTCATCTGTGCTGTGGCTCAGTGCCTTGCTTTTATTTCCTGAGGTTTTAGTAAACAACCTACAATGTCTTTTTTTTGCATAGGGTGCTGCACCTCGGTGCTGTGAGCTGGGCCTGCCCCTTGCACACCGACCATATTCTCTGCTTCTTGCCAACGCTCGGCCTGCCCCTTTTTTTAAAAGTGGATGGTTTTTGGTTGGTTTTGCCCCTGGCCTGGTTGGGGTTGGAGCTGAGGAGGGAGAGGTGAGAATTTCGATAAGGCAGGGAGGGGTTGGGACAGCAACAGTTTAGACTGACTTAAACTGTTTTTCTGGGAAACCCACTTAGGCCAAGGTCTTGCTACCACCTGAGGGAGGGTGTTTCACCCCTCCTCACTGATGGCCTTGAAGTTTATAGCCATCGATAGGCTGGGATCCTTGTGAGCTCTTCCTACTTCATTGCAATGGAGTGGCTGATGCTGAGGCTTTCCCCATCCCTTTAGGGCATCCAGCTGCTCCAAGAAGCTGTCCCACCCTCTAGAAATGAGGGCAAAGAGAAGAAACAGCCTCTTCCCAGTTGGAAACAAGTATCTTGGAGACACCGGTACTGCCTGTGACCTGCTGACCTCCACGCAGCTTTGCTTGCCCCTTCCTTGGCTGGCCACACTTGGCTCTGCCTGCTGGGCAGGTGACACCAAGAGACCTTCTGCTGGCAACCTTGCAGGCCTGCAGCAGCCATCTGTTGCTTTCCCCATCTTTTGCACAGTCACAGTGATTAGCGAGGGCTGGGATACAAGCAGAGTCTCTGGTTGTGTGCTGGGTTTTGGAGAACTTTTGGGTTTTTTTCAAGCTTTTAACCTGCGGAAGCAAGGGAAGTCATTAATTCAGAGGAGTGTGACCTGCCTTGAGCTCCACCTTTCCAGGCAAGCTTTTGTGGCAGTAAGATTTCAGCTGGTTGAAATGTTGTAGGTGTGGCTTTTTCCACAGCGGCTGAACTCTGGATTTGCTGCACATGGAGAGAGAGCTCCAGGCCTGTCTAGTGTCCAAGAGATAATGGACAACAGCTCTGTGCCTGCATCTCTGGCTGGCTTGAAGTCTTTCTCATCTGAGGTCTCTGTAGTGATATTTGGCCTCCTTAAGTCAAGTTAAGCTTTGGATCCCATCCAAAGAAAGGGAAGTACATTGAAAATGGGAAGTGCAAGAGACTGCAGGTAGCTCTCAGTGGGTGGGAGATTGAGGTGATAATAAACTGAGATTTACATGGCACAGCATCCTCTTGAGAGGTAACACAGTTGCACTCATCCACCCTCAGCACCTTTTAGAAGCTTGTCTGTATTACTGATGTAATGGTAGTGATCCTCCTTCAACTAGACCATAAGCAGAGAAAGGCCAGGGCTGAGCTGTGGTTAAAAGGTGATCTTCTTCAATATGTGCTGCCAGGCTCACCCATCTTTCAAAAGTGTTGCTGGACTCTCATGGAGGAAGTTAAATTCTCTGTTTTGGAGGGCAGCTTTTATTGTACTCTAGGAACAGCTGCTGTGCTCTTTGCTTTGGCTGCCGGTGCATCTGTACTGTTTACTAACACTACCGTTGGCAGCAAACCTGTGCTTTCACTGTGTGGCTTCCTTGGGAGATGTTATCTTGAGGTTGTTTCAGCTTCTTCCTTTGTGGTATTGTCTGAAGCTCCCAGCTTTCCGGTAGGAGAGGGAGCATGGAGTGCCAGCAACCAGCAGTGAGTGTGCATTGAACACCCTGAGAGTCAGACCGTGGTGGTATTTAGCAAGCACATATCTTTTAAGGAGAGGGCAAGTTGCTTAAAATCCCTTACCTGCAGAAAAGTGGTCGTGCCTTCTCTGGCAAAGTGTCTTCCCTTCCTTGCCTGCAGCATGCTAAAACTTTGTGTGTCAGCATGCATCTTTGGGCAAGGTTTCTCTTTCATGTGTTTATAATGTCAAGTCGGCTTGGAAAAGTAGGAGAGCTCTTGTGCCGAGCCCCCAGTAACAGCTCTCCTCTGTCTCTCTTTGATTTGCAGAACAATCAAGTTCTTGGGATCGGAAGTGGTTCTACAATTGTCCATGCGGTGCATCGATTAGGTAGGATGCTCCCCTTCGTGTCCCCCCTGCTGCAGAAATTCCCCTTGTCCAGCTGCCCCAACTACTTGGAAAAACAGGCTAAATCTTCTGTACCCTGACTTAGAGCTGATGGGTCAGGCCTGTTCACAGACTGCTGTGTCCTCCTTGAAGCTGAAGGTTAAAAATGGGTCTCATGTTTCAATTTTATTGCATAGAGAGTCCCGAGGAGGTAGTGATTTGCCACCTGTTCTCCCCAGACAGCCAGCAAAATGCTTTACTGGCACCCACCACAAACTGGAGCTAAACCCATCCATTTCTTTCCAGCTCTGCTCAGTCCTGACTTGCTTTGTGGCTTTGGGCCATGCAGCTGCTTTCCTTCTGTTAACCCATTTGTATGAAGCTGAGCTGCTTCCTCACACCCACATTATTCACATTGAGGGTCATCCTGCTGAGATGTAATGGGATGTAATGCAAGTGAGGAATGAAATCCTGCTGCCTTGTTTTTGTTTTGTTTTGTACCCTACAGCTAGGTTTTATCTGCTTGCCCCAGGTACAGGTTTGCACGAGGTGTGATTCAGGATATTTCAGCAAAATACTCAAGTGAGGCAAATGGAGTTTTGTAAAGTGAACGTGAGGGTAATTATCCTCACGCTTCATTACAGAGGACACAGAGGTTTAGTTTCCTTTGAAGGGCACTCTCAGCCCTGGGGCAGATCTGCCTGTGGAGGTGCTGTGCCTTGTCCTGCTTGACTCTCCTTGGATGCAAAATAGAGCAGCTGTGGGTGCCGTGGTGGGTTGGGAGTGCAGGATCAGCCCTGTCATTTGGTGGGGGGGTCTTGCTCAGACGTCCCCAGCCCACTGTGGGTGAGCAGGGCTGAGGTCTGAGCACAGTGAAGGCTTTGCTTCCCAGAAATACAGCAGAGGTGGTGCTGTGCCTGCCCCTTGGCACCCACCTCACCCCACGCTGTGTGTGTAATACGCTTATTTATCTGGGAGCTGGTTTGGGAGCTGTGGTTCAGCTTTCAGGGTTTGGCTCAGCAGTACAACCATTCCCAACTCTTAATACACAGAATCAGTCTCTAAATAAATGGATATAGTATTTAAAGTGAGTTGCCTGTTGCAGGCTGCAAAGTCTTCACGTCCACTGAATGTATTAGTGCTGGGGTGTTGGCTGGAACAAACCTACACCCACGTATTGCATCCTCAGTCCTTCCAGCAGCAGCATTACCCTGAAGCATGTAGCCCACGTGCTTGCTGTGGTGCAAGAGCTTTTGCTGAGTCTCGGGCTGTTGGCTTATGCCTAACTATTGTAATTGCTAAAATAACATTTTGTCCATAATGATATCTTAGTAATAGACTTTAGTCATTTGAGGTTAACCTGGGGGAGGAAATATTTCCTTCCATTTAATGGAATACTGTATTTTATTAGTCCTTTCCCTGCCATATATTTTAATGTTCTATAATAAATGAATGTGATGTCCCCAAGGCAACAAGCCAGAAAAACCTTTCAGACAGCTGCTGGAGCTGTCTGTTTACAAGGAGCACAGAAAACCTGTCTAATGGAGTGAGAGCGGGTGGAGTGAGAGCAGGGAGTGGGGCTCATTTCCCAGGTGACAATTTGCTGACGAGGCTCCTCTGCTGCTGGAGACTCAAAGGTTAATGGCTTGTGGTGTCTTGGGCTGAGCCAGGGTGGGTGTTCAAACATTCCTGACTGTAGAAACTGAGCCTTAGCCTATGCAGGGTGGCACCTGTTTGCATTTTGAGCATGACTGAGTTATTTGCAAGCCGAGCAAGTAATTGCAGTGATTCAAAGGGGTTGTTCTGAACTGAGATTTTTTAAAGTGAAAGCTGGTGTGGTTTTATTTCCTTCTGCAACAAACAAACTGAGGCTTCTGCTTTTTTACCCACAGCTGAGCGGGTTAAACAGGAGAACCTGACAATTGTCTGCATCCCTACATCTTTTCAGGTAAGTGCTTTCCTCCTTTGCTTTCTACTAGTCCAAACATTCACACAGGGAGTCTTCCCTTTGGCTGCAGGAGGCAACCACACTGCTCTCTGGACTGGCTCTCTGTGGTGTGAGTTATCCAAAGGCATGAGTGAAAGCAGCCGTGATGCAGCCTGTGGATGAACCTCATGGAGCCAGTGCTGATGGTGCTGTTACCCTGACCCAAGCTGCAGGGATGCTGTGGTGCTGGGAGGCGTGTTTTGAACCAGTGTGGTGGTGCTGGTTATGTCAGTGTTGGTGTGTGGCTTGCTTTGCATCCTGCCTGCAGAAGAATGATGTTTAGTGGTGAACCAGAGTCATAATGCAAAACTCACTGGAGATACCTAGTCTCTTTTCATTAAGCCCTGAAAGCTGTAAAAATCACATGGCAAGCAGTAATAGCAAGCTCATGTGTTTTCAGGAGAACCTTGAAATGCATAAACTGGCTTTCATAAGAAATTGCAGAAGAGAAATCAGCTTAATCTTCCTTTGCTACACAGCTTTTGCAGGGATTGGTTCATAGCAAGCTAGTTCCTGAGAAGTTTGCTGGGAGAGGGAGAACGTGTCGTGGTGGTGAACTGGAGAGCTGCTGCAGAAGCTTCTGAGCTGCTTCCATGCCTTCAGGCGACTGGCTTAGGTCTCTCTGCCTCTATTGCTCGAGGTGGGAACATGCTGCAGAGGAGCAGCTGTGACCTTGTCTCCTTTGGGCAGGGAGAGGCGACATGGCCAGTCTGCAGAGACAGGGACAACCTGTGGGTTTTCTGAGGCTGGGTGGCAATGCTCCGATCTGGGAATTGGGCGTGTGTCCTTCCCACAGTCCTAGTGTGGACCTTGGAATTGTACTTTTGTCACAACTTTGTCACCATGAGGACAAACAAGCAATGAGGCAGCCTGTCTGGAGGGGCTCTGTGGAGTCTGTCCTTTGAGATTTTCAAGACCCGAGTAGGTGAAGTGCTGAGCAACCTGGTACCTGACCCTGCTATGAGCTGGAGATTGGATAGAGACAGACCTGAATTACCCTGAAATCTTACAAAAGCATAACAACCTCTTACCCTGTTAAGTGTGAGTGTGGGCTCTCTCTTTTCCCAGCTGTTGGAAACAACTAGTGGCCAACTGGGGTGTAACACAAACTGCTGCCAAGGGCAAAAAGTAAGAAACAGATGATTTTTCTTTTTTAACCTCTATCAGTACATCTGTAGAAGACGATATATGTAGACTGTGGTGAGAGTCTGTCTGAAATGAACCCTGTCCTGAGATACCATTTGAACCTAGGAAAACTCTTTAAGTTCACTCATTAGGTCTTACAGAAAATAGTGATAAAACTTATGGTGGACATCAGCTGGAGCCTGTCCTGCCTAGAAATGTGGGATAGTTCATGTAATGCTACAGAGTTGCTTACCAGTAAAACAAAAAAGTTGTTGTTAAAGGGAAGAGATAGGTCGTACACCTGGACAAAATCCCCCAGACATGGGGCAGTCTCTTAGACCCCAACCAGTTCTGAGTGAAACGTTCCCAGGTCAGCAAAACAGCATCTTATTTTCGCTACGTACAGGTGTAAATGGCTGCCTGAGGTCACTGGCAAGGAAGAACTGGTTTCAGTGAGCTTTTATTCTCCTCCCTTCCCTGTTGTCAGGTTGGGTTATTCCATCACCATCAGTAAAGATAGAGCCAGGGTAAGTATTTGTCCCTTGGCTTCTGTGTGGTTTCTTTTCACCCGGCTGTGTGCCGAGAGCACGGAGCGAGGCCGTTCTTGGCGAGTGCTGCGCCGTTGCCAACGCTTCTCCCCCAGTTGTGGGAGCTCTGCTTTTGATTCCTGCTGGTCTGCTCCCATAGCCTTGCAAGGAGGGAGCCCGGAGAGAGCCACTTCATTTCACACTGCTGACTCCAAGCCTGTTCAGGCTCTGGCCTGCATGTGCAGCACAGTTCTTTTCAGTGCTTTTGATTCCCAGAGCTGTGAAATTGGTGATTCTGTGAAATCTCTTTACATGGACACCATGTAATGAATGTAAACCCACTGATTTTTATTAATTTTTTATTTAGTGAGTCCTTAGGGCAATCCTAGTGCACAGATCAAGAGCTTGCAGCCCGTGGGTGTTAAAACTGCATGCTACGAAATGCCACAATAAATTACTCAAATAATATCTCCTTGCTAGGAGTAACCCCTGCTAACTACTCTTAATGTTTCTGGGATGCAAATACATGTGACTGATGCACTTTGTTAGTGAGTAAAATTCAAGGGAATGAGTCAATCCAGGCTATCACACTGGGGTTTCTTGGAATAGCTACAGCATGGTAGGAAGTTCAGACTCAAGCAGAGTCCGTGCAAGGGTGGGGGGGCTCTCACTCAGGTGGTGATTTGTAACACAGAAAATTAAACCAATTCAAGGTTCTCCAAGCTTGAACTTGCATTAAAACCAACAGACCAAAGGGAGGGTAACTCTGAGTGCTCTGTGTTGTGTTGCCACTAGAGGGAAATAACACGGCCACTTCAGTAAAAGTAGATCGGAGCCACCAAACAGTTGTTTCAGGAAGCTTCCCACACTTTTTCCATGAATAGTGCCTTCCTTTTTTTGCATTTTAAAATTTCCAATATGAAAAGTATCTTCGTTGTTAGTCCTGCCTCGCTGCGGTGTAAATATTTCATTTTCTTTCTCCCATTTTTCAGATGAAGGACATCAGAGGGGCTGGATGGGTGTGAGGGAGAATGATGTCCAAGCTGAAACAACGCAGGACTGAAAAATCCTGTACCTGCTCTAATGCTTAGATATGAATCATTCCCACCGAGCTGATGGGGCCTCCTGATATTTAGTATGGAGAGACCTGGACCCAGGAGTCCTGTTGCAGCACTTCAGTTGAAATCCACAGCAGGGTTTCCTCTTGTTTAAAACAATCTGGTCTGGAAGCATCATTCTCTCCTTGCTGTGTGTTTCTGTGGATGGCTGCAGCTTCTCCACTAGCTCAGGTGGAGCAGTGGAGCTTTCCCAGGGAGGCTCCATCCTTGCCATAGTGGGGGGAATGACACCAGGAGTCAGTTTTCCCTTCCTGCTGCTGGTAGATGGTATTTGCTGTCTCCTTGCTGCGCAGGCCCGCCAGCTGATCCTGCAGAACGGCTTAACGCTAAGTGACTTGGACCGACATCCAGAGGTAGGTGGGACTGTGCAGGTGAGACCTCACCCGACCTTCCTCTTAGCATTGTTAAGCCTTAGTCTTGTCCTAGTGCTTGTCCCTTTAGATGGCAAGTAGGCTTCCAAGTTGTGTTTCCTCCAGGTGTTTGGCACCTCTTCCAGGTTGAGGCTTTTTGCTGGCTTGAGATGGGGATATGGCTTTGCTGAAGTGTTGTGACCAAGCTTTTTGCTAGGAGGCCCCCACCCTTTAGCTGACAACACTAGAGGCTGCAATGATGTGCCTTGAAGGCCAGCAGTTGTTCTTGTTGTTTTTTTTCCTCACAGCTAGGGCTGGTATCCTTGGGTGGCTGATCAGATGCTTGTCTCTGGTCGGGCTGGCATCTACAGTCCCAGCTGTAGTGACATTTCTGGCTGCTGCTTAGGACTTTACACCCTCCCAAGCTGTGTTGAGAGCAGCTCCTTGATGCTACACAGGAGGGGTTTCTACACCAAGTTTCTCCTCTTCCTACAGCTTGACGTAGCCATTGATGGAGCAGATGAAGTGGACTCTGACCTCAACCTTATCAAAGGTGGCGGGTGAGCCTTGCTGTCCATCTATCTGTGTGCAGCTCGGGTGGCTTCTGAGCATCCTTTTCTGGCTGTGGATTTCTCTGGGGTGGGCTGGAGAGGTTGGTGGGATCCTGGGCAGGGGCATGTGTGCACCTGCAGTAGGAGATGGCTCCTGAGCAAGAGTGTGTGCAATGGTCAAGGAGGATAAACTGATGGGACAGGGGAAAGAGTCCTGACGTGGGACCCTGACGACAGCAGCAAAACCATCAAGAACATGGTGGAGAGGACTGGACTTTAGGACTGTCAGGCACGCTGAGTCTGTTTTCTGATTTTTACATTACTTTTTTTCACCCCTTACAGTGGTTGCTTGACGCAGGAGAAGATAGTTGCAGGATATGCAAAATGCTTCATCGTTATTGCTGATTACAGGTAAAAATACTACTATTCATTATATCTCTCTGTCCCATGGGAGGTTTCAGTTAATCCTGTATGAGTCTATTATAGTCCTCCCAATGGGTCAGGGGAGCAGGAATAGGTGTACAGGAGCCTGAACCCCAGTGTTTCAGAGATGTAATTTAACTTTTCTTCTTCCTTTATTACTCAGCAAGCGTGTTGAGGAGTGAGCAGAGCTCGTGGGGCAATGGCTGCTCTGTTCTTTGAGCAGAGTGATTGTCAGCGTGGAATAAAATTTCCCTTTCTGTACACACAGCTGTGGGGATGTAGGAGAAAAACAGCTTGTGTCCTGCTTGTCTAAAAAGTGTCAGAACAGGGCTTATGAGTGGATAGAGCATCGTGCATAAAATGTGTTCTTCCTACACCTGTGCACATGTGAGCTGACTGCTGTGCCCTCCAGGGCCTTATGCCTGAGGGGTTTGCAGGAGGTGATGTGATAAGTGCAGTTATGTTAATGGTGTTAGCAATGCAATGTCTGATGCTAATCCCACCTCCAACTGTGCCCTCAGGAAAAAATCAAAGAGCCTGGGGGAGCAATGGAAGAAGGGAATTCCTATCGAAGTCATCCCCATGGCTTATGTCCCTGTCACCAGAGCCCTGACCAAAAACTTCGGAGGTGCCGTGGAGCTGCGGATGGCTGTCAGCAAAGCGGTATGTGTCCCTCCTCAGCCCCTCTTCCCAGAGGAGCCACCAGAACGTGGGCAAATGGAGAGCCAGAGATCTGGCCTTTCATCTAACCTGGGCTTGCACTCCCACAAGTGGCATCTTGTGTAATTCCTCCTAATTATACTTTGGTTAATGAAGTGTGTGTTGAGGTGTGTGGGCTGCTCATGGAAAGCCTCTCTAGCTTGTGTCTCCTACAGCAAGCATTCCTGAGCAGGGAGAGGAGGGATCACCAGCCTGAGTGTAATGTACTGCTCTGTGGGGATTTCTGGGGGCTGGAGGGCAATATGTGTTGCCAGAGAGGGTCTGGAGCTGTGGGGCAGCTCACACTCCATCCCAGGCTCCTCTGTACCAGACAGAGCCAGACTAAATGACAACTGAAGCTGCTTTGTCTCCACTGCTGCTGTCCTGTGCTGACTTGGGCAGTGGGGCTTCTCCAGCCCGCATTGCCTGGCTGGGAAAAGGAGAGATGGTTGCAGTAAAGCTGGAGTTAATGCCCCAGGGCTCAATACTACGTGTCTAATCCCAGGAGGCTGTAGGGGCCTCATTTGGGTGCCTGGGAAGAGCAAACCAGTCGTTCTCTGTGAACTTGAGGCCAGCCTCACTTTGGGAACACTCATCAGGTGCTGCTCCAGCATGAGCCATGTCCTTGGGGGATGCTGGTCCCTCCTGGCACACATGCTTCCATACCCTGCTCAGCGCTGCTAAAACACGTTGTCCACAGTCCAGACTGACTCTGCTCTGTTGAAAGGCCTCAATTGCTCCTTCTCGTGGGCTGCAGAGCGTGCTAGGCATGTCTGGGATGCTGGAGTCCAGTTCTTCTCAACTTCCCCATGGCATCCAGCAGCATGTTCTTATTAGTGCTGTGGAGGAGTCTTACTTTGGCTTCAACTGCCTGTCATAGCCTTTTTAGGACATTAAGGTAGCTCTACTCTGGTGAAAAGGCTTCCCTGTTGCAATGATGAAATCACGTTGTTGCCAGCTTCTGCATGACTATGGCAAGAGGACGAGGAACGATCAGTTGCCTTGGGGTGATGGTTTTACTTACAGGTTTATTGTGGTCTGCCCTGATCTACTTGAATGATGGACTCTCTCTAACCTGTTGCAGCAGGGATGGCTGCTCCCATGGAGGGGCTGTGACAGTCCCTGGCTGTGCTTGGTACACAAGGTGCTCACAGTGCTGACAAATGGGTTTGATTCCCAGGGCCCCGTGGTGACAGACAACGGGAACTTCATCCTGGACTGGAAGTTTGACAAGGTTCATGAATGGAGTGAGGTGAACACAGCTATAAAAATGATACCAGGTAATGTCTGTGATTCTTTTTTATGAAAAAAGAACAGGCCGGCTAAGACTTGATCCATGCAAGACAACCTGGCTGGGGGAGCTCTCCTCTGCACAGGAGGAAATGTGTGTGTGTTTACTGCCCTCTCATGGGTCCATACGTTTGTTTCTATTTAAGATGTCTCTTGGCTGAATTAGTACAGCTGTGCCCAAGTGGCATTCCCATATGGTGGTGAAAACCTGGGGCAATGCCGGGTGACTTCTGACACTGTTTTCCATTAGGCATGGCAACCCTGTGCTCTTCCTTACCCTCCTTGTGCCCATTTAGAGAGGGGCCTTTAATGGAGACACTGGTGGACTCTGGAGTGAGTGTTCTCACTGGGTTACAGTATTTTCCAGCAGCTACTTACAGCTCTGCATCCCATTACCGTTGTGCAGTCCTGGCTGTTGCTGTAGCTACTGCTGTGTGAGAGAGATGCAGTGGCTGACCTCACTGTTTGCAGATAATGCAGCCTCTCTGCAAGGACTCCTGACTTGCACAAGATCTGCTGCCCAGGCCAGAGCTGCTTCTGGATGATGCAGGTCTGCCCAGGGGCAGTGGGACACTTTGGACATCAGTGAAGCAGTAGATAAAGTCTGGTTCAGTCACATCTGGATATCTTTCTGGTTGTCTTGGCAAAGTCTGCTCTTAAATCTGGTCAGCTTTTGAATACATGTTGTAGTATCTTCTGTCTTTGAGCTTATCCCAGATACCTGCCTGTCCCTGAAGTCCATCACAAACTGCCTTCACTTTGTGCATTGTCAGAGCGTGCAGGAACAGGTCGGGATCCTGTTGCATAAACCTCAACGTCCCCACAAAGTGGCAATATATTCTCTTGGCACCATGATTAGAACACAAGTTCAGGCAGAAGCCATGGGTGTAGGCTGGGTGAAGAGTCACCAGTAACTTCTAGTTGCTTCTTTTTGGTGGCTTTACTTCCCTCAGTGGTGCTTATAAGGCTGACTTACTAAAAATACACCCATTTCCTTTTTTCCTGCTGCAGGAGGAAACGGCTAGGATGCTACCTCTTCCTTGGCTTGTCCTGGTGGCTGAATAATTACCTGGCACTTGCTCGCAGCCAGCACTAGATGGCAGGTTCAAACCTTTGGCAGGAGCAGATCTAAATGAACCAGTGACCAATCTAAATGAACTGGTGACTGCTGCTGGTCTGGGCTGTCCCTGGTGCAGTGCTGCATATCCTAATGTAGTTGCTGCCCATGGCTGTACAAATGTCTGTACCATTAGAGCTGTTTCTGTGCAAGGGAAAAACAGTGCCTAGTTACCCTGCTGGCAAACAAAACAACCTCTGCAAGGACTTCAACCTTGCATCTCTTTTGGTCAAGAGAGGAAGGGGTAGATGACGGTACCTGCTCCGTTGTGTTGGTATGGAGATGGTCCCAACACCATTTGATGCCCAGACATGGGCTTGCTAAGGAGAGAAGAGCATCTTCCCTACCCAAAAGTGGATCAGCAGAACTGTTAAAGCCTGAGTACAGTAGTGACAGCAGGGCTTTGGCCACCTTGTGCTTGTGGTAGCCCTTGTCCTGCATATCTTTCCACCTTCCTAGCCTCTGGATGTGGCTCAGTGATCACTGTGAAGCTAGGAGTACCCCATAATTAAATGCAACCAACAAACAGGCTACAAATTGCAGAGGTAGCATCAGATGGGCTAAGTCTGAACACTTGAACAAGTGTTATCCATGTGTTCTCTAACAGGATTATTCTTCAGGTGTGTTTAAATGCAAAGCGAGTAAGCCAATGGCTGTGTGTAGCTTCATCTTGCTCCCACAGGTCCTCAGATGACTGAAAATGTATAACCATAGAACGATAGAATGGTTTGGGTTGGAAGGGACCTTTAAAGATTGTCTAGTTCCAATCCCCCTGCATTGGCAGGGACACCTCCCACTAGACCAGGTTGCTCAGAGCCCCATCCAACCTGCCCTTGAACACTTCCAGGGATGGAGCTTCCACAACTTCCCTGGGCAACCCGTTCCAGTGTCTCACCACCTTCATAGCGAAGAATTTCCTCCTAATGTCTAATCTAAATCTCCCTTCTTCCAGTTCTAATCCATTTCCCCTTGTCCTCTCACTACATGCACTAATAAAAAGTCCCTCCCCAGCTTTCCTGTAGGCCCCCCTGAGGCACTGGAAGGCTGCTATGAGGTCTCTCTGCAGCCTTGTGTTTGGGTAACAGTGGTGGCTGGGGTGGTGTGAACATCGGGGGGAGCTTTAGGAGTTCACTCTTTGGAGAGAGTTTCCTCTGGTGGTGGCTACACAGGGAAGACTTCCCAGTGGCTCCCTATACAGCTGATGCAACATCACCCAGGTCAGACACCTCTCTCCAAACCTCTGGTGGAACCCTTAGTGACTTCTAATGAACAAAACCAGGGCGAGAGCAGAGGATTCCAGCAATGGAATGGCTCTGGCATTAACCACCACGTGAACTCTTGTTCCTCAGGTGTGGTGGAGACGGGGCTCTTCATCAACATGGCAGAGGTGGTCTACTTTGGCATGGAGGACGGCTCGGTCAGCGTGAGGGAGAAGCAGCCTCACTGATGCTGCCCTGCTCTGCTTCTCCTTTGGCCACGTTGAGTCAGCTGTTGTACCGGTGCCAACCCGACGTTTTGCCTTAACGAGCAGCGGTTATCGCAGGAGACTCATGGGAAGTTGATCAGAATCCGCTGACCTTGATACTGAATGTCTTTTTTTTTTTTTTTAACCAACAAAATTATATTCTATTTCTATATATATATATATTTTTACTTTACAGGAATGTTGTCTTTTTTTAAAGAATCATTTAAACAAATTGTTTTAATGTTTTTATTTTCTAAGAAGTACTTACCAAAAAGAATACTCCTCAATTCTTCTGTTTTGGGTTTTTGTTTTCCTTTTATTTTTTTTCCAAACAGAACTTGAACCCTTCAGGTTGTACTTAGTGATTGAGATCAGAAATACAATCCTAACACATCGTTCCTAACCACCCTGGCTGGGACAGTGACTTACAAAACGGGAGTGCATCCAGTCGGGACCTGCTGATGCCTTATGTAGAACCTTTCTGGTTCAGTATTTTATGCCTTTTATTTTTCTATACCACTGTTTTTTAATAGTTCAGGTCTAGTTGTCCTCTGTGCACATGACAATTTTCTGAGCCTTGGGTTGTCTCTACATCCCTCTGTCTGGGACATTAATAAAGGCCTTTTCTGGGCCTCTGCGTGGAGGAGACGTTCATCCTTTGAGCCAGATTCTGCTCTTCGTTAATTCAGTACCTCTGATGAAAATGTTCCTGTAGATGAAGATGTTTGGGACTTCATCCTTGTAAACCGAGAGCAGAACTGGGTCCTTGATGAAGTTTACAGAAGCATATTTGAGCAGCTTGTGGCAGCATGGAATTCTGTTCAGTGGCAAATTAACTGATTTGGAATGAAAGTTATTTATTGCCCCTCGCAGCTGGTTGATTCTTGGAAGGGCAGAGCAGAACACACAGGAAAACTGAGTCTTCCTGCCTAAATTTCCCACATGTAGCAGGAGAGAGACACTCGTTCAATATCTTGTTCCCAGTGTATAGGTGCTCTGCATGGTTCTGATGTCAAAATGCAAGCCCTCTCTTTGTGTTGTAGGCACTGAAATAAAGAGCTGTTGTACTGGATTTGGTGGTAATTTGGTTCTCAAAGTAACTGTTTTGTGGCAGATCATTGTCAGGCTAACTGCTGCTCTACTTTCCCCCTTTCAAGGGCCCTTCACCCAGGCCAAATTCACCCTTCTGTATTTCACTTATTTTTGCTTGAGGTAAATACGTTAAATTAACCAGATTGTCTAATCAACACTTGTTAGCTGCAGCACTTGCCTCCAGTCTTTCTTATATTTGTATGTCTTAAATTTGCATGTCTAAAACCTGTGCCTCTAAATACTATTTTTACATCTTTAAATCTTCCCCTTTCTGCACATCTCTTCTGTTAACTCTGAAGCACTTGTACTGAGCAAACTGGCTGCCACCCAACCAGCAACTTGCTGGGAACACTGGAGCATCTCTTCCCGCAAACCTGATGCTGCAGAAGCTGTTTGCAAAACCCCAGTTCTTGCCACGGGCTGTTTGCAGATGGGTCTTGGGCTCCTAATGTCCTCCTAGATAAACAGAGAGCAATCAAGCAAAGCTTGGTGCCCAAGTGCCTTCTCACTCAGCATGCTTCTGGAAATGAGATTAGCAGGAGCGAATGTTGCTGTTGACTCTCCTCTCTCTCTCTCTGACATCAAACAGCTCCTTCTCAAAAAGCCAATAAAACCATTACTGCACCATTATTTTCTGGCCCTGGACCAGATGTGACCTCATTCAGCTTTGTGCTTAGTAGGGGCTTGTTAAATCTAAGCCTGGAGGTGGCAGGTCTGATTCTTGAGCTTCTCCAGCTCCTTGGGATGCAGGTGGCACAGGTGGGTGCTTTTGCAACAGATGCCCCTGCTGGGGTGGGACATTGAGTGGGTCTTGGGCTGTGGGTGCAGAGCTTACTGTGCTGCAGAGATGGAAGTAAAATCTCTGAAGTGCTGGAGAAAACTTGGTGCTGTAACCAGTTCTGGAGGCTTTGTGCAGGTTTCCTTTGTGCAAACTTCCCCCAGCTTCAATTTGCAGAGGCACCAGATGGATTTTTGAGTTAAAGGGCTCTTCAGAAAAGACTGCTCCTTTCCCTTGGAGGCTGCCAGGCTCCCTGACCTGTCGTGACCATCCACATCCTCACCTGCCAGGATGCAAGAGGCATGTTTAGATGTGGTGCAGGGAGCCCGTCCCCTCCTGGGGTGGCCTTGGTGTCCCATGCTGTGTCTGTCACCCACACAGCCCACTGATGCTGATGCTCAGCTGCCTAGCCATGAGCATGTTTTATGAAAATGAAGTGTACAGGCAGCAGGAGTATTTCTAGTCCCTGGTCCTTGCTTTTCTAGACTATCACCAGCACCAGTGTTTGTTTTTTGGGGAGAGAATGGTTTATAGGTAAGCATGCCATGGTAGACCTTCAGTTAAGGGCAGGCACTGCAGGTACCCATGACAGGTTTGGTGGTGGACCTGACAGCATGCTTGGTCAATGGTTGGACTTGGTGATGTTAAAAGGTCTTTTCCAACCAAAACAAACCTATGATTGTGCCCATACCAGTGGGCTTCTCCCAACAGCTCTTGGGCTTGAGTTTGTGTTTGTTTAATTTATTTTTAACACCTTGGCCAGTTTGCACTGGGATATTTGCTTCTGACTTTCATTTTTCAAGGTGCTCTTCAAAAGAGCTTTTAGGACCATGGCTGCCAACCTTTATCCCACCCCTTGCAGCACTGCAGAAGAGCAGGGTCATATTTTTAGAAGATGGCAATGCAAAAAAAGAAAAGTAAAATCAAAAGCAGGTTGAAGGAGGTGTCCTTTTAAAGTCCAAGGCAGGATGGTTGTGGCAATTTAGGATATGTTACCTGATGCTCATGGTGAGATGATGCAGTCCATGCAGACCCTGTTGGTGCCTTTTGGACCATGCTCAGTGGGTAACACCCAACTGATTTACCATTAGTGCTGAATTATGGATTAACTTGGCCCTGGAGAAAACAAACATTTCCAGAAAGCAGCAGCAGCACTAAAATTAATGAGCAGGAGAGGTAATGAAACATTAGGCCCATTAAAAAAAAAAAAGCTATATAAATATAATACGAGGGTGCTTCATATTCAATTTAATTAACCTTTGGTTAATAGGTTAAATAATTAAGCTGAATTAATTAAACAAAGTAGAAAGAAATTAAATGTTTAGTTACAGTGAATCATCTTGTTCCACGTTATAAAGCAAGTATTAGTGTCTGTCAGGGTTTTTTTATTGTCACTGTAGGACAGGATTTATGATCTGTCATAATTATTATTCTGAGAAACGTGACATAAAAAGAGATGGAAATAATTAAGCAGCCAGCATAGAGGATGTATGTTCTGTGTATTAAACCAGATAATAATAGCCAGAGTGGTAGAGAGAAAATGAGCACATTACAACCAGTGAGAAAAAATTAGCTGTAATGAATATTTGTAAGCTGTAACAAGTACTACTATCTTTTAAACATAAAGCCAGATCCATCCTGTAACCAGGGAAAACCTTCCCATTACTTACCCAGTTAAGTCTGGAGGAACTTTCAATTCAGGTGGTTTTAACCAAAATTTGTGCAGTGATGTCAGCTTTGGTGCAGCTGCACCAGGAAAGGAGGAGGAAAAAAGGAAAGAAGTCCTTGTTGTCAAAGTGATTTTTCCAATGTATCGAGCTTTGTGAATCCTTCTGAACTTTGGAGTTTTATTTGACTTGGTACCTCATGATGCATTTCAGCTTGAAGACAAAACCTGAAGTCCTATAATGGACTAATTTTTTGTACCTAAAATGTCTAAATTTATTAATCTCCCCTTCCAGTAGCTTTAATGGGAGTTGTATCATGCCTGTTTCTCCATAACCCATCAGGAACTGAACTGTTAAAAAGCCCCTATATAATTATAGAACTTGACAGATCAGCTATTTAGATATCTAGAATCTCGTGGGGATTTTATCTCCTGACAGGGCACTATAAATTACCCTGAAATTCCCTAATGAATTTATTTTTTGTTGAAGACTTGGTAACATCATCTCTGTAGGAAAACACATACCAGGTCGTTATTGTTTTCAATTCACTAGACCTTCCTGTTTGTGTTTTTACAGCTACTGACACAAACATTTTTTAACCCCTGCAGTTACACTTTACAGCCTTGTGAAAATAACATCAGAGAATCAAAGTAATGAGCAAAACAGTAAAGGATCAATGACTTGGCTTTGATTATATGCAATTACATAAACTACTTTTATAGTGAAAAAAGACTTTGTACAAGCATTTCTTCATGTAGGGTAAGTTTTCTAACATAAATCATTGGTTAGATGATGATTTCTGTTTCTGGAAGTCAGTAGCAGAAAGATGAAATTCAGTGGAAGAAAAAGTGACTACTAAGCCAACCATCTCCTAACTGTAAACCTCCCTGCAGCTTAATGTCCAAGGTAACTCGAGGCGTTGAATTAGAAATATTCTTAATCACGCCAAATTCATAAATTCTAAATCACAGAATCACAGACTGGTTTGGGTTGGAAGGGACCTTAAAGATCATCTAGTTCCGACCCCCCTGCACGGGCAGGGACACCTCCCACTAGACCAGGTTGCTCCAAGCCCCATCCAACCTGGTCCTGAACACTTCCAAGGATGGGGCATCCACAACCTCCCTGGGCAACCTGTTCCAGTGTCTCACCACCCTCACACTGACGAATTTTTTCCTAATGTCTAACCTAAATCTCCCCTCTTGCAGTTCTAATCCATTACCCTTGCCTTCCTTTTTACAAGCCTTTTTTTCCTTGTGAAAAGCCCCTCCCCAGCTTTCCTGTAAAAGCCTCTTCAGGTACTGGAAGGCCACTACAAGGTCTCCTCGGAGCTTTCCCTGAACAGCCCCAACTCTCTCAGCCTGTCCTCATAGCAGAGCTGCTCCAGCCCTTGGATCATCTTCGTGGTCCTTCCCTGGACTCGCTCCAGGAGCTCTATGTCCTTCCTGTGTTGAGGGCTCCAGAACTCAACACAGCACTGCAGGTGGGGGGTCTCATGAGAGTGGAGTAGAGGGGGAGACTCACCTTCCTCGACCTGGTGGCCATGCTTCTTTTGATGCAGCCCAGGACCTGGTTGGATTCGAAGTTCATCTCATGCTCTATTGTTAAAAATATGTGCACATTAATTTGATCATGCAAGAAATATCACAGAAGATGAAGAGCCTGCTAACTGGAATGGTCCTTTTTATTGTTGTCCGATCTCCAGATTCCTCATGGTGGTCTTCCAATGCAGGATTAATTAAAAAAAAAATACTAACATGAAGTATCCTTTCTACTTACCAATGCCTCACAGGTTGGTATAATCTCTTACTGAAGCTATTACTGGAATGCCTTGCAGATCAAAATCTTTAATTAAACATTAATTCCCTTAAAACATTTTCAAAGCCTTTATTTCAATAACTAGTAAGTTATTTGCCTGCCACAGTGCACTGTCTTCTTGTAATCAGTATTTAATAACCTGTGCAGTTTAATCCCAACGTAATGAATTTGGCAATGACAAATTAAATTGAAAAACCCCACTGTAAATCTAGACGGTGCACTGTGATGCTTTTTTTCTACTATCTCAATTCCTTGCTCAAAAAAAAAAGACAGTCTTGCCTTCCTTTAATCCTTACATGTGTTGTTTTTTTGAGGGGGAGATTATAATTTGCTTCTTTACTTTTCTATACAGCTTAGTGGGGGCTGGACCAGATCAGTGAGGAGGCAAATCTGACAGCTTGTAACTAAGGTACCAAAATCTTGTATAACTGAAGAGCAAACAGCTATTTATCACATTTCTCTACTGATATGATCAGGTGGCTTCAGGATATGATCCACTACACGACCATGGTCATGTTTTAGCATTAACACAGCCCTTAAATACTCTCACACACTTCATAAAAGTGGTGCAGTCACTATGTGCTGAATGTGAGTTCTTGTAGCTTGTTTTAGTCATCCAGATTGGGAACATTTTGGTTATAAAGGCACAAATTAGCTTTGTTCAGTCAATGACCATTTAGAAAACCTGAACATTTCTAGACTAACACTCGAAGTTCCAATCGGAATATTCAGTAAATGAGAGTGAAAAGAAACCTGACAGCTTTTGAGTCTTCATTTGACTAATTTAAGAGAAATATGGAAGATGCAATGAGCATGAGAGAGAGCCCACATTATGCAGTTACTCTGCGGTGGATAGCTGCCCTTCCCAAGAAAAATTCAGTGGAGAAATTCATACCCTAAGGCCTGTATTTACTGCTTGAGGAGCAAGTTAGATATTTTAGGGATGTCAGTATTTACAGGATCAATTTTGCTATTTAGCCAGACGGCTGGCCGAGCACAGACAAATATTGTCTGCCATAATACATTGCTCCATCTATTGATCTCTCAGCACCCATTTTGCTGATCAAACAGACAGATGTAGCAGGACCAGGAGCAACTTACTCCTAGTTTCACTGCCTCAGTAATGGGGTTTGTGTCACGTAACTCCCCACTCAAAAGCTGCTTGAGCAGTTAGCTATGTGAGCAAACCTGGAGCCCTGGGGAAAGAGCCAAATGGATTCTCATCTGTTTTAGGCAGGACTCATCAACTCCTGGCAGCCACCCCAGATAAATGCAACCCACATCCCCTCCTGCCTCCCAGTCTCTCAACATCAGAGAACCAGGGTAACACTGGAGCAAGGTATTGTGTTACGGAAAGCAAAAAATGCAATTTTAGTAGAAACGGGTCAAAGTGAAGAGGATGGATACAAAATTTTCCTGAATTCAGAATATCCAATGGAGGATGCAGAGAGATGTTTTCAGATCTACTCCAGCAAATACGTGGAGTTCTTCATGTCAGTCCAAGCAGTTGCTTATATGCTGGGAAAGTGTGATCTTGACCTCCCCTGACCTGCTGGCCACGCTGCATTGATGCAGCCCAGGACACGGTTGGTTTCTGGGCTGCAAGCACACATTGCCACCCCATGTTGATCTCATCAACCAGCAACCCCAAGTCCTCCTCTTCAGGGCTGCTCTCAAGCCCTTCACCCCCCAGCCTGTATTGATACCATGATTAAATCCAGTTTTTCCTTGATTTAATCCTTGCCTTGGATGCAGACTAACAGCAGCCAGATGAGTTGAGCCTGAAAGACCATCCCGGGGTGTGTGCTAGGCTGGATGCCAACAGATGGTGCATGAGGAGCAACGTGCAAAGCTCACAGCAGCCCCACAGGGTTGGCAGCACAGCACTGTGCAGGTGTGAGCTGTGCACCTCTGGTTTGCACCAAAATCCAGCAGCAAAGGGCTGGAAAAGATGCCTGTGAATTGTTCCAATGAACTCCATAAAAAGGTCTGTTTTGCACCAATTCAGCACAGTGAGAACTCTCCCACCAAACATGTCCACTGTAGTTTGGTCTGACCATCACTTCTGCCTTCTTCTTATCTTTTTAATTTTTGTTTTAGTATTTTTTTGTTCCCTTTTTCTTTTTTACCTTCAGGGAATGCTTTAATAGCAATTTCACAGGAATTCAGTTCTGGTTTTGTTTGTAATAAATGTTGCCAATGGAGTGAAAAAGGAATCCACAGGAGCAATTACTGGTCACAACAGAGTGAATCAATGAATTAATTATCTTCAGCTTTGTTATTATTTTCATGTGCATGGTGAAGACACAGGCGGGTGCACTGACTGCAGTGTGTTTAGAGGAAGAAGAAAAATTCTCCGAAGGCCTGTGGGAGATAATTAGCTTGAACCTTCCTCTGAAAAAGATGTATTTTTCTTTTGTGGTCACCTCAGAGCTAAATCCTGAGGATGAACAGGTTCCTACGGATGATACCAGAGGAGACAGAAATCAGACTATCCTGGGAAGAGGGGAAGAATAATCTTCCCTTGACCTTCACATGGGCTAAAGCACCTGTGCTCATTCCTTTGCATTGCAGTCGTTTGCTTCTCTGCCACAAGTTGCTAAAATAAGGCAGACATACAACCAACCTCTGTAGTAGTTTGGCACTATAATTAGCTCCTTTTGGCAGAAAATGCCCCAAGTTTGGCCTAGTTATGGTCAGTTGATGTTTGTGCTATTTCTTTACTATTTCAGTAGAAGGAGGCAGGTGTTCATGAGCTCCACGACCAGCAAACACCAATAACTACAGCAACAACACAAATGCCACGCACTAAAGTACAGAAAAGTTACTTCCAACACCAAAATTATCATAATGAAGGAGAAAATAATATAATTTTGGCCACTTTGCTTTCCTGCCTTCAGCAAAGTTTTTTGTGTCCCTCTTCAAACCTCTTCTCCTCCCTGATTTTCTGCTGTAGCTTCACAGAGTCAGGGAGCTCCTGCAAGGTTGATGATTTCCTTCAGCTTGAATAAGCTGCAGAGTCTTTTTTGTGCCTGAAACCAGCGGATTTCAGAAGCCTGTGAATTCTTTGCTCAAGAAAGGTCTGTCCTAAAGCATCTTACACTTCCTGAGGACAATAACTTGGTTTTGCTTAGTTGTATGGTCCTAATTTTTTGCTCTTCAGCTGAACCTGCAAAGGTCCTGCTTCAGCCAAGGCTGTTCAGTGAAACAGCCCCGGATAAGAGTCAAACAGTGAAGAAGCTGTGACATCTAGTGGTGTTTGTGGCTATTTCAGTCCAGAGAAAAATCCACGCTATAACCATATACATATATCAGGAAGAAATTCTTCACCATGAGGGAAGTAAGGCTCTGGAATAGGTTGTCCAGGGAGGCTGTGGAAGCCCCATCCCTGGAGGTGTTCAAGGCCAGGTTGGATGAGCCTTTGTGCAGCCTGGTCTAGTGGGATGTGTCCCTGCTCATACCAGGGAGGTTGGAACCTTATGATCTTTAAGCTCCCTTCCAATCTCAACCATTCTATGATTCTATCCCTATGTCCACCCCATGATCAAAAGGACAAGCCTTCCACAACTGACCTGCACTTTTCCTCTACAACGGGGCTGCAGGAAAAAAATGTCATCATTTTAGTCATATACCATATACACCATAACTGCCATGGAGGAGGGGATGCTCACACATCCATGACTTTCTTCCACTGCAAACGAGTTGGAAAGGTTTCCCAGAATATAAGAACAGCAGAAACTGCTTTAAAAGAGAGATCTGAATATGACTAAGTCTGTGGGTTTTCACCGGTGCCAAGGCAAATTTAGGGATTAATAGAAAAAATATGTTGAATAATGTTAAAAATGTAAAAATAGGTAGATTTAGTGAAAGCTGATTGTGTGTGTGTGTATTTGTGTGTGGGATATAATAGAAGAAGATGCGACTGTAGCTTTTAAGGATATAGAGCCAGGAGGGATGTCACAGAGACCACAGGGCCTCCAGTGACTGGAGTGACTTCACTGCTGGGGCTCCAAATTTCACTGCAAATGTGTGCACGGGGGATTAGCTCCTGTGTATTTAGTTTAGACACTTCTCTGCGTTTCACAGACATTCAATTTTAAGAACTAATCCCGGAGCAAAGAATTTCGGTAGAACATTAACTTGGTCCTTGCAGAGCTTTGCACAGAGGAATCGCTGAGTCAGCAAGGTTTCAGCAACAAAGAACAACCTCAAAGAAAAAAATCTTCACTTTACAAAGAAGCTGGGTACTTTTTTAAGGTGCCTGTTATTTTTGCAAGAACAAAGGTGACTTCAGCGCAAAAAAAATCTTCCATTTTGAGCAAAAAACGTTTGTCTTTAGGTGCAAGACAAATCCTGCTATGGGATAAATCTGTATTTATGTTTTATTCTGGGACTGCTACGCCTCCAGAAAAATGGTGGATGGAAGTTTTACTCTTCTTCAAGTCCACGGTGCCTGAAAGCAAAAGCAATTTTAGGATGAAAGACTTCAACAGATGAGTCTGTGAAGCTGCTGCAGCCAACATGGGGATTTACAGACTGTGCAGGTGACTTGTCTGTCTATTGCAGATGTTCTGGTGGCATCCAATGAAGGACAGTTGCAAAGGCATAATTTGGCAGTTCAGCATTTCTTAAGGCTTCAACATATACTCAGAACTAAATACAAGTTGCAAATGAGCTTTGCTTTGTGCTTTCATACACGTATTCCCAGGGGAAGTAGGTGAACATCACTGAAATGAAGGGAATTGTTGTGAGAGGACAAGGGGTCCTGGTTTTAAAATAAAAGAGGGGAGATTTTTAGAATAACTTTTTAATTTTTAAATAATTCTTTTTGTAATGAGGGTGGTGAAACACTGGCATAGGTTGCCCAGGGAGATGGCAGATGTCCCACCCCTGGAAACATTCCAGGTCAAGTTGGATGGGGCTCTGAGCAACGTGGTTGAGTTAAAGATGTCCCTGCTCACTGCAGGGGGCTGGACTAGATGACCTTTAAAGGTCCCTTCCAACCCAAACTATTCTATGACTCTATGAACATCCCCATGTGACTGCTAGTGGAGAGGTTTATCAGCTGGGGCTAATAAAAACCACCAGTTCCTGCTCCAGCACATGCAGCCCAGCCAAGTGGTCATCTTGAAGTTGTCTTTGTGATTTCCCCATGAAATAACAGATGATGAAAATGATGGGAGAGAAGATGGAAGTAGCTGGAGCACAGAATCACAGAATCACAGAATTACCAAGGCTGGAAAAGACCTTTAAGATCATCAAGTCCAGCCTATGACCAACACCACCACACCAGCTAGACCATGGCACTAAGTGCCACATCCAGCCTTGCCTTGAACACATCCAGGGACGGTGCCTCCACCACTTCCCTGGGCAGTCCATTCCAATGTTTAATCACCCTCTCCATGAGGAAGTGCTTCCTAATATCCAACTTAAACCTCCCTTGGAGCAGCTTCAGGCTGTGCCCTCTTGTCCTGTCACTGGCTGCCTGGAAAAAGAGCCCAGCCCCCACCTGACTACAACCTCCCTTCAGGTAGTTGAAGAGAGTGATGAGGTCCCCCCTGAGTCTCCTCTTCTCCAGGCTAAACAGCCCCAGATCCTTCAGCCTCTCCCTATAAGACTTTCCCTCTAGTCCCTTCACCAGCCTTGTTGCTCTCCTCTGGACCTGCTCCAGCACCTCAACATCCTTCTTGAAGTGAGGGGCCCAGAACTGGACACAGGACTCGAGGTGAGGCCTCACCAGTGCTGAGTACAGGGGGACAATCACATCCCTGCTCCTGCTGGCCACACTATTCCTGATACAAGCCAGGATGCCATTGGCCTTCTGGGCCACCTGGGCACACTGCTGGCTCATGTTCAACCTGGTGTCCACCAGCACTCCCAGGTCCCTCTCTGCCAGGCTGCTCTCCAGCCACTCTTCCCCCAGCCTGTAGCTCTGCCTGGGGTTATTGTGGCCAAAGTGCAGGACCCTGCACTTGGTCTGGTTGAATTTCATGCCATTGGCCTCGGCCCATCAACACAGCCTGTCCAGGTCCTCCTGCAGCTTCTTCCCACCCTCCAGCAGGTCAACACTCCCCCCCCAGGTTGGTGTCATCTGTGAATTTACTGAGGGTGGACTCAATCCCCAATCTGCTGCTTTGTGCGATGAAGGAGCTTGTTCCAACCTCTGAGGACAGAGGACCAGACCTGGTCTGTTACAGACTGTGCAAGATTTAACTAGGTTGAGACCTTCTTCTGTGATGTGGCTTTTGGGTGCACAGGGGGAGGTTGTTCCCACTCCTTACCACTCACTTTTTTTCTGATGCTGATTTTCAGAAGTATGGCTTTCTTAAACTCCACAGGGATAAAAAATTAAAATTGCTCCATGTGTAATTACACAGAGACAGAGGAACCAAAGTGTTTCAGGGCTGCTGAAAAAAGGGTAGGTGCTGATTTCCACCACTGCAGTTCTGGCCCTTAGACATCAGGGTTGCATCAGCTTTCAGCTCAGCTCGTGTTGAGCTGCACCCCATGATCCTGAAGCCTTAAAAACCAGCTTGGCCTCCAGGGAAGGAGAGCTGAGTTTCTGTATCACACACAGATTCATTGTTATTCAGTGGAAGTCTCTTTCAGGGCAAAGAATGAACAGCCAAACCCAATTCCTTAGGACAGGTGGACAAGCCATGAAGAGAGGCTTTTCTGGCATACACATTTCAAGGAACCTACATCCCAGTTTGCTCCAACTTCTTCTTGGAGGGCAGAGGCTCTGCAGGATACAGGATCCTGCTCCAGCACCAGGAAAACCCCACGCTGGGTCGTTGAGAACAGAATTGACCCCCAATTGCTGTTTTCCTTTAGTGAGCCCCTCCCATTTTCAGATCTGCTCCATTCCTCGTGACCAACAGGGCAACCTGATCATCTGGAAGAGCAGGTCTCCAAGACATCACCATTTCCCAGCACTGTGGGGCAGCCCCAGGTCTGACAATTGTGTTTTTAATAAAAGGGATCGTTGTGCTTGGCTGCCCTGACTCCAGGAGGGAGAAAGGCAGTGGGACGTGCACGGCTGCTCCAGCTGCAGCCCAGTGAACTGCTGCAAAAGCCCATCAAGTGCCAAGCTTTTCTTTAAGACCTGGAGTTGCTGAAGCATTTCTGGCAAAATTTCCTGAATAAAATGAGTAAGCTCTGATAAACCCCTGACAGAGGCCGACTTGCTTCATATCACACAGTAAAGGGGAAAAAAAATAGTATATTGATGAAGTTGACCACAGGTCTACAGCAGCATCTTCCTTCCCAGGCTGAAGCACCTCTGCAAAGAAGACAGGCTGGAAGAATTGGAGTTGTTCAGCCTGGAAAGGCTCTGGAGAGACCTTAGAGCACCTTCCAGTGCCTGAAGGGGCTACATGAAAGCTGGGGAGGGTCTTTTTACAGGGGCTTGTAGTGAGGATGAGGGGTAATGGTTTCAAGCTGAAAGAGGGGAGATTTAGGTTGGACATTAGGCAGAAACTATTTCCTGTGAGGGTGGTGAGACACTGGAAGTGGCTGCCCAGAGAAGCTGTGGCTGCTCCATCCCTGGAAGTGTTCAAGGCCAGGTTGGATGGGGCTTGAAGCAACCTGGTCTAGTGGGAGGTGTCCCTGCCCATGCTGGGAGGTTGGACTAGATGATCTTTAAGGTCCTTTCCAACCCAAACCATTCTAGAATTCTATGATTCTGTGACAGTTTGTGGCACAGGGGGCTGCAGTCCTGGGGCAGTGAGCAGCCCTGAAACACTTTGGTTCCTCTGTCTCTGGGTAATTACACATGGAACAATTTTATTTTTTATCCCTGTGGGCTTGAAGAAAGCCATTTGTTTTAAGGAATTACCAAAACAGGTTGCATTTTGTGCATACAGTGAATCTCCCTTTCATCTAAAGATCTCAGAAAGGGAAAATGTTAGCAGGCAGTGTGTTTTTGTCTTCTGCTAGAGCTGGAACTCCTGGGCTAACTAAATATTAACATGATGTTCCTTTGGGCTTTTAAAGAGCAGAAGGTCAAGTCCTCTGCAGAGGGATACTAAGCAGAAAGTCCTGTGTTTAGTATCAGGAAGATTTGCTTTCAAACAGGATTAAAGGCCAACTATGAGTAAGGGAGCAAGAAAAATGTTTTCACTAGAATTCAGTTTGTCCCTGGGTGTGTGATTTCCATAAGGTTCAGCTCCAGGACGTGTGGTTGCCCTTTAAATGAAGTCACTTATTTAAAAATGCAGTAGGGAGAGACTCCACTCCTTATCTGACCTTTGGGCTGTCTCCAAAGGTTGAAAAGTATCATTTTTAGATTAAGTCCCCAAATCTTTATTAATCCTTTGGCTACCCCACTCTGAGCCAGCACTGGGGCTGTCTTGAACTTTGTAAAGCAGCTCCTGCCATTGCTACCTGAGCGTTGCTAATTGCCCCATTGTTTCTCCCTGGGCTGCTGTAGAGACCTGAAAAGAACCACTTCCCTGGGCAGTCCATTCCAATGTTTAATCATCCTCTCCGTGAGGAAGTGCTTCCTAATATCCAACCTAAACCTCCCCTGGAGCAGCTTCAGGCTGTGCCCTCTTGCCTGGGAGAAGAGCCCAGCCCCCACCTGACTACAACCTCCCTTCAGGTAGTTGTAGAGAGTGATGAGGTGCCCCCTGAGTCTCCTCTTCTCCAGGCTAAACAACCCCAACATCCTCAACCTCTCCCTATAAGAGTTTCCCTCTAAATATATAACCTCTAAATAACTCACTGTATTATTTCACTGGGGTCAAAAGCTCCCTGGTGACAGGACTGGGACCCTTCTCTGACCCTGGGCAGGGGAACAGTCCTGCCTGTCACTGCCACCTACGAACCAAGCTGGGGTTCTTATTGTTCCCTTTGGTTTCCTACTATCCAGTCTGACTCATTTCTTCTGTGTGTGATTTTCTTGATCACATTCTCTCTCCCTTCCCCCTCCTGACAATGAAGTTTTGTTGAGAAACTGCTAAGAGCAAAACCTTCCTGTACACAGAATGATAACACAGTGGCATCAAACTCCATTTCTGTAATCCACACAAGAGTCTTAGTGAAAGCCTCAAGTCAAGGAACATTTGATTTGGAAATGGATCCAGGTATAAATCTTTTAGCATGGAGTGTTTTCCTTATAAAATCAGCATGTGTGTCCTGCTCAGGGGATCACAAATTCCTCATAAGATGCTGAACATTTGGTTGCTTCATTTATTTATTATGGCCACATTCTGGCCTCAGTTTTATGGGCATGCAGGGGGGTTGGATCTAGATGATCTTTAAGGTCCCTTCTAACCCAAACCAGTCTGTGATTCTATGATGATTCATTCCACGAAATAATCAGGATGACATAAGAGTATGACTTTCCACGTTCACTTTTGTCCTGAAGGAATATTCTGGCTCTTCTTGCCCCCTCCCACATGCCTCAGCCCACAGAGAAACACACACGTTGTTTCTGGAGGCAGCTGGTGGCATTTTCCTAACTTTCCTTCAAGTCCCAGGTACAGCCACACCCTCTGTTTGCTCTGGAGGTGCCTCTCCCATCATCATTGTCCCTGACATGTGCCCTTTTTGTGAACATTTGCCTGAGCTCCCTTGTCAAAAAAAAAAAAAAAAGGAGCTGAGCCTTTCTTGTGGTTCATTAACCATTTTCTCCCCCAGAACAAATGCCCCCTGAAGTTTTGCAGAAAGAAAATACTGCGGTTAAGAATCTCTGTATGGACAAAACACTAATCATTGTTTCAGAACTGTGTTTTTGATTTATTCAAATACACTCCCTTTTCCTGGCCTGGGGTGAGTAAACTGTCTGTGGTGAATGGGAAAGAAGACTGTCAGTTCTCTTCCATTTAAAAATATTATTTCATCTCAAACCATTTAGCCCCAATAAAGCATCAGGTGCTCAGGGACAGCTGCTTATCAGGGTGACCATTAGAGCACAGTTGCTCTTCCCCAGAGCATTGTCTGGGTCCTCCTTGTGTTGTCCTCATGTCTCTCAGCATTCACTTAGCACTCCTTTGGCATGACCAGGATTGGGGTTTTGCTCTCTTTCTACAGCACTTCACACAAATTAGTAACAAAGGAGGTCAGGTTTGTAGAGAGGGGTTACGTATTTGATTTGATTGACCGATTAACTTGCATGTGGATTTATATATCAACTACTTGATTAGAAGATACCACTGAAAAATGTGCCTTTTTTTTCATTTGCATGCCCTGTACAGACACAGCACGCTGTGAGGCCTCCCCATCTGCAAACCCCTTTGCCTAGTTTGGAAATGCTTCTCTTCACCTTTACCCATGACCTATTGATAGAATCATAGATAGAATTGTTTTGATTGGAAAAGACCATTAAGATCATTAAGTCCAATCATTAACCCAGCACTGCCAAGTCCACCACTAAACCATGTCCCTCAGCACCACATCCACAGGGCTTTGAAATCCCTTCAGGGATGGGGACTCCACCACTGCCCTGGGCAGCCTGTGCCAGGGCCTGACAACCCTTTAAGTGAATAAATTGTTCCCAATATCCAACCTAAACCTCCCCTGGCACAACTTAAGTCAAATTCCTCTTGTTACTTGGGAGAAGAGACTGATCCCCACCTCACTACCACCTCCTTGTACAGGAGTTGTTGAGAGTGAGGAGGTCTCCGCTCAGCCTCTTTTTCACCAGACTAAACACCCCCAGTTCCCTCAGCCGCTCCTCGTAAGATTTGTGCTCCAGACCCTTCCCCAACTCCGTTGCCCTTCTCTGGACACGCTCCAGCCCCTTGATGTCCTTCTTGTGATGGGAGGCCCAGAACTGAACACAGTACTCGAGGTGCAGCTTCACTAGTGCTGAGTACATGGTACAGGATGTATCATGGTGGCTTTTAACAGGCAGCCACAGCAGGTACCCACCAAAAACTGTTTTTGGGCTGAATTTAGCACAAGTTAGGAGTTATCAGGGCTGTCTGTCACCCTCCTCCCGCGCTGCGGTGGTGGCAGCAGGTCTGTCCCAGCGCGACCCTGACACCTTCCCCACACCGCCCTCCGCGAACTACCGCACCCACAATGCCCCGCGGCGCTCCCGCCAGCCCCGCCCCACCCATTGGCTGCCGCCGCGGGGGGGCCCTGTGCGCAGCGCCAATCCTCGCGCGGGGCTGCCCGGCGCCGTGCCGGTGTGCGCAGTGCTCAGGCGCCGCGCAGGGCCGCCCGCCCGCCGCGATCCGCCGGGCCGGTGTCATTGGGAAGGGGACGATGTCTCACTGCAGCCGCGCCGCCGCCCGCCTCCTGGGCCGCTTCCTCCGCCGTGAGTACCGAGCCGCCGGCACCCTCCCCGCGCCGGGCCGCGGGCACTGCGGGGCCCTCCCCGCTGCCTGGCAACCGCTCTCGGCCGCGGCGCCCCTCCGCAGTAGGCCGCGGGGCCTGAGCGGGGAGTGGGGCAGCGGCGAGGCTCCCCCGGCGCCGGGGCCCCGGCCGCCTCCGTCAGCCACGGGAGAGGGGAAGGGGCTGGGCCTGCAGCGGGGCAAGGTCACCCGGAGGAGCGTCCCGTCTGTTCCCGGCGGCATCTCTGGGCGCGGGGGTGCGGAGAGGGGAACGCCTCTTTGCCGGGCCTCGGTCTGCTGGGGGAGCTGGGTCTCCTCAGCCTGAGTGCGGAAGGCCCAAGGGGGGTCTGAGTGCTGTTCTCCAGTGCCGGCAGCCGCTCTTCCAAGCGTTAGGTGCAGGGAGGATGGAGGCAGGCGCTTCTCGGGAGGTGCAGGGCAGTGTAGGGCACGGGGCACACCTGACTGCAAGGAAAACTGTTTTTAAAAGTTAAGTTTTCGCACTGAGGGCAGTCAGACGCTGGTACGGGGACCCGGAAAGATTGTTTTCTCCGTTATACCCCCGGAAATGCTAAGAACTCGATAAGGCCCAGAGGGAGCTGATAAGAGGTGCATCCAATTTAGACTTAAGAGTTCTGAGTTAACGGTTGGACTTGATGATCTTAAAGGTCTTTTCCAACCGAAGCAATTCTATGATTCCAGTCACTTTGAGCGGTGATTTGGACTAGAGACCTCTTGAAGTCCTTGCATTTCTGATTTCCTATGATTTCAACTCAAGTTGGTGAAGTTTTTCTTTATTATCAAGAATAAGAACATCAGCTTTTAATTATGGAGAACACGAGCTGTCCGAGACTAACACTGAAGCTTAAAGTTTTTGTATGTGTTGTTCTGGAGATTATAATAAACATTAAAATACCTTTTTTTTTTTTTGTCTTTTCAGTGTGCTTTTTAGGTGCAGTTAATGCTGCATCTTCTACTGAAATCAGTATGGGTATGCCTAGGCATAAGATTCCTTGGAATCGAAACTGAGGAATTGGTGCATTAATCTTGGTTCTTGCAGCTGAGAGTAAATGGACAAACTCAAAATTACCTCATTTTACTGCACGCACATTTTTTTTGTCTCTGGGTGGTGTTAACTTGCAGGTCAGGGTCTAGTAACATGATCCCACAACATTTTAAGCTGGTCTGAGTGTGTGGCACACCTACCATCCCTTCTTGTATCCTTTCCTACCTCTTGTCCTCCATGACCAGGAGCAGAAAGCTGTGTTTTCTTTCTGGACCGTTAATTTCTGCCAGTTCAGCTCTTTGGATTGGCTCCTCTGAGCCCGATGAGAATTGGTTCTGATGGAGGGGAACAGATGGGAATGTACCATCTCCAATTCAGCTTAATTGATACTCCCAGCAAAGCTACTCTTGAGTGCCGTTTTACATGTGAAAAACTCAGATTGTTCCCCTTACAAATAGCAGTGGGAGGTTCAGGGAAAAGGGATCCAAGACAATTTTTGCGGGGTGGAGGGAAAGAAAAGTGGCCTGAGAGGCTTAAGAAGTGTTCTGTTTGCAACAGTTTCCGAGGTCATTTAAAAAAACTCCTGTAAGATGAAATAGTTCTTAATTTGAAGCATTTCTTTGTTTGATTTGATACTCAGAATGTTAAAAGACTGCTGAAACCTTAAATCTGGACTTTGTACATACATTTGCAGTGACAAATAATTAACATCTGCTTCTCTCTGGTTTAAAATCATGAGACTCTAGTGTGATATGTTGCAGAAGAAATGCAATCTCTGTTGGGGTGTTGCTGAAGCAAATGTGTGCCTGTAAGGTTCAGTTCAGGAAGTTGAGAGAGCACAGCATGAAATAAGTCAATGAATGGTGAGTGCTTGCTCAAAGGTCAGCTCAAAGCACTGTTTGGATATGGACAGAGATGAGAAAACCTTCCTCTGGTCTATGCCACACTTTGAAGAGTGTAGTCACCTCTCTGAGATTGGAGAGTCAGGATTAGGGATTTTATATTCTGGGTGTGTCAGGAGGCTTTGGAGAGCTCTCAGATGAATAGTAAATGAAGTGAGTAAGCCTGACACAGAATTGCTGTAGAAGTAGCAATCCAAACTGAAGAATCTGTTGCTTTTATGTAAAGGGTGTGGAGGGAGGAAAGCTCACAAACCTTGAGCTGCTCATCCTCTCAGTGGACTATTCTTGGGGAAAAACTGTTTGTTGGCTTACAAGAAATAATTGATTTGTGCTGAGAGAACATGCTTACTTCCTCAAGGGCCTGCAGTTTCACTGAGATGCTTCACTTTGTTTCAGCTTCATCCATTTGGAAGGAAGATGTTCTTTCAAGTGCCATGGTGTCTCCTGTGGCCCCTGTAGCCAGTGACATCCATCACACTGAGCAGGGAATTTTGATTAGGAAAGAGAGGTGTGTTGAAAGGACTGACTTTTCTCTGAATGCCATCTCTCATTAGTCCTAGTTTTGTTTGAATGTGGTAGGTGTAGAGTAGCCATTGCAACTGTGCTTTGTGGCCTGATGAATTAATTCCTCAGCTCCTGTGCCATGTTTGTAGACTGGGATTTCCATAATTAACAGGAATTTAGCAAGGCAAGGGTGAGACAAGGGAGGCTGGGGAGTGATACCTAGAAATCCTCTGAGCACATAATCCTCTTAAGCAAAGAAGTAAGATATTTTGAGCAATCCCTCAATAGCATGAAAACTTTATCAATAAGGATCATCTTCTACTAATGTAACTGATACTTGAGGGGTGAATTCTGTAGATGGGTTTGGGGAGGGGAGAGAATTACCCAAATGTGATTGTGTGTGTAAATATTTACATATGGCCTGATAATTAAAGACTAAAGCTTCATAAAGAACTAGAATGGGAAGCTGCATGTAGAATATTCTTGTTAATATCAAGCTTCTAGTCAGTAAACTCATAAAAATACAAATGAAATGTAATTAAAAGGATTTCTCAGAAACAAACTGAAGGTCTGTAACTGATGGAAAATGGAGGGGGGTGTTGGGAAAAAAACTTCTTAGCATTTTAAGTGGTGCTCTTTGTACCTCGATCCTTCCCTGAGTTTCCCCTGTATTGGCCTCTATTCTTCTTATTTGTACTGGAGCCCCCATGATTTCTAAGGCTTTCTTCTTTCCCTACATAGGTAATAGAAAGGAAAAGGAACATCTTCTTTTATCTCCAAGTTCTCTGGCTATTTCAAGGAGTAATAGAGGACTAATAAGTAATAATGAAGTAAAGAAAAAATTTTTTTCTTCTGAGTTGGGCAATGTGATGCTTTCTAAGGATTCCTGGTTTATTCCATTCATTGGCTTCAGACCTACAATTAAAAACCAATATTTTGAAGTGTATTTGGATAGTTAACAGGAAGGATGTCCCATCTCTGGAAGTGTTCAAGGGCAGGTTGGAAAGGACTTTGAGCAACCTGGTCTGGTGTCCTGGAAGGTGTCCCTGCCCATAACAGGGGTGTTGGAACTAGGTGATCTTTAGGGTCCCTTCCAACCCAAACCAGTCTAGGAATTTCACTTGGTGTTTTTCAGTCTTCTGGCAAAGTAGGTATCTGCTCAGGTCCTTCTAGAAAGGAATCTCTGCTGTTTCAACTTGCTTTTATATTGTGCTCATATTACGAGCACCCTTAGGTGTTACCTCAGCTTCTCAAGTTTATTTTCCTTTTTGTCTGGGATAAATGTGGGTAAGAGGGAGGCACTGAGTTTCTGTCCATAGCTCTAGGAAAAATCTTACAAGTCCTGAAAATTACAAGTTTTCAGCTTTGTGTTGAGTGAGGAAGAGATTTAGCCCTTCATATCTCTACTGTCAGCTGGGCAAATGTAACTTGGGTTGTATTGTTTTAAATGAGATTTGTGCTTGGAAGGTGGTGTTGTTTGAGGAGTGCCTGAAAACTCTGTAAACAGTGTGTACATTCAATGTGTGCTTTAGAACACATTGCAAATTGGTCAGTTTTCTTTTTAAGGTGTAAATTAGTGTTTGGACTTCCTGATAAATAATAGGATATTCTTATAGAAAGTCTTGTTAATTGTAATAACAGAAGTGAGCTTAAAGCCCTGCTTGAAGCTACAGATTTGGAGTTATCTTTGAAGAAGGAAATGGAGCTGAGTTTTCCTGTTGTTGAACTGCAGTGAGTTCTGGGCTGGGGCATTCCTACCAGCAGCTTGTGTGTTGGAGGTAATTACCTTAGTTTCTAGTAAGGTTTCTTTACCTTAAGGAGCCTGATGTTTTATGTATGAGCTTATACCCCTTTGCTCAATTTAGATCTTGCTTTGCAAACGTATCCTGGGACAGCAGGGCTTTGGTATTTGAGCAATTTTCATAACTACTTGGTTGTCCTGTACAATGGATTAAAACAGGTTCTTTCCACAATACGTCTCTTTTTAGCTATGTAGAAGCCAAAGTACTGGAAAGCCAAAAGAAATGTGTTTTATTACTTGAATAACTTTTTTTATTTAAACCACGAGCTATGCAAAAGGGATCAGGGATGAGGCAGAAATGAAAAGATCGCCTGGGAAAGATGATCTAGTTTCTTATTCTATTTTTCATACTTTTTTTTTTTTCTTAAGATCTATTACAGGCCTTTGTTGGACACAGTAATGTTACTTTAGAACTATGATGTGGCAAAATACAACATTTCCACTGTGCTTTTTGGCAAGATTGGGGTTTGGTAAGGCTTGTCCTTATGCTCTAAGACTTTGTCTGGAGCCATCGCCTTTGTAACTTGGCCTGTAATTTAGACATGTGCATTAAAATAGCACCACCAAGGAGTTTGCCCTTTACTAGGTCATGGCTGAAGAGCAAATTTTTTAAAATTTGATTTACTTTTTTTCCTTTCTCCTGTCTTCTTGAAGCAAGGTGCATTTACACTTGGGGACCCTCCTTTGTTCTAGTGCAAGCAGTCGCCTGAACGGATGCTGGAAGTTGTGAAACAGTCCGAGCTGGTGAATGAGGGTCCTGGGTGCAAACTGAGACTTGGATTCTATTTCTGACTCTTACCTGCTGTGAACTTAGGTGTCCCATTTCCATTTTCCACCTGTTTCCTTCTCATCTTGTATCTGTCTTAACTATTTAAATTGCCAGCTGTTTGCACCCAGGACTTGTGGTTGGTGCCATGTTGTGCTAAGCTGCCTCTCCCTGCAGACAGCAAATGACTCAAGCCTATAGCCAGGCTTTTTGGAACAAGCTTTATTTTCTCTGAAGCAGGGCTCTTCAGTAATGTCAGAAGCACACACAGTTTTCAAGAGTAAATCCATACAAAGCTTGGAATTTAAGCTGCCGTTTAGTTACCAACGCTTGTTTTTTTGGTACTTTGATCGCTTGGAAAATGCTCAAAAGCTTCTTATCCTTGAAAAATGTATCTATATAGTCTTCTTAAAACAGAACTGACAAAGTTAAGCCTTCAAAAACATTTTTTGTGCCAGTGTTATAAATATCTGAAAATTGATATGGAGCAGACAGCTGAACTGGGACTGTAGAATTATTCTTATGGTACAGAGAAAGGAGTGACTATTTGTCTTTTATTTTTTTTGAAACTACTGGATTACTGGGTGTGTGCTGTGTGCCTGGCAAGCAGCCCTGTCTTACTTTGCAGGTGGATTTGTCTGTGTCGTAGCACAGACAACACGTGTAAAACTTGAATTTGAATTAGTTTGGTGTTGCCTGTTTATTCTTTACCCTTGCAGGCCCGTCAGAGGGCTTTCAAAACATGCACTCCCACACTTCTGGAAGCCCAGACCAGCCCTGCAAGGCGTTATGGTGGAGGGTCATGACTGTACCAGCTCCTTCCCAAGGGGGATCATCCTCTGCTTTTCCCAAGGTTGGGTTTCACCCAGTGGCATCCCGTGGGTGTGGAGGATTGCCTGGATGGCTGGGATCAGGTGGAGCAATGTCCTGCTCTCCTGAGCAACAGGTCAGCTGTCTCTCTGCTGGTTTAGTCCCCCCTCTGCTGGAGCCAGGCTGCTGTTTGCCAGCTGTGCCTTTCAGCAACTTGGTTTTGCAGCACAGGTGGAGCCTGCAGAGCATTGCAGCCTTGTCTAGGAAGGCCAAGCATGAAGACCATGCTGTGCTGGCACCACACAGCAACACTTTTCTCTACCCTTCCACAGTCAGCCTCATAACCCTATTAATTAAATCTCAGCTGCAGACATATTTTGTCCATTACTGCTTTGTATTTATTCTTGGTATAACAAGTTTTGTAACAGTACTGGTATGGTAGATAAAGATGTGATTCAGGTTGAAACACTGCAGGTCAGGGATCCAATATACCCTTTTACCACTTTTGTCACAACTTTGCTGCATGCCAGTCTGTACATTTCTCTTGAAAATCTAGTCTAATTTTACTTTATGTTAGTCTGAGGATGAGGTGCTGCCACAGCTCCTTAGAGAATTGCAGGAATTGTTGGAGTTGAGGTCCTGGGTTTCTGTTGGCACTTGTTAAGAAAAAAGTACCTTAGATTTAGCAATAGCACTGCTGTCTGTAAGCTTCTTCTACCATGGTTTTATTTTTCTTCTCACTTTTTTTTAATAGAAGTAAAGCAGAAAAACAGTGTATGACTGAAATTTCGCTGGCAAAAGTACATGTAGAAGAGTCCTATATTGCTCTTTGTAGTAGAAATGTGTAAATATATGGATCTTAGATTTTCTGCACCTTTTTACCACCCTATAGAAATTGTATTATTATATAATATTAATAATGCTTCTCAATAAATTTATGCTTCAACAACTTATATTAAAGAATCCTTTTTTCCCGTTTTTCCACTTCATAGCTTTTGCTTCCTTTAAAAATAAACAAACAAAACCTTGTTGAGGCATGTGTGAGCAAATATGTGGAACAATCCAGGGACTATTGTTCAGAATGTCTTGGTTTTATTTCAACTGCACTTATTATTTCCTCAAATTTTAAGCGGAATAGTTTTAAAAGAGCTAAAGAGGTATGTAGTAACATACCAGTGTAAGTTTCTGTACTAGAATTGTGTCATCACATATTCACTCTAAGCACTAAATAGTGTTTTTTGTCTAAAACAGTAAATCAGTTCTGTTCCCCCCAAAGTTCTGGTATTTGAAAAAGCATATGGCAATGAATACAGGCAACGTGTGCATCCTTTTTTTACCAGAAGACCTCTTTGTCCTCCTCATCACAGGCTTTCTTGCATGGTAACACTCTGTGCATTTCACTTTTAATGATTTGGTGTCAGCATATCTTTCCCTTCAGCAGAGACCCTGTCATCCTCCTTGTCTTTTGGATACCAGGGCCCACTGTGCTGGTTTTCTGTAGCGGTGCTGGTTTTTTCAGTACCAGAGTTGTGAGAACTAAATTGAAGAGCATTCCTGTGCAGTATCTGGAGAGCTGTATTTCTTCACGAGCCCAAGTGCTTTTCAGGCAGTGATGCCAAGGCTCCTGTATAGAAGAAAGTCTTTTTCTGGATGTCTTGTTTGGCATTAGGTGTTACTTGGGTTGAGGGACCCTCGACGTCTTCAACATCTCTCATTGTCTCGGGTGGGCTGTGCTCTGTTCTCAGAAGGGGTCGTGTGGTACCTACATTGTAGCAGCTTCTGGGAAAGAAGGATTTCAGTTCTGCTTTGTCACTTTGCAGAATTTCTTAGAGGACAGAGACTTGTTCATTTGCAAATAAAAATAGTGGTTAAGATGATGATTCCATTTGTTGTCACTGGAGTTCTGAGGTGAAGTATCCAAAATGAGAAGTACCTAACCCAATTCCTAGCAAGCTAATCACAGGGATCAGGTACACTACAGGTGTTCAATATCTTCAAATAACAAGTCATAAATACTTACAACTTTCAGAGCTGCTTTCTGAAAATGTGAACTGCTGGGTCAATTCATTTTTCGATACAAGCATCAATAGATATGCAGTTACTCAATAGGATGTTTTTTGACTTCAAGTCTAACAAAGCAGTGGATTGATGGTTTACCCTCTGTTTTATTTTTCTCTCTAGTGCAGCAGAATGGAGCACGACACTGCTCGTATGCAGCATCAAGGAAAAATCTGTATATTAACAAAAATACAAAGGTTATCTGCCAGGGTTTTACAGGCAAACAGGTATGTATATGAACCATTTATTCTACCACCCTTTCAGTTCAGAAGGTTAGTTGGCCAAAAAACATAATAACCTATAAAAGGGATTATATACTGTCTTTGCCTGTGTTGGTAGGAAGCTGGACTTTGTGGTCAGGATGGTCCTTTCAGCATTGTAGTTTCCTTTCTTTGGTCCAAATAGACCTATTTTTTTAAAGTTCATTAAACTAGATTTTTTTTCACCACTTGTGCACAAGCTTAAAATATGGTTTTGAGTCATATCTATTATATTACTTTTGATTTTTGTTGTTCTTTTTGGTCTTAAGCCTTTTTGTATGCAACTGAAAGGGTTTCTTTGTAAAGGGAGTTTTGCAAAAAGCTACAAAAACCTTCCCACTGGAGAAGTGCCTCTTTCACAAATGCCTTTGAATGACAATGTCAATGAATTAAATTTCTGCTTCTATTTCAAGATACTGAATAATTTTCTCACATTCCCCCTTACATGTTTGCAAGGGGAGAAGGCTGCTTTTCCTAAAACTATCAGCTAGTCATAGATGAAAACGCTAATTTCTTCTATTTCATTATAGTGTTTGTCATCTGCCAGGCTTGATGTTGTCACGGTTTGGCTCTGGGCTGGCAGTCAAACCAGTAACAATAATGCACTCCATCCACCCCTCCCTGCCCCAAGGTAGGGAAAGAGGGAGAAAAAATGAGAAAGAGAGGCTTTCTGGGTTGAAAAGTGAAGCAGATTGATTTTAATTCTTAGTGATAAGGGACTATATTGTATTTGTAAAGGGATGTGCAACACCCGATCCCCTCCCTCCTCCCCCAGTGACTCTCCCAGCAACTCTTCTCCCTGGTGGCTGCAGCTGAAGGGGGGAGTGTCCGGGCCCTTGGATCTTGGCTAGGAAGAAAAAAATTACAAAAAAGAGAGAGAGCCAAAGAGAGGGTGATAGAAGCAACAGTGAGCAGAAAAGTGAGTGGAAAAGGAAATGAAAGGCTTGACTTCCATGATGTCTTAACCTATACTGAAAGCCAAATAGAGACAATATGATGAGAAGGAAATATTCTGATTTGCTGATCCTGCCTTCAGTCTGATCTGCTCCTCTGTAGGGGGGGGAGGCTGCACACACTCAGAAGTGACCTTGGTTATTATCAGTCCACTGGTGCTGCTAAAAAAGTTCACTGAAAGAAAAAAAAAATCAGCAAAGAGAAAGTTCACTTCACCCTGGCTCAAACCAGGACAGATGTAGAAAATAAAACGTGGCTGCTGTGGCTGCAGGTGTATTAGCAACACACAACAAAATGTCCTTTAGTGTGCAGCCACAACGCTCTGATTTAAAAGAAAAAGCACAGCATATTCTGAATGCATTTAAAACATGTTGAGGCACTCTTCAAAATAGCTGATGATATGTATGTGGTGAAAACTTCTCATTGTAAAATTAAGTGCCATAAATTGCCTTCAGAATTAAAGAGATCAACTTTTTTTTCGGTTAATTTTATTTGCTATTACGTGCCTTTTAACTTCACTTACTTTCTGTCTCATAGGGCACCTTTCACAGCCAGCAGGCGTTGGACTACGGCACCAATTTAGTTGGAGGAATTTCTCCAGGGAAAGGGGGAAAAACTCATCTGGGTCTGCCTGTGTTTAACTCTGTGAAGGAGGTAAGTGCAGCAGTGGCTGGAGAGCAGACAACTGAATGCTGCTGAAGGGCTCCTTGGCTCATTGCACACACTTGGAGAGGCAAACATTTGAGCCACGGATGGCACTGTGCAAGGAGTGAAATAGAAACCTTTTAAAAGAGGGAGCATTCAGTGTGGTCAAGAATGAATTTGGGTTCCACTGTGAAGTTCACAGCATCTGGGTACACTTACTTCATGCATGCAACTAGTTTCTGTTTGATTCTGGTGTCTGTGATGAATTTTTAGCCATCTACTATCTAAGGGTATTTTTGATGGTGTTCATGGGGCAGATCCTTTCCAGACAGTGGTTAGTTCTCAGCTTCCTAGTTGCACTGTGTGTGTCCCATCTTCAGGGAAATGACACTTGCTTTGATTATAGTAAATTAAAACATATCCATTTACTTAATTTATGCCTGTGAATGGACATATTTTAAATGAGTAGTTGTCAGGTGTTCTCTCTGGCCCCATTAAATGCTCGATACCTTTTTTTCTCATGTCCATTGTAGGCCAAAGAACAAACTGGTGCTTCTGCCACTGTTATATATGTACCTCCTCCCTTTGCTGCTGCTGCAATCAATGAAGCAATCGATGCAGAAATGCCCTTAGTTGTCTGCATTACTGAAGGTATTCCCCAGCAGGATATGGTTCGGGTTAAGCACAGGCTGCTTCGGCAGGATAAGACTCGACTAGTGGGCCCAAACTGCCCTGGAGTCATCAATGTAAGTGACTTCTGGATTTGCTCCAAGGCTGAACCATTCTTAGTGATGGTTTGAATGTTCCATCTGACTTCTCCCACTCTTTCCTTAGCCTGGAGAATGTAAAATTGGTATCATGCCTGGTCACATTCACAAGAAGGGAAGAATTGGTGAGTTTTTGAATATTTATGCATCATCTAAAACTGAAGTTTGGTGTTCTAGGGTTCTTATTCACGAGGCTTGTCACATCCTGCCCTGAAGACAGTTGGCACTCTGTAGGGCAGCTTGTCTGTCCTTCAGTTTGTAAGTGAACTTTGCCATTATCAAGCCTGAGGGTCAAAAGCAGTCTACCACAGCAGGCACTGAGTCCTGATGGTAGAGGCAAAGCAACTGGAAGTTTCCTTAGGTAATGTGATTGACTTAGTTTTCTTAACACTCTCCTTTGAGGATACCTCCATTTATCTTGGGGTTTGAGAGCACTAAGCTCACCAACCCTATTCCTTCCAACAGCATGGCTCCTGTAGATTAGGATTCTACACCTTGAGTGAGCTCAGTATTATAGCAAAGGGAAGAGATTGCAGGCAAGTTTATAGCATTATAATTTAGACAACTATACCATGGTGAGTGAGAGTGAAAAATACACCCACTTCTCAGGCAGTGGAATTAAGGTCAGAGAGGCAGCGACTTGTTCGTGTTAGTTACACAGCCTGTTGCATGCAAATCTCTTTTCCTGACTTCTCTTGGTTCTTTGCTGAACTATAGAAATAACTTGCTTTTTTAAAAAATAGTGCCATTCTGGAACTATAAAGCCAAGTCTTCCAAAAGATGCATTTCTACTTGAAGAGAGCTTCAGAAACATTGTAGACAGCATGTGCTGCTGATACCTGTCAGTGGGCTCACCAGTTTAACTTGAGCACAGTCCTCTTTGCAATATGACCCTTTTTGTTGATGAAAATTGTGTTTGTGGGAAAATCTGTTCAGTGCTCCTGGACTGTGTGGACTCAGTGCAGTTTTTCTAACAGGAGAAACTCTCTCTGCTACTTAACCACTTCTGACTTGAGAATAAGCTGTACCTAGTGGATGCTGAAGGATGTGTTAACCCTCGTGTCACACCAGCTTTTAAGAAGTACCTATAAACCTGGAATTGAAATACCAGCTTACTGCAGTTATGCCCTTTGTAGATACCATCACGACATTGCTCTATGGCTGTAAAAGGTAGCATCAACTCATGTTGCCTTGAGCTTCCTTCTGAATCAAAGTTCTGCTACAGTTTTCTAAATATCTACAAGAAATGTCATGTAGTCGTGAGAATCTGAATGCAAGGCACATCAAGTGCAAAAGAATATTTTAAAGCCTGAATCCAGTTGCCCCACCATTGCTGGAAACATTTTCAGTGGTGATCCCCAAAGATCAAGGATTAAAAATACAACTTTGCCATCCTCCCAGCTTTTTCTAATACTGTGACCTTTGGTGTTATGCTCCCCAGCTTTCTATTACTGGGCTGCATCCAAGAATCATTTGGTAATCTCAGGAGGCAAGTGATAAAAATAGTCACAGTCTTTGAACCTTTATGTGTAGCTTCTGTGAGGAAATCTGCTCTCAATAGTAAATGGGAAGCCCTTTGCAAACATAGCAAGAAAAAAGCCTTTGCTAATAGACATTTGCACTGTCCCACAGTATAAACAGTTGATAAAACTGAAGTTACTAGTCTAGTCCTGTATTTTTTCCTCTGTTCATACAATATACTTAGTATATTCCTTGTTAAATGGCTTGAAGTAGATGGAAGATGATGTCTGTTTTTCCTGGAAACCTTCTGAACAAAACTTGGAGAAGTGAATGAAAAAGCATGCAAATATTTTGCCCCTGATCCAGGCTGTCTTACCTTCCATCCTGAATTTAAAACTAGGGTTGTGCTCTCTTACAATATTGTAATGTAAATGCTGGATGTGTATTGTAGAGCAGTGAGTTGCAGCAACAAACACCTTAATGGTGATAACTCGTATTTGTGCAGCGTATTTGGTGAGACACTGGCACAGGCTGCCCAGGGAGGTTGTGGATGCCCCCTCCTTGGAAGTGTTCAAGGCCAGGTTGGATGGGGCTTGGGGCAACCTGGTCTTGTGGGAGGTGTGGGGTTTGGGGGTTTGGATGATCTTTAAGGTCCCAAACCAGTCAGTGATTCTGTTTCTGTGCCAGAGGATCTCTTGTGTCCCTGGCTGTAATGGAGATGTGCTTAATACAGAATTATTTTGTTAACTGTTGAGCTGCAACTCTGTTTGAAGTTCAGTATATTAGCTGCTGTCATACAGGACAAGTAGTGTATTCTTCTCTTTTGTTTTTAGCTTTCTTTCCTGGTAAAGCTGTAGTGTGAGGAAATGCTCTCTCAGCCAGTATTATTATTGACTTTCTGTGCAGATTGAGTCTGTTGACAACTAAGTGTCAAAAAATGCTAACCAAGAAAAGGTACAGATAAGATCTTACACAGAGTGTTCATGTTTTGGTAAGGGTAGCTTGAAAACCTGGCATCTTATGTTCAGTTTATTAAGGTGATTTTAATGAATATAAGAACAGCTGCCTCTGGTCATGCACTTAGTGTGAAGTTGATCTCTGTTTCTTTCCTAAAGGTATTGTGTCAAGATCTGGAACCTTGACATACGAAGCTGTTCATCAGACAACGCAAGTTGGATTGGGGCAGTCTTTCTGTGTTGGTAGGTGTCCTCAGAAACAGCCTGTTGCACCTAGATTAATCTGCTTTTCCTTTACAAGGAGAAATCCAAAGTAATTTATTTTTGCAAGAAATTGCTGAATGGTGATTCTGTTGAGAAATGAGGTCCCTGTGTGCTGTGAAAAGTATGACCTTTCTCTTTTACAATTTCCACATAAGATTAATACACAAAAAACAGCTTTGAGCAGAGAACTGCCAGCAAATATGATGTCAATTTGGAAACAAATTTTCCCAATAAGTTAGATTTTAAAAAGGGATAGGGCATTCTTAGGCGTTTAGTTGGGTATGTGAAGTAAATTCACTTTTCTTACAGCAAAATTCTAGAGCTGGAGTCTTGGTCCTGCTGTGTCTTCCAGAGAGCCTCTGTATAAGGCATAATATTTTGCTTGTGGTTTGATAGGTGATTATTCAGATATCAAAACCTTTCTGTAAATTGTGGGGAAGGTACTTGAAGCAGGAATTAAGCACAGTCTGACTTGGGAAGAGCCTTCAGAGTTGTCCCTCTTAGGAGCCTTTGGGAATACTCTTCATGCTGGAATTTACTTTGAAACTTTCACTGTAAATGCAGTATCTTATCTTGAGTTTGCCTTTTTTTTGGTTAATTTTTTTTTTTCAGGGATTGGAGGTGATCCCTTCAATGGAACTAATTTTATTGACTGCCTTGATGTCTTCCTGAAGGATCCTCATACTGAGGGGATCATATTGATTGGGGAAATTGGAGGAAATGCTGAAGAAGATGCAGCAGCATTCTTGAAAGAAAACAACAGTGTAAGTCTTAAACAGATTGATTCCAGTCACATTGATAGTTAGCAGCATCTTTTCATAGAATCACAGCATGGTGAAGGTTGGAAGGGACCTTGAAGATCATCAAGTTCCAACCTCCCTGCTATGAGCAGGGACACCTCCCACCAGACCAGGCTGCACAAAGCCTCATCCAACCTGGCCTTGAACACCTCCAAGGAGGGGGCTTCCACAGCCTCCCTGGGCAACCTATTCCAGTGCCTTACTGCCCTCATGGTGAAGAATTTTTCTTCCTGCTGTCTAACCTAAATCCCCCCTCTTTCAGTTTAAAACCATTACCCCTTGTCCTCTGGCTACAAGTCCTTGGAAAAAGTCCCTCCCCAGCTTTCCTGTAGCCCCTTCAGATACTGGAAGGTGCTATAAGGTCTCCCTGGAGCCTTCTCTTCTCCAGGCTGAACAACCCCAATTCTCTTAGCCTGTCTCTGCAGCAGAGGTGCTCCAGCCCAATGATTATCTTTGTGGCTCTTCTCTGCTCAGTTCAATTTATAATCTCTAGTTACAAAAACCCAATCAGTCACACTTTTCTCTTTAATAAAGAATTGAAATTAGGAGCTTTATCCAGTTTAAATCTAACTGGAGAGAAGTGTCAACTTTAGATTCTTAGTCCCGTATAAATACTTACAGTGAACATCCTGGTTTTTGTAGTACACATGGCTCTGTAGAGAGATGTTTTAAATTTTCTGATTGCTTCTGGTTTATTATGCTTATCAGGAGAAAAGATACCCTACACTCTTCAGACTTTTGGTTCCACATTGTCTGAGGTTTCTAGCTGTTCAATATCTTTGCCTGGCTAGTTAATATTTAAAAAAAACCCAACAAAACATAACAAAAGTCTGGAATTGGTTTTCCTCTCAGCCTCCCCCACGTCACACGGTACCTTTTGTTTCTTCCCAGGGTCCAAATGCCAAGCCAGTGGTGTCATTCATAGCTGGTCTGACTGCACCTCCAGGCAGGCGGATGGGTCATGCTGGAGCCATCATTGCTGGGGGAAAGGGTGGAGCTAAAGAGAAGATAGCAGCTCTTCAGAGCGCTGGGGTTGTGGTCAGCATGTCTCCTGCTCAGCTGGGTAGCACCATCTACAAGGTTTGTTGCTCAGGAATTGTTATACAAACTCATCTAGAGCAAGAAGCTGCTTTTTTAAGGGAATTTGAGTTGGCAATTCTTCTTTTACCCTATTCTGTTGCTCTGAGCTTGCTTAAACAAAAGAGCTCTACAGACTGAACAAGCTGCAGTTATTACTTAGATAATAGGTGCATATAGTCTTAGATGATGTTGCCTTTATAGAAAAGTAAACAAGGCACGATGAAGAAATCACATTTTGCTTTCAAGTGTAGCAACTTGTTGAATTAGGTTTTCTGGATGCAAAGAACCTGAATGAGTTTAAAACATGAAAACATTCTTTGAAACTGCTTGAGGAATGACAGCCTTGGCCTGTAGGTCTGTCTGTCACAGAATTGTTAGAGTTGGAAGGGACCTCTAGAGGTCATCTAGTCCAACTCTCCCAGTGGGAGCACGGGAGAACTGGGAGTTCAGAATTATGGTTGAATGCATCCAGCTGAAAAACTTAATATAAAATAGGATTATTTGCATTTTTCTTAATTCATACCCAAAGCCAGGCATTGCTTCAGAGCTAAAGGAAATGCGTGCTTCAGCTGTGCTAGGTATTTTGTTGTTCCTGTGGTATAGAGTAGCATCTTCACAGACTGCTGTGGGATTATTTTCTTCTGTTGTGTTTTTTCCTTTACTAAAACAATATTTTCTTTGTTGTTTCCCTGGTTTGAATCCATTACTGTAAGGGTTCTACTGAGTGCAGTCTAGCACTGCTCGTTTTTCATAGCTGGCTAGTTAATGTGAGGTGAGAGAACACTTATCCTCCTTTCCTCACTTGCACACATTATGCATTTTATAGTTTAATTTTTAATTCTAAAAATCAGGTTTGCTAAGATAAATACAAAGTAATTCGAAATAAAATAGTAACAGAAGCCTTTTTTTTGCAGGAGTTTGAGAAAAGGAAATTGCTTTAAGAGAAGGCTCCAAACATCAGTGCAGCACCTGGCCTCTGCTTTTCTTTTGTCTGCTAATCTTCGGTTGCCCAAATGACTGACATTGGTCTTTGAATTTGACTTGGAAGCCATAAACCTCCTGGTTAAACCTGTTTTGATGTCTCCTCGGTTCAGACATGATCACCACATTGTAAATTGCAGCAAATTAATAAATCTACTACTAAATTTGATTCATCTTTTGAATTCCTGGAGCAGAGCTGTTTCTTCAGCCATCATAAACAAAACAATCAGCCTTGACGGTCTGAATCTTTTGTAACTTAAGCACTGCCCAATTTAAGGTAAAGTTGCTTATTGAGATGCTTTTAAGGATCAAGACACTGACTTTATGCACGTATCACACTTCACTTTATTTTTAAAAAATCCAGTCTTTCTTGTTTGTTGCTGGCATATATGTTTGTTGGAACAACAGGCCAAAGTTTCCGTCCATTAAACCAAAGCTGCTGGATCTGAAGGGGTTGCTTATTGATCCACGTAGCTGGATATGCCTCAAGTCCAGACTTTCTTTTCAAGGCTGATGAGCCATGCACAGGGGCTCATCACATGCCATTCTACAGGCAAGGAATTCTGTTTGTTGTGTGGAGAGATGGAATTTTTGTTCACAAAAACGAATCTAATTTCCCATGCAAATATATATTCAAGTTGTCTGTAACTATACAAATGATTTGGTCTTTAGCTTAAATTACCTTAATTTCCTCTGTATCTTAACTAGGATTGCATTGCTTGTGTGTTCTGAGATCCTTGTAACATCAGGACATAATGCAGGAGAATTATTCTCTGGAAAAGAATGTAATAAGTTACCTTTCTTGTTAACCACTCCCAGCACTGTAATGGAAAGCCCTTTTTGTACTTTGGAAATAGCACCGTGCCTATACATGAGTGTTACAAGTTCTATCAGGATGGACTAAACCCAAGATTGCTTTCTTTATATAGACTGAAAATTGTATGTAACCTTGTCACTTGTCTAAAGCTAACTTTGTGTTCCATAAAGGTGCTGTTATGAAAACTCGTGTCGTTACTTGTTTAAAATTGTTCTTAGCTTTCTTAGTCAGATGCCTGTGGAATTTCTCTTCCTGATGCAAGCAGTGAGGAGGTATCTTGATGCTGACATTGGCAGTTCCTGAAGCTAAGCCCTGATGGAATGCATAAAAGGATGGGTCATAACTGTGCTGCACTGAATGTGTGTTAATATGCTTCATGTGTGGTCCTGCATCAGTCAAGTGGTACAGGCCTTAGGACACGGAGACCAGGTGCTGTGTTATTCACCTTGGTGTGATTTCCTGAAGTGAACCTGACATCCTGTCACTGGAGAGCTGAAAGCAGTACTGACAGGCTGAGAGAGTTGAGGTGGTTCAGTCTGGGGAAGAGAAGGGTCTGGGGAGACCTTAGAGCACCTTCCAGTGCCTGAAGGGGCTACAGGAAAGCTGGGGAGGGACTCTTTCCAAGGGCATGAAGTGATGGGACGAGAGGGGACTGTTTGAAGCTGAAAGAGGGAGATTTAGATTGAATATTAGGAAGAAACTATTTCCTGTGGGGGTGGTGAGACACTGGCACAGGTTGCCCAGGGAAGCTGTGGCTGCCCCCTCCCTGGAAGTGTTGAAGGCCAGGTTGGATGGGGCTGGGAGCAACCTGGTCTAGTGGGAGGTGTCCCTGCCCATGCAGGGGGGTTGGAACTAGATGATCTTTAAGGTCCCTTCCAACCCAAACTGTTCCATGAATCTGATTGGTAAATCATTTGATAAAGCCTATGACACAGACAGGAATTTTGTAACTAGATCTGCACAGTTTTCTGGTGGTGCCTGATTAATTAGGAGTGAAAAGACCAAACAATGCCCTTTAACTAGAGAAATACCAGTGCTAACGTGTCTTAGCCTGTTAAGAGTGCAGTCCTTCACCAATGGATGTCAGGATATTGTATCCTGTCTTCTTACAAGCCTGTTAACCAAAGTAACTCATTGTAGTGATGGGCTTCTCCACAATATGAATTTTGGGATGTGTAATGTTTCATCATTGCCACCAGTGTTACAACAGGTGACCTTCCAGGACAACTGAGGTGTAGTAGGTTTCCTGTTAGGGATTGCTCCATGGCAGCTCTTTTAGTGGCACCATTTTAGAAGATGGCCATGAACTCTAGTGACCATTGTCTCCTGAGAAAGTGTTTCCTTGTATCTTGAAATTAGAGGATGAGTTTAAAAGTGCAACTTTGATTCTAATGTTTCCAGCAAGGATCTGGTGCTGCTCCTTAGCAGCTGCCAGGTTCAGTTCAAGCCTGGAGCTGAGCATCACCAAAGGATGGGGAAGAACCCTGACCTTGTCTGATAGAAGGGCTTAGTTTTTGCAGTTTTCTCTTGCCTAAAAGTGTGCACATGACAAATGTCATCAGAGCCTCTTACATTGCTAATGACAATGTCTCCTTGGAAAACATTTGCATCTGTTTAATACCATGTGTACTTGTGAATAAATATTTTGAGTAATCCCATCTGTTCATTTATTTGTTGTCTTTTAAAGGCAAAAGTTAGGTTAGAGTTGATGCTACTTTATAACTTAATAAGTAGTTTTTATGTGCAAGAAGAAACATTGCTGATGTTACTGTTTGAATTCTTGTGAAGTTTTATGAAATAGTAATTTTTTTCCTTGATCTAGACTTGGCAGTGGTGTCTGTCCATAAATCACTTGCACTGTTGAGGGATAAATTCTAGAGGTTAATTTTGGTTGGGGGAATTCATTGCCACGCTGATTTTCTTGAACAAAGAAAAGAGGATGCAGATCCCCTTCATGCTTTCTTTTTTTTTCCTCTTACTGGACAATATTTGTCTCTGGACAATATTTGTCTCTGAACAATACCCAGTGCTCTCACTAGTAGCTGCTCCTGAAGTTTGCTGATAGTAATGTTTTTTGAGGTTGATTAGAGAGGTCTATCACAATGAATACTATGCCTTTTGTGTTTTTTAGAATGTGTTGATGCCTTATTTTTTCCTTCTGTGTTTATGCTGTTTTCCAGGATGAGTATTTTTTCTTTTTATGTACTCTTTTGGGGGAAGGCAGTGGTAAGTTACTCTCTGTACCTTTGTACTTAAGAAGATGCTCTGAGGTGAGATTCTAGCAAGGGGACTTCTGAAGATTCGCTTTATTGAAGCTCACCAGTGAAAACAAAAGAAAAGATTGATGCCCAATTAATTTGGTCAGATAAGGTCTCCTTTGTGTACTGAATGTAGAAAGGGAAGAAGAGGCATCAAGAAGGCAGGGACAACCTCTTTTCACTTGTGGCCAGTGACAGGACGAGGGGCAATGGATTAAAACTTGAGCACAGGAAGTTTCACCTTAACATGAGGAAGAACTTCTTTACTGTGAGGGTTACAGAGCACTGGAACAGGCTCCCCTGTGATCTGCCCTAGTTTTCAGTCCTGCTCTGGCAGGGGGGTTGGACTCAATGATCTTCAGAGGTCCCTTCCAACCCCTAACATTCTGTGATTCTACTGTGAAGATGGCCAGCTCTATCCTCCAGTGTCAAATGTTCTTAGAACTCTGGGCTTCTTGAGATGATTAGTGGTGGATTTCTTAATGGCTAGTGTCAGAGTTTCTGAGCTTCACCACAGTTTCAAGTTGTTCCATTTTTTGGTTGTGCTACTTTTAATCCGCTTGCCTACGGGCTTCCTCTGTGGTGGATTGAAATTCCTCAGGGCTCTGGCACAGAGCTGATTGAAAAGGGCTGCTCTGTTGAGGTGGTCTAGGTGGTTTTAGTTGAATCAAAGAAGCAACTCTGCAGATCAAACAATAGATTTCAAGTGTTAAGGTAAGGAGAAGAGCACTCACTAATGGGCCTCACTAATGGGCCTCACAAGTGAATCTGGCAAAGGGCTGCTAACTAGGTAGGGTGAAAATGCCTACAAAGTCATGTTGTCTGGGGTGGTGACTGACCTCTGCTCAGACTCAGGCACTGGTCCCCAGCTGGTCTAGTGATTGGATTGCCTGGTAGCAGCCAAGTGAGGGCTTGGGGCAGAGCAAATTGGGCCAGAAAATGCCAAGATCAGCCCTCAGAGATGTAATAGTACTTTCAGGAAGAGCCTCAGGGGCTGGCTACTCTGCTGATGGCTCCAAAGGAGTAGAGACTTGTGATGCCCAAAGAATGGTGCTTAGGGACATGATTTAAGCATTAACAGGTAGATAAAGGTTATGATGGGTGGATTTAGGTTATGGTTGGACTTGATGGACTTCAAGGTCTTTTCCAACCAGGTTGATTCTGTGAATAAGCTCTTAATGGTGTTGAAACTATGGGATTATTAGCATCAACATACTAATTTGCTCAGCTGACCATCACAGTTGCCCTCCCTTCCCCTCTGCCTGTTGCTGGTCAGGATTAGATTAAAGCTTTTCATAAGAGGGTCTGTGACAGTGTGGGCTGGAGCCTGTGGGTGACTTCTCAAGGCAGAGATAGGAAGAGTTGTGCTGTTGTGGACACCAGGCAGGCAGCAGGTTCTGGGTGTTTTACACACTGGATGGTTCCTCCTGGAGCACCTGTACAAGGCTGGGAGGGCTGCCCTTGGCTCCATTGTTACTAGAAGTAGCTGGTGCAGAGGGCAGAGTCCAGGTGTGATGTTTTCCACATAAATTGGAACACCAAAAGGAAAATAAGTCTTTTGGACATCGACCTGCAGTGCCCTGCTAGCAATTAAATGGGATTTATGCTACGTGTCTTTGGCCATATTGTTAAATAATTGTTTATTTTGGGTTATTTAATGAGGTGGTAATTTAGTTCTCTCTCAGAGATACGTGGCAGTGCTGGGGGCTAGCTACATGGTTCTCCTGTAGTAAAGGTGTGTCAGTTGCTCTGGGCAGCAGCACTGGGAATTGCTGTTCAACCTGTGCCAAAACTTTGCTCTTTGCAGCCCAAAGCACTGGGGACTCTTCACAGAGGGCTGATTGAGATGGGTGGTAGTGACAGCTAAGTAAGGAATCATGGAATTGTCAGGGTTGGAAGGGACCTCTAGAGACCATCTAGTCCAACTCCTCTGCTAAAGCAGGATCCCCTAGAGCACATTACCCAGGGCTGCATCCAGGGGGGTCTTGAATATCTCCAGAGAAGGGGACTCCACAGCCTCCCTGGGCAGCCTGTCCCAGGGCTCTGTCACCCTCACCATAAAGAAGTTTTTCCTCATATTTCAATGGAACTTCCCATGTTCCAGTTTGTGCCCATTGCCCCTCATCCTGTCACAGGGAACTACTGAAAAGAGTCTGGCTCCATCCTCCCTCCACCCACCCTTTAGATACTTGTAGGCATTAATAAGGTCTCCCCTCAGCTTCTCTTCTCCAAGCTAAAGAGTCCCAGCTCTCTCAGCCTTTCCTCATCAGGGAGATGCTCCAATCCCCCAATCATCTTTGTTGCCCTCCACTGGACTCTGGAACCCTGTCTCTCTTGACCTGGGGAGCCCAGAACTGGATACAGTTTTCCAGATGTGGCTTCACCAGGGCAGAGTAGAGGGGGAGAATGACCTCTCTTGACCTACTGGCCACACGCTTCCTTATGCACTCCAGGATTCCATTGGCCCTCTTGGTGACAAGGGCACATTGCTGGCTCATGGATAATTTACTATCTACCAGGTCTTCCAGATCCTTCTCCTCAGAACTGCTTTCCAGCAGGTCCACCCCTAACCTATATTGGTGCATGGGGTTCTTCCTCCCCAGGTGCAGGACCCTACACTTGCCCTTGTTGAACCTCATTAGGTTCCTCTCCACCCAGCTCTCCAGCCTGTCCAGGTAATTCACAACTAAGAGTAATTCATTCACTAGTTTGTATTTCTAGCAATGGCTCATGTGCCTCTCTTCCTCCTCTCATGCCTGGTCTACATAACAAGGCACGGGAGCCCTGAGACTGGATATGTTATGGAGACAATTCATACAGGAATTAAAATGTGGTAAGTACAAGAAACTTTCTCAAAAGTGCAGTGGGCTTGTGTGTTTTTGGTTTTTGGGTTTGTTTTGGCTTTTTTGGTGGTTCCAGTCTAGGCTTTCTGGCCTATGGTGTCTTCAACCGGGTATTTGTCAGACCTGCTGAGCATCCATAGCTCACTAGCAGACTCAGACAGTTCACTGGCACTGAAAGAACCCAAAGCCTCTCATTAAAAACTGACTTGCTTTTTGCAACAGGTATGTGATCTTGAAAGAAAAGAGATCACTCTCTGTTTTTACACAAATTACATATATTTATAGAACTGGCAGAAGGAATGTTTCCCTGTCCTGTAATCACTAACCCACACGCAGCAGTGTTTGTGCTGGGGTAGGCACAGTAGCCTAGAACCACGTCTGTGCTGTGCAGATACATAATTAAAGGTCTCTTAAAATCGGTCTTGTTGCTGTCAAAGCACAGCAAATTTATAGTTTTTAGCACATCTGTAATGTTACAAGATAGCTGCTAAAAAAAAAAACAACAAACCACAAAAAACCAGAGCAGCCTCCAAACCTGGTTCTTTTTATTTGTGGTTTTGCTCTCTAGGTGGCAGGTTTTGACACTAAAACGTGGTTCTGAAATCAGAGGCTCAAAATGTGCTGGGGAAATAAAGATGAAAACAAAACACTACTACTTTATTCTTTCTGGATGTTATATTGATTTGTGATCATATCCTTCTAGGTGAGTTGGAGAGAGGTGGTAAAGAACCTACCTGGTTTTCCTCCCTGTGTTCTCAGCATGCCCATCATGTTGAAATTTCATCTTGTTTTTCGAGCTGGGATGAGTAATGTTGTCTGAACTGTGTGGCTTTGGCAGTCAGATGGGACCTGCCTTGGAGAAACACCTATCTTCATTTTGAAATGAACTAGAAATGACTCACATTGTTTCTTCTAGGGCTTAGCAATTCTGACAGATCTTTTTTATTTTTTTACTTTTATTCAGTTGCCCAAGGCTGGAGGGCAGAGAGGGGCAGAAGTGGTAGGGCTGTTAGGGAGGAGAGAAATGAATTGTCAGATCTGACTTTTTTTTTTTTTGAGCAGCAAAAGAACACCCGAAACCCAACTAGTGCATAATAAAAGAAACTGAAACAGTCACCAACTGCTGACTTCCTAGAGAGGAGGAGGACATTGAGTTCCTTGGAAGAAAAGCATCTTCCACACTGCTGTGTCCACCAGGCTCTAAACAGTAAAGGTACCCAGGGCAAGGGGTGAGCTGTGCCATTAGGGGTAGTACCAGCCCTGCTTCTCCATGTGAGCTGTAGGATGAGATCAATTTGTTTCAGGTTCTTTGGTGTCAACCCTTGCATGGAAGAGGCTGTGGTTTTTGTGTGCTAGGAGCTGTGTTTGAAAACAGCTGTGGTGCATGTGGAGGCAGGTGTGTCCCTGCACCTGTGTGTACAAGTGTCTGAAGGATTCACTGCCTGAAGGACTGAGTCTTGCTCAAGGTCTTCATCTCCTTTCCTCTTCTGCTTTCAGACTGCAAGTTTTAGTATTAACTGGCTCTAGCTGCAGGGAGGAGAAGCAAGAAGGGGGAGATTTAGTCTCCCAAACATTTCAGTCATTTAACTGGATCTATTTTATTTATCTTTCTGTAGGCAGCTGTTATGTTTGTTCAAGACAGGCACTATTTTTTTTTTCCTTTCCCACAGTATAGATGAATTGGGAGTAAATCCAGCTGAAACTCCATAAATCCAGCCTAGACTCTGATTCTGCCCTGTCCTGAAACATGGAATTTGGGGCAAAATCCATATCCATCTCCCAAAATTTAGACAAATGGCAGAACTGGGTGCTTGGGGAGTGCATATGAGGAGCAAGGCAAGGACAACAGAACCTCTGAAAGAGTCATGTGGCCTCATTTGATCGTTGATCCACATTTGGTCATTGGTGTCTTCTGATTATAACAGACACTGAATGCACACATGTTCACACCTACATCGAGACAGCTATGCCAGGAGAACAACTAGATGCTTGACCTTCCTTTGGCCAAGTGACTTGTCTACAGTCATGTTGAAGGTTTCAGCTAGGCCAGACACCAAGCCATCTCCTGAAGCCCACTCCCATGTTTCCAAGGTCACCACAGTTTTCCTTCCCATTTCAAGTTTGTACCCTTTATACTCAGTATGTGCTGTGTGATCTTCGTTTCTGATACATTGGAATGCAGCAGCAAATCTGTATTTTTCAGTTTCTCCTGTTTATGGTACAGCCCATTTCTGTTGCAAACCCGCTGTTAATAGTTTATTTAATCTGTCTTTTATAAATCAGTTGAGAACGCTGAGATCTGATTCTTGTACAGGGAATGAAATCATACAGCATTAATCCACTCTTTCTTGCAATGATTCTAGCAATGATGGAAAACAATATAATTAGAAGCCATTCTTCAGCCTGGAATTATAATTGAATTGTGAATTTTATAGCAGCAGCCTTTACTAAAATAAACAAGAGTTAGTCAACTAAAGAAAATATGCTCAGCTTGTTTCCAGCAGGGGCTGTGTTCTGTGGTTAACTTTAAGGTTTGTTGCTGTTTGTTCATTTTTTTTGCTCCTGGCAAATAGGATATCCTTAGATGGCTGCAAACATGGATTTTTCCCTAGGGAAACCTGCTGCTGTGCCTGTCACTCAGTCCGAAGCAGGCACCTGCAGTCCTTCTGTCCTCTTTGCTTTCCACCTTGAAGCTTGCTTGGAGCATCTCTGGCCTTCCAGTACCTGAAGGTGCAACAGGAAAGCTGGAGAGGGAATTTTTACAAGGGCTTGAAGTGAGAGGACAGGGGTAATGGATTAAAACTGAAAGAGAGGAGATTAGGATGTTAGGAAGAAATCCTTTAGTATGAGCGTGATGAGACACTGGAACAGGTTACCCAGGGGAGTTGTGGTAGCCCCATCCCTGGAGGTGTTCAAGGGCAGGTTGGATGGGGCTTGGAGCAACCTGGTCTAGTGGGAGGTGTCCCTGCCCATACAGAGGGGTTGGAACTAGATGATCTTTAAGGTCCCTTCCAACCTAAACCATTCTATGATTCTATGATGTAAGTGCCTCTCCAGGCACTCCAAGAAGCTTTGTAAAGCATTTGAGGCTGGAGGAGATTGTGTTTTCCTAATGACTTCAGTATTTGCTATTAGGGTTTTGCTCAGCTTTACCTAAAACCAGAATGTTTCACATGAAGAAGGAAAAGAAGTGGGCAGGAATTTGCCTTCTACCTCTTCTCGCCTTAATCTTGGCCTCAGGATTCCCAGAGGAAAAGCTGTTTCCCAGTTATCTCCAGACAACTAAATAGTACATTGCCAACTTACACAGTAAGTTCCCATTGGAATTTTAGTGTGAGACAGTGAAAAGTGAGGTTTGGTAAACCCTGTGTATTTTAGAGACATTGTTACCTTTGCTTTGTGGTTAAAATAAAACCAGTGACAAAACAGTCTCTTGAAAATGCTTATATCCATAAATTTGAGATCCTCCCATTCTCCCCCAGCCCGTGAGGTTTTGCTGTCCTCCTCACTACATCACTGTCCCACAGGCAGTGCTGGAGATGCTCCCCTGACAGCTTTATGGCTGATGGCTGAAGAACAAACTGTTACTCCTTGCAAATTTATTTTCTAGATTGCCACAAAAATATACATAATTGTGTCATGGGATGGCAACTGTATTAAATCTGGTTAGGGTGGGTTGCTGTCATCAATCAGCCTCTGCCTGCCTTGTGGTGGAAATGCAATCAATAGTTGTTGAAATGGTTTATATAAGTTAAAACATTTTCTTTTGCAAAACAAATTTTTAATACTTCTCCAACCTTGTCTGTTTACTTCTTTGAAAAAAAATCAAGCACATCATTCTCTTGGAAATCTGGCATTGTCACTTCAATAATGCATCAGTATGAACTTTTGGAAGTTGTTAAAAGGGGGAATTATTTCATCATGATAAAAAGAAGAATGAGAAGAGCTCAGCTGAAAAGATTGTGTTGTCAGTTCTGATTTAATGTGTGAATAATACTAGCAGGATGGGGAGAATATCTTCTCCTGGAGAGATTGTTTTCATGTTGTTAAGACTTTAAGAGTCTGTGTGCTGGGATTTACAGCTTGAAACTTTTTTTCTTTTTCCAGAGGATAGTTGTAATGAACTGGGGTTTGTTTCATTTCTCCTGACGGTAAGGATCACCTGAACGTCAGTCATGCAGAAGCTTGAAGATGGTTTGGATTAGAGGAAGTCAGCCTAAAGTTTGGACCAAAAGCTATACTGCAATCTCTCAAGTTCTCATTGTGTGCCTTGTCATTTAATTCTGCTCTTTAACTGCCCAGCTCCAGGAAGCAAGCATCCCTGTGAGGTTGCCAGCCTATTGCAATGACCATATCCTCATTGGAGGTGGCAGTCTGGTAGCTCTTACCCCAGGGCTGTGGAGAAAAGCTTGGAAACCTGGCTTGCCTGCAACATGAGAGCTCAGAAATGGAGATCAGGGAAACTGCATTGCGTATTCCTGAGATGGATGTAGCCATAAAATCTTTTTGAAGAGTTCCTTTTTGCAAAGGCATAAGCAAGGAAACAATTTTTAGAGAGTTTAAGAGCTGGAGGTTTGAGGACCCTTCAGTGCCTTGCAGGAGTTTCTCATCTTTGAAGCCATTAAGCAAACCTGGCCAGAGTTCCCATAGAGGATCTGAACGTGGAAGCATTACAAGTTTAAAAAGCTTTTCTCCTTGCCAAGTAATCCCCCCACATCAATCTTTGATAGAGAGGATGCTTAGCTGAAAATTTCCTGGGCAGGGAAAGGTGTTGTAGGCCAGGCTCTTCTTGGCCATGAGCCCATGTGAGAGGCACACCCAAGTTTCTGGCTCCTTTCAGGCCTGTAAAACACCCTGCTTTTGTGTGGCTGCAGAAATATCCTACACTATGGACTCTGAGAGCTTGTGATTGTGGAGATTTGGCAAAGTTTGTGCCGCCTGGACTCTTTCCAGTGAGCATTGTTTGACTTGGCTAAATGAACCAGGTGATTAAAGAGAGGCAGAGATTAGCAGCTTGTGTTTGATTTGTGAATAAGTCTGTCCTGTTCACTTATTTATGTGTATCTTGTGATTAGAGAAGTGAATTCCAGCCTTAGGATTCAAAACCAATGTTCTTCACAGATGAGGCTCTAAAGAAGAGCTAACAAATATCAATCATCCCAGGTAACAGAAGGTCCCTTAAGGGCAGAAGGCTACAAAGTCTGATAACTCATTTGAGCCTTACATGACCTCTGCTTCACCTACTGTTTGCATCAAACCATTCCTGCTCTTTCTTATGGCCTGTGGAAGCACTTCCATGCCAAAGATTGAAGAAGCAGGCCTAGATTTGAACCACGACTTCCACAGACAGGACATCTTGAATCAGGAATAAGGGTATTGGTATCCTGATTATTAATTAATTATCTAGTAATTGGAGTTTTTTGCCCTGTAAAGAGCCTGAAAGCTCTTTAGAAACATTTCAAACTAGCAAATGATTTCTCTGCTGGGATTTTGGGAGACGATAAAATGGAGCAGATGGGGAAGAGACATCTGATAGTGTGAACATTTGGCACAGAAAGGGAAGAGAGTGGTTTTGTTCAGCTTCAGATTCAGGTACCTATATCCAGCTTTTGCCAAATATAAGAGTGGGATTCAGCTTCTTCCACATGGAGATGCCACGTAGCCAAAACTTCCACATGGGGCTTGTGAATATGGTACAGCATCTGTGGAAGACTTGTGAGCTGAAGGACAGCAGATGGAGGCCAGGGAGGGCAGCCTGGGACAGCCAGATTGGCATCAGCTGGTTGCTAACGTGACCCCTTAGGCCTCCACTCAGACTTAGCTTAGGCAGCCAGCTAAACCCTCTATCTGGATGTGAAAATGTAGGTGTCCCTGGAGCTGAATCCCATTTTTAACATTGTTGAATTAAAAGTAAAAGGTTTGTGTGTTAATTTTGACCCAGAGAAGGCTACATTCATTAACCACCTTCCTCTGTGAGTCTGTCTGTCAAGCTGCCTGTCTGACTCAGGTGACCAACATCTGCAGTTCTGTGCTTTGCTGCTGTTGAGGAGCTCTGTGCTGCCAGATCAGTGTGATCAGTCTGTCTTTTTGTGATATGGATCCAGGTATTCAGCTATTAATATATTTATTCAATTGGCAAAAACATTGGAAGTGTTTTCAAATTCCTTCTGAGCCTGTGACGTAAAGGGTATGTTGTGTCACTTTTCATCACCAAGAGATGTAAAAAATTATTTGGGTCTGGATCAGTCTTACAGACCTTTTCAGTTTGATGTGAACTCCAGACCCAGCCTTGACCACAGGTTGTGAGCTCTGTGGAGAGCAGGGATGGTTGGAGGAGACAAGTCTTTTGTCTGAGGTCCGAAATTGTAGTTTTGCCCTCCTTTTTCCTTTTGTGGTTAACAAATAAGCACCTGGGTCTGCAAAAGTATTACTCTGCCTCTTTCCTGTGCTGGCATCCTCTTAAGGGGTTAAGATCTTAAGGTATCTCAACTTCTGAAGGTGTTTGCGATGCTTCTGTATTTATGAGCAAAGGGATCATGGAAAATAAGTGTTTGTTGCAGATCATTGGCTAAAATGCTTAGGCCCATGTGTTCAGGTCACACTCAATGGCCATGATGGTTCTTTCTGGCTTTTAACACCCACACACCTGTTAAATAATTTATATTCTGCAGACTTCCATATATCATCCCCTGGCTCACTCCTGATGTATGCTTTGTTTAGTTGGAGTCTGCAGAGCATGTGAAATAGCAGTCTGGATTTGTCACATAGGTAACTGCTCTTGGAGGGCTTTAAGCAAAGTCTGCTAACACTTCATCCCAGAGAAGCTCAGGCTAAGTATACAACCCGGATGGAAGGAGGCAAGTTGTTGGGTTATAATAGGATAATACAAGTTGGGAAGGGACCTCAGAAGGCCTCTGGCTCAGTCTCCTGCTCAAAGCAGGGTGAGCTACGAGGTCACTGCAGCAAAACCAGGCTGGCAGCAGCATTTTTTTCTGAAAGTTGGTATGTGAAAGTGTAGCTGCTTTTCTCTGCTCTTTATCCCCACTGTAATCCTGCACTTCATTTTCCTGTTTGCAGCCTGAGTCTGGAGCATCCCCAGTAGAGTTTAGGTATTTTAAGCTCTTTGTCTGTGTGGACACTTGAATTGTCTCTTTGTAAAGCTGGATTTTCTTCTTTCTTCTCATTGCTTGGTCTAGAAGTAGAGTGACTCATCTTTAAGCTGGGTCAAAAGAAAAGGAAAAAAATAATACCTCTCTTGCTTATCACAGTTAATATGAATGTTGGGCTTATGCTTCAAAATCAGTTTTGCTGCCTAGACACAACCTCTCTGAAGGCACTTTCAAAAATACTTTCAGTGAATTTCCTGGTTTTTCTTTAATTTGGTTACCTTCACACCTCAGGAAGGTATAAATGAAATACTAAAAGCTTGTATCTTTCTCTGTGTGTTTTATACACTGCAGTGATTCATGAAACAAGCTGTTCCTCCAGGGACCAAAGAGACCAAAGAATAGATGTTACAGGAAAAGTTCCCACTGACTTCAGTGGTTTGGGGGATGAGGTCCACCACTAGATTGGACCAGAACTAGACAAACATATTCCTTGTTTCATAGAACGGTTTGGGTTGGAAGGGACCTTTAAAGGTCATCTAGTCCAACCCCCCTGCAGTGAGCAGGGACATCTTCAGCTAGATCAGGTTGCTCAGAGCCCTGTCCAACCTGACTTTGAAGGTTTCCAGGCATGGGCCACCTACAGCCTCTCTGGGCAACCACCACCCTCACTGGAAAAAATTTCTTCCTTATTTCTTGCCTGAATCTATGCTCTTTTAGTTTAAAGCCATCACCCCTTGTCCTATCATTATAGGCCCTGCTAAAAAGTCTGTCCCATCTCTGTCCCAGGCTGTAATGGAGGCACCCACAAACCCACAGGGCTTTACTAAGAATGAATATTTCTTCCAATCAACACTATTTAGCACTCCAATAAATCAGAAATAATATCACAGATTCTGATGTCAGTTGGGAATATTAATACACTATAGCACAACTACTTAAGAATTTCAAAGCTTTTTTGGCTAGTCTTAACACAGACAATAATAGTATTAATCCCACCTGTGCACACTCACTCAGACACAGGAAAGGCCTCCCCCTCAGGCAACTGGAATCGCTTTCCCAACAGGGACAAGGCTCACTCAAAGCTGTATCTAGAAGAAATGTGTCACTCACCAAAGATGAGGTCGCTCAGTCTCGAGAAGGCTCCTCAGGTGGCGTCCCGACCTAAGGGGCAGGCTCCCTCACAGACCCGCTGCTCCCAGGGAAAACCCAACAACCACTTCCCAGTGGGGCCTCTGTTTTTATGGACTAAGTCAGCTCTGACCCGTGGTCATTCATCCGTTCACCCACCTGGGCCGAGACCCCCCCACTGGCGGGGGACTCTGTTCGTTGTCAGAGGGTCCTGCCCCGGCAGCCCCCCCAGTTTCCCGCCAAAACACGAGGCCGCCCTGTCTGCTGCTGGTTCCACAGCCCAGCGGGGGGGGAGACCAGAGCTGGCTTCAGCACCACCCAGTCTGACCTGACAAAGGTGGGCCCACTAGGGGTTCTTTTGCCAGCTCCAAAGAGTTTAACAGATAACATAACAATCCCCGGCACTGGGAGGTGGGGGGGGGCACAAGTGCTCTGCCACACAGGCCCCCCTTTAAGTACCGGCAGGCCATTATAAAGTCTTCCCAAACCCTTCTCTTCTCCAGGCTGAATAACCCTAACTCTCTCAGCCTTTCTTCATCGCAGAGGTTCTCCAGCCCTCTTATAATTTTTGAGGCCTTCTTCTGGACCCCCTCCAACAGCTCTATAACCTCCTTAGGGTGGGGACCCCAGAGCTGGACCCAGACCCAGGACTGCAGTGGGGTCTCACCAGGGCAGAGCAGAGGGGGAGAATCCCCTCCCTCGCCCCGCTGGTTACACTTCTTTCGATGCAACCCAGCACAGCGTTGGCTTGCTAGGCTGTGAACTCACATTGCCAGCTTCTGTCCAGCTTTTCATCCACCAGTACCCCCAAGTCCTACTCAGCAGGGCTGCTCTCAATCCCTTCATCCTCTGGCCTGTGTTGATACCAGGAGTTGCCCCGACCCAGGTGCAGGACTTTGCACTTGGCCTTGTTGAACCTCATGAGGTTCACATGGGCCCAAATCTCGAGTTTGTTTGCCTGTCATCGATGAGGACAGCCAGTTCAGCAAACTCTTCAGATGATTATACTTCACTGAGGCCCAGATAATCTTAGGGCTTCACCTTCTGTTCATTCCTAATGAGCTCTGCACTTGTTCTGGGCTCATAATGGAATCACATCAGTGATCAGAAAAGCTATTTCCCATGGTCAGTTAGTAAGGACTGTGTTTACATCTTACCAGGTTATCTTATCTGAAGTGATCCATCCCTTCAGAGCCTGTTGGCTGAAGTGCTGCAAAGTTGCCTGTGCCAAGCTCCTCAGAGAATGTGTTTCAGGATCACCTATTCTTCAGCTTATTTCCCAAGTGTGAGGGGTTTGTAGAACCCTGAGCCAGCTCAGGGGACTTGGTAATCCTCCAACCACCAAGGTAGTGAGGACTCGGCTATCCTTGTGCACAACCACAGGCCTGCTGTAGCAAGAACAGACTTTGCAGCAAACAGGACATAGAAGCAAGCCCTGCAGGGTAACTGGCTGGCCACTGTTTGTGGTGGATGTATACATGTTTGGGTGAGTTAATCTTTCTTCTGTCTGTGAGAGTCTGAGTCAGTGGTGTCTCTCGTGTTGTGGAAAAGAACTTTGCATTCCTCTCTAACTGGTACTGGCTTCAAACCAGTTTGGTGTTAAAATTTCCATTCCTCATCAATCCCATGCTGGCATCTTGCCTTCTGTGTAGGTGCTTGTTCCCACCAGGACAGCTGCATGAAGACAGAGTTAAACAGGGCTGGATCTGTTCATACTGTCAATTTTCAGGCCTGTCCAGGTGTGCAGTTGTGTCAGGGGTGGTGAAGTACATGTGTCACAGGAGGTCATGCTAGCAAGGAGCCACAAAGCTCTTCACCTCCTCCCTTCACCCTGGTACTTCTGCACATGATTTATTTGTTGCCACATCTCTTAATTCTTGAAAAGTTTGCCCAAGCACCTTACTGAGAAGCAGGGGAGATTGCCTATATGCCAATAGATAACAAACTTGTACAGCAGGTGGCTTCTAATACCTATTGTTTGAATCACAGCTGTGTTGTGAAGATGAGTCTTTAGTATAAGGGGACTAAAGAACACAGGTGGGACAAGGATTTATTCAGAAGTTCTCTCTGTGGACAAGGTCCAACCTTCTCAAAATCCAAATGCTGTGGCACAGGAAGAGTTAAGGAATGTCTAGGTTAATGGCTGTATCTGGCCAGGCCATTGCTATGATGCAGCCACTAAGAGGGCACTAGTGTTCTCAAGTTGTACATCCAGGAGAGGGAGCATAAATGCCCTTGTAAATAGCATGGTGAGTCCTTATAATGACTAAAATACTCGTGCTCAGAAGGGGTTGACATTAAACTGAAGATGTGTAGAGACTGTCACCTAGGATGGCTGCAGAAAAGGAGAACAGATTGTCTGCAAGGTGGCCCAGAGAGTTTGCTTTGGAACAGCAACAGTTTGAGGGAGGATATGATGTTTGAGTCCTGTTGTCTAGAGAAAAGCTTTCAAAATGCTGGTCCAGAGCATGACCACCCTGCTAATGCAGAGCACAAAATCTGCAGAATCATTGATGCAGAAACATCCAGAGTGTTCTCCATTCCAGGTGTGAGGATGGAGGTGGGTGGTTGTCTGTGAGAAGAGCCAAGATCTTGGAAGGGAAAGAACTTCTGAAGTGACAATTGTGATGTAAAGAGAGGAGGCTGGACATGGGTATACAGAAACTGGAAATATGAATAAATATATCATGTTCTGGCTTGCTCTACAGTGGAAAATGAGAAAGGAGGGGCCAGAAGCCAAACCAATGAGATATGGAAGGTAGCATAAAACATAGTGGCCCTGAAGGGTCCTCCACTCCTATGCGCCACCTTCCTGGGACCCATTCATCGCCTTTGCTTTTGCAAACTATTTCAGCATTGTCTGTGTGCAACCTGCAAGTTTTGGGCCATATTTGTAATTCTGACAGGAAAAATAAGGGAGGCAGGGAGACAAAGGAGGTAGTGTAGAAGTTCTTTCCTATTCCCTTTCCTTTTAGTTATCCCTCCTTTTTTTCCCTACTATGATGTGTTCCTGGCAGTCCTTGCACAAGATTAATCATTTGGATGAGAGATGTGTCACTTTGAGGTAATTGTGAAGGATTATGTCTGTGACCATTACAAAAAAGCTGAGGTGTTAAATTTAATGATGCTGTGTTCGCGGAGCCGGGTGCTGATCTGCTGGGCTTCCTGCTCCAGAATGAGCCATTCCAGCTACCCACATGGAGCAATAGGCTTCACAGCAGCAGCCACCACATAGAGGAAAAGCCTCTGTCGTAATTTTTGGCAGCTCTGGGGAAAAAAACCCTCTCTGCTTAGTTGACAGCAAAGGGTCCTGAAGCAAACAAGATGGTAGATTAGACCAGAAGTTTAACGTGAGCCGCCAATGTGCACTTGCAGCCCAGAGAGCCAAACGTATCCTGGGCTGCATCAAAAGAAGCAGAGCCAGCCAGTCGAGAGAGGTGATTCTTCCCCTCTACTCTGCTCTGGTGAGACCCCACATGGAGCACTGTGTCCAATTCTGGAGTCCCCAGCATAAAAAGGACATAGAACTCCTCAAGCGTGTTGAGGAGTGATCAGAGGACTGGAGCACTTCCCCTGTGAAGACAGGCTGAGGAAGCTGGGGTTGTTTAGCCTAGAGAAGAGGAGGCTCCAGGGTGACCTTATAGCAGCTTTCCAGTGTCTGAAGGGGGCCTACAAGAAAGCTGGGGTAGGGCTTTTTACACGGGTATGTAGTGAAAGGACAAGGGGCCATGGTTTGAAACTTGGAGAGGGGAAATTCAGGCTAGACATTAGGAAGTTCTTTCCTGTGAGGGTGGTGAGATGCTGGAACAGGTTACCCAGGGAGGTTGTGGATGTCCCCCCCCAGAGGTGTTCAAGGCCAGATTGGATGAGGCCTTAAGCAACCTGGTCTAGTGGGAGGTGTCCCTGCCCATGCAGGGGGGTTGGAACTAGATGATCTTTAAGGTCGCTTCCAACCCAAACCATTCTATGATTGTATGATTCTATGATTTGCAAATATCCTAGTTAGGATTGCAAATTGTGTCAATTTGAGACCCATCCTATGAGGCCAGTGTGACATTGGTCACCTTGTTGGAGAAAGCCCAGGGTAGCAATTAAAAGAGCTCAGATGAGGGAAATTAAAAAAAAATCAGCCCTTTGAAAAAGCCTCTGTTGAAGAAATGAATACAAGATGAACTGTAAAGGGTGTCTGTCGCTCAGGCTTTCCTGGTCACACTAGAGCAAAACCCTCCTAATGAAACACATTTTGAAGTGAGGAAAGCAAACTTCTCTGAACATATACAGAAGTAGCAGAAAAAACTTCAGCCAGGAGATTTTCTTGAGAAAAGGAAAGCAAACTAAAGGAACTGATACTTTTAAGGACAACAAAATACCAGTTGTTTCTCTGGCCTGAAAATACAAGTAGGGAGCATGTTCCCAAATGCATAGTGGTCATGTGGGAAGGGGACAGCAGGAGGGCTGGTAGAAATTAGGAAAAATTTCTTCACTGAAAGGATTGTCAGACACTGTCAGGCCCAGGTAAGTGGTGGAGTCCTCATCACTGGAGGTATTTAGAAGACACATAGATGTGATGCACAGGGACGTGGTTTAGGGGTGGACTTGGCAGTGCTGGGTTAGTGGTTGGACTTGATGATGTTAGAGGTCTTTTTCCAACCAAAATGTTTCTGTGATTCTATGAAATGCCTGGGTTGGGGACAGCTGGAGCAGAAGCAGCCAGCTGCAAAGGTGGACACAGTAGGGACCTCCTCTTTGAGGTGGTAAAGTTTTTAGTGAACCCAAGAAACATTTTTAGCAGGCTAGGAGCCAGTGGTGGGTTTACCACCTCATTATTTTAAGTTAGACTGATAAACCTTTGTGCCTTGGCTTCTAAGTTGGTCTGTCCTGGAAAGAAATCTTTCCTTCTGTGAGCAGCAGTGTGTGCCTGCTGACTGTGGAGATTGTCTACCTTCATCTTTGACACTGTTAGACTGTGTATCAGACAGATGATTGCCTGGCTCTGATTTGGCAACCCCTGTGGAGCAGTTACTCCATACATGGACACTGATGTATCCTAACTCAGATTTAGCTCACACAAAGCTTTGTACTTTTTTAACCAAACTTCAGGCAGGAGTGCTAGGTGGCTTAGGAACGCCTGGCAAGGGTAATTTTTGTCCTTAAGAGTAAAAAACTTGTTACAGACAGTGCAGCAAGAAAATGAAAGTATTCCTGACTGCTTTCCACAGCATATGTTCTTTGAATGCTCCTACCTGGATCTTTGCTCACTCTTTGGAGAACCATGGTACTGTGCTGGTGGGCTGAGCTTCACATGGAAACCAGCCCCATCTGCCATGCAGTCTGCTCTGAGCCAAGAACCTTCTAGAAAATAATGTCCTGACATGGCAAGTTTACCCCACGTATGGATCAATATGTCTACAAAACCTGTTTCCCTTTGAGGATCCCTGCACCAACTCTTCTGCACCTGACCAATCAGTCTGTGAAGAAAGCTCGATGGGGAGAGAGCTGCAAAGCAGTTTTCTAAACCAGATTGTTTTCTCTCAGTCTGAAGCTCTGGAGCTTTTGAAGAACTTCATAAGAATGGTTCCTTATGCAACTCCATCTGAGGCTCTTTCCACCCATAGGTAAATTTTGCTCTCTGTTTCCCTTATAATTTCCTTATATTTTCATTCCCTTCATCCCATTATATCTTTCTCTCAATGCTCTGACATGTGCAGTCACCTTGCTGACGTGGTAAGTTTTTCGTTTTCCACTGAGAAATGACTCATTTATTACTGTAGGGGTTCCAGCTCTTCACCAACTGCTTACAGATGCCCTTTGAATGGAGCTTGGAATGGGCTTCATGAATAATAATACAAAAATAACCCAGTGATGTGATTTGACTTTGGCTCTTAGAAGCTCATAAATCATCTTAAGCACCATCAGTTAAAATAGTCCACTGTGGAGAAGAGTATGTATTTGCCAAGCCAGAAATAGGCTCTGTGCAACCTGTTCACAAGACCTTTAAATCCAGACAAGTGGGGAAAGTAGGTCATTTTGGTCACATGTAGAGACTTGGGCAGGGCATCCATTTCTTTGAGAGCTTGGAGACATCCATATTAACACCATGAAGATGTCACAGTGCAGATGGCTCTTGCCCAGCAGGGAATGGCACAGCTCAGAGGCAGAGGGTGTTTGTTGATGGATACCAGGCAGTCTGGGTTCAGCCTGCAGATATCTTGGAATGGAAGAGGGTCAGAAATTTACACAAGAGGCAAACATCTTGACCACCATATAGCAGGATGAACAGCTTGGCTTCAAGATCTCTTTTCCACTTCAGGAGGTGGGTGCAGGTGGATGGAGAATGACAGTGGTGGTTGGCTGGCCAGCCCCAATGAGATAACCAAGCAAGGGGCAGTGAAGTGCTGCCTCTTTGGGCTGAATCATGGGGGGCTGAGGGGAAGAGAGACTGTGGCAAATGGTCCAGAGACCCAGCAGTCTTGGCTTTGCCTTTTGTCCATGACCTTGATCAGACCTCATGGACAGGGGAGCTGGAAGGATCAGCAGGAGAGTAGAGGCACATGAGGGTGGGAAGGTGAAGGGAATAAATTTGCTTTACAGGATCTGCTTTGTGCAATGCAGCTTTGTGCTGTTGCATGCAGCTTATTTTTAAGCAACACTATAGTCCCCCTGTGCACATCCTCATCACTCCTTTGAGATTAATTCTTCCTCTTCTATTTCTACCCTATTCTTAATCAGTGACTTTCAGACAACAAACCCGTCCTAGTATTTTTTTGATGTTTTTTCTTTGATTTGCCTTTCTGTTTCTCTGCTTTGAACCATTTTTTTCCACAATTGTTTTAGTTTTGTTTTTATTTTTGTTTTGGTTTGTTTTGTTTTTCAGGGAGAGGGGAAATGCTTCTTTTAATGAGATGCTCTTTTGTGAGAATAGTGCCTTTATAGTTGACTTATTGTGAGTGCCATGCCAAGTGTCTAACATCTATAAATCCAGTAGTACCTTTCAGGCTGGAAGAGTCTGGTATTAGTATGGACTAAGATAGACACAGTGACACCAGTGCTATAGCAAGATGTGCCAGGTTGCTTGTATTCCTCACTGATAACTTGATCTGAAATGCATATGAAGTTGGTGGTGATGCTGAATAAAAGCCCAGGGGAGTGGATGGGGGGTTTCATGCTGTGAGGTGCAATTAGGAGGACTCAGGAGGAGCATGTAGCCCAGAGGAAAGGATCCCCTTACCCCTGTGTTAGTGGAGACAGGCTCAATTGCAGGATGTGTTATTTCAAAAGGCAGTTTTAGCCCTCTCTGCTTCACCTGTCCCAGTCTTTCAGGTGCACCTGAATCTGATCCTGAAGGAGCTCTGATTTGCTGGTGAGCTGATTTAAGAGTCTGGGTCCTCAACTGTTACTCCATCAACCATTACCCTTCTTCTTATCACTGTAAGTCCTTGTAAAAAGCCCCTTCCCAGCTTTCCTGTAGCCCCTTCAGGCACTGGAAGGTGCTCTAAGGTCTCCCTGGAGCCTTCTCTTCTCCAGGCTGAACAGCCCCAACTCTCTCAGCCTGTCTTCATAGGCGAGGTGCTCCCACCCTCTCATAATTTTCATGGCCCTTCTCAGGACTCACTCCAAGAGCTCTACATCCTTCCTGTGTTGGGGGCTCCAGAAATGGACACACTACTCCAGGTGGGGTCTCACAAGAGCAGAGTAGAGCTGCAGAATCACCTCCCTTGACCTGCTGGCCATGCTTCTTCTGAAGCAGCCCAGGTCACGGTTAGTTTCTGGGCTGCAAGTGCACATTGCAGACTCATGTTGAGCTTTTCATCGACCAACACCCCCAGGTCCTTCTCCTCAAGGCTGTTCTCAATTCATTCTCCACCCAGCCTGTATTTGTGCCTGAGATTGCCCTCTCTATCCTCTAGCAGCCCCTCTCTGAAATGTCACATCGGTCTTGCAGGAGCAGAAGTGAAAGGAGAAAGAGTGCTTCTGGACAGTTAAAGGTATTTCTTTTCCCCTGTTTTTGGTGTTTAGTGGCTGTTGTTTCTGCTCATGAGAAATGGTATAAATGGCAGAGCAGTCTCTCACCTGTGAGAGCAGTGGGTGAGCCTTGCTGGTTGCTATTGCTTTGGCAACACCTTTGGGAGATGAATGTACATCTGGTCTGGCACTACTGGAGCCTGTTACTGCAAGAATCTGATCTTGGTCTTAAAGTGCTCATTCTTAGGAACTTTACTGGCTGTACAGGTGGGAAATGGGACAGTAAAATTTGCTGGGCAAACTGAGCTTGACCCATCATTGCTGCAGAGTCAAGGATCACTTATAGTCCTTTCCTTCATGACCTGGTGAACGCAGCAGTGTTTGATGGAGACCAGATAAAGTATGATGAATACAGCTGTACCAGAATGTGCTGGTTGCATCTCTGCCCATGTCATAAATCAAATTTGGTTCAGCGTTTCAATGTTTCAACTAAACTGATATCCTCAAATACTGTGTCTGCTAATTGTGACTTAAATGCTTGAACTCAGTGGAAATTTGGTGGCTGACTGTGATTAATTGTCATATTTTAGTACCATTGGTGCTATGGACCATAAAGTTTTTTTCAACAAAATGCCAGCTAGAGGGGAAGTTAAATGCATAAAAAGGCAGGAATGGTAAAATTGTCTGGCTGGAACACCAAGCTTCGGACTGCCTTTTTTTTTTTTTTTTTTCCACTTGGTTTGCTACTGAGTAACTATAATAAATTCCCTGGGTCTTTCTTTGTCTACTTTATCTAAATCCAGCTCAGGAGAGGGACTGTCTCTTCAAACCCATCTGTGTGGAGCCTCGAGAAATGGGGCTGTAAATACTGCAGTTCTGTGCACTCCTGTTAGTAGAAGGAATGGTAATTCAGGCTCCCCACAAATGTCTCTAAAATATGGTTCTATCCTAGAGCACACAGCAACTGAGGTGAGAGAAGAGCCAGCTGAGGAAGGTCATGAATGAGGCTGGGAGAGTGAAGGGGGATTTCCATGGTGACCTGAGAGCCAAGCAAGGTGGTGAGGGTGGTGGGACTGGTTGCTGTCTGAAGCGCTGGTGGAGACAGGAGAGACACTGGCACAATGGGACTCCTCCTGGGCAGTGACACCTCTCCCATGGGCTGGAGTGGTGGGTGACCAGTGGTTTTCTTGTGTATGAATACACAGAGAAACGTGGCTGTTTGATGATGAGCTCAGTGCAGCCTTCCAGGCGACACAGACCTTGCTCCTGACTTCTGCCCTCTGTTACCTTATTTTGGTTACCCAAGCCTGGTCTGCTGGCAGCCAGCCAATAATTAGAGCCCATTCCTTCTGCTTCTTCATGTATTAAAGAAATCACTTCCCTGTAACCTGTATCTACTTCTTTCAAGACATGGTTTTCTTAGCAGTGAGATGACCTACTCCAGGTGTTTGCTCCCCTGTGCTGCTGCAGTTCCCTGCTCAATCAAGATCAGGTTAAACACAACCCCATGTCCATGGTGTCTTTAGGGGAAACAAGAGGCTTAATTGCTCCCTTTGTTAAGAGGAGAACACCTGGAGAACCCATCAGTTTAACTGAATTTTGGGACTGTCTGTGGACTCCAGACCTCTTCAAAGACACCTCTTGGTGTAATGTTTTAAGAGAGGTCATTTCTAGCTGATATCACTTCTTGTATTTTTGTAGCAATAAAAACAGGGAGATGGCTTGATTCCTGTTAATGTTCTGTGCCATGTTATTTACTTGTGCTGAGTTTGGGAATTAAAGAGACTGACCTTGTTCAACTAGAGGGTCAGGGCAAAATCTATAGAAACTGTGTAATTAGTCAACAGGCTTTAACATCAATGTGAAATAACACTGAAGGCTGAATAGCAGTTTATAGTGGAAGATGTTACTGAAAACTAGTAAATTTACTGTTACTATCCTTTAAATCCTTTCAGTTTAGGTGCTGGTGGGCAGTGGAGAAGGTGTAGGAGAGAGCATGAGCAGCCCTGCACAGGCAAGGGCAGAACCTTGGCTTCTTAGGGCAGAGATGGGTCAGGGTAGCATGCCATGGTCCAGCTCCAGGACACATCAGGCTACCAACAGGAGCTTTGTTAGGGACTACAGCTAAAATGGGGTTTTAAGCATTGGCAGAACCAAACTTTGAATATGGTAGAAGGTGTTTCTCTTTTCTAGACCCACCTTCACATGAGAGAGATGCACCTGGCTGTGATGGTGCTGTGAGGTGCTGGAGCATGTCCAGAGAAGGTCAACAAAGCTGGTGAAGGGTCTAGAGAACAAATCATACAAGGAGAAGCTGAGGGAACTGGGGATGTTTAGTTTGAAGAAGAGGAAGCTGAGAGGAGACCTCAGTGCCCTCTACAACTACCTGAAAGGAGGTTGTAGGGAGGGGGGTGTTGGCCACTTCTCCCAAGTGAATAATGACAGGACCAGAGGAAATGGCCTGAAGTTGCAGCAGGGGAGGTTCAGATTGGATAGTAGGAAGAATTTCTATACTGAAAGAGTGGTCAGGCCCTGGAACAGCCTGTCCAGGAAGGTGGTGGAGTCACCATCCTTGGAGGTATTCAAGAAATGTGTAGATGTGGCACTTCAGGGCATGCTTTAGTGGCCTAGATGGTAGGGTTTTATGGTCTGTGTTTTTTGGTGGAGTGTGTGTGGTTGTTTGTGTTTGCTTGTTTATTTTTTTGTGCTGATGATTGGACTCGGTGATTTCAGGGGTCCTTCCCAACCATGATGATTTTGTGATTCTGTGGGTTGAGGAGACATTGATCAAGGAGAACTCCCTGGAGGGTCCAGTGGCTTTCAAGGATAGACCAGGTGTGATTTGAGATGCCCCAAATGTCCCATTAGACAGAGGGGCATGGAGCTCCCGTAGGTCCTGTGTGGTTCTTGTCCACTCTAAGAGGTTGTCTTTTACACCAGTATGTCTCAGATGGCCCAAAATACCCATTTTGGGCATTAAATCATGCCTGTGTATGTCTCTTCACCTTCTGTACCTCAGGGTGGGGATGTGCACTCTGCTTCCCATTAAATGGTTTGGGAGCTGGATAGACCCACCAAAAGCTGTTTCTGGTGCTTGTGAAATCAGCTTCTGTTTCATTACAGACAAGTCCTCTCTTCCCTACTGGAACAGTTTTAAGAGGTTTTTCAAGGCGATTGAGACAGGTTCTCTGTGTGCTTATTTAAAAAAGGCCACACGTTCCTAATTTGCATGTAATCTGATCCCTTCAATGCTGAGCAGAATGCCATTAAGAGTGTCAGAGACATATTTTAGCTGTAGGAAGTCCTTAGCACAAGATCTTAGGATGTGACTGCTTAAGCAATTTCTAAATGCCCTGTGTATCTATTTCTATTGTTACTGTATCTTTCTCCTGGTTGTTTTTATAGAAGATTTTTAGGAGGAAATTGGCAATTAATTACAATAACAATAATGATTATTATTAGCTGTAGTGAGAATAATGATAGAACAGAGTTTACTATCCACATAAAACGCCACCAGACGCAGATTAATGAAAATAGTACAGAAAATAAATGGGTATTAAATTCATAAAGTAATTTCCTTCAGTGTTGTTATCATATCTTCTAGTGTAATCCAAGAAAACAGATGCTCACAATACAGCTATAAATATTCATCTGTGCAACAAGCTTCCAGTCTCTCATCTCCCACTATTGGTTTTCCATTGTCAGTAATGGTGTTGTGCTATTTCCTTCAAAGCCAAGTGTGAGAGGGCATCAGGTGCACAACAGCAAAGGTAGAGATAACACTTACTGAAATTAAATTCACTCTTGTGGAATCCTTAGAAACATTCCTCATCTCCGGAGCCACTCTTGTGAAGAAATGTTTTTATAATTTATTTGGCCATTAAGAAGAATAAAAAGGCTTTTGGGCCTGTTTCATCCTGGAATAAAGAATGTGGACATGTGCAATGCCCTGCACGAGGTGCCCCAGATCCTGCCTACTGGCTCCTACCTCCTGAGTGAATTCAAACAACATTATGTTCCCTAAAGGAGTTTTATAGTTAGAAAGACTTATATGGTAATAAGAGTTATATAGGTGCAATACACCTGGGGTGTATAAAAATGCTCAAATTGCAACCCTTTCAAAGAAGTTACCATCCTTGGAAGTGGCTATAAACATATGTGATCAGGAGCTGAGGACTGGAAGGGAAAAAAAGGCAGCTGAAGTTTTCAATTTGAGTTTCCCCTGCTCCCCTCCTGTGAAATTCAGTTCTATCAAAACCTATTGAAGTAACCCAGAGCTCTGTATGATGGAGCAATACCATCTTATGAGAAACCATAATCCTGGTAAGAAGCCATAACCATACAAATAACCCTCCCCTCTCTCAAAATAAATGACCATAACAAAAAAAAATAATCTATAAATGCAGCTCTACACACATAACTATTTCTTTTTTTTTTTTTTTTAAGAGACATGTCAGGAATCCTACTGATGCTGTTTTAATTCATTATATTATATAGCTATTATACATTTGTTTTCTAACCTCCTGAGGAAAATATTAAAGTAAAACAATATATATTTGTACTTTTAATTAAGTAAGGAAAAATATGTTTCTGTTCCACTTCTGCTTTCACTCTTCAGTCTGTTCTTTGAGAAGTAAAGTAGATTCAAATATTGGCTTACTTTGGAAATTTTCTGCTGAAAAATAATTTAAAGGTTGCTACAAAGAAGATTTCATTGTAGATTATAAATTACTTTTGACAAAAAACTGGTTTTCCAGCAGAAAAAAATCAAAGCATAATCCAGTCAACCTCCAAACATTGCAGTGAAGTTGCATAATCTTTCGTATCAAGTCGATTTCAGAGATAAATTTTCTTAACCATTCCAGAAGAATTAACATGGTAAGACCTTCAGAAAACCCAAACCAAGATTTTCATGGAAACTATCAGGTAAGCACAAAACCACTTCTTTTTTAACATCCAGGTGCATACAAATCTGACTGATCTATACAAACAAGAGCCAGAAAGTCTCCCTTCTAAAAGGCACAGAGATGGTAGTTGTGAAAAGATAGATAATTTTTTCCTGTATAACTCATCTGAGTTGTTTCACATTAGCTTTGATTAAAAAAAATAATAATTAAAACGATTAACCAATCACAATGACATGTTGTTCCAAATGTGCACATTCAAGGCACATAGCATTGGTGAGCTAATATCACATCATATAATCACAGAATGGTTTGGGCTGGAAGGGACCTTAAAGATCACCTAGATCCAACCCTCCTGCATTGGCAGGGACACCTCCTTCCTACTTCTCATCTTGCTTAACAAAGTAACATATAGGGAAGATGGGGACCTATGGGGGGTATTTACCAAGAAACAAGAGGGAAGGCAGCTGCAGGTATGAGTTCTACTGCTTGTGAAACTAGCTGCTTGCATATTAATATTAATTACTTTAATATGAATGATTTTTTGCATTAACAGCAATAAAAAGTTAAAAAATAAAGTGAGCTGCCTTTGGAGAAGTAAGTTCCATCCCTTTCATGAGGTTAAAAACCCGTTTGCTAAGCTGATCATTTTGAAAGGCTCATCCCTTTAAACTGAAACACATGAAATTATTCTTGGGGATTTGTGCTTGCACAGCAACAAAACAAACCAAATTTGAGCTATCGATTTTTTATTGCTAAAACCAAAGTCCCTATCAACATAGTCAGAAGCCTGGCAGGCTGGATGGAAGATGAATGACAGCCGTTGCACTACAGCCTTGGGGAACAGCTCCAGAGAGTTGTTCTTAACAACCCTTTTACCTCTAAACCAGGTAAAGCAATATCCATGAATTAACTCTTTATGCTGTGACTCTGCAGTAAATTTGGCCTACCATATTCTATTGATTCAGCATAACTGCAGTCACATTTATGGCACAAAAACATTGAGTTATAACATCCTACTTTACCTTGCACATTGATTTCTTACAATATCAAGTGGAAACAGGTTGTCTTACGAACCAGCTAAGATCTGTAGATGTCAGATAGTTTCCTTGATAAAAACTTATTCCAGACTTAACTGATAAATACATCTCAAGGCTTTTTTCCCTATTGCCTTATCAAGAAAAGCCCAAATAATTTTTCTTGAAGGAAAGTCATTAGTACATTGCTACCCATACTTATCACCAAAGCTTGCTTCTCCTAGGTCTTCTAATAAAACTCCTGAAATGCAACATACCAATCTAAAATGCATCAGAGTTGAAATAGATCCACCTCCATGGCTTTTGGAAGAAGATGGAGGGCACAGAGCAGGAGAACTGTGTGTGCAGTCCCCTGACTCTGGCTGGAGCACTCCAGGAACTGTAGGACCATTGATTGCAGTTGGGGTTGTGAGATGCTGCTCGAATTGTGAGGCCATCTGTGATGTGATGTGAGTGTGAGACCTTCAGTGGGATTTATCTGGGGCAAAGCAAGCTGGTTGTGTGTTAGGTCAAAGTGGGAGCATCCTGGGAACGGTCCTTGGTGTTCCCAAGCTTTACCCAACTCTCCCTTTCCTTCCTGAGTCTAAGCTTTTTAGGCTTTTTCTCTGAACTTCTCAGGGGTCTTGGTGGTTCTTGCATAGGAGCTTCCATGTCAACATCAGAAAAAACTTATTTACTGTGAGAGTGACAGAGCACTGGAACAGGCTGCCCAGAGAGGTTGTGGAGTCTCCTTCACTGGAGACATTCAAAACCCGCCTGGACAAGTTCCTGTGTGATGTGCTCTAGGTGACCCTGCCTGGCAGGGGGGTTGGACTAGATGATCTTTCAAGGTTCCTTCCAACCCCTAGGATTCTGTGATTCTGTGGGAGACTGCGTGTGTGTGTGTGTTACTTTATGGCTTTAAGGGTGCTCTTGCTCTCCCTTTGCTCCTTGTAGCCTGCCCACTTCCAGTCTCAAAGCAGCAGTAATGATGGATCTGGGATGGTGGTGTCACCTGTTGACACTGATACTTGGGTTTTTCAGTTTTGTGACCTGGTACCTTGCTATCCTGTCACCCAGCACTTTGTGCATTAGTCAGAGGCATCCTTAGAGAACTACCAAGAACATAAATAAAGCTGCTTGGATGGGGCCAGGGGAAATGGCTCTTCCTTGCTCTTTTGTAGTTTCCCATTTCAAGAAGCTGAGGTGGTTTGCAGAAGCTTATTTCAGCACTTTGGAAAAATCCGTCCCGGTTGGTCTTACAGCCAAGAGAGGATTAGTGAGCTTGTGTTGTAGGGGTGCTTAAAGAAATGAGCTGACAGCAAGATCCCCTGGCAGTGGCCAAGGCTCAGACATTCAGGGCTGGCCCTGCTCCAAAGACCTCTGATACAAAGGCACAGAGCAATGGGACATGGAACAGAAGAGCTGCTCTTGGTCACACAGCATCTCTTAGCAGATTACAAAAGGGAAGCACCTCTCTGGCCTCCTTGACTTGCATTTCTCAAGGGGAAAGTCATCTGTGTCATGAGTTTCTCAGGCTCAGCTGCAGGACCAGCCTCTAGGTTTTCCTGCCAGCTGCAGTAAGTCCATCCAAGAAGCAGTAAGGGGAGGAGAGGAAGGAGGTACCTGGGAAGATGCAGGGCACACCCCTGTAGATAGGAAAGCTTACAAAGGGGAAGTTTGAAATTCTTTCTCCCTCTCCTCTGCCCGTGGAGATCAGCAGCTGGTGGAGCTGGGAGGAACCTTACAATGCATGCAATGTGGCAAAGAAGCAAAAGGTCTCAGGCTTTTTTTCTCTAATGTAGAGCAAAACTAAAAAAGATGGGCAGGGAAATGTGAAAGGAAAGTTCCTGATTTATGTTTGCTTGCATGCAAGTTTCTTATTCTGTTTCTAAATTGCACCTGATATATTTTTATTGGACCAAGATGTAAAAGCTGATTCGATTGCAGTCATGATTTCTGACCCACTGCTACTGAGAATTATCTCTTGCAGCAGAGTAACTACTTAATACTGCATATCCCTTGTGTTCAGTCACAAAGGCTGCCTACAGGGTCTAGCATTTCTGAACTGAGTGATTATCCACTGCTAATTGCACTCTCTAGACAGGCATGGGGAACCGACATATGGTTAAAAGAATGGCTCCATTTTTTTTTTTTCTCCTCCCTTTGCTTTGGCTGCTTCCTGCTAACAACAGCACTTTGGCTCTTGCCAGGCCATGAAAAATGTTGTAAAATCCAAAGGAGTCAGGGAAAACAAAATTTGCGAACAGCAGCTTCCCTTGGCAGAAACATTTTAGCCCTGTCACTTCAAGGTGCTTTTGTGCCGCATGGCCAAGTTTAGTGGAGAAGTCATTACAATCAGCCAGGACAAAGCACTGGAAAATATACATTAGGGAAAATCTTGCATTTGCCCTGAGATGGGCTTAATGACCTAATTGGTCTTTTAATGCAGTGGCAATAGCTGCAGAGAGGACATTTATCTTGCAGCAAGGAGATCAGTCTCTGCAGGAGAGCTGGGCAGGAGCAGGGACTTCAAAATGCTGTAGCAACCTGCTCATGGAAAGTTTTTGAATGTTGCAGCTGCTTGTGGGTATGTGGTGTGGGGAGGGATTGCCCGAGCTGTGAAACCATCTAAACCAGTTAATGCCTTCAGAAACACACCAAAGTCAAAGTCTGACCTCAGTTTTTTCCTCTACTGGCCCTACTAGGTAGGTGCTCTGTTATCTGGCAGCACCTCTTTTCCAGTATAAATCTATACATTAAGCAAGGTATGTGGCTTGAACTTTGGTTTAAATAACTCTTCCCATTCGCTCAATCTTGCCTCTTGTCACCTTGTAAATAGAAATTCAATACAGCCTTTACACCCTGAGAAATCCCAGTGTGTTTATAAACCCCCTGATTTCAGCAAGACTCTGAGCATTTCTCTTGTGGGGCAGGTGTCCCTTAAGGTGCCAATGCATGGGTATTTAAAGCAGGTTAATGGCACTGTGGATGATTTAACCATGAAAAGAAGAAAGTCATAGAAAAGCAGGGCTGGAAAAGTGCTTGAGAGATCATAATCTTCACTGCCTCAAGGTTAGGTTAAAAGCACTTCAGCCTTGTGCAGAGCTGTTGCTTTTGGGAATTTGGGCAGGGAACACACTAAGGCTAGGCTAAGGACAGGCTTCCTCTCATGGGAACACGGTGTCTGCAGAGGGAAAGTTTGCTGAGCTGCCACTGCCCAAGACTGTGCTCATATGGTGGAGAGAAAAAGGAGTGTTAAAATGGTGAATAATTCACCGAATCTATTTGGAACTTCAGTGTCAGGATGAGAAGACCCACACCCAAAGTGTTTTCTCTCCACTGCTGATGGAAGAGCCTGGGGATGTAGGCTGAGATGGAGGTGCCTTTGGTGTAGACATCTCTGTTCAGTCAGATGAATCCTGCCTGAAGTAAATAACTGATGTCCTCTTGCAGCGGAGCCCCTGGAGACCACAGCTGTAATTCATGTCCCTCAAGAGAGCCAAGTCATCTGCTGGAGAGGCCCAACCCAACTGTTGGGTGAGTAGGCTCCCTAGCCACTGCAGTTAAGTTCCTGAAGTTTGGTGGGATTCAGGAAGACCTTGCTCACTATCTCTGTCTCACACCAAGCCTTTCTTAACTTTTTTGAGGTATGGACAGTCTCTGGGCAATAAGTATGTGCATTATCTATTAATGTGGGCTCCTGAGGCACATAATAGAAATATCCATAAATATGCACATCTGATCCCAGTCGTGCTGATTCTAGAGTGTGAACAAAGACAGCATGGCTCGTGTGGTAGCAGCTGACCACAGTGATGGCAAAAGCTGTTGTGTGAAATGGTAAAGCTTCAAGTTTGTGGTCCTTACATGTGGAATACTCCAAACTACAGACAGCTCCTGTAGACTTGCCCAAGACTTTGGCTACAAGGAGATTTGCAAGTTCCCTGCAAATTATCAATGCTCAGGTACTTTTCAGTGTCCATGGTGTTTTTACTTGGAGGTCTAAGTACTTTCATGGCCTAATTTAGTGCACAGAAAATCTGGAACTAATAGGCATATGAGTCTACAAAGTCAGTGCCTGAAGCCTTATACCTATAGAGTGCATTGTAGCTGTGACAACTTCATAGCTGCTGCTAGAGCAAGTATTTTGAGGCATCATCAACTCTGTTCCCTGGAGGCAAGATTATGGCAGTCCCTTGAAGTTTAAATCATCTTCAGAAGTTGTTGCTGAAGCAATGCAGTAAAGGATGAAAGAACAGAAAGAGGTTAATCTGTGTGGGGAAGGATGTTGCAGTTAGTCCCTCAGCAAGGGGAAGTTATTACTTTTGGTCCCAAATATAGTTAGTGTGGCTGGAGATGTACACAAGTATGTAAATGTACAAAGCAACAGGACTTGAATCAAGGTCTGTGAACTGCTGGTTCTCCAGGAAACCTCGGAAAGCTGCTTGCTGCTGGTCACTGGTGTGCATGTGGCTTCAGGCTCTGAAGGGATCTGAACAGAGAATGAAGAACCACTCCAAGGAACTATTTAAACTCTCATCGTGATGGCCTTTCCCTGCCACCAGATCATGCAGACCTTACGTGACCTGTGTCAAGGCTTATTTCTCCAAAGTGTCCTTTGAGACAGGGAGATGCTTTTATAGAAAGAACAATGGGGAGGTGATTGTTGATAGCATCACTGCTGATTTTGAGTACAACAGTGTTTGGCATGTAGATACAAATTAAAGGATTAGAAACAGGTGTTTGAATTGGGAAAAAGCTTGTAATTATGAAGACTATACTTGCTGACTGGCAGTTCTGCAGTTAAATAAGTCTGTCATCAGGATCCTGAATTCTACAGATAAACAGCACCCAAATATTTAATATTAATTAGAAATGTTACAAAGACATATGCTAATATTGAAGCACAGTGACATGTTCACTGACTGCACACCTGGAAATAATTGTGAATTTTTGAGAAATCCCATCCCAGCTAGAATTACTTCTCTGGGAAAAGAACACCCCAAGGGTGACAAATTTCCATGGATAGCAACAGATCTGCAAAAATTGGTCAGACTTTCCAATTGTTATTCGGCCTGTTGACAGAGTGGGTGGGTTAGGTGCAAAACTGAGCCATGAGGGTCCAACAAGTGAGCTCTGTATCTTAAAGCAGATGATCCACAACATTACTGCTTCTGACTGTCTACCCCATCCCTTTGGCAGAGGAACAGAGAGCTGTGGAGTGATACCTTCTCAAACCGTCATAGATGACTACCTGGTGTATCTGAGCTCTTTGTTCACAGTCAACTCCTGCCCTGCAAAAAGCTTCAGCAGCTGCTTCTTTCTCTAGCCTATCAGGCATCTGAGACACATTAGGTCTCCCTCCCCCTGGCTCTGTGTGACCTTGGCAGTGCTGGTGCCTTTGATGCTCCTTTCCCATTTGTTCCTCTTCCAAAGGATGAAGTGTTTCTTACTCCTGGGTTGTTCTGGCAGCTGCCCTGACTCCAGAGTCAGCATTTTGCTCATGACCTGGCCAAGCTGTCATCTGTCAGCGTCTGGCTTACAAGGTTGGGTGTGAGAACTGAAAGAAGAAAGAACAAGAGGAGACAGCTCAAGATGAGACAAGGATGTGGGCTTGAGTAGGAAGGGCAGCTAGTAGGAAATCACAGCACTTTGATGGTCAGCATCCAATAAACCAGGGGTGATCTACTGCTTTTGTGGCCAGCAGAACCACCCTGGTGAAGAACTGAGCCCGTGTTTCCTTCTGGCCAAATTGTCAGGCTCCTGTCTATGTGTCTTCAAAGGGTTTCTCTGCAGATCTTTTAAGTCCTTTCCCTTTGTGCTGAGACTTGGTGGCCTTGAGATGCCTGGGTGTTCTCTTAGTGTTTCCAACATTGTTTCTTCTAGTCCTGCTCTTTAGATAGCTCTCATGCCTCAGTCCTGAGACATGTTCTACTATGATGGGAAGGAAATAATCATCTAAGTTTTGAGATCCAGGAAGGTTAAAAAATGGTGGTGGAAGGAAAAGGGGGAATAAATGGACATATGCCTCTGGAATTAACCCTCCAATTGAAATTCAGTCACTGAATTCAGAAAAAAAAATAATCCTTGGACCTGTAGTGCAAATGACTAATGATTTACCTTTTAATCACTTCAGAGTGTACTTTGCTCCAAAGAGCTTAGCTGGGGTGGATTTAGCAGCAAAAAGGCAGCCACGGCGCCTCCTCTGGAGTCTCCTCAGATGCTGAATAGCAGAGTTAGTCAGTGGGGACCCACAGCTTGGCAGCAGCACCTGAATTATAGGGACTTAAAGAAGGACTTGAGTAATTATGTTCTGCAACTGAGTTAAGGGGTCTTATGGGGAGTGGGAAAGGTGGTGAACTTTTCAGGACTCTCACCAGGGTAGATGGTTGCAACAGCTTGAGTTTTTTCTTAAACAGGACATTAATAGAGGAACAACCATTTCTAAAGCAGGTTTATATGCTGGACCTTTGCAGGGCAGTTTGCTGAGAGCTTGCACCTTGTGTCTCCCTTTAAGGATGGATTTTCTAGCCCCAGAGCATGTGGCTTGGATGGCCAGGGGTGGCAGAGCTGGTGCAGCTAAATCTGAATGTCTTCCCAGGCAGTGCAACCACAAGACACAATCAATACAACATCACCAGTGAATCTGAGCAGCCTGATTTTTGTTGTGACTTGTTGCTGGGTTAGGTGGGCTGATGACTTTCTTTGTGGTATCATCTTAGTCCTGCACATATATCTGGCTGTTGTGATCTAGCAGAGTTGACCTAACTCAGCCTCTCTATCTTTTTACCTCCAAAACAAACACTTTTATGTTGTTTGAGTCTCTTTCCAATTCCTCCCCACCACACATCATTCTCCTCCCTGGCAGCCTTGTACAGTTAAAAGTTAAGGGCCAAAAGGAAACAAAAACCTATCTAGCAAAGACAAAGAAATGAACAACACACGTGAAAACAGCTTGCCTTGAAACTTAAATTGCTTGTTAACTTTCTTCTGGGTTTGGCAGGGAAACAGATTATTTTCAGTGCCCCAGTCTCAGGAGCTTGGCTGCTTTTCAATATCTGACTAAGGCTTCAATGTTGGGAATTTTATTGTCTTCAACACCTGCAAAGGCAAAGCTAATAAGTAACTGAAGTTTCAAGGTAGAGTTTGATGCTGTTGGGTTTTGTTAATTGAATTTTTAGCCTGATTTCCTAAGGAAACAAAGCTTGCTAGCTCTGTGTGTGTGTCTGGCCATTACTTCTTAAACCAAAAACTGACTAGGAATGGAACCCAAAGAGATATAAGAAGTGTCCTCTTAAAGATGAGAACTTATTTCTAACCTCCAAAAGAGGAGAAAAATAGCAACTTGAGGACTTCTTTCAGTACCCCCCTGGCAAATCCACATAATGGCATACTGCCCAGGTCCTCAACCCACCAAGGAGCCTCCACCTTGATCTTGCACCATGTCCCACTGTATTTTAAGCCTTCTCCTGAGGTATTTCAGTTGTGGGCTAAATACTGTTGATCCTTGTCATGGCAAACATCTCGTGCCTCCTAGGGGGTGGAGGACAGGCATGGATCATCCTCGTTTGCTTCATGCTTATTGCACCTAAGCTCTGGTCTCCACTACATCTGGGGCCAAAAATCTTTGCCAGCATGTTAGGAAGATTTGGAGTGATCAGGTGCTCCTTAGAATATAGACTAGATGGCCTTTCCAGTGCTTTTCTGCAAGTTTCCTCCTGTTTCTTCTCAGAGATGCTTGGGTGCATCCAGTGAAGGTTGAGAGCTAAGATCTACTTGAAAACTCTCCTCTGGCTTCTGTAGCTTGTAATTTCTGATCAGTGTGTTGTGCTTGACACCTACTGAGTAAATAAAATAAATATTTTGCCTGCTTTGTTACATGCATTAAGCAATTTTCTCTTGTAAGGGGAGGAGATAGTTATGTAAAAGAATGACACCATAACAAATTAAACAGCAGTCTGCAATCTTTCCTACCTCTTGCAGCACAAAATCCTCATAAATCCATCAATATTGCACTGACAGATCAATTGCCACAAGTAATACATAGCAGACACTCAGTTCACCAGGGAGTTTGCAGTTTCTATTCACATTATATACATGGTGTTGGGCTGTTATACAGAAATTAAGATAAACCTGTTGGATAGGATTAAAATTGGTTGCAGCCAATTCAAGAAACCTAGAAGGAAATATCTCGCATGTTCTTCTGAGCAGGGTCACACAAAGACTAGTTGTTCAATTGTGTTTATTCCTGTGAACATGATCCTGAATCAACAAAGAGTTATGCATGTACCTGGCTTGGCAAACAGAATAAATTTCCACTGCGGATGCATTTTAAACACATTTTCCTCCCAGGGGACTTTGCCCAGAGCAGGAAGTTAATCACATGTCACTGAAGCTTTGCAAAAATAGGTCTAACTAAGAGTGGCTGCTATAGCCAAGAGGAATTGAAATTGGAGAGATGGTATCTCTGAAGAGGTTGAGTTGAAATCCCTTGTCCTTCAGCTCCTTCTTCTGGGCCAGGTCTCCTGGGGAAACTTTTGAGAATTGTTTGAGGAGCAGAAGTACAAATCTCACTTTCTGGCATAGCTGTCCAGTCAGCAAGACTTAATCTTTTCCTTCCAGTAAAGAGATGCCCACTGAATACTTTGCTGGGAATTGATTCGGGGTCTGTGGTGGGAGGTAAAGCAGTAGGAAAGAAGGTGATTAAGTTTTTATGGGTCTGAAAAAACAGAAATGTCGACTAAGAAGCTGTTTAATGTACTAAACCAAGAAAGTTCCCTCAGTCCCTGTGTGTGACCTGTACTGGTGTAGTTGGGAGCAACAGCTGTAAAAGGGACTTAGCAACCAAAAGATGCTGATACATTGATTTTATTCTCTGTATTATCAGTAGGAGCCTGGCAGATAGACTGATGGAAGACTCAGTTTTGGGGTTTATTTTTATTCCTTCCCATCCCTGCCAAAAGCCTGTGGACTGTTCCTGACAGGCAGGAGGATTTGGTGCCATTTGGTTTAGTGGCAGTGCTAGGGAAGATGGAAAAACAATTCCAGCAATTAATTCCCACAGAAATATCCATTTGCTTACAGCTGCTCAAAGTGGGTCATTTTTAGATGAGAGGAGGCTGGTGTGGGATGCTCTGCAGGTCCTAACCCAGAGGAGATGTGTGAGTGAGCTCTTCTTCATCCCTGAGGAAGAGCAACAAGCCCATCTCTCTCTTTTCTTTGCCCTGTCCCTGGCACATGGGTGCAGGCAGCTGTGCTTTCAGCCTGCCCAAACTGTGCATGACACAGAGAGTCACAGAAAAGGATCTGGGATAACTGAGTCTGTGTGCCACCTCCTGGACAGATTAAATCAAGTGCATCTATGAGGGTGTGATCCAGAGCTGCCTCTTGTCAGTGGTCATTACACTATCATCACTTTGATATTTGCCACAATAAAGCTGCTTTATTTTTGTAGTTGATGTGATGAGGTTTAATTCTTGTACTGCAGCAAAAGCAGTGGACTGGACAACCACTTTGGAACCCCCTTTTTTTTCAAGTATTGCTGTCTGGGGCTCCCTTAGCCTCCCAGTAAAACTCTGCTGCAGAAAGTCTTTGGCCTTAGTTTCTGTGCAGAATGCATTCTAGTCCAGTGCAGATGTAGGAAAAAAGAATCTCAAAGTTCAGCTAGTATCCAAATATGCCTTTTAAATAAATCCAGTTATCGTGAACAGACAAGCCACCACTTCTCTGAGATTGCAGTAATGAATAAATCAGACCCTTTGAGTTTAATGCCAGGATTAACACCAAAAACCAGGTCTCTCCTGCAGAGCTCAGAAGCACGGGAATATTGGCACTGCATTGTAATTAACACGGATGAGCAGCAGAGGGTAGTGTATGACACAGAAAAAGCTTCCATCAGGGTAGCAGAAGCTGTTTTTGAGAGTGTATTTTGGAAAACCAGATTGATAACAAGCATTGAAATTGAAAGCAGGCTTGGCCCCTCCCTGCTGCAGTCCCTGCGGGGCAGAGCTTGCTGTGTGCGAGCACGAGCTGCTGCATTGTTTAAAGCTGATTTAATAGAAGTATTGTTTTTTGGGGGGCAGAAGAACCTTTGTCTGCAATTAAATGCTCAAAGCTTCTGCCCTGCACTGAAGTGTGATGTGCCTCAAGTTTGATTTCCTGGTGTCCTGACAAAGTGTGGTAGCAGACCAAGGTTCTGCCTCTTGTGCATCTCAGCCATGTCTTCATACCTTGTGCCCCGTCCTCCTGCTCTCATAGGTACTGCACAAATTGCCTTGGAAGGATGCTACTGCTCACTTTGAGTGTCCCCAACCTGGGTCACCAGGGGATCAGGCTGGGGAACTCACCCCAAAGTCTAGCTGCTGCTCAGTGTAAAAGTGGCTTTAAACAGGTGGGTCATAAGGATGTTCAGAAAACATGGATGGCTGGCTACAGGTCTGGGTTAAATACTGTGAGTTTTGTTGCTGTACCCTCCTCTTTTCTCTTTACATCTGTGCTGAGATGACTTGCTCTGCCACTACACAGCAGATTTTTGCCTTCCCAAGCTGCTATTGGTTTTTCAACAGTGGTTGAAGAACTCAAGAGGTGTATAAGCCTCTTTTGTGCTGCTATTTCACCTACATACCTTTCACTGCTCAGGATGAATATTAGCAGTCCCAGTGGAGGACATCTCTCCTTGTCATCTCAGTGGCTCTACAAAAGAGAGCTCTAAACAGCTCATTCCATGATTACAAAGTTTCTCTGTCTTTCTTATAACTCAAGAGAATAAAATTTGTTAACTGGTGCTGAGGGGAGCTGTTAGAGAACAGCTGTGCTGTTTGAGATAATACATGTATACTTGCACATTAATGTTTACAGATTTTTAAATGTGAGAATTCCTACTTTTGCTTTCTTTTCAAAGAAGTTCTTGTATAACAAACACTAAATGGACTGTAATAATATAGGCAAGAGCACACAGGACTTCTTAAAGATGCTGGGGAGACCCCTCATCACCTGCTTTCTGTCTTTTGATTGGTGCTTTACATTAAATCTCACACTGGGAGATGTCCCTAGGCAGGATGGTCTTTCTTGCATCTGCTTTTGGGTGTATGACATCGATGAACAAGCTGTTCTTGAACATTCTAGTTACTTTGCTTCTACTTTTTGCTAACCATCACCAACTGTCTCCTACAGAAAGTGCCTGTAGTCACTGGCACAGGTTGCCCAGAGATGTTGTGGGTGCCTCATCCCTGGAAGTGTTCAAAGCCAGGTTGGATGGGGCTTGGAGCAACCTGGTCTAGTGGGAGGTGTCCCTGCCCATGCAGGGAGGTTGGATCTAGATGATCTTTAATGTCCCTTCCAACCCAAACCATTCAGTAATTCTATGATTCTATTTCAGGGTCCAGGGGAGTACCTTTTGCTACTTCCACCACCAGATCACATTGCAAGTGGGTACATTTCCCATGGAGCTGTGGCACTGGGTAGAAAAGGTTCATAAAACACCTGGGAGCAGTGAAGGAGGACCAGGGGCTGTGTGCTGTACTGATTCATGTTTACATTGGGTTGGGTGCCCTGAGTTTTGTTATTGTCACCAAGAGCTACCTATGTGTATCCAGTTGGGGAGCTTTGGGATAAATGGGCAAGTTGGAAAGAGGCCAAGATCTTTGTCAGTTAAAATATATCTTTTTTGGTCACTTTGGAGAAAAAAAAATAAATTCAATAATTCTCTTAATTTTTAATCTTTTGTGACCAGAAGGAAAACAGGTTTCTGAAGAAAATACTGTTTCAAATAGGAAAATTTAAATGTTAATTTTAAAAAAAAATTGGGAATTGCTTCTTACATAGACACCCCTTAAATTTGGAGAAACTGACATTTTGCAACAGTTTTAATTAGAAAATCCTTGCCAAGTTCTGCTGGTGGAGATGTTATCCTTACAAGTCGTCAAAAGGAAAATACAAGTTAAAAAAGGTAAGCTACGCAGAGGTAGCCATGTAGGAGGTGGTGTACAAGGACTGGACCCTTTCTGGGCAATCAGGCTGTGCCTGGCTGGATTGTGCTCACTTAAAACCATGGTCCTCTCTGTGCTGACTTTCCCTCTGACATACTAAATTCAAAGGAACCTGATCTTTTTGACTCAATAAAGTGGATTTGTTGCTCCCGTTTTCTAATGAACTTCCTGAACGCCCGCCAAGATGCTCATAACGAGAAATGTTATGAAAGCCATTTCCTAAATGGTTTGAGGTTTAAGTTGGTCCTTATGGCCCCAGATAAGTTAAAGACTTTTGATCTGCCTAATCACGGTTATTTGTTTTATGGTCTGAGACCTTTGGATCCCGTGGCAGTTTTTCATCCATTCCTTTTTCTAAAACGCTACTTTCTGTCCTTAATCGTTATCTTGGTGATAAAGGTGATTTATAACTTTGCTTTTTCCTGTTCAAAGTGGGACGTGACAGCTACAATCTCTCAGGTATACTGCACCCTCCACTCAGCAAACCATTAATGCTAGCAAGGCAGAGGTTTCTACCTAACTGGTTTGGAGGTCCTGAGACACATGTATCTCCTCTTAGATAAATGAAGTCAATTAAGATCTTCTTGCTTCCACAGATGGTCTTTCTTTTTCTCATATGATAATCATATTAAAATTGCATGCAGAGCCATTTGTACATTTTAATGTTAGCGTTTGCTGCTCCAGATCAGCTGGGGGAAGAGGGAATTTCACAGTTTTCATCAGCCTCTTTTGCTGTCATCATAATCCTTCCAAAGGGAGATACTGCAGCCTGAGTCATTATCAGCTAAAATGTGGTTGCATGAGCAGGTGAAAAAAATAAAACGGATTATCCAGGACTTCCCTGGGAATGTATTCTAAAATGGAAATGTGTTTTCTGAGGAATTGTTTCTGAAGAAATGAACAGGGCCAGGGGACGCTGTGCCCAGTTGGCTCTTCTCTAATTCTGTGGAGCCAATGCTTTCAGCAATTAAGAGCAAATTTGAGCCTCACAGCTCTCTGCTGCACGGGCATCTGGGACTGGTCAGTGTCCAGTGCCCTCAATTTCCACTTGTAATGATGAAGGCAATGACAGTTTTGAAGAGTAGCATAAGGTTGAAAGGAGTCTTGTGGGTCAGTATGTCAAGATGCCTGTAATCAAATCCAGCACATCATACCCTTCTCTCAGTATGAAGCTCTGTCTTAAACACTCATTTTTTTTCTCTTTAAGCTCCAGCTGGGACCTGATATAATGAAACTTGGTTTTAATTTCCAGCTTAAATATATTAATGGCAAATTTTATACTGATTTTTCTTTTTGTCAGTGTTTTCCTTGAGTTTCAGAGCACTTCGTCTCTGTACAAACCATGAGGAATCAGAGCCCCTCAGCTCCCTCTTTACCAGGCAGGGTAACCCTTCATTTCAGAAGAGTTCTCCATCCCTATCTTGTCCTCAGAATGGTTTTCTACCACTCTTCCCATTTCATCCTCGTCCTCTTGAAGAAGAGAAATTATAATTTCATTCCTTTGTACCACAGCTTTACTGTATCTTTAACTCTGCCTGGAAATAAGAAGATGCCTACCTGGAGTTAGGAGAAAGGAAGTGAAGAGCCATCCATTCTTACCAAAAAGCCTGCAGATGGATCTTGGGGTAGGCTTCAGCTCATTTAACTTCAGCTATTTAGTAGCTATGTCTCCAGTCTGAGGTTTCTTTCCAGTTAGCAAAGAGAGACAGTTATCTTCCAAGATACAATGGAAGATACCTTCTAAAGATACCTACATGTGATGGAGTATGAACAAATGAAGTTCATTGTAGAAGTACCTGTCTATTTTATTGATCACAAAGAACTTGGATGACCACCTTTGCCATGGTGTCTAGCCTTTAGATAGCTAAATATAAATTTTGGAGTTGATACTGGACACAAGTTACTGAGTACTTGGGCACAGCTCTTCCTCTGTTGCCACTCCTTTTGATGGTACTGGCCACGTGATTTCATCCTTGCCCATTCAAAGTCATTCATGGGCTCCTGAACTGGGCAGCCTGGGTAGAACAAATTCAACTCTTCCTTGCACCCACAGTTCTCACTGATTTCAGTAGGGTGACATAAGAGAGAGACCAGAAGAACCTCCAAGATGGTCTGTGGTGCAGGTGGCCTCCATGGAGATCAGTGTGGTAATGGTGGGATATGTAAGAAAATATCCCAACTGTGGTACATCATCTACATCTCTCAAAAAACCAGCAGGGCCTGCATGTTACTCAAGGGTTTCCTGGATTTGCAGCTGAAGGGCAGAATCTTCATCAAAACTTGATGAAGAATTAATTTTAATTCTCATTTATTTTACTTTACAACCTTGGCAGAAAAAGAGCTTTACTGCTTTAATGAAATATTTCTTATTACTGACCTGTCAAATCTGCTACAAAAAGAACCTGGATTATTTTTTCTGTGTGTGACAACGGGATTTTATTATTTTTTGTCATCACCTACTTATAGTTTATGTCAGAGTTTTCAAAGCAACTAAACCAGAGGCTATTTCATTTGCACTGGCCCACTTGCAGCAAAAAGGGCCACAAAATAAGAATATGTTGGTGTCAACCTCAGCTTCTCATTTTGGTGGTGGAGAGGGTGGTTCTCAATGCTCAGTAACTCTAGTTTGTGAACTAGGAGTCTATGGGACCAGAAACAAGGAGACTCAGATCTTGTCACACTCCCTTGTGGCCTTGGGCAAATGGTTTCACAGCTCTGAGTCTCTTTCCCCATTTGTGAATGGGGAGCATCATGGAGATGCAGTAATGTGCAAGGAAATGTTTGGCTTCAAAGAATATATGCATAAACCTGAGGACTATGTGGACAGTACTTCAGGCTCTTCTCAATCAGTTCCCACTCAAAAATGTGCACTAGAAATTTGATGAAATCTAATGCCAAATAACAAGGTGTGACTGTGCAGCAGTTTGGGACAGAGAATGAAGAGGTGCTCAGAAGATTGAGATTGGGACCTACTTTCTGTGTATAGTGAACTGGGAAACGATGCCTCTGGAAATGTTATTTTTAACACCCATCAGGGTGACAGGTGATGGGGAATGTCTGAGTCCCACCTGAGCCCACGTGTATCTCCCTGGCCTTGGTGTCTACCTGCAGTTATTTGTTAGCTGCCTCTTTGAAGGAAAATTTGCTGGACAAAATAATACCTTCCATCTAGGCTTTTAATTCTTTTTAAGCACAGAAAACTGGTCTTTTTTTTTGTTTAAAAAGTCAACAGGTGATACTGATGTCTGCTTACTGTCAAATAAGAGTATTTTGTCCAGAAGCAGTATATCACTTTGTGGTAATTTTCTCCTCAGCCTCAGGGGTTTTAACTTTCATCGTTTTGCTTCCCAAGCTCCTGGTGCTGTGTGCTATTGGAGATAACTGCTGTGTCACCATGTGGGCAAGGGTCCAATGCATGGACCATAGCAGGAGAGCAAATGACTTTCTACCCTAGTGCCTAAGCCCAGGGCTAAGTGAGTGGTGAGGGAGCTGTGACTTGCTGTCCCTGTTCTGGCATTAGAATCATGGAACTATTGGGGTTGGAAAAGATCTTTAAAATCATCATGTACAACTGTTAACCCAGAACTGCCAAGTCCACTACTAAACCATGTCCCCCAGCATAACATTTATACATCTTTTAAACACCTCCAGGGATGGTGACTTGGTTTGTTCTGTCTAGCAACAGTCTCCTGCATATCATTGCAGCAGCCCAGGAAGCTGAGCCCAATCTACACATTCTGAGACAGGGAGTTTGAGCTGCCCTACTCCACGGTCATGGTGTAGCCACGTCACCTTAGCCATGGTGCACCAGAGGAGGTGGGATGACCAGCTTCCAGGTTGGCTGAATCTTTCTTCTTCTTCATATCCTGGAGCCTGGACCTGGTGCACAGCCTGCATATGCAGTAGAAATCACCATGGGACCTTCTGTCACCTTCAGGAGACCTCCAGATGGAGTTTGTTAAGAGAAACCATCTCTGACCTGACTAACAGAGTAAGATCTGGAAGATGTCTCAAGTCAATCCATGAACAATAAGTTTAGAGCTGCCCTTCACAGCTTCCCTGCAGAGGGGTGACTCTAGCACAGCCCACGGCTCTTTTCTGCCTTTGAGTCACACAAACTGAATTTCTCAGAAATGGCTTTTGATTTGAGACTTGGAGCTGAAGGATCAATACGAGTTAGGGCTAAACATTGCAGTACAATTGACTGGGCTCCTGGGTGCTCACAAAATGCTGCAGCTGTGGTGACAAATACTAATAATGACAGCCATCATCATTATGGCTTTTGGTGGAAGGATTTAATGGGTAGAGATGAAGAACTTAAATGTCGAGAAACTTAATGTAGTTTCACAAATGCTGAAGTTCTGCCTTCCAAAGGAAAAGCAACCAGTGTTAATTTGGCTATCAGCATTTAAACAAGCTGCTGAGGTGAGGATAGTCTTCCTCAGCCTTTGGAGTGGATCTCGTGGGGTTTGCATGCCCAGCTTCTCAGATGCTAACTTTATAGGGAGTCTGTCTGGGCAGTGTTGTATTTTTCTGACTTCTCTCTGTGCTGTGCCTTACTGCTGTGTGTATCCTGTTGGATGCTGAGTCTGCCAGGCTAATGCTGTAAATTACACCACTGTGTAATTGTTCATAAATGGCCTGTCAAGCCACACGTCCCTACAAATTACACCAAAATGCCTGCTCAAGTGGCACATAAGTCAATGATGACTGTCAGGTCCAAACTAAAATATCAGTGGATAGAAAAAAAATTATAGGTACTTAGAATCTTACCTCCAGACCTTATTGTTTCCATGTCTTATTTCCAGAGCAAGTAAAGGACAATTACCAATGCTTCTATGTCACTATAAACTGAGAGTTATTCACTGTTCATAGTGCTGGTACCATTCAGCTTTGTTATTCTTTTTCAGTTGAAAATTAAAAAAAACCTAACAAACAAAACCCAAACCTAAGGAAAACTGACTTGGAAAAAACAGCCATTTGGGTAGGGTGGGTTCTCTGTCCTTCTAGTGCCATTTTTCCCTGGGTAAAGTCAACTTATGGAGGCAGAAGGAATCTCAAAATGGCCATGGTACTTTGTAGGATAAATTATGGCTGGTGTAAGGCTGGAAGTGCTGCTGGTTTTGCCTTATTTGAGGCTGTGCTGGGTAACAGAAAGCAGGGAGGGGATCAGGGCCAGAAGAGGGAGAAAAACATTGTACCTGCAGTGAAGAAAACACAGTGTGCTGGAGCACAGCTCGTTGGGGTGTGAAGATGTTTGGAAATGGCTTTGCATTCAGGTCCTCTTGTGATCACAATTAGTCTAATCAAGCTGATCAAGAATTTGTTTTCCACATGGTGTTCAGTTTCCTAGACCTCAGCCAGCACTTTGTGGTGTGCCTGCAGCCCCAGCACTCCCAGCAAGGACCCACTGGGCAAAGGCAAGCTAGGCATGGAGAAAGTATTGTACTGCTCCATTTATTTCAATACTGATTGATCTAGTCTCTTTTGGCTTTCTCCATTATATTACATATTATTATCATTTTATAGTCTGTTAAAACATAACCTTTTGGGGTTGAAAAGCCTTTTTTATCTCTTCAAGGAGAACATATGCAGAAGGTCTGGGCCCACCTTTGTCACTCCTTGTCACAGACATTGTTGTTTCTCTCTTCAGCATGGAATTTCTCTAAGTCCTTTGTCTTATTCCTGGAGACTCTTTATGGCTTACATCTCAGTGCTTACTCAGATCTCTCCCTGGAAAACACTTGTGACAGGAGCAGCTTGCCTTAAATTCTTCTAAGAGAAGCTGTGCTTTTGGAAAGCGGGTCTGCATTTGGAAGTATCTATCCACCAGGGTTTGGCCAGATTACTGCTATTTATTGTTGTCTAGGATAACACTTTGCAGCTCAGCCTTCTTAATTCTTAAACGAGACTGAGCAATCCTTTAGAAGGATGCTTGGCTTGATCTACCAGTGCCTTGTTCTGCAGCAACACATCTACTGTTTGAGATGTGAACAAGAGGATGAAGAGCACCTAAGTAAATCTTCACTGCCTGCTTACTTTGGCAGAGGTACAAATATTTAGAACAAGGAACTGTTGGGTCATTACTTGCATATTTTATTCAGCTCTTGTTTAGGGTTGAGAATTTTGCTGGAGAAAGGAGTGAAGGAATATCTTGCAAAATTTCAATCATCTTCTTTTTCCCCCATCCAATACAAACAGCTCCACGACCTTCCTAAGTCAGGAACACCCAGGTATGGCAAATATTCAGGGATGAAGCTTTTTAGGAAAAAAAAAACAACCCAAAACACACCAAAGCAACTAAAAACCTAAAAGGCAGTTTAGCTATTCCGTTCAATGAAAGCGGATCAGAAGGGAAAACCACAAAGAATACCTTTCTTTGCAAAAAATAAGTAAGAAAGGAAAGGGAATCCCCCAAATCACAGTGCTTAGGCATTAATTCTGTGAACTGAGGCTACCCCATACACTGAGCTTCAGAGAAAGGCTAGCACAGTAATGGGTGGATCCGTGCCAGGTGGTGGCTCCCTGTAGGTAGGAGTGGTTACAGCTTGCCTACGGAAAGAAATAATGCTTGGCTATCCCTAAATGCACCTGGAAAGCATCCATCCTCGTTACTGACATCATGCAGGTCCATTAACATTCAGCTCACACAAGCTAATGGCTGAAAAATCAATGTTGCCCGTTGAGGAGAATGGGGAAGAGAGTTGTGCCTTTTTTTTTGTTTCCTCCAGGCTGTCGTGAAAAAAAGCTGTTTCTACCTTGAAACATTGTCCAGAGGGGTGAAAAAAAAATAAGTGAAAAAAAGACAAAGAGAGGAAAGGAAATAAATTCCTATCATCCTGTGAGCAACAGGCTTTGAAATGCTGTTCTGGTCTGGTTTACTGCAGAGAAATGGCTCACAATGAAAAAAAGTGGACGAAACTTTCTCTAACCTTTTCTTTTGGCAAGAAATGGGTATTTTAGACTAGCTGGGCCAGAACTACTCACCTAAAGCATGTCCCAGATGGTGGCAGAGGTTTAACAGTCACAGTAATGTGATAAGCTTTCTAGCCAGGCTGATGTTTTTCTCTTTTCCTTTTCCAAGCTGCTTTGGCAACTGCTATCTAGAATTCTGTCTCATATTCCTTGGAGCAGGTTAGCACTAGAAGGTCCCTTGGATTTAGGGCAAACAGTTGGTAGAGCTGAAGAATGCATACTAAGAAGACAGAAAAGTGACCTCCAGTTTCCATTTGGTTTTAAAGCCAAAGTCCTAAAAGATCCAGGATCTGTTTAAACAGGGATTTGCATGGGGGAAAGCAGAGTCACTTACTGGGGACAGACCTGCCTCGGGCACAGGCATGAAGTGGCAGGGGGTTTGGACAGTGCTGTGCAGCCCTGGTGAAGTGATGGTGTGTCAGCCTTCAATAACATCTCTAACATTTAATTTAACATCTTGGTGGAAATGTATTCTTGTCTGCAAGCTGCATCCTTCTCAAGGATGTAGAGAGAACAGAATCATAGAAAAAATTATTGCATGTGTTTTGTTGTGATGTGGACAGTCCTCTAGATTACATACCCAGTTAACATATCTAACTTTTAGCTAATTAAAAATTGGTGAGATTGTTCTGGACCTACGTCACTGAAAGAGACAAAAAATGCCTGAAAGATACCAAAAATGTTATTTTTGTTTATTCAGGGCATAAGGATTCTCATAACTCATTAGTAGGACATAGTGTCTGAGAGAAACAAGTTACATTATGGCTCACTTGGGACCTTCAAACTTGTGTGTGACTTGCTTTTTCTAAGTACCAAACTTCCCTAAGAGTAACTTTTCTGACCCGTTTTTCATGAAGTAGAGCCAAAAAGAAGGAAATGATTTTGTAGCCATAATCATGAAGGTCAGGAAAAGAAATGAAAGCAAGGTGTGTAAGATTTATACCCACTTGTTCCTCTGAGTGTCTTCCAAGTAATTTGGGAGGTTGCAGGTATTATAAATGTGCTGTGAGGAATAATGTTGCAATTTAAACATTATCAGTGTGACCTGGAGGTGGGTTCAGAGATGACATCCAGGCTGCTGAATGGTAGAAACGGAGCTAGTTAAAATCCTGATGTGTTTTCTACACAAGTCAATGCAAGATTGAGATGGTAGATATTTGAATATCTGCACACCTTTTATTTTGTGGGTAATATGATTATAGTCTCACTGCAGATCACCTATAAAAAGAACTCAAATTTGCATGAGAAAGATCTTTACCCCTTTCCTGCTGATCTTTGCTTAGCAAAGTATTTCACACAAGAGGTTTATTATCTTTAATACCACTAAAATTATTGAAAACAATTACCTGCATCATTTTAAACTCCACAGAGGTTATTAAAATATTCTTATGGCAACTGTAAAGAAATATGAAAATAAGTAAAGACTAAATGATATTTTGTCTCAAAAAGCCATTTGCCTTAAAGCATTTTTGGTCTATAATTTCTAAATGGGCAGCTTTAATTCCTGAACTGAACACCCTTCTTTATCTTTGACCTTCCACATTCCAACATTAAAGGTGGGTCTGTTCTTAAAATAACTATTTGAACTTGAGCACAAACAAAATAAAAACCAACACGTATTGAAAAAAACCCTGCATGACCACCTAAGAATGATGTCCTTGGACAGAAATGAACCTGGGCTTTGACAATCTACTGATAAGTCTTTTCCTACTCTAGAAGGAAGTCTCAGAAATGAAGTCCTTAAAAGAAGACTCGATGTTATATCCTGCATGCAACTTTGGTTGTTTTTATTTTTCTTTAGGTAGGAATGTCTTATAGCCACCCAGTGATGTCAGTCATCTGGGGAAGAGCTTCCCACTATTGAGGTTTATTAAATGTTGATTTAGGCTCCCACCAGAAAGGGGGGGGGGGGAAAATTATTCAGGAATTTGTGGAATTGTCAGAAAATCTTGTTGCTTTAAGCCCAAGAAAATGTTGCAGTCTGGTAAGATGGTCTCCTTGCTACCCATGATGCACCCCCTGTACTGGTGCTCTTACAATTTCCACCTCCCACATCAACATACTAGAGCAATGTGGAGCTGAAGGTGTGGCTTTTTATATAATAATGATGTTGAAGGAAATTAGCATAGTTCTGATTAAGGGATGAAAGGAGCTATTAATTTAGAGAGTTTTGACTTCTATGCCAGAGATGTCACCCTAGCAGACCTCCTGCAGCAGGGCAGGAACATGTTGAAAGCCCAATGCATGACAATGACATCAATGAACATGAAAGCAAAATTAATTGAAATAATGGAAAACCTAGAGCAATTATGTTATAATTTCATTTATTTTATACATGCATTGTTGAGATAGCCCATGAGTATCTGCTGCAATTAATAATCTCCTCTTGCTGCACAGTTGTTATTAAACAAAGTAGTTTCTTACACTATTTTTCCTCCATTGAGCAGCCCAGTACTTGGAGGCAACATTTCTCCTGACTTCATGAGAAGTCCAAGGTTAGGTGGCAGTTTGGTCATGATGGGCTGTTTTTTCCCTGTTAAGCAGTGACTTGAAACCAATTACAAATCACAATGGAAGAGCTAAAAGTTGCTGATTCTAGCAGCCCTTTTCTGGCAATCTTGCACTTAATGCTTCCTTCCCTCCCACCCCCACAGATAAAAGCTGGAATTGGAGATCAAAACTTCCTCAAGTTGTTATGTTTCTGGCACCTGCAAAGCCAAGAGTTCAGAGACCATGTCAAAATAATTACCTGCAATTGAATGAGAAGCATTTCTTTTTGTTCATGGTCATGCAAGCAAGTTCTTTTTCTATCATTTTCATACAATTTCATAGAGTTTGAGGCCAGAAGGGGTTATTAGATCATCTAAGCTGACTTGCTGTGAATTGCAAGTCATCACACCCTCCTTAGATTGTCCCAGGTGACTTTGAACTCTGGCATTCATCTCCTCAGGCAACCAAACCGTTGGGTAACAGGACAAATGGAAATAAAATTAATATCTGAAGCTCCTGCCATGGTGAGGAACTCACTCATAACACTGGGTCTGACCAGATAGGCATCTGATTGTCTGTCCCAGTGCTCCAGAAAAGCCAAAATCCAACAATCCAACATCTCTGAAAGTCCACAACAGTACAACCAAGGGGAGAGTTGTCTGCTAGGCATCAATCCGCTAAAGTTTATCAGGGAGCTCTGATCCCTGAGCTCTGCTGGTCACATTGGTCAGTATCAGAAAGCAAAAAAGCCTGAGGATACTTAAGTTAGTATAGAGTCAGACTGCCCAAAGTGAGCTTGAATCCTGCCTTCTCCAAAGATATCCTTTATAAAGATGGTGACACAACCTTACCCTGCTAATCTCGCTGCAAGGAAACACCAACCCTGTTTCTAAGCTGAACTAATTTAATGCAGTCTTGTCACCAATTTTCATTTCACCTCTTCCAGCTAAAATTAAGGGTGAGTTTTAAATTCAAAATTAAGGGTGAATTAATTTTTAAATGAATTTTAAAATTGGGGGTGAGTTTCAGTCAGCTATCCCACAATTGTACATGTTATAGGGTACCCCACACGTCCTGCAGCAAATGGTCCAGAAGAGCCAAGTTCTCCTAGAGGTTCTGTGAAACATCTACCAGCTCTGAGCTCTCTGAGGTGCCCTAGAACATCTCAGATACCTGTGTTTGAGGCAACTAATTAGACGATTGAATCCTGCTCTAAAGTTCATACTGTAAGACCCATATTATAGAGGTACCATATGCAAATGGTGGGAATTTTCCAGTTTTCATAATAACACACATGTTATTTGATATTCTTTAATATAACACAATAATCAGATATGTAAGTGCAGGTCTAAATGATCGAAAGAACTAAATTAGGAGACTAATTAGTCTTCATCCCAGAATTCAGACAAAACTCACATGTGAACTTCCAGATCTAATGTAAGCCCAACAAAGGTAATGCTACACACTTGTCAAATAACAAAACTTATACATTAAAAAGGCAAAAAAAGATATTGAGCATAGACAGACTCTCTAGGATGGCTGTAAAAATACAGAAGACTTCAATTTTTTCAGAGGGGCACGATAATTTAAAGCATGGAGATAAATGGAACAAAAAGAAAACAGGGATTTGTTACATAGAATCTTCTTTGACAGATTTTCTTTTTTAGACAATGATAACATTTGTAATGTGTCTAAACTTCAATGAACATTTGCAAATACCACCTGGGGAAGTCAGGGAGTAGTACAGAAATCACACAGGAGATGAGGAGCTGCACAGAAGAGAAATAACTGTGTGTGTGTTTGGAAACTGAACTATCAAGTAAGAGGGATATTACTACTGGAGCTCTGCAAAGACACATCTTTAGGTCAAGGGTAGTTAAATTTCAGTCACTGTCTCTAGCATTAGAAGTGAAACGATGGAGGTGGAACTTGCTGATGACATGAAGTGAGGAGGAGGACAATGTAACATGAGGGGGAACCTGGCTGGCAGCACGGAGTGGAGCAACAGCAGTTGGGTGAAATTCAGTGCTACAAAATGCAATATTGTTCACTCAGGAATGCATGGTGAGAATTCCTGCTGTGGGCTTGGAAACCACCCATGAAGAACAAGGAAGACCAGGTTGTATTTGTTGATCTTAGGATGCCTATGAGATAATAGTGAGAAAAGAAAATGGGAGATGAGAGTATTTCACAGAAGGTATTTCCAGCAGAGACTGGAAATGATATGGTGCTGTAAGATCTCGTTCAGAATGATAACATGCAGTCCTAGTCACACATATTCAAGAAGGATGAACTGGAATTGAAATAGGTGATGGAAAACGTACCTTAGTAAAAAAAAAAAAAGTTAATAGCTTTGCTTATTAAATCTAGAAAACTGTAACTTAAGGGGAATGAGACTGTATTGACACAGTGATATAGAAGAGACTTAGTAACTACATCAGGATCTTTAACAGAAGAGGCTTAAGATAAATACCTATCCTGACAGAAGTCCAAATAGGTTTAAAAGAACCATGGCTACATTTCACCCAGGTGTTTGAAAGAAATTAATTTGCAGAGGGTTGCAGTTCTGGAATGACTTTTCAATAGAGATAATAGGAGTAAAAACGTCATTTAATATGGAGCCGAATGCATTTGGGGTTGTAGTTCTAGTGTGACATTGCCTAAAACACATGGGGAAGGAACTGGTTGAATGAAGAATTTTCTCTCCATTTTATATCCTGCATTCAAAAGTATAATTTTTTGTCTCTGATCAAACTTACTGTCTGTTTGTCTGGCTATTTTTACATTTTTTTTATTTCTTCAAATATCTTTTCATTCCGCAACACATTTAGGGCAGAATTTATTTGTTCTTTTCTATTTATATTCCTGGAGTTGATGACAATTGATGTTCCTTCATTTGGATTTCAAAGGCATGAACCACATGATCAATTTATGCCTTGCCACAACTCACCTTAGGATATGATATAGACCTGGCATCTAGTTCCTGGGTAACAGATCTTTAGGACAGCTTAATGACTAATGCAGCTGTGCAAGTGGTGATGATGAAAAGAAAATCCATATTTCAGCTTTCGCTCAAAATAGGGGACATTCAATCAATAATTCCGAGGGAGGACAAAGGCAGAAATGTGAAAGATTTTGGCCTCTCCTCATTTTTATAGCTGTCAATAGAAATAGTTTATGTTGGCTCCTAGATTTACTCAAAGACAGGGACAGATAGCCTGTTTGTCATTAAAAGAGCATTTTAATGCAAGCTTGACGAGGTCTGAGATATTATTGTTTGGAAACACTGCAAAATGTCTCTGACCTTTCTTTACAAAAGTTTGGTGCTCAGAGATAAAATGAAAATGAGAACTGTAAACATGTCAGATCTGTGGCAAGGAAAATCAGAGAAACAACTTTGAGGTTAATAGCCCCCATTCACCAAGCTTTATGCACGTCTGACTTCAACCACGTCAATGAGACACACATGGATGCACATAAACTGAATCACCTGCCTAAGTTGGCCCCATTTTTAGTCTCTGAGATTGGACACAAAGAGGATAAATACAGTAATTGCCTAGAAAGAAAAGTTAAATTTACAAAGCTTGTTGTTATTCACTGACATTATGAAATGTCAGCAGAGGGTTCAGGTCTGCACAGAGCTCAAATCACTGGCCCCTCTGACTCACTCAGCTGGTGTTCAGGACACGATGATCATGCTGAACCAAGAAAAGCAGTGAAATGGATTATTTTAATTACCATTTTCAAAGTCGTAATTTATTAAATTCTGGAAAAAAATCCTGCTATATTTGTAGGAAAGAGGACATGGAAAAATGTTAAAACTCCATCTGAGATGCAATCCACCTCAGTATGAAAGTAGGCAACAGGGAAACTCCCATTAGATGTGAAATTCCAGCTAAATGGCCAAGTGTGGGTTTGATTTGGACTCGCCCAGCTAGGTTTTGTTCTGGTTCTCTGGCCATGCTTGTTCTACATTGCAGTGTAGAAGAAAGCTGGAAGATGCAACTGAGAGAAAAGCCCATATGAAAGTGCTGTGAGAAATGGGGTATAAGGAGGGGACAATGAGAAGGGAGATATTCCAGATAAACTACACTGCTTGAGAGTGATGGTGAAAAAGTATTAGTTTATAACTTCTTTTGAAATTGGGAGAGGTTTTTTTTGTCTTTTAGGCAAGAAAGTTCAGAGCAGCAGAGTTCTGGTGAAGCTCAGAAACAAAATGGTGCTTCAGACAGAAGGGCAGGTGACGGAGTAAAGATGGCATAAATCAGCTTTTACCTGCTTCCTGGGCATGTTGCTCTGAGGAGACCTGCCACTGTACCAGGTGTCACAGGTGCTCTTACTTACTCCCATAGTGGCCACGGGCAAGCAGGATAAAGCAAGTGAACATGTCCCTTACCACAGCAAGCCTGTCGTGATCAGCTTCTGGAACCATGGGTGGCCAAAACCTTGCCCTGCTCTCCAGCATATGGGGTTCAACCACTGCACTCCGTGGACAGCTAATTGGACAGTGATGCCTCTTGGAACCATTTGATGGAGCACTGGAGGATTTTCTTAGATATTTTATCTTTTCTGTATCATTCACATCATTTTGGCAGTTCTCCCAACATAGCAATGATGCTATTTCTGACTTTTAAATTTGTTTGGTTTTTTTTTGAACCCATACTCTCTGCTGGAACAGGATTAGAAACAACTGTTCCTTTAAGCTACTGAAAAATGAATTTTAAGGGGCAGAAAGGGAAGGAGAGGAAGGAGTTACACCTGACTTCATGAGACAAAGTAAAGGGCAGTATTAATTTTCCTGTTTCTGGTGTAGCAAGCAGCCTATTTAGGTCAATGATCTATGCCTGAGGGGGAGACAATTTCTTTGACAAAGAGATGTGGTAGGTGGGAAGGACATAAAAATTGTTCTCATATATTTGTAGAAAACAAAGCTCATTCTGGATAGAGGAAAGGAAAGAAAAAAGGAAAACTCTTGTTGTTCACAGGCAAAGGAGTCAAAAAGGTAACCTTTTTAGTAAACCCTCATACTGGGAGGTGTGTAGACTGGTTCATCCTCCCAGGAGAAACATCTCTACAGGACAAGCAGAGGTTTGATGGCTCTGAAGGCTTGCAGGGCAGCTCAGTTCCACAGATGATTCAGGGTGCTGGGGTGCTTTCATTTCAGGACTGGCTATGTAATGAGGCTTTATACTGCAGCATGGAAATACTCAGGGAGAATCTATTAGGGCAGAGCTAATTCAGCTGCAGGATAGGGTCAGCAGGCAGCACAGCAAGGGGAGCTGGAGACTCTCATTTACACAGACTATCTACCACCAGCAAACACACCAGGGGTGATGTTTAAGTGGTCTCTTCATTTTATCTGTGTTACTAAAACCAGCAGCATAATAAAAGTAATTTGTGGATGATACTAAACTAGGGGGAGAGTCTGGTGTGACAAATGACACAGAAGCCACACAGGGGACCTGGATTAATTTGAAGACAAGGCTAAAAGTTACCCCATGAGGTTTGGCAAGGGCAAGCACAAAGCTCTGGGGACAACAGGGTGAGGGAACCAGCTGGGAGCTGACTGCCCAAAAAGCAGCTCCAATAGAAAGTACCTGGAGGTAACAGGGGATGCCAGGTAAAATATAATAGAGAAACACAGTCTTGCTGTGATGAAGCATTGCCTGCATGGCCAGCAAGTGGGGGATATTTATTCCCCATGGCTGGTGCTGCTGAGGCCATACCTGGAAAACTGTGTCCACAGCTGGAGAGGGACACAGAGAGTATTGAACAAAGGGCCACCATCCAGCCAGGGCTGGAGCAGGTGTGCTGCAGGGGGGGATGAGACAGCTGAGGCCTTTCTCAGCAAGGGCAGAAGTGGCAGCAGGGGCACAAAGTGCAGGTTGGGATGCTTGGGCTGGGTCTTAAGTAAACGTTTCTTTAGCTGGCAGGTGGTGCAGCCCTGAGAAAGGTGCCCAGAACTGCAGTGAAATCTGAGAAGGTTTCAAGACTCTGCTAGATGAAGCCATGGCTGAGTGGATCTGTGTTACTGATGCTCCTGCTTTGAGCATGAAATAGGACTGGAGATCTCCAGAGACCTCCTCTCACTAGCATTGCCATGATATTATGAGGAAACCAGGGGAGAGTTCTCTCAGTTATATCCTGTGAGTGACACCATGAAGTGTTATACTAACAAATTTTTATATTTAAACAGTAGTGCCAAGGCCCAGTTTTGTTTTGTTTTTTTCCAGGGATTAATGATTGACTGAGAGAGTTGATGGCTTAAAGCAAGGCTGCAGGGCACTAAGACAGTTGGCCATCAGTTTCATAGAAAATGCTCAAGAATGAGATTGTTACTGCAGTTGGAAAAGTGTGTTTTAAAGGGCACTAAGTTACAGGGTTTGTTGTCATTTCGTTATTTCCTTTGCTGCCAAATGATTCTGAGGGAGAGGAAGAAGTGTCAAAGCAATTTCTCAAAGGTGGCAGGAAGCAGAGCAGGGAAGTGGAAATGCCTCAAATGGTTAACACCAGAGATGGATGAAAGTGATTTGACAAGGATTTCAGGAGTTCTCTGCATGCTCACTGCAAGAGGTCATCTAATATGAATGATGCTCGAGCAACATTTTTAAAGGTTGGACAAATGTAGCCATTAGCAACTTCAACCAACCTTGAAAAGTGATTTGTAGCAGTTAATCTCAAGTTTTCTGCATTCATTTGTAAGCAAATTTTGCTAGTTTGTTTGGTTGTTTTTCTTTTAAATGGTTTTGCTCATCATTCAATATTATTTATTGATGTTTCCTGTGAGAAAGTTTTCTGTTGTGCAAAGAAGTTTACTGTGATGGTGGCTTTTAAGATTTGCTCTTCTGAATTTCACAGAATCACAGAATCACCAAGGCTGGAAAAGACCTTTAAGATCATCAAGTCCAGCCTATGACCAACACCACCACACCATCTAGACCATGGCACTAAGTGCCACATCCACACTTATGTTTTGCCTTTCTTTCCCTTGAGCATTCCTGTGTGTGGACATGAGCCTACCTGCAGAAAATCACCAGCTGGCTTTGTAAAACCTGTCCAGTGAATTTGTGCTGTTCATTGGAACAAAGTTGGAGTATCTTGGATTTGTCTGTGAGCTATCTCTGGGGTCGTTCAAAGATAGCATTCTGTAGCTTTAGGCTCATGCTGGCTTTCCAGGGGGCAGACCTGAGTTTGAAAAGGAGGACACAGCCTCCCAGGACCATGGGCTAAAGAATGTGCAAGTCATAGATCCTGAAACTAACTGAGACTAAGGGAAATGGAGCATGTTCTGCCACCTCTGTCCTCTCCCTGGGATAACCATTTCCATGATGTCTGTGCTCCAGGGATGCTTTTTGCCTTGTTTATCATCAGTCTTGTGCAAAGCTCCTTGTGCCATATTTCCTTTGCCTTTAGCATTGTATGAAGTGTTTTTCACTGGATATTAAAAATCTTTCATGCCAATTCCAGTACCTGTGGCAAATCAAACCTATAACTCTTCTCTTGCATTGAACACAGGAAAAAAATCAGACCTCTATTACCACTATATTGCCAGGACATCTGTCTCAGAAGCATATTACAACTTTGGCAGCTTGTCTTTTCCTAGAGCTCTACATTGATCTCTTCCTCTTCTAATTGATTTTGTTCTTTGCAGACTTTCTTCCTAACCATCTTTGAATTCCCTCACTTGTTTTTGTTCATTGTCTCTTATAATGTGAATACTGTGAAACATCAAATGAGATATCAGGTAAGAACAATAGGCAGTGTCTCTCCATAAAATACTTTGTTAAACCATGGAGCCCATTGTCTGAGCTTTTTATCTTTTGGCTACCAAAATTTCTGATGGGTTCAAAGAACAATTGGACAAAGTTACAAAATAAAATCCGCTGAGGACTCTAAGGTGCAAAGACACATCTGTAAACCAGAAAGCCAGAAGGTCATTGAAGCTGGAAGAGTGTGGTTGGGGCATGATCACTACCTACCTGCCTTGCTCTTGTACCCGCTTGAAATACCCAGATTAGCCACTGAGAGGAGTCAGGATGCAGGCCCAGAAGAATCGTCCTCATGCTCCAATCCCGTACTTTATTCTTGAAACAGCTTCCCTCTGCTTGAATACCAGAAGGCATCAAGGAATCCCTTTCTATTTGAATCTTGAATTGTTCTTCTACAAAACTTCAAGCTGGACTCTGTTTGTCTATCTGTCCTCTATTGAGCTAAAATTGTGCAAAAAATGAGAATTCCACCTGCTGTTACCCAAGATGGGGATTTTTACCTTGGTAACAGCACATGACAAGTAAAATCAAAATAAAACATAAACATACACAGGCACACACAAAAATATAGCACCTTGGTTCTACTCAGATTGCCATGTTTTATTTTGGTTCTTTTTTTTATGAAAGAAGGGGGTCTGTGGGCAACTTTTGAGCAAGTTAATGTTGCATTTCTGAATGCATAGCAAGATGAACTGCCCATCTTGGCTCAAGCGTGTTTCCTTTCCAACACGGACCTTCTCTGACTGCTCCACGTATCTGCTGGTGATAGGCAGCCTTGTGGATATTATGCACTTCATTTGCAGGAGAGAATGACTGTGTTGAAAAAACCTAGAGAGAAAGTAAGATCCTATGAGCATGGGTAGCGCTGGGAGTGAATTTTCAGTCTTGTCCATCCTTTTTGGCAGCCCTTTGGAATCAGAGCTCCTCTCCACAAAGGCAAAGGGGAACACTTCATCCTACTAGACATTCTCCTTAATACCCCTGAAGAAATCGTTTTTTAATAACAACAGAGGAATGCTGCATTTATGTGTTTAAGGACTCCCATTTTCACTGTCTCTACATCCTCTTCAAGTGTTTTCTAGATAGTCTTGAGCGACAGAGACTGGGAAGCAAATAGAAGAGGTCAAAAAGACAAGGCTCTGTTGGCTGAATGACCCACGGTTTTGCTCAAAACTCTCCTTTCTCCTCTGGGTTAGTAATTTGAATTATTACAGCTGAGTGCTGAGCAGAGATTTGGCTGATTCTTACAGCTGAAGAACAGGGAGGGAAGCAGATTGACACATGAGAGATACACGTGGGGGTTCATGCATGTGCATACAAATACAATCATGTTTTGTTGATGCAAAATCCATCCACTGGCTAAAAAAGACTTGACAAGTTGATGGTTCTACTTTCTCTTTCAGAAGTCACTCTTTTATGTCAAGTTGTAAGATGTCATATGAAAGACAGTGGAAAAGTGGAAAAGTACCCTCCATAGAGGCCTAGAGTAATAAATTAATGAGCTATAAAGAGCAAAGTACTAATGTTCTCTGCATCTGAGGCTGGAAGCTTAGCTTGTTGCATCCAAAACCACCAGCCTGAAGCTCCTGAGCTAATGACAAATCTCTCTGACACACTGCAGCAGCAGGTCTCCTCTCCCTGCTTACCAGCCACATCACACCTGAGGGAAACATCATGTTAGAAGCCAGGAACTCTCGTAAAGTTTCAAAGGCAGTGTAAACCCTGCTGCCTGGATGTGTAAACTGCAGTGAGAGGATAGTCACCCTGCTAAAATATGTCTTGGGAGACCAGTTGCAGATCTCTTAGGTCTCTTTTCTGCTTCAGATGCCCACTGTGGAAAAGGGTGAGTTTTCCTGTCCCATGGGGCTCTCGTGAGCAGAAATGTGTTACAGGCTGTGAGGAGCTCAGTGCCCAAGGCACCATTGGGACATACAGATGTACTGACAGTGTACCCCTAGATGCTGTCAGGAAAGGTGAGACATCCTCAGGGAATGGCACACATCCCAGGGCATGTGCTTGTACCAGCCTCTGAAGTGACCTGGACTAGAACTTGTTACAGTGGTCATGTTAAATGGCTGGACTGCTGATGTGATGCATTAGGACACCTTTCTGTGCTTCAGCAGGTCATTTGATCACTCTTCCCATTCAGTCTCCCACCTACTGCTGCTCTGTACCAACCTCAGGGGTTATTAGCTGGAATAATTAGTTCGTATTTGCTCAGGAGTCCAACTAGGGAAAGGGCTCTAATTCTGGTTGCTTCTGATCCATTAAGCTGTGTTTTAAAAGAAAACCTTCTTTTCTCTCCTCTCCCTAAAGCTGTCAGTGCAAAAAGAAGTACATTTCCTGTCGACTCTTTGTATGGATGTGCAAAGGAGGCACTAAAAACCTAAGTTTTTCTAAAAGGCCAATGACTGAAGCTTGGACATTCTCTGGCAAATATGCACATTTTCAATCAAGGCATTTGCAAAAGCAATAGGGCAGCCAGATTCAAAGAGACAGCACCAGTTTTATCCTGGACAGGCAGTGCCACTGAGCTTTATTTAATCTTCACCATGCCTGAAAATACAACAGGAACCTCACAGAAGAGCACAAACATCAATCTCTGCCCCAGATGCCTCAGTCAAGAGCCTGGGTTGTGAGAGATTTTTGCACGATGCGCTGGGAATCTCAGTCAGACTTGATGGGAATTTACCTTCTGGATCTTCCTCAGATTAAAAGGATGCTACTTTAATTTACAGGATCAAAAGCAAAGCTTAGGCTGGCAGTCAGCCAGCCATTTCCTTCCTCTCCCTACAGTTACCTCCCTGTTTGTCACAGTGGTGGTGATCAGGGCATTTGCTCAAGTAAATGACCATTTATCTTTATTTAACACCTTCCAGGTAGGCTGCCTCAAAGCTGCTGATTTTATTCAGAAAGGACAACGCAGCTCCTTGGAAAGCTAAAACATTTGGCACAATCTTGCATGGTGGGAAGGGTTGTTTCTGAGGCCCTGAAGTGCAAACCCTCAGATGTTTAAACCCTCTCATTGCCATCTGCAAAGAACTTCTTTGATTTCCTTTTCCCCACTTTGCTCAGGCATTGTTGTCAGGAGACTCTGCAAATGTCAAAACCATTATCAGTCCCAGGCAAGCAGGCTCTTAATTGAACTTTTATTCCACTGTCTAACTTGCTGCACTCCAAAGAAAAGGCTACGTTGTTGGCAAGGAAATGGCCTTTTGGAAGGCAGTGACTGTTAAAAGTAAACTATATAAGATTGATATATATATATATCCCCATTCAGACTTGTTTCTGATTTTATATATACATGTACAAATAAGTATGTAGCCTTTTATATGTCCATAGTATGTGTGTTTACTTCCATATATAGATATAATAGATGGGTCCAAGTGTTTGAAAACACCTTCCCCCTTGCAGCTTCACTCAGGTATATAGTATCTCTTGGCTCATCAAACATACTGTTGCCTTGTGACAGGAGCACACAGGAAAGAAATAAAAAATAGGGAGGAAAAAAAGGGTGAAATAACAGTCTTGTTTGCTGCCTTTTGCTGTCTCCATCCTTCTTTTTTTATCCTTTGTTCTCATTGTTTCCCTTTGCCATTTATTTTGATCGAGACATGACAGGGAGACCTGATATTCAGCTGCCTTAGTCCATAAATGTCTCTTCAGATGATATGATGCTCCAAACAAAATTCAGGGCAATTGGAACAAATATCCTGAGTCCATTATTAGTCCTTCTGCTTTATTAGGACATTTTTTCCCTTTTATGTCTCCCAAAGTGGTTAGCTCAGGTCTTGTCAGATCTACTTTGGCTTCTGGAGTCTACTGGATTCTACTGGATGGCAAATGCTTGTTTTGCCATTAATCATCCAAAGGACTGGGAGCCATTAGAGCCACTTCTGATTTATTTCTGCCATGCAGTCTGACTGACTGTCCAGGCTCTGTGCTTTTGTATTGTGTCTTTCATTCCACAGGAATTCAAAATGCCTTACAAAGAAAAAAACAAATCCTGACCATTTAGGAACTGAACCCTGAACCTTTTGTGTCTCTGAACAGAGAGACTTTCCCTTCCATATAATGTAACCTGTGCTGAACTCATTTTTAATAGTATGCAGCATCCTCACAACTAAGCAGAGAAAGCTTGTGAAATACATCTCAGTGTAGCCCTATACAAGCCTGAGTCTGTAAAAAGGCTGTTTTGGGGTACTCAGCTTCATGCAGTTTCTGATTTGTGTTGTGGTTGTATTGAGCAGAGATATTTGCAGTTTCCAGAAATAGGACAAAGCAGAGTTGTCAACTGCACATGTTTTTTCGATGGCATGTGCAACAAAGAATCTTGCAAAGCTCATTGCAGAAGGGTGTGAGAGGCAGAGCTGACCTTGCTGGTTTTAGTCCCAGTCAGACATGCCAGACGTGAGCCACTGTTGTTAGGGAGAGCAAGTCTATTAATCCAGTCACAAGTAACTGCTTGCTCCCAGCTCATTCTCCAGTAGCTTCCCTGAGATCATGGAGTTACAGTCAGTTTAACCCCCCAGCCTCCTTTACATGAGACCACAGGATTTCCAGTTCAGATCCTACAGATTTACAGTAGCAGGATATGTAGCAAAACATTGGCAGATCTGCTGTCAATCAGCTTAAAGAGGAGAAGGGACCTTTCCAGGACAAAGATGCCTTTTGGTACCCATGAAAAGGGGTTTTTTTCCATGTATGCAGTGAGGTGGTGTGTTAGAATTCAGCAGTTTCCCTTCCCTGTCACTGACAGATGCCAAAATCATTGTGGAGGCTGGAGAGTCCATGTCAGGTAGCTCCTGTGGCAGCTGTTTTGGAGTCACCAAGAGGAGAGCAGGCCAGGCAGTAAAGTGCAAGGAGACAGACTGCAGCACAGACACTGCTTGTGAGAAAGGTCCCAGAGTGCTGGCTTTCCTTAGTGGTGTCACTCTCAAGGGAAACCCCCAAATTCTTTAGAACTGTGTCAGAAAACCCTCCCAGGTGTGATTTCTGCTGTTCCTCAGGTTTCATGATGATATATCACAGTTTTTAAGGGAACTACTCTAGATGTAACCTATTCTGGACCAAGGTGTAGAATCATAGAATGGTCTGGGTTGGAAGGAATGTTTAAAGGTCATCCAGTCCACTCCTCCTGCAGTGAGCAGGGGCATCTTCAATGAGATCAGGTTGCTCAGAGCCCCATCCAACCTGACTATGAATGTTTCCAGGCATGGGGCATCTACCACCTCTCTGGGCAACCCGTTCCAGTGTTTCACCAACCTCAGTATAAAAAATTTCTTCTTATATCTAGCCTGAATCTACCCTCTTTGAGATTAAAACCATCACCCCTTGTCCTATCACTACAGGACCTACTAAAAAGTTTGTCCCCATCTTTCTTACAACCCCCTTTAAGTACTGAAAGGCCACACTGGGCTGTTCTTCAGCTTCTCCCCCCTTTGCAGCCAGCTGAAACAGCCCAGAGTTTGCAGTAGACAGTCACTAGCAAGCAGCTGAGGAAAGGAAAATGGCAGATGATGGTTCCCAAGCTGTAACAGCTTTGCAGGTAGCAACTAGGAGTTCCTCTTCTTGCTCCCCACATGTTCCATGAGGCAAGAGTTGAGAAAGTTCATGCACGTGGATTTTTTTTTTTTCATCTCAGCTGCTACCCACAAACAAGAATTAAATCTTGACGGGTACTTTAATTAGGCTCCTTGCCTTTTCTTGGGTTGTAGTTCACGAAGAGCTTTTGGTTTCCTGTGGGTAACCATAGATACCACGCATGGGGATGAGGCAGGGAAGAATATTAAATATGCCTCAGTTCTGTGTAAGAGCTCTGTAGCTCCTGTAACTTACACAGACTTTCTTTTCTTTTTTTGGGGGGATATCTTCACTAAAAAATCTTTCTATCACTTGATGGCAGTAGAGCTATAATATAAATTTATAGATACTGATGCTGCAGGGATGCATCAAAGGAAAAAAACCCCTCATATTTATGTTTGTCCATATATTTTTCTATGGGCTCTGTTTTGTATTATAAGTTTTAAAAAGACATAAGGAATAGGAAAGGCTTGTATTTCCAGAAGGAATTAATGCAAAGGATATTTCATTCATTTGCAGCTCTCATAAATAACAGTTGGTACAACCAAACAACCCCTGAATTTCTTTAGCTGTAGCTCCAAACCCTGCAAAAATAAAATAAACTTTCTTATTGCATTTTTAACTTCTGTGCACATAATACACTTTCTGTTGTTAGTGCTGTGATAAAGGCAGCAGCTCCTGTAGTTATGAGCCTGTGAGCTTTCATGCTACTGGCAAGGCTACTACTTGCTCTTTTACAGTCAAAAGACACATATTAAATGCAAAAAACTGATATAAGTTACTCTCAGCTCTCATTTCCTGAAACTCAGGTAAGTCCCTGACAAATAGTAAGACTGTGATATATAAACAATAAATGCCAAAGCCTCTTTGTAGTAGTGCTCCCACAATCCAGACGAAAATAATCTAGGATAAAATCAAGACCATCCTCTAAATAGCTTCCTGCCTCACCCTGGAAGGTATAGCAGGGTCTACCTTTACTCCTGGTGTAACAAAAATCTGGCTCCAGCCCCTGAAGGCAAACCTGCAGTCCAGCTCGTGTTTAATACCACAGCAGTGTGAATTAATTTTCAAATAACTATACACTAAAATATGAGCTACTTACTTGCCTTGGTTGTCTTTTACCCAAGTGACAGGCATGTGTTAGCCACTCTGTTAGCTGTGGCACTGAATCCAGGCTCCACCTTGCCAGAACCAAGCCTTTATTTTGCTGCCTAGATGATCTGCCAGCTCCAAAATACTCCCTTGCCTGGAGTTAGGAGTGTACGATTTCATGAGCCGTCCAAACCTCCTTGCACCAAAGTGATGCTGCCTTCTTGAGGAGAAACACCTCCCTACCCCAGCACTGATCACTCTTGGACCTTAATGTTTCTGCCCTACTTCGATATTTCAGTCAAATCAAGCTGGTTTTTTTTCCCCTCTCTTTTTTACACGTCCAGCCATAAATTGTTTTGCAAAAGTATCTGGCAGCTGCACAGCTGCAGTGCCTCACTGCAGAGGGCACTCCATTCCAGACAGCCCTGGCCAGAAGCTGAGCAGCCCTGCAGAGGGCAGGCAGCATTTCACAGTAACCTCTGTGTGTAAGCCCAGGAGCCCTGCAAACCCACATCCTTGCCTGCCTTTGAGCACTTTCCCCAGGCACAACCTTTTCACGGTTTCTTCCCTCTGCTGGGTGGTGAAGCTTTTGCTCCTCTCACCCTCGTAGATATTCTTTTCGGAGGGTCTTACCCCAGCACTGCCCTGTGGAAGGCCTACCCTGCAGATGCAGGGATGGCCACCCAGAGTCAGTCACAGGGTGGTTGGGATTGGAAGGGACCTCTGAAGGTCATCTAGTCCATCCTCTCTGCTAGAGCAGGATCACCTACAGGAGATCATACAGGAACACATCCAGGTGGGTTTTGAATGCCTTCAGAGAAGGAGACTCCACAGTCTCTCTGGGAAGCCTCAGTGCCTTTTTACCCTCACAGTAAAGAAGTTTTTCCTTATGTTGAACTTGAACCTCCTATGTTCCAGTTTGTTCCCATTGCCCTTTGTCCTGTCATTGGACACTGCAGAAAAGACACTGGACCCATCTTCCTGACACCCCCCTTTAGATATCTGTGTTTATGAGATCCCTGCCAGTCTCCTCTTCTCCAGGCTAAACAGACCCAGCTCTCTCAGCCTTTCCTCATATGGCAGATGCTCCATTCTTCATCCAATGCTCATCATTCTTCATTCTAATCATCAACCCAGATGTGCTCTTTCAGGCAGGGTATCACCAGCCCCTGTGATCCCTCCCTTGCCCTTTCCCCATGAAGCTGTAAAAGACAGCATTTCTTATGCTTTCTTCCTCTCACACAGGTATCTCTGCTTCAATTAATATTTAATTCTTGCACTCTCTGGGACAAGCTGAACTGAGAAGACGAAGGAAATCTTGTTCCAGGCTGTGTTGGCAGTCTGCTGAACAGCTGCCTGGGGAGGTAGAAGACAGAGTCATTCCTCCCTTCTAAATCAGGCAGAGATGGACTTGAAAATATCTCCTATCACAGACATGTCTTAGATATAAATGGGTTTAGGCTTTTGTTTTCTTTCCCCCACCTCCACAATTCAGAGAGAAAGGACAGAGGTGATTTCTGCTGTCCTAGATGGTAGATGTTCACACTGTCCCTTGCCCTCTTGTGAGCCTTATCCTGAGCTGAAAAATATTTTACTAGGGCCCTCTAGAGATCTAACCTGGAGACTTTTCCCTTGAGAGCAGGAGTTGATTCAGGGCCAGAGCCCAAGTGTGTACACCACAGCACCCACCTTGCAGAGCTTCTCTCTGAGCCTTTGTCCTTGCCCTGAGCTTCTGCTTCTGCTTCAAGCCCATAAGCAATGAGCCACAGAGCAGGACCTACCCCTTATTATTCCCCATTACTGTGTTGAATCCACTGTTAAGTGAGGCAAGCAAGGAAAAACAACCCCTCTTGATATCAGATGAACTGCCAGTATTTCACTCCAAGTTATTTTGACATTAATAAAGTTTGGATCATTCAAATAATGATACCAAGGGAATGGAGCAAGATTTAACTTTTATTTTATATTGATCTCATTACTTGTTAGAAAAACTACTGTGGAACAACTGCTTTCTCGTTTATGAAAGAAAAAGAGGAAAATAACCATAATTTTAGCACCTGAAATGGCTACAGACAACACAGAGATTATTTACCCCAGAACAGCAATCTCAACTTTAGCTACCATTACTTTATAGGAGCTGCAGCAGCTTTTTAGTTATCTGCATTTTATGGCTGGAGAGGACTTTTACCGTAAATTCAGACATTTGCAGTTCCTTTAGCTGTCATAAGAAAGTGGTTGGTAAATGAGTGAAGTGCTCCTATTCCCAGGGATGTTATGATCCAACATCTGCTGAAGTCTGTGGAAAAACTCCCTGTTGACTTCTGCCAGTTCTGGATCAGGCACTTTTGAAAAAGATGGAAAATGCAGAATATTTTTTGCCTCTATCACTTAGCAGTAAGAGACCTGTTAGTCTGAAGCCCCTTTCCTGTGCCAATGTAATTCCACTGGACTCAAATCTTCACTGAAATGGAGTTAGATCAAGAAATATTTGGGCTAGATATGTGGGTAATGAATTATGTTTGTCCTCAGGAAAATGTCTGACACTCAGGAAATGAACTCCTGTGATGTAATTCAAATCCCTGCAGGCTGTGGGAGCCAATGTCTCTAAAACATTGCTTTACAGATGACTCTGCTGGTTGCAGTCCTTTCAGAAGAGCTAACCTTCCTGCGCTACGCTCACACGCTACCCAAATATGCTTAAAGAAAAATTACTGACTTTGTCTGTTTTATCTTCCCCTTTCATAGGAAAGCATTACCCTTCTTTGTTTAGATGCCTCCTGAAATAATTGTTTGCTCTGACAAGCTCATGCTTCTCCTAGGAGACTCCCCTGCTGCCATGTGCCATCAGCACCGGGCCTGGGCTACCGCTGCCAAGCTGCAGGAAGAGTCAGTGTCAGGACTGATTTCTTCCCTGTGGCATTGTAAATACTCTCTCTGTCTGCATAAAGCAAGTCTGACAGGAATCCACCAGCTGTCTCTGCTGAGAATAACATTGTTAAACAACTAATTTAATCTGAGGTCTTCCATGGAGAAAAAACTTAACTGTTCCCTCCACCCTGCTTCATTCTAATAGACAGGGCAAATAGTTCAAGCTGGTGTCAGTCACATTTCTCCGTAAGTTCCACTCTTGCCTTGTTTTCAACACTAAAGGTTGAGATTAAGCTGAATTCCCCATTAAAAAAAGTAATTTTCACCACTCCTTGTCCCAGCCCCCTGTCGTCATTGTGTCACCTTCCTCTTTAGCACATTTGTAGCAATGCCATCTATTAGGAGGGAGTCTGCCCTCGGAGCAGCTATCCCTGACTAGATCCAGTCTGAATTTCATCAAGCTGGCCTATGATAACCTCAGGCTAATGAGAAATACCTCATGCTGCCTTATCCTTGAGCTCTTATCTTTTGTGAGGATCTTTTTTTAAGTCAGACATCTCTAAATCAACCCTAAATTATGAATCCTAAGATTAACAGGGACAAGGGGTAATGGATTAAAACTGGAAGAGGGGAGATTTAGATTAGACATTAGGAGGAAATTCTTCACTAAGAGGGTGGTGAGACACTGGCACGAGTTGCCTAGGGAAGCCCCATCCCTGGAAGTGTTCAAGGCCAGGCTGGATGGGGCTCTGAGCAACCTGGTCTAATAGGAGGTGTCCCTGCCCATGCCAGGAGGTTGAATCTAGATGATCTTTAAGGTCCCTTCCAACCCAAACCATTCAGTGATTCTATGATTCTATTGCAGGGTCCAGGCTTCTTTTATCATTTCCAGTACTCTCTTCCAATGTCTTTTCCCCTAAAAATTACTATAGAATGTCAGTTCTCTAGGAAAAAGGCTAAATAGTTTGCTTGTTTTCTCCTTTTTAATTTATTTTTTGAAATACTTTTAACCAACTAGATTTCATAGAAAATTAAAAAAAAAAAGAGTTTTGGTTAAGGGAAATGAAAGGACATCACACACACCTCAGGAGGCCTGAAGCTAATAGATGAAAGGGCTTGTCACAAGGCTTAAAGTGCCTTTCAATAAGGAAAGGATTTAGGGACCAAGAAAAGGAGTACAATGAAATTGCTGAGGGTCTGTTCCCTCACTCTGTGTATTTTCTGGGTGCTCTGGTCCCTGTGAGGCCATACTGGGTCTGGGCTGAGAGGTGAGAGGTGTGGCTATGGACTTGGATTCATGTTTAGAATGTTGAAACCCAGGTGGTGATCAAGGGTTCATGGATAATGGAGAAACCAGCATTAAGACAGAGTTACCTTCATAAAAAACACACACTAGAAGCTGTTGCAGTTAACCATCTGGGTTGTAGCCTGTGTTTTGGCTACATCTTTCAATTTATACCTGCCCCTCCTCCCTCTGCTCTCCTGATGCAGATCAGTATACTTGTCAGATTTAATCCCCTAAATTATCTAATAGACTGCTACACCAGCTGCTAGTTATATCCCCACCTTAGCAGCCATGAGACTTCCAGTCTGGGGGATGGGGAGAGGGATCTGGACTCTGAACATCTCTTAGATCTCTCAGGAGCCCTCTTTGCATATACTGAAGTTCTTGGCCTCTGCTTGTTCACACAAGACCCTTAAAACACTTTGTACTTTTCTAATGGCTTCAAAAAGCAGGCATGCATTTACTTTAGAAGGAAAAGCTGAAAGTCTTTATAGCAGTATCGTTGCTATTCTGGTGATGTCTCTTCTATGTCTCTATGGACTTAGCAGGCAGAAGGTCTTCTGGCAGGCTGAGCTTTGTCTCTGGTTCAGAGTGAGCTGCTCTTCACATAAAGTCCAGTGAGAAGGGGAAAACTTGGGAGAAAAAAGTTTGTTTCTTGCCACACCAATAAAACCTACCCTTTCACACCAACTTTTCCATAGATCTGAACAGGGACACACTTTATTCTTAGCCCTCTATCACTCCCAACTACAGCTGTTGCAATTATGAGGGTTACTTTATGTTCAGGAGGAATCTCACTGGTTCAAACAAAATGAAGGGGATCAGCTGGTTTAGTTTTCTGGGTTACATGCAAACTGGGCTTTATGCAGCTCTGATGTGTGTGTGCTTCTGTGCCCCAGGAAGGTCCTTTCTCATGTGTGGGATCCATTTCACTTCATTATAGACATAGAAGATTTAATTATTGAAGCTGAAACAGTCTGTGTGGGCTTTCTCTGTAGTTGTTAAAGTGTTTCCAGAGGGAGGATTTATCTTATCTGTTCTAGGAAGTGGTTTTACAGTCTTCTTAATACATCAGTCTCAGCTATTGCAGTAAATAAGTGAAACTCTTCCTCTCCTCCCCTATAGCTGTATGATCCTGCCCATTCCCTCATGCTAAAGCTCATCTTCATGGGCAACCTGGAGTTAGCAGAGAAGAGCCCCTGGTGTAGGGGTTTTTTTTTGTTTGTCTTGTTTTGATTGTTGTTGTTGTTGGTGGTTTTTAAAGTTTTTAGTTAGGTTTCAGCCAGCTCAGTTTCTTGAACCCTGAGCAGCCAAATAACTTCTATCAATAACAAAAAGAAAGAGAAGGGAATACCTGTGCAAGGCAGAGGGCTGTCAAAACAGCCCTTTTCCCAGCACCTTAGGAGAATTAAAGTGACTCGGGAGTTGCACCCTTAAATAAGATTAATCTCTCTTTGGGGTATGTCTCTCATACACCAAATGAGCTCACAAGATGTCTTACACATTTATGGAGAGACTGACCTCCTTTCAGCCTTAAACCCAGCCTGAAAAGGCAGGCTATGTGCACCCCTTGCTCTGAAGGGATAGCACTACCTGCTGTGTAAGTGCTGGAGCTGGATCCATCTCGAGTGTCGTGGCATATTCACTTCCTTCCCTTTGTTGTTTGTCCATCATGGTTGCAGTGCAGCTTCTCCTTTTCACTCGTGGAGACAGCAGGCACCAGGCACTGCCAGTATCATGCTCGAGGTAGATGTGGTGGGGCAGACAGATGCAGTGCCCTGGTCACAAATCATTTTCTCTAAAATTTAGATCCCCTGCAGTTGCACATCGATTACTTTCCCCTGAAGTCAGCATCAGTAAAGATCAGAGCTGTTTCTTTGTGGAATAAACAACATTAAAAAGGTCCATTAAAACCAGTAAGACTTTCCATTCAGTTCACAGGCTTTGCACTGGGCACCACGTTATTTGTGAGGAAGGGACAATTTGTGCTTTTCCCTGCACTGTACAGACAAGAGGACAGGCATGGACAAAAAGCTGGCAAAATTTAGAGCTCTCACTCTCCTGGCAGCTCTGGGAGAGAGGGCTGCAGATGACACAGGAATGCAGATGTGATGAGGGATTTCTGTGGCAGCTGAAGCTCATTGGAAAAAGTTCACCTGAAAGCAATCCTGGTAAAGAAATTGCCGCAGGAAACTGCAACAAATAAGGATTACAACAAAGAACCAATGACAAGAAAGCAAAAATGACAGTTTTTTCTGGAAGCATTTCCTGATTTATCTCTAACCAGAGTCTCTCAGAGTGATCATATTAGAGCTTAGACTATATAGCAAAGAAATAATAAAACTAGCTTAAAATACAGGCATCCTTGCTCACTGAATGAAACTGGTTGCTAAAAGATACTTAAATGAGCTAATAGCCTTGAAGTACAGGATGACCAGATGAATAAAATTGTTTTGATGTGCTGCCACAGATGTTGGCTTTTAGTAATGTACACGTGCTAATTCTATTGTTAGAGAGTACTGAGTATAAATAACAGCAGGACCATATGGTTTTCTCTCTCCTGCATCTCCTGACTGCAGTGTATTGACTGCAACATTATTAAGAATGAGCAGAACATCTTGTGACTACCACACATGCAGTGTAGGCATGGATCAGTTTGGCTCCTTCTGCCCTATGTGGTCCTCCCCCATTGTGTCAGCCTGGCCTTGCTCCCTCTCCACAAACACGTTCCCATCATGTTCTGGAGTGGTAACTTCCAATCTTGACATCACGCTATGAAAAACCCACTGTGATCTCAGCATTCAGGTTATTTTGGGCATTTTGAGATGAAATGCAAATAATAATTATGGATCAGCACTACAGGGACACCACATAGGGCTCAGAAGAGATTCTAGACCAAGTGTGGACATAGCAAGTCTACTGCGGATGGTGCTACTGTGAGCAGTGTGGACATGAACACCAGCTGGGTCAGGAGCTGAGGTCCATTCTCTGTTGTGATTCAAAGGCAATAAGGATGTACTCAGGCTATCAGACTTGTTCTGAGCACTAGAGCAAGATGAAGGACTTCTCTAGTAGACTCAGCATCTTTCTCCAGCATATCTAGTTATCTCACCATACCTTGGCTGCATCTCTTGTATGCCGGGCAAGGCTTTCAATAACCTGGACGTTCTTCCTAGAAGGGCCTGGAAGCAAAGGATCATAACCAAGGGAATCATTTTGCCAAAGGATATTGACAAGTTCACTTAGCAAAGATTAGGGCTCCTAGTGACTCTTGCCCCCGTGCAAGAGTCATTTACACACAGGTTTGGGTACCACAGAATACAGAAGATGCCTGGAAAAGGACTGGGAGGGATGGGTGATAATAACTGCTTTTTAGGAATAATCTTCCTCTAACACAAGACAAGACCACAATGAATGAAACATGAGAATCAATAGTTCTACTTTAGACTCAGACACTGTTTTTAAACAGACAGTGGTTGCCAATTTCTGCTTTTCTCCCCAAAAGGAGGAGAGACAGGATGGGTTGAGGAGGCAGAGAGGAATGAATAATGTGTCATTCTCTTTTTGCTAAGTGACCTTTTAAAATCAAGGGACTGAAATCCAAATACCAGGGGGGAGCCTGGGGAAAAAATTGCAGACACATCACTGGTCTCTGCTCTCCCTTCCTCTATTGAAAAGGCAGTGCAGGAGGTTGAGTTAAAGCAAGAACAGGGTCACAGTAGTCACTCCTTCTTTTTCATTTAAATAACCAGTGTAGTCATTTCCCATTTGGCAGATCTTTCCTAAAAACCTGGTCATAAATTCTGCATGAGTTGGTTTAGAACATAGAATTACAGATTTACAGCTGCAGAGTACCAGAAAATACTGAAATGAGTAGTATTTGGTATTGACATTAAATATGACATGGCAAACAAAGGGCTTTACTTTGGTGTTCTCTGCAACATACAGTAGCAGTAACATTCAAACCAGGATTATGCTCCTCTGTCTACATTTTTAAGTCATCACTGAAGTCAGTCAGTGCTTTGTGTGTGCTTGAACTCCAGGAACTGGTTCACACATCATTGCATGGTGCCATTGATCTTGCTTGCACCTGACTCATTGCAGGTCCATGTTAAAACTCCCAAAGCCAGAGGCCACTACATCTGGAAATTCCCTGAGATGATGGGCAACTGGCTCTGGGTAGTCCTCTTGGAGCAGGGGAGTTGTACCTCCAGAAGTCCCTTCCAGCCTCAACCATTCCATGATTCTGTGATGATGAGAATGGAAAAATAAGGTATTTCTAGTGCTTAAACTGCCCAGAACAGATCAGAATACGAGGTTAATTTTATTCCTTCATTTTATTTTCATAGTTACACACATCTGCACTGCAAGCCTTGGTAGTGACTGCACCTGAGAGAGCATATTCTAGAATTCATGGCAGTTGGTGTTATAATTTTCCAGTATAACATGAAGAAAGTAAATTTCTCAAAGAAGTTTAACCTGAGGACCGTGCCCCATATTTACCAGTTGACTGAAATGTTGAAGCCATGAATAGGTTAAAGGAAAATAAGGGATGTAGGATTTGAAAGGAAATTTTAGCCATTGAATCTATTCCATGTAACCACAGGAAATATTTTAAGGACCAAAAATGTCAATATTATAACCAGATCTCCCATCAAACGTCACTAACCAATTCCTAGTCTTCTTCAGTAAACTTTAGATCTCAGTCTTCAGATTTGGTGTACCTGACCAAGCATATGGGGGAGATTAACACCTAGTCATGTTCTGGGATCATGGAAGAGGATCCTAAAGACCCTGGATGTAATTAATTGAATAAATATTCTAGAAAGAGAAAAAGAAAGCTCATATGGATAGTCCAGGTCAACAATAAGGTGGAAAAAACCCATTCCAGTCTCTGAACAGTTGTGCTGAGAAACATTAAGCAGGCATGTGCAGGATCTCAGTTCTAGAACACCACCAGTAGATTTGGGCTCATCCTCTGTCTCCAGCCATGGCTGATTTGTGATGATCTGGGGAAAGCTAAAAACAACAAGAAGAACAATTAAACCTCTCATGTCCAAATACTAACAATATTGGTGGAAATTTGCTCTAGGGTTCCTAGCTATGTGCAGTAGTTTAGCTCTACTTTTAACAACATATATGAAGTTAGTTGTCTTATAACAACTCTTTCACTTGTAGAAAATTGACAAGACACATACAGAAATTCATGAGCCAGACTGTAGGCATGGCAATTTGTAGTGCTGCAGTGAGACAACAACAAAGTTAAATTAAAGGGATACTCAACATTGTAGCAGTTATGGGCAAAATGAGGAAAAAAACAAGCTCTTTAGCCAAGAGGCTGGTACTCTTCAGTTGAATTTTGAGTTTGGGTGGGAAAAGTGTTCCTCATTTCACTTCATCCAGAATCAGGAGATGATCCTAGACTGATGAGACAAACTGTGTTGTCTGTGGCACACCAATGCTGGGGGAAACGATGGGGATGAGTCAATCCTCCCTTCAATAATGCTTCACCTGAGCTCCATGAGTAGCCTTAGCAAGTGACCCTTCATCCAGCCTGAGAATTTCCCTATAACAGGTGCAAACTCATTATGAAATTCCAGAGTGGCCCTGAAAGTCAATGTTGCAACTTATAACAGTCAAAGTGCTAGAAAGACAATGTGGATTCTTGTGAAACCTGTGAAATGAGGAGGACAATATGGCCCAAAGAACCACTGATACTCACAGTATTACTGGTAGAACTGGATAGGCATTGAAGAGAAGCAAGTTTCTGAAGCATCTCTGGGATCCAGTGCATGGGATGGACTCTACATTAAAGTTTTACCAGATTCACAGGTCCCTGAAGGAATCAGGTAGTTTATTTTTTCTCTTCTAGAAAGAAGTGGCTGTTGGCAGCAGGCCATGGCTGGCTGGCTCTGAAGGCTTTAAGCAAAGTCCATCACAGTTTGACCTGCCCTGAGCAAACAGTGACAGAAGGTGCATTTAAGCATCACAATGACCTGGAGACCTGGTGACTGGTAATGAAATGTTTTAAGTTTTAATTGTCCTCAGCCCCTGGCCTATTTTGAGCCTCCTGCAGTCTAGCAGAGCTCTGTAAAGACATAGTGCTGAAAATCTTAGGCTATAAAACATCTGCTGGCTTTAAAATGACCTAAACAGATTATAGTCACACTGTGAAACTCTTTGTTTCAGCTTCCTTGTTTAGATCATACTAAAGAATTGAATTTTAGGGGGAAGTAATGGAAGAGAATTAGGTAAATAGGGAGAAGATACTCCAAATCCATCCCTCTTCACATCAGGCTCTGAAAAGATGTAGCCTTTCCTCTGCTGATACAAGGGCTTGGAGACTTCAGGGATTCAGATGGCATTTGTCACCTTTCTGAAAGTTTGGTAGGTGGAGGTGCACTACATCAGTGCAAAACCAGCCCCATAGATAAAATAATGCTGTTGCCCAAAACTGCTGCAAAGAGTGAGCCTCTGATACCAGCATGCAGGGTGGTGGGACACAGATGGAGACTACAGGCACCCGTGGTCTGATAAATCAGCTCCTGTTGCCACAGGTCAAAAGCCATCACACCCTGTTCACATCAGAAAGGTCAGACAATCAGTATTCAGTCTGAGGTGAGAAAAAAAAATGAGCCTGGGATTCATCAGCGTTAAAGCCAATGCTCTAAATGATGCACGGGGACTCATTTAGCTGAGTATTTCCTTTCATGAGATGGTCGAGGTTGGTTTGGTAGGAAAAAAAATCAAGTTAAATTTCTGGTTTGGCCTAGTCTCCAGAAACTACCCTTTGACTTGGAAACAAAGCTGTACCAAAGAAACTAATATCTTTGTACTCCTAAACAGTCCAAATGTTCTTTAGGGCAGAATTTAATAAGCCAAGAGAGATACCAATTATTTTTCTGTAATACCATAATCCTTTGACAAGCCCTTCCTTCTGATGCATAACCTCCAAAATAAAGTGCTGAAGAAGAACTGGTTTTGATTATTAATTGAGAATTAACAAATTGATAATTTATTCAAAAGCTTCACTTATCATTAAGCTATTTAGCCTAATGTGTAGCCTGTATTTCTTGATATAATTGAAGATTCATTCTCACTCTCCTGTCAGAAGCACCAAGAGTAGATTATCCTCGTTGTAGCAGAATTTTTTTGCCCTCTCTCTCTTTTTCTCTCCTCTCCTCATCAACATGAACAGCTCCAGATCTCTCAACCCCTCTCCCAGAGAACATGAACCATAAACCTCTGTGGGTTCTTCTAGTTCCACTTGTCTACATTTAATCTACATCTTTCAAGTGTGGCACTCAAATCTAGCAAATTGAGACACCTCCAACAGTTAAGAAGAGCCAAAGGATTTGTGTCTCATTGCATATGGTCCAGTCTGGTGTTTGGCTTTTTTAGCAGCACCAGGACATTTAACTTGTGTCCTGGTGGGATCTGCCAAAGTCTCCCAGATGCAAAGAGCCATGGTCTAAACAGCTGGGTTCCATCCTCTGTATGTCTAGCTTGATTTTTGCTGAGGGTTATTATTTTGCACTTGTCCACTCTAATTTTCTCATACTTGTCCATCTCCCAGAGCAGTTTTTCCACTCTTGTAATAGCTACAAAATGGGACAGATATTAACTGATGAAACCACAGGAGACTGCAGGACCCACTACAAGCTCTGTGGAAAACTGCTCAAACCCTTGACAACTTCTTTCCGTTTCTGATTATTCAACTAGTTTTGCAACAATTCTATGAATGTTTCTTGCTGAGCTTGCTTCCGTTGCTTGTTTATGAGGATGTCTTATGAGGTATTGTCAAAAGTCTTAAGTAAAAAAGTCATCTATTTTTACTCCCTTCTTCACAGGCCTGTTATCCTGTCATAACAGGAGATTATATTTGCTTTACATGATTTCTTCTGAACCAATCTATATTGGCTGACACCCATTTCTTTGTTATTTGCTAGTAAGATTGTTTGGTTATTATTTACAAACTGCTCAACTATTTATTTAAGGAGGAGAGTGTTTATATTTTCACTTGTCTTCTGAAACCTGAAGTTAGTCCAGCTTCCTTTCCTTTCTTTTCCTCTCTCCCCACCCCTAAAGAATGGATACATACCCACTCCACTCCACTCTTTTCAGCATCCATCCAGCTCTACCTTAAAAGCCTCTGGGTTTTCCTCCCCATGTGCCTGACTGCTGCTTCTGCACCTCACTGCTCTGGCTGATAGAAGCCTTTCCCTCTAATTTTCAGACTGGGTTTATTTCTGGAAAGTTTACACCTACTTCCTCATTTGTCTGGTCTGGCCTTTAACTTCAGTAGTTCTTTCCTCCCCCCCTGCTGTTTATCCCCATGGAGATACTTGCAATTTCATCCTTTCAGACTTCATTTTGCTAGGCTAAACAGGAGAAGTGGTCACCTATTTTAGTTTATCTTTGTCTTGCATGAAACAGAACATCCTATCAATCCCCAGAATACATTTTCTGCACCTTTGCCTATTGGTTTTCATCTCTTTGACATGTGTGACCTGACTTGTCCCAAGCCCAGCAGGCAAGGGCTCAGTGGTCACTGATGGTGACTCAACTGCAGGTCACATTTGCCTCTTCCATGGCTGCATCTGGCCAGTGTCTGGGTTCAGGAGTGACTCACACCTTTCTAAGTCACACCATAGAACAAAAATCCCCATTTTTCATCTCGAGATGCATGAGATCATGCTGTGCTACACAGCATAATCCTTTTTTTATTGTTTAGAAAAGCTTCAAAGGCATGTGATTATTCCTGTGTGATTTTTCCCATTCTTTTTGTATTCATGCTGCTCTCTAGCTTCATATCACCACTATACTCCATGACTTCACTCTGACTTTCTCTGCAAGACTTACATACAGATATACTTTACTGACATCACTCTCCAGAGAACTTTTGGAAGAATCATCCCTTTTCCCTTTGTCCACTACAAGTTCCTCTTGCTCCTTTCCCACCTTACTGCACTGGTACCTTCCAGCTGTATCTGTCTGGTCTGGAAATTTCTACCATGATGTCAAACCTGAAGTGCAGAAAGAGGTGGGAACATTTTCTTCTTTTCCTACATTTGCAGCCTCAGCTCTCAAATCAAACAAAGCTACCAGGAACCCTTGGTAAGCCCACTGATGAACCAGACACCTCTCTGCTGTGTTAATGCAATCCTAGGCCCAGGGTTGTGTCCCACAGCAGGTTCCTGTGTAGGACTAACATCCTGCAGCAAACTTTAAAACCCCTCACTATCTCTCCTGAACAGAGAGAACCAATTGTTTTCACCTAATTAAAACAAGACGTCATGCTTTGGCCCTCATTCCCATGCACATTCAACCCAAGCTCAACAGCAGCATTTCTTGAAGCCTGAGTTGTGGGGTGGATTAATGTCTTTGTTTGTTTTAGTTTGCTTTTTCTTTAGCAGCTCTTTGAGTTCTTCTGGTTTCTGAGCAGCATATTATCAAGCTAATATGTGAGAATCACCATTATAAGTTTAAATATCTTTGCAACTGCCTTATGCCTTGGGGAAATATATTATCCTGGGTTTTTTACGGGCAGGGAACAGAAGCACAGAAGCAAAGGGTCAAATCTGCCACTGTAGATTTATTCCAGGGCAATCCAGGGAAGCAGACAGCTGTATAAAACTGCACTTACACAGTGATTAACCAAGCTATTCAATTTGTACTTAATGTTTTATTACAGCCTTCTTTTAGTTTTGCTTATTTACTAAATCTCCCGTGGAGCAGCTCAGGGTCAGGATGCTAAATCAGCATAATGATATTCAAATACCAGGCAATGTGGAGAAATAAATATATTTTTACAAGTCCAACGTGTGAAAATGAAATGTCTGAGTCAGCAGCATCATGGGTGGTGGGTGACACAGCTCCCTAAGCACCAAACCCCTCAGCGTGAGCCCCGATTATCCGAGGACAAACTTTCAAGTACCATTACTTCCAAAGGGAATTAGCCTGTCTGAAGTGTGATTTATATCTAAGAAAATATGATAATTGACTCAGAGCTGGGTGCTTTGACCCATCTGACTTTGATGTTCATGTGCTTTCCCCGGTGCCAGGTTGCACTTGCTGGTGACAGAATTTTCCACTTTTCATCCTTGCTTTGGGTTGACTGAAATCTGCCTTTTTCTCTCAAACTGGACAGCTGCTGCTGTCTCTCTGCCTGTTCAGAAAAAAGGCTAAGCAGGTTTTCAGCTTCAGGGGTTTGCTGGAGGGAAGGATCAGTGAAACGGCAGCCAGAGAGATGCAAAGAGCAGGTTCAAATAAAACAAAAATAATAATATCTTTTTGGCTCACCCATGGGAGGCCCTGAAAGGATCCTCTCCAAATGGCACCCCTTGTTTTCTGGGAGGGTTGTGCAAGGTGATTCCTGCAGCCAGAAACCATCTGGGAGTTTTCTTGACTCACTGAACAAAGCTGATTTACAGAGGGTGGAAGCTGCAATGTGAAACTCACTGTAATGGGGATTGTTTTACTGTCTGACGTGGGTTAAACCCACAAGGCCACAAATAACATCAATGTGCTTCAAATTAAATCAAGCTGTGGTGAAGGGTCAGGCACCTCTTTTCAGGGTAGATGCTGGGGCATGGTGAAGTTGGCTGGTTCATGCCAATTCATTTAGTCCCTCTTGATAACTAATAACATTTATGAGCCACTCTGGGCTGGAAGAAGGTGAGGCAGATCCTATACCTCATAAGACATGTAAATGGATGCAGTGTGGAGCTCCATAACCCTGCCTTGGTGCCTCACCTTGCAGCAGGACATACAGATAATCCACCTCAGTTCTACGAAGGGGACAGACAGGTGCTGGGGTTGTGTGGGGTTGGTCTCCCTAATTAGATCAACCTTTTCTCCATCACCTCACTCTAATCCATCAAAAAATGCTCAGGGAAAAATAATTCCTCTGTAACAGTGTTGGTTTTCTGATTTATGGCATGAGCTGTCAGCTCTTGAATAGACTTTGGGGCTGATTTTGGCGCAGAGGGGAAGAGGAACCGTTTTGTTAAGGAAGGTGCTGCTAAAAGCCAATGCTCAGAAATTAATGCTCTGTGCCCTTGTGATGACCTTTTCTTTGAGTTATTCTCCTGTGCTCTAGAAGTAAAGAGACTTTGTGTGTTTGTTTGTTTGCCCTTTCCTCTTTTCATCCCTCTTTTTCCCCGGATATTAGGGCCAGCAGGAAGACCTCACAACCCTGAAGCCAACCGAGTCCCAGGAAGGACAAGGCTCAAAGAATGAAACAAAGGCTTGTAAACCTAAAGCACATCCCAGGGCAGCCACGTTCTGACTCTCTGAGCCTATTTTCAATCAGTTGCAATGTAAATGTTTTAGGATGATGACAACCCTTTGGCCATGGCTCCCTGGGAATTAGATCCCTCCTGGTGCCACAGGTGGTGGCTGTCCTACCCATATCATTATCTTGCTGGAAAACGTGCAGGGATGCTAATTTAAATGTCAGCTTTGCTTAGTATTTTATCATCAAAAGGACATTGTGCAGCGAGTTTGTGACCTGCACAATTTACCTCAGGGGATACCTCCTCTGGTGACCCAAAGTTGGTGGCAGCTCAGCTCAGACTGAATGTAAAAGTGGGATTTTGTTAGACTGCTGTTTAAGGATGAATCCAGCTGAAAACCACCTCCAGAGCTGCCTGGACCCCCTTCCGACTGTTTAAAAGAAGTGTCACTAAATCAGACAAATGCCAGTGCTGGGACACAGCAGGCACTAATTTAACCCATATGCTCTGGGAGTGCTCCTACATCTGTTGGTTTTAGGCAGAACTAAATAGTGGAATTAAATTTTTTTCTCCCCCCTATCAAGTAAATTTGTATCACAAGCTAGCCATGCAATTTTAAGCCCACTGGAAGGTAAGCAAAGAGGACAATTGTTGGCTCAGGAGAACACCAGTAGTAGCTCACTAATTGGTGTTAGCACAGTGGAAACTGAAAAACTGCTGAGCACTTGTGGGCTGGAAATCCAGGGTAAACTTGGCTGGGTTGGAAACAACTCCAGCATGAAGGAATTATTCTGACACAGATGAGGTATTTATTATATGGAGCAAAATATTTTGGTTTCTGTAGGATTTTTTATCTCAATATTCCTCTCCCCATAGCCCAGGCTATGTGAAACCAGTGGAAAGTTATTACTTCTCCAGGGAAACCTTACTCCCTCCTTACCTTCACAGAGCCCAGCTGCAACATTATTGTCACTTCTGTGGAATATTTATGCTTCCCAGAGTCTGTCCTTTCTCTGGCTCTTTTGTCAAATATCTTTATTCTTGGCCATCTTTTTCCTTCATTATTTTTAGTTCTCTTTCTTATGATCTTGTCCCATTCTTGAATAGCTTGATGACTAAGAAAAAGTTAAGACAAAGTAAGACCAAAAGCTAGTTCATATTCTTTTAAAACTAGTATATAAAATACATAAATCCATGTAATATCAATACCTGATAGGAATATTTAGTTCCCATAAGTATAAATGCCTTAAGTATAACCAAGGTCAGGTTTCCAAATACTCAGTGTTTAGTGCTTGGATTATCTATTTTATTTTTATCATCATGTGCCAGTCCATTTCAAGATTAGTCACAGAAAATTCACATGGAATAACCACCTCAACTGAAATGTCTCGATTTTATGATGAAATTGGTCTGAAAACAATCTCAAAATACTTTGCAAGAAGAAACTTCCAAGTTTCTCTTTGGATGTATGAAAAGGACCTTAATGGCATATTTTCTGCCCCGAATTTCAAGTTGTGTCACTTCAGTAATTCAAAAGGTGTGTATAAACAGGAAAATGTTAGTTTGATCATGTAAGAACATGTAAGAGTAAAATAGTAGCATTTTTATGGTATTTGTGGTTATTTTCATCTTGCTTACTATTGTGAAGGGCCATCCAAATAAACTAACCCCTATTAAGGCAGGGAAGGTTGTAATGCACATTTAATTAGGATTTTTCAAAAATAGTGAGTATGGATTTTCATCAATAATCCTTCTTTCCACCTAATAACTTCAAGCTTGACATATCTTTCTGAAAATACGTTTAGTCTTGATTTAGCAACTCCCAAATGAAAAAGAATTTGCAACGAGCCTCAGTAATTTGTTCCAATGGTTAATTGTCATGCCTTAAATATGTACATCTTATTTTCATTTTGCATGAGGTTTGCTCATATATTAATTGTACATTTGATTGTAATTCACCCTATCTTAGCTAGTTAAGCACTAGAATTTCTTTTTTTTTTTTTTAATTCCTTGATTGGATGACATATTTAAATAACCAACTTAGCATGAATGATGAAGTTTTACAATCAATTATACAAATGCAAAATTTAAGAATTGAACTGCAGCTGAACCACGCACAGATTGTTTGCTCTGCAGTAGCCCTCCAGTTTTTGAATATGTGCAAGATGGAAATGTTGAAGGAACCCAACCACAACGTGGCTTTATCCCAGCACACCAGTCTCTTACTGTTTCTTTTCCTGCTGATTTACTCAAAAAGCACAGAAATGCCTCCAAGCTGTAGGGACCATAGTCTGTGAGCACTGAGCTCTCCTCTGAATGAGACTGGTCCACTGCTGGGTCATATCCCTTAAACATTTTGTTATATTGCAGCCTAAAAGAATAATATTGGACAATGATCATATTTTGTGATGCTTTTAAAACTTTTGGGGTGGGATCACTGGGTTTTGGGGCTTTATATGCTGCCAAGCATTGCAGAATGGGACCACAGATGTGTATGGCAGATGTCCTGCTGCTGCAATAGCCTCGTGACCTATTCCTGTTCTGTGTTGTCTGCAGAGGTTTTCAGCTCTCCCCTGGTATCTGCATATTGGTTTTGGTGGTTAGAAATTATCTCTGGGAGTTCACACAGAAATATGCATAATCAAAACCAGTCCTGCTATAGTACTGAGTAATGTCCTGCCTTGCACTATTTGAATGCATTATGGTATTTATTTGTTTGTTCATTTATTATTTCTGCTTTGAGCTGGTTTCTATAGATTGCTCAATGTCATAGATGGTCCTTGCTCTCTGGCTGAAGAAGATCAGTATGAGACACATCTACAGCTTTATTGAAAACTTGATTTACTATTGCAATGGCAAAAGGACACTTAGGTGATAAAGCTCCTTCAGCTTCAATGAGATCAGTTTTCTTTATGGTGTTGGAGCAGCACGATAGAAATCTGAATTTTCTTAGTAGATACTGCACTATACGAATGCTCAGGTAGTAGGGACACCTACATTTTTAGATAAATTGATTAAGAGGTGGATTTCTGAGCACAAATCTTGCCTTAATTTCCCTCTTGCAAAGGCAGTTCTCCAGCACATCCCTCAATCAAGTGAAAGTTGTCTTGGCAGTGCTGTGATAACTGTGTACAGTTTCCAGACATTGACAACTCTGAAACTTAATGGTGACACTTGAGACACTTTGAGTGCCATTACTGTACAGGTCTTGATTGGGAAGGCAGAAAGTGAAACCATTGGGCATATACATAGGATCCTACAGCTGATGTCAATAAGACTTCAGTTTGTTTGAACTGTGTTTCTGAATAAGCATTAAAGTATCCAGAGAACTTTCCTAACTTGGGAAATACGTCCTGATATGTGATTTGGGAAATAGGCCCTTATACAGAGAGATAATATAGAGATAATACAGATGTCCAAGATAAAAAGGACATTATTTTTCTGGCCTCTTTTAATTAACTAAAAAGGGAACCTAAGGTAAGAAAGGTACATGTGAATGAAATTAGATGAATTCTTATCTGTGTTCTATGTGCCCACTTTGATTTGTACAAAAGAATTGGAAAAAGGAAAAAAAAAAAAGGGATGTAGACGAAATTTGAAAAAAAGACTAACGTTCTCATTAAAATGTTAACTTTCATTGTGATGTGTATAATTCCATCAGGATTCCCCAGATTCATCTTGCTTTTCAACCAAATGTTTTATGAAGCAAATGATTCACTAATAATTTAATTCTCGTTGGCATGATGGGGTTTGGAGAAGGTTGGACAGAATGTGCACTGTGGGGGACAAGATGACACTAGAAGTGGGACAGTGTTCTGGGTTGCAGTTGGCAGGATAATAAAGCAGGGAATGAGGACAAAGATTAATTAGAGAAAAGCTGGCGTGGGGAAAGAGCAGAAAGGCAAGGTAAGGTTACCAGGCACACTGGGTGAAAGGCACCTGCTTCAGCTGAAGTACCTAAAAGGTGGATTTCTAGGTTAGGGCTGATCACTTTTTTTTAAACCTTGCAGTTAAAAGGAATAAAGAAGTGACCTCAGGGAACAATGTTTCCAACCTTTTCTGTGGATAATGTTCATTATCTTTTGTGTCAGTCTCTCTTTACTGACTACTAAAGAGAGCCTGCTCTTCTGTGGTTACTTTGAGAGTAGATAAATCCCCTATCCCTCCTAGAGTCCATATTCCTTCCCAAAAGATGACATGGAAGGACCAGCTGATTTGCCTAACTTAATCTTAATGACCTACTAAGAAAGGAATTCTGCAACTGCAGACAGCCTGTTAGCAGCAATCTGCAGAGGCTTTTTCCTGTTATCCAGTTGAAGCCTTTGCTGTTGGACATCAACCTGATTGCACCTTGTACTGGATTACATGAGAGGCTGTACCAAATGGCTGTCACAACTTATTTTATTACCATCTTTATTCCATGTTGCCACACCTGTGCTCCATTTCCTGCCTGAATAAAGTCAATCTGCTTAATCTTCTCACAAACTTTCTCTGAACTTTCTATCCTGTTTCTCTGTTCCATGACATGGGAGAGTTCATGGACCTCAGTTTATTCTAAAATCAATTTCCACACCTCTGTCATCTTTCCAGCCTCACTTGGACTCACTACAGATGGATTACTTCCAGAGGTCCAGCCTGGGGAAAAACTGAAACCTGTATTTAACATTAGCAGGGGAACATTTTCCATAAACCAAAGAGGTGTATTTTTTTGTCATTAGCTACAGGCATCCTTCTCTCACCTGCTCCCACAGGACTATATCCTGAGTCATGGACTTGTGGTACTGTGAGAACAGACTTTGTGGAAGTACAATCTTAAGAGCATCAGGGGAAATGCCTTGGACCCTCTTCTACTAAGCAACGTAGCCAAGAGATAAATGTGACAAAGCACCACATAGAAATGCTTGATTCTTAGTGCCTGCTATGGGACACACATACATAGTGCAGGCAACAAATTGGGTTAATGGGTGTAAACAAAAAGTTAATGTTCAGAGGGGAGATAAGGGCTGTAAATTGCAGGGTGAGGGAGTAAATTTATATGGCAAAATATAAGTCCCACATTCTCTGGGGATAGGTCACTGTCGAGATCCCCAAGGGTGTATTCTGTGGCCTGGATCTGAGGGAGCTGAGAGGTGGAATAGAGCAGGCCATCCCCTTCTGTGATCAAATAGCTGAAGTAAATAGTTTAGTTTCTGAAGACAAGTTGCACAAACTCTGGAAAAGCCCTTTACTAATGGAGTTACTTAGTAAGAGCCATCTTACACTGATGGGTGAGGGGCAGTTTTCTAAGCTGGACAAAGTGTCCGTGCTCCAAGGCACCTGAAAACTGGAGATGGGACACTGGATAGAATTTACCTGTGCCACTAATTACACTGAAGAATGTCCAGGGTTCCTGGGTAGTGTGTCCTGTTTATGCTTTTAGGTTTATTGCACTGCAAAGCTGGAGTCAAGTAGTCCCCATCAAACAAGCATGGATTATTGTGCATTTTTCACCCCCTGCTATAAGATAGGGTATGATCTGCTCCCCAAAGCATTGTCAGGGCATTTCCATTCAGAGCATTTCCTTGTTCTCAGCACAGAACAAACATTCTTGGTGATTTCTGTTAATCACCTGTGCTTTTACAGCTTGGGAGACTAAATGTCTTACTCTTGGAAGACCCTTAGGTGATTGCTCTTGTGAGGAAGAGGATTCAGTGATGGTCAGAGGCTCTTCTGGTGTTGTCTTCTATTATTTGTTTATACTGTCCTCTTTGCTAGGGTGTTCACACTGCAGCTAATCACAATCCTATTCAGGACCACGCAATCCCAAGAAGTCTCCTTCAACAGTAGATTAATCTGTGTCTGGCACTTCCCACCATCAGCTTCTCAGTATATTTAACAGCCTTCTCTACTGCAGTTATCTTCCAGAGTCCTGGTTTCTCTGATTGCTTGCTCTGACCCTCTTTCCAAAATCAGAGGGAAGGAGAAGAGTGAAGGTGTCTAATCTAGTACATCCCTCTCCGTGTTTGAACCAGAACACTATAAATTATTTGACAGGATACTTTCCCAAGTTCTGCTTTCCCATGTTTCTGTGATAACAGCATGATGGAGGCAATGTAAATGTGATTGGATTTTTCATTTTTTCAGTTCACCTTATAGCCTTTTACTAGGTCAGGATGTAAGATTTCCTGAAAAGAGAGACTTAAAAACATGCAGAGGGATAAAGTAAAGGATTAAGATGAATTCTGTTCACTCATATGTGGTAAGTGGTACAGAATCAAGTAGATCATGACCTTATTTCTGATGTCAACAGGAATTTGTTATGAGAATATAACCTTCAGGTTCAAGGTTGAAAGAGAAACATCTGTTTATTTTCTTTTCTATACATTCACATATACCTGTTTTTCTTTTCTTTCTTGTGTTTAGGTTTCTATTGATTGCTGTTCGTCACACATCACATTTGTGTGGTTCAAGGTGGATTCCTCCTTTGTCTAAGTGTTTGCTCCCATCAGCATGCCCCTTGTTCAGTTTTAATTGAATGCCTGGCAAAGTAAGGGTTCTTGAGTCACAAGTAGATATTCATCAATGAGAAGAGTAAAAAGACTAGATGCCCCTGGACATTTTCTTGAATGGGTGTGAATGTGATTTACTTGTGTAGAAGTACAAAAAGAACCAGAAAAAAAGATAGTTACATATCAACACAGAAAGACAAACAGCAGTCTGGAGTCCAGAGCAAGTTCCCTGCATGGGTCCTGCTCTTCCTATGAGAAGCTGGACATTGAACAGCTTGACCTGTGCTGACTCTTTTGAGCTTTGCCTACGTGACTTTTCATTCTTCTACCTGAATCAGGTCAATCACAGTTGGAACAACACATGGCCCACATGCTTGCAAAATCTTCCCTGATTTTTTCTTCATTTTCCTGGAAGTGGGGAAATGAGAGCATAAGATGAGCTTTGGCAGCTCCTGGATATTGGAACTCATCTGAGCTGTGGTGACTTAGGAGTTGTCTGGAGAGAGGATGATGCTTGTCTGTGCACATCCACACTGCAAAGCACAGTGCTTGTCTTACAGAATCAATAGGATTCATGAAATATGAGCTCATGAGGTCACTTTCTTAACATGAAAGAAAGAAAACAGAACTAATGCTGGAAATGAATGGTTCAAAACAGTTCAGAAGAAACCATGACTGCTTCAGTTCACTATATCAATAGATACAGATCCAAGCAAATACACTCTCTGGTTTTCTTTTAAAATAGTATCACAGATCTTATTCTCCATATCTAGGTTTTCCAGCTGACTCTGCCCTGCTCTCTCAGGGCTGTCAGTGGGTGGATACCCCCAGCAGCAACTCCAACACAAACAATTAGAGAAATAAAATTGCAGGGTAAAAGCCTGAGAAATTTATTACTGCTGTACTTGCACATTCCCTCCCACCACTGCCAAGGCTTTTTGCAATAAGGATGAGCCTCTCTAGGTTAAAATTGCACTTTAGAGCAAGACTTCAATGTTTATAAAATCTATAGAAATTACTATAGGAAGGACTTTCTTTCCACAAAGGTCAAACAAATGTTTTTAATTATTGTAGGTTATAATACCTTTGGCCAGGCTGGGTGAATAGAAAAGTATCACACATGTATTTACTTCCATTTTTAAAGGAAATGAGTTTGCCTGTTTCCAATCTTTTGTTGTTCACTACTTATTGTAGTAGTTGCTGAGCACCAAGGTACATTTGAAGACTCAGCCTCAGAGGCCTCAGAAGTGCAAAAACCTTTATACTTCTAAATGTTGGTGCTGTAGCTGGTTCCTTACTGTCAGGCAGATGCAATTTTACTGATCTATTACTGTGTAACTCAACAGTTACACAGAAATACAACAGGAGCAGCAATAGAAGTGTGCATTGAGAATGCACCCAATGGGGAACTCAAAAGATCATCATAACATGTATTAATTGATAAATAAACCCACCAACCATTCTGAAGAATAGGTAGCTTTCAGAATACAGCATGCTGAAGTTGGAAACAAGGCAAACTGCTCACTACACAATATTTATGCTTGTCTACAGGATGGAAAAATGTGAATGTTCAACTACAGAGGCAAGGAAAATTGGACGTGCTCCAGGGAGCTCATGATCCATGCATTTCATGAGATGGAACAGATGGATGAAGCAGACACATGGAGTGGGTAGGAGGAGGTGGGAGGATGTGTTAAAGGAAATGGCTTTGTAGAATTAGCAGCAGTTCATTTTCTAGCACAGATCTCCCCATGGCATTGAAAAAGTCACTTAAGATTAGGGTTGAGGTTTTTTTTTTAAAAAACCCAATATCTGAAGAGGTTTTTGGAGGAATTTTAAAAGTGAGGAATTTGGTAACTCTAATGGAAACTATGAGGATTTGGAGATGTTTGTTCTTCTGACATTGTACTTGGAAATCTTTCTAACTGTCTCTGATCCTGATGTTCAAAATGTAATGGACAAAGTCACTGATTGAAACAGCCTGTGGATTCAGGCCCTACATTCTTGGTGATATTTAATTTATGGAAAGAAATAATTCCTTTTTATAAAGCCTTTGAAAGTCTGTAAGTGAAAAGTCCTGAGTTCCAAAGTATTAAAGGAACAAAACCACCTAAATCACCATCACATGTACATACTTGTTTTGGTTAGATACCTTTACATGTCCCTCTTCATGTGACAAATTACACTGGCATCACCAGAGTTATTGCTGTGCTTAATCACAAGGGCTGATTATGCATTAAATATTTCTATTAGTTATTGCTAGAAATGTCCTAAATGGCTGGTTGGATGCCTAAAGCAAGGAATTATCTTCTGTCTAGTCCTGACCGTTAGAAACAAATTACCCATTTCCACTCCAATTCTTCCCCAACTTCTGTATCCCTGCAAAGTAGGAACTTGCTTTTTTGCACCTCTAACCCAGAACATTGCAGAGCTTCTACTGCCTCAGTGAAGCAATGTGCTTCTTTGGGTCCTAGGCACTGGCATCAATTACTGGTTGCAAGAACCAGGAGAAAAAGGAAGTACATGAGCTTCTGGTGGTCACAAATCATCAGAAATGAGTTCACCTCTGGTTAGTTAATAAGGATCAGAGAAAGACATACAAGCTTGATCTAGTCTCATAGGTGTTGCCTGGTGTAATTTGAGAGACCCTAGCATATACAAGGAATCTTTACAGGCTAATAAATATGATGTAGGATTGATGGGAGACCTGTGCCCTTCTAAAGCAGGTGTTGAAGACCAGACATCATGCTCTGAAACCTCTTACAAGAGCCTGCTTGACAGTCCTTGCCTCCGCCACATAATTTTCAGTATTGGCTGATTTTTGAGGGTTTTCCATCCTTTCCTGCCTACATTCATGTTGTAGTCAATAACCATTAGCCATCCATCAATGAAAAAGCTTCTTTTACAGAACTCCTTAGTTATTAACTACTCTTCATCTTCCGTTGAAGCTTCAGAGAGAAAGCTCTGCTGAAATGCCTGCAGAAAAATCCCCAAGAGGCGATGGATAGAGGTGGGAGAGAAAGGACAGCAAATCATGCTTTTCTATTTTTATTTAAATGTGTTTCTCTGATTCACAACAATGCACTTGTGCCTACATGTGATTGAAGTAAGTTTGCAGACTCTCTGCTCTAGCTGTTGCTCTGCATCTTCCTTTCATCTTGCTGTTTGTCAAACATTCCCTTTCTGCATCTTGTCTTTTTTGACATTTTAGCTGTCTCAGGGAGCAACACTGGCACTTTCACACATCACCATAATAGAAATAAAAGCTTGAAAGATCGAGATCTGAGACCTGCCTATTCCTGGGGCATTGCAATGGAACATGATGAAAGATGTAGCTTGGCTGGATCCTCAGGAGATCACAAGCCTGGAACCACAGCTCCTGAGAATAGCTGAGTTGATGAAGGCAGACAAACATCTATGCACTTTTTTTTTCTGGTGAAAAGTCCTATCAGAAATTGACTTTTTTTTTTTTTTTTCACATGTGGTTAAGATGAAATTTTGATTTCCACTGGAGAAATAATGTTTTATTTAAGTTTTTTTGATGAATAGCTCTGGCCTGCCTACACTGACACATACTTCACACAATGCAAGTGGAAACTCCCTGATGATTCGTTCCAAATTCCTAGTGAGTTTCAGCTCAGAATGAATCAAATCCTGCATACATGGGTCAGAGTCTCCATGAGCCCAGATGGTCCCAGCTCTGATACAATCAGTTAAATCTTATCAGTTCACAGTAACATAAAATTCGACCCCAAAACTTCTGAGACATACCAAATGCAATTCCTGTCATCACTGCTACTGGAAGCGTGGTTCAGGGATGACCAGCTTTAAACATGCTTCAGGTAGCAGACCAGCTTCTGAGTTGAAGTCTGTATCTTACTGCCAGAATAAAAAATATCCAACTGGCATAATGGGTTGGGAGCAATTTCTTTCTGCTTGCACAAACCATGTGCAGGAGCTAGGGCATTTCCCAAATATTTTATAACTAACAAAGTGTATCAAAACTAGTCCAATGTATCAAACTGTTTTGGATATCTTCACATGAATATTTGGCTGCTAATTTTCAAGTACTTTAGGGGGAAAGAAAAGGAGACGTGCTGAGATACTGTCATGACAGATCATGCATGCAGTAAAGGGTTGGTAGAGTTAGGTCATGGTTGGACTTGATGATCTTAAAGGTCTTTTCCAACCAGAATGATTCTGTGATTCTGTAAATGCCATCCCAGTGTGAAAGAGCTTCAGCAGCTGCATATCCTCCTGCTGATGCATCACCAACCTCTGTTCTTGCAGCAGCTGGCTCAGGGTGCTCAGCTTTATGAGCTGGTTGGATTCATTTTAGATACAAAGGTTGCTTTATGGCTCTGCAGCTCAGTCCCCCCCCAGCTGGGGGGATGACCAGCTGCTGGTTATCACCTTAGGGTTTTGAAAAACACCTAAAAATACAACATTCTCACTCTCCAATTGGCAGAAGTGATTCAGTCCCTCAGGCACTCCAAAAAAATCCCACCAGTGTGGTTGAGGGGTCGCAGCAGACACCAGGCATTGCAGGCAGCAATCAGTTTTAATTTGGGGGTTGACAACCTTATGTTGGGGTTGCCAGAACAAAGAAAGAAGCCTGAACATATTGAACTGGAGACATTCCTCCTGAGCCATGGAAAAATAATAGCTTGAAATTTCTAAGTGTCAATGGGCACAGCAGAGAGAGGGCTGAAGGGGACAGCAGTAGGACACCTGGCTGACTGCTCTGCTCCACACATGCACAGTAACCTTCTAATTCCAGCTCCACATACATTTTCTGCTGATCGTAAGGTATTGGAAATAACTTGAAAGAACACACCCACCAAACCCTCCCACCTCTCCTTGATTTGTTTAATGAGGTCATTAAAAAGATGCATGAAAGGCTTGCAAACAAGCGCTGAATTTTATGCTGCAGTGGAGATACCAGCGTGGCCTGAACATAGAGAAAGGCTACTAGGGAAATGAGTGTGCTTGTTACATCTTTGAAAGCATTTTTCTCTCCTTTAGCTACTCTGTTGAAGAGACTTGAAAGTAACGTGTGTACTGGGGAGCAGAAATGGTCTAGTGTAATGCAGCTTGAGGAAACCTTTCTGTCACAGGACAATGGCATCCCGTTTTCTGATGAGATTCTCTCATCTGTCCTGCATCAGGGAGCACCTTCCCAAGGGAGAGAGATGATGCCTCCAGCCCTTCTCAGACAGTGGTCCTCCAAGGCAGCAGTGGGACCTGGTACAGCTCACAGCTTTGTGGCCTGCAACCTGTACCCCCATGAGTTGTCTAACCCCATAGACAAGATAAAAGAAAAACATCCAGAAAACTTCTGAAATGGGAAGGTGGAGTCTCAGCTGAAACATTATCTTGATGCTGAAACATCTGAAGATTTGAAAAAACCTCTGTTTTTATATGCTCCAGCTCAGACAGTTGTAGACAGCTGAGTTTTTTTTTTTGTTTTTTTCAGAATGTTACAGGTGTTTGCTCACTGGGAATAACTTTGTTCTGTTTCTCTAGTCCTGCCCTATCAGTGTCCTGAAGCACTGAAACAGGAAGATTACAGCACTGTCAATGTGCAGGTTTCAGCAATTTCTGCAGATTAAATTGCCTGCAATACCACATTTTGGGTTTACATGAGAACAGGGTTCAGCATTACGAAAAAAATCATCTTGTGGGTAGATGCAATGCAAACTGAAGGCACATGCTGAAGTTTTGTATGTCTGGGAAGAATTTTTGTTTCACCCTTTTCTTTTCTCAGCTGTTGGCATCAAAGGCCACAAGATAAAAGGATGAACACCCCTGAAAGAGCTACCACTTTCAGCTCTGATACTCAAACCCCCTTTCCTCACCATTCCCAGCTTGCAGCCCTTTCCTGCAGAGGAAGCCCCACCACTGCAGACCAGCCCTCCTGTCCAACACAGCAGCTAGTGACACAGAAATAACCTTCCCTGCGTGCACAGAGGTGAAGCACATGGGCACTTGAATGGTCTTTGCTCTTGCTTGGGGGAATTAGAGTTTACTTTAAATTTCCATTGTGAAATAAGTAAGTGTCACCCTGCCATGAAGCCGTGTTAGGTGCACAATAACTCTGACATTGCTGTTGTGCACCCAGCTGCCCCATGAGTCACAGCCATCTCAGAGAAGTTTCCATCATTAAAAGTTGATAAACAAGCACAAGGGGAGAGAAAAAAGAGACTCGATGATCTTGAAGGTCTTTTCCAACCAGAGTGATACTGTGAGAGGGAAATGTGGACTTTCTCAGAACTGAAATTAAAACTGTGCATTTCTGCAAGGACAGTGATCCCTCCATCTTTTCTAATGATCAACACTTTGTCTAGCTCAAATGTTTTCCCTTTCTTCTCCACTTCAGAAATGAAAGAAATAATCACCTTCAGGTATGACAAAATTCGTGCCCGTTAGATTTTCACAAATATTGTGCCTTGTTTACTGAGTCAGCTGAATAGTTCCTCCCAACCACTGCACTGAAGTAAGGTTTATTTCAAAATCTTGAACCAGGGTGTCTTGTATATCACATCACAATAACAGACCAAGTTCCAGACTTTTCAGCATCCAGGATTAGCATGGTTTTCTAAGCAAAACTGAATAATAGAAAATTGGACTTTGTCCTCAGTTCATGGAAGAAAAATCAAGGTTTAAAGATATAAGCATTTATTCCCTTTTCTGCCAGGTCTACTTTGAATAATCTGGATGCTAAATATAGGAGAACCACACCTACCTCACCTCCAGGTGCCTTAAGAAATACATCTGATTTCAGGTATTTTAACTGTGAGTTGAATCCTACTCTTGTATTATTAATTTGTCACTTGTTAGACAGTGTTTGTCCTCACGAGTTTGTGCAGTGCCAAGAGCAGAAGGATCCTGATCTTGGTGGAGATCCCAAGAAGCTGCAGTTGGAGACCAGTCCAATCTGATAATCAGATTATTTTTTACATATTGAGAATAAAACTGTTATTCAGGTGTGTTCAGTAGCTTCAGCACTACCCTGGATAACTTCCTAACTGGAAAAAAGTTGATACTGCCTGTGATGAGTACACTTTAGGGTAGATGATAGATACTTTGCTCAGATGTATGTGTTCAATCTCCAAGTGATCTCATTTCATTGAAAATGCATCAGTGTTTAGCATCTCTCTGACTTTTTCTTTGCCTTGGAAAAGGGATGAGGGGAAATATTTAGTCTTTTAGTCTTTGCTGCTTCTTATTGATAAATGTCCTCTGTATTTACATGCTCTAAAGGAACATTCTTGTATCATGATAAATAGCCCATTTAGGCCCAGAATCAATTCAAACCCTTTCCATCCCAGTGCTTTAAATTCTTGGGAGGATATTCCAATTTCCATAGGCTTGTTTGTTGTTATGTGACTGCATCAGCGTTAGCACTGAAATCAATCTTAATTTACATTTTGCTCTTGTCCGAGGGCTCAGAGCAGCAGCTGTTCAATGCTTAGTTAGTGGACTTTGCACTACATAAATTTTTGAAAGATTTATTAGTCTAGTATCATAAAACCTGGAAAGTTGATATAAACTTTGATGCATATCAGCTTCCCATATGTAAAGGCTATCCCATCCTTTTTCAAATACATTGCTTTTGTTCTTGGTATTTGTTTTCTTCCCATGTTTATTCTCTCCTCTTTGGTTCCAGATTGCAATTCTACAGCTGTTTAACAAAAAGGAACTCTTTCTTTTCCAGTATTTCTTGACACAAACAAAAATGCTCTGAAGTCCTAGAAGAAAGACAAGGAATACTAATAAATATCTTGAAGGAGACTGTCTTCCCTGTGCTGACAGGTAAAAAATATCCCAGGCAGTAAGTAAAGAAAAGAAAATGATTTGAAACCCCACTGAACTTAGGTATTGCCTGCCGTTTTCAGGTTGCTATTCCCAAACTAATCCACTCAGATGTTAGCAGGAGAACACATGCCAATGATTTCTAATTATATCTAGCTTCTATTAATACCTGGAACCTTCTTTGATCTGGACTTACGCTTGCAACGTAAGATGGAATATCTCTGAGTAAACCCAGCCATTTGTAATTTCAGTGTACACAGACCAGTCTCTGAACCATTCTTCATGGCACTGGCCCTCAGCCAGGAGCTGAAAGCCAAGATCATTTTAGGAACCAGCAGCAGAAGAAAAAGGAAGCACAAAAGAACTGATTTTTTAAAGAATGTAGTTGAAATACTAATTAAGAAACACAGAGAAATAATACAAATACATATGCAGCGTAATTTTTATAAAGGCAGAAGAAAGAATACTGACTTTTCAAAAAATTTTAAGAAGCTAAAAGCTAATGGAAAAGCTAATAGACCAGCCTGTATGAGGTGCAGCTTCTTTAAGTTTTAGAGATTAAATTGTGATGATGTCAAGGTCTCTTTGCATCTGTAAATGGGAACTGCAGCATTCACATGCCTCCAGCGGAAGGAAGGGCCCTTCTTTCCTTACCTCATTCCTACCTTATAAATAGGGCAAGTGGCTCTGCAGAATTTGTCACCCAGTCTTTATACTTCAATAGTCTGTTCTCATTATTGGATACCTTCTAGCACATACTAACTTTGTATGGTTTAGACAGAGACAGTTTGCACTTTGCATGCAACATGCAGGTTCTCCATTACTTTGGCTTATAGAACTTTCTGCTTATAGAACTACTGTAGTGAAGTAGAGCTGTTCAGGGGCATGGTTTATTCCACTCTTCAGGAGGCATCTCAGATGAAACAGGTGGCTTAATTGCTGATTTTATTTTTTTTTCATTGACTGGGGCCAGATATGACATGGGATATGTGTGACTGGGAAAGGATAAAGGCGGGAGGGAACAGACAGGATTTGTAACTGAGTCATTTAATAACGTGTGCAACTCCTTTTAAAAGAGTGAGAGAAATTAGTAGACCTCACAAGATGCCCAGTCCTGTTGTAAGCCTCGTATCAGCCTCCCCCACAGCTTGATTTTTCTCTGTGCTAGTTGCAGAATTTCCCCTTGCCTGTAACTGTGTGATGCCAATGGGACATCTTCCAAAACCCTACTGAGAGAGCTGGAGTTCAAAACATTTAAGATATGTCTGACAGACTGAGGGAAGGCAGTATGGAGTTTTTTGGGGACCTTCTTTCATTCCCCAGGAAAAATGAAGTAAATGCTATTTATTCTTTGAGGTTCTACATAGCAGCAATTTCTCATTAGCAATTCTTCCTTCCTCCCCGTGCCCCAAGACCTGTGATGACTCCACCAAGACAACCTCTTACTAGTTTCCATGTCTTCCTTGATTAATCCTTTTGTGTAAAGCTGAAAACGCAGGCTCTTGCTGTCTGTTGCTTTAAGATGTGAGATTGATTTGTTCTCTTTTAAAAATAAAGGACAGCAAAGAAAGTGCAGCTACTTGGGCTACACATCTTAAATATTCTTAGCTTTGAATTCATCATCAAGAATTATCTGGAGGGGGAGGAATTTGAGAGGGAAAATTAATGTTGTAGCAACGCTCTTTTTATCAAATAATATTGAATAGTCTGTTTCTTTAATGGGAAGATAAGTCCTTATACTTTAGACTTTTATAATTAGATCCCAAAAGAAGTCAGCTTCAAGATGCATGGCTTGAACCTGTCAGATGCTTCTGAGGTGTGATACTATGGGACAATGAGAACAACAGAAAGAGTAACTGGTCAAAACATGAATTTTCATTTTGGGAAAATAAAATCATTTTCCCCTATTTTATAAAGAGAAGCTGTAGAAAAGAGGAAGAGCTGTAACAGAGGCATCTAACACCCAGTAATCTCAAGGACCTCAGCACTATTACCTGTCTAGTTACATGAGATTATTCTGATGTAAATGATGAGTTACCTGCACTCACATGTCTTGCCCTCATGTATCAGTTTCAGCAAAACTTCAGTCTGTTCACTCAGAGAAGACAGGCAGAGGGGAGGCCTTATTAATGCCTACAAGTATCTGAAGGGTGAGTGCAAGGAGGATGGAGCCAGACTCTTTCCAGTAGTTCCCAGTGACAGGATGAGGAGCAATGGGCACAAGCTGGAACACAGGAAGTTCCATTGAAATATGAGGAAAAACTTCTTTATGGTGAGGGTGACAGAGCCCTGGGACAGGCTGCCCAGGGAGGTTGTGGAGTCCCCTTCTCTGGAGATATTCAAGACCCCAGGGAGGTTGTGGAGTCCCCTTCTCTGGAGATATTCAAGACCCCCCTGGATGCAGCCCTGGGTAATGTGCTCTAGGGGATCCTGCTTTAGTGGGGCAGTTGGACTAGATGGTCTTTAGAGGTCCCTTCCAACCCTGACAATTACATGATTCTGTGATTCCATGAAACTTTTCTTAGACTCAAGGTGGAAGTTTTCTGTCAGCGTTGAAGGGGAAAGGAAGGAGTAGCATTATCTTACCACAGGACATACCGTAGCAGGGTGGTCTGAGAACTCACGTGAGATATGAGAAATCCATGTAAAAAACCCCGATCCCAATGAAGTGCAAATTCCCTGAAGGCAAAGATGCCCACCCCCCCAATCAGAAGGCAGTATCTTCTTTAGGACAGCTGTGGTGAACATGACATTTAAATATAGCTCTCCAAAATCTTTGACAAGTTCCTCAAAGGGCATGCATCTGGCTATCTCATATTGATTTATCTCGAGGCTTAAGAAAAACTTGAAAATATCTTTGTTTTGTCTCAATAGACAAAAGAAAAAAGTCTTCACATTTCAAACAATGTATGAGATGAAGAATTCACTCCTTCCCACATCTGCAGAGGATCTTAAAAGCTGTACACAGCTCTGGTACATAGTATGAAACAGTGTCACATACAGTTGATAAAAGCAAACACTTCATGTAACATTTATGTTACATAAACATTAAATATTCACAGTGTAGATGTGAGTTAATCATCTCACATCTCAGCTAACAAGCCAAGGATCTCTTCACAGTCAATGGGAAGAAAAAGAGACGTTTTTAGGACACAATTAATTTGCCGTATTTTGCAACGTGCTTTAGAGTGAGATGAAGTGCCTGTTTGTCTCTGGTGGCTTCGTGGGAACCTATGGGGACTCATTCAAGTGTACAAATCTACACTGCAAAAGTCTACAGTCGGTCTGAAAAATCATCTCCTCAGTGTCTATAACACAGAGGAGTGCCAAGTTCTAAAGAAAGCCTGTAACTATTTTTATTTTCTTTTATAAGGGAAGTTTCTCTTAATGAGTTCCCATTTCAAATCTAATCCCCCAGCTTCTTGTTTGGGAAGATTTCTTTAGATAGACTCTTGTAACATTAATGTTCTGGTCTAGGAGTGCTTTCTTACAGAGTCTCTAGCTCTCATCGGTATAGATATCCTTCATGTATAATGCATTCACAGTGCTTCCCTCGTGTCCTTGCTTCTCTGCTGCTTTCTCATTTGTGTCAAGCCCTGAACGTCTGAGCGAGATGTTTGGCAGACAAGCCTCCCTTGTCTGCTGTCAACCTTGATTTTGGCCAGCTGGACCTTTGGGGTCCTTTGTCAGGTCTTCTCCAACGGGGGCTCTACACTGCGGCCGGTGAGCTGGCTGCTTCTGTGAATGTGCTCTGGGGGTTTATTTATGGTAAAGAATCATAGTATCAGAGAATGGTTTGGGCTGGAAGGGACCTTAAACATTATCTTGTTCCAACACCCCTACATGGGTAGGGGCACCTCACAGTAGACCAGGTTGCTCCAAGCTCCATCCAACCTGGCCTTGAAGATTTCCAGGGATGGGGCAGCCACAGCTCCTCTGGGCCACCTGTGCCAGTGTCTCACCACCCTTACAGGAAATAATTTATTCCTAATGCCTAACCTAAAGGAATCAGTATCCCTTCTTTTTAACACAAGAGTAGCAAATGAGCTTAGGTTCAGCCTAGGTCTGAATAACCTGTACTGGGGGAACATCCAGGGGCTGGGGGATGTGTGGATTCACTATTCACACACAGACTTTGTGCTTTGTGCTTTGTAACTGAATATACACCGTGAGTGAAAAAGCCACACTCTGTAGATCATTTTAAAAGTGGATGTGTGGGAAGCTGGAGACTTGGAGTGGGAGTGAGTGGCTAAACATATGAGGGTAGTGCCTGTCCAGGTGTCCTGGGGTACCCGAGGTATCCACATGGCTGCAGGACCTGGGAATATCTGAAGAGTAATCTGGAGCCAGGTGAGCTACTCTGAGGTATCCAAATTGGCTCCAGACACACACTGAGCTCTGCCTTTACTGTATCTCCGGGCTTTTTACACTATGCCACTTCAGTAGCATCATGTCTGTGTCACTGCTCACCCTTGCTTTCCCCAGCCATTTCAGTGCCATAAATAGAGCTTTTTTCCTTGCCTTCTTCCTCAGAAATGCCACCAATGGATTAACACAGCATCTCAATGCCCTTTCTGTCAGTTAGTGACAAAGCCAATTACAAATAATGAAATTTACTTTTCACTTTATTTGGAAGCATGCTGCCACTTGGCAGAATTCAGGCCAGGACACTGGAAGCTTGCAGGGACAGGGACAACCCACAGCCTGGAGCAAAGGGGCCTCACCCCCATGCAGGAAGGTTAGAACTAGATGATCTTTAAGGTCTCTTCCAGAACAAACCATTCTGTGATTCTATGATCTAGGCTGGGAATTCAAGCACAGCAACGATTGGTCCCCACAGTCCTCAAAGCAAAGCTTTTCATTGACTTATTTTACCCGACTTGACCATTAACCTAATTTGACCTATTCTGTGCTATTTAGCTCCATGAAAACATTGTGCATTCCTCAGAAACCTTTTCCAAATACAGTCTGCTGTTTGGTGATAGTGCAGTTGCAGTGTGTACTTTGGCCATACTCTTTAATTAAAGATGAAAAAAAAATGCATGTTTCTTTGATTAAATGTTTTTTGTATAATAAAATGGTGATTATGGTCTTGCATAATAGAAGGGTGACAAGGGTTCCTGTATTTTTAATATAGTCTTTATACCTTGCCTTTTCTGCTGCTGATTCTGGAACAGGTATCAACCAGAGACAAATAATATCCATGGCAGTGTCTGAATATTAAGTGTTTGTACTAAAAAATAGAAGCTAACCCTCCTCAGGAGCCGTGTTGCAAGCACAAAGGAACATGTTCTGGCTCACCCTACGCACTTGCAGTACAATGAGACACTCGCTGTGCCTGCAGTGTGCATAATTAATGGCAATGACAAGTAAGTACATGATTAGTATCAAAAATAATAAAAGGCCCAGGTTGCTTGTAGTTCAAAGTCAAGCTGTTTCAATCCTGTTGTCTTTGAGAGGAATCTTGATAGACTTCAAGGCTTGGCTTTTGATTCTTTTTAAAAAAGAGTTTTCCTCCAATAGTTGCTTTTTTGGTTCAGGGCTGCTGAGATGAGAACATCTGAAAGGCTTTGGGACAGAGGGCTCCCACAGCAGGAGGAAGTGGGAAGAGTCCCTGTTTGAGGAGCAGAATAAGGTAGACTGAGAAGCTGAGTAGAGCCTAGGAGGAGTTTGGAGATATTTTACTGTGATTGTGCTATAGAATCTTAAATCACAGAATCATCCTGGTTGGAAAGGACCCTGAAGATCATTAAGTCCAACCATAACCTAAATCCAGCTACCATAACCTAATCCACCCGTTCAGTGCTTAAATCATGTCCCTAAACACTGTGCTGTTTTAATCCAGGACTAGAGTAGGTAGAGGAGCTGAGGTGGGGACAATTTGCCATGGGATGGGCCAGCAGGTCCAGGGAATGAGGAAATGAAATATGCAGTGCTGACTCTCCACCTTCAGGTGCCACAGGAGAGAAGGACAGAGATGTGGGAGCAGGGCTACTATTGATGGCATTAGAAAGAAATGATTTTGATCTTCTTATAGCTGGAGGATGAAACCATTAGATGCAGAATTAAAAGGCCTGCCTGTTCCCTTGCTGCAGAAGCCCAGGAGAAGACAACTTCAGTTTTAGAAGCAAGAAGCATTAGAAATATGCTTGACAAGGGCTGCAGCCCTTCTCCACTGAAGCAAATTAAATGGTGTTTGAATGGTGCAGGCCTCCTGTAGATCCTACCCTGAGACAAGAATGCTTGAGAGGAGACTGTTACATTACAGTGCAGAGCTCAGGTCCCCTCCTTCCAACTCTTGGAGGAAATAATGGTAACGAATGCTGGTTTTACTCTTGGAAAATCTAGTTTTTGGTAACACTTTGAAAAGCTGATTACAGCTTTGCCTCACCTCATACCCTCAGATGACCTCTAGCCACCCCATGAAGTGAGAACCATAGTCATAAATAGGTAGCTGAGGTGTAGCTTTGGACTGGATGTCTGTAAAGATGGGAATATTGACTGAAGATCACGGATAAAAGGCTGAGGGGAGAGTACTTTTTACTGAACTTAGGAAGCTTATATTTTGCTCCCCAGGGAAGACGCTGTCAATCCTAATTTATTGGTCATTTAATTCCCACTGATCTAAATTTTCTATGACAAATAGTTTCATTTAATCGTGTCACCTCTGGCTTGTGTGTGCCACAAAACAATCTTCTCATTTTCACAGCGGGTAACAAAGGAATAAGGGTTTTGAGTGATAATGTCAGGGGAGCTTGCAAAGACACTCAAACTATGGGAGGTCGTGCTTTGTATTAGGCAAAAATTATACTAGATAGGAGCATAATCTTATAGTTTTAGAGTAAAATTCTTTCCAAACAGCATTGTGCCTTTAGCATGGAATTTAGCTAAGTTGTTCCAGGCCTGTATGTGACTTTCTGAACTCAAGAGTATTTGCTTTCAATAAAAGGGGAAAAAATAACTCTGGAGATTAATAGCTTGGTAATATGCACAGGCACATAGTGATGGCATCTGTATCTAAAGGAAATACAATTAAAATGGGCCTTCGTAGATTCATTCAGCTAAAATAAACAACTAGAAAACAATCTGGATTCCTGGCTAGAGCTGAGAGAAGAAGTGAAAATTAATGTATAGATTGATTAGCTTTGGCAAATTTCTCTGTCTCTTTTCTCTCTCAGAAGATTATATTTTGGCTGTTTTTTCAGAGCTACCCTGAGGTTCCTTTCACTGTAAGTGTTTGTGATGGGTGTTAGAAACGCTGTCTGCAGCACGCATCTCCACGCCGTGCCACCGTGGTGCATCTGCTAGAAACCTACTGCAGCAGCATAGAAGGCAGTTCATGTGCTTCCAGCTTCTCTCTGTAAATGCTCACTCTGGAGTGCCCTGGTGAAAGCCTGCTCTGAGCTGACAAATCCCTCTTCCTGCATCTCAGGTTTCCTGGAGCAGGATGACATCAGGGACTCTGTGCCTCCACGCAGCTGTTTATGCAGCTGATGCCAGGAATGGACCTGGTGCTCTACATACCAATAGCATCCTCTCTGCAGGAACAGGACCCTCATCTGGGTTCTAAGCTGGGGTCTCGCCTCCAAATGGATGCAAAAATAATTTTTCTAGATTGTCTTTTGGAACATTGTGGTTTAGTCTGTTGTTCTGTCACCCGACCCCATCCAGGAGGGGGAATTGGGAAAAGGAAAGGAGACCTTTGTGTGTATCAAAGGAAGGTTGAAATGAAAACAGATTCAATAGAATAATAATGATGAACTATTAACCACAATGCTGATATAAGATACAAATTATACCCAGCTCCAGACAGCAGCTGTGAAGTCAGGGAAGGTTGTATGCCCAACACTGGGAACACAGCAACTCCAGTGAGAACACGATGGTCACAGCAAGCAGAGGAGGAGGCCAGTGAGACAGACAGAACCCTCTTGGGAAGGTAGCCATGGTAGAAGCCCCAGACATTTCTCCAAACTTCCTGATTTATACTGACAGTGACTTTATGGTATGGAATATTTGGGTTGGCTGGCTTGGGTAGCTGCCCTGGGCTTTACCTTTCCTTGCTCACTGTACCTGCATGGTTCAAAACTGCCCTCAACCTTGGTCTCTACAGAAACCTGCAAACCAGAGATGGGGATAAAAAACCCAGTGCATCTTATCTCTTTTGCTCTCACAGAATTTGACTCTGCAGCCTCTCAAAACTACAGTTTCTCTGACCAGAGACAATATTTTATAATCCTGTCCCAACAAAAGCAAGACAACTACTTACTGTACAGTCTCAAGAAAAACTGGGTTAGGTTTCTAATATGACGTTTTATATTTTAAATAATGAAAAAAAATAATGCTGCAATATTCATATTTTGATTTCTCCTCAAAACACAGTGATTTTCCAGTAGAAAATGGATTTCTGGGGACATGGAGGGAACATAATTCAAAGCATTAGAAAAAACATTGTAAGATATAAAGTACAGTGCATGACTGAGCAGTGACTGACTGGGGAAAAAAGAGAATTAGAGACACACAACCACGAAAGCCTCACCAAGTTCAGGGGATGTGGTCAGTAAGAGCAGATGTAGGATGGAGATTTTGGAGCTGACAATGGTTGCATGAACACCAGAACTATAACTAGTGTAGCTGATAAATAAGTGACTCTCCTTGAGAGACAGAGGCTCCTAGATGGGAGGTTCAGGTAGGCCAATACAACAGCACTGGCCTAGAAACACAAGCTGGCATTGCAACAGGGCACACTGCAGTAGAGCACGATGTGCTGGAGTGCTTGGTGCCACCTCTACAGTCCATTGGGCATCACAGACCTGCCCAGTCTCTGTGGGCATCTTCTGGGGAGTACCTCTGCTTTGCAGCGTGCACTGCAAGTTTGCAAAGCAATGTATCAAACATGTTAACTGGTAAAATTAGGTATTTGATTTTCTATTCTGGCCTTCTCTCTGCAGCATGGTATTTCCAGGTGCATTGGGAAAAGACAATTAAGGCTGTAGTCAACCACTGCAAAAATGTCTGTCATGTTTTGAGAGGTTTCTTCCCATGGCTGTTGTTCCACTCCCCTCAGCTGGAGGTTGTGTCTCACACTGCTGGAATAAGCCTTGTGGGTGCTCCTCAGGATTCACAGTGCAAAGTCAGCACAGCCACCTAAAAACCTGCCCTCAAACAGGAGTGTGTGCACAGTGTGCCTAGCTTTCAGTCTCCTTTGCATCATAATTTGGAAATCTGTTCATTCAAAAGACAGACCTGCTTAAGCACGTGGCTGGTATGTGTCAAAGTTTCACTCCAGAAGAGCAAGGTGAACTTGGGGGATGTGCTACCAAGACGTGCTGAGCAAGGATGTTGATTCAGGCTGGGAGAGACTGGATTTCCCAAAACTCAGCACTTAGCCCAGGATTCACTGAGGAACAGCAGAGCTTTTTTATTTTTCCTTTCTTTCTTTCTTTTTTTTTTTTTTTTTAAAAATAACCAAATATTATCAAATGCCTACAGAGCTCAGTGCACTGTTTTTACTATCCTTCTGTCTTATTTGCTGAGTTTCTGACATTAAATCAGGCTTCAAATCATCCCTTACCCTGGCACGACAGTGTTCTTGGTTTTACTGGGCTGGCTCCATGCTGCTGCCTGTTGTTCCAGACTCTCAGGAGCAATATATTTATTTTATTGTTAATAAAACAAAAGAGATCGCATCATTGTTCTGTCCAGTTAGATGGCAATATAAGTCTTGTTAGTCAGCCATCAGTTCAGTGTTTTATGGTTTGCCAGTGCATATATTGTCTGCAGTTGATAAAAACAAATAAGTAAAAAAGAAAAACAAAACAAAACAACCCAACTCTTAAAAATGAGCTCTATTTAATCTGCTCCTCATAAAGTTTTAAAATCACACTGGGAAATAAGAAAAATTTTATAAGGTGGACAAGAGAGAAGGTAAAATAAGATACGTTTTCCTCATGCTGTTGGACTCTGCCTTCTTGGTGTGGTAGGAGGAAAAGCTTTAACCCCGTTAACATTTGCCATGGTTTGCCAGAAAAACTAGGAAGATAAAGCATTAGATTCAAAGGGATTTTCATGATCACAGTGTCAGATCCTGAGGTACCATCAGCATTCACAGGCAAAAATCTATCAAGGTCTATCTTAAACTTGGCATGTTTCTTGACTCCTGAATCCACATGCATGCTTCTACTGGGACACTATCCCAAACCTTCATGCTTAAACCTGCTTCTTATTTCCAGCCTAAAAACATCTCTTGCTAATGTGTCTTTCTGATTGTTCATTCACTCATTTAGATGATATCTGTGAGATCCCTCACATCATTTGGCATTATAGATAATTTTTCCAGAGGAAAGATCTTCCCAAAATGCTTTATGAGGAATCAAGTCCTTGATACAACCCAGGTGGATTCTGTCAGAGGAATTGAATAGGCCAGATAAGAATCAGGTGGAGTCTCTCAGTGAAGCCCACCTGTGTTGAACTGTGCTGACACATGCTGATGCTATCAAGAAGAAGCCTCAAATCCCTTTATTTTAGAAAATCTTGTACATTTATTTCCAGAGTAACAGCAGGAGTTCAAGGGAGAGAGGAGCTGATGAATGGCAGACTCAACAATAATCTGATTTTGCAGCATTGTAGGTCATTTGGGTTAATGAACTGATTCCTGGCTCACACACAGCCCTACAGACCTGCACTTGCAATTTGATGATCTGGAATATTTGCAAGTCTCCTGCTATTTGCATAGAGTTTGGTTTTTTTTGTGTTCATATGATCTCACATGTTGATCTTTAAAATCTGTACTTCATCATAGGGATTATAGGCTATTTTTTCCTCACCTCATTTACCTACACCTTTTGCTTTCAACACAAAGTTGTCTTTTCTTTGTTTCCCCCTATCCCCTTGAGTCTTCCTCCTTTTCATTTAATAAAATACAGAAGAATGTCTTTGGGGATTGTCTTTATGTTTGAGAAGCTGTGTGTATTTTTTTCATAGTTTAGCTTGAGGATCCACTTTATTTCCTTGACTATGAAAAACACCACCTTGATTTCATCCCAGATTTTTTCATATGTATATTTTAAAGCTAATCTACATTTTTTTTTTTTTATGATGCATGGGGAGAGACTGTAAACTGCTCTACCAAAAACAGTTGAACTTTCTGTATCAAATTGGTTCTATTGAAAATCATAGCTTCATTAAGATGGAAATCTTACATGCAGAGTATTTTTCCATTAAAGAACACACAGCACACTATGCTTTTGAAAAAGGTGTGATTTTCTTGGTTTCTGATTGGTTTTAGTACACCAAAATTAAAAAAAAAAAAAGTATTTGAAAGAAAACTATTCAATCAGCTTGGGGATCAACCAGGAGGAGCTGGTAGCCACTGCCCAGATGGAAAACTGTGACCAGAAACTTGGTGAGATGAATTTCACTATTGGAGTGCTGTTGTTTGGTGCCTCTAAACTATTCAGAAGAGACAGGCAAAGAAGGAGAGGTGGGAGAATTGCTGTCTATGGCAAAAATGGGATTGATGGCACAGAGGTGTCTTTGAATAACAGCAATGCACAGGTCGAGAGCTTGTGGGTGAAAATTAGAGACCAAGCCAACAAAGGATTGGTGTTGCTGTCTACTATAGTCCACCTGATCAAGGAGAAGAGGTTGATGAAGAGTTCTTTATTCAACTGCAGGTAGAATTATGGCTTGCAGGCCCTGATTCTGATTAAGGAACTTCAATCACCTGGATATCTGCAAATGGCAAGCAGTCTGGGAGACTACTGTGCCTTTAATATCCTTGGGTCCAACCATAAACATTAACACTGCCAAGTCTCTCATTCAACCATGTCCCTAAGTGAAGTTCAGCAAGGCCAAGGGCAAGGTCCTACACCTCAGCTGGGGAAATCCCAAGCACAAATACAGGTTGGGTGGGGAGGATTGAGGGCAGCACTGAGAAGAAGGACTCAGGGTTGTTGGTTGATGAGAAGATCAACACAGGCCAGCAATGTGTGCTCGCAGCCCAGAAAGCCTGTCATCTCCTGGGCTGCATCAAAAGAAATGTGGCCAGCACGTAAAGGGAGGTGATTCTCTCCCTCTACTCTGCCCCGGTGAGTACTGTGTACAGCTCTGGAGTCCCCAACACAACAAGGACATGCAGCTGTTTGGATCAAGTCCAGAGAAGGGCCACAAAGATGCTCAGAGGGCTGGAGCACCTCTGCTGTGAAGACAGGCTGACAGAGTCAGGTTTGTTCAGCCTGGAGAAGAGAAGGCTCTGGGGAGATCCATTATTTTCCAGGCAGGTGCCCAGCTCCATTAGAGGCAGTTTCACTGCAGACATTGAGAGCTGGTGGGACGAATCACACCCACTGGGTTTTAGAGCATGTCTACATTTCACACTGCAGAGTTACCTCTGGTAGAAGCTGGTTAGTCATGATGCAGAAAAGCTAGTTTCACTATCCAGGTTACAGAGAGTTTCTTTGTTTCACTTTTCTAAGTGAACTGCTCCAACATATCTTGCATTTGGACACTGCAGGGATTGTATCCACTGTGTTATGTATCCAGAACATCAGCCTTATCTCTTTTGCACTTGAAGAAGCCACTTAATGGAGTTAATTTAGTAGCAAACATTGCACATGGGTTAAAAAATTAACTACACCTGGAGAAGGTCATTTGTGTCTTTTAACTTGATGCATCCTCCAGCTCTTAAAGTCCTTAAACCTCAGATTGTCAGGGGATAGGAAAGCATAGTGAGGAAAGCATTGCTTTACATTTCCCTCCTGTTGGCATCCTTTCCCTAGTCGTGTGCTGCTGGATGTTGCTGAAGGTGTTTTTCTTTTCAGTTGATCCTTAGTGTAGTTTTGCTGAGCTCTGTGGGTATTGCTTTGTACAAGGGATGCAGAGAGTAGAGTGTGATTCAGGGGGGAATGTGACGAAGCCCACAGCACAAGAAGTGACAGATTAGGAAAAGCAACTCTATTCAGCCACATAAAATGTCACTCTGTGTGCAGGTGCCACTTTCACATTACCAGCAGATGACAGAGCTGTTGCCTAAGACCTTTGACAAGCTTTTATCATAGGCCAGCAAAGGCAGAAAGCAGAGCGTGCATTCAGACTTTTGGGGAAATAATGTAAATTTAAGCTGTCTGACCAGCAAAGGCCTTTGCATTACAAATAAAGCTTTATGCTGAAGTGATCCCATTTTCCTTGGGGAAGTTGCCAACACATTGCTCATTTAAGTAAAATCGACAATGTGTTTTCATCTAGTTTCCTGATTCAAAGACTTACATTTTTGACAGATCCAAGATCACATTCATTGCTGTCCTTCCATTTAAATATTTTTGGCAGGTTGGTCTTGTAGTTTTAAATGAGCCAAAATTAGCTACAGATATCTAGAGCTCAGTGTTCCTATTCTTAAAGTAAAATCTTCAAAACTAATTGAGTGAGACTGTTTAATGAGACAAACCTCATTAAGATGGTAATTCTTCCCTGCATGCTGTATCCTCTTACTCCTGAATATTTAGCCAGTAGTATCAAAGATTTAGAGAAACATTTTGTGAGGCTTATTTTTCAGAGTCCAAAATAAGAATAAAACCTTATAACACTACACAATATGTTCAGCTAGTGTCAGAAATGGTCATGAATCAAATATATACAGAAAGTCTGAAAGACTTTCTTAAGAAGTAAAGACATGGTCCAAACCTTCAGGAGAGCCAAATGGAGGGAAGGATTTCTGAAGCTCTCAAGCCAACAAAGTTCAGGCTTATACGAATTTGAACTTCTAAGCACATTTCCTCACTCAGGATCATTTGGTAGCAGGTGGTTATCTGGATGGTGATTTTATGGTTTTGGCTGAGCTCTGTAAAAGTCTTGAGCTGATATAAATATGTATCACTGATGTGCTTTCCATATTTGGAGCTCACCCCTAGTGTCCCTGTGATCACAGAACTGGTTTTGAATAATTTTTAATACACGTCTCATTCCAGATCTGTAGGAAGCCAAGTCCAGTTGTCTGAAAGATACAGTTTTCTTTAAAAATGGTATAATTAAAACTAATCCCACCTGTGGAAAGGGATGCAGTGATACAGAGATCCAAACTAAAACAGAAAATAAGGTTCATGGGTTATCCTTTAACATCTTTAGCTATGAAGTTTAATTGCATGAACACAAGAATCCAGTGCCATTTAAGATGCTCTGTGATAGATGAGACAGCCACCAGTGCTGGCAGATACAATGCAGGACCTATGCGAGACTCCTGGCCTTTTGCAGAAGAAGCTGAAGGCCAGGTGAGACACGGTGGGGAATTTTGGTGCCCTGAGTTTAGGGAGACTTTACAAAGGCACATACAAAAGTTAACATATGCTTTTGCCTGAGTTTAGAAGAATGATGTGCAGAAATCCTGAGTAATCGGACCAGTATTTGGGTAGATGCAGCATCTAAAGGCTTCTTCAAAAGGTTGTTAGGCACACATGGTTTCTACAGCACGTAACTGGAAGTCACCATGTCTGAAGTGTCTCTCTACCCATAAAAAGCCATTCAGAAAATGCAGTGGGATTCATCTAGGTTCTCGTTCAAGTGAATCACTTATGTTTTGTTCAATGGAAAGGTAGAGCAAGTGGAAAAATTTACTCTGTGTGCAACTTTCAGATGGCTGAAATGGGGTGGAGACCAGTCCCTCCCAAAGCTCCTGAAAGTCCCCAGGGCAGCTGACCTCTCCAGGCGTCTAAGTGAAAGAGTGAGATTCAAAGCCTGAATGCATTTCATGTAAGTACCTGAATGCTTATTCTTCTTAGCTTGTAAAGACAACATGGGGGCTGTCCCCTTCTTTTTTGGGTGCTTTCTATTAGCAAGCAAGGTGTGCGGGGCGGAAGACCAAGGTACCAATGAGAGTGGAGTCACTGAGGAGCATGAATCCCAAAAGCTAACCCCCTGCTTCAACCCATTCCACGATGTGGCTTTTCTATTCCTTTCTTACGTTCAGACTATCTCAATGTGGCACAATCTCCCTTCAGATCCAGAGAAAGACATTTAGCACTTCAGTGTACCTTACCACCTTCATGCTGTCCTCCAGTGCTCCCTCCCCTCTCCTCCATTTAATGGGCATTTAATAAACATTAATTTTTTTAAAAACAAGCAGATAAGTGGAGAAATAAAACACCACGTTTTGCAAAGCCCAGCTCCCTCTCTCTTTTCCACAGCTGCTATCACCTTTGAGATGCAATAACAGATGCAGCATCTCTTGCATTTGAATTTGTCTCAGAGGTACCCAAGGGAAATAGGAGGGTGAGGCAGGAAGGGGTTTGAGCCCATCACACCTCTGGTGATGCCCACATCGACGCAGCTGCTGCAGAAGCACCAGGTGAGCTTTTCACTGTGCAGTTTCTCATCTTGCCCAGACCAACCTGGTGCACAGCAGAGGTGTAACTCAGCTTGTGAAAGCAGTACAGATGGATTTGCACGGCAGTGGAAATGTGTTAGCACAGCACCTCAGCTAATAACTTCTGAATCAAGCAGGTGTTTTGCTTCTGTCCTGGAGCATGTCCAGCTGGGCTTATTCTGAGAGCATGCTTTGGCTGTGTTTTAATTTGTTCCTGGTTCATCCCTGAGCAGTCGATGTCTCCTCTGAGACATGATACAGAAGATCACACAGGGGGAAAAGAGAAGGCAGAAAAATCAGCTCCTCCAGCTGTTTTTTATTGCAGGATTTAAATGATTTAAACCCACCCCCTCAGCACCTACAAAAAAAGATTCTTTAGGAAGGATGCACAATGCTACAGGTGCTTCCAGGACCAGGACCTGTCAGACCAGAATATCCAGTGATTGCCAAGCACTAAATCAGTGTATCTAGCTGAGATCACTGTGAGAACTCACAATTTACATCCCCCTGTAGCAGGATATCAACCACGTTTCCTTTTGCACAATGAACTGAATGCTTTTGTTTTTACAAGAATGCATAGAGTAATCCAGAAGGAGATGTGTTTCACAGCCCCATGTGTGTGCTCTTCAGCACACCAAGGGAATTGGTTTAGTGGGCAATAAGCTGTTGAAAGACTGAGACACCAGTAGCTAATAACCAAAGAGCCCAACTGCTTGGGGCTGTAATGTGAGCAGGGGGTCTCATCAGCACCAATGACTTATCCTCTATTCTGTTCTCACAAGGAGAGACAAACATAAGCCTCTATTGAAAAATTCCCTACATTGTATGAAATATAATACAACAGAATTCTGAAATGATGACTGAACTCATCATGAGGACTTTTTTGCAACTTCTTTTCCCTAATTATTGCAGGTCACATGCAGCAGTTGATTTATCAAATCTCTGGAAATGAAATGGTGCATTACCCACTTCAGTTGTGGAAGGAAAAAATTTAGGAGCCTTTTGGCTTCTTGTCCAGACTAGTCAAATTCATAATAAATGGGTGGGACTCTTGCAGCTGTCAGCAGTGTCAGTCCTGCTTGCTTAGTTCCATCTAATAGTTATTAAATGTTCAATTTAGAAGCTGGAGGCCAATTGTCTTCTTTGTTTGATCTGTCTTGGGTGACGGTGATGTCAGTGTAGTAAAGCTTTTGCATTTCCATAAATATGGCACTTGTCAGATCTCATCAGCCTTCTGCAAGGTCATAGGAAAGCACAGCTCTCTGCTGTTGTTGGAATAGTTGTCAAGGAGTAATGGAGTTTATGGCTTTGAGACTCCATTCACATGTGCACAGTTGGAGGGGGTCCTTTTATAAATGAAATTTTGGTCCTGCTCCTCATTAGGAAGCTCACAGACTTCAAGAGATTTAGATTCTGCTTTTGATATTATCAGGACAGGCTAACACTGTAAAATTAATATCTACATCTGATCTATCCTCCATGTGAAAAGTTTGCAAGAGGTTTCAGATTTTATCCCACCTTGAGTAGCTGTTGTCCTTGATTTAGACTGATTATTGTTGTTTACTCAAATATGAAATTTCATCAAATAAAAATTAAATTAGATAAAAAGAGTATATGTGATGGTCAGTATATTAAATTTCAATAAATCAGAGGAAGATCACAATGGATGGGTGCTTTCCATGGTTACTTATGATGCATAAAAATATATTTATATTGGGGGAGTATATATATAATTAAAATGTGTTAAACATTAATGCATTGTATATGCATGTATTAATTACAAGGTTTCCACTACATTTATTTTCATAATTACATATTTTACTCTTATTTGAGGTTCCCTGTGGCTGATTTTAGCCCTTAGAAAACTCTGTGAGCCTTGTAAGTGTCATTTATAAAATAGAAATCAATTAATGGAACAAGATGATGCTGCATCAGTGATTAAGAGAACAGAAGAGGAGGGGACATTTGAAGACATTGTTTAAAAAAAGACAGGTATGTTATTTACTGGGTCACTCTATTGGAATTTGGAAGCAACATGATAGATGGTATAAATAATAAACTGGGAAAAGAAGAAGGGAGTGAAAATGGAGGAGGATTAAGAAGATCAAAAGGTATTGGAGAGGGAGCAGATGAATGAAAGCAAAAACACAGGTAGTGAAAAGATTAATTATAGTCTCATAGATGAGAACAAAGTGCAAGGATGTGATGGATATGCAACTGATTTCTTTTCAGAAAAAGCTGACAAGTGTAACAGAGTGCTTTTGGAAACAAGACATTATCAGTAAAGTTCACTGCTGCTGGATATATTAAGGAAAATAATCCAGGAAGGTTCAAAAAGCACTTAAACATGAATAAGAAGTTCAATTAAGTTTCCCCATTACACAAGCTACTGATAGTTTTGTTTCTTTCTTTTTTAAATCAGATCCCTCTTTAACATAATGTTGAGTTTGGGTTGAAATAAGATTTTTTTTTTTTTCTTTCCTCACAGAAAGAAATCCCTCACAGATTTCCCTTGAAAAACTGAACACCAGTTTTCCCCAAATTCTCTTATCTTCCTTCTTGACTCAGTTTTTGAACAAGGGTTGATTTCAGTGATCTTTACTAAATCAGTTTCTGGAGGAAGAAAATGGAATATCATGGACTTCATAGAGTGTATTATCAGTAAGTTTGCAGATGACACCAAGCTAGGTGGGAGTGTTGATCTGCATGAGGATAGGGAGGCTCTACAGAGAGACTTGGATAGATTAGATCGTTGGGCTAGTGTTAATGGTATGGGCTTCAACAAGGCCAAGTGCAGGGTCCTGCACTTGGGCCACAACAACCCCATGCAACACTACAGGCTTGGGGAAGTGTGGCTGGAGAGCAGCCTGACAGAAAAGGACCTGGGGGTTCTAATTGACAATGGCTGAATATGAGCCAGCAGTGTGCCCAGGTGGCCAAGAAAGCCAATGGCATCCTGGCTTGTGTTAGAAATAGTGTGACCAGCAGAAGTAGAGAGGTGATGGTCCCCTGTACTCAGCACTGGTGAGGCCACACCTGGAGTATTGCATCCAGTTTTGGACACCTCAATTCAAGAGAGATATCGAGGTGCTGGAGCGAGTACAGAGGTGGGCAACGAAGCTGGTGAAGGGCCTAGAGAAAGAATCTAATGAAGAACGCTTGAAGGAGCTGGGAATGTTTAGTTTGAGAAAGAGGAGGCTGAGGGGAGACCTCATCAGTCTCTACAACTACCTGAAAGGTCATTGTAGATGAGTTGGTGCTGGTCTTTTTCACAGGTAATTAGAGACAGTTCAAGAGGGAATGGCTTCAAGCTCCAACAGGGGAGGTTTAGACTAGACATTAGGAAAATTTTTTTCACAGAAAGAGTGGTTAGACACTGGAATAGGCTGTCCAGGGAGGTGGTTGGGTCACCATCCCTGGATGTGTTTAAGGGTCGTTTGGATGTGGTGTTGGCAGATATGGTTTAGGGGAGAACTTTGTAGAGTAGGGATGATGGTTGGACTCAGTGACCCCAAGGGTCTTTTCCAACCTGGATAGTTCTATGATTCTATGATTCAGACAATGACACGCAGATTAATCTTCATCATTTAGCATTATGAAAGGCTTTGCTCCCCCTGCTTCATAGGTTTGGCTGGGAAGGTCTTTTTGGATTTGTTTTGTTGTTGGTTTTTTTTTATATCATTTGTCTTCCTGTTTCTGCCTAAAACTGAAATAATTGAACTTGCTATTTTGTAAAATGTTTCATTTTTTTAGGCTAAAAAATTAAATGCTTTACAAAAGTAGAAATGTAGGTCAAAGAGAGGCAATCTAAATGATCAAACAATGCTTTATTAGTGCAAGAAGAACATGTTTTCAGAAGTTAGCTTTGATCCATTAAGTTAATTTTCCCCTTTCTTCACTCTCTGAAAAGTTACTGCAGGATTAGTTGTTCCATAAGGATATTTATTCTTCTGTTTCTGGCTAAACTATCTATAGTCAAATTCCACGCTTGTCTTCTTGGACCAACATTGTCCTGTAGCTCCAATAGGTAAATTTTACTGACAAAACATTTTCAGTAGGAAAAAAATAAATCAGAAAGGAACAGTTCAATCAGCTTTGTTCGTGAAATCTATTTGGCAGCACTGGACCACTCAAGAAAGAGCATCCAAGGCTGTGGATCAAATCTCACAGCTGTCTACATAAACCTGGGCCACTGAATCCACAACGAACTTTTTCTTGCCCAGTGACACCTTAACCCATAGCAGGGGATTTTCACAGAAGTACAAATTTTAAGCCTAAGGCTTCTGAAGCCAGCAGTGCAAATACAGAGCTCTTCCTTCTGTTCTGTACAAATTAAAATTGACACAGAAATGTCAAACTTAGGATCCATCTTTATTTTGGCAAGTGATACTAAAGCAGCATTGCCTTTCCTTTCTGCTTCTTTACAGGTCTGACACCAAGCCAGCTGGATCATCTAGGAGAAATCTCACGCTGGCTTGGCAGGAAATTCTTAAATTCTCACTTCAGTTCTTTGCATTACATTAATGTGAGTTTTATAGCAGGTTACCCAGGGGAGTTGTGGAAGCCCCATTCCTGGAAGTGCTCAAGGGCAGGTTGGATGGGGCTCTGAGCAACCTGGTCTAGTGGGAGGTGTCCCTGCTCATGCAGGGGGGTTGGAACTAGATGATCTTTAAGGTCCCTTCCAACCCAAACCATTCTATGATTCTATGATTATCCATTTCAGTGCTTCATCCTTACCTGTGAGATACATGAACACAGGACAGCAATTTATTCATACAGAAAGCTAAGAAGAGCTGTGGTTGCAAGTAATTTGGTGGTATCCAAAATAATGGATGTAGTGTATTTTCATTTTAAATGTTGAATAATACTCTAAATAGACTAGCATAATTTTTTATGTAAAAAGACAAATCTGGCATAAGAATTTGAAGTTTCTCAGGAGGAAATATTTTAGCTTGGGTTTTCTGATTATTTTTGAAATTTATAAACATGAAGCAAAACTTGAAGATACTGGAGGAAGTTTGAAGACACTTGGAAGTTTGCTGCATTTTTAGTAATTTTTAGAATTTTTATTATTATTAATACTAGTGCTTTCATGCTACTTAAAATTTCAAAGCGAAAAGCTAGGAAAGCTTTTTTCTTAATTCCATCAAATAATGAGTTGTAGATCAAAGACAAATGGCCCTGAAACTGCTCTTGAACATAAAAGGAAACAGCTCAATTAAACAAATGTTATGTCATCAAGAACCTCTATAAGAGCTACACCCCCCTGATCACAGCTGTGTAATTTTTCTCATCACTGTTAATAAAAAGCCAAGTCAAAATAAGTATGAAGTTTTAATTAAAAATTTGTGTAATGTCGATGTTCTTTCTACAGCTCATCAAGCATATTAAGATTTAGGCCATGAAACCATATAAAAATGGAGACAAAAAAGAGAGAAAGAAGGGAAAGCTGGACTGTGTTAGAATAAATGGCAAAGATGAAGTTTTCAGCAGAAGATGAGGTTTCCAGTGTATACACATGGTGTGACTGGTGGCCAGGATGGCTTGGCATACTCTTCTTCTGGATGGGGTGGCTGTTTAGATGGAAGCAAATACAGCAGCAATTGAAAACAAAGAAAACATTTTCTGCAGACTCTTGACACAGCTGATTGTATTTCCTGTTCAGATAAATGCTTAATTACTTATTAAAACATAGGTTAGAAGATCCCTTGGTTGGATAGAGGACAAGGGGTAATGGGTTAAAATTGGAAGAGGGGAGATTGAGGTTAGACATTAGGAAGAAATTCTTCACGATGAGGGTGGTGAGACACTGGCACAGGTTGCCCAAGGAAGTTGTGGCTGCCCCATCCCTGGAAGTGTTCAAGGCCAGGTTGGATGGGTCTCTGAGTGACCTGGTCTAGTGTCCCTGCCCTTTGGCAAGGGGTTGGAACTAGATGATCTTTAAGGTTCTTTCCAACACAAACCATTCTATGATTCCATGATATATGGACATTCTCTCTTTTCTATCACAACCTGCAGATACCCATTATCAGCTGTGGGGGAGAGGTGAGGAGCTCAGGTATGAGCATCTGTATGCCAGATGTGTAAAAACAGGTGTGATTAATAAAATGCAGTGAGACAGGATTGGGTGAGATTTTATAGAGGACTAAGTTCTAGTGGAGGTACTGTTCACAATTGTGATTGACAAACACCATTGAGTACCAGCAGAGAATTTGTGAAACAATAGTCAGAATAAAATATATTCCCATCTCTGAAGAAAAAAGATTCATTAAAAAAAAGTTAATAGTATTTTCACTTAGAGAGCTGAGACTAAATCTTGCTGCTGACATACTTGTCCTGATTTTTTCCCCTGTACTTGGCACTGGTGAGGCCACATCTCGAGCACTGTGTTCAGTTCTGGGCCCTTCACTACAGGAAGGACATTTGAGGTGTTGGAGCGTGTCCAGAGAAGAGCCACCAAGTTGGTGAAGGGTCTAGAGAACAAGTCATATGAGGAGAGGCTGAGGGAACTAAGGATGTTTAGTTTGGAGAAGAGGAGGCTGAGGGGAGACCTCATTGCCCTCTACAACTACCTGAAAGGATGTTTTAGGGAGGTGGGTGTTGGCCTCTTCTCCCAGGTGAATAATGACAGGACCAGAGGACATGGCCTGAAGTTGTGGCAGGGGAGGTTTAGCTTGGATATTAGGAAGAATTTCTCTACTGAAAGAGTGGTCAGGCACTGGAACAGCCTGCCCAGGGAGGTGGTGGAGTCACCGTCCTTGGAGGTGTTCAAGACACATGCAGATGTGGCACTTCAGGGCATGCTCTAGTAGCTGAGGTTGATGTTTTTTAGGGAGTTTTTTGGTAGGGTGTGTGTGGTTTTTTGTGTTTGTTTGGGGATTTTTGTTGTGCTGATGGTTGGACTCTGTGATCCCAGACATCCTTTCCAACCATAACAATCCTATGATTTTGTGATTTTTCTCCTCCCTTAGCTTATCAGCCCATCTTTATAAGATCTTTGGTGAAGTACGTAGTAAACATCACCTTAAATAAAATTTTGTAAATTACGTGTTATAACAGAATCATATTTTCTTCCAATTGCTTGCTGTGGAAATTCATAATTTCTTTAATGAAGATAGGTAAGATTTAAAGCCTACCTTCAAATTAAACCTCACTGACAGCATCACCATATGATTTACAAAGTCAAGTGTCTAATTACACAGTCTCATAAATATTCATTTGCATGTTCACAGTTATGGAGGAGAGAAAGTGAACATATTGTTTGATCAGTTGATAGTACCTGATTCATCTGGCTATATAACTGGGAACAAAAAGATAGCAGACTAATTTCCAGCAAATATAAGCTCTAACAGGTTGTATAATTTATTAATATTGTCATGAAATAAAAAATAAGTAAATGTTAAAACTTAAAGGATACATGAGAGCAAAGGAAGCCACGCAGGAAAAGTGATCAGAGGTTCCATATCAGTCAGCCCTGTTGTGTCATTCAGTTGACAGTGTAAAATTCACTCTTCCCCTTCTGAAATTCTTCTTAAAATTTGCCTTTTTAAACTTTGCCAAACCTGAGATGTTGCAGCCAAATAATCTGATTCAAGCTGCTTTTATTTGGTAAGAGCAAAAAATGGCTGAGCCTTTTCCACAAATGCGATTAATAAGATACAATTTTTTATCTTCATTAACAGAAACAAATGAGGAAATTAAAAAAACCATCCCTCAGTTGGTCGTGCTGCTGGCTATTAAAGCTGGAGTAGCATCATAATGTCTATCAGATTTGTGTGAGAAGTTTATTCTGGAAAGGGTGAGGAAGCACATCTGGATTTGTGTTCCTTATGAACCTTTGGAAAATTGCAAGCCCACATTACAAGCTTGCCATGTCTTGGTAGATTCATCATTGACTCAGCGTCCCAGAGGACCTGCACCTCCCCTTGGCTGCAGAAATGATCCAGTTTTGGGGCCCAATTACACTGGTGTGCCCTATAGTTCCTAGAAAGGGACAGAGATATGAGCAAAATCCCCTCAGGCAGGGACAAATTTTGGTGACTTCTTTCTCCAGCGACTCTCAATAACCCTTGGAAAATCAGTTCCTAATTTAGCCACTTCAGCTACATACCTCCTGTTAAACTGTGAATTTCAGGCCAAAATAAGAAGGTGTCTTGAGGAGTTTATTACTATAACAGACTGTCAGAGGTGGGGAAACAAGGCAGGAATGGAGAAAAAGGTTTGTATGTTGTCAGATGCAAAGGTAGGAAAATAACACAACTCCCCACTCCTGACCTCCGTGCCCGATCAGCAAGACCACAGGGCTTATTTGAGGCCACCTCCTGCCAAATCCTGCTCGTACTGCTCAAATAAATCACCTCACTGACTTCATGGCCTTGTGACTATTCACACCTTCACACCTTTTAATTAGGATCCTGTAACTGCTCTATTAATACACTGCAAACTCCCTGTGCTTTTTGCTAATTACTGCTAATTCTGACAATACTTCATCATATGCTAATAGAATCTCCACCACAGACTGATACTGAAAGACTATCTTTGTCCATAAAGAGGTTTCTTTTCTAGGGCTTTGACTTGTACTCTTTGAAACCAGATTTTTTTCCTTCTGTCTTCCTTACTTTTAACTCCCACTGTTGATGGTACCTTCTTGAAAGTACCTTCTTTTTGCACTGCACCCAAGGTAAGGTCAGAGAATTTGCAGGAGGGACATTTATCTATCACTTTGATAAAGAAGTCATTCAGTAACTTATTTCCACAGTAATTAAATTACACTGGTATCCCCAGCATAAGAGAGTTACCATGTATTAAATGTGTACCATCCTATATAGTACAGAAATTCCTGTACATTTGTCTTTATAGTGTAAATCAGATATATCTATATTATCTAAACAGTGAAAATATCCATCTAAGAAAAGTTAAGTCAGTGTGTGTGTGTGTGTCACTTTCAATAACCAAATATAAGTCAAACCTTTCTCTACAGTGCTACCATATCAGATGTGCACAATCTGTCAATTTTTAGTGGTTATAAAGGCATACTGGTTGCTTTTTCTTTTTCCTTCCAGGTTTATTCAGTGATTTTAGCTGTAGCAAGATAATAAATGGAACTGTTTCCCATTGAAAAGGTATCTCAGCTGTATACAAAATTTGCCTTTTTACTGGAGTTCTTTCCTGTTTCAACTCACACAAATTCCTAAAAAACAGGAATTTTTGGAGGGAGTCAGACTCAAAGGTATAAAATAAAAGAGTTTTTCTCAGTGCTCCCAGGCTACATGCTCATGCAGCCTGGAATGGAGTAGTCCAGACTTCCTGGGTTACAACACTACTGACTTGGAGAATGTGTCCAGGCAGAGTAAATGCCTTGGCCAAATCATAGAAGGATTTTGGTTGGAAAAGACCCTTAAGATCATCAAGTCCAACTGTAAACCCAGCACTGCCAAGTCCACCACTAGACCATGTCCCTAAGCACCTGAGATAAAAGTTCCATTTAGGATGTTTGGGTTTTTCTACCTATATCTATATGTACATTGCTTTCCCAAAACTATTTTTTTTGCATGTTACTTCTGAGCACCACAGTCCCATTTGGCTGCATGAAACAACATTTCCCTGCACACACAGAGCTTCGTGGAAGCCTTCATAGCAGGTGTTGTGGCCTTTTACATCCCACATCAGCCCCTCTTACCCTCAAGCAAGAAGTCCTGTAGTGCACTCTGAATGCTGCTCCCAGCATGCCCAATAAACTTGTGGCCATAGGTTGCAGTGACTGGCTTGCATAATTGTGACTCTCTAGTGCCACTTTATATCTGCATTTTCAAGTCTATAGTGCAGTAAATTGGTTCCAAACAGGCTGTGAATAAACCACTATTTTTTTGGGATGCTACATTTGTTTTTATGATGAAAACACATTATGTGCAAGAGTGCATAAAGCTGGCCACACAGTTATGGTTCCCAGACTCCATCTGGGGGGAGGGATGAGTATGACCATTTTCCAACATTAATGACTCCTAAACTGTGGTCTGTGAAACTGCTTCTGTCCCAGCCATGAAGCTTTACTGAAAATTAGAGGTAGGTGCTAGACTCTTGAAGGCTTTCAGAGACCTGATCAGCTAATGAACAGAACATTGTAACTAACATCCAAGAAGCATTGTGAAATTCGACATGGTTTTGCTTTGCTTATTCTCCTTGCCATATTTCTTTGTTTTATGTTCAGTCCTCACCATGATGAAAATTACAAGGGTAATGAATTTCGGGTGACTTGCTCAGCTGGTGTTGAGAATAACTCCCTTAGTTTCACAGAAGTGGCAGCAGGGAGGATGAGCCAAGCTTTGAAGCAATCCACTGGGCTCTGGCTGGTTTGATAACCGTGAACAGAATTTAGCCCATAATAAACCCTAGAAGACAAATGCCTGGAAACAAGAGAGTCAAGTAAGTTAACAAGAACTGTTGTTGTTTTCCTTTCTGACTATGTCCAAAAATTCCAGATGACCTTAGGAGAACAATCTCCTAGGAATGGAAAAATGGAAACTCATTGCTACTAAGAAAGGCTTTAGAGGACAGAGTTTTATTACATTTACAGAAGTTAATGCCTCTTCAATTCTCTCTCCTTTGACCTGTTTCAATATTATCAGATTAAATACATTCTGTATAGAAGAATTCTGATTCAAGTGTCATCAGAAGCAAATAACATTTGGAGAAGGACTTCCCAGTACACTTTTTAATTCAAGTGCTTTGTTAAACTCACCTAAAACACCGATGAAGCTGACCTAATGGAGTAAAGGACCAACAGGGTGAAGGGTAGCAGGTCCTTTATGTTAATCCTCCCCAGATACACTCAAACCAAAGGTGCTTTAATTTGTGACCCATGATATTTTCTAGCACCTTGAAGACCAGAGCCAAAACTTACACTTGTAGAAGTCTAACTTTTTGTTAAATACTGTGAGAGATCTTTGGATACTCTTCGGGCTATATTAATTTTCAGCATAATTTTCAGTCTACTCTGAGGAAAATGCAAGAACCCTTTGAGCATTTAGTTAATGAAGGAATTAGTCTCCACCTCTTCTTGATTTTAGTGAAAGATAACTCAACAGAAAACAGATATATACTTTACTGGTTTTCTCCCTTTTATAACAGAGAAGAACTAACCAGGTGATTCAAATACCCGTTAGTAAAGTGATGCACTCCAGACACGGAGATGGTGAAGTATTTACACCTTTCTGTCAAACCCTCAATTGTTCTATGAGCAAATATGTTTCCTTCACTGACTTTATGATTTTATTTATCAATGTATGTGAAGAGCAAGTTTAGGGAAAGTTGAAGGTAGCTTTGGATCCACTGAATCTTCAGAAGAAGCTTTCCCAAATGTCTGTCTGGAGGTGAGATGGTGTTTATGAATCCAGACCTTGTAGCAGTACCTGTAACTAAGGCTGCTTTATTGCTTTACAGCATATACACACTGCCCAATGTCAAACCCTCATTGAAAGATGCCTAAGGCTAATAAGGAAGAAAAAATGCAGGATCATTCTGAGAGTGTGCCATCTCATTAAAGAGATGAGCAAAACTGGGATAAGGGCAGAGACTGCTGCTCAAGAGCATGCAGCAGGTGAGGGGCAAAACAAGTAAGATTTGCTGAGTCTCAGTGCAAGTTCATCTCTCCACGATCATGCTCCTTTCCTGTCTTCTGAATTGTAGGGCCAGAAAAGATCAGAGCATTAAAATTGCCTAACTATAGCAGGGGGATGCTGGGACTAACTTCCGTTTAGAGATTTGGAGGCCAGTAACCTATTTCTTGTTAAGACAGAAGTAGATAAGTTTATGCAGAAAATTTTTGCTGAGGAGTTGAGAGTGGACTGAGGGATACAGGTTGTCCCTCTAGGCTTCTGTTCCAACATCCCTGTAGAATGCCTTAACTTTCCTATACATATGTTTTGCAGTCATTTTTTCCCTTCCCTTTAATAATACTTGTTTGTGTTGCTTCTTTTACTCCCTGGATTAATATTTGCAAAATGACTTGAAACTGAAAAAAAGCAGCACTGCTGTTATTTATTTATGTTTGGCTCCTCAGATACGGATACATGAAATGTATGAGAGAAAAAAATATTAATTTAAAATCCCTCTTCTCAGTTTGCAGTCTGTCTGCACTTTTCATTTTTATTTTTATGTTTTATTATGTCCAAGTAAACAGAAAAGGCAGTTTTAAAAACAGATTCTTCCACTTCATATTCAGATGTACACAACCACTAAGGCAGTTTCAAACATGGGCAAAAGCATCCAGACTTGAAACCTCTTAAGATTGTTTTTCCTGTTTTCCTCTTGTAGAAACACAAACAAGCTAAACCCAAACCAATGAAATTAAATAAATCTGCAGTAATAAATACTATTTCTTAAACTATCCTTTAGGCTACTTATTTTTGTCAAAACACCTTCTGAAATGAAGACATTTGCTCAGCACAGACACGGCCTTAGCTTTACTGCACAAAACAGGGGAAATCAATAGCCTAACAGTGATATTTTGGGACTGCTGATAAGAGAGTTCATAGGAAAAGGGAAATGGCAGTAATGAATAATGTGCTTTAGTAATATTAATGTGCTTGGGGGCTTAGAACACTGGTAGCAGGTCTTCCTAGTTAAATCATAAGTATTTTTAAATAGGAGGAATGTGCATTTATCAAAATTAAATGCTGTGTGAAAAGCACTGGCAATGTGACCAAATTGGTGCTTGATCCAAGGTGATATCAAGCAGGAGAGCTCGGGAGCAGTCTGTCCTGCAGTGGAAATGAAGAGGGGGACATCTGCATTAGGCTGGAGCTCCAGCTGTTGGCTGCTCCATGGAGCCCAGGGAGCACAGCTGGGGGGTTTGGCACTTCCAGACAAGGTGAGGGAAAAGCCTGTGGAGCTGTTGTGGAGGGAAGAGGACTCCAGTTCCTTCTGCAGAGCTGCTCAGGTTGTTGTGCCAACAAAGGGGGAGGCCCTTCTCATTTCCATGGTTCTGCTCTTGCTGTGGTTCTGTGTGAGCCTCAGCAAGAGGCTGATTCTCTGCACCTCTCCACAGAGGTGTAACACCAGTTTGCTGCCTCAAACGGTTATTCCTGCTGCTCTAGAGGAGTGCCATATGGCTTCCTTCTATCTTTTCAATTAACTTCCATGAATCCTGCACGCCACAGGTAGGGCTAGATCCTATGACTTCTTCTCAAGCAGTCATCTTTAAGTACTCCTCTCTCTCTTACAATACAAAGTTCAGTTCAGCAGTAGTAAAGATCTACAAGTGACAGAATGCAATTCACTTGTCAATGGTAGACTCTCACCCAGCATAAACTGGTGTCCTTCCACATCATGGAACAAAAGGGAGTTATATGAGCTGACCAATGGGCCCATGACCTGGAAAATTATAAAATAAGAACTACATAGGGAATAATTGATAGAAGCAGTGTAGGAAAGATATAGGGACATGTTCTTAATTTGATCAAAACCAGGTACATCCTCTGAAGGTGAGAAGGAGTGTCTGTATCACACAATCCCATGTCGGGTAAGGTGAGCCCACCCCAAGCTGTTACTATGCAGGTATTTGGTGTATTTGGGGAGCAACACCTCAGACAACCTTCTCATATGCAAAACAAAAAAGCAAGAATTTTCAGAAAGACTTAGGATTAACACCTTATCCACCAATATTTAGATATTTAACCCCTTAATGAGGATACTGGTAGCTCTGAGGTTCCTCTATAGTGAATACGAGAAGTGAGCACTTCTGCAGGGCTCTGTTTCTCCCCTAAAACCTGACTCATCCTCTGCAACCCTGTCTATTTTTTTCCCCTTTGACCATAGGAACAATAGGACAGATGCTCCTAATTGATGCATCTCACTTAACTGCCTGAAATGAAGTCAGATAAACCTGGGCTTTACTAGTTAAAGCACTGCTGGATTTCAGTCTCTCTTCTGTGATTCCTACATTTAGGATGTTAGATCAGAGCTAAGATTTCATTCCTTTCTTTCTTTAAGAAAATAGGTATTTTAGGACTTTTATCAAGACTGACTTCTATGCATGTTAAGGATTTGTGCTTGTATCTTGTATTTGTGCTTATATCTTTTCTTGGTGTCTAGTCTGTAAAACTAAAAGTTAAGGAGGGATTAGTAGAAGGTTCCTGAAAGAAAGAAAAATTTTAATCATAGCAAAAGAGGTAAAAAAAATCTAATGAATTCTAACTTGGAATCTGATATATCCATAAAAAGGATTTTATTATAAGATGTGCTATTCAAGGTCTCACTGACCCAGGAAGTCTCTTCTTGTCATGCTGATGGTTCTGTTATGTTGAGGGAAGATGGGATGTGTAAACAGAAGTACAGTATTTCAGTCTTTGTCCAAACTTTGCAAAGCACTGGAAGCATACTGGATCATGTTGGGAAAAACATTAAAGACCTCATAGTCTAAAAATATTGAGGCTCAAGGAGTCAAGTTCTCCCTAAATTGAGCCAGGCTCTTCCTCAGTTAAAAGAACAAATTTATTCTCATACAAAAATGTCTGTGGCACAGAACTGGAGATTTAATTTTACATGCAGTAGAGCAAAGAACACAAATAAAAAATGCCTGTTAGAAAGCAGTCCATTACATTGATATGTTATCTCTACACATTCATCTTCCTCTTTATTCATCATCATTTCTAAAGAAATATTATTGCTTGCCATCCAGTAGTGCTCACCTCATATTTATCCCCAATATTAAGCAGATGTCTGGGAGTGTAATTAAAGAGATTAAAAAAAAAAAAAGCATTGTTCTTTAAAATACATAGAATGAGAGAGGCAACATTATTGTTTTAGTTTGTGAGCTGGAATTTCTTGACATTTGCACATAAGAAAAGAGGGTCAGATAACATCTTCATGATGTAGATATTTAATTCTTTCTGTACTAAAGGCATAGACAGGGAATTTGTTGTCCCTGCTTTCTAAACAGAAAGTAAGTTGGCAATGTTGTCCAATATTTTGTATTTGTCCTAATGTTGAGAAGTGTTTTAAATTAAAAAAAAAATCAAAAAGTGGCTTTCAGTTGTGCAAGATTGGTTGTAAATATTGCTTCAAATCACTGTTATCACTATGAGATAACTGTTTAGTTGACCTTTCTCCATAGTCCCCCAGTGCATGATCTGAAGTGATTTCAAGTACCAGCAGAGAAGGCCTTTGTGTTGGGATGTTCAGGGTCTCTTCAGAGGCAGATGGGTAAAAGTTTAGACAGGTGAAAGACATAATAAATATAATTTAGGCTGCATAAATACCACTTCAAAGAAGAACCTTTATGAGATATCTGCCACTGTTACTTTGCTGTCTTCAGTGTGTGCCCAGATCATAGTCTGCACCTTCAGGAAAAGAATCATAGAATCATAGAATTGTCAGGGTTGGAAGGGACCTTTAAGATCATCTAGTTCCAACCCCTCTGACATGGGCAGGGACACGTCCCACTACATCAGGTTGCTCAGAGCCCTATCCAGTCTGGCCTTAAATACCTCTAGGGGTGGGGCTTCCACCACCTCTCTGGGCAACATGTTCCAGTGTCTCACCACCCTCATGGTGAAGAACTTCTTCCTAACGTCCAATCTAAATCTACCCTCCTCTATCTTGGAGCCATTGCCCCTAGTCCTATCAGTACCTGACAACTTAAAAAGTCCCTCCCCAGCTTTCTTGTAGGCCCCCTTCAGATACTGGAAGGCCACAATAAGGTTTCCTCAGAGTCTTCTATTCTCCAGACTGAATAACCCCAACTCTCTCAGTCTGTCTTCATAGGAGAGGTGCTCCAGCCCTCTGATCATCCTGCCCCAGCCTGGGTCTTCTTCTTCTAATCCCTCAAAATTTTCTATTATGGTGAGAGTGGGGCTATGGGGATCCCTACTTGTCCTATGCTCTGAGGGAAACAGGATGTCTCTAGCTCAGGGTGATCCCTTTTTCTTTCACCTCTTTTTAGGGATCACTGCATCTGCTTGCACCATGAACTTGCTCAGGCAACTTAGAGAAAGAAAGGACCACCACCAGCCAGAGGAAGAGGTAGGGAGCAAAGATTATCTTAAAGGCATCCTCTCTTCTCCCCTGGTGATCCCAAGGGTGAGGTGCTTGGGCAGAAGGCCACGTTTCACAGAGGAGATGTAGCTATTCTGGAAATTAAAGACAAGAATTGTTTGTATCATGGTGTCTGGGCATGTCACTTTACAACTCAAAGTCTGCTCTGAGCAGAGGCACAAGAGGGGTGCAGAGTGGGCCAGGCAGAGTGATGCAGTGCTGCTGCTGGGCTAGCACTGACATTGCTTCAGAAGTATTCATGCCATATTGCACCTGAGACTGGCTGGTTTGCAGCTGTGACATGCTCTGGAGTGCCAGCAGCCATGTGCTGAAGATCATGTTTCCATCACCCGTGAGATAGTATTTTTAAAATATCTGTAGGGGTTGAGTAATTTCTCTGCAGAACACCATAATTCGATCCTTTTATTATGATGATTCATATTACAGTAAGGCCTGAAGGTCTCAGCCAAGATCAGAGCTGAAAACTTTTATAGCAAGAGGCAGTGCCAGTGGTCTCAGAAGATGCTGCTTCAGTCTCAGTGTCACTGCTGTGCTTACAGTTAAAGTTGTTTTACATTTATGTGCAAGCTTGCAGACTTCAATTCTGCCTTTGGATCTTGCTCACTGCAGTGGCTCAGGATTATACTGGTGCCACCTCCAGCTTCTAATACATTTTTAATGGATTCATAGAATTTAGAGCTAGAAAGGAGCCATTATATCATCTAGTCTGACCTCCTACATCTTATACACTAAGGCCATAAAATTCACCCAGTTACTCCTCTGTTGAGTACTGAAGAATATCTTGCAGAAATGCCTCCATCTTTCAGCTGAGGAACAGTTTGCCCCTTCCCCTGAAATTTGCTTCAGCAGTTATGCACCCTCACTTTTCCAATTTTGTACCTTATTACCGAGAGGAATTGATGTGGAGAACCTTCCACCACCAGTTCCTCTGAGGCTTTTCTCTACTGGATTAGAGAGCCCTTTCTTTGCTGGCATTTTCCAATTCAACTACAAGTCACTTCACCATTTGCTTTTTGATAAACTGAGCAGATAACAGAAGAAAAAGATAATACTGTATCTTGTTTTATTAACTCCCAGTGATCATTTCCTACCCTACCATCGTTGTCATTGCTTTTGGTTCAAGTCAGTGACCTAAGACCTAATGTTCTGAATTTTTTATACTTGTCTAAACTGGAAGCACTCCAATTCCTCTTTAATATTAGTGCTATTAATACTGTACGCTATGATGGCTCCTTGTCTGTGAACATTTTCTTTCCAAGAGAAGCCAGCTATAAACTGCAACATCTCAGTTAAGTGTGGACCTTTCCCATTTTTTTTCGGCAGGATTTGAAGAGTTTCTGAGACTTGGGTGAAAGCTTCCAGTGAAAAATCACCAACATGAGTGGTGGCTGGCCATTTCCATTACCTTAACATGCCTGTGTCTTATCCTTGAAGCTGTCAGTTGTGGGTGTAGAAGGCACGATGAAACATCATTCTTCACATGCCCTTTCAGTTCCCACAGTCAGTGGTTTACTGATTTTCAGGGGTGGAGACTGGACTGTTATATTTAATCCTGCTGGTTGGCTCCCTATGTACATTTGCCCATTTTAAACCCAATCCTGGCCTGCAGGGGAGGAAGTTCCACTGTTGAAGTATATATTGTCTGGAAAGCATGACAGTTCCCTTTTGGAGGGCTAAACCTGTCACCCCAAAATATGGTGTACCTCCTCATTCCTGTTCTTTGAGGAACTATGAACAGTTTTTCTTTCTTCACTTTCTTTGCAGTTTTTCATGTAGAGTCTTCCCCTCAACCCAGCAGGTGATTAGGTTCTGAACGGAAGAGACATATCTAGTTAGGGCTTTTCACACCCAAGAAATACCAGTCTAACATCCTGGTTAGAAGCAAGTTCTACAGCTTCTATGCTCATGTAGAACATCAGCACCCAGTGACAGGACATCCAGAGACAGTCATGGGTCCAGAAGGTGTGCATGCAAGAGGGTGCCTACTTTCAAAGCCAGGGCTAATATGATTTTCAGTCTGACTGAACAGCAGCCCTACTTTTGTAGGTCACATTTGTTCTGACTGGTTTCACACCTTGGTTTTCCCTACCCCATTCATTCTGTAGATGCACATTGCACTCACCAACAGTCTGCAGAGTGCCCTGAAAATGTACCTCCAGTTATTGCACAGTCACCTGCATAACTGAAAGGCTTTAATTGGCATCTGATGTGATTTCTTTGTCAAAGACAAACAATTTATTTTACATTTGGAAGGGGAATGCTGGATTTTAAGTGTAGCCATCAGAGATGCAGCTGCCACCACCTTATGTTCCATTTCAAATGATTAATAATATTTGTCACTTCCGACGTGTCACTGTGCTCTGTTACTGTACAGCATGCTCTAAATGATGGCACTCTCTTTTGGATTGGCCTGATTAATAATGGATGAATCTAGTTCATTTTATTGTAAGCCTCTCTTAACTGAATGGCTTAGGTTAAAAGAGAACAACCTCCACCAAATGTTATGAATTATGCCATCATTTAAAACATGTTTTCGTCCTCTTGATGCTAACAATTTAGTGACAATACCTGAAGAATTTGACTTCATTATTTCTGATCAAGCCCTGCTCCTCTGGATATAAATATTCACTCATTTTTTTTTCCTTTAATTTTATGATTTCATTTTGTCCAGCGATGAAAGTGTCCCTCTGTCATTACACTGCTTTATGCTCTACAACAGATCATTTCAACACTGCAGATGCCAGTCTTGTTCCTCATGAAAATTGCTCCAAACATTACAAAACCCTTTAATGATTTATCTTGTTTCCTATTCACCCGTTTGAAGAGTTAGTTTGACAAAGTGGCTGCAGCACCAGCTTATAACAATAACATGAGTATTGAGGCTAAACATTGCTCTGTTGTTCTGTGACCTGAGGCTTTGTTTTCACATCAGTTGCTCGTCCTATTCCTTGTCAGTCTCCTTTAATTTGCTTCTATGGCCCTGTTTGGCAAGGACTTTGAAATGTTAGTTGTTTGCTTAGCACAAGAGTGCTTTTGTCTTGGGTACTGTAATGCACAGCATAAATAATACTAACAGTTTAACAGAAGGCAGCTAGAAAAACTTCACCGTTTCCTCTCTTCTCTAATTAGTATTGTCCTGGTATTGTCTCTAGTTAGCACTGGCAACCAGATGTTAATGGTAATCACTTGCAAAAAGTAAGAGCAGAAGTCTAAGGGTTGACTACTGAAAGCAGTTACAGACCTGAACAACAGTTTTTAGGCATTAAAACCTGTCCAAACATGTTGCCTTAGTAAGAAACATGGTTTCAGGCTAAAAAAGTTTCTCTAGATGTCATATTTGCCACAACTTGTGAAGGAATTTGAGGCACATTTGGTTACCTCATTCTTCAGAGGGTTCCCACGATAACATGAAATATAAACTGCAGGACCACAAATCTTTATACAGAGTCAGAAAGAGTTTAATCCAAAACCATTTTCTCTTTTGAGGCTCCAATTAAGATTTTCTTTGCTCAGTCATTCAAACCTTAAGCAGATCCAACATTTCTCGTCCTGAAAAACAGACATGGGATATTCTTCCCATGATGCTAAAGATTTCATCTTTTGGACTATCCCACTGACCCCTTCCTGCCAAACCATCTGCAAGAAATGAAGTGGAATTTTTAACCCTCCTTAGCTGAAGCAGTTAATGCAGTCAACTAAACTAAAGACTTCTTGAGTTCCTATGCAGTTTATGTAGAAACATGGTGAATTTAGTAAAAATTACTGAATGTACGGAATGTCTAGGATCTACAAAACCTACAAGCCCTACAACTGGGCTGCTTAAAGCAGCATAAACCATATTTAGATAATCTCTTCATACTGCCCTGCACATTGAGAGTTTTCTACTTGATGAAAGCAATACTAAACAAGTTTATTCTCAGGGAAAGGGATGCCTTGCTTGGGTCACATGTTTTTTTTCCACAGTTTTGGATGACAGCAATTATTGCAGTCCAGCAGTCCTTTATGGCTGCGTGTCTGTCTCAGTGTCTAATGACACTGCCCAAGTCCACTGTGGATTCCAGTTTTATTGGTGTAAATATTCAAGAAAGTAAATGTTTTCTTCAGGTAAAAATACAAGCCCAAACTCTGAGGCATACCTAAATCTCTCAGATGTTAATGATTTTCTATTTGCAGTAGCCTGAGAGAGAGGAAGCCCTCTCAGTATGAAAAACACGATTTAAATAATCAACACAACTTATATTAATAAACAGAATTTTAAAATGGAGGTGTGTGAAACAGAATCAAGATTAAAAGAAACATGATTTATAGTGAACTAGAACTGGCTTCGCAACACTCAGTCCTATTTTATTTTATCTGTTTATCTATTTATCTGTTTTATCTGTCCTACCATTCCTTCTTGTATCTTCTTATCTGTTGACTCCCAAGGGCTGAAGAAAGGAAAAAAAAAATATCAGTTTTTGTTTTGTTTTCTTCATGAAATCAACGGTCATGGCTGATGGTGCCCTCAAACCAGCTCTGTTTAGTCAGAAAGTATCATTTAAAAGCCATAATCTTCGAGTACATGAATGACACTTTGACTCATGATGTGTTACTCAAATATTGTAACATGTTGTTGTAGTTTATATTGGTGAAGAACTTCCTTCCTGCAGCTTAGCTGGGTTAAGGATGTTTCACATTCACCTCAGAAACAGCCCACAGACTTTCTGGTGAGCTCATTTTCAGCCAGGTCTGAGTCACTCAAGTTTTTTTTCACCAAAAGGCAGATGAAATTAGTGGTGGTAGAAATTTGCTGCAATCAAATTTGCTTGACCTTTAAACTCCATAGGAAACCTTGGCTAAAGGAAACAAGATGCTCTTCACAGAATTAAGGCATTTTTGCTTCCTCCCCACATAAAATGAACAAACCATGCACTGCATTTCTCAGTCTAGACCACTTCCATTTTGGAGAACAAGGGATGAAGAAACAGAAAATGTCTATGAATATGAGGGGAAGTACACAGTGATTCATTGTCACAGTTTGAAGAGCAACATAAAGATAGTGATTGAGTCACAGCTGACCTTTTAGATTTTCTGAAAGGTAGATCCTCATCTATCTTTAAAAGGATGCAGTCTACTAAAACCAGAATGACACAGACTTCATTGAGTTAGCCAAATCTTGCATCTCAATTAAGGTAGTAGAATGTCTTTCATTCTAGAGGGTGCCAAACTGAAGTGATCTATTGTCATTCTTCCTTTTTTTCCCCCAAACCCGTATATTCCCCTGAACAGGTGACTTTATTTTGGTTTAGGTGGCTTGAAGTCTCTCCTTTAACCCAGATCGAATTCCAGCAGAACAGCATTATCACATCTGAGGAAATGGAGTGGAGATAAGATTTTTGCCTATTTTTTCCCAACAAGTCATATTTATTTTTGCAGTCTGGATTTGAGGATTTAGTGCCATAACTACTCCTTTCTCCCATGTGAGTAAATTCAAACACTGCTGCTCATCTTTTAAACTGGTTACAAAGTAATTGATGTACCAGCCTGCCTGATGTGATTTGAATTCACATCTCCTTGAATGTTTCTTACTCCCTGACCTAGGGGTAAATTTGTTGTCTGGTTTTGACCCATTTATTTATATATACATATATGTGAAGATCAATCATCTCAAAAGAGAGATTGAAAGAGACCTGGAAATGCTCAGCTCTTACTGAAGAGGAAAATCTAGACTTCCACACATGATCCAATTCCAACATATGAAGAATTTGAACCCAGGTTTTCCACACCTTGGGAAAGTGTCCTAGATGCTATCAGCCAAAAGGAGAAGAATGATCTTCCGCAACTCTACAGCATTTAGGATAGGGAACAAGATGGTCTGAGCAGGAGAGTAATATATGCCCCATACAAAAATAACTAGAGGAATTACTTTCTCTGTTGTGCTCCAGAGCAAAGAGTGACATTCCCCTGGGGAGGGCCAGCTGGAATGAATGCCTCCTTGCAGCTTATGAAGAGCTGCCAGAGGCACTTACATGGCTCCAGAAGCCACATGACTGGATATCTCACCACTGCAAGAGGCTCAGCTGATGCAGCTAGGTTCTCTGAAATTAGAGTGGAGGACATTAGCTCTGATAAAGCCAAGTTGTGATGTGCAGGTCCTTAATTAATTAGGCACAAGGTAGGAAAAGCAAGAAGTTCCTCTCAGTCAAGAATCAGATGAGTCTCTCCATGCCTGTAGGTGAATTAAAGAAGATTGAGTGATGTAGAGTTTCCAGAGATATCCTTGTCCTTCCTGAAATTGATCTTCCTTTAGCACAGGGCTCAAATGAAGCCTTTGTTCACCTTCTGGCTGACTCTCCACTACCTGCTTTGCATCAGAAGCAGTTTGTGAAGTGAGCTGTCAGTAAGTCTCGGAGAACAATTTGAGCAACCAATGAAAAGTAATCCATAAAGACATGCTGTCTGGCAAATTAAACATGTTTGTCATGAAGGACAACAGCAGAGCACTAACCACGGTGACTACTTTTTGCATTATCCTGTCATTGGACACAATTTCTGGTCCATCATAATTAGAGTAAAAAGACAAATTAAGCAGTAGCTGTACCATTTAAGGTACATGAACAACTCATTTGGTCACTCTTAAGGGGAGTGTTATGTATGTTATGGATATTAAGAAGCACTTCCTCATGGAGGGGGTGATCAGACATTGGAATGGACTTCCCAGGGAAGTGGTGGAGGCACCATCTCTGGATGTGTTCAAGGCAAGGCTGGATGTGGCACTTAGTGTCTAGCTGGTGTGGTGGTGTTGGTCATAGGCTGGACTTGATGATCTTAAAGGTCTTTTCCAGCCTTGGTAGTTCTGTGACTCTGTTCTGTGATTCTGTAGGGCACCAAAGATATCAGACCAGCAAGGCATGAAAGAGTTTGCTATAATTTTTGCTCCTATTGCAAGGCTTCTTATTACAGTTACGAGATGTTGTCAATGAACTCCAATGTAAAAAAGTATTTATCTGTGCTAGTTAGGGGACAATGCTCTTTTTTGTTCAGCACTGTGAATTCTGTTTTTGTTATTTTCTGTACTGGAGACATTCAGAAATGTGTCAGTGCTTCCAAGCACGTAGTGTAATCTTCACAGGGACGTGACCTTTCCTTATCGAACCTGCCCTTGAGTGTAGAGTCAAATATGCACACACCATTTATCTATTTATTTATTTATTTATTTATATTTTAAAACATATTTTCTTTTTAATTTTTTTTTTTTAACAACACTATTGGTTTCAGGAGAAGAGAGAGATTCAGGTTTAGGTGAATTCTTAGGTGACTGAAGACATAAGGAATGATGGTTCTGCGACAAGGTCTTGATAGTGGTCTTGCAATGCACTACATGAACATGAACTCTAGTACTTTGGGATGAACTGTCCTTGAGATCCACCTGTCAGAGTGAAGCTTCACTTGCAAAATTTTGTTGATCTCCTTTTTTGGCAATGCTTAAAATGGAGCACTTTGGCAGTAAGGAGCCTGCAAGCAAGTGTTACTTTAACAAGGAATTTCTGCCTTGCTTTGGAGTAAGTTGCATCTCACCATCTGTGTAAAAAGTAGATCTTGAAGCTAAGCTGCTCTTCTAAGATGATAGAAGAGAAACCATGCTGATATAGATGCCTCAGACTGGTAGGATCAATATCCTCTTGGAAGCTGCTCCTCCTGAGATGATCATCTTTACTGGCCAAGCAGACTGACAACAAGCCAGGGAGGCTAATCACAGATTGCCAGGTGAGGTAAACCTTTCTCTGCCCAGATCAGCTAGTGCTAATTTCCACCACAGAGACAGCTAGAGAAGGTTTTTTGCTATGCACTCCATTAAGATCACCCTCTTTTTGATGAGAGAGCATTACTGACTGCCTTCCTTGGGCGCAACAGGTTGCAGATAGGCAGCTGACTATCAGAGAAATTATGCTGTTCATGTTCTAGCTGGATGGTGGCTACTAATTGCATGCTAGCACAAATTACATCGTGACTGCCTGCAGCTGTGAATTTGCAATGCTGCACACTTTATGTGCCCATTCAATCATATTCACTCAGATTCCTGAGATTCCAATTTTTAACGTTCGCAAAAATCTAAGCACCAAGGTTTCAAGAATGAATGTGGGGGGCCTGAGTGCTCACATGACTGTCCCATGATACATTTGGGTTTTAAAAAATTCCTCAAATCATCTTCCAGAGAATAATTAATCTCACCTGTTTTAATAACATAGTTCAGAATAACTTGTGTATGTACCAGCTGCTCAGATTTTTGCCTTTCTTCTCCATTAATAATGGATCTCTCCTTGGTTTTGAAAAATAGGAATATAAGCTCTTTTTAACAAGTGATCAGATCCTGCTGTCCTTTACAGTGTGCATTTATTTAATATAGTTATGCCACATGATACAAATTATAACTTGGTCTTTTTTCTCTGTTAACATAAATCTGAATTTTCTCACTGGGTGTAATCATAGGCCTCATGCATGAGGATTTAGATCTACCAAGAGAATAAAGGCTAATAAAACACCACTCTAAAGATGGAATGTCTCATGTCTTTTATCTTTTTCTTCCTTGTTCTTTCTCTGACTTCAGTGCTAGATGAGTTGGACCATTTATTATTTTTACTATACTGACAAATGCAGAGTGAGGCAGCAAAGCAAGCTGGCTTTGATTGAGGCATAAAATCCCTGCAAAGATGGAGGTTTCATTTAGATAACTGCTAAACCAGAGAATAAGATTGTATATTGCTGTCCACAAAGACTAGGATATGGAGGAAAGTGTTATCCCACCTATTCTACTAGGGTAGCAAAATGGATTTCACTCCAGTCTTCAACACAAAGTCTGGCAAAGCCTCCCAAGAGTTCTCCTTACTGACTGAAATGGTAAAAGGTCATGATGACCTTTGATCATGATGATGCTTTCCTCCTTTCAAGCCTGTGCTCCTAAGGGCTTGCTGGGCCACTCCCAAAATGGTAGTGGTGAGGAACCTGCCAATTCCAAGGCTCTCTGTTTTTATGCTTTCTAACAGTGATTGCCCAAATGTTACAGGTGCTGGTCTCCCTCAGATTATCTACTGCTGGTCAAAGTACAGCCAGTGTCTCTGGTGCATTAAGAACTGAATGTTAAAGTCTGCAGCCTTCCACTCTGCACAGAAACTAAATTTGCAGAGTGAAAATATCTCCGATACAAGCTTCATTGTTACTGCACAAAAGTCACCACACATAATCCAGATGATGATTTCCATCTAAATCCTGGCTTTGTGGCACAAGTGGAATAGCTTGATCTGGCAAGTCCCTTCCAGTTTTTATGGATGGCACTTTCCAAATGCCTTGGAAACCCTCGCTCTGTGCACATGCTGCTTTGAGGACTACATTTCTTATCACATCCATAAAGTTCATGCCCACAAAGGAAGATTTCAGAGAGCTGAGTATCATTTTGTATTGTCACAGGAAGGGGATGACTTTGGGAAAGAACTGAAGGGCTGAAGAGGACTTTCTGGGAAAGTAGCCACTTTGCAGGAGGGCCTGACATTATTCAGGAGGAGAAAGTTTGGGTAGTGGAAAGTTTACCACTGGTCGTGATTTAGACTAATTCCTTTTTATGAGCCAATGATCTGCAGAATTGCTGGTGTATGTGGTTATATGGCTTATGAGCATGGGAGGCTGCTCATTCCCCTCACTTGCACAGAGATGGTCCCCCAGGCAGAGCATGGGCATGACCCCAAGTGCCTTGAGCTCAGTGGTGGATTCTAGCCTCAGGACAGCCCTGTGGAAAGGACAAGATGAACCTCCTTATATTTAAATGGTTTTCACAATGTCACAAAACCATTAAATGGGGTTGAAAGAGAGGGGAACTTGACTCTCATTGCATCCTGTGTGACATAGAGACCCACCCCAAACCCTGACCCCTCACTTGGCCCTTTAACAGGGGACTTCAGGTGACCCCAACCCCTGCATGCCTGTGTGGCTTCTGGTTTCTTCTCCCTCAAAGCACAGCTTCTGTTGCATCCTTCCCTCTTCCAGGGCGGGGTCTGGGCCCCTGGGACCTCTGCAGGTTGCTTGAGCAGTTCCTTCAGCCCCTGGAAATCAGTGGCAGCCACACTGACGTGTCTGCAGCTTGGACTATGCAGCAAATCTAATAGTTGGATGAAGAAGGCCTGGCCTCAAGACTCCACAGTGTTTTGGCAACAGGCTGGGAAGGATAAGATGGTCATTCAACTAATTATTGCACAGATATGCTCCAGTATAGCTGACCAGTCAGGCCCAGGAAAACAAACCTCCTTAAGGCACCAGTTCCTCAGTTAAAGCCCTTAAAATCCACTTGCAATACCTTCCTCTCCCTTCCCATTTTCCCCGTTTCCTCTGACTTTTGGCTTATTTCTCCCTCACTAGTAGTAAGTGCAAGTTGTGCAAATAGCTGAGGAGCCCATGCCCTCTCACTTTTCTCTCTGTGACTCATTATTATTAATAACTGGAATATTTTTAGCTTTTGCTCATCAGGCAGCTTGTACCAAACAAGCAGCCTGCCTTTCAGCGTTGCCAATCACGCCTCTCGTTCTGCTTATCAGAGCAGAATGCCTCATCTGCTGCTGCCATTGCCCTTACCTAGAGCATCCATCCAGATTTGAACATATCATAGAATCACTGAATGGTTGGAGTCGGGAGGCACCTTAAAGATCATCTAGTTCCAACCCCCCTGCATGAGCAGGGACACCTCCCACTAGACCAGGTTGCTCCAAGCCCCATCCCACCTGGCCTTGAACGCTTCCAGGGATGGGGCACCCACAACAACTCTGGGCAACCTGTGCCAGTGTCTCACCACCCTCACAGTGAAGAATGGCACGTGTGTGTATACAGAGAAGGACAATAAATACGGGAGCAGCTCATATTTCCCAAGCTCCCCCTCCTTTGGAGACAGCAGCAAAGGCTGCTGTGACTGCAGCACCGAGAACAACAAACACGCTCCATATGGCACCTGCAGTTTGACAGAGGGCTCCTTGGCTCGGGGAGTCCTGGGACTGCTGTGGCAATTTTCAGGCTGCTTTACAGTGGGTTTGGTTTTATTTCGAGTTCAAAAAAATCTATGCAGTGCTGAGGGGGTGGAAGGGAGGGAGGGGGGGCTGTTAAAATGACATAAATAGTGGTACCGAACCAGATGGGAAAGGCAGGATAGAGAAGGGAAAACAAACAGGATGATAAATGTTAATCTTATAAGGATGTACTATTTTAGACTTGGTGGTTTCTTTGGTGTGTTTTTATCTAATGAACTGTGAGGGGTATTTTTTTTTACTGAGTTTTAACTGTGAAATCTGACATGCATGTCAACAACTCACAGGGTACAGGCTGTGTGTGGGTTAAACTGCAAGGCCTGACTGTACAGGATTACAATGGTGCTGCTCTAATAGATAAAGCCAACTACTGATACATGACAATCAATCAAGGAAATACCAATAATTTATTCAAGATAGCACCAACATAACCAAACAGAAAACTCTTTGATCACTCTGGAATCATACAGGAGAATCAGGTGCAGAAGAAAACCAGCTAACAGAGTAGGACACCAATATTAGCTAAGTTTTAGGCAAATATCAAATATCTCCATGTAGCTGACCACCAGTTTGCCCAGAGGCCTTCAGAAATCCCTGCAATGTAAAGCAAATTGTTTGATCAGCTACTGGGAGTGGCAATGACAGCTGTGGATTTACTCTGGGAATTAATTTGATCTGAAATGCACTTGCAGGTTTTTAAGACAGCACTGGAGAAATTTTTGGTGTCACTTAATCCATCCCTTTTCTTTCCACTTTAGTGACATCCGTTTCTGCCTCTTGTGCTTTTCCCTGCTTGGCTCTAAGTGACTCAGTGATGAGGACTAAGGCCATTATTTCATGGCCCAGCACATCTCCAAGCACTGAGAGTGGGCTGTTAGGAGTTACTGTGCATCACTGAACTGCAGTAATTTGCTAAGTGCCATGTGAAATAATGTGAAGTCAACCCTCTCTCCCTGTGAGCAAAGCTAAATCAATTTGCCATACATTGGCTTGGGCTGAGGGTGTGCACAGGGACTGGGATGGTGGTTGGGCTGAAGTGTGTCATCTTGTTAATCCATGACGGTTCTGTCACCTTATGATTATCATTATGATTGGAGCTTGATTTTAAACTGTAACATAATTTAACATTTAACATGATTTAAGATTTATTTTAGAAATGTAACATAATTTATCTAATTTATCTAATCCACCTTCTGACACTAAAAAAGATGTTGTTCAAGTTCCTCTTTCACAGTCTGCCCTCGTGGTCCAGCTGTCCCATGAATCTCCATACTGGATTGCTGTCACCACAACCAGGCCCTTTTGGCAAGAAATAACATCATCAGAGGGTCCCACACCAGTAAGTCCCAGTGAGGACCTGGCTCCTTCTTTGGCTATGCTCCTCTCTTTCCTTTCCTATTCTTTCTAAGAGATGACAGAGAAAATACTTCCCTTCTCCTGAGGCCATTCTTCTCCCTTCCTTCCTTTGCAAAATCCTCTTCTTTAATCTTTTTTATCCTTTATCTTCTCCTCCTAACATCATAGGATGCCTGCAGAAGCACAGGAGAGGCCCCTGCCCCTGATCACTACTGTGCTCAGTGAAGCATCGACAAGTTGGCGACGTCTCCAGCAAGTGGAGTGGAAAATCTAAATATTGAGGAGCCAAAGGTGAAAGGTCCTCAAAGCTGATGGAAGCAGCAGCCTGTAAGGAAAAAGTACAGCCTCACAACCTGCTTTTCTTGTGTATTGCTCAAGCTAGGGCTGCAGCTTTAGATTTTATTAGATGCATTAGGAGTTTCCTTTTAATATCGCTGAGGTAACAAACGAGAACCATGTTTCTCAAGTCTCTGTTTCTCAGTAGCTCTTTCCAGTAATTTCATCTTGATGAAGGTCAAAAGCAAATAGACTTTGTCGCAGTCGACTTTTAGTTTTCACTTTGCTTTGTTGTTTTTTTGGTTTTATTTTTGTTTCAGATGGGCCTGAGACCATAAAACTTCCTCCTGTGATAGTGAGCTTAATGGATTTGCAACCCAAAATCTCCCTCCCACATCACTCTCCACACATCAACCTGCCAATTCAGATCCTTTTGCAGCACTTTCAGTCACTCCTTAAAATGTTCTGTTACTTCTGATGCAAGCTGGAAGCTACAAGGGTGTAATGTGTCTGATGCCAAAGTTGTTCATGTGAATGAAGCCCTGCATTTGCCTTTCCTCTTATTTGTAGACCTAAACTGACACTTGCAAAAGGTCACTGATCACAGGCAAAGGCAGTTTAAAAATGACAGGCAGACACTGAATGTTATTATGATTATTTTTGGTTCACGATCCCTGTGCCCACTTTCCTTCTGCTCCAGAGAAAGATTCAGGAACTTGCATTTTATGTCCTGTCTTGTGTCTCACAGAATAATACTTTGTGTTTAAGGAGAAGATAAGGACATCTGTGGGAGGTGATGGTCTTCTGAGGGGTGGTGGGGATTGTCTGAAATTCCAGCACATCCAGATTTGATTTAATTTAAGATTAATCTCTAAAACAAAGATGATGATGTTCATGTAGTTGGAGCTACTACCTAGTGTAGCTGAATTGCTACCAGTTTTGCCACGAAAGCTTCAATGGCAGGTCTACTTTAAGGCATGGCAGGTCTACATAAGTCATTGTTTGGTTGGAAGGTCACTGGTGGTGTCCAAAAAAACTGTTGTAATGTCACAGCACTGGGCATACTGGTGTGTTGTATCACAACCAGAGAGTGGAGTGAGAGCTTTACATTTGGGTGCACCAAGGTGATACCATTGTGTAATAGGCCTATAAAATGATGTTTTAAAGGTGAAAGTCTGAGACAGAATGAGGCCAATACACAACTGTTTGCCCATCTCAGTGGCTAGATCCTGAGCTGCTGTAAATCAGGGGACAGATCCAGATGTGACATATTTATGGGACTGATTCCTTGCAGCTGAAGGTCAGACAGGTCTGCTGCGCTTCCACAGAAGACTTGTTCCCTTGCATCATCCCAGAAAGGGAAAACCAGTGATTTTAGAAATCCAGCCCACAAGAAAGGGGGGAAGATAATGCCAAATCCCTCGGGCATTCCCTAGAATCTCCCTGATTCCCCGTGAGACAGTAAACTATAGATTTTGCCAGCCTGTGGTATCTTGACTGAAAGTTCTCTGTGCACAAGGGAAGAGGAAGGGAATGATACATCTCACACATGGTAGCATGTTGCAGTCCCCTGAGGCTTGAACAGAACATGGACCATCTGGATTTTTGTAACATGAAGTTCAATTAAAATGTTTTGATGTTAACCACATGCAAATTTTAGGATATAATTTTTTTCTCTCCAGCTTTCCATCTCTCTTTATTCTATTAAAACAGAGAGAGAGAGAGAGAGAGGAAGTGAATAAATATTTCCCATGAAAGTCCATATGGCTTCAATAATAATTTTAATATGCATTTAAGAGTTACTCTTTTTTTAAATAAAGAAAAGCAATTGAAATATGACTGTTGCCTTAATAAGCTAGGAAAATAAGCTTTGGAAATAGAGGTGACTTTCTAGGCCTGTGTATTGAAGACTGACATGAAGAAGAAAACTTGCTGTCATTGGACAGACCTCTACAGAGGAGATTGATAACATTTATTCCTCTTGGGTCAAACTTTTTAGCTGACAGCTCCAGGACCCCTGACAAGTTGTTAGAAAATCAGTCTCCTATTAGTCATCTTGGGTTTGCCCCATATTGATCTGTATGTCCATCAAAACAAATATAGTGGTCTGCAAACACAAAATGGTGGAAAAATATTGCTCACAGCACCTGCCCCTCATTGTACAGCCACATCCCAGTGGAAGGTGGAGCTGGGACACAATGTCTTGAAAGGAGCTTTGTGAGGACCATGTGGCACCTTCAACAAAGTTCCTTTGTTGCCAGGCTTGACAGCTGTCTGTGCTGGAAGCAGTTCTTGGGACATACAGACTTGGAGTTCTCCTGATATAAGAAAAGAGAAATGGGCAAAATATCCACCTGGCTGGGTGGTTTTCTACCTTGTGCAAGGATTATTTTCGTTTTGTTGATCTGTTACTTGTAATCAGGAATCCACAATGTTGTGGATGCTGGCATGACAGCTTGACATTTGTCTGAGGACCCTCTCTGATCACTACTTGTGTGTGCAAAGTCACTTGAATGGGGAGTATTTGCAAAAAGTCACTGCAGGACAGATCCCACGATTGTGCTAAACAAAGTCCTAGCTCTTGAAGTAAGAGCATATGCAAAAGATGGATTGAGGTGATCTCAGTCTAATTAATTCAGTCCAGGTTTGTGGTCCCAGTCCCGTGGCAGTGCACAACTCACCCTATAGATCAAGTGGACACTTTGGATGCACTATCAGGGTGTGCTGAACTTTGGATGTACTGTGTGATTTTATTGCATGCAAGCTAGAATGAGCCAAATCCCCATCTCACAGAAATTGGCAGGATGCTGTAAACCATTTAATAGTTTAATACATTGAAGTTGCCTTCTTTATATTGCTGAAAAAGGATCATCACATCCGTGCAGAACCTGATCCTGTTATTCAGTTCATTGCTGTTAACTGGGACAAACCTCATTCTTACCCAGTGTGGGACTGGATTTCATTTCACTGTAAAGCAGGCTGGAGAAACAGATCAGCAACTTATTTTGAATATAGTTCAAGATGATATCCTGTCTGATTTTTCCCTAGTCCAAAACATCTCTAGCTGAGCTCTTTTTTGGCATTCCGTGTTTGGTGGGGAATATCTCCACATCTTTCCTCTCTGGATTTCTGGTCAGAGCTGCCAACTTTGACATTTTCAGTGATTTGATGGATGCCAACAGAGCATTCTCAAATAAATAAATCAATGTGTACATTAGCTGTTTTCCCTGGAGTACAGTGCACCAGCTTTATCTCTGAGAGAAGCAATACAATACCTTTATAATTAAACCTAAGTTATATTGCTCACAACACAACTTTGTAAATGTGTTTAGAAATGGCTTCTGTGGGAAGTCTTTAAAGCTTAGTTTAAGCAGATGAATATTGCTACTAAAATAAAGAGGATTATTCACAGGATTGAAGTCTGGGAGTTCATGTTAAAGTGAAAAACTACCAAATTTCACCTATTTTTGTTTCATTTTACTTAAATTTTATGCCAAGATAATAAGCACACTGTAAAAAACTACAGTGCATGAGTCAAAGCATTTAGGATTATTTATAGTGTCTTTTATAGGCTTTTTAATTACTCCAAATAATGCCCGGGTGCAGGTAATTCTCAGTTTAAATTCTCAAGCTAAAGAACCTTGGAAAACATCACAATTTGAATCCCAAATGGTCTACAATCCTCAAGCAAGTGTCTTCCCAGGTCACATCTGGGAAAAAACATGTTTTATTGATGTTAATTCATCTTGGATTATTGCAGAACATCCAGATTTATTCGGACTACGCTGAATGCTTAAAGATACTCAGTGACCCAGGTTGAGAGAGGTCAAGGAAACAATGCAGAAACAGTTTGCTTTTTTCATTAATTATTAAAAGCATCTGTACTGGTTCAAAATATGCTCCAGGTTTGGTTTTGTTGCTCCCAATCAGTCAATGAGATTGGAAATAATCTATCAGGCAACATCACCTTTGCTTATACATTGCCACAATTTGCTGCTGCTTGTAGCTGTGCATTTGATTTAAGCTCAGGTGTCATAAGAAGGATGAAGGGAAGGAAAGAGGTGAAAGAAAAGCAGTGAAGATTTTGCTCCTTCATATGTGGGCAGTGAAGGGAGTGATTTTAGCTGAATCCTCCAGGCTCTGCAATAGGCTGAAAATAGGAGAAAATCACAGAGGTTAGTGGCTACCTTGGTGTCCATAGTCTGGTGGTAAAGAGACATGCCTTATAAACCCAGCAACCCAAAGGTGTTTTAATGCTCCTTCACAGGGTTTTAAGCTCCTAGTAATAGTGTCAGATGGGGAAGAGTCAATGCTAAGGTGCAATTCAGGGTAAATTTTAAGGAAAAGAAATTTTAAGGTAAAGAAAAACAAAGGCAAAAAATATTTTTTATCCTCCCCCAATAACTAGTGCCAGAACAAAAAGCTTCTGAACTCGAAGCACAGTTTGAACTCAGAGCCTACAGAAAATCCACAGCCATACACTGGCCAGTACCTGCAGCACCTTACCCAGTGGGATTGCTTCCCTGTCCCTGAAGAGGGGAAACATCCAATCAATATGAGCTGATTACTTACAAGGTAAGTGATTTTCAGCTGCTAGACAAGGACTTCTTGGGCCACCATGTCTTGATTGTGATCTCTTAAGAAGTCTTTATTAAAAAAGCAAATAACTGTTTGCTTTTCAACTTGGTGCACCACGATGTGACAGTCTCTCTGACATTACATTTCAGGATCAGCTTTTTAAAACCTCTCTGTGGTCTGCCTAATGAGAGGCATGTATAAACTATTATTTGAACTTTAGTTCAAATCAGACTTGTCTGTTATTTTTTATGGAGTTGTAAGAGAAGCAGCCCAACAGATTTCCTACCTTAGAAAGAAGCCCACCAGCTGAGCCATGCCTCGTATTTTAGCAAAGGTATTCTCACAGCTTAGAGTACAGCAGCCAGTTTGGGCACATACTTCCTAACTAGGCATCAATCCACATGTAATGTGTGAGGTTGTCTTTCCAACCATCTCTCAGCAGTTTCACAGAATCACAGAATCACAGAACCTGGTTGGAAAAGACCTCGAAGATCATCAAGTCCAACTTCTCCTACCTGCCCATAGAACTTGCACCTTATAGACAGACTTCTGCAAGGAAAGTGGTGAAAAAGTAATTGAAAGGCCTTCTGAGGTCCTCAGCTGTTTTAGGTACACAAGCTGAGGTGTTAGTGATACATCAAGGAGTCCCTGGCTTCAGTCCTTGGTGGTATAGGTGTACTGCCACGTTGCTTTAAGCTGTGACTTTGGTTGTTGTTCACTCAGTCAAAGAAGACAGATGGAAGACCTGGTGAAATTCTCCTCCCTGATGGCCTCTGGGAGATATAGGGCATAATTCTTTTATCAGAAAATGTCTGCATTAAAAGCTATTTTTGAAGGAGTTTAACCTCTTCTCACAACTGATGTGACCCAGTAAGGTGAACCAGTTGCCTCCCAAAGTCAGAATTTGATAGATCCTTGTGCACTGGAGAAGAGGTAAGAGACTGGTTTGGATCTCAAGATTCCTCACAGAATGGTAGGGCTTGGAAGAGACCTCTGGAGATCATGTAGTCAAACCAAGCTCAAGGAAACCTATTTTGGTAACTCTTATTGAATACAGTGAGAGTGACCATCACACCTCAGTTGTGGATTCATTAGATCCTCAGAGACCACTGTGCTTTGGAAGGATCTGCCTCAGAATAGGTTTATCAGGTACAAGTAAATCACTGCAAGAGGTAAGAAAGTCCAAAGAAAGCCTGCAGTATTTAGACAAAAATTGTCATAAGTGGATCCTAGTAGCCTTTCTTGGCCTGGTTTGCAGGTTCCTGACCTCGAGGAAATGAACACTGAGACAGATAAATAAGTACAGAGAACTTTTATTACCTGTACAACACATTAAAATGACTAAATGGAAATTCCTGAACTGACTATATTAAACCTCTCATTTCTTCACCCATGGAAATGATGTAATAAAATCTATTTCAGATAGAAAGCTTGTATTAGCTAAGACATTGGGACTGTTGTGGGTAAATAGACATGGGAGTGAAAATGCCCTTAAGTCCAACTTCTGCTTCCCAGCATCATGATCTGTTGTACTGGAATGAAATGAAGCTTGGAACCAAAGACTTAAAATCACCCAGTGTCTGAAATGTCCAATTTGATGGCAAGAATATTTCCCTGTATGTCTAGAATCACAAAATCTTCACAATACCCTTCTGCAGAAGTTTTTTTTTCCATGTTTTGGCACCATCATGACATGATCCTGTAAAAACCAACAGCAATAAGAAAATCCCAGGGAGATCTACATGATCTCTTCTAGAATAGAGGTTTCTGGTTGATGGACAGTGATACTGGAGTACGATACTGTGCTAGTAACTGAAGTATGATTATAATAACAGAAATAATAATAGAAAACACCTGCAAACATTTGACCACTCAAAAGACATCAAAACTCACGGGGAAGGTGAATAAGAAATATTCATCAGTGAGGAAGAAAATTCCACCCCAGAAACATTAAGGAAGCTGCTTCTACCATCCCAGTCCAAGCAGGCAGTCTTTTTGGGCTAGAGCTTGGGCTAGAGTTTGGTGTCAACTTATCCAACTTGCTTAGACAAAATTTAGATCCACTTAATATTGTAAAAATACCAGTAGCTTTTTCCCCAAAGGAGTAGTCAGCATACGGAGGCTTATCATGTTCAAGTGAATTAGGCACCAGGCATTCATTTTCAGTCACAAGGATGTTATTTGTCATGTTGGGCCTTTGCATCTAGAGGAGACCTTTTTTCTACCTGCTGCCATAGGCAGAGTCCTCTTAAGCTTGTGGGCCAAGCACCTGGAGGAAGGACTCCCTCACTCCCTTGTAAAGGTCATTGCAAACACAAGGAAAAGAGTATGAAGTTTTGACTTTTTCTCTGCCTCAGATGTTGCAGCAGCTGCTTTGAGGCTGTTCTATTCTCTGAAGGAACATTCTGTCTCAGCAAGCAAAGAAAGGAAAAGAGAGATCCCACACCATTATAATTACTTGAGCAAAAATAAGCACACATATGGTGTGACATTTTCCTAATGTTCGGATCTTACTTGGAAGGAAATGTATTAATTAGGGGGGGACAAGAAAGGGGAAAAACAAACAACAATCCCTGAGTCATAAAAACATGACAAGCTGTCCTTTGAAAATGTTATTTTTATTTTTCAGTGACACTGGTGTTAATTTATTAGGTGTTATAGTGTGTGGTTACTTATTTGTTGCTAAAAAGCAGTAATTTTGTTCTCATCTACTTCCTGTTTTATGTTTCAGTTTTGTTTATTTTATGTACCATGCTGAGCTAAGAAGAAAGTTCACCCCTAGATAAAGGGCCAAATCAACATCTTCTTGTCCTTGAAGCTCTCAAAAGCTGATGTTAAACTTTCCCCAGTCTCATAAAAGATATAATTGTACTTTGGAAGGTGGGGTAGGTGGTTTGAAATTCCCTTTGATAGTGAAATTCTCTTTTTATTTAAACACAGTTGCCCGTGTGCTTGGGCTTGAAATGAAAACATCTTTGACAACTGTCTTCAAGAATTAGCTGTAGATCCACAGAGGGCAGTCCAGAAATGGCCAAATATTCAGTGTCGATGCCTCAGCAGCAGTTAAGCAGAAACAAATATTTAAAGATAGAAAAAAAATGGATCTCTTTATGTAGAAAATGTAAAAAAGATAACTGGATAAAAATCACATGTGCCTTCCCAAGAGAGTGTATAAATGGAAGAATTGATGCAGCAGGCACTCAAGGAGCTTCCCTGGGGTTCTCTTATTGCTGCTGTTTTTCACATGATCATCTTTCTAATTCTACAGAATTGGAAAGCCATGTGCCAGCCCAGGAAAAATAATGGGCTTTTACAATCTAGTTTCCATACCTCTTTTTGTACTTTGTAGGTTCTTCTAATTGTTTCCATAACTACAGATCCACAATATTAAAATTAAAACCTTTTGAAAGAGCCCAGTAATTACCTTTTTTAGTACTTTACTTTGGTACTTTTCTGCTTTCCACTGTTAAGTTTTTTCTTGTGGAAATGTAAAACAGTTCAATTTTTCATCTTCCATTTTCTACTTTGCCTCTCCATTTCCTCCCCTTTCTTCTCTCCTTTTTTTTGGAATAAAAAGAAGGAAATAAAAAAAAAATTAAAAAATTAAAACTATTGGTGCTGGGTGGAAAAAAAAATGCTGAAAAGCTAATTTTATTTTTTTCCCCCCCTTTATTTAAACATGAAAACCCATTAGCAAATAATTACTTTCTTGGACAGAAGTTTCCCTTCAGGAAACACAACATTTAGTTAAAAAAGATTTTAAATGCAAGCTTTAACCAGTTATTGAAAAATTGCCACATTTCAGTCTAAAAGAATGTTTGTTTTATTTCCTTTCTGTTGTAATTTCCAAAAAATATGTAACTGTGAGGCAATAAAAAAATAAATCATGATACATTTCAGTCAGTTACATGTTGTAATAAAAACCTTGTAAGTGTTTTGAATTGTGGTTGTTGTTGTGGTCTTTGTGTGCCTTGATCTCTCAAGCTTCTTGTCTAATCTACAGGGCTGTTCACTCTCAGCACAGTTTTCAATCTATTCCCTCTTGCAAAAACCATCTGGTTTTCAACAAGAGTCTTTCTCATAAGCTCAGCTTTTTTACTTCTGAGAAGCTTAAACATATCAGGACTTCTTAAAGTTGGGCTGGTTAAAAAACTATGCATTTTCTCTGTGGGAAAAAAATGACTTGAAACAAATGTACACATTTTCAAGTTTGTTTCTCCCACCTCCCTTTAAAAAAAAATTACAAAAATGTAGTTTTAATTTGGATTTTTTAAAAATAATGAATTTTGATTTCTTCTCTGTTGTTTTTCTTTTGTTTCCCCCCAGCTGGAATAGCTAGAAAAGGATAAAAAATAGAGAAGAGAAATATTCTTACTGCAAGTTACCCAGCACTTGATTCTTTTCCTAGCTTGGGTCTTTGTTAGTATGTTAACCTCACTGAGCTTCTGCCTGACGTTCCCAAAAGTATCAGCACTTGCAATGAAAGAGGATAAATTTTGCCTCTGTAGGTTTTGTTGGGAGAGAAGAAAACTTAGAATATACTGAAAAAGAGAGAAGGATGCCTCCTGACAAGGAAAAATGACAAAGGTGGTTGTCTCTTACTATTCAGCTCCAGATGATATGAATGGCTATTGCTGTTCTGGTGGGACTTCATGGTTACTTTGGTGGATCATAACAATAGGGAAGTAATTCTCCCATTTTTCACCTTCAACTTTTTTTGAATGAAGTGAATTTTTTCCACCTCTAAACTTAGAAAAACCTAATGGGCTGCCCAGAGGTGCCGTGACAGATCCCTACTATCATATCAAAGCAAAGTCAGGAGGCAACTAATGTCCTTTACATTAAGTGTGTTGAGTCATCTTTATTTGCTAAAATGAATGAGGTGAATAAAAAACCAAAGCATTGAGATGGAGATTTGGCTTTGCATTTCTTTCCCTATGTAATTGATGGATATGATTAAACTCCATGTTAGGTTATTCATAGATTCATGAATTCATAGAATGGTTTGGGTTGGAAGGGACCTTAAAGATCACCAGTTCCAACCCCTCTGCATGGACAGGGACACCTCATACTAGACTGGGTTCCTCCAAGCCCCATCTAACCTGGCCTTGAACACTTCCAGGGATGGGGCTTCCACAACTTCCTTGGGCAACCTGTCCAGTGTCTCACCACCCTCACACTAAAGACTTTCTTCCCAATGTATAACTTCAATCTCCCGTCCTCCAGTTTTGGTCCACTACCCCTTGTCCTCTCACTACAAGCCCTGATAGAAAGTCCCTCTCCAGTTTTCCTGTAGCCCCTTCAGGCTCTGGAAGGCTACTATGAGGTCTCCCTGGAACCTTCTCTTCTCCAGACTGAACAACCCCAACACTCTCAGCCTGTTTTATCATCCTTCTAAAGCAGATACTCCTTTCAGTTGATCAAACATAGAATCTCAGATGCCAGCATGGTCCTTGGCAGAAATAGCATAGGAATTACAGGAAACATGCCATTAAAGAAATACTCCATTTTATGAGGAACCTACCATGGTGTTCATCAGAGGGTAAAAGCTGCAAATAGGAAGGGCTATGTGCCAGTTCTTTTATTTGCACCTCTTGTGTGTTGTTCACCTTTGAGACAGCCAGCTGCTCTATAATAAAATGCCCACAGGACTTTTTACAGTTCCTTCTCTCCCCCTGGTGTTGAATTATTTATTACTTCCCTTCCACCTAGTGTCCTTCATGGTATATTTTCTCACTTCTGTTTAAAAAGAGTTTTTAAAAAAAACAAAACAACAAAAGGTATTTTGAGACCTTAACTGGGTCTCTGCCTGTTCTCTCCAATTTCTATTCCAATTATTCCAACAGTGATGATTTAATATATATAAAGATGTCTCTGAATTTCCAATAGAACTTTTAATATTTGAATGCAGGTTGACAACTGAGGGCCAAAAATTTGCTTTTACGAAGCTTGTGTGCTCTTCTCAGTAATCTCACAGATTTTTAAAAATTATTTTTTAACATTGGATATAAAGATGCATAAAGAAGAGTTTAGATTAAATCTAATGACTCCTGGAAATGGAGAATTTTGAACAATTCGACCTTTTGGAGGAAATTGATATCAAAGCCAAAGATAAATCCAGATCTGTACATAATCAGTGGAGTGACTTCTTTTTCAGCAAGCTCCTGCTGGTAGCAGAAGAACCAAGGGGGAAACATGTAAGCAGTGACTAAGGGTGTATAAAGGAATAACTGAATTGTAAAAGCAAGCAGGGAAAGGAGAAACAGTTTTATTTCTGTCTGTGACTGAAACTTCAACTCATGGTGCTGTCGCTGTGGGGTTATTAGGTTGAGGTGATTTAGACCTGCTGTCCAATTTGACCTGTTGCCATAGGGTTAGGAGTAGTATGCATAAAAACCCCCACAGGGTGGTGATAAATTGGGAACTGGAAATGTTAGCTTAATTGGAACTCATAGCTCTGATATGACAGATAGCATCAAGTCAGAGAGGAACAGAGGTGCTTGGTCAAAAAACCCTGCCTCTTACTCATACGGTTTGAGTTGGCATTCTGGCTTCACCCTCCTTTAGGAAATGAGGTTCATGAAGCCTTCTCTATTTAAAATATAAGCTGCTCACCTTGGGAGGCTGATCACACTTCATTGTATGTTTTTAGGGTGCCTATCATCTCAAAGCACTTTTGCTTCTGGATAAAAAAATGGTATGTTTAGCTGAAAATTCATTAAACAACAGAAGGAAAATAAATTGCAATGCCAAGTATGACAAATGACACCTGTTTTGCATAACTAAAGATGAATAACTCTCCCCTCAGGCTGGCCCATTATAAACAGCCTCCTCTATTTCACTGAACTTTGAGATTTCTCCTTAGATGATTTAAGATTAATTAAAGAAGGCAATACTAAAAAACTGGTAGCTCGTTGGTATGAATAATTGTCATGACTACCAAAAGTAGTCACTGAAAAAGAATTAATCTCTACTTCATTTCCTTTTCATCAGCACTTAGCTTTGTAATTAATGAAGTTTGTGTGTATCATTGACCTAATCTTCTCAGTTTTTAAGGAAGTCTCCATTCACACTGTCAGATTTCTAAAACTCAGTGAGAAAGCAGTATGTTAAAATTACAGAAAGTTTGATAACTGAAGTTTTCTTAAGGTGGTGAATCCAGTGTGACTTCAGTATCATCAATCATACGTAGCAAGAGCTTATACATGTTTGTTTGGAAAGATAATGAGGCTTTCCAAAAAGCAGCCACAATGACACTTTATCTGAGTATCAGTTCTTGGATAATATGAGTCTGTCAATGAACAAACACTTTAAAAGTCACAGCACTAAGCACTTGAATCAATAAACACATCTAGGTCTTTTGTTGTGCTATCTGTAAGATGAAAAGACCTCCATGTTATCCAGCTATGAAGTGACTTGCCCTTAAAATTAGAGCATGATTTTTCTCACATGGAATACTACTCAGTCAGATTGGCTAAACAATTTTGTAAGACCACTACTGAGCAAAAAATTGTGTCAGGAGGCTTTAGCAATATTTGTGGTAGCAGCCTTGACGAGCAAACTGTCCTGCCTTGTCATTTAATGCAGTGCACATTCAGCAAATGAGAAAAGGTAGACTTTGTCAGGAAGTTTTATCTTCATTCTTAGTATCTGAGCTTTTTATAAGTGCTGACAGGAGACTTTGGACTCTCTTCAAGATCCTTGTTAACTTGAGGTATAATACTACTAGATATTCTTGCTAGGCATATATAAACATATTGCAAATGAAGTGGTCCTTAAGCTGTCCTGCAACAGTGAGTTGTATATTTGGCTTGCCTAATAGTTTAAGGGAATGGTAACTCATCTGTGAAAGGTCAGGTAATAGATCTGACTAACAACACAAGATCTTATTCTGGAATGTGTTCATAGGAGAGCCTTGTGTCAGGTCTTGGATGGTACCTTTTCTGACCCTTCCTGTGAACTCCCCTTCAAACGGCACCAGAGTGACTGCAGCTAGATGCTATATCCAGTTTTTTGTGCCCCAGTTAAAAACTGGACCAAGAACTTTAGTAAATACCATATATAAGGGATTCTTGAAACTACTGTAAGCTGGGAAGGATTGAGTCCATCTTCTATAGCAGACAGAACAACAACCTTCCAGTGTGTACAGCTTCAAATACTAAGCAGATGAGGTTTTGCTACATCCAGTTCAAGGTAGGAAGAGAAATATTAGGCTTACATCACAGCAAAAAAGTGTGAGAAGAGGTTCAGTGAATGGATAGGGACCTTCCTAACATTAGTGGTGGTGCAGCACCAAAACAGGCTTCTCAGAGGGTTGCTGCATAATCTTCACAGATTTTTTAACCAGCTTAAACAGACACCTGTCAGGGGTAGTTTAAATATCATTATCCTGTCCAGAACAGAGGATTATTTAGATGGACACATGGAGATGCTTCCAGAGTAAACAATCTTTTTTTTAGGCTGAGCAGTTCTGGTTCCTGCCAAGGATGCCTACATGGAAAGTGAGGCCACTTCCCCATCACCGGTGTGGCTTACAAAACATTTCTAAAATGATGTGTGCACTTCTCATAAAGGGAGGCATGACCACCTCCATTTAGTGTGTGCATGTGCATTGCTCTACTGCCTGGGGGCCCAAAAAGGGACTAGGACTGAAAAGACCTCCAGAATTAAGAATTATCTCACCTTGAGATCCAGTTTGCTCCAGCAGAAAAGCCAGCTGGTTTGGTGCTGGCATGGTCATGTTTCCATAAGTTTCTGCTTCAGCTGCTGGAGTTTTCTGACTCTTCTCTGTTCTGAGCACCTTGAGGGATGTCATGGTCTTTCCTATGCTAAGCAAAAGCTTTGCTCTCTCTGATACAAATCTTAGCTTTCTTATTTAGTTATATCAAATCTTATCATAAATGTTCAGAAAATGTGTAATAAGGATGAGGAGAAAAGTAACCATCTCTAACATGGCACTCTTCAAAGAAAAAGCTGCTTTTTAATTAACCCTGAGGAGTTTATCAAGACAAGCCAATGTGTCTATGCTACCATTAAAGTGTTGTTTCCACAGGACATTTTGGGTGGCAGATAACAGGTCAGGTTTATTTTAATTAACTTTGGGTGACTAGAAAAGACAGACATTTCCATCTCGTCTGTCATCTCTAATCTTAACATCTTTCTCAAGCAGATCTGAATAATAATAACATGGTAGGCCCTTTAATACTATTCCTTAGTAGTCCATGAAAGAGAGAAAGAAAAAAAAAAAAAAAAAAGGAATTAGGTTTCTTGTAGCCTACAAAGAACATTTTAGTCCTTAATAATACCTGGTTTAATCTGCTCTTAAATAATCAATGTCGAAAATTATTTTTTTTATGAAATGCAATTAATTTCAGATTAAATCTGTTTTTGTTCTTAGCACCTTAACATTTGGGGAGGATGCACTGTCTAGTTGGCACAGGATGGAGTGAGGCCTGTAAGGCTCTGAGCAGTGGAGAATGGCTATTAGTAAAAGGGCAAGGAAGCAGGCACTTACACCTAGGAAGCTGCAAGAAAAGTCACCCCGTTTTTCACCTGTTTTCTGTTTATGTTGTTATTTCACAGCCAAATATTATAGCCACAAAATTTCTGGGGCTAGGAATCTCTTTTTCTTCCTGACATATGCCATTTAGCACGATGGTGTGGTGACCTGCACACGAAGCTCTCAGGTCTATCTCAGTGTGACTGTGGCTGCTGTTTCATTAGACTCTCTTCCAGGATAATGCTAACCAGGTCCCTGAAACACAGGCCTTGTGCACCACCAATCTGCATTATCCTCAGGGAAAATACCACGTTCTGACTGCCACAACACAGGGTGAAATCAGCAAGGGAGGCTCCTGTAAGAGAAAGTTTTCTCAGCAGTTTCTAGGTTGAGCCATGATGTGGTGATGCTCTAAGTCCCCCCAGGACCTTTTGTCTGAGTTCCAGCTGGTTGGAAAAGAAACGTATCTGGAGCTAGACTTACCAGCTTGAACTCCACATCTGCAGGCTCAAGATGTGAGAGTCTTCCATGTGAGGCTCATTTGATCAGGAAACAATTTCTCTACCACTAATCAGCTTACTAACAAGAGGTTATTGTAGAGTTATTTTGCCTGTGAACTCTTTACCACACTTATTAGTGTAGTGGATTAAGCCAATAAGAGTATGTGCTCTACAGTGATTATCCTATTTTTCTCATCATGTTAACATTCAGCTTTCTCCAGCACCCTATTTAAATTCAGAGCCTTTTTTCCCCAGTGTTACCTGCCAGTATCAACATTTGTCATCTCTTGTCTTTAAAATTGCACACTACTGTTACAGTTCTGGGTAGGTGTTGTTCCTATGAAACTCATTTTTCCCCCTTTGTGAAAAAAAGAAACAAGTTTTAAGAAAGACTTGAGTGCCATTGTTGAATTATTCATTTGGGTTGGTTTTTTTTTGCAATTTATCTACTAGCTCTCTGATTTTCTCCTTGCTGTATCTTTAGTTTATACTTTTGGTAATACATAAACAATTCCACAAGTAATAAAGAAACAATCAGTTGCCTGAGTGCTTGACTTCAGAAAAAAACCCCACAAACACTGCCAATATGTCCTTTTCAATAAACTGAGACAAATGGAGCTGGGTACAGCTCTGACACAGAGGTGAGCACAGCACTGTGGGCTTGCTTCTAATTTTCATACCATACCAATCATGGGCCACGGGTGGGTCTTTCCTTCCCCCAGTCTGGCCCATGACTCTGTTTCAGTTTGCATGTAAATCACTGGGAATTGCTCCCCTAATTTATGGAAAAGATGGCTTAGCTTTTGAAGGAGCTAAAAGTGTTACTTTAATGTGTGAGGGCCTGACCCTGAATCCACATCCATTTGGTCCAACACAGCTCTGGGATGAAGGGCTGAATTCTGTTTGTCTCTCTTTTTTTTTTTTTTTAATTAAAATTCTCATATCTGAAAATTTCTCCTTTTAATGATAAAAGATGAAGCCAAAAAGGTACAGAGAATGTAGCCAGTAACAGGCCTGAACTGGAGAAGCAGGAATGTGTCACCTTTCCATCTGGAGATGTAAAGAGACCATCTTAATTATTTAGTGCATGAATGCACTCCCATTGACATTACAGTCAACATTTTAATTTCACATGAAATACAGTGCAATTATGACCTACTGAAAGAATTGACAGCACCATTTATGTCACTCAGTAGAGAATTAAAATCAGATGAAACAATTGCTGTGGCTTTATTTTTGTTTATGAAGAAAATTATGTTTGCGCCTTCTTTCACACACTGGGTATCTGGTGGGCATCTCATGATGAAGTAACTTGGAGTTATTAAGATAATTTCTCAGAACCACTTCCCTAAGGCAAATGCAAAACTTTTCCCCACCTTTTTTTTTTTTTTCTTTTTAAAAATTTGTAACACCACTTTGGGGAAACTAGAGTGGTACATTAATAGGAAAATTTTTCAAGGAAAGTTTTGCACTGTTTGAGGAAAACTTCCATCAGAATCTCGGTTGAACATGTTAAATTATCTAGAGTTTTAGATAGAGGTTTCAGATCATCTGTAAAAGGAAAAAAAACAACCCAGAAAACAAAAGCAATAGCAAAATTGTAATCCAATAAAAAATGGTACATCTTCCTAAAAACCTGTCCTAGTCTGGGCTCTTGAAACCATCCAGCCATACTAGCATGGGGTCTGTGGGACCAGAGCTTCACCAGAACCAGAAATGTGTCTGAGCATGCTGAGTACATGATGATCCAGCTATCTTGCTCCCCATTTTGGAGCTGGCTGATTTACTGCTATGTGGAGGAGCCATATGTAGATGTTTCCCTTATCTCTTCTGATAAAATACTGTCTCCCTTCTATGGCCACCCTACTTGTCCTTTGCTGTACCTGTTCCAGTTTGGAGCCCTTGAGCACTGAGGATGGGAACATTTCACTACACATTGGTCCAGAGGACTTATTAGTATTATATTATTATACATTTTAATATCTATTTATATATAAATATATATATAAAATATATTATAGTGATGTTTTATGCAATACTAATCACTCAAGTGCTTTACCTGGGCTCCATTTTGCTTTTCATTCATCACATCCATGGCTTGTAAATCCCCACCAAAGACATGAGGGTCTTTGTCAAGGCATTGACAGTGTCCTTGCTTGTAACAGAAATGTGTCAGGCATTTTAGACAAGTTTTCCTGACTTTTTTGAGAATCAGGAACCCCAGAGAACAAACACTAATTTTGCATTGATTTTCTTTTTACATTGATTTTCTTTTTGCACTTGAACAGTAGCTGCCTAAGTGCCTATTCATCAAAGGTTTTGAGAGATTCAAATGATTCTTCATAGTTCATCTGCTTAACTTTTCTTTATCACAGTTTTACTACCTGTTAATTAATTTACAAAAAGAAACAAGCCATTAAAAAGCCAATACTACTGCTTGATAAATACTTGCTTGTTTTCTCAAGGGTTTAAGGAGATTTATTACTGAACAATTTGAGGTGTAAATATGAACTAAATATTAAATATAAAGAATATGAACACTATGCAGACTGTTGGCCGCCAAATATTACAGCATTTACATCTTGTGTTCTTTATCTACACTGGTCTACTTCCAAACAACACCTGTGATTGATGCTCATGCCCTGGAAGAGACTTCTTCTTGCTAAGGATTTTTGACATGTCTGAGGAACTATCCTGAAGCAGGATAAACAGTACAAATCCTTCTGTTGTTTGCTTAGGGGCAGTCAAAGATGAACTTGTTTTTTTTGCCTAGGATCTCGAAGGTGTAGAGTCCAGCATCTGTTTCCCTTCCTACAGTGCTGAGAAGATGAGAACCTTCTTAAAGATTCAGAATTCACATGCTAACATGGACTTGAACTAGCACTTTTCTAATAATCTCTATTTTAACACTTTTTTTTTGCATTATCAGTCAGTTTGAATCACATAATATTCTCAGAATTCATTTTTCTGTGGCTCTTGGTATTTCCTTTGGGTATTTCTGAGTGTCTTTGGCTGAATTGTCCCCTTCTTAACTCTCTGCACAAATAGCTCTGAGCTGTGAGGGAGTTATAGCAAAGATAAACTGGCAGGATCAAGCAGAGAGGTATAGAGCCCAGCATGCAAATCAGCTGATGTGTTTTTAATGCACCTAATTGAAATTCAAATGTCAGATCTATGCAAAAAGTTACCTGATGTGCCAGATCAGAGGTGTTCATTGTAGAGATGACCTCTGTGTGCTTTAAAATGGAAAAAAATCATATAAATGGGATGAAAGAATTTGTCCCTTAGAGATGCAATCTGTGAAGGGCTCCAAATGATCTAATTAGTAACCTCTTCTAAGAGGATGATGCCTGAAGGCAGTAAGGATCCTTAATTCTTCACACCTCAACTGTGCATGTTTATCATCTGGGAAACAACCATATTCTGGAAAGATAGGATGAAAACTAAGGATATGAAAGGAAACTATGGAAACACGTGTAGACGTATTTTTTGAACTGTGTTTACAGAAGTTCCTTTTCTGGCAAACTGTTCTGTGACAGCACAATCATGGGCTGGGTACATCCTGGCAAAATGAGCATCGAGCCTCTTAACTGTGTAATCTGCTTTTTACATTGAGATCTCACTCATACACCAGTGGGATAGGTTTTCATTATATATGAATTGTTTTTTCTTAAAGCATGGTTAAGAATATGGTACTGACAGCCACCCCAAACAGTCATCTTTGAAAATGCTTTACTGTTATCACATTATCATAGCTACTTTAAAAAATAATAATAATCCCATTAACCTCATTAAAATGTCTACTGATGTATAGTTGTATTTTCTGGCTACAAACTGCAAGGCAGCCTGTTCTTCCCTAATGAGCCCTTTGAATGCTGAAGTTGTACAGCAGGTACCCCCTTGTGCCTCTTGGAGGATCTCTCCAAGAAATCTTTATTTTCAATCCCATTTCCTTGGATACCTGGTTGTCTCATCTAATAAGCTGTTATAAAGCTCAGTACAGAATTATTTCTTTTATAAACAGAGGCAGGGTTACGTTATTCCATGTTGAATGTAAAAATTTTATTTTTAAAGGCTATTCTTTAAACTTTGTTCTGTGCAGCTCACCTCATATTTCTGTCAAATATTCACTTGGATAGATAAAATGAGTTGAAAATTTTGTAGCTTCTGATTTACACACAGCCTGCCAGAAGATGGAATTCAGAATAGCACATCCTCCTGTAATACATTTCTTGGGAACTAAATACCTTCTCATTGCTCACCTGCACTTCTAAAAAATTCATTTAGTGCTGTAGAAACACCTCAGCTCAGCAGCTTTGGAGAAAAATTCCATGTAACTACACACAGAAAATGGTCTGCCTTAGGCAAAGCAATCCCAGTGACCTGATCTGGTTCAAGATGTCCCTGCTTACTAGAGGGAGGTTGGACTAGATGACCTTCAAAGGTCCCTTCCAACCCAAACCATTCTGTGATTCTATGACTTCTTGAGTCCACATTTGGAGAGATAACTCTTAGGCTCCTTTCCTCATAAGACTGCTACTTTTGTGGCCTTAATTAACCATCCAGGGATACCATGGGTATTCTTCCATCCTGCTATAAGAATTTGTAGGAGTTCCTCTTTATTCCTTTATAAAAATGGGAGCTTCCAAGGTTACGGTTCCCACTGAGGGAATTTTTTCAGCAGAAGTTTTTCAAGTCCTGAGTGTTGAATAAAGGAACACACAAAGCAGTTAGAGCAGTGGAGCCAGAGCAGGTTAAGGAATTACAGCTCAGAGACAGTAGAAGTATTTTGGCCATGGAATGGGTTTCCACACTTCCAGACCAAAGTTGCGTGGTGGGTTTGGCATACAACCTGGAGAAGAGATGCCAGAGAAGCTTGCATCAGTTACCAATGTGATCACATTTCAAAATAATCTCATTGTCAAGTTCTCCATAGACCACACCAAAAGGCAGCATTTAAATATTGGGTGGGTTATGAGTCTCAACAGGTGAGGAGAGAAAGGAAGTTTATTCCCTTTTCAAGGGAGGGAAAATTGATGAGTCCTACTGGATAGTAGCACAACATGGTTTTTGGGTTGCTTCCCAAGAGCCTGCTGCCCACTTCCCATGCTGCCTGGCTCCCTGGGAAGAAGGGGAAATCAGGGAACACCAGTTGCCTCATCGAGCAGGGGCATCACAGCCAGCAGCCCTTGAACCAGCAGTAGCCAGGTGCCTGGGAAATTTGGCAAACCTTGGCCCCAGCTCCATAGTTCCCCCAGCCCAGGAGCTGTGGACCTCAGTTCTAATGCAGACCAATATCCAAAGTGCAGGGAAATCCTCAGGCAAGATGTGTAACCACCTGAATGAGTGGGAAACTTGGGGGTTTGACTTCCAGCCAGTGGAGAAGGTGGTGAGCAAGTGGGCGGGCAGAAGACCAGGATCATGGGGATGATAAACTCCTGCAAGTTAACATTTACCTCTTGTGTCCAATTGGAATCTCTCCAGGAGCAACTTGTGCCCATCACCCCTTGTCTTTTCCATGTGACTCCTTGTAAATAGGGAGTCTCCATCTTCTTGGAAGCCACCCTTTAGGTACTGGAACATGGTAATGAAGTGTCCCCTAAGCCTTCTCTTCTCAAGGCTGAACAAACCCAGTTTTCTCAGCCTCTCCTTATGTGGCAGGTCCTCCAGTCCTCTGATCATCTTTGTGGCCCTTCTCTGGACCCTTTCTGGCCTGTGCCATCTTTTTTGTAGAGCAGGGACCAAAACTGAATGCAGTACTCCAGGTGTGGTCTGACAAGCCCCAAGTAGAGCAGGATGATGACTTCTTGATCTCTGATGGTGATGCCCTTGTTGATGCAGCCCAGCATCCTGTGGGGTTTCTTTGCCCTGCAGTGCACTGTTCACTCATGTTGAGCCTGTTATCCACCAAGACCCCCAGGTCCCTTTCCACAGGGCTGCTCTCCAGCCAGGTGGATCCCAGTCTGAACTGCACTCTTGGGTTATGTGTTCCTAGGTGTAAGACCTTACACTTCTTTCCATTGAACTTCATAAGGTTCCTACTAGCCCACTCCTCCAGCCTGTCTAGGTCATCCTGGAGGGTAGCTTTCCCTTCTGGAGTGTCAACCTCTCTACTCATCTTGGTGTAATCTGCAATTTTATCAGGGTGCTCTTGATCCCAACATCCAGGTCACTTATGAAGATGTTAAACAGCATTGTGCCCCATATGGATCTCTGGGGGACTCCACTTGTGACCAGTTGCCAGTTTGAGGAGGAACTATTTACTATCACCCTCTGGGTACAGTCTGCCAGACAATTCTCCACCCACCACACAGACCACATGTCAAGGCCGTAACAAGTCAGTTTCTCCAGGAGGAGGCTGTGGGGACTGTATCAAAAGCCTTGGAGAAGTCCAGGCAGACGATGTCCACCACTCACCTTGCATCAACCGAGCGGGTGACTTTGCTGTAGAAGGCAATCAGGTTCGCCAAGCACGATTTGACCCTGGTAAATCCATGTTGTCTTTTACCAATCAGGTGCTTCAATTGACTTGGGACAGTCCCCAGCAGGATTTGCTCCATGACTTTCCTGGAGACTGAAGTGAGACTAATGGGTCTGTAATTACCTGGGTCCTCCTTTGGACCCTTCTTATAGATGGGGGTGACATTAGCCTTCCTCCAGTCCTCAGGGATATCTTCTGATCTCCACGATTTCTCAAAGATTATGGAGATCAGCTTTGTAATGGCATCAGCAGCTCCCTCAGTGCCCTTAGGGTGCATGACATCCTGGCCCATTGATTTATATGACCAAGCTGTAATAGTTGACACACCAACTCTTCCCTCCCTGACAGTGCAGTACACAGCAATAGAAAAGCAGTGTTTTATTTTAGTCCGAGGATGCAATATTTTCAGGGATTTAATTAGGGGAAGACATTGTTAATCTGAAATGGCCATAAGCCATTTATAACTGCTGACAGGAAAGACTGGGAAACACACTCCCCACTCGCTTGAGAATACAAAGATTGTCCACCCCACCCCATCAGCTACAAATGTGTGCCTTGAAAATTGAATGCAAACCTGGGCTGCTGGTTTTAGGCAGGTCCTCTAGAGGATCTGATGAAACGCAGTGAAGCGAAGTCCAAAGCAAGACTGGAAAAAGTAATTAACAGATACTAGCACAGGGTGAAACAGAGAATATGTTTCCTGTCCCCATTAGCTCTTTAAGGCTGCATTTAATAATAAAGGGATTTTTGTCTCTAGGCTGTCAACCTCTAAACTGATACAGAAAAAGAGAATTTTAAAAGATACATTAAAATAATGTAGATGTTGAGCGATCTAAGTGAAAGGCCAGACGCATTTTCTTCTAGCCTCAACAGCTATTTCTTCTAAACAACTCTAACAGCAAGGAAGCTATTAGGGGATGCATATTCTGAAAATTCAGGTCATCTTGAAAGATCATGCTGAAAGCCTTTCTGAGGAAAGCACACAGATATTTTTATATTGCCTGAGTAGACAGCTCACAGTCACAGATGGACTAAGCTAAACAGGAGATTGTTGCAATCAAATATTTTTGTTTAACATGAGACATCTATCAGAACACACCTAACAAGTGGTCACATTGTAGTAGGCAGGGGATTAATAAGGAGTTTACACAGGCAAAACTAAGCTAAGTTGTGTGAATCCCGTTTGTGTCCAGTTAGGAGTGTGCTACAAGCAGTTGAGATGCAGTCACTTGTTAAATCACAGTAACTGAGATATGGAAGAATTTAGTATCTAGCTGGAGGTTGGAGAGGACTTCAGGATCAGATTGTAGCAGCAGAAACCTGTTCCATGTTGCTGTCTGATGCATCAACCCCTGTGAATGTCTGTTGTCTAAACAAAGTTGTTTGATATTTTTAACATCATTACAGTTGCACCGTTTCATACACTGTTGCTGAGTCAGATTCACTGCCCTGTCTTAAAATTATAATAGTGTGGCTGTTAAACTAAAGAATATAAACTGTGTTGAAAAAAAGGTACAAGCTTTGTAAGGGCAGTCTAAAAATTAGCTGCCTGAGAATCAAGTTCATAGCTTAAGGAGATGTTTACATACTTTCATTAGAGACCTGATCAAGCCATACCATCATGTTCCTGATCTTGGAGGAATTAAACCCCCTCAGAGGAAGCTGATTATGGCAGGAACAGGAGTGTGCTGAGAGTGCTCTGATTTCCAAAGCTCAAGGTAACTTCTCTGCCTGGCATTTTTAATGTGTCCCATAGCTAATTTGGAGATAATTTGGATATCTCCAAACTATTCTGCATCGGTGATTATCAGGAGCAAAAGTCTCCACCCTGGAGAACAGTGGTGGTCAGAATACCATCTCCATGCAGAAGCAGTTGTTTTTGAAGGGTGGTTTTCTCAGAGCAGTCACATGTCCTTGTGCATCAGACACCTCTTGGGACTTTGCTTTGCTGCTTCCTAGGTCGTGTCTTCCAAAGAACATAGAAGTTATGCTTCTGGTTAGCAATGGGCTCATAAATGGGCTCACCATAAGTAGGACATATCTCACCTATGTTCAGCTGTTTAAAAAATGGCTGCTGAGAGGGAGCTGTGATGAAACAACCTCTGTAAGTGTTTCTGTCTTTTCAGTCCTTATTGACACTCTTACCTGACTTCATTAGCCCTTTTCCTTTGGGTAGCAAACAGCATTTCACTCACTTTTTCTTTTGGCTCAAATGGACATGGATTCACTTTGAAAACCCATCTGCAGTGATTTGAGTCTGGAGTTCAGACTGATGCAGAGGGAAGCCAAATAAGCAGCAAAAGTCTTCTCATAAAGAATGAAATACCTTTTTTCCCCCTGACATTTTTCGCTCTCATTATTTGAGAATGAACATGGCTGAAACAATATAAACTATGATTTCCATTATGGTATATTTAGTGATATAATGAAGTTTAATTTGTATATTGTTTAGGAAATTAAGAAATTATTGTGATGTGAACTTTTAAATACACTATTAAATGCAGAATTATAGAATAGCTTGTGTTGGAAAGGACCTTAAAGATGATTCAGTTCTAACCCCCCTGCATGTGCAGGGACACCTCCCACTAGACCAGGTTACTTCATTTAGCTTTTTTTTTTTCCCCACTCTAGATGGAGACATTTATCCATAACATTTTCTTTAACAGAGTTTGTGAGATGAGCAAAACAGTAAAATTTGAAAAAAACAGAGCTTTGAGAGTTCTTTTTCAGTCAAACTTACTAGAAAAATAGTATAAATTGTTAAAGGAAAACACTTAATACAAATGCCATTGAAAAAATACTTTGTTAAACTAAAGCTTTAAATAAATGGTGTGGTATTATCTTGTACATCTTCTACACATATATATAAAAAGAGACTATATATTCTCTTTTGCTTTAAAATGTAACGACTGGTAGGACCAAATGAGTATTTAATTTTCTGTCTTAAAATCAGAAGTTGCTAAGTGACTGTCCTTAAACTGCTGGGTAAGCATGGCACATTTCCTTTCTGAGGAAGACTCCCAGAGTCATTTAATCAATAGTGAGATTGTTCTATTTAGTATATCATATGTGTATCATATGTATTTTTACAGTGCTGGGTAAACCAATCAAATATGAATAATGTTTCATAATTATGCTAATGACATAGGTAGTTATGAATATAGTGAAGCTCATAGAGAGGTAGATAGACAGACAGATAACCAGACCTTTTGATTAGTGTGCTGTTTATAGCAATCATTACTCTTTCTATTAAGTGCAGTAGTAAATCTCCTGTTGGAATCAGTGCAACCAGAAAACAGAGTCAATTCCTCTATCATTTCATGCGTGGCAGGAGAATTTCCTTAGTTGTGTTAAGTACCATTTTAAACCCTAATCTAATCACATCTCTCTGTGAATTTCCAACATTTTGATCAGCCCTTGGTTCAAGACACATAGCCCTGCAGTTACGTATGCACCTAATTATTTGCAGGGTTTTCTTTTTCCTTAACCAGAAGGTAACAAGGGAATGAAAAGCAAAGTGTGAAACCTTCTGTATTTACACATTTAAGTTGTTAGACCAGAACCTGTTGCTTCATCACAGAGTGGTAGAAACTCTCAGACATGTTGACGTCATGTTTGCACACTTCCTCTAAAGAGTTGTGACCAGTGAAGCACTACATTTAATTTATCTGCCAGCATTTGTCCTGTCATTAAATACAACAACTCTGGATACCCTGGTCATCTTCACAAATAACCCTGCTGCTTTCCCTATTGCAACAATCTTGGCTAGAAATTAGTTTCTTGGTTTTATGACATGCTGTGTGTGAATACAACATTTTGTCTGGTTTGGATTTCCCAGCATTTCATTATATTTAGTGGTCCTGGATAGTGGAAAGAACAAATCATCCTAATTAAATAATCATGATTTCTCTTCTCGTAGTTTTTTACATTACATCTTCATTTATACACAGGATTTTTAAGGAGAGAATATTTCTCTCTCCCCTTTTTATTGACTTAGATTCTTCCCCTTTTCCCCAAACTGAAGGAAGGTGGGACCATGAAAACACACAAAAAAAGCATGATAAATCATTGAAAACTCAGAGTGTGACAGATTTTTGCCTGTTTGGACTATGTCAGATCTTGTAATATCTTTTAAAAAAAATTGTTGCTTCTTACCAGGATGAACTAGATGGGATACTTGGTTGTCCCAGTAAAATTCCTGTGCATTGCCCAAGTTTCTTTCCCAGTAGAAGTCTGTAGGTGCCAGCTCAGGCAGCGAGCTCAGACACTGAGCTAGATCAGCCCTGGGAGTTGCTATTCCTCTTTTCACCACCCTGATTTAGCCCTAAAAGTGCCATGTTAACAAGCTGCCTTGTTTCAGGGATTGGAGAGCTTGCTCACACCTGGTTTGCCTGCCCCTAGAGAGCACTGCAATGCTGTTCTGTAAGAGCACACAGCCTTCCTTCTCCAGATGCTGACTGTGAAAGTTCAGGTTTCTAATAAGAAGAATCTTAAAATCCATCATGCTGAAGAGGGGGTGAAATGAAAGGGTGCCTTAATCAATCTCCAGGAAAAAAACGTAAAAAGTATCAGGAATTTCATCCCTGTCGTGGTCTTAATCACCCACTTGTAGGAATTAGGCACCTCTGTGCATTTTTGATTCCCTAGTCTGAAACCCTTGCCGTGCTTACACACCTAAGGAACTTTTTCTGAATAAAGGACATCTAAGTTACTAAATGAGCACTGTGTGAGTTACTCATATTAATTTGCCTACACAAATTCTTCACCAAAAATATAACTTCTACAACTAATTTAAATTCCCACTCAAGCACTTGTAAGAAAGGCTTGTAAAGATGACTAAAGTTCATAAAAACTGGAAGGGGTAAAATCTCAGAGAAAAGTTTAGGGTAATCATTTGGTTTTTTCATGAAATCCTTAGTCATTATTTTAACCTTATCTTTCCTGTTGCAAAGAAATGAAAGGAAAGGGAAAAGAAAAAAAGGAAGAAAGGGGAAAAAAAGGAAGAAAGGAAAAAAGAAAGAGGGGAAAAAAGAAAAGGAAAAAAGGAAAAGGAAAAGGAAAAGGAAAAGGAAAAGGAGGAGAGGAGAGGAGAGGAGAGGAGAGGAGAGGAGAGGAGAGGAGAGGAGAGGAGAGGAGAGGAGAGGAGAGGAGAGGAGAGGAGAGGAGAGGAGAGGAGAGGAGAGGAGAGGAGAGGAGAGGAGAGGAGAGGAGAGGAGAGGAGAGGAGAGGAGAGGAGAGGAGAGGAGAGGAGAGGAGAGGAGAGGAGAGGAGAGGAGAGGAGAGGAGAGGAGAGGAGAGGAGAGGAGAGGAGAGGAGAGGAGAGGAGAGGAGAGGAGAGGAGAGGAGAGGAGAGGAGAGGAGAGGAGAGGAGAGGGAGAGGAAAACATCTGAAACAATCCATGACATTAAAGTCAGTGCAGACTTGCATGTTTTCAGCTCCCCCCAAATTGCTCATGATAAGTGACAACAAGAAGTGCTATCAAGGACTCTGAATAGGACTACAATCTACAATAGCTCCATCCCAGCAGCTCGAACTATCATTTGGGCTCCAAAGTGATCAAACTGAAATAGAATGCATCTAGAAAAGTTAAAATCAAATTCCATTCTCAGAAAGTTGGCAACATCCCAACAATGGGGAAAAAAGTTACCCCCCCCCCCCCCAAATCTTCTGTAAAGTCAGGCACGTTGTTTTCATTTCTGTTTGCTGGAGTAAGCATTTTACAAGCAGGTTGAGATGTAGTTTCAAGATATTTAATAAAGAGTCTTTATAATTTGAAAAGCTCCACTTTACTAGGTTTTCTCCCACCTTCATCTGCTGGCAATATTGTCAAGTTTCCTGCATTCAGTGCACACACACTCCTTGATGTTGCATGGGGCTCTTATCAGACTCTTAATTAGTTCTGATATACTAACCCACGAGGCTGTGAAGCAAGTCTTGGAGAGAAAGCATGCCTTTATGTTATTTTATACCAGCAGAACTCCATCAATTTCTGTGGTGTTACTCCCAAATTATACAAGGGTGAGCAACAAAAGAGTTGTGGAGAGTGCAGCTAGGAGAAGAAAGCAGCTAGAAGAATGAAAGCTATTGTTATCACCTTGGCCAGTGAAAAATACAGACAAGTTCAGAGAGATGCTAAACTTCTCAGATTCCTAGGAAGAGCTCAGTTTCTCCACATTTCTCCTCCGTGCTGCAAATAAACCTAGTTTTAAAAATCACCATATTAAATGAATGTACAGCTCTATTCCCAATAGCAATGCATGTCTTTCACTTACTGCATGCTACAGCTTTCCCCAGCTCTTAATTAGAGCTGATGGATGCTTGTTGCCCAGCTGATTTTGATCAGTGCACTCACATCACTAGGCATGTTTATGCAAATATTTAATCACCAATGTTACTTGAAAATCCATCTCTCGGCAATGCATGTGGGCAGGAAGATGCTGTGATTTCATTCAGCAGTTCCTTTGTTGAGGCATGGACCCCGGTGCTAAATGGAGTATGTCAGGGTTTCTATGGAAACCAATCAAAATTCATGAAAGGACTGATTTGACTGGCTCCAGCTAGCGATGTTTTCTTTCGTTTGAGAGCACAACAGCACAAGATATTACTTTCATCTACTTTAAAAAGAGAGTGGATTAAATTGTTGCATCAGAGTTTGGTGGTAGCAAGAAAAACAACGTTATCCAGCTGATTGCAGGAAGGTTGTCTATTTATCCTTGACTGTGACAACCAGCTCTGTAGCTCTGTGCACACCACAGTGCCACAGAAGTAGCTGCAGCAAAGCGGCGCATTGGGGATGATCCCAAGTCCTTCTCTCACCTTCCTCTTTGCCCCCTGTATAAAGTAAGGAGGATCCTGCTCCAGGATCCTGCTCAGCCACAGTCCATCTCTGTCCACTCCTCACCTGCCTGCAGGTGTGAGATCCTGGGCTGACTTTGGATCCAGCTTCAGTGCAGGGAATGCTAGTCATATGTTTAGAAGGTGACCTGCCCTCAAGAGAAGACTTTCTATCAATGCAGACAGTAAGACTGTAGCTATGGATAGCCCCTCCCTGGGAATGCAGGGCCACCTTGTCCAGCACAGAGTCCAACAGGGCCAAATGTTCACCTTGGTTTGTAAGGTACAAGGTCACTTTGTGTGCTATCAACTACACATTACATCCACCCACATAAGCTGCTTCCAGCCTGGCCACTGGAATCTGTGGCTCTGCGGGTGGATTTGAAGAAAGGAAGAATCACTCTTCACCCAGGAAGAAGAGCACAATATTTGCATGGTGCAAAGCCTCAGGATATTCTGATCACAGCTTTGTTTCAATAGCTACAGTTTCCATCAAACAGGACAAACAGGATTCCTGTGGCTTTCATTGACTTTGGTAACAAAATATATAACAAATTGTTACTCATTGGGTCATAATATTCCAGCTGGGGAAATTTGATACGTAGAGTAATTACTCAGTTGTTACCTAACCTTACTTTGCCAGTCATTTAATACTGAGTCTTGATTTGTATCAGTTTTTTGACTGGAAGAAGAAACTGCATAAAATTTTATGCCAGATTTTATTTACTGTCTTGTACATTGTTGCAGCAATAAACTCAGCATGATTGATTGCATATGTTAATTTAAAGCATTGCAATTGTACCATTTACATGTGTGATGTATCTTCAGTCTGAAGCTTCTTAGAGCCAATTCTGCATGACCCAGAGCAAGACTGTTCTGTGCAATCATTCTTACAAACTGCATCCTCAAATTCAGTTCTATTACTTGCTTGCATGTTACAATGAGACATAACAGCAGAGAGAATTGAAAAGGTGTGGAGAAGAGAGGAAGGACAGGGTTGTATTGAGAAAAGGTTTCACAGTTGCTGCTGCTGCATAATCCATTTAGATACATGTTGTAATAGGAATAAGAAACAGGAACAGGGAATCTCATGCAAAGCTGTACATTTGTTTCATGTGAAGCACTGAGGTGGACGTGGACCTGTTGGAGTGTGTCCAGAGGAGGGCCATGAAAATGATCCAAGGGCTGGAGCACCTCTCTTATGAAGAAAGGCTGAGGGAGCTGGGGTTGTTTAGCCTGAAGAAGAGAAGGCTGCAGGGGGACCTCATAGCAGCTTTCCAGTACCTGAAGGGACCCTACAGAAAGGCTGGGGGGGGGGGCTTTTTACAAGAGCTTATAGTGATAGGACAAGGGGTAATGGTTTGAAACTGCAGGAGGAGAGATTTAGGTTAGAGATCAGAAGGAAATTCTTTAGTGTGAAGGTAGTGAGACATTGGAACAGTGGAGGCTCCATCCCTGGGGGCGTTCAAGCTCAAGTTGGATGGGGCTCCGAGCAACCTGGTCTAGTGGGAAGTGTCCCTGCTCATGCAGGGGAGTTGGAACTCGATGATCTTTAAAGTCCCTTCCAACTCTAACCATTCTATGATTCTATGATTCACCTATTATGTGACTAAATTAAAGAGGCTTTGGATCAAGCCTTATCAAAGTATTTGAAAAGAGAATGGAAGCACACAGGAAAGAGGGTGAGGAGGTGAGAGAAGAGAAATACAATCTTAAATCCCTAGTGAGGTGCCTTCTACCTGAATTGAGTAGGAATTCAGTGTCACCCTCTGAGTCAACTTCGTAGAACCAGATCCCAAAGAAAACCTGATACGGACACATGGGGCTGTGCCACCTCTGACTTTAGAACACTGTCTTCTGATACAAAATAAAAAAACAGGCAGACACGTGGGATACCTGGTTAGTGGGAGGAGAAAGTTAAGTACTTGTAGAAGATGAGGAAAATACCTGCATGCTGCTTTAGAGGTTAATTACAAGACACATCAAGCTCAAGGCTGTACCTCCAAACTTTCATCGAATCATAGAATGGTTTGTGTTGGAAGATCATCTAGTTCCAACCCCCCTCTTCAGCAGCTAAGAGTCCAGGGCAGGGCTGCAGGGAAGGACCCTTCCTCCCATGAGAGTCAGTCCCTAATCTTTTTTGGAAATGACCTCTTTCTACCCATTTTCTCCTACCTACAACCATTTGGTTGGAAGATGGAGAAGGGCTTTCTATTGCCTTTGATTTAAAAATAAAACAAAAGGGACTGCATTTGATGATGCCTGTGACCTGTCAGTATGTGGTAGATGTCCAGTTGCTAAATGCAGCCCTCCCAGAACACCAGAAACCTTGCTGCCCAGGAGGGCTGGCCACAGAGCATCTCCATCAGCAGGTAGACCTGAGCGTCTCTGAGTATGTCCTCAAGATCTGTATCCACTTACAGGACTAAGGGGTTTAACAGCTCTTCATGCTGCCATAAGGAAAGGAGAACCAATTTTCCTCTGAACTAAACAGATAATTGCCTCTTCTTTCCACATACAAGTCATTCCTGCCTTCACAGAGCTCTCAAGAGTTAGAGGTACTCTGTTGCTTTGACTGAAATGTCAGAAATAAGCTGCTGCAGTCCATTTAAATCTAGTTTATGCACCCCAATCCTGTTTTTTACCTGGGCTATTAATCATCTTAACATCAGGTGAAGAGCTATTTGTTATTTTGAATAGCCTAAATTCCTTGTAAAATAGCACGTCTGCCTCTATATTTCTTTCTCTTCATCTGCAGCTCTCACCTTTACATTTATGATTTCTTAGATATAAAAGGAGCTGCACCCAAACATCACTTTAAAGTTTGGCAAAGTTTGCACTTCAGTCCCACTGTGATGCCTCCAACTTTCAAAGAATATGCCTTCTTTTCCACAACAAAGGCATATCCATTTTTTGTGTTTAAAGGACCTTTAAAGAAATTTGAATGGAGCTATTTCTCTATTCTTTTAATAAAGAAATGCACTACAGAGTTCAGAAAGAAAGAAAGGGAACCTCAGGACAATTTATCACTGGACTAATAGGAAAATACCAAGAATAACTCCTCCATAAGATAAAAATACACCACTTTTGGCCCAGTTCTGCAAATATGTAGGGGAATATCTTTGCATGTGGGAATGACCCTACTCAAGGTACTGGGATAAAAGTGATGCTTGAAGAATTAAGCCCAGCTAGAAGTGTTTGGAGAATCAGAAGCATGTCAGGGAGTCACTTCATACCAGCATAGCAATAGCTAAAGAGGGAGTGGTTATTTTGTTATGTTGCAAAACAAAACACAACACCTACTTAGTAAATTTAGAAACACTGCTAAACCAGGGGGAATAAAAGTACAAGTTTTCAAACATGGGCCACATTTCTTGCGATAGAGGGGGAACTGGCACCGAACAGGTCGAGGCACACTTGGATTTCCTGGGGTGGGCAATGGATTTGGGCCATGGACCTCTTTACTCACCTTGAAACCTCCATCTCCATCACTAACTCACCTTGAAACCTCCATCTCCATCACTAACATGGTAGCTGGACAACTACCATTGCTGGGGGAGAAAATGTCACAAATGCAGACCTGGTTTGCCTCAATCAGTTCTTAACAGATACTTCAAAACAAATCAGCACTTTATACCTTTTTGACAATGCCTAAAATATACAACCCTACATTCAGCTGTACCTCTAACTGTTGTTACACACCTCACATTTTAATGTTTATATGTAAGTCATCTAGCAAATACAAAATGATATGCACTGGTCAGTGGGCACACAGCTTCTTCATTTGTTTGTTTCTTTGGCTTGTTTATTGTCGTTTGATATTTTAAGAATTTAGGTTAAGATGACAGCAGACACTTGCACAAATGAGTTTTGATAATATGGATGGTTGGAGTTGCCAGCATTTGGAACAGCAATGAAACAAGAAAAAAGGAATGGTAATTTCAGAGAAAAAAAAACGTTCACTTTGGAAGCCAAGGCAGGCAGTGTTAATGGTTTTAAATTCTTTTCCTTACACAATTAATAACCCAGTGACATGGATCTTTTCAGGCTATTACTGAAGAGAGTTGCGTGTTTGATACCATTGTCATCACTTTAACAAATTGTGGTATGAAATAGCCCTTCAGAGCTTTCATTGATTGATAACTGAGTTACAGAAACTTCCTTTTGTGGAAAAAAAAAAAAAAAAAAGAAAGAATAAGGTGTAGGGATGCAAATGATTTCTAACCACAGATCAAAAAAGGGGCACTCCATCATTCTGTCTGCAATTTGTCAACATCAATTTCAGTAAGAGTTGTTTAAAAAAAAAAGAAAAAGAAAAAGGAAAAGAAGGACTGAGGGTGCCATTTTAAGCATCAATATTTCAGACAAGTTCCCACATAGTTTACACAGCAGGCTGACGTTTTGCATAAATTAACAGAGATAACTATTTTCAAACTCTAGATAGCACTGGCTGATCTTCTTCAACAATTACTGTGCATGGTTTCTACTTTAAAGATTACCCTAATGTGAAAACCATGATAGCTAGTTTTGTTTGTTTGTTTGTTTGTTTGTTTGTTTGTTTTCTTTTTATGCTTTGCTTTTTCTCCCCCTTCTAACACCAGGACTCAGCTGTTGCTTCACAAACTTATAGTGGGGAAAAGATTTACCTGCTTATAGAAAGTTCAGCTGTACAAACCTGTTCTGAAGAGCAGAACGTGTAAGTGCTGATCTACATAGGTCTCTGTGGTCTATACCTCTGTGCTGTCTACTGAGTAAAACAAGGTTATGCCAGACTGCAGTTTGGAGATGACACCTTAAAGCAATGTGAGCAGGTAAAGGAAGAAATGCTACACCAGATGCAGTAAGCCCTGTGCTTCTCTTTATGAATCAATAGTTCAGAAAAGCCCTATGCTTGTTAAATGGCACCTCCTCCCTGGCAGAGGTTGTAACCTGGAGTTTCAGCAGTTAAGATCAGAAGTCTGACAGAAAGTGAATAGCTTATGCTAAGTTGAGGTTGTGAACCTGATACAGATGAGGCCCACAACCTGAAATGAATGTGAATATGAGATAGAATAACAATACAGGTTACATGTTCGTTAAAAGATCTGTTGTAATTTCTACAAGTATTGAAGTCCCCTGGTTAAAAACAAATAGGTGAAACCCTCAGAAGTGTCTTTAGGTTCCCCCCCAGCTCCTGCAGAGCAGTGTCAATCAGCACTGGCAATCTGCTGCCCTCTGTATATAACAGCTACATGTGCAAATGACTTTCAAACCCTCCGGGAGGGAAAGATCAGCTCACCTGGAGCAAGATTAAGTCAATCCAGAAGCTTCGACCTCTGAAATGATGTTAGAATTTGGTGCCTGCTACAGCATGCTTTGACATTCTTGGCTTTAATTTAGACCACATTTCCAGGTGTTAAATTATTTAATTCTCAGAAAATGAACAATGTCTTAGTCAGAGTAAGAGCCTTTGAAAAATGATGTTATTATTTAACTCTAAAGACAGAGAGTGAGCTGTAAATACATACATTATCCAGCATTTATGTACCGTGAGAATTCACTTTCAGTCCTTTTTATTGGGTAGGTCATCCTTTATTGCAGGAAAGGAAAGCAAGCAAGAAAGGAGAACTTGAAAAAAAAGTTGATTTAAATCACCTCAGTGATTAACTGAGTGATGACTTTAGCTTGCAGAAGAGACATAGTCAAGATTTCTCTTGCCTTGGACAAAGCTATTACCAAAGGATACTCTTGGATCTGTGTGTTTCTGTGCACAACTCAGTAATTATGAGGCAAATAAAGTTGACAAAAATAACTGTTTGTAACAGATATTACCTATGGCTAAAGCACGAAAGCTGTCTGAAAAATTGGAAGGATGTTTTAGAGTGAACATAAGTGGCATTTTTTTAATCTGTGTGATGAAATGGTTATTTCATATAAAAAAATGCATTATGGGCAGGCCAAAAGGTCTGTGTATTTAAGGTTGCCTGGCACTTCCCATTGCAGGAACCTGTTTTCAGACACTCATACCATTGACAAATGTGAGCTGTCTGGACTGAAATATCTCGTGCCAGGTGTCTACCTCAGAATGAATTCTGTGAGGAAATTTCATCAAGGAAAGTTAAATGTTTTTCAAGAATAAGGCAAGGAAAAAATACTGTGTTTTATACTTAGTGAAAAAAGGTGCAAATTTTTTTAGCTTTTAAGCAGGAACACATCCATCTTGCAGAAGAATTACTCAGTTTCTTGGGTGGTCATGTCTATTTATGAGTCTTTTGCCATAATCCACATAAAAGTGGTTATAGTGTCCTTTTAAAGTCACAGTTTGGGATGGACTTGCAGAGAAGCAGCCACCAGAAACATCCATGTTGAGCATGGTCCCACTGAGAACTGCTGTTGGCTAAGAAATACTATCTTGAAATTTTAGTCCTAGATTGATGTTGAGTGGAGCAGGACATGGGAAGTATCTTTCCTGCCTAGTCCTGACACTATTCTGAGATCCAGGAGGATAATGGAAAAAGTAAAGTCTAAAAAAACCCATGGAAAATAGATGTCATTTAATTCTGCAGTTTCTTAATATTTGGAGATTTTATTTCACAGAATCACAGAATCACCAAGGCTGAAAAGACCTTTAAGATCATCAAGTCCAGCCTATGACCAACACCACCACATCAGCTAGACCATGGCATTAAGTGCCACATCCAGCCTTTCCTTGAACACATCCAGGGATGGTGACTCCACCACTTCCCTGTGAAGTCCATTTCAAATGGAATAATAATTTGTATTAATTTGTATTAATGGAAAAATTTGTATTAAAAGTCTTCTTTACATAGTTATGTGAATATGATGTACAGTATCTATCTTGTACTGTCCATCCATCCATCCATGTACATGAAGTATCTTTTGTTCCTATCCAGTTTCTAGCTTATTTCTATTTACTTGTGCTGCAATATCATGTCTGTTTGACAGTAATGAAAACTTTTGTTCTTCTACCAAGCCCAAATAACATTTATATTAGGGGAAGGATGACTTCTCTGAGGGTTTGACCAATTCCTTTTACCAAGACTACAACACTGGGAAGGCAACAGTGGACTGGGTCACATCAGATGGATGCAGATGCACTGGGGCTCATGTTGAAAGGTTATGCTGGGTGGATTTAGGTTATGGTTGGACTTGGTGATCTTCAGGGTCACAGCACCTGTGACCACAGCTCCCCTCCACGGCCCTCTGCCAAATCTGAGTAAAAAAAAAAAGCCATCTTAAGTCAGTTAAACGTGTTCAGATCACAACAGACTTCTGTGCAAAAAAAGATTTTGGGATTTTACTTTCATATTTAGTGTTTTTTAATAAGAGGCTGGCTAAAAAACATCAGTGAAAAATAACACAGGTGAAATTGATCCCATCTTGCAGTTAAAGGATAGGTTCATTCATCTTTCAAGAGCTCTTCAAGCCCTATTTCATGTGATTTTCAGGTCCAGTGATTCTCCTGAATGGTACTCACACTGAACTTATGTGCTGCTTGGTGCTATAAGACCACGGTTTTCAAGAAGAGAAGAGACTCCTTACACAAAGTTAGGTCAAAGTTAAGACACTTACAGATGTCTGTAGAGAGGCTATTTACCTAAGCTCTCATTACAGCTGACAGAGCCCTGGAGATGGATTCAGATGCCTAAATATAAGTGCCATTTTAGATATCCTAAACTATTCAGTGACCTGTTTTGCAGTCCGGTGGATGTACCCATGTCACTCAGTCACTGCAATTTTCAAAGGGCAGTTTTAACTGTTTTAATTCTGCTGTGGTAATATGGTAATAGCAATCTAGTCCATTCAGGAGAGGACTTTATCCTCACGCTTTTTAACTTACAAATACTTTGTTCTCAAGAAGAAATCCATTGCTCAGGAAAGAAATTATATCCTTACTTTGTGGCTATAAATGTTGTAATTAATTGTACAAATTATTTCTCTTGGGAATTTTTTCTCTTTAGGGCTAAAGTGCTTTGAAATTTTTCTGTTTAAGTTTTGTATTACTTTCACCTTTCTGTTAAGCATTATTAATGGAATGATTACTTTCTTCCTTTCTTTTTTTTTTCTGTAAAACAGGACAAAACTTTCTACTCCCTTCTTTCTAAAGTGTAAATAGCCTGAAATAAATAAGAAGCACAGTGTCATTGGAGATTGGCCTTTTCAAAGTTTATATGTCCCAATTAAAACCTAGTGCTTGCTTCAAAACATCTGGTGAGTTTACAAGAATTCATATATTCTTGAGATATGACAATTCATATGTACGTATTTTATTGCACTGTTCTGGTGAAATACAATGTAGACAGAAATATGGTCTCTTTGGCTCAGCATGCTTGACAAAACAGAAAAACAGGGCCACAGAATTTTGAGCAGGTTTGGAAATTGATCTGATTTGAGGAAGGTAGTCTGAAGAGGAATACAACTATCCTGTGAGGTGATTTAGATAGATACTTTTAAAGACATATAGATATTTGTCTGCTTTGTAGGGTAAGAGAAGCTGAATGGTAATTTCTAGTGTCTAAACCACCATAGGAACTTGAAGGTCTGAAAAGAGATCATTTGGTGGTTAGAACTGATGTTAAGAGGTGGGACGTGTGGACTGGTGCCTCCTCAGGATGAGGAGAGCCGTGAACTTGGTCCCTTGCCAGCTGTTGTGGGTTCCCAGTTCAAGACGGGTCCTACTCCTTTCTCCTCCAGTTATGTTCAAGTGGTGGGGCTGTAGCCTGTCATGTACTTAAAGTTGTTGTTGCTGGGCAAGTAACAAGGTTGAGCTTTTCAGGAGATGTAAGCAAAAAAATTCCTAAACTCTTAGTCCTTCCCAGAGCCTGCCAGGACCTCAGCTCAGTGCTGAAGGAAACAACTATGGGAATATGTGGTAGGAGAACGTCAGGACCACCACTGAACAGTGAATGTGGCCTGGTAGCAGCCTAGGTCTGGGGAGGAGAGGGCAGCCCCCTGTGCTCGGGTGGGCTCAGGCTATTCACAGGTTACATTGGACACCTCAGCATTTCTGTGCATTTCACCCCATGTTACTAACTGCCCAGAGAGGAGATTTTTTTTTTGGCCAGTTAAATTCTTAAGATGAGGCACTTGGGAACCTTCAAGGAGGCAATCTTTCCATTTTAGGCAAGCCTTAGATGGTCACTGAAGTGTGGGCAGTCTTGGTTGTGGGGTCCAAGTGCTTTACGTGTGGGTACTACCTTCAGCTTTCGTCCCATTTCACATGGTCTGGAGCCTGTTCCTGCCTTTCTCCAAGACTTTCCTGGGTCTCTTTCTCCCCAGCCCTTTTGTCTCTTTTATAAAAACTCTTTGGGATGGAGTCAGCCTATTGCTGTATGTTATACACACTTCTGTGAGATGTGGAAAAGAAGGTAAGGGGGTCACGGTGCTACAGGAAACCTGGTGTAACAAGGGAACCCAAATCCCACTTGGCTGCACAGATAGTTCTGAATTACTGTGTTTCACACAAAATGCTTTTGTATTAGGATTTGGTAGAAGCCTCTGATTGATGCAGTGCCCTTGGGAAACCACAGAATGCTTGGGGATTCTTGTAGCTTCATAAATATCCATTTGCTCTAAATTTCACAGAAACTGTGCAGCATACCCAAAAATCAAAATAGTTTTTCTGCAGTTAATTCTGCCACAATTCAAGGCTCTAAAACACAATGCATTGTGATTGGTCATTCCCACATCCCCAAAATGTAAAACAAACCTCCTTCTTAACAAAAATTTATTATTATTGCACTATTTTTCCAATAAACCTAGAGAAATTAGAAAGAAGGATAAATTAACAAAAATGGTCCTATGGGTCCATTTTTATCCCTGCCCAACTTATAAATAAATTGAAATAAAAAACCCAGGTAAACCCCGAGGTACATTTTACTAAATAAAATACAACTGTTCAGACTTATGGCAGCTTGAGAAACAGCAAATAAACCAGCAGAAAAGCAAAAATGAAAAGGTCTATGATGTAATGAGTGGCAAGGTAGAAGCTATTATTTGTAGGAATCTGGTTTAAAAATCAACATGTTGTTGATTAAAAATCAACATGCACCTCTACAACATTTTTTCTACATTCTCAATTTTTATTTTTTTTTTTTAAATATATATATGTTGTTTTTTTAATGAATGGGGGAATTGCTGTTACATCCTGAAGTACTTTGATCAGGAATTGTTACAGTGAGACATGCAGCTGACTTACCAGCTTGAAAAGCAGAATGCAGAAAAGGGAAGGGAAAGCAAAAAGAAATCGATGGGAGCTAAATAACCCCAGCTGAAAAGAAAGTGCATATCACAGATGTATTTAAGCCTGGCATGTCCAGGAGTAATAAGAATTAGCAGAACTCTGCTGCCATGGAAATCAGCAAGAGTTTAATCACAGAGTTTAATGGGTGATGACTCAGAAAAATGCTGAGTACTTTTGAAAAATCTCACTCCAATAATTTGATTTTTCCTTTTCTTTTTCCATGACTTGCTATTATTAAGAGAAGGGGAAAAGAACAAAAGACTCTATTTTGTCACACTTAGCAAGGTGATCAATCTAGCTGTGCAGTGATCTAGATGTACTGTTTGAGAGTCAGAATTTGCTGACTGAAAACACCAAATATTTGAGGTGTTTCTGATATGAGTTGTATGAATCACTGACATTTGTGGTTTGGTGAGTGAACAGTTTCGACACTTCTGAAATGACGCTGTCATTTTTATTTCATTCAAAACGACATGGATATATCAGCCCTAAATCATAAACTGTTTAGGCTGTCCCGAAGCTGCACTTCCAATGCAGAAATTATTTGTCTCTCCTAAAATCTCCACGTTTGCAGCTTGTACTGAGAACTGGAAGAAGCAGATGGCTCCACAGCTCCCGTTAGCCAAACGGAAGCCAAACGGCAAATCAGTGCCTTTTGCCTTTTGATCAACCCTGGCTGACAGCTCTGGCAACGCTGACAGTGAATGCTGACAGAGTAAGTCAGCACATGGCATGTTTTAAACTGAGTGTGTGAGGGAAGGAGTGAAACAAACTGAGAGAACAGAATCATTTTTTCACTGCCTTTCTACTATAAAGTTGTATCTCATCACGGCCATTGAAAAAATACCGATTTTTTTTCTGCTCTCTGAAAAATAAAGATATGAATCTTTAATGAAAAAATGCTTATAGTATTGTATAATAATAAATTGATAAATACATGATAATTATCATTATGTTTTAGCCTGAGGAAAAAGGAGGTCTAGAGAGACCTTATTGCTCTCTAAAACTCCCTGAATGGGGGTTGTAGCAAGGTGGGGGTTGGTCTCTTCTCCCGTGTAATACTCAATAGAACAAGAGGAGTTGTGCCAGGGGAGGTTTAGATTAGATATTAGAAAAAATTTCTTCACTGAAAGGGTAATTAAACACTGGAATAGGCTGCCCAGGGAGGTGGTTGAGTCTCCATCCCTGGAGGTGTTTAAGAAATGTGTAGATGTGGTGCTTGGGAACATGGTTTAAGCATTGGTAGTTAGGTTATGGTTGGACTCGGTGGCCTTAAAGGTCTTTTCCAACTAGAATGTTTCTGTGATTGTGAGATTCTGATTTACATTCCATAAAACAATTTCAAGAAAATGGAGAATAAAGGCAATTCTTTGTAAAACAAATTTATTTAAAATATGAAAGGAATATGTGGAGGCAGGGGGAAGAAACGTGGCTGGTCTTTAATTACCGAAATAATTTTGAATTTTGTAGCCAATAAACTAGAATAAAATAGAGGACATCTGTTCAGATAATGTAAGACAATACTGATCCGTATAATCAAAGAGTAGACCCAGAAAAAGTGATATTGACATTAAGATTTTCTATTTGAGGCAGCATTTCTGTCTCTAATGTTTTCCTACACTTAATCTCTGTTCATAAGTTAAGAGATTTAATTCAGAAAACATGTGTATATTTTATCATGTAGATAAATAAAATGAATAACTTTTTACACACTCCTACCGGAAAAAAGTCTGATTTGGATTGGGAATGCAAGCTCTGTCATCCCATATATGCACTTCAGCACAAAAGAAAATTGCTTCTTTCAGTCTTATTTCTTTTAATCTCCAAATACTTGGATCCAGTAGAGTCCTTTCTACAAAGGTTTCTTTTCTTCATGTTAAGTTTCTCTGCCTTGCAATACATTTTTTTGTTCTAGTGGAAAGAGGACATTAGTGATTTTGACCTTCCACTTAACTTTGATAAATGTAGAAGGCATCAGATATAATCTACTCCACCAACTTCTGAACTATACACGTTGTAGAGGTAACAAAGTAGTCTTCCAAAAAGGTTGTGAAGTCAGCATCCTTCAAACCTTAGACAGAGTAGCTATTACAGGATAAGTAAGTACTCTCACCTTGCTTTCAAAGTTCCCGGTATCTTGTTCTGCCTTTTGTGTCTCAGATGAGAAAAAGTCAAGACTTCACATTTTGAGATGTTTGTTCAACATCTTAAAAAGAAGAAGAAAAAATCCTTTTGATTTTAGCTAGTAAACGCAGACTTTTGCTTCTCCTTTACAGAGAAAAAAGCTTGGCTAACCCAGCATATCGTTCTTTTCTTTTCTTAGTGACAGTTTAAAAAGAAATTCCTAAAAGTAGATTTCCATTCTTTCTCCTTAGGGCACATCAAACTTCACCAGATGACACAATGATTCTCACCTCTGCCAAGTGGAAGAACAATTTTTAAGGGGAAAAATGAATTTAACTTTTCAGAGAAGAGAATATCCAGAAAACTGAAGTCTGCATTTGCACAAATACTTTAAGGCATTTATTCCATACATGTGTCTTAAAAACATAATTGTTCTGATTGTAGTCAGTGGATGAAGGAAAGTTTCATCAGATGGTCTTTTGTGTTCAGACTTTGTGCTTCTCTTCATCCGTTGATATGAAGATCTTAGACGTGAGAAAGTCTCCAGGAGGCACCTCCAGTTGAACAGCTAAACGTCTGGAGTGATTCTTCATCTGTCACCAACTACTTCCTTTTCCACTTTTGCTGACAACAGCATCTTTCATGAAGGGACATCTGTGATGGGCCAGGTGAAGGTTTATGTGCCCTTTTGTATTGATTACTGGTGTCTTCAAGCAACTTTTGACTGCTAGTGAAAGCTTTCTGATCTGCTTCTCACTTTGTCCACATGTTATTCTCCATTCCAAACATCCATTATTCTCTTCTCAGATGTTTCCCCCCTCCATTCTTCTCCATGCTCTGCCTCATTCCATAAAAATCTCTATCATTCTCTTTGCATTATCTCTTCTTCCACTTCTCACACGCTCCCTGCACTTCAAGCATGTGTTGCAATTACATATTCAATGAACACAAGTAATAGTTAAGAACTGAAATTAAATGAAATTAATGAATTCAATTTGAATTCCCAACATCAATGCCCTGTAGCTTACTTATAATATGAAATCTCTGTCCCTGCCAGTTTTGCTTGCATGGTAGCTCTTTCCTGCAGGTGGGTTGTCCATGTAGGCTATGAAATAATTCAGGCATGGAGAATGTCTTGCTGCATATTTGTGTAATTGGGGCTTGAAGCCTGGCTGCTTTCAGCTGTCACATTTACAGTAACCCTTATGACATTTTGTTCCAGCAACAGGGACCCCAGGTTTCTGGGGCAGATGCAAGGAAGTCAGCATGTTAGGTGAGGGGTGGCAATGGCTCCTATACACACTCTTACCTGATGGCAGTAATTTAGTGTTATCCTTTTTTTATAATAGCCTAAACTAACTCCAATGTCAGATTTGTTGCAAGTAAAAAGTATTCCTACAAACACTTGGACAGCTCTGTTGACACATGACAGCTTGTAAAACTGCTGTAATTTCATTCTGTGCAAGTCCTCTGAAAACATGGTCCAGTTTGCTGTTTTTTTTTGTTAAAACTGTTATTAGATAAGGAATTAAACAGTCAATAGTCTAGACAGAAAATGTAAATGCTTGAGTTTGATTACTGAACAGGCATTTATTAAGTGACCTTGGGTCAATTACAAATAAGTTGACCCACGGTTCTGCTTTTTTATTGCTAGACCTGCTCTGGAGGTAAATTCTATGAATAGTTATGAAATAACTATTAGAATAGTTAGAATACAAGCTGGGAAACTGGGTTTGTTCAGCCTTGAGAAGAGAAGGCTTCAGAGAGACCTTATTACAATGTTCTGGTACTTAAAGGGTGGCTCCGAAGAAGATGGAGACTCCCTATTTACAAGGAGTCCCATGGAAAAGACAAGGGGTAATGGGCACAAGTTGCTCCTGGGGAGATTCCAATTGGACACAAGAGGTAAATTTTTCCCCATGAGGACAGTCACACATTGGAATAGTCTCCCAAGGGAAGTGGCAGATTCCCCCACATGGGACAGTTTTGAGTCTCAGCTTGACAGGGTGCTGAGCCATCTCATATCAACTATAGTAATACCTAGAAAGGTTGGACCAGATGATCCTTGAGGTTCCTTCCAACCTGGCATTCTATGATTCTATGATTCTGTGAATACTAGGATTCTGTAATAAGGAAGACTGCATGAATAACAAAAAGATAAATGAAGTTGAAGAACATGACGTTTTCATTTTTATGGTGTCAATTTTCTATTACCCCAAAATATTCCTTGCACTGGGGAGGGAATACTGGTCATTCCATATGATCATATCACATCACCCCATGCAAAATAAATTTCCAGTTAAAGGGCATCAAGTCCTACCTAATTTTTAATGCAACATCACTTTTGCATAAACATTTATGAATATAATTTTAATATTACTTTAATGGAAGGCAAATAATGTGCCCTTTCCATTCAGTGAAAGATTAACCCTGAAAAAAATAATTTACCACCTCTTTTTTTTTTTTCCTTTTAAGTTAATGGAGCTTTTCAATTAATAAGAATAAAGTCATCTTTTACACAGTGTATTAATTTTATACAGGCAATATCCTTTTTGACCAGTCCAGTGTAATAAATATTCTTCTGATACTCTTCTAACTCAAGGATATTATTAGAAAGAACAGGTAGTTCAGCTACTGCTCATCTGTTTTAAGTACAGGCAGCCACAGAACATTGTCATCAAATGCCCAAGGGTTTTGCAAGTGCTTTCTGGAGCAGAAAAAAAAAGTGCAAATTGCAAATCTGTGTGTGTATTTCCCAAGTGCCTTTGCACTTACCTTTAGTAGATACAGTGGGTTTACTAGGGAAAAGAGGACTTCAGCAGATGTTGGATGTTTCTACTGTCCCTGTGGCTCTGAGTTTAGCCTGTTTCTAGTTCAGTGCAGCATGATCTCCCCAGAAGCCTTATTTCATATATCAGAGGTGTAGAGCAAAAGATGCACTTCTTCCCTCTAATTCCTGACATGAAATGATGCAAAGGACAGAGATTCAATTCCCCTGTTCTGTTTCACCCACCCACCACTGAGGCAGTCTCTTCCCAAGTGCCTTTTGCTTTCAAGTCAGGCACTAAAAGCAGGTCTTTGCACAAACCCCATTTCTGGGTTTTGAATGCAGATGACTCCCAAAGAGACTGTCAGTCAGTGAGTCCTCTAGTTGAAGAAATATTTAATGCTGTTGTCCAGCATAATCAAGAGCATATGGTATTGAGCAACACCAACCACACAAGAACGGACCTGAAATATATTGGTTGTAGGCTCTGCTGTCCTCCTAATGCACTTTTCTGCCCTGTCCCATAGCTTGCCAGACCAGAGGCTTACTGAGGCCACACCTATGTCCTTCTCTATGTGCTTTGGTTGCAGCAGTTCCTGAGTTAGGAAATACTGTTTGGCTAGGTCCTGATAATGTCAGGATGATTCTTCGGTAGATATCATCCCCTTTTTGGTCCTTTGCAAGAAAACCTAAGGACCTAGGCAAATGACTTCTCTGTCTTTACTTTGACCCAAAAGTTTTCTCACTCTCATTCTTCCTGTTCCCCCCCCTCTGCTCCTGCTGAGAGTGACCAGTTGTGTGGGCCAACCCACCACACCCACACACTCTGCTTTTGGTGGGAAACATGCTGGGAAGCTCTAGCAATATATATTGCATGTCTAATAATATTACTTTCCACAACTTAGGAGCTACGTAACAAAGGCTTGGTTGAATTGTCCTCATCTAGGGTTCAAATGTCATCTGAGAAACCATAAGGTATCTGAGACACCTGCAGAGGTTGCAGGATATGTTGACCCTTTGGCATGACAGTTGAAGGACCAAGATACACTAGGACATTTCAAATGCCACTAGATGCTCTTCAATGTGCACCTGAACTGACTACTGATAGTCTACATGCAAGACTCTTAGAATCAGACAGGGTTTAATCTAAAGCAGCAGCATTGACTCCCATGGGTCTATGCAAAAATATGCTAAGGATTGTCTATTTTTAAAAACATGCATTATTGGGGAGTCAGCCTTTGAATGCTCTAATAAGCAGAGCTATCAGACCTCACGGCAAATTAGTAAACCCAGAAATTAACTTAAATCTGAAAGGATTTACACTGATACAGTTGCTGTAACAACTTTGCTCTTGACAAGCAAATACTTAAAAAAATTCATGTGAATTCAAATCACTGGTTGATGCTGCTGAGAAGTACACAATGAAATGGTTCCATTAAACTTTCCCTGGAATAAACACTCGAGTGCTTGGATGCATCTCAATTATGGGCACACGGTTCACAACCAGGTACTTTACTGACCTTACCTGTATCAGGGGAGATTAGGGAATGTGCCAATTCAAGGCTATTTTCAAAGAATTTTGTTTTTTTTTAAAAGTGTGAGCTGGGAGCATTAGCTCCTGCAATGTATTAGGGTTATAATCACTTTATCTTACAGTGGCCAAACATATAACATGAATCCCTAGTGTTGCTAAAGAGATAGCTTCATTCCATGATTTGAATCAAGACAAGAATTTGTCTTCTCCCTGGTTTTCTTGTACATCAACAAGCTCAGAAGTTTGTTTGTTGTGTTTGTGTTTGTTGTTTTTTTTCTTTTCCTTCCTTTATATATAGAAGTTTTCTGCAAAAATCAATCTTGCTTGTTGAATGAATGATGTGGTGGCACCTCTGCAGACAAGATGTCAGAAATCTGTAATAGTGTTCATCAAAAATGACTCTCTTTTGTGTGACTTGTCTGTGAGGCACAGTAATTAGCCTGCAGCAAGTCCAGGTTTTCTGATTCACAGAGATCTCCCTTTCAGTACTACAGAAAACACAGTGGTTTCTTTTAATTTTTCTTTCTTCTAAGGAAAAATATTTGATGAAAGTTTTAAAATAAAAACTATGTCTTCCTGGCCTTTTTCTTGGAAAACATATGGTGTCTGAAGGCTTAAAAAACCCCTACCCATACTTATTTAGAATAACAGAGAAATAACATCATGGCTCTTAAACATGTGACATGGTCCTTCTCTGCCCTTGTTCATATTCATTAAAGACCTGGAAAAATATTAATTATGGAAATTGAGGATTCAGTACATGAAAGCACATCTAAGATAAAACAGGTTCTCTTAAATAGATGTACCCATAGTTCTCATTAAAGATTCAGAATAGTATAGCACTGGCAAGACAGGGCACAGGAGTACACAACTTACATTTTAATTAGCATAGGTCAAATAATTTATACTGAAGTCACTTTGATAATTCCTGTAGCACGAACACCTGAAGTATTTCAGACTGTGGGGCAGAAACACTCAGTCAAACTTGGAATGAGCTGGCCTGTTACCAGAACACTCTGGGGATCTAGGTAGGGGTCTTGAAAGTATATGAGCTATGCTACTTCCTATAGACATGACCCTTCATTTGAAAGACTTTTGCAGTTTCATGAGCAAATAGGGATATTGCTGAAATAAGGACTGTAAAATCAGCTTCATTTAGTTCTAGGACAGCTCCTCCAAAGTGCTTTCTTTTGAAAGACTTTGGGCTTTATGTCATAGACATAGTCTGGCTTCAGTCATCACTAGTATAGTACTTTGAATTTTAGCAGAAATACTTTTCCTATCTTCTTTAGGTTCTGCACATGTTCTAGACTAGCAATTAAGTCACCATGGTTCAAACTTTAAGATTTGTTCAGCCAGCTTTTGAACAAAAAAAAGCTTCAACTTGCTGAACAATTCTGGTGTTACACAGAAGTGCATCTGTTCTCACCACAGACAAGTGGATTTAGAATAAAATACCTACACATCCTTTTTGTACAGGAATTTGATCATTGATAAATATTCAGGATCTGTATCAAAGTCCTTTATTATCTTAGACCTATTCCACAGGTTTCATTTATTTCTCCTGATTTCTGTTCTGATCTCACTGTCTCAGAGCAGCTGCTATGAACACTTGTCTCAGAATACTCAGACACAAGATGAAATATTCAGTGTATAACAGAACATTTCTAGTAGTCATGTAACCCAGCTAGCAGAAGTAAAGATGCTGAAAATATGACCAGGACTAGAACCAGGCTCAAAGCCATGCAGTTGGCTACTTTGAACCTCTTTCAATAATCATCTGGTATAAACTGGGAAAGAAGCTAAGAAAGCTATACTGATTTATACTAGCTAAGCATTATGGGGCAACAGATTGTTTAGAGAATTTTATCTACAGTGCTTGGTTGTCAGTTGAACAGCTGAAACTTCATTTACTTAAATAAAACTTTCCTTGGTTTATGCTGGTGCAGAGAGAGTAGAATTTCATTCGTGTTCCACTCCATGTTGCACGTAGTGGCACTTGCTAGATCATATAATGGCATCTACCTTAAAAGGGAAGAAAAGTTTAATCAAATTTAATGAAATTGCCCCTAGCAAAAAGGTAATTTATTTTTTTATAAGAAAACAGTAATGAGTTACTCATTTGTGTCATGCTTTCAGTTCCGTGAGGCTCTCCTTTATACAGCACATTGTGCCAGTTTAGGACTTGAAGCCTGTGATCACCTCTGTGTTTCTTTCTAGTTAAATTCAGAGCAATTGCACACTAGTCAGCTGAAGTGAAACATTTCACCAAATCACAGAGGCCATCTGCACTGAACTGATCCTGATTCAAAAGTCACACCATGGATTGGCTGTCCCCAAAAGCCTTGAACCAAGCAAAATATTTCATGCTGGTCTTGCAAAATTAGGTGCTTATAATTAGACAGAGCTGCTCTTAGTGGTACAAGTCTTATTCAAAATACTCTCTGCTGCTTGACTGAGTTAAAGAAAATGTTTTTCTCTTTGCCCACCATAGATTTGACTCCACATAACTGCAGTCTGTAGGTAAATATATAAATGCAAATATAAAAAAATATACATATATCGTGGGAGCAAGAAGTATGGGACAAACAACCCTTTAAATAAATTAATACAAAAGGAAACAGGCCAAAGACACAACCTTTATATCAAGCTAACTTGAAAATGTTCTACATCTGTTCTTAACATCAATCTTTTCCCATGTGTCTGTTCACATGCACTTCTGTACCATCTTTCCTGGATGGGTGAACAGACTTTCATCAGTTAGATGTCAGTCTAGAGCCTGTGACCCAGAGAGTGATTTATCAGGTTCCATTTCAAGGTTGAGGATTTGAAAGCATTGGGAGGACTTACAGCCTCTGACAAGTCAAGGATTTTCCAGAGGGCGAGTTCTTGGCGAATATGTGTGCAAGACTGTGTTCTGTGGAAAGGAAATAAGTGTTTAGGTGAGCATTCAGCTGTTGTATTAGTCTGTTTCCACTCATTTTTCTTTGTGAGATGGATGTTTTCAGTGGATGTATTATAAGGGTGCAATTTCTTTTCTTCAAGTTAAAAAAGTCAAACCAAGCTCCTCCTCTCCATGAAGTCCCTGTATAAGTTTGAGAACAGCAGTGCACTCTCAAACCCACACTTAACTACTGTATCAGATTTTGTAGTTCATGTTAAAGCAAAAAGCTGGAGGAAGAAAAGATCAAACAGTTTATTTTTTTTTAATTATGAAAAGAAAGAATACTCATGCAGTAGCAAGTAAGAAATCTACATGCTTAGCTACAGGTATTTTTCTTTGCAGCATATCTACCAACAAGCTTCTACATATATTAATATTGGCTTCACATCATGTGTAACTGAACACCATGCAGGTTGCAGGAATTCTAAATCAGTAAAATCCTAATACATTTTTTTTTTCTTTACTATCAAATCAAAAAACTTAACCCTAACTTTCAGTTTCTCTTCTAATCCTAGGAGTGGAAATAAACAACTTAGCTTCGCATTATTTCATTGCAAGCCATTATTCAAGAAGGATAAATAATCATAGAAAACCTCTGTCTCAATACATCCACTACAAGGACAGCTCTGAGAACCAAACCTCTCTTTATCTGCATGAGATATTGAGCCTTCTGCCTCTCCCTCTGAATCTGGCTCTACTGTTATGTGGGCACTGCCAAACTTGTCATAACAGTCAAGTGTATAATTTGTTGTTTTCAACAGCCTGTGTTCAGCCCGATATGCAGGTTTAGCTTCTAGAGAAACAATAATTAAAAAATGAAACTTTTCATGAATTACATTTGCTACGTCCCCTTTACTGACAGTAGACACCCCAGAAAACTCATGACCCACAGGTCAGGTCCTTGGCTAGTCTCCATGAGGGTCCTATCCATATTACACACCATTTAGCTCTGGTCTCTTCCAAACCTAATGTGGTACCTCTGCAGATAAACAGGTTTTGTGTGTATGTCTGTGTTTGTTTTCCAAATGCTTGAAAGAAGCATAGAATCATAGAATCACAGAGGATATTTTGAGTTGGAAGGGATCTTAAAGATCATTCCAACCCCTCTGCATGGGCAGGGACACCTCCTACTAGATCAAGTTGCTCAGAGCCTCATCCAACCTGGCCTTGAACACTTCCAGGGATGGGGCTTCCACAGCTTCCCTGGGTAACCTGTTCCAGTGTCTCACCACCCTCACACTAAAGAATTTCCTCTTAATGTTTAACCTCAATCTCCCCTCTTCCAGTTTTAACCCATTACCCCTTGTCCTCTCACTACAAGCCCTTGTAAAAAGTCCCTCCCCAGCTTTCCTGTAGGCCTTAAAATCTTAGAGGCTTTATCACAGCCCACCAAAGTAATATTTTTACAGTGTAAGTATCTGATATCCTAACTTGTGACATGAGCTGAATTGGAATGGTTTGAGAGGGCAGGGTCATATAAGGTAGGTTTTATAAGGCACAGGACATTAGACATAGCATGGTTTTCTCTATATTGTTTGTAGGCAGTTATCCTGGAAAGAAACTATCTCTGTGACATAGCCATACCTAGCTGGTTCTCTCCAGAAGAAAAAGCCTCACTGCTGAAGTGATGCAGTTTGTATGACTGCAGGTATTTTATAGCATATACACTTGGAGAAACCAGAGCGAATACTGACAGTAAACAAAGGGAAAGAATCTCATGCATGTCCCTCAACCTCTCCATTCATGGTGTCAAAACTACTAGCATCTGCATTTAGTTAAATAAAGGTGATTAACAAGGTAAAAATGGAAGTAGAACTCTTAGCAAAATGCAATCACTGATTACCCTGTCCCAACTAAAATCTAGACCTTGGCAGAGAAGTGCACATTGCAAATGAAAGGAGGGTTTTAATCTCATTGGGAAGCAGACAAGTGGAATCATTAAACTGTGTTACATGGTCACATTAATTTGACTTAAATTTGTCCTGTTGTTGGGAAAGTCATGCATTCCCTGCAGTTTGGACCACCATTTTGCATCCATCCTTTGACTTTGAGCCATGTGATGAGCCAATTTAATAAAATTATTCCACTGGAAATAATTTCTTTTCCTCTCTTCTCCTTTTCTTTTTCATCCAGATTAGTCTCTGCAGCTATTTAAACAAATAGTGCTGTTCCACAAGAACATCACGAAACAAGCACTTGGAGGCAGAAGAAAAGCTATGATCAGATAGATACTGTGACTGTACAAATTTCCTTTGACCTGAAGTCACAGCTTTACCAAGAGAGACCAGGAAAAAAGGGAAAAGTGTGAAGAAAGACTTAAACCTAGCTGGAAAAACAGAGAAAGCTGGGATTAAATGGTAGGAGAGGAAAAAGAAAAATCCGTTTTAAAATTAATGATGATTTTGTTGCAATTTATTATTTGGGCTAACTGTATCATCTTTTTACTGGAATACTGGTTAAGATGTTTTATCAAAAATAAGAAAAGTGCTGAAAAGGCTTTATAAAGGCAGGAGGGAGGGACTGTGCCAAACTCTTCCTAGACATTTAAAAATCCTTTCTCTATTTCAACTAGGTGTCCAGGTTCTTCCATACAGTCACTGGAGAAGTAGAAGTGTCTCCACAGTGGAGTTTATCTGTTTTTAGTCAGGTATCTCCAGCTGGTGACAAGAGTCACCCCCCTCTGAGGTGACTGCCTCTCTCTGATAGCTATGAAAGAAACCTAAAAAATGAGTTTACCATAAAACCAGCTTTCCATGTAGGTCAGATAAGAAAAGATTAATTGCAACCAGAATTCAATGGCTCTAGTTATGGGCAAGGGTAGCAGATGTGTGGACATATTTTGTAATCCTGAGGGGCAAGGTATGTAGTCACCATCCTAATGGAAGAAATGAAAGGGAAAATTGCCCTGCATATGGGAAGAGCAGCACAGCAATACATCTAAGACACAAATGTCTTGGTTTCTTTAGCCATGTAAAATTTAGTTTGCTCACACGTGGCCAGCAAGTATTTGTTATCATGTCTTTCAAATAATTAAATAAAAAGCTGCTAGGTCAGCTCCATATAACATGAGGTTTTGTGATTAATTAGTGCTCATTAAGCTGAAGTTTTCCTCTGAGTATTGTAACTGAGGATCATGCAGAGATATTGGAAATATTCCCGAGGCAACACTAACTTACCATCTAGCAAGCTATACAAACTTTAAGACACTTAGGTTCCTTTAGTCAGTGAAAATGCACATTAATTGGAGAAGGTTCCAGCTGATTCTGCAAGGGCCCAAGAACCTTTGACCTCCAGGGACAGAGACCAAGATCTGGAGCAGCTGAATTTGCTATATAAGTTTAATGCAAGTTAAAAAATGGGACATTCAGGTTCAGTTATAGGAGGTAAAGGATGCAAGTTTTAGACCACTATACTCCACAGGTACCAGAAAAAAAGTTACTACTCCTACCTGCTTGTCTTCACACATCTGCTGACAACCAGTTATGGTCATGGACCTCTAATCACATGGATAAATCAACCACTTTGACAGACACAAAGGATTTAAACTGTTTAACCTGCTGTTGAATCCCACTGCATTTCCTTAATACAAATTGGAAACTAACACACAAACAGAGTGGTATGATGAATTGTCCCAGAAAGAGTTTAACACTCATTAATGTGTAGGGGGAATTATCCTTTTCTGTGTCACAGCTGGATTTGAAATGTTAAGTCTTCACAGAGAAGGAGGTAGAGCTCTAACATCTCCTCTGCTACAGGTTGGACACAGAAAGCACTATAAAAGTGTTTACATGAAAAGAGGTATTGACCTACACTGATACAAGAAACTCATAATGTTGGCAAAAATATGTATAGAAGTCTTTAAATTTGGGTTAATATTTCAGAACAAAGAAAGCAACTGTTTCTGCATTCATTTTTCCCTGTAAAGGACAGAAGGCCAAAAGAAATAAAAAGAAGGCAGAACAACATTCACAGAAAGGAAAGAAAAAATGAAAGATGAGAGGAAAAAACAATATTACTTGATGATTTAAAATAGTGCAAATAATTGAACTTAATTATTCCCTATTAGGAAGAACGACATCTCTAGTTCCCTTTAGAATAAATAAAGATTCCCTTTTGTGTGCACTGCCAAGAAAAATCTAGGCTTTAGTCAGGCAGGAAGTACCAGATTAAAACTCAGAGGAACTGGCTGAAATTACAGGGAAGGAAAATCAACTTTTTGAGTGACCGGCCTTTTTGACCCTAAAATTTATAAAGTTTTAAGGGTTTTATGGCTTGAAGCAAACTAATTAATCATGACGATGATGTTGATGATGATGGTTTGAGTTGGAAGGGACCTTAAAGATCATCTAGTTCCAACCCCCCTGCATGGGCAGGGACACCTCCCAACTCCTAGGTTGCTCAGGGAAGATTGCATCATGACAGATGTCACAGAGTGAGCTAAGCAGTGACAAGGAGCCATACCCTGGCCCCAAAACCTGCCATCATACCACACTTTTTAAGTACCATTGAAGCTGCAAACCTGCCAGATCCTCAGTACTTCATAAGTGCTGCTTGATGCACTTTATGCTACAGTGGCTTATTAAGAGCCATCAAAATGACTACCTAGTTACTACAGTGTTAGTTTTTAATAATAATTATTTATTGCATCTGTGATTTTGAGTCAATTACCAGCCTGCCCATGTCAAATAATGCCATTTCCCTCCAGTGCTGAAAACCTCTAGAGGAGGTGCACTTATAATAGCCTATCGTATGCAAAGCATATGGTAGGTCTTAATAAGGCTTAATTAAATGCTTGTTCAAATCAAAATGTTGCAAAAATATTTACTCTATTTTTATGCATAATTACAGTGCATTTGTAAAATTATCTTAATTGCTAGACACGGGGGGGAAAAAGAACCCACCTCCAAATTCATTAAATAAGACTGAAAAGACTGTGCATTTACCTTGCTTAAAGTTAATGAGATAACATTTGCAGAGTATTTTGAAGCCCTGATGGGCCATATTTTCTTTTAGTCATTATTGCTATTCCAACTGCCTTAAAAAAAAAAAAAAAAAGTTTCTTATTTTAATCATATTTCATTATATAAGGCAATATTTTTCACACATCTGGTAGATCTGGTGTGAGGCAGAGGAATTAAGAGCTCTACATTTTATTGTCCCAAGGCATCATGGCCCAATACCATGAGGAAAGGGTCCTCCAGGACTAGAGACACGAGTGGCAGAAGCATTGCTTGCTGGTATTGCAGTCAATTAACACAAAGGTTGTTGCTGATATCCAACTTCTGCCATTGGATCTTTAGCAAAAGTCTCCCTAAATCCTCTCTAAATAAAGGAATTGAGTGATAGCTTCCACAGGGGTCATTGTATACATCTAAGTTAGGTTTCTTCTGGGCCCACCTTGTGCAGGAGCCTCTCCTTATAATCTCATAGACTAAACAAGGAATACACCACTCAGCAGTGTGAATTCTCCTATTACTGGGCACATAAAGACACTTGCTTTATAGCCATAGATTGTGTTCTGCTTGAGATGTTTAAAAGCAATTGAAAGGATGGAGTTCTTTGGCTTCAAAGCGAACTAACTAACATTAATTAACCTCTGTGTAAGACAGAACAAATCAGACCTCATCTGAGTTTGTAGCCACAGTGTCTAACTCCTGCTGAACTCTGTTGCTTTTATTCAGGTTGCTCACACCAGGAAGGTTATATGAGCTTGACCCTGCTTGCAGAAAATCAATAGAAAGTCAGTCTCGGGGGTTAATAGGACCAAGAGCAGAGCTTGTACTTGAGGTTAAGATGTATCAAGAAAGATATTTTACTCTGGAGTTGTTTTACTTTGGAACTGAATTTTGTCTAGCAAGCACAGTTAAGGACTTCTTTTAAATCAAAGACAATCGAAAAATATATGTAGAAATTACCTTTGTTCCAAATTATGCAATCAGACACTTGAGAGGAATAATCAGGAGCTAGTGGAGTTGAATCCAGATGAAGTTCAACTTCACAAACTCTCACTTTTTTTCCCATCTACTGCACTTCTTGAGAATATGAGGGAAAAAATTTTGGGGGAACCCCCCCTCAATTTTTTTTTCATTAGAGGCTTAAATTTTTCCATTTCACAGATTTTAGTGAGCACAAGGATTTGATCTTCCCTCGTGGTCCTCATCCTGTGTTCTCTTCACTCCCGGTTTTACTTCTCTCCTTTCATGTTACTTCATTTACATATAAAGGAAGAAAATCCTTTTCTCCCAGTTCTCTTGTACTCTCACTTTATGCTGTTTCTCCTTGTAATAATGAGGAGTTAGACTACATAATCTTCATCTTGGCCAGTTTACTGACTGTCCATATCAAACCACCTCTCTTTGACTGTGCAGCACCAAGCTATATCAATCCTGCAGATACTCCTGAGCTTCCAAGAAGTAAGACCATCTTGTTTGGTCTTGCTTGGAATTCACCTGCTTCAAGCTACAGGTGGAGAAAGGCTACGTTATATGGAGAGTGACTTTCTGAAGGACTCTGCCTCTAAAAGAAATTTAAAATATGGGACAGGGCAGTTACTGCAGCTTTTGTGGAACACTGTGCAGTGAGAACATGGAGTAGGGCAGTTTTATGTCCCTAAACAACCTTCCCATTCTACTGCCACACTTCTCAAAGTCTCCTACAGGACTTAGAGTTGTTAAGATTGTCATCTGTCCTTGCTCTGTCATTTCACCTACCCTCTCCCAGGCTTTGCTCTTCCTGGCCAGGCTGTGGTTCAAAGGGCCTCTCAGGAATGGAGAAGGGAGTAGAGCAGACAGAGATACCAGCAAGAGCTTCATTCTTTCTCCGTCTGCTCACCCTGCTGACATTCTGTATGTGACAAACATTATACTGGGTCACTGTGTCTATATGCTGTGTATATAGACCAAGGAAGACATGACTGCTGTCTGTTGCCTCCTTGTGGCAACAAGACTCTCTGTGAGATGTCCCACAGAATGCCCATGTTCCACAACATTGCACAATTAGAAATGGGAAAGGAGTTACTGCAAAACACCTTGCTGTTCTCAGTCCTCCACACTAGGCTTCAGAAGGCACCTGCTGTCTGTGAATGCTCTTCCTTTAAATGTTAGGTACAGTTAAATCAGTCTTTGCAACGTACAGAATTTCAAAGGGCTGAATTCAAAAGGCTACAATCTCCTATTTTGTCAGGAGAATGTCAACTTCATGATTGGAGGAAAGCAAGGGAGATGAGAGACAATATATATATTTTTTTTCCCCCTGTAAAACATCTTGCACTGCAGAAAGCTTTTTGATATGTTTTTACATATCTCTGACAGCACCACATGTCTGTCTTGGCCAGTCAATACAATATAAATATGCTTTGGATTTCTATCTCCCATTAACAGTGCCCTCTCTGTACCAGGGCTGGAGTGCCACACCAGATGAAATGGTTTTCTGTCTTTGCAGATTGCCTCTCAAAGGACAGATGATTTCATCAGTAGATGGACATTTACTATCTGCTTTTGGGCCAGGAGGTTGGTGCAGTGTGGGGTCACATTCTGTACTTTTCTTGCTTAGCTGAAAGTACCTCAGAATTTTCTTTGGCTTGAATAAATGACTGACCTATAACTCATAACAAGGTAGCTGCTGTTTTGCCTCAAAGTTCTCATCCATAAATGAGAATGTTTTTGAATTTGATGTGCTTTTATTGATGTGCAGTATAAAAGGAATGCATAAATTGTACACAGAGACCATTAATTTACTCTGGCACTGCAGATAACTAGAGTAGCTGCAGCAACTCTTTTAAACCTATTTTAAGTTATAAAAGAATACAAATACATATATGCTTATGTATGTAGGTGTCATTAATCTATCCAAATTTATATATCTAGATGGTTATGCAGTATAGCTTTCTTTCATTTCTTCTCAATTTTAGCCTTGAAGAAGACAATTCATACTCAGGAAGATCAGCTAGAGAACATGGCAGCTATACTGTCCCTAATACTGTCCCTATACCACACAATCAAGAAAAGACAAAGACATAAAGGCAAAAGAAAAACTATTAAAAATCTGAAGTTGGAGGGATCACTCTGTAAGGCAATCAAATCAAATAAGGAAATTCAGTTTAATCAAGACATGCATATTCAAGTACTCAGTAAAAAATAAAGCCTTCAGCTGGTGGGAAAGAACACAGGTGAAGAGGGGCTAGGTGAGCTGCGAGACACACATTCATTACTGAAATCAATGAACCTGACATCCAGCTCTAAAAAAAAGACCAAAAAAAGAAACCATGCATTCTGAATACAGATAGGATGGTGTTATTCCACCAAGCTCCTGCTGTGAACCTGTACTCTGTATTCAGTAACTCAATGGACATCTGAGGGCTGGGGTAGGTCATAGGGTCAAGAAAGTTTCTGCATATGGGTGTAGAGGAATAACACAACACCTACTGACAATGTGGCCACTGTGTTTTGAGAAATCAAATATCTAATGGCAAAGATGAGAACAGAATGGACTTGCAGTGCTACTCTGTCCAGCGAGATATGTTGTGTGTTCTACTCTGTGGGTGAGATGTAACATTTGTTTATTTACCTTTTTGCTCAGCAGAGGCCCATGATCTGACAACTTTCCATTATTTCATCTTAAGTATCATGCCTCTTTTTAAAGATTTTAATGAACTACAGAATAACAGAATCTACATAATTATAGTGGGGTGAAAGAGAGAGACATCTGTCAAAAACTGTCTCCTGAAATTTCTCCAATACAGGAGGATTGGTTAAGATAGGAAACAATGACTTCCCTTCCTCTTGCAGACTGTGGCAGTGATTGTGCTTGAGAAATGGCTGGGAGGGAATGTGACCTCTCAGGCAAGATACCTGCACTACTCTTGGCAGCTGGACTGATTCTTGGTTACAGCTGTAGCTTATAAATGAAAAAATACCACTGATCATACTAACTATGGCAACTCATGGTAAGAGTGCTGGAAGGTTATTAGAAAAGTGAAATAGAATATATTCATTTTTATCATGGGAAAGATTATTGAAGTAAATGCATTTTAATTTCCTCTTAGATGTCAAGCAACCAAGAAATGTGCTGGTTACCTTGACAAGCAAATACTGGATAAACTGTAGAACCTGACATCTTGTGATTGTTTAAGCAGACTGCAACCCAAGCAAGACCCACACAGCACCAGAGGCCTACAATGCCATGGTAGGTTTAAGCCTACCTGAGTTAGCTGGAACAGAGCTATGTCATGACTGATAACTGAACACAAGGACTTCAGCACCATTCACAGCCCTACGTGTACACTTGAGCAGCTGCAATGGATTGAAGTTTGTGTCTCAAGTTCTCCACAGAATCACCATTCCTACCACCTAGATTACAGTTAGCTCAGCTATGCCTATTGCAGCTGCCTCCTAAGTAGGAACTCAGATGTAACCAAAGTTAGCAGGGGGGGCTTATCTATAAAGAATCAGCACTGTCTTTATTCCCACCTGTCTTCTAAATAACAATCTCTGCAGGCTTGCTTTTAACATTTTCAAATTCAGCAAGAAAAATTGACCTGTCTGATTAGCCTGATATGGAGGTAAAGCTCTGTATAAGAAATGCTCTCCAAATAACAAGCTTTGAGGCCTTTGATTAGCAAAAAGGTCATTGATGGTTTAATGCCCAAGTCTCGGGTGCCACATTAATGAGTATAAACTCATTTAAAAGATTTGTGATAAGTAATTAGGCTACTGTACAACAGCTTCAGCACATTCCCCATCACTCCAAGGGCAAGTAAGAAAGAAGGACTGATTTCCTGTGTGAGCAATAATGAGAGAGAAAGGAGAGTCATTATTGTTTTCTGTCTGGGTGTGTTGGTAGGCTGGTTCCCTCCCCCACCATACCTGCCATGCTGTTTGTTAAAGCCTGGTGCACTTTAAATGACAATAAAGCTTTATGGATGACTGTTATGGAGGATTTCAGGACCATCATTCCCTGTTCAGGACCATCATTCCCTGTTAGTTGTGTACTATGCAGGGAGACAGTATGTGTCACAGGAAGCCAGGAAAGCTGCAGGTCACCCATGTCTGTAAAGCAAGGATATCTGGGTCATAGAGTGAATCCAACAGGCATGGGTGTTCCTTAATGAATTAAATCAAGCAGTGGAACAGCAGGTTTAGCCAAAGGAAGCAACATTGTACTTCTGTTTCTCCAGCTACTATATGGTAGGTACTCTTTTGTTTGTTTGACCAAGTGATACACTACCTAGGATCATCAATTTGTATTAGTGCACTAATTAGAAGTTCTATCCAAGGTCCCCCATTTGGTAGATGCTGTACCCTCTGAGAGTGCCATTTTCCTCTCTTTAGGTGTCAAATGGGTGTGCCTGTCTTCTAGGGTCTCTCTGTAGCCATTTGAGGATAGCAATTAATTCTGTCCTATATGAGACATGATGTACTGCCCTTGGAAAAAGCCTTCTCTTACTATCACCTGTCAAGGGAGTCCCGGTGACAAAACATTTAAATGCCTCAAAGGAAGGAAGATGGACAAAAGGCAACCCCTTCATTAGAGACTTTGAAAGGAAGAAAGGAAAAGAGGCAGATAGAGAGAACTTGGCTTGACTCAGGCCCTGAAGATGAACAGCAAGAAGTAATGGTTAGAGTTCAGGTCTACCAGTTCCCATCAAGGTTGTTTTCTAGTGGAACTCATTGCGTAAACCTACATGGAGACTAGCGCAAATCACTAAAATTTCTTCCCTGGTGACATTCACCCTCCTGTTTTTTACATGTTTTCTTACTTTTCCATTTTATTCTATTCAGAAACCACAAACTTTTATGACTCTTCCTCCCATGACCCCCTGCAAAAAATTGTAGGGACCAAAGAATGAAGTGAGAGTAGCAAAATCCACATATTACTCTTCCCAGTCTTCCTATTGTACATTAGAAGTGTTTTAACAAATTAGGAATGAAGTAAAAATTCAGCCAACAATATTGATTTAGAGAGTTTACTTGAAAACTAAGCCATTTATATTGCTCAAAGTTGTGTCTTTGTAGATGTTTTCCTTTGGGAACAAGGTTTCAACGAGATTACTTTTTCCAAGCTGTTTTGGGTGATAAAAGGCCAAGAAGCTCTACCATTTCCACACATAAAGTACCAGTAAAACATAAATTACATTCTCCTTTAGCCAGAGGTGTCATGGACCAAAACAGGCAACAGTTTCCTAGAATCCCAAACTGCACAAATGTGCATTTTGCTTCATAAAAGCAGCCACCTACTCAGTCAGTATTTTCTAAAGAGAACTGTGTGGATTTTCTTTTTGGAAGAAAAAAATACTCCGAAAGACCTCAGAACAAGAACTGGATGCCAGATGGCATACTGGCTTTTACTCTAAGGTGCCAGCACCGTTAAAACTTTGAGAGTCCTAAAATTATGGCCTCTATGCTACTGATGAATGTACTCACCTTTTGCCCTTTGAGGGTCACTGGGCTTCATGCATCCATGTTCTCAGCTGATACAGATGATACACTACCCAGTGAGTGATGAGCAATCAGGCCCACTGCTTTCTTTCAACACTCAGTGTGGAGTTGGTCAGGGTAGTTGGGGGTGCTCCTTTCCATCCTAGTACACCTCCTTGTATTTGGTCTCCAAAGATTGGAAGATGTGACAGAAAACACTCCAACATCAAGTGGTCAGACTGATTGCAGTTCAGTCCTCAATTTTAGGCCAAGAAAAGTGAGTTTGTAAATTGAACCACTTCCATTTTGCCTCTGCTGTTGACTAAAGACAATGAAACTGGCTGAGGCATTAAGTTACTTGAAATATCTAGGATAAATTTACTAAGTTGTCTTCACCTGCTTTGTGATATCTATGTAGAATAACGATCCTGTCAAGAGAGATTTAAGCCTGATTTGCATTATGACTGACTGGAAGCAGCTGCTGGGGAATTTGGGCAGTTGAACTTCAGCTGAAGTATTTACAGCTTGCAGAAAAATGGCTGACATTTGGAAGGGACGTGCAGCATTTAAAGGTCTCTGATTTAGTGGGGTTTAAGAGATCCCCAGTTGTAGATGCTTTTAAGTTAAGATCCTGGGAGTTCTTAAGTAATTGGATTTGTTTGGTGACTTAAGTGAGCTCTTTTTGGTTAACATATGGGAACTTTTCAGTCTAATTGGTCTGCAGCTGTACATTAATTTCATGCTGGAGAGAGATCCGATAAGGGCTCCGGAAGGCTATTTGTTATACTTTCCCAAAAGCTCTATCTGTAAAAGAAGAAAAGTTCAGTGGTTAAGATGCTAGTGTGACATCAAGTTCCAAATTAATGTATTCTTTGAAAGGAGGATGGATTGTTCTCCAGCAAGTCATGTAGTGTTCATGTGTGTCTATTCTTCTAATAGAAACATTGTCATGAAAGACATTATGCAATGTGCAATGTACTTTTACACCATGGAAATAAAGGTTGCATCAGTCATAATTTAAATGACAAAATATGCCTCTGACAGATTTTGTCTTCACTTTATTCTCATGCCATGCTCATTAAATTACCATTGATGTCAGACTATTTGTTTTCAGCATCTAAACAACTTAGGGAGCCTCTGGTCCTCACATACTGAATGGAGAAAGCAGGCTATTCAGAGGACTGAATTTAGAAGCCTGAAGAAAAAAGCAACACAGAGAGCATCACAGTTAAAGATCAACAGGTATGAAAGATATGAGGCACTGTAGAATAAGACAGATTTGTTTAGCAAAATGGCTTCTTTCATCCTTAAAACCTATGAATCTACTACCTCTTTCATGAAAGGAGATCTTCTGTTGTTTATGGATGCTGGATCAATGGACTCTGAAAGGAAAATGGCACACTTCCCATGGAAATCTGAATTAAGTCAGACCATCTGACAGAAGGATAATACTCTGAATAAAGAATGAAGCCTCTTGGAACAACTTGTGCTAATGAAAGTAGCAAAATTAAATGGGGAGGTGTTACTCCCTAGGAATGGAGGGAGCATCAAGAAATAGCATTAAGAAAGAGCTAAACCTTTTGTTTAAGAAATGATTGGAAGTGGGCACTTTCCTCTCCCCTGTATTTCAAAAATAACTGGGATAGTAAGAAAAAGATAAATTATTATTATATCAGTTGTCTAGCCAATACAAGTCATGGTACATTGCTGTTAGCTTACACTTTCTTGAGGTATGCATAAATTAGAGACTGGCAACAGCTGCAAAAATAAGTTGGGGAAAATAGTTTATTTCTTCCAGAGCAGGACTTATATGTGATTAGTTCTCATTCAGAAGTATATGAAGATGCAGAGTAAAAGAATCACCTGTCCAAATCAAGTTGAGTGATTAGAAGTCTCTTCACTTTTTGCAGGGCAATCATAGCAATATATTGTCAGTTGCAACCAACACAAACAACTAAATGTATTTAACACTATTTTGTTTTGTTTCTTTAGAATTTATAGTGGCCTAGTTATTCTGATACAGTGTTGCACCCAAATTACAACCAAGCCAGAGGGCACTGTAAGAGATCAAATCTAAGTAATGGAGATACTAGGCCAAAGAGAAAAAATATTTTGTTTTAATCATCACGAATCATAGAATCACAGAGTGGTTCAGGTTGGAAGGGACCTTAAAGGTCATCAGGTTCCAACCTCCCTGCTATGAGCAGGGACACTTCTCACTAGACCAGGCTGCACAAAGCTTCATCCAACCTGGCCTTGAACACCTCCAGGGAGGGGGCTTCCACAACCTCCTTGGGCAACCTGTTCCAGTGCCTTACTTCCCTCATGGGGAAGAATTTCTTCCTGCTGTCTAACCTAAATCTCCCCTCTTTCAGTTTAAAACCATTACCCCTTGTCCTATCACTATCTCTCTGGTGAAAAGCCTCTCCCCAGCTTTCCTGTAGTGCCTTCAGGTACTGGAAGGTGTTATAAGGTCTCCCTGAAGCCCTCTCTTCTCCAATAATAAAACAATAATTATGTACAATACAGGCTTTTAGAGTGATCAGTTCTGCATACCTGATTATGAAGGAGGCGGCTGGTGCAGCTTCTTGGTTTTGCTGCAGTCTTTCATAAAATCAGAAGACACCTCTCTAATCAGTCTTGGGCAGTTCTATTATCTCCAAGGACAGAGATTCCAAAGCCTCTCTAGGAACGATTTGCAGTGTTTCGTTGTCCTCACAGTAAAAATATTTTCCCTTAAATCTCATCAGAATTCCCCTGTTGCAATTTGAGCATTTAGCAATATGGATCTTGACCTGTACTGGAACTGCCAACAAAAGTATTGTAACAGTCAATCTTTTGCAGGAATTTTGTCATATTGTCCTAACCTCCATGGTGCTGGTCTACAGCTGCTCAGCGCCACGTGCAATTTTTCCTTTCCTGAAAAAGAGGTATGGATTGGAAGAAATAAGGTTTGCAGGTTCCATGAATTTATTATGTGTTTCACTTCCTAGGGAAAAATGGTTTTGGCTAGTGATAAGCAGTGCTTTAAGAATAAACAGCCTTCTACTCATCAGAACACATTACTCTTGACCAATATTCTGAGCAGGAGACTGATATTGCATATGCTGCTGCTATATCAAGCTAACTGTGTCTGACTGTGAAAAAACACAAGTATATTTGTGTTTAATATTCCTTTCTGCTTCTGTTGCAGATAGAGATCCTTCACAGTTGTGTGTACGTAGCAGAAACTTTACACTAGAGAATATTTTCAACACTAACAAGCACATAGTTCAGAAGACATTTGACTGTTTTAGTATCTTTCCTAGATTAGTGCCTATGAAAGCTTATTCTGCATCTACCAGTTTTTGCTAAAGTTTCTCTTCTGTCAGCAGTAAAACAAAGTTATTTCAGAGGTGGCACAGAATTATTGTGTGCTTCCCACCCTGTGAATGTTTTATATTATCACTTCCTCCAAAGATTTCCCTTATTTAAGCCCACAGAAACATGTTTATGGTCTGCTTTTAAGGTGTTCATGGCAACAAGAGTTTTTGTGGCATCCAAAAATATTTCTTTTTTCTTAAGAAGTATGAAAAATGAGCTACCTCAGTTTCCCTTCTCTTCTGTTATACTAACAAAGAAGGGAACAATCACTAAGGTTATACGAAGTGAGGTATCTTCACTGCCCACTTGTGAAAGCAGAGTTAGAAGAGTGGTCACTCCAAATTGAAGCTCATAGAATCATAGGATCATGGAAGGGTTTGGGTTGGAAGGGGCCTTAAAGATTGTCTAGTTCCAACCCCCCTGCCTTGGGCAGGGACACCTCCTACTAAACCAGGTTGCTCAAAGCCCCATCTAATCTGGTTTCCTCCATATCTCTGGAAGAAAAAGCATGTAAACTGAGCCCTGCAGTCCTGGCTCCCTTCAACATAGAGAAATAACTGGAGGCTAGAGTACAGTGAACATGCCAGTTGGCTTTCTTATCTGCAATCCATTGTAACACTTTCTCTCACATGCATTTATTTTCCAGACTTCTCCCCTTTTATCTTTCTGCCTGGTTCAAGACCTTTCATGGGGCATCCCAGCCTCTAGACACTCTGCCTCTAGTTTTCTAGAAAAGTTGGAAAAATGTAAAAGTGGAAACAAAGAGAGAAAAAGGTCTTTTTCCACTGTATGATGAATAAAGTATAGGCTGCTAGTATTTTCAGGTGGAATTGTGAAGTACACTAGGAGCCAAAGAAAAGGCTCAGAAGATAAGGCTCATACCATAGGTGATTCTTGCCACATGAAGACCATTGTGCATAATGGAACTTCTGTTTGTCTTGGTTCAGATGGTAGACTTCCATTGCAAGAAAAAAACCTGTCAGTTTGTATGTCAGCTGTCACTATGGACAGGTACAAGTACTGAGCAGATTAGAAGCTAAAACTACTCTTTTCTATGAAAGGAGCTGAAAAATGTATATGGGACACTGCAATCTGTAGCAAACCTCCTAAAGCTTCTCCTGAATGAACACAACAAAAAGATCAAGCAGATCTTTCTCTTTCCCCTGTGATCAAATCTAATGGTGCTCATTTTGGTATCAGCAGTGATGTTCACTGTCAGCAAACGATTCCACCTGTGTACCTTCAAGTTTCTCTGATGATATTGGGCCACTTGTCATTTCATTTAAATGCTTACCTTACATTTCGTGGGGTTTTTTTTCATCATTGTCACAAAAGGCACTTAAAAGTCCCCTAAAAGACTGCTGGATCTAGCTACAGATAGACACATACATGCTGATTCAGAGCTCCTAATAAAGGCATGAAGGAGCAAGTACCTGTGAAAAGTCTCACTGTAAGCAGAAGGTTTGAGAGTGAGACTGACAACAACTTGCGCTGCAGACATAAACTCTTTATCTTGCACATCCAAAATTAAAACGTTGCTTAACTGAAAGATAACTGAAAGTTAAGCAACTGAACTGCTCTACAACCACTCATCTTGTAGTTGGAAGCAATGTCCAACCAACCAACTATACTCAATCCCTTGTGATCTTGCAGGATCAATGACCTGTGAAATGACTGTGGAATGGTAAGTATCCCACATCACAGCTCTTCATGCAGGGCACAGTACAAAATAGTAAAGTTTTTCTGCTTTTAAGCTTCCTGCTGCTGTAGTTTAAATGGTCCCATCTATTCAAAAGGAAGTGAAAAATTGAATCTCTTTCCTGTCTTTTCTGCATTTCTTCAATGTAGAGAGGTATCCACTCTCCATGCTGAAATACAATTATGGTGATCAGCTCTTTTTGCAAATCAATAGCACAGGGGCTTTAATCAGAGTAAGAACTTTTCTGATGAAGGAGCAGGAAGGGAATGAGACTTTTTCAACAGATCATACCTGCCTAGAAGAAAGCTGGAATGAATGTTGAGTCATCCTTAAATTCTCTAATTAAAGTTTTTCAATGGGTGATGAAAGTTTCCCTCATGAATTTGTTTATCATCCAAGAGTGGCTCACACTGTGCAGAGAAATGAGAAGCAGAAATTTGTTTTATTCGGCTTTAGATGAGATCCTGATGTCTACTGATCTACTTTCTCTTTTCTGCTGGTCAGAGAAACAGGCACTTACAGGATTCAGATGTCTAAAATGGATGAGATAAACTCCTTCCCAGAAGGGCTCATTTCTCTTCACTGGGGTGAAAGGGAACTCCCTCAGCTGCAGATGTTTATCCTGAGACATCCTTGATAAGAGAGGAGAATCTCAAACCAGTTTGTGAGTTCCGTGCCAACACCTGGTCCACCAACACACAAGGCAAGGTGGAATGGATGAAATATTATCCCTTTTAATTGCTTTCCTTCTATCTTGTCCCATACAAACATATTATATGAACACTTCTTTTTAAGGTTTAATTCAATACTTTTTTCTAGTAAAAGTATTTTTCTCATCCTCTACAACTTCAGGAGCAACAGATTTCGTATTTAAGGCAATTCTCCAAATAACTTCTGCAATAACTGATCTTCATTTTGTACAGCATATTCATGTTAAAAATCTAGTCTAGAACTTACTTTTTAAATAATTTACTACTCATTTACATAAAAAAGTATGTGATATAGTTTAACAATGTTGGCAGAAAGCACAGGGATATCATTAAACATCTTAGATGAAGTTGGCTTGTCAAATTTAACTTCGTTCCTTGTATGCACTGGTGATGTCTTAAGGAAGGGAGGAGAGTGAGTCAAACTGAATCATACCTTATCTGAACATTTTCTTAAGGTGTGTCATGTGTTTAGACAGTTGCCTGTTACATATAGAATTTTATCCAAGTCCCAAGCACGTCAACTAAAGTAGGAGTTGAGAAGAATCCTGGAAGACCTAAGTCAGTGGGGTCAGGCTGTAAAGGTTGCAGAAGCTTAGGAAGGGATTGAGAATTCCCCAGTTACTGCATCACAGGCACATACTGAACAAGGATTAGCTCCAAAGTGTGGGTGCTTCCTTTTGGTAATTACCACCTGCAGCTCCAGCTTTTCTAGCACAGAATTAACCTCTTCCCATTTTTGTAGAAAGGTCAGTGTAAGAGCTGGGGAGTTTAAAAGGCACAAAGAAACTCCAGCCTGGTTTGTAAGAACCAAAAACTTGCCAGAAAGTATTAAGTACTCTAAAATATGAGACAAATGACCAGGGTATTCCACATTCCTGTTGGTGCATCCCAAAACAGTGTAATCCAGTTTTCAAATGCTTCCTGAGAAAAATATAACAAGTGCCTCAGATATCTCACCTATTTCTATTGCATTATAAGAATAAAATAACCAGAGTTAACATTGCAGTGGAATTATTATAGTTTTTAAAATATATTAGACCTAGCCAGTCTTATGTCACCTTTCTGTGCCTCCTTCTGAAGTTTCTGCCACACTGCTGGTTTGGAAAACTTTGGAAACATGGGACATAAACCACATCATGCTAGAGCTCCACAATTCTGCCATGCCATGGTGTCTTATGAACTGCAAAATCAAAGACTAAATACTGCTCTACCCTTGCCCCCCCCATTTGCCCTTGTCTCCAAAGCCTTCCTTGTTTCTGCCTTTGGTAACTTAAGGTCATGTCCTCTGGTGCTTGACATACTTTGCCTTATAGACCAGCAGCTTATTGTACAGTGGGGCACTCCACCCTCTGATTGATTGAAGGACATCTGCACCCTCTTCCCACATTGCAGACACAATAAATCAAGTACAATACAGGAGCAGAAGGCTACCAGTAAAGAGGCATCAGTCTCTCCCAAGGTCATGGGGTTGACAGGATTATAATGTTGGTTATTGTGAGATATTAAACTTCAATTAGTAAGAGGTCCATCGACCAGCAGCAGCTGATCTGCAGCTAGTGCCAAAGTGTCCACTGCCAGATACATCCTGGAATCCTCAGTCAATGCAGACCAACTGGAAACATTCCAAAATCTGCTTTGGCCTTATCAGCCACAGAGCAGGAAGCATGTTAGAGGCAATTCTGATCCAGCCCCTTTCTCAACTCTGCAAGTGAAATGAAAGGGAGACAAAATGATGTTATCACTAAAAACGTTAGCATGCTAGTAACACTAAACAGATGAATATTGTTTCAATTAATAGATTTTTTTTTTCTTTTAATTTTTTCAAAGGAAAATAAAAGGGCATAAAAATAGGTCTTAGTAGCACCTTGTTATGCACTCATTGGAAGCATGGTTTTACATTTGGAGCATAGGATCTGGAAACTGATTATTTATTCTATGACAATCATCATTAGAACTTAACAGAGCTTTATTAAGAATATTGAAATAGTAACATATACATATGCAGTAAAAATAACTTCCTCTGAAATGTAAGTGTCCTTCATGCTCCTTTCCTGGCAGAAAGTCTTTAAAACAGTAAGGAAAACAAGTTTTGGAAATTGCTCTAATTAAATATAATTATAACTTTTTGGGGTGCTGAGGACTTGAAGGGGAAGAAGTGGACTGAAGCTGTTGGTATATAATGATGTTAATGTGAAGACAAATATTCTAAAAATGTTAAAGAAGCAGAGCTCATGATTTATATTATCATTATATTTATACATGTCTATCTTGTCTATAGCAATTTCTTTCATATTATCACCTCTCTTGTGAAGACAGGCTGAGGGAGTTGGGGTTGTTCAGGCTGAAGAAGAGAAGACTCCAGGGGGATCTAACAGTGACCTTCCAATACCTCAAAGGGGCCTATAAGAAGGCTGGGGAAGAGCTGTTCACTGGGGCATGTAATGATAGGACAAGGAGGAATGGTTTCAAGCTAGTGAAGGGTAGATTAGGTTGGACATCAGGAAAAGGTTCTTTAACATGAGGGTGGTGGATCACTGGAACAGGTTGCCTAGAGAGGTGGTGGGGGCCCCATCCCTGGAGACATTCAAGATCAGGCTTGCTGGGGCTTTCAGCAATCTGTTCTAGTGTGAGATGTCCCTTCTTATTATTGTAGAGGGGTTGGACTAGATGACTTTTAGAGGTCCCTTCCAACCCAAGACATTCTATGATTCTATTATTAGTATTTACTACTTTTCTTTTTAAAATAGGAAGGGAGTAAACATGAAAACTGACACCTGTCAGTCCATATTGAGTAATCAGACCCAAGGGAGGACACCCAAGGGTCAGGACTTGTTAGTGGTGTTATTCTGTTCCCACTTACCTGATCCCAGTTCTAGAGCTGGACAGTTCCTAGGATCATGCCTTGATATATCTGTGTGATATATATATATGTGTGTATATATATATATATATATATATAGGGGGGTTGCATGGAAATCCCAGACAAAAATCATTAGGAAACTGTCCTAAACACTTCTGCCAAGGTACTGAGAAGGCTTCTGTGATCCATTCTAGGAATGCCCTAACCAAACTTGGATGTCTGGATTTATTAATCAATTAGTATTGAATAATTTTAGATAAACCCTTCCTTAGATCTGGCAAGTCCCTCTATCACATATCATTACCTTCAAGGCAAAACCATCAGAAAGGAGGATGGATCCTTTCCTCAGCTCCTATGGTTTATTGCACAAAACATCAGCTAGCAGGGAAATTGGTGTCCAAGCATCAGAAATGCAGTACAAAGGAGTCAATGTATATTTTTTTTCTGAAGTTAATAGAAATATGGAATGGGAAGGCTAAGAGAAATTAGCAGAGATTAGCATTTCCAGTGAGAAATATTTCAGTTGTGGCACAAATAAAATGATTTCACCACATATCCATAGCTAGCCTGTGTCAGAACTGGACATGAGAATCTCAGATTCTCACTTGTGTACTGTTAATTAGACTACACATTATTTATTGTTTAAGAAGGCCAATGTCACACTTAGCATAAATGCTAACTTTTGTAATCAGAATTGTGTTTTAATCCATATAAATAATTGCTTTTCTGTGTGATTATATACATTTACTGACCTCCCACTTATCCCAGGCAACAGTTACTTGCAATACTCCGCATCTACTGTGTCTTAATTTTTGCTTTTTGTTGCTTACAGATAGTTGCATTTTAACAAAAATCAGCTACATTTGCTGATACTTCTGTCTTCAAATCCAGCACCCTGTGTTGTGATGGGTTAATGTTATTGATTGATTTCAGGGTAAAATTGGATGGCTCTGTGCATGCTATTTTATTAGTGTTCAGGTACAGTGCACATAGCTTTTTGAATTGATTGATCTACTAGCAATGCTCTTGGGGCATAAAAGCAAAGTTCTGGCTTTTTAGAAAAAAAAGTGAATGAGAGATTAGGATTAGGGTAAACTGGAGGATCAATTACAATAAAATGAATTTATTTTTCTAGTATTTCCCTGCTACAATCAACTTTCTTATAGTTAAATATTTTAGCCTATGGATTTCTATGTTTCCCATTTGCTTGTAAGTTCCAGACTTCAAAGGAAATTAGAAACAGTGGCTGATGAATGAAGCTGGGATAGATGGTATTATTTGTAGATTATAACTTTTGTCACTTGAGAGAGCTCTGCTGAACACATGGACCTTTTTAGCAAAAAACTTCCATTGCTTGTTTTATTCATTTGTATTTTCTCAATGGATTGTTCCAACACCTTTTTTCTTGCAGTCCAAATTTACTGACCAGAAACTTGAAGTGTTAGTAAACAGCTCCCACCTTTCTCTTTTGAAAAGGAATTATTGTAGATACATGAGGCTCAAGCATGGTGTCCAAGGTGGCATTTTAGTGAATGAGATTAAAAAGGCCTGCAAGGCTGGTCCTTCAAATCCATGGGTTCAGGCACAAAGTAGAAATTAAAAGGAAAGCTGCAAGTAAGGTGGAAAAGCAGCTTCTAGGTTTGAGAATATGAATAGAATTGCTTAGTTTTTCAGATGGCCAGGGAAGTGCTGTGAAATCATTCACCACAAGGAAAAGCAAGCTGTGCTTTGAAATTTCCAGGCTGGTATAAGAGAATCCATGTTACTCTTCCAAGGAAGGCCAGGTGAAGCAATTAAGAGACACACAGTGCACCCCTCACACACCACTTCTTCATTTACAGCCACATGCTGCACCCTGTTTAGAAGCTTGCCTGAAAAAATGAGCTACCTGTGCTGTCGAGATTAATGATTCCAGTATTAAAATACCAAAATGCTTTTGACTCAGAGACAAGAGAATTAGTATTGACTTAAAATGAAGACTTCTATACAGATTTCTATCCCACACGGTGTGTTCTAATGCCAAATCTTTGAAATAGTCTGTTTCACTTTGTCTCTGTCAGATTAGCAACAACATCTGACTACCAGCTGCATAGAAATTAAACCCTTGTTTTCATGCAACAGTTTTATTGGTTCTTTGCTGTGCTGAGTTAACATGACAAACGTGTTATAGCTGAAGTATAATGAATTGAGTGAGTTTGCATTAGTTTGAAAGCATTTTTACCAAGTTTGTACTCACATCATTTGCAAGTCAATAGAAAAAGGAACTAATGTAGCATACATTGCATTAGTCTCTTTCTCATTAGTGTCAGAAATTAATTGCAGCATGCACAAAAATCTACGGTCAGTTCTTCTCCTTGCCTTATTATCTTAAACTTATCCAGCCATATTGCTAAAAAAAAAGAGAAACATTATTCTGCTCCTAGATTGAAAGTAGTAGAAGTTATTTTTCTATTTCAAATAGTTCGCATCTGAAGATATTTTCATAAGACTGGGGTTCAGGAAAGAGGATAATTGTAGAAGTAATAATTCTTTCCATAAAACAGGATCCTCCAAAATTTGGGGCGTTTACTTTGATGAAATTTTAGTCTCTGGAAGTTCTAGGAACCTTTGAAAAAATCTCAGCCTAAATATTTGGTTGCTTATATTGTACTCAAAGGAAAGCAGGTCAAAGATTCATAGCTGTTAGGATCCAGTTATTATTCCTTCCCAGTTATTTTGCTTAGAGTGGGATAAAATAAACAGTTGTATTAAGCATTTTGTCAAGAGCTAATGAAAAATCTATGTATTAGTGCTGAAATGGGACTTCAGAGCCCATGTATCAGTGGAATAAATTTCACTGGAAAGAGTAAGAACAAGCTAGTGAGTTAACAGTGTTTTAATCTTGTGGTTAGAGAGAGAAGAAACTGTTAGATCTCCAGGGTTTGTTTATTCCTGTACTTACTGACTCATATTGGACAAATCACTTGAACTTTTTTTGTTAGGCTTACCAACTCCAATGTTACTGTAGGTGCATTTTAATGACTTGTGAAGCATTTCATATTTTCTGAAGGAAAGTGTTGCAGAAGTCTAAGCACCCAGGATAAGCATCAGTAAATGGAAATGCTGTTTAAAATGATGTAGTGCAGTGATGCACAAAAGCTGTTCTGGAGCAATTAACAGCACCTTCCTTTGGTTTGAAGAAGTTAATATTTCTCAAAAAAAAAGGTGAGCTGGTGCAAGGGATAGAGCATGTGTTTGAACAGGAGCAAGAAAGTCATGGGCTCTGAAAATGTTAATCTTGGTGGAGCAAAGTATAGAGTTAGCAGACAAGCCTGCTCTGTAGGTGAAATAAAATTGCCATCTTCTTGCAGTTTGGACATAAATAGTTCTTGATACACTGGTTACTATAGGGAAATGACACCACTAAGCTAGTTCCATACCTGAGATATTCTTTCTGCATTGATACGTTGTCCTGAGAGGATTAAATACAGGCTGCTGTTAATATTCCATATAAGTAACTCCACAAAACTAAAAAGCTTCTTCCAAAACACCTTTCAGGGAAGAACTTTCCTGCTTGTCTGCAGTTTTTCTAAACTGTGTGTTGAGGAAAAAAGTTGATGGCCATTAGAACCCTGGTAGCATGTGAAAGTTGAAAGAACTGTATGATAACATGCCCTTGAATGAGGTTGGGTAATAATTGCTAAAATAGATCAGAATTGCACTATGTGCAGGAACCTGAAAGTAAGGAAATCACCTTCACTGAGTGAATTACCTTCATTGAGGGCAGAAGAAAAAGTACAGTCAAGTTATCTGAAGATCCACCAAGAATCCAGAAGCAACTCAGGCTCCCTCATGTTTGTTTTTTTTTTCCTTTTAGTCCAAGTTTATCTAGTGTAACTGTTGAGCCACTCTCCACCCAAACAAATATTGCAAAGTCCTGTGGAGAACCTCAGAGCCAAGAATTAACCAGAGGTGATCACCAATTGGGAAGTGCCAGAGACAATTACATTTTAAGAGGTGGAATAGAAAAGACATAATATTGGAGAACTTGCAGAGTGTTTGCAGCAGTTTAGCTCTTCCCTGCCTCCAGGTGTGTTTCTTTTCTAATTCAGGAACCTCCAGTAGAGTCCACCCTTACTAAGTTCACAGATGATACCAAATTGGGAGGGGGTGTTGATCTGCCAGAGGGTAGGAAGAAGCTGCAGGAGGACCTGGACAGGCTGGATTGATGGGTTGAGGCCAACAGCATGAAATTCAACAGGACCAAGTGCAGGATCCTGCAATTTAGCCACAATAACCCCAGGGAGCAATACAGGCTGGGGGAAGAGTGGCTGGAGAGCGGCCCAGCAGAGAAGGACCTGGGAGTGCTGGTGGACAGCTGGTTGAACATGAGCCAGCAGTGTGCCCAGGTGACCTGGAAGGCCAACGGCATCCTGGCTTGTATCAGGAATAGTGTGGCCAGCAGGAGCAGGGATGTGATTCTCCCCCTGTACTCAGCACTGGTGAGGCCTCACCTCGAGTCCTGTGTCCAGTTCTGGGCCCCTCACTTCAAGAAGGACATTGAGGTGCTGGAGCAGGTCCAGAGGAGAGCAACAAGGCTGGTGAAAGAACTAGAGGGAAAGTCTTATAAGGAGAGGCTGAGGGAGCTGGGGTTGTTTAGCCTGCAGAAGAGGAGACTCAGGGGGGACCTCATCACTCTCTTCAACTACCTGAAGGGAGATTGTAGTCAGGTGGGGGTCGGGCTCTTCTCCCAGGCAACTAGTGACAGGACAAGAGGGCAGGGCCTGAAGCTGCTCCAGGGGAGGTTATGTTGGATATTAGGAAGCACTACCTCATGGAGAAGGTGATTAGATATCGGGATGGACTTCCCAGGGAAGTGGTGGAGGCACCATCCCTGGATGTGTTCAAGGCAAGGCTGGATGTGGCACTGAGTGCCATGGTCTAGATGGTGTGGTGGTGTTGGTCATAGGCTGGACTTGATGGTCTTAAAGGTCTTCTCCAACCTTGGTAATTCTGTGATTCTCTGAAAGAGGTGTCTGTATGCACAGCTGTACTTGTGTGTTGGCAGGAAGAGAGCTGTGTTTAAACAATTCCCTCAAATCCTTAGTGTTGTCTGGAGCATGTGAACAATTTAAGTCTCATCTAACAACACTGAGTCAGATTCATTCTCTGACCGAGTTAAGTGATAAAATAATAATACAAAAATAACAAAGCTGTTCAGGCATTGTATGTATTTAAATCCCTGACAGCGTAATGTAATGAATACTCAACAACCAGATCTGACCAAAAATAATCAGTTTTAACATAAAGAAGCATGTTACTTCCTGCATCAGTCTAGAAGATGCAAGGACACATCACGGATGTTAAAAATTGGGCATTTTTTTTGAGTTGCCTTTTGTTACACCTCTTGAAATCAACATAAGACTAAACTCTTAACAGCTCAAATGGAGTGAAAACAAGCTATTAGAATTAAACTTGCTGCTTTCAGTATGCAAAGGCCACTCTGAAGGTCTCAGAATCCCTACAATTCTGAGTTTTAGCTATTAAATTGATTGATGGGATAATAATGAAAATGAAAGTCCCAAAGATCCACCTGAGCCTGGATTCCTCTCCAGGGTAATATTACCCCAGGATGTTGGTTTCTATTTCTAACATTACCCAAGGAAGTTAGGGTATGGATTTAGTAGTAGTCACTTTCATCTCTCAATCTCAAAATTTTAGATTAATCTCTACACATGAAAGGTACAATTGGAGGCTTGTTTATCACTAGCTGTCTCGAGAACATCTCTGTTCTCTAGACTTAAGTCCATATTTCTGGAAAATGGGAGAAGATGCCTATAAGTGATGGCTTAGGATTTATATATATTTGAGTGGAATATTCCTGAATGGGGTTGGGAATAAACTGAGATGTAAGATAACACAAGACTGGTGAAGTTACTGAATAGGATTAGTCCAAGAAAAAGGGAGGCCAACAGTCATTGCCCAGAGAAGCTGTGGATGCCCCATTTTTGGAAGTGTTCAGGCCCAGGCTGGGTGGGGCTTGGAGTAACCTGGTCTAGTGGGAGGTGTCCCTGCCCATGGCGGGGGGGTTGCAACTTAAATGATGTTCGAGGTCCCTTCCAACACAAATCATTTCATGATTCTATGATAATTGATTATTTACATATATTTATTGCATAGTTGTTTAGTGTAGCTGAACAGTGTAGATATTACTCAAAAAATATGAGTAAGAGTTATGATTTTCGTGCTCTGAAAATCTAGCATACTCTGCATTTTCATCCTTTAGAATTCAAGATCACTAAATCATTTTAAATAAAAATCTCAGTCTTAAAAAAAACAAAGTACAGGGATCCAAAATCAATGACTTTTTTAAAAAAACTGTGGTTACACACCAGTACTTTCTTTAAGACCATTAACTTCTGTGATGTGTAGCATTTTTTATGTGTGTAAGGGTTTAATTCTTCAGTGCTCTGAAGACTGGACAAGTTTGTAATTGCTGATATTCAAGGGGAGATTAAAAGATTTTTTCATACTTTATGTGGTGGTGGTCTACATCGCAGCCATTTACAGATAAATCTTTTAATCACCATTAAGAGCTGTCAGTGTTACATGTAGGTGAAATCAGGTAGAAAATAGCATTGCTGCAGTTTTCTCAGTGTGAAGGTTACACAATTAAAGGAGTTAAGGCATTAATATACACCCTGGTAGCAGGAAAGGAAATTGAGATGCCTTCTTGCTATTCACGGGTTCCATCTATCTTGCTTGCTGTACAACCAACCTCCTTTTGAGTTAAATCATAGAATCATAGAATCCTAGGGGTTGGAAGGGACCTCGAAAGATCATCTAGTCCAACCCCCCTGCCAGGCAGGGTCACCTAGAGCACATCACACAGGAACTTGTCCAGGCGGGTTTTTGAATGTCTCCAGTGAAGGAGACTCCACAACCTCCCTGGGCAGCCTGTTCCAGTGCTCTGTCACTCTCACAGTAAAGAAGTTTTTTCTGATATTCACCTTGAACCTCCTATGCTCCAATTTGCACCCATTACTCCTTGTCCTATCACTGGTCACCACTGAGAAAAGCTTAACTCCATCTTCCTGACACTCACCCCTTACATATTTGTAAACATTGATGAGGTCACCCCTCAGCCTCCTTTTTTCCAAGCTAAAGAGACCCAGCTCCCTCAGCCTTTCCTCATAAGGGAGATGTTCCACTCCCTTAATCATCTTTGTGGCTCTGCACTGGACTCTTTCAAGCAGTTCCCTGTCCTTCTTGAACTGAGGGGCCCAGAACTGGACACAATACTCCAGATGCGGCCTCACCAGGGCAGAATAGAGGGGGAGGAGAACCTGTCTTGACCTAGTAACCACACCCTTTCTAATGCACCCCAGGATGCCATTGGCCTTCCTAGCCACAAGGGCACATTGCTGGCTCATGGTCATCCTCCTGTCTACCAGGACTCCCAGGTCCCTTTCACCTACACTACTCTCCAGAAGGTCAGCCCCCAACCTGTACTGGTAAATGGTGTTTCTCTTCCCCAAATGCAAAACTCTACACTTGCCCTTGTTGAACTTCATCAGATTTCTCCCCGCCCAACTCTCCAGCCTAAGTCTCTCTGAATGGCAGCACAGCCTTCTGGTGTGTCAGCCACTCCTCCCAGCTTAGTGTCATCAGCAAACTTGCTGAGGGTACATTCTGTACCCTCATCCAGGTCGTTGATGAAGATGTTGAACAACATCGGTCCCAGTACCGACCCCTGAGGGACTCCACTAGTCACAGACCTCCAACTAGATTCTGCCCCATTGACTACGACTCTCTGACTCCTTCCTTTCAACCAGTTCTTGATCCATCTCACTATCTGATCACCAAACCTATACTTGATCAACTTATCTACAAGGATGCTGTGGGAGACGGTGTCAAATGCTTTACTGAAATCAAGATAAACCACATCTACAGCTCTACTATCATCTATCCACCTAGTAATTTCCTCATAGAAGGCTTTAAGGTTAGTCAAACATGACTTACCTTTGATAAAACCATGCTGACTGCTCTTGATGACCCCCATGTCCTTGATATGCCTAGAGATAGTGACAAGAACAAGTTGTTCCATCACCTTTCCAGGGATGGAGGTGAGGCTGACCGGTCTATAGTTACCCGGGTCCTCCTTCTTGCCCTTCTTGTAGACTGGTGTGACATTTGCTATCCTCCAATTCTCAGGCACCTCTCCTGTTACCCATGACTTACCAAAGATGATGGAGAGTGGCCTAGCAATGACCTCCACCAGCTCCCTCAGCACCCTTGGATGCATTCCATCTGGACCCATCGATTTATGGATGTCCAGATTACTCAACTGATCCCTAACCCAAACCTCATCTACCATGGCAAACTCCTCCTTTATCTTGACTTCTTCTGGGGCTATATGAATCTGGGGCTCATGGGGAAAGCCTGCAGGAGTAAAGACAGAGGCAAAGAAAGCATTTAGCACCTCTGCCTTCTTTATATCCTCTGTCACCAGGGCTCCCACCTCATTCAACAGTGGGCCAATATTGCCTCTAGTGTTAGTTTTGTTAGCTATGTATTTGAAAAAGCCCTTTCTATTATCCTTAACCTGACTTGCAAGGTTAAGTTCCAAGGAGGCCTTAGCTTTCCTAATTGCCTCCCTACATCCTCTGACAACTGTCCTATATTCCTCCCAAGTGACCAGCTCCTTCTTCCATGATCTGTAGATTTTCCTTTTCCACTTAAGTTTGCCCAGCAGTTCCTTTTTTAACCATGCTGGTCTCCTAGCTCCCTTACTAGATTTCCTAACCATTGGGATGCTCTGATCCTGTGCTTGCAAGAAGTGGTCCTTGAATGTTGACCAGCTATCTTGAGCCCCTTTATCTTCTAACACCCTGTCCCATGGGACTTCCCTTAATAGTTGATTGAGGAGGCCAAAGTTTGCCCTGTGGAAGTCCAGGGTTCTGGTCCTGCTGGGTATTCTGTTCCTTCCACACAGGATCCTGAACTCCACCATCTCATGATCACTGCAGCCAAGGCTGCCATTGACCACCACTGCTTCAACAAGGCCCTCCTTGTTGGTGAGTACAAGATCCAGCAGCGCTCCTCTTCTAGTCGGCTTGTCCACCATTTGCATTAAGAAGTTATCATCAATGCACTGGAGGAACCTCCTAGACTGTGAAAGGCTGGCTGTGTGAGTCTTCCAGCAGATATCGGGGTAGTTAAAATCTCCCATGAGGACTAAGGACTGTAGTTGTGAGGCTGCTTTCAGCTGCCTGTAGAAAGCCTCATCAACTTCCTCGCCTTGATCAGGAGGTCTGTAGTAGACCCTCACCACTGTATCACCCACACCAGCCTGCCCCTTAATTCTTACCCACAGACTTTCAACTTGCCCCTCATCAGCCCCTGCACAAAACTCAATACATTCTAGTTGCTCTCTCACATAAAGAGCAACTCCACCACCTCGCTTCCCCGCCCTATCTTTCCTAAAAAGCACATAACCATCCATGGCCACATTCCAGTCATGTGACCTGTCCCACCACGTCTCTGTTATTGCCACCAGATCATAACCCTTAGCCCGCACACAGACCTCTAACTCTTCCTGTTTATTCCCCATGCTGTGTGCATTGGTGTACAGGCATTTCAGGAAGCAAGCAGAGCACACTGGTGGGACCAAATTCTCCTTAGACCACCTGCCTTCGGGCCCTGGTATGTTCCTCTTGGGCTTGTCCCTAACAGACCCGGTTTTCTCCCCTTCCCCCTTCACATCTAGTTTAAAGCTCTCTCAATGAGCCCTGCTAAGTCCTGCCCCAAAAGCCTTTTCCCCCTCTGGGACAGGTGCATCCCACCTGCCACCATCAGGCCAGATGTCCCATATAGCAGCCCATGATCAAAAAAAACCAAAGCCCTTTATACTCCAAGCCTAAATACTCCTTTGTGACTTGCTCAAGATCAGACAGTGAAGGGACCTATCCGCGTGTTACTTGATCTTTTTACTTGGCTCTTCTTTTTTAATGTTGCTGAGATTTTTGTAATGAATCATCTTTCATAGGCTGTTGTCCTCAACATTTTGTTTCTCCTGTGATATAAATTAAGGGAAAATACATTTTCTTGTGGGGTAATTATTGTGAAAGGCAGTGATATTTGAAGGCTACCTAGTTCTGGCTCTGTCTGAAAGGTAACAAGGTAATTTAGAGGTTCTGCTTTCAATTCTGTTTACCAGGCTGTATGTATCTATTGATGTACTATTAATGGACCACCTATTGGTCCTTTAATGGACCACCTATTGGTTCACATACAATATCAAAGTTTCATAACACCTCTCTATCATGGATTTTGCTGTTTGTTTTTCTGAAATGCATGTTTGGAAGGTGTAAAGAAAATGAGTCATTTTCAGGAGATTGGGACACCTAAGGGTATATGACTTGGTTCATTCTGCTTTTAATATGAATGTCATGGCTTGTTAGTGACTCTTAGGCTGTCATTAAAACTACCTGCAGTGTTTTGTTGCTTGTGTTCTCCATCAGCACAAACTTCTTTTCCCCCTGATTAGCTCTAATTGCAAAGGGAAACCTTTGGGGCTGGTTTCAATAAAAAACTTTTGTCTGATCTTAAATTTTCACTGAGTGAACAGACTGTAACAAAGCTTCTTGGTTGCCAATAGCTAACACTAATCCCACCCCTCAAAAGCACCAGGTCAAAAGAGCCCAATTCCTTTAGACATCTTGTGTAGATCTCATGATCATTATAGACCTTAATACAGGGTGGCCTTTTTGGTTAGGTTTTTGAAGTGGAAATTGAATGTATTATATAAACAATTTCTTTTTTTTAGAAAATAAGTAACCTCTGAGGATACTGTGATTGTATTTCCTAAATAAAATGGTTATTTTAATTTACACCATGGGAGATGTCTGCCATATGAGTGTCATGGGAGGTTACCAGTACTAGCAAAGTTGCCATGAGCTGGATTTATGTATGTTTTTTACCAAACAGCTAAGACAGAATTCTGTTTTGAGATAAGATGTGTATACAAAGATGTATGATTGCCAGCACGTGTGATAATTTTTATATATGTGTGTCTATATGTATATATGTGTATATGTATGTATGCATATGATGACTGCTCTGTTTTATTCAGTGGTGGGGATTTATTGGGGATATCTTTTGGCTTTTAGATCAGTGAAGAATGATTGACAAGACATAAAGCTGCAAAGCATGGACTACTGCTGTTAAATCAGCACCCAAGAGATGGAACATGATTTTCTCACCATTCAGAGTTGGGATTGGTTCTTGTTTATTTCTGTAGTCATTCAGTGCTACAGACATTTTTTTGAAAGGCCTCAGAATTTCAGTTTTCTGTGCCTGCTCCCATAGCTTTTATATCCTACTTAGGTCTTTTTCCCTTGTCAACACTGTCTCTTTGAGCTCTCCTTCCAGTGCAAACTCTGACCCTCAGGAGTATGGAAGCTGTTTTAGCAACAATCAAAACTTAATTGCTCAGTTTGGAGAACTAGAAAGTGTTTTCAAGAGTGGCATTTGAGGCTGCATCCTTTAATGTCTAAAGAGTGTAATTAGAATTGACTTTTGCAGAAGAAGAAACCCACTGCATATGCTGTGGCCCCACAAGAACTTCCTTTTCCCAAGTAGCTCTTCTCTGCTTCCTGATCTCCTTCCAGCTCACCTTCAAACTTATCCATGCCTCTGCTTTCTCCTTTATACCTGTAACCCCCTGTACACCCTGTTATACCACACTGCTAGTGCCATAGAACATCAGTTGCAGTTGGAAGGGTCAAAATTGGCCAGTATTTGACTCTGTGCATTTCCAGGATTGCAGTACTGTATGGTGACGGTTTTCAGACATGGTTACAAAAAGGTTTAATTAGTTTTAATTTTTTTAATTTTTAATGAGTGAGATTTCTGTACTTTCAGACTAGGAATCTTTAAGTTTCCATTTCGACAACCAGCTACAGACATACTGGTCTGAGTGGCCAGTTTCTTCATGCCCAGGAGTCTTTAGTGTTCCCAGTATATTGTGGGGAGTCATAGCTGCAGTCAAGCTTGTAGTGTTTCTGTCTCTGATCAAAAATATAGCTGACCATAATCTGAACACAACCATTGATGTTTAAAGGCTGGAGCACCTCTGCTATGAAGACAGGTTGAGAGAGTTGGGGGTGTTCAGCCTGGAGAAGAGAAGGCTCTGGGGAGACCTTATAGCACCTTCCAGTGCCTGAAGGGGCTACAAGAAAGCTGGGGAGGGGCTTTTCACCAGAGAGGGTAGGACAGGGTATGATGGTTTTAAACTGAAAGAGGGGAGATTTAGGTTAGACAGCAGGAAGAAATTCTTCCCCATGAGGGAAGTAAGGCACTGGAACAGGTTGCCCAAGGAGGTTGTGGAAGCCCCCTCCCTGGAGGTGTTCAAGGCCAGGTTGGATGAGGCTTTGTGCAGCCTGGTCTAGTGTGAGATGTCCCTGCTCATAGCAGGGAGGTTGGAACCTGGTGATCTTTAAGGTCCCTTCCAACCTTCACCATTCTGTGATTCTATGATTCATACAACAGCTTTGATCTTCCAGCTTGGCCTACAGCCAGTGTTCCTAGGACCCAGGCAAAAACTCCATGCAGAGTAGATGAAAAAATTAGCAAAAAGGGAAATGAATAATAACATTCCAACAATTAAAATATTGGCTGTTTATCCCGAGTTAATGTTTAACCTGTGTAAATATAGTGTAAATAATGTACATTATGTATGTAATACATTGACAACTTCTCAGCTGGATTTAATGTAATTACAAGGTGAAATAACTGGTATTCATAACCACCACGGAGCCTGATGAATTATTGATGATAATTTCCAAGATGACCCATTGCTTTTGATTTTTCTCTCAATCTTTCCCATTTTAGTGAGGAAGCTTCTAGAGAGAAAACCATCATTTAAAGAATTAAGGAAGAAAATATACAAATCCTGACCTTTATTTTTGAAAATATGCTCCACTTAGGAAGCAAGCAGCTAAAAGAAGTTTTGCCAGTCTGCATTTCTCCTGTATGTTATATAGAATTAGGAGTTTTGTCACTTTGATATTTATTTCCCCAGGACCAAAGTCTATGTAATTACTTTCTGGCTTTGTATGATGTTTGAAGATCATAGTTTTTCAAAGGTTATTGATTACTTCAAAACATAAGCACATTATTACTATAGAAGAAGGAAAAGAATACCAAATTTCTGGAACTCCTCCCAAGCAAACGAGTTGTTAGGGATGATAGAACCAGTTCTTAACCTTGGAAATATTTTAATAGAATATTTGAAGGGAATACCTGATGGTTTTGTATACATTAATAAAGACTGAATACAAACATAACTATTACAAGTTAATGCCTCCTGTTCAGAGTTCATTACCGTTCTTGTTTTAACCACGGACCAAGGCAGAGTTACAGTATTATTACTGTAATGAATAACAACCAGATGTAAAATGTTATTTTTAGTCTTTTTACTATTCTTAGTCCATTAACTGAGCCCTGCAAGTACATGGGCAAAGCATCAGCCAAAGTAGTATTAGTTCCTGCTTTTGACAGAGAGAAACTGAAGGATAAATCCTTTGTTTGAGCAGAACTAAGAATAAGATTTCATTTATGCTTGGGTTTTCCCTACTGATTTTAATGGCAGAAGTGTTAGGCTATTTGTAAGAGCTTTCAGACTTCCTATTCTAGGTGTATATTATTCACAGTTGTAGCTGATGAATGTGGCAGGAGCAATTTTAGAATTTCCCAGTTAGCTCCCTTCTTTACCTATTTTTCCTTTCCCTGAATGTGTTTTCAGCCATGCTACAGGCTGTACCTGGAAAAGAAATAAAAGTGTTGACAGGGGTGTGGGCTTTTAGAGTACATTAATTACTCATTCAATGTGTAACTTCCACATTAAAGCAACTCCTTCATTCCTTGGTTCTTTTGAGACAGTTTTGTTCCTCAGCCAAATGCGATGGATTGTTGTTGGCTTTTTTTACCATTTTCTTCTTTTGATCTGAAAGTGGAAGTAGCTGTTTGTTTATGCAAGCACAAAATAAATGCCTTTAATTAACACCTGAAAGTCTTAAGAAACTTTTGTTAATTCTAAACATCCATTAATGAAGTAGCATAAATAAAGCACTTAGAAGCAGCAGAATTATCACAGTAGGCCTTTCAGTAACCCCAATGCTAGACACAGGTTTTGGAACATAGGAGTTCAGTAATTGGTTTTCTATGTGTTTTTCTCCCTTATTTTAGTTCTTCTCTGAGATTTGGATAAGGCTCCAATGCTTACATCCCAGTAAAAGCTATGTTGGTTCTGCAAGTCCTATGATGAGCTACTGTGAGCTGGTTTGGAAGTCTCATGTTCTGGGCAAACTCATACTTCATGACTTTTACATCATCCTGTTGATTTTCTCTTCCTAAAGTGGTAAATAAGCTGTTACCATCACTTCTTTCATACTTATTAAAGCGTCTCTTCTCAGCTTCTCCATCCAATATCTGGGCAGCAGCACTGGAAGGATTTAGACATGGTTACCTGTTCTCATTTAAAGCATTTCCTTCTAACAAGCCCAGCTATGGCTGTGCTGTTTCTCATTATTCATGAAGCCTGGAGAAAGGCATGAAGATGTTCACTAGAGAACCACTGGCAGAATGATATGTGACCACTTTGTTCCACGAGTTGTTCACAAGATGATTTACAGAGTTGGATTCCACTCTGCCTGCTAAAGGTGGGGAGATACAGGCCTACTTATATATTGCAATACTAAATAACAGCTGCCCAAGGAGTGTGTGAACCAAGCTCTTAGTGTGTAGCCACAGAAGGGATAAAAATTGCAATTAATTCCTTGTGATCTGGGTGCTGCCAGGGGATAGTTATTAATGATCTGGCCTGTCTGTAAAGTCTTTTTGCTGGGATATCTCAAGCTATCTTGAGCTGAGCCTTGCCCATTCACAAGGTTAACCCCTGATTTTGCAGATTGCAGTTGCACATCTGTTTAAAGAAGAAACCCTACCTTTTCAGTCCTTCTCCTAAGTGTACAGCTTGCTCAGGTGACACTCTAGTTGTTTGGCACAACTGGTTTACTCTTAGGCACTGAAGCTCTTCTGCAGCCAAGTGAAAGATCTGTGTTTGTTAAGGTTTGTGTTTATGCTTTTCACCTTGAAGAGCAATCTGTTATGCATGCCTTGTCTTTATGCCGTTCAAGTGTCTCCTTTTTGTAATGGGTCAGGCTGACTTTGTTGATTTGACTGCATCTTCTTGCAGGTATGTTCTTTCCACACGCTGGACAACATTTTTATGACTAGTAGCTAATGTAACATCCGTTCAGTGAGCACACTAATGCATTAATAAAAATAGCAGTGCCATCAGCAAAGAATGTTTTAAGGGTAAAAGGGCCTTGTAACTTGTTTAAAGTCTTCCTGGTACTGTTTCGCTTAGGTAACACACAATTTGAAGGGTTTTTAAAGAGGAGACAAATAGGAAGATAAAGTTATTTTGAAAAGTGGGAGAAGCTTTGCAATACATATGTAGAAATGGAAATAATCTTTATTGTTGTCATTCTGTACCAACACTGCAGAGCAACAGCAGTGTCCTGGAGGAGGAGCTACTAGTGCACCAGAGAAACTTCAGGATGTGTGAAATCTGCAAAGCCTGGAATAACCTATGGTAACTTAAAACTACATGAAAGCCCACGGAGAGTGGAGATGGGTAGCAAGGAGGTAGTGTGAGGGACTGGCCCTCAACACCCGCACTTAGAGGAGTAATGCCATTGCCAGCCCTTGAACAAAGCCTCATTTGCATCCCAAATGGACTGACCTAGAGGATGGAGACAATGATGATGGCCTGCATATGGCCTATGCCTGCATCTAGATAACGGTGGAGGAGCAGAGGGGGTGGAGGTACACTTTAGTTGCCCAGTGGTGATGTCTCAACCAGGTTTACTCATCGTTGCAAAATGACTGTTTAAGTGAAACAGGCCTGTGAAAGGAGGAGCTGTGATGGTGTCTTGGGGAGCCTCACTGACACCAGCTCTTCCCCTTGGCTGGCCCAACGCTGGATCCAGGACTGGTGATTTTCTGTTATTTATCTCTCTAACTTTTCTTCTCCTATTCTCTCTTTCTCTCTCTCCTCTTTTCCTTCCTAAAATCATTAAGTACTGCAAGGCTTAACCACAATTTTTCTCAGGTTGTGCAGCTTGAACATGTATGTATTGTGACTCTTGTGATCTAAATAATCAGCCTTTAAGATCGGGTAGCCTGAGAGAATAACTGAAGTATCAGTATTCCTTTTACACTCATAATTAAACCCAACATTCAAATACAGCCCTTTGAGTGTCATTTCACCTTAATCCGATCCAGGGGTATCAGACAGTCGAGCATTTCCTTGGACTGTGACATTTTAATCACTCCTCCTGGAAGGGCCAGGTCTGAGACTAAGGTTGGATCCAGCTGTACCTGGGCTCCTCTCCAAGAGGGAGTTGAGAAAGCAAAAGGGTCCAATCTGAATCTCCCTGTGTTGCCCTGCCCGGGTCGTGACAAGCAGATGTGATCAGCTACAGACCCCGTGTTTTCTGGCACATGTTCTTATCATGAAATCATGTGGGCTGAGCTGATCTTCAACAGGCAGCCAAACTGTGGATGAGCTTTGTGTGAAGGATCATGAAAGCATAATAAATTGTCTTTTTCTTAATTCCATGCTTTTTCTTTGGTAGAGTGAATCATTAGCCACAATATTTCATCTGCTGACAGAGAGGCCAATGCCTGACACCTTTGAAATGAATTTGTGCCCTGTTCAAAGTTGCAGGTGTCATTGTTCTACAGATACAACATGTAGCCTGGCTTTTAGAGGCCTTAGCAGAAAAAATATATAATGCCACTTCTCTTCCTTCTATTTAACAATGAAAAGCCACCTGTGAATGTGGAGAGGCTGGCTTGGATATTTATGTTAAGGACAAGCAAAGCCATAATTACTGCTGTCCTTGTCTCATTGGGACCCTATCATAGACCAGCCATGGTGGACAGGCCATTAGTAGCCCTGTGTCAGCTGGGAGCTCCAATCAGGGCAGCTGTGCATTTGGAGTTTGGCCTCCTGGGGCTTCTCCTTCCTTGCTTTCTGCTCCCTTTGCTACTCCTAAGGACTAGGCTGGATGTAAGCTCATATATTTTATGGTGGTGTCTTTATTAGTTTGTTATTCATTAAATTTGTTTATATTTCAACCCATGGGACTTCTCTTCCTTTTCCCCTTCTTGTCTGGGGAGAGATCATCAGGCGAGGAAGCAAACCATTACAGTTTAGCCCTGCATATGGTCTGTACAAAGACAACTGCTTAAAAGAAAAGGTGAGGCCATCAGTCTAGAATAGGTAAAGTGAGTTTTAGTACAATTCTGAGTGTTTTCTTCTTCATTTCCAGCACCTTAGGTCTTACAAAACATAATTGCACAGGCTGGCTGAGGAGCAAGAACAAAACTTGATATTATACCAAGCAGCATTACTTTGACAAAGTTGTGCTTGCAATTAAGCCTGCAAATGCTGCAAAGTTTTGTGTTTTGGCAGCAGCACGTGCTGTGTAGGATCTACTGCCACTAGAGTTAAACCCTGTATTTACTATTTATTTTTAACCTGCAATATCCTTTTCTAAAGTTTTGTCTCAGTCTTCTTTTCTAGTTTTAGTGGTAAACATTAAATAATGAGATAGTGGTAATCTCCTGATGTTGGTAATTGGTGACAGAGTATGAAGTGCTTAATTTGGGAGTTTGCACATTACATAAAATGCCTATACAGGTCAGACAGAAGGTACACCTAATCCAGCAATCCCTGGCAGTAACCCTCAGGGAGTACCTATGGAAAGGCAAGAATAATCTATGATAAGTCATAACATTCTTCCAAACATGCATATTTTTGTTTTATTTGTCATTTCATCTCTGTACTGTTGAAGAATGCTAGCTTAGTCATTACAAATCTTAATTTCTTTAATGAAAACCACTTCAGCCCTATGATCATACTTCTTATCCTCCTTTGAGCTGCTTACAGTCCTGTTATATCCTTCCCAAGGTGAGGAAATAGGAACATTGTAAAGTTTCCAGGCTGTACATGAAACACAGAACCACCTTCCCCCCCCATATCCACTTTCCTCCCGTTATTAGACTTGATTTTTTAAGTTCTGCTAAACACTCAGCTGGTGCTTGCAAGGAAAACTAGAATATTTTTGTAAAGTCAAGTCTGTTTTTCCTCTATGGACATGACTTTGCATTTCTCTGCATTGGGTTTCCCTTGCCATTCTATTGTTGAGTTACTTTGTCTTATAAAGCTCTTCTGGAATTCTGTAAAGTTGTCCCTATTTTTACTATGCTTAATAACTCTGATTAGCAAAAGTCAGCAGGTGACTATTTAACTCCTTTTCTGTGTTCTTCACAAAAAAGCTAAGTGGCACTTGTCTAACACAGACCCTGCAGACCTCCACTTGAGACCTACCTATTGTAGAAACTGGCCACTTCCACTGCTGTGTTTGTCTTTTATTCAATTATTTATCAATACCAGAACCTTTTATCTTAGTCCTGGCTGCTTAGTCTCTCACCAAGAGTTTTTAAGGAAACATTCTCAAAAGGCTTTTTGAAATCCAGAAACCTGCATCAACCAGATCTTTTAAATACAACTATAAAAAAATATTTTTAATGCAATTTTGTTGACTCTATTTAAGAAACTCCAAAAGGTTTGTAAGGCAGAACTCTAATTTGCAAATGCCACAGTCACTGTTCCAAAGTGGATCACATTTATCTAAGTGTCCACTTGACCTATTCTTTAATACAGTTTCCAGTAATTTGGCCTGTTCCTTCAGTGACCCCTAGAAGCTTCTTCAGATTTGTTTTTAAATGATGTCACTTTTGCTATTTTCTACTCCTCAAGTAAAAAGCAGCAAGACATTATGCACCAGTAATGTCAGTAGCAAAACACCTTGTTCACCCTTGAGTTTCTTAGGTTGTCTTGGTGAATAGCTATAATTTTTTGTGACGTTTCATGGTGGTTACCACTAGCAATTCTTAAGATCTGTTACTGTTCACTTTGCCAATCTATCCATTATATCTTTTGAAGTCACTTCAATTTCAGAAAGAGAAGGGTGAGAATACCAAAATCTTTCCACTTTGTTCTGCAGTGAATACTAATAAAAAGAATGACTTTCATTTCTCTGCAGTACTCTTCCCCTCTCCTGAATTTTACATTTATAATCCTATCATTATTTGATGCTGTGGGTTTTCTGGCAGTACTGCTGTTTCTGATGGATTTGAGGAATTAGTCTACTATTTTTTTACTGTTGTTTCTTCAACTTTTTTTTTTGGGGGGGATAGGGGGGCTCCATTCTTGTATTTTCACATGGAATCTGCCAGAAATTGACTGTTCTTGGTTTCTTCCTTTGAATATAAGTTTAGCTTTTGGCAAATGCCTTCTTATGGATAATAACTCTTTTACTTTCTTTCTAGGCCAGGTTAGTTTCTTTTTGTCCTTTCTCAATGCTGTATTCAGACCTAATGAGTACTGGCTCTGTCTAGTATCACCTGTAAAGTTCGTTCTTTCTTTCTTTCTTTCTTTCTTTTTCTTTCTTTCTTTCTTTCTTTCTTTTTCTTTCTTTCTTTCTTTCTTTCTTTCTTTCTTTCTTTCTTTCTTTCTTTCTTTCTTTCTTTCTTTCTTTCTTTCTTTCTTTCTTTCTTTCTTTCTTTTCTTTCTTTCTTTCTTTCTCTTTCTTTCTTTTCTTTCTTTTCTTTCTTTTTCTTTCTTTTCTTTCTTTTTTTCTTTTCTTTCTTTTCTTCTTTTCTTTCTTTTCTTTTCTTTTCTTTTCTTTCTTTTCTTTCTTTTCTTTCTTTCTTTCTTTTCTTTCTTTTCTTTTTCTTTTCTTTCTTTTTTTCTTTCTTTTCTTTCTTTCTCTCTTTCTGTAGCTTCTGTTTTTTAAGTTGGATGTGACTCTTGCCGATTTGTTGTACTCTGTTTACTCCCTTGGGGGTATATTATTGTAATGAAATACAGTTGCTTCAATGAAATACTTTGGGAAGAGGATTGCCTCTTCCCTTTTGGGGTCCTTACCCATTTCATCCATGTTCGTCATTAGTCATTCAGCCTCTGTAAATCACCTTGATAAACAACTGCAGGTCAATTATCTTTTTCTTCACTGTTATTGAAGATTTTTCAGAGTAAGGACTAGGGATTTTTCTTTTTGTCAAGCTTTTCCAGGCTCCTGTATTGCATTGGTTATACAGCGTCCTGCCTTTTCTTCTGAAGAGGTGCAAATGGGACTATTGACAACACTAAGAGCAGGGTGTGAGACGGCCGGGAACACTTTAGTCTCAGAAAGGTTATCGTTGCTGTGCTAAGTATAGTCAGCGAACTGAGGAAATGTGTCCTTTTGGGATTTTAATCTGCCTGCCTCATCCTACACACCTGTAAAAATGTTCTGATCATTATTGCTTTGTAAATGTGTTCTAAACGGTTACTGGTGATTTTGGCAGATGCTGTTTTGAAAAGAACAACACAAATAATAGAGTTTCACAGCTGCCATATTATGTGAAGTGTTTTCCTGGATGCTTCTGTTTGCATATTCTTTTGTGTTTATGGCAGGGGATTTGTATCATCCTAATTTCCTTCCAAACACAGCTTGGGAAAAAAACCAAACCAAAACAAAAACAAACCACCACAGAAAAACCACCAACCAAAACCAGGTTAAAAACAAATTATAAAGTAAGAAAATAGCTTGAAAAACAAAGAACAAGAAAAAAGCAATGATAAACTGGTGTCTGGAGTTAGTCCCCAGGGTGTCTGTGTTTGACTGTGTGCTTAATTTTCAAGTTCTGCCAAAGCGTATGTTGCCAAAACTCAGATAAAACTCAAATTGAAAGTCTGTGGCTTAAAGGATTTATTCTACTGAAGTTTCCTCACTCGTTTAAAAACTCTGAGTTTACCTTTTGGAAAAGACGGAACAGAAAGAATTGGGAACTTGGTCCCATTCTGGATGGAAATGCAATGTCAGGTTGTGTGTGCTCAAGGCTGGAGTATTAATAAATTCTTTGTGCCCATCTATATTCTCTTATACTGAGATTTGCAGTCAATTCCCAGGTCCCATTTGCAATTTGATACACTCTTCAGCCATATTCTACTGTGTGCCTTTTTGTTAAAAAACAAAACCAAAATGAAAACAAATCAAAACACCCATCAAAAAACCCAACAAACCCCCATCAAACCTCTCAACAACCCCCTCGACTTCTCTCAGAGATATCCTTGTCACTGAGTAGACTAAGCAGGTTTAAGAAAAGAAGGAACATCATAGGAGGAAGGTGGTGCTCCCCGGGTACCTATTAATGTACTGAAAAACAGCCTTTCTATTCCAGTTCTTGTTATCATACCTGACAGAAACACATTCAGAGTTGTGAATGTGTTTCTCCCCACTCCTTTTGTTTATTCTCCTCTGAATAGAAAACTTTAGTCTTAACTGCTGCTTCATAAAGCAGAGTCTCCCAAATTTTTAAAGTAAGTGTTCAGCGCTAATGATTTAGAGACTTGATTTCTCAACTGAAAATTTATTTCTTCTGTAAATACACAGGGTGGAAGTTTCACAAGGCTGTATTTCATCTTTGAAAGGATGTGGGGACAGATATGAGAGAAGCAACAGCAGACTGCATTGTGTTACACTCTAATAACACTATGGCCAGTATGGTTTTACTGAGAAGTTTTTAATCAATTTTTAAACCCTATGGTAACCTAAAAATCATATATCTTGAAAGGTTCAGAGTTACTCAGGTGACATTTTAGCCATCAGTATGAGAATAACACACACCCAAAAAGAATTAATGGTACAGCTTTACATTACCAAATGTAGAATCATGTATAACTGCACTGTACCCAGAAGATCAACTGTGCTTGGTCCCTCGTGGATGGTGTGGTAAGCATGTGCAATGAAGTTCCTCTTCTTGAAGAAATGTCATTCTACGTACTTTATGTATATGTATATGTATTTAAGGTTACTCTATTTCATAAATGCAAAACGAAAGATCAGAGAAGCTGACTCCCAGACATACAACTGTTGATTAGTAAGTCCAAAAACTGAGTTCCTGAAAAGTATTAGATATTTAATTCCTCTTGAAACCGTTGGTAATCTCTGCCTAAATCCTGGCAAAGATGCATATGTCAAAGAGTCTAATAACTTTGTCTTTCAAAAGAGACTTAGGAATATTGTTGTTAGTTTGGAATCAGAGCCTTAGAGCATATTTAGGCTGCTTTTTATTCTGATTCCAGGTGGATTTAAGAATTTAAATGTCTTTCAAAGAGTTTTAAAATCTGTGCTCAACTAACTTGTCTGAAGGTGGATTAGAGACAAGAATCTAATTTGGGTTTTTGGAATCTTGGTGCAATTGAAATAATAATAAAGCCATTGTTCACAAAGCAAATATAAAATTAAATGTAGGGTGAAAGCCCAGTGTATCACTTTAAGTGTGGCTTTAACTCTTCTCCCTGAGAGGGAGGGTGCCACTCATAAGGATGCTTTATAGTAGCTAATTATCCCAGCACAGGTGAGAGATGCTGTGGGTGAAGTGGTGGGAATATCTGTCAGGAAGGGCTCTATCAGGAGGAAATGAAGCTACAGATTAAAGCCTCTTCTGGTTGGAGTTATGAAGAGAGGGATGCTGGCAAGAGGTAACATGGACAGGAGCTGAATAGGAAAATATTTAAAATCAGGTACTGTGAAAGAGAAGTAAAACTTTTCTGACCAGTGGATTTTTCTGACCTAGGGAGAAAACAAACAGCTCTTGTGCTATGGCTTTCCTGAGAAATGTTCTGCCAAACTCCCTGTTTCATTTGGTAGACTGAGTAGCTTAACAATTTAACATTTTAACAAGTACCTGCACTGAGGGCTTGAAATCCTAATGGATTTTAAGAACTGTCTGTCCTTGGTGCTTTGGTTGATTGCCCAACAGCACTTAAACTATTACTTTTATAGTGGTTCCTTGCCTCGAAGAGAACATGAGTTTGCATCATTTTCCTTATGGACTTTGGGTAGAATGGACTGTGAGGGAGCAGAAAGTCATCAATGGGGATTTTGACAGATTATATTGAGATTCATTAAATTAGTTCAGAAGACTACACTGTATCTATTATCTGGGCAGAAGAAAAAAAATGACCACAGAAATAAAAAGGAAGGCTTGAGGTTGTTGTAATGTGCCCTGTGTTGGTCACAATTGTAGCATGAGCTGGAAATGCATATTTTTTCAGAATTTTTGAACTGAAAGAGATATAGGTGCTTGTGGTGTGTGTTAAAGTGGTGAGCAAGTAAACAAAGCACGGAGATATTTTTTTAAGGATATAAATTAAATTCTAAGCTTATTGGTATTCTTTGGCATATGATTTATTTAAAGGTAGTGCCATTTTTTTTCTTCTTTTGGGGATGTGGCAGCAATTTAGCAGTGGATTAGCCTAGAACATAGGAGGCCCTCTAAGAAAAAGTTGACTGAGAGAATCTGCAGGCTCTATTGTTGGATTTGCCTGAAATATCTCAATGTTCCTTTTCATTGCTGAAGCATCAAATTATCTCAAGTTCCTCTGTCAAATTTTATTTCATTTAATGAGTTTCTGTTGACATAAGATCTTTAAAGTTAGGCATGTATAAGAAATAGGTCTTTCTTGAAAAACACTGTGAGGTATTAGTGTTCCAACCTAATCAGCCTGTCTAATCTGTTTAGTGACTTCTGTGTCATACAAGAGTTTTACCTGTCTGTGAGAAGGTAGTTGAGGAACTGGATATAAACTCATCAGAATTCTTCTGGGTGTATTGCTGGTCAGGTATCTGTAGTGTTCATTACTTTCCCTGACTCTACTGCTTTTCTGCTGAGTCCATATGAACCAGGTTCTTTCCTCTGTCTCCCCTCAATATCTTCTTTCTTTAGTGACACCTTTATGGATAAGTGAAGTAAGGTAACACCTCAGCCAAGAATTTACGAATAGCAGCAGAACCAACCCAGAAATGCAAATCATTCATTAGCATTCCCCTCCTTTTAAAATCTGGCAGAGGGATGAATCTGATTATTTTAGTGTATCACTGGGGAGTAGAAGGAATGTTGGCCTTTTCCACACACCCAATAATGGTGTAGACGTTTGCTATTTAGATTATAAATACTGTGTAATCAGGTCCTCTTTGTTTGAACAGTTGTATGGTGCCTAAGCACAACAAGGTATTGATCTCAGCAGGGGGTGCAATGCAAATAGTAACAATATTAAATAAACAGAAAGAGAAACTTGGTGCAGGAACACAAATGTTACTATTTATTTGAGAATGATATTCCAAATTCAGATTCTCCTACCATCTTTGTGAACTTATAAATAACTTATTTACATGTAAATGGCCCTACAAAAGACTGCAAGGAGTTGATCTCTAGGACATTCTCATCTTTGTCTCCCCTGCCTCTGCCAGAAGTAATAGAATTTGTATTAGCCCAGTTTCCATTACTTAGCAATGAATGTCTGATCTTTTATCAAACCAATTTGAAGTAGTTGCACTTTGCACTTACAGATTTATCACAGTTATTAATTAAAATTTTGTATGTGCACACATAGCAAATAAATAGACACATTAGATAGTAAATGTTACCTTTATACCACTTCCAGGAGTGAAAAATCTTCTGATTAGTTGCTGAATATTCTACAGGAGTAGCAGGTTTTTCCTTCTCTGCATTGTTCAGGGAAAACCATTCTCTGTCCACATATAAATATGCATTTGAAACACTAAATGTACAGTTACATGAAGGTACAAGCAGTTTCATTTTGTCTTATATATTTATACTCATAAAGAACTCATCCCCTCTATACCCTTAGTCTTCTCTGATTCCCCACTGGGTTTGCTCAAAGACATTCAGCTGTGCAAAATATCAGAAGATTAAGATCATTTTTATAGTGTTAGATCAGTTTAATTGGTATATGCTTTGTCTGCTCAATTAAAGGAAAACCTGGAGTGAAAATCTTCTTTGATCTAAATGGAATTTACAAAAGCATCTCTGTGAAAATGAAAGTAACATTTCAGATTTTCAGCTGGAATAGTTAAAACAGGGCATGTCATTCCTGCAGGCAACATGTCCACATACTTAGGAAGAAGGTTTTATCTGAGAGTTGCACAGAATATTCCGGCTCTGTTCAGAGTATTTGTAAAGTAAATGTTTGGGTTCAAGACTAGTCCAGATTTCAATTTGTATAGGCTTCCTAAAAGCTCCTCTAGTGTTCTTAGCTTTGAATTAACCTTTAACTTCCAGATATCTGCATTAGTCCTTCATGCTTGCAAAATGGAGTAGTCAATCTGTGACTCCTGAGCCCCTGTTTATCCATAATCCAGGTTTCAAGCAGGAGGTAAGCTGTCAGGGGCTGACAGGTCCAGCATGAATGAGGTAGAAGAATTTAATTGTGTACCAGGCCCTAACTCCCTCTCCAAAGCACTGCTGAGGGACTCTTGGGAAGCTACTGTCATTCCCAAACTAAAGCAACTCTAAGAGCTTCTTTTCTCCTCAACTCTGTGTTGTTAACACTACTGTAATTGTCTAAGGACTCTTTAGATGATGCTTTTGGGGAGGTGATAAAAGAATCCTATTTCAATCCCAGAGTAATCTCAGAGGTAACAGAAGAAGAGATACTTAGATTCAAGGTTCTGGTTTAACTGAAATGTAGATACCCAGAGAAGCAGTCCTGGAACCAAATTAAAAAATCTGTAGCTTTTGGGGAGCAAAAGCTGTGCAGGGCATCTGAATTTTGGTGCAGGCTGCCAGTTGCCAGTGTCTAGTGACTGTGTTTCTTCATAGAATCATAGAATATGCTGGGTTGGAAGGGACCCATCAGGATCATCGAGGCCAACTCCTGTCCCTGTGTAGGGCACCCCAAGAATCACACCATGTGCCTGAGAGCATCATCCAAACAGTTCTTGAACTCAGGCAGGCTTGGTGCTGTGACCACCCTGGGGAGCTTGTTCCAGTGCTCAACCACCCTCTGAGTGGAAAACCTTTTCCTGATTTCCAACCTAAACCTCCCCTGATTCAGCTTCCTGCCATTTCCCCAAGTCCTGTCATTGGTCACAGGAGACTGTTTACTAGAATCATTACACGAAGGAAGCACTGTCCATTGCTTTGGTTTCAGCAGATGCTTTTTGTCTGAGTATTTTGGACTTAGAAATGTACTTTGAAATCTGAATTTTAATCACTTATATTCCACAGCCTCTGCAGGGCCACCAAAGTTTGTTCTAATCTGGATTCAAGAGCCACCATCTTCTGAATATTACTGCTACTGAATTTGGGCTTTTGGAATGATGTTGCAAAATAATATACTGAACATTGTCTTGTGCTTGAGAAAGTGTTTAGGAAACAAACAAAAACCTAAACCAAAACCAACAACATGAAAACCCTAATGAAAAAATAATAGAAACAAACAACCCCGCCCCAGGAGATGTATTTTTTTACCATCATCAGCCTTCTATGAGAACTCTGACAGAGGCAGTGTTCATCCCTGAGTCTGACAGATCACAAGAGATTAATGGCATCCATTTTAAAAGATAAAGGTATTTCTAAAAAGTATTTATTTGGATGGTTCTCCGCAGCTAATTGTCTTGGTGAGATTCCTCTTCTAGACAGGAGGTAGAAGCAAAACTGTTTTTCCCAGAAAGTCAAACAACACAAGTTCTAAAATGACCGATATGAAGAGAAGCAGAACAGAGGGGATTTGTTTGTTATGAAGGTGGAATAAGAAAGGACCTGATAAGTGTATAAAATAATGAACAATCCAGGGAAGACATTTGGAATTTAAGTCCTCTGAGATTCATAACATGAGAAAGGTCATACTGAATGAAACTGAAAAATAGCACATTCAAAAGTGGCAAAATGAAATGTTTGTATGTTTGTTTTAATTTAAAATGGTAGGTGATTTTACTATGTAGCTAAATGCCATGAAAATTGCTAAGGCAAGAACACCTGGTAAGAGATGAGGAAGAGAATTACAGAACTAGCTTCAGTTCAAGGAATTATCAGTATTTGTTGCAAAAAATAAAGGAAAACAAACCCAAAACAGTTGTTGGAATAGGGCTATCCTATGATTTTGTGATGGTGATGAAAACAAAGGTGGCAGGCTTAGCCTAACTCAGTTTCACAGACTCTGAGACTTGTGTTACTGACCAAAAGCAATCACATTTTCCTGTTGGTTTTTCAGCTGCTTGATATTTATACTAAGGAAGAATGGCTGATCTTTGGCATCAGCTTTTGTGTGAACAGCCTTGTAGGTACTAGGAGAACTGCCCATGCTGGCAGTGGCTTTGATGCTAGTGTGCTCACAGGTCCCAGGGCTGCTGTTCACATCCCCCTGAGTAAGGCCTGATTTTAATGAGGTGCTTTAAAAGATGATACTTTTCAGGGTGAGGCAAGCTACCAGGGCCTGGCTACAGTCAGAGAGGTGGGGGGCTGTTGAGGATCTGTTGCTAGTGGTGTGACAAAACTCAGATACTCCATTGTCTAGATAGGTGTGCTTTACATTCCAGCACTTGTACAGCCAGCTGGAGAGAGAGAAGCTGTTCACTGGGATGCAGAGTTCTTCAGCTAAAATGCTCTGGTTTCTCAGGCAGGGCCATAGTCTGGATCTTCTCATCCTCTGGCATAGTGAAGAGAACTAACTTCTCTGTTGACAGCTTTTCTTGTTGCAGTTATGTTCTCCAGAGCTTCTGTAACACCTGGAGGAGGGTTTATTTTGTGTGTATTTCTGACACGAAGAGAGAAAGAAAATCTTTGAAATCCAAAATTATTTCCCCTCTGTCTCATCCAGCTGCCACAATAAACAGTTAGGTCATAAGAGCACACTTCAGTAAGACAGTAACAGGTATTTTGTGCTAATGCTTATTGAGTGCATTGCCTGAGTGCTGCATTTGGAGCACTGAGGGGCAAAATCTATCAAGATCTTTGCACCTACATCCATTACATTCTTTTAAAAATCACTCTCCAATCTAATGGTGAGCAAGCATAAAGATTGTATTGGCATTTCAAAGTTTTGAAGACTGTGTTTTAACTTCTGTTGGGAAGCAGAACAAAATTGCATTGCTCCTCATGTTATCTTTCAGTTCTTTAAACTGAGCCATTTTAAAGAGAGGATGCTTTTGAGACTGTCCCACCCATGCATGGATTTCTTCCATCCTGACATCTGCACCTACTGGGATGCCATGTTAAAGTCTGTAGCACCCTCCTTACACAGAGCTCCAGTTCTGTTGTAAAATCAGTCTCCCGTGATTGAACAAGCTTTTTACTTGATTCTATCAGTGGTCAATTTGGTATATGAATTGCCTGTGATGGATTGGTATATTTTAATTATTCTTGAAGTGACATGTTATTAGGGGACCAAATTTGGGATTATAGAAGATTTACAGGACTGTGGTAGGTTGACCCTGTCCTGTAACTACGCACCTACTGACTCCTTGGTCGTTGTCCCCTGCAGCAGATGGGAGAGAGATGCAGAAAAGCAAAAGTCAGAAAAAAACCCTGGTTGTTGAGATAAAGACAGTTTAATAAATGAAGGGGAGGGAGGGAAAAAAAGGGAAAAAGAAAAAGTAATGCAAGGGCACTCACTAACCACTTCCCACCAGCAGACCAGTGCTCACATGGTCTCTGAAGAGTGGTTATTCTGGAAAGACTTCGCTCCAATTTTACTGCTGAACATGATGTTTTATGGCATGGAATATCTTTTCTGCCACTTTGGGTGGGCTGTCTCTTCTGTGTCCTTTCTCAGCCTCTTGCCTACCCCCAGACTGCTTGCTGAGGGGACAGAGTGAGAAACAGAGACGATCTTGATGCTGCGTGAGCTCTGTTTGCCAGTAGCTAAAACATGAGTGTGGTATCTGCACTGTTTTAGTCACAAATCCAAAACAAGGCACCATATGGGCTGCTATGAAGAAATTTAACCCTGTCTGAGCCAGACCCATTAGAAGGATATAGCAGTAACACAAGCCACTGGTAACCTTACAAATACATGTAGGTTTACTGATATCACATCTGTTGTTGTGCCTTAACTCACCATTGCTTAGTGCTTTACTGGAACTTGGACTATGCAACAGCAAAACAGGGAGAGTAGAACTTTTCTGCATATTTACTTGCTGAGGTCTGTGGCACTGGTCCCCATTCTCTTCAGCAGGCCCAGACTTCACTTTGGATTCACAAAGCTCAAATGCAACTGCAGGTCCAGAGAGAAAGGATTCATCTTCAGAAGGGATCAAATTTCACCGATGGTTTTTCAATATTAATATATTATTTGTCTCATTGTATTTGAAACCTTTGAGAAGTTCTGTAGTTCAGAGCAGTCATTAAACTGATGGAGAAAGTCATTAATGAAATACTGAATGTATGCATCACCACCTTTTGTTTCTGCTTCATAATGCCATTCTGTGGTCAGACACAGATCTTTGGATTTTATTGTAGGAGCTCAGATATCTTTCAGAGATTTATTTCTGGCCAACAGGATTGAAGTTTAGCTCACGTTCTTTAAACCAGCAAGGTCTACATTTAAGCCAGTCACCCTCAGCTTATTATCAGTGGAAGGTAATAGACAGCATTAGGGTGAGTCATCTGTGTAATTCTGTCTGTTTTGAGGTGGGATGGAGGGACCAGAAGTGTTCTGCTGACTACAACGGCGGGACTTGAGGTTACCAGATCAGAAATTATGATGCTGAATTTAGAGAGAGATCTTGAAGGGATGCACATGCTTGTGAAGATACCTATAGACTAAGTGGGTGTGAATGTCTAAGCAACGTTTTTTGAACAGATATTCAATTCGAAGGTGAGTCTTGCAGGCAAGAAAAATGTTTCACCCTTGGATTAAAAGAGAACAGCTGTAAACAATGTGTTACTCTGGATTTTATATACATTAATAGTATGTCCAGTGTTCACTTGAAGGAAGCACAATACATTTTATGGTTAAAATATATTCCTCTACCAATTTCTGTGTCACTATATTAATTCCTGCTGAAGAACCTGGCCCATGCATGAAGGGCCTCATAGGACCTGTGGCTGCTTTTGTCTGCTTTTCTGCTCCACATTGATAGAAGTGCAATTCTCACTTAAGAGACCAGAAAGAGCTCATCTTACTCATTTCCAGAATTCATGTATTTTGATGGACTGCCTGTGGAATCACACCCTTTATGAATAATAGAGGGCAGACAATACTGAAGTAATTTCATTAGAGAAATTTCACACAACAGTGAGCAATTTTTTGAATGCCTTTGAAGATTGTAGTAGACTTGACTACGCTGGAAGCTGATAAAATGGTTCATTTGTCCCATTCTTCTGTTTATCAGAAGTCATTCATTTTTAACAAGCTGTTTCCAGTACTGCTTCTGAACTTTATGTATGACTTCTTAAAATATTTTTACTTCTGATTTGCTTATATAAATCAAACAGGACTATTTAAGGAGGCTCAAAAACCATAAGTGCCTACGTAAAGAAAAAAAACCCCAAACCTAAAAAGATTCTCATATTGACAACTCTTTGTTGCTTGTTGATGATAAAATTATGCTCTATGATGCAATAAAAGGTAATTATGGCAGACAAATTAAGACTGAAAGAGTACATAGTGGTGTTCACTAGAAATAGGTAGTCCCCTAGATCATAGTTATAATGAGTATGGGAGAACTACATCTGTATGATGTGACCTTGGATAAATCACCTCATTAGGCATTAGAGACTCAAGTATTTTCCCTTTGTGTCTCTGGAAAACCTGTCCCTGATTTTTGCCATAAAATACATTTGCAGTTTGGTTACACATTAAAACAAATATTCTATTCCATGCTTTACAGATGAGGACCTGAGTGATACCTCAGTATGGTTTGTAGCTTTGTGAGTACAGAGACACTTGAATGTCTCACAGGATACTAGAGAATTCCACTCAAAACCGTTTTCTTGAGTAATCCAGCGAGGGTGATTGAAAGTTATAGGGCAAGAACTGTGCATAGACTTCCTGAACCCAGGTTCTATGCTAGAACCAAAAATACATCTTTTTGTGTCAAAGAAGGACTGTATGTTCCCTGAGAAGAAATGCGTGAGACTGGGGTGTTGTACAGTGTTTCCCTGGATTTAATGATTTTACTATTTCTCTATAAAACTTCCCTGGAAATAGGATAAAAACAGGCATCCTGGAGTCAATAATTTAAGTGAAACTGGATGCTTTTCTAGACAGACAAGTAGATTGGTAGGTACCTAGATGTGCACAATATAAAAATCAATTTTATGTATCTATACACACAAAAATGTGTTTGTATCTTATAGAAATATAAACTTTCTATATATTAATATATAAAATATTGCTTTGGGCTAAGGAGGAGAGAATACAGAAATTAAAATTTTTTTGATTTACAGTAATTAAAACACCTTTATGCAGGTACTTTGATGGGATGAGTTGAAATGTGATTTGCTATTATCAAGAGGAATTGTATTTTGCAAACAGATTTTGAATTAAATTGACTTTACTTACTAGCATTTTGCAGCTTTGAAGTTCTGTTTGTCTGATAAAGATTTTTACAATGTTCAGGGTCTACTCCATTAATTATTATGAGTTTTACTGAGGAGGATGAACAGGAAACCCTTTGCAATTTTCTTTTTACCAAGCAGATGGGGCCTTTAAGTCTCAGATCACAACATTATCCATACATTCTGCACAGCAAAATCTTATTTACTTCAGTGGTATATTTGACAATGTCATCACACAGCCAGATTCATCTGGCATGTTTTTATGAGCTACTTTATCACTAAGGCTGACTACATGCAGAAAAGTTTGAGGAGTCCAGCAGTTTCCATCTGCACTGGCATTGGTACTTAAATAGCTGCAAGGCATGGCCAAGAAAATCCCCAAATAAAAGGTGGACACTGGCTGGAGAGCACGGTCAGGGCTAGGACTTCACTGTGAACCTTACAAAGGATTCAGCCTGGGAAAAGGCTGCTCTGGACTTCCTGGATCCAAGCCAGCCTGACAGCTGCAGTTATCAAAGAGCTGGGTATGGGGGGAAATGAAACTCTAAGCAAGGTTCTCCACACCATATGTTTTGGGACTGCTCAAGGCCTTAGACTTTATGTAACAAAGCAATTCAATGACAAGATGCTATTTAACCATATTTTCTCCTTGTGTTGCTCTTGTGGGAGGACTGGGCTGTCCTAGCAGGTATTTTCAGTGATCATGGAGGGTGGTTTGCTCAGTCACAGCTAATTACCAAGGTCTTAATTTGCAAGCAGTAGGAATTCCCCCCAGGCCTCCAACATTTTTGAATTAAGTCCTGGCCAAAGACAATTAGCTGCTCTTGATAAGGTCTGTTTCAGTCGCCGGAAAATATTGGGATGATCTTCATTTATTTAAGGATTTTTTTTCCAGTTGCTCTGAATTCTGTACAGTCTATTCAGAGAGATTTATTTCATTCTGTAGGAATAGTCACTGCTGTGGAGGAGGAAGGGTTTGTTCCTTTTTGGTTTGTCTTTTCCTTCACAGTCTATACATGTGGTTCTGCATCCTCAGACAGTTCAAAATGTTCTAGTAAGCCTCTCTGCGTGCAATCCATTTGCTAAATCTTTGTTGAGTTAATAAGCAGCTTAACTGCTTTGTGGTATGTGCTTGTCCACTTAAATTCTTTGATATACACAGAAATGGGAGAGTTGTATCTAACTTGTACATAGTAGGAGAGGAGGCACTGATGCCTGGCTACAGGGAGAGAGTCTGAAAGAGATTCTGGTGCCATTTCTTCATTTAAATAGACAATTCCAATGACATTTGAACTGATAAAATAGATCGAAATGGAGAAGAGTCTTGAGTTGTCTTTCTATTCTGTAGTTTATGGCACCATGCACTTTGGGATGCTCTTAAAAACCTGGGTTGTAAGAAGAAGAATCCTATAAGGTAGCACATAATAAACTGTTATCACAGATGGTACTTAGCATACTTTTCAAACATTTTGTTTTCTGTTGTCTTTCCTGCTCATTAAAAACTGGACCAGAGTAGGAAGGATCATTAGGAGATGATCATATAATCAAGTTACTGTGTTGTGCACTAAAAAGACAGAGAAAAGAGTTTAATCAGGTTCAATTTTCTTCATGCTGAGAATAGTATTGTATTCTGTCAGAGCTGCTAATGATTTTCAACGGAGTAGCTGTTTCATTATTCAAGTGTTCATGAACCCATACTGCATTTTCAGTTGTTTGTTATTTAGGCTGTATAAATGCCTACGACTGATGTTTCATAGATAACAGAAGCCACTTGTTGTCATGGAATATGCACCCCTTCCTCCAAAGATAAAACTGCTCAGAGTTTTCTTCTCTTCTTTATAACTTGATGTCAGGGCAGGATTTTAAATCTTCCTTCAGACTGTTCAATAAAGGCTGGGATTTCTTAAAGCACTATGGCATAACTTGGTCTTTGAAAACGATAACTGAAGGCAGTAAGTTAAAAACAAGATGAGAAAGATAGTTCCACTGATGGAAAAATAGAGGGAACTTTGCATTGGTGTAGATTTGTAATGATAATAATAAAAAGTGCTATATGCTGTTCTACAAAATATACCACTTCTAATAATCTACACAACAGTAATACTGGTAAATATGAGAGAAGAGGAATGATAGAAGTAGAAAAGATGAATTATTCTTGTTAAGATGGTACAAAATCTGAGGGTGAGAAGATCTTGTATGATGTGGATTGACAGGGGAGAAGCAGATGTAATGAAAGCTGAAACTTTAAAATTTACAGGTGCATATCAAAAAAGGAGCATATTGGAGCAGACAGCTCAAGTGTGGCAGTGACTGGACTGTATGAATAATGTATTGGATGTATGAATACTTCTTGCTTAAAGCATGTGTTATTGCAGAACAAATTGTAGCAAATCAGTGTAGAAGTTTTAGTCTTTAAAAGAATGAATTAAAGAACAGCTCTCGAATGCAGGAGCTGCCAGGGAATGCTCCAGTGAATCAAGACACTCTCAGTAGCCTTTGTGTAATATAGTGCTTCTGTGTCATAGGGAAAGTGATCAAGATATGATATAGGACATTGCCCATTGTTGAGAGTGATTTATGAGAACAGGTAAGAAGATGAGAGTTCCCTCTGGTAAGAGAGTCCTGGATAAAGGTTGTTACACTGGGGAGTTGTGACATGCTGGGCTGAGACAAGCTGAAGGAGAAACTTTGAGTTAAAGTTAGCCTATTTTTTCCTGAGTTATATGTGAAGCCTGTATGTAAATCAAGCCTTGTCCCCAAAGGAGATTCTCTTACATTCCTCATTTGACTTTTGTTTGAATTCACACTGCTCTTCCCATAGCAGAAACCACATTTATCTTCTGTGCCTGCTCCAGCTTTTGCTAATTTAACCTTGCTATAACACTCTAGCACTTGCCACGTATGACCCTAGGTGGTAAACTGGTGAATTTGTGTCATATCCTGCAACTTCAAAGGAAAATGTGTCTCCTACTTACTAAAAGAGATCCCATTAGGATCCAAAACGCAAGTTGGGTTTTATATGGTCATTTCTCTGTGGGGTGGAAGTGTCTACTCCAAATTTAATTATTATTTATTTGGAAGCCAGCTGGCTGCTGAAAAGGATCTGGGCATTGTCCTCAAACCCCACATATGGTGTAAAGCTTCTCTAAAAGTAAGCTGACTACCAGTTCTGACTGATCTATCAATTCTGGAACTGACACTTGTGCAAAAGGACTACTTTGGTCACCTAGAGAGATGGACGTAGCCATTGCAGTGGTGTGAGCATGGGGATGGATTTTGGGGATGGTGAGGAATTATGTATTTGAGAATATAATTTAAACCAAGCAGAAAGGATACAGAAAAAACATCTCATTTCTAATTATTGCTGATAGTGGTGAACTAGGGCAAGACTATAAGAAATGGATAGACAGTCTTTCTACCTTCTTACATTTTCCTAATCTCCAGCAGTCAGATGAATAGGAATGTCTGCATGATTTCTTTTTTCTGTAGTCCATCTGTCTAATAACCTTAAATGAATTATCCTTCATTAATCTGTCTAATCCCTTAAATCCATTACCCTCCAGAGCACTCTAGTCCAATGATTCCACAACTAAGTTACATTTTCTTTCACATTTTAAATTGCAGCCTGATACCTCACAGCAAACTTGCTCCAGCGTGGGCTTCCCGTGGGGTTGCAACCTCCTTTGGGCATCCACCTGCTCTGACGTGGGGTCCTTTATGGGGTCCATGGGTGGATATCTGCTCCTCCATGGGCTGCAGGGGAGCAGCCTGCCTCACCATGGTTTTCACCACGGGCTGCAGGGGGATCTCTGCTCCAGTGATTGGCACACCTCTTCCCGCTCCTTCTTCACTGACCTTGGGCTCTTCAGAGCTGTTCCTCTTACACATTCTCACTCCTCTCTCTGGCTGCTGGTTTTTGCACAGCTGCCATCCTCCTTCCTTTTTAAAAACGTTATCCCAGAGGTGCTACCACCATCACTAATGGGCTTGGCTTTCACCAATGTCAGGTCCATCTTGGAAGCAGCTGGCAGTGGCACTGTTGGACATGGGGGAAGCTTCTGACATCTTCTCACGGAAGCCACCCCTGTAGCATCCTTGCTATAAAAACCTTGCCATGCAAACCCAGTACACAACCCTACCAAGAAACAGAAAATTCTTTGTGAATGAAATGACACAGTTTTATGTAGGAAACTCCATTTTGGTATAATTAACAGGTTACATCTTGCAATCTCTTCACTTCTTGTTTCTTCTTCCATGTTTGTAAAGAGACAAGTAAATTAAATTAAGGTGTTGAGTAGAGAAACACTGTAAGAAAAGAGATGTGAGAAAAGGAGTTGGAATGAGTGATTGTATGGCAAACTAGAAGAAAAACAACATTGCAGATGCAATTTTCTTAAGTTTTAAAAAAAACCCCAAATCTGGTTTTGAGTTTATTTTCCTGTGATAAAGAATTTGAATAGATTGGCGTAGAATTGAACAGCAGTATTTTGATTTGGAAGCAAAAAGTCAAAGGAAAGGAAGCTGAGCACAAGCAAAGGAGGAGTTGGAGCCTCAGGAACCATTGAGAAAGTCACAGAAATCCCATGGTTTTGTGAATGGAAGCTGAGCCAGCGACCTGCTGCTCAGGAACATCCTGTGCTGGATGTAGCATGTATTGTTTTGTTACTCTGTGGGAAAGCTACCAGATGTCTTAGGAAAAACAGCATAAATTCATGAACAGAAAAGAGCAGCTACAATTCCATTAATTTTTCCAAAGAAAACTGCCTGTAAATATGTAATTGTCACTAATTTTCTGACTGGAGAAGTATGCTTATTTTGCAACAAATCAACAAGATTCATTAGAAAAAAGAGAAGATCTTTAAAAAGAAAAACTAGTTAGGTTTATTTATTTCTATTACATACATTCAGACTTCTGCTGGAGTTTAGTTTACCTCTGAAAAATTTTGTTAGTGTTGTTTGCTTTTTTATGGGACATGAGACATACCGGAGTGTCACAGTCTAGTTTTTCAGGACTTTGGATGATGTTAAAATGAATGAAAGCAACACTGACTTGAACATTATTGCAACTTTCACTTGAACGCTTCCAAAATTTGAGGGCTGTAATTTCCCTCATTTATAGATAAAGAAAAAAATTGAATTTAATCAAGCTGAGCTATTCCCAGAGGTCAAGTTCAGCTAAACCCCAGAGAAAGCTCATCAGCTGATGAGTTAAGTCATAAAGTGAAGACTACATGTCTGTCTTAATGAGAAATCCAACAGTTGCCATAAGTGATGTTGGGAGATTCTTTGTCCTCTCTTTGACAGGAAAATCAGGCTAAACAGTAACAAAAATAATTTCTGATGTTAACACTGGAGAACTCCTCTAATCCCTCTGTTATGCAGCTACTTCACTATGATTCCAAAATCCACTTTTCGTGAGGTGTTCCAAAGTTTAAATGTGATATCACTGTTTTGGGTGTAAATAACATACAAGTGTTGTCATGGGAAACACAATTTGAGGAAGACTGCTGTTTATCTGAAGGGTGCCTACAGAAAAGCTGGGGAGGGGCTTTTTACAAGGGCTTGTAGTGAGAGGACAAGGGGTAATGGATTAAAAGTGGAGGAGGGAAGATGTAGGTTAGACATTAGGAGCAAATTCTCTATTGTGAGAGTGGTGAGATGCTGGAACAGGTTGCCCAGGGAAATTGTAGAAGCCCCATCCCTGGAAGTGTTTAAGGGCAGGTTGGATGGGAGTAACAATCCCTCATTTAAAGGTGAGAAAAAAGTTTCACAGTGGCACTTTAGTATTTGCAATGAATAAACTTTCACTTTGATTTAAGAGGGGGAATGGGTTAGTGATTTTTTTCTTTTATGAGTGACTTAATGTACTGAGCAGTTGATGTTGTTATTTGTGCTCCAGAGTTACTTCGAGTAGGGGAAATGGGCTCACTGAGGATGGAGGAGGTGAATATATTCTAGCTTTTAACTTGAAGGTTATGAACAAGGTATTTTAAACCTTGAATAAGCAAAATGTTTGATAGGCTGAGGAGAGGAGAAGAAAGGGCCACTGAGCCTTCAAGACACAGAGACAAAGAGACTCTCCAGGGCTATGGACAAAGAAGTTCAGACACTGGAAGGCGAAAATGAACTGAAGAATTATTGTACTTGAGGTTCATTTTTGCTGAATTTCAGCTACATAAAGTTTCTATTCTACCTAATTGCCTAATTTGCAGTACAACAGGAGGGGAAGGATTGCACTCCTCCAGTTTATTGTAGATTTCTGTCTGGTAAACCCCCTTGTGGAAGCACCTGCACTTCTTCATGAATTAGAACATAGGAATCTCTGGTGATTTGCTGGACTGGATGTCTGTATGTGTCAAGATAACAGAGTTACTGAGGAATCTTATTTAAAATGAAGAGAGCATCTCACTGGCATGGGTAGTTGAAGTGAGATATTTTGCTAACCTGTGGTAGCAGGACATGATTAGGAGAATGTTGCTATTACCATCCGAGTTGGGACAGCAGAGGGGAAACTGCAGAAAATCTCAGATATGTTCCTGGGATTTCAGTCAATGCCTCATTATCACTGTTTTTTAGAAGGAACTATTTTGTGAGAATGCAAAGTTGTGATTTATTCCCTAAAGGTCTTATAAGCAAGAAGACTCTGTATAAAAAAACCAAACAAACCCAAACCAAAATCTGCAGACCCTGATTGTTCTTTCAAACTGGTTTTACACCAGGATCACACCAAGCTGCAGCTGTCAACTCTGTTTTCAGTTACTTGTTATTACACAAACCAAATACTTTCACTTCTACTGCATTCTCTCTTGTATTGTTCCATGCTGATTTACAACAGTGTTCAAGCAAACAATTGTCCTCCTGGTAGAAGTGAAAGTTAAGAAATGAATGGGGAAAAAACCCAAATCACTCATCTATTAATATGATTTTTAAACTTTGAGAAATATTGCCATTGAGTAGTTTCTGATCGTGTAAAAGTCTTCCATAGAATCATAGAATTGTTCAGATCGGAAAAGACCTTTAAGATCATCCAGTCCAACCTTATCCTAACCCTATCACCCTATATCTGATGACCCACTGCTAAACCACGTCCCCAAGCACCACATCCAGATGACTTTTAAACACATTCAGGGATGGTGACTCAACCACGTCCCTGGGGAGCCTGTTCCAGTGCCCAACAACCCTTTCTGTAAAGGAGTTTTTTCTGATATCCAACCTAAATCTCCCCTGACACAACTTGAGCCCCTTTCCTCTTGTCCTGTCAGCAGTCACCAGTGAGAAGAGACCAACCCCACTCTCACTACAACCTCCTTTCAGGTATTTGTAAAGAGTGAGAAGGTCTCCCCTCAGCCTCCTCTTCCTCAGACTAAACAGCCCCAGCTCCCTCAGTCGTTCCTCATAGGGGATGTTTTCCAAACCCCTCACTAGCTTTGTTGCCCCTCTTTGGACCTGCTCCATCACCTCACTGTCCTTTTTGTATTGAGGTGCCCAAAACTGAACACAATCTGGACAAGCCCACTAGAAGAGTTTTAATTGTTTGGGGAACTATCTTCAATTCTGTGCACTTTATATGTTTCATGTGTACCCCAAATAGTTATTCTAAGTTTTCTTCTCCTGAATTTAGACTTCTAAGTGCTGCCTGCTGGGCAATACTGCTTGTAATATTGTTTGCTGAATCTATATTTTAATTTATTGCAGTGAAAGATACTGGTTTCAATCATAGGCAGTGTTCCATTAATTATTAAGTAGCAAGCCATAGTTAATGATTTTGCAAAGATAATAAACTGTTATGAGATAATAGGAATAGGGTATATTAATCTCTAATATAGCCACATCATGTTATTAAATCATATAAATAATAAAAACCCCCATGAAGTTAAATCATTCCACTCTGCAAATGAAATGTTAAGTTTTTGAGGGTATTCCAAAGAAAATATCTATATAAATTTCATTTCATAGATTTTGTTCTGTTTTGAAACACTAACATTTTTTTAAATGAAAGCATGTTATGCAGAGTAAACATTTTTTTTTTCCACTCAGTTTTAGCTGCTCTGAACACTGCTATGCTTACTGATGCTTTGTATTAGGCAGTCTTTATGCAAAATTTTGAAAGCTCATCTTTGAGAAGAACTTGTCCAAGCAGCTCTAACACATACTGCTGGGCAGTTACTGTACACTGTCCAACACCTTAATCTCAGAAAGGTTAAAAATGCAACAATTAGAAACCTGAAGGAAACCATGCTGAGTGTTACATAGCTCCTGTGTCTTTGCAGAGGTGAACAGGGTTGGGTTCGTTCCATTTTGCCTGTTCTTCATTGGTATTCTCTACTTTGAATCAGCCATGTTAGACATTTGCTATTTTGAAAACACTTGTGTGTGGGTAGCTTGTAGATTTGTCTCAGAATAAGTTGCTACTAAATTGCTCAAAAGGTCTAGGAAATTCAAAATTCCACCTATCAGAAGGGAAATTAAAGCAATAGAGGGACTCTGGAGCTTATTTGCTTTCTTTCTAAACATCCAACCACAAATCTTTTTTTTTTTTTTTCCTCTCAATATTGTTTGCATTCACTGGGCCTGTTTAAACCAGCTTCCACTGTACTGTAACCTCTCTGCCACACACAGGCACTTTTGCTGTTTTAAGTCACTGTTCCACATTATTCATTTATTTATTTGGGTTGGGCAATCTCTGGCTTTTCTGGCTGATTGGCATGACTACATGTAGCGTGGTAGACTGCACTCCCATTCCCTGCTACCTGTGGTGACAGCAGCTTCCTTTCTCCCTCACCTTCCCTCTCAATGCTGGTGAAAAACAGCACACTGAAGATTATATGGAGCATGAAATAGCCCGGGAATGGCTTTTCTCGTGCTACTTAAACTTCATTTAATGAAGCTGAAATACAATGCCATCAGCTGAAAAATGGGATGGGAATTCACCTCATCGGCTCAGGAAAGCATCTGTTGTGGTGATCTGAAGCTGTCTTAGCTAAAGGCTAAACAATGCTATTTTTAAAGCACATTCCCATCATGGAAACAAGGAAATGGAGTCAGTGGAGCAGAGCATAAAAGAATGGTCTGAACTCTGGGATACATGTTGAAGGGGAGACTTCAGTGCAGTGAGTCAGTGAAGCTGATGTTTAGGTCATATCGAGCCCTTAGCAAAATTTGTTCCCAGTTGTTTTATGTCACCCCTGTCATTTGGATTTTTGCTTGACAGGTGCTAGAATAGTTTGGATTTTTTTGACTATTTCTGAATCTTCTCCATCTCCTGTTTAGCAGTAATATCTTGCCAAGCTGGACAGCGTAGTTAAATAAGGATCATTGCTCCAGGCAAAATAGGAGTCTGAGACTGTTTCTACATAACACAGTCCCATTCCAAACCAATCAAAGATTAGTATTTCATATTTGTGTCTGGCTCTTAAGTTTGCTGTCCCACCTCATGAAGGAACACAATTAGAAATTTACTGATCCACTGAAATACCTAATCACCTGTACATTAGGAAGGAATCGAGCTGATGTACAATCATGAGATAACAGGCAAAAGTGGCTGAAAATTAGAAAAGTAGAGATAACGATGGATCCCAACTGCATGAAAACACTTGCAGAAAATATATAATTACAATTAGATTATTACAGCATGGCTATTTCCCTTCTTTCACTGGGTGTCCATTTTTTTTTCTGTTTAACATACTTTTTTTCTAGGCTATATTTATAATATGAGCCAGATACTCAGAAATGTAGAAAATTAAACAAGAAGTATTTTTACTCCCTTGATTACAAGTCTCCCTCTGACATGAGTGAGGCCAAAGTTTTGCTCTAACCAAAAGGTGCTGGATATTCCAACCCTCCAAAAATATATCTTGTTTAGATGCACATAAAGCATTTGGAGGTGTTTAAATGGAACTGGGAAATTTGCTACATGCTGTTTCAGGTCCTACAGTCCTGGAAATGTCTATGAGGATGTTTAACTTTGCATGTGGCTCTCAAAGTCATCAGCACAACTGACAGTGTTTAAAATTAAGCACATCTCCACGATTTTGCAAAAGGGTTTATCCCTGAATTCTAATACATATATATAGTAACATAGAATTAACAGAATAAGAAAAAAACCCAACCAACCAAAAAACCAAACAAAAACAACAACAACAACACAAAAAAAAAACCCAACACAAGAAATTAGAGTCCTCCACATAATTCCTGCAGAAAAAATCCATTTGGATTAAGACTTGGTAGAATCAGTAGAGAGTGCTGGGTGCCATTAGAAAGCTCAGAATCTTTCCCTTCTCAGCTGTGAGAGATCTTTTGTCTACCCCTTCACAGACAGGAGACAGGAGTCTTTAAAAAAACACATACAGAAAATTTTCACTGGTGAAAGATTGTCTTATATGTTTTGGGCTTGAGGCTAAATTAATTCTGTTTAGAACTCAAAGGAGGAACAACTCTGTGTTTGGCTAAAGAAGGAGGAATTTTTTTTCTTTAGGGTGTTACTTTTAAAGTAACAGCTGTTTAGTGAATCTTTTATTTCCAGTCCTTGGAAATGCTTGTTGGTTGAAATCTTAGAATAGTCCCTGAATAAATGAATCTGCCTGTGAAATGATGAGTTGGTAAATTAAATTTTAAGGTGTTAATCTTGGACCAAATGTTTATGGCTATTTGCTGCAAAAAACTGACCTGGTGTAGAGTTGCTCTCCTGGCTCAAATGTGGTCAGCAGACTTTAAAGTGATAACTTCTTCCCTTTAGACTTTATGTTAGTGCAGACACACTGTTCTTTTGATCCTAACATCTGATCAGTGTCACAAAGTCTAGTTGGAGGCCAGTGACTAGTGGGGTACTGTGGGGGTCAATACTGGGTCCAGTCCTGCTTAGCACCTTCATTAATGATCAGGATGATGAGGCAGTCAGCTATGACACAAAATGGGAGTGACTGATAAGGCAGAGAGTTGTGCTGCCATCCAGAGGGACCTCAATAGGCTGGAGAAATGGGCCAACAGGAACATAATGAATTCCAGCAGGGGAACCGTGAAGTCCTGTACCTGGGGAAGAACAACCCCATTCAACAATGTATGCTGTGGGCCACCCAGCTGGAAAGCAGCTTGGCAGAAAAGCACCTGGGAGTCCTAGTGGACACCAGGTTGACCACGTACTCTTGTGTCCAAGGAGGCAAAAGGTATCTTAAGCGGTGTTAAGAAGAGTGTTTCCAGCAGGTTGAGGAAGTTGATCCTTCCCCTCTACTCAGCACTGGTGAGGACACGCTGGGAGCACTGTGTCCAGTTCTGGGCTCCCCAGTACAAGAGAGACATGGACACACTGGAGAGAATCTAGTGAAGGGCCACAAATATGATAAAGAGACTGGAGCATTTCTGCTAGGAAGAAAGGCTGAGAGAGCTGAGACTATTCAGCCTGGAGAAGAGAAGGCTGGAAGTGGGAGTCTTATTAATGTACATAAATACCTGAAGGAAGTGTGTAAAGAGGACAGAGCCAGGCTTTTTTCAGTCGTTCTTGATGACATGACCAGACGTAATGGGCACAAACCAAAACACACCAAGTTCCTTCTGAACATCAGGTAACATTCTTTTTATTGTGAGAGTGGCTGAGCACTGGCACAGGTTACCCAGGGAAGTGGTGGAGTCTTCCTCCTTGGAGATACTCCAAAACCATCCGGACAAGGTCCTGGGCAACTGGCTCTAGGTGGTCCTGCTGGAGAGAAGGGTTTCTCCAGAGGTCCCTTCCAACCCCAACCATTCTGCAATTCTGTGATTCATAATGAAAATAAGACCACATAAGTACATTGTGATGTATAGTCTTACTCATTTGGTAGAAACACAGAATCTTTTCCTCAGGCAAAAATCTGTTCTCTTGGGTGATCCAGTAAGAAATGGGTCTGTAGTAACCATTATGAGACCACCCTTTCTATCATAGAGGCACAAGTCCTTAAGGATGGACAGGTCTTTATTATCTCAGCTGGTTCTGCAAATGCTGATGGCAGATGATGATCTCCTAATTTGGGTTTTAACTGAACATCTACTGAAATAAAAAGAACTGGACTCACTGTATTGGATAGGCACTGGATATGTAAATTAACTTTAGAGGAGAGTCTTTCTTCAAGTGCTATTTTGTTATAAGCGACATTTGACATCTTAAGTGTTGACACTGATGTAGACATTTACTATTAGCAATCTCCATATCTGACAGTGTTTATTTGTGTACAAATACTAAAATTGGCATGTGTGTTTCTGTCAACTCAGCCATCCAGCTTGTTTTAAATCAATGATAAATTATTGTGAAAATATCACGAGAGTCATGTATGGAAGAAATGAACGAATCACATCTATTGGATCATCTGTATCTATGAGTTACTTTCTAAATTCTGACACTGAAAAACCCACTGTTCAAGCATCACCCATGTGCAGAATTGAAAGGACTCAAGTCCTGTTCAGAGAAGTTATTATGAATTCACAACTATTCTATAGCAAAAGCTGTTTGTTTGAGATGAAAAGACACTATTACACTATTACACTGTCATACTGAAAGATGTCTCCCTTCAGCTAGCTCTGTCACAGGGAAGTTTTGTCTGAAATGTATGAGAAACTGGACGTTTTTATAGCTTTCAAGTAAAAAGTGGTCTGTAATAATGGCAAGTGGTTAGAAACAATGAAACCAGTTCACCTTAAACACCTTTCTTCGGAGTTGGCAATTTATATGTTACCTGAGGGGAAGGGCATCCACCCATGTATTTCTCAAGAGTATAGAGTCATTTGAACTTGTATTTATGGTTTCTGTGGTTAAATAGGGGTATGAAGCATGAATGGAGAGCTGATGGTTGAATGGCTGTAGACAGCAACAGGACCCAGAGGAAAGCACAGCAGTACTGTCATGTTCTTCTGTGTTTTTTTTCCCCTTCCTTCTGAAAACTTCCTGGCTGAGGCCCAGAATGATTCTGCCAGGGTGGATTGGTTCCTGTGTTTCAGTACAAGAGCCTTGCAGTTCACGTTCTTGGCATGATTCTGCTCAACTCATCTCAGACAGGACTGCATCTGAGTGTTAAGGGTTAGGCTGATACGCAGGGGCTAATCAGATTAAAAAGAACAAGATAACAAATTACATCTATGCTACAATAGTTTTACTCTCTGATTTAAGAGTATAAATTTACAAGCCTTATGGCATTGTATGTATATAGCAGAGAAATACTTGCTATTATCAATGACCTACTTAAGGTACTGAGAAACAACCTAATAGAAGCCAAGAGCTCACAGTAAGAAATTTGGTATATAAACCTTCTCTTGCTTCAGAGGAAACAAACCTCCAGGTTGCACCTAGATATACAGGAACTAGGAGATGTGGTACAGTCCTTAACATTGTAAAGATTTGCTTTTGTGAGTCAGAGCCATGTTCAGAAAAATGGGGGCTGTAACCCCTCTGGTTGTGTACCATGCACTGTTCTGCCATGTAGCTTGTAAATCTTCTAGGTGTAGGTAACATTTCTGAATGTAGGAGCACAGGAACAAGTTACTGGGACTAAGATTGTGGCACATCAACAGTTCAACGGAGCTCCCCTGTGTGAAGACCCTAATGTTACATGCTCCATCAGGAAGCCCCTCATGCATTGCACGTTTACAGCCTGCAGAAGCACCTCTCTTTCTCGTGGGCATCTGTTCACAGCTGTGCTGGAAGTGGTTCTCTTTGTTTTGGACAAGGCAGTTGTCACAATTACAGCTGGCTACAGAACTGATGACTAATTCACACTACAGAGCAGTAGCTGTTTCCTTCCTTCCTTCTCTTTTTTTTTTTACAACTGTTCTTTGTGCAAGGGTATGAATTTCAGTGAGGATATACAGGAAGGCAGGGTAAGAGAGCGGGTTCCATGATCACTTTCAGTTCTCCCTCCTCCTTTCTGCCTCTCCAATCCATCCTCATCCCTGGAAAATGTGCCCTTGTCAAAGGGAAGAGATAATGGCAATATCTCATCATACATAATTTCACCCTGGTATCCAGCAACGTTTCTCTCATGGCCAGTCATGTTGGCAGTAAAAAAGCATCAGGGAATTGCCTGTATTTAGCAAGCTAAACCAAGTAGGATCTGGTCTTAATGTCACATTAAGAACAGTGAGATATTTTGCTTAGCTGACACTTCACCAAAATAATCCTTTAATCCACACTTGGAACAGAAAAACAAACCTATTATTAAATCTTGTAAGCTCATATCTCTTTCTCATGAAAAACATCCTGCCTGTGTTAAAATTACATCAAGACAATTGTAAAAAGAAATCCAAGCCACTTTTCTTTGTGGTTGTGTCCTAAGAGAAGTGCAGTATTATAGCAAAGCTGCCATGATATCAATGGACTTCCAAGTGCTATGAGAACCTGTAGGCAAAGCATAATGGTGAAAAGATCCAAGGCAGCTCAGTTGTGTCCAACACACAGGAGGGATCAGAAGACAGGAGGGAGTCCTGTCACAAGAGTTTGTTTTCTGTGTGAAATGCTTTTCGTTTGTGAAAATGCAAGTTGTAATATCAATAATCATAGTATCATAGAATGGTTTGGGTTGGAAGGGACCTTAAAGATCATTTATTTCTAACCCCCCTTCAGAGTTAGGACATGTCCCACTAGACCAGGTTGCTCAAAGTCCCATCCAACCTGTCCTTGAACACTTCCAGGGATGAGGCAGCCACAACTCCGTGGGCAACCTGGGCCAGTGTCTCACCACCCTCACAATAAACAATTTCTTCTAGGGAAGTGGAAATAAAATAGTAAATTTTTTTTATTATTATTATAAAAAAAGAAATACAGAAATGTTGGCTTAGCATCAAAACATATACCTACGTGAGAATTTTTACTGCAAGATTTATATTATGTTAGTATATCTCCTTTTAACCAACTGGGACTTGATTATTGGCAGCTGTCTTGTAGCCACAGGTTATTTTAAATTATGCTGTCTGTGCTTCCCTCTTGTAGCTGGTCTGACTATCTCCTGGATGTGCTCATCTTCCTTAGTTTATTTCTAAGCTGTGAGTGCCAAGAGTTCTTTGACTCTTTCATCTCCGCATACATAACCTGATTTTATCCAGACTCCATGTCAGCAATGAAGCCCACCCAGTGGAAAAGCAGTAGGTAGTGAAGAGCTATAAAACATTTCCAGTTACCTCTCCCATCTGGACAATCAAGAAAGCAGGAACTTGGGTCCATACTTTCCTTGCAGCTATACAGGCTGACTTAGTTTCCACAGCCTTTATAAATGAAACAATTTGATGTTGTCATTTAAAAGGAGCTACCTCTGTGGACCAAAGCAAAGCATACATTTTGTTACATCTCAAGAAAATGTCTGTTTCTATGGGCCATTAGTAACCTAAAGGTCATAATTACCTCAGATCATCCATATAAATCTTCACTTTTATGAGAATTGAAACTACCAGATCAGTTAACTTGTCACGATGGAGCGCACCGAGGCTTGTAAGATGGAAACTGATATTTTGCAAACTGTTTTGCTTTATTTAAGCTGAATGCCATTGTAAACTTGGAAAGAGCTACAAGGAAACTTAATTTGAAAACATAAAGGTCACTGAAGGCCTAACAAATGGGAAGCCTTTGGCGAAAATGTACTTGCTGACTTGAGCACTACCTCTGAAAATGAAAACAAACCAATATATGTTATAATCAATTTGAATGCACAGAAAGACTCCGGGTGTATTTCCCTTCTTAAAGTGGCTGAGCAGACACAATCTTAGTACTGTTTCAGCCAGCCAAGTCTATTTGCTCTTGTTTGATGTGTGGTGTTAATCTTAAGTAGTGATAGCAAGTGCTGATACTGTTGAGCTGCTGATTAAGGGATCTGGGCTCGTTAGTGCACGCAGCAATAGCTCTCATGTTGATAGTCATGTAGTTGGCATTGAATCTACACCAGGCAATGACTCTGCTCTGTGGCTGGTTTAAAGGATTAAAGACAGTATGGAGATTCCCAAGGTACTGGTGGCTACAAGTTCCAGAATGAGAATACAGATCTGTCATGGAACCTTAATGCATTGCATTTTATGAAAAAAACCACAGTATTAGAGCACAAGCTAATAGATACCAAATAAAACACATCTTTTCGTAAATGGAAGTCAGAATACAGGCTTGACCACAAATGAGAGGTGTACATTCATATGTAATATGAATATGTAAATATCATATGTAATATGAATATGTAAATATGAATGTGTATATATAAATATTTTTCACTCATATATGTACACATATGGGCTATAGAATCTGTTTAGATCTTTACACAGATTAGGATAACTGTTTTAAGTAGTATCTGATGTACCTTAGGACAATTTTGAATGGAGAACAAGATGGTAAAGGACGGTTCCTGAGTGAAGATGTTTTTTATCTCTACAGTTTTATTCCTGAAGCCATACCTAGCCTGAGAGTCCCTCACACCTTCTTTGAAAACTAGCATCTTAAGATGAATAAGGTAGGTGACATATTTTTGTTGCTCTAGAGTGGCCATCTGTTCATGACCTTCAACATAAGATGCTTATCTGTGATTACTGATGTTTATTTTATGTTTAATAGCCACATATTCCTTGTGTATTGATTTTATGTATGATTTCTATGTTATTTCTATTGCACTGTCACATACCCAGCATGTTTTTCGCTTGTAATTATAGTTGAATAATTTTTTCCTTTACTGCCGTGACTAAATATGTGGCCTGATTTTCAGCTAGCAACAGATTTTCACTTATTTGGATTAACTTTGGGATAATGCCTTTTTAAAAATACCCTTCCTAACTTTTACCATGTGTGTGATATCAATGTCTACAGCTTCCATCATATTGGTTTCTTAGATTTAAATCTGCCAGCAAATACCTTGGAGCCTGGTGGGTCACCTTTGAATCTCTTACATTCTGTTTCAGTGTCCCAGTTGTCCATTCTCATGCTATCATAAATAGGGAACATGACTGACATGTTATTTGGGATTTTTGAGGCTACAGTGAGGAGGTGTCACATGGCAAAACAGTGTACAAATGGGTCACATATTCTGCTGGAATGGATCAGTTTGGTACTATCTGCACAGTTGCATTTGTGTTTCTGTGAGGGGATTTTTATTTTGTTGTTGTTGTTTTGTTTTCTATCCCAGAGACGTTGAACTCACTGTGATGAAAAATTCATGCCAAAAGAGTCAAGGCAGCATTAATGATTGCATTTTACCTAAGTACATGTGCTGTTATCTGTAGATCCTAAGAGCAAAGAATATTGTGACCATATAATGCAGCACCGACTAGGAAAAAAGCCTGTTGTTATTTTTTAGCAAGAAATGTTCTTTCCTATTACCTGTCTGGTAGGTAATTATAGACACAGCACTGATCCTACAGTTACACACTGCCAACCCAGACATGCTGGCTTATGGTCATCTCATATGCTGGAACAGGGAAGGTTCAGTTACAGGCTGTAATGAGCCTGTTGGAACAAAAAGCATCCACAAGGAAAGTGCCTTTGCTTCAAACATCATCCTTGCTTTTAAATAAATGTCTGCAATGTGATACACACACAGTGTTGATATAGCCTCCCCATCATTTGATCATATTTGAAAACATGGGGAAGTGTAAGTGTTCATTTACTGCTCACAACACTTCTTAAACCCAGCACAGAAAATCAGAATGTTCACCGAAACAAATTCTATTCCAAATTGTTTTCCCAGTGGAAAAGCCAAGGCTATTAAGTGTTAACACATAGGAAAGAAGTCTAATAATAGAAGGCTGTTGCTCTTGCAAAAGGAGATGTAACAAGTATGTGCAGGGGCATATGGAGTAGGATGAGTTCAGCCTAGAAATAAGATTTTGTTTCCTAGAGCTGAGGGAAATTAAACATGAGAACAACTTTCTTTGGGAGGCAAGAGCATTGTGTGTGTACTTTTCAACAAAAGATTAAAAGTTTGTCCCAAAGACAGGCTTTAATTCTGCATTTTAGAAGAAATCTGTGGCTTGTATTTACAGGAGACTAGGTAATTGTCATCTCTTGAGCATATAAAGACACTATATATACAAGTTAACTTTGAGAAAGCCAGCCAGTAAATATAGAAACTGAAAGGAGGGGCAAAAGGGAGGAGATGTCAATAGGCAAAGGAAAAATATGTCTGAACAGATTTGGTTTGCCTGAACTGATGTTATTTCAGAAAACTGTTCTTGAAAACCAGTCCTGGAAAGGTAGAAGTTCCCATACTAAGTGAACCCTAATTCCTAGGCTTAACTCTTGATTTTTGGGATCTGGTCACCTGTGTAAAGCTAAGGATGTGTGAGATTGTTTGCAAAGCTGAGACACAAACAGGATTTATTTTAATGTGAAAGGGCAGAAAGAGAGGTGATACTATATGAACAAAAATAAACAGAGGAGAAAGTGGGAGAAATTGGCTCAAAATACCATGATATTTGAAAAAAACAAATGCTTAGTTTTGCAAGCAAGACGTATTTACTATAAAGCAAAAACCTTTACATTTTGACCTTCTTTGAGCTCAAAACGAAGGGTAAACAGCTCTCTGTGGTCTCATATCAAGATTTATTGGGCACTATTGGCCTGTGAGGGACATCAAACCACTACAAACTGGACTTTTCAGACTGGAGGTGATGGCTAACCTTTACTCCTCCATAGAAATAGCAGATGGAAACATGGCAGTCCCATTTTAACAATGAACTTTCAGAATGTCTGTTTAGGGCTTTCATTCAACAGACTGAATGCTGTGGCACATGAACAGGAGCTGCTCTCTCATATGAATTGGTGTAGATAAAGTGATTCTGCTGGCATTGTTCCCTTAAAATTAAACAAAGAATAAAAAGGGTGAAAGATTTTTTTTTTTATTAATGCAATTGACTTTTAAACCCACCCCCTTTCTTTTTTTTTACTAGCTGAAAACCATTGCTTTTATATCTGTTGAAGCTGAACTGAAACACTGCAGTTCAGGTTGAAGAACCTTTTCTAGTTTTCATTAAACCAGGCAATAAAATTCGAAGGAAATGTTAACCTGGAATACTATTTTAACTAGACATGTCAAGGGATTCTCCTGCCAGACTTTAACTACCTGCATTCTTAAATTAAGCCATAAATTCGCAGAGAGACACCAGCTAACCTAACTACAATATGTGTTCTATTCCCAGAGGTGATTTTCCTTCCTATGACATGCCTTTCTGTGGGTGGAATAATGCAGAATAAATTAGAGATTTGCTGTACGAACAGTATTATTGGTGGAAAATGCAAAGATATAAAGAGGCTCACAGATTTTTTTTCTATTTTAATTTAAATTTAATACGTTTGTATTATTGCAAACATGTATCTCTGGTAGTCCATGATGGGCAAATCTAAATCCTGCCTTACTTAATGTGGACACATAATGACCTTCATTGCTGACAGATTCTGTGTGCAACACTGTGTATCATTTAGGAATATAAAAAAGTCAGGAAGCAAGCAAGGAAATTGTGTGTAAGTCTAAGTCCAAGACAATAAAATGCTCTGTCCATCTCATAAACTGTCTCTGCTCTAAAAGAACTCTGTCATCTAACATTAGGTTGGATGGAGCTCTGAGCAACCTGATCTAGTGGGAGGTGTCCCTGCCCATAGCAAAGGGGTTGGAACTAGATGATCTTTAAGGTCCCTTCCAACCCAAACCATCCTAGGATTCTACCAAAGGGACAGAGACAACTCAGCCAAAAAAAGAGAGATGGTGTCCAGTCAAGCAACTTTGTATGAAAAGTACCAGTGAAAGAATGTTCCGCTCTAAAATTGCTGACCACCGTGAGCTGGGAAAAATGTTTCTATGTCTTGTTTTGCTTTTTGTTTCTAGTGAATTCCAGTAGAACTGAACTTTCTTTTGACATCACAATACCACAGAGTAATTTTGTAGAGCTATTACATTTTGGTGTGATTATTAAGGGTTCCAGTTGTTGTTCTGTCTCAGAAAACTCACAATAGAGCATGGCAGTCTGGTGTTGTGCATAGTTCAATTCTTACAGTAGGCTCAGTGTTTATCTGGAGAGGCTATTCAAAGGGGAAAGACTGCTGGGGTTCAAGAGGAGTCAGGAAAACTTATCCTGTCATAGGTCTCCATTGAGTGTCCATTAAAGGTCTGGAAAAGGATGACTGCTGCTCCTTCTTACCTCCCTTGACATTCTCGAAGCTGCAGTGACAGATTTTGGGAAATTTGGGGCATCAGAATGTATCTTGGACACCCTCCAGTTGTGACTCTGGAGTGCATGGGACCCCCCTGTTATTCATGTTGTATGTCTCAGCCTTGTGCAGTTGTCTTAAATATGCAGAGGCCATTAGATGCCCAAGTGTGTGAAGCTGAAGCCAACCTCAGTGGGATAAACTGCCTCTTGGGATGCATCTCCCTTCATCAACTATAAAAATGTTAGAAGTTTCCTATATGTAGTTGCTTGGTTGTTTTGGTAATAATGTTACTGTGATGACTCTTGATATGTTGACATTTTGCAAGTCAACAACAGGCTTGTATAGGCACTTCATGCTCATATAATGAAATAAAGACCTTGAAGAGTTCACAGTCTGTGTAAAGGAGGAGATGCAGCTTGAGGATACAGAAAAGTGTCAGTGGGGGGTGTAAGGTGGTGGACAGTTATTCCCCATGTTGTCAACAGTGAGCAGAGCACAGACATCTCTGTGCATTTCTTCTCCTTGGGTAGCATGGTTTTGTGAATAAAAGCAAGTGGATGAAAGGCAAGCCTTGCCCTTTGGTTGTGACCTCTGGCAAGTGTATCTAAGGGCAGAGCCTGACCCTATTTCTCTGCATAACTTGATTTTCCTGCCATTCTGGAGACTGAAAAAGTAGACTCTTTACAATCCAAAGGAGGGTGTTGTGTACCTTTTTATAGAAAATACTGATCACAAAGGGAATTGCCTTCATTTTTGTATCTTAAATCTCTGCTATGGATTTTGACAACATATTTTTCATGAGTATCAATTTTTTCTTGTTAGTTTTTATTCTCCCTTTGGGAAGGTAGTTTTTATTGTTCCAACTGTCAAAGCACTCTTTTTGCCAAGGTACTTGTAGAGAAGAAAAAGGAAAAAATGGTACACAGGTAGTTATGGAGGTTGAGAACACCTGACAGGCTGCTATTGTGAGGAAAACATTTTACTTTCATCTCCTGGCCCTCCCTATTCGGTTTGTTTACCTTTCCCTGAACTTTTCAGGAATGTTTTAGCTTTTTTACAGGCAGGTACAGAAGAGGAAGCATGGACCAATTATTAGTCCCTCCCTGCCTCACTCAACATGTTCCTGGTCCTGAAGGTAAACTGGTGTACTTCATACTGACTTGTACTCCTTCTCAGTGTTTAACAAAGAAAAAAAGGTCTTTAAAAAACCCAACACTTTCTGTGTAGTAAGAGAGCCTGATTCAAATACACAGAGTGGGAGGCAAAAAACCTACAAGGTCTCCCTAGCAGAATGTGAATATAATTGATTAGAGAGAGATGACAGTTCAGGTATTACACAAAGGAGCATTGATTCCCAAGGGTAGAATAATGAAAGGCAGTGTGGTGGTTCAGGCTTTGGTCTGTGAGCCTGGAGACCTGGATAATACCCCAAGAACTGACACTCACCTGTACATGCTGTGATTTTGTTTGTTTTTTTTAGTTTGTTTGTACATATAAGACCCTTGAGTAGAATTTGTCTGACCATATTTAACTACCTAGAACTTAGCTAATTATCTTAAACTCTCTTTATAGTTGTGGAGAGACATTCACGGGTGATTTGTCTCTTCCTAGATGTGTTAATCCTCTAAAATAGGTCAGAGGAATGGCATCTTAGTTCTAAAGACAACCTGAGTTACTGGCTCAGATGCCAACACCTGTTTTACAGTTAGGTCTCCCTGCTCTCTGGGTCAGAGTACAAATCCTGTTATGGATATTTGCCATGACTTCTATGATTGTTGTCTTTGTGGCTTTTATGAGTGGATTAATCCAACTGAAGTGGGGCACCCAGGAAAAAAAAAAAGGGATTTTAGTCATACACAGAGAAAATTTGTTTTCAGTAGGACTGCAGAAGTTTTTCATTCTTTTCCTTCCTATTGGACTCCTCAATATTTTATTTTCTATGTCCTTTATTCCAACAAAGGAATTTTGGGGGTGGTCTTTCATGCCATTGTTTGGTTGAACTACTCGTATGTGTCTTACTCTGGAATGTTGAAGAAAGTGTTACTGTTTTCAGAGGTTTAGTTCATTCCCTGTCCCAGCTTCTGAACTGAATTCTTTTAAAGCATTGTCTTTGTTCTTTTCCAAAATAGTTTTAGAGAAGTGGGCAAAAAAGCCTCAGACTAATTCGTTGCTTGAAGTAGTCATCTTTCAGTAAACTTTTGAGTGACTCAACCAGTACCATAAATTTATGCTTGGTCAGGAGTGCAAGGAATTGTCAAGTGTTTAGCAAAGATTACCTGAATAAGCTACAGCAAGGAAGAGAGAAAACACTGATGAAATGGGAGATATCGGTCTTGGAATATTGTGTGATGGACATCTAATGATAGGACAAGGGGTGATGGTTCCAAGCTAGATAAGGGTATATTTAGGAAAAAGTTCTTTAATATGAGGGAGGTGGATCACTGGAACAGGTTGCCTAGAGAGGTGGTGAGGGCTGCATCCCTGGAGACAGTCAGGTCATGCTTGATGGGGCTCTGAGCAACCTGCTCTAGTGTGAGATGTCCCTGCTTATTGTAGGGGGGTTGGACTAGACAACTTTTAGAGGTCCCTTCCAACCCAAGATATTCTATGATTCTATGACAGTTTGGGCATTTTTTCTGATAGGTTGGGAAAAAGCACCAAAAACTTTCTGGTAAATGCAATCTTTGAATCCCAGCTTTCTGTTCCATGGATTGTTTTCTTTGGTTGTCTGTAGTTCTGCAAAGAAAAGGGTCAAACGCAACATTAATTTTCTAGCTTTTAATAATTTTAACTACATTTCTTACTGAACAGTGAATTTTTGGGGTGGGAGAGAATTCAAGTGTAATTCATTAGTTGCTGGTGTAGGAGAAAATAGTTGGTATGATGCAATTTTATCTTTATTTCTGCAGCTCATATGTTTGATCTTGGTAAGTGCAGGTCTAATTTTCCTTTTGTCTAAGGGACAAAAAACAACCTTACCTTTAAAATCAACTTACCTGATTCATTCCTCACATTCTCCCTGCAACAAAACTGGGTTTACTATAAGTTCTTCTGGGCTGAGCTTGCAGATCTATGTATTCAAGTTTCAGCTTCCAAGTAATGTAAAACAAAATGGAATGAGTTGTCTGAACAGTAGTAGTCACAACTGCTGGTGAAGAGAAATGATTGGAAGGCCTTCAGGCTGTGTGAATTCCTTAAACTTATCTGCCCCAGATAAGGTTTTTATGGTTCTTCTCTTCCTAAGAGTCAGGTCACAGCTGGAGACACTTAACCAGCTTCAGTCACTGGTGTTGATGCTGGAGAGTCTCTGCAATTTCAGTATGTCAGAACACCCTGCTAAATCTTGTGGGATGAAATCAGTGCTCTCACTTTTGGCTTTCCCACTGCTGGCTCAGACTCTCTAGCACTTCCAAGGCATGAGCCATGGGAGGGGTTGAGCTGTGGTGAGGGAGATTGGGGAGAACTCAAAGCACATCTGCAGCGATGGCAGCCACCTCCTTGCACCCAGTTCCACAGCTGAGTCAAAGGTTACGTCAGGCTTCATTTGCTGCTTAATTAAAAAATCTTGCACAGGTCCTGTCTGTTACATCACGAGCATAAGTACTAATTCTAATTGAATTTTCAGGCTTATGAAGTTGAAAGAGGAGTGAAATGTGTTGAGGCTTCTATCAGCTTCTATTTGCTGAAAGCTCCTGTCACTGGGGAGTCCCTGTCATGCAGAGGGGGACAGGTCAGGTTCTCCTGGTGCCCCACTGTCAAGTTTGTGAGGCACAACCATCTGAACCAAAGGAGACCATGTTAAGTCATGCTAATGAAATAGTAAGCTAATCATCTATTTCAAGGCCTAAGACCCATCAGTATTAGGAATTTATTTACACTTTGGAAACCTTTTGTCAAGATTCCAATAAAGAAAATACATGGTGCTGCAGAAGGATAGTCTGCTTTCCTCTTCTCATTTTCCTTCATGTTAAGTGGAGTGAAATCTTGAGCTTTGAATACATATAGAAGTATGTATCAATTCTAATTCATTCATTGTTAAATGGTTTAGCACTTGAGTCCTGACAAACACTTAAACTCACTAACTTTCCATTATGGCCGTGTATATAATTTTATCACATAAAAATTAATTCAGTGTTTCTCTATATTGTGCAGCTAACTTGACAAAGTGCTTGCCTGAACATGGCTGTGTAAAAAATAAAAATAATCAATTTTGTGCAAATTTCATGAGCCAAGCTGCCAAACCAGATTTTTGGAAGGGATAGATTGCTTAACTTTATTCATCTATCTTATGATAATTTCCCTTTCCTAACGTATAAAAATGACAGATAAGAGTGTTTAGTGGTCTTTTTTCCCTCCTTAGATCTTTGACTTGGAAGTGAATTTAAACTCTAGATACTAGTAAGGGCTCAAGGATAACTTGTAGTGCTTTGCAGAACAGAGAATACAGAATTTGCATCTGAATCTAGCCTGTAAAGAACATGCAAGTGTCACTACAGACAAAATTCGAAGATACTGTTTCTACCTTGCTTTTCTCTGTCCTTTAGAACTTTTTCTCAGCTGTTCTGATGGGCTCTATGCTGAAATCAACAGGGTTATACATGGAAGTAGAAGACCAGACATTTAAAAAAAACCTGTGTGGTTGTGGATTTGATGAGAAGAGAGACTCTAGGTGTAAAAATCTCAGAGCTCATTGAATTATTTCATTTTGTATGTTTCTATTGTGGGTCTTCATCTGTGTGATTCCTATATGATCCTTTACTTCTGGAATCTGTAGAACAGGCTAAGTTAAAATAAGACATGATTTCTAGATTGTAACTGATTATCTGGAATAAGAATACAGAGAATCTGGAAAACATCCAATGAAAACAAATTATGAAAAAGGCTTGAAAAACACACTACACCCTTTTTTTTTTTTTTCAGCACTAGAAATTATTTGCTATTAACTTTATTATGCTTGTTTATTGTTCCCTAGAGGGTAATTATTATTTTGGGGGATTTAGGCTTTATTTCATCATTTTAACATAACAACTGTCGCTTGAGTTGAAGAAACAGAAAGGATAGAATCTGCAACACACAGCGTACAGCTGGTTGAACTGTTCACAGCAAATAATTTACTGGCTCAGTTAAGGCTTATTATCTCTTTGAAAATTGTCCAGAAACCGACTTTGATTATTATGAAATTGTTAATTACTCAAAATTGTTTGACAAACATTTTACAGAAACCGAGTCCAACTTATGGGCTGGTCTCAAGCTGTCTGTTGTTCACCACCCTGAGCTCCTGTTATGTGCTGGTGGGACAAATACAATCCCTTGTTGTCTAGATTAAGAAGTCAGCAGACGGTAAACCAGTAGATGGTGCTCAACTTCTGTGGCTTTAAGGAGGAAAAAAAACGTGTTGCAAATGTCTTTATTTTTCTGCATTTTGCATCTAGGCTTAGCAGATAAGTCCTATAGTTCTTTGGCTTCCCTCTCACCTGGTCTAAAATACGGGAAATGTTTGAGGAACGAGAGCCGAGATGTTGCTGGAGAGTTGTGGAAACACTCTCTGTGAGCTCATGTTGCCAGGAATATTCACAGCACTGCTCTGAAGACAAAAATCCCAGTGTGGAGGAAAGTTTAGGGGGAAGGACAAACTGCATTGCAAGATTACAGTGCTCCCTTCTTTCCTTTCCTTCTGCAGAGCTAATTTATTGTAAAAATCTGCCTCATACGTATGGTGACAGCAACATCAATCTCCAGTCTTTGCTGGATACACTTCACTCAGTCCCTTCAAAATACTTCTACTAGTGATCACCATCTAGGACTGGTGTTCACACTATGTTACCCTTGTTTTTCCAAAAAAGCTTTCGTTTTGAAAATTAGCATAACCCAATCTTCAGACATTTGTGCTACAAACTTCTTCAGCTGTACCAGTTCTCAATTGCCTCATTGCTAGCCTGAAAGATCTGGATTTGTTTAGTCTAAGGTAGAGAAGTCCAAAGAGAGATTTGGTAATAACCTTCCAGTGCATGAGAGGTCACTGCAAAGCAGGAAGCTATAGATTCTCAATGTTTGCTCCACATGGTGCAAGTTTTCCCAGGCTTAAGTTAAAACAAGGGATATTTAATTGGAATGTTAAGAGAAAACCTTTGTAACTGTAAGGGTAATGAAGCATTGGACTAGATTTCTGAGAGACTGTATCAACAGTGATTTTTATGTATAGACTAGAAAAACTGTTCATAAATAGAGTATATTCTGTTCTGGAGAATGTGTGTGCCTATGTGTGTAGGTAATTTGGATGAGTTCTCTAAATGTATCCATTCTAAATTCTGGTTTGCTCACCAAAGGTAGATTCCATTGGCTGTTTTTCATAGTTCTGTAAACAGATATTTTGATGATAAAGCATGGGCCAAAGACTGCACCTTTCCATATAGGCTTTTTACCTGAAACACTTCTATTTATCAGTTTTCTTTTTATTCCTAGAAATATTCTGGATTTCAGCTTTTGATAGGTCAGCAGGAGGCTTGCTCCTATGCATCAATACTCTCTGCTTTTTATGGAAAGAAAATAAAAGACACATAAACCATTAAGCCTGCAATTTGGTCACATGTATATTTCATAAAGGCAACTTACTGAGTAATACATAGAAGGTTTCTGAAGGCCATCTTTATGACACAAACTCAGTTTTGTGAGTGAAGTACTTGCATTAGTGACTTTAATAGAATTTTGCACAGTAAGGATAAATTGTGGTAATACTGCATGATGCAGCAGAGTGAAATTAAATGGCTGTTGGGAAATATTCTGTGACCAGAACACTGTTTTATGACCAATAGAGGCAGCAATTCCATAACATGCAAGGCCCAAGCACAATAAACTGGGCTTTGGTATCACAGATTTCACCATGACTTTGAGCAATAAAAATGTTTATGACATTGAGTGTTATAGTGGTATATTGCTTAAATGACATGTAACAATAAGAAGAGCATTGTGTTTGCAGCAGCATTTTAGGGAAGTTGTGTTTTGCTCAGAGATTCATACATCCCTGTTTCAATGTAAGTCTAAACAACTTTTTGTTCCCATTGCTGTTAACAACTTCTACCATATAATTTGTCTTGTTTTGTCTTTATAATGTGTTTTCCAAATTTAGGCACATGTAGGAGGCATGAAATGCATCTTTCTGTATATTTGGATATGGATAATGCCAACCTTAAAAAAAACCCTTTTTCTTTAGAGATTTAGAAGTGATTCTTTGTGAGTTAAATAATAACCAATTGCTTCTGCGTGGTAATTGTTCATCTGTATCCTCTCCCCTCTCACCTTAAACAAGAGGTTTTGACTTGGCCCTTAGTAAAACTGAACTTAGACCACAGTGGAAAAAAAAAATCTGGTGCTATCACTCTAGCTCTAGAAGTCTCCAAATGATACAGTGTCTTGTAGTGCACTACCACAAAATCAGTAGGCTTGGTTTTCATTTATTTCCCACTACACTCTTAGTTGGAGCCAGATTAATACACTTAATGTTCAAATTTAAACCACTTAGTGGTATTTGGGTAGATTTCATTCAAAGTCAAAATCCACAAAGTTGCTGTGGTCTTAACAAACAGGCATTTTCTGTGCAGTGTTGAGCTGCAGAGAAATTCTGTAGGTAGGCTGGGGTTATTTTGTGTGTGAGTATGGAGAGGAAACATGTCCTTATCACATCATGAGGCATGACAGCAGCACAGGCAAAAAGGGCAATGCATCTTCAGTTACATTCTGGCTTTTGGACAAGGTGAGGAAAAGACTACATGCTGTTTAAAATACTGGGGTGTAGATGTGTATGTATATTTCGGTGGTTTTATATATATATGTGCACAAAAATGTTTGTGTGCATAAAAAAAACCCACATCTGTGTATTCAATCTTATTTTATTGGAGTGCAAGATGAAAGCTGGTACAGTAAAGGAGTCGTGCCAGATTGGTGGAAAGACTTGTAAGACTCTCTAATGAAAGGGAGTGGGGTGCACAGATGTGTATATTCACTCCTGTGAAATGTGTTCTAAAGCAAGTGCTGCCAAGTGAAAAAATGGCACAAAGGAATTGCATGATGCAGATGAAGAGAAAATCAGCCTCAGAGAAACAAAGCTTGATGCAAAATTTAGTGACTAGGTCTTTACTAGCACCCAGGTTTCCTAAATATCCAGGCCACTCTGTCTCGTAACTGAGAAACAGCAATAGAAATGAAACTGTCTTGAGTGCCAAAGAATTTCTAATTCTGAACTTCTAATCTATTAAAACCATGATTTTGCACATCAAGCAGACATATGGCAAAAAAAATTTGGAGGGGAAAAAAAAATTTCAGTAAAATTTGATTGAGCCAGGCTTCTGTGTTCTTGGTTTTTTAGCTATTAATCTGGTTTGTTTGGTTTTTAGTGTTAATCACTTACGAGAAAACGAGGTGGGGAGGAAAAAATTCTGAAGAAATAAGCAGTGAGTTGGAAGAACATAAAATTTCCGTGTATTTCAGCATGACTTGCTCATAGTGACAGTCTTCTGCATTGCTGTTGTAAACCTTATTTTTGTTTAATAAAGTTTATACAATCTGCCAGTTTTTAAATTAACTGCATGACTGGCTCAGACTTCAGTCACAACACTTAAGACCATGTAACATAATCACTGGCTGTGAATGAAATACAGGGATGTGGAACTGCCAGAGACTGCAGGAAATGTGAAGGGAAAACTTGTCATTTTACTGACAAAACTAGACAGCAAGAACATATTCCTAAATAACTTCTCTACTGTTTTTCTTTTTTTTAAAAGAGTATCTATAAGATGGTTGGTTACCTTCTTTTAGTATTTTTTTTTCCACGAAGATATGGCTGTTTATTTTCAGTTTTAGTTTTTGTTAGTAATTTTTCACATTTATTCCAAATTGGTTTACAATATGATATGATAATGCTGAAAAATGAGATGATAAAATCAGATGCTGTCACTCCATTTTCTGATTGAGAAAAAAAAAAAAAGGCAAAAATAAAGGAGTGTTTCTTCAGGTGAGGCTGGCAGATTTACAGCCCTGTTTTTTTATAAAAAAAAATAATCTAGAATTAAGGGTGAAAATAAAGTGATTAAAATACAAAGAATATAGGGTTGCCTCATTCTTCTTTTCCTTTTCTAAACGATGTGACTTTCCATACTGACTATATTTGAGTGGTTCATCTCTATTTAAATGCACATGCACATAGGCAGCACTGACTTGAGAAACCACAACATACCACAGGCTCTATGCTACTGGTGGTTAATGAAAAAGTCTTTCTTTGAGACTAATTCTGTTCCCTGTCTATTTGAGGTTGCACATGGCTAATCTGTACATCACAATAAGACAAGACCCTTAAGGTTTTCCGGTGGCAACAGATGTGTTGCAACATCTTTTATGAATGTTAGGATTGCCTAAAGAGTTATCTGTTGATTCATTTGATTTTAGACTATTATCTTTCCTGGGCTCACTTAGCAGTCTGACAAGAATGTGGAACAAATTCGCTGAGAAATTACAGGCCATTGTATTCGTCACTACTTTCTGCTTCAAGTGGCAAGTGCACTTCTTTTTATATGTACATACCAATCTGAAATTCTCTACTGCTGACATTTTCACCCTGGGGAGAGGATGAGAGAAGCAAACTGATAGATCTTCATCATGTTGCCTAATGCAGCACTGGAAAGGGCTTCAGACACAGCTGTGGAGAACCTGGCAAAAAAATCTGTGTGGGTCACACTAAGTTAGAAAATTGCACTGTCAAATAAAAGACAAAGAGAGTCTTTATGTGAGCAGCTGGGAAGCTTTCTGAATGAAGCCTGGTGAGCTACAGATTTCTGACACAAACTTTTGATCCAGTTCATCATATGGGGTCTCATGATACCAAAGTCTCACTTAAGAAACAATTGCTCTAAGTTATCATATCACAGAAACATAGAATAGTTTGGGTCAGAAGGGACTTTAAAGATCATCTCCTTCTTAGGCTTTAATGCATGAAGGCTATGCTTAGAGAGGGAAAAAAAGCCCAAATCAGGAACACAGAAACTACAGAGAGTGGCTTTAGAATTACAGCGATAAATAATTTTGATTGAAAGACTATTTATAGACACTCTTCTCTTTGGTGTTGGTGTAACCCAGGAATGACACAACTCCACTGAGGAAGGAATAAGAACTATTTTTTGGGAAACTGAAACCTTTTCCTCCACCTTTCAGCAGATTAGGAGGATTAAAATCGTCAAAGTATGATGAAAATACAGTTTATGAGAACTGATGAACTAAATCCTCAGATAACATAAATCAGCTTACTTTTAGAGATTTCAGTAGATACTGTGTTAATAAGAATGGTATCAGATCACTGTGGAACATAAGAAAACACAAAGCAAAATATAAGACCTTGTCCCAATGTTTGTAGGAAAACCAGTATGAGATTACAAAATGGACATCTGGGTCTTAAGTGTTTCTCACACTCATCTCCAGACTGGAAGGAATATATGCACAAGGCAGTCTGGGATTAGTTCAAAGTATCTTCTGGGAATTAAACCTTTTCACAGACACAGCTAAGCTTTTTTTTAGTAGCTCCAGCAGAATCCATTGCAAGATCAGACTTGGCCAGTACTGGATGAGAAAGAAATCTCAGTCTGCGTTTTGCCTGGTACCTTGTTCTTGCATCTGCAGAAGGAATGGATTTTCCATCTAAGGCCTCAAAGTCAATTGTGAAGAAGCCATAAAATTACAATGCTATAAAAGCAACATGAGATTTTTTTACATCAGTAATGTTTTTTTATAGAAAGTATACCTCTCGGCCTGTCTTCTCTCTTTGTACTCCTAATATTGAAAATTAAAATAAGTCAATGAACATATTTCAGGTTATTAAGAAGAAGTTTTTTATAGAAATATTTCATTTTTTTTCCCTTGACAGAACTTTCATAAATATGAGTATTAGTAAAACCAAAGAAAGTAGGGAAACAAAAATGTTTTACCTATTCAAACTCCAACTGCAAGAATTTTCTTACATTATTACTGATTTTTAATTCATTGAAGTGGAGAAATTATTAATCTAATATACCTGTCTTGTTTTCATATTAGGTTAATGTTAGATTTATTTTAATTTTCCAAATCAAAGAATAGTTCCTATGAGCCATTTCATTGTCATTAAAATGAGAAAAATATAATCTAGTTATCCAGCTCATATAGTAACCTTTGCCTGTAACTGCTTAGAGGTAGAGATGGGTTTAAAAGCATTATAGTATTATCTTGTCTCTCATTCATCAGAAAATCAGTTTAAGCAAAACCTAATTGTTTCCAGGGCATATTTTTGAGTGTTGGATATACCTTCGAGCTCAAATGACTCTGAACTTCCATGAGCAGAGCATCAAACTAGATGCTCACTAAATGAACACCTGTTTGAGAACATGCTTCCTTTGGAAACAAGACTGTCATTTGGATACTGTGTTATTTTGCATTTTTCTTGGGCATTTTGTGTGTTCAGTTTGACGCTCTCCTTGTCTGCATATATTAGTGATCTCTGTGCAAAGGTATGTTCAGTAAAGATAAACCCAAACCTCTAGTCTTGGGTGAGGTTTTGTAACAGGCTGGTGTTCCATACACTGCACCAGGATACCAAATAATTGTGTAGATACAACCTGTAAACCAAATACAATTACACGCTTGCTTGTTTTTTTACTAGAAAATCCAATACTTTTGTTTTCATGGAGTTCATACACTTCCTGCTTCAGAGGAGCAGCAGGTTTTTCTTTTATGTGGAGAAGGTGGCTAATATTGAAAAACCTGTTTTTGTGGTGTGAAAGATTTATTGGCCTCAAAACTCATCTCAGGGTGTTTACAACTGGCAGCAAGTGGTGTCTGAAAAGCATTGTAGATGTACAATGCAAACACATAAGGAAGAAATATAAAGGGAATGGGAAGAATATCTTAACTATGTTATCTTGGGAACTAGTTTTTATAAAGAGATCATCCCAGTTCACTACAAAACAACCTCATGATTAAAATTAAAGCTTGGAAGTTTCTAGGGATATTTTAGAAATATTGTGAATTCTTAATTATTTTAAATTAATTATAGAAATGGAAGACCAAAATATTCTTTCGAGGTCTCCTGCAAGTCCTAGTTACTACAACACATAAAATTATACTGTATTTAAAAAGAAGATTATTTTTGTATACTTATGGTTCCTATTGGAAGTTTGGACCAGTGCCTTCCTCTCCAATTATGTGTTTAGTTTTTCTTCTCCATATTTTTTTATTTCCTACCTTCTCATTTGAGCTGGAATAAAGATACACTGGGACACTTTTCTATTCTTCTTTACCTAAAAAAGATATTTTTTTCATATTTCATGGTGCTTTGATTAAAAATGCTAGTTCTGACTATTACTTAAAATGTGTTGACAGGATCTGACCAGTTTCTTTGAAGTTTCACAGACTTGTGTTAACTATTTAGCTGACGTGGTATAATATGAAATATGGCAAGAGAGAAAAAGGAAGGCTACAATTAATTCTACTAAAAGAGATTGGTCATTGGTTTAATTGATGTGAGGTATAATAGATGTGTTTGAGATTTTCTTTGTAAATTTAGCCAAACCCTGAACTGGGCATTTGTTCTAAGAAGGTTTTCTAAGCTCCATCTGTAATCAATGGAGAAAGGCAGCACACAGATTCATGGGCCACATCTAGATAATTATGACAGCCTGTGCTCTTTTAAGCATATTTGCAGCTTGATATGGGCAGATCCTGATAATTAACTTGATCCAAATTGATGGAGTTGAAGGGAAGAGACACATTCTTCTTACTGGGCAGGGAGGTAATCTTGAACAACAGAAGGAAAACTCAAGCAGATCTCATCACTTTGTGGGGTTACCTGCTCTGGAGTTTCCTGCAACTTCATTGGAGGCCTTTGTGCTGAAGCAAGGTTGTAAAAGATAGCTCATATGGTTCTGATGGAAAAAACCCTGGCATTCAGGTACCTAAAATTATACCTCCTCCTCCTGAAATAAATTACCTTAATATTCCATCAGTTTTAATCCTATGTAGTGTCTAGAACAGAAGACCAAAAGCAGGAAGGCAAGTGTTTAAATTCCAGAGAAGGAACTGGGGTTGTGTGTGAGCTGGAACGTGAATGTAATGCATGACTGAAGAAGGTCTAGAGCATGCAGAAAAAGGCAATAAACAAAGCTAAGTTTATCATGGGTTTCTTGGTTTTGTTTTTGTTTCTTTTATTTTATTTTTTTTTTTTAGGATGTGACTTAGGTTTCCATCAGAGGTTCTGTACACTTCCATTTCCTTGTGTGATATCCTTCCTATCTTCATCCATATTCAAACACTAATAAACAGATGGTCAAATTAAAGAAACCCTATCAGCCAGAAAATTAAATGAATTAGAAATTCACCAGAGCTTAGGTTTCTAAACCATTCCTTCTTCCATTAAAATAAACAAACCAGCTTAGTTTTCCCTCTGCTTTTCTTCCAAACACTTTAAGAACCACAAGATCAAATAATTAAGCTGGTGGAAAATCCCTTGTTGGTATTAGAAAGAACCTCTGCTGGGAGGAAGACTAAGATAACAGCTGGTTATTACAGAGCAAGATATTTCATTACATTTAGCATATCTGCTTAAGAAAAAAGAAAAGTCAGACTTTGAACTTACTGGATCAGTGATTACAATAGTATTGGAACAGACTTGCATGGATCTATTTTGCATTGTGGGGAGAATAAGGAGATATTCCAGTGGGGTTTACTTATACAAAATTCAGGTTATGAAACAATTTTCAAAGGAGAGGGAATCTTCTAACACTCAAAGCAGAAGGCAGGCAATGAGGAAATGATATCAGTGCAACAATTCATCCCAGCCCATATGGCAGACTGGTGATGGGGCTAACTCCACCTCTGCCAGTCCAGTGTTAATGGCAGTGGATCACTCAAGGAAGATAACTGCTCTGGTCATTCAGGTTGAAGCAGTTTTGAAGAGATCCCCTAATTGTCACTGCTTGCAATGTGATCACTTGGTCTCCTAAGAGTTTAAGGTCAGTGGACATAACTGAGCTGCAACACCACTCCAGGGAAACACAGACACTCTGAGTAATATAGAAAAGTCAGCCTTTGAGCCATGGGCATAGAGGACACTTTTACTCTATGGGACCAGATTAAATTTAGACTGAAATAGTTCTCATGAACCACATAGAGTGAAGATGTAGGGGTATCAGCACCAATGCCTTAAGTCTATTGATCCATCCTGGAGTCCCCAGCATTAAGAAGGACATAGAACTCCTTCAGCATGTCCAGAGGAGAGCCACAAAGGTGATCAGATAATTGCAGCACTTCCCCCGTGAAGACAGGCTGAGGAAGTTGGGGCTGTTTAGCCTAGAGAAGAGGAGGCTCTGGGGTGACCTTATAGCAGCTTTCCAGTGTCTGAAGGGGGCCTACAAGAAAGCTGGGGTAGGGCTTTTTACACGGGTGTGTAGTGAGAGGACAAGGGGCCATGGTTTGAAACTTAAAGAGGGGAGGTTCAGGCTAGACATTAGGAAGAAGTTCTTTCCTGTGAGGGTTCTGAGATGCTGGAACAGGTTACCCAGGGAGGTTGTGTATGCCCCTCCCTGGAGGTGTTCAAGGCCAGATTGGATGAGGCCTTAAGCAACCTGGTCTAGTGGGAGGTGTCCCTGCCCATGCAGGGGGGTTGGAACTAGATGATCTTTAAGGTCCCTTCCAATCCAAACCATTCTATGATTCTATTATTCCTTGTATGGTACCAAATAGACTGACACATCATCCAGGGGAGCTGTAATAGAAATGTATTTTTGAAGATGGTCAAGATCTTGTGACTGTAGTATTTGGTCCACCACTTGGGTGATCTCAGTGTTGCAGTCAGAGATAAAAGCCCTGTAGGGTTAGGCTTTCTAGTCCTGCTGTGGAGATCAGAAATCATCCCCACACATGAGATAATTCCTTTGCAGACATTCCATCTCTCCCTTATAGCAGCAAGAAGAGAAACCACTGCCAGCCAGCATTGCACAGGCAGAGAGCCATGCCCACTTTGTCATTCCCTGCTAATCTGTATCCCTTGGGGAGCACAGTCTCATACTTAGATTCCACCTGTACCAGAGCTACCTTGCCCTAAGTCTTCTGTCATCCAATTAGTTGTACGCACTGTGTGGAGGAAGCTGAGGCTTCACAGGACATGGGAACTGCATCTAAGGTGCTTCTGTCACCTCAGTGGCAGCAGGCAAGGAAAGGCAAGGGCCAGGAAAGGCACAGTGAGGTTATCAAGAGGAACCTCTGGAAACCTGTGGAGGTGTTAATGAAAGAGAATGATTCTTGCAACACTGCCACTGCCAGTCAACACTCACAGTCCAGCCACAGGCTTTCAAATCTGGTTGGTTGGATAGTTACAGAATGAATCCTAGTAATTTTAAGCAGTGGAGCTTACTTTGATGGTAGGTACTAAGAGCAACTGCAACATGTGGATAATCCTTCTGCATCCTCCAACAATATATGACTCTCCAAACAGGAGCTTTGCTAGGTATCATTTCTTCGAGCATTTTCTATTACCATCCTCTGTGCACCTACTAGCAGGGGTACGTGGAGCTCTTCTTTTTGTTCATGAGAACCTCAAACGATTTTTAATGCCCTTTTCATCTCAGTCTCCAGTATTTCAGATATAGTTTTGGAAAAGATAGTATGTTTTGTCTTCTCCTTTAGCACATTATTTTGCTTTTCCTGCTTCTGACAGCTAGACCATGAGATTTCTGAGAACAAGAGAGCCCTGGACATACTGTGTATACTTAATAAAGGCAGTGAGTTTATCTAGTAACTTATGTTTGAACATTACAGTGATTTCCTCCCATTTGAAGCATCCTTTGCACCACAGTCCTTGCTTCTTTTTCTCATTTGTAACTGCCTCTTATATCTGTTGTTTGGAGTGTTCTGAAGTGAGGCTGGTGGAAATCTTTCCATCAGCTTCAGTAATCCTTTGATTAGGCTCTGTGACAGAAAATTCCAGCCTTAGCTATAGGACATCAGTAGCCTCTCACCCCCCCTTTTTTTGGGTACTGCCATCACCTGTATTGTGGATGAGCAGGAAAGTGTGGTGCACCCTGATACTAGACATGGCTACACAGTGAGTGGCAGAGATGAAAAACTGATTGAACTGAGTAAGTTAATGTACTAAAAGCAATATAACCACATCAGTGAATCCCCTATCTGGATAAGAAGTATCTTGCACAGTTCTGTGCTGTGCCACATATAGATACAATAGTTAAGCACAGAGGGCAATGGCTGCTTGTGTCCATATAACATCTCTGTTGCTTCTGTCAGTGAGCCAAATTGAGGGACAGTAGGAGTACTGCTGGACCAGTCTTACTATTTCTATCACTACTGCTGTTACTTCTCCAACAGCTTTTACACCTGACACCTGGGCAGTTTATTCCACCTGGACATAATCAAGCAGTTTTCAGAGAAGAACAGTGGTCTTTCGTGCCATCTTTACCTTCCTCTAAGAACATAGGGGGCTGCTCATGAAGTCAGGAGGCCAGACTGCCCCAGAAGGAAGTTTTGCCAGGTTGTTTGCTTTAGCCAGTCTCCTCTCCTACCCTCCTGTCCAGTAGATGAACTGCTGAGAAAGAGATTCTTAGCCTGCTTAAAATACCTAGCAGCCTTTTGCTTATCCTTTCATATTACAGAGGTACTTAGGAGATATAAATTATCTATAATATTTCCATTCCTCTTATCAATGCTTAAAAATTCTAGGATGCAATAAATCTGGAAAACTCTGTTGGTTTTTTTTCAGAAAAAAAAAACAACAAACCACCAACCACCAGATGAGGTTGCTTTTATTATCCCATATATGACACAGAGCATGTTTTATAAGTCAGAGACTGTAAAATAGCCCTGTGGCTGCATTAAACAACTAATGGATTTCTCCATCGAGGTTGCTCAACCTGAAATGATCTATGTCTTTTCATGACTTACCCCTCTTTAACCTCTTACTTGAACTCCCATAACTTAAACAAGTAAATAAAAGTAGATATCTGTTTTAAATGAAAAAAACCCCACAAAACACCACAGTAAACTGGACACTCAGGAGGCTTGTTTTGGAAATGTCAATGCAAAACATTTCAGCATTTCTGAAGTGAAAGGTTTTGTTTCTGCTTTTATAAAACAGAAAGTTTTATTTCAGAAAAAGTTAACTGCCACTTTGAAAAAAACAGTGTTTTCACACTTCTTTTTTCCAGCTAAAATAATTTACTAAATCCAAGACGTGTTCATGAGTAACTTTGTTCTTTATAAGACTGGATTTTTAAAGTTATTTTAATTTTCTCAAAAGAAAAAAAATCTCCTCTGCTATGCTTTCTGAATTACTGCTTCTGCCTTCTTTCTTGCAATCTGCTTGGGAAACCTGAAATCATTAGATACATAATGCATACCTAAAAACCTCCCTCTGTATATTAAGTCTTAAAAGCTGCAGGATTGCCTGTGAGTTAAAGGTACCTCAACTGCTGAGCAGGTGAAGGGACAAGAAATTGAAATAAATCCAACACCTAAACGAGCAACAGTATTTTAAATGTGGCACAAAGCTTTGCACAGAGTGATGTTCTGGCTTGTCTGTTACTGGTAAGGAAAGGTAATGAGAACATTCATCTCTCCACATGGAGCATATGGCAAGCTGGCATCCTTAGTAGTTTGCTAAGAGCAATTAATACCTATTTTATCCCTTTACATGTAAGTCCTTAACATCTGTGTTATATCAAGACACTTATTAGTCATAGAATCATAGAATGGTGAAGGTTGGAAGGGACCTTAAGGATCATCAGGTTCCAACCTCCCTGCTGTGAGCAGGGACACCTCCCACCAGACCAGGCTGCACAAAGTCTCATCCAACCTGGCCTTGAACACCTCCAGGGAGGGGGCTTCCACAACCTCCCTGGCAACCTATTCCAGCACCTCACTACCCTCATGGTGAAGAATTTCTTTCTGATGTCTAACCTAAATCTCCCCTCCTAGTTTAACATTAGTTAATGTGTCCTGACTCTTCAGCAGTCAGGTTTGGTTTGCCAAGTCAGCAGTAGATTTCCTTAACAGATTGGAGATGCAGATACTGTGAATTTTCTGAATTAACACTGAGAAAGCAACGTGTGGCTGTCACTCTGAGGAAGGGATGACTTATGTTAAACCTGCACATCTTCCTAGACTGCAGTCCCAAACTCTCTTTGTACCACCCTGAACAGGAAAACATATTCCTCCCTCAGAAGCACTCCTCTTTCTGAGCACTCCAGAGGCTTCCTGCTCTTCATTTTCTGTTTGAATGCAGGGAAAGTAGGGATGTCAAATCTCTTTAAGCATTTTCCCTGTGAAATATAGGACTCCAGTAACACAAAAAATTGCTTTTGCTAACGACTTGCTTTCTCATACTTTTTTTTACAAACAGCTTCTTGGCCAAACCACAAGATGATCAATGTGGTCTTTCAAAATCATTCTTCAGTGGCAGACAGTTTGCATAAATGAAAGTTAAGGACACAAGAACCCAAAGCAATTTAATTTTTAATGCTCCAAATGAAACATAATTGCTTTTCTACATCTACTCTATTAGATTTTGCTATGCACTTGAAAAACTTGTGGAAATTAATTTCTTGAAAACACTTATTTACCTTCATAGCAATTTTTAACCAATAGCTACACTTATTGTTTTAAATTAGCCAGCACAATGTAGCCTATTGATATCTCAAAATCCTGACTTTGCATTTTCAACTGATTACAGTCTTTTTCATAAATTTAACTCAACATTTCTCATTAAAAAATTTCTGAAGTAAAGAGAATTTTTCATTTCTTAGAGAACCATAATGAGAAAACACAATATTTTTTGAAAGAGGTTTCTACTTTTCTAACTGAAACACTTTGAGAAGCAGAGTATTTGGGGCCATTTTCCAAAACTCTGAAGCCTCATAATGTTCCTCAAAAACAAGTATTAAGAAAAAAGTCTGCAGCTGGAGTACAGTGACTTTTTTGTATGTTGGTGATGAAATAAAGTACTGTGGGGAAAGATAAAAAGTGAAAAATCACTCTTTGGGTGTTTTTCAATGTACAGATTCAAGAATTAGAAATACTTATATTTGTTGGCTCAGCCAAATGCTTGATTCATGACCTGGAAGAAGACTTCAAATGTTTCTGAATCTTCATCCAGTTACATGACCAGATACAATGATTAGTGGTTGGGCAGTGGCAGTAGGAAGAAAGTCTGTCCATCATCAGTGGCAGAACATACTGGAATAGAGAGGAGGTTTTGTCTTCCATGAGGATGTTTAAATGAGTGTTGGTTTAAGCATTTTTCAGGATGCAGGACATATTTTAAACCAGAACAAGTTAGTACAATCACTGAAACAAACAGGCATGCCTTTCTCCCTCTTTGGCCATCCATCCCCATTCCCAGATCCCCTTTTTCACTGTGCCACTGGCAAACCAATAAAGGGAAATGATCCCTAATAATAATTTTTAATGAGATTTCTCATCCATATTTGTTCCATATGGTGGTTCAACCCAAAGCTAGAGACATCCTGCAAAATATAAAGGAAAGAGTAATGTGGCATCAGGAAAACACAGTATCATATAGGAAGAGTGGAGACTGACTGCTTCTTTCAGGAGAACTGCAGCTTGCAGTGTTTCCCAAACCATGGCCAGAGAGTTGTAGAAACAGGAAGACTGCAGCACCTGGAAAGAACAGGGGAATCCCAAAATCAGCAGGAGTCTGCTCACTGCATAGCACAGTCCCCCGAGCTAAGCTGTAAAACCAGAGGAAGAAACATGAGTTTAGTCTTCAAGGATCTGGTAGATGGGAAGGATCTGGGTGTTTTCAAAACCTGTGTTTCAGTTTGAACCAACAGATCACAATTTACAGGAGTTATCTTTCTCATGTAGATTTAGAGGTGGATAAATTTTTAATGTCCTGGAAGAGAAGGTGGAACAAATTCTTCTGAGGACCCTGGTCAGATTAATTCCATCATACAAAGCTTAAGAAAACTCTGCCTGTGTTAGTGATGTATTAATCTTGAAGTGTGAGTGAAACCAATTAAACTACTCCAATCCAGAGCAACTGGGGATCTAGGATATGTGTAACAGCTCTTTAAAAACATGCTTGGCAAACCTGGTATTTATTGCAAAATGCCAAGCTAAAAATAAAAAAACTGTAAAAGATCTCAAACAAAATTGGAAAAGAACAATATTTTCCCACAGTGGAAGCTTTGTTAGGTCATGTCAGGGCATGCCAAGAGTGGAGAGAGGCTCATTCTTATAGATAGGGTAAAAATGACTGATGTTCCTCTGAATCACACAGCTCCTAATGAGTAGAAAATTTATTTTGTTATTTGTCCCCTTTATATTTAGTTCCTTTAAATTTTTTTTTTTTTTTTTTTTTTTTTTTTCTCCAGTGTGTTGAAAGACAGGCCAAATGGAATGATTTATAGGCTGACCTCAGTTTTCTGTCTGTTAACTTACTCTGCATGTGTTGCAATTTTTTTCCTCTGATGACAGACTACTATAAATGAGGCAAGCTAAAACCAACCTCTTTTGTGAAGGGCTGGAAGGTGCTACTGATTAAACCACGTGAATTTTGTAATGAGAGATAATAAATTTCATTAGATCAGGTTACATAGTGGAGAAAACTAAAAGCAGAACAACAGTAAATCAGAAAAGACTTCACACACAATTATTTCTCAGAAAGCTGGCTGGTTTTCAAACAGAGATGACAGGCTGCATATTCAAATCTCACTTAGTTACTACAATAGATTTATATCCTGAAGTTGTGAGGTGTGTTATGATGGTTAATGTAGGGTTAATAGGGTTAAACCTTCTTTGTGACTTCTTATAATGATGTCTTCCTACACAAACTCATAAATTTCCCTATGTCCTTAAGTAATGAGTAAAACAAATATTCACCTGCCTAAAAGTAATTTTATGATGTGTTGGGAGGCCTATTGCCTAATGCTTGTAAAGCACTTTGAGGCTCAAAACTGCCATGTAAATATTGTTGTTGTTGACAGTAGAAAAGAATCTAGTGATGAATACTACTTTATCTCACTGAAAATGGGCTCTAATTTAGATTAATTGAAGCATCTTTTGCACATTAATAGGAATTCCTGAATCTGATGAGGACTGAAATGTTTTAATGTTTTATGATACTAATTGGTAAAGTCCATAGGACTTAGACTGCATTCTACATATTCATCTACTGCCCAGCATTGTGAAATCCTATCAGTCCCTTGGTGGCAACCATACCTCAAATTATAAATAATATTGTCTTGTAATGATCCAGAAAGTGTTTGCAATAATTCCTCTATTTTGATTTGACCCCCATAATTTTCTGAGCTAAGCTAAATGTGTTTTTAGTAATAGTCACCATGGCATGTCACTACGAGCTTTTTATATCTATAGATATATTGCACCATGATTAATTATCTCTATGCATTTGATACCCTGTAATGTGTTTAGGACTCAGCTCATCAGTAAACAGAGTTCCTCCATATATCAGTAAAGGGTAATCCATTAACTGCACTCAGGTTTATCTGTAAGACTAAATCAGTGAGGTGAGACTTCTCATTGTGCTGTTCACATAGTTTACACTTAATATCTGTAAAAAAAAACCTCTGTGCAGTTTAACACTATTTAAAGGAAAGTTGAAATGTCTGGGGTTATGTACCAGGGGGATTATTTTCTTTGGTATACTGTCCCAAACAGGATAGATAAAGTATGTGTATGTAGCTGCATTCTTCATTGATAATTTGTAATGCAATTTTATATCTGAAATATTTAAGATTCTGGAGAAAATACAGGGAAAGCCTCAATTTTGTTTTTTTTTATTTTACTGTATTTTAGAAACATGTTTCAGGTTTAAGTAAATCTAGATTTAGCATATTTCACTGGAAAAAATTGCATATATAAAACTCATATGACTTGTTGATGTATAAAAATATACAGAAGAGACAAAAGTTGGGTAACAGTCAGTGCACTGGGAGAAGTGTTTGTATTCATAGAATCATCATAGAATCATAGAATGCCAGGTTGGAAGGGACCTCAAGGTTCATCTGGTCCAACCTTTCTAGGTACTACTCTAGTTGATAGGAGATGGCTCAGCACCCTGTCAAGCTGAGACTTAAAACTGTCCCATGTGGGGGAATCTGCCACTTCCCCTGGGAGACTATTCCAATGTGTGACTGTCCTCATGGGGAAAAATCTACCTCTTGTGTCCAATTGGAATCTCCCCAGGAGCAACTTGTGCCCATCGCCCCTTGTCTTTTCCATGGGACTCCTTGTAAATAGGGAGTCTCCATCTTCTTGGGAGCCACCCTTTAAGTACCAGAACATTGTAATAAGGTCTCTCTGAAGCCTTCTCTTCTCAAGGCTGAGCAAACCCAGTTTTCTCAGCCTCTCCTCACATGGCCAGTCCTTCAGTCATCATTTTATATCAAATAACAGATGCTGTTATTGAGTGACAACCACTCAATATATTATGTGCTTATCAAGTTTATTTGCTATGCATCAACCATATGAACATGCTAAATACCAGAACCTTGTACCAAAAAACAAGTGAGCTCAATAAAGCTAACAAGGAAGCAAGAGGGAGATGAGCTACTCTACATTTGTTGTAATAGTATTTTGGCAGAAACTTGAGCATAGGGTTGTCAATATTTGATGGCAGCATCTGAATATTTTATTTTGAATTAAAGATTACTGTTGCTTGAAAAGCAGCTCTTATGAAACCCCTCTCTTAAAATAGGGACAGGTGTGTGAGAAATGGTATGGGATTGTGGAGACAAGTAAGGTATCCTGACTTTTAGGGTTATTATTTGTGGTAACTCTTGCTACGTAGCTGGCAGTCACATAGATTTTAGTACAGGTTTCTGCTTGAATCACTCTTCCCCACTACACTTTGCTATGCTTTTTCAGACTTTCATTCTGCAAATCATAGAATCATTTTGGTTGGAAAGGACCTTTAAGATCATCGAGTCCAACCATTACCCCAGCACTGCCAAGTCCACCACTAGACCATGTCCCTCAGCACCACGTCTACACGGTTCCAGCAAGAACAAATACTGATTAATGGCTGGGTATATCAAGTTGTTTGTTTTTCTTTTGTCTAGCATGACAGAATAATTTTTGGAAAAGGGGGACATTGTTCACTGACAGCTGCTAGCCAGCTTGTATTTGCTGGCTGCTTCTTTTAGCAACTGCAGGGCAGCATTACAGGGCCTCGAGTGGAAACTGAAAGTAGGTACTGATGCCTGTCCAAAGCTGGCTATAACTGTATTGACAACAATGACTACCCTGAAGCACAAAATTTATTTTATCACCTGTCTTTTATAGAATTTTGCTCAACTGCTTTGTAATTTAAATGCATAGGCTTATGATCAGAATAGCTCCTACACCAATGAAATGCTGGCAAAGACATAAATCCAGTACATACCCATTGGTTCACAACTTTACAGAGATATAAAAAGGGCCTCGGAAAGACTAAGATAACATGAAAAAAAAAATGTAGAGTCACTGCTCATATCCATGTATTCCTAGCAGAGTGTCTCTCACAAAGACAAGAAAAGCAGAACCACCCAGAGATTTTTTTCTTTGAGCTACAAAATACTTAATTGAGAAAAAGAAGACTTCAAAGTTTCCAGCTGTATAAAGGAATAACTTAGGGTATTCTTCATGCTCCTTTGAAGTTGGGGGAACAAAGATAACTTCATGTAAGTGGCAGAACTAGCTACTCAGAGCTGTTACTTGCTGTCATAGGCAGGTGAATGAAGTGAACCAGTCCTTGATTCTTATATATCACTCCATACCACAGACAGTATAGCTGAACAATCATTGTGGAGTTTGGGGTGAGATTCATCTCGTCAAATAAAAGTAGGATGAGAAGGATTACTTACTCAGTTATATTGAGTGTGTTAATAAAATCTTCATGGAGTCTAAAGGGAGTTTAGGGTGAGTAGCTCAGGCATTGATCTTACCTTTATCAGGATGAAGCTAAGCCTTGGTGTGGATTCTCTCTACATGTTAAGATGAGATACATCTTGCTTTGCAGGGACTAAATGTCAAGATATTGGTTGGCTAAATTTAGGGGTAATTTATCATGCCATAAACTGCAGCTGATGAGATGTTTAAAAAATCCAAGATTTCATTCTCTTTTCACTAGTTCATACTTCAGCTCTGGGAGCTTTAGGTTTTTCTCGGATGACAATGAAGTTACTGTTTGTTATAATGTACTCATGCTTGGCCTTGATTTTACATACCATGGAAAGACTATGACTGTCAAAAATACTAGGATCTGGTTTGCAGAAGAGTATAAAAATATCCAACCCATCCATCAAGCTGGGCATAAGAAAACTTGGTTTGTCATGACAACAAAGTAATCTGAGAGCTCTCTGATAATGACTCTAATAAATGCCTTGGTGCATGAGAGGCATATCAGCAAAATGACAAATTGATAAAAGAGAAGGTTACACAGGAATACAAATAAAAAGCTTTCAGTCTGTGTCAAGTATTTCTTCTTGCCTGGTAATAGCTGAATAGAAAGGAAATGAAAGAAATTCTCTTGACTGCAGGATCAAAAACATACACACGTAAAGAAAACCTTGCAGCACAGGGAAAAAGTGCTTGATGGGAATACATTTATGGCACTCTTTGAGGAACAAAAGAGGGGTTCACATTGACTAACTTGAGGTACCTAATATTGTTGACTGAATTAGGAGCCATATATATAGAGTCAGTGAAGCTTTTAGAAGCTTATTTAGGCATCGAGGTTAGATGGTTGAAGGCAGAGAGCATGTCTACCTCACACTGTGTTCAACTGTAGCAACTTAAGGGTATGAATAAGGTTAAACTGAGCCAAACTAGGTATTTCAACTAGGTTCAAGAAACCTGAAAGAACTATTTCAAGATATATTTTTTTTTCTTCTGCTGCTTCAGGTTTAAAAGAAATGCTGTAGGTAAAATCCCTTTTGTCCTAACTTCAGGTTATTTAGACAAACTTTAAGTGGTGCCTGAGGCATTAGGAAAGAGAAAGGTGTACTGTTCATAAGGTTATCAGAAGGCTGATCTCATCAGTGCACTGTGTTACGAGGAAAGAAAACATTTTAGCACCTAAAAGATACACTCCAAGTTGGTCTTGAGCACTGAATTAAAAATACAATGTCAGACAGTTTTAAATGTTTTGTTGCTTTTAGCAACAGAGAACGTGCATTTTGTATTTTTTTTCTTTCAGTAGAGCTGTAACTTTCCTGTGAACATCACAGAGTCACACAGGTGTTTAATTTGATTTACCTACACATAAAGTCTTTGAAATGGCCCTTTTATTTCATAAAACTTCTAAGATTATGTATACTACTCCTTTATAGGCCTTTAGTAATCTTCCCTTTAACTTTTAAATTTCCTGTAGGTAAGGGCAGACTGTTATCCACCTCTTTTGTACCTTAATCCTCCTTCCCTAAGGAAACTAGTGTCCTGAGAAGTTACCTTATCTAAGAATGATACTAAAAGAAATCTACTAACCTATTCTGAATGTCCACTTAGCTTCAGATGTCTCAAAACAGACTTCAATGTCTCAAAATATTCTGCAAATTTTCTTTTTTGGTAAAACCAGTTTGGTTCCTCCCTGCCTTGCATTTCTTTTCCATGTCTTGTTGTGCAAAGTTAATAATTCATTTCATATTGTTGAAATGTTTTCTCTGATGTTTTAGGAAAGTGTTGTATGGGGACAAAGTCTTGGCTTTAATACAGATTGCTTTGATTCACCCAAATGCACCAGAGAGCCAGTAAAAAAACTTTTAAATCCTCACTGCATCTTTCTCATTCCAGATTTGATATGGGCTTAGTTCTGTTAGCAGAAACACCACTGGTATTGTCCCATCTTCCTGCCACACTAAACAGAAAGAGCCCTAGAGTGATTATTCTGTGCAAAATTCAGCTTCTATATGAATTACTCCATTTTCAAATACAATTAAGAATAATTTAATATTTGGTTAGATCTAATGAACATCTGGCCTGGTGTTTCCTTCTGAGATTCCAGAATCTGAGACTTGTTGTTATCTAATATCTGGGAGACAAAGCCCAAGGTGATACTTGGATTGGGAGGGATGGATCAACAGATGGATCAACATACTCCAGGAGTATGAATGATCCTGTAGCACACTCATGCATAGCTTTATTCACCCCTCTGCCCCTTCTTGCAGCTGTACCTGCTCCAGATGTCATACATGCAACCTATCTAGCTGAGCCTTCTTCTCACTAGGATGCTATTAAATGGCAGGAAATGTGGGATGGACAAATGCCATACAAAATTATGAAAAGCTGGGGAGACCACATCCTTCATTTTAATGTTACTGCACTTACCAGAATTTTCATTCCTGGTTTTCCTACTTATCCCCATCTGCTGGGGAGAGTAAGGACATGTGCAGTCCTCTCTGTTTAGCCTCAGTTATCACCTCTGCATCCCTCTTTGCTCCTCTCCTCTCCTCTCCTCTCCTCTCCTCTCCTCTCCTCTCCTCTCCTCTCCTCTCCTCTCCTCTCCTCTCCTCTCCTCTCCTCTCCTCTCCTCTCCTCTCCTCTCCTCTCCTCTCCTCTCCTCTCCTCTCCTCTCCTCTCCTCTCCTCTCCCTCTCCCTCTCCCTCTCCCTCTCCCTCTCCCTCTCCCTCTCCCTCTCCCTCTCCCTCTCCCTCTCCCTCTCCCTCTCCCTCTCCCTCTCCCTCTCCCTCTCCCTCTCCCTCTCCCTCTCCCTCTCCCTCTCCCTCTCCCTCTCCCTCTCCCTCTCCCTCTCCCTCTCCCTTCTGATTCTAAGTTTTTGTTTATGTTTTTGGAGTTCTTTTGATAGGGTAGATGGTCTCAGCTATTGGCCAGCCATACATTTACTACTAAAAGTATCTTATTGCTAAGCAAGAAGGTGGAAAATTACTGGGAATGAATTTTTAGGTGGCTGTCTAGCTAACAGTTAATGTTTGTACCAACAATAATATCCATAAATAAAGTAAAAGCTTTACTGAAGTCCTGAAGCCCAAAGAGACACCAGCTCGCTGTCTGAGGAGACTTTCAATCAAGGAGGATAATCCTTCAGATGACTGTGATTGATTTTTCATTGCCCAAAGCCTATGCTTGTTGTGTTAAATAATGTATCTGCCCTGAGAGACAGGCTGTAATTCTCTCTCTGCTGGAGCTACAAGCCTTCTATCTGTCTCCCAACTGGGGGTAACACCCTTTCTCCAGCAGGGCCAGACACAGAAATCTGAGGCAGATTATAAGAAATACGTGAGCACGTAACGACATTGCCCTTGTGCATCTTCTCACCTTTCAGCAGTCTATGGCTTGGTTCTTAATTTTTCTTGCATTAATATATCTAACTGCCTTAATTAGGCTCTCCATAGCCTCCTGAAGCAGAGAGTTGCACAGTTTACCTGAATGACACAGAAATAAGCTTAAAAACCAGAACACATCATGTGTCGATGTATTCAGGAAAGAATAGGATTTGGCACTTTTAGGACAACTTACTCTGAACCCCTCTGGGTATTAGCCAGAAGTTTATGGGAAAAGTATATTGTCCAGGTGTGGTGAAAAAAATCTTGACTCTTCTTCGTGTTCCACTGCTGTGAAGTTCAAGAGTGTAAAATTTATGCTTTAGAGTCTATAGCCTATTTTTTCTTTTTTTTTTTTTTTTTCTTTAAAATGGAAGTGAAAATAGGGAAATAACTCAGGGATAATTTCCTGATCCAAATTACTTTTTGTGCACAAATAACAAAGTACACTAACATAAATTCTAAGCTTAGACTGAGTGGTTCACTGAGAAACAGTTTGATTTATTGCATTAATTATGTAATTAAAACATGAAGGAAGTAATAGTTTAATTGAATACAGGCCATGTTTATTTGTTCACATAGGTATTTTGCATCCTTGTAAACCCCTCAAATGAAGAAAATGTTTGCAAGACATTGGAGGGCTTAATTTATCCTTTTTTTTTAACTACCTCCAAATATATAAAAGTTGTTTGTTTATTCATGCCTGGAAATTGAGTAATTTCTTTTTTACAAAAAGGTAAAGAGTGCAGCAAAGTTAATTCTTGTTGTATAAATTTGTACAGAAATGCAAATATACCTTCATTCATCTTCCTCTCTAATGGTGCCATAAACTAACACATTTTATTATAATTGTAAAAGAAAATCTTGTCTGGAAACCATACGCTCTATGATGCCCTTATGCAAATTGGTGTTTTTTTTAATCTGAGAATATTCAAGACAATTATTTTATCTAAAAAAAGGCAAAACAGTATAACATTTGGCCTGTTGCTTTAATCTCTAATATATTCATATGTAGATATTTAGCAATGTTGGCTGGTAGTGGGATGCATGAACTCTTGTGAGATATAGAAGACCTTTCAGCTTCATTATTGTAGAGTTTATTTTTATAGAATCATAGAACCATAGATTCATCAAGCTTGGAAAAGACCTTGAAGATCATCAAGTCCAACCATCAACCCTACAACCCCAAACCACTAAACCATCTTCTGAAACACCATGTTTACGCATTTTTTGAACACCTCCAGGGATGGTGCCTCCATCACCTCCTTGCGCAGCCTGTTCCAGTGCCTCACCACTCTTTCTGTGAAGAAATTGTTCCTAATGTCCAATCTGAACCTCCCCTGGCACAACTTGACCCCATTTCCTCTTGTCTTATTGCTAGTCACTAGGGAGAAGAGGCTGATTATTATACTAATTGGCTAACATTATATTTTCTTCTTTCTAGAGATATGTTGCAAAAATAAAATTAAATTGTTTGTGTAAGAGTTTGTAGCAGAAGGGGCTTAGCTTATTTTTTCTTCTTGTTTTGCATTTTTGCATTCATTATTGATTTGATCTAAATTCTCTTGTGGAGATAGTACAATATTTTAAAGGGCTGGTTATGAAACTGGCAAGTAGTCTCTTTGTCATTCCCTTTGGCCCTTCCTTCATTCCAGCACCTGCAAAATATGGTGTGAATAAATAACTTCAGGCATATGGGTTGCCACACACATGGCTGCTTTCAGTGGGGCTAATGATCTCAGTCAAGTGGTTTCCATAAATCAGCGTTGCCAGGATTCAGGCCATAACACTGCTGAGGAGGCCACCTCAGCTGCAGGAGGGTAATGGAGATACATGAATTCCTGAATGACTACCTAATTATCCCAGCATTTTGTGCAAGCTTTTCCTTGAAATCAAGGGGATAGGAGAAACTCAGCGCAAGATGAGGAACAAGATCAGCCTCAAGAAAGACTACTATGCATGTTGTCAGGTCCAATAACAACAAAGCATATATTTCTTTTTCTGTTCCTGCTTTTTCCCCCTTGGTTCTCCCTTCTTTGTGTCATACTCTACTCTTCTTTACTTTTTCTGTCTCATTTCTTCCATATTCTCTGCTGGTCACATCTACGTTACCTCTGGAGTTGTCAGCACTTCAGATGAGGTGGTAGCAGCTTTCAAGCTTCAAGACTGATGAAACTCTCCAAAGTGATATTGAAAAAGAATGAAACAAAGGGATTCTTAGAGGATCTGAAACAGTGTGGAGCCTAAAGTAATCAGGACAGGCATTTACAGAGGTTACTCACCTCTGTACAGATAATAGTACCTACCTTTGGGATGGAATGCACTCACCAAAGAGATATTGCATAGACAATCTGGGCTTCTGCCATTCTTCTGACTCAGTGCTCCATGTCTTCTTTAGTGTTTGAAAATCTTGATAGGGCTCATGTTTGCCAACTGATTAATTAGTAGCTAAATAAGCAGTGGCATTTTTATTGTTGGAGTGCTTGTCTGGGATTTTTATGAAGAGTGGTTCTTAGCTTGACAGAATTCAAGATTTTTCATTAGTGATTTGATAATAAATATGAATTGTGTGGGTTACAAAGTGACACAGCTTGCAGTCACCTCATAAGAGGTATCTGTTCAAAGAAAATGAGATTTAATTTCAATGCAAAGCCATGCATTTCAAAAGAAGGAATGAGGAGCATACTGCCTTAGTGGGAGACTATTTTCAGGAAAGCTGGCAGACAGAAAAGTGGCTTAGGAGGTGATGTGGTCAAGCAGCTCTGCCCCAGCTGTCCACAGAATGGTGTGGCAGAGAAGGACAATAGAAAATCCTTGGCTCAGTAAAAAGAGAAGTATATTACAAATAAATTTACCTGTTTAAATAGCACTGCTGAGAATGAAAACGGAATATTGCATCCAGTTCTAAAACCCTTTTACTTTTGTGTGTGTGGTCTTATCTCATTTTTTGTTCCAGTCCTAACCATGAAATTAGCATCTTGATGATCTTAATGGCCTTTTCCAGCCAGAACGATCCTATGATTCTGTCATTCAGAGATTTTAAGATTGCCTGTCTTCCCAAAATGAACAAATTTGTTTTATTAAGAGTCCATTTTAACCCAAACTTAAAATCAGGGGCAGATTCAGAGATATTCTTACTTTCTCTGAAGGATTTCACTAATCACTCCCAGATGGTAATAAAACAATTGTCAGGGAAAACAGAAAAGTAATAATATTGTCACATAAATGAAAAGATGCCACAAATGAATGCATTTACAGATTATTTGCATGCTGAAAATACTTGAGCACAGACAAGTGGCAATTGGTTTGCAATGTCTCTGCTGGGAAACTCCACACAATTATAATTAGTGCTCTGCCTCTTATTATTCTAACTTGGTTGTGAGATAGACTGCAAATGATTTTTTAATGGCTTTGGATGTGTATTTTTCCTTTGTTATCAGACCATAACAGCAACAAGGAGAGTATTCTCACTCTACTCAATCTGCCAAAGTGTCCTTTGTACCAGATGGTTTTGGCTTCACTAAACTAAATTTAAATCATTAAATGATTGCACTGTATCCCATGTTATCATCTTAACAGACCTGGCAGCTAGAAGTTGGTTTCTATTGGTAGATTTTGGTCCAAGCTAAAAACTTAGTGAATAGGGAACAATTTAAGTTTATCCAGTTATTTACTTTATTGGCACCTTCCTCCATCACTCATTCATAGTCTTAACTTCATCCAGGCCTCCTACAATGCAAGATTGATGATAATTGTTGGTATTGGGTAAAGAAAGTTAGTGTTGTCAAAACAGAGTATCAATACAAAATTGCAGGTGATGATTTCTGAATTGTTCTCCTGTTCCTTAATGTTTCCCAGAGTGTGGTCACCTGAGGAAATAATGGAGCTAAGCAAAAGATTAAGGTAGTTAGGAAAAACGAGGGGAGTAATGAAATTCTAGTCATTTGTCAGATATGAGTGGAACATCAATAACAAGTAAATGCACTTGCAATATACGCTGTAATAATCCAAATAACATCATGAGGTCTCCTGTTAATACAAAGTATTGAGAAATATTAAAGACACCTCATCATCATAAAAATGAGTTATTTCAAATTATTTTCAATGCACAGACTTTTTAAAAAGGGTTTTGCTGTTGTTTTTTTCCCTTTTCTGCTTGACAAGGAAACCACTGTGCACATTTCTAATTTTAAGAGGGTTTTTTTTAAGAAAATGGAGGGAAACAAAGAGTGAAAAATCCTACCTGCTGAATTAAATGGTTTCCATGTATAAGCATACAGTAATGTTTCAAAAGTAATATGATGTCAATTATTAATTGGCTTTATTGGATCAGAATAAAAAATTAGATGACATTTCAGTGAAGAACATTTCAAATATCCTTTTATATACAAAAGGGAGAAAAGCAATTATTGATGCAGACTCTGAAATCAGATAGTAAAGAGACAAAAAAAGGAACAGAGATAAGCAGTTATGAGGGGAACTAAAATACTGGTATGTGGATCGGTGCAGAAAATGAGTAAATTATGCAATAGACTAAAGAAACTGAGGTGTAGAACTGGGAAGGTGATTTGAGAAAAACTCATTTTGTGAAGAATGATGAAGAGGTTCTAATAGAGTGACCTATAGCTCAACTATTGAGTGGAGAAGGCTGGAACATATTGATCACCAATATGCTTCATCTCTGAGTACGTACTAAAAGCAGAAAGTGATGTTCTTTTAAGTTTATGGAGAAGGACTGAGAATATTCTGGAGAATGCAGCAGTAAAAAGTAAACTGCACTGAGTTTGATTTATGAGATATAGTAATAAGTAAAATGTCTGTGTGCACCCAAGATCTTTGATTGTAAAGGAGCAAATTTCTGGACATTAAGAAAACCTTCCAATTAAACCTATCTCCTGAAGAGAACCATGTATGAGTCCAACCAGCTAAAATGACAAACAATTCATGACAATCATATCATAGAATTGTGGAATCATAGAATGGTGAAGGTTGGAAGGGACCTTAAGGATCATCAGGTTCCAACCTCCCTGCTATGAGCAGGGACACCTCCCACCAGACCAGGCTGCACAAAGCCTCATCCAGCCTGGCCTTGAACACTTCCAGGAAGGGGGCTTCCACAACCTCCCTGGGCAACCTATTCCAGTGCCTTACTACCCTCATGGTGAAGAATCCTTTGATCATCTTGGTGGCCCTTCTCTGGACCCTTTCCAACAGGTCCATGTCTCTCCTGTGCTGAGGGCACCAGAACTGTACACAGCACTCCAGGTGAGGTCTCACCAGAGCAGAGCAGAGGGGCAGAATCCCCTCCCTGGCCCTGCTGGCCACACTTCTTTTGATGCAGCCCAGGATGTGGTTGGCCCTCTGGGCTCCAGAGCACACTGGTGGTCTTTTTTAATTTATTGTTGTTGGTGTGTCATAAAAAAAAATATTTTAGAATCCCAAGGGTCACACTTCTAGCTCCCTTCATCTTAATTTTCTCTGTCTTGAAGTCATCAGTTCTCTGCACCACTTTTGGCTCATGTGAATGCTGATCATCCTGAAATGGAAAATGAAAAAAAAAGATTGTGTGGGAAGTTAAGGCGAGAAGAAAGGAATGAAAATGCAAGTAGTAGCAGTAATGAAAACCTCTATCTTTATGAAGATGCTCAATGCCCCCGTTACTTCTTGGTTCCTATTGCCTGCCCCTTCCATGGCCTGTGACCATATGTTTAACAATTAACTCAGTGCAGATTTTCCTGTGCAATTTTTATTGCCCTTATTGTCAATCCTAGGTTGTATTTTGCATAAAATTAGTCAAAAAATCAGTGGAAAAAGAAGTAATCATTTTAATTGCAAATGCAAGTGCTGTGATCAATATTCCAAACATGCTGAGCTATAATATCAGAAGCCTTACTAAGAATAACATTTATATGCAGCCACTCCTTTCCGACAGATTTTCTGCCTAAATACTGTGCCCAATAAGAAAAAGAAGACAAACAGTGAAAAATCTCATTCTGGCAACACACTGTGTGATCAGGAGAACAATGTAGAAATCAAAGATGTCCCTGAGGGATATGTTTGCCTGAGTCAGTTCAAAACCCTTTAAACTGGTCTTTCAAAAGAACACGATGCTCTTATTTGTTCTGTTTTGCAGCAACTTGCTGATTAATGCTTGTGCAAATTTTGAGAAGACTTGTCTGGCATGGGGATTTGCTGCCTTTCACCCCTTCTGCTCTCTCTGTTTTTTGCAGAATCACAGGCTGACTAAGCCCAGATAAAACTTCAAAATGACACAGAAACTAGTGTTGAGGGAGGCAGCAAATATTGAGGCCTCTGTTATTGTTCCTTGTTGGGGGAAGGCAGAGGTGCACAGCTGTGTCATGGATCCATATTTACAAAACATGCATTGTAACCCATCTTTCACTGACACAAGAGATTTGCAGATCTGGAAGAGCTCCCTGGGGACATCAAATCTTCCCTGAAAATGTAGGCAACTATGTCATACTCTCCCATTCCTTAACTCTTTGAGGAACACCTTAAAACTGTTGCACAGCAAGTATTACAGAAAAAGAATGCGCTCTTTTTGAGTATTAACTTCACAGCCTCTGCTGACCAGTGTGCTATAAGTACCGTGTGATGATTTTCTATAAAAAATCTCTGCTGAGCAGCAAACACCTAGCAGAGGGTGTGAGAATAATGATTTCAAGCTTCCTTCACACTGAATCCTCCTTCTAGTTCAAAACATCACAGGTATTTTTAGTTGAAAACTTACTTTGCTGGAGGACTGATGCCACAGGCAGGGAACTTGCTGCTTCACTTTTTTCCTTGCCCTCATCTTTTCACTGTAAGGAATGAGATTCACAAAACAACTTCTTATATCACAGCAGGAGTGGGGAAAAGCTGGCTTTAAAATAAGGCATGTCATATCATCTCTGTGTGAGTCAGAATACTAGGAAACTCACTTTCCTGTAGAATATTTACCTGCCCTGGGCAGAGTTGCAAGTTTTAAGGCAGCTTCAGAGAAAAAAAAGCTGCAGTCTGACATCTCTTACAGTGAAGTGGTTTAAGAACTCATTGTGAATCACTTTGAAGAGGAACAGAGTAAAAGTAAAGTGTCATTATTTTAAAAAAAACTAACAAAAATGATTCCAGAAACACTCAGCAGGGAAAGGTAGATAATATTTTGGGTGGAAGGGAAAAGAGATACAAGAAAGATGATACAGTTTCTAATTCACCCATGGGAGGACTAATTGTGCTCACAGGTTATGGGTCTATGCTCCTGTGGAGGCTGAATCAGGTAGAAATTGGAGTTGAATATATAGTTGGGGCTACCTGGATTGCAGCAGTATGCCAGCTCCCATGGGGCCACATGCAAATGCCTCTGGAAACCCATCCAGGGGTGCTGACTGTGATTACTGGATAGATTTTAGCTTGCTGGGGATAAGTGGACTGACTGGCTAGGAGCAGGCTAAAATCAAGTATATGGTCTGAAGCCCATTTTGTGGAAGGAATTAAGCAGGAAAAGGCTGTCATTGTCATGCTGTAGGCCTTGATATGTCTAAGACAGAAGTTGCTCTGGGACATGGACCAAAGGGAACTAGTGCAGTCAAGAAGCCATCCAAACAAGAAGAGTGAGGTGAGAGCATGTTCAGAGACTCTTGTGAAAGTTGGGAAGGCAGAAAGACTGTATGGCAAGCTTGGATATGACAAATGAGAGATGTTTCACTCTGCCCATCCGTTTTTTTACCTCCGAGAGCAGTGTTTTGCATAACATCTGCTGGCATGAAGAGAAGCTCTGTTCTTCCCTCCCCTGTTCCTAGCTCTGCACCTCTGGATGCCTTGGAGTGTCAAGGACAGATTGAATCTGAAGGCAGGGTTTCTCAAGAAGTGATGAGACAAATTAATAAACTGTCCTTTTTGCCAGAAGGCAACGTTTCACTGCACGCTCCCATCTTCCTGGTCCCCCTCCCCATCTACTTTCCCACTGCTTAACCTCTGTCTGCTGAAGAGACTTTTCTGTGAGTTAATATAAATCACTGAAATGGAGGAATACAAGCAAGTGGATCTGATAGTGCTAGTGCCACTGTCCAGGTGGATGGCATGCATGTCTGCTGGGGATGGTTTTGCCTTGGCTTCTGTGCTGTGAGTGGAGTCAGGAATACACAGGAGATTAAAACTCTCTCTGCTTGAGACTGAGGTTGTCTGTAAATTAGCAAGGGCTGCAGCTCAGCAGGAACAGATCTGTGGAGTGAAACGGTGCAGAGGAGACAATGTCTGCACTATAAGTGTTTTGAGAAGTTACACTTTCAACTAGCTTTTCTGTAGTATTGCTCTGCCCAAATTAGGTTATAAACAGATCATCATAATTGATCGAGTTGCTTCTTCTCAGATGAACTGTGGCACTGACATTCTGGGCATGCTATCCCATTGCAAATGTAAAGTAAAATCTGTCAGTACCTTGTCTGTGGACTTAGAAAAACATATAATGGCTGCTGTGCAAATAGATTGAAGGTGGCCCACAAGGCTCGACATCCAGACCCTGCAGTTGCTAAGCTTGAACAAATCTGGTAAATTATGATGTTAAACTGTGGTATCTTGGTCACTTACAACTGTGTAGATGAACTGTTATACTGAGCAAAGTTGCTGCTATGCCCTGAAATGTGCTGTTTACTCAAAACTCTCAGTGCAGAACTAGTACACAGCTATTGCCATAAGTCTTGCCTTTTGACTTGGATTTGGGTGATGTTTGAGATCTCTGATATTCCAGTTAACATTAAGCTGAGGCTTGTTGCATTCTCTGTCCAGTTTCTATACTGAAGGATGTCTGAGGCATGCTTTTTAAAAATTATTTTTCTTTATTTTGGGTGAGTAATCCGCATTTTCAATTAACTTTTCAGAATTCCACTTAGAGAAATAATTTATTCTCTGTTCTTCATGCACAGAACTAACCTAGGGGGTTGGCAACCCTGAGAACACCTGTCAGACCTCAGTAAGATAGCTGCCAGTGGAAGCAGGAGCCAGGGAAATGTCAATTTTAATTGCAGACTTTATTTTCACATGCAGTTCTTGCTGTTTATGTGATAAGGCTTCCCTGGTTTGGTTTTGTATTTAACAGCTGTACTGCACCTGGCAAAAATGAGTGTCTCTGTCTTTTTAAAAGCAACGGCTGCTTCTTAATGCCATGAGATTTTGCTTAATAATGACACAGCACATAATCCTGAAAGCCTGAGGGTACAGTTTAAGCATTTGGAAAAATGACCTTTTGTACTATTAAGAGAACTAGCTAGCAGGCTTTGATGCCTGAATTTTGTTCTCCCTGAGCCATAGTAAAGAATCCAAAACCGGTTGCTCGGTTGTCCCTGAATTTGAAATCTTCTTCTCTGTCTTCAAAACTGGTAGGCAGAGATACCCAACCCTTTCCCACAGACAGCCTTGCCTGGAATGAATTCTGGAAGCAGATGTCATCTTCCTCACCCAAGAATGCAACAGAACTTCAAGTGGCACTCGGAAAAGGGATAGAGAAAGTCACAGAGCAAACCATGTTAGCCCTGTCTGTAATATTTATAGCCAGGCCAATCTACTGAGATTTTAATTCTCACGTGGGAAAAATCCAGTTAAATTGAGCCTGGGGTTTGGAGAATAAATTGCCAGCTGAGACAGGTATTCAAATTTGCACTTAATACAGCAGAAATCCCACAGGTGAGCCTGTGAACAGTATCACTTCTCTCAAATAGTCTGTTTCCCCATCCCTAAGGTCTTTATAGCAGTTTACCAAGGAAGAACCATTTTTCTGCATCATTGTGGCCCTGATTTCTGGGTAAGAGTGGTGACAGCAACATCAGAAGCAATGAGACTTTAACACTGGTGTTGAAAAGAGGACATTAGACAACATTTCCTTGCTCACATACTCTTCTTACCAGATTTTGGTTCCAAAGCATTAAGGAAAATCCACTCTTCTCTTCCTTGGGGCAAAATTTCAAAGTACCATGAAAGGACAGACCTGTGTGCCTCCCTAGGAAAACATGCATTTAACCAGTTTGAATGGGGGAGTTGATTTAGGATTTTGCTTGCCAGCTTTCTAAATAATCCTCACAATTTAGGCTGATGGTGACTTTAGGAGAAGAATAAGTGGTCTGATCTCAGTAAATCTGGAATCTATCTCAGAAAGGTCCCAAATTATTTCACAACTGAAGCTCTGCCATTGCAGCACTCAGATCTGTATAGCTTAGCCTGGTACCTTAGGACACCTGAGGCCCTAAGTGGTAGACAGCTGGAAGAGGAATAGACTTGAGCATTTAGACCAAGGACATAAATCTTCATTTTTATGAACAATACCCCATCCATTCTTTTGTCTGAGAATCCTTACCAGGAGCTTCAAAAGTCCTCTATGGAAAGATCTCCATAAGACTTTTTGATCTTCTTCAGGAAGATAAAGAAATGTATCAGGCATCGTGCATGCATAGTTCCAAACTGTCACTTGGACAACAAAATCTGTACAGCCTTTTTAGTTTGTAAGGAGGAATTCTGGGAAAAAAAACCCCAATAAACCCACAAATATCTGTTTTCTTCAGGTGGGCATTTTCTTTTATTTACCTGATTTAACTGAGAAAACATTATCTTTATGAAAGGATTCCCTGTATCTTTAGGTTTTTCTCCTCAAATCAGATTAACCTAGCACAATGCTTAATAGTGGATTCCACTCAGCATGCCAGTAGAATAGGGAAGCTCTTTTGTCTGATCTCAGACAAGTTCTCTAATAGGTAAAAATGAGATCCACAGGGCAGAATATGCTAATGTTTTATGAAAAGAATTTATTAGAATTTCTGAAAGCTATTTGACTTATCTCATGGCACATTTACTGAAGTTTCATGATTATCAGCCCTCTTCAGCTTGTTGCATTAGAAATGCATGAGGGTCGGAGGAAAACATTTGCCAAAATTTTTTCCTCTTAACAGACAGTTCTCATAAAACTGTTGCTGTTTTGGCTTTACACTTTGGTGTTCACCCTTACTAGAAGAACTACAAAATATCTAGGTATGGGCTCTAAACCCTGCATTAAATTATTTTAGGACTGTGAGGAATCTCAGCTTTCTGGGTAGCATCAATCTTTACAGCAGCTTGAATCAAACCCCTGAAAGTTCTAGATCTAACTCAGTCCTGTTTTGTTCAGTGACTTATTTTATGTGGTTAATTGGAAGATTACACATGATATGGGTCCCTCAAGACCTTAATTCTCTGAGTAATAAATAAGTCTTTAGCATCTGCTTTGTTGATGTGATGGATCAATAACCAGCCTTATGATTGACACATAAATCACAGCAAACATCAAGAGATATACTAGTAAGAGAGGGATTAATGTCACCTAACACTGAAGTTAGATGTTAGGTATTTGTTATGATTTGCTATTTTGTAATATTTTGTTGCCTTTTTCTAAAATGCAAATTATAAACAGTAATGGAAGATGTCTAAATTGAGGCACATTTTGGATCTAATCTACAGTTTTGATGTGGTAAATTGTAAACACTGAAAACATTTTGGATGAACTTTTAGTCGTGAGCATCCCAAAACAAAGGGAGCTTTGTGGTTGTGCTGCTCTGGGTTGTTGTTTAAGGCTCCTTGGGAATTGTAAAAATACTTCTCAATATGGGACAGAGGCGCTCTGATGAACTAACTTTCTGCACTGCTTAGATAATCAGATTTAGATGCCACCCAACAGTAAAATGTGTTTCTCAATATATATAAATATAGAGATACGTAAATATATATCTGTATTTGTGCAGAGGCCTGAATAAATAGAGGAATAAATGTAATTAAGCATGTAAAGGAGCTGTCCTTTACATTGTTAATCATAACAGTTCTGGAGTTCCCATTTGCAGTCTCTATATTTGCCCTATCAGAAGCAGGAATGTGTCTCTTCCACTCTAGTGACTGACTTCAGTGATATATACAGCTTCGTGTTTGACCAAATTTATTTCTTCATGTGTTTCAAATCTTTTTATAAAGAAAACACTTACCGTGGTACAAAAACACATAGATCCTGGAATTACAGAGTATTTCTTACCCAGTCCTGACTGGGGAGAAGTTCTTGCCATGGCAGTGCTCTGAAAGACTTGTTGCTTCCATTTGAGTCCAGATTAAATTAAAATGGCAAAGCCATTGGGGACCAGTTCATAGCAGATGACAAAGAAGAAGGAAACAGGGAAAATAAATTTAGAACTGACATTTTCCTTAATGACTGCCTCTTTGAACTTCTCTTGGAAACAGTTCATTCTGCTGCCAGGGGCTGATCTTTTCCAGGAGTCTGTTAGGAAACTCAGCTGTATTTTGCAACTGTTTTGAAGCACTAAAACCACAGGGCTGAAATATATAGATATACATTGATGTACCTCCTCATAAGTTATAATGATGAACAAATAATGCTAATGACTCTACTCTCCTTCCCCCAGTAGGTGTTTGGGTTCACTGAGAAGATAACACATGTTCTTATTTTTTATTTACTTTTACAAGCCTGGAGTATTTTTCCTATTAGTGTTTGCTCCAGAATTCTCCATTCCCATATAATAATTATAGGAAGATACTGTAAAAAACTGTTCTCCATAAAGTGACATTTGCTTGTTTCAGTCACCTCGGACTACCCAGCCTTCTCTGTCCTACCCATATTACCTTATTGTGGTACATCAGTCCAAGTTTACACACTCTTATCTCTCATACAAGAGCCTTTCACAAAAACAGTCTGTATTCTGAGGTGTCCAAGGATCCAGAGATTTTTGGACTCTTTGACCCAAAAAGCATAGAAAAGCGCTTTGTAGGAGAATTATGTTCTTACAAGGAAAGGCTGAATGCTTATCACTGTGGGTGCAGAAAAACCTTGGGAAAAAATGAACTTCCATTGCTTTTCCCAGACCAGTATAGGCTCTTATTTTTCTGCATATTGAGCCTTACTGAGGTGTCCTATTTAGCTGTGTTGAAGTGCAGAGACTGTAATTCTGAATTCTTGACCTGCCTGAGAATCATGAGGAGACCTCTTCCCTAAATTATTCACAATGGAAAGTGAGTACTTAAGCACTTGTTATGTGCCACTCTTTTTCACCCAGGAACAATTGTTCAGCATTTGTATGGGGCTTTCCAGGAGTGTCTTATCTTCATTAAAGAAAACAATTAATAAATTGAGGCACTTGAACAAATTGAGTGTTAGACCCGTTGGTGTTTGTTAAAGAGAAGGCTTTTTTATATACCCTGCTCAGAGACTTTCAAACAAAGTGCTTTATTGACTTCAGTCTTCTTCCTCTGATGCATCCTGCAGAACAAGTTTACCCTTGATAACCAGAGTAAGAGCGAAGTGTCTCTGGGTGACAGATTTTCTAGTTCACTTAACCCCTGTGCTCTGCTCTGTAATGTGTAATATCTTTGAAGATTTCCAGTCTTAATCGTGTCATCTTTGCCTTTTGACTTCCATGAGGTACATTAGCAGATCAGGACACGTTTAATGAAGGTTCAGATTCTAGTGGCCTGCACATGAAATTGCTCAGGAGTGCTGAGCCACAAGAACGGAGAGATCGGTCTCATGACATCTCAATTATCAACAGGGAACAAAACTTTGACTCCCAGGCTCATTTCAGATAGTCTTTCAGAAGTGCAATGGTTTGTACCAAATTTACTGAAACCGTATGAACCCAATCTGCAAAACTTAACTGCAAATCACATCAGAACATCTCTCTGTGTTGCAGTTTGCCTTCCTTCCAGTCTGTTGGTAATATTATGAAAACAACTTTTCCATTATTTTGGTATGTCTGTTTTGGGGCTTGAATCCTTTGGGCCACATGTTTCACAGCTGTCTCAATGAGACTAAAGTGAGAAAATCAAATGGCTTCTATTTGCAGGAAAGACTGAGATGTGAGGGCTTTAAAATATCAGTAGGGAAATGAGTTTCAGGAAAATATTTGAAACCTGGAAAGAGCTGAATTAGTTGACAAGGGATTTTTTTGCTATGATTTGATTTGAACGATCTCATCTGTCTTCTCCCTGCAAACCCATAGTGACTGCTTAATACATTACCCAAACCCCTTTTTATGCAGCAGAACCATCAGCTCAGCTGCACGATTGCAGCATCTGACCCATGCTCTGATTTTTCAATGATAAATACAGCTGCTGGATTTTGGCTTAAAAACGGGCATTGTAGAAAATGTCAGAACTGGAACAGAATTTAGCCTTTGCCACACTAAGTAGTTTGCAGAGAACTAGGCAAAAGTTGGGTGGCTTTTGTAAGGATGAGTTTCTTCATTTTTTCTGCACTGTTTCCTTGCATCTATACAGTAAGAGGTGCTTCTGAACCACTATGCAAGGCATGGTTTAAGTGCTGTTTTAAAGCAATAGCTGTGCATTGTTAGGTTAAAGCTGATTTTTGTTCAGCACTCTTTAATGCAAATTTCCTTTCTCTATAGAAACTTGGAGTTTTGCCTGCTGTGTTCTGTGCAGAATTGTGCATCTCATGGTCTCCATCTAACAGAAATTTAGAATTTTTTCAATGCAAGGGCACAATTTGAAAAAGAGAGATCTTTTTGATTATGATCTTCTTGGAAGTAGTTTGTGTTGAAGCTCCCTGAGGCTGAGAAATGTGTTGAACTTCCTCTCCCACGTCTCAGAGACTACCCTAACTAAGAGAACACTAAATATAAGAAAAAGCTCTTTCTCTTTCTAACCATATCTCTAAAATTTTTACCTTTACAATGATTAGGTCAAGAATTTCAGTGGATTTGGTAAATCCATTTGGGTTCATACCGAAGACTGATTTGGACTTAATGAAATCAGGCAGTTCAAGGGAGGATTTCTGGGATTGATACCATGTGCCTGAAGAATTTAAAATCTAGAATGATGTTCTTAAGGTTAAGTGCCAGAGTTGTGCTTAAGATCTTTTTCTTAGGTGTTTAGATCCTTTTCTGGCTCTGGATATTCTTGATTTCCAGCTTCCTTCCCTTCTCTTTTCTCTCCTTTCCATGGTCCAGCTGAACTGTATTACCACTTTGGTTCTGCTTCCATTCTAGATTACTTGAAATCTCTTTTTATTTCATTTTTGTTTTAGCTAGTTGCATCCATTTAAGTTCCTGATGCAAGTTTCTCAGTGGTTTGTAAATAATTTATTCTTTTATTCTGAAAGGTACAAGGAAGTGACCTGCACATATTTTGGTTTTGGGGAATTTTGGTAGTTTCTTTCTTTGTTTTTCCTGTTGTAACCAGACATGTTATTTATTTCTGTTCAGGGAGATTCTTCTAGGATGAGAAGAGCTGGGATTTTGATAGCACCGGGTTTAAGAGTCTTTTAGAGGAGATCCATTTCTGATATTATCAGGTCTTCACACAACCTGAAGGAAGAGGGAAGTCATGTGCATTGTGTGAAAAAATAACGCAGAGGAAGTTTTGCAATCCACAATACTTCTTTCTGCTCATGTAGGCTTTATCCTAATTCTAAAGGTGGATTGTTCAAAATGTCAGTGTCTGCTAGCTACTAAATAAGGCTTGTGTCCATATCTATTTTAATATTGAAAAAGTGAAATGATAGAAAATATTCTCTTTATTATATACAACAACACAGAATGTTCTGGTTGGGCGGTTGGTGAGGTTAGAACATGTGTTACGATACCTGAGAGGCAGAAGATTTGTCTTCCTGGGGACAACCATTTGACCCACTGTTGTCTGGAAGCAGGACATGATAAAATTCAATCAATAGTACAAAATGTGACATTGCCATTTAATCAAGAATGTAACACTCTCCTCCTTAATCCATGGCTGTCTGGATGCTCTCTTATCTCAGCGCTTGTGGAGACAAAAGCACAGATTAAACAACAAAGTCACTGAAATTATCTTGGTCCAAATTCTATATACCTGATAGTGAGAACTTCAATTTGTCCTCTACACTGGTGGTTAAATAGTTCATACTTTGCTATAATCTGTAGAATCTTCTAGCTGTCATTCAGCTCAAGATTGTAGTCACTGAATGTCAGAAATGTCAGAACCTGCACTGCAAGGTAGATGTATTAATTTTAATGTAAGTGAGATTTAGGGAATAAAATTAATGAGGTTTTAGAGCTATTCAGCTTACCCTGAATTAACATGCCTTCTTTGTTACCTGAACAGCTCCTTGGACTCCAGACTTGCTGAACTCCTACCAAGTCTCTACTGACTATAATGAGAGAATAAACATCCAGCTCATTTGTAAACATTTATGTTTTATGTCTAACTTGGAAAAAAGTCCCACCTTTGAGCTCAGTTCACTTGCCTAATGGTAACTTTCCAGTGCCATTTGAGATGCCCTACATTATCTGAGACACCAGGACAAGACTGTCAAATGTGACTACAGGAACCCTGAGCCCTTTTTGAGCTGGAGAGCAGGTGGGTTATGAAAGGCACTCTAGAGCCTCCTTAATAGCACTAGACATCTATGGCAGCAATTGCATCATGTTCTTTAGAACTATATTTCTATAAAAAGTAGTATAATTATTTTGCATAACCTTTTTTATATTTCAAATTTACTCTTTTCTTTATAGAACAGTTCAGGCTGGTGTACCATCAGTTATTAACTACTCCTTAGGAAATGTTAAAAGAAGAAAGGAAAAAGCAAGGTGAAAGAAACGAAAGTGGGAATGAAAAGATAAGATAAAAAAAAGAGGAAAATAATCTCCAATGACAAGAGAATAACCTATCTCTCTTACTACTTTATGGTTATTTTTGGAAGGATTAGTTGAAGGGGATTAGAGACTGTCCGAATTGCCAAATATCTCAGCAAAATACTTTTAACAATTGAAAGATGGAACAAACAGAAATAATTTTTGAGAGATGTGGAGGTAAAAGTCTTCTCTCACACTTGTCTGATAAACAGATTGCAAGGAGGTATGTTGTCAAAAGGGTTAAACTGATAACCAAGTCTAAGCCTGGTGCAAGTCCTTCCCTCACACTTTGTTCTCTGAAAAAATCCTATTAAAATAAGAAACTTTATTACATAGCTATCTTCCCACATTTTATCAATATCAAAATCTTTTAAACGGAATATGTGATGAAATAACCCCTACTCACCAATGTGGTAAAATATAATAGACACCAGAGCACCTAAAAGCCCTCCTAAATCAATGTAGTAGCTCTGCAGCAATTTCTAGAACAGAAGGTGCAAATCCCTTTAATATTTGATAAATGATGGAAAATGTATAGAAGCAGATTTATAGGACACCACATTTACACTCTTAAAAGACCTTCATTATGCCATTAACACCAGAGTGATAAAAAGCACTTCCATCATTCATCAACCACAATGTGTCAGTCCTGCCATTAGGCAGATGGAATAGTCTCTGATCCAAACTCCCCAAACTTTTAGAGTACACTTAGTTTCATTTTCTTGCCCTAGGCCAATCCATTTAACAACCCATCATAGCCAACCTGGCCAGGCCTTTAAGTTGAATGTTATGAATAAAAAACAGGTTGAAAGTGACCTTTGTTCTCTCTCCTCCTTGTTCTACCTAAGCCTAGCATGTAACACCCAAGAGAATATAAAATCCAGGTTTTTGTTCTTTCAAGGACATTGAGAAATTTGCCAGACTTGGTAAATAAAATATATTTTAAAAATAGTTTCTATTTCAGGATTAATTCTTTCATTATTTCCATGGTTTATGATGTGCTGTTGGCTGACACTTAGTAGACACACATGCAGATTTGTTTAGAGTTGTTTATCAAAGCTGCTAACAATTGCTCAGCCATTCTTTCAACTATTTTACTAACTGTATTGCTTCAGATTCTGCAAACCCCAGCCTCTGCCCAGAGTACATTTTGTACTGTAACATGCAGAACAAGAGGATGCTTTCCAATGAAGGAAGCTTGAATTAAAAGAAAATTCAAAAGACTAAGGTCCAATTTTCTTCTGTTTTTAACTCTCTTTGCTTTTTTCCTCACAGCAGTTCCTCAGCACTGCCTAATAGTGTATCTACATCCTTCAGGTGCTGAATTTCTGTCAGCTGCCATTTAGCAAGCTGTCTCCTTCCTGATACCACCTAAAAAAAAAACAACCCAAAACAAAACTATTCCCAACTGTAGGTCAGGTTAGTTCCAGATGCTCCCAAACATCTCAAGTACTCAAATTATGCAAGAAAAGAGCCTTACCAGTCACAGTTTAAGCAGAAGGGCCCAGGGACAAGGTCAGTCACAGACAGCTCACATGTAAGTGCAACTTGCAGTACAGAAAACATTGTGCAGACATCCATGGTATCCAGGCAGTTAGGTAGGATACAGGCAACCCCTGCTCTGCCACCTGCTCTGCTTGCTTTGCAGCAATGATTTTAGCACAGGTCTTTCACATTTCAAACAGGCACCCTAGGGATCAGACTGCTGGCTGTGCTGGAACAGTAAATCTTCTGTCTCCTGTCTGAAAGCTGCTCCAATGTAGAGATGAATACTTGCATATTCATTAGAGTAGAAATTTGAACAGAGTTTTGACTACTCCCAGGAAAGATTTCTATGCATTAGACTGCAAAATCAATATTTTTTTCTAAGGCCATTACTGTTCGTGTAATTTTCTAAACTAAATATTCAAACGAGGAGGTTGAGCATGGTCATTCTCAATTGGACACCAATGTGTAAGAAGCAAGGAAGCTGATTTTGAATGTAGGTGAGCCTTGATACCCTCTGTGAGCTGTTTACAATGTTCATCTCCTGCAGACAAGTAATGTTCTAGATTTAAGATTATCCTGGTCATTTTCCCTCCACATATTCTGCTTAGATTTTTTAAATAACTGCGTAAGAAAATGATGTAGTTAGGTGCAAAAGAAAACCAACCAGGAGAAAGTTAACACTAGATTAAAAAACACAGTAAAAAGAGAGGAAGGAACATGTCTACCTGTCTCAGACACCTATCAAACTTTGATGACAGTCTGTTTGGAACAGGGTTTTGAACAAAGAAACAGCAATCACCCAAAACATACTGCTGTCAAGCCTCAGTTCTGAGGATGGTTAAACAACAGATGATCTTGGATATCTGACTGAATAAGGGCATCTGTTTTAGTGCTTAGACATCCTCCATTTGTTCTTTTCAGTTCTAGCTGCCTTAGGTGAGGCATTCAGCTGATTGGAGTATTACTTCATTTAGTACCAAACTACTCCCCTTCATTTTTATGGGAAACTTTACAATCTACTATAGCTGAAAGTACAGCGGACTGCAGAATAACTGAATACTGTGCTGAGATGTTTTTTACACAGTAAATCAAACATTTCTCTAGAAACCAAGACCCACTCTCCTGTTTACTAGGTCCTTATGTATCTCTTATTGATTACTTCCTTCTCATTTCCCAGCCATGGGGCTGATGGAGGAGAGTGATGTTCATCCTGTAATCTGTGTTAAACATTACGGTTGGAATGGCTGATTAGTAAGGTGAATTTTTATCTGGTGACTGGAATAGCAATATGATATTAAAATCCATGGAGACTTGCAGGTCCTTCTGATGGACAGATATCCCTTGTTAACTTCTCTTTAAGGAAATTGTTCACCTTCTCCTCCGAGGGAGTTGATTGTTATTTATTTCCATTTTAGGGTCCCCTATCTCTCTCACTTCTTCTGTTTCTGCTTTCAGAACCTCTCACTTTCCTTCAGGGGCCTATTTCTCTTTGCTCTCTCTCTCATTTTCTGTGTCTGACATGTCTGATCCTGCCTTCCTAAATGTACATGTGATAGATGGAACATGGCTGGGGAAAAAAATACAGGTTTGGTTTTCCCAGTGAGTGGAAATGTGACCTGCAAATATCCAAACCAAAATAAAAAAGAGAGGCAGTAAGTTCATTTTTATTTGCTGAATATTCTGCACAGCAAGAGACACATATAGAGACTGCACAGGAAATACTTTAAACACCATCTACTCCTTAGTCCATCCTGTTAAATTTGTGCTCAGTTTATCTCTTTGTCTGTGTCTAAACATACTTCTGTATATAATCATCTCTGCTAATAGAGGGCTTTATCCCAAACAGGTGGAAGCTTTTCCATTGTTTTCAGAGGATTTTTGATCCTCAATCTAATTTGCCTCTCTTACTATAAATTCAGCTATGTGCTACTCAGACTAAGTACCAAGACAAAGAACCAAGGAATCTGATCCTTTCATATGTCACATTTCCCATTTTTAGTCTCCTAAAAACAATTGCAGCAGCTTTTTTATGTCTATGTTTTAAAACTTCAGAGTCTGCTTTTGGAAAATGCTGATGATATTTAACTATTTTAGGGCAGAATAAATGTGATAAAGTTGAGGCAAAATATTTTTGTTACTAGATGAAAAAAAAGTAATTGTTTTTCGTATCAGATCTAGTTTTAGAAGTTGGAAGTTACTCTTAAAAAACCCTTTCTTGTCTCAATACTATGTATTTATCATTATTATTTTTGCATGTCATGTTTTGTGGGAGGAGGGCTCGAGGATGACATCCTGACAGCTTGGAAGCCAGGGCTACAAAGTCCTGGCTGCCAATTCAACAGCACAAACTTTGGAAGTGTTGAGATTCAAGCTACAGACAAATGGCAGGACTCTGTTGCTATGAGCCAGAAGGTGACATTAGGTAAAAGATGTATTTCCCAAACTTCTGATTTTCTTGTTCCACAACAGAGTTTTTGGAAATGCCAGTGCAGACATGGATGTTTCAAAGCTGATCTGGAGTTGCATGCCCTTAAGGTACAGAGATCCTGATTCTGAAAAACATCCCACAAAAAGATTTTGCCAGATTAGAGCCATATGGGGGCTGCTTCCCTGGTGGAGCTATTCCAGAGCACCCAGAAACCACCCATGCAATCTTCCTGGATATCTGAAAACTGCTTCTAATAAAAACCTATCCATGTTTTGACAGATCATCTCAACAAATGCTTTTCTACAAAACATTGCTATCTTACTTGGTGGGTAGAGTTTATTTCCTTTTTTCCTTTTCCTTTTTTTTTTTTTTTAATTTTCAGTAAAAAAGTGTTTCACTCAAAAATTTCAGCTAGCTGTGAGAGAAACTGCAAATTCATTTCACATATGCTACCTCAGAGTCACCAACTGGCATGGTAAATAAGTAACAATTTATAATAGGAAGCAATCTGAGAGCATTCGCCAGCAGTTGACACATGGAAAACATGAATATGCATGAACCATTTGCAGGTTGTTATGTTGCACATTTTCATTCTGAAACAATTATAAAAAAATATTCTTAGAGAGATGTTAAATATGTCAGAGAAGCATTTTGCACTGCCGTTTGCACAGGGCTTTTTATTTTGGGGTTTGACTGTTTTCTTGTGTATGGGGTTTTTTAAAACAATATAATGGTATTGAGTGAAAAATGTATCTATTGATTTCGTATGAGAGTTTTCAGCTTAAACTCACATAGTTTTTTTCCATTTAAAATCTTGTTCAAAAAAAACCCAATGCCTTTGCTTTCAGAAAGCATCACCAAAGGTTTGAAATGGCCTGCTCTGTCCTTCACTGGATCCAATTCAGCTGGAGGACTGACAATGGCAGAATAGCCATGCAGGAGTGAAAAGAAAAAAAGCAATGGTTTAAATAGTCATAAACTCTGGGGAGTCTCTGGCTCCAGGAAGCTCTCTGAGCTGCCCAGCCATAAAGAATTTCAGCATCACTTTCAAAGGACTGAGCAGTAGTGGTAAGCATTTGCTCTGTTGGGTAGCAGCAGAGATGGCCCAAGGTTTCAATCGAATCATAGAATTATTAAGGTTGGAAAAGACCTCTAAGATCATCAAGTCCAACTGTCAACCATTTCTCAGCAGATCAGATCTGGATTTTGCTACTTTCTCCCCTCAACCCCATTTTTGCAGCCACAGAAACAGTGGTTAACATACCTCTCTGCTGCAGGTGAAATGGATGTGGAGATTTTGCTGCACTGACACCAGTTGCCTTCTTTGTCTGTGTCTGCGGCCAACTCTGGCATCCTGCTGCATCCTAACCCAGGCAGGGACTTAGGTTGGTGCCTTATTCCTGTTGTCTTTCAAAGAGGGAGATCCCCTCTCCCTACCTGCCACCTCTCTAAAGTCTTCTCCTCAAAGTGAATTGTACTTTTTCCAAGGATCTGGGAGATATTTTGATTGTGGTCCTTATAACCTTGCAATAGTCCTGGTATTGCATTGCTGAAATGGGACACACTGAAGACATCACTGTATAACAATGACTGAGACTAAGGGGAGGACTAACAGTTGAAACGTTTCAACAGCAGATTGTCAACAGGTGTTCTCTTTACTATCTTGTTTCCTACTGAATAACTCTTTTATGTTCTCAGGACTTAATCTAATTCCTTGCTATAATTTTCTAGTGTGCCATGGGATCCCTGTCATGGCATTAACAAGCACTGTTTTACAGTGTGTAAATCCTCTCACTGCTTCTGAGAAACCACCCCATAATCTCAGATTGTCAGAAGCATCTGACAGAATTGACAGAATTAATCTCTAGTCTAGATTTCTTTTGGTCATCTACCTCAACTTTTTCTCATGTGTCACTGCCCTTCTGTCCTCATAGATCACTTAAAACAGGGCAGCCATGTCCCTTCTTCATCTCCCTTTTGGTAAGACAGTGGCATGGCAATTCTCCAATTCCTGTTGTACAGAAAATCTTTTGTGCCCAATTATCCTCTTCTTGCCCATACTACAGTTTTGTTTCCTCTATTTTTACAAATAACCCAATTAGAACTGTGCACTATGTGCTTAGTGGCACTTCACCACAGCCACATGTAGCACAACGAATAATTCCTTACCTCAGCAGTAAAACAAATCTAGGATTATATTAGCTTTTTTATAGCTTCCTACTCTTTCTCTTCTTCTATCATTTCCCGTTAATAAACTCCCAGGATAAAGTGATAATTTTTCTTAGTGAATGTACATTACTTGGCACTTGGCACAACTACACTTTAATTTCTATTATCCCAGTAGTTGAGCAGGTCTGCTTCTTCCTGTCTGACATTTTCCTCCTCATTTTATTGACAATACTTCCCTACTCACTGCCAAACCAAATGATCAATTTCCTGCTTTTTGTGCCAGGGTCATTGATGAAAATATCAAGTAAAATTAGTCCCCAGGCTGATCCTCAAAAAATGCATCTGAAGTTTTTTTCCAGACAGGAGGTTCTCCCTATGGGACGCTCTGTTCCTATATGCCTTTTAACAGAATCTTTCAGAGCTGACAGCTTTTTAGTGATCCCATCTTATTCTGTTTCTGTAAAAATTCTCCATGTGATTCATTATACGAAATGTTTTACTCAAGTCCAAAGAGATGAGACCCTTAGCACTGCCTGTCTGCATAAAATAAGTTCTGTTACAAGAATAAAAACACAGTGAGATAGTTTGGCTTAGTCGACATTTGGTAAATTCATGTTTCATTTTATTCCATAACCCATTTAGCTTCATATCTTTCATAAATTTTTCACTTGAAATTGTGTTCTACATCCCCAGCACATTACTGAGGTCAATTCAACTGGTCTATACTTTTTGAGTTTCTTTTTCTTCCTAGTTGTAAATAAAAATAATGTACCTGCTAATCTGTAGCCAGTGTCCTGAATTTGTAACTTTTTTTTAAAGAGTATGATGGTTGCCTCTGTCAGTTCTGTCATATTATGAAATTTAGTCAGCTCAGCCTCACCTAGCTGAGATTTGCTTACATCCTTAGATAAAATCAGTTCCAAACTTTCATCCCCTTCAGCCATTCTAGCTCTAACTCCAGATCTCAGCTGTCATCATTTGTGTCCTTGCAACAAAATGTTCTAATTATCATCAAAATGAGACAAATTACATTCAGGCAAATCTCAAAAGTATCATTAAATCTACTGAAAACAAGTAGTTCCTGGATGGGAGAAAATAAAATAAAATCCAAACACCGGTATATATAAAGACTGGAAACAGAGTCACTTTTGGAGATGAGCTGAGACTTCCCAACATCAGAAGAAAAACAGCATTCTGCTAATCAGGAATGAGGGACCTGCATCTCCTGTGAGAATGGGAGGAGAAAAGGAAAAGATCAGAATATTGACACCACTCAGCTGTGTCTCCTGGGCAGTCAAGTTGACCAGTAAGAACATGAAAAGTTCCCCATCAGTACACTGCTATTCTTCTAGTAGTCTAAGGTTTCTTTGGGAGAAAGAGCTGGGAAAGGTATTTTCTCAGATCTCTGCCCAGAATGGAGTCAGGAGTTTTCTTGGACATCCCCAGAGCCCAAAAGTCCCTTCACTTTACATCCTTTACATCCCCACATCCTTGAAATTCTCTGAGATCCAGAAAGACAAGTGTTTCTGTAAGTGCAAAAGAGTAAATTATGTTTAAAATATATTTCAAGCTTCAATAATTTAGTAGTAAGGCTTCCAGATGTGCAATCCTCAGTAAAGGCCAGGGGTATTGGAGTGGCATAGAGTGGAGGGATGGGGAGTTCAGCTTCTCTTTTACCACTGGCAGCACATGTCCCTGCAGCAGTTAGATTAGGAAACATCTTACCCTAGTATTTATTCATACTTGTTTTCATAAATGTTCCCTACATCCTCATCATAAATGCTAAGACAGGTAGAAATTTTATTATTATTTTAGATTCTGATTCTGCAAGACAGTTCAGGAAATGGGTTCATTTATTTGCCCTGTATTTCTTCCAAAAGCTTCTTTTACCGTCTTCAGTTTTCCTTATAAAACAGAGAGATTAGTAGCCCATTCCTCCTGTGTTTTGTTGGATTTGCCTAAACAGATGGCAAATTCTCTGGGGCAAAATTTGTCTCTAAGTATGTGCCTGAGCTGGGTCTGTTATTTGCTAGTGACAATAATAAAAGATAAAAATGTTAATCACACTTCCTTTTTTGTTTACGGAAAGAGGTGAGCTGATATCAGGAAATACTAGAAGTATAAATCAGCATGAAATTAGCACAAAGCCAATATGCTATTAAGAACTAGGGCTTTATAATAATTTTGCTAAGGTTTTTTGTCCTAATAATGTGCACAGAAAAACTCAAAAAGTATTTAACAGCAATGGTGTTTTATTATTTGCTTAAGAGATTTGTTTTATTTTAAATCCCAGTCATGGTCGTAGACAACACAGTATCACATCCAAAGATGCAGAGGAAGAACAAACTGTAAGTTTAGTATGTTATGAGGAAGATTAACTACATATTCCAAACACCACAATATGACTTCCTTGAATTTGTGTCTGTTGCTTATATCACTTAAATGGCCCAAACTCTATGTTGTAGCGTCCTTGATGTTTCCTTCTATCTCACAAACACCCAGTAAAATGAGAGCAGCTTGTATTTTCAATTCAGGGAACTGCAGTTATATGGTTTACTCTGGGATAAGATTGCAAATCAGTCATATTTTTGTGGTATATCTCTGTAGTTTGAAGTTTTAGCCTAGTCTCTCACTTAAAAAACTTCTGAATCTCCATCCTGATATCCTCTTTAAAAATTAATTTAATCTCATCCTTTACAAGCAGAACTTCATCCACAAACAAGTGAGTATATTAATGCTGCTCTGAATAATAGGAATTACCTGTTCATGCTGAGGTAGAAAGGTTTCTCCAGCACAGAAGAACATTTTTTACTAATAAGGGTAATTTCTAGTTACTTACTGATCACTCATCTAAAAAAGCAATCCAAAAGCATTGTCTTAAAAAGCTAAAAAAAACAATCAAGGGTATAATTTACAGAACCATGCTAAATAAATTTCCTGAAATCGAGCTTTTGGTTCTTGTAGGTTTCCTTACAGGCAGTCTCAGAAACCTGATTCCAGAGGAAGCTCCATTATTTTCAGATATAACAACAGGCACAATCCTTCCTAGATCTGGGTGAAAAGAAGCTTCTGATTTGGTCACCATGCTGAAAAAGGAGGATCAGTGAGAAGAGATGTGGATATGATCTGGGTATGACTGGAATAGATGTTGCGAGTAGGAAGGATGAAATGAACACTGAAAAGATCAACATTATTAGAGGGAATGTCTGGAGTAACCTGAAAGTGATCTGTTTTACTGCAAGTCTTTCCTTTTTTGGATAACTTAATCCCTTCAACTTGCTGTTGATTTGCCGATTTAAAAATTGAAATGACATTCTGAGTTGGAAAAAGGAAGAATATTAATTGGAGAATGTCAAAGAAGAAAGATGCTTCCTCCTTTTTCAGACTACCTCTTTATGGCCTAAATTTATTAGACTTAGAAATATGTATATGTCTTTGCCTTAATTCCAAATGCTTTGATATGGTACAAACAGAAGCTTCTGAAAATTGCATGTAAACGTAAACTACAATTTAGAGGGAATCTAAGTTTTTAAACCTACAGATCATTATTCAGAAATTCCTCTTGGCCAATTCAATTCCTAACAGAAGGCAATGATTCAGATCACAAATTCAAACACTTGATTGTGGACCATCTGTGTGCAGTAGGTGCCTGTGCTCCTGTTCTGGTCACTAAGGATTTGGTCAACACATCCAGTGCAGTGTAGAGAATTAGCTGGCAGATCATATGTTGGTACCTACCCTGGCATGAGCCAAATGGCTCTCTCAATTCCAATGCCTGGGCACAATTCAGTAGCCAAAATATAGGGACCTAGTGTTGTTTGATATGTTGTGGAGTACCCAAGGCATCTGCATCAGGTGTTTAAAAATGACACAGGACCTAGAGGTGACTCATATACTTCTTCTCAAATACTTCTGCAGCAGCAGATGGAGCCTAGAGGAGCTATTTTCCTAGAATCACAGACTGGTTTGTGTTGGAAGGGACCTCAAAGATCATATAGTTTAAACCCCCCTGCATGGACAGGGACATCTCTCACTAGACCAAGTTGCTCAGAGCCCCATCCAGACTGGCCTTGAGCACTTGCCAGAATGGGGCCTCCAATTTTAAGGCTTCTCAAAGAGGAGTAGATGCCTATGTATGGGTAATGAAGTTGCTCCTCTTGACTCTGCCTCTGTTATATGTAATATTAGCTTAGGTGCTCAGCTCAGTCCAAAGGTCCCTGTGCACTGCAGGGGGGCTGGACTAGATGACCTTTAAAGGTCCCTTCCAAGCTCACATATTCTATGATTCATACGTGTCTGGTGCTTTCAAGTGAGCTGAATACTGCTCAAAGTGACTATAGGTTTGCTATGTGCATTTATGTACCTACAACTTGGATGCAGTGCCTACAGGCAGCCTTGCTGTCTTGCTTTTCTTAATCTTTTTCCTACCTAAAGCCATTTTGGATTCATGAAGCAGGTGATGTTGAACCTGAATCAGCTGTTTAAACATAGGTTGCTAGTACTGTTAGACACACTTTAAGGCATCCCATCTGGTCTCAAGGTCTTCCACATAACCTTTCATAGTGGTAACAATGGTCTTGTATCTTGAAAAATCCAGCTGAAAGAGAGAATAATTTAATAATTTTTTTTCCATTACAGCATTACTTATTTTTCCTCTCGCATTGAAGGGATTCAAGCTTGCATTCTCCATTTTGTTGAGTAATGTTCATAAAGAAGCTATCAAATCTATTTGATAGGAAAGTAAGGGGAAGTAAGACTCCAATGGATTCAACTTTATGTTGAGCTGAATCACTGACCAGCTCAGTGATCATGGTCGACAGGGCTGAAGGAGATGAAACAAAGCAGAGTTTAGCTCTGGAGTCCTCAGAGGATAAGACAACCAGACAGGAGATTCTGTTTGTTTGGAATAATTCTGTTGTATTATTTAGTAACTTCCTACTTTATATAGCATATAAACAAACCAGAAGGCAGGACTGGGGACTTTCTCTTCTCTGTTTTCCCAAATAATTAGGGATTTCTGTTCCTATAGGCAAAATACTTTGAAAGAAATCCTCAATGTGACAGATGCAAACACACACAGCCACATGAACACAAACATCTGTGTGCACAGGCATGTGTTCACATGTGAACAGAAAATTCTGGATTGTGTAGCACAGTGTGCTGGCAAAAAATGGGGAAAAAAGACACAGATTCAAATGTTCAAGTTGCAGAAACCAGACAGGGAATGACCTCCCTACCAGCTCTCTGCCATCAGTATGCAAGACAATCAGCAAGCTGGATGTCTGATCTCTCTAGTAAGCTGCTGGGACAGCTGATAAAAGTTTGAAAGTAGCTGTTTGGGTTTTTTTTTTCATTTTCATGGTGAAGTGTATGTCTTGCAGAGATTACTTCCAGTGCCAAAGGAATGTAAAATTGCAAACATAACCTGTCAAAGAGCACAAGCAGATTTGCCTACTTTTAGCCATTTTTTAAGCTCTGTAGCAACACCTTGTGCATTCTGTTGCATCTATGGTGCATGATGAGGCTCCATATTAACCACTGCTTTTTTTCAGAACTGGTTTCACCTGCATTAAAGCAATCACAATGTCATTTACATTCTCACCTTTACTGATATAATGCAAGAGTTTCACACTGAGAATCTCCTCTGTCATATCCATGTAGACTTTGGGACAGAAATCAGACCAAGAGATGTCACAGACACCAAGGCACACATTCTGGTGGAAGCCCCCTCCCTGGAGGTGTTCAAGGCCAGGTTGGATGAGGCTTTGTGCAGCCTGATCTAGTGGGAGTTGTCCCTGCTTATAGCAGGGAGGTTGGAACCTGATGATCTTTAAGGTCCCTTCCAACCTTAACCATTCTATAATCTATGATTTTAATGTCTCCATCACTCCTAGCCCACAGCAGAATTGAAGAATCACATTTTGTTTGCCTTTTTCCATTCTTTTACCTTTCTCAGGGAAAAGTGCTGGGGAAGGCTATCATTTTATCACTTTGCCTTCAGCACTTGCCATCGATAAAAGGTTTTGTTATTTTGACAGGTTCATATTCAGCCTGATAGAGAGCAGTAATAACTCGCTTATTCACAGTGGTGAACTTGAAAAATTACTTTGCTAAAACAATCTTTCCTCCTGCTGGTTTTTGAGCATTAGGCACTGACTGCTAACTGCTGTATGGATATTAATTCTTATTGGTAAAATGTTTTCTTTTCAGGTTGTTTTGTGTTTGTTGGTTTTTTTTTCCCCCTTAACGTTAGGAGTCCTGAATTCAGCCTTAATAAAGTGTTTGCAGCCCTTTCAGTATCTCAGCAGGACTGGCTGAAGAATTTGTCTCTGAGGGCTACCTGCTTCTTAAGTCAAGGTCCCTAACAATTATTTTCAACACAGTAAGAAATTTCTAACCTTTTCCCCTTCTTTGCATGAGAATGAAAACAAGGCTTTTTGATGTGATTTTTTTTTACTTCAGGAAAAGCACTCTGAGAATAATTAATGAACAGATTTGAGAAACGGGAGGTGCAAGTTTAAACTCCTCCTTTCTTCTTGTTCACACCAGCCTCTCTTCTGTGACCAGGTGACTATTTTGGGCATTCATGAATGATTCTCTCTTTATCACTCCCCTTCCACAGTTTAAATTGGTTCAAAAGACAGCTTCTCTCCTGCATCACAATCAGGGCAAACATCAGAGACCTATGAGGTCCCAGTGCAGGTCTCCTGTCTGTGCAGAGTTTTCAGCCTGAGCTTTTGACATCTCAGGAAGGTTTTTCTGATTTTGCTCAGAAAATCTGCAATGGATTTAAGGATATTTTACAAATGAAAGTTTGAGCAAAACTGGTGCATAAAAAAGTATTCTTGTCAAGAAATCAGTGTTTTGCCACAATTCTCTTGAGTTTAATGAGATATCCAAGCAGCTAAACAGAAGCATAAGTTTTCCTTGCCATTTTCCAACAGTGATATCATCTATCATGTCACCAAGAACTGTAAATTACCAAAGAACAGAAATTAAAGATGAAAGAGGCCTATGATTTATTTATTTTGATTTTTACAAGCTGTAATAGAAGAGAGTTTAAGCAATGCCCCTTTGTCCTTGGGAGAGGGGGGAAAAAATACATGCAGGGAAAAAGCTACTAAAATAAACCCCACAAAGGAAGATTCAGACCTGTCAGTTCTGGCAAAGCCAGTGATCTGATCCCGTATAAGATACATGAAGAGAATTAATTAATTTTCCTGCCCTGATGACAACCATACACATGATGCACCATAACAACATTTTTCAACACCATTAACTACCACTCTCTCTTGAAAAGAGGTAATTTGCAGAATGACCTGTGGACTGTGATGAAAAAAATCTCTCAGTATGAATTACAACATTTAAAAAAGAAAATTAAAATACTAACCTAGTCCTTAGATGTATTAAAATGTTTTAAAAATCCAGATGTGGAAGTGATCTTTCCTTTAGGTCTTGTACTAGAGGAATTAATGCTGAATAAAGGTTGCAGTCTGCATTAAAGATTTTTCATGAACACTGAAGGAGTTTTTCAGTAAATCTTTTGATCCATCGACCCAAAGATCACCTCTCTGAAGTTATCTGAGAAATTACTTTATCATTGAAGGCTGGTATCTGTTTGTGGAAAGGGGGTCTGCTATTGAATAAGGATAGGAACAGATTGAATCTGTTCAGATTTACAGATAAAGTAACAATAAACCACAGTGGTTTGTGATATAAATTAGGTATATTTCTCAGTAGGGGATAAAAAAGAAAATAGTTTGCAGAATGTAACTCCGGAAAACTCACTGGGATTCTAGACTCAGAATTGCTGGAGTCCCTTCAAACAAGAATATATTGTCAAATATGAGCCTTGGGTATTTTTTTGCAAGACGTTTTTCTTTAAGGGAGAGAAAGGGCCAGACTACTTTAGCACAGCAGTCTCTTCTGAGCTTGGAAACTGGGAATCTGTGAATTGCTTTCAGCTTATTTATGGCACCTACAAATCAGCATTAACAGGACAGTTTCAGCTAAATTTCATGTTTCAAGCCTTCAACCTCTTACCTGAAGGGGTCAGCAAGACACTTAGTTTTCTGCCTACTCTATCTTTCTAACCTTCCTAAGCCTTTCACAGTCACTGCTGTAATCCTGTTGTTAATATAGCCCAAAGATGATACTGTCCATGGTTAGTTGGGGCATTTCAGGCCCAGAAGATTCTGTAGTGCTTAATGCTACAGGTAGCTTATTTATGTTATGTCTTTGTAGCCTGTCTTCCCTTCTCACACTACCTATGTTGTTAATACTGATTTGTACCGTGTTTTCAGAGTACCCTACTGCTTATGCACCTTGTATTAAATTCCTGAGAGGTCTTGTAGGTTCATTCAACCCCCAGTTAAAATCAGTCATTCCATTCCCCCATCCTTTTTAACACTATTTGCAGAGAATCAAGTGTATGTGCAGTCTTGGTCTCATCTATATGTGTCATTTTAGTCTTGTACTTGCCTCTTTTAAGTGTCCTTATGCAATGGAACTTTAGACAGTTTTTCATCAGTTTGTGCTCACTGATTTTTGAATAGTGATGTTCTTCCAGTTTTATCCGTCAGGAATAACCCATGCGAAATTATGTGGTTTTAGGACCCAACAACTTTTCTCAAACTGTGCTTTAAAACTCTATCCTAGAACTGTGAGTGTCAAAAGCATTGTTCATTCTTCTTTTAGAAGGAGAAGGTGACAGATAAGCATTATTTAAACCTGTTCATGATACATGCAACCTGATCGTTAGAAAAGGGAGAAGGGAGGTTCTGGAAATGGTTTATAAAGGAAATAATAGGAATGAGAAACACAGTTGATGTTAAGGAAGAGCTCAACATGCTTATTGAATATACTGTGCTTTGTGGCACCAGCAATACCAAGAGATGTGGCTAAACAGGTCAGGAAGTTGCTTACGGCCTCATATCCCTGGCTAGAGGGCCCAGAGGCATGTTGAGATCCTCCTGTAATTGCTGGTCATGCTTGTCCCTTGAAGCTGGGAAGGGAGAGACTGAGTCCAGGACTGAAATAGCTGCCAAGCCTGAAGACCTTCAGGCTGTTTCTGCAGAGAGTGAGGAGCCTGGAGGGGAATAGTGGTGCTGCCACTCTCACCAGGCTCTGAGGACACAAGGTGTCACTCACAGAAAGCCAGTAGCTCACTGCAGGGACAGAAGAGGTCAGCTCTTAGCAAAAAACCAAAGCAGCATGTGCGCAGGTGCTGCACTTCTCCAGGGCATGGTGGAGCCTAAGGTGAACTGAAATTGGTGCAGCCAAACAGCAGCATCCTTATGAAAAAAACAGCAGCAGTTTCTCAGCTTGTGAAAGGTTTTTACAAGTATTCTAAATGCTGGTTACAGCTATTGGAGTGGCTTTTCCTCTCTCTCTCTCTCTCTCTCTCTCACTCATAGAGCATTCCTCAGTGGTTTAACTATATCCTGAGGGAAAAAAAACAACAAAAGAAGTGCATATGGCATATACTTTAGCAGCCCTAGGTTCAGGAAAATGTGTGTTGGGAGATGGATGTTGCAGAATGTGATGTAAGCCAGTGCCTGAAAAGACGAAAGTGGAACCTTGTTTATTTTATTGTTGTCAGGTGCTTCAGAATGTCTTATCTTTTAAATATGCCCATAAAGATATTAATAGAAACATGGAATCTTAGAATCATAGATTCTTCTCACTTGTAGCATAGTTAAGAAATTTTTTGACTGTAATTGCCTGATATTTAATAGATACTTTCCAGCTGCCGTACACAATACTGATAGCACCCCCATACAAAACAACCCATACAGAGTTATAGTGGGGTGAAAATTGCAATTGCTGAAAAGCAGTTTTCCTGGTTCTAATGATTATTCAGGTCGAGGGAGGTGATTCTCCCCTTTTATTCAGGTCTCGTGAGACCCCACCTGGAGTACTGTGTCCAGTTCTGGAGCCCTCAACACAGGAAGGACATGGAGCTCTTGAAGCAACTCCAGAGGAGGGCCATGGAGATGATCAGAGGACTGGAACAGCTCTGCTATGAAGACAGGCTGAGAGAATTGGGGCTGTTCAGCCTGGAGAAGAGAAGGCTTCTAGGAGAACTTATAGCTGCCTACCAGTACCTGAAGGGGCTACAGGAAAGCTGGGGAGGGATATTTTACCAGGGTGTGTAGTGATAGGATGAGGGCTAATGGTTTTAAACTGGAAGAAGGAGAGATTCAGGTTAGATGTTAGGAAGAAATTCTTTAGTGTTAGGGTGGTGAGACACTGGCACAGGTTGCCCAAGGAGGTTGTGGATGCCCCCTCCCTGGAGGTGTTCAAGGCCAGGTTAGGCAGGGATTGGAGCAACCTGGTCTAGTGGGAGGTGTCCCTGCTCATTCAGGGTGGTTGGAACTAGATTATCTTTAAGGTTCCTTCCAACCCAAACCATTCTATGATTCTATGTTTCTAAACCAACACTGGAATTTTTTCTGATAACGGATATACCCTGTAAGACTCTGATCAGATTGAAGTACACACTGATGTTTTATACTCTGAATTGTTTGATGTTTAAAATACACTATATTTTTCAAATCAAATTGAAGAGTTTTCAGAAGAAAGCTGTGAAAAGTTCTGTCTTTTTAGTGTTTAATGCTCACCTGCTGATTTTCGTGTAGTTTGACAAAAGAAATTGAACAAGAAAGACTAGATTTCAGACAACCCCCTTACATTTTTTTTCCTTACAATTATACTAATTTTCAGCAGTATTTAACCCATGCCTTCAGTTGCACATTACTATGAAAACCATTTTACAATTAACAGGATGAAGTCACTTAGATTGTCCAAGAGTTTTCCTTACCTGTAACATGAAATGGAAATGTGAATTTGGAAAGGGTTTAACATTTGATGACATTCCCTGGCATCTTCTTTCAAATATGCCTATACTAAAATATTTAGGAGTATTTTCACTAAAAAAATGAGAAGCTATTCAATGTCTTTGATGGGAGGAAGTGGTGCAGAATAAAGACACTTGACACTGCTTTGCAGGATATAGCCATAGGGAAAAGCTGTGTGAGACTTCTCTACTCGTGGCTTTCCCTGGTGCTTCTTCCATATAGAAACATGCTCCAGATATTACACAGAAAGAAAAACATGTCCTACAGGCTTATTCTGCCTGTGATAAAGCTTTGCCTAACTATGTAACATCACTCCCTCTCCCTATATATATATTACTAGAACAGATCTAACTCCCACCAAAAGCTGTCTCTGAGACCTGATTGGCAATTCAGCACAGAATTTCATATCTGATGGAAAATACACTGCTCGTAAATATTCCAGAAATGATCTTCTCTTGTCTTCACTTTCTGCCACCAGGGTAAAAATAACATAAAATAAACTGATGTTAGTCATCAAAGCAGGCATCTAAGAAGATAAATTTTTAGTTGAAATGAAAAAATCCTGAAATAGATTTAAAAAATACTCTTATCAAAGAAAACATTTCTTTTTTCACTATTAAAAATGATTAAAAGCAGGGGATTTTTTAAAAAAGGGAGATCCAGAATGCTTTTGCTGTCTTTTATCACAGAATCACAGAATGTTAGGGGTTGGAAGGGACCTCTGAAGATCATCGAGTCCAACCCATCGAGTCTTTAGCTTCCTTTGACTCCAGCAAAATTCAGATTGAATCTGAAAGAACAATAAAGCCTTGAAATAATGCTCATGTACTTAATGACTTAATGTCATCAGTAAAAAAGGATCACTGCTGGGTTGCTGTTCATTAATTGTCCTCAGTGCATTAACAGCAGTGCTGGCTGATCTCATTAGTAAAGGTAAAGAAGCTGAGACCTTAGTGTATAGGGAGTGAGTATATCCCTGTACCTAAGGTGTGATTCAAGTTTGAGTTCTTGCTCCTGTTTTGTGAATTAGTTTTGCTGCTGAACAACTCGATTAGAGAGAAAACCAAAGTAGTTCTGTGGGCACCAAAGCAGTGCAACCTGCTTTATTGTGGATTTCTGTCTTTTGCTTGATTCATTAGTTCACCAAGTTACACTAAGTGTAAACTTACAAATATTTATCTCAGGCCTCCCTTTTACTGAGTTTCTGGAGTTTTAGTAACTTCTGAGACATTTCCTGTTATTTGAAATTCAACCATGGTGCTCAGAATTAAGGACTGAGAGAAATTAATAGTAGTGAAAAAAAAACAACAAACCCCATAACATTTACAGTCAGGCTTTAATTTTATAGGCAAACTCCATGTCAGTTCCTACCAGGTATTCAGACAATGTCATCTTTGTTCACTTAATTTACACTCAAGCTTAGATTTCATGACCATCTCTGCAGTTTCCCCCTGCAGAGGACCAGATGGAGCTGAGCTAATGAGGACTCACAGTCCTTAAAATGAAGGCAGGATTCTCACCCACTGTTTGCATAATTCTTCATTAGAAGACCTGGGATTGATTTCTGGATTAGTGTGAATAGGTTTAAACTGATGTCTGCCCTTGCACTGACTGCCCTGTCCCCCAGACTACATGGTGTTGTGATGGAAGATTTACCATTTTTCCTGAAAACGAGACACTAAAGAATGCAACTTTTGGCATCAGAGTCAAATAAGCAAAACTATGTGTGTGAATCTGGTCTTTTAATTCAATATTTAGGGTCAGAATACTTGGGTTCACTCTTTGGGTTTTGTGTTGTTCTCAGATGATACAGTAAAAAGTCATTGGTCTGAACAAACATTTTGACAGACAGTCTGAGAGTGTGAGTTTCAGTCAGAATTTCCTTTCTGAGCATCTGAATGACACTAGTCTCCACAACCCATCTTTCTTCCATTCTTGGATGTATATTGCTAGGTCTACAGTGAGATCAATCATGGTTTGATGAAGGGGGAGAGAATTAATCAGTTTACTGAAGTGCCTCCTCCTGAAATTGAACACTTGATCCAGGGACCACATTTTTTTAGATGAAGGTTAAAGCACCATTGGAAAAAAAGTGATGAGAAAATAAAAGGGCATGAAAGGCACACACAAGTCAAAGTTCTGTAACTACCAGCACATCATGTAATCCATTTAATAAATTTATGAAGCCATTAATTTGTGTTAGTGAGGTTGACTGAGGTTTTGACAGTACTCCGAATCTTATAAAATGCCCCCAGAAGATTAAAGAATAGGAGTAAAATTAAATGTAGGACTAGATAAAAAATTTAGGAAGAATGTCAGGATGTGGCCACATGTAGTGTGAAGTGATTGCTGCCCTCTGAATGCTGCTTGCACAAAACTGGTAGGAGTCAAATAACCTGTTGTCCATTCTGTTTCTTCAGTGCTGGATGGAAGATGGATGGTTGTGTGTTGATTTTATAACCCCCGTTTATCACAAGCTTAACTCTTTAACTGCATGGATAGTCGATTTGCCAGAGGTAAGCATGCACTCAGGTTCTCTGCTGAGCCAGCCACAATGCTGCAAATGACCCAATTTGTCATATCAGTATTGCAAGCAAACACACTGACACTTTTTCCCCTGCACTATATGAATGGATTACACAGCACCACTTTTCCCCTACAGAGCCATAGAATATAAAACCATGAATCAGTCCTGCCTGTATTTCTTTCTCCATGCTATGGAGCTACTGAAGTTTATTAGAATATTGACTTGGTTCTTTCCAAGGAATGAGCTAGATCAACAGAAATCTCCCAAGTCCTGAATCTTCTGTCTGAAAATGTTCGTTAGGGAAGTTCTTATTTCAGGTTGGCATAAAGTCAGTTTAGAGGAAGGTGATGAGAATTTCAGTGGTTAAACTGTTCATGTACATGCTTGGCTTACTCTCCACTCCAAAAAACTCCTAGATGATCAAATAAGCTGTACCAGCTACCAACCTTCAGTCATAAGAAGAATGAGACAGTTAGACTAATCTTCTGAGATTATATTGATTCATATTGAGTATATCCCCCAGAAAGAGGAAGAAGACAGAAAATAGACAGTGAAGTCTTTATACAAATTTTACATGGAAATGAAACATTTTCACCAAAGTTTTACAAGGAAATTTCTATTGTTTTGTTGTTTATGCTACAAACAGTCAAAAAGATAAGCCATAACTTACTGATAGAGCAAAATTTAATCACTATGTAGTAGATATTCCTTCACAGTCAGAAGAAGAATAGAGTAGAAAAAAATCCTTCTTATAGTGTGAGTCCAATGGAGGAAGACCCAACAGCTTTAGAACAAAATTCAGAGATGCAAATAAGAATGGCAACCATTCTGAATTAAATTTAAATGAAAATAAATTATTCGGGAATTATAACACCCTCCCCTCATCATGCTGCTTCAGCATTCCTTTTCTGTTTCAGACATCCATTTCAAGTAAATTTCCTGCAGTTTCCTGTTTTGAGCTACATACAGGTGTTTTTTAAACAACTACTGTTGGGCTGAACTGAATTGAAGTGGCCATTATGGGGTAGGTGGGACAACAATCAATTTGGAAGCATGGAAATGGCTGAATCTTTTCACTTTGGAATGCAGATTTGTTGGGGCTTTTGGTCTCAAGGTGAGACAGTTTCCTTCCCTTCAAGTTCTTTTTCATTTTCTCCTTAGTTTTTATTTGTTGGTTTTGACACAAAGAAAAGAGCATGGGAGGGATCTCTAGAAATGCATAACAACTTTGCCCGTTTGATCTTGATGCTTTTTGATGCTGCAAGAGTTATTTTCTGTAATTTTTTGTGATGGCCCCTACGTGGACATGTATTCTAGCAGAAGTTTCAGCACTAGATTTTAGATTTTAGCACTGGCTACATTCTTGATCCCATTGAAGTGAATGGTAAAACTCTCACTGTTTTACATGGATTAAAATTTAATCATCTGTTGTCTTGTTTCTAGTTATTTTCACAATTAAGCCTAAAAACATTAATTTCTCTCTCTTTCTCTCTTCTCTCTGTGGGAGTACAGGAGAATGAATCTGTTACCACTGAACTCAAAGTTGATTTTTCTGTCTTGTCCTTAATGGACTCCTTAAAATCAGTACAAAATAAGTACAAAATTCTCCTGCTCTCCCTCAATAGCACTTTATATCTTTGTCAGACACATATTACATTACAGAGGCAAGAGACACTTTTGTCTGAATGGAGAAAAATAAAATCCCACACCATCCCATGTTCTGCTTCTGTTTAGTGGTAGAGGTTGAGATTGTGACAAACTTGAAAAAAATTTCCTAACAAGGTAGACTATAAATTGGGAATATTCATGTTTTTCTTTAACGTAGCATCAAAGATCACTGCGAGGACTTTGCCACTTAAAATATTCTCACACTGGAAAGAATAATTTGCCAATTCATGGGGGTTTTTTTCTGTAAAGTGATGAGAAACAGTACCTCAGAGCCCAACACTGGGATAGTACTGTTTCATGTCATCATAGTTCACAGTCTATGCCACCAGACATTTTTCATCCCAAGAGAACAGTACATAAATTCCAAGAGGACTTCTCCCTGGATAAGAGAAATGTTCCACTTATTTTTGTAGTGCTAGGAAACCATTAATCCCCTGCCCCCCTCCCCCCCTTTTTTTTTTTTTTTTAATGCAGCACAAAGACTATAATGCTTTTAACAAAAGAAAACCAAACTCAAACAAATTAGAAATCAGGTGTAGAAACAAACCAAATTTATTAAAACTAACATTTAATCCTTTAGCCTGTTTACCAACAATGATCAATTAATCCTTGTGACATTAAAGTTAGTTACTGGGGATGAAGACAGATTAATCACCTGAAACTGTGCTGAGAAGGTTGTTTCTCTATGCTGATGTTTGTTAGATGTGCCTTGAAATGTCAGGCAGAGTCATTACCATGGGGGCTGAATAAGTAACCTTTTCTGGTATGGCTTAAAGGAAATGGAGGTTATAAAGGCAGTCAAGTCCTCCACTGAGCTGACTAATGCATTGTTTATTTCTCATGACCGTTAGATAACCCTTTCTCAATTCACATTTGGATTCAGAAATTTGAAATCTTCATGTAGCTCCCACACAGAAAATCCCCCTCTTTTCCTCTGCACGAAGCTGAACACATTTGGTCCTAATTACAGCAACAAAAAACTAAGATATTTCTAAGCAAATAACAAAAAAAAAAAAAATCAAAAAACTTTTTAAACCAGAGGGTCACATTTCTGTAAAAGAATTATATAATTTTTTACTGTCTGATATTTTATGTTAAAAATACTTCAAAATCAATTTTATTCCAGTAAACATGTCAGTTCTGCTAAATCATTTTTAAGAAAAAAAATTGTTTATGCCATACAGTTCTAGTATTGAGCCATCTCTAATAGTTTTTTTAAACCCAACAACCTGTACCCAAATGATCCCCACAAAAGCTTAAGTTCAAGAAATAAACTAAACAGGCTGATGACAAGAATGTCCAGCAGAACTCTTACAATAACTTCTCTTCCTTTCTCAAGGTGCTTTTGGCCTATGATCTGACATGACTTCCATGGTTCTCAATCCATATTTATAAAGGACAGGAATACAGGCCTGAGTCGGTTCTGTCTTGAAGACCTCACTTGGGGTCTGTATTATGGATACATTGTCTTTTCCTGAACAACTGACAAAGGGACCTACAAAGACCAATGCCTATTTAGGGAGGCCAAATCTTGCTTTGCAAATATCTGTCTCTTTGGACAACAATGTAGGGAGGAGTATCCAGCCAAGTTAGAGTGAGGAGTCTGGACCACTGTTAATGATGAGCATCGGGGGGCTTACCCATCCTTTGACCTTTGCAATGCAACTGGAGAAGAGAAATCAAAGCAAATCCCTTCAGTCAAATCTTGTCTTTCAGGGCTACTTCAATATGATTTTTCTCCTTTTCTCACTGTGTCTTGGAAAACAAACATCATTCCAACAGAGCAGCCAGTAAATAAACAGTACAGAAGTGCATTTGCAACTGTCTTGGGAGAGTGTAAGATTAAATAAAAGAGCTCAGGAAAATAATTTGAAGATGCCTTTACATGCTTAGAAATGCTGGGAGAAGAATGGAATGTACTGTATTTTTTTCCTGCATTGCAAACAAGATGCATATGCTCCTGAGTAAAAACAAGTAGCATATTGAGTATTTGGAGATCTCCAATAGACAGTTAAAAAAAAAAAAATTTAAAAAAAATGGCTTCAAGATGAAATTTAAGTAATATCTGTATGCCCACTAGTGGTTGAAACATATGTCTCATAGTAAGTATGGAATATCTGCCTATATGGGAAGAAAAATAAATGAATCTGGAAGGAATAAGAGATGTTTCAGAGCAAGAGAAGAGAATCACTTGGGTGTAGGATGAAGGGAAGTATAGAGTTCCTTGCATAAAAATTGGAACAAGATATTTCACTCCTGTTTGGTGGGAGTCAGTTGACTCATGTATTTTTGTGCCTGTTATAAATAGAAAAAGACATGTCATTTTTTTTGCTACTTTGAAATACTTAAACACATGTATTTATATTTATATTTATGGCCTGTTGACTAATTTTAGTACAAGAGTCTTTGGTTACAGCCAATGGGCTGCCATTTTTTGCCTTTTAAGAAGGTTGCAGAGGGTCCCTAATGATAGGGAAGGTTTGAATATATGTGTTGCCTCACACACAACATTAGACTTTAGGTGTTTTTTGTCAATATATCTGCCTTTGCCTCAAGGTCCAACAAATGGAACTATATCTACTGAGGAGTAATCCTGTATTTAGTTACTTGGCTGAATAGTATGATGGATGAATATATTTCATTCACACACTGACTTTCACATTTAGTCTTTTTCTCAAAACTTGGCAGCTGGCTGTGTCTGTGTGACTCAGAAGAAGCCCAGGATTTTCCACACTTGCTTCCTTTCAGTCGTGCTGGAGCCTTACAAATAATTCTGAACTGGTGAGAAGTCTCCAAGCTTTCTAATGATGAACTGGTGGCCTTTTAAACTGCCAAGTGTGCTTGGTCTATGCTTGGCCCTGTAAGCCAGGTTCCATCTGTGCAGGAGTCTGCTTCCTTCCCTATTTAGATTTTAGATGGCTGGAGCACTGAAAGGGGATCATAGAATCATAGAATCATATATCCAAGATGTTGTTATCACTGTTCAGGTCCCCATGAGACTTGTTATTTTTCATGGAGATGACCACCTTCCAGCAGGTTATTTGCAAGACTATTATTTTGTGCTTGGCACTTGTGTGAACGTCCTATATTTTGGACTTGGAATCCCTGATATTTGTGCCTAGACACAAACTGTTTTTTTCCTAAGGTAACCATTAATTCTGGTCTCGTGTCCTGAGTAGAGCTAATGCAGATGTCATCATTTCAGCCTGGGTTTTTGTAAACTGCTTACTGTGTGTTTCTGCAAAAATGTGTTGCCCATGAAAGCTGTGACTAGAATGTTACTTTTCTCTCATGAAAAAAAAAGCAGCAAAAATATTTTTGTGAACTGTTTCCATTTCTAATGTGTTTTGGAATGCTTTAAGACTAAATAATGAAAGGAGCAACTAACTGCTAGAGAGAAAGATAGAGGACAAATTTAATGCAGTAATCAATTTTTTTTAATAGTATCCATGAACTATTCCTGAACTAAAACTTGGACATTCTGTTTCTCTCCATCTTCCCCCCTGTACTCTCCATTCCCCCACAAATAACAGTAAATTTCCCTGTTAGAATCCCAAGGGCAACAAGGGACAGGAAGCAATGTTAAAATTGAGGGCTTAATTAGCTGCTATAATTTATTAAGTATAGGCAAAACAATATAATGAATAACTGGAGGACTTGCAAGGTACCAATTAAATGCAGAATGACTGAAATACTGTGGAATTTTTATACTTTCTTCCAAAGCAAACAACGAAGTAGGTTTGTATGTGCATCAACAGAAGAAAAACAACAAAAAAAATAATCATTTACCCACTTCTTGAAACATTGTCATCAGAATATTCTTCAACTTCACATCAATGCTCAGCGTCCACATTTATCAAATAACATTCAGCCTCCATTGCTATAAGAGATGCCAGTTCTTCTCTTTTCATTTAACAAATGGTGATTATTTATTCAGCACTATGAATCAGGGAACTGTTTCTATAATGATACAACATTTAGGGCTTGAAATAGAGAAAGGAATAGACCACGTCTTACTTTCAAGGGGTTGGGCTCAAGCTCTTACTTCTTAAATGGTTTTCATATGAAACAACATTTAAAAAAAATCCATAAGCAGAGCTCACTGACACCTCTATGCAAAGTATTTTAAGTATATAATAAGTACAGAATATTTTCATGAAATGCTTTGGTAAAAAACTTATTTTCCAGATCATGAACAGACCTTACAAAAATATTTCTCTTTGATTTTACAGATGAGGAGATAGGTACAGAAAAATGAGCTCAAGATTACACAGCAGGTTAGGCTGAGAAAAATGAACAATAACAGGAAGTCTGATATTATTTAGTTCTGACAATTGCTTACATTTTGACAAACAAAAGCAAAGTAGAGCAGAAAAAGTAGTGAAAAAGAATAAAGTCTGAGTCACCTCTTATCTTCCAAACAAGAAATAAGGATATGCTTTCATAGGCATCAGTGATTAAATTCACAGAAGCTTTTTATGAAAATATCAGGATTCAGTTCATCAGTTTCCTAAGAAAAAACTTTTCAAGCTCACCAGCGTAGTGCTCTTAATGGTCTCTTTCCATTGGGCAGCAGAAACAGTCTGTGGCCCCTCAGCCCCATAAATGTAACTGGCCATTGCTCATGCCAGCCCACAGGCTCTGTATGAAGCTCCTGGAGTGGTCAGGACTTACCTCGATTTTCTTGGAGTTTTGTTTTACTTTGGTTGTAACAGCAACTGTCTAACAACCGGGTGGCGTTCAGCTACTTTCTTTTGTTTATCTTTGTACAGAATAATTGTATCATATGATATCAATTAATCTCATACTCTGTATCATGTTCTGAAGAGCTTCACTCACACCCCAAACTCCAACCACTGTACAGAAAGCTGCTGATACGACCCTCTCTAAGCTTTAGCTTCAATAATTTGGTTTCATATTTTAAGGTGATTATTCCACAAAGAAATGGACATGCTTTTGTTTTGGATCTTGCTGACATTGTGCACCCCTGGTAAATCAAGTCTCTCAGTATAATTAACAGATAATCTACAATCCCTAGAACAATCAATACATGGTTCTGATGGTTAATAGACTAATTAACTGAATTAACTAAATAAACTAATTAGTTATTTACCGTCCTGTTCCCTGAAGTCTCAACATTTAGGGCCTGAAACAATCCCCATTGAAATACATCCAAATTTAGCAGTGAATAGAAGCTATATTGGTGCCATGAAGAACAAACAGAAAAAGAAGGGATCATGTCCCAGTTTGTTTGCAGCTAAATTGTGGAAGTTACAGAAGGGTGGTGAACAGGGCATCAGGAGGGAGTAGAAGGCTGGGATAATTATGCTTTTGTATCTTGAATAAAACCCAGTGAGTACAACATTTCTGTCAGTATTCTGACATCTATTTGGCAAGTATGAGCTGTATCCTCTTGTGCTCTGCATGTCTTGTGGATGCAGTTAACTACTCCTACACTTTTATTTTCATTTTTCATTTTTTCCGGATGTTCTAGTGTACAAATGGACAAGTCCTATATACACCTCAACTCTCATTTTAACAGAATCTAACCTTAGGTAGCTAAGCTTTTCTTTTTTTAATGTTTCAGAAAAACTCAGCCAAGCCTAACTATCTAAAAGTCAGGCACCTATTCTAGCCAAGTAGTAGAGAACTCATTCACCATGAGCCATAGAAAACACATTTTATACCAAATAGCTGACATTGGCCAAAGATGTCAAAGCTTCAAGAAAGGGTTCTTCAGATATGTTAACCACAAACAGAAACAGAGGAATAATATCAGCCCACTATTAAACAGGACAGCTGAACCAGTCATCTACAACACTGAAAAGGAAGAGGTTTTCAACACCTTCTTCACCTCTGTCTTTACCAGTGATGTTGGTAACATCTATGCTGTTTAACATCTTCATAACTGACCCGGATGTTGGCATCAAGAGCACCCTGATGAAGTCTGCTGATAACACCAAGGTAAGTGGAGAGGCTGACATGCCAGAAGGGAAAGCCACTCTCCAGGATGACCTAGACAGGCTGAAGGAGTGGGCTAGCAGGAACTTTATGAAATTCAACAGGCAGAAGTGTAAGGTCTTGCACCAAGGAACAAATAACTCAGGAGTGCAGTTCAGACTGGGATCCACCTGGCTGGAGAGCAGCCCTGTGGAAAGGGACCTGGGGGTCTTAGTGGACAACAGGCTCAATATGAGTGAACAGTGCACTGCAGGGCAAAGAAACCCCACAGGATGCTGGGCTGCATCAACAAGGGCATCTCAGCAGAGATCAAGAAGTCATCATCCTGCTCTGCTTGGTGCTTGTCAGACCACACCTGGAGCATTGCATTCAGTTTTGGTCCCTGCTCTACAAAAAAAAATGCAAACAGGCTGGAGAGGATCCAGAGAAGGGCCACAAAGGTGATCAGAGGACTGGAGGACACGCCACATGAGAAGAGGCTGAGAAAACTGGGTTTGTTCAGCCTTGAGAAGAGAAGGATTTGGGGAGACCTTATTACAACGTTCCAGTACTTAAAGTGTGGCTCCCAAGAAGATGGAGACTCCCTAGTTACAAGAAGTCCCATGGAAAAGACAAGGGGTGATGGGCACAAGTTGCTCCTGGGGAGATTCCAATTGGACACAAGATGTAAATTTTTCCCCATGAGGACAGTCACACATTGGAATAGTCTCCCAAGGAAAGTGGTAGATTCCCCCACATTGGACAGTTTGAAGTCTCAGCTTGACAGGGTGCTGAGCCATCTCATATCAACTAGAGTAGAACCTAGAAAGGTTGGAGCAGGTGATCCTTGAGGTCCCTTCCGACCTTGCATTCTATGATTGTATGATTTGTATGCAGGTGTCCATGTGTGGCAAGGGAGCTGTCACCAACATAGGATTTGAAACTTAGGGAGCTCCTCAGCTTGCCCTAGAAAGGTGTCTGCATCTGGACATCTGAATCTCTCTCTGTTTAGTTCCCTGAACATAGTTGTCTAGTACTATCTGAGACATCTTAGGATATACAGAGTAGACAGATGTTTCAAGTCATTCAGAAACCTACATTATTCTGGGATGGCAGAGTGCTAGGGGCTGGAAGGATAAACTGGTATCTAAATTTTTGTTTTGTTAATGTTCAGGAAATAAAAAAGATCCTAGAAAGACCTTCTAAAAATGGAAGCACTAATATTGCTTTTTGTGTTCATGGCTGAAAAGTTCAAGAAAAACGATATTGGGAATCGAGTTGGTATGTTGGAATATAATGTGCTGAAAATCAGTGTAACATGGATACGTGTAAGTTCTGTTACCTCAGATGTCTTACTCACTGTTATGAGACTCAAACATCCTACTTGTTTTACAGAACAAAGGAATCTCTTCAAGGGATTTAATAATGTTCTGCACTCCTGTGTAGCATTCAGCTGTAGTTTTGATAAGCATTTTTTCTCTGAGATGAACCCTTCTGCCTTTTCTTCTATGCTATTTTGTCAAAGCCATCCCACTGAGGTCAGCCAAAGTCACAAAGGTATTATTCTTTTAGTCTATTTGAATTAAAAAAAATGCAAGTGAGACACATATTTGTGATGCTGAACAATCACCAGTCGATAGAGAAGCAGCACAGGTTCCTGCACAGGGCATGAGAGATTCATTATCCCCTTGCATTGACCTGTCTCTGCCAAGTTGAAGGCCTGCATGTATGTAGGAGCAGTGTCTTACTGCTCATTTTTTTAAAACTAGGTGAGAACTCACAGATAAGAGCTGCACAATGCATTTTTTAGTTTCTTTTTTTTTTTTTTTAAATCCTTCATTTTAAACTGAAATATTACAAAAATGAGCCTGCGGTCTAGAAAGTGTAAGTACAGCAGTAAAATGAGGTAAGAGAGGTACCCTTACACTGATGGACAGGGAGCAGTTAGCATGGGCATTTGATGTCATGGTATTATTTTAGAAGCATGATTGGAAGGAGAAATTGAAGGCAGAAAAATACATTTGTCACAAATTCCTGTGTTTCTATCTCTACATATAGTAAGTACACAATCCATATTAGAATTTTAATGGCTAAGGGGAAACAAAAAAAGCTACAGCATGGTTGTAAAAGAGGATATTAAGAGAGGTAAGGAAAAATGAAGAATGCTGAAAACAAGTGAAAACAAGTGAAATAATTTGGGATTAATAGATTAGATAAAATCTGATTTAAAAAAATCAATGAGGAGTTCAGATAGGAGCTTCAGACTGCTATGCCAACCAATTCATTTCTGTTGTGAGCTGAGATACAACCTGGGTCAACACTGTGCCTGCATTATTTGATCACAGGAATCATTAGTACCTTGGCAGTGAGATACAATCTGAGGCAACATTAATATGGTACTTTGGGGGAAAAAGTTGCAGAAAGAAAAACACTTTATCCAGTGTTTGCAACTGTACCCAGTTAAAGCAGTGTGATTTTGTAGGAATTAAACCAGATTGCAACAGAATTCAACTACACACAGGGTGTAAGAAGGTGGCTGTGCTGCAAAGACAGAATTTGTAGAAGTATGGTGGATGGCTGAGCTGGTGTAGGAGGCCTCCAGGGTAGCTGACAATTTCCTTCCATGTCCCCACTTTTACAAGAATTAATATCTTACACCTTGCTAGTACCCTTATCTTTATGAACCTCACTGCTTCCCAGCCTCATTTGTATACATTTACCTTAAAACAAGGAATAAGATTCTTCTTATATAGGAACACAAATGTAACCCACAGGATAGCTTTTATACTTCAAAATCAGGTTGCATTTTGATCAAAAGAACAATTTACTTTACTGTGAAGTAGAAATCTTCGAGTGAATGAATTATGTCTTGTTTCTCCTTAACGGAGTAAGGAGAATAAGGACAACCAAATAAAAGCAGTTTGCAGTAATGATGTGTTGTCTCCCAAATACATACTTCTGGTTCTGCCTCAGTTTATTTAATGGTTTTGTGCTATAGAATTTATCCTAATTGTGTGCCCTTATCTATTTTTTTCCATAACTTTTTAAAGCAATATGAAAATGCACAACGACTTCTCCCAGAACTTAGCCCAGTTATTTCATTCTTGTTTGACACCCATTTCCTTGCTCCTGCCAGTTCTTCTCTGGCGAAAACCAAAAGTGCAACAAATTATGTCTTCATCACGATGAGCAACCTAAAGTGGAACAGAATATTTACTTCATCACATCATTAGATTGGCAGATCCCATTTACAGTGAGTATTAAATGGGAAAATCTTTCTATTCCCCTAATGTGTTATGATCTTTGTCCAGTCTGCCACTGCATCTGCCAGAGCAATGGTATAAGTGGAAATATTATATTATCTTCCACCTTGTAGGATTTCAGAATTATGTTTTAGATTAACAGCAATTTTTTCTCCCTGATTTCCACTTTATTTGAAAAAAAAAACCACAACAAACCAAACCAAACAAACCCAAAAAAACAACAAAATTTCTGACTGCTTTGAAGTTTCTTGAAGATTATTTGAAATGTCAGACTTCCTCCAGTCCCCTACCTGGCAGTTCTCTCCAGTTGCCTCCCTATGGGTTGGGAAATCTTGTTCAATTCAGAAGGCTGCTCAAAGTCCTGAACAACTTCCAGCAGATTTTAAAAGTGAAATGGGATGGAAGTGGTAGGTTGAAATGCACATCAAAGGTCATGATGAAATCTTGGTCAGTTGCACCTTACTTCTCTGACCACCTAATTAGGTGATATGTATTCAAGTTTGAAAGGTACATAGAGACACAATATATTTGAAATGCAAAGAAGAGAGATAGGTAGATTAATCAAAACAAATATTTGTATTCTGCAATCAATGGAAGTTGTACTTTTAAATCAGCATAACATTGATTCTTGGATTCTTTTTTTCCTAAAAAAGAAAACAGATGTGAGGTGCATGTTAAGAAAAAAGGCTGCATAATTTGACTTCCTTTTTTTATGCTTAGCTCCTGTCTGGTGAGCAAGCTGCTTTGAGAACTCATCCTAAGTTGTAGAATGAAGGAAACATCCTGTGGCACGTTGGTCTATGTGTATTGCTCTTTGCTGTCTCTAACAGATCCAGATGACATGAATCATCAGTTATAGTCCAATATCCAATCCATTAGCACAGGCTAGGGATGTTTTTAGCTCTAGCTGTGTAAGTCCTTGGAACATGTTTTTAGAAAGCAGCTCTTACACATGCAGCTCTGTTTTCTAAATACATGATTGTTTTTACAGCTGTTTAAAACCTATTCAACGTTAGTGTAAAGACAGTGCATACACCTCGGTCATCTCTGAATCATCCTTTAATTTCCCCTGAATCTTTTCATTCTATTTTTTTTGTTTTATAGCTAGCTTGATGCCTTCCTTTGGGTGTTTGCTTCTTGTTGCAAAGATATTTTAAGGAATACTAAAAATTATCCCATTAATTTCCAGCAATTAGCTGTCATCAATTGCTTGGGCTAATGTCTCCATGGCATCTTTGCAGTGACCCAATCAACTCTTTTTTTTTTCTTGTCATCCAAGGTTCTGTGCTAGTTTTTAAATAGATGCTGCAGAGGATTTATAGTGTTCCAACTTTTCCTGTCCATTCACTAGGCCCTCAGCGTGGTATAACACCAAGAGACTCACTACTATTTGTTGTGTAACACTATACATAACAAAAATCATTGGAGAGAGAGTAGGATTTATCTAGGATAAGACATAATGGGCTTAAGTTAATTGTGCCAAGGAATACTGCAGTTCATAGGGAATTTTTGCTGATGACAAACTAATACAGTTAAACACTGGTAGAGATTGCCCAGAGAGAGGGAGAGATTCCCATTGCTTCAGCTGTACAGAACACATTAAACAAAAATCTGACAAACACACCATGAGTGTATTTGGTCCTGTCACAGGTAAAAGAATGACCTTTTCAACAGTCTGTTTTCTACATCTGTGAAAAGGGCTTGAAGATATTTGATAGTGTTGGCTTGATGGGAGTGGAGCCTGCTCAGGAGACTTCCAACACACCCTGGGATCAAACTTGCTCAAAGAAGATTTACAGATAGCTAACAGAGCTCATTAAGGTGGTGTCTGTAGCCTCCTATGCCCTCTCATACTTCTCAACTTTGTAGATCAGAGGCAAGTACTCATTTATAATTTCAGGTCACAGATTTTTTGCTAATTGCTCTTCAAGGAACAGCTGCCTCACAGCTTGAATGTAACTGAGTATCACAAAGTTTGGATTAAAGAACACCCTCCCTCCCTCTCAGCAAGACAGCAGACACTTGCCTTTTCTGATCATTTGGCTTCAGCCATTTGCTCTATTAACTTTATTTATTTAGTTATTTTTATTAATAGAAAAATGGCCATGATTACTGATTTTTTTTAGAAGAAAAATGTCCACAGAATCATTATGTGTGGAAGAAGGAGCAAGATCTACTGGCAGAGAGATAGAAATTTTGGGGTCAAACAGAGAAAGCCCAATGGAGAGAGCATGTGGACAAGTTCTGATGAACCTGCACGTTAGGGCTGGATGGAGCTAAAATGACCAGATAAATAGAAAATTGGTTGGGTTTTTTTCCAGCCACTAGCACACAAAAGGTGCAGAAGGCATAGAATGAGCTGCTCCCAGTTCCCAAAGGGAACTAGTACAGAAAAAAAATCAATCTTGGAGTAAATTTTCCTTAGGAACATCATATAGTGGCTTTATCAGAAAAATCTCAGAATTGTTATGCAAGTCATTAGCATAGCAAAGAAATGCTAAATGAATGGAAATGACCAAGGACCAATCTCTCTTCTTCTAGTGAAAGACCACAAACAAACATTAGATGGAAAGAGACTCACAGTCACAGCTGTATTTGTAGGCTGTCTTGCCTGGCTGGTCTCAAGATTAATGAAATATCTTATGTAAAAAATGTATCCAGAAGATCTTCACAAGCAGAGTTGATTTCAGGCTGCCTACATGTCCTTCCTGCCCCTGTGGCCGGGAATACTCCAGGAAACCCCAGGAAATTTTCTGTTCCTTCTTACTTTGGTCACTGCCATTAAAAAAAAGCCAGTTTCTACAAGACAGAAAGGCTCCATCTGAGCAAGTCTACACAGGTTTCTTTCACAGTGGAAAGAAACAGACTCTTCTAGTACTGGACACCAGGATGTTCTCAGATGAAATGCACCCTGGAGATGTGTTTTTGTTTTTTTTTTTTTGTCTGCTGATTCTGAAGAGGATTTAGGGTGATCACCCCATATAGAGATGCCTGATGTTGAGCAAGATGAATACTCATGTCCATGCCACTACAAGGACAGATGGGATTAAGGTGATAATCAGTCATGTCCTTCAATTCCTTCCAGCAACACCAGTTAGGTTTCTGCAGAGCCAGCCTGTGACTTTTCCTGAAAGGAAGAAAAGCAATTCAAGCCTCAGTACCAACCTCCAGTGGGTGTTTCAAGTGAAACATCAGTGAAGATTAAGTTTTTGCTCTTGCAAACCATTGATGTCAGCAGAACAGTAGCTTTTCACTACTGAAGGAATGAGTACCCTTAATCTGCACAAAATTTGTTTATATTTCATTGACTACTTATTTGCTTTTGTAGAGAAATTCATAGCTCAGAAGCAACAGCTCCATTCCAAGTACTAATCTTAGTCACTGCTTAAACTGATGTCCAAACAATCTCTGCCTTGTCATCAGATCAGGTTTTTTGCTTACGTACCAATATTTTCTCATTTCCTGACTATCATGTGTTTAAATTGGACAGTACCACAGCATGAGGGGCTTCAGTATTTCAGTTAATAATCCATTCAGTGCACTCACTACAAGGTTTTCTATTGCTCTGAGAATGCTTAAGGTCTGATTCAGACCATTTTGTGCTTACTGCAGTCATGGTCATGCTCCTGGTTTAGTCACTTCATGTAGCATCACACATTGCATTCTGTAGGTCTTCAAATAACTCATGAATGTACAAGTTTTTGTAGTGCTTTTCTCCTCCTCATAAATACCTCATTATTTATTACCCTCCAGGGCCCTCATGTCCAAAGTTGTCTTCATTGAGATTTCATTTTAACTCTCCTCTAACTTTCTTTTGAAGATCTAAGTCTTGTGCAGAACTAATGTTTTTAACACTTTTAATTGTATTATGTGTCTCGGAAAAAAACCACCTTGATCATCCTCCCTGGTTAGTATTTTTATCTGGCACTGAAGCCCCTTGTTTGTCTGGTTATGATTGAAGTAGTCCAAATCAGATGTGTGTTAGCACTGTGGTATGAACATCAAGTTAGTTGTAGACAGGCCCTTAGAGATTACATCTTTTGGGCTCTAATTATTTCTGAGAACAATATTCCTCTCCTCTTCAAGCTACGTATATATTACATATAATAAAGGAGTAATTTAAAACTGGACAGTAAACTGAATTTTACTTTGTCAATAATACTGATATAATCCATAGACAGAGGTAAATTTTCTTGCTCAGCCATATACATGGTAATTTATACTTGCATGAAAAAATGATGCTACTTCATTAATAATTTATTGAATGTGAATATATACAATATACACATTACAATTGTGGCTGAGTCCTGTATTATATCAGATTAAAGGGCATTAGCACAATTCTTTACAGATCTTCAAAGTTCTCTGCATGCTGTTCTGATGTCACCCAAGCAACTTGGGTTAGCACATGCCCCTGACAGAGGTCGCTGGATGATTTACTGAAAATACACAAATGTTTCATTCCTCAGTCGTTGGGATGATGAACATAACCAAAGCACACCACATCTCCCTTTGATATGTGTTCTAATTTCCTTTCCTTGCAAATCCTGTTTCAGGGAGAGGGGACAAAGGGACAAAAGGCCTTGTCAGTTTCCTTGATCTTCACACAAATAGATCAGGAAGACTGAGAAAAGCCAGAAAACCCTCAATTCCCTTCTCACTCAAACACAGTCAGTGTTAGGGTTTTACCAGTAGTTCCTTACAGTTCAGTGTACAAATGTCTAAAAATCCTTCCAGAGGACTCCTGGGATGATGTTAGACTGCTGCATCATTTTGCACTTTCGTTCCTTAGGGCCTGCTCTGCAGATTGCTTGGGATTGACAGAGATTCTTTCCCAAAGTTAAGTTACATAGTTGGCTTCATCTTATTGGTTAAGTATCAACATCTGACCAATTCACTCTTGCTCCCTGTTAAATGCAGCAGAAATATGGGAGTCAGCATAGTTAACAGAAACTGGGGCTTAATTAATCTGAATCAGAAGCCCACACCTAAAATAGGTCAGACTGTGTTCTAAAAATATCTTTTTTGATCATAAAGGAAGGGTAAGGGACTATCTGAGAAATAGATATCCATAGAGTACTTTTTAAAATTTAGGTAGGATTTATCATGAGGAGCTGTTGATGGAGCAGTAAGATCTGCTATGCTCCACCCTTCTAAAAAAAAAAATCTATTTTAAATTGATGCTGGGATTCTCAACAGAAAAAAATCTTCCAGTGGCATCAAGGAAGGACTCCTTGCTTTTAGCATGCTTTATTGGATGCTTTGCAGTCATATAGGTCAAGGATTTTCCCCAAACTCACCATTAGCTCCATGCTGACAATGGTTTGAAGAAAGTCAATTTATTAACAGTTGGGAGCAGCAGTCATTTAAAAAACATCTGTGATGACCTCAGAGAACCCTGTATTGTGTATACCCTCCTTAGAGTCTCTGACTTTCCATCCTCAGTGTAGCTGTCCTTTAACAGAATGTTTTGCAGCTAGAGCTGGTACATATTTATTTGATTCAAGTTGGTGGTTTTCAATATTGTGTAGAGTTTGGGGCTTTGAAAGCAACAGTGTTTCTGATTTTGCTTGTCCACCAGCTGAGGAGATTTTGATAAAAGCACTTTGTCAGTCATAGAATCATAGAATCATCCTGGTTGGAAAGGACCTTGAAGATCATCACGTCCAACCATAACCTAAATCCACCCACCATAACCTAATCTACCCATTCAGTGCTCAAATCATGTCCCTAAGCACTGTATCTATATTTATTTTATATATTTCCAGGGATGGTGACTCCACCACCTCCCTGGGCAGCCTGTTCCAGTGTCCAAAACTGTCCAGTCACAAAAGCCTAAATGTTTTTGAGTGTACTGGTTTCACCAAAACTATGTTGTAATGATCCTTTAGCACAAACTGAGACGAAAGCCAAAATTAAGGGCAAATGAGAGACGGTCATGTAAAAATAACTCAATAATCTGGATCATTTTTCTGGAATATGGGGAATGAAACTTCAGATCTCAGGGTACATGAAACTGAATAAGTATCTGAACTTTCATATTTTTTAAAGCTTAGGTGTGTGTTTGTTCCACTCAACTGTCAGCTATTCTTGAAGTACAAAATAAATTATCCTTTCACAACTACATTTAACAACTCCCTTTTTTTAAAAAAAATTTTTCCTCTGTTCTCCCCTTACTGACCCTACAAGCAATGGGATTCTGTACTTTATCAACTGTCTGGGATGATGTACCAAATATTAACAATATATAACTATATATCAAAAAGAAAAAACACCTGCTTTTACCATTTTTTTCAAATGTCATTTAAGAAAGAAAAGGCCTTTAAAACAGTCAAAATACAGGAAGTTGAGACTGCTTAGGGAGCACTGGGGAGAGTGACAAATTATTTACTAGGCTCAACTCCTGATAAATGGTGAATACTTGTTCTGTTTGACCAAAATATAGCTTTGATATAAGTGATTATGGCATCTTACTGCCTTGTGAGAAACATTACACAATTTCAGGTTTTATTTGACCCAAGTGGTTGCTTTGTGTCATATAGAGATTTGTGTTTATGAGCTCCAGCCCTCATTCTGTCTTTACTTTGCTGCTGTCTGATTTCAGCTGGATTCAATAATAATGAGAAACAATTCCCACATAAAAAAAAAAAATAAATAAAGAAAAAAACAACAACTAAAAGGAAGTCCAAAGCATCTAGCTATTGACTTTTAAAGGACTCTATTTTGACCTTTAAAATAATGTGACTAGAATGGAGTCAGTAGAAGGTCACATAGCAATAAATAGACAAACAGTTCTGGAAAGGCAGTGACTGTAAAGCAAAGTTTCCCATAACAGACTTCCCTCTGCATCACTATTTACTAGCCACCACTGCCATGAGAGGAGGGGGAGATGGATCTCCAGGCCAGGAGAATAGAGAAGAAGAACCACCATCTCCCCAAGTGAAAGCAAGCAGTGAAAAACTTATCTTTCAGAAGGAAACTTTCTACATTGAGCAAGCTGCCTTCTCAGGGCTTTATATCCTCCCTACCAGGAAAGAGATGTGGAGGATTGGGCCCTCACTAATCCATAAATCATCACCATAGTTCTCAAGCAACCCACAGATTTTCATATGTTTATCCTCACAAAACAATAGTGGTATAGGCATGTGTCATCTTCTTTATGATAATGGGAGTCTTGGGGACCCAAAGTCTAGAAAGACAATGAGTCTCCAATGGATACAGGTCCAAAAATTAGATACAGATAATCAAGTCCAAACTATCCTTTGCTTTTTATGATTTTCAGCATTGTTGATTTTGATTTTCAAATTTAAGGCATATGAAAGGTACCCTATTTTAATAACATTATGAGCTTGTTCTTTCTGGAAGTCACATGCATTAAAGCCTGCAGATGGACACCCAGCAAGTGCCCAGGGCTGAGTGGGAAAAACAGTACACAGTATTCATTTGGCTGTTGTTTCATATATCTGTTTAAGTTTTAAAGGATTCATTTTCTCTTGAACCTTGTATCCTTCAAAATGTTCCCCTTTTTATGGAAGTCCCCAAGTATTTATAGCTCACACCATCTTTAAAACAACACCAAAACCCCAAAACCAATCACAATTTAAAAGAACAACAAGTGATTAAAATACTTTTAATTGAGGCTTTTCAAGACTTGCCACTGCCACTATTATTTCCTGCATTTCAAGTTGTTTCTCTAGACAAGTTAGAATCACACAATCATAGGATGCTGGGTTGGAAGGGACCTCAAAGATCATCTGGTCCAACCTTTCTAGGTTCTACTCTAGTTGATATGAGATGGCTCAGCACCCTGTCAAGCTGAGACTCAAAACTGTCCAATGTGGGGGAATCTGCCACTTCCCTTGGGAGACTATTCCAATGTGTGACTGTCCTCATGGGGAAAAATTTACCTCTTGTGTCCAATTGGAATCTCCCCAGGAGCAACTTGTGCCCATCACCCCTTGTCTTTTTCATGGGACTCCTTGTAAATAGGGAGTCTCCATCTTCCTGAGAGCCACCCTTTAAGTACTGGTACTTTCTTCCAGAAGAGCTATAACCATATATGCTGCAGCTGCCTCTGCTTTTGCTTCAAGCAGGGAGGTGCTGCAGGATATTTAGAAGTTTCCTATAGAAGTTACAATCATGGGGTACTTGCCAGATAAATTATTGGACTAGACTGTCAAACATAAATTATAATCTAGGTCTAGGATTTATTAACTTGTCAATCTTTTTTTACTAACAAGAAAAAATGCTGGTTCTCCTAACTAAAAAAAGTGCACTTAATTTGATTACCTTGAAGTCACACATGCCTGTGGAAATGGCTTGGTTTAAATACTCAACTCATATTTTACATACATATTCAATGCCCTTTTTTTTTTGGAAGAACTTGCTGATGTGTAAAAAACATATTCCAACTGGAGATTGCCTTGTAAATCACTAATTGCTTTTGTTAAAATCCAAGATCAACTGCTTCTTTGAATGTGGAAGTACTTGGACTGTATATGCAAACATTGTAAGAGTCTGCAGAAAAAAAGGCTTTACCTTCTTTTTTGCCATCCAAGTACAAGCAGATCCCTTTAGAAGTTATGAACAATTTACACTTACTGCCAAGTTATATTTAGAAGCAAATATCAACTGTTTTGATTTGATTTCTTCCCTGTGTTCCCCTCTGGTAACAGCAAACATTCAGAGTACTCTGCATCAGAAAATGAGAAAATACTTCTGCTTTTTTTTTGGCTTTTGTTTCATAATGACATTGAAACATCAGGCTTCACACTGATGTGTCACCTGTTCTCTTCTCTCCTGTTCATACTTGCTGTTCTTATCAGTAGAGCACGATTGCCCTGTTCTTCCTTTTTACACCCAGCACTAGTTTCTTCTTGTGACTTTCATCCTGTGACTGCTTTGCCCTTTCTGGTTCTGTCCAATCTTGTATCGATTTCCAACTGTGTTTTTTAGTGCTTGATGCTTATATGGACATTTCTGTGTGCAAAGAAGGAACTGGACTGACAGCTTGCTGAATCCGAGGGTGCCTAGCTTCATCTTCCAGAACATCTTAATTCAAATAGAGAAGAAATTGGATTTTTATAATCCTGGAAAGGTATTTCCAATGCAAAAAAAAAAAAAAAAGGGGGTGGGGAGATGGAATAACGACCAACAAAAATTAAGAATTTGAAAACAGACTGATCGTGCCAGTCTCCACAAGAAGAAATAATTACATAAATGTTTTGGTTTATATGTACATAGAACACGTGTATATATGTTCATATATCTGTCCTTAAGACTGTGCTAATCTTTGACATATTTAGCAATTAGTAAACTGTAACCAGAGTTCTAATCATTAGCAAATGCACATGAGAATTAAGTTTTCCTCCATGCTTTTCACCTCTGTTTTTTCACAACACATTCAGGTGGAAGAAATTTGCCTGTAAACCAGGGCTATTTAGTAGCTTTTTGTCGAAATTCTTTTGCAGAAGATACATTTATGGAAAATTCAATGAACTGGTTGACAATAGAGCCAAAAAGACTTCCACATTTTATATACACACGACATTGTATACCTTTACTACTTGGTTTATATTCAATAATTTAGAAGAAGCAATTTGAACTATGTATTTTTTTAGACACTGTGACAGAGACTGTGTCTCATTTAAAGAAAAACTAGGCTTTTGTCACCTGTGGTACCCAGAAATTAGTATTGATGCATTTAGATGTAATCCAGAGAGGTCTCTGTTCAGTTTAACTGAAAATTATATGGTTGAAAATAAAAATGTTTTAAGTAGACCAAATTGATCTGCCCTGTCGAGACTCCTAACAGGAAAAAGAAAGAAAGAAAAAAGGGCTACTCAATCAATACAATATATTTATTATTTTTCTTCAGGAAGGAGATTGCAGTGCTCAAATCCTCATCCCTTAAGTTACTCCTAGGAAAGAAGAGCTTGAAAATGGGAAAAATAGTGAAAAACTGAAATAACCCATGGAAAAATAACTCTCAGCAGCACTAGTAAGAGTAAAGATGAAGCACTACTTCCACAGAAGATTCCTACCTGTTGGGTGAAGTGAAAATCTGAGCTGCCACATATAGGGAGACTTCTTGCTGCTGTTTTGTTTTGCTTGTGTCAATTCTCTCTCTACCATGTTTGCTTTTTTCCCATGCTCCCCTCATTTATGGGAAGACAAGAGACTCCCTAGAAACAATCTAACCTGCCTAAATCCATATGGACAATGGTTCTACTTCTGTAAAAGGGCTCTTCAAGAGAAGCTGTTGAAGAGCAGCCATTTACAGGGCCTGCCCCACACAGCTGCTCAGAGGCAAGTAAACCTGGGTTAAATATAAGGGTAGACAAAGCAAATGAAGTGTGAATAGGGCCGATGTCAAGTCTTTTAAAGATGGATGTAAGTGTTTTTCTTATAGGATCCATTCTGGCTGAATTCCAGCTGAATCTACAGAAGAAGATAGTTTGTAGAAAATTGTTGTGCAGTCAAGCAAGGAATTACAGTTGGAGAGAATTTTTTTCCTATCCTTATTTTAGACCAACTTCTCTTAAAATATTGAAGTTCCTTATTTTTGAACAGTTGTGGAATCCAATTGATTTTATTAGCACACATAAAAAAATACTGTGGAGTTTCTCATCTGGCACTGTTGGCAGAGGCAAGCAAACGGAATTAATATTTCTCACATGGAACACCACATGATGATTGTATTCCAAACTGGGCTATTATGTTAATGATTCACCTGCGATATTTGCATGAAATGGCAGTAATGGAAGCAACTGCTAAAACTCTGAGCTATCAGCTATCCATAAGCATCCAGAAATCAGAGTTTATTTTCTTTTCAGTCTCTGCAATTGCTTTTTCCTAAAATATAACCCCGAGTGTGTCTCCTACTCTCTAGTACTCATGCTCTGTTGATTGAAGTTTATTTGTTTCTCACCCAAGCTCTGAGCCTGTGAGAGGCATTCTAGCTCAGACTGGCTCTCTACATGTGCTTTATCATGCTTGATCTTGTTTGCTAGCCATGCACTCTCTCTTTAAAAACTAGTTTATATTCCCTGGAAAAAGCTGCCCTGTGGGAGGTTTGGTTCACATCAGACTGTTGAAATTGTGGCTGATTTTGTAACCTCTTGCTAAAACTCACCTTCTGCATGCTTTGCCCCTTGCTGCTGCTGCCCCCCTCTCAGGAGAGAAGAAAGATTTCTGTGTTCAATTCAGGGAAAAGAGAAAATTAAGAAAAAACTCACTTTATCTTCTCCTTCTCTCCCTGCTCACTCGAACGTGGATTCAAGAATGCTAGATTTCAGGTGTGTCTGTGGGGGAGAAGGACATCCTCAGCTCTCTGGTAGTTTGCTGTGCTCAAATCTTTTCCTTAGCTGCAAAGCCTCTGATTTGGGATGGCTGATGTTCAAAAGGCAGCCTTTCTGAACACTCCTAACATCCAAAACATCCCATGTGCAACTACACTGAGTCTTGTGGTCAGAAATAATTTTGCAAGAGACATTAAGACACACCTCATGTCTTTCCTGCTCCAAGTTAGAGATGATCTTACTCAAATGAGGAAAGCTGGGACAGGATCTCAGTCACACATCACTACTTCTGAATCATTACAATTTGCATTTCCCCTTTGTGCATTGGCAAGGAACCAGCTATTTGGGGAGACACAGCTACCAAAGAACAGCTACAGTAACCATGGCCTTGATACCTCCTTTACTGATACCCACACTTGTGCTGAGAGGTAACAAACCCATGAGGTAAAACCTGCTGTTTTGAGAAATTGTAAGTAATCTCAGATAACTTTCAATATAGAGCCCATGATACATAGAATGGGTTTAATATGGGCCTGCAGAAGAAGAAGATAAAGAAATAAAAAATTGTAAAGTGCTTAGCAGGGCGATAGAATTGTATAAATAAAGCTGCTATATAGCTAGCAGTTTGGAATCTGTCAGCTGGGGACTTCTGCTGTTAACTTTTTCCCTTTTTCACCTTCAGCACCAGAAAAAGACAACTTCTGGATGAAAATGCTGCTACTTTTCACTGTTAAAAACAGTGAAACTCTCCAAAACTCTAACTTAAAAAATGGCATCAGGGTTTCTAAAGTCAAAAGAAAGCTGCAGTCAGACCTTAGGATGACACCCACTCATATATAGAGTGAGAAATCATACGTGGAAGTACAAGACCAGTTAACCACACTGAAAAGGATCCAATCCTTCTTAGCATTAAGGACTAAAGATTAACATTCCCTCCACATTATCCTCGAGGAGCTCAGCTGTCACCAAAATATGTCCTCAAGCTCCTTAAGGTCTAGTCCTGGGTGCTGTCACATCAGCATGAGAGGTCTGGCATTGCTGTTTCTAAGCTCATACATGGATTTAGCACCTGGGCTCTTTATTTCTGATCTGCTCAGTGATCTTTTCTTATTTCTCCCCATCTGTTTTTGCCTTCCTTCAGCAGTGCTATGTTAAGACTTAGAAAGCTTAATTTGTATTAGCCTGGGATATAGAACAGCACAGCTCTGATCTAATGTTAAGCTTCTAGGAGGTTTTTTTTTCATTACTTGCATCACAGAAGAAGAGAGTCTGAACTCAAGAGTAAAAAAAACCCAAACCACATTTCAATGCTTAAAGTAGAAGTATCAGTATTTCCTCTTTTTCTTCTTCTGTAACATATTACCCAGCACAGGTTTGCACCTGAGATGGTGACAGTATCTTCGGCCTGGATAGTTGTAATATTTATCAATTCTGTCTTTATGAACAGGATAATAATTTACATGAGACCTGGGAGTGTTTTGATTTTTTCTTTTGCATCCGAACGACAGACTTTTAATTTCTTTCTCTTCTTGTGGGTGGCAAATGATATCAAGGTAGACAACGTAGGATGTGTATATTTATTGGCAGCAGCTAGGTAGATGTGCATCTTTTTCTCTCTATTTCTCATTTTATTAAGAGAGGCTGGCCAATTGGTGCCTTAATCTCTTGCACTCGTTCATCTGGGGCCTTTAAGACTTACTGCTGATCTTAACTCTAACCTACATAAAAGCAGGTAAATACAGAACACTGTTCCTACCTTCTTTTGCCTTTGGCCTCATTCCTGCTTTGGAATTGTTGAGCAGGACTCAGTTCCAGACTGGAGATACTTGAGTTTAAATGCACGTTAGGTATATAAACAGCTGTTGTAGTCAATGGAATTTTAAATCAATGCAAAGGAACCTAGCAAAGTATTTGCCTCAGCCTGAAGTAGATGTACTTCAGTTGCCTACATGTAGATGTCTAATGGCATTTAAGAACCCTTTGTCAATCCAACCTGGACTCCAGCTGCCAGTCTGGGTCTCTGATAGGACTGCATCTGCCTGGGTGTCAGGATGAACATCTGAGATGACATTAGACACCCCTGTATGAGCATCAGAATCAACTCCACTCTTTCACCTTCTTAGACAGAAGAGGCATGAGTTTTGCATTGAGCCAAATTAGTGCAGAAAACAAAAGGACGTGTTAAAATTGTCTCAGCAAACTATTCTATCACAAAGTCATAGTCAAGATCTTTTTTTACTCTGTTTGCTTGTTACAGTGTGTTTACCAATAATAATTTGTGAGCCTTTTTTTTTAAATAATAATGACCAAAACAACTAAGAGCAATTGCTATTGGTTGTTGGTTTTGTTTTGTTTGTTTTTTTCAAGGAATTGTAAACATGAAGCATTTCATTAGGATGATAAGTAAGAGTTGGCAATTAAGGCTGTTTGACATACAGCACTGCACTGGCAAATTAAAACCAGAAAACCACACCAAAAAAATCAAACTTTAACAAAATATGAAACAGCAACTTACCCTTTATTGGAAAATAAAACAAATAGGGACAAAATAAAAGAGCTTCTTCCTTCTATGTTGAAAGAGCCTTGATAAAAACAGGTGATAAAGTGGTGCCTAATAATGAGAAAGAAAGGAAGAGTTTATTGGATTTGTACTACTCACATAAATACATATTATACAGCTAAAACATTCAGTCAGCTGAATATAGCACATACACAGGGATTCTAAGCAATTTTTCAAGACAAAAACCACTTCTTTTTTTTCAGCCCTGAAGCTCTTTTTTAAATCTTTGTCCAATCAACCTCATCTGGATTATTTCTTATTATTTACTAATTGCGAAGAAGCAATTATTAGTATTAGTGACATAATAGTTGAAAATTAATGTTCAGACAAACAGAAACCTCTTATTTACCACAGACAAACGAATAAATAAAAAAGGACAAATTCAGAAAATCCTGAAGTATGGGCTTAACTTTCATGGTTAAAATTCAGAAAGATGAAATCCAGAAAGCTGAGTATCAGCTGTCATGTACATAGGAGTATGAGAGTGACTTGGTCTGAGGGGCAAACCCATTAGAAGTACTGCTCACCAGATACACTATTTTCAGCCAAGCAGGGTCAAATCGTGCTTGACAAACCTGATTGCCCTCTATGACAAAATAGCTCGCTCGTTGACGCAGGGCAACTGGTGGACATTTTCTACCTGGACTTCTCCAAGGCTTTTGATACATTCCCCACAGCCTCCTCCTGTAGAAACTGACTCAATACAGCCTTGACAAGTGGTCTGTGTCGTGGGTGGGGAACTGGCTGGTAGACTGTATCCAGAGGGTGATAGTAAATAGTTCATCCTCAAACTGGCAACCAGTAACAAGTGGGGTCCCCCAGAGATCCATATGGGGCACAATGCTGTTTAACATCTTCATAAATGACCTGGATGTTGGCATCAAGAGCACCCTGATAAAATTTGCAGATTACACCAAGATGAGTGGAGAGGTTGACACTCCAGAAGGGAGGGCTACCCTCCAGGATGACCAAGACAGGCTGGAGGAGTGGGCTATCAGGAACCTTATGAAGTTCAGTGGGGAGAAGTATAAGGTCTTGCGTCTAGGAACACATAACCCAGGAATGCAGTTCAGACTGGGATCCACCTGGCTGGAGAGCAGCTCTGTGGAAAGGGACCTGGGGGTCTTGGTGGACAACAGGCTCAACATGAGTGAACAGTGCACTGCAGGGCAAAGAAAGCCAACAGGATGCTGGGCTGCATCAACAAGGGCATCTCAGCAGAGACCAAGAAGTCATCATCTCGCTCTAGTTGGAGCTTGTCAGACCACACCCGGAGTATTGCATTCAGTTTTGGTCCCTGCTCTACAAAAAAGATGGGACAGGCTGGAAAAGGTCCAGAGAAGGGCCACAAGGATGATCAGAGGACTGGAGGACACGCCACATAAGGAGAGGCTGAGAAAACTGGGTTTGTTCAGCCTTGAGAAGAGAAGGCTTAGGGGACACTTCATTACCATGTTCCAGTACTTAAAGGGTGGCTCCCAGGAAGATGGAGACTCCCTAGTTACAAGGAGTCATGTGGAAAAGACAAGGGGTGATGGGTACAAGTTGCTCCTGGGGAGATTCCAATTGGACACAAGAGGTAAATTTTTCCCCATGAGGACAGTCACACATTGGAACAGTCTCCCAAGGGAAGTGGCAGATTCCCCCACATTGGACAGTTTTGAGTCTCAGCTTGACAGGGTGCTGAGCCACCTCATATCAACTAGAGTAGTACCTAGAAAGGTTGGACCAGATGATCCTTGAGGTCCCTTCCAACCTGGCAGTCTATGATTCTATGATTTCGAAGAGATGCACCATGTGATGATCACTGGCCATCATGTCTCCTGGCAGGTTTTGCATGATGTATAGGATGCAGGTTGAGAACCCCATACTGGCTGATGAACAGAACCCTGCATAAACATATACTTGAATATCCTGGAATAGTAAACATAATTTCGGGTTAAGGAAAGAGTCTGCTGCTGGACCACAGCAGAAGAAAATTTCCATTACTTTTTTGTCTGCAGTAGACATTTCCATGCCAGGTGAGAGGCTTTATACTCCTCAGCAGACACTATTTCAAGCTGGTTTCCAGAATTGGAGACCGAACTGAAAAATGAAAGGATTACCCAGCTACCTCTTGCAAGCTTCATTTCATGTTTAGCCTAACCAAAAAAATAATAGCTCCATTTAGACAAAATTTAAGACTAGCAACCTATTAAAAAAATTCAAATCTACTGGTTAACCAATAAAAGCCCAGGCCAGCAACCCTCACACCATTTATATCACTATTTCTACATCTGTAAATGTCCAGAAAAAAAAATAAAAATGTTGCAATTCAAATCTGAACTGTTTATCCAGCTGTAGGTCTGTTTTAGTTGAGTTTGAATCGAAACCAGAAGCCTTTCATTTGAATTCATGCATTTTTCTGAAAATTAGTGTCTAAAATGTGTACTTGGAAATGAGATGTTGGCCCCTGTGAAATCGATATCAAAACTGCTATTGACTTTACTGGCTCTGGAGCTTTCACTGAGTCATCCAGCTTCTCCAACATTCATTAGTTGACTGATGGCTTTGTTCCATATATTTTTTTTTTCAGGGGTTTTGTTTAAGAAACCTGGTGTGCACCAGGAGCTCAAGAGTGTGTATACTTACCCATTGTCTATTTTTCAGGGCTGCTATCCTGTAGCATTCCTGTCATATTCCTGTCTCATTGACAGTCAGCTGAATATGAGCCAGCAATGTGCCCAGGAGGCCAAGAATGTCAATGGCGTTCTGGCTTGGATCAGAAATGGTGTGTCCAGCAGGACTAGGGAAGTGATCCTGCCTCTGTACTCGGCACTGGTGAGGCCCCACCTCGAGTATTGTGTTCAGTTTTGGCCACCTCAGTACAGGAAGGACATTGAGGTGATGGAGCAGGTCCAAAGAAGGGCAACAAAGCTAGTGAGGGGTTTGGAAAACATCCCCTGTGAGGAATGACTGAGGGAGCTGGGGCTGTTTAGTGTGGGGAAGAGGAGGCTGGGGGGAGAGCTTTTCACTCTTCACAAATACCTGAAAGGAGGTTGTAGTGAGAGTGGGGTTGGTCTCTTCTCACTGGTGACTGATGACAGGGCAAGAGGAAATGGGCTCAAGCTGCGTCAGGGGAGATTTAAGTTGGATATCAGAAAAAACTTCTTTACAGAAAGGGTTGTTGGGCACTGGAACAGGCTTCCCAGGGAGGTAGTTGAGTCACCATCCCTGAATGTGTTTAAAAGTCATCTGGATGTGGTGCTTGGGGACATGGTTTAGTGGTGGGTCATCAGAAACAGAGCACTGGAACAGACTGCCCAGAGAGGTTGTGGAGTCTCCTTCACTGGAGACATTCAAAACCCACCTGGACAAGTTCCTGTGTGATGTGCTCTAGGTGACCCTGCTCTGGCAGGGGGGTTGGACTAGATGATCTTTCGAGGTCCCTTCCAACCCCTCTGATTCTATGATTCTATGATTCTATAATAGTTTTAGGATAAGGTTGGACTCGATGATCTTAAAGGTCTTTTCCAACCTGAACAATTCTATGATTCTATATCATCTGTTTTAAGACAGTTTTTACTCAGTCAGAGTAAAATAGGTAAGGAGTGGAAGGAAGTACTTATAAGCAATGTATTTCATAGAGTTCAGGCTTAATTTTTGCAACATCTGTCAGAATTAATTCACCCAAAACAGAATGGCATATACTGGAGAATATACTAGTACGTAATTGTATCTGCTGGCACTCTGGCAGAAGAAAAAGAATTTGAATGGAAAACATACTTTTACATTCTAAATTTTCATTTAAAACATTATATGTAAATAAAGTCACAAATATGTATCAGATGGGAAACAGGTCATCCATGAAACACAGGGTGACTTGATAGTTTAAACACAGTGAGTTATCCTGTAACAGGTAAGTGCAGGTAAATATAATACCAGCTAGTAATTCAGAAAGTTAAAAATAAAAAGTCATCCCAAGCTTAAAGGTCTCAAGAAGAATTTGAAAAAGCTAACAAAAGAGCTCCTGTAAAACATAACAAAAATAAAAATAGATGCTGTAGTTGCTGGGTAGAAATCATGTAGATTTAATGCCTTCTTCAGACACATGGCTCTAAAAACTTGAGATGACAAACTATTATTTGTTCAGCCCAAAAAGAACTGTTTTCAAAGTCTCTGTGAATTGTAACACTGTCAGAGATGACCTTGAGATTGATTGAGATATCTTCTAATGAACCTTTTTTTTTTGTGAATTTAAAACTAGTATTAAGAGCAAAACAAAACAATGGAAAACAAAGTTGAATATTAGAATTCTGGATAGCCTAAGATTTCTACAAAGATTTAATTTATTTTATTGTGAACAAACTAGAAATAGTGGTAGGGGAAATAGAAGAAACCTTGTCTTTGGTGCATTTTACTTCTTTCAATGGAGTGTCTACTATTGTGGCTAGATGGTCACCTCAAAATCCAGAATTCCCTGTAGACAGCAGCCCTTAGAAAGCTTGGCTCCACCAGAGAGGGGCTTTAAGTTTGCTTTCTGCTTGTGTGGTACTTCTCTTTCAAATATGGAGACACAAGAAGGATTGAAGTGCCCATCCATCTGTACTTTTATTTTCAGAAGTTGCTGTACTTAAAAGTGCAAACCATTTTCTGAATGTAAAGAAAAACCTATAAACCAATTCTGCTGCTTTTCAGGAATGTTTTGTTTGTTTGTTTGTTTGCGTTTTTGGGGGGGTTTTATTGGGGTGGGGGTTTTTTGAGTTTTTTGTTTGTTGTTTTTTTTTGTGTGTTGTTGTTGTTGGTTTTGTTTTGTTTTTTTCTCAAATGAAATTATCTGTTAATAAGCTAGTAGATAGAAATATTGACCAGCAAAGTACTTTGTGCTCCCTAGCACCTAGACTTTGGTAAAGGCCTCACCTTGTTCACAGAACACTGAAATGCAGCTACATTTCCCTGAGGAACTGTAGGAATTATGGATGTGATTCACTTCTGTGTTGCTCCAGCCTTATTCTGCTGCAAATGCAAACTGATATAATAGCTGTATGAGACTGGAATAAATCCATGAGGAAGATAGCCTTCTATCTGCAACTTAATAAGTAAAGAAAATTCATTCAGGTGACTGTTTTATAAAAAACTATACTTGTATTATTAACCTCTGCCACATAAGGTTTTCCTTATTTTCACTGCTTCAGATAAAATAAGCCACAATAATGGTTGTATACATAAACAGCTTAATGTTTCTATAGCAACAATCTTTTTTGCAAAAAGCTTTACAAACTTTAATTATTATTAATCATATTTATTATCCTTGTGCCTAAGGAATCAACCAATTTCATTGTGTCCAAAATTTAACCAACTAAATCATTGAGACTGTGCTTAGGACTAGGGCCAGGAAATCTTTAACCACTCTGTATGGATGCTCCTGAATTTTCTTTTTTGGGGGGAGGCTGGTGGAATAGGGAGGAGTTTAACTTGGGAATTATTTAGCTCCTGTCCTCCACCAGGAGACAAGGGTCTCTTGCCTCCTGCAGTAGCAAGTTGTGACAGTTTGTCACTGTAAGCAGCTGAAAACGCAGCAGCACCTCTGCTTTTGCCCTCAGCTTTGGTCTCCCCTTCAAGTGGAATATAAAAAAGGACTCAGCTGCTGTTAATATTTTGCACAGGCCTGAATTTAGTGCAAAGTGAAGAGACAAATAGGAAGTTCTACGTGGTTCCCACAGCCTCCTCTTAGAGAAAATGATGCGTTATGGTCTAGACAAGGGGGCTGTGAGGTGGGTGGGGACCTGGCTGAAAGGTTATGCCCACAGAAGGGTGGTAAAAAGCTCTTTTTCAAACTGGCAACCTGTCACCAGTGGGGCTCCCCAGGGATTGGTGTTGACCCCAGTGCTGCTCAGTATCTTCGTAAGTTATCTGGATGATGGGGGTCCCCATAGAACTGCTATGAGAACAAGTGTTCAGTATGAGATATGCCTTCTAAAAGGAGAATTTGTTCTAACTGGCCTGAGATTAGTGCATCTATTTTCTGAATAAATGTATTGTCAAGTGTTGAAGAGAAACGGCACCCTTTCAAATGGTTTATTAGTGGTGGGCGAACTTGTACAGCCTGATTTCAAAACCTCTCTAACTTTACTGTCTAGCTCATATTTTGTTTAATTTAGACTGTGAAAAAGGGACAGAAAGGGTGTGAGCTGAATCATGCATGGTCACTGAGTCTGCTCACCTATGGGGGTAAAGGACAAGACCCGGGTCAGTTCCCCTGGGTCCACTGACTCCAATATCTGCCCAGTTCTTGATGGTCAGGTAAAAATTAGCTGCTATGGCAGCCAAAATTTGTCTAGTTATAAAACATGACATTGACATTCTGCTCACTTTATCCTCAATCACATCACTGGGGTGAAGCAGTAAAGTTCAGGGAAGAAAATGTGATCTAGAGGAATCAGTGGGAATTTCATCACTAATTTGTATGGTGACTAAATTTCACCCCATTTGCTTTGCAGGGCCCATGTCTATGTCTAGACTTTATGCAAATATAAAGCCTGGCATACAGATTTCAGGCTCCTGTTAATTACACCTGAGTCTGAGCCTGGCTAAGCAAAACCTGGAATCAAGGGAGCAGCAGCAGTCTCTTTTTTTCCCTCTCCATGAACAGTGCTGCATTCCCTAACAGGTATCATAGTGGTTGGTATGCTCAGTGTGTCACTCCTGCTCTTCCATGCCCTGAACACAATCTTTGTGTGTGCCTGTATATAACTACAGAAACTTTATTTGACTAATTGCTCTGTTTTTGAAGGATCTAAAGAGTTCTATCACAATCCAGATAATCAGGGATTGCCTAGATTATGAAATTAGAAAAATGACTAGTGAACATGGGTCATATATTTAGCTCGCTTTATTCATGCATTGAATAAATTGTTGAACAGAAATCACAGCCATCTTAGCACTTAGTCAGTGTGACATTTCTTTGCATCAGCTAAATAGCTTTGTTTTTCTTATGGTCCAAGGGCCACAGGAGTATCTGTAGGGTTTTGCAAAAGAACAGGAATTGGGAAGTGGAAGATGCAGTATCCTCTGTGTTCCTTTGGGTCACTGGCAACATAGCTGGAGATCCTAAATGTGGTCACTCTCAGGTCCTCTGCTCACTCTCAAATCTCACAGGTGGCATCCTAAATTCTTGACGTGGTACAATTCATCATGTCCTTACTCAGAGCTTCTTAATAACTTGGCCATTAGCTGACTGAGCTCCACTCCCTGTCAGACCAGTGTCACTCATCAAACCCACAGATGGGAGAAACAGCAAGTGAAATTCAGCCAAATGTGGAGAAAAGCACTACATTTAAGAAATCAAATGTGCAAAGACAAAAGGAGTCATGTAGGCAGGCAACATCACTACAGAAAAAAATCTGTCTCTTTAGGCAGCAACATTGAAGTATTCAAATTATCTTGGGTAGACAGCATTGTTGTCCACACTGTCCTAAATCAGATCTTCTATGTACAAAAATAGGAATAGTTTTCATATAACTGTACCTTCCACCAGCACTCACTAGGTCTGTGTTCTTGCCTCCCTTTGAGCAGTGTGGCATTTTCCATCTTACATGACCTGCATGTTAGGCCATGTCACCTTCCATCTTACCAGTCAACACTGCATTTTATCTGAAAAATACCTGGAGAGTTCTGCAATGTGGAATTTCCATCTTAACTTTGTGTTCTCAGACCTTTGTTTCATACAGCCAGAACCAATAGCTCATTCCATTATGCATGGATTTTATTTATGTGCATTTCTGGTGTTATTAGCTATGCCAGACTACTAGCTTAAAAGCAGAGAAAAAGAACCAACAGCACAGAGTGGGAGAGCCTGAGCTATGACAAGGAAACCTACCCCCCAGTAGCACCACAAAAGCAGATTTTTTGCATAAAGAGATATGAATGGAAAATCCATCAAGGAAGAATGCTGACATGAACACAGCTTGACTATTCCAGAACGAGTTAGAGGGTATCATGGAGTCAAATGGGTCAGTGAAAGAAGAGGGTCTGATTTATTTAATGGAGTTACTGTGATTTGTATCATCAGGAGTCCTGTCCCTCCGTAATGAAGCCTTTAATCTTCATATTAAAAGTTTTCTTTTGTGTTCTGAGCTTTGTAATTTCCCTTCTCTTTCAAATCTACTACAAGAACAGAGGTGGCAAAGTCAGAAGCTTGCTTGAATCCTGAATATTTAAAGGAGGAGCTGTAAAGTATTTGAAACATCCTTTCCAGATTAATAAATCTTCCAAAATTTCAATATTATAACTTTTTTTTTTTTTTTTAATGAAACACCTGAAAACTACTCTTGCGAGTAACACCAGCTCATTAATCAGTAAGCTAATCCCTTCCTGAAAATTTGGGGATGATGTTTTATTTGCAAAGAGTAATGTCTCATAAAAAAGAAAAATGAAAGAAGAGACTATTTCAGGATATGAGCACAGTTAAATCAATTCTTGTTAAAACCTTCCTGCGTGACTTTAATAATTTTTATTTCGAGTTATTTCATTTTTCCTATGTTCTACCTCACTTCACTGGCTTCTGAACACCAATGCCTACAGTGATTACCTGTAGTAATATTTCCTTAAAGTTACAGAATAAGCAGGAATACTGAAATGGTAGGCTGCAATCTACAGACTGCTAGTAATTTTTTTTCTGAAGTATCATCAAATGTCTGGTTCCTCTCCATATACCTACAGAAGTTCCATATTTATTACCAGTTTTCTAGGACACTGAGGATAATTTCCTGAAATAACAAAGGTACCTTTACCTCAAGTTTCTGCTAGGGATAGTGATTCCATCCTTTCTTTCTGCAAGCAGGTTTTTTTATTATTTTCATTCTGTTCAGTCAAGTGTAAGAATATGATCATATGCAACATTCAGAAATGGAGCAAGACTTGGCTGATTTTTGGTATCAGTTACCAGTGGATCACATCCTCAGCTGATGTACTTTGGCATTGTTCCATGGAAGCCACTGAAGCTAATCTAATTGAAGAACTGTTCACTTCTATCCAAGTCTGAGAAATACTATTTAGTTAAACCACTGAGATTTGAACACAGCATGTTCCAGACCTAAAAGCAACAGCTTTTTCTAGAAAGCTAAGATTAATCAGGAACTATTCAGCTGCAGCTATAAATGCACCCTTGCTGTGAGATGCCATGGGGTACCTGAGACACCCACATGGGGCTGGAAAATATAACAGATGATTTACAACAGATACCCATGCACCTTGGAGGAAGCAGTTGGAGGCTACACACTATACCCTGCAAAGTCCAAAATTGCATGAGATGTTCACATGTGAGCAGCTGAATCAAGCCCTTAGTTTTTGTAAACTGGAGTTAGAAAGAGGCCTAGGATATGCACAACTCTTACTACCCCAGATAATAACGTTGGTCAGCTAAGATCCTCTGAGTACACTAGAGTCTGGCTGATTTTCATTAGCTGAGAAATGCCCAAACACTCAGGGAACATGTGCAATGCAGAACAGGACCTGGTACATTGATGCTGAGGTTAGCACTAACTCTTGGCCATTGATCAGTGTGGTTCCAGTAGGAGAAAAGTTGTTCTAAGGAGATATATAGAATCCAACTCACATGTTCTCCTGTCCCTAGTCCAGCTAATTTTTATGCAGAGTTAAATAAATTCACCAAGACACCTGCAAAAATTCTTCTGTAAAGGCTGCCACATATTTCAGTGGCTATAAAACTCAGGGTGATTAAGTGAGGTTTAAATTATCTTAACCAAATGGTCCCCACATCAGAGGTGAGTACTCCAACTACTGAGTTATTGAATTGAAATGCACCACATTGTTTATGGTGCTTAAAAGCACACTTATTTTAGGCAGCTAATCTTATTCAAAGCTTATCTGTATTGTGGCACTCTGAGAGGCAGATCTGCAGTCAGGTGATAGTAGGGATCCAAAGTTTATAGAGAAAGAGGAGTATTTTGAGTGTGTCTGTCATCTGGGAACCCAAAATGGCAATTTAGCATTAAATTTCAGGAAAACTGAAGAACCTCAGGATTAAATAAGCATCAACCTGATTCTAAAAAGCCATTGTCTTAGCTTCTAATTTTATTCTGCTGATAATTCAGCAGACTTCTCCTCATGAAAGCTACACAGCTGAGAGACAGGAGGGTTGGTCCTATACTCTACTCTGCTACTCACTGACACCCATGTGTAAATCACTTTTCCTCTATATCTGTTTTCTCTGCCATGGTTCTCAACTAGTTGTAGGCACTGTGAAGCACAGACTTCAATGGGCAATACAGCACATTTTGTAAGGAGTTCTTGGTCTGGCACAGGTCTCTGCAATTCACTGAAACATACATCTTGGGGCCCTAACATAATAAATTCCCCTAATCTGGGAAAACTTGCCTTTGCAGGTAGGACTAATCACACATATGGAAAATTTCAAAGCAGTGAAAAAAAATGTATGTAAACACTGCTTCTTATATTAGGGTCTTATGCATTAAAAAGTCATAACCGTGCAGAAGAGTTAAGACCAATGTGTGGATCTATTCAGAGACACATGTAATACATACATGTATCACAGGAACAGATTGAAATATCTCTTCCCATTTTTTCAAATGAAGAGCTAACTTTGGTTTAAATTATCTGTGTTTTCTGATCTCCATGAAGCCATTTTGAGGAGTATTTTAGAGGTAATACTACACAGATCTAAACTTGCTCTAGTTCAGGCTGTCTTGAGCAGTGGCTGTTTTATGGTCAGTCTTCAAATAAGGTTATTTTTCTTCCCATCAAGACTTTAAGAGTGCTGTTAAAATAGAACTTCTTAACATATATTTATTTGGTCTCTGTTCATAAAGATATAATTTTATGCATAGAGTGTGTATCCAGCTACATTTCAAGGAAAATTGTAATAATACCATCTCACACACAGAAATATAGAAAGATGAAAACGGGATTGAAATAGAAACAATCAAGCAGAATAAGTATCTTTCAAAGTGTATATTCAGGCAAAAAATAGTGAGTTCAGCCAACTGACCTTGTTTAGGGTCAGTCCAAGTTTCTTCAGGGAGAAGTGATCCCCTGATACAAGTTCAATAACTACTAAATAAAAGGATATGGCACATATGAAGCAAGTTAACATCTTTGATGTGTACGAAGAGGCCATTACTTTAAAAAAATGTATTATATGCTTTTTGGCATTTTTCCAGCCTTTAGGATTTTCACTCAATATTTTTGTTGTGTCACCAATGTGCCATAAAATGTCATAACGTTATTGATCTAATGACAGGTCAATGGCATAAGAAATCTTTAGAATGACAACTTGAGTAGAGGGATTGTTAAATTTAAACGGATATGTTTGTCTTCCTGTCAGAACAGCGCATAATCCCTCAGCTCATCCAGCCACATGCCTGACTGAACCAAGCTGATTTCAAAAGGCAACGCATCAATCAATATTTTTGGAAACAAGCTATATTGCTCCGTTGAGGCTTTTGGTTTTTTCTCCCTGTCACACTCTCTTCAAATCTAAATATCAGGTTATAAAGGTACTTATTTCACCTTTACATTGCCTTTGAGCATGGAAAGTTCCTGTTGACACTCTTAATCTGTAGGTCAACTCACCAGCAAATAAACTGAATAGCTAAAGCTGCTAAGAAGATTTCATTTGCTTAGAGACTGTTACACTTCTCCCCACTGTATCAGTTTGTAAGAAATTAATCACATTTACATCATATTTGCTTGTGCTCGTCTAGAAATGTTCTACATGGCACAGGTCTCGGGTTCTCTTAGAGTTTCTCTGTTCTGCTCCCACCAAAATCTGTTTTCTCAGATGTGTTGGTTGGATTATTCACAGAATCACAGAATCACAGAAATACCAAGGCTGGAAAAGACCTTTAAGATCATCAAGTCCAGCCTATGACCAACACCACCACACCATCTAGACTATGGCACTAAGTGCCACATCCAGCCTTGCCTTGAACACATCCAGGGATGGTGCCTCCACCACTTCCCTGGGCAGTCCATTCCAATTTTTAATCCCCCTCTCCATGAGGAAGTGCTTCCTAATATCCAACCTAAACCTCCCTTGGAGCAGCTTCAGGCTGTGCCCTCTTGTCCTGTCACTGGTTGCCTGGAAAAAGAGCCCAGCCCCCCCCTGACTACAACCTCCCTTCAGGTAGTTGAAGAGAGTGATAAGGTCAGTTGAAGAGAGTGGTACTCTGTCTGTTTTTGGAAAAATCATCCTCAGTGGCCTTTCTAATCAATGCTGGAAAAAAAGGTGCTTGTTTCTGCTGCCCAGGCAGATATCAAATCCCATATGCCCATATCTATTTCCAGGGTCTGGTGCTGTATGAGATACCATAAGGTACCTAATACATCAGCCTGCAATATGATATGTGGCACACCAGAGACTTGTACACTTCTGGAGTGGCTATCTCCATCTACCATGGACACCATGTGAGATTCCATAAAGTATCTCAGATGGTGGTAGTTCTTAATCAATGGGCAACTGAATCAAACCAAAATGATTGGGGCATGATTTCTTTCCCCTTTTTTGGATAGATTTCTTTGGATAAAAACCTTCTTTAAATATGTTGAATTTTCTGGTTTACTCCATTGATTAGAAAGGCAGTTTAAGCTGGCCTTTGCAGGAATTAGGTATCTGTTCTACAGACATTTATAATTGGTCAAGAAGAACCTGACCCTTCATACCAGGCGAGGGTGCTTCTCACATGAGTTTTGTATGGATGCAAGCAGTCAGATGTTTTTTTTCCCTTTCTTAATAAACTCTTCTGTCAGCCAATAATATACTAGTGAAAAGAGCAGAGCTGATTTCCCATTTTTCTTTTGCCTTCAAGTGTCGCCACAGAAAAAAGAATAAAACATAAATGTCTTCATTTTGACACTTTTAACTGAAGCATTTTCATTAGTAATTCAAAATGGTTTTGTCTGCAAATGTATTTACATTAATTTTTAAAAGGTGACCAAAGCAGAGAAAATATTTAACTGCAATTGGAAAAAAAAAGAAAATTATTCAAAATTGCTTTCCATTGGCTAAGACAACAAAGAAAATAATCAACATATTAACTCATATTTTGCTAATTTTTTCAAGGCGGCTGGTAAAAAAAAAATTATACACACTTGTGATATGCCTGAACACCAAGGGGAATTCTGATCTTTCCCAAGCTCTGCCTTCTCCTCTATAGCTCAGCACAATCTTTAAAGCAGTCTAGCTCTTTTCCTTTGGATGTATTTCTTTCACCAAGGCATCTAAATGATCTTTAAGAACCAGCTCAACTTGTTCAAATGCTGCACAAATAAGTTTTCCAAAGAACAACCACCATACTTCAGGCTTGAGTCCATTGTACTCTTTGGGGTGCAGAAAATAGCTGCCAGACTTGTGAGCAGTTGAACTTATGATATCTTGTTTCTGTGAAACTCCACCTGGCAGATTTTCTTACGTCTAATAATGCAGTTGAGCCTCATTTTTTCACCCTAATTTGCTGACAAAGTGATCCAGAAATGTAGGGATAGAATAAGTTTCATATTCTTAGGAAATCCAGCTATAAACCTTAATTATGTTAAGTGATGGCATGGAAATTACATTAATGATTTGTGGGCTTGAGGATTGTCCAGAGTGAGAATACTGAAGCATCTGAAATTATCTTTTTTAAAAAAAATTCATCATTTCCAAATGGTACAGTAAAAAGAGTCTCTAGGACAGTGCTGAGTCTAAGTGTTTTGTTAATAACTCAAGAGGAATGGGAAGAAAACATCTACTTCCAGGCAGGAATAATTTTCAGTAGATGCAGGGCCAATGCAAGGACCATTCTAACAAGAGGCTCCCCAGAACAAGGTTACCCTCTGGCAGCTGCTCCCTGCTACCTGTGGGCGTGCATGAGATATGAGAAAGCAATAAGCTACTTTACATATGCCATAGAGTAAGACTGAATATTAATATTTCCCAGGGAGCAGCCAGCACAGTAAGTTGCTCTTCTGTCAAAGAGGCTGCTGCTAGCTGCTCCCATGTGCTCTTCCACATTTGTGCTGTGCTGCAGATGATCCAACAGTGAATTCCACTTCTGGGTGAGGAAGCAGGTAGGAGCTTGGATGATAATGGTTATGTAGTAGTAAAGTGAGAAGCTGGCATTGTGGAGGTTGTGATAGGAGAAACTTGGATGAATTCTGGAAGAGAAGTAACTCTTATCTGTACCTGCAACCACCCTTTAACTTCCAAAGCTGTAAATTCAAGCTTCCAAGTCTTATTTTTTAAGGAATACTTGACAGAGTGCCAGAATTTAGACTTGAATCCAGCACTACCTAATCTCTCTTATATGAGATTCAGAGAAGTTTATATGTTAGCAAGGTATGTGTTGTATTTCTGGTTCAAAGAGATCTTGCTGTTATTAATAACATTGAACCCTTACAACAAAAATAAGCCAAATAAATAACTTAACTAAACCAAATAAATAACTTATACTAAACCAAATAAATAAATTATTAAAAACTCTGCTGATGGATTATGTAAGATATTTTCCTCATTTTCTAATTCTAAAGCTAGAGCCACATGTACTTGCATTATTTTATTTCTTGTCTATCCCAATCGTTCCATTTTCATGACATATTTCCTAAAGGTTTATGATGTCAGGGACTTTAGCAAGAGTATTGCCCATCCAAGAAAACAAAGCTTAGCTGTATTCTACAAAATCCCTCTGTGTGTGGCCACATTCCTAATGGAAGTAAAATGAAAGAGGAGAGCAGATAACAAGTAGAAATGTAGTGAAAGATCGTGTGAAAACACTCAGAATTCAGTTTTCAAACAGGACCAACTACTATAAAATACAAATATCAGCAGAACAAACATGAGTACATGCATTTGGAAAACAACCCAAACACACCACCTCTGGAATGAAGAGGACCAGGGTCAAAATAAGAGGGAAAGAAGGCGGGAGATGGACAGTGTTTGCCAGGGTAGGAAAACAGTGAGGTTTAATTAACTGTGCAGGAAGATGGTTTCACCCAACAGATGGGACAGAAAACTTAGGTGTAGGAGACCCTGTGTTTTGTATAACTAGCAGAGCTGAATAGTAGTCTTTCCAGTCCAACAATGTGAAGCCCTTTCTATTGTTAGGAGCTCTAGGAAATAGGTCCCATGTCTGTCAGGAAGGACCAGGTCTTGGACACATGGATGACCCAGGGGGTCTCTGCTGCAGTGATGCAGCATGGCAGGGACTTTGTGGTCAAGGCTGAGTGGACAGACTTCTAGAGAGGGAGGATTTGCCTGACAAGTGAAGAAAGGTGGATGCTATGCCAGAAGAGGAGTCAGAAGCAATAGGAAGGAGAATGGCTGGAGGAAGGTTTCAGGAGGACATTTTGGCTGCAGTCTCAGTGGCTCAGTCCAGTCACCTACACAACAGGCTAGTTCAGAACATGAACCTTGTCAGATGCTTTGCTGTCTCTGCTGCTGGTGTGATCTTGTTCTGAACAATAAAACATCACCTGAGACACCTTTCCCAATAAACATGTTGTAGCACAGAATTAATTTGTAGAAAAATATGACTTTTAGCAACTCAGCCTTAGAGTAAGTTCCATTGCCATTTTAATAGGAAAATGGAAATAGTTGCATCTAGCTAGATCAAAGATCCACCAAGTCCACTGTCTTGTCTCTGGCAGTAGGCAGTACTGGATGTGAAGGAAAAGAAGATTACTTCATTTGGTGAGATACTTACAGAACAGAGCTTCATTCAGTTGTCCACTCTTAGACTTACATTGTCTTTTAAGATTCCAGCTTGGCCCTCAACTGCCACTGCAGAAAGCACAAGCATGTGGGAGCATGGCTCTGGATCACATCATCCTTGAAGCTATCTGACATAGTTTGTGGCAACTCAAACACTGTAGGTACCTACGTATGAGAACTGAATTGAAACACCAAGCTCTTTTAACTCTGTTGACAAGATCTTCACTGACTGCAGTGAAGAGCTTAGGCAGCTGTTCAGATGTTGACCTCCACAGAGTATAAGAAACGATAAATTGAGGCCCATATATGTGTAAACATTTTATTCACTGCTTTTCAGTATTTTCTAGGGATTTCTGTCTCATGCAGAAGCTGCAGTGCCAGGGATCCTCATGAGCCATCAACTCTGACACAATTGAGTTAGCACAACTTAACGAGTTACGAATCATCACCTAGACTGCAGTAATTGACTGAGTGCATGTGTTTAGCACAGAGAAAACAAATAAAATGCATTAGCCTAAGAGTTACTGACAGAGGTTTTAGCTTACATATCTGATTTCGCATTTGTGGAAGGACAAAAACATGCAGAAAAGTGAGCTGCTACAGCTCACCTGATGAGGCACCAGTCATTAAGCTATAATAGCTCCTACATCTGAACCATAGCTTACATTTTCAGGAGAAAGCATTCATTTAACTCTTTAGAATGAATGAATCTTTGAAAATGAATACAAAATGAAGGTCTGCTTTTTGCACATTCCTGATGCACGTTCCTTGTGCTCTGTAATCTCAGGAATAATGAAGTTATTTATATGTTTGCAAGCATAAGGTTTTGGAGCACATTTTTAGCAGAACAAAGGTCAAATCACTTGGATGGTTCATATAAATATTAGAGATGTATTTTAAAAAAACCAAACCTTCGAAGTTGTTAAACCAGGATACTTCCTGCCTAACCCTTCCATGTAAATGTGATCAGCTTGGGTAAACCAAACACAAAGATTAAGAGCTAAGGAATCTTTACAGAGATGGACTCGGTGGCTCTATATGTGGATCTTATGGCAAGAAAAATACTGAGTTCCAGGTCCTGTGGTACATTAGGGGTTTTTTTTCCTGTCTTTTTCTTCGTGCACTCTCCATGCCCCTTCCTTTAAGTTATGGTCAATAACCAAGTCCTGCAATGCAATATTGCATGTTTTAAATAGCAGGAACATGTATCTGGTCCTCTTAAGTTTCACAGAAATGGATTGCAGTTACAGAGATCCTCTAAACCCTTCAAGTCAAAGGACAGGATGCTTAGAGCGAGTCCTGCCTTTCACTAATCACTACTAATTTTAACCTTCTTACCATCACCCTCAACTTTTTAACCCTTTCAGATCAAGCTGACACTAATAACTTCTGGCATCTGTAGTGTCCATAATTTCTGGAGGTCTGACCATTACTTTTAAGTCTCCCATTTTCTTCTAAGGAGCCTGAAGAAGATCTGTGCTGTGAGAGCCAGCCAGGGGATGGAAAGGCCATCTTTGGGGCTGTTTGAAGGGTGAGGAGATGTGCTCTTGAAAAAGGGATTGGAAAGTAATGCATGAAAATTACAGCCTGTGCTGCTGAAATGGTATAATCAGAACCATATCATTGAATGGCTTCCGAGGCTGAAGCTACAGCCAGTGCTGCTGCCATCCCATTCCCTCCGAGCTGCTTCCAGGCTAATTCAAACACTCATCCATTCAAATGGGCTGCAGCCAGGCTCTTTGTTGTTTTGCAGAGCTGTCCTTAATTTATTTGTGCTGACAGCCTCCTGTTTATGTCACAGTCCCTTCCATAGCTCTTGAGGATGTGAATCTCAGAGAGCCCATCACTGCATGGCTTGATAATGTCCACTTGCTCCACAGGATGAGTTCCCACTTGGAGTTTGTGACAGCTGAGGTCTTTTTGCTGCAGCAGGCTTCTTTGTGTGGCCACATGCTGTTTTGCTGCGTGCCAGAGCTGTGCATGGGCTGGAATCTGATGGAGCAGAGAGAACTGCCAGAGGACCAGCCTCTCCTTTTAGTGTTTGTGGCAAAAGGGTTTAGAGCACAATAAACTGGTTATAGGAATTGGCAACAGTAACAAGCTGATTCCTTCCTAAGGTACCTTTTTCATTTCTGCAGTCTTTATTATTAGGGAAAGACAGGAGTGGTTCCAGAGCTCTCGCAAATTAGAGATTATTTGTCTTTCAGAAGTTTCCAGTTTTGAGTCTCGTCAGGCATATGAGAATTCAAAGGACATACTGTGCTGCAAATTATTGCTATTAATAGAAAGAAAAAAAAAACAACATGTAAATCTACCTGCTTTGCATGTGATATGATAGCTTCATATTATGAGGTCTGCAGGATATGCCTTGGGAGGTGGTTCCTGTGATGTGCTCTGGCACTGTCCTGGTGCCAATCCCAGATGCTTGTGAGGCACATATAGTAAAAGCTATAGAAACAAGCAGACCATGGAGATATGTTTGCCTGCCTACTTGTTAGGCAAAAGCCTGCTTGCAAGCTGGAATGTGAGAGTTTACAGCCCTTTTAAAATGCTCTAGACTCCTCATTATAAACATTTATATTCACCTTTTTCCAAATAAATATTAATTTTTTTTTACCTTAGCTGAAAGGATTGAAATGTTTTCAAGTTTCTTAACATAGTATTTTAAAAGGAAAACAAAAATTACAAGACAATAATGAAAGGAGTATTTAATGAACATTCTTATTAATGGACTATTGCTTATAGTTTTTAAGATCACTGCGTTATTTTCTAATACTGTGATGTATACTACCTAAGATTTGTTTATAACACAGTTGTGTTAAAAATAATTGAAGTTCTAGTTTATATACAAAGCATCACCTTGCAGAAATCCATTGACCAGCATAGAAGAATGTATTACAGGAGAAAGAAGCTGCTATACTCAGAAAATAGCAATGCACATATATTTAAAATGTATTTGCTTTGGAAAACTAATTCTCTTCTCCTCTCCTCTCCTCTCCTCTCCTCTCCTCTCCTCTCCTCTCCTCTCCTCTCCTCTCCTCTCCTCTCCAGTGTGTGTGGAGATTATTTACATTTTTCAGCTAATATTTCTGAGTTAGTGATCATTGAGCATTTTTTATTTTTATGGAAATATATGTGTGTATGTCTGCATAATTTCTCTATTTAGAAAAATAATCCTATTAGAAAATACAAGTTTTACCAGCACTAACAGAGTTAAGCTTTAGAAGCAGGAGATTTCCCTGTGGCACCACAAGGTCAGAGATAAGAGAGTCGTGTTTCATATAGCATTTTAAAATAAATAATCTGGTTGCTCTTGATTAAGATTACAAAGGAATGAGACAGTTGAAAACCCATCAATATGGAAACAAAGATTGAAAATACACCAAGAGTTGTTTCCTGGTTGGATAGACCAATAAAATATGGAACGGAATAATCCAAATGGAATATCACACCCTTTTAAACATTAACTGTCAATGCTTAACATCCTATAATTTCGTTTCGTAGGAAATGCATGCAACAAAATGAACTATGAAAATTCACCAGCTGTTGAGTGCAGTCCACCTCTGCCAGACTGACACAAGGTTTGATGAGTTATTTGGATATCATTTCAGTATGAAGCACTCTCATACATCACATAAAGAAAGGCTGATGTTTGAGAGAAACAGACTAACTGAAAATGCCAATTAAAACTAATTATTGAAATACTGAATCTGAACATTAGAAGACATAAAATGGAAAGGATTAATCTTTCCCTTATTGTAGTTGAAATGTGAAAAGGAAATAAACATAACACGGGAAAATCTCTGGACACAATCTGGGGTCCTGGATTACTGTAGAGCAGAAAAAACATCAACATTTCTTTAAGGAATCAGTATTTCCTTCACTAATGGCATCTGTCTGAGTCATGACTATACAGGGTATAAATTTTGTGTGGACACATCTGTAGAAGCTGGGATACTATGCTCAGTAATGCAAGATTAAGGAGGGCAGAGAGAGAGAGAAGGAAATAGCAGCTTTATTTCACAGCCCAGTGATACAGTCACTCACATGGTGGCTTAGTCTATGCTCCTGATGTTGTTGACAAGCTTTAGCCAAAGACTATTTAATTCAGTCTTGGTAACAGAGTTGGACATTGCCATCCCCAGAAAAGGGAGCACTGGCCATGAAGTTCCAGTCACACTGCTTTTGTTTGGAAACTCTCTTTCCTCTGGTAATTTTGGTTTTTTTGGTAGCACTGTGGTACAGGAAGGATGAAATATGTCTTTGGTCCAGCCTGGTGCCTGTGCAGGCAGTTGGTGCATTCTACCTGCTGGGAAGAGATGTGTAGTTAAATGTATGCAACCTCAGGGTAATCCTCAATTCAGTGTCCTGGGATTTCTCACCTGTGGGTTGGCACAGAGAGGTGGGGGTACCAGCCCTCCCTGGCTTTGAGAGAAAAGAGGGAGCCAGTCAGTCCTGTGCCAAAGGCAGATCAATCCTCTTCCAAAAGGAGATTTAGTTCCTTGAGTCTAGGAGGGGGATGCTCCTGCCACTGCCACGTGGGTGTAAACTCAAAGCAATCCTCAAGTGATCAGGAGGGGTGTTTATCAGTTAATATAGATGTTATGGTTGTCACCCTTCAATCCCAAATCTGCCTAATATTATGTTGGCTCCTCTGCATCATTTTCCAGAAATCCTAATATGCCTTTGTGTCCTTGTTGTCAGAAGTATTTGTCATCCTCTGGGATGAAATATTTTCAAACATTACCCTACAGGCCCACGCATATAGATGGCACCCCAACAGTCCCTGCAAAGTGTCACGCAAGGGTCCAAACCATATTGAACCAAACCAAAACTGTGGCCACTGTTGTGTTGACAGCCCCACCCTTCTTATGTGCAGAAGATGTCACAGATGATCCTTCACAGACCAGCTGTATCCCAGTACAATCCCACATTCCTGGTTAACACAGCCCATGGATCTGCAATCCTCCTTTTTGCTTCTCAGCCACCAGCTGGGCTGTGAGCAGAGTGGTGCTGCACGAATCAGCAGCAGAGCACAAGGATGATTTCAAGTCCAGGTGCAATGCAACATGTACAAGCACACTGCACAGAGGCAATTTATTCCTTTTAAGCCATTACAATTCTTGTCTTACTTTGTTAAACAAACGTTGCAGTCTCCATCCCAACAAACTCAAAGGTGTACAAATTACTATTCAGTAATCAGCATTCTGAATGAGAGTAGATGATAAGAACAACAAAAACACATCTAGTTTAGGGACTGTAAAATCCAAACACATTTTGAGCAGTAAGTACATTTCAGACTCTGTTAGTTCATTCCTTTGTGAAAGGAAAAGTCACTTTCAAATTGTTATAAAAAATACCTCTCCATTTATTTATCCCAGAACAAGCAGAACTACTCTCAGCAACACTAAGCTGTAATGGAACTGTTCAGTTTGTTTACCCTGTATCTTCCAGCCCTGAAAGGCATTAAGGTTATAAGATTTTGAGTCAGAGAAAAACTCAGCTGACATAAATCTACCTGGCTCCACTGACTTTTGGTGGCATGGATGCATCTGAATCACACACAGTAGATGAGCAGGACCTCAGGTGCTGTTGGATGACATGTGCCATTAACTTCTGTAAAAGATCAAGAGCCCTTTTTCTGTTCTGGAAGGAAAGTCCAACTCCAGATTCTGGTCAAAAACATTTGGAAGAAAAGGGAAAAGTCTTAAAAAATAAATCAAACAAATAAATAGAAAACCAGCTTATGTGATTTTATATAAATGGAAATTTATACTCTTTGGTGGTAATAACCATAGGAAGGAAGAAGCTCCAAATTTCAAACCTGGGTTAATGAAGGAGCCTGTAGAGCCACTCACTATCTTCTCTTTCTCAGTCCTGCAGACCCCATAAAGGGATTGGCTGTTTGAAGCTGACATTCCAGTACTCCATGTGTCTTCTAAGTGAATTTTCAAAGCAAGTTAAAAAACAGTGGGACAATATTGTAAAGTTTTAATAAGTGTGGCTTTCAGGAAATATCTTAGTGAACATTTCTATGTAATTTTCCATATTAAAATAATGATACAAATGATTCTTCTCCCTGAAAAAGAGAGGAAATGAAATATATGAAATGAATGAATGAAGCTGAATGGAATGCACACTTATTATAAAGACTGTTTGCTCAGGCAGCACAGAGACAGGATTTACAGTTACATGCTGAAAAAGAAAGATCCTTTCAAACTTACTCCCTTTGCTACCAAACTGTATTAAAGCTCAAATCCTGACCTGGTGCACACTAACGTAGCTTCAGAAGCTCACTGTTTTTTAAAATACTATGGTGTATTGCACATGTATTTGTGATTTCTACTGAGCAGTGGTGCTTGCTCACTTTTTTGTCTGAAAGGAATATGGCTTTTTTATAAGCAGCACCTGAGAACCAAGATTATATTCACCCTGTCCTTAGTTTACTTAGGCAAAAATCCAGCTTGTCAGTTTTCTGTCTTTCCTACTGCCATCATACATGTCAGTCAACAAAGATTTCATCTGTTGCTAAACAGGAGCTTATTATCAAGCATATATCACAGAATCACAGAATCACAGAATGTTAGGGGTTGGAAAGGACCTCTGAAATCATTGAGTCCAACTCCCCTGCCAAAGCAGGACCAAAAACTAGGGCAGATCACTCAGAAAGGCATCCAGAAAGTCTCCAGAGGAGACTCCACAACCTCTCTGGGCAGCCTGTTCCAGTGCTCTGTAACCCTCACAGCAAAGAAGTTCTTCCTCATGTTGAGGTGGAACTTCCTGTGCTTGAGTTTGAATCCATTGCCCCTGGTCCTATCACTGGGCACAAGTGAAAAGAGGTTGCCCCTGCCTTCTTCTTGCCCAGCCCTCATGTATGTATAGACATTAATTAGATCCCCCCTCAGTCTTCTCCTGTCTAGACTGAAAAGCCCCAGGTCTCTCAGCCTTTCCTCATAAGGCAGGTGTTCCAGTCCCATAATCATCCTTGTAGGCTCCGTTGGACTCTCTCAAGTAGATCCCTGTCCCTCTTGAACTGGGGAGCCCAGAACTGGACACAATACTCCAGGTGAGGTGTCACCAGGGCTGAGGAGAGGGGAAACTCAGAGAAGAGGCTAAATAAAAGCCATCCTCCTCATCCTGGAAAACACAGTTGGCTTAGTTGGTTTTGGTTCAGTTTTTCTGCAGCACTTGCAGCAATTCTTCGCAGTCAGAACAGGACTGAGTGAAAACACTATTGCAAGTCTTGAGTCTTTGTTAAGATTCCTTGTGTGAATTTCCTTTTAATAATGAAAAAAAGTGAGTTTGATATTAGGATCTCCCTGGAGATGGCTCCGAACAGTACCCTCTATCTATGCTGATTCGAAGTAAAAATTTGGTTAAAATAACAACCTATAAAATGAGCTGTATTGCAGTGATGGGAATCAGCAGCATTTGTACTTATCTTCTAGTGTGTGAAAAACCTATTAAGACTAAAGTAAATATTTATGCATTGAAGCTAAACAAATTTTAAGCATTTTCACAGAGACATGTGGATGGAAGGAATCTTCACTGGTCAGCTACTCATTTCTGCTATTCCACTGAAAATATATTTGTCTGAAGTCCTGAACTGATCTTTAAAAGTTACTTAACATTTTCCCTGACCTTTACATTTTTTTGAATCTTTTCATCAGTTGATTTGTTTAATGGAAGTATAATTTGGACTCTTTTTAACAAAGATCCTTTAAAAGAATTAATAAGGTGTGTACACACTTTCGTGCTTGTAGGTATCTCTCTAATAAATTATATTTTTTAATTCATAAAAAATAAGAAGAAAAACTTGAAGTCTGGCTGAAGAAACCACTTAGGAAGATCTTCATACAGCTACTGACATGCAGGTTTTCCTACTTTTATTAGCAGATTCTTCCTTTTAATTGTCCAGTATTTGAAAAAATTGCATGGGTTTTTAGTTTAAGTGCTCATATTTTACATCAGTTGGTTTTCTATGTTCAGAAGGAATGTTTTGTGGTCTGAAATCAACATGGATTTAACAGGGCTAAATGTGGGAGAAAAAAAGGGCCTGTTGCCTTCCCACATCATCATTGAAGCTGCCTGCAGAGCGGGCTCCATGTTATGTGACAAAGCTGCCAGAGTGTTTTCTTCTCTCTTCCACATGGCACTTTTACTGTGATGTTTGAATTTTCCAGTGTGTTTGACCTGCATTATAAAGGTCTGGGTGAACTAGCAATCCCTTCTTGGAGCTGTGTTGCTTGGTCAATTCTGTCCTTTCCACAGTATGGCACCTTTCCTCCTGCTTCTGTGTATTTTTTCTCTATCTTAAGGACTTATCTTCCCACTGAAGAGAGTCCAGGCATGCAGCAAGACACATCTTTATCCTTCAAATATATTGGAATATAGTTCAAAACAAGGACAATTTTTCCTTTCAAGTCCTCTTTCTCACACTAGGAGGGATATCAGGGCAGATTTCCACAACAGGACATTTGTCTCTAGTCCTCCTTTCCAGTCCTTGGGACACCCAAGATCTGGCAACCCCTTATTCTCTCATCTTTGTCTCAGATACTCTCCAGCCTCCCATATCATACCTTAGGCTTTTGCCTCTTCATGGACAATTTTCTTTTTACAACTTGTTCTATGTATTTCATTATTTAATTTTAGCTACATATTACCAATAAGCCCAGACCAGAATTTTTAGGGTAATATTTCAGCCTGTTCGTGGTGCTTCACAATGCCATCTGACATTACCACTTATGTTGATTAATAATTTAAATTATTATTAAAAACATTGCTATTATTATTTGTTTTGCTCTATTTCTATATCACTGCATTGCTTTTTGCCTTATTTACTGTAACAACAGCCCATCTCCTTTTCTAAGACTTTCCATTTTTCCTTCTTATTCATCAAGATTTAGGATTAGTTATTTTGAATATGTGTTCTCAAATGAACTACCTACCCAGCTGGAGTTGTCATCCCCATTTAATTTTCATTTCAGAGCAGTGTCACTGTCAGCCATGCTCTGGGTCAGCTCTGGTACACTGAAAATGATAACTACAGCAAGTAAAGCTGTCATGATCCAACAGGGACATTATCAAGGATTCAATTTAGAAAAAACAGGAATTATTTAATGGGCAAAAGGGATGTGGCAAATGGGGAGACTGTAGACTTTATTTTTTAAAGTTTGTATCCACTGTAAGGAAATAAACTAATTAAAACAGCAAACATGCCTGAAGAGAAACAAATCACTTTGGACAGCTTGGCTAACAGTAATCTCATTCTATATACACTGTAGATGTTAAGAAACCAATTGGTATTTTAAAGTATGGCAGCAGAGAATTAGAATTGAAAAACAGGAGAATAACATCAATATTATGCAATTACTGTGTGTCTGTGGTGGGGAAACCAGAGTCTGCAGAGAGTTAGTGGAGCCAAACTACACAAACATAAAAAGTTTATAGACATAGTTTAAATCGTATGAAAAGTTGTTGAAAGACACATGTGCTGGAGTCACATGTACACATAGAAACCAAAAAAGTGATGGCTCTCTATAAACTGTGAACAGAATTGAAAGGATTTTTAAAAAATCTGTTTTACTCTTCTTTTTAAATGAGAAAAAAAATGGGGGAAAAGAAGGTGAAGAAAGAAAAAGGCAAGCAAAATGACATCAGAATAAGTAGGAAAAATATAAAAATGTTTTCAAAATCAAATGCATTGAGGCTGTGAAATTATTTTGCTGGGGTTTTTTTGTTGTTAAAAAAATAAAAATCTTTTCTCCTTTTAATAAGCAATGATTCTGTGCAGTGAATCCTGAAATTCAGGACTAGTATACAAGACCTATATGAAACTCAGAGGCACAGTCTGAATTATCCTGTGACCCTGTGTGTCCGAGTCTCTACCTGCTGAATTATTTGGCTTGTTCCTAGTAACAGCTGAAGACTGAGCCAAAGAGTAAGCACTGCAGATGACCAGGGAGTTTGAGGCATGGGCAATGAATTCAAGCTGAGCTAAAGTAACAGTATGGATATAACAGCATGGATATAACAGCATGGATATAACCTCTTTTATCTAACATTTTTCCCAGCGCTACCTCTTGGAACATTTCATTGGCATATAAAGGGATGTGATGAAATTCTGACCTAGACACAAACAAATATGATAACAAAACATTCTGAGCCAGATTCAAGTGGAAAAATCTGGGTTTGGAATCCTGGAAAGAGGAAGAAATTGATGTAGTGTTAAATGCAAGATTTGGATGTTTTAGCTTGTAGTGGCCGAGGGAAACACAAAAATTTCAGATCAGAATTATTTAAGAGTTAGATGATAGTCTCCCCAGCATTTTTAATGTGTCTTTATGTTTTTTGATTCTTCTTTATGAATTGAGTGTTAGTAGACATTTTATTTTTCACCAATTATTTTAGGATACTTGAGAAACCCTAAATCCAACCCATAACAGCCAGCAGAGTCACAAAATTATAAAGCATGAGTGGATTAAGGCTAAAGGCAAAGCAGCTAGCAAAAATCACACCTTGAGGTCTAGGTCCTGAGTTTATAAAAATCAGGAGAATTTCACTTATGTCCACTTAAGCATTGGGATATCTTATCCTGGGACATGTTGTCATGGTTTGACTCAAGATCGCCAGTTAAACCAGAGACAACAATGCTCTCCATCCCCTCCCCCTGCCACCCAGCTAGGGAAGGAGAGAGAGAATTTGGAGAGAGACTTTGCTGGATTGAAAACTAAACTAGACAGCTTTAATTATATGTACAATTATATACAAGTATGTTCAGGAATGTGCAAAAGCCTCTTGCCTCCCCCCACCCCCAGCAGCTCCCCCGGCATCTCCTGAGCTGTGAGCAGTCCTGAAATGTCTCAGCCCACAGGCAGGAGATAAGGCAGAGCAGACAGGGGCTGGGGGATGAGGGCTATGAGCTCAGAGCCTGGGGGTTGATGGTGATGGATGGATGGATGGATGGATGGATGGATGGATGGATGGATGGATGGAGTCCTCCCCGGACGCCGGCCATGGATGGAAGAGAAGGGAAGAAGAAGCAGGAAGGAAGTTGTCTTCTGTGATCTCTGACCTTCCTTGGAGCTTACGTAGATCTATGAAACGGAATACCTTTGGTCAGTTCTGCTGTCTGTCTAGTCCAGCTCCCCTATGGGGGAGTCACAGATACAATTCTCCTGCCCAAGTAGCCTCTGTAGCAGCAGAGCTAAAAAGCAACCTTGGAGTCTCAGCAGAAACATAAACATTCCAGTGTTATCAGCCCACTAGCTGGAACACTTGTTGCTAGTTAAAAGAAAGCTTACTGAAGGAAAAAAAAAATCAGTAAAAGGAAACTTAGCTTCATCCTGGCTCAAACCAGGACACACGTCTTCCATATTCTGTGGGTAAACTTCAAAGGTTAGGTTAATGTTGATTTTCATACTGGCAAATCAGATGTTACTTCATCCTTAATTCTGATTTATATTGCTTCAAAATTGAAAGATAGAGTATGCTAATAAAACCAATGAGGATTTAAGAGATTACACCTGCTTACAACCACGTTCTGTCAGATAGATTGCTTCTTAATGTTTACAACTTTTATAAATTAACCTCATGAGTTTTGACCCACTGGCCAGTATAAAGTCTAAAAGGATAAATACTGTTTCACTAAGACATTTTAGAAAAATAACTGTGTTAAATAGTATCTTTTAAAATTGTAACATACAAAACCCTCCCCTCTGAAGCTATAAAATGTCCCAGTAAATGTCAACGCAGCATTGGCCAGGTGTGCTCAGCAGCTGACAATCAGGCCTCTGGAAACACCTTTCCTAGAAATGCTCCCAAGGGAAGCATTTACCAGGAATATGCCTTTTCTGAATAGGAAAAAACCCCTCTTCAGAAGCATTGCCTCATTCCTCTCCTGAGGAAATAGATTCTTCCTTCAGTGATGCACTAAAATTCAAGGCTGGCTGATAAAGTCAATGCAATAAATATGGATGTAGGCGGTGGAAGAGGAGAGACAGGGAGGGTGCAAGGAAAACAGAATCAATTCTATTTCCTGAATATATATATAAATTGGTATACACATCTATCTACCAAATAGAAATAGAAAATGGAATGAGTTTTGCATTTTGTTGAGACTACTGGGAAAAAATCATAACTCCATTAAGCATCAAGCTAAAACCTAGAGGAGGGGATTTTTAGTGGTGCTGAGTCTGAGGGAGCTACAGGCCACACAATAGCATCTGCACAAAACACAGTTGCTAGAGGGGTTTTGTGCCTAAGGGACTAATCCAACCAGTATTTATAACTATAAAAGGTAAATGGAATAAAACTGCTCCTGAGAGTGCTCTCATTACTGTGAAGTTGAAAGGACTGGACAGAGTAGATAAATCATGAAGGAAGGCTTGGTCAAAACAAGGAGCAAGGTGCTCCATTTTGATACCTCTCGGAACATTCTGGCCTGAGCTGTTCTGACTTGAATAATGTAGATGAATGGTAGATGACAATAAATCAATGGCCCCTTTCTCATGCATAAGTAATACAGTTATCTCATCCCGTAGCAGTAATTACCACCATAATCAGTGTAATCCATCCATTTAAGATCCCTGATCTGTATTTCAGACAAAACCAGAGAAAATACAATTGTATTGGTTTTAAGCAGTGTTGAGACTGGAGTAGCTTTAAAAAACAAACACCAAAGCTGTGAATCTCCACGTGCACTGGTGATTCTTTTTCTTCTACACTAGAAAAAGTTTAGGTCAGATGATGTAGTTTACATTAGGTGCTGATCGGCCTTGCTTGATCCTACACACGAGCAGAACATGTCTACAACATTGATTCTTCACTCTTTGTGGTTGTAAGAAATGAACAAGATCTATAAGACCTGATCCAGAAAATAACTGCAATTGTACCAACTCCAAATCTGCACGTATGGCTACATGTATGCAGTCAAGGAAATGAATGTAATGGGAGAAATAAATTAATATTCTTCAATAGAGGAATGTGTGCTTAGTTGTAATGAATATAATGGTAAATAGAGTAAATAAAATGAAATAAAAGAGAGCCTAGAAGTGAGCTCATAACTGGATCTCTTATTTTATAAACTCTTCAACTGTTAACCCATTTTCTGTTTCTGTTTCATACCTCTCCAACTAGCTATCTCCCAAACAAACCATTTTAGAGCTTATGGAGGAATACAGATATAAACCAGTCAATGCTACTTTGCCTTGAAGCCGTTCTCTGCTCTTTTGTTTATTAGCATAGACATAATCAAGAAAAGAAACATTTAGGAATATGCTTCATTTGATAGATATTATTTCCCTCAGTTACAAAAGTATGAGAAATGTCACAAAGTATCCCTTTTTCTGTCCTTGATTTTGTTAACATATCAATGAAATTCCTGCAGCAGCATTGCAAAATATTTGTATCTTCTTTTATAATTTTGATGGAATAAAACTAAATGAAACATATAAAATTTACCTATTTCACAGACAGCAAAAGTGCTTCTGGCTTCCCAGGAGAAATGGGAGAAAGTTTTTATTAAGCTTGAAAAGAAACAAAGTAAGAAAAAACAAGAACTGAGGTAATCATGGCCTTTTCAAAGGCTGGTAAACACTTATGTGAAGAACCAGCAGATGAATACGTGGCTCCACACCTCGTGTCACCAGCAGAATTTGGGGTTTTTTGATAATGGGATTTCTAGTTTCTGTCTTAACTAGCATCTAACTTTATAGGAACTTGCAGGTGATCTTACCAATACAGATAGAACACCCCAGTTACAGAAAAATAACCTGTGAATGTTTTCTTCACACATTAGTCTAGAAGTGAACAGTGAGCAGAACCCCAATCTTGTCTTGTCCATGTGGCATCTGTTGCTTATCTCTGAGACTGAGTGAATTAATATATACAATTTCATCCATTCTGAAGAAGAAGACTCAGACCTGCCAGGGAGAATTAAGGGGGTTACACCTCTTGGTATCACCAGCACATCTGCATACCCATTGCGAGTGCAGGCTGGAACATCAAGTCCTTACCTGGGGGAGCGGGTTGCCTGTCTGAGGAGTTATAAATGTCTGGAGAAATTCTGCAATAAAAGTCACAATGTAGGTTTTGGAATACTGGGCAGGAAACCTCCTGGAACAAATCACAGCTGACAGATTTCCAATACTCATTGCTCTGGTCAGGCCCAAAATAACATCATCTTGAAGTCCAAGTCCATCATTTGTCAAACACGGTATTTCTACTGTGGCTGCTGCGATGTGGTTCAGATTACAAAACCACTAGTGCAAATGTAAACCAGAATTTTGGTGCAGAATAGAAAATATCAGGTAGGAGAAGTGCTTGTGGTTGAACATGGACAAAAAAACCTCGAGATAGTTCTAAAAGAGCAGATGAAGTGAGACTGTGGCTTCATTTTAGCAAAGTGATTTTAAGCTGAGACCTACCAAACTACGAGCAACCTTTGAATAGAAAAGAAAAAATCAGTTATTTTTTATCATACTGCATGCTTAACTTACTTTTCAAATACAATTTTTTCTCCATTTTATGTAAACCAGCCCTTGATTTTAAATAATTTAAGCATATGGTCTTCTTTGGTATTTTTGATTTTGGCTTTTTTGATTAGAAATTTGTATCAGTGTATTTCTGTAACTGTCCCACAACATCTAGCACAAGTGTTAGAATATATATCAGTACAAAAGTGAGGAAAATGAAGGAAAAAAAAGCAGCTTATCAGCCTAAGAAGAAAAAGGTTGAAAGGTACTAATTAAATTTTTCAGTTTCCTACATGTGAAAAAACTAAAGTCTTGCTGAGAAGAGGAGAACACTTTATTGATCTAGTCCCTATGATCAGACAGAACAAGTAGTGGACTTCACTTCTGTTAGATATGTCACAAGTCAGAATGAAGGATGCTCATATTATCCATCAGTAGAAGATGAACAACTCAACCTTGGCAGCCATGGGGTCCAAATTCCTAGTTTTATGACGCATTGTGGAGTAACAACTTCTGCTGTGAGAGAAAATACTTGTTCACACAAAGGAAGGTGCTTCCAGTCTGTCCAGTGGATCCAGACATGAGCAGATGTTCCATTCCGGTGTGTTCAGATCCTGGGAGAGCATTATTGCTCAGAGGCTTTTCTACATCTCCATTATGAGAGGAGAAAGGGGACTAAGGGAAGCTTCCAGGCTATGGTATCTGCCAGAAAATCACTGGTTGACCTGTGACAAATAAAACACCTCCAAACCTCTGTCAAAACAACAGGGGTAACGGTGATTCTGCTATTGTGCAGATGAAGGAGCAGATGACCTGTTAAGCTGTTTTCTATTTGCTTATAAACTCAACTACAGTTATAAAGTGAACTACATTGTGGGTATTATAGTGAAGGGTTTGCTATTCATCTATGTTATGTGCATGGGAATTCTCTCTTACATGAAGTAGTTAACCCAGTTTTCAGGGAGTTCTTTGATGAAGAGAAAAAAAACAACAACCAGTTGTAGTTTATTATAATGCAGAGGAACCAGACATTGTTTTGGAAAGCACTGAGCAAAAAGCCAAATGCGAAACATGCAGGGAATCCTTTCACAAAATTCATGGGAAAGAAAAAAAGACATTAATTTCCATAAGCCAAGGATTTCTCCAAACTCAGTGACAGAAAATGCATGTAACATTTTTTATTGTGAAGCACCTGGTTGCTGCACAGTTTGCTGTGAAAAGATACACATTTTTTTGGAGAAGGGAAGATGTTAATGAGGTTTCAAATAATGCATGAATTCCTTCATTCATGTTCTTTTGCCAGTCACCTACTTAGCATTCAGTAGGAAACGATTGTTTTCCACATCTCAAGGTATAGACAGCATCTGATTCTTAAAGGGACCTGAAGAAAATGTTCACATATAATTTCTTTGCAGGAATCAACTGCAACAACCTTATATGAAAAGACTGTCAGTTTTCTAAGGACAGTCCTCTCCATCTACAACACTTCTCACAGTAGTGAGTCATATAATCCCAATTCAGAGCCAACCTAAACAAGCTTATTAAAAACTGATTTCAGTCTAGCTAAGACTGTAAAGGTGGATATAAATAATATCTTCCATGTGATTTAAATTGATAAAAACATTTCATTAGTCATTTGTTCTCTAAATTTGTAATGTTATCACCACTGGGATAGTGGAGACTAGTACCATCTGAAAACCCACGCTCTTTCTGACAGTATTTTAAATAATGGTCTACTATATCCATGCAAATGTTATCTGGGGAAGTTAAATCTCTCAACCAGTCTACCTTATCGTTTGCATGTCAATTGTTTTCTGAAACACAAAATTAGGGGTGTTGGGTCGTGTGGACAGGATGCATTCAAGAGTGTGCTGGATTTGGCTGGCGTAGACAATTTTCTTCATGGTAGCTGATGTTGAGCTATGCTTTGGATTTGTGCTGAAAACAGTGTTGATAATACTGAGATGTTTTACCTGAGCAGTGCTCGTAGAGAATCAAGGCCTTTTTGGCTCCTCACATCACCCAACCAGAGAGAGTAGCCTGGGGGTGCACAAGAAGTTGGGTGGGGACACAGCTGGGACAGCTGACCCCAATGGACCAACTGGATATTCCATACCACATGATGTCATGCTCAGCATATAAAGCTGAGGGAAGAAGAAGGAAGGGGGAGGCATTTGGAGTGACAGTGTTTGTCTTCCCAAGCCACGCATGATGGAGCCTGGCTTTCCTGGAGATGCTGAACACCTGCCTGACAGTGGGAAGGAGTGAATTAATTCCTTGATTTGCTTTGCATGTGTTCATAGCTTTTGCTTTACTTATTAAACTGTCTTTATCTCAACCCACGAGTTTTCTCACCTTTACACTTCTGATTCTCTCTTCAGTCCCATCAGGAGCTATTGAGCAAGAGGCTGTGGGGGGCTGAGTTGCCAGCTGGGGTTAAATCATGACAGTGGGGAAGCCTGTTCAGATCAGACCACTACTTCAGGAACAAAATTACATCTTTAATTTCATTGAGACCATGTAGGTGAACACAACTGCTCTTTTTCTATTGTCACAGTTGAATTAAGTTCAAATTGCCCTCTGGAGAACGCAAGGAATTATATCTCTTTAAAATTTAGGTTTTTATTAGATAGATAAACGGAGTCACATAGAAAGTAGGTAAGAAGAATTCTAAGAGCAATTGAGTTGTAAAGTTAGGAATTTCACCTGTTTCATTCTCTGGCTTCCATTAATTACACAGACCTTAATTATACAGATGACTGGAGATAAGGTGGAAAAGAGCAGACGGACAAATATAAGGACAAACGTACCACAGGGAAAGAAACTGGTGCTAGCTGCTTTATAACACTTGCCATCAAGGAACCATGTAAGAAAATTTTCTTGACAAAACTATATAAAAAGTTTAGTTTAGATTGGCTGCCCAGATATGTGGATCCTGGGCCAAAAAAACCCCTCAGTCAAAAATTTAAAGAAATGAAGCCAAAAGTCATCCAGTCTTAATTGTATCTCTGTTCTTGGGACTAATGTTCCTCACTAATGAAGTCCATCTGGAATCCTTGAGCCAGTTGATAAGAAATACAGAGCACAGGGATTTAGGCCAGAAAAATTTGGGCATCAGAAGGAGTGCTTACTGTCCTTGGGCCAGCAATCTGGGAATCTGGACTGACCTGGACTTCATGTTTCTCTTTTTTGGCCAGCTCACACAGCCAAGAAAAGGAATGAACTGCAATCACCTTCAAGTTTCTGCACTGATGAGAAAAAGCCAAAAGGTCATGGGGAGTAGCAGAGAGTCATAGAATCATAGAGACATGGAATGGTTTGGGTTGGAAAGGACCTTAAAGATCATCTAGTTCCAAACCCCTGCCATGGGCAGCGACACCTTCCTCTAGACTAGCTTGCTCAAAGCCCCGTCCAACCTGCACTTGGACACTTCCAGGGATGGGGCAGCCACAGCTTCTCTGGGCAACCTGGGCAGTGTCTCACCTCCCTCACAGGAAAGAATTTCTTCCTAATGTCTAACCTAAATCTGCCCTCTTCCAGTTTTAATCCATTACCCCTTGTTGTCTCATATACAAGCCTTTGTCAAAAGTCCCTCCCCAGCTTTCCTGTAGCACTTTCAGGCACTGGGAAGTCAGCTATTCCCTTCTCCAAGCTGAACAACTCCAACCCTCTTAGCCTGTCTCCATAGTAGAGGTGCTCCAGCCCTCTGATAATCTTCATGGCCTCCTCTGGACTCACTGCAAGAGCTCCATTTCCTTCCTTGGGGTGGGGGCTCCAGAACTGTATACAGTCCTCCAGGTGGGGTCTCATGAGAGCTGAGCTGAGGGGGAGAATCTGCTCCCTTGACCTGCTGGTCATGCTGCTTTTGATGCAGCATAGGAAACAGTCTTTTGACACAGGGTTTTTTTAGAAAATTAAAATAGAGCAAAGCTATATAAGCCCTGGTAAGGCAGGTGCCTGTTTTAACATTCATAGAAGAGCAATGCAAACCATTTTAATTACAGCTGGTGCATTATGGTGGAACATTCATGTTACATTGTGAAATCCACCATCACATTCAAAGCTGTGACGTTACTAAAATATTATTGTTCTGTTCAATTGTCATTGCCAAGTATGATGTGAATTTCCCCTCCTAATGTAATTTGATGTACCTTTAGGGCAGCATCTATGTGAAAATTGACCTATAATTTGTGTGAAATATTATTGTAATATCCATGTTGGAAACGTAGCATAAAATTATGCTAATATGTACACACAGGCCACTTTTGCTTATTTTCAGGGCCTTGTTTCAGGGCTGTTATTTTATCTACCAGATTTTTTTCAACAGAAAACTTTTTGAATCATTTAATAAAAATCTGGATTCTTAATTTTGACTTGACAAAATTCAAGTAACTATTACTCCATTGCCTTTCTTATATCAAAGCAAACTTCTTACGAAGCAGGCCAAGATTATTAATTCTAGAGATGCAATTTAAGTCACAACTGGATTCCTCACTTTTAGCTGTGACATCTGCAAGCACCAGATTTTAAATGTGTTACATACTGTCCCTTTGAGGATCTCTTTTCTTGCACGTATGAGACTGAAACACTTTGTTAAATATTGAATAGTGGAATTCTAGGACAAACTCTTTGTGCTTTTATTTGCATTTCACTTTTTACTTACATCCCAGTTGTAACTGCAGTTTAAAAACAGAAAGTTAGGAAACTCAAATCAGTGAAGGGAGACAGTTGCTCCTGCAGGAACCCTCATCTCTCCATCCTTAAGCTGCATGAGAAAAATATTCTGTCACTTCTGAGCAAGGTTTGAATGAGTAACTTTAATTTCTAATGTTCAGCTAGCTAAAGTTCTGTGAGATTAAGCCAACCACTAGTGTCCAGATCCACAAAATTATATAGATTCTTCACTCTAACTGAATCTGAAGGATTTTTACTCATAAATTTCAGAGACTTTGGGTTTGATTTTGTTCACATGTTACTGTTTGGGACAAACTTCTTCGTATGCCAGAATCATACAGTATAAGGAGAAGAACTGAGCAGCAGAGAAGAACCACAATGTTTTGTGCCCAGACTGTAAGCCTTAACACTGTACAACTTCTTGTGAACTTCAATTCAGCCTAAGCAATATTTGCAAATATTAAATATGATATTAATTTGTGCATGCTTGTATTACCTAAAGCTTGTATTTGCTTACAGTCCTATTCAGCTGAAATAGAGACCCAGGGATTTCTTGAATGGCTGCAATTTCCAGGGTCTTTTTCTGTGCTCTGAGAAAGTTTCTGCATATCACAGTGAGGCTGCAATTACTCCATCACTGCAGAAATGTACTCTTGCTAAAGAAAGAGCTTAATTGTCCTCCTATTTCCAGCTTGTCTTTCTTGATGTGACATTTGAAAGGTTTGTGTCAGAGCATTGCCTGTAATCGTACAGGAAGGATTTGGGTCTATCTTTAGGTCTTGGCTTAACACTTGTATTGTGTTACTGAATGAATTTAACAGGATGTTTTATGGTTCAGATATCTGCAAGAGTGCATGTTGGACTTAAAAGGATCAAGAGAAGGAATCAAAAACCTCCACATTCAGTCAAGCTGGGTAGAAAACAAATACTTACAGGAAGATGGAAATACTTGGATTAAGAAGAAATAATGTGAAGTATAATAGGAAAAGAAATGCCACTAAACCCATGGGTTTAAAATAAGCTCTGATTTAAAGGACATTGTGCCAAATCTTTGTTTTTGTGTCTGTACACATGCATGTGGATGGGTTGGGGGGGGTGTGTGTAAATGAGGAAGTAAGAAGATGGGAATAACCGTTGCTGGTTAGGAAAAAACCCACAACAGATTAAAAAAATATAGTCTTTTCGACCAGCATCATAGTACATTCAAAGCCCTGGAAGGTGTTTTTTTCAAGGAAAATAAATGTTCTTCTGTATTTTGGAACTTGAGATGCTGGACTTGAACAGGTCCTACATATATATCTGACCCAGATGAATGCCATGACCTGGACAGGTCAGTGCAACCTTCACAATTTTGACTGAAAATGTAAGTAAACACCAGAAAAACCTTTCAATTGGACCTTTGCTCCAGGCAAGATTTGTCTGCGAATTTTTTTCACTCAATAAACTGATAATTTTCAGCAAAACCTCCTGAATCATATTTAAAAGAGGTTTTGAACAAATCAATATTAGAAAAATCTACATAGGGAGTAGACAAAACTTTTAAGACAGACTCTGGAGGAATAAATTGCACTAGGAATAATGGTGGAAAGTGGTGTAGAAATAATCTTCCTTTTTTCCAGAAGGCCAATAAGTAGAACATTTTCAGAAAGCTTGTGATTGTGCACTGAACTTTACCAGGTCTACTAATATCTTTTCTCATGGAAAATTCTTACTTAATATAAACTACTCCTGAAATCTGCAGAAAGTAATGCAATAAGTAAAGGTATTCATTCTTTTGTGCCTTGAAAGAAAAGAGAGAAAAATGGTAATCCTCAGTTCTTTTAATTCAAAAGGGTTTTTTTCAATTCAAAGGCAAGAATAGGACCTTAGTAAGATGACACTGTAGTATCCTACATTTATGCTCTCCCAGATAAGACTGTTTGAAATTTAGTCAACTTGCAGTAACTGATACTGCTGTGGACTTACTCCACAATCTGAAAATCAAGTTGTTTTATTCTGTATTTTCTATCACCTCCAGTAATAGTGACTATGAAATTAGGGTTTTACTGGTGATTTTACTGATGAATGATGCACAAGACAATGCATTTCACTCTTTGGTCTCTGTCCCAGGAAATCATTCACAGGGGAAAAAAAAAAACCCAAACACAACAATGCAAGGAAAAAAAAAATAAAATTACTTTTTTGGCAATTCAAATGTCAAAAGCAGTGTGGCCAGCAGATCAAGAACTGTGATTCTCCCTCTCTACTCCGCTCTCCTGAAACACCCATCTGCAGTACTCTGTCCAGTTCTGGGGTCCCCAACACAGGAAGGACATGGAGCTGTTGGAGCAAGTCCAGAGGAGGCAACGAAGATGTTCCGAGCAGCTCTGCTATGAAGACAGGCTGAGGGAGTTGAGGCTGTTCAGCCTGGAGAAGAGAAGGCTCTGGGGAGACCTTAGAGCAACTTCCAGTGCCTGAAGGGGCTCCAGGAAAGCTGGGGAGGGGCTTTTCACTAGAGAGGGTAGTGATAGGACAGGGGGTAATGGTTTTAAACTGAAAGAGGGGGGATTTAGGTTAGACATCAGGAAAAAATTCTTTAGTGTTAAGGTGGTGAGAGACTGGAACCTCCCTGCCAAGGGAAGTTGTGGCTGCCCCATCCCTGGAAGTGTTCAAGGCCAGGCTGGATGGGGCTTGGGACAACCTGGTCTAGTGGGAGGTGCCCCTGGCATCTAGGATCTAGGTAGTCTTTAAGGTCCCTTCCAAGACAAATAATTCTGTGATTGTCTGATTCTGTGAAATACTAAATAATACCCTTAATTTAGCTAGTTAAGGCATATTTGATGGACAGTTTTCATAAATGTTACATTTATAGAGCATATTTCCTCAGAAAAGTTCTCAAAATGACTATCAGCAATCAAGAGATGCTTAAATGATATGTGTGCAAAACTAAACATTACAATTATCTAATAATAATGTTAAGTAAGACAGATTTTACTAGTAATTTTTCAGCAAAAGCATACTTTATTGAAGGCAGGGGTAGAAAAACAGGAAGGATATTAAGTAAAGTGATCTATAAGTGCATGTCCTACAGAAACATACACATAGCTCTTAATCCATACAGATTCTTACTTATTTGAAATGTCTAATTTAGGTAGCAAAGCTTAGACTGCAAAATCACTATGTAGTCAATGCAGGAAAAAAATGTCCCTTTCAAGGGCATTTCTAATCACTAAAAATACTAAGTAGCCTTCTTTTCTCTGCTGCATCTAGTGTGGCAAGACCCCACACCATGTGCTTCTACCCTAAGTGAACATGAAATCCTTTAGTATCCCTTCTGCAAGGAGATCCTTTCAGCTGCCCAGAACAAGATGCTACACTGTATTTACGTGCTCAACTTTTGAAGACCATAAGACATCTTTGGCTGTGCTCCCTGGTGGCAGCACACTCTGGGTAGCATTGGAGAGCTCCTTGTCAATGAGAAAGACAAACTCTTTTGTGCCATTGTCACCCTGTGGTCTGGGATTGCAACCTAATACTCCTTAAGGTGAAAATCCTGAAGGTTTGGATCTTATTTTCTGTATAGGAAGGTTATCTAGGCTCTGTGCCACCAAAATATTATATCAATGTGTTACTCAGCATGTCTTTTCCTGTCTCAACAAGCTTTAATGTTGACTTGGACTGATTTTTAATATACTTTAAAGAAAGGAACTTTTTTCCCTCTACAAACAAAACTGTCACTGTGAGATTGGAGCATGGCTCAGATGCTGACACAAAGACATGAAGTGATGCTGTGAGAGAGATTTAATACCAGTGTATTTTTCTCTGTCACACTTACTTCCACATTGGATTTTAGGATTATCTCTGAATTTGCTTGCTAACAACAGGCTTGTGACTAAGATAAAAACAAAGCAAAACCCTCTGGCTGCTTTTACACTTAGACTGGTCAGCTACTGCACACCTTCAATCTCAGACCATCATTTGCAAGTGCTGTAAGAAAAAGGGAGTTCTTTAGTGCAATTCAGAAACTGAGCCTTATAATTTTATATGTGAATCTTATAAACTTAATCTCATTCAGAGAGACTTAGACAGGCTGGAGAGTTGGGCGGGGAGAAACATGATGAAATTCAACAAGGGGAAGTGTAGAGTTTTGCATTTGGGGAAGAACAACACGATGTCCCAGTATAGGTTGGGGGCTGACCTGCTGTAGAGTAGTGTAGGTGAAAGGGACCTGGGGGTCCTGGTAGACAGGAGGATGACCATGAGCCAGCAATGTGCCCTTGTGGCCAAGAAGGCCAATGGCATCCTGGGGTGCATTAGAAAGGGTGTGGTTAGTAGGTCAAGAGAGGTTCTCCTCCCCCTCTATTCTGCATTGGTGAGGCCGCATCTGGAGTATTGTGTCCAGTTCTGGGCCCCTCAGTTCAAGAAGGACAGGGAACTGCTTGAAAGAGTCCAGTGCAGAGCCACAAAGATGATTAAGGGAGTGGAACATCTCCCTTATGAGGAAAGGCTGAGGGAGCTGGGTCTCTTTAGCTTGGAAAAAAGGAGGCTGAGGGGTGACCTCATCAATGTTTACAAATATGTAAGGGGTGAGTGTCAGGGAGATGGAGTTAGGCTCTTCTCAGTGATGACCAGTGATAGGACAAGGGGTAATGGGTATAAATTGGAGCATAGGAGGTTCAAGGTGAATATCAGAAAAAACTTCTTTACTGTGAGAGTGACAGAGCACTGGAACAGGCTGCCCAGGGAGGTTGTGGAGTCTCCTTCACTGGAGACATTCCAAACCCGCCTGGACAAGTTCCTATGTGATGTGCTCTAGGTGACCCTGCTCTGGCAGGGGGGGTTGGACTAGATGATCTTTCGAGGTCCCTTCCAACCCCTAGGATTCTATGATTCTATGATTCTAGAATGAAGATTAGTTGTCCTCCTCCAGCTTTTTAACTGGTTTCATCCTTCCCCACTTCAGCATTGTTACCAAATATACAACAAACAAAAAGACCCAAACGGCAATCAGAGGTCATTTAAAAGTTTCACTACCTACAAAACCACTTTGAATTGAAATAGTAATTTTGATAAATCTGAGAGCCCTGAACCTCATTCCACATAGATGACCACACGACAAGAATCCAGTGCACATTTCTGAGGGGCAATGTGATTTAAAATTGTACTAGTTTCAAATCGATCTTATCTCAAGGGCTTTAAATTCTTCACCACTAAATGTCATTTGTCTGTTTAATAGCAAGTGGGATCTTTAACAGGAGTCAGTTAATCTTTGTGGTGAATTATTATTTATATAATGCTGAAAAACTGTTAACCTCTGCATAGACAAGTATACTTCACAAAGTTCAGACTGAGAATTTGATTCTGCAAAAACACTCATTTATTGAATCAATGAACCTCATTGAACTTGGGGATAAAATTCTGTATATTTAAGCATGGATGTAATTTTTGTATGAAAAGTATTAAAAATATCAATCGAATCTATGTTTTAATCTGTGACTCTCTCTATTTAAAACACCCAAACAAGGTTTTGGGCCATGATCAACAAAGTTGTGCCTTGCGAGTCTAATACTATCAGCAATTTCTTTGTTATTTAAAAGACAAAATGGGAAGAAGGCTCCTACATTCAAGAGAAATAACAATTATAGATGTGCTAATCCTTCACCTTGAGGGTATTTGCACTTTAAGGAATAAAAGACATTTCTTCAACATTCAAATAAGGAGGGTGGATCCTCACACATTACTGACTGACTGCAATCCTTGCTTCTTCCCTCTCCTTTTTCTATCCTAACCTGTATTTCTGCCTGTCATTAGAGACATACATTTCTAGTTTGATGGCTGAAAAATCAATCCCTTGAAATCAATAGGATCCTTGACACTAAATTTAAGAGCAGTAGGCTTTGGCCTTGAGACTTTCAAGATAGGAATATATCATCATTTAAAGTCATCTCTGCAAAGGAAGTGGTTCAGGTGTTTTGATGTGCCTGTGGCTGAACAGCTGGGCAGCAGACATTGAACCTCAATGCTCTGGATTTAATGCATGAGCTCTCCTGCCTTAGGTAAGGAAAGCCTCCTCTATTTGCTCATTGACCTTTGTATCTGGGCCAGCCAATATTAGCATGGGGAAAAAAGGCACCACAGCAGATAGGTTACAAAGGCCACTACCAGCTTAGAGACTGTGGGTGAGACGTGTTACATCAAGCAGAAGAATTTTGCTTTGGGATGCAGAGGAGAAATGAGCACCCTGAGAACAAGCAGTCCTATAGCCACTGCAAATGAAGGAGAGAAAGAAGGGGTAGAAAGAATTTTTGGGGGTTGTATTCCCATCTACTGCATTGTCTACATGGCTCTCTTTCCTGGAAGGAGAGGAGGGGTAATGCTGCCCTGCTCCTCTATGTATACAATTGGTTCCCCAGTTTATGAGGTCCTTCCTCCATCTCTTACTGGTTAGCTGGGAACTGTTAAAGAAGTAACCATGGCTTCAGAGGGCACAGCATAAATGAGGGTGGTCTTGGAGGAATGGGTATCTCCAAAACTACCCCTACTGAAATCTAAGCCCAAAGTGATGATCTAGCTATCTCTAGCTATTTCAGCTAAGGTAATATTTTTTTCTTCACCAGTATTAAGGGAAGTACCATTAAAAGGCACTTTGAAAGCCTCAAGTCCACTCTGAGAGTCTCTTATGGTAAACCATCTGAAGAAAGATGTCACAGACATTAGCTAGATAATGGGGGCATATATGCTGGAGTATATGAGTTTATATATGTTCATGCACATCCACACACACCTATATGAACACACACAGTCCTGGACCTCTATCAGACTTCCATATGCCATAGATTTGAGACAGTTATTCCCACACAATCTCATTAAAAAATAATGTAAATTATAGCACTTAATGCTGTCTTTAATTTTTTTCTTGACAGCCTGCTTTCAGTAGAAGATATTAATGTAATTAAGTGTAACCAAAGCAGAAGAGAAAGCTTGAGAAATTAGAAAAGAGTAGTTTTTTTGCCATCACTTCAAGGCAAATAAAGATAGTATTCCCTTTGCATTTATAAACAAAGAAAACCATAGCTTCCCTAGCTCCTGGCAAGTCTGAAACATTTTACTTTTCAGTCCAGCTCTTGTGTTCACTTCCTTCTCTCTTTACTGTTTTGGCTTTGTGTTTTCTGCTGGCAGTCATCACACCTATTAAAGCACTCACATACTTATACCTTGGCAAACTGATTCCTTCAGGAACCTGAGTGTTGCCTGAGAGGCAGTGTGACTGAGCACTGACAACAGGGACCAAGACTAGGCTACTGTGAATAAAAAACCTGCTGTTAAGGTGGGCTTGAATAATCAAAAAGTCACACTTGTGTGACTTGTGTGTGTGTGATGATGAGAAAGAGTATTAATTCCATTGGCTTCATCTTTTTATGCATTTATTTTCTTTCTTTTATAAGGTGTTTCTTCTTGACTTCAAAACCCTGGCATCTTTGATTTGCTTCTGCTAAACTCCATGAATCCTCTGTTTACATGTATCATGAAATGTTCTGCTGGTATCTGAGATTTAATGCAAAAAACCTCCAATCAAAGAGCAACCAAACGACTTGTTTCTCGTTCTGATCGTTGACTGTAATTTACTGCATTTCTTAGGGTATGGCTAAGTATGGTCTTTAAGAAATATTCACTAATTGAAATAAATCAGTAACACAGGAATTATGACAAACTGGCATTCCGGCTTTCTACTGGTTCCTTTGTTACCCAATGGGGATTGATCCTCGAGGAGTAAAGGTCCTGGGTATGGTGAGAGTCTTAGTCCAAGAGCTAAAATTACAAGGGTTTTATATGAATGTGAGTACCTTCTCTTATTTTCCCAAATACTAATAGTTTCCATTTCCAGCTGTCTGTCCTACCAAGATGAGCCAACTATTTGTGAAGATATTGCTTGAAATTACTGCCCCAAAATAAAGATAAACCAGTACTTATGATATAAGTCTAAACTCTAGCAGGTTCAGCAGTTCCTATACAAGTAAATTAGTTTTCTGAGCAGCAGAAATGGGCTCAGTGAAGGCTAAAGGGGAAGCAGAAATGGAGATCACTGCAGATGTTTCATAGTGTTTTGTCATTACAATGGGTGATATGCGCAGAACAGAGATGCAGAATGAGACACATGAATGAGATGAAATATTATGAATATTAAAGAAAAAGATAAGGACACATTTATATATATATTAGAGAACCCTCAGTACCACCAATTTCTAAAGGATGTCAAAGGCTGTAATCAAGTAGTCAAAGGTTGCTGCTTTCCTTTCTTCTGGTATGATATATTTGCATACTTATTTTGCAATATCTCATGCAAAATTATTTAGCTGTACCAGACAGCACAGAGCAAATGATGAAGTTTGATAGCACTGGATGAATTGAAACAATGAAATATAATACAGGCACACACTTGCATAAATAGATTTATATAAAACATACCACAGTGTTTCTTTATGTTTGCCTTATCCACTTAGATGAATGAGAAGAGAGGTTTCACAGCTACTGCGTGTGCCCATTAAGTGTGTCTACTAGAGTGCAGGATTGGCTTTACAAAGGACTATTTTCACCCTTTTCACCAAGAACTATATAAATTTGGTTAACATAAAAATCTTCAAAGATCTTGAGAGTTTTGTCCATTCAGAATTAACATTTACTCTGGAGTAGCCAGACTACTTAACTGCTCAAATAAGTGTCAGTTAGTGTGACAATAATAATCAATAAGTACTTCCAAGTCATGAGTCATCTCCTTATGATTCAGGTACCCATAGGCCTGTGTGGAGCTTTGGTTAGTACCACAGAATCACAGAATGGTTTGGGTTGGAGGGAACCTTAAAGATCGTCTAGTTCCAACCCCCTTGCATGGGCAGGGACACCTCCCACTCGACCAAGTTGCTCCAAGCCCCATCCAAACTGGCCTTGAACACTTCCAGGGATGGAGAAGCCACAGCTTCTCTGGGCAACCTGGGCCAGTGTCTCACCACCCTGACAGTGAAGAATTTCCTCCTAATGTCTAAGCTAAATCTCCTGTCTTCCAGTTTTAATCCATTACCCCTAGTCCTCTCACTACAAGCTCGTGTCAGAAGTCCTTCCCCAGCTTTCCTGGAGCCCCTTCAGGCACTGGAAGCTGCTCTAAGGTCTCCCCGGAGCCTTCTCTTCTCCAGGCTGAACAACCCCAACTCTCTCAGCGTGCCTCCATAGCAGAGATGCTCCAGCCCTCTGATCATCTTCACCGCCCTCCTCTGGACTCTCTCCAGGAGCTCCATGTCCTTCTGATGCTGGGGACTCCAGGATTGGACACAGTACTCCTGGTGGGGTCTCACGAGAGCCAAGTAAAGTACCTGAGTACTTTAAAGAGCCAAGTACCCCCTGACCTGCTGGCCACACTTCTTTTGATGCAGGCCGGGACATGGTTGGTTTCTGGGCTGTAGCCCACATTGCCGGCTCGTGTTGAGCTTCTCCTCCACCATCACTCCCAAGTCGTCCTCCTCTGGACTGTTTTAGATCCATTCTCCACTCAGCCTGTATTTGTGCTTGTATGTTAGTATGTATATAAAATCTTGGCTAAATGATTAACCAAAGTGTATCCCATAGAAGCATTATTGACAGATGAACTGTCCAAGAAAGAACATGATAAGGAACAGTATGTAGAGTACTGGGAAGTATAATCAGACTGAACAAAAGGGTTGAACTGAGGAAAAAAACTGAAAGAGAGAAAGGTTCTGATGTGGAATGTTCACCCATGTGTAGGTAAGATGTTAGACCAGGGCAGGAACAGGCTGATTGAGATAAGGCAGATAGGGACTCCCTCATAACATCATAGAATCATTAAGGTTGGAAAAGACCTTGAAGATCATCAAGTCCAACCATCAGCCCTACACCCTGTGAGCACGAAACCATCTCCTGAAGCACCACGTCTACTTATTTTCTTAACACCTCCAGGGAGGTCACCTCAAGGTCTGTGCCGACTTTCTACAATCTCCAAAATGGAAACCACATGTCCTCTTAGGCTGGCTATACTAAGGTTTACAACAGAATCACAGAATCCTAGGGGTTGGAAGGGACCTCAAAAGATCATCTAGTCCAACCCCCTGCCAGGCAGGGTCACCTAGAGCACATCACACAGGAACTTGCCCAGGCAGGTTTTGAATGTCTCCAGTGAAGGAGACTCCACAACCTCTCTGGGCAGCCTGTTCCAGTGCTCTGTCACTCTCACAGTAAAGAAGTTTTTTCTGATGTTTACATGGAACCTCCCATGCTCCAGTTTGCACCCATTGCCCCTTGTCCTATCACTGGACATCACTGAAAACAACCTATTATTGTCACAAAAAAATTGAAACAGAGCGCCCTAGATGACACCTCTAAATGATTCAACCTTTCCAGTGCCACATGAGTGAATTAAAAAAAAAAAAACAAAGCAACCAACAAATTGCTGCTTTGCAATTATACCTTTTTGCTGCCCTATTTCTATATACATATATATTATACAGAAATTCCAATTGAGCAATGAAAAGGAGATGAATTTTGTTTTGTGAATGGCCTCCTGATTTTAAAATGCAACTATGATATACTCTACAATTTTGCAGTTCTGTTGTGCAAGTATTTTTATTGTTCCATTGGTTTTGCTTCATACTTTGTCTTGTATATTATCACCCATGGCAGAATAAAAAGTTACATGAAAAGTTTGACTTTGAAAGTGAAAATGGAATGAAATATATTTCCCTCCCCACTCGAACCCAAAAATGTCAGGAAAATCAACACTTTTTGTGATCATTTCCATTTTGATGGAATTGCGGTTTCAAAAAGCAAATGGTTCTGTCAACAAATTTCACACTGGCTCTATTGCGAAATCAATCATTTGAAATTAGAAACTGCATTATGAAGCAGCCTTTCAATATGATCACACACTAATTCTGTTTCGGTTTCTGAGGTTTTTTTTGGTTTTTTTTTTTCCCACAGAATCCCTGCCTCTTTGAAGGTGCAAAGTGGAAAGTGGCTATTTCAGATGGTTTCTCTTCCTTCATTATTTAAGTGCATTTTCTGCCTGCCTGACTTTGAAGGCAGAACTAATAATTGCTCAGGAGATTTTTTTTTTTTTTCATTTTTCTCATCCATCTCACATCTGTGTTTCTTAAAGATGAAAGAAAGTACCTTCATGACTTCCCCAAGAAATGAACAATGGACCATTTTCCCATCATAATGCTAAAGAACTAAGAAATGAAAATAAAACTGATTATTTGGGATGTGTAATTTAAGGGACACAGTTTTAAAGTTATTAGCACTTTGGAGACATAAAGCAAAGCACTTACTTTGTCTCATACCATGACTTAAAGTGTAAAATTATTTTTAAAATCAGATACACGGTTACCAAATCAGGCACCAGAAAATGGGGCTCAGAGCACTGTGAAATTTTAGTTTAAGTATTTTGATAAGCTGCACTGTTGGTTCCAGGAGAGGGCTCAGCATGAAAAGAAACTCCCTGCCCAAACTTCCTCTCTCTCTGCTTCTCAGCATAGGTGATCAGTCCTTCAGGAGAACAAAGGAACAGCAGAGGAGAAGCACAACACCCTTACAACACCAAGATATTACTAGTTCACAGCATTTTATTAATGGCCTCAAATAATTTTTCATATTAAAGTGTCCTAAAGCAAACTTAACATTTATCTTACCGCTTCTCTTCTCTAGTGATATTTGATAAAGAAATCTGTGTTTAATAACAATAGTCCAGCTACTAATTCCAGTATCATGTTTTTGTCTTATCTCGGTCCCAAGTTTTCTTGAGGGTGTGTGTGGCTTTGAAAAGCAGGCTGTCAGACTGTTGTGTCAATGACATATGTCACCTGAAGCCTCCCAGGACAGGACACACTGACATGCTGTCAGCTGTGACCGGTGCTTCCTAAACCTCATATTTTTTAGACATAAGAATAAAACCCACAGCTCCAGCAATATTGATTAGAAATGAAAGTAACTTCAGAAGTAGATAGGCATTTAACGTATGAACAAGAAGTCCATGTTTATGGATGGTGTGAAGAAAAATGGGCCCTTAGTAAAATCATTAGGATATTGAATTTAGGACTCCAAAATTTTTTTGACATGGGAAGTTGTGAAGACAGTCTTTTCAGATTCAGGAAAAGAATATCTACCTTCATGAACAAATCTTATATTCTCAAAGCTGTATGTTCTCTATGAACAGAGGCTGAAAGGAAAAGACTTGGATGTAGTCTCTAACATCCCTAATCAGTTGGAGAAGGAAGTGTCAGAGGTGACCAGACCATCTTCTCCTTAAACAGTCTATCATATCGCAAAGTCCTGGACTAGATGGACTATTGATCTTATCCAGAAACACATTTCTTGTATTCTCAAAGATAAACTGTTGTACTTATCTTCTGGGTTATCTGAGACACTGTTTGTATGGACTATTAATGTGGACAAAAAAGGCACAGTCCTAAGATTTAGTCCAACCATCTTTCATTACAGAGCTAGCTACATTATACTACTTCACCTCTCCTAAGAGTCTAAGAGGACAGACAGAAAATTACCACGACTCAGGGGACAACAATACCTTATTGTATGGAGGTAAATTGATTGCAGGGGAATTCTTACAGAAAATATACTATTTGCAGTCTCCAGGTGCACTCACACTGGTGAACAATACCTCCTTCATGTTCCAGAGCACCATGTCACCATGCATTTTGTGCATCTCAGCAATGACAAGTTCTTACTGTAGCACAGTGCTGAGGGATTCTTCAATGTTTTTTCCAAGATTAAATAATGAGGATTAGCTCTTTTGAAGTACACCTTTTCAGTGCACTGAAATTTGTCCATCCAGCCTTGAAATAGATAGAGTAAGTCATTTAGGAAGACATTTAAGGACTCTAAAGGAGCAAGTTCTTATTCTAGCCTTAGTCATTCTAGTTAGTCACTATAACTATAGTTAAAATGCTGTAGACTCTTTATGATTTTATAGTGAATCTCTTCTGCAATGACTCAAAAATTTTTTGTATCTTATAGAATCACAGAATCAACCTGGTTGGAAAAGACCTCGAAGATCATCAAGTCCAACCATAACCTAAATCCACCCACCATAACCTTTATCTACCCATTCAATGCTTAAATCATGTCCATAAGCACCACATCTATATTTCTTTTAAACACTTCCAGGGATGGTGACTCCACCACCTCCCTGGGCAGCCTCTTCCACTGTCCAACCACTCTTTCAGTAAAGAAGTTCTTTCTAATATCTAGTCTAAACCTCCCCTGGTGCAACTTCTGGCCATTCCCTCTCATCCTGTCATTATTCACTGGAGAGAAGAGACCAACTCCCATGTCCCTGTAACCTCCTTTCAGGTAGTTGTAGAGAGCAATGAGGTCTCCCCTCAGGCTCCTCTTCTTCAAACTAAACAACCCCAGTTCCCTCAGCCTCTCCTTGTAGGACTTGTCCTCCAGGCCTTTCACCAGCCTGGTAGCTCTTCTCTGAACATGCTCCAGCAACTCAACATCCTTCTTGTAGTGAGGGGCCCAGAACTGCACACAGTATTCAAGGTGTGGCCCCACCAATGCCAAGTACAGAGGCACAATCACCTCTCTACTTCTGCTGGCCACACTATTCCTGATGCAGGCCAGGATGCTGTTGGCCTTCTTGGCCACCTGGGCGCACTGTTGGCTCATGTTAAGTCGGCTGTCAACCAGCACCCGCAGGTCCTTCTCCACCATGCAGCTTTCCAACCACTCATCCCCAAGCCTGTAGCTTTGCATGGGGTTATTGTGACCGAAGTGCAGGACCTGGCACTTGGCCTTGTTACACCTCATACAATTGGCCTCAGCCCATCAATCCAGCCTGTCCAGGTCTCTCTGCAGAGCCTTCCTACCCTCAAGTAGATTGACCCTTTTACCCAGTTTAGTGTCATTTGGAAACTTACTTAGGAAGGACTCAATTCCTTCATCTGGATCATTAATAAAGATATTGAACAGGACTGGACCCAAAACTGAGCCCTGGGGGACACCACTGGTGACTGGCCACCAACTGGATCCAACCCCATTCACTACAACTCTCTGGGCTCAGCCAAACAGCCAGTTTTTTACCCAGCAGAGAGTGCACCTGTCTACTCCATGTGCCTCCAGCTTCTCCAGAAGAATGCTGTGGGAGATGGTGTCAAAGGCTCTACCAAAGTCTAGATAGACAACGTCAACAGCTCTTCCCTCATCAACCAGGTGGGTCACCTGATCAGGTTAGTCAAGCAGGACCTGCCTTTCCTGAACCCATGCTGGCTGGGCCTGTTTCCTTGGCTGTTCTGCACTTGCCACATGAGAGCACTCAAGAAAAGCCTCTCCATGATTTTACCTGGTACTGAGGTCAGGTTGACAGGCCTGTAGTTCTCAGGATCCTCCTTCAGGCCCTTCTTGTAGATAGGCATCACGTTGGCAAGACTCCAGTCGTCTGGGAGCTTCCCTGTTATGCAGTACTGTTGCTAGATGATTGAAAGAGGCTTGGTGATCTCCTCTGCCAGAGATGGGTCTGCTCAGCATATGGGGCCTTCTGTTCCCCTCAAAAGGGAATCGCCTACAACAATCACTCTCCTTTTTTTCTGACACTAGTAGTCTTAATGTGTGGGGCTGGCTGAGTCACCCCAGGCAACTCCCTGGATGGACCTTCACCTACATCCTCCTTTGCCTGGTCCTCCAGTTCCAGAGCCTCATACCTGTTGTTCAAGGGCAACTGGTAGGGTGAGGGAGGCTGGAAGGGGGTTCACCAGCCTCCTGAAGCAGGGACCTGCTTCCACTCCCCTGTCTCTTAGCTCTCCTCCTACTCCCTGGTGGCAGGAGATTGGATCCTCAGCTTCCTGAGGAGCCTCTGTCTGCTGCCTTTGTTCCAGAGTGTGGCTCCACACATCTGTCTCTATCTCACACTCCCTGATGCTCCTCCACCTTTCCAATTTCTCTTCCAGTTCTGCCACTCAACTGAGCAGATCATTCACCTGCTCACATCGCCCACAAGGCTCCTCCCTGCTGTCCTCTGGCACCAGTGCCAGGCTCAGGCATTCCCTGCAGCCAGACACTTGGATAGCTGCATGTTTGGGAAGGAGTGCCGTTTGGGTTCCCACTGTCTTCCTAGCAACAGCTTCTGACCGTCTGGTCACCATGATATGTATATGTATACACACTGCTCCTAACTGCCCAACTGATTGTCACTGCCACACCTCAGCTCCCTGCCTAGTCCGCAGCTCCTCAGAGCCCTGCCCGCGCAAACCGCCGCGCCCCTGTTCGCCCGCTCCTGTTCACCGCGCTCCCCAGGGGCGTTTAAATCTCCGGCGCGGCTCCCGGCCACGCCCCCTCCGCGTCCTGATTGGCTGCCGCGGACTTCCGGGTCCCGCTGGGGCTCAGGGGGCGATGGGGTCCCAGAGCTGGGAAACCCCCCAGTACCGCTCGATTGAACCCCCACCTCGGGCTTAGCTCAGTCACCGCCGCCGCCGCTGCTGCTACACTGACACAGAATGGTCAAAGTTGGAAGGGACCTTAAAGATCACCAGATTCCAAGCTCCCTGCTATGAGCAGGGACACCTCCCACTAGACCAGGCTGCACAAAGCCTCTTTTCTGTTACAAGCTAAATGCTGCTAATTTATCGGAATTAACCTCATTCTGCTTTGATTGGATTCATCCACCGCTCTCATTCTATACTGTTACAAGTCAACCTTGCTTTCTGTAGTTGCTAGTCACTACTTTAGTTCAAGAAGTCAACCAAAGTACTTTTTTATTCTTTCTTGTAGATGACATATAAATAAAGATATATGCAGAAGATCTCAGTTCTCGTACCAAAGATTTATACAGAGGAGTCAAATGTGTCAGTGAAAAAAAAAAATATATTTTCCAAGTGGAGTTTATAGCATATGGAAGGTAGTAATCAAAAATTTTACAATAGAAATAGAATTTTTTCTCCCCCTAAGTAAATATTTCCAAGGAAAATGTTTGAAATAGATCCTTTCTCTCTCTCTTCCCCCCCCCCCCCCCCTTAATTTCTCCTGTTTTGAAGCAGCACTTCAATAAAGCATTGTTGTTCTGTTACTTTATATAACAATTGAGACATAATCCATGGCAATTCCTTGCCTTGCCTTTTGCCATAATTCTTTATTACCAGTTTTTAAGAAATGAACACACACCAGATACTGTGGTAAGCAGACATCAAATGCAATGGAACACGCAGAAACAAGAGCACTGCAGAGGTGAGCACTATAAAAAAAATCTTCAGGGTCCAATTTCTCTAGCTCCATCTGTGTGTTACTCTTTTTTCTTTTTTTTGAAGGTTTCATGAGCAAATTTGTTGTGGCCATCACCTGCAATCTAAATTCAGTAACTGTCCCATTAAAGTCAAACCTAGTGCTAAGATTTTGTTGGAAAAATCATGAAAATGGGCTTTCTGTGTGAGAGAGATGAGGACAAGAGTGACGAGGAGAGTGTCTTAGCTTTTGCTCAGCAGGGTCATTGTTTTCAGTTTTCTGAACATCAGGTGAATACCATGCAAAAGAGGCCTGGGAGATGATATAAATCTGACTTCCCACCTCAGCCCTCTGTGATTCTGTGATGTGTGTTGATATAAAAAAGGGGAACTCTCTTTCCTGGAGAGTCATGGGTCTGCTTTCCCCTGAGCTGATAGAAATGCCTAACAGGTAACCATTTTTTGCAATACTTTCTCCACTTTTTTCTCAGATTACCTCGTTTATAGGTTCATTACTCACCGATTCTGCCCTTTCCACGCTTAATAAAAATGAATCTCTTCTTTGAGAACACTCATTGCTGGGATGCCCTCTTGGTTGTTCAAAGACTTTTCTGCATCTTTTCTCCTTGTGATGCTGAGTCCTGATCTTCAGGTTCCTAAATACAGTTCTAGTAAAGGACCAACATCTCTGTCACCAAGCCAGGTATGCCATTCCCATTATCACACTGATCTGGTAGTTCTGGAAATATGATTTTTAGTATTAGAGTATATGCCATCAACAATTAGTTCTCTCTTCCAAAACTTGGGATTTTGCCCTCCTTTTGTATGACAAGAGAGGATTTTATTCTTTTTTTTTTTTGTTATCCAGCATCTGTTACCAGGCATTTGATTACAGTAAACAGGTTATTCTAAGTAGAAATCATTATATGAGAAAGTTGATATAATTTTGTTTCTCCCTCCACTGAAAACTCAATGAATTGTAATGAAAATAACCAAATTGCTTTCAGTGATGCAGAGGTTCTCAGCCATGCAAACCAAATAAGCTTCAGGCTGACTCATTCAAGGGCTCATCAGCAGATTGTGGCTTTGGAGACTGCAGGGAGGGAGTTGCCTGCTGAGTGGGAGGGAGGCAGAGGGCATGGCAGGCTTCTACCTTCAGGCTTCACCCTCCATGAGTTAAATTCACTACTGATTGGGAAGCAAAGGGATTTGAGGGGATGTTGGACGTTGGAGAATACTTCTCATGCAATGCAGTACAGATGTTGACTACAGTTTTTCACATGCCATAGTAATGGATGAGGAAAAAGATGACTGTAGAAGTCTTCTATTGCTTACAAAATGACCTACAGAATTTCTTTCCTAGGGCTCAAGAAGCAGGAGAGGTACAATATATATGTTTTATCCAGATTCAAGTGCTACCCAGGTTGTATTTAAAGTATTCTCTAATTTCACTCCACTACAAACGGGCCTATTTGGCTCTGAGAAGTGAAGGACCAGCCATCAGCCTTGTCACAGCTCTGTCCATGCTACTGTACTGCTTTCTTTCTCTCCCTCCTGTGTCTCATCCTGCCCATTCCTGGTGTGTAGAAGGATCTCTACCAGAGATCTGTAATGTTAGCTTTTGTAAAGCAGTACGGACACCCTGTGTGGAAACTCTTCTCTTATAAACCTTTATATTCCTTGATTTGAGTGGGACCCAGGCTTATGATGAAAAGAATCTGCCAAGTACAATATGATGAAGTCTCCTCCTTCTGATGCCTTTCATTTTGGTTTCAGAAGAACAGAAGAGAGGAATTATAAAGACATAACACAAATCTCCCTTTACTTTAGCCTTGATAAATTCACATGACAACCTGACTGCATTTGATGTCCAGTCTTCTATGAAAGCAGTTAGGCTTTGAAATTACACTGCAACTTCTAACTTGATTTTCCTCACAAATAAGCAACTGTCACCAGATTCACCACCAAAAGCAAATTACCTGAGTGGCATTTGTCAGAGCCTTGAGTAAGTGAATCCTCCTTTCAGGCATGGCCTCATGAAGGCATTGCTGAGTGTCTGTAGTTGCAAAACACTTAAAGAGTCTTACATGAAATCTCAGTTACATATTGCAAATTGTGAAATAGAATCAGTTTACAGCAAAAAGCCAGAAGAAGTTAAAGCAGTTAACTGTACAACTCTCACTGAATGTAAGCTTTTGATGCTTTTTCAATCTCATTTCCCATTTCTGATTGAGTACAGACAATGTGTCTATGTGTAGGTGTTGTCTTTGCAATGAAATACAACTTTTTCAGAGACTTAGGTATCCTGTATCCTCTTTTAATTCAGTGTCAGACCACATCTCAAGAAAGCTAAGGCCTGACCTAAGTCAGCTGGCTTCAATTGCCTTGTGCTTATTGGTGACCATCAAAGATGCAGTTTTTTTAAGGAAGCATTTAACACCACCATTGCCAGTCCTTTTCATGCAACAAGTTGCAAACTCTAATAAAGACATCAGGAAATCAATAGAACAGATGGTTCAAGATTAAAGAAGTAATCCATGCAGGCAGACTCAAATTTCCTTTCCTCTTTTCCATTTCCTTCTACTTTCTAACTGCACCCCTTCTGACTTGCAGATCTAATTTCTTTCGTAGTAAAATTTTCAGTGCTCACCTTTTCTACCTCTGGTACATGAACTGCTAAACACATCTGTCAGGGCATTATAATATGAGAGGAAGTAGATTTAGGGCTGCTATAAGTCACCCTAGCTCTATCAAACAGTTAAGATAAAATAATGAAACGACAATAATATTGAATTCTCTCTATGCGTGACCTAAGGAAAACAATGGATCTGAATTATTCTGGATGAAAGTTTTCTGCCCTTGGTGTACCTGGCACAGAAGAGAAGGAATGTGAACAGCTGAATATATTCAACCTTCAACAGCCCAGGACTCAGAGAGCAAGAGGTTCTTACCTGAGAGGGCTCAAATTGCCTGCGATGCAGCAGTTTGCTGCTACTGCACCATCTAGGAGATTACAACATTCTTTTCCCCACTTTCTTTTTCTATTTCTCTCCCTTCCCCCTTCCTTCCCTCCTCTCCTCTCGTTCTATTTTCAAAGTATTAATAAGAAAATTTGCCCATGAGAAAATGGCCAAAGTCCATTTTCCAAAATGGTTTAAGAACTGAGATTCTACTTTACTCTCTGACTGACACTTTTTTCTGTCTACTGTCCAGTCACCATTTTACACCATTGCACTTGATTTACACAGCTATGTAAGTCAATTAAATTAAGTAGGTAAACTTTCTTTCCCCTTTCCCCTGCCACCCCCTCAAACAATTCTTTAAGGCAGGATTTTGATTTCGTTGTGTTTCAGTTATCTGTATCTGACACATGCAAGGTACAGTAGCATGATGCCTTTGTAGGGGTCAAACAGCAGCAAAGGAGAAAATAAAAGGGAAAATAGAAAGGCAAGTAAAGAAAATGGTAAGGACTAGATTGCATTAATGCATGTACTTTAATTGTTCTTGGCAGATGAGACTTTGCACTGAGGAAATGCTCAATACAATGCATCTTTTCATGTAGGAAGTAACAAGTGAAGGATGAAGCCAGGGAGAGATCTTGTTAATAAATAGCTTTCAAATAGTGCTGCCCATGAAGCTGATGCATTGACAAAGCCTATTAGTTCAGACAATTGTTAAGTGAAGCAGTTCACATTTATTCTCCAAAGCTCATCCCCTCATAAAAGCCGTGATGGATATAAAGATTATGAGGTTGTTTTAGAAAATATAGAAAAGAACAGAATTAGGTGTAGGCTCTCTAATGAAGGGATACGGAGTAAATGTAAGAAGACAGCTAAAAATCAAGGGGATAATTGTCCTTGTGAGCTGACGTTTTAAGAGAACCTGTAGCAAGGTCAACACACAACAAAGATGGATAGTGTTTGGGCAGTCTGAGCACTTCTCTGGTATTCATGAATTTCCCATTCTTCTCCTGGATTTGCCAGTGAACACAGTCTTGCAAAAATTGCTTCCTTTCCATAAATACTGTTCTTTATCTGTCTGGATTATAACTGACAATTGCCTCTTTACCTTTCATAGAACACTTTGCTCACTGTATCCAGTGTGTTTCTAGTACTGAAGTCTTACAACATGGGTTTGGTCCACTCAATAGCAGTAGAAAAGCAAATAATTATTTCAAGTTATTTCTATGCTTAATTTGTTTCTTTTAGCATATTTTTCTCCTGTAAATAATAATAAAAAAAATCCTTCAGATTTGGGGATTTTTAAAATTGTTATGCTGACAGACTGCCTCTGTGGTTATGTGCATCTATAAAGAAGCAACAGTGTGAAAAATGTGAAGAACACTTTGAAATTCTATCCCTATTTTTTCCTTCTTCTTTTGGTATTTTGAAATTTTGCAATAAAAACCTCAAGGCTTTCAGGTTTTCCCTACTTTAATTTTATTTTTTTTTGTTATTTTGAGCTCAGACACACTCCCCACGCTTCCTTTAGACCTCTCTTCTCACAGTGATCACAGTCAGTGCCAAAGTCATTGTACCATAGTCTATATGTCAGCAAAATAATAATCCCACCATTTGCTCTAATTAAATATCTGTCTTCTGTGGATTTGTTTCCACTCCACTCACAGATGTGATGGCCATCTGTACTGGGCTCCCCATGTTGTCTTTGACATAGCTGTCACAGAGGAAACAAGACAAAAAAAAGTATTTAGTACAAACTGTTTAAAACCTCTCAGGGCTCTGAGTAAATGTCTGAGAAGACAGCCTTTCAGTCCTTACCAACATGGCTTCAACACACTTGTGCTTGCTGGCTAGAAGTCAGTTGGGTATGTTCTACTTGTACCAAATCCCCATCCTTGTTACTGTGTAGTCAGGTAAGTCTGAGGTAGGATGAAGCAGATGTAGGATGAAGTAGATGTAGGAAAAATATACAGTGTGGCCTAAAAGGAGAGAGGACTGGGCTCTGGCATCCAACAACATACACAGGTTCACAACATACACAGGTTCACTAGTGGGATAGCTAAAGACCTTTTACTTGCCTGTTGGCACTGACCCCCAGAGCCAGTTGAGAGGGGAGCAGCAGGGTGTCTGGTGCCCACTGCACCCACATCAGCCACTCGTGCAGTCTCTCAGTGTTGCCCGGTAGCCCTGTGTGGCAACACAAAAATTAAGGACAGCAATACTGATGGCTCAGGTGTTTCCTGCTCCACGCACATGTTAGGGATGAGCCTTGGATGTTCAGGGAGTAGAAATAAATGTCACTGCCTTGTAACAAATCGGCCATTGAAAAACTGCTGCAGGCAGAAGCACCAGGTCAGAGCTTATATTTTTTTTAGTGGGAAATTCTTTAGTGTGAGGGTGGTGAGACACTGGAACAGGTTGCCCAGGAAGGCTGCGGATGCCTCATCCCTGGAAGTGTCCAAGGTCAGGCTGGATGGGGCTTGGAGCAACCTGATCTAGTGGGAGGAGACCCTGTGCATGCAAGGGGGCTAGAACTAGATGGTCTTTAAGGTCTTATCCAACCCAAAACATTCTATGAGTCTATGATTCTCTGAACGTGTTCAAAATTACAATGATACCAAATAGACTAATTGACAATATTTTTTTTCCTCAAAAAGGGAATTTTTCCTTTGCATGTTTCCCTCATGAAGGAAATGGGAAGGAGATGGGATCCTACAACCCCAGACTTGTTACAGATAAACCACTTGCAGCCAGTATGGTCCTTACTTAGTTCCTCTTTCAAGTTGAATGCATGGGACAGGATTTATCCCATCCATGATCTTGATATACAGAAACTTTTCTACAACAAACAAATAACTAGCAATCAATCGGTGGCAATAAGAATTCATGAGGCACCCAGAAAATTTAATTAAAAACCTCTTGAAGGAGTTATGGTAAAAAACCTGTAAAATCTGTAATCCAAAACACAGTGAAGTATCTTCACATGCCTGTTGAGCCTGATGCATTCACAGAATGCTCTGTGTCTTTTGAAGTTAGCCTTCAGGTGGAGTGTGCCTTTGTGCTATTGAAACATCCCATTTTAAGCCTACTTCAAATACTGAAATGCTTCTTTTTCTGATTAGTAAAAGTCTTATAGAGAAATGGGGCAGTTGGAGAAGGTTTCAAGAATAGCAGAAGGCTGAGGAAAAACTTCCTTCTCCTGCCTTTGGTTCCAAAGCACTTAAAAGCACTTGACATTGTACCTCAGAGTCAAACCCTGCTATGTACATAAAAGGAGGAGGAGGTAAAGATGAAGAAATGTAAGACTTAAAGGCACTTTTTCTCTTAGAAACTTACTAAGGAGTTGTGGATGATAGTTTAAAAAAAATCCAAAACTTTTCTTTTCTACACTTACTGAATAAAGTCCTTTTAGTTGCTTTCTTTGCACCCTCTGTAGAGCTGCAGGTGACTCAGATAGTTTTGTGAGGAAGGTTAGGACACTCCATATGCAGCCACACTCAGAAACTATCTGACTTCACCTGGAACAATAATCCCATCTTTTAGGCAGCCTTGGCTGCCTCAATTATTCTACTGTACTGTCCTTGATTTGGGGAAAGGATAATTTGCTGCAAGTGGGCAAGATCATTGGTCCACTGAAGACATAAGAACTCCATCAGTTTATGCCTGCAGAAGATTTGGATCTATACCTCTGCAGCAGTAACTTTACAAATAGTTTAGTTGTGTGTTTTTGCTTTCAATTTCAGGCCTTTTATGTCATAATTCTTCTGTGTCTGAAATTTTCTTAGAGTGTAAGGCATATGAGAGAGCTTGAGCACTCAGCATAAATTGTAATCTCTACTTCTCCATGAGGCTGTTAAACACAAATACAGAGTAGCTGTAAAGGACTGGTATGTGATCTTAGAACACAGGGGATCCTTCAGAATAATCTATTGTGTTTTATGCACACAGGAGCACGATGGTTATCCTCCCCTCCATACTGCATTAGACCCTAATTCATAGAATCACAGAATGGTTTGGGTTGGAAGGGACCTTAAAGATCATCTAGTTCCAATCCCCCTGCATGGGCAGGGACACCTCCCACTAGGCCAGGTTGCTTAAGGCCTCATCCAATCTGGCCTTGAACACCTCCAGGGAGGGGGCATCCACAACCTCCCTGGGCAACCTGTTCCATTGAAACATTCCAATTAAATCTAAACATAAAGTGAAACCAATAATGGAAGTTTCATATATTATGGCACAAGATATGGAGATGGAGATGGACCTTCAGAAGGTTTCCAGCTTAAGATTTTCCATTCCACTCTTTACCTCTCATGGAAGAAAATTCCTTTAGATAAAAGACAAGAGTCATTAAGCTTATGGTTGAACAGAGATGGGGACAATGACATTTTTAGTTATGTAAATAAATCTCTTCAAACATCCACTGGAATTCAGGTTTCCTTTCTGTGTGCCATTTGGTAAAAAGAACAGACACAAACACTGTCAGGAATCCTAAATTCTCCTGAGTTCTGCCTTGTAGATGTAGGTCACTTGTGAGAGAGTAGTAAGAACAATCCCTATTCAAATAGCCATTCATTCTCTGAAGACACTTCCTTATTACAATATTGCTTAGGTGACAATGCTTCCCTTTCAATTCCTGTGCATTGAACCAACTCAGCCTCTGCAGCATGTATAAGTTTGTCTTTATTGCTTTGGATTTGATGGAGTTCAACACATTTTCTTATATATTATTCATATAGCACAGTCGTTTAACTCTACACTCAGTAGACTAACTCACTTTCCCTCCCAGCCCTGGGTTGAATATGAATTTCACTAGGGCCACTCCTCACTCCATCTTCCCAGAGATTAATGACAACATCTCATGCTACTGGAGCCTGTATTTGCAAAACTTCTGAATGACTCTGTTCTGACATTTTCTTCTGAGCTTAACCTTGAAATGTTAGTAATTACTGCTCACGTGTGTGGTTTTTAGTAAATTTCATATGATATCTGAAGTACTTTTGTCTAATCTGTGAAGAAGAATATCACTGGAAAATGAATGCAGTGGTAGATTTAAGAGAAAACTCTTTTAATGTACCTCTAAAAACTCGGAGGAGTTTTAATCAAGGATCTATTGTAGGTATGTAGTGATTGCTGTAAAAGGAGGGGAGGAATATCAGCAGGGGAGGTTTAGGTTGGATATTAGGAAGCACTTCCTCACAGATGAAGTGATTAGACATTGGAATGGACTGCCCAGGGAAGTGGTGGAGGCACCATCCCTGGATGTGTTTAAGGAAAGGCTGGATGTGGCACAGAGTGACATGGTCTAGTTGATGTGATGGTGTTAGGTCATAGGTTGGACTTGATGATTTCCAGCCTCAATAATTCTGTGAATCTGTGAAACAGGGCCCATGATCTCTGTCTTCTTTGAAGGGTATGAATTATCTTAATCTTACCGGTGGTTTCCTGTTTTATCTTTGAATAGTTTGCAAATACATATAGGTATGATAAAAGTGTTGTGATGTTCCTGTGGAAGAAGACAGACAGAGGTGTATCTTCATGGATAAAGCACTGTGGTATAGCACTCCTTTTATCAGAGACTCAGTCTTTGTCTTACTCTACAAAGTCACTGCCCTGACTAGTGACCCATTCTTAGACCCATGGCAGGTGAGTGATGAGATGGGACCCCAAGACATGCAAGTTATAGTAGAGAGATCTTTTCCCCAACCCCTCACATCAGTCATGTAATACAGCTCAAGCAGCTCATCCTCTGCTTTTCATACCTCTTTTTTTTTTTTAATTATCTGGTAGCCATGCTAGAAATAAGAAATTTCGATATTTCTAACTTTGATTTGAAGCCTGAAAGCAGTTTGTGCCTGCATCATAACCTGTTAGAGACTCTTTCTGAGCAATCATTTCCCTTTCTAGAGTGGATGTCTCCTACACGCTGACACTGGCCCATCAATTAAGCACTGCCATCCATCTCCATGGCCTCACCCCTGATATTCAGCATCACAGTACTTTGGCAAACACCTGGCAATTGAGACTCACTGTGCCAGGAGGCTAATATCATGTCTGGCACTGAAAATGGTGAAAGAGAAGTGCTGCACAAATAACAAATTACTATTTTTCAGAATAAAAGGGTAGTGGGGAGAGAAATCTACTGCTAAGAAAAGTGGCGATGTGGTGGCAAGTGCAGAGTTTCATAAGTGGTCCTCATGCAAGAGCATAATCAAAATCCCTGTTGAGTCTCATGCCTCCAGCTTAGGATGGTGCAGGAGTAGTTGAATAAAGAAGTGGTAAATCAGAGTTTTGGAAAGAAATAATCCTCTGGACCTGACCCCTGTCTCCTGTCCTGAGTCAGGGTTAATCAGTTTTAGAAGGCACTGACTTCATTAGTTTCATGTTAGAGGAGTTTGAAAGGGTCTGGGAATCAGATTCACTTCAGGTAAACAACTCTTCTAAAACAAATGAAAGAGAGGCAAGGTGCTGCTTGCCTTCGTGATTTAAGTCTAAAAGCTTGGAAGTGCAAAGTCCCTTGTCATGGGGTTTCTGCTCCTTCTGCTTTAGACTGCTGTGAAGAGAAATATTGAGCAAAGAAGACAGAGGCACTACAGTGTTAGTATGGCACAACGCCCAGCAGATGTGCTGCACCAACACGTTGTTTCTGGGTTGGAGATGGCTCTGTCTGCATACCTCAAAACATAGTCAGGACAAATAGACACGTGATTTCTTGTCATTGTCCCCACAGGCACCTGGAAGTCCAGAGGTAGAAAATAAACCTCCCCGCCAACACCCAACCCACTTTTTTTTTTTTTTAATGGTGCTGTCAACACCACATTATTGTGATGCTGAATGCCTGGCCTTTTCCTGGGCCAGCAGCACGGTGCTCTGGATGTGTTGGTCTGCCAAGGTCCGCCTGGGGGTCTCCAGCCCATGCTCCTTTGCTCTGCACTTTCCTTTCCCTCCAGCATTTTTATAAACAATCACTTCTCTTTTGTTGCCTGCTGTCAGTTGTTGAAATGGGGCCAGACAGAAGCCTCCAGCTCATTTGTGTTTTATGGTCCAGTGTTCAGATATGACTTCTGTGTTTCTGCTCTGGATGTCCTAAGCCTTTTAACAGTCACCGCCCTCACACTCCTGAAATAATCAGGGCCAGGGAACAGCCTTCAAAACCACTCCATGATGGTTCATGTTGCTTAATTGTTGCTATCTGGCATGAGTATGGCCATGTCAGTAAGTGTTCTCCCAACCAGTGCCCAAACATGGTTTGTAGGGTAGTGTGGGCTGGAGATGTTTGCTAGTACTCAGTAGATACAAAGCAACTCTGTTGTCAAAGGAGGGAAGAGAGTTTAGCCATCATGACACACCATTGGGTTTCAAGGACAGAGAACAGGCTCTTTTCTTTAATAGCCTAGGCATAACTTCAGACAAGTACTGCAGAGGTCTGGGAATCCTGTACTGTCATGTTTACAGCCTCCTGACTTGAGTATTTCTTTAACAACCTGCTTTGAGCAGCAACGTGGTTACATGCTGAACAGGTAAGATGCAGTGAAGAGTTTGCCACACCACATCTCAAGAGTGAGAGGGGTCCCTGGAGAAAAATTCCCCTTGTGTAATGGGGTTACCTTCCTTTACTGCCAGGTAGGATCTGAGTTTCTCATTCTCTCTCTCCTCATCTCTAACCTTTTCTTGCCCTTGGTAGTATTCTTTAACAAGGCATCACCACCCCTGTGTCAGTGACCTTCCCTTTTCCAATGGCAGCCTGAACTCAAATTTTTTGTGTAGAAAAGCAACATATTTCAACATCCCACTGATTATCTTAATAGCTGTTTTTAAGATCAGCACTTTTCTATGAATAAGAATGATCCAGTGGGGTAGAAAAACTGATTTATTTAAACCAACATAGAAAACATATCTTAAGACAATTGCTGCAATATCATTAACATTTACTTGATAATATTTTTTTTTATTATTTTTTTTTTCCCCCAACACAGTTGGGAGGGGATGCAGATTGGGGGCTTACTGGCCTGGGAGTCAGATATTTAATTTTAATCTCAGCTTCCAATTACTGAACTTGTCCTTCATCACTTTCTCTACCTGATCTTCATCCTCAGGGCAGATCTGTCACCCATTGGCTGCATGTTCCTTGTTCAGCACAACAAGGTCCAGATTGAAACGAAGTATAAATTTAATGCAAAAAAAAGAACAGTTCAAATTAGACAAATTAGTCCACAGCTAAAATGTTCTAAACAAATTCAAGTATCAGGTGATGTAAAAAAATCTAATTGGAAAGGTAGAAATAACACTATAAAGAAATGAGTGTCTCATTAACTAGGGACAAAGTTGACTATACAGAGATTGGTGGAAAAACTTCCCTGTTCTCTGTGAATTTAGAGAAATGACACACACTTCACATGGTGTTATTCTGCATTGTGCATAGCACAAGGCTGTCAAGTTCTTAAATAATGTGGTGAATAATTGTACAGCCTTGGGAGTGCAAGATGACACCCATTTCATGTCATGACACAATGCAGTGCAGTCATCTACATGGTACAGTTATGAAAAGTTACTGGTTTATTTATAAAATCAGTAATAAGCTAAAAAATAATGGTGTCATAATTGATATAAAATTGCTCTATTAGAATGATTTATGCTCATTATACTAGCTCAAATTGTTTTTAAATGAGGCATTGGGAGTTCGTATTCATTGTCTTTTGTCTAATTTTAAAAGACATTTAAAATACCTTAAATTAGAAAATCAATTGAGAAGGTCCGGAATAAAAAAGTAGTCTTGAAATGGAAGTAAAGTTTGTTTTAGTGATTTAAATATATACTTCAAAGGAGATATGGGGGGAAAAAAAGCAAAATTAGTTGTTTATCTACAATTTATAGGTTTAGCTGCTGAATAGAAATGGAAAAAAAATCTTTCCTCTCTTGAAACAAAAATAATATTTCATTGTGATGGGGAAAAAAGGACTAATTTCTCAAGTAAAGGTGGCATTTTTGTCAATAGAGGCGCATGTTTCATTTCAAAATAGCACAGTAGCTGCATCAGTCATCTGAGATGTCTCAGGATGTGGGACTTCAGTGAGATGCTTTGATGCAGAGTTGCAGTTGGCTATCCCAAGGAAGCCTTTCTCCAAAAGTCTTTCTGTTTCATAGCGTGGGATTTTACAACTGCTGAACTGTTCATGAAATTAAATTATTTTTCTTATCTTTTCTGAAGCAATACCCTAAGAGGATTTGTAAAAGTAAATCCAGCCTTCATTACATCCTGTTCTTTACTAGACAATCTGGGCATAATTCTGCTCTTGATTTCACCAGTGGAAATTAAATTACTCTGAACAGGAACTGGTTTAGTGGAGGCTAACATTCAGACTGCAGACTTTTCATCTATGGGAAAAGATGCTAGTCTCCAATCTCCCCAAATTTCCTTTGAATGGGAGTCATGCTGCAGTTGCCTGTCAGCTAGAGTTTGAACTGCCTGGAGAAAAGAGAACACCACAAATACCCATGCACTCTGCTGTGCTCTGTGGGATGTTTTTCTTCAGGAGGTCCAGACTCAGGTCAGCAGAAATCCATACAACAGTGAATAGTAAGAATTTTGAGCCAGTCCTGCACATGTTTTATTTGTGAGACTCCTGCCAATGAATCAAGTGAGAGACTCAATCCAAATTTGGAATTTCTGCATATGCAAAACCATCTCTAACATACAACACAGTCAATGACCAGGCATGGCCATGATGCAGTTTTAGTGAAAAAAGGGAGACCCAGGAGCTCAACACTTGTCTTCTATGGAGTTAAAAGACAATATTTTTACTAACACATTATAGAATAAATCCAAGGGGTGGAATGGCTCACTGAATTAAGCATCATATGTTTAGGAGCTGCCACTTTAGAAAAGAGGATATATAAGAAGAATAACTTTTAGAGAGCTCATGCAGACTGTGGTGAAAGAAAAAGACAATTTTAACAATTCCTTCCTTTCTTGAAAGTGGGTTAACTCACTAATAAGAAAAGCATATGTTACAACACTTTCCAGGTATTCATTGTGAGGAAGGCATTGTTGGATAGATTAAAATAACCTCCATTATCGTTTTTGTCAATTTTGCCAACAAGTTTCCATCAGCAGATATTTTTAACTGATAAACACAGAGCCACACAAAAAAACCCTTTCAAATCCAAACCAGACATAGAACTTTTTCTGGTGCTGTTGTGTGCTAGATCACTTCAATGAAATGTAAAAGAACAATTAATGATGAGATACTTGTATAGTAGGTGCTAGTTCTAAGGTAGACCTTAGCCTTTCAGGGGAAAAGGCAGATATTTTTAGTTTTCTAACACTGAATTTAATCACTTAAAAAAAAATAATAATATTTAAATTTGAAAATTTCCCCAAATCATCACAGTTTTAATGTGCATGGCTCAATCAGGAAGTCATAAAGGGCATGGTCTCAACAAATCTGTTTTAAAAATATCAACAAATTGTCAACTGTAATTGATTACATTTTATAAAAAAAATTTCCTGCTTCATAGAAAAATAGTTTTGCTTAAAGGAAGGGTAAAAACAGAGGACAAGTTTTATTGTAGATCACAGTTAGTAATGGCTCATCAACAGAAGAGTTTTGAAGGTACTTCTTTATTAATAATCTCTGTCAATCTGTAAAAGAAGTTACCAAAACCTAGCTAACCTCTATCTAATATTCAAACACAACTAAGTATCCCCAGCATCATATAATCTCTTTCATAAATTTATCCAGAACACAGAATTTCCATTTGTTCAGTGTCCTGGTTTGAGCCAGGATGAAGCCAATTCTCTATTTACTGATCTTTTTTTCTTCAGTGAACGCTGTTTTAAGCAGCACACTTGCTGAAACTGGCAGCAAGTTTTCCAGCTAGTGGACTGATAATGCCTGAATGTTTATGGTTACTGCTGAGAGACCAAGGACATTCTGCTCTGCTTGTTGCATCTGCTGATTCAGATACTAAAGGAGCAGAAGGGTCAACTCTACAACCCTTCTGTAGGGAGGAGCGGACTAGACAGACAGCCAATTAGGTAAAACAAATTATTCCATCTCATATATAAATTCAGGGATCGTGGAAGTCAAGCTCTTCCCTTCTTCTTCCCTCCTCTTTTGTCCATGGCCGGCATCCAGGGAGGACTCCATCCATCCACCACCTTTGATCCACAGACCCATGCATTCCTGCCCCTCATCACTCTCCCCTCAGCCCCTGTCTGCTCTGCCTTATCTCCAGCAGCACTCCGGGACATTTCGGGACTGCTCACAGCTCAGGAGAGCCTGGGGGAGTTGCTGGGGGTGGGGGGAGAGGTCAGAGGGATTTTGCACATTCCTGAACCTATTTGTATATATTTGTACATATTTTCTTTATCATTAGTATTTAATTAAATCTGTCTAGTTTAGTTTTCAAGCCGGAAAGTCTCTCTCCTTATTCTTTCTCTCCTTTGCCTACCTGGGTGGGAGGGGGAGGTGATAAAGAGCATTGTTGTCATTGGTTTAATTTCTGATCCTGAGTTAAACTGTGAAATTCAGAAAATTCTGTTTTATGGAAACTTTTTCCAGAAAAGACAGAAAACAAGGTGTGAATTCATCAGTGCTGTAGTGTCTTCTCTTTCATGGGAAATAAACATGCAGGCTGAAGCCCTCATTGACTTCTCTCCATGGCCATGCCATCATCCATGTAGCTGTCACATAATTCTGTTCACATTACAATTTCATGTGCTATTCCTCAAAGCCATTTAGTGGTAGAGTGCTCCAGCCAGCACGTCAAAAAAACTCCTGAGAAAGAGTAGGAAGGAGTAGCCTGAAGTGTGTGACATTGTTTAGTGTCTTCATTTATAAAAATTGTGTTGTTGTTACCAAGTGGAACTGGTTTATGATGATGTTGATGCCTGCTGCCATCCAGGCCACACGTAACATGATTTATATTGAACCCAGCAGTATCACTGCATGTGCTTTCTCATTCAAGTGGGAATATAATTCAGGAGCCAGCTGCCTATTATTTAAGTGGCCTTGCCCCTTAGTGGGTATCTTTATTTCACCTTTCAGCATTACACAAACTAACATACCTTGTTCCTACAAACAGTCTTTCATTTTAGTATAATCCTTAACACCTAATTTGGTCTGTTCTGTGATTACATGAGAAAAAAAAAAAGCTAATACAAATATAATCATTATGAAGAGTAAAATGTAATGAAATGTAAATGAAAATGAAAGTAATCCTTTCAAAATCCAATCTACTCTTCAAGCCAGTACCAGAGCTCTCCCTGTGTTTCAACACCAACTTCTTGTAATGGTTTTCTCTTTTTTTCTGGTTTATAGTTCATGGTAATGACTACAATCTTCTGCATGACCTTTTTAAATATTGAGATAAATTCAGTCTTGTAAAGTTCAGAAGTTTGACTATGAGATTTATGGTTTAGAATGTAGATTTTTTTTCCACCCTTTTTTTCACCCCCAGTGTAACTCAGCAGAACCTTGCTTAGCTTTTTTTGGTAGGCAGCAGACAGCCAAGTGTCACCAAGAACAAGACTAGAGTAATTTGACTATGAAGAGAGACATTGTTAGTGCTGCCCTTTAGTCAGAGGAAAAGAGGACTTCTGGGAGTAATGTATTCTGAGGTTGGCAAATTTTCATGCAGCCTGCATCGTATCTTCCAGACCCTTCTCCTTGAAAAAATGCAAGTACTATCAGGTAATAAAATCACATTTTCAGCATAAAATCTGTAAGTGACTTACTCCAGCACAAAACCTATAAAATATTCGTGAGCAGTTTGGGATTTTTTTCAAGCTATTTATGGAGCCATGAAACATGTCTCAGCTTTTGCAGCTCTAGTAATTCTGGTCCATTTTATGCATTGTCTTCAATCTTATTTTACTGTATGAAGCCCAAAACAGGATTCCAGGATTCCAAAACAGGCCATCATAGAGTCCGTCTCTCACATGGGTGAAGCTGAAAGTTTGCCCTGTAGTCATCGATGATAGCACTGGGAGATCCCAAAGGGGTAAGTGGCTATGGAATGGGACAAGTGGCTATGGGATGGAACGTGGCTTTGAATTAATCTAACCAGCTACAGTCTGTACCTTATAGCATGGAATTGGTGTTTTGTGGCATGCAGTGAAAAGCAAAGTCCTCTGAGCTGGAAAAAGGACATGTCATCCAAGTGCCAGGTGCAAAAGCTGCATTATAGTATTTGAACTTTAACTCAAGAGCTCTTGAACTTGAGTATGCTGCTATTGTACCAAGTTCCCTCCATACAGTCAAGTCTGGGGCCAATTTAAATAGCACTAAAAAAGAGTCTTGTAGCCTAACAGGAAGGGTCTGGCAACTTTAATACTCAAGCTTATAAGTAAGCACTCTTACACATCCAAAGATACTTGGAGGATTTGGATACGCTTCTATTTATGGAGGTTTGAGTTTAATCTCAAAAACCTCTGTCTGAGGTTTGTCCAGCACTCCTACAGCTAGACCCTGTGGTAGTGAAAAGCTTTATATTGAGGTACATTTTTTAAGTCACATTTATTTTGCTGCTGTCATAAACTCTGAACCAAAAATAACATATCTAAAAGAATTTTTCTGTTCTCCCAAAGTATTATCTCTTCTGGACTTTTAAGTGCTTTATATCACTCACTTAGGGTCACATGTCTCAACACTGAGACCTCAGGGTTATTAAGTGTGAGCAAATGTCTCAAATCTTTCCACTAATCTAGGGTACCATTGACTGACATCTTTTGAGTCTAATTTCACAACTCTCACATTAATAGATGTGTGTTTCAACATTACTAATAATTTCCATGGAGCTACATGCAAAATACCGTAGTCCTGGAGTAGAAGAATTTTCCATGGCACTAAATGTGTCATTTAAACATTTAAGTAAATAATTATAAGGTTAAACATCCCCTGTCACTCATAAAAGCTTTATTTTCCTTTCTTCGTGGTACAGAATTATAGGTGACAGATCAGCAGGGCTTTCATCTGTATATAATAACAAGTTCTCCCTTTTTCTGAGCGTAAGTACCACTAAAAAATCTTCTCAAGTTTTTATGTGAAATGTTAGTTAAATAAAAATAAGTTGGGAAACCCTGGCTCCCTGTGTATTAGAGCTCAAGGGAATTCAGTAAGAATCTCGTTGGGTCATTAGTGGTGATTATAAAGGAAGAGCTATTGACAGAAGAACTAACAGCTGTTTGAAAAAGTTTTTTTCAGAATATAGAGCCAAAATACAGGTAAAATAGAGGCATTTTGGGAACAATTGCAGCCATAGAAAAGAGATGCTATTTAAACTTTGTTTAAAAATACTCACTCAACCACTTAACATCCAGGAATTGTAATTCCTTTAAGATAAGTGGTATCTATGCTTTAGAACTTTTTTATTAACACAGACTGCTAATAGGAAGTAATGATTTTGCTTCAGTAGTTTTCAGTTATTGGCACAGAAAAGTAGGGAGGCAGATGATTGTAAATGATCATCCATTACCTATATTACCTTGAAAATCAGCAGCTTACTAAAAACTAGAGATATGGGCAAAAGTAGAAGATTTTTAGATACATAACCATTTAGTCAGAAACTATAACTTTGTGTTATATAGGTACATGCTTACTTAAGGATAATTTAAAAAAAAAATTATTTCCTTCATTAGAAATTTTAATTGTTTATTCTCAAAATTATTTCAGTACTTTAAGTTCCTTAAGACAACTGTGAAGTTGGTTATCTGCGAATTTTGACACAGTATCTAAAAATACCATCTTTCTAGGATAGAAAGATATTCTATTCTTAACATTCCTGAATTATTATGTTAATAGGATTAGATTAGATTCTTGTTCTATTCAGCTTTTAACAGCACCTTCCAACACATGCTTTGAAATTCTGTCTCTTGAAACTTTCCATGCTTACTTTGCAAATTCTGATGCTCTCCAGTCACGAAATCTGCTTCCTTGCTGCCTTCCCAGCTTCACCTGTGTTCTGCAGTGTCAGGCTTGAAGAGAAAGTACACAGATCATGAATACACTAATTCAATTAACAGAAAGCCCCAAATTTATTGCTCCTGCCTTTCAAGCTTTCTGAATTCCATTTTCCAGCAGGGGAAAGCAAACCCCAGATTCCCAGAGGGTCTCTCAGCACACACGGCACAAAGGAGCACAGCAGACATCAACTTTGTCCTGAAATAAAGGGCTTTGCTACAGACTGCTATAAATTATTTGCACAAGGAAAGATGCACTGCATTTACGGGATAAGTGCAGGCCAACCTTCAAGTAATCCTCAAATATCAGGGCAGGCAAACCTTTAGGAATATAAATCTCAATGTACCCAGAAATCATAAAGCGTGCAGAGTCTTGAGAGGCCTTATATAGAGCAACACAAAGAGGATCCTCACTCCCTCTCTTCCCTAGGGTGTTGACATCTCTCCTGTGGCTCCCTTTCTCCACCTTTAGCTGTCATCACTCATGGAAAAGAGATGTTTGAGACTGGCAAACCCTTAGAGGATAAAGGCCTTCCTAAGTAGATTTGCTTCTCATGGGACGTGTCAGGCAGTACAAAAATGTTGCCATTGTTGTCAAAAACATTTTTCAAAACCTGAAAAGTAAGAGAGGGAAGAACTGATCAATATTTTCCTTTGCTTTTTTTCTTCTGGTCAAATCAAATTAAAAATAATTCAGTCACTATAACAGTGAAATATGGATCACAGAATGTTAGGGGTTGGAAGGGACCTCAAAAGATCATCTAGTCCAACCCCCCTGCCAGAGTAGGATCCCCTAGAGTATGTTACACAGGAATGTAGGATGTTGATGTGAGATTCATAAAGGTAGCCTGGTTAGAAGGGACAGTTACTGAATAGAGAAAGGCCTGCCAGCCTGAGGGCAGTGAGCCTGGGAACCCAGCCCTGGAGCCAGAAACATCCTTGAAAAGTGCAGCTGGCCTCTTTGAAGCTAGGAGAAACTGGAGACATCTGGAGATACCACCAAGGAAACTAGAACAAAGTAACTGTAGTGGCAACTTGTCGTCTGAAAAAGTGGAAACACTCTGGGAAAAAAAAAAATGGATCTGAAAGAAAATAAAACATTATCATCATCTGTTTTCTGGTTCTGTTGAAAATCTGAAATTAACAGTATCTATTGGTTTCTTGAAGTGATGGTGTCCTACACCCTATTATGTCTCCATTGTATAAAAAGGGCTTAATTTTTATGCAAAATGAAGCCTCTCTCGCTGAGAACTTCCTCTGCTATATGTACTTTTCCTTTCTTAAACAGGTTGAATTCTCTGCATGAACCTTCCAAAAGATCTTGAACTCTTACTGGGGACACCTGGCTGACTCCACACTCTGTGCAACAGATAATCTTTGAAGTGAGACTCTGTCCTATTACTGGTTCCCCTCTGGGCCCACTTTTGGGGTTGGTTTTGTTTGTTCTGGCACTTCTGGGATGCTTAGTTGCATAATTCATTTAATACAGTCATTATATATCCACGTAAGTAATCCATCATAGGGATATCTGCTGTTACATTGTTGACAAATTGCTTCACTAATAAGTTTGTAGTAGCCTGTAATTGTATATACCTAGATGGTTGTTGCTCTTATTAGTTGCTGCTATAAGATTTGTTGCTGCCATTATTAACTGCCACCCTACTGTTGATTGATACAGCATTAGGAATTGCTGATAGTATTTTGTAGCAACTTGAGACATATATCCATATATATTCATTTTATTAATCATAGTCAAGTCATATAGTTGCTGATAGAGGGTTTTTTTTAATATTTGTGGTAATCTGTACTAAAGAAGAGAAATTTAGAGGATAGAAGCCTCTGTGTCGTTGTGTATTATGGAATCCTATGTACACAGTACACAATTTCTGCACACCTGCAAGTTGGGTAATATTTAAGCTGATGATAGATGTTGGTTGCTACTATTTTGGGCGAAGGAAAGGAGGAAAAATAAAGTTTTATGTTGGAGAGGAGAGGAGAGGAGAGGAGAGGAGAGGAGAGGAGAGGAGAGGAGAGGAGAGGAGAGGAGAGGAGAGGAGAGGAGAGGAGAGGAGAGGAGAGGAGAGGAGAGGAGAGGAGAGGAGAGGAGAGGAGAGGAGAGGAGAGGAGAGGAGAGGGGAGGGGAGAGGAGAGGAGAGGAGAGGAGAGGAGAGGAGAGGAGAGGAGAGGAGAGGAGAGGAGAGGAGAGGAGAGGAGAGGAGAGGAGAGGAGAGGAGAGGAAAAAGGAAGAAAGGAAAGGAAAGGAAAGGAAAGGAAAGGAAAGGAAAGGAAAGGAAAGGAAAGGAAAGGAAAGGAAAGGAAAGGAAAGGAAAGGAAAGGAAAGGAAAGGAAAGGAAAGGAAAGGAAAGGAAAGGAAAGGAAAGGAAAGGAAAGGAAAGGAAAGGAAAGGAAAGGAAAGGAAAGGAAAGGAAAGGAAAGGAAAGGAAAGGAAAGGAAAGGAAAGGAAAGGAAAGGAAAGGAAAGGAAAGGAAAGGAAAGGAAAGGAAAGGAAAGGAAAGGAAAGGAAAGGAAAGGAAAGGAAAAAAGAAAAGAAAAGAAAAGAAAAGAAAAGAAAAGAAAAGAAAAGAAAAGAAAAGAAAAGAAAAGAAAAGAAAAGAAAAGAAAAGAATACAGCCAAGAATGGATATTTGTGTCGAAATTTTCACTTGACGAAACAGGCCCTTTCCTTTAAAAAAAAATATTTAAAAATTAAAACAAAATTTAGTACTTTATTTCAGCAGAAATAGGACAGCCTGTGTCCCCAGAAGTCCAGGAGGCAGTAAAAGACAGATAAAATTGGTATGAAAGGAATGATAAAAGAAACAGAGTTGGAATTCATCACATGCCCCTTAAACCAGATGGGAATCTTCAGTAAGCCTTGTGCACAGAATCACAGAATCACAGAATCACCAACCCACAGAGGTGGGTTTACAGGGAACAGGGAAAAAGAGCAGCTCTGATGGATGTTATACAGGGAATAGGGAAAGAGAGCAGCTCTGATGGATGTTATACAGGGAACAGGGAAAGAGAGCAGCTCTGATGGGTGTTATACAGGGAATAGGGAAAGAGAGCAGCTCTGATGGGTGTTATACAGGGAATAGGGAAAGAGAGCAGCTCTGATGGATGTTATACAGGGAACAGGGAAAGAGAGCAGCTCTGATGGGTGTTATACAGGGAATAGGGAAAGAGAGCAGCTCTGATGGATGTTATACAGGGAACAGGGAAAGAGAGCAGCTCTGATGGATGTTATACAGGGAACAGGGAAAGAGAGCAGCTCTGATGGATGTTATACAGGGAATAGGGAAAGAGAGCAGCTCTGATGGGTGTTATACAGGGAACAGGGAAAGAGAGCAGCTCTGCTGAGTGTTACACAGGGAGTGCTGCAGCAGGGAGGAAGCACATCGCTGCTTAAAGGACAACTAGGCAATCTACCATTAATGCCTGAGCAAATTTAGGCAGCTGAAAGCTCACTATGATGGAAAAAGCAGCAGCTCAAGACCAAATCCACTGAAAGTAACAGTAGTTTGGGAAATACAAACATTTTTTTGGTTTGGTTTGGTTTGGTTTGGTTTTGGTGGTTGGTTTTTTTTGCTTGGAGGAGGAGGAGGGAGAGGGAATTGGCAGTGAGCTTTTTGAAATATCCATTATATGGTCATAAAGCTACTTTGTATTACTGCTGATTAATTTTTTAAATGAGCCTGCATATTCTATAAAAACAATTGAGAGGATATTTTAAAGACTGCAGTCTAGAAAATCTAAAGCCATTTCTAAATGTTTTGTATTTGATGGTAGACATTGTTGCAGAGGATATATACTCTGTGAATAAGTTACCAGCTATAGGATTATTGTGTTGCTCTCTATAAATGAAAACATTCAATATTTCACTTTTTAATTGCATGCTAATTTTATGCAGTATTTCCATCAGAACAAGGCCTTTTTCTACTACCCACAGAGTTTGATAGTGGAGTTAATTCACATTTCAGCAAATGTGACCAGGCATGAACTAGAGACACGCTGCATTAACAAAAAAGGACCTTGCAGCAGTCTGTGAGACAGCTTGGCACAGCCTGAGGACCTCTGTGCAGGATGGTCTTCCCATGCCCCTGGTACCTGCAGGCTCTGGCTGGCTGCCTCATATGGTCTCACAAAGCCATTTCCATCCCAAAGCACTTGTCTGTGGATACCCAAAGACCTCCAGATGTTTTGGGTTTTTTTTGTCCCAAAAGTTACACACAGACAGATGCCCTAAGTGACTTTTCCTGCTCTCAGGGCAATGTGCTAGCTGGCACTGACCCAAGAACAGTTTGTCAAGCAGCCTTGATGGAAATTGGCTCATGTTTCAGAAGTGTGCAGAATGTAGCTTAATACATGGTGGTGCTTTGCTCTCCTTGGGCCTTATTCCAGAATCGCTGAATTCATCATGACTCTTCCTATTAAATTCAAAAGACTTTGGATCAGGCCTTATATTTTTAACCTAGAGTTCTTTCACATTTTCACCAGCATCTTTATGTTTCTCATTTTGTTCCTTGCTTCTGGTGGTATATCTGCTGAGCCTTGTCAAAAAATTTATTAGACCTCCCAGTTAATATACCTTTATATTTAGGCTGCCTGGTTTAGGAAGAGGATGCACATAAACAGGGGGATGGAAGAGGTAGTGGTAAATTCTTTCTTTGGAAAAAGCATGTCTGGTAGTGGTGCTCATTCCATTGAAAGGCTTCAGAACTGAGTAACCAAGATTGTCTGGAGATTATGAACTTGCAAAATATTTTGTTTCCCCCCACGTTTGCAGAAATTTCCTGCTTGGCCTATGCAAGGAGCCTGGGGGGTTTCTTGGTGCAGATTTTAGAAAAGAAGTGCTTAATGGGTACTTCTACTAAGGAGTCAGTGTAAGCTCATGGAAGTGCCTTTTTGTAGCTTTCTTCCCTTGGGGATGGTTTAACCAGCAGCCAAGTATCACACTTGTTTTCACCACCAACACTTCCATGAGTTGTAGCCTGACCTTGAATGTTTTCAGGGATGGGTCCTCCACAAGCTCCCTGGGCAACCTGTTCCAGTGCTTCACCACCCTCATAGTAAAGAACTTCTTCCTAATGTCTAATCTAAATCTACCCTGCTCTAGTTTAAGACCATTTCCCCTTGTTCTATTCCTACACACCCTTGTAAAAAGTCCCTCCCCAGCTTTCCTGTAGCCCCTTCAGGTTCTGGAAGGTGCTATAAGGTCTCCTCGGAGCCTTCTCTTCTCCAGACTGAACAATCCCAGCTCTCTTAGCCTGTCTTTGTAGTAGAGGTGCTCCAGCCCTCTGATTACTTTTGTGGCCCTAAAAGCTCCTGTCATTGGCTTGAGATTTAAAAATGAAGGCTAACAGCAACATCTGCAAATTAGTCCAAAAATCTCTGCCAAGGATTTGCTTCCTAGGGGTAAGAGAGGTTGAGGAAAGATGTTGGAGGTCTATAGGTCAGTCATTTAACCTTACAAAGACTATGCCAGTAAATCCATGCTATGAAATACAATTGGCCATGGCTATTCTCCAACCCTGAGGACAAATGTTGCACAAGATAGGACATACCTATATGGACTGATGTCTCTTTAGCACCTGCCCCCAAAATACCTGGCATGAGCCAAAACCACACCAGGAAGGACACCTGCTTTTAGAAAGTCCTATCCAAGCTACTGATAAAGTCTATTTTTTCTAGTTAGTTTACTGGTACAGTTATAACTACAGTATTGTGGGTCATTTAGGTCACATGTGACTTCTCACTATCATGTTTGATATGACTGGGGGATTGGAGCATCTCTCTTATGAGGAAAGGCTGAGAGAGCTGGGACTCTTTAGCCTGGAGAAGAGAAGGCTGAGGGGAGACCTTATTAATGCCTACAAGTATCTAAAGGGTGGGTGCAGGAGGATGGAGCCAGACTCTTTTCAGTAGTTCCCAGTGACAGGATGAGGGGCAAGGGGCACAAACTGGAACATGGGAAGTTCCATTGAAATATGAGGAAAAACTTCTTTAGGGTGAGGGTGACAGAGCCCTGGGACAGGCTGCCCAGGGAGGCTGTGGAGTCCCCTTCTCTGGAGATATTCAAGACCCACCTGGATGCAGCCCTGGGTAATGTGCTCTAGGGGATCCTGCTTTAGCAGGGAGTTGGACTGGATGATCTCTAGAGGCCCCTTCCAACTCTGACTATCCTGTGATTCTATGATGTTTCTCCCTTGGTATTGAGGAGCATATATTGAAAAGTATATAGGTATTTACAGGTCAATATGGATACTTTTAAAAATTATTTAGGAACCAAGTGCCATCCACAGCAGTGGCAGAGGGACTCCTATCCACTTGAGAAAATGCCATCTGACTCTTATTTCCATGGGTTAGCTTTTTTGAAGGTATGACCCAGAGCAGTAAGTCCCATTTGACATTTTATTGCACACCATGAGCCTTCAGCATCATATTATAAAAATGTCCACACAAGTGAAAACTGCCTTTGGTAATCCAACTGTCCCCCCTGCAGGTTCTTCCTCTGAGGTGAGCACACAGGGATCTGCAGCAAAGGGAAAGCTTTGCTGGGCTCTTGGCTGTGGCTTTGTGGCAAACCCTCCACTGAAGAAAGTATGTGCTTTGGAGTCTCAAATGCCTCAGCACTCGAGTAATAATTCAGTTCTAATACAGTGCCACTTTTCTCACTTAAAAATGGGAAATTACATAAGATGTGAAAGCAATCTGCTCCCATCAGGATGCTAAATGCTGTTTTGTAGCTGGATAAAATAAATCTTAATTAAGACTCTGAGTGTATATTTTCATTTATTTCCTTCCTCCCTCTCTTTTCGTCTCCTCCCCACACCCAAGGATCTGACTGGAATGTAGTGAAAAAGATTAAAAATTAAAAACATGGTAAAAAAATACACAAAAACTAAACATATGCATCTTTCCAGCAAGTGAAGCAGCACGAGTCTTTTTTCCTCATTATTGTGGCACACTTATCCACGTGTGTGCTTGCACATATATATATATGTAAATATATGCATATAATGCATGTATGCATATAGAATAATGTATGCATGTATATGCATATGCATAAGAAGGGATGAACACATTCAAATATATTCTTTGCAGCTTATGGGGCAGAACAATCTATAGAGCTTCAAATGGCTGTCTTCTGCAATTCAATTTCCTTTGTAATTAAATCTAAAACCAAACAAATATGCCCACTGCTCAATTTAATATGGTCAATGAAAATTCATATCCCTCCTCTATTTTATTCTGAATGGTATTATTGCAGCAAACGACCAGAGTACATGTGATTCAAAGGGAAAATAATCAGATTTCATTTTAATATAAGCTTCGGGTTGAGCAAGCTTAAGAGTGGAATTTCTCTAGCAGAGTATTTTTTTTTGTAGAGAGGCTTTTTGGAGACCTGAGTCACTTAAAATAAGTCCAGTGGAATGTTGTGGGTTAATTTCCAAGCCAGAAGTACGACTTAGTATTTACAGTCATGTAAGAAGTGATGTTCCCATGAATGTGACATTTCAGTTACAACAGCCTAAACCATAAGAAGAGGGTTGTGTTCTTTGAATCCAGTTAGACTTAGGTTTTGCATAAGTTGAAACGAAAACATGGGTTTTCATACATGGCAACCTCTTTTCAACCCTCCTCCCTGCAAACCAAGAAAACCAGAAACACTGCAACCCACAGATCTGTCTTCTTTGAACAGGAGGACCACTGAAATCTGTTGAACTGACCACTGGGAAGCAATATGCTCAGTGCAGCCTGGTGGAAGCAGGGCTGGAAATAATCATGGGCAAATGATCTTGATCTTCATGTCCATTTTTTTAGCTACAGAGTGGGGGGTGATGACACTGAATTTCCCAACTGAGAGAAGGTTTGAGAACAAAAGAGGAAAAAAGGCAAAATTACTCTTGTAATGGTTTTATATCCAGACATTGATGTCTAGATAAAATATTGGTAATTTCTGCCAGTGGAAGTGGCAAAGTGTGCTCATATACACATGTGAACTTGCAGTGGAAGAGATTCACACCCTAAGTGAGAGAAGGTTACAGGTCATTGCTTGTATCTTCAACTCCAAAGCTGAAGAATTTGTCACAGCAATGCAGTGCTTGGCACCTCCTACAGATCCTGTCTCATATGTGTGAGTCCTCTGTGGACATACTGGGTATCCTAGGGAAATCAAATGTGATTAGACACCTATGTGTAAGAAACTGAATACCAATAAAGTCTTCATGGTATTTTATAGCTTAGTGAGAGACATCACCTCTGCATAGCTAAATTTGTGTCTTCAACCTGTGAGCTGAATTCAGCCAAACTGACTACAAGACTGGAGAAAAAATTTATATGAATTAAGTACAATATGAGATCTTCCTCCAGACACATGCTTATCTGCAACTATTATGCATTAACTAATAATGAACTATCTCAAATAATGTTCTTAAGGGAAAAACTTGCCATGAAATGATAGTAAATTAGTAAAAATTATACAGATACCAGGTTTTTTCTGTGTGATTCACTGTTACTCTCTGCTATGAATAGATTTATAAATTTCAACATTCTTTCATTTAGCTATTTAGCAGGAGACTTTTTTTGGCATCTGCAGCATCTTGACATCTCTGTCTTTTTCCAAAAGTGGGTACAGACAGCCCTAGCCCGAGGTTCACGTGGAAACAGATATTACATATTTGGCTAATAAACCCAAAATAAGAGGCTGAATTTGATGGCTATATCAGCCTAAGCATCAGTAAAGCCAGGCATTTTTGTGCCATGATCCATTACGTAATGTAAACAAAAAAAAAATGTTTTCATTAAGTGCTTTGAAGTCCTTGATGAAAGGAATGATCTGAAAAAAGGCATTGTTTCTTCTAGGCTGAAAAATTTGAGGACTTCATGTAATGTAGTTTACAAGAGTGTTGAAGTGCTAATTGAAGTTGCAGTTAGGTTGTTGCTTTTTTTTAAGTAAACCAAGTAAGCACAGATTTATTTCTCCAATTACAGCAATTAACGGTGTCTGATGATGCTTTTTATTCCCCCAAATATTCCACTTGGCCCCCTCTGCTCTCCAGAAGGATGTGGGTTTCCTATACCCTCTCTATCATGTTTGCCAGCCTTGGGAAGGTGTTTCAGAAACTCTAGTCAATGCAGCTAATAGAGACCAGAAAGGTATTTCTGTTCCCCTAGAGAAGAGAACTGCATTTCGCCATGTGACCAGACTCTTTAGACCTTATTGCCTGTGTTTATTATGTTTCCATTAAGTTGCTTAGAGCATATTTTACTTGCCCACATGTAACCACCTAATGTCATTTTTTTTATGCTTTGGGCATATTTTCAAACTTTTACTGCCCAAAAGGGCATCCTTCTTCTGTAAGTCCTCAGAGCAACACCCAGAGCATTAGACAACCAACTTTAGGCAACTGAATCCCACTCTGGATGACCAGCTGAGCTATAAACACCTTGAATGTGGATGCTAAATGTGTTTCTGTAACACATGGAAGGAAGATAGAGCTCTGGTGGTTTCCAGGTTTAGAAGACAGACACACAACTGCATCTACATAAACAGATGCATAGCATGGAAATTAACATTCACAAGCACAGAAAACTAGCTACATGTACACTAAGTCCACCAGATTTACTAACAAAGAGGGATTTTCTTCCCTAAATATCTATTAAACACATTGAAACCAATGAAAGAAATAGTTAAATTTTGTAATGCAGTTCAAAAATACATTTAACAACTCAGTTGTGAAAAGCATCCATCTACAATTCCAGAATAATGGATGCTATAAAGCAAACGGAAGTACAATGGGAATAACAGGGGGTTGTTTTGTTCTTACTGTGGAAGAATATTTACAGTGACTCATCCTTAATTCCATTTTAAACACATTTCTTCAGTTTTGACTACCACCCCGTTCTTCAATGATCCTGTTGTCTTTGACCCAAACTGAAGCATGATTTGTACATTTGTTAAGCCCAGGCTGGAGAAATTTTCATGTTATGGTCATTTAAACCTTCTCTCTAAAGGACTCTTTCAAATCCTTTAAAAATCGCCTCTGTGATAATGCCCACAGAAAATTGTCATCTGGAACCCTCAACACAGGAGAGGAATGATGGCTATTGCTGCTGAAATGTTTGTGAGTTGCCTACACACCCAGGCTGTGCTAAAATAGCTCAGCACCTTTGAGGGATGCATCTGTTACATTCCTCATTCCTTTTCTTTTGTTTTTTTGACTGTGAGTTCGTGGGTAGAGCTGCTATTGTGCTTTATCTGTTTGTAGAGCTTTTAACAGAATGAATCTCTAACCTGCCTGTGACCCTTGCCTACCTCAGGCTGCTAACACAACTGAAATAGAAATGTCTTCCTTTAAAAGGTCAGTAGAAAATAGGAAAAAAAATGACTGTCAGCTTTTGTGGAGAGGGCAGGTAGGGCTTGGCTAACACAACCCATGCTTTGTTACTCATTCCTTGAAAGACTCGTGATACAGTTTATTTTACCCCAGAAGGAATCAGTTTAGGTAAGAAACTGCTAATCTCATAAGAAAACCCTTACAAGGTTGCAGAGGATTTGACAGAGAATGCCTTAGAAAGAAATTAAATGTAACATAAAAGCTCCTGCAACTTGATAGCTTGTTTTAGGCTCATCAGACATTAGTAAAGAAAGAAAAATGCAGAGGCAAAAAACACATTAGAGAGGTGTTTATTTTCCCCAAGGAGCACTTGAACTTCCACTGGAGACCTGGGAAGAGTGTTAATGAAGTAGGTAGCACTAGGGGAGCTACTTGAATTAATACAGGCTTTTATTTTATTTAGGGGAAACTGATTTTTCAACCACTGTCTGATGTGGGCTTTCAAAAAGCCTCTGTGAGGCGAACAGAAAAACCCACGGGGACTCCCAGCTTAGTGCAGGCTAAGTACACACTAACTGATCAGTTAGTGATTTTATTGGAAATGTACATTGGAAGCTCTGTCAGGGTTTGACTAGGATGTCAGTTACAGCTCTGAATCAAGGCCGATTACACAGATCAGCCTCTCTGCACTGTTTATAACATCATGGGTAGCACTGCCACAGGAAGTTCTGTTTGGGACGACAGTTACTGAAAAGAAAATTGAAAGAGGGAAAGAAAACCATGGCTGCAGAACCAAATCAAATTATCAAAAAGCCTTAATGGCCTTTGGGGTACTGGTGATGACTTGATATTTCCTACCTTGGAGCTTCTGTGGCACAAGAGCACAGCTGAGTGCTCTGAAAACTGAACAAAGGGAAGTGTATCGTCAAGACAACTTTGCAAAAGAACAGATGGTCTGAAGCAAGTGGTTAGCTGTAGAGAATTGATACAGCTCCTCACATAATGGACAATAAAACTATTTTACCTTTGGGGAATAAACTCTTGAAAGAAAGCACCTGAATTGAGATTCTAGCAGAAAATAGTTCCTTTATCTGTCTAGGTACTGCTAGTTGTGTCAGTGTAAATAAGCTATGACATCCCCAAGAGCCTCATGTATACCGGGAACTTGAAAAAGGCCATTTCCCAAAGCTCCAAACAATTGCCAGCCTGGCAGGTTAGAAGGCAAAGTCTTACAGACACTTCAGCCAGGTGGATTCTCAGAAGAGATCCTTTCCAAAATCAAGGTAAAATCCCACCTTAGCTAATGAGAGACAGGCAAGAAATGCTGTAGAGTCAGGAAGAAATTCTGCAGTAGTATAATAATATAGGTATTTTTACCCCTCGAGCAGTATGTTGCCTGTTTTTTCTTGTGTAGCTCTTGGGATCACTGTAAAACTGTAAGTGTATAGTTGGAGAACATGCAAATGGAACCCGTGCAAGCTGAAAAGTGAAAGAGGAGGAAATTCAGAAGTGAAAACGGATGAATAAGTGTGCTTAATTTGAAAACGAATACAGAAAGGGAAATGGAAATGTTTTTTGAACACTCACTTTGGCTGGAAATATCAGAAATTAAAGTATCCCATGTTTGAGCTTATGGTCTTTAAGCTTGGGAAAATGCCCACGGTCACCTGGGGAGCAGCCTGAGTAACTGTCATTTCCAGCCAGATGTAGTGAAGGAAGGAAGACTTCCTAATTTGCTTAGTCTTAAAAGGAGCTCTCACTTGGACACACTTTCTCATACAGTTCTTGATATGTGTACTAAGACGTTAGAAGTGGGTAGGGTTTGGAAGGGAAGGTAAGAGGACTAATTTGCAATGCAGCATTTAACAAGAAATACAAATAGAGAAAACTGTTTTTGCAAGTAGTCTGGCAACAAATTCCATTAGGGATTGCATACTCTGGGTTTCCTTACACTACTGCAGAGAAGAAATTACAGCCTGATATTGCAAAGAATAGGGTTTTTTTCTTAAGTGGCTGGTTAAATGTATACATTATTAAAGAAACCATGAAAACCTATTTGACAGTATCTATTTTTCATGACCTCATGCTCACAAGCACTACATATATGCTGTTTTCTGGCTGTGAAATTAATTCTTTTTCCTCCAGGCTGACCATCTTTGTTCCTTGATTTCCCTCATTCCCCACACACAGGGTTTCCAGGATAGTGTATTTTTTAAATGAGTGGTTAAATTGAACCAGCCATTTTCTACCACACTTATGGGTGCATGTTACCTCAAACAATTGATTCAGGAAACATAAAGCTTTATTCTATGCTAACTTACATCTTCTTCTGCTCAAACCAAGAAATGTCTATTTGATTTATCACATGGATTTAATGCATCTTCCAACTTTCTTCTACATATTGAAAGGAAAAGTGCCTTCAGTGTAATGTTTTTGCTTTCCTGTTCCTCCTCGTATTGTCCTCCAATTAGGTGCTGTGTCACAGCCTTTTTCCTTAGTCATATGTGCTCAAATGATTCTTTTAACTTTCCTGACTGATCACCTACATGGGAAAGGTTGCATTTTGTATTTACTTTTATTAACTTTCTCTATTCCTTTTGCATTGAACTCCACATATAAATGTATGTAATAAATTCTAATGGGTGAGTGCACATGTAGAGGCTGCTGAGAAAAATACCAAAGGTATTCACGAGGGTTTGGTTATACCTGTGACCTTTCCAACCACTCTTTTCCCCACAACAGGGAATTCCTGTCTCCCTATTTCAAACTGGCATGCCTTTTAGCTGTGTACCACTTAGGAAGCATCCTCAAGTTATACCTGTGATTTTGATTCCCATATAGTTACTGGTGAAGCTTCCAATTTATGGCTACCTGGGATAAAATAATGCTTCCTTTTATTTCTTTCTCTCCTTTTCCCATAGGCTGGCAGTAAAAGAGAGCAAAAAGATTATATACTAAAAATAGCATGGGTGAACATTTGAAAATGTGTCTGAGGTGTCTGGATGCACACATTACTACTAATTTCACTTCCCTTCTTAGTTTTGGCTCCCAAGCTAGACATCAATATATGCAAAAGTGAGAACAGATAGGTATAGCTAACCTGAACTCCTGAAAACTTTTTTTTTCCCTTTTTTTCTTACTTTTTTCTTGGTGGCCTAGTTTTCTGCCCAGCTAGTGAACTGCAAAGTCTCACTAAAGGTCAGATGAGTACCACAGCTGCTGCAAAGGAAGTTTCAGAAGAATGTAATCAAAAGGAGGGAATGGGAAAAGGGCAGGGGAATGGGATCACAGCAGGGATCTGTTAGATCAGCTCATCCATCTCACTGAACACCACTGGCAGTCATCTGGCCAGGGTTACACATCAAGACTCCAAATTTGTAGCAACACGGAGTATTTTAAATCCCAGGAGATTACTTTAATCTCAGACTTTTGCCTTTTATGAAACAATTTCCTTATTCTCCCTGTAGAAGTTATTTAGAAATGTGATTTTAGGGCTGACCACCAAAAGGAGTTCCCCTGTGAATTGTATCAGTGTATTTTCTCTCTTCTATCTTAACACTAAGTATCACCAAGACTTCTTGAATTTTCAAAATGTTTCTCCACCTCTATTCCTAGTCTGCTAGGTGTGCACAAAATCAAAGTGTGTACTAGAGTTGTGCACTCAAATAAATTAATCAACTTGCTTTTGATTCACAGTGTTAAACAGGTGTAGCAAATTCCTTTTGAAAAGCTTTGTACAAGTGAAAATTAGCAAATTTATCATAATAGTTCTTTGCAGGAGATACAATAATTTAACCTGTATTCAACATGTGATGAACTGCTGTATTCTCTTATGAAGACAGGCTGAGGGAGTCAGGATTGTTCAGCCTGAAGAAGAGAAGACTCCGGGGGGATCTAATAGTGACCTTCCAATACCTCAAAGGGGCCTATAAGAAGGCTGGGGAAGAGCTGTTCACTGGGGCATGTTACAACAGGACAAGGGGTGATGGTTTCAAGCTAGAGAAGGGACATTTAGGTTGGACATTAGGAAAAAGTTCTTTAATATGAGGGTGGTGGATCACTGGAACAGGATGCCTAGAGAGGTGGTGGAGGCCCCATCCCTAGAGACATTCAAGATCAGGCTTGATGGGTCTTTGAGCAGTCTGTCCTAGTGTGAGATGTCCCTGCTTATTGTAGGGGGCTGGACTAGATGACATTTAGAGGTATCTTCCAACCCAAGGCATCCTATGATTTTTTATCTTACTCTGCTTCTTCAATATTTTTTCTGTCACAATTTGTTTTAAAAAGTCTTACACTCAATTAAGCTAAAACCAAGAATGTGTAGATTTCTAAAGAGAAGTCACATTTTTTCATCAAACTGGAAAAAAATGGAAGAGCGCATCAGCCTTCTTCTGCTCTGGCATAGAAGCAAATGTCAAGCTACATACAGACTAGGAACAATTGCTCCTGGTTCACCTCCATTAGTGTACTTAGGTAATTTGAGAAAATTCCCCTCCTGTGGAACAGGGGAAATATTGACAGTGTGACAGATCCTCATGCTGTTTTGTCCCATGGGGCAGAGACATTTTAATACCCAAGGGAGATTGAACCTTAGCAGGTAGAAACATCTACTCAGAGGACAGTTGGACAAAAAATACTATTATGATCAAAATACAAGCATATCAAACTTTGGAAATGTTGCTCGTGAACATTATTTTGCCATCATCAATAACACTTTTAAGGAAAACTGATGAAGAATTACTTATGTCTTTCTTGGACCAGACTCAGATTATTTCCTTCGTTTAATTCTACTGCCAAGCTGAACATTTAGACTTACATGCACATTTGGAGACCCAACAGAAAACATTGTTGGAAAATTCTCACAGTGGAAAACACTGATCTCAAAGTCAGTGTAAGATTTCTTAGGAAAAATAAACGTATAGAAGTTGATTCTTGTAGTCTCACCCCAGACTATCACATACCGTGTAAAGATGTGTAGAAGATGGCACCCTTCTTCACACAAAACCAAATGGCTCTGTGGGAGCAGAGCCACATATGGACTAAAGAACTCAAAATGGCTGCTCCCTGTATTCCTAGGCCTCTGCCTGTTGCCCTTAAAGGACTAAGTTTCAAGGACAAACTGAGGAAATGAGTGACAGCAGGTGAGGCAGAGCTCCCTGGCTGTGCAAAAGCCCATGAGCCACTGCTATAAGATCAGCCACTGGAGTGGACCGCAGCCCTGCTGCATATGCAGATCAGGCACTCCCTGTGACTGACCCAAATTGCCTAAACTATGAAAGGCAGTCACTGGAAGCCCCTCGTGTGGGTATTTTGTGGGAGTGAGTGTGAAGTCAGAGAAGGAACTGCTAGCTGTCGAGAAGAAGGAGCTGCTTGTTGGGCCTTCAGCTGCTATCACCGGATTGTTGTTAGAGAGTGTGGCGTGCCGGAGCTGCCCCGAGATCCTGTCACCGAGAGCGGCTGGCAGCGACTGCGACTGCGTCCTTCCGCTTCGGATTACCGCTACAAGAGCGGGAAGATCTCAAGTTCCTCTCTGGACTCCACCAACTGTGGAGTGCCTGCCTACCACAGCACGCGGATGAAGTATCCATGCTAGTGGAGGGAGACGCCCACGAAAAATACCAATCCCCCGGACCATCTCTCGGATTGCCAGGTGCTAAACCCTCCCTTCTCTTCCCGCTCCCAGCCTCCCTAACATGCAATCACGTCGCAACCCTTTAAAGGGACAGAGCGTCGGGCTTGCAACTCTCTCTCTCTCCCCTCCTCCTTTATTTCTTTACTCTGGTGTTTTATATTACTGATCATAGTGGTTGTGGTCCCCTGTTTTCATATCCCTATATTCCCACTTTACTCCTCCTGAACCCTTGTCCCCTAATTGTCAGTTGGTCCTCAAATAAACCGTTTAATTCGTAAACTTAAAACCTTGTCTAAAACGCAATTCTTGGAGGCGTGGTAAGGGGGTGGTTCAAATATTCACTCTAAGATTCAGTGCAGCAGTTTCACCCATCCTCTGTGAGAGGTGGATGCTGCGTGTGCCCTCAGTCCCTTTAAATTTTACAATCTCCTGGAAAGGGAGGTGTGATGTATTTTCCTCCTGACAAGGCAGAGGGGTGGCTTGCCACTTATACCCCCAGATCGTCACAAGATGATACTAAAACTGGTTGTCTGCCATTTTTATGGTTATTAAATCTTGCCTAAAATGATTTATAATAATTCATATGCTTTTCTAGAAAAGGCAGAATATGCAAATAGCTATTACTAATAAAGCAAGGGAGGTGTTGCTTTGTTTCTCAGAGAACTTGGGTAAAATGAGACTAAAGCATAAAAGTTGCTTGTTATACTCGTCCTGCCCTAACATCTCACAGGCAAATGAATATAAAATCTCATGTCTTATTACTGGCTTAAATGGACCTTGCATCACTTTCATTTTATTAACGGTATCCACCTATACCAAACAACATAGGTCCAGAGAAGGGCCATGAAGATGATCAAAGGAGGGGAGCACCTGTGCTACAAAGACAGGCTGAGGAAGTTGGGGCTGGTCAGCATGGAGAAGAGAAGGCTCCAGTGAGACGTTGGAGCACCTTTGAGTGCCTGACGGGGCTACAGAAAAGCTGGGGAGGGGTTTTTCACCAGAGAGGGCCATGACAGGACAAGCAGTCATGGTTTTAAACTGGACGAGGGGAGATTTAGGTTAGACATCAGGAAGAAATTCTTCACCATGAGGATAGTAAGGTGCTGCAATAGGTTGTCCAGGGAGGTTGTGGAAGCCCCCTCCCTGGAGGTGTTCAAGGCCAGGTTGGATGAGGCTTTGTGCAGCCTGGTCTTGTGGGAGGTGTCCCTGTTCATAGCAGGGAGGTTGGAACCTGATGATCTTTAAGGTGCCTTCCAACTTTAACCATTCTATGATTCTATGAACATTTTTGCCATTAAACTAATGTCTGTTAACATAGCCAGGCACACTAATTAATGCAGAACTGATGAAGATCCAAGTCTAATATCGTGCAATTGAGTGTGGCTTAATTGAGTAATTATTTTGTAGTTTTGCTGAATTACAACTTCAGTGTCTTTGGTAATGGGCAAATCAGAGGTAGAACTGGAAGATGATTTGTCATGGACAGTGATAATGTTGAATTACACTGAACACCAGCATGGCTTTTTCATTATATAACACCAGCTTCTTACTTTTCTTCTGATAACCTATGCGGCCAACATTCAGTTGTGTTTTGCTGACTTCATAGTGCCATAGTTACTTACAAAAGAGTAAATTATAGATTAAATCACTCTTTTAGCTTTGATCCAGGGTTTTTTGTTTGTTTGGTTGGTTGGTTTTTCCCCAAGAGGTAAAAATAAGGGTAAAACCTTACTGGGAACCAAAGCAGGATGATACATACGGCTTTTCCCAAAGAAAATTTCCTGTCCACTGAACTCTTCTTTCTCTCAGCTCATTTACAATAAAAAACCTCTCCCCTGGCACTCTATTGATGTAACACAAGAACTTTAGCAAATATGCAGACATCAGTAACATCGATAAGGCCTTTTAGACTCCCAGAAGCTGTATTGATTAGCTAGTGGGATACTTAATCAAGTTGTCAGAATGAAGTGTTACTTTAATAGCCCCCTTTACCCATTTAATTGTTTCTCCTCTTCATTAACAATGTATGAGGCCTAATGCAAAAAATGTGGCATTCCTTTCAAAAGGATTAGCACTTTCTGCAGAAAATTACCTACCACTGTGTATTTTATCACAATGATCAGTTAAAATCTGCTGTTGGTTTGTGCATTCATTGAGTTGCTGTCCATGGAAACTGGCAGGATTTGTAACAGTTCTCAAATTTGAAGTCTGAGTTAGTTTGGCCTCATATTGGTTCCCATAAGTGAGAAGTACTCATGTTACTCACTCATTTTTATTATTATTAGAAAAAATGCATTTTTGTAAAATATTCTTCATTAGAAACTGAACATTCTGAGTATTTCCAATTCTAAGAAAGATCTTATTTTAGTGGGAGGGAGGATGTTTATCAACTTCAGTAAAAAAAAGAAGCCTTTGCCTTCACATACTGAAAGGGTGCAACAGCCAAAAAATACCTTATGTCCTTTGTGGTTTGAATGGCTTGTACTCTGACACTTTGCTCACATTTCCTACTGGTATTACAACATCTATCACCATTTTTACACAATCAGTATTCCAGATACATAGAACCCAAATCCCTTCCCTAACTTCCCTTTTTCAGTCTATAGGAAAGTTAAATGATACATGAAAAAAGTCATATATCTTATTCAAAGGACAACAAGGATAATTGTGACCTCTTGCTGTCTCAGGGGAGGGCGACACTTCACTTCTGCCTTTTATTTTGATATTTTAATGCAAGGCTATGTCTAGGCAAATTAAATCACTTAAAGATACATTTTTTTTGCGAAGTGTCATATTGTGCTTTTTCCCCTTTAGGAGCCTTAGATAAAATCTATCTAAGCATCTCTAAATCATTAAATCTGAATATCTTGTCCTGTATAGTTAAGACCCCAACGTTATATGCAATAAATCTTGACTAGGGCATATACATCTTGTCTGCTGTCTATTTCTCTGGGAGAATACGTCCTTAAGAAACAGGGCAGCACATAAAAGTGCTAATCCAGCTCTTTGGCAAAATCTTCCATTTAACCAGGACCATTCAGTGACAATGTGTCACGGATTCACTCAGGATCAGCAATTAAACCAGAGACAACAATGCTCTCGATCCCCTCCCCCTCCCACCCAGGTAGGGGAGGAGAGAGATAATTAGGAGAGAGACTTTGCTGGACTGAAAACTAAACTAGACATCTTTAATTATATGTACAATTATATACAAGTATGTTCAGGAATGTGCAAAAGCCTCTTGCCTCCCCCCACCCCCAGCAACTCAAACCAGGACACAATGGTATGATAAGCGAATCTGTATTGAATGCCTGTACCATTATCAAAGCTTAATCTTAAAGATTAGAAGGGATCCATGGAAACAGCTACAGAAGCTGTGAACAGTAGGGAGTCCATCACCCCTCACCCCTTGGATTTGCTCTCCCTTGGAGAAGGAGCCATCAGCAGTGATTGATGGGTTCTGAAACGAAGACTGGGAATGAAGCAAGGATATTTCAAATACTGGTGGGAGGTGGAAGTATTCCCTTTCAAAAGGCCATTATTAGAATGCATTGCTGGATCATGACCCTTGAGCACACATCCATGTGTTCTCCTTTATGAGCAATCCTTGCCAGTCACATGACATTGATAGTGCACTCCTGTCTTGCAAAGTCCATCTGCACAGGCCTAGCAGCTGCTTGACCAGGTTCTTTGAACCTCTGCAAGTGAAGTCAACCCTGATAAAACTCTTACTATCCCTTTGCTGCACTTAGTCCCATATGCCAATGCCTTTCTTTGTGCTGTGAGCCCAAACCTGTACTCTTCCAGCCCAGAACTCCTAGTGTGGTCTCATAAATACCACACAGAAGGGAAAGATCTACCATCCCCTTGAAGCGATTCTGTGTCATCATCCTAACAGCCTGGGCTGCAATTTGTCATCTTTGCTGCAGGGGCACACCACTGGATCTTGTTTAGCTTGTCCTCCACCAGAAGCTCCAGGTCTTTTCTGATCCCTAGTCTGGATCATTGCAAGGACATTTTCTGCTCCAGATGCAGGCTTTTATATTTACCTTTTTGAACTCCCTGTGACCTCACTTCTCCAGCTTTCTGGAGTCTCCCTGAATAGCAGCCCCATTCTCCAGGATACTGGCTGCTCTCTCAGTTTGCTGTTGAGTGATCAATACATCAGGAACACTCTACATTAATAATTATATGTCATGACTACCAAAGGGTAACTTGCTTCATTTTGATAGGGTGCATTTCCTCTCCTTACTGTTCAGGACTATTGTTGTATTGGGCTTACAGCAATATCCAGGTTTGTCTCTGCAGTTGCCAAACAGACCCTGAAGGCAGAGGTTCTATGCAGGTTTAGAAGACAACTGTAAGTATACCACTGAGTTTGACACATTCCCCATTGGCTCTGGTGCTGTACCTCCAAGCAGTATAATAAAAGCCTTTAAACAGTTTAATTCGGGCAGCTCCAGGAAGCAAAACATTTCAGGGCTGGAAGAATATTGGCAAAAAGCATCACAAGATCCTTGCCCTGTTTTATATCTATTCTGTAGGTTACTTCTACAGCCAGTGACCTGGATTAGGCTGATCCTTTCCCTGATGCAGCAGTGGTGTTCTTGCTGCCTTTTGAAGGGTCCCTTTGTTTCCATGGATGTGAAAGAGACCCCATGTCACAAAACAGTTGCTCCAAAAGGCCTCAGCATTTGCCTAGTTACTCCAATATTGATGCTGAATGGACTTTACTCAAAACAGAATTAGGCCAGTGCAGAGCAGTTCTGAAAACTCTGTCCTGGCCTCTGAACCAGGTGGCTTCAGAAGCTCTCCTGCTTTCCAGAGAAACACAACCTTTCTTTTTAGTCTAACAAAAGCACAGATCTGTCTCTGTACCAAGAAAAACTTTTGAAGCTGTGAATTTAACAGGAAAAAAAAAAGGAAAAAAAAGGCAGAAAAGTTTAGCTTACCAACACACATATGCTTTCAGTACTGTATGAAAATTAATGTAGTCACAGTAAATAATTGAGATATATGCAAGGCATTTAGCAAGATGAAGTGGACATCTATTTGTAATTGCTAAATTAATAAACTGTAATCAGGCACAGACCCTGGGGCACATGCCACTTCGTGTGAACCACTGACCTTAGTTTCCAGTACAACTGCAGAAGCTTTTATGTTCTGTTTAGGATGCCTTTATGGCTTATTTTGGCTATGTTTGGGAAATACACTATATTACCAAAGTAATCAGTAACTCTAAACTGATTTCTCCTCTTCATACACTGCTGCCAACACAGACATGAACCAGAACTTCTACCATAGTTTTGAAAAATTAATACGAGTGTGTGCTGGTTTCGTGGGTTTTTTGGTAGTGGGGGAAGGGCCCCTGCAGTGGCTCCGGTAAAAAGCTGAGAAGCTCCCCCAGCTCCAAAACCAGCCAAGGAGCCATTAGAGAGACAATAGATGCGCCTCTGCCATTAACATACGAAAGAACTGAGATAAGAGCTGAACAGAGGAGCACTTAGAGAGAAAGAAGAGCTGTGCTGGAGAGGTGAAAGGCAGTGCTGGGGTGAAGATCCCGGTGGTTGGTGAGGAAGAAGGGGAAGAAGGTGCCCAAGCAGAAGTTTCCCTGCAACCTATGGCGAGATGGCAGCTGTCCCCCTGCATTCATGGAGGAACCTGGTGGAACATTCCCTGAAGGCGCCAGGAGGGGTGAACTTGGCCAGTGGACTCGGATTTTGTGGCCAGTGGACTCGGATTTCCTGCCCCAGGACTTGGGTTATGCAGCTGTGGCCGAGCCCGGCGCCAGGGGAGCTGCCTGTTCCCGAAGCAGCCCGGGACTCTGTGGGCAGCCCGGGGCTCTGTGGGCAGCCCGGGACTCTGTGGGCAGCCCGGGACTCTGTGGGCAGCTGCTCCGGACCTCGCGGGAGGGACTCATGAAGGAGACGTTCATGGAGGACTCTCTGCCATGGGAGGGACCCCGTGGGGAAGCAGGGGAGGACTGTGAGGAATCCTTCTCCCTGAGGAGGAAGGAGCAGCAGGAACCACCAGCCTGTGAACTGACTCTCAACCCCATCCCCTGTCCCCCTGTGCCGCTGGGGGGAAGGAGGGAGAGAAACCGGGAACAAAGTCATTTGGGCCCGGGAAGAAGGGAGGGGTGGGGTGAGGTATGTGAGCCCTGCTCTGTGTGGTGTCTGTGTCCTGTGTGCATTGGATTCGTGTGAAATTACATTATTATTTTTCCCCAAGTTGAGTCTGTTTTGCCCAGGACCTTAATCAGTGAAAAAACCCTCCTTGTCCTTTGTCTGGACCCACGAGCTTCTAGTTGGGTTTGTCCTCCCCATCCCACAGTGTGTGTGTGTGGAGAACCTGAGTGAGCGGCCACGGGGCTGGTTCTTTGTTGTCGTGTCAGGCCCAAACAATGACAGTTATAGAAAAAATAGAATTAAAAATACATACAACTTGGAAATAGCTCCTAAATTGGACGTTCAATTTGTTTAGCTAAACAGAAAACTAAACAGAAAGCTGAACAAACCCAACTCGAAGACTTCCAATTTAAGATCAAGAAGTGAGTTGATTATGGGGTGTAATTAAATGCCATAATGAGGAAATTAACTCAAAGAGGGCTTTCCTCTACCTTTTTTCATGTCTTAATTTCAAATGTACCAAAAAGACAAGCAGCTACAAGTTAGAGCTTGTATATTGGAATTATAAATATGGCATAAAACTGTAAATAAGGAGCAATTTTGTAGAAGTCATCATTAAAAATGCAGGTTAGCCACTAAAGTTTTCAATTTACATCTCTTGATTACTTCAGATGCAGGTGGAGTGTATTTTGGAATTATTTGCTTCAGAAAAACATAAAGTATTGTGAAAAAAATGCTACCATTGTATGGTCTTTGAGATGTATGAAGTCAGACAAAAAATCAGACCATAAGTTATAAAAAATTTCTCATATTTTAATTTCATCACTCTTAAAAGGACTATAGTAAAGCTAGATTTGGACAGGTAACGTTTTAACAATTAATGGCCATTTGGTCTAAAAATAAAGCACTTTTGAAAGATGTGTTTGCTTTTAACCAGGAAAAAGAAGGATTTAATCTTGATAAAGTTATTTTAGAAAATTTAAAAAAATACTACAGAAGATTGATTTTATTCCAGTCTTTCATTCTATTATTTTTTCATTTTCAGATAAATTAGTTCCAGGAAATCCTGATGAAAGAAATGCCTTTTTCTGTGCCCTTTCATTGCAGTCAAAGGTTTCATTTTCTAATTGAGGTGCTGGTCTGATCCACAGAACATTTAAATACTGCTCGAGACTCTGCGGGCAAAGTGTAGGCACTTAGTTTCTTTTTCCTAGACCCCCACCTAAGGTCGAGGTAATGATAGTTCTTTTCTCTCCCTCATTACGTTTCTTGGCTGATTAAATACTGATTCAAGGGCTCTTAACCAGATGCCTTCTTGTGTTACAGCTGTGTACTAATCTTTTAAGACAAAGTATTGTTATATTACGTGCCAGTATTTCAGTTGGTTGAAGGGGGCTCTGAGTGTTTTCTGGGGGCTTCTAGACAATGAGAACACAAAATAAAGGATGCCTGTTCAGGTGGCAGCATACCTAAACAATTTTAAGTAATTGCAAACAGTAGTAATGGCCCTAAGATAACATTAGGAAACCCGTATGATATTTCAAACCTAATATGAAAATGCTTTCTTTGCAGTTCTCCAAAATGAAGTAAGTTACTAATCCTCAGTTTCTAAAACCATATTTGAAATGCTGCTTTGCACACACAATTTTTTTGTGTGTCGCAGCATAAAAAGTAAGTACAAAAGGAGAAAACTGAAGTTCTTTATGGAACTGTTGATAAAAGAAAGATGCTCTGTTGTTGAGCTGCTTGCCTGCTTAGGTATTTGGCTTACCAAAATGCACAGTACATGCTTTGGGTAAGTAGAACACAATAAATGCAGAGATCAGGAAGAAGTACTATAAGAAAAGTGTGTGAGAGGAAGGAGATGCAGATGAGCTGCCTTATCTTTTTTCCTAGTGAAGGAATTACGGGAAAATAAGTTTTATATTCCACTTTGCATTTTCTTTGGATTGAACCCTGAAATCCTTAGTTTTCATTGGGGCAAAAGAAAGAGTTTTGAGTTTGTTACTTGTAGAGGAAGTTTTCACATCTGGAAACTTCTAGATATGTATTGAGGCCCACAGAGGAATTCCACTATCAAAATATGTTCACAACGAAATCCTGCATTTTTGTAGAAGCAGAAACCCTTTGAGACATGCTTTTTCATTCTACACGAATGCTTGTCATACTGGAACAATATCTCCATGATAACCTTTTGGTTCCAAAATTGAACATTTTCAATTACTGTTCTGAAGTGAAACAGGATTCTTTTCCTTGTTTAGAAAAGTTTAAAATAACAATTAAAAATTACAATGAATGTTATAATTCATTATAATACTCATAATGAATTATAATGTAATAATGCATGGGTGCAGTTTAATGCAGAGCAACAAGCCTGTTTTCCACAAAGATATAACCACTCAGGTTTTCCAGACACAGGAAAGCTAACAAAAAAACCCAGCAAACCAAAAACAAAAGAAAGGGAAAATCATTGAAGGATCTATTCATTCTGCATCTGGCTTTATAGATGCAGCAGAGGTGTGGATGACTGATTTTCTTGTACTCCATTTCACTGTTTATATTTAGGCACACAGCAGGCAAAACCAGGCATAAAATGACTACTGTAACCAGTTACCATGCCAACAAGAAAATTTTGTATCCATTTTATCCTTTTTTGTAAGGGCATTGATGATGAATTCCTGATGCTAATTCTTGTGTGCAGGAGCAGGTACCACGGGGATGAGTGGTCATTGTGGTGGGATGCCCACACTGTAAGTGCAGCTCCTCAAATTACCCATCTTGAGGACAGCTGTGCCATCCCTCCCACTTCCCAGTACATTAACATCCAGGCATCCAAATTCCCCTATAAATGTGCAATTTCTTGGATGATGGTGGCTCAAAGTTGAGCTATGTTTGAAAGATTTTCACAGGAGCAGAAAAAGAGTGACACTGTCCTCCTCTTAATAACTTAATAATTGCTGGTCTACATCACACATGCATGTTTTACAGTTACATCAAAGAAAATGGGAGTCCTTTTTCACCCATTTTCTGTACCATTTTTCAGAAAGTCAAGAATGTGGCTTTGAAGTGAGCAGTAGCATGGGTTGCTAAGTTTGGTAGATGGTAGCTTTGAAACAAAGCAGCTCCTGTGATTTGGGATTGAAAGTTGCGATAGCTGTTTATGTAAAAATAAAATAATATGCACTCTGGGAAACTTTCAAAGGGAGTTTAGAGCATTGCCATCAGAAGCACTGTGTGTGCTTGATAGTTATGGCAATAGAAATAAAAGGCAGACTCACTGGAGGAAGTTTTAAACCAGCTTCTGAAACAGATACTGGAGATTCTTCACCTTGTTCCACATTTTAGAGCATAACACTTGCAAGAAAAGACTTTCTCTCTTAATTATTAAAAATATCTATAATAATTCAATAGGGAAAGAAGTTTTAAGGCCACAAACAGAAATCAAGTTATGCTGTTTTTTAAATTAAAGACTTGGCCACACTCCTTCACTGAAATACTGTGTTTAATCCCTTTCACTCACCCTCCCATCTGTATTTTTGTAGTTTTATAAGGGCAGGAACTATCTGATAAGAGTAACTGGGCTGCAAATGGTACCACCTTTCCAGTAATACTGATGCTTTACATTGTGATGGTCCAAGGTATAAATAAAACCAGATTTGTAGGCTGTATCAGCACCAAGTATTAGATGCACTGATACCTGTGCAAAAGAAAACAAACTTCTCCACATACATCTGAAGGATTTGCCTGTCTTAACAATTACCTGTTTTGTTTTTCATTTTGTTTTGTTTTTCCCAGATGTAAGCATATAAAATAAGAGATATTTATTACCTTTCTTTACAAATCCTGCCTGGTTGATTTGGGATTAACCTCCACTCTCTATGCTCTGAGTACAGTTTATTGCCTCCAGCTGCAGCTGTGTATAGGAGAACTTCCACAACTCAGACAGAAAAGGTCAAAAGATTAACTTAAATGTGCTGTCTTTGGCTATCAAAGAGTTAGACATGGTCATTAGACCCCCCCTGAGGGGACCCTCTGTAAGTCCCCTCATCTCAAAGAGAGACACATTCATAGATTCAATTCATATTCAATCCATTTAAAGCAAATGGGATGATTCAGCCTGTCAGAGTCTCTCTTGCTGTTCCTGTGTCTTCACCAGCTATGGAGTGAGGCCAGAAAACTTGTCTTCCAAAGGCACAAGCTGGATTAATGAATCCCCTCACTAGAAGGACAAAAGTTGATTTAAGCAAATTACCTATGTGAAAACTGTCTAGTCGAGAGAGAAAAGAGTATCTAATAGCATAAGAAAACACATTCATAAGCAGTCCTGCACATGGTTTCTGCAGACACGTTTCATCCTTTGGAGTCTGGGGGTCAATGTTCTGCAGGCAGAACAGCTGTGATTTGTAGTATTGACACCCACCCTAGGCAGATATAAAGAAATTCAAATGTCTTGCACTGATGCATATAATCCTTAACTGACTGCCTAAAGTAAAGCAAACACCATGCAAAGCAATAATTCAAACGTGGGGAAGTTAGCCAGGTGGGAAAATTGCAAATGGTCTTTACGGTCTTGTTTATTTGACTATATGGAAGCAAGGTCTGGGTGTAATGTTTATTGTCAGATTTAATCTAGCAGTGTCAAATCTTGGGCAAACGTTCTGCAAATCCTTTAAAGCTATGCAACTCTTCCTGATAGGATAGGCTAAAATAGTCAGCACTGCAGTGAAGAAGAAAAGGCTTAGGCAAAAGAAGAGAAAGGAAAATACATTCTTGGAAGAATTGCATGTGGATGTTGCTTTACAGTTCAGGTCTTTTAAACTCTCTATGGCCTCACTATAGTGCATAGTTTCTAACTATAGTGTCTTAAATTGGGAGATTACAGGAAATTAAAATTTTGAGGAGAGATCTACGAGATGCTGCCTGGTTACCCTGGTTGTTGAACATTACCACAGAATCCAGAGCCTTCCCTTCTCATTTAAGGTGACATTATACCTATATAAAAAATAAAATTATTGTTCCCTTAGTCACATCAGTAAACACATAGCTTAACTTCCTGTCCACACTGTTTATTTTCCAGAAAAAATCCATCAATTTAAAAGAGAATCTAGCAAATAAAAAAAAAACCTAGAAGGATTATTTTGCTTTGGCTACTTCATTCAAGTTAAAAATGAGATTCTAAAAGAGAAAAAAATACATTATTATACATTATAACATTGCAATTATATATATACACACACATACATATAACATTTCCATTTGTGTAATTAAAAAACATCAACACTAGTCTTTCTTTAACATTCTCAGTACTTAACTCTATGAAATGTAATGATTTTTACCCTCAGAGTAGATATTGATTTAACACAACTCCCCCCACACACCCAAACAGGCATTGGATTTAAAAAAGCTAGAGGTCTGAGATTTTGTAATTACTTTCCATGTTAATGAAATGGGCTGGATCCATGCTGATCCACTCTGTACATCTCTAAAGCAATTTATCATTTTTCAGTCCCTTAATAAACTACAGTGGGAGCCAGGATGTCAGAACTCGTGTTACTCTGCTCATCTCAAGGGCTCCCTCACACAGCTTGCTGCCACTGTTTCTAGATCAGTTCCTCCCACAGAGACCAACATGACTAACTGGTCTCCAACCTCAGCACTGCTGGTTGAGGGCAGGTCTAGAAGACACCCTAAGCACCTCAGCAGGTTGTTTGAGTTGAACAGACATCTTTTTCTGGGATTTTATTTTGTACCTTTATCAATTCAGTTAAATAACACCTAGGGAAAAAAACCAAACAAACAACAAAACAAACAAAAAACCCCAACCAACCAACAAAAAAAACCCAAACCACAACCCAACAAGAAAAAACCCACCCCAAAACAAAACCAAAAAAGGAGATTCAGAAAGAAAATGGTTTAAACTTTCATCTCCCTGACCCCGAGTCTTGTCAGCCAAATCAGTTAAATATGGAGAACCTAGATTTTGACTTCTTTGGTGACTCTAGAAACACTTTTTTTGTAATAATAGAATGGATTATAACAGTTGGAAGGGACCTACATGATCATCTAGTCCTACTGACTGACCACAGCAGGTCAGATCAATTTAAAGCACGTTGCAAAGGGCACTGTCCAAATGCCTCCTAAACACTGACAGTCATAGCTCATCAACCACCCCTCTAGGAACCCTGTTCCACAGTTTGACCACTCTCTCAGTAAATAAATGCTTCTGATGTTCAGTCTAAAACTCCCCTGGAGCAGCTTTGAGCCGTTCCCATGCATCCCATCACTGGATACCAGGGAGAAGAGATCAGCACATCCCTCCCTACTTCCCCTCTTGTGGAAGATGTAGAGAGCAATGTGGTCACCCCTCAGAATCTTTTTTTTCCAAACTAGACAAGCTGCAAGTCCTTGGCTGCTCCTCACAGGACATTCCTCCCAGCCCTTTCATCCTCCGGATACACTCAAGGACCTCCACATCCTTCTTAAATTGTGGACCCCAGAACTTCACAGGACATTGAAGGTGAGGCCACAGCAATGCTGAATACAACACAAAATTTTTATTATGTCAAGCAAACTCTGTGTGTGTGTGTGTAACAAAACACTAGATACATGGGGTATGAAAGTTGGCTGGGATATCAGTGTGGGTGCAACAATCATAGAATCACAGAATGGTTTGGGTTGGAAGGGACCTTAAAGATCATCTAGTTCTAACCCCCCTGCATGAGCAGGGGCACTTCCCACTAGACCAGGTTGCTCAAAGCCCCATTCAGCTTGGCCTTGAACGCTTCCAGGGATGGGGCTTCCACAAGCTAGATGAAGGATACTCTCTATAATTCAGAACTTTATCAGCAAGGTGTCTACATTCCATAGATGTCATTTAAAGCTACTTCTACTGTTTGAGTAAGAGCAAGCAATGTTTGGACACGGAGCACCCTGGCCATCAGCAAGCCAGAGTGAAGTAATTCAGTGGACATAAGCTGGGTTTCATCAGATGCATTCCCATGAGTATACCTGTAAATGTGTAACCCTGCCATTTTCCAAGCTAGTTGGTACCTTCCTGCCCAATGTTGTCCCAGAATTATTGAGGCTGGAAAAGTTCTCTGGAGATTGTCTGGTCCAAATCATCTGCTCTAAGCAGGGTCACTTAGAGCAGGCTGCCAAAGACCATGTCCTGTCAGCTCTGAAATATCTACAAGCTTGGAAACTCTACGTTGTCTCTGATCAACCTGCTCTAGTATTCAGTTACCACCATAGTAGAAAAGTGTTTTTCTTAAGTTTAAACACAATTCCCAGTATTTAATTTCCTGCCTATGGCAAAACTGAGGAGAGCTTGTTCTGCTCTCTGTACTCTCCCCATCAAGTAATTCTATACACTGAAAAATCCCTCTGAGCCTTTTCTTCTCCAGGTCTCTTTGTGGCTCTTTGGTGGACTCCAGTGTGTTCATGCATTTCTTGCACTGTAATGTTCTTGATGCACCAAGAAGGGTGTGAGGTGATTAATCAGTCAAGGTTTCTGTGGCCACAGAGCAAGAATACTGTTTTTTTTCCATCTTTGAGTGCATACCATCTTTGATTCAGAAGACAAGAACTTTGGAAGCACTCTACTAAAGTGAAAGTGATTACACTATTCTAGGTTATTGAAGTCCTGCAGATAAGTCATCACTGGCTTTCCACTAGAAACAAATATAAATCTGTAATCCTGGCTAAATTAGCAGATCCTCAGCAGTCATCTTCAATACCTAACTTATTCTTGAAAGCTTTTTGTCACCCACTGACCTTTACATCCTCAAGAGGAAAAAATAAAAGAAAGCCCAACCTACACCTTCCATTACATGCTTGTTTAAAAATGTATAGCAGAGATTCATTCCCTACTGCTTTTCATTACCCTGACCCATTTCACTGCTAGGCTTCTCACCTCCCTCATTGGATTTTATTACTACATCCTGTAACAATTTATTTAACATGGGTTGATCAAACATTGTCTTTTATAACAGGTGTTCCTGCTTTGCTGCTTGGCCACACCTGGAAAAGGCAATTAAGTCTCTCAATAACCTAATCTGTGCTGCATGGAGAGGGGATAGGTCTCATTAGTGCACTGTTACCTGCTGTTCTGTATTTAGTGTTTGGTTCTGTTATTCATTTTTTTTTCCCCACTTTCTGTTTCACTTTCTTCAAAGCAGAGAGGCTGATACTGACACTCACTACAAATGTTTGAAGGCATTTCATATTGCTGTCATTAAAATATAGTGCAGCAAAATGAGAAGCTGACAGGTTTTAAGTAACCCCATGTCCATGTTGCTGGTGTTTGTGCCCAAAGAGGACAGTTTCCAGCTCAGTCTGGTGGGTCCATTTTGTGTTGCAGTAGAGTACCATACATGGTCAATACTGTTGTTAAATATAGAGTCATAGAATCATAGAATATGCTGAGTTGGAAGGGACCCATCAAGATAATCTGAGTCCAACTCCTGTCCCTGTGTAGGGCAACCCTAGAATCACACCATGTGCCTGAGAGCATCATCCAAATGCTTCTTGAACTCAGGCAGGCTTGGTGCTGTGACCACTTCCCTGAGCTTGTTCCAGTGTTCAACCACCCTCTGGGTGAAAAACCTTTTCCTGATACCCAACCTAAACCTCCCCTGATTCAGCTTCCTGCCATTTCCCCGAGTCCTGTTGTTGGTCACAGGAGTGAAGAGATCAGGACCTGCCCCATCTCTTCCCCTTGTCAGGAAGCCATAGACTGCAATGAGGTCACTCCTCAGCCTCCTCTTCTCCAAGCTGAATAATCCAAGTGACCTCAGCCGCTCCTCATAAGTCATCCCTTCCAGACCCTTCACCATCCTCATGGCTCTCCTTTGGACACTCCAATAGCTTGATGTCCTTTTTATATTGTGATGCCCAAAACTGCATGCAGTACTCAAGGTGAGGCTGCATCAGTGCAGAGCAGAGCAGGACCACAACCTCCCTTGACTGGCTGGCAACGCTCTGCTTGATGCCCCCCAGGACACAGTTGGCCCTCCTGGCTGCCAGGGCACACTGCTGGCTCATCTTCAGTTTGCCATCAACCATGTGTACACAGACAATCTAAAAGGTGGATTCAAGTAAATTATTTATATTAGAGGAATCAGTTTTCTTTGTATCTCTTAGCTACTTGACCTACTTTTTGTTAGGACTACTGTCTACCTCCTTCACTGGAAGGAAGGAAAGTGGAAGAAAAGTCAATAAGGACATGTCTGAAGTATGAAACACTATCTGTAACATTACTATTCTACCTCTTTATTCTCTTGGTCTGATCATCAGGTTTTAGTCTTACTAAAGGCAGGACAAATAAGATATCTCAGGAGTCAGACTGTCAGACAAGTGCAGTAGTGATTTTGAAAGGCACAGAAGATCTAACTAGAACAAACAAGCTGACATTTCTTTGATACTAAGCTCTCTAATGAACATTGATGACCCTTAAAATACTGAAATTAGAAATAGAAAAAAAATTTCGGATCTCCATCAGCAGAGAAAACAACTCTTTTTCTCATAAACTGGAGTAAAAAGTTTTCATAATTAGGCACTCATGAATTAAACATGAGATAATGACAGAGGTAGGTCAAGAGAGGTGATACATTCAGGGAAAGTTACTACTCTCGGTGCTAGATAAAAACTTGTCATTCAGTGAGGTATGGCAAATTTTGCACATGCACAAGATGAGATGAGCTCTGCAATTATTACTAAGAATAAAAGGACTTTATCAGCAGATCACAATGAGTGTGCCACAAAGAACTTGAATAATTTGTAAAATTGGAAACTGGGACATGTAGCTGCAAACTGACTGACAGTCATCCAGAAGGCTAGTGTCAGCCCTGGGAACAGAACCAAGGACACTCTAATCCCTGGACAGAAATGGTTCAATTTATCACTTTTTCTCCCTGAATGTTGTTCTGTCAATAAGTCATTATCTCGATCTAGAAACATTGCTTTTTAGGTCCTTGAGTCTGTTCATTTCTTGGTGTTCTTGTAAAACAGATTATTTCTATCCCCCCTGTGATTCCTGTCATAGGAACATCTGTGCACAGGAACAGACAGAAAAGTCCCCAGTGTACAGATCCTATTATCTAGCTACCAGAACATGTAATGTTCTGCCCTCTGCAAATCACAATGGTTATGATGCAACAACATAAATATAGAAACCATCAATTCCCCAAATAGCTAACATTTTTGAAAGGGATACATTTTTACTGCTGTTTTTTTTAGAAAGGCGATTGATTGCTCAGGAAACAACTGTCTTGAACCCATCATATTTTGGAAATGTTCAGGATCAAAGATGGCTGTTGATCTGGGAAACTGCCAATATCTAAAAGGCTAAGGGTACTTCAGCTGATCTTGGCCACCTCCAGTTCCATCATCCCAGAAGGCAGTAATGAGTAGTGGAGTGTTAAGGAACCATTCTTGTTTCCAGCTGAGTAGCTCCTTGACTTCTTTTCATTGCTCTTTGGAACCTTTGTTGCAGAACTAAAAGTGTCAGGCAGGGTGAGATGGTGACTTTCATCCAAACCTCATTTACATTTCTGATCAGATCGTTCTTCAACCTATGAACTGGTAAAGCATTGTTTCCTGGGGATCTCTGCTCCAGTTCTTAAGATTAACTGCTTGCAATAAATTTAATAATTTCCTAATTCATCCTTTGTCACCCTGCCTATGAACAAAACCTACAGAAACACAGGGTCAGGTCACAAGGGAAATCTGGAGATCTTTTAGTGGAATTCCGCTGCTTTAAGCACGGTCAGCTAGGACACATTGCTTAGGATTGTGAACAGACAAGTTTTTAGTATGTCTGAGGCTGGAATCTCCACAACCTCTCTCTGGGCAAACCTTTTCCAGTGTGTGATCACCCTCACAGTAAGAAAGTTTTTTCTTATGTTTGAACAGAATTGTTTGTATTCCAGTTTGTGTGCATTTCTTCCTCTTGTCCATTCCCTGAGCTCCATGAAGAAGGGTCTGGCTGCAGTTTTACCCCACCATCATTGGAATAGACTTCCCAGGGAAGTGGTGGAGGCACCGTCCCTGGATGTGTTCAAGGAAAGGCTGGATGTGGCACTTAGTGCCATGGTCTAGACAGTGTGGTGGTGTTGGTCATAGGCTGGACTTGATGATCTTAAAGGTCTTTTCCAGCCTTGGTGATTCTATGATTCTGTGATCAGGTCTTGATAAAATCATGCCTGAGCCACATTTTCTCTAGGCTGAATGGCTCCAACTCACCAAGCCTCTCCTCATATGACAGATACATCAAGTCCTTAATCATCTTTGTGGCTATTCACTGGATTTATTCCAGTAAGTCCATGTACTAGGGAGCCCAGAACAGGACCCAGCACTCCAGATTTGTCTCACCAGTGCTGAGTAGAGGTGAAGGACCACCTCCCTCGACCTGCTTAAACGCTCCTCTCGAAACATCCCAGGAGGCTGCTGGTAGGTGCTGGCTTATGGTCAAGTTACTGTCCACCTGGACCTCCAGGGCATTTTCTACAAGCTGCTCTCTAGTTGAATGTATTTTCAATAACCCAGCCACAGTACTTCATTTCCCTTCCGTGTTTCCTACTACTGCTAGGCAGGAGACAGACAGAAGAGAACACAAGCAGTGGGTCATACCTACCTGAGACCTTTTGCAACCAGCCTGTGGCCTTTTTTTTTCAATATATTTTATTCCCTTCCCCCCAGCCACTGATTTTTATGACTGTTCCACATTTAGCATTTTTGTACCACCCTGGCTTTGATGCAATTTGGTAGAAACCATTAAGTGAACAGGCAAACTGTTTAAGCCTTGTTTCTTTAGGAAAGAATGTTTTATTTATTTTTTTTTACAGAAAATATTGTCCAGGGAATTATGGGCTTCATATTAATCACAAAGCTAGATAATTACCACTGCACACTTACACCTCTGTCAGATGTGTTGCCTTCCCTTATTTTCCTTTAAGTTTCTTCCTGCTTTTTTTTTTTTCCCCAGTCCATCCTTTCAGATGAATTTGTTCTTAGTTTTAAAAGTGTTTCAGAAATATGGAAGCCATCAGCTTCTAGTATAAAAAAAAACCCAAACAACATTTGAAAGCAATAGCAGTGCTGATAAATAGGCCTGTGGTGATGGTTAGAGCTGCAGATTACTGTGCTTACAGAGCTTTTATTGTGTATTTCTATGCTAGTGGAAAACTGCAGCAAAACATGCATCAAAGGTCTGTCTGCAGAACTTGTGAAGCATGTCACTGTACAAGCCAGAAATTGAAAAAAAAAGAAAAAAAAAATTAAAAAAAATGCCAAAGGCACAAACGAACACAGCAGTTTGCTCACAGGTGTCACTTGGGATGGAATTCATTACTCAGTAAAAGAGCAGAATCTCTACCCAGTAGGGCACATCCAGAAGGAAAGAAGGTTGATTATGGTGTATCACCTCCACAGAGATTTTCTGAAAAGGTCACTGGTGGGAGAATGGGAAAAGAGGGAGTTGTATAATTTAAAAAAATGAACCTGAAAAGTTTTAATTGTGTTGCTATTGATTTCAGTGATACCTTTCTCACTGGCTTTAGGAGAAAGCTCACAAGGTTGAATCCTCATTGTAACACAGGTTCTCTCAGTGATACTTTTATATGTTTTGACCTGCTGAAGTTTTGTCCTCAAAGCTGTTAACTCCTTGTCCTGATTTTGCTGGGGCAGAATCATAAAATAATTTATCCATTTAGAGAAACTGTAGTTTTGAGAGTCCATTTCTCTAAGAACAAAAGACAGAAGATGTATTGTTTTAATTTATCCCCAGCTCTGGTTTGCAGGTTTTCATAGTGACCAAAGTCGAGGGTAGTTTGAACCATGCAGGTGCAGTGGGTGAGGAGGTCTGAAGCCCAAGGCAGCTGACCCAAGCTGGCCAACCCAAGTATTCCATAAAACATCACCATCACTATGAATTGAGAAGTTTGGGGAGATGTTTATTATTTCTTCTACCATAGTTGCCTTCCCAGGAGGGTCCAATGCATCACATCAGCCCACTCTTCTGCTTGCTGTGACCGTTGTGTTCTCACTGGAGTGGTCGTGCTCAGAGTGTTGGACATTCTGCCTTCACTGCCAGAAGAGAACAGCTCACAACTGCTATCTGGAGCTGAGTATGTATTTCAATCTTAAATTAGTATTGGGGTTAACATTAGTTCATTATTATTATATTACATTTTCATTTCAACCCATGAATCTCCTTTCCTTTTCCTGATTTCCTCTCTTGGATGGGTTGGGTGACAGAACAACTGTCTGAACCACAACGCTCCTGAGCCTTAAACTCCAAGCTCTGGAAACAAAAACTTTGCCCCTGGGAATCCCCTATTTCTCTCTTTTTACCACCATCTAAAATAGAGGAACTGCTGGACTCTGCCTTGTCATCCTTCCCCAGTCAAGGGCTGATCTTTATTCTGTCACCAGGCAGCTGGCTCTGATATTAGAAGCTTTTCTTGACATATGTGGGAGATGATTGCTTCTTCTACATACAATATAGCAAGCAGGGGCACAAAAGGAGCTGATGGGCTGATGAGCCTTTCATAAAATGACACTCTGGTGCAGTCCATCAAATAGGACTTAGCAGTAACAGGTTGGTATCACCCACCTTGTCAGTGGATGAGTTCTCCATCTTTTGTGAAAACTCGCAGGAACTGGAAGCAACAACTTTCTTTTATTCAAAAAGTGGTGGAATTATTCATTTACAGTAATTAAAAATACAAAGAGCTCATAAAACCAAATTAAGAGATTAAATTACTGGTTATTGTTATTCAAGGGAGCAAAACCAAAACAGTTTTCTTGCATTTTTTCAACATATTTTTCATTGTATGTCTGGGAAAGCCACCCAAAATTAAGCAAAGAAATTCCAACTTGAAACAGAGAAAAAATGTATAAAATCTTTAACTCCCGCAACAATTTATCTCAAAAATAAACTGTAAGGGAAAGGTGATAACTCACAGAAACAACATTCATGTTTTAGAGGATAAAGAATAAGTGCATTAATAAGTGTACTGATAAGTGTATTAATAATGCTTAAAATCCTATTTCTAAAAGTGAATTTCCAGCATATTAGAATAAAAAAAGGATGGAGTTTATTAAACTGTAATTAAACATTAGGAGGACTTTCCATTTCAGGGAAATAGCCCTGGATTCAACAGAATATGATGCAAAATGTTATCATCTAGGGAACTATTCACTATTAATGGAATCAAAGGTGTTCTTGTTCACTTGAAATAGGCTAGCAGTCAAGTACTATTACTCTGCTCAGTGAGCATGCTTAAAGCAATATCACATAACAAAATGCAATGATTCAATGGGTTACAAAACACCATTATTTGTCTCCCTTTTCAACTCTTTCTTGCTAAAAACTGTTTTAAAAATAAAAATAAATTTTTCCGTTAGATAAAACTGCATTTAAAACTTTGCCTAGTAATATTAGTGATAGAAAGTGGTGATATAAACAGAATTATAAAAAAAAATAAAAATTCTGAGATCATCTCACAGTTCCTGGCAGTAACCAAGTGTTCTGGGTACAATGCTAAAGAATGTGCTCAAAAATAAAAAAGGAGGAGGAAAAAAAGGAGGAGGGAAAAAGGACAGACAAGGGGATCATGGTTTAGAAAAGCTGATCTGAAGGCAAAGGTGAAGTGATAGAGTGAATTTGCTCAGAAGAGCAATCAATCATTCTCACTCAAGAGACGGATTGATCCAGTGTAAACCCAGGCAAAGCTGAAATAGAGGATCAAGATACATTAGCCAGGATCCCTCTAATGCAGGTAATGTCACCTCAGCCACCTAAATTAGCTTCTTCAGAGCTACTGAGCATGTTTATATGGTACCACACCATGTCATCTGGACAAACCCCAGTCTAGCCTGGCTGTTCTGTGCCTGTACTTTGGGTGAATGCTATCATGGCAATATTGCCATTAGTACAAACTCAGCCCATGTAGCAAAATGAACTGGAAAATGGCATAAATACCCTGCTGAGCTCCAGGTTTTTTGGGAGACTGCAATGGAGTGTAATTTTGCTGGGAACACCTTTGAAATGACAGTTGTGACAGCACCTAGCTTGGCTGGGTTTGTCAGTCTGCCAGAGGGGCTGTGTTCTGCTGGTACGTGGTTTGAAAAGGGGCTGCACCCATGCAGCAGTGGATCTTGCAGGCAAGATTATAAAACGTTGGGCAGTCCTAATAGATGGAGAAAGAGCAAAGAGGGAGAAAGAAATGAAGGTTTTCTCACTTTTTATTCATCCTCATAAGTACATAGCATTTTGGGATACTTTTAAAGTATCATGAGCTTGCAGACAAAGATCGAGACTTGTCTAATGGTTCATCTTTCACAATCATAGAATAGTTTGGCTGGAAGGGACCTTTAAAGGTCACCTAGTCCAACCCTCTGCAATAGGCAGAGACATCTTCAACTAGAACAGGTTACTCAGAGCCCCATCCAACTTGACCCTGAATGTTTCCAGGCATGGGACAACTAACACTTGTTTGGGCATCCTGGGCCACAGTTTCACCACCCTCATTTCCTTGTATCTGATCTGAATCTACCCAATCCATCTTCCACTTTCTCTGCCTGATTCTTAACTCCCATATGTGCTGGCTGCTCATGATACTGCTATTTATAGAAAAGTCTTGATAACTATCACTGGAAATTCTCTGGATGGACCAAGTGACAGAGCTAACACATCTAAATCTTGTACTTTGCCTGCCAAAAATCACCTCATAAAGTAATGATCCATTTGCTGGCCCTCATCAAAATGGGTGATAGGGTCAATACATTTTTAAAAGGAAAAGGGGTCATTGCCAACTCCTGCATATGAACATAAATGTTAATAAATGGATATCATCAATTTGTTTGACATTAATTATTTCTATAAATTAGTATACACTACAGACTGAAATGCTTATGTCAACATTCTCTAGGAACATTTTTATATCAATATCATATGCAAGATACATGCTGCTTTTTCACTGATAAAACATACCTTATATTTTAACTCTGGGAACACAGGAGAGATAACATTTATTCTTCAAAGATGACATACAAGCTGAGAGAAAAACAAATACATACAAAATTTGAGCTTGGTCAATTACAGTATGAACCAGGATCATACTGACAGTGAAACTTTCTCACTGTTTATAGTGCATGATAAAATGTGTTGCCTGCTGACAGAATGTTTGTCCCTAGAAGAAGATCAATATATCATTGCTGTTCCTTTATTTATTTTAGGACTTCATCAGTTTGAACAGAAGTCCACTTGACTTCCCTGGATTTGACTCTTCAACATTATTTAGTACATAATCTTTCTCTTATCATTTACTTTGAAATAAATCTCTTAATGAAATATATTTTCTTGAGGCTTACAGGAGGATCTGGATGATCTAGCAGTCTCTTTTTCACCTGAAGTTTTGTGAATTTTAACTAAGTCAGGGATATTACACATCCTACAGTTAGCAGTGGTGAAATCTCACAAAAGAGATCCCAAAGGTGCCCATCTATATCTGACCCTCATAGCTGCTTGTAGAGCTGATCCTGACTGTCCGTGTTAGTTAGGAAGGTAACAGGAAGGACAGATAAACAGAAAGAAGTACCCAGAGATGAAAGGTTTTCCTTTTTGGCTTTCTAGAGGGTCAAGGAAATCAAGAGTTTCTAAAACTGGAATTTTTGTGCTCAGCTGTGACTTAGCTCGGCCCCAGAAGACAATGAGACAGTATTTCTGGAGGGGTACATCAAACAGATCAAATAGTTACAGCACTTCCAAACCAGGATGAAAAACAGTGGACTCTACATTTCTTTCAAATTATGATCATGGAGGCATTTCTTGGAAGGGAGATGGTCTGGGAGGGGCAGAAAACACAGTATCTTGTGAAGATTTCACTTGGCAACTTGAATAGCCAGTCCAAGAAAACAACAGGATACTCTATGCTGTCTTCCATGGTTGCTGGTGTCCAGCCATAGACAGTGAATTGAGCCAAAGCAAACACTTTTCAAATTATAATCTTTTACATTCTTTCCATTTCCAGAATTCCTCAAATTTCCAACTCATCATAGGCTCCAAAAGTGTCGTCATACACCACAAGAGCTGATATTTGATATGACACCACACCAGACAACCAATCTGAACAGCAGTTAACTTTTAAAAATGTTTGTTGTTACTGTTTGCCAGACTAACTTACGAAGATTAAAATTTGTCAGCATTAAACCAACTTCATTAAAAGTCATTGTAAAGATCTCAGTCCTTTTCAGTACTGTAGATACTTGTAAATACTTTATTTCAATCATGACTAATTTTTCCTGAGTCAGTGTTAAGCTTAACTGTGGTGAGGAAATAAACCTTGCTGATCAGAGCAGTGGTACCTGAGGAGAACCACACAAAACAGATTTGTTTGAATTGTTTAATTTTTTCCTTTCACACTTCCTGTTTGTGCTTCTTTTTTTTCAAGAAACATTTTTTCCTTTTTAATTTTTTTTTTAGAATTATCTAATTGCACGATTTCTTTTTTATGTAAATGTAGAAAAAAAACTCATCTTAAAATTCAATTATAATTCTGCAAAAGCTTAGGAAAAATCAGGACACTTACAATGCTCTCAAGAAGTAATTTTTTTTCCAGAAGTGAAGCAAAAACTAATGCATAATACATGTTGTTTGACTGTTTTCAGTGGCTTTTCTTGTTTTCAGTTGCATTTCATGTATTTACTGTTGGGCCAAATACTGAAATAGATGTTCAGACTTTGGTTTCCAGAGTACAAATTGGGTGAGCAATCTGTTGTCCATTAAGTCATGCCCCATTGTTCTGAATGCTCTGAAATAAGGGAGGTTTCAGAGATAAAATTTCTCTGTGCTAAACAGAAAGGGTGCATTATCCAATGGTCTGTGTAAATGTCATTGCTTGAATACCTTCAGAATGTTTCTAATTGCTTATCAAGTGCTAGGGAGGAGAATTTGCACAAGTCTGTGCTAATCCTTCAGCTAGAGTGAAGGCTATGACCATTTCTGATAATTTCTTTCAGTTTGGCTGACTTTTCTTTAATACTCAAGTTAACATAAGACTTGATGGAAAACTGCTTCCTGCTTGTGATTTTCACTTGCAGTAGCATCATCAGTCTGATATCAAACTGTGTATTATTCTCCAGGTACTTAATCATAAAATCACAGACTGGTTTGGGTTGAAAGGGACATTAAAGATCATCTAGTTCCAACCTCCCTTCATAGGCAGGGACACCTCCCACTAGACCAGGTTGCTCCAAGCCTCATCCAACCTGTCCACATCCACAACTGCCCTGGGCAACCAGGGAAGGATGCATGAGGTTGGACTGCAGTCCTTTTAAATGGGTCTGAAAGTAAGTTGCACAATTTAATTTTTTACTCTTACTGTGACTCATCTGACATATCTGGTTCTTACATAATTTACATTTAACTTAGCAAGTGGCTCTGACCTGGTTCAGGATCAACCCTGAATTGTCCTCTTTACTCCCCATGGACTGTGATGTGCAGAATAGGCTATTAAAGAACTCCTAAAACATTTTAAAGAGGGTCTGAACCTGGAAGCAGTATAAAATTGGGTGGAAAGGGTTATACACCCTTCTCTTTTAAATTCTTTTATGACACAGGTAAGATTGCACTGCCTTTTCATATAATTTTTTTCTTCATATTTTATACACATGACTTCCACCTGCTCTTTCCTCTAATTGTGACTGGAGTTACCACATTATAAGTGCAGGCTCAGCTGTTATGTGTGGGCCAAGTCTATGGAATTGAGCACAGCAAAATGTGGAAGCTAAAATCCAAATGGCAAGTGTGATGCCCATGTTCTTAATACTTCCTCATTTAAAAAACTGTTGGGAATTCAGTTTTTTCAACACTTTGGCTTTTTTTCACTTGATACTCCAATGAACACAGTATAATAATGGGCTATGACTGAGAATCTCCTCCTTTAGCTCAAAAGAAATGACACAGAATCATATTAAGCACATGAGTAGTAACGTTGAAGTGAAGGTGTTAAACCTGAGAAATCAAGGGTGTTTTAATTTGATAGACAATTTCCTAGTTGAGTGCATTATTATTACTATTAATAAAATAACAGGTCATCAACTAAACATAAATTATATATTATAATAATGATAAATCTCTTTTCCCCAAATCACAATTTATTTCTTTGAAAGGTTTAGGGTTTTCAACAGTATTTATAGAACACAGCAGAACAGGGAAGGGAATAAGAAGAGGAAATGGATTTCTTCCAAAATGTAATGCATTAAAAAGATATCCATAAAACAATTGCTTTTCCCCATGGCAAAAGTTAGCATATAAGTACATTTTTTTTCCTTAGAAGAAATTGCCAGGCAAACCCCACTTTATTCACAAATGAGGAACAACCTACTAATCAAAAGACAAGGATGCACGTGATGATTGTTGGAGCAACCAACAAGGGGCTAATTTTTAGCTCTATTAAACTGTGCCTGCACAGTCCCTGAGATGTGCTCATGAGTGTACTCTGCTGGTTTCCCACCATTCTGCCTCAACAGGCCTCCATGGACAGCTTGGAAACTGAACTGCCATGTGTGGGACTGACTGTGCCCAGCAATGTGTTGTCTGTCTATGCCTGTGAGGTTAGGGATCTAAGAGTTGAGATGTATCCAGGCCAATAGGGTTTCATGGGCTCATGAGGTTGGCATGTAGCAGATTTTCTGGCTGCACGGTCTATCCAACATAGTCTGAAGTGAAAAGAAATCCTTAATGTACATAGAAGAGGAGAAATTTAGGTTAGACATTAGGAAGAAGTTGTTTCCTGGGAGGGTGGTGAGACACTGGCCTAGGTTGCCCAGAAAAGCTGTGGAAGTCCCATCCCTGGAAGTGCTCAAGGCCAGGTTGGATGGGGCTTGGAGCAACCTTTTATTGGAGCAAGCCCCCATACAGGGCAGTTGGAACTAGATGATCTTTAAGGTTCCTTCCAACCCAAACCAGGCTAGGATTCTATAATAAAACTGCTGTAGGTTTTTCTTACTGCAGTGAACAGCACGAGTCTTGCTGGCTCCAGGAAGTATCAAGAGTCTGAGGCTACACAAATCAGCAGACTTCCCTTAGAAACTCTTTCCCTTGATATCAAAGAGGCCAGGTTTTTTGCCTTTGATTTATGGACTCAAGCACTGCAAAACCCTTCTGTCCTGTAGACAATTGCCTTCAGAATATGGCCTGGGATAATCAGAGCCTGTGATGTGTACTCAAATGAGTGGGAGAAAAGCTACCCAAAATGTGTACATACTGTAGCTAAAAAACATTTCCTTGTGCCATATTTAATGAAAAAAGCAATCTGGTCCTGTCTGTCACAGCAATTCAATGCATTAGGAAATTCAAAAATAATTTTTCTTAAGTGGTTTGCCACTGTAATACTGATGCAATTTTCCTTAATTGAATCAGAAAAGCACTTCCTCACTCTCACCAACCTCGGTGACACAGCATTTCTGAAGAGGATAGGTCAGAACAGCCCTGTGTTAGAGTGTTCGAGATAATCAAATTATTAATTACTTTTTTTCTTCCTTTCTCTAGAAAGAGAAACATTCACTCTCTCTACTGATTCTCCTGGGGTTTTTTGCACCTGTTTTTTTTTTTTGAAAACTGCAAATGAATTTACTCACCAAGACACCATCCTGCAATTTCATTTCTAAAAGCTTTAATTATCATGAGGCCAGTCATGTTAGATACTTTCCAACAATTCCTTTTGTACATTATGCAAGTAATAAGCAGGTGATAAAGAATACAGGCTGTTACCACAGGTGGGCTTTGGGGTTTTTTTTTAATACTTTCAAACAATTCAATGTACCTTATTTAACTTTTAAAATATTAACAAGTTTACATAGATTTCCCAAAGGTACTGTATCAAAAGTTACAATCTAAACTGGATATAATTTAAATCCTTTTGATATCCTCACTCAGGGGTGTCGCATCTGAATTTTAATGTCTGTTGCTGCCTTTAAAGTGAGTTTCCAGGTGGTTTGTTTATAATGTACACCACCAGGAAGATTGACAGCTGCAATTAGGAGGCTGGATGAGATGATCATTTCAATCCCTGCTAGCTTTGTGAATGGACAGGCTGGCTTCTTTGGATAACCAGCTGATTGCACCATTACTTTGCTGATTTAATCCAAATAAAGTGCAGAGGCAGTATTGTATGGCAGTGTATATATGTGATCAGTGAACGTGTAAGGAAAGTAGCTGGTGGAAGAGAAAAGCTTTCCTCTCTACTTCCACAGGGATGACAGGCTGGGATCCCATGTTGCAAGGGAGGAGAAACAAGCCCTCCATCGGTGCAGTCTCCATGGAGATTGTACCACAGTTTTGTCAAGTTTTGCTATAAAAAGGAACACCTGTGCTTAAACTTCCAGAGACTGAAGTCCAGATGGATTTTTTAATTCACATTTCCAATTTTGAATGCACAGAGTTTTTTTTCTCATTTTAAACCAAAGTAATTTCTCCTTCTTTATTTGCTCCCACTGGCCGTACTCTACAGCTGTATTTGCTTCTTGTCTTGAGCACACTGCTTCGATTGCCAGTGCTGCCATGCCCCTGTGTTTTACAAAAAACATCACTGAACAGCTTGTAACCCGGGGACACATGAATGTGTATAGAAGGGAGAGCAGAGAAGAATAAACCACCATCAGTTCCAGGCTAAGACAAAAGTTCAGGGAACTGTACATCATGGCCTTCACAGATAAAGAAACCCTGTAAAATCGCTGCTGCAGCTCCACTATTGTACTCCGGTTTTGCCCCTAATGAAGTGCAAAGCTTCCTCCACAAGAGGGAGCAGGGACATGGATGATTTTGAATTTGCTTTATGATCGCCCCAAGGTCTAATGGAGAGCTCTGCAGGTCTGAACCAAGGGGTTAAAAAGACCTGGTGAGGCAAAGCCCCTTCAGCTTTTCGGATGGACTTGGCTGGTGTGAAATTCAAGGCACAGACAGAGCAACAGCTGCTGAGCTGGAAGATACATTTAAAGTCCTCCTGCATTTGCGTCATATTCTTCTGTTCAGAGGAAGAGTTCATCTTTCATGGCTACACCAACAATTCTAATGCTATTGGAGATGACTAACAAGATCAGGAGATTTGTACATTTAAGCATATTTGAAATTTGGAGAGCTACTGGGTGGGTTTAGCTCCAACAGATTCATGTGAGCTCCTTTCCCTCTGTACTCATTTATATCCACATTTGTAAACGGGCACACTAGATTTAATTTTATTTAATTTTACAAGAAACAGATAACCTAAATCCATTACATTTCAATTTAGCTTGTTTATTCATCTGTTTAAGATGCATGGACATGACATACCAAGATAGTTAAGATTAATGAGTGGCTGATTAGTAGTTGAGTTCGCATATGGAAACAAAGCACCTGAAATAATTGCAGCAGGAAACTCATAAAATTTATTTTAATTGGTATGTGACAGTTTTGTTTATTTTTGTAAGGGCCAGATTGCTTGCAAATCCATTTCCCTTGTGCTACTGAAATAATACCCAGAAATGTCCTTAAACCAGCAGAATGTGGGAGATATAGAAGTCAGGAGTGATTCTGATAACTTTTTCATTTCTGATTAGAAAGGTAAGGCCTTTATTCCTGAAAGTATATAAGCCTGAGCTTGGCTGTAAGCATATGCTTATCTTTACTATTCTGAATTTTGGCCAGAGAGAGATGTAAGCACAACAGCTAGTCCAGTAGCATAGATTTTTTTTTTGTATTTTATGTGAATTAACATGAGGTTATAAAGAAAAGCAAAGCAGACCTTATTTAAATGAATGGATGAAGTTGAAATTTTACAAAATGGATACAACTACACCAGGGAATAGCTTTAAGCTGGCGAACAGAAGAAAGTTTCCAAATGTCAGATGAAATGAGAATGTTACAAAGCCTGCTACTGGGAATAATGATCTAAAAAAATAATCCTCAGCTGAAGAAGGAACTTGAGAAACTGATTAATGGATTTATATGACACAGTAGCTTGTGATACCAGCAAATGGAGCTCAAGATCTAAAAAATGTCCTCTAGCCTGTTGATCCCTGAGGGCCTTGAAAAGTGGGTTGGGGCCTAAATCACCCTCTCATACCAACCACCTGGCTGTTTTCCAGGATAAATTACTTTTGGATAAATCACTCGTTAATTTCATCTCACCTACTATTTGCATATTACTTTATGAGTGCTCCTGTTGTTTCCCGGGGCTCTGTTCAACAGGAAAGGTCTTGGATTGACATGAATTCTGCTTAGGATGATTTATGTGTAGGAGAGAAAGTCAGAGAGAAAGTGACCTCTTTTCCTGATGGTTTTGAAGACCATTCCTGAAAGCATTGCTGGCAAACGCAGCCTGCCAGCGCTGTCCAACTCCAGAACCACTCAGCCTGTGGATCATGTCTCACCTGTAGCACATTGTTGTTTGTGGACTGTCTTCAGAGAGGCATTTGGCCTCTGTACAGTGAAATAATTAGCAAACTATTGGCTGGAAAACTGTGATAAGTTTTTTTTTTCCTTTCAATTCTTCTTTTTGGTACTTATAATGAAATATGACTCGACATCTCATGGCGGTTCACTGCATGCATGAGGCCTCAGGATGGACTTAATCCCTTTGTACTAGAGAGGATCCCACTCTTAGCTGCAACACAATAAACTCACCTCCCCTGCCCTCCTTTTTTATTTCCTTTCACCATTCAAATACTTCTAATTTGTATTTTGCTAGCACACTACCAGGGTAGGCTGATGAACACACAATTTACTAAACCAGATTTCCCTAAAAATATTCCTTCATTTCTGCACAGTCAAAACAACCATCCCTTGTTTGGCTTCACAGAGGCTTTGCTTCTAGAATTGCTGTTTCAAGTCTAATTGGCACTGACTCCCTCTTGCCTTTGGATTAATTTGATGATATTCCAATAGAGTAAATGGCATTTTCTAGGAGAAATTTAATTTACATTCCCAACCAGGCTGGGTTTCTAACCTTTGCAGATTGATGTCTAATCATTATTAATGGCAACTTACTGTCTTGTGAGAAAGAGATTGATTTAGTATAGAGAAGTTGACATGGTCTAGTAAATAAAACAGACACTGACCAGCAAAGAAATAATGCTACTCTTCCCTTTGTTTCTTTTAATGGGTTTGTTGAGTCAGCTGTTGAATGTTCCCGAAGGTGATATTACTCACTTATAAAGATTGTCACTGTTAAGCTATCTCTGTTCTAAAATATGAAATCCTAGCACTTCACACTGCCCATTAACTGGCACCCTGCCAGCCCTTAAGCCATCATTTTCACGTTGCAAATCCTCCTTACCATTTGCAGTCATAAGGAGAGGTCATCAGAATCAGTCAGGGAGGCCCCTGTTATTCATGCAGAAGAGTGTACAAAACCACACCCAAAACACCTAAATTATCACTATCCATTTATGCAGACTGCTATTTATCCAGAATGATTTAATATCAGCATGTACTCTGACAGCTTTTGCAATTCCCTGACCCCTATGTAAAAGAAATTAGCAACAACAAAATGTGTGGGAGGACATGTCTCATTCTGAAAGAACCAGCTATCTTCAGGCTGATACTTTTTGTGATAAAAGTCAGTCTTAATAAGGACCCCAAAGGAAGAGAAGGTAGATCCACACAGCATTCTTCTGTGTGTAGGAGGCAGTAGGACAAAAACATGAAATGTGGGTAAAGTCAAGATTAACCAGTTAGCTGAACCAGAAATAAAAAAGTAAGAAATGGTAGGAGATGGTGAAAAAGAGTTACGAAAGAATGGACAAAAAGAATAGAGAACTTCCAATTCTTTCAGAATTGACAGGGTAAAGTAGATGAAAAACTAATTATCTTTTTGTCTTTCTCCTATATATGCATTATAAAGGTATGATTTATTACTGATTTGGTGCAAAAAGGGTTTCCTAGATGTTCGGGAATGGGAAGACTGGGCCTCTATGAAATGCAGGCTGTTCACCTCATTTCACATGAAGTCATGGAGCACTAACAATGTTACATCATCACAACATATTTAAGGGAGAAATAGCACCAAGTTAAAGACAGTATATGGAGCAAAAACAAGCAAAGAAGACACATGCAGTGGGAGATGCTGTATTTGGGAATATCTCCAGTGCTGACTTAGCTTCTCCTGCTCAAAGAGATGAGGACTTGTCAGAAAGGAATAGGTTTCGAGCCCACCTTAAAGCTTGTAAATCAGTGAGGCTGAATATGAATTGAATTCCTGACCCTTGTGAAAACTTGCACTAGCAGTCTTCCTTTTTTTATGGTACCTGTGATTGGCAAGCTGTGCTGGCACATAATGAGCACTTTTTGCCAGAGGCAAAAGAAAAATTGCTCAGTAGGAGGACAGATCCGGATGTTGGGATTTTGGATTATTTTTGGTTGGTTGGTTGGTTATTGATTGGTTGTTGTTTGTTTGTTTGTTTTCTGAATCTCCTTTTGTTTGTGGATGCATAGACTGTGATTTGAGGTTGGATTTTCCAGTGAAAATGTTGGGTGCAAGCCCATATTAGCCAGATTCATCCCTGATGACTTTATATCCAGTACAGTTGACATGAAAAGACCATGAAGCAATGAAAGACTCCTTTGTATCTTTTTCCCTAAAAAAATTAACAGAACTAACAGAACACAACAAAATATGTTTGTTTTGACAAACCAACAGGTTTTGTTGAAAGTGTTTTGGGCCATCCTACTTCTAAGGTGGTGGAAAAGAAAAAAAAAATTCTTTCTGAAAAAGACAATTATCATTCTAGTTTTCAATGTATTGTTTCTGAAAGTGATACAGTTCTTCTGTGGAGGGCTGTTTGAATTGTGGTGAGCATTTTAGCTTTCTGAAGTAATGAACAGCATAATGGAAACTAAGCTGTTCACTGTTTAACTGAACGGGATTGGATGGCTGTTTCCTAGGAAACAGGAAACAAAGGGATTGGATGTCTCTTAAAATGTAAAATATACACATTCACACTGGGTTATAATCACATGGTAAAAAGGCATGCCATAGATAGCCTCATTACTCCTAAAAATGCCAAAGATTGGCACACATTTTTCTGTGGAAATCTCAAAATCTTTCCTATTCCATAAGCTGACAGTTAAAATGTCTTCCAATAATCAAAATTGACCATGGACTGGAATGAAAGCCTGGCTGAAGGACAATATTTGCCTTCTTCCTCAAAACAACGACAATGGAACTGGAGTTAAGGCAGTGTCAGGATGTTTCAGCCAGAGCAGTGTACAGGTGTGCACACTGAGTGGACTTTTTGGTAAGCTGATGTACAGCAGTAGAGAGGAGGGGCCTTTCCTCTAAAGCCAGCTGAGAGCTTCCCAGTGGCCTGGGCTTGATGCAGGAAGGGAAAAGTGGGAGAAAACAGCAGAAAGGGGGAGAAGCAGAAGAGACAAAGGTTTGGGGAATCAGACTTGTGCTCCTGCTGTGTCAGGAAAGGAGAGGGGTGAAGGCAGAGATTTCTTGATGGAGTGTCTCTCTGGAAAAGTACTTTTCAACCTGTTGTAACTCCTGTCTCAGGGGCAGCAGCAAGAGCTTCCAGGCAGATACTGTAAGAAAGAGGAGTAAAAACTGCAGAGCCTTGGCTTTTCCACTGCCCATGGCAGCTGCCTGCTGTGATGGTGCCTCAAGCTAGCCTTTGATCTGCACTCAAATATCTGCTGTCTGTAATTAGGTATATCACAAAGCAAGCTAGACTTTTAGGGTAGAAATCTGTGGAGAATGGTCATACAAAATCTTCAGTGACATCCTGGAAAAGGTTATCTGTGTTTGCAAATAGTTCTCTAATTGTGGAAAGCTTTAAAGCTTTCCAGTTCCATTTCAGTTTTGCAGAAAAGGCATAGCAGGCATCTTTTTCTCTTTGTTCAAACATTTAACTTGATCCAGTTAAAGACAGTCTCCCAGAAGCTTCACTTCACCTGCACTGGGGATCACTGAACCACAGAATGGCTGAGGTTGGAAGGGACATTAGTAATGCTGAGATCATCATCATCTGCTCCACTCACTCCATCCACCAAACCAGCCATCTCATTGTGGAAAGCTATCAAGTTAGGCATGATTTACCTTCATAAATCCATGCTCACTACTTCCAATCACCTTTTTTTCCTTCATACGTTTGAAAATGGTTTCCACGAGGAGTAGCTCATCAGACCCTCCCACAGTCTGATGTGAGGCTCGCAATTCTCTGGATTCTCCTTCTGGTCCTTGAAGAATGGAGTGACATTTGCTTTCTTCCAGTCATCAGTATTCTCTCCTAATTGCTCTGACCTTGCAAAGATAACTGAGGGTGGGTTAGCAGTGACATAGGCCAGCTCCCTCAGCACTTGTCAGTGCATCCTATCAGGTACCAGGGACTTATGTATGACCAGCTTGTTTCAATATTCCCTAACCAGGTTCCCCTCCACTGGTGATAATTCTGTCTTGATCTCAATCTTCTCTGGTATCTGACCTGGGATTCCTGAAGACTGGACTTACCAGTAAAAAAAAAGGTCAACAAGGCATTCAGGACCTTTGCCTTCCCCATGTTCTTTGGCAGCATGTCCCACCTCATTCAGCAGTGGGACCACATTTTCTCTGGTTGTCTTTTTACTGCCAAAATACCTGTAGAACCCTTCTGGTTTCCCTTCAAGTACCTTATAAGACTCAGCTCCAGGTGGGCTTGGCCTTTCCTAACCCTGTCCTTGCATGTTTAGCACCTCTATAGCCCTCCCAGATCACCTCAGCCTGCTTCCACCTCTTCTACATTTACTTTCTATGTCTGAGTTTTGTCAGTAGCTCCTTGTTCATCCATGCAGGCCTCTTGCAACCTTTGCTTGATTTCCCATTCTTCGGAATGGACTCTTCTTGAGCTTAGATGAGGTGATGCTTGAAAAGCAGTCAGATTTCCTGGACCCTTCTTCTCTCCGGGAACCTCCCCCTGGGATTCTTCCAAGCAGATCTCTGAAGAGAGTTATGTGTGGTGTCTTGAAGACCATGACTGTGATCCTGATTTTTGTCTCCTGTCAGGATCCTAAATTCCACTATCTCACAGCCACTACAGCCAAGGCTGCCCCTGACCTTAACATAACCAACCAGTTCTTTCTTGCTTACAATTATCAGGTCCTGCTTAGGTTGTCCCTTCCTTGGCTCCTTGTTCACCTATGTCAGGAAGTATTCATCCATGCACCCTAGAAACCTCCTGGACTGCTTGTGCTCCACTGCTGTCTCTCCAGCAGATATCAGGGTGGCTCAGTCCCCCTGGAGGACCAGGGCCTGCCAATGTGAGGCTGCTCCATTTGTCTATAGAGCTCCCTATCTACTTCCTCCTGACCAGGTGGTCTGCAGAAGACACCCACTATAACATCACCTACCTTGATTTGCCCTCTAATCCTGATTGCAGGTCATCATCTCCCTCCTTGGTCATTCCTAGTTCAAAGGTCTCCTCACCAGCTTTGGCCATCCTGTTAGCAAAGATGTTTTTGCCCCACTTAGTCAGGTGGAACTTCTCTCTTTCTAGAAGTTGTTTCCCTGGTCCAGGAGATAGCTCCAGCTGCCCCATGCCACAGCCTACCCTGCTCCCAAGCGTGCCCTGGGCAACCAGCATCAAACAAGTTATTAAATCAAATTTTGTCATTCTAAAAGAAATAAAAACAGCTTATAAATAAGCATTATAACTGCGAGGGTTTGTGAATAACACTTGGTTTATCTTGGATAATAAATTCGTAAGAGAGAAAATGGAAGAAATTTTTAAATAAAAGCTTGGTGTTCTGGTAGCATTGGTGTGTTACCAGTGGGGTGGTGATAACCACCCATTCCACACTTTTTGCTGCTTAAAATGTAAGATAACTGGACTTAGCTTAACCCCATACTGAAGCCAGTCCTCCTGCCTTCTGTGTGAAGGGCTAAGGACAGGGGATGGGTAACTCCTGCAGCTCTGATTACCTGCAATAACCTGATAAAGCCCTTGATTATGAAATTGAGCTCTAAGTACTACAAAAGCCTAGACACCATTTACTTAAATGGGTTTGTCTTGAAACAGGCAAATCAGTGAACAGGAGGAATTAAAAATCTCATTTAAACCCAAGTCTATCTCACCATTTACTCTGGTATTTTCATGAGGAATTCTTGGTCTCATTAATGCCGTATTTAATAGGAGAAGCTCTCCATATCTCAAATTACAAAAGGATTTTAATATCCTATTAAAAACGATAAAAATAATAATTTAATCCTTTTCTTTGCTTTGTAATATCCTCTCTGCTGAGACTGGACTGAGTTGGTCTCAGTGGTCTTTTCATATTGAGTGCTGAACTAAGCACTGAACTGAAAGCCATTTTTTACTAATATTGTTTCTAGCATCCTTTGGCCTTTGCTCCTTTTCTTTGCTTTCTTCCACTTGCTTGCTGGAGTGAGGAGAACACACTATGCTGAGAGCTATGAAGCTGAAGAACTGTGGGGAGCAGGAGGTGCAGTAAGCCCTGTCCCCAGAGAGGGAAAACAACACAAACCTTGCATATTCAGGTGGATTTAAGATCATCAAGGTTCGTCTTTATATTAGGTAAGCATCTTCCCAGCATGCAGCTCCTGAGCAGACACAGGCTCATGCTGAGAGGGACCCATATTACCCTGGTTCTCAATACTCTCCTGCTGTGCAAAATACAACAAATGCTTTTTTCATATTTTTTTTTTAAATTTATTTGTGTGTGTGTGTTTTGCCACATGTCCCCCACAGGATGAGCAGAAAATATAAAGCTCACTTTCCTCAATATTAAGCCTTCTGTTTTTCTGTCCAGATCAGGCTGTGGTTTTGCCCTGGCAATGTTCAGACTTTCACCCTGCCTTTCGTTGTCATGATAGGTGGCCCAAGAGCCCCTTTAGAGCTGGCATCTAACTTCTCCATTAAGACAGGTTATTTTTGAGATAGAGGGTTATTTATTTTTTTCAGATTTTAATAAAAACCTGAGATTCAAGTTCAAATAACTCCAAATACTGTAACTCTTCATCTACTAAATATTTCATAATTTTAAAATGAGTGTCTTTAAATACAAGCAGACAGTCAAGAAGTCATTCCTCCTCCCCTCCCCACTTATTTTTTTGCAGGTTTTGCTTAAGTAGTTCTTAGTTTTGACTTCAACGAGAATATTTCTGGATACATTTATTAACCTTTTAATTTTGAAGTTAGTTCTTATCCTAGTAATTAAGCTGTCAACATTTTTTGATGCTGTAGACATGCATGAAACACTGTACAGTGTATGTTGGACTGATTATAGCATATATATCTATATAAAACACATATGCATGTATGCACACACACATGTATGTCTGTGCATGTGAGTACACATACATGAATATGAATATGTATAAACCTCTCCAGGACATCCTGCCATCTCAAAAGCTTAAGAACAGACCTGTCAAGAACATAAATCAATAGCTTCTGCAAAAGAAATTCCCACCTATCAGTGTGTTTTCTAAAGTTGAAAGGGTTTAGGTAATTTGTAATAAAATACTTCCATTAAAAACAACAGCCATATTTAAACTGAGAATTTTGCAGTTGTCTTCTTTTGCTACTAGATAACCTTTGGTATCTTCTTGCAAAGTGAGACTCTTTCTGGTATATCTCAAAAGATTTGTTTTTAGAGGAAAAGGTTGTTTTGCATGTACCAAGGAGATATCTCTTACAGAAATAGTTTTCCAAAGATTTGTTCTAATTCTTTGCTTTAACTTCCCATAAAACCCCATAAATTTAGATACCTGCAATATGGTTTCAACCTCAAGTTCTATAGCTATATCATTTTCCATTAAAAAAAAAAAAAAACCAAAAAAAAGCACAAACCAAATCAGCCAAAGACATTTGGTAATGCACACACTTTGTGATATATCATCACCATAAAAAAAAAGAAAACTCAAGCCCCAAAACCCAACATTGAGAACAAAAGGTGGTAAAATATGCATTTTCATATGGTTGTCCTTCAGTGGCACAAAGTAAGAAAGCTCTTGCACATTTATTGAAATGACCTAAAAGTCCTTTTTAGATGAGTAAACACACACATTATGTCTGCAATTGCATGTGTCTGTGTTCAGTTTTGTGCATGTCTATTTGTGTATGTATACAATTTTGATCAATTTAAATTTCTTGGCCTTATTAATGTAAAAGTATTTGTAGCCATCTGTTAAAACAACAAAAAAAAACAACAACAAAAAAATGAAGGAAATGTTCCCATGACTGAACCTCAGAATGTTTTACAATATTCTTGGTTTTGGATACATGCAGAGCATCTCCCCATTTCTCACATAGGACCTATTCAGCATCACCAGTGTCACTCAAACATAAGCCAAGAGTCCAGTCTTCATAATGTTCTGGCTGAACCCTAGGCTGGGGCATCTCCAAAGAACACATGCAGAATGAATGATTTTCTGATAGCTATTTTATGTCCATAGTTTCAATTACCTGATAAAAGTCTTTCTTCCTAGGTGAAGCTATGACTTACATGAGGAAGCACCTGTGTAAGTATACAGAGGTGCAAGAGGAAACCAATTAGGGCCATTCTTGTCTTAGAACTAATTGCAGAGCAGAGCTGGTGTGTGAGCCAGGAAGAAAGGCAAGAAGGACACCAGGAAGACAGTTCAGGATTGCTACCTGTGGGATTCTCTCTCTCTGACACGGAGCTGCCAGTTCTATTAACCTGGCAAAATCAGCAGCTGCAAACCAGTGGCAAGTCACAAACTGATTTCTCAGTCAGCATGATCTGGCCTCTGACTGATGCAGGTTTTTATTGGAATAAAACTGGCTGCTCTCCTCCCTGGCAACAGCCCACGTTTCACAGGTGGCTGGGTGTTTGCCCGTGGACATGGTTCTTTCAAATGTCACTTCTAGTGTCTTCACCTCAAGATACCATGAAATGGATCCAGTTACATGCAAATGAGACTCTCACATATATGCCACATGTCGGTTTCTTCTGCTGCTCACAGATCCGATATGCTTGTCATTTTCACACATTACAAAAGCAGTTTGGAAAAAGAAGCACAGACTGACTTCTAAGGAACTCAAATGAACTGATCTGCTTCTTCCTGCTCCACTTTAAGTCTTAAAATTCTGTGTGCAACATTTTACCCATCAATGGGTTACTGAGTTGAGCTAGCCATAAACCCTTAAGAAAAGATAAATTCCAAGAAGACATATAGACTTCATACAGCCATTATGAAACTGTGGTGTTCTTTTCATATATTTCTATGAATATTAATACACTTTGATTATTAAATTACACATGTTCATTTCTTACAGCTTTCTTTCCAATGAATTGCCTGCTGCCTCCAGTCAGCTGTATAGTCTTCTCTATAGACTGAGATGCTGTGGTGTGGAGACTAACCAGTTTCTGAGAAATGACAATACCTTGCAAAATGCAGTCTTTAATTATCATAGAGACACAGAATTGGTAGAGCCAGGTTGGAAGGGACCTGTTGAACTAGCACATAAACATCATATTGAATCTCTTTTGTTATCTAGCTTGTACTGGCTGAGTTATAAAGATGTACTGAAAAGAAAAGGGGTGATGGGCACAAGTTGCTCCTGGGGACATTCCAATTGGACACAAGAGGTAGATTTTTCCCCATGAGGACAGTCACACATTGGAATAGTCTCCCAAGGGAAGTGGCAGATTCCCCCACATTGGACAGTTTTAAGTCTCAGCTTGACAGGGTGCTGAGCCATCTCAAATAAACTATAGTAGTGCCTAGAAAGTTTGCACCAGATGATCCTTGACGTCCCTTCCAACCTGCCATTCTATGATTCTATGAAATAAAATGACAGTAAGATTTTGCTGTAACAATAACAATATTTCAGGTTAATTTTGGTTCTGTAAAAAAAAATGCTAATTATTAGATATTCATAGTGGCAGCTATTAGAGCTGTCAGATTGAAACCTGAGTGACAGCATCAAGTCTCAGCCCCTTTTCATTTAGCTCTTTGCTGTTTAAAAGAAATACAGATTGGTACAATTGTCTTAATGTTTGAACTGACTTCATTCTACAAAATGATCAAATGTTTACAGACAATAGGAATATTTTGTGTATTTTTTTTTCCATTAACAGACATTTTCTCAGTCAAACAAATCAGCCTTCTCCATTCTAACATCCACCCTTACATGTTGTGAAGCTAGTGAAAATGATACTGAGGGTGCTGTAGTCTATACATCCCTTCTTTCTTTAAAGTACTTTAGGAAGGTATTTTAAAAAACATCTACTGTTGCTAATGTGGGATGTAATGTCCTTTAATGGGCTATCCAGAATACTAATAGCTTCCTGAGAATCTCTGGTATCAAACCAAACAAAGGCTTATGCACCTCCCCATCAGTCAGAAATACTTGGGGCATCTTTTGGTTGCTACATCTGCTCTTCAGCTGCCCTCTTTTGAAATGCGTTCAGCCCCATAGCTTAAATATCAGAAGGGAGCTGAATTCCCTGCCTCCTTGAAGACCTTAGGAATATGCTTACATTCTTCTGTAACTCAGCTCCTCCTGTGTAAAATCAGAATTTTACAATTTAAGTGGAGGGTGGGAGCCTAAGGACAAATGGAAGAGAATTCCTCTCTACCGACACGCTCAATGAGAGCCACAGAACTGAGGGATTTCTACAGTTTTAACACAACAGGGATCTGTGAAGTGCATGAGATCCTGCTTTAAGATTTTCAAAAATTGTACACGTTCACCCAAGAATAACAATTTCTAGTGCTATTAAAGCTCAATAAGTTTTAAGATATTAAAAAATATATATTATTAACTAGAAGAGCAATAACTTCTGGAATAGATTAAAGTTCATAAAGCAACACTAAAGATAGAGATTCACTCTACAATTTGGCAGTTACTTCAAAGTTTTGCTGTCCTATTAGAAGCAGCTGAGGGTGGGAGTGAAAGTAGCCAGAATGTAATTAGAATGTTGTAGAATAAAATCATCCCTCCACTGTCCAGTGATAAATGGCCATGTAATTAGAAATGGCCTTTCAGATAAGTTGAGGGCAGTGTCAGGAGGTGAATACTGAGTTATCTGCAAGGCAAAACCACAGCCCTGCTGAAGGTCCAGTCTCTCAAATTCGGTACCTCAAAAACTGAAACATTCATTTCCTCATCAGCATTGAAGCAGGTCACATGTGTGGCGTTTCTGGATGATGGGAGATGGAATGACTTTGAAAAATGCCTAACTGAAGGGAACAAATCTTATTAGAAGTAATGGAATCTCCTGAGTTATTCAGGTTCCATGGCCAAAAATTATTTGACAGCTAATCTCATTGAAATCAATGGGACATGGTATCTCCGTATCTTTGAGGAATATTTGCTGTCTATGAAATTCTACACATGAGCTAAATGTTTTATTATTACTTTTTGTAGTGACATTGACTTTAATCCCACTGTTATCTTCTTTAAACTGATTTTTTGTCTTTTAACGAGTCTTGCAAAGTGCAAATGTCATTGTTGTTGCTGTTGTTACTATTTTAATAAGTAAAATTGGTGGAAAAAATATGTAACATGATATATCAGAGAAAAAAAACAACACTAATAAATATCTTTATTTGCCCAATTATTCCCACAGAGGCAGTAACCCTTCTCACAACAGAAATCTCTTTGAGGCATGGCAGCCTTTGAAATGTTTTCTGTGCTGTTGTGTTGGGAATGGATCAGTAATTCCAAAAGAACTCCTTTATTTAAAAATCACTTGGAATAAAGGGATCTGGGGAGCTGCATTCATCAAGCTCCATGAGCATCTATGAGCTCCAGTGAGGGAGTGGAGACTTGCATGCTTGGATTATTTCCTATCCTTCTTACAAAAGATTAGTATTTTGGAGAAAAGCATGCAAATGCGCATTTGCATATGCAAATGAACATCTTAACATATTTCTAGTTAAAACTTAGCCAACACTAGAGAAAAACCATTTGCCACCAATTGACTCCTACTGCGTTTAAAAGGTTTTGTTAATGCCTTTGAAAAGAAGCCATTTCCAGCACTCTGTTCTAGCTCCAGCAGAAGCTGCTTAGGGCAGCAATGCCTAAGTAAAGGGCAATGTTTCATTTTTTCTGTAATGAAGGATGTCAGAGCAGATTATTGGTTTTGTCCCTTCCAGCTCTCACACCTCAGAAATGACACACTTGCATGACCAGACCCTGAAACACGTGCCCTGTTCCTTTGTTGCTCACTGAGGGCATCCAGTTACTGATGCAGCTCCAGCTGAGTAGTTGTACAAACAGGGAAGAATGCAAAGAGAAAGCAAGTAAGTGATGTTCATTCCAGGGGTTTGGTGTTGACAGAAGATAACAGCATCCCACTATGACTCTTTTTGGTCCCTATGAAGCATCAAGGGCAGAGAAAATTATGAAAGGTGGTTTAGATCCATCATGTTGCTGGATAATTGGCGGGGTGTAGAGGAAATCATAAATGTCAGATATGCAATTAGTTTTAAGCCTGCTAAATTAAATTGAATGCATGATTTGAAGGCACATTTATACTAATTAATACCACAGGTCGAGGAAGAGGCTTGAGCATCCCTGTTTGATTGCTAGCAAACCTGTGGCATGGTTTTGACTCCTGGCAACTTTTATTCTAGCCCAGAGTTAGCTAAACTCAAGCCCAATTTGGAGCACAATTCAGGCACGGTTTCCAGTAGAGTCTGGAGTCTTTTCAGGGACAAAGACTGTTTAAGTGCTTGGATGCATCCCCTGCAATGTCATTTGTCCCCAGGGCCATCGGAAATTTGCTGACCTTTTTAGTTTAGTGGTACAGACATACTCTAAGAGACTGAGCAGCAGTATCACCCCAGCAGTGAGTAGAAAGTTCAGTGTGTGTTTGTAAGACCACAGGCTTCCCAGGTGTCCTACGTGTCCTGTTTGCTAACATGTTCTGCAGTAAAATGAACTGAGCTGGCTGGCTATTAGAGTCAACACCGTTGGCTACCAGATGCTCTGGTACTATTGACACTGTTTGGATCTTTAGTGTTTTGTCCCATATTCTCTTTGAAGTGGGAAACAGTCTCATTCTTTGGGGTAACTTTGGCTGGCAACTCTTTTGTGTGTGCTGCCTGGACCACTTCCAGATCACAAAGCAGGGAGCTGTCTGCTCCAGCCAGGTCAAGCTGCCAGAAGGTCCTGCAAAGGAACAACTCCATCTGGACTAATATAAAGCTGAAACAATGTGTGAAGTTTCATAAAAAAAAGAAGGCAAAGAGAACAGATCCTGCAGGTTATTTCAAATCATATTTACACATGGATTTCCTATAAAGTTGCACACTAAGAGGAGATAAGAAATTGCTCTTTAGTATTGTCAATAAAACAGTGAGGGAGCTAAAAATAGTTTAAAAAGCCACTTCTTAAGGACAAAATTGATTTTGATGATAGTGTTCCCATTCTTCTGAAAGAAGGCTACCAAAAATGAAGGCATTTGATTCAGCCTGAAAAACAGGGCATCACCTTTGAGAGGTCAGAGTCCAGGGGGAGTTATAATTCTTGAACCCCAGGCACCAAAAAATTCTAGAGGAGAAACAAGTGCATTCCATAGGGCTATTTTTTTACTTTTCATTTGATTACGTCTCTCTCCTTTGTCATAAACGAAGATTTTTTCTGTTATTTGGGAGAATTCAGAAGGCAACAAGCAACTTAGACTATCATTGGCACAAATTGTTAACCCTGCATTTCAGATGCTCACAAAACACAGCAGCAAAACAGCATAATAGGAATCTAGAGAGAAACCTAACGTGACACTAGGTGTCTGTTTTTAAAGCATGAATGAAGAAGAAGAAACACATTTTGTCCTATTGACAGCAATAACACAGATATTTTCATGATGAAGAACAGCAGCTGCAGCAACACAAGCTGCAATGAAAAATTACAAGGGATTTCAACTCACATATTTCAGATAATGACCTGAACACCAGCTGAAGTCAGTTAGAAATTTCCCCCCGTGGTGTATTATTGTCCAATTAGATGTATTATGGGTTTTATATGCCCTCTTGAAGCATTTGGTGTTGGCCAGTGTTGGGATCATGAGGCTGCTTTGGATGGAGCATTGCAGTGCTCTGAAATGGCAATTCTCTATTCCTGTGTTTAAAGGAGGGAAATCACTGGTAATGTTTAATGAGGCAGAAGGAGAGAATTTGTGCCCTTGAAAATTATTTGTTCAGGGTCATACTTTCTTACTTGTCATCTGCCAACCTGAAATTCTCAATGATTGTTTTCTGGGAAAGCAAAGTGAGATCTTTCAGGCAGAGTGGAGGGAAGAGCCACTCCAGATTAAATGCAGACCACAATAAAAGAGCCTATTTGTTTTAAAGGGGACTATCTTCATTCAAGTAAGAGAGACATCACAAGAATGACAAGGCTGCTGAGTAACTGGATAACACTAAACCTGCACTGTCTTTCATTACTAGATACAGGAAAGGGACCTTTAGATGGCTGAAACACAAAATGCAAGATTGTGTCAGTGTACCATATAGCCTTCCATGCTCTCAGCTGAACCTCTGGTGAAATTAATAGTCTGGCTGATCTGGAGATACAAAACATGAGAGGCATGGTGCTGGCCCAGTCTGAGTACCTGGAGCTGCTCCCCACTGTTCACAAACCTTTCTTTTATTTAGTCACATCAAAGGTTGCAGATGTAGCAAGCTAAATCTACTTCAGTGAAGTTAAGGAGCATTCATGGATGCCAAGAATTACTGTACACTGCTGTTGTTTCTGTGCCTCATGTCCAGAGATGCTGAACATCTCCCAGAAGAGAAAGGCCCATCTTGGACAGTCCTATTGTCAGTAGTCCATAACATGACCACTAAAGGGCAGGCTCATTTTAACAAGGGGAAATCAAGGTAGTATTTTCATAGCTGCACAGAGCTTGCTTTGCCTGTCATCTAAACCACTTAGCTGTAAAACAGCTCTGGAATGGCTCAGTAGTTAGTGTGACACAGAACTCAAGCCAATAAATAGGACATGCAGAGAGGTACTTAGGTTTGACACTGCATCTGCAGTGCAGTGGGCCTTAATTTTCACCATGGCTGCTTACACCTCCATTGGTCCCAGACCAGTGGAGATTCCATCTCAGCACCAGCTGGAAAATTGAGCCACACTCCCTTCCCTTTCCTGCAACCAGCAGCACTGCTCATCATCCTCAGCTACACCTTGAGGCATATAAAATCTGCTGCAGGTGTGAGATAATATGTTCTGGGAGATTAAATCAGTGAAGGAAATGTGCTGCTGAAGGTGATTGTAAGAGGAAAAAAGGAGACCTCAGTGCCACTTCCTCATACAGCTTTTATCATAGGGAGTGAAGTCCACTTGAAAAGACCAAATCAGTTGGAGAGCTGGAAATCAGTGAGAGCAGAGAACACCTTCCCTCAACCCAACCCTCTCTGAAACCTCATTGACCCCTTGTATGAAAAGTTCAGCAGCATTACAATACTTGGCAGTCTTGTGGCACTGTGTTTGGCATTAAAGATTCCAGTAATGTCTCTGCAATTCTGGTAACATCACTCTGCAGTAGTGTAGGTGGAGTCTAAATTTATTCCGTGGCAACTGGCATTTTACAGGAGCAACCAAGAGCTGAGCATCTCAGTTTGTACTAATCTCTCTATCTGCTTGGTGAAGCTAAGTGGACCCTAGGTAGATTTAAAAAAAGTTGGTTAGAAATGGGGAGTTGTACTGAGGTTTTGGACCTCTGAAAATAATTTTCCAGTTATTTTGGTTGGAAGAATCTTGAAAAATTACTTGGGGAAAAAAAAATAAAAACAAACTTGGCCCACTCTTTATACCTTTAAAGGTTGTTACCAGCTCAGAGTTTGCTAGGCCCTTTCCTTTCCCATGGGAATCTTTCCACTCCAGGCCTGGGCCAGCAAAATTGAAAGACAAAAAGCAGTTGAATCATAGAGGGAAACTGAGGCAGGCATATTGAGAGATGGAGCATCCTGCTACAATCTCCCCTGGAATCGAGGTACAGACTGACAGTTTTTATAAGCCCTATTGTTTATTAATATATCCAACTCCTCTGTTTCAACAAGAAAGCAAAACCTAATGCATGGTGAAGGAGAATTTCAATTAGTGTCAAAAACTTCAATGCAAGGTTTTGAAAGAGGTAAAAGAAATTTCCTTTTGTTTTCTGGGTAGGAAACCCAGAACTGAACAAATCTGCAAGTCTTTTACATTGCCTGCAGTAATGAGCCTATCAGTCTAAAATAAGGTCTAGTTCTGTTTCTCATAAAATAATTGTTCCTGATTTCCACCTTCTGCATACTTAAATGCTACATATATAGTTATGGCACACTGACACATTTAGCTGTTTTCATTAAAATAGATGCTATTGAAATTATTCATGCCATTCAGCAATGTCTTATTTCAGCTTCTTTATTGTGGATCTCCCTTTTTAGCAAGCAGGCTAGATAATAAAATTCCAATCCTCCGTAATCAGTGTGGTTTTTAATACGATCCACTTGTCTCTCCAGGGAAAACTAGCTTCTCCTAAACAAGCAATGTTGCCACTATGCAGAAAGACCCAAACGTTTGGAGCAAAAAAAAATTTTGCAATTCAGATTGGGTCACTGTAGGGGAAGGTTATTTTCTTGGTTTTAGTCAGGGAACAGAAGAACCTTGAACAGTTAAGACTGAGTTGTTAATTAGTTCTGAAAATCATCAGCAGCTTTGTTTGGTTCTTTCCAGAAGCAGTAATTTCATTCCAGATACATGCATCAGGTTGTTCAGAAGAAGACAAAAATCTTTGCTCTAAAAATGTTTGTAATCCATAATTACATACAAATTATGGGAAGCAGGAGCATTTTGCAGCTCCTTTGTCTGAGTTTCTTTGGATGGAAAAACTGCTTATATGGCTGTATCTTGTTCCTCATGAGAAGAAATAGAAGACTATGGGTCAGAAGGAACCTAATTTATTCTTTTCAATTCTGAGCCCATCATTAGCCAGATCTAGGGAATTGCTGAAGTTTAAGCACCTGGAATATAACTCATTTCACCAAAAAATATATTATGTGATCTTACGCTTAGTGCAGTATTAATTCTGGCTACTGGCTGCTACTGAAAGCATTAGCTTTATTTTCTTTCAGCTATGGTTGGATCTTCTCACAGCTGTATAGTATTTTTTCTTATATGGGACCTTGTGACTGAGCAATCTATAGCAAACTTAGCTGTCACATTGCTGCAGAATGCAGTAAATTGTCAGGACTGCAGGCTGCACTTCAGGGAGTCCATTTCTGTTGTAGTTTCCCATTACACCAGCTTGCTGAATCGATTCACCCTGAGGCTGGATGACCCTCAGGTTTAGTGCAGGGGAGGCAACCAAGACAGACAGGAAGGAAGCCAGAACACTTCTTTTTAGCAGCAACCCAAAATCGTATCATATTGGTATTGTAGCCAACTTGGTCTGCTGTAGACCTCTGCACTTTACACAGCTGAAGTAAATTAAGATGAGCCACCCCTGCCTCTCTGGATTAGGTGGCTTGATGTCCATTTGTTGGAATAAGCACCTTAAATTCAGCTCAGTTTAAAGGGTATATTCATAAACTGTTAGTCCAGTGACTAAGATACTGGTCTAATTCTTGCAAAATTGGAAGTTCATCCTGGCTTTATTGTTATATATCTTTTGCACGCTTCCCTCATGAGAAGTACTTTTGTCCATCAGTACAAGTTTTGGGGTAATACAGTTCTGTGCACACTTGCTGGTCATTCAATTTTTTATTTTTTTTTTTAACTTTCAGCTACAAGACAGATAGAAAAAAGAGCATTTGAAAAAAATATCTTCAGGAGTTGAATCAACAGTATTGTAATCTTATGGAATTTTATACAGATCTCTGTAAAGATATGCAAGATCTACTGAACACATCAACTGCTTTGCTTTCTTTCAGTTAAAATTGCTGGATACCATGGATACCAGGTAAATTAATACAACCTAAGTAGTTTTCTGTCTATTAGCAAATACTATCTTGAACTTACCAATGCATGCGTTTATTTTATTCCAGCAATTTATTTGTGACACTTTAAGAATTATTCAAATGGCATGGATCTCGAGGAAGAAAAAAAAAGACACACTAGAAAAAAAAAAAAAAAGAGACTCATTGGTATTTTTATTTAATTTTAAAATGCTCTTCTCTGGTTTATTTAATTCAGATTCATTCTCTCATTCATCAGGGCTCAGTGTTGAGACCACTTCTGTTTAATATCTTTAACAATGACCTCGATGAGGAGATGGAACGCACCCTCAGTAAGTTTGCAGACCACACCAAGTTGGGTGGGAGTGTTGACCTGCCTGAGGGCAGGGAGGGTCTGCAGAGGGATTTGGACAGACTGGATCGATGGGCTGAGGCAAACTGTATGAGCTTCAACAAGGCCAAGTGTTGGGTCCTGCACTTGGGCCACAACAACCCCCAGCAGCTCTACAGGCTTGGGGAGGAGTGGCTGAAGAGCTGCCCAGCAGAGAGGGACCTGGGGGTGCTGATTGACAGGCAACTGAAGATGAGCCAACAGTGTGCCCAGGTGGCCAAGAAGGCCAACAGCATCCTGGCCTGCAACAGGAATAGTGTGACCAGCAGGACCAGGGAGGTGATCCTGCCCCTCTACTTGGCCTTGGTGAGGCTGCACCTTGAGCACTGGGTGCAGTTTTGGGCCCCCCGCTACAAGAAAGACATCGAAGTGCTGGAGTGGGTGCAGAGAAGGGCAACTAGGCTGGTGAAAGGCCTAGAGAACAAGCCTTACAAAGAGCAGCTGTGGGAACCTGGGGCTGCTTAGTCTAAGGAAAAGGAGGCTGAGGGGAGACCTTATTGCTCTCTACAGCTACCTGAGAGGACACTGTAGAGAGGTAAGTGCTGGTCTCTTCTCACAAGTAAATAGTGATAAGACAAGAGGGAATGGCCTAAGGCTACACCAGGGGAGGTTCAGGCTGAACATTAGGAAAAACAATTTCTCTGAAATGGTTGTCAGGACATGCTGCCCAGAGAGGTGGTTGAAGCACCATCCCTGGATGTCTTTAAAAGTTGTATAGATGTGGTGTTTGGGGATATGCTTTAGCGGTGAACATTGTAGAGCAGGGTTAAAGGTTGGACTTGATCTTAAAGTTCTTTTCCAACCATAATGATTCTATGATTCTCTGTTTCACAGCCCTATGAGTATATTACATAGATGAACAGATGTACTGGTAGAAGTTTTTTTTATGGAAGAGTAAAAAGTCTAGGGTGCAAATGGGACATCTTAGTCTTCATAATAACAGGCAGTCTCATATCACCTGGCATTTGTCCATTCAGTTAAGTGTTTCTGGCCAGAGATGTTTGTGGATTGATTATACAAGTTCTCTGGCTTGAAAAATAACATCTGCAATATTTAGAGGTTCTCCCTTGATTAATTAATTAATGTTAGAAACAGTGCCCCACAGAGGTTTCCTAAATACTGCTGGTTTGATAGACAAGTCTGAGGAATGCTAAAAGCAAGTCATTAATAAGGAAATTTTTCTATGAACTCTAGCTCGTCAAGGTTTTAGAAAGGGGTGTCTCAGTGACATCAACTTAAGTTTCAGCTATGATTGGGAAAAATTAAGCTTTCAAGGTATGTTGTACACTTTTTTTAAGGCTTTCCTCCTATACTTTTAGTTTCTGTAGAAATAAGTCATTAGCTATCCACTATCTCATCAAAACAGTTCAGGTTATCTCCTGTTGCCTTGTTCCATCAATTCCTACAAAAAAAGCATCCCCTCTACTCAAAGCTGCAGAAATATACAGAGAGAAATAGTGAAATGGCAGAGAAGCCATGGTTCACATTTTCTAACTTGCCTTTTCTTGCTAGAAAACAAATTATTTGAGTGTACTAGTTTATTTTCCATCAGTAAATTAAACTGCACCTGCAGATTCCATTTACTTGGCTTATAAATTGAATGGATTTTATGTGGCTCTTCACTCAACTGTTTATAAGGTAAATATTAACAGTAACCATTATATCCCCCCCAAAACAGAGTGCTGGATATTATTTTTTTTGCAGAATTGTATGCATCCTATGATGCAATTTCCAAAGAAGCAGAAGAGGCAGATATATGTTGGTCAGGAATGGTCTGAATCTGGAGACAGAGGAAAGATATAATTGTTCAGTTTCTATCTCCACTAAAGCAGAGTGTGATAAAAAGACTTTTCAACTGGTCTTTCACTGTTCACTGCTTTTCCTGAGTCACAGCAAAGCCCTGTGCAGAAGGAACAACATCACACTAAATGCACAGTAGATGTGTGACCACATAACTGCCTCAACTAAGAAAACATGGAAATCATCATAGAGCCGTGTTTGGAAGAGATTTCCAGAGGTCTCTCAGTCCAGCCCCCTGCTTGAAGTCCAACCAGCACCACCAATAGATCAGGTCAAGCATGGCTTTGTTTAAATGAGTCCAGAAATCTCCAAGAATGAGGATTGACAGCCTCTCTGGGAAACCTGCTGCAACAGCTGCCTGGTAGAAAGGGCTTTTCTAGTGTCCAAACTGAACCTCCTAAGATTCAGCCTGGCCATTGGCTAGTGCTAGTAATGAGAAAAGTTTGGGGTTTTTTTCATTGTAATTACCCTTCAAGTAGCTTAAGTTGATATTAGGTCACCTCCTTAGTGTCCTCTCCACCAGATGACTTGGACCCAGCTCCCCACCCTCCCCAGGTAAACCCCCTCACCAGCTGCTTCAACATCTCCACATCTCTCTTGCACCAATGAGCCCAAAACTGGACAGACAGAGATAAAAAATACCCCTGATCTGAAGGCCCCACTCCTCCAAAGGTAGATGAGGGAGAAGTTTGCCTTATCCACCAGGAGAGCACTCTGCAAAACTGACTGCTGAGAGCACTCTGCAAAACTGACTGCTGAGAGCACTGTAACATGGAGATTTAAATCTGAAAATCTGTGTACGTTTGCATACTTACTTTTCCTGCAAGTCTTTGTGGTCCTTCACCTGTACAATCTTGCCAAGGTAAAGTTTTCTGTGCACTTACAAAAGTGATTTGCAGACTTGCTGCTTGCCTGCTATATGCAATATTTATTTGTGTTTTGATTTATCATACTTATATGAGAAAGTACATTTTCCAAGCTCCAGGAGATTTTACTGTAAATTAAAAATGCAGCCACATAAAAATAGACAAGTTATTGCTCCTCCCAGGGAAAAAAAAAAAAAAAAGAGAACATCAAGAATTGAATGAAAGTTTGATCTGCGTGTCTGACTTTATATAAAATACAATTAGAATGTTTAGTATCTCCCACAATTGAGCAGGAATAAATGAGCCATTCTGCAAGCTGCTCCATCTATTACAAAACTGAGGTTGCAGTGGGTCCTGAGAAAAGTGCACATTTTAATGATGTGTGACTTTTATGGAAGGTCTTGTCCTAGAAAGGGGTTACAATTTAGCTGGTCTTGCTGAATGCAGCTGTGGCACTGAGGTGCAGAGGCAGAGAACAGGTCCAAAGCACCTTTTATTTCTCCAGTCCCTGGTACGGATGCAGGTCTTACGAGTCACGGAGTGGCTGGTTGGGTGGTTAACTCTGAAAGCTTCTCAACAGAAGGGCATCATCTGTAACTGCTGTGGCCTGAAACTCATGGGCTGCTAACACAGGTTTCTGCAGCTGCTACAGAAGGTACATGTGTGTGGGGGACTATGTGTGTGCAGGCAGCTGGGAATGTGGGTTGAACGTCAAGAGAAAACGGAGAGTCATCAAAGGCCACCTGAAGTGTAGAGAAGGTGCTTCTTCACAGCACATATGATTAAGCTGTGGAAATCTCTGTAACCAAATGCTATGTGTAATAATAGTGTCTGTGAGTCAAGAAATGATTAGATGATTTCAGGGAAGAAAAATACCTCAGGGATATTTTTATGATAAAAATATAATTTTATAGTTAATTATAAAGAAAAACACTAGTTACTCAGAATATCCCTTAAAGGAGGATGGCTGGAGGCTAAAAGAAGGTGTTTTGGGTAAGTAACTCTGCACACACTGTCACGACCTGGGTAGGGCAACCCAGGGAGGTTCAGGTTGGACTCTCTTGCTTTCTAAACTCCTTCTCAGAGAGGAGCCCAGGTACAGCTGGATCCAACCTTTGTCTCAGACCTGGCCCTTCCAGGGAGAGTGATTAAAATGTCACGGTCCAAGGAAATGCTCAACCATCCAATACCTCTTGTCACATTAAGGTGAAACAACACTCAAGGTCTGTATTTGAATGTTAGGTTTAATAAAAACTATAAAAGGAATACAGATACTTCAATTATTATCTTAGGCTGCATGATCATAAAGGCTAACATTTAGATCACAAAAGTACAATACATATATGTTTAATCTGCACACTCTGAGAAAAAACCGTGGTTAGGGCTTGCGTTACTTAATGATGTTAGGAAGGCAGAAAGAAAGAGGAGGAGAAAGAAAGTTTAGAGAGACAGGTAACAGAAAATCACCAGTCCTGGATCCAGCAGCACACAGGGGAGAGTTGGTCTCAGTGAGGCTCCCAAAGCCACCATTGCAGCCACTGTTTTATAGGCCTAGTGTCTTTGTTTCGCAAGGACGAGCAAGGGTGTTTGAGTCATAAGACTAAGCAGCTGGAGTGGACCCCCCCCACCTCCGCCCCTCGATCTTTATCTCAATCGCTGTCCATGCAAGCCCTAGGCCATAGGCAGCCATCAGCGTTGTCTCCATCCCCTCAGGCAGGCCTTTTGGGATGCAAAGGAGACTTTGTTTAGGGGTTACAATGGGGTTTCGACACCAATTCCAGCAAGTATGGGTCCTCACACACACCCTGTAATTAATGTTTAGCCTAGGCATTTGCTGCACATCACTGTTGGGAAGAGGCTTTTGGAATGCTTGCTCTGACCCAGTGTGTCTTTCCTCGTGTCCTATCTCTGGTGCTTCCTCTGCAGTCAAGGCAGAGAGCAGAGCTCCCCTGGAATGGGGTGCAGAGTTCCTCTGGAATGGGATCCAGAGCAAGTTTAAAGTCTAAAGGAGCTTCTAGAGTTTGGCTGTCAGAGGTTGAAGGGACATAAGACTACACAAAACAAGTATTTCTGAATCTTTCCTTACTAAATGCTGAAGGACTGTTAAAATCTGGTCTCATGTCATGGCAATACCAGGTAGACCAGAATGTCTTGATTTTTCAATTCTGATTTTTTAAAGCAGCTACTCAAGATGACAGCTGACTTTTAAAAGTCAGCAGCTCAAGTATGGTGTTTTTCTGTGGAATTTATTAGTTTGGTTTTTAAAGGTATTTCAGATTGATTTAAAAGTGCTGACAGAAATGCATCAAAAGAAGGGAGAAAGTCAGAAAAGGTAATCCAAAAGTTTCACTTCAGAGTTTTATAATTCTTGGGCCTGGAATGTCATTCAGCCTTTTCAGGAAGGAGGAAGATTCAAAATTTTCTCTGTCAAAAACTGATTTTTAATCTCCAACTGCTTTGTATATAGGGTTACTCAAAGCAAGTTCTAGTGACTTTATTTTTAGACAGGAAAGATTTCCCTCTTTCACTACTTCTTGCTCAAGGAAAGAAGACTAAGTTGGTTTGCTCAAAAATTTTAATAAGAAAATCCTGAAGCCCAGAGGAAACTTGAAAAAAATTGGAAAAGTGAAAGTTTCAGAAAAATCCTGGTGACACCAAGAGAAAGATTATTATTAGAAGCCTTTATGAATTCTGAATGATTGCACATTACAACCTGTAGCCTCAGTGGGATGAACACATTCTCCAGAGCTCAGAGAAGAGGTTCAAGTAACATCTTGCCTGAAATGCCTTAGGAGATTATAAGTAAATAGACATCAGGTACAAAAAGAAGTGTCATTCAGCTTTTGTGACACTGGTCTTGGTAAATCCTGTCAGTTAAATATCAATAAAAATGCTAAAAACCTGGAAAAGGTTTAAGAATGAAGGGCAGAATTTGGAAAAAAAGCACCTAAACTTGAAAGTGTATATATATATATACACTTTTTTTCTTTCTTTTTTCTTTCTTTTCCTTCCAGTTCATTAAATTCTTTCTATACATCATTTATCTAAGAGAAAACAAAAGGTGATAAATTCATAGACTATCAGTGGCTCCATCAGGAAGAAGGATTTTTAATCTAGTAAAAACACCCAGACCATAAAACAGAATAAACCAATCATTACAACAAGTGATTGGAAGCAATGATGACTGTGGGATGCAGGAAGCTGAAGACCACCCACACACCAGTGCATCATCTGTTACTTTCTGTGGTTCCAAAGATGTGGGTATCTGAGGTACTGTAGTGAGACTTCCCAGTGATGCTTGTGACTGTTGGGGTAAGTGGACCTCAGAGCAACAGCCAGCATAGATTTCATAGAATCATAGAATCATATAATTGTTCAGGTTGGAAAAGACCTTCAAGATCATTGAGTCCAACCTAAATCTGTTCAGGATCACAGAGCAGTGCAGCAAAAAGGGCATGGGATTGGGGAAGAAGTTTCTGGGAGAATTCCCTCTGACTTGAAGATCTGTTAATTTATGAGGCAACTGTGAAGATTTTCATTGTTAGTTGCCACGGAAGTTGCAGTTCATGGAGACAGGAGAGAAGTAATACTAGGTGAAAGCTGTTCAGAATGGAAATCAAGTCTTAACATCAATGATAATAAAATACTAATTACACCTGGAGCAGCATTTTAATAATGATAATTCAGATTATGTTAATGTACCATTCTCTTTAAACATGCTAACTACCTGTTCAAATTGTAGAAGGTCAATGCAATGTGCAGCTGGCTCTCATTAATTTTTTTCTTGTATGCTGGAACTCTTCACTCTCTTGGCTGAAGTCCATGTTCCTTTTTCAATCAGCAGTTTACATTTTAAATTCATTCATTAGGTAATAAAAAAATCTTTAATTAAAAAAGTAATTTATTCTTAATGGCTTCAGGTCCTATAAACTGACAAAAAGTATTGCTTTAACCCATTTATTAAAGCCTGAGTGACACGTTATCTCCCAAGAATGCTGAAGACGATGTGATCGTTATCAGTTTTGTTTACTCAGCACACACAGAAGACTCACGGCTGTGTGGAGGTGCAGGTGTCTTTTATTACTTAACACTGATTAGAAGACCTGCTCGGTGCCTGAATGCACTAAAATTGTGTTTGATAGCAGTTTGATTAACACCCTTTTCAGCTCTGATAAGAAATGGCCAGGATGAAAGTTAATACTTTAAAAGGGATTCTTTTGGTGCATTAGCTGGGTTTCAAGGTGCTGTTTTACAGAAGCTGAGGGAAAGGAGAGAGCAAGAAAAGGTACGTTGCCTACATGGCTCTGTCTTTTTCCAGATCTAAGGGAAGAAAGAATTTCTGTGAATGATGGACTGTAAGTATACTAAGATTAGCAGGATTTTTGTACAGCATGGTCGTTCGTTTCACGTCGAGGGTTAATGCTTTCAGTGCCAAGTCAGCAATGTCTTGCATAGAAGGGTGGGGAGAAAATGGGGAAGAGAAAGGAGGAAAGAAAGACGCTGTTTTGTGACATGTAGCATAAATATTCTGCAGAGTCTACTGAATTAGGCTTTATTTCTCCTTAAACAGACCATGAACTAGCCGAGTAGGATGGCAAATTCTACATTCAGAGAATGAATTTTTGTACTAGTGTCTCAGGAGTTGAAGCAAGAAATTAAACAGAGAAACCCTATGAACACCTCTGTGGTCTGTAAGAGGTACTATGTATTTTGAAGTTGTCTTGCAACTGAAATGAACCAGGTCTATGTATAAACAACTCATATTTTGAAGAAAAGCTACACACTTAACTGGCCTCTCTTGGAAGGAAATTAAGGTCTGAATGTCTGATACTGGCTCTGTAACAAGACAGTAACACCTTCCTCAGTGCTCTGTGTGAAGCCACAATCAAGCCAAATTTAGTATATTTGCAGATATTCTTCTCTGAGAATAGCAGAATTGACCATTTTTAATGGTTGTTGTTGATTTTAATTTTCCAAACACTCTTTTAAAGCGTGATTTGTCTGTTTTCAGATTCAGGGGAAGGATACCGGTGACACTCACAGAAGTTCAACGTTTACAGGAAATGAGTTTGTATGTAGATCACATCACAAGTGAACACTTAGGAAACAGCACTTCATGATGAATATAAAAAATCAGAGATTAGCTCCAGAACTGCTCATCTGAATTCAGAAGTAAAATGTTGTAAATAACCATTACAACTGTTATGCGTTTAGCAGAACTTCAACAATTATCTGTTTCATCAATTGGGCCCTGTCAGCATGTAAGAGAAAAAGAGATGGAGAAAAAAAGCACTGAGCAAGCACAGTAGTGATTTGCCAGGAATTTTCCTCCATTGACAGAGGGTGTAATAATAGAGTAAGTGTAACAATAATCTGTGATGCCATAGAATCAACTTCATTGCCTGGGCTGTTTTGAAGATCAAGATTTTGCACTGTCTGTCCACGTTGTCCTGGCTTAAGTCCTCCAGCAAGTTCTGGGACTGGTGTGCTTCAAGTATTGCAGGTTTTAACACTAGAAACCTGGTAACAAAACATTCTGCATAATTACTTAATTGCTGTAGAAGCTCCTTTCTGAATTTAAAGTGTCCTTTTCACTGCAAAGTTTGCACATTATCAGATAGTTTCACTTTGAGGAAATATTTACAGGACCTCACTTAGAGGAGGGCTTCCCAAGGGAAAGGATTTTTCTGACATAGTACTTTGTATCAAAGAAATCTGACTCTCAAGAACTGTTAAAAATGCATAAGCATTAAGCAGAAAAAAGCGAAATTCCTAATGTATTTTAGCTCTATATTCAGTGGTTTTCACGCCTTTCTTGAAATTAAATTTACATATGAAAGAACACAATTCCTTTAATATATAGGAAACTGAGACATATAAATATACAGCTTCATTTTCAATAGGCCTGACCCAAAAGCTCTCAGTTCAAAAAAGGAACAATTATTTCAGCTGAAAACTAGAACTGGAAATTTGCTTTTGAACAGTGCATGTCTGATCTTCTCTGACATCCCTCCCACTCCTATCTCATGGTGTCTCTTGTAGCACCTCAGGACACAGTTGCATCTATCTCTCTGGCAGTTGGCCCTCACACCTCAATTTAGCATTAGGGGTTTTTTAAAAAAAATTTTCTAGTCCTTACCCTGCCTTCACTTTCCTCTAACTGCTTCAAAATTTCAAGAGCATCACTGATTTTTCAGCATATGTGCACACTATCTGGTTTTGATGGTGTTATTACCAAAGAACCCATGGTACATTTTACTGAAGATGTTAAAAACTTCCTTTTTTTTACTTTTCTGGACCAAAAGATTTTTTTATTTTCTTATCAAGAACTAATCAAATGATAAGGCAACTTCGAGTTGTTATGGAAACCAACCTACCAGAATGTAAAGCTACTTTAGAGTTAAATTTTCAGTTTTCAGGCTTATGATATCTATATACTCCATATTTTCAAACACTGGATAACATATTTGATGCCCACTGATTCCAAAACATACTTGATGCATACAGACACCCTCTGCTCAAAGAGTCAGTTGTCAGTGAGGTCTATAGAGATGAAAATACAGTATTTATAATTATAAACACAAAACATAGTAATAGCTTATTTGCAAAAGTGTATTTATGCTCTATATGCGTTGTCTCAAAGTGATATCTGAAGTGGGTATCATCTGTTCTAAACTGTATATGATGTATCAAAATACTTAAGGAGAAGTAAAGCACTTTTTATTGTGATAATTCCCAAAAACTTGACATTGACATCAGATAGTAAAAGTAATGACAGAAATAGTAAAAAAAAACAGTTGCCCACTTTCTTGTCTGCTGGTGTTTGAAATCTGTCTTTCAAGGAACCTTAGGGACTGTTGTCTTAGATGAATCATAGAATGGTTTGGGTTGGAAGAGATCTTAAAGATCATCTAGATACAACCCCCCTGCATTGTCAGGGACACCTCCCACTAGACCAGGTTGTTCTGAGCCCCATTCAATCTGTCAACCTGTGCCACCGTCTCACCACCCTCACACTAAAGAATTTCCTCCTAATGTCTGACCTACATCTATTCTTTTCAAGCTTAAAAACATTCCCCCTCATCCTATCCCTCCATGCCGTTTTCAAAAGTCCCTCCCCAGCTTTCCTGTAGACCCTTCAGGTACTGGAAGGTGCTATAAGGTCTCCCTGGAGCCTTCTCTTCTCCAGGCTGAATAGCCCCAACTCTCTCAGCCTGTCTTCATAGCAGAGCTGCTCCAGCCCTCAGATCATCTTCATGGCCCTCCTCTGAACTCAGTCCAAGAGATCTATGTTCTTCTTGTCTTGGGCAACCCAGAACTGGACACAGTACTCCAGGTGGGGTGTCAGAAGTGTGGAGTAGAGTGGCACAGTCACCTGCCTTGACCACTCTTCTTTTGATGCAACCCAGGGACTGCAGCTGGTTTTGCAATCACATCTTTTTCGATGAAATACATTTTGAACTGGTCTTCCAACCAACAGAAATTATCATGGAGGAAAAAAACTGGAAATCGGGTATTGGATCTTACGTCTGTTTTCTGTTAAGCAAATAGAGAAAAACTTTAAAGGTAGCTGTAGAAAGCAGCATTAGGAAGATATCCATAGGCATGTCCAGTTCAAGAACAGAACTCTAACATCCTGGCTAATGCAAGGTGACATGGCTCAGTAGCTCTGTATCTTCAGGGATTTGTACCAACTGAGTTCCTGGACCAGAAACTCAATTTAAGGACAATTTATAAAAAAAAGTACCAGATAAAAAGGCTCCTCAGTCAACAAGGAAAACTTCCACACAGATCCTGAGGATTGTGTCATTATGAATCAGTACAGTGCAGCAATTTGCACACATCATTTGGACTGGACACAAAGACTTCCTACTTCTGCATTTGAACCAGCAAAAAAAGCTAAATATACCTAGGGTTGCATCTGTAGTTGTCTACCTATGTCCAGTTAAATTATGTTGAAGGCTTTTCTTTTTTTTTTTTTTAATATTGTGCCATACTGCAAAGCTTGGTGTCAGGAGGTGACAAGAGAGAAAACCCTTAGCAGAGTGATAGCTCACAAAAACATGAGCTACTGTTCTCCTTTGAACTTCTAAGCTCTATTGACCTGAGTATGGTTTCATGGAGATGAATGACAGGAATATTTTTATTACTGTCACATACATATGAAATACTCCACCTAACATTTGCTGTCTACAGTCTGAGTGTTAAGACTGTTCCAGTCATTCAGTTAGCTGAGACAAACACTTGCAGAGACTGATTTATCACTCGCCCAAAATAATGCCCAAGATAGGTGAGATGAATCATATTCTGAATAGCTTGCTCTATAAATGCAGAGGGAACTCAGACAATAACTAAAATGAGATGTTAACTTTTAGGCACACAAGTTAGCTGAGAGGAATCCCCCCTCTATTAGGAGACAAATCCCAACTAATCTCAAGCCAACGGAGAAAACAACATCCCACAGACTGTGTGATGCACAGAAAAATTGTGCACGTTTTGTACACATCCCAGAAGTGTATCTGGCAAGAAGACACCAAAGCATATAGGTGTAGTCCCTTGGATGCTTCAGGAAAGGGGGTACACAAATTTGAATCAGTTGGCTTCTCCTGATTCCTGTGCTTGGACACGTAGCTCAGTGCAGGAAGATTTGCCATCTCTCAGACCCTGCTGTGTGCCAGGCTGAACACTAAGCAGTGGCATACACACTACCTAGTTTAAAACCAGCAGGAGGGCCTTCACACAGCAGTGCACTCTGCAGGGTAGGTGTACTCTGTGGCACTCCATGCATTAATGTTCTTCAAGGAAACAGGATCATCAGACTTCCCTGCAGAGGAGCAATCAAGCAAACAACAGTCAAGGTGGGACCAAAAGGGAGGATATGTAAGACCTGCAGCTATTTCATTGGTTGAATCTGGTAATACACCTCTTATCTATCCCAGAGGAGGTAAAACAGCAATGTTTTGCTGGAGTATGAGAATAAAAAAAGTATTTCAGAGCTGGAATTGGTTTTTTTTATGTTATCAGCAAAGCTACTTCTGTTTACAGTGTAGTGGAGCTTGAATCCTTGTTCACTTACTCCCCTTCTTGAACTTAGCCTGAGGCACTGAGCCTTTCCATAGGGTAAGATCTCTAGGGTGATGCTCGTGTTCTACTGATTCAAACCATATAACTCCAGGCAGAGTTTCATCTTGCCAAAATTAGATTTCTGCTTCTTCTCTCCCTATCACAACTCTATGTTTGTCTTTTTCTTTCCACAGCATTTATCTCCTAATCTCATGGCCTATTCTGTGTTTTCCTTTTTAAGGTTTCATCTTTCTTCTCTTCATGGATGGCTTTTGTGCCTGTCACATGCAAAGACCAGGGACTGCTTTGAGGTGAGATAAGAGGTGAAGCTTGTTATTGCAAAAACTGAATCCAACATAAGGCAAACTACCAAAATATGACAGATTCATCAGTGTATTTAAGATGAATTCTAAGCAATTATCAAGGGCCTTGCAATTAATTTCTTCCTGTCTCCACCTGCAGCTCATTAGCAATGTACCTGGTTCCAGGATTAGCAGGGCATGGATTCATATTAGAGCTTGTCATGCTGTGGGGTAGGCACATGAATCTTTCACACAAATGCTTCTATGGTTGGGTGACTATTTCAGCACAAATACTTGCTTCATCACTAATATGTTTAAGAGGCTGCTCATATTAGCAAAATCTTGCTTGAAAGAGGGAAAAAAGTGAGTGCACGTCTAAATGACAGTCATATAATAATTATTGCCATGTAATCATGTAGCTTAGCTATGGTCTCAGAAGCCTGGCTGAAATCATTACACTGTAGCTACCACTGTTAATGGTAAAAGTGGACTGAAGGAGGGACGAGGGAAATGTCAGGCATGATTTTGAAGCTGCTTGCTGGCTCTGTACTATGTATAAAATTCTGGAGTGTGGACTGTTATTCTGGTTTTGTGCAGCACAGAGACCACGGTCTTTTCCCATGTGGTATCACAGTGGGAATCATAGGGGGAGAAAATCAATGGCTGAGAAAAAGGACATGGGTCCAAGTCAAAGCAGGAGAGGTGGTGAGAGGGGATAAGTGAGTCTTGTGCCTCTGATGTGGTAGAGGCAGTCAATAAAAGGAGAGACTGAATATGCAAGGTGTTTCAGGGTTACATTGAAGCTGTTTGGCATTTCTACAGTCTGAGCCCACTTTTGCTTCTCTCCTTCTATTATTTTCCAAATAAAAAGTGATGAAGTACTTTTAACCCCCATGTTACCATTGTGTTATATTCACATGTCAATGAGAAAACTGCACCAGCTAAATCATGAATGTGTCCTTTTCTTTATTTTCTGATAAAAATCAAGACTGTTTGATCTATGATTCAAGGTCAGAATTGACACTGCACTTTCAGAGGGCATAGTCATTGATCACTGGAGGATGTTTTTGGTAAACAAACCTTAGTAGATCAAGTCAATATCTACTTCAGGCCTTTCACACACTTATGTTATTTTTGTCAGAAACAGAACCAAGTAGAAAAAAGGCTCTTTTCTATCTGGTTATAAAGGAAAATTGTTGTGTGTTTTTTTCTATGTCTTTCCAAAACAATCCCAGAAGTTTAGCATTGCTGCATTGTTGTGGTTGTTTTCCTTTGTTCACGGTTGCAAACACCAGCTTTCTTCTATTTATATTCACCTAATTTTGGAGAGTGACATGCCTAAACTCTCTGCTTTAGACTCACCATATGGACAACAGAGAAAACCAGACAGACCCAAGGTATAACTTAGCTCACCTCAAAGCAGAGTCATTCTCTGCCACTACCTGTCTCCACTAACAGTACAAAGAGCATGAGTTCTGCAGCTCCTCTGCGGAACTAGGGATCTCTTTGTTTTAATAACTGGCATTTCTGAAGTAAAGATCATATTGCTCCTCTCTGCTATCAAAAGATTATCTGTTAACTGGAAAGTGAAGCCCACAGCTGGCGTTCAATAGGGCAGACTACAAAAGACAACGCCTGAGATGGAGGATGTGAGTGAGTCTCAAGATTCATCTTTTAAAGCTGAATTCTCTCCAGCTTCAACTTCCCAACTGCAACTCATTTACATACAGGCTACACTTTCCCCCCATAGTTTTCTTATTTAACAGAAGACTGACTGCCTTTTTAATCTAAAATTAATTGTATTACCTTTTAATAAAAATTAATCTTTGGTTATATTTTAAAAGGAAGTTGGTTGCATTTTATCTGGATACATAATACAAGGAGTCATGACAGCTTACAGGATGCCTGGGGTGGCCAGACAAACTGCCACCACCATGTGTCAAAAGCATTCTGTTTGTGTGCTGATGTAGCACAGATTTCAGTTTCAGTCACCTGCTCATGTTGCATGTGGGAGTAGCTGGAACATGAATATATTTTTGTATGGCTGTACTTCGACCAAGACACAAGCTGGATGCTGTTCTGGTTAGGCTCCAATTAATTCCTGGCACTAGAGCTCAAACTTAGCTGGCTCAGGCAGATGCAGTTAAAAATTGGCTTTAGTTATCTCTCAGCAACAGTAGTCACAGATTCACCAGACCAGACCACAGGGCTATACTCCTCCTCCTCTCCTGTTATATGACAGGGAAGGAACTATAGCTCCTTATTATCCCTGCATTTCCATCCAAAGACAGAGAGTTGAATTGGAAAACACATGTTGGTTGGCTATAGGTACAAATCTGAGGCTGAGCTTGTTTCATGGTAATTAGTCTGGGCATGGTGGCTATTGAAATATTCTGAAGGTCATGAGTTGGGTTCATCCACCCTAAATGTTTCACAGATTTTGCAGCACAAGCATCATGTGATTAAACATTTGTTCAAGGTGACTACTCTTCAGAAGGATTTCTTGGAAAATATCTGGACTCCCAACCTAAATATTTCCACTGGTTTGCTGGCCAGTAAAAATCAGTGACAATAGACTTAGAAGACATCAATAAACAGCAAAAGAAAACATGTAAAACTTCCCAATGCAACAGATGAAAAAAACTCTATGCCAGTTAATCGTCCCAGTTATTATATGAATATTCATAAACAACCATATCCTAAAAGACATTTAGGATCAGTTCAGAAAGGGATCAAATAAAAAGGATCAATTTAAACATAAATTATATGCCTCAGTATGATGAAGTAGAGTTATTTCTTGTTTAAAATGCTGTGCTAAAGCATAACCATGGCTTGAGCTAATTCTACACATATGTGCTGTGCTATGCTCTGGAAATCTCTCTTTAAAATGTGGACAAAGCAGTGTATGCATAATTTAGGCATGGTGAGGTCAAATCAACTGTATTTGTACTCTCTCACACATCTCTATTGAAGGTAAATGAAAGGAAATCTCATGACTAATTGCAGGATTTGACCTGGAGGAGATAAAATAATTTTTTTAAAAGTTAAAATAATGTAAATCAAGACTACCAGCTCAGAGATAGAAATATTGATTAACTGCCATTTTTTAAAGACCATAAACTTGAGAAATTCAGGCAGACTGAAGACACTTTCTGGGAACGTATAGACTGCTGTGTCCTTAGAGAAGCATGGTTGGTGGTTGTAAGGTAAAAAGGGGAACTGCTAGGAGGAAGGAAAGATTTTTTCAGGAGTATGTCTGAACTCAGGGGGAAGCTTACCTTTGTTGAGAAGGTGAGCACAAAGCTAAAGCAAACTTTAAAAACTAGAAATAGGTGTAAGGTTACATTATAAAAATCCACAAAGGCAAGCTGAAGCTTCAAATGGCAGTTTCAGCAGCTGCTGACAATAGATAATAACCAGGATGAGGGTTTAGTCCCAGGCCAGCAATTGCCTCTCCTTTCTAGAGGTGTTCTTGTTCTGTTTGACTAGATGGTAAAACGATTTTTCAAGCAGTGCTGAACTCTGTGGTGAATCCAAGTAAACAGCCCTGATTTACTGCTGGTCTGCATGGCTGGAACTGCATCTGCTTGTCACTGCTGAACCTCCCTAGGACACCAAGTATGCAGACTTAGCCTTTTTGTGGTTATTGAACTGATACATTTATCAGCTATTTTTATCTATCCATTCATACATCACTAATTTTAAGGAAGGATTTGAAGCAGGATAATGAAATTTTTCTTCTATTTCCTTGTATTGTTGATTCCAGGAAGCTCCTCTTAAGCATGAGTGGGCAGCTGGGCTAGTTTTTCAGAAGAGGGTGGCATTCACTGTGAATGACCAATATGAAAAAGCTCTTTGGAAAATGTGATTACTTATTTTGCAGTTCTAAAAGTAAACACTTTTCAAAATCTGTCCTGATTATAAATGTTAAAAACTTGTTAATGAATCTAAGTGTTTGTGGAGAGGAAGAAGAAACATATTCACAGGGCTGAATTTCACCCCAAAGAGCAAATAAGGATGTCTTTAATAAATGTTGTTATTACTGTATTTCTGATTCTTAGTAGAGCAATATGCCTGTAAGAAATGGAAAACTAATTGGCTATATTTGGTTGCTGTATCATCAGTCATTCATCCACCCACCCACCCATCCATCCATCCATCCGTGCATTTCATGGGAGCCATTGAAATTTCCCTTGGAAGTAATAAACAAAAATACATCCTGCAATTAATTCAGGCATTGCAAGATATCCACTTGATTTTGCTGGGTATACTAAATCAATTCTATGCTCCTTTCAGTGCATTGCAAGGAGCTGACTGGCAAGCAACCTCATCTGTTATTAACTTGCAAGGCAAATGAAGAGAATGCTTTTTTGCTATGAATTGTCCTCTGCTGTTAAACCTGAAAGTCAATGGGATGGTGGAATAGCTGGTTCACTTTAAAACACAATAGCAATTTCCATTTCTCACATGCAATCAAAACCTAGTAAAAACTCTGACTTCCAGCATTCTTTACCATGTTTTACCCTGTGTAAGAAAAAAATCTCCTGTCTCTGTTTCAGGTAAAACTAATTCTTCAGATTCTCTCCAAGAAATGGCACTGTTCTTCAGGTAATATTTTATCTAGATACAAATTACATTAATATTGTTTAAAAAATTAATTTTTATTAGTACAGATGACAGCACAGCACTTATTAAAATAGGTTCTAAACATGGTCTTTCCACAGGCTCCTTTGGTTTCTTTTTAAGCTACATTTCCTGGGTTGGTAAAAGTGGTTTGGAATATCATGTGGTGTGAATTTTGGGGTTTTTTTTCATGGCACTTTGTAATCTATTTTTTTTTTCCACTTTTATCTAGATTCAGTGCTGAATTATATCAAGTTTCCTATTTTATCAATTAATTTTGGTTCCAGACATTAAATGTGATTAAACATTGGAATAGACTTCCCAGGGAAGTGGTGGAAGCACTGTCCCTGGATGTGTTCAAGGCAAGGCTGGATGTGGCACTTAGTGCCATGGTCTAGATGGTGTGGTGGTGTTGGTCATAGGCTGGACTTGATCATCTTAAAGGTCTTTTCCAGCCTTGGTAGTTCTGTGATTCTGTTCTGTGATTCAGACCTTTCAGCAAAACTACCTGGAAGTGTCTTAATCCTGGTGCTGAATCCACACTCCAAATTACTATAAATATACTTGAAATCAAAGGAAAAAAATGCTAAGAAAATGTTGTTTGCTTGCTTTCTGCTTTGCTTTCCCATCACTACAATATTAGTCACCACTTTCTAAATCTTGTCAAAAGTCTGTTAATGTGCCAATTGGCTGACAGGACAAAACCATAACAGCTATACGTAAAAAAATAACAGCACAGTATCAATATTTATTTCATATTAATGATCAGTTGCATCAGAAAAAGACAAACTGGGCTTTGAGTGCCATTTGGAACACAAAGCCTGCTCCATCTTACATGACCAGAAGATAAATATTTAAGTTCAAACTAGTCGCTTGTAGACTATCCTAACAGTTAATGGAAAGGAACAAGTACCTCCAGAGGGCAGTTTGTAAAGCTGTGATGGATCATATCTTTCTCCACAGACTAAAGGATGAACAGAGGATCTCTTGATATTTAACTTTAAATGCCTAGAATTGGTTGAGATGAATTCCAACCGAAATGTCAATGTCATCTCTTTTTATGGGAATAGTATTTTTACCCACTTAATTGGTGTGATATTGTTAAAGTGGTATGCCAAAAGTTGCAAAGAACTGCAATTTAATATATTCAGCATGAAAGATCGAAGGGAAATAGATATGAGAACATGGGAGAAACTGTTAACATAATTTTTTAAGTAATGAATTGATATATGAGTAGGTATATCTTAATATTTTCTTTATACTTTAAATGCAATGGGACCTGATCAAAATGTAAAAAAAACCCTACCTAACATACTTCATGTTAGATGATAACATTTTCCTACCATCAGAGCATAACTCAGCCCAGATGACTTGTTTTCACCTCTGATACATGATAAAGTAAGCCTAGGTTTTCTGGGAGTGGGTTTGCCTGTAACTGCAAATCAGTCAGTGACAATGATCTGCATTTTGTGTTTGTACTAAAACCTGAAAACAAGTCAGTGTGACATGATTTCTTGCTGTGTGCATGTGCATATACATAGTATATATGTGCCTTCCACATCTCCACAAAACATTAAGAAACCATTGCACATGAGGGTCTTCTTATGGGTTGCAACATAGAGTGTAACATCTTCTGCATCACAGTCTTTGACTTTGCTAAAATCCATGGCCAAAGTGCTACAGCCTTCTCTGGAAATGAGATGAATTTCTAAAGACCCAGGTTGTCACCATTTCCAACAAGTTCTGTGTTCTGGTTTCTGCAGACCTATGCATGAGAGTATGATCGATCACATTCATAGTTTTTAAATATATTTTAATTTTATTTTTTTTTTCTGAAGGGACAAAAAGAGACATGAAGCTTTGCAGGGGGCTTTTTGGTAGTTCCATAAATCAGTCAGAGCAATTGCAGTGAATGGCTTGCCTAGTGCTCTGATCAAATAAAGACAGACAAATCTCCACAGCTCTTGGACAAGTCAATCAGGGCATGAAATTTTATGCCTAGCTCCACATGCCAGACAAACTGCACATTGTGCAATTACTGCCTATCCCTGCAGCATAAGTAAAATGGAACTGATATATGACAAAGCTCCTTATTTCCAGGATTTTTGAGGTGGAAATATTGGAGCCCTATATGATAAGTGCAAACGTGTAGAGGGTAGTAGGTGTTTGTCAGGAAGGCACTCTGTCTGTCCAGTCTTGCCTTTGTCTCCCTTGCCATTTTTGGTACTCAGCTCAGGTTCTGTGCTGGCATGTTTGGTACAGGGTCTTTTATGTAGTACTACAAATAACAACCTAGTTTTTTTCTGCAGTCATAAAGTGGGATTAATGTAAAATCACTGGAAATCCAGTGAAGAAACAATAGTAAACTGTCATCTGCATTTTTAAGCATGACTAATTATTTCCCTCTTCCATAAAAATGGGACTGAAAATTAGTGGGCACGGTTCAGTTGCCTAAATACAGGTGCCATAAATGAACAGATGTACTCCAGAAGTTCCTGAATCTTCCATAAACCCTCTGTCATATCTGTCAGCCCTTTCTGCATATTTTAGATACCCTGCAGTTTATCAGATGTCTAGTTCCCTGTGTTTACAGAACTGACGGTTATTGATGATGGAAAAAACAACATCACACACATAAAAACCAACCCCATCTTTTTGTTCAAGTTCTGTATATTTAACTCAAAGAGAGAGGTAATGAAATCTGGTGCCTGACCTAATATGCAAATAATCCCTTGGACGAGGAAGGGCTATTGGGATTTCTCCCAGTGTGAATAGCTATACACAGCCTTCGAAAAAGAGGTCCTGGTTATTAAATATGATCAAAAAGTTGTATAAGCAACTCAGAAAGGTTTTGTATTACCTTTAGGGAAAGTATTGGAAAAGTAGGTCAACCAAGCAAATCAGCCAGGGGAGAGAAGAAAGTATAACTGTTATCAACATAGACAAGCTTTGGAGCTTGTTACGAGGTACGACACTCAAGCCTTTGAAGTGTTTGTAACTATTTATGTTGTTTAGTTTTTAAACAGACAGATGGAATGGGACTTATTTTCAGGAGGCATAAAGTGGCTCTCTTTGATTTCATCTAGTTTGGACCAGCTTTGACCTCCAGGACATGTGAGAAGTGTGGACATAGTAGGTTTGTCTATGGGTAGCAGAGTGGTCCACTCGGCAGCAGACAGGACTGACTGACAGGTGACTTGTTTCTCTTTCATTGACTTGCTGAGAGGGTTAGTTCCTGGGGCACACAAAATAGACAGCTGTGTGCTGCAATAGGCAGATGGAGGCAAGAAATAATAAGGCTTTCCTGTGTGCTTTGCCTCTAGGAAAGCCTTGGAAAGACAGTCTTGTGACACTGAACAAGTGATACGATGGCAGCTGTAGCCCTTTTCAAAAGCACTAGTTACCCTTTCTCCCTCAGCTATAACATCTCTGTCATATCCCTCAATTATCCCCACAGCACAGACCCAGGCTACACTCAGGCTGTTATCTCTGTGGCAGCCAAATTTAGGCTGAGATGATCTGCATCAATTTTACCAAAGCTAGAGCTGGAAGCTGTGCTGCCTGCAATGAGCCCTCTTCAGGTTGCTCAGTCTTCCTGAAATCCAGCTATTTTTGCTCAGCAAATCAAACTTCTACTTGAGTGGCCAGCTAGAATAATCTGTTTTATGACTTGGTTTTTCCACAGTTTTAACACTGGGAGAGTCATACTTAGCAGTTGTACAAAGTGCTTTTAAATCTGCAGAAGACAGCTTGCCACTAGGCATAGAATTATCAAATTAAGGGTTGAAATCCCAAGCTCAGAATTTTTTGGGAATTCTAGAGCAATAATTTCCCATGAAACGTTTTTATTTTTGTGAAAGTGTTTTGTTTTTTTTTCCCTTAGAAAAGTGTATTTTGGCAGTTTTTAGTGATCTTTGTTGCCTGAGACTGGGCTGAAAAATATGTGACCAAGTAATATCAAGTATTTGGGCCAATATTAACATGACAGTGCTGTACAAAAGTGATAAAAGCCAAATTAGCTGATGAAAGGCTGTGGTTAATATATTGCCTGCATCTAACACTGTCAGTCAGTCGGGCAGATATGTTATACTCACTGACATTTCCCAATGCTCCTGAGAAACCTTGTCCTTAAGAGTGTTCTGCCCAGTTTTTAAACATCTCATGCTTAGTGCTGCATAGACTGACAGCCCACCTGATCTGGCTTTTCCACTGCCAAAGAAAAGACTGGACAAGGTCCTCAGCAACCTGCTCTCACTGACCTTGCCTTGAGCAGGGTTGTCTTTTGTTAGACTGGATGATCTCCAGTGGCCCCTTTGAGCCTCAACTTGTCCTTGATTTTGGGGAAATCAATCTCAGAATTATTTATGCTTTAGGAAACTATATTGTCTTCTTATATGCATACAACTATTTTTTGACTGAAAGTAAGCCAAAAAACACAATGACCTCAGAAAGCTTCATAATTGTTTTGCCAATAACCATCTTTAAAGACAGAAGATGCTGATGAAACAGGTGTTGGGTCTGTAAAAGTTTATTTCCTTTTTTTTTTTTAACCTACCAATTTTATGGCTGGCATGAGGGGTTACTTTTTGACTGACGATATTTCTATGTCATTTTCCCTTGTCCTTCCTGATAAAAAATTCTTTCAAAACTGCACCACTGGAGAACTGTGTTTTCCAAAGCTGGGCTCATGAGTTGAAATCAGACATGTTTAGGCATGTACAAAATCAAAAGATGTTTCTAATATGCAGGACCCATATTGGAGCATTGAATCAGTGATCTTTAAAAGATCTTTTTAATACTTCATTAGGGTGTATACGTGTCTACATGTTTGAAAGAGACAGAGTCTCAATGAGGAACTTATTTTATTGTAACAGTCCTGCCTTTTTAAGCTCTAAGTGTGACATAAAGGGAGACACCAGAAGTCCTGTTAGTATCTGAAGATGCAGGCATTTTAGATGGACAGTTTGCTGTGTTACTAACAGTTAATTGAAAAGCTTTCAGTTCCTAATATACTGTGGCCAATCAGTAGTCAAGAAGTACAAAAAAGCTGCTATCAAGAACAGATAAATGTGCAGGTGCTAAAAGTCAGAGAAAATACACTTCTTTGAAGCTCTTTCGAGGGAGACATTGCAGGTAGAACATCTGTTTCACTTCCTGTGATTGAGTGCCAGGGCGGATGGATTGTTTAATGTAGTCCTTTTTAACAACTTGCAGAGACCAGCAAACTTTGAAACTTTGTAACGGGAAAACATTTTGAAAAACCAGGAGAATACTAAAGACAGCAAAAATGTCATTTGAAATAAATGGGAAGCTCTTCATTTTTCAAAAAAAGACAATGTAAAAATCCGATTGTCATGTTTGTTTGAACTACAGAGTCTTCAAGCTCCTAGGTAAGCTGAAAAACATCCAAGTGAAGACTAGAGTAACACTTCTCAAGTTTATCTTTTATTAATGGGACTACAGGACAGAGCCACAAAGACAACTTGGCATAATATATATTCAGTCAACCATTGGAATGTCTGATAATGCTGAAAATTTTCAAAATAATCTCTTGGTTTTTAGAGTCATTGGGAGAATTCCAATATTATATATCCCCCCTATGCCATCCCTTTTTCTTTTCCCAACTCTTCTGTTGGGAACAATAGCTCTAAACACTATTCTCTGGTAGGAATTGCACAGCTTTCAGCCAAATTTTTCTTCTGTTTACACAGCCTGAGCCTGCAGTCAGTTAATGTGCTTTTACTCAATATTTCCTTGTTGCTGGGTGGTCCTCAGACCATTTCAGCATCTAGGTACTCCAGTAGAGTACCAACCCTTTAAAATCATTCTGTTCTGAAAGCTGAGGGGCTGTCCCAGTACTCAGTCATCCCACTGCTTTTTGTCTTCAGAGCATCAGAAGTTACATTCCCCTCTTTGCAGCTTTTCTTTTGATTGCAATTCTGAGTGAGCAGCTGGGGAATCTGGCTTATTATAGGTTTCCATTAACTATCCTACTTTTAGTGATGATCTGCTTAGGAGTTCTATGGAGATATATTTCAACAAATCAGACACCAAATTATGTAATATTTCACCAGATATTTATCTAAGGGCTGGAGCACCTCTTTTATGAAGACAAGCTGAGAGAGTTGGGGTTGTTGAGCCTGGAGAAGAGAAGGCTCCAGGGAGACCTTAGAGCACCTTCCAGTGCCTGAAGGGGCTCCAGGAAAGCTGGGGAGGGACATTTTACAAGGGCATGGAGTGATAGGATGAGAGGGAATGGCTTAAAACTGGAAGAGGGGAGATTTAGGTTAGACATTAAGAAGAGATTCTTCACTATAAGGGTGCTGAGACACTGGCATGGGTTGCTCAGGGAAGTTGTGGCTGCCCCATCCCTGGAAGTGTTCAAGGCCAGGTCAGGTGGGGCTTGGATCAACCTGGTCTAGTGGGAGGTGTCCCAGCCCATGCAGGGGGGTTGGATCTAGGTGATCTTTAAGATGCCTTCCAACCCAATCCATTCCATGATTCTGTGATTTGAACATTTAAAGAACCAGACTACTGAAAAACAAAGGCATGTGCTTACAGTTTGAGCAGGCTTTGCTCTACTGAGATAATGTTTACCTTTCTGGTAAAGGAAGCAACTTGATCATATGGTCCTAACAGCCAGAATGATCAATTACATGTTGGCAAAATAGAATACCTGTGCAGAAATTTAAGAGGCCACAGGAAGCCAGACCCATGTCTCTTGTACGTGAAGAGATACAAACTCTTGTTCTCTCTACCTGATTCTGCTCCTCACTTCTTGTACAGGGATGGAAGTCAAAGTGGCTAAATTTGGTTTCCAGGTTTTCTGAAATTCCCTAAACAAGTGAGAAAAATTAAACCTGAACAAAAAGAATTCTGAAATGAGGCTTAAATGGTTAAAATAGTTGAATAATTGTGGGCACAATGGTGAGTTTCAACTTAAGGCAAGCTTTTTGTTTATTTTTTGTCTTCAAGTTGGTGAAATATAAGAAAAATTTGAATTGTGGGATTTAAAAAAAAATATTTAATCATCCCAGGAAATCTGTAGGCAATGAAAGCTGTCAGAGTTCTCGTTTATCTCATACAGAAGAATTTATGCATATTCTCAAATTACCTACTCTTCAGTATGCAAGCAAATACAAATAATGATTAAAAAAGTCTAACCAATATTAAACCGACTCTCCCATGTACATAAATAAACATTACATTTCTTCCACCATTCTGTCATTGAGGATGGTCTTTAGATGTGGTATTTACACCCAAAGGAGTTACTATTACTTTGAGACTTTCCTTTCTAAATCACTCACAAAGGAGAGGGTGATGAAGAAAGCTAAGCAAGAAACAAGAAAGTTATCAATGCCTTGCCTGTGATTTTGGTAGAAATACATACAGTACTTACATTGATCTAATTTCCATTTAAGTAAACATTTCTTTTAAGTGGGGTGGCTCTGCAAATTCTCCACAATGATTCATGCTTTATTACAGAAGCTCCTCAAAATGAGCTAAACTGAACTATAGCTGTTCTAGAGTCTTCCATTCTTAAATGTCAGCTTCCCCATGTTCTGAGGTGAACCTATGGGTTTGTTACTATGTAATTTTTAGTATTATTATTTTTTTTTAGATTATATTATTTCTAAGAGAATCACTCCCTGTGGTCTTTAACAATTTCATACAGTTTGTTCTCATAGTGCCTCAGTCTAGTGCTGAGAGCTTCTTACACAGAGATCATAGAATCATAGAATTGTTTGGGTTTGAAGGGACCTTAAAGACCATCTAGTTCCAACCCCCCTGCACAGGCAGGGACACCTCCCACTAGATGAGGTTGCTCCAAGTAATTTCTGTAGCCAATAGAAGACAAGGGAATGATGTTGCCAGTACCTCACAAGCCTTAACTCCCTTAAATACAGCTAGCTGGGTAAGAAACACGTTTGTGTCTAAAACTCTCTTATAAGGTTCAGGCTGACAATCTTCTTTATTACAAATTTTCTCAGTAACTCTATTTGTCCTCCAGTCCTATCCTGCCCTCATTTTTGCAGTTCTATGCCAATATGGAAATAATTTCACCACCCCTTTTCATGTAGCTTCTCACATACAATGGGCAATTATCTCTGTAGTGGGTGTAAATATGGTTCCTGTAATATAAATTAGAGAAATATAGTAATATGGACACATTAAGGTTCTATTAGCAATAAATGTTTTCCTTCTATGTTGGCAGGCAATATATTCCCCTGTCCCCAAATGAATATGTATAGTGTGCACAAATGGAAAAAAACAGCTTAGAAAAGAAAGTGTTTTTATTTTGCTCTCTAAACCTTTTCAGTTCTAACAGTCTCAGGAAACATTCATTGCATATTTAGACAATCTTATGGCTGCACATGGTGGAAATAAATTAGTACAAAATACCTTTTCAGGAATCATCTGATGGATGTGAAAAAAAACCCAAGACAAAGGTGGAAAGCTAAAGAATGATGTGAATATTAAACATTCAACAGCTGCAAGATAGATATCTGTGCACAGTCCCAGCTTCTCAGCTGGTATAAATCAACTGAGACTTGTCAGAGCTGTGTTGATTTATGTCAGCTGGGGCTCCAGCTTCGTGTTGCTACTAAAGTAGGAGACAAGATGTCTGTTCAAGTCTGTTCATGTCACTAATGGAGGGATTTTAAAGAACAAGAGGACAATCAAGCACCAATCCCACTTTACACTCAATGGCAATTTAATATTCAATCCCCATTAGTGGCTTTGAGAAATCTCTGTGCAAAGCTACTACTTAACCACTTTTATGTGTTTCTAAGGATGGATATCTTTCCTGGAATGTATGTCCAGTTAAACCAGCTTCATATTTTTGTTGGGGAAAAAAAAAGTTCCACTTACATGTGTAATAAACCACTACCTTTAGATTTATTTTCATGGGGTTTTCATCCATCCATCTATCTGTCTGTCTATCTATCTATCTATCTATCTATCTATCTACCTACCTACCTACCTACCTATCTATGCCTATGAAACATAAAGGAATATTTTTTGAGTTTTTTGTTTGGAGAGTGGCAGCAGGTTCAGTAACAGAACTATAAGAACAATAATGGGAGTGAGAAATGCATCATCTTAATTTGATAGAACCCAGAAATACTGCAGTGAAATGCATTGTTTCCAACTGTTAATCAGTCTTCCACAGAAGCAAAAGGGCAGTGTGGAAACAACAGCCAAGAAAACAGAGTAATTTTATATGATGAAAAAAATGTTATTATGGACTAGAAAAAGTGAGTGAACAAATAGCTGTTATTCCCATTTCTTGATATGCTCAGTTGTTTACTTCTAATAACCAAGAGGTAACCATATATTTGAGCCCTGATGATGCATGAGTAATCTGTGCTTTAAGGCACATAGATGAATGCATCTCTGGAGGAAGCAGTTCCCCTTCAGAGATTTGTGCTGTGCTCATTTCCACCAGGCAATTGGATTACTTTTCATTTGGATTGTAATCTTTTCGTTTGGATTGTAACCTTTCATCCATAAGTGATTATGGATTGGGAGCAAATCCAAAGAAGTGAAATTGTTCTGTAAGGAAACAGCAAAATCTTAGACAATTTTGTCTGGCAGGGAGAAGCAGGCACAGCAACTGTGAAGAAAACAAAGTTGATCACGTCTGCAGAAATTATGTGTGAGGCAACCAGATATAACTGGGTAATGTGGAAGCTGTGGTGAAGAGCAACGTTGGGAGGAAGACCTCTAGGTATCTAGTTCAACTCTCTTCTCTAATGAGGACTAAAATCAAAGCTAGGGCAGGTTTATGAGGACCTTGTCCAGTCAAGTCCTTAAAATCTTCATGTATGGAGATGGGTCCGCCTTTCTGGGAAGGTGTTTCTGTATTTTTGCAGTAGCAAAGTGAATTAAATTTCTTTTTATCTAGCCAGAACGTTCCTTTTTGTAGCTTGTACCCATCACCTCTTTTTGCTGAGCATATCTGAGATGAGCCTGCCTTTGCTGTCATGAGGTCACAGTGTTGGCTCAGAGACAATCTGCTGTCCACCTGGACCCCAGGTGGTTTCTATCAGAGCTGTGGCACCTGGCCTGTTGTTCCCCAACCTGTACTGATTCACAGGCTTGTGCTGTCTTGGGTGTGGGGTTCCACATTTGTCTTGGTTTTAGGTATATATTTATAAGGGGAAGGGATGAGTTATCAACCCATTATTTCTTGTTATTTTTATTGCTGTTATATATGGTTATTTTTATTGCTGTTATTGACGTTGCATCATTCATAGAAGGGGAAAGCTGCTGCCACTCATTCTACATGCTAATAGCTATTTGTTTTGTCATAATTTAGACCAAGATGATGAGCTTACTGAGCCCAGAATTTTTCTTTGTGTCTGGCATGAAACATCCTACAAATAATTTAAATCAATGTATCTTAGCATAGAATAAAATACCTCAAAAAGGGATTCCCATCATCCTGGAAATTTCTTTTCCTGTCCTCTTCCTCCCCAAAATCAGAATGAAAAGTCAAATGTCATGTTCTAATAAGATTTCATTTTAGCCCTTATGCTATCTGGAATATGATGTCAAGATTTCCATTTACTTCCGTGGTATGAGAACTTTTCTTTCTTTCAATATTTCTTGATGTTATTCAGAAGAATTTCTCACTATATGTCATTGGTTTAGAGCCACTGAAATAACCAATCCTGGAGTCCATGTATATGATGATTTATATAAATCAGATTTAATCCAATAGTAAGCTACTTCATTTAATTTAGAAGTAAAAATCCTAACATTAACTAGGTATTCTTATTCAAATCTCCTTCTAAATTTTTTAATTAACCTTGTTTTCTGTAGCGTTTATATATTATATTGTTTTATAAATTATATTGTTTTAAGATACACATCAATACTTATTGCTTTTTAAAAATCCACCCTAAAACTTTATTTTAGCTTATTTCTTAAGCAAATTTTGAAAACCTTATTGTTAACAATACTTTACTGATTTGTACTTAGCCTGGTTCATTCCCCTTTCCCTTCCCTATAGCTCTAGAGACCAAAAAGCTCTGGGGATTTGTATGAATTTGCTGTTGTTGTACCCTGTGTAACTGTAAAATATTTCTGTACTATTCAAAGGTAAATAAATCAGTTGTGAAAAATAAATAAAAGCTATGAAACATCCAGATGGAGCTTTCAAACCATCAAAAAAGTAATCAGCATTTTGCTTAGCAACAAAACTTTAATTATGCTAGTTAATCTAGGAGGTGGAAACAGAAGTGGAAGATCTGATGCTTAGCTAAAATTGATTGACTCCACAAAATGTCCTTGAATAAAAGAATGGAAATAACTTGACCTTTGGAAACTATTACACAAACGAGGTGTACTTACAATTATTTTATCATCTTGAAGGTGTTTTTTCACTTGTGAGTGTGTTGTCAGCGAGGTGCTACCATTTTCTATTAGTTTTGAGCATTTTCTTTTGAAAGGAAAGAATTTTGGGGGAGGGAGTAATAAGGTTGCTGCTACTTCAGGTGAAAGAAAGGCATGATTTCTGATACATGTGCAAAACAGCAACGTGATGAGGACATTGAACTGTTAACCAACCACTCTTCCTAGTAAATTTATTTTTTCTAGAAATAGAGACTGACTTGGTGATAACCATGACAGCCAGAACAAATCTGGGCTGGCAATCATCAGACCACATATAAACCAATGGAGCCATCCATTGTCCTGATACAAACAGTGGGAACAAAGAGGCACTTTCAGAGAAGAAGTAATCTCATCCCCAAAAGATATTTGACATCAGTTGGCTGAATCACCTGTCCATGTGCCTTCTTTATTTATATATGATGGAAATGAGGAAAGGGATTTATCTGAAAAACTGTGGATATCTACGTCAGTACTAAACCAGGATGATTTATCACAGTCTGAAATATTCCTGATGAATCTCTATTTAACAATCTCTGTTTCCTTCCACTGACTTAATGAATTGTTTGACTCCGCAGCTCAGCTGTAGAGACCTCAGGGGGGGTGGGTGAGATTGTACACAGCCTTTGATAGGACTGCTAGTCCTATCAAATTGGGCTAGAGCATCTGTAGAGTCCCTAAATGAACATTTGTCTCAAAGCAGCCTCCCTGACAAAATGGACATGGTGATTGGGTGGGGGCCTCATTCGATAACCACCTGGACCCTGTTCTTGCAAGAACAGACCCTGATAAACTGGGCCCTGGTCTCCCAAAAAGAGCCCCTCTTTCGGGGGTCATCCCAATAAGCTGGACACTGTCCTTGCAAAGGGAGCCCCTCCTTGGGTGGCCACCCTGATAGGGAGGACACTGTCCTTATTTGATAAGGAACAGTGGCATGCAAGCAGTACCCTGTGCAGGCAGAGTGCCATCTTGTGGAAGCCCCCTAAAAGACCACCAAACCGGGCACATGTGCAGAACCAAGGGTTATTGCTCGGTCACAACCCAGCTAGGAGGCCCAAGTGATCACTGGGACCCCCATGCCCCACCGACTCATTTCTAGAATACTCTAAAACTCCACACTGAGTCTGCACAAGAAACCTCAAGTCATCCCTCCAAAAAAGTGGGGTCAGGTAGCATAAAAGATGCAGGCTCGAGATGCTCGGCATGCGCCCGCCATCCAAGGACCACAACTTCCTACCAAGATCATCACTGGATCTAAGGGTGGTGATATCTTTCTATCCCTCCTTATCTCTCTTTCCTCTTTTTCCTTATCTCTCTCTCTCTGTTTCTAACCTTATCTTGGCACATAAGGGTAACATAGTCTCGAACTTTGTTGAATTTTTATAGCCCGTTGCTTTGACAAGTTTTTGCTAATTGTAGCCTGTTGCTTTGATAACCTTGTTAAGCTTTGTTAGTTGTAACCTGTTGTTTTGACAATTTCCTTAAGTTTTGCTAAGTTGAAACCCATTGCTTTGAAAGTACCTTTTTGCTAAGCTCTCCTATTTGTAATCTATTGCTTTTGAGACTGTAAGTGTGGTGTTTTTTGACAAGCTCTAGAATCTTAATCTTAAGTAAAGGTGTGTTTTGTGAAAGCCTCCTGGGCAATGGTCTTATTCCTAGAGCACCATGCAGAGTATTCCCGAGCTTGTTAGAAGAGATATTTATATTTAGTTGGGCCCTCACCTCTGGGGAGCTGTGCCCACTTTGTGGGACGTGACAGCATCTGATACAAAAACATCATGATAAATTTTATCCCAGTCTTTGGAGTTCATATGAGGAAGTTCAAGAAATTCCTAGTGGAATTGATGGCCTCTTTTACAGCCAAAAAGAAAAACAAAATAAAATCAAAAACAAAAAAAAAAAAAAAAAAAAAAAGAAAAAAAAGAAAAAAGAAAAAGAGAATAAAACTGCAGTAGAAAAATTCACAGTTAATGGAAGCATTTAATTTAAAATAAGTGTATCTGTGCAGCTTGGTCCATTACTGAACTCCTGAAAAATTCTGGTAGAAGGTATCAGGGGAAACAGTGAAGAAATGTTGCACTAATCTGAAATTTGTTAGAAACAGTTTCACCACCTTACTCTAGAGACACTTTTCTAAAGAATTATGTGTTCCAGTTTCAGCATGAGGACTTGCTTGTGATAAACCTTTGTTCCAATCCATAATCTACACATGCAGAATGTGGCTATTAAAGATTCCTTGTCTCTGAGTGACCAGAGAGGAGAGAAGTCAAAGAGATTGACCAATACTATGCTGAAGTTAAGAAAACTTGCCAGTTTAATTTAAAAAAATCTTATTCCTATCCATTTGACTGAAATAACCTATATGATAAAAAGATCTTCAACTGCACCATCTGTTAGCAGCTCATAATCTTACAGTAGCTAAGTGTGATGAAAGCCAGTTTAACAATTAATGCATGTCTCTTTAGAGGATTCATTATATATCTCTCTTCAATGCTATTCACCAACAGGATTATGATGCAAAAGTCTCTTTTGTGCTGATTTCTATCCTATTATGAATTTTGAAGCAGGACCTGCACAAACAATAGATGATCTCCATGTTAGCAGCAAAGGCATGTTAGGGGTGAATCTTAGCTTCCCCTCTTCTGTCTACAAAAAATAATCATCCTTTTTCCATCCCTCACTGAAACTTAACAGTCTGCCAGGTGGCAACCACCATTTCAGAGACATATGCTTGAAAGGCAAAGCATCTATCCAGTCATCCTGAGACAATTGCCCTCACAAATGTGATTCCAGTGATAACTACACTGGATTCGGAGCCGTACAGCAAAATTAAACTCATGGTCTCAGAGGCTTTTAAAAACCACTTGGCCTGACAATAGAATCACTCTGTGCCAGCAAATTATTTCTTTTTATATTATTTTTCGTCATCTAAAGTGTCCCCAAAGTAGGTAGAGCATTGTTTCTTCTTTTTAAAAGATACAATTGGTAGCACAGTAAGCAAAGATGCAGACATCTGGACTAGCTCTGAGCCAAAATTCTTGATGTCTTTTCTAAAGCACTGCTTATCCTTCACATCTGTTGGAAGGTAAAAAGTAACAAAAAGCAAGCCAAAGCTATACCCTCTGTGCACTCACACTCAGAAATTTTGCATCTACAGGACCTACTGTTCCTGTTGGCCTTTGTAGACCTGAACCAAGGCAGTGAAAAAGATCTGAATTTAGCTGTGGTTACACATAGACATAATGCATGAATCAATTCTAGACTTCTCTCATAATGCCCAAAGGGTGAGCTGGATAGGCTTAATCAATACAAGTGGCAGGTAAGACTGTAACAGAGGTCATGCCTTGCTTCATGGTCTTCAGTCAGTGGGTAGACCCTACATAACTGTAGAGCTGTGGTAGCCAAGAATGGCCTTGCAAAACAAGCTTGTGAGGGAAGCTCTAGGAATCTGTATTGTCAGATTTACTACAGACACAATAGAAATGTGTAGAAATGGGTTTTGGTCCTTCAGTATTTATGCTGTGTTCTCAATTCATGCTTTGTAACACAACTTTTGTCCCCCTTGAAAGCTCTCTCTGAATGTGTCCATGATGCTGCAGTATTCACAAGCTCCAACTTTTCCTTTGATTAATGTTTTGCTTAGATCTAGCAAAGGCAAGTTCAAAGGCTAGAAACTATCCCCTCATCTCTTATAGGATTACCAGGGACCAAAGAGAATGACATGTTTCTCATTTGAAAAAAAAAGACATAAAGGAAATAAAATCTTGAAGGAGTTGCTCACCAGAAGCATAAAAAAGAATATGCAGAGCTTGCTCTTTATAGAGCCTTTAGTTGGAGATGACCCTGTCTATGGGATCACCTCTGCCTTCACTTTTTGACTTCAGCAGCTCCCCACATGTTTTTCAGAGCTCAAAGAAGTTAGTTGATCTCATTTTAGCTGCTTCCTCCAAGTTAGCCATCTACTCTGCTTTTCAGATGAAGCACATCCAGCTTTTTGGGGGTAAATACAGGTACATAGATGTTCTTTTCTCTGGCCAATTACTTGAGTAATCCATTGATTTCAGGAAAGGAAGCAAAAAATTAAAAAACGCTTTTACATAAAAAGACAGAACCAATTTAAAACATTTTTTTTACTATCATTCATATTGTATTGTCTCATTTTCATGATACACAGCAGTCCTTATGGCTAAATCAGACGATCCTGTTACACGATGGTACTTCTAGTAGTGAAGTTTATTCACTGTTGCTTTAAAAGAAAAAAGAGAGAGAAAAAGTCAGAGCAGGTGTTCCTGACTCCAACAGATATTCTCAGTAGAGATGCTCCCTATTTTTGGTGCACCCATCTGTGTGGCCTTACCTCAGGTGATTTGTGACTATAAAAGATGTGACATTTGCATCTTAATTATATTATATACCGGCCAGCACTATATCAATCATTGCTGCCAGATGCAAATGTAGCCTGTCACCAAAAGACATCCCTTTTCCCAAAGCAGTTTTATGTCAAGATGAGAGCAGTGTGTTCCTGCCTGAGCTAACACAGACCATCTCTTCTGAAGTCCGTGCAATTATACAAAAGTTAAACTAGGTTACCTCACCCTATATATGGTAAAACCTTCCCTCATCCTTGTAAAATCAGCATGACTACAGTGATCTCACTGGTGCTAGTGCAGTGCTGCACTATTGCATGAGGGCTGGGTGTGCAAAGTTAACCTCATGTGATACTGCTGGAACTAGCTGGACTTTTTTCCATGAACTGTTATTAAAATTGGGAAGCATTGGCTATGGGAACATAATATGGGACTGCAATAATTTAAACAGCATCTACAGTCCCTAAAACATCATCTGAAAGATACTAAGAAGCCCCCAGTTCACTTTAACCCTTGGGTATCCATTTTGTAAAAGCTTAGGCTCCTGTGACAACTGTCCTGGAAATTTTAGTAGTATTATCTCCTAAATTACTGCATCTCCTCCCCCTCTACTCTGCCCTCGTAAGACCACATCTGGACTATTGTGTCCAGTTCTGGGCTCCCCAGTTCAAGAGGGACAGGGATATACTGGAAACAGTCCAACAGAGGCTACAAGGATGATTAAGGGACTGGAACACCTGTCTGATGAGGAAAGGCTGAGATACCTGGGGTTGTTTAGTCTTGAGAAGACTGAGAGGGGACCTTATTAATGTCTATAAATATCTGAAGGGTGGATATAAAGAATGGGCCAGTCTCTTTTCAGTGGTGCCCTGTGATAGGACGAGGGGAAACAGCACCAAGTTGCAACACAGGATGTTCCACCTCAACATGAGGAAAAAATTCTTTACTGTTATGATGATGGAGCCCTGGAACAGGCTGCCCAGAGAGATTGTGGAGTCTCCTGCTCTGACCCAGAGAGATTATGGAGTCTCCTTCTCTGGAGACTTTCAAGACCCACCTGGATGCATTCCTGTGTGACCTGCCCTAGGTGTTCCTGCAGCAGCAGTAGGATTGGACTTGATGATTTTCAGAGGTCCCTTCCAACCGCTATGATTCTGTGATCTTTGGACTGCCTCGTGACTGAATCAGGAATCTCAGACTTCTGGATTTCTTCCTTTGTGCACTAGAACTATTAATATCCTAGGATTCAAAAATAGGATATCAGACAGGGCTCCTAAGGTTTTCCACACCCAGACGTTTTTCTTCTCAGATGGTATTTTGTATACTTTATTTATTAACTCTTCAGAATGTAACACATTTCCAACATTTCTACTGTCAGACTGCAGATACTTAGAAAACTTGACTTGAATGTATAGATCAGAATCGTGAATGTTTACATATACTAGCACTGCCAACCATAGTCCAATTCTATTAATTGAATGTTTGACATCCTGTTACTACTACTTGATGGTTATTTGTTGACTGTCATGTCCCAGTAGGTAGCTTGGGCCCAGAGGCATGCTAACATGAAGTTTTCTAGGAGTTAATTTTCCCAGGCCAGCACAGAACAGGGATGAACTGGATGTATGACTGACAGATTTTTAGTTTGTAAATGTATCTTTACTGGTGCCTATCAAGCATCCAGACTCTTTCAGACCTTTATGCTATTTTCAGATGCTTACCTGGAGCACCTGAGGTCTCTGATGCTTAAATTGCAGAATCCAAGGGACAGAGTTCCTGGATGCATCCTGGCATCATGCAACATAGATCCTCTCCCCTGTCCTGGATCTTGATTTCTGCACTATGAAAATTAAATCACGAGGTCTGCAGAAGACTTACATCAGTATACTGACCTGGAAAAAGAGGATTCAAGGCAATTCAGGCACACTGATGGGCATCACCCATGCAGTGTGAAGGACTTCAAATCTCAATATGTTCCCATGACATTAAGTGGACAGATACCAGCAGCTCCAGTTGGTGATTTACTCAGCCACAAACTGAGTGATTCCTTGAGAGTGCCTCACTGGAGAAGAAAACTGGGGAGACTGGATGTATGTAGCTAGGAAACTCAAATAGGTGTCTGAATTTATGGTGGATTAATACTAACACTTTGTGGAATGCTAAATGTTAGAGCAAACCCCTAACAGTTTCAGTGGGTATAGTCCTACCACAGTGTTTTATCAACCATGGCCACAGTTAGTCCCATTAACTTCTGTGGGGATCTTTACAATAGCTTGTGGAATACCACTCCAGGGAAATGTGGTGCTTGTTCATCATTTCTCCTGGAGTTTTACAGTTTTCTAGTCTTGCAGCTCTGATATATTTATAGATGCTTATAATTACTGAAATGCCTTCTTGGGAAACATTCAAGCTGCTGTTTTAAAAATGTGTAAGTACGGCTTGCTTTAAGAGCTATTTCTGAACTTAAATGCAAAATAACCCTTCCCTTTGCTAGTTACTCACTCACTCAACTTTTGGGTTGGGGATGGGGAGCAGAAGAGAGTAAGTCCAGGCATTACCCTTTATCAATTTGCCTTTAAGACCGTTTATACTGCAGCAGTGATTATGGCTCTCTTTTGTCAGCCAGGATTCATTGACAAAGCCTGTAATCCTTGCAAAGTTCTTTTATTGTCATTGGTGGATTTTGCTGTATAGGAAGGACTCTTTGGAGGCACAGGTGGCTATTCTTTGCCTTTGCCCCTTCTGGGACCATTAGATCGAAATACTCTGTCAGTTAAAACTCTGTGGAAGAGGATGATGGCAACAGGGAAAGTTGAAATAATTATTGATTGGATATTTTCACACAAGTGGGAATCTTCCTAGTGTTCCATCTTAAGTTCACTTCTGTTAAAGGTGATATATTGTTATAAAATATTATTATTAATAACAATAGAAATTTTCTGAAAGTCCTAATGAGAATATCAATAATACCACATTGTACTTAGCAACTTTACAGGTTTCAGTATTTTATAAAAGGGTCACTGTTATTATCCTTGAGGCTTTTTTAATGAATGGTGAAACCAGGGAGTAAAGAATAACTTAATTTGTTCAAGGGCACTCCACAGAGCAATGGAAATGCTATGAAGTCATGTGTCCTAAGTCCCAAGCCAGCTCTTTAATGTATAGTAACAATGCTGCTTACAAAGGATAGCAGGCACTTAAGAGAACAAAATTACCACAGCATTAAATAAAACCCACCACATTACAGAGTTTTGCTGTGCACATTTTATTGTTCATTCCCTTTTATGAATCCCAGAAATTCACATTTATTTACGAAACACAAAGGAGAAAGGAATGCCCAGTGACTGTTTCTATTAACCAACTTTTCAGAGAGTGTTTTTTCTAAATAAAATGCATTGGGATACTCTGACAGATAGGATGTATAATGAGTAGAATATATTTACTAGCGATGTTACTGCATTCAGGTGAAGTAAAGATGTAGAATATAGGTTAAGGGCTAAGAGACCTGGGGCTGTTTGATCTTGAGAAGAGAAGACTAAAAGGGGATCTTATTAGTATCTATAAATATCTGAAGGGTGGATGTCAAGAATGGGCCAGTCTCTTTTCAGTGGTTCCCTGTGATAGGATGAGGGGAAACAGCACCAAGTTGCAACACAGGAAGTTCCACCTCAACATGAAGAAAAACTTCTTTACTGTGAAGATGACGGAGCCTGGAACAGGCTGCCCAGAGAGGCTGTGGAGTCTCCTTCTCTGGAGATTTTCAAGATCTGTCTGGATGTGTTCCTGTGTGATCTGCCCTGGGTGTTCCTGCTGCAGCAGAGAGGTTGGACTTGATGATCTTCAGAGGTCCCTTCCAACCCCTATGATTCTATGATTTTATGATTCTATGATTCTATCATTCTATGATATATATATATGTATAGACTAGCTAGGAGACCTAAACACTGGCTTCTTGCTTGCCTTTGTCACAAAGTATAAAACTGCCTCAGGCAAATATCAGGTTCTCGTATCTTTATATGACCTGAGCAAAGGCATGATGTTCCCATCTTACTTTTCCACTGGAGGAATAACATAGAATCATAGAATCACAGAATGGTTAAGGTTGGAAGGGACCTCAAAGATCATCAAGTTCCAACCTCCCTGCTATGAGCAGGGACACCTCCCACTAGGCCAGGCTGCACAAAGCCTCATCCAGCCTGACCTTGAATCTGTCCAGGGATGGGGCATCAACAATCTCCCTAGGCAACCTATTCCAGCACCTTCCTACCCTCATGGTGAAGAATTTCTTCCTGATGTCTAACCTGAATCTCCCCTCTTTCAGTTTAAAACCATTACCCCTTGTCCTATCACTACCCTCTCTGGTAAAAAGCCCCTCCCAATCTTTTCTGTAGCCCCTTCAGGTACTGGAAGGTGCTCTAAGGTCTCCCCGGAGCCTTCTCTTCTCCAGGCTGAATGGCCCAAACTCCCTCAGCCTTTCTTCATAGCAGAGCTGCTCCAGCCCTTGGATCATCTTGGTGGCCCTTCTCTGGACCCTCTCCAACAGCTCCATGTCTCTCCTGTGCTGAGGGCTCCAGAGCTGTACACAGCACTCCAGGTGGGGTCTCACCAGAGCAGAGTAGAAGGGCAGAATCCCCTCCCTGGCCCTGCTGGCCACACTTCTTTTGATGCAGCCCAGGACACAATTGCCCCTCTGGGCTCCAGCACACACTGGTGGCTCATGTCAAGCTTCTCATCTCCTCCCACCCTGAAGTCCTTCTCCTCAGGACTGCTCTCTAGCCATTCTCCCCCCAGCCTGTATTTGTGCCTGGGGTTGTGCCGACCCAGGTGCAGGACCGTGCACTTGACCTTGTTGAACTTCATGAGGTTGGCATGGGCCCACCTCTCCAGCCTGTCAAGGTCCCTCTGGATGGCATCCCTTCCCTCTCAGGCATCAGCTACTCCACACAGCTTGGTATTGTCAGCAAACTTGCTCAGGATACATTCAATCCCACTGTCCACATCTCCAACAAAGTTGTAGACTAGCGCTGGTCCCAGTACTGACCCCTGAGGAACATCACTCGTCACTTGCCTCCACTTGGACACTGAACCATTGACCATAATTCTCTGGGTGTGGCCATCCAGCCAATTTCTTATCCACTGAGTGGTCCATCTGTCAAATCCATGTCTTGTCAGTTTGGAGACCAGGATATCGTGTGGGACAGTGTCAAATTCCTTGCACAAATCCAGGTAGATGACATCAGTTGCTCTGCCACCATCCACCATCTCTGTAGCCTTGTCATAGAAGGCCACCAGATTGGTCAGGCATGATTTGCCCTTAGTGAAGCCATGTTGGCTGTCACAAATCAATTCCTTATTTTCCATGTGCCTTAGCAGATTTTCCAGTAGGATCTATGATCTTGCCAGTACAGAAGTGAGACTGACCAGCCTGTAGTTCCTTGGGTCTTCCTTTTTCCCCTTTTTAAAAACAGGGGCCATGGTCCCTTTTTTCCAATTGGCAGGAACCTCACCAGACTGCCATGACCTCTCAAATACGATGGACAGAGGCTTAGCAACTGCATCTGCCAGCTCCCTCATGACCTGTGGGTAGACCCCATCAGGTCCCATAGACTTGTGCATCTTCAGGTTTTTCAGATGGTCCCAAACCCGTTCTTCTACAGTGGGGGGTGCTTTGTTCTCCCAGTCCCTGCTTGCACCTGCTGTGGCCTTTGCGATGAGGCTGGAGCACTTGCCAGAGAAGTCTGATGCAAAGAAGTCATTGAGAACCTCAACCTTCTCAATAACTTGTGTAGCTAGGTCTCTTGTTTCCTTCAGGAGATAACCTACATTTCTCTTGATTGTCCTTTTATCCCCAACATACCTATAGAAGTTTTTCTTATCGCTCTTTACATCCCTGACAAGATTTAAATTCCCTCTCATCCTATCACTCTATGCCCTTGTAAAATGTCCCTCCCAAGCTTTCCTTTGCCCCTTCAGCTACAGGAAGGCTGCTCCAAGTTGTCCCTGGAGCCTTCTCTTTTCCTGGATGAAACAACCCCAGCTCTCTCAGCCTGTCTTATCAGGAGAGGTACTAAAGGTATTTCCTATTCCAGCTTTTTGCATGGACTTTCTTGGCATCACTTTAACCTAATGTCACGGTTTGGCTCTGGGTTGGCAGTCAAACCAATAACAATAATGCTCTCAGTCCCACCCCCCTCCCCCAAGGTAGGGAAAGAGGGAGAAAAATGAGAAAGAGAGGCTTTCTGGGTTGAAAAGTGAAGAAGATTGATTTTAATTATTAGTGATAAGGGACTATATTGTATTTGTGAAGGGGTGTGCAACACCCAATCCCCTCCCTCCTCCCCCAGTGACTCTCCCAGCAACTCTTCTCCCTGGTGGCTCCAGCTGAAGGGGGGAGTGTCCGGGTGCAGGGACGGGGCCCTTGGATCTTGGCTAGGAAGAAAAAATGACAAAAAAGAGAGAGAGCCAAAGAGAGGGTGATAGAAGCAACAGTGAGCAGAAAAGTGAGTGGAAAAGGAAAAAGAGAGGACTGACTGCTGTCATGTCTTAACCTATACTGAAAGCCAAATAGAGAAAATATGATAAGAAGGGAATATTCTGATCTGCTGATCCTGCCTTCGGTCTGATCTGCTCCCCTGTAGGGGGGGAGGCTGCAGACACTCAGAAGTGACCTTGGTTATTATCAGTCCACTGGTGCTGCTAAAAAGTTCACTGAAAGAAAAAAAAAATCAGCAAAGAGAAAGGTCACTTCACCCTGGCTCAAACCAGGACACCTAACAAACCAAAAACCCAAACCAGGAGAAATATCAAGAAGGTGGGAGAATCTACTTTCGTTGATGGCCTCAGAAGTTAAGTAAACACTAATTTGTGTTCAATGTTCTTTGACCAGTGGCAATCCCAGTTTGCCAATTATGAACATTACTTTTGATTAGTTTGGCAAATCTCAAAGGGTAAATGCTGCATTAATAATGAGCTGAAAGCATTAGCAGGACATGTGAAGATCTTACTGTACTGACTGTGGGTATTCCCACTGAGAATATTTGTAGAAAAGCAGTATAAATAAGGAAGCTATTAAAATGCTCTAGATTTTCAATGATTAAGAGAATCTGGGGCACTTAAATTTTTTCAATTGTAGTGTTTTGTTTGGGGATTTTTTGTTGTTGTTCTTTGGTTTTTGTTGTGGGGTGTTTTGGTTTTTTTCCTAGGAGGGGGAAACTAAATGTATTTAAAGTAGCTAAAAAAAAAACCAAAGGAAAAGGTTTTCAGTTTTCCTTTTGAATAATCCATTTTTGACACTAAGCTTGGTGAGTAAACACAGTGGGCCTCATTTTCCACTGGCTTAAGTTTTTCAAGATGCACTTTTTTTTTCTAAGAGTCCTATTCCTTTTCAGCCCCCTGTTTCATAAATGACTGAAAACCACTGTCATACAGAGGTGTTAATTAATTCTTCATTGTGGGAAATGTGCATAACCAGACTGTGTGAATAATTGAACTGTGTAGCCAAACAGTCAGAAAGAGATAGATTGGATGAAGCTGAAGAGCCCAGATACATGTGTGTGTGACATGAAACATCCTATTCAATTGAAGATTATTTTTGATATTGCAAAATAATAAAAAGATGGTATTTAAAAGCAACTCCTTTGATTAGAAGGTTTTTAATAAAACAAAAGAAGGTTAATAAAAGACCAGCTACCATTGTTGTTTTTGCATATTCATCTTAAGAATTCAACAATTAACTGCTTGCTTGGGAGGTGAGGGCCCTGGGTTCAGTTCCCACATTCTATACGGCCAAGCAGAGTTTTACAGTTCTTAAGTCTTCTCAATTTCTCCTAGTTTTATTGTTTTTACATTTTGTAACTAAACATTTCCGGAGAGCAGAGACTGGATTTTTCAAGTACTCAGTGAATAGCCCAGCCCAAACATTGTATTTCTGAGCAAAACTACATCAAATGGGGATAGAACTTGACCACAACAGTGCTTTGAAAAGATTTCTGCTCTCAGTCAAGCAGAGGATATTTTTTGTTATTATGGATACAAATGGTATAGGTTAAGACTTTACCTTGTATAGCCATGTCAGAATACCTTATCCTGTGTGAGCAGATCATTTTCAACAGAGGTAATATGAGCTTGAGTAACTTCTGATAAGTCTTCCTGCACTTGGTCTTAACCACTTAAAATATTGTCTCTAGCAAATATTGTCTCTGTCACCACCTGATATTTTACTTCTGTGAAATAAAATAAAAACCAAAACTCTGTTTTTTGAGGAACTGGTGTCTGGTTCATGCAATTTTAAGATATGATTTTGAGATGACTGAAAGATGAGTCTCATAATAAATTTATTATTTTAGTACTACTACTAATAGTAACAACACCAACACTACTACAGACTGTTTTCACTATGACCAACATGAGACACTTCATGGAGCTCAAATGAGTGAGGAAAAATATATAGGGACTCTGAAAAAAGATGAGCAATTTGATTTTCTTAGATGCAGGTATTGTTAAAAGCGTTATACTTATTTGACAGTGTAGCTAAAAGCATGATGAATATAATCTGAATGGGATTTATCAATAATGGGACAAGAAAAGAGAAACATTTTTGTCATTACATAGATTTCAAAGTGTTGTTAAATATAGGTTTTGTTGTCCCCTTTGTGCTTGTGTTATTCTCACTTAGGTCATCCAGGTCTGACAGAATCTACTTCAATCATCTTTATACTCCTCACGTTACAGTAAGCAAAGAAACTCTCCTGTGAGGAACATGCACTGATTTCCCTGATTCTCACAGAACTTTTTCACTAGAACATCCCAAATAAGTTTTATGGGGTGCTTCCCAAAACTTCCTAGTTGTCTCAAGTTATCTTTGTGAGAAGAGGATAAAACCAGACATGTCAAAAGATTTAAGTAGCACTACAAAGTTTTGGAGAGTGGATGAGTCAAAATAAGTCTGGGTATCTAGTAAGCATAACGACAGTTCACAGATAAATGATGGTCAGGGATAAAAATGAACAGAGTACCAGATGAAGGCTTATCACAATGTGTTTTCCAAATTAATTAAAGAAGAGAAGAATTATTAAATAATTGAGAATTTTTCCTTCTCTCTTTTCTTTTTTCTTTTTTTTTTTCTTTTTTTTTAATATTGGCTGCAGACATTTTAATTGAGACCTGAAAATATTTATGTCCCAAAATATCCTCTTCCAGATTTCCTTATGTCAAAACGATGCTCTTACTTGTTTCTATTTCTAAATGAACTTAATAAGAAGGAGGTTTTCTAAGAAAAGTGAGAAGTGTATCTAGAAATGAAATACTTGATTAGTTTCAGTTAGCCAAAAACTAAATGAAATTTTCTGTGCAAAACAGTTGAACGAGCCCTTCAGCAGCTTGAAAAATGATTCCTGGGGAAAGAAGCAATTATATAAAAAGATTAGACCTGATTTTCCACTTTATAATAAGCAACATAATTTAATCTAATGCATAGGTTTTCTTCTTCTTCAATTTAGGATCAAATTAGGTTCTTCATTTCACCAATACACATCTGAATTAAATAAAAAGGTTTAGTCTTCCCTATATCCTACCTTTTCTAGCATATGAGTTAATGCAGACCACCAGTCAAGGACCAAGAAATGAGCTAATACTTTTAGGGTGAAAAGGCTGATTACTTTCTTGCTGTTTGATATCCTTAAACCCCAAAGTTCTAAATGTAACAGTAGGAGAACAGTTTGGTATATGTAGGGATCATGTATGGATTGGCATGTTGAAACATTTTTCTTTGAAAAATATACAAAATAATTTGATGATTAAATAGAGAAAAGAATGAAATGTATGAAAAAAAAGTATATGCAGACTTAAGATCAGCATATTGTTAGAAAAGGAACTCATAATATTTATGCACTTTACTTACACTTAGAATACAAAATAACATTTTTTTCCTTTAATCATTAAATCTTCTTTGATGTGATAGATATGGATGGATGGTTGAATGAATCAATGATAGTACAAAATAATCTAAGCCTGCTAGAAGAATACAATATGCTTACTCCATCCAAACATGTACACATTTTAAAAGTACATTGTATGGTACATTATAATAAAGCAACAACAGTAAATCCATGGCTGAGATTGCTCTGGCCAGTGCTATTTGTTATTCTCTGTAGCCACTCTCCAAAGAACGTGAGAGTCTCCTTGCCTCTACCACACATAAATCAAAATCTATGCTTTTGCAGAGTTCTATGCTTTGATTCTTTAAATAAGTCAATGCCAACTTTGAGCTCTACATAAAGTAAAGCATATATACCTCATGCCCTTCAGGTGGGAAACAGATTAAATCAGCAAGGAACAGACCAGAGTCTTTCAGCAGCACTTAGGCTGGGGGGGTTAGTCTTGCAAAACATAGGCCTGTCACTGAAACTGGACCCTAAACCTTGAACCTTATTTTCCAATAAAAGCTTTAAATCAAAATTTTTCCCTGTCACTTTTAAGCATATAAGAAAGATTTTAAAATCAGTTGAAGAAAACCATAGCTCAAAGCAATACAGATTCCTACTTACACATTGCCTACTAGAATATAGACTCCTAGAAAGCTTATCCTAGTAAATTCCACAGCGTGCTTCCTGCTCTGTGTTCTATTAAGTTGTAAAGGCAGAATGAGGGATTTTTATATATTGGGATTTTCAAAAGCTTTTAACTTCCCAGGTTCTAATTAAATTGCTCTGCATTTTTAAACACCTAAATATCTTTGAATATCTGCTTCCACACCCCTGGTCTTTGTGCCCATTGCATATAGTGCCATTAATTATAACAGTTAATGGCTGAACACTTCACAATTGTTAATGGATTTTATCCCTGTGAGACAGGGAAATGCTCTTACAGCTCTGAGAGCCTGAGAACAGCATATGTAATAGATTTAGAGGCTTTCCCAGAGACAAGCAGTGAGTCTGGGGTAAAGCCAAGAAGTGAACTCATGCTCCTCAGCTTCAATCCACTGCTCTCTATCTGCTCACTCTTTCTTTGTTCCTGGAAAGAGCCAGAGTGGGAGCAGACAGGATAATGGTTTAAATACTCTTTTGTCTCCTTTTCATTATTGTCTGACTCCTTCTCTAATTATTTTACTCCTTGTCTTAATATGTAACAGATTGGCTTGAACATGACATGGTCCACTAGAATCGCACGTCACTGCGACTTTATTACTTGGAAATTGTGATTTTAATGCTTCATTTGTCTTTGATGTTATTTCATGAGTGACAATTTTGAGACTCCAGAGAGAACAGCCTAATGTTTTTGCAGTCCCTAATGTGTCACATGGTCATACTGCACTAAACACTTAGAATTGCTGCTCATGCTTTTTTTACAGTTCTCTGTAGTGGGAGATGAAGGCCAAGTAAACAAATATCCCTCTGGACTAGGATTCAGGCACTGAATTGGGACTCACTGTGGGAAAAATTCTCAAGTGAGGCAAGACAAGATTAAAACAATGGAAAAAACAGAAAAGAACTAAAATAAAAAAATGCTTCGTTGTTGTCTGGGAAATCTCATGCCATGGATTTCACTTCTTTACTTTACACTTTTTTATTTCCAGAATTAATCAAGGAGTGTGTAGGGAGATTCATCATGCTGGGAGAAGCTGCTGAACTAAGTTCTCATTGTCATCTTTTGAATCATAGGAATGTCCAGTAGTCAAATTTGATATGAGAAAAGTAGAATTTTTCAAAATGCTTGAGTTCTTCACATAAAAAGCATTTAAAAGCTCTTATACATGTTTTATAGTTATTTTGGTGCCTCTTGTGGTTTTAAGCACATACAGCATCCCACAGACACCTCATCACCCATACCAAATGTCATTAGTTTAAGAAAGAGGCTTGTGTCAGATTCTGCAGCTCCCCACTCCTGCTGGTTCTTCTTCAGCTGAAGTCCCATTGAGGTTTGTGACATCTCACTTTCAGGAACATCATTGGAGAGAATTATGACCTCAGGTGAGGAAGAATCAATAGGAATAGGGGAGATGTTCAGGAGTGAGTCTCGTGTGCGAGTAAAAACATTTGAGAGATCAAATTTAGAGATCAGAAAAAAGAGAGAAACAGGTAGAAAGTATGTCATGGCTGGAACTTTCTCTGATGGATTGTTTTCCAAGTTTTTCAAGAAGCATCCGGGACTGAGACTCCAAATGCAGTGACATTTTACTTGCCAAAAGAGGAGCAGAGGAAAAATTAAAACAGGATCACAGCACATAAGTCTGAATTAATCTTTCCCCTGTATCTTCCCATAACTTTCAGATATGACCTCCATCACAATGAAGTCTGAGAGTCTGGGCAAATCACAGCGATGTAAACTGATACAGATCTTCAGTGAAGCTTCACCAATTTGTAGTGCTGGCGATATGACCCTACTAACATCATTGGAATTACGTTTGATGCCTACTACAAATTCAGAAAATGGCTTTCAAAGACATGACTGATTATGCTACATTTGCCTCTTTGAAAGAAAGTGGATATTTCTCTCTGGAACTTTTAATCTCCTATGACATTTCAAGTGTAACTAGTATAATCATAATCAGAGTCAAACGCAAAGGATCAAGAAACGAAAAAGAGTAATTACATGATCAGATTAGAGGAAAAAATACCACAGTCTTAAAGGGATGACAGAAGTTTAATTGCTATGTGAAAAATGTTTCTTTCTTGCAGGAAAAAAGGAAGCTGAATACATACTTCAGTTTAACCTTCGTGTTTTGTTCTGTGGGAGGTGAACACATGAGACAGCATAATATGCTCTGGGTTTCTGAGCAGAATAGGAAAACCTGAACTTTGCTGTTGTGAGGAAAGGGCTGGGGTGAGGTGAGAGAGGGGAGGGATAGGCCTCCCACCTCCTTTTGCTGGGGAGGGATTGGAAGACCATGGAGAATGGCTAGTAATGTTGAAATTGTTGTTTTTCCTTTTCTTCCCAGGTATTGCCATTAATCCATGCTCCAGTCTAGAGTGGAAGTCTAGAGTGGACTGTGTCTAAACTAATCAAGGAAGCAATGCAACAACAAGCCCTTGTAACTCTCTTGCAGTCACTCACAAGTGATCACCCCTTGTCATGTGCCACTGGTGTGGTTTTAATCCTTGCTGCTCTAACCCCAGAATTTCCAGGCACATTTCAGAGGCTAGTAAAATCCAGAAAATGTTCCCACAAGGCAGTTTTTCCATCACCACCCTCTTTTGGGGAAATAAGAAAGGTTAGCAGTTTTAAAAATGAGTGCTGCTGTACCAAGTCAACCTCAGGGAGAAGAATGTGCCCTAATCAGTTTTCCCAGACATAATCAGTCAGGTGCAGACTTTTAAGCATTCTCTCCATCCTTTCTCAGAGCTCAATAGGTCTGGTATCTTCCAGGCTAGAAGTTAGCCACATCAGCATGGATTTATTGCACTCATAACTCCTATTTGGAGGCAGAACTTACTAACTGGGGCTCAGTGCTGTGTTTACTCAGTTTTTTACTATTTTCTAGTACAGACATGTAGCCATGCAGCTCTCTACAGGTGACTTTCAACATAACCAAAAATGTACTTTCCAAAAGTCATTTGTCACTTTTGTTTGTAAATTCAAGATGTCAGTGAATTTGCTGTTTAACTGAAGCAGCTAGTAGAAGCTGAAATTTCAGTACTGCTATATTATTCTGCTAAAATTAATAACACAAAATACAAATCTGATCAGCTGCCATGATTTCTAGCTTTGTTTTCCCAACACATTTCAGAATCCCAGTCATGCTTACATCTCAGCTGGAGTGCTTTCCTTGGGTTCTTTACTGTCACTGTAGGTTTTTGTGCTTAACTGTTGGCTTGCTGCTTTCCTGATGAAGTGAACATGATGGGATATGATACACACTATAAAATTGAAAATGGGATCACAAGGAAAAAGCACTTACTTTTCAACTCAGAATGGACTTGACAATGGTAACTTCTCCCTACCTGGCCTTGAAAACCCAACACGTAAGTTCAGGTACTTACCTATTATTTTTTGTCAGTTTATTTTAAATTATTTCACAACCTTTGTTTTTCATGACTTAACGTGGGGTACAAAAATATGGTTCTTCCATCTGTGTATTTCATAATCTTTAGTTCCTGTTTGCCTGGCTTGCTGCACTTATGACCTGGTCCTGGAACATCTTCACTTCATGAATATGCAATCTGCTACAAGTACAGCCAGCAGACTTTAATTGCTGAGGTTTATGGCAGAAAAAAAATTTCTGTGTTTTTAAAAAGTTAAGGTTTTAAGTGTTTAATTGAATATAATGTATTACCTACTAAGTTACACTACATTTGGAATTCTGTTGCAAATAAATCCAAAAATCCTTACTTTTTATAGCTTTCTAGGCCTCATGGTGGACTTTTAAAATCTTAATTAATTCTTAGAGTTTTTAAATACAGTCATTAAAGAAACTGCTGTTTCTCCTCCACAAACTTTGGACAGTTGATTATAAAGAGGAGAGTAAAGAATATTTAACAAAAATGAATATCTGAAAAACTGTATTAAAGATGAAGTTCAAACACGTATTTCTTCTCACAGCTCAATGTATTTATGATTTCAGACTTGTCCTTTATGACAGCAATCAGAAAATTATTCATGTACCTTCAGCTGAAACAACTCATTTAACAAAATAAGGAATAACAATTACAAACAACTGCTGCTGTTTCCAAGTATGAAAAATAAATGCTACTGCAATATTTTCTGAATATTTATTAAAGACTCAAATAAGCATTTAATGCTGTAATAAAAAATACATATTTTAACAGTTTTATCAATAGCCACATTTCAGTAATACTATTTTTCTTAGGTGTAAAAGATTAGCAATAATTCAGCTTTGGTGCTGTAGCCAATTTATACAGCCAGAAAAAGTTGCCTGGCAGAGGCAGAAATCTCTGCCTTGTTACACTATGGGAGGTATACAGAATACATCTGTATAAATAGTTTTTCTTAAGAATAACTCACTTAGGGAAAACAACAATTTATGCCTTATCTGTCTTATTTAAAACATAAACCAGGCAATCAGTGGGGTGGAAGCATGGATAACTGCCAGGGAAATATCAACAATACAAGGGGGAAAAAAAAAAAAATCAACGTTATATACCTGCTTTGCATTTTTACTGCAAACACAAATGTTGACATTGTAAATTGACTCTTAACATCATAAATGGCTTCCCACACATTGTAAAGTAAATCCCGTAGACTTTTATTGGTATCATAAATGGCTTCTTAACATGTAAATGGCCTCCTTCTCAGGGCAGTCTAAATCCCATAGGCTTTTATTGACAACATAAGTCATTTAGTGTATTGCATTTTTCTATCATTGTTGGTTTTCGTTTAAAAACTAAATAGAAGTTGGAGGAAATAAAACACGGGGATCTGCACCTTTATGGTTGTGGCCACCCTCGTTTTTCTGCTCTTGTGATGAATGTGAAGTGTCAAAAAGACTTGATAGTCTTTTCCGATGTTTAACTCCCCTTTGCAAGATCACACACCTGAACAAGAGTTCACCCGTCTTGCTGTTTCAGGAGAGCCTGACAAAGCTGATCAAACAGATGTAAGAAACTGCAAAATGGTAACTATCATCACTCCTGTTTCGTTGGCACCTTTCACTCACAAAGATCACAGAGCACTTCAGAAAATACGCAAAATGGAAGCAATAGAGGGAAGCATTTTTCAAATTAAAATCACTGTGATACTGACGTGTTCCTTGGCTTTACCCTGCAATGTCTGCCTCCCTGAGGGTGAACAGCAATGGCTGTTTAATAACAGTCAGTAAAACTTGAGCATATTTGCAGGTGTAAAGCATATTTTGTAAATCTGGATGACCATGCCCATATTATTTAGCTAATTGATTAACTTCCTACAATGAGATAAAGGGTGGTGATTTGTTTGTGTGAGTTAACACATAATTTCAAACAATTTAGGAAGCATAATTTAACAAGGTATTGCTCAGAAGCTACCTGAGTAAGATATTGTTGTTATGGTTCTGGTACATTATGGTTCCTGTAGCTCACTGCACATACAAGATAAACTGTGTTGAAGTTGCTAAGAAGATAGTAACTCAGATGTTTGTGGTTCTCTGAGTAGATCCAAAATGCAGAACTGTGTAGAGTTCATCAAGATGCTGAAATACTCACTGCATGTAAGCAAATCCATCCCACCCATCTGGTATTTCTAGACAACCAACAGATGAGGAAATAGATAGTAGACAAGCTCACAAAATGGTGTGCTGTCACATCAGAACACAGATCAATTTTCATTGGATCCCCTGATGAACTCCATTCAAATTATTACAACTTGAGTAATGCATACCTACAAAGACAATGTGTGTCTCCTTCTATAACAGAGCTAAAAAAATAGCTTTCATTTATGTGTAATCTAGCTATACATTTAATGTAAGCACTAGAGTATTCACTGACAGTACAGTATGTATGGGTTAATTTCTTATCTTGCCCTAAGGACATTGCATATGAGAGAACTCTGAAGTGTATTTGCTTGGATGACTACACCTTAGGTGAGGACAACCATGTTCTAATCACTGTTATGGGAACAGCTCATGTATTTTATCTAGTGACAGTTTAATGCAAAGTGCTATAACCAGTGACTGTTTAACACAATGGCTATTCAACCCAGATTTCTGGGGGAGAATTAAGTGCTTCAATAGTTTTGAGGAGCTACATTAAAGTGTTAAAAGTCATGTTTGAATACGGCATTGTAATCCCTAAACCAGTAACATGATTGACCCCTTCTCATCAGGCCATTTTGAAATCAAGCTACATGAGTTCAGCTAACCTTATTGTCCTGGCTGGTAAATCAGAACATGACATTTGAACCTGCTTTGGTAAGACAGCAACTTCTTCTGCATTCATGAGCAGTGGAGTTACTTCCAGGTGTGCTCGATCTTTAGACTGTGCCTTAATCACAATGTCAATAATCTTCTTTTAAAGGAATGTAGACAATGACACTCAGGGGTTTTTTGCCAGTGAAAAAATGAACAGCAGCCCAAAATTTCCTCAGATATCGATCACCTCAAATATATTTATCAGAATCATGACTGGTTTTACCTAACATCAGTTTTCCAAATATGTAATTACATTAACATACATACTACATTTCTGTTCATGTCATGTAACTGGGCAACTAGATCTCATATTTTCAATTTAGGTTTAAAAAGCAATTGCTGAACACATTCAGAAAGCACTAGCTTCAGAAGGCTGCTGAACTATTTAATATTTAAAAGTCTCTTTAAAAATTGTCTTAGAGGAGAAAAGATTATACTGTGGAGTTGGTCTGACTTTCAAAGTCAGCTCATTAATCATAGTTAATGCTCCTTGTTATAGCAGATAGTAATCTGTACTTCTTATAAACCAACACTGCCCACAGCATGAAAATATTTCTGATCCACCTAATAAAAATTTATATAGCCATTCCTTCTAAGGCAGGTGTCTTACATTCTTTGTCGCAGGTATCTAGGAAATAAGAAAGTTTCAAAATGTACTTGAAATTTTATACATATTTATATTTATTTTCTCTGTTTTTATGTTTATATGTAAGTGTACAGGTACGATATACACATAGGGATATCAACTTGCCTAGACAAATTCTGAAAAGCTGCAAGGATGGAGATTCATCTACATTACTCATCCCCTGTTCTTGTGTTTAACCAATCTTATAATGAAGAGTTTTTCTCTTATATAAATCAAGATATTCAGAAATACCTTGCTCTAATCACTTACATTTCAAAGGAACTAAAGCAGCTTGGTAGATTGCAAGGTCTGGATTCAGATGATGTGGACATCTGAATCTCACTACTGAAAAGCCCTTAGACTTCAACAGGTTGTTTTATAATTAATTGGAATTTAAACTTTCTGTTGAGAGCTCTCTGACATGTGACCACTGCGGTGAGGACAGGTAGAAAAAGTAATTCACTGTAGCTTCCTTTGTGGTCCAGTTCAGAATGTCTCTTAATGAGTTAGCTTGCTAATTGTCAGTGTGGTTGGAAGTTGTTGATATTTCCTTCACCTTGAACACTGTTTGGACCAACTCTGGACCTCTATTCTGAAAGGGCTCTGAAATTTCATAACTGTAACAGCTGCAGTGCACTGATTTTGTTGCACATTAGGTGCTTGGTTTACATGTATTCATCCTGGTCATCCATAAGTGAGCATTCTGTGACAGAGGTTGAACATCATGCTCAGTGAGACTGAAATGTGCACTGTACTTTTAAAGCAGCCCTGAATGTTGTTTCTGTTCAGCATTTTGTTTTCATCTTGTGGCTAATAATAACTATTTCCAATTCCTTGTTTAAAATAGTCCATGAGACAATTGCATTCAAATCAGGACACTTAAAGGTATATCTGAGATGTCTTCTGCCTTGTTTCCTTTTTTTTACAACTTAATTCAGAGTCTGGAAGTCACTACTCATTCCTGCTTTATCTACTTGAATACACAAGCTGCCTTATCATGACTAAACTTTCACTATAAATTCCTTCCTGAGTGTGTGGGCAACACCCTGAGTGATTTCAGTGTTAGTATGTTAGTCAGCTTGTAATCTAAGAAGACTTAGCCTTCTGTGGGACTTCTCCAGTTGATGGATGTGGTTTTCTGCCTCCCAGATTTGGAAAAGTGCGGTAACATCTTTGAGTATGTCTTGATTTGTGAAAAGCTTGTGTAAAACTAATGAATGTGCATTCTCTCTTTTCCCTCTTTCTCACTGTGTCTGCCTGAGAAGCCTGAGTCATGACAAGCATATGGTAGTGACTCCTGGCTCCTCATCTGAAGGAATAACAGGCTGGCATACATCAAGAAGTGCACTTGAGTACCTGAGGTGCCCTTTTGGTAAAGCACAGAAGTCTAAGCTAAAAGAATGATTGAGGAAAGTCCTACCTAACATCTGAGATGCCATTAACACTTACAATTTCAGGTGCTGTTTCTTGGACTTCCTAAATTGCCACTCCTGCTAAGCTGGCTATCTAAATACCTTACTCCTTCCAATTTGAGATCCGAAGGAAGCCTAATGTGGCAGAAATCTTTAGACCATGCCTTATTCACTTGCACTGAACAAGTTGAGCTAACTGCTGGAAGCCCCTTTATAAGAAACTAATGACAAGAACGTTGGCTCAAAGGCTGGGATTCCTCAATCCTGCCCTTGTGTGGTAGGGCCCTAAAGAACCTACATCTGAATTTGAGGGGTTAGTCTTCCTGGAAAGCATGTTTCTTCTGCCAAAGCTGAAAGAAGGCAGGAATACTGACTGCATAGCCTGGTGTTCAGATTCAGGAAATAAGAGGAAAAACAGAGAGGAAAGATCCAGTTTCTAGTGTGGGAATGTCAGCATTTATCTCCAGATAAAGGAACTGGAATCCTGATTCTTAGGATACTTCTACTGCTTAGCATATTATAATACACTAATGACTATTTAACATAAATTGCTTAAAAAGCTGAGGGGAACAGGATCTGGGATTCGTATTTCAAGAAGAGCTCTTTTTTGCTCTTGTGCTTGCAGTCAAGTTCTGAGCCCCTGTAATCCTCTTTTTCCAAGGTAATTCAGTTTTTTATTTCTTGATACACACTGGCCCAACTTGAGCAGAAAAGGAAGAAAAAAATGTGAAATGGTTCATAGTACGGTCAGTAGAGGGGGCTTCTTGGGTTGTGAGAATAATCAGATAAAATCTATTCAGTTGAAGTATTTAAATACATTAGGCAATTGCAGTCTCTGAGACCCCGTATGATATTAAATAATTGACTTTAGAGAATCTGCAGTCCTGCAGACTCCATTTAATAGTTTTATATATAAATTCTAGGCATTGTCATGGTGTAGATTTTAATCTTCAAAGACTTCTGCTGAAAAGTTTTCCTCTTGCTTTGAGGCTCATAATCATGGCTCAGTACTAATGAGTGTAGGCAAAAAGATGACTCTCACAGTGGCAAGAAATGAGCAGATTAGCAGCGGAAACTTTTCAGATACTAGGACTTCAAGGTCAGATTTGTTGTATCCTAAATGCCTCATTGGTTTTGTACACTGCCATTTGCTGTGCTTGGAGTACCACTCCTCACAAGCCATGCTGACAAGATGTCTCAAGAGAATGTTTGGAATAGATGAAGGTGCAGGATAGGCATAGAGGAGGACAACTCCCACAGATTTTCACATAGACGTGCACCCAGAAAAGGAAGAACATCTTCTGGGCGTTGTTGTCACATTTTGACTCAAGATAGCCAATCAAACCAGAGACAACAATGCTCTTGATCCCCTCACCCTCCCACCCAGCTAGGGAAGGAGAGAGAGAATTAGGAGAGAGACTTTGCTGGACTGAAAACTAAACTAGACAGCTTTAATTATATGTACAATTATATACAAGTATGTTCAGGAATGTGCTAAAGCCTCTTGCCTCCCCCCACCCCCAGCAGCTCCCCCGGCATCTCCTGAGCTGTGAGCAGTCCTGAAATGTCTCAGCCCACAGGCAGGAGATAAGGCAGAGCAGACAGGGGCTGGGGGATGAGGGCTATGAGCTCAGAGCCTTGGGGTCGATGGTGATGGATGGATGGATGGATGGATGGATGGATGGATGGATGGATGGATGGATGGAGTCCTCCCCGGACACCGGCCATGGACGGAAGAGAAGGGAAGAAGAAGCAGGAAGGAAGTTGTCTTCTGTGATCTCTGACCTTCCTCGGAGCTTACATAGGTCTATGGAATGGAATACTTTTGGTTAGTTCTGCTGTCTGTCTAGTCCAGCTCTCCACAGGGGGGGTCACAGATACAATTCTCCTGCCCCGGTAGCCTCTGTAGCAGCAGAGCTAAGAAGCAACCTTGGAGTCTCAGCAGAAACATAAACATTCCAGTGTTATCAGCCCACTAGCTGGAACACTTGTTGCTAGTTAAAAGAAAGCTTCCTGAAGGAAAAAAAATCAGTAAAAGGAAACTTAGCTTCATCCTGGCTCAAACCAGGACAATTGTGTGTAGTTGCATTGCTTAATCATAGAATCATAGAATCATCAAGGTTTTTGTCAGAATTTATCAGAATCACACAGTAAACACACACATCCTGGTGAGGTGTAAACCCAATGGAGTAACTGACTGCAGCAGTTATCCACAAAACACATCTCTGCACATTTTTGGATCAGCTGCAAGCAGAACTGCTGAAGGTACAGCTTACTTGTTGGAATATTTCCTGCCTATCATAGAATCATCAAGTTTGGAAAACGCCTTCAAGATCCAACCATCCACCCTGCAACCCCTAACCACTAAACCATCTCCTGAAACACCATTTTTTGAACATTTCCTGGGATGGTGCCTCCACCACCTCCCTGGGCAGCCTGTTCCAAGGCCTCACCACTCTTTCTGTGCAAAAATTGTTCCTAATATCCAATCTGAACCTCCCCTGGCACAACTTGACCCCTTTTCCTCTTGTCTTATCGCTGGTCACTAGGGAGAAGAGGCCAACACCCACCTCACTACAATCTCCTTTCAGGTAGTTGTAGAGAGCAATGAGGTCTCCCCTCAGCCTCCTCTTCTCCAGTCTGAACAGGCCCAGTTCCCTCACCATGCCCCTGATAGAGTGTCATATGTGTTTCCCTGTTGATAACTGGGAACACACATTTGTGTGTGTTGGTAGAAGTGAATTGCTCCTCTCTGCAGCACACAACCAGCAGATTACATCCTTTTTATCGGCATCTCCTTTTTGTCCTTGAATTGCAAAAGACAACTTTTGTTTTACTGTGGCTCATATAAAAGAATATGGGTTACATGAGATGTCAGCCAGGGTCATCAGCAAGAGTTTGGTCACTGAGTTTAAAGAGAATTACATTTTCTGGCTTATTTCACTTTCAGGAAAGGTATACTTCCTTGCAGACATCTCCTGTCTCTTCAACAATCAAAGTGATGGTAGTCTTTGGTGAAGCTATGGTGACTCTGTGTTCTTAAACTTGGGAAAGTTTTGTCTCCAATACTCTACTATTGAGGGTCAAATGTAAAAACAAAGTAGTGGATGTCGATTATTTGTTTCAAAAAGAGATCTTTTGTTTTCCCTCAAAAAGAAAAAGTATATTTTCATGGTCCTGTTTGTTTTTTCCTTTTTATCTTTGAATTTACAGTAGTGATGTCAAGGACTCCCAGGGCCATCTCCCACAATAAAGTGAGAGAGTTCTAATGCAGAACTGATCATCCCCAAATTTCAGAACTTAGAAGGTCAGAGTTATCAGAGGAACTGCTTTTTCTGTAAATAATTATAAACCAGACTGAGCTGAAATGCTGGATGTGAATTTGGTGTCCAACATCTCAATGTTTTGGATCCAAATTCTGCAACCAGAACTTGTACTTATAGATTGACCCAAATTCCAACACAACACATTATTTGAATGTTCAGTATCTGGACCTTAACCTAAAATTTTGTGTAATGTTACAACCAACCAACCAACCAACCAACCAACCAACCAACCAACCAACCACAAACATTCTGATTAGTTCCACGTTTACTATAAAATGATCTTATTATTGTAGAGTAACCAAATTCCACATGAGAAGAAACATAGGAACAACGTGTTGGAATTCAAAGGTCAGAACTTCAGTAGCAAATTATATTTCTGTGTAAGATGATGAATGAAGGTTTTTTGATAAAATGAAAGTTTTATAAAAATAGAGCCCAAGACTTCTTAGAGAAGAAGAACAACCCCTTTGATCTAACTTAATGTAAGCTACAATCTAATCCTCCCTTTTCTTTAGGAGTTTATTATCTGAAGGTGATTGGTGTTCTGCAGCATTTAACAGAACATTGTTTTATCTGTCATCAGCTTTCCTCACAGAAAACAATATATCATTTAGCTTAAATATGCCTTGGGAGTGTAGAGAGCTGTTTGGAACAAGGTCTCCTTCTTTATATGAACTTTGCACTACAGCAGACTCAGCTCTACACCTGCCTCTGCTTAGTGGAGGGATAGTTTTGCTTAGGTTGGAGAAGATGTTGTTGATTTAACAACTATACTAAGACATGTAGTTTCCTTTTCACTTTTACTGTGCTACAACCTTGCTGGTTGGTTATTGCCAAACAGAACTATAGGCTACAGATGTCTTTGGTACAACTCTGAGGGTGAGATGTGGATGGAATTCCCATAAGGCAGATCACATTTGGAAACACTAAGAAAAGCACAGTCTGTAGAGATAAAGAACCAGTTGAGGTGCTAGCTCAGCCTTTCAATTTAACTATTTATTTGGGTAAAATGAGCAGCAGAAGAAAGTACTAACTTCTGCAAAGAAGTTTTGTGTGCTTTCCTTTTTTTTTTAGTCTAGATGTAAAACAACCACCAGAACTGTAAGGAGCACAACAACTGGATCCACAATTAATGATTCCAGTGCTAGCAGAGAGTAGGTTGGTTTTTTTTGTTAATCTACAGAAAATGCTGACCTACAATACTGTTTTATAAACATTCTCTCCCCTTTTTTTTTCTTTCTTAATTTTTTTTTCTCTTTTTTTCCCCACAAAAAAAAAAAATAAATTGTTTCAGGACAAAAATAAAACCAACCAAACAGAATTGGTTTCTTGGTTATCACTGAACTTCTGGGAGCAGGCACTGGAGAACAAGGTGTCATTTCAATTAAGAGATGGAATGAAATTCTTTGAGCTGTATAGTACAGCAGACTCTGAGGTGAATAACAAGATAGCTGCTAGGTTGTAAATAAATGGATCTGAGATAGACATTTTTCTTTTCATAGAAAAAAGGGCTTGGAAGAGTCTGACTGAGCTGCTCAACCTGATCTCCTGGAGTCACCAGCAAGGGTGACAAACAGGCAGGTCAAAGGGGGAAAATGAGCAGCCTCAACAACACTGTAATAGCACTGACATAGCATTGCTGGAAAGATGCAGTGCTTAAAAAAAGTCAAGTCTGAAAGCAATATGCTATGGTGACATTTCAAATGGGCACATCCTCTCTTTTTTTTCTTTCAGAAGTCAGAACAATAGGTTGCATGCTCTCCTACTTCTATTCTTGTTCTTAGGTTAGGTGACATGGTGTCTTTTTTATCTATAGAGATGTTTGGATCAGCAGTGAACAATTCTTTGATGTGAAAACTCATGCCATGAACTCAACATAGTATTTTTTCTTAGTAAGTCTAGAAGCAGTGTAAAGGTAGTTAAAGGTAGCACTAACTAACTACTAAACTAAAGCACTACTAACTACTAAAGGTAGCACTAAGTAACCATAACCTGAATGCAGGACTCAAAGTTAGACAGAGACAGATGTCTGGATGAAGAAAGGTGTTACATTGTTTGTTAAAATAGTGATATAATGGCTTAGTTACTTGTTAAGGTCTAAGAGGTAAAAGCTAACACTAGACTTTGAGATCAACTTTTACCACCACCCAATAATTTAAAGCAGATCATAGTGAAACACTTACATAAAAGTGCATTATAGCTACAACTGATAAAGGGAACTACTTTAGCTCTTGCCACCACCTTCATGATTTTTCAGGGAAGAAGTTAAGAAATCTGTAGTCTCAATCTATCACCTTGTGGTTTTATACATTGCTTATCTACAGGACAGAGAGACAGTCTTATCACTGAAGTCTCTTCTCTCACACAGCCATCACATTTGCAACCCAGCTCTGACATTCATATGTAAACATGCAGAATATTGTCTCAAGAATTGAGGGGAAGTTTTCCAGCATCTACCTCAGAGAATTAAGCTTCTATAAAAGTTCAGATCAAAATGGTTGCGCTCCATTTGAGAACAGACTTAGCGAATTGTATTTATGATCATGAAGACATATTTTACTAAAATTCTGCAATCACACATAAAAATTCATCTGAGCTGCCCCTTTTGCTTTGTAAATTTGTCCAACAGGGATGTAAAAACACCCACTAAACTTCTAAATGTACATAGAAAAAAGATTATTTTTTTCTTTTTTTCTCTCACTTCAGTGCGATTCTTTGATTAACTGACTTCTCTTTTCTTGCCTTTTCATGGTTCTTTGCTCAGACAGCACTTGTTGAAAATGTAGGATACCTGAAAAGCCAAGGCTATGGGGAGCTATATAAAAACAATAATTCCTTGCTTCATGTGATCTGCCATATTCTTCCTGCTTTCATTTTCATTCTCACAAACAATGAAAGGCTCTGTGGGAGTACACCCAAAACCAAAACAATGACTTCCAATCCTGGAAAGATTGTTAAGGAGATCATAAGGGTATCTGAGTGAAAATTTTGGTTTATTCATAGAAACATGGAATCAAAGAATAGCTTGGGTTGGAAAGGGCCTTTAAAGTTCATCTAGTCCAACCCCCCTTGCAGTGAGCAGGGACATCTTCAGCTGGATCAGGTTGCTCAGATCCCCATCCAACCTGACCTTGAATGTTTCCAGGGATGGGGCATCTACCACCTCTCTGGGTGACCTGGGCCAGTGCTTCACCACCCTCACTGTAAAAAAATTCTTCCTTATATCTTGCCTTATTATATGCCTCCAGAGATATTCAGAGATATATTTCACTTGTGGCTTCTAGGAAACAGTTTTTTCACTGACACATTTAGGATCTCAGTAATGTTATTGCACATAATTAAACTCTCTTTCCCTCAGTCCCCAATCCAAATTCATTAAGGGAAGTCTCAACAATAAAAAATGTAAAAGAAATCAAACAGCAGGCAATATGAAGTGTCATAAGCTGCCTCCTTTTTCTTTCCCCTCTTTCTAGAAATAGAGGAAAAATTGTGTTTAGAGCTAGCTTATTGTATGTCCAGCTTCACTATCTTCAGCTTAGTGAACTAGGTTCCAATGGAAATGGCAGTAATTTTTTTCATCTGTACCACTGTTAAAAACCTTGGAATTTTAACCAGTAAACTTCTGGCTGTTTGGGTAGGTCATCTTCATTTCAGCTGGATGCTCCTCTTTAAGATGTTCTGTCTTTGCTCACACTGCTCTGATTCTTTTGTATGCTTTTGTTTGAACTCCTGTGGGAATTTTTTTGCCTTCATAGATGCCAGTCTAAATCACATTGAGTGATTGTGTGTGACCATCGAGGCTGACAAACTGTGACTTAAATGGGACAGTGTCAATTTTTCTCAGACAGGGAAAGGTAATTTCAAATGCAGACGCTTGGACTGAAATGATCCATTGAATCAGAGTTATTGGTTTGAAGGTTAACATTTCTGTGATGTACACTGTCATTAATATGATTAATATTTGCTTTGTGATTGTCCAGTAATAACTGCAAAAGCAACAAGACTGAAGCTGGTTGTTGTTTTCTAAGCCAAAACAGTGATATAAGAATAAGCTTTGAAAATAATTGTGAAGAGGGCCTGTCCTAGAGTCAGTGCCCCCAGCCAGTGACAGGATCTGAGAAAAACACTTGATATTAAATGAAGAAATAGGGCTCTGTCCCTGACAACCTTCATCACAACAATTCCTTTTGATTTCAGTGGGGAAGTTTTGCCCAACTAAGCTTACCAAACAGCCTTTTCTGAGTTATTTTCTTTAGGATAAGAATATCTCCTGCAAGCAAAAGTGTGCATTTGTCCATGGATTACAAGCCCAAGTCAAGAATTTCTCAGAGATAGATATTGGCATTGTCACCATTCACACTGCATGCACATTAACTCTCTCCTGGTTTTCCTTTTTACTATTTACACCAAGGACACATCCCATGAAACATCATTGTCAAGATTACACCAAGTTTGGTTATGATTTAGACAGTCCAACACTATGCCAGGATTTACTCACTCAAGTAAATACCCCATATGGCCTCTTTCCATCTCAGGACACACATTGTATATTCTCAGTTTCAGAGTATAAAAATGCAATTCTGATAGACTGAAACAAAAGCCTAACATTACTTCCTGAATCTTATTTCTTATTAAAAAAATATGAAAACATAATTTTCTAGAATTGTTATTAAGAGAACAGAGCACTAAATAAGTCTGGTTGCAAGAAATCACACTGACGTGGAAAAAATGTCCTGGGCTTATGGCAAAAATACAGAAAATACCATTCCAAAATTTGTTTTGATTGTGTGTTGCAAAAATGAAAAGAAACGATTGTTTGAGACCTCATGAGTTAGGAATGACTGAGTAATTTGAGAGACTTATAATTGCCAGTCTCCTGGGGTTTAATGATGTTGACTTTCTATCCCTGTCATGATTTTTCAAACCTTTATTAACCCAACAACTGCTACAGATCATGCTGTCTTTCTCAGCTGGTAAGATTGTCTGCAGACTGGCAGAAACTCAACTCCCCTCCCAAGCAGGAGGGTCGTCCATGATGAGACCACTCCAGTACAATTTTTGAGCCATTTTCTGTTAATATAGTTCTGTGGTTTCTGTAATTTCAGTATAGTTTACTGAAAATTTGCATTTTACAGAAGTAAGGAATATACAGTAATATACTTTGGGATATGATTCCATTAAAAGTATTTTATTACTTAGTATCATATTACATTTTACTTGTTATAATATGTATATTTTTATTAATTTTGGATTACAAGCTTGGAAGCTGAGTTTTAATTCCAAAGTCTGGAACTTCCATGGGTTAAAAGGAAGGCCAACATCTGAGACTTTGACCTACCAGGTGTCTATTTCTTGTTCCTGAATGATGCAGCCCTTCACTGCTGTTGTGCCCAGATTTTCACTCAAAACATTTTCCACTACATTTTCCTTTTGCAGTAAGTTTTGCTTATACAGTGGAGGACAGAGCCTAAGGACAGCTTTCTTCTAGAAGAGCAGGAATATTTTTTACCACGGTCTCCCATTAACTTAATGACTTTCCAGAAAGGCATTAAGAGGATTTGACTGGTCATTCTTGTACATTTGCAATCTAATACAAAGAGAAAAAATAAATTGTCATATTGAAAAAAAAAATAATTGTGATATTAAAAACAAACATACAAAAAACCCCCAACAACTGTGTTTGAAAATCTGTCACCCTGAAACCTATTTTTTCCTGGGGAAAGTGGTTGCCATTGCAACTTTCTTTCCAATCCTGCATAAGCTGGGAACTACTTGTCATCCTTTAGTTTAAAATTTAAAAGGACTTTTTCACCATAGATTTGCAGGCACAAGCTGGATGCCAAGCAAATAAATATGTATTGATCACTGGAAATCATTCCTGAGTATTTTTCAAGTAATTAGGGAATCCATAAAGTTTTAGTTCTGAACAATAAATGTGACAAAACCAAAAAAGAACAAAACCAAAAAAGAACAACAATCAAAGGGATTGAACTGCATATAACTATTAAACCTTTAGTGATTTACTAATATCTAACAGTGCCTAAGTATAAATGATCCATGAATAAATCAGAGCAGATTGTCACCGAACAAATACTGGAAAGACAACATTCAGTTTGTGGTCAACATGTGGAGTGGTACATTTAAACCAGTTCTGTGAATTCTGCCCTAAGATCATGAGCAGATCCACAGGATATTTTACTGTCACTTGAAATGGTATTCACAGCTATAAATATAAAATAAAGAATATCTTTCTTGAATGTTGCTTTTAAATTTGTGACTCACCTGACTTGATGTTCTGACCTGACAGAAGATAAGGAGGTCAGTTTTATTAGCCAGAGAATAACATCTCAGACTTAGCAATTACTTTAAAAGTCTGTCTAAATCCATGCCCATTACCCCTTGAATGAGGAAATCTTGAATTAGTGTTTTATATGCCATCAGCCATAAATGCTAATCAATTTTTAGCAGTAACTGGAGAAAGTCGGTTTACTGCTAATTAATTAGTTATTGCCAGAGTCTCTATTATTCAGTGCAAAACCATAACTGCATTTCTTTGCTATAGGCCAGTAAATTAATTTTTAATGGACTGTATTTCAGAATTTAATAATGAGACAATATTATTTAATTATCTCAAGTGAACGCTGAAACAATTTCAGATCAGTACACTGTACTTATGAAAAACTATCCATTTTTCCTTCTAGAGATTTTTTACATCCTTCTTTATGTTGTAAATATCAAGCAGTGCCTCTGAAGGTCTATCTTGTCTCTTTGTTTTCACATGGTATCTCTTCACATGATGTGTTCTGTGCATCACACAAAGAGGAAAATACTATAAATAAACAGCTGACAGTGAAAATGTCTTAGCTGGTTTTCTAAGGCAATGGAAAAAGTTCTCAAAAGTACATCTTCTTGCCAAGTACTGAGTGCTGTGCTGGCAGAGAAGTTGAGAAAAGGTGATAGACTCAACATGACTTGATGACACATTGCACAGAGAATCTGGAAAAAAAATCAGACCTCATATCAACGTTAACTTTAAGTTAACTTTAATGTTAGCTTTAAGTCTGCAACCTTAGTACCATGTTCCAGTACTTAAAGGGTGGCTCCCAAGAAGATGGAGACTCCCTAGTTACAAAGAGTCCCATGGAAAAGACATGAGGTCATTGGCACAAGTTGCTCCTGGGGAGATTCCAGTTGGACACGAGGTAAATTTTTCCCCATGAGGACAGTCCAACATGGGAATAGTCTCCCAAGGGAAATGGTAGATTCCCCCACATTGGACAGTTTTAAGTCTCAGCTTGACAGGGTGCTGAGCCATCTCACATCAACTAGAGAAGTACCTAGAAAGGTTGCACCAGATGAACCTTGAGGTCCCTTCCAACCTGGCATTCTGTGATTCTGTGAAAGTCAACAGAAATTTGGGCATGGATTTAGCAGCTAGTTTTGTGGTCTATTAGACTCCCCACCATTTCATTTCTCTTTGGATCAGGGCTGCATTCAGTCCTACAGAGGGCAATGTGTTATCAAGATATTCAATAGTGCTGTGAGCAGTTGAATGTGACATCTCTGAAAACCTACACTCAAATTCTTAATCTCCCACTGAGTAATTAAAAGGTGCCATATCAATTTCATTTCATTTTCCTCTGCATACAGCTTTCATATAACTATGGATATAAGTGTCCTATTGTTATGCCTGTAATACATATCAGGTGTATTCCAATAGGGGTTTTTTTCTCATCTGAAGAGAACACGAGTTTGCTTTATAAATAGCTGTAATGTTATAGAAAATAAAAGATGTTACTAAACTGTTCTCTTTCCCCCTCATTTACTAATTGTTACTGATAATTAAAGAAACGCTTCTTGAATGGAGGCAAGCAGAAGAGACATAATTTTTGATTTAACAAAATCAGCTTTGTTATTCTTCAACAAGGTTGCAAATGCTTTTGCGTTCAAAATTATCTCTTCTTGCACTGCAGATTTTAGTCAGGACAGTATTATATTTTTACTATACAATATTGGTAGAAAATATGGCTTTAAAAATTATCTTAATTTACTACTTGCTTGACGCAGCAGATTTACACCAAAGGTGGATTTCCCTAGACCAGATTGAGAACTGAGAAGACAAAATTTCTTACAGGAGGAAATCATCCCTTTGCAAAAGGTCAACCTGAGGCATATGTTGCATCTGAGACATGTTTCTTCTCACTTTTGAAACTCAATATTAGAAATTTAAAGCTCTCCCTTAGAAGAGGGAGAGTAACCCTCTGAATGGACTCACATCACCTAACCATCCAGAAATTCAACATAGACCTAAGAATAAAATAGTCCTCTGGTCTATCTTTTGAACTAATGCAAAGTTATAATGATCAACTTTGACTGGATGCCTGACTCTTAGATGTCTGCAGCTGAGACAAATCTAACAAATTGTACCTAAATTTAAAAAAATGCAGCCCAAAGTTCCACCTAATGTCAACACCTCTCGCCTTTACATGATAGGCCTAGAGGTGAGACACTGGCCCAGGAAGTTAACCTGAGAAGAACTGTAATCTCATTATTACTCTCTGTTATGTGAGAAGAAATACAAGGCTAATCCTTGTGTAGCAAGCCATTAATTTCTAGTTTATAAAGCAAAATATCCTCTCAGTGATGAAGGGGAAGGCCTGACTTCCACTTGTTGGATTTTTTAGCCAAAGTCTATTTAACAAAAAGGTACAAATGGTAACAGGAACAGAATTTGCTCTTCACTTGCCTCCCCTCCTCTTCCCAATCAGACCCTCTCCAGCCAAATTCAGTGAAAAGTGCCTTTTCTCTCTGCCTCTCCTTCTCCAAGATCTAACCCCTCCCTGGAGCTGCTTTAAGACCCTCGTATTCTTTCGTGCACAGGAGCACAGCAGAGAAAGTTTCTCTCCCATAGTCTGCCCTTCCTTTGGAATACAACAAGTTTGAATGTATTTCTGTTCCCTAAAAACCCATTCTGCCCCTTAATGAACCAGTAGAACAGCCTTTATTTTTTTCTATAGTAGACTTTCATCACCACCACCATCGTTATCCTGGATAGATAAAGTCTGCAAGGAAAATAATAGATCAACATAAGCTCTTTGATGGAACAGAAGGAAAAGAAACCTGCTACCCACAAAGAGAGACTTAGAACCTGAAAGAAGTAGGTATTAATTATCTTCCATTTCTCAAGCTCACATACAGGACACAGCATTTTCTTGTGGTTGTTCATAGCTCCTCTTGCAGCATGTGTTTTTTCCCCCTCTGGTGCCTAAATTTATTCTTGTGGAGGAAGGTGGAATACCCAGTACCAATCTTTTGGGTTTTGCTGTTCTAGCTGGAAGCCCTGAACACATACATATATTTTGCTCTGTCTTGCTTCCAATAACTCCTGAGCCTCTTCCCCCTTTTCCTCCAAGGGTTACTGACCTGCCAGATTTTCCAGCACACCTGCATGAGTAGTAACTCTCTGAATTGATTAGATGAAAGACAGGTTAGAAAACATCTGTATTGAAAGTGCATATATCATTGTGAAAATGTGGCTTGAATATGCCTAGGAAGATGTCACAGAAGTGAGTATGCCAGAGGGCTAAAAGGTGAAGTATAGTCCATTCCTGACACAGTAAACAGCAGCTGGGGATAAATTAATGCAGCAATTTTCTCACTTAATTCAGGTGCAGCCAGAAAGTGACACATGGTTGCAGCGTGAACTTTTAATCTCACAGACCTTGCTCATATCTTTTACATGAGCAAAGCAGTTATTGTATAAATGGTTATTTCACATTTATGAAGGCTGTGGAACCAGGTTACAGTTTTCTGCGAACTGAAGAAGTAGTGATCTGACTATCCAGAGATGCACAGAAATGAAATTCGTGATTCTCCTTCCAACGCCACCATAAATAGACCTAAATAGTGAAGAGTTAGGAAAACACAGGGAGCAATCAGCCACTATTGTGAACATGACTTTTAGAATCCTCTAAAAATATTATGTGCAACATAATTTTAGTCGGAATAGCATTTCTCATTCTTTTTCTGTCCAGGAAATGATCTTCCAAATTGTCAGATTGTCAGACCAAGAGCACTGGCTGAGAGAGGGAAGGCAAATAAATTCAAAATGAATTTAGTTAATATGCTTGTGTTGTTTCCTTTGGAAGAAATTCAGTGTTAATGACATTATTCACTCCAAGAAATTGAATGAAGTGAATCACAACAACAGTGAAAACCAAATCTGCAGTGCTAATACACTCATCACCCTTAAGTCCTTACCAGCTACTTATGGCCCCAAAATTCCTAAAACTATTGTATGTTCTCCACCAGCAAATGGTTGGCCTGTGCATCTGCTGTGAAGATTTTACATGTCATAAGAAAGATTTTGGTCTTTGACATCTAGGTAACATCAGTTCAGTATTTAGCACATCTAAGCATTCCCCAGATTAAGTGTTAAGGGCCATGAAAAGATTGAAAAAATGAAATAAACAATTTTTCTCTCTTTCTGTTCACAAAGAAATTATTAAAGCAGAGCTGGTATTTCTGAAGAAAGGGAAAACTGATGGAAAAGAGGTAGCCAAAAGTACTGGCAATGAGGCTTACACTTAGTGGTATCTCATAACTCTTGGTTGACAAAGCTGGTTGGGGGAATGGAGCATCTCCCTGATGAGGAAAGGCTGAGAGAGCTGGGACTCTTTAGCCTGGAGAAGAGAAGGCTGAGGGGAGACCTTATTAATGCCTACAAGTATCTAAAGGGTGGGTGCAGGAGGATGGAGCCAGACTCTTTTCAGTAGTTCCCAGTGACAGGACAAGGGGCAATGGGCAAAAGCTGGAACATGGGAAGTTCCATTGAAATATGAGGAAAAACTTCTTTATGGTGAGGGTGACAGAGCCCTGGGACAGGCTGCCCAGGGAGGCTGTGGAGTCCCCTTCTCTGGAGATATTCAAGACCCACCTGGATGCAGCCCTGCTTTAGCAGGGAGTTGGACTATATGATCTCTAGAGGCCCCTTCCAACTCTGACAATTCCATGATTCCATGATATCTTTTTCATGGCCAAGTTTCCCAAGGCTACATTTTAAAATGTATTTGAAAAGGACTTATCCTTAATTCTCCCCTAAAACCCCTTTCTGCCAGATAGCCAGCTGCCATACTGTGTTAGGAATAAAAGAATCTAAGGTTGACAGTGATGTCCAAAGAGAGGCAAAAAGTTTAGCTTCAATCAATATTTTCATTGGCTGCAATTGTATTGCTGCATGCTGAATCCCAGGCCAAAGAATTCTGGATAAATTACAGTCTTTTGCACAGTGATGTACATGCAAATAATAGCGAAAGAAGTTTCAAAGTCCTGTGAACTTCTTTAATACTAAAATATCCTAACCTGGCAGGGCTTTTTTTCACCTCATTATAACTCTGAAAGTTAAAAGATAAAAATAACAATCTCTCCCAAATTCAGGAACAGATCGTGGTTATTTTTCAGCCTAATTTGAAATTTTAAACTTGCAGTGTGGCATATCAATGTAGTTGTGCAGACTGAGTTTTACTAATCGAATATCAAAATGGATTTATATTTTTATTTTTTAAGATTTATTTTTTTTTTTCAGTTTCTTTGGTAGCGTTTCATAAGTTAACCTAAAATAATCTAAAGCTCTAGTATCTGGGAGATGTAAATTTTGCAGACAAGTCTGTTGGTGAAAGATGAGTTGAATAGCTGTATGCAAGAGAATCCATGCCTAGCTTCTTCTCAGCTTACAAGTGTCCACCTGCAGCTCTAGATAACACTGTTTCAATAATTATTTCCATAATTATCAAATTTGTCTCCTCCAGAAAAATCTTGCTTTATTATTCATGATGTTGATACAACATTATGGTGCATCTTAAAGAAGCTGTTCTCCAGCATCACGGTGGTTACTTTCTTAATGCACAATTTGAGATATTTTAGTGCATTTCATGGCTTTCTGATATCTCTAGGACATAATTTGTCTAGCTTGCAGCTGATTATGCAATGATATCCACCTCTGAGCCACCATGAGGCAGTGTAACAGGTTGCCCAGAGAGGCTGTAGAATGTACATCCTTAAAGGTTTTCAAGAACAAACTGGAGAAAGCCTTAGACAACCTTCTCTGCTCATCAACATGGACTTGATGATCTTAAAGGTTTTTTCAAGCCTTGGTGATTCTGTGATTCTGTGAATTCATGGTTGACCTGATTTTGAGCAAAGAATCAGGCTACAGACCTCCTGAGGTCCCTTCCAATTCTGCAGCTCTGTATCTTCAAGTCTCAATCATATGTCTTCATTATCCTTGGGTTATCTAAAATGGCACTAGATACCTATGTTTAGATAATAATTTTCATCAAGATATTATTTGAAAGAAGCATGTGTTGTCTACCAGTGATTATTAAAAAGACTATTGGAGGAAGTCCTAAAATCAAACGAGTAGAAAAATGCCCCCTCAAACATGCCTTTTTCCTTCTCCTTCCTCGAATGGGAGGGATTGCAAGCAAATGCTGTTGAGCATTGCAAAAGTGGACAATCACACTTGTTGTCAGAATATTGTAGTTAATTATGCAAATTGCTGTAGTCCCAAGGAAACCAACTCTTTCATGCAATTAAATTGTTTTCAAGCCTAGTTATATCTTAATAATGGTTTAGCCTGGATGCTTTTTTTGCTGCTGCTGGCACTAAGTATTTAGCAGGATCTTTCTATTATCTGTATGACCCCACATATTTGTGAGTTGTGTGCTGTGGAAGTGATCGAGTGGCTCATTTCTATGCAGGGATTCTTTCCTGTACTCAAATGAGTTTTCAATCCATCAACCAGGTTTCCTGGGTTTAAGAAAAATTAAAACATTAAGTAACTGCCTCATGCAGCTTCACCAGTACTATACAAACTTCAGAAAGCTCACTGCAAAAAAAAATGTGTTTCGTTAAATATTACAGATATTTCTTCTGAGTGTTAAAAAATGGAATGAATAAGCTACATACATTTTGCAGGTGAGATGTTTTTGGCCTATAAGAATTTTCATAGTAAATGAATGGAACCTCTAGATAATAAAAAAGGCTTTGTAAAAAAAGCCAAATGTGTAAATTAATTGTGTTTTAAATAGGAGAAAGGACTTCATTGGCAAATTCAACATTCTTGTGTTTTTTGTATAAGAAGGAACTAGTTGAAAATAAAAGTCCATCCTTTTCATGTTTCCTTTTTCAGAAATCTAATCTCAACATTTCTTAAAAAGAAAAGTCTGTAAAGTTGATTTGAATAAAATGTGAAATAAAAAAAAAAACACAGCTGATACGCACACAAAAATAAAAAACATGTATGCACATACAACCAAAACATGCTGATGCCCACCTCCTCATCTTTTCCTCAGTTTTCACATATTAAAACAAGTATAAACAACTAGCATTTTAAATGTGCTTGGGTCACAAAGAAGATGATAAGATATTTCTTTCTTTATTTGTTCTTTCATTCTGTGCATTTCTCAATCTTTCTGCTGCCATGTCCCAACTTCAACAGAGGTTATGTCCTCTTCACTTAAGTCACTTAATTCTACTTCTTAGCTTGACTGGGACTGAAGTTATCTGAAAAGTGTGGGTTTCAGTCCTGCCAAACCAAGAGCTTCATAACCTTCTATGTAATTTTTTTAGTCTGAAGTTTTTCACAAGAAGCTTTCTAGAAAAGAGAAGTGACACCGCTATTAATTTTCTTTAAAAATAAAATGACAGTTACCTTCTTCCCTTTAGATGAATTAAATGTTAAAGGACAGGAAATCATTTCTGGGGCTGTCAATCCTGACCTTGTACCAATGCCTTGGCATTCCTCTTCAGTCCATACAATATATTCACTGACTGTAGCTTGCAGTGTGTGCACATTATTGGTATGTTACATAAACAGCCCACATGGTGCTGGGCATACACAGAAGCCAAACTTTTATGCACAGTCTTGCCACATTTACCTTTTTCCCTGGGACAAGGGAATACATCTAGGAAAATCTCAAGGAATCTACTGACTTTACACAGTTGCAGAGCAATTGGTTTAAAAAATTCTTCTTTTGCACATACATTTCCAAACTGAATTAGACATCTAAATGTTTTAGATAGGATATTTTCTTTTGCATCTGACTCTTAATTTTCAAGACATCAACTAGGACCGAATGAGTTTCTAAGAAGCAGCAGCCAAGGACTCAAAATAATCCCAAGAAAAGGCTAAAACAGAACAATTACTCTAATAGTGTTATAAAAATATGGTTTTATCTTAACTATGACCTTCATTTGATCACTTCATTAACACAGGTTTATTTAGCTGAACAAAACTGCAGCATATGAGTTTAGTGTGTGGCTTTCTGTAGTACAACTTGATTTTTGCTAAATCAGTAACAATTAAGCAGAAATACCTGATTCCATCACATTCCAACAGTGGTCAAAACTTCAGAGACATCAGGTTTGTCTGGATAAGAACTAGTAGGAATTAGTATGTCATGGGGTCCTTCCTAACTTGTGCCATTTTTGTTTTGGATACCAAAGTAAAACCATTAGTAGGGAGGGCAGGTGTTGTGTAAATGGAAGTCCCAGGTTCAGCATATTTTTGGTATTGGAGAGGATCCAAATCCAATCCAGAGGGCTTTAATAGGAAAGTACCCTGGGTAAGGAATCTTATCTCTGCCTCATGTTCACTGTGTGAGAGAAAGAGGGACCAGAATAAATTTGACTTTCCAGCCTAGTGGTGAGGGCATTTACTATAAAGCAAAGCCTGGATTCTCTCTTCCCTTTGATCAAAACCATTGTAAAAAATTTAAAAGATGCAGTTCTGGGAGCAAGTGCTTGAACATCGATTTCTTTCCTCCTGGGGCATTCCCTTTTGAAACTATAAAGGAGCTGAGTCTGAATGAAATCTGTTATAAATCTAGGTACTTGAGGAAAAGCTATCACCTTATGCTTAAGATGCTCTAGTAGCAGATGTCTGCAGTTCCTTGGAGTGGTTGAACAAGAATTTGGCCTTTTGTACTTGGAGTTGACAGCAAAAGCAGACACAAAGGCAGGTGATCTTCAGCCATTCTCAGTGTAATATCAGGATACACAAAAGTCAAGAAGTTAGCTCCTTGGAAGTGAAACAGCTTGTCAGAAGTCAAGTAACATGAATATGGCAGAATAAGATAACCAGTCTTCTTGAGGTCTCATCTGTGCCTTGAGACTGCCTTAGGACCACTGTTGTTCAGACAGCACAATGAATTCTAATTGATCACTTATTTTGATGAACTTTGGGGTTGAGTAGGTTGGTGAATATACTTAAACTGGGTTTAGGGAGAACCAATGATTTTCAGAAGCTAAAGATTTGGTCCTTCAAATATACAGGTCAAGAGTAAGAGATTTCCAGATACTTTTTGTTATGTCCTGAGGTATCTTTATCATTATGTAAAGAACCACATATAAGTTCTCCGTAGGTCACATCATTCTGGATATCCTAAATTGACTAAGAATATTGACTGGTGCTTAGGAGTACAAATATATTTGCAAGAAGATCAATGACTGCACAATGTGAGGCAATGTGAAGTACTTGGTGGAAACTGGGGGGGTTTCTCAACATTCCTGACACCCATAGTTGGAGCAAAATCTAGGGAACATTATGCCCCAGAAGTCGTCTGCTTGATTTTCAAGCAAAAATTATGCTAAAGAAAAAAACCATGGCACTATACACAGTTATTCTTCAGTTTTTATTTTTTCTGAACTGAGTTTACTGTACATAAGCTCTTAGTTCTGATTTCTACGTGGATAATACTAGAATTTTACATACTCTGTAATTCTTCACTAAATGAGTTTTTGAACATAATTGTTGAATTTATAACTGTGTGAAACCTGAAGAAAGGTTACAGCTGACAAGAAAGGAGGTGAAAGTGGATTCACCAACAATTTACATTCCTGTTCATCTCAATGCTTTAACCTACTCTGTAGTGCCAGAGGGACAAAAGATTAAGGTTACTGGTCCTCATCCCACGTGTTAACTACACTTACCCATCTGTCATTAGAACAATGTACTCAGAGGAGTGGGGGGAGAAACAGAAGAGAAAAATACACTCAAGGGTTATTTTACTAGGGTAGTCATAAGAGTAACAGTAATTTAAAATAGGGCAGTGACCACCATCTCCTGAGAACATCCATTTCACTCCTCCTCCTGCCCAAACACATGGCAGTGATGGGAAAGAGGCCATCTCTGTTGTTTTCTGGTCTACTGTGGATGCTTCTGTAGTTCAGGGATCTAAATGCTGGGCATGATTTGAGAGGTATCTTGGCATACTTGGTGACAATAAAAGGGGTTAAAATGGCTTACTGGCTAAACAAAATAACTTTGGGCAGACGTGGCTCCCTACTTCCTTTCTTTTTCTCCTTTATATCACCATATGTAAGTTAGCAGACACAAACTGCAGCAGGCTACTGTGCTATGATAATTCTCTTTGGTCTCTGCCTAGAGTATCTTTACACAGCTTTGAGGCAAAATGAGAGACACCTGTGGGGCCAAGAAAGCATATTGCTTAACACTGGAGTGACAGACTCATTCTTCATTCTTTACCCTCCTCACTGTGTGTCACCTTCTAGTGTAATCTAAGCACATCTCAGTCGATTCCTAGTTGAAGCAGAAGTTGGTAGCAATTTGATGTCTCCTGTCCTCTATCCATGCTGCCATGTGGTTTTGTCCACATTGCCTTCATACCAGTATCAGAATATGTTCCAGATTCCATGAGTGAAACAATGTGAATCAGTTTCATAACAATATAAGGTCTAGAGCTTTGTGCTAGGTAGCTTCCTGCTGTTTCCATTTTCTCTTTCTGAAAAAAATTACCTGATTCATTTTGGTACAGATGCTGGCTGTGAATTAATCTCTGTGGAATATAGGAAATCATAGGCTAGTTTTACAATACTGAACAAAAGACCCTTAAGCACAAAACTTATCATTTGGACAACTTTACTGAGTTTGGTTTCATTTTCTCCAACAGACTGTCAAGAGACTTTGATTCCACTATCTCATAATTTCTTCAAAATTCAGTTTCTCTGGCTCTTTCCACGTAGTCTGTGACTACCTGGTGTGTTTCATTTTTCAGTTTTATCAGTCTGACATTTTTATGAATGCTTCAGTTTAATCATGGTATGAAAGTGCCAAGGTCTTGAACAACAAAGTGCTGGTGTGACTCTGTCACAAGTATCTGAAGAGAAGTCTGCCTGATACCTTTCTCCTCAGACACACAGACAAGTGCCTTTCTCTCTTGTAAACACCTGCACTGTACTGCACAGTCATGTATCACCAGGGTCTTCATCTGGGAGCTTCAGCTGTCAAACTAAACATATTTCTGCAAAGGGGAAGGATTTTGTGGAAATAGCTAAATCCATCCTGTAGAGCTGCACCTTGACACGTAGAATGACTTAGCCTGTCAAATAAATAGTTATGATGATGTACAGTTTGAAGGCATTTTCAACAATGTAATTCATTTAGTCAAAACCTTTAATCCATCCCAATGACAAAACTCCTTCTTTAGTGTATTGTTTAGGAGCTATTTTCACTACTCCCCACACACTTCTGCAGGAGACACAGGAGAAAGACTGATCAAGTTTTGCTAGATGGTGATGGGTGTGTGCAAGCAGCTTTTGTGTGAATCTGTGATGTGTCACCTGCTTTTTTTTTTTATTCTCGAAGAACTACAGATGATGTTTTAAGGAATTCTTACCTGCTGAAGTTTTCAACACCTGTCAGGGTTTTGAATTTAGTTTTCCTCCTCAGTGGAGTAAAGACAATACTTGTACTAGCATTCACAGTTTTGAAATGTTTCCGTTGCAACAAAGCAATGTGTTTTAACTACATGTAATTGCCTTGAAAGTATCATTTCAATTTTAAATTAATGCATCTTTTAATGCATTTTAGGAGGATATAAGGAAAAAACACACCTAATTGCTCTCAAAGGTAGTAGGAATTATTTGCCTACAAAACTATACACATCTTTGAAAATTCTGTAGTGTTAAGGATATCAACAACAGTGTCTAAGTAAAATACATTGTTTCATGCAAGAAAGAAGTGAGGTTTGGAAAGGTGATTTTGATGGTAGAAGTGTAGGAGTATGGTATCATGGTGCAAGCAAACACCAAAACACTTAGAAAGCCCAAGAAATAGGATTTGGAGTGTCAATTCATTCTACATCCACAGACTTGAGGTGGGAATATTTATATTGGCTCTGGGATGCAGGAGAGCCCACTGTGTCATAGTAGTTTTGCCAATAAACATGGACTGTGCAGAGTGATGCTCAGTAATCCCTTTCCAGTTCTCCCTGTTGCCTTATAGAATATTTAGTAAAGCAGATCTCTGTGGTGGCTACTACTTGTGACAGGTGTTAATGCAACCCCAGGGAAGATCAAGAGCTCTGCTGAAGATTTAGAGCTAATAGTTAATAACATAAGAACATGCCTTCTGGAGTATCAATATATCAAATATTATGCTTAGCCCAGCTTAGCCACATGCTCTACTGTGCTCTGTGGGAACAGCTAATCCTGAAGTACACAAGATAGCATAAATCAAGCTTCATATACAATTGCTAACGTGCTTGATGCCATTAACTCTTTGAATTCACTGCAAGAGAATGTTTTAAAAATAATTAAACACTCATATGTGACAAACTGCAGTTCTGTGAGTTAGGGTAATGCTGAACAGCCTGTTAAGCCTTTGTTTTCAGTGTTCAGAGGTTATGACTTTAGTGAAGAGAAGGTGTTTTCCCTGGTTTAGCATTAGACAGCACTGGAATTGAGAAAGGGCTATTTGCTTTCTTAAAAATATGAATCAGAAATGCCAGATACCAGATGAGTCTGGCACTGCAATTCAATTCTCACATTTTAAGACAAATGACATACCTACAGTGGGGTTACGGTGGGGAAGGAATGACATGAAGAAACTAATTTTCTTGTTCACATGGACAATCTGTGGTGGGACTCAGTAGCAGTTTAAGATCAACTGAGACTTGGTTGAGGGCTTTGAACAGTAACTTCCCATTTCAAAATTCCCTGCAGTACAAGCACTACATATCACATATAAATCCATATAGCAGAATCAATCACAGAATCAACCTGGTTGGAAAAGACCTTGAAGATCATCAAGTCCAACCATAATCTAAATTCACCAACCATAACCTAAATCTACCTGTTCAATGCTTAAACCTTGTCCCTGAACACCACATCTATATTATATATTTTTTATATATATATATATAAGTGCAATCAGGTCAGGGTTTGCCTGGCAGCTGTTTTAAATGGGCAGTGTGCATCCAGCATTTTTTTCAGCTGGTTCTCCAAAATTCTCCAACAGAATAATCATGACAGTAAGAAGCTTCACTTTCTCTTGTGGAACAAATAAATGGAGCTTCACAAATTTTGTGTATCCACCTATTTACCTACTATTTATCTCTTTTTCCTGTTAACAAATACTTGTTGGCATCTAAGTCTGACAAATTACTTTTTAAATAGACTACTGATCTAGAAAAAATATGCAAAATTATTCCATTAAGGTTATACTTTATTGTCTACTGGTGAAGTAGCTGCATTAAAAGGAATCTATGAAAAAAAAAACCACCATGAATTGATATCTACAAAAATTATTTCCACAAGCAAAGAGAAATGGTTTTCTAGCATATTCTGTGCTGAGCTGCTGACACACCTATATTTATATTCAGTGGTGTCTAAAAAAGGGCTTTAAAAATAAACATTGGGAAAGTAATCACCTGAGATTTGGTGTTTTAAAACCAGTGGTCCAAATTAGCATTCTGAAGCCATGATGCCATAATGTATGTGACTGAATAGCTGCTGTTACTGGAAGTACTAATTTGTCACCTTATGCATGGTGTAAAAGTAAATTCAAAAGCTGTACAATAAAATCTCATAAGACAAAAGAGAGATTTATATTAGATTCTTTTTACATTGTAGCATTTAATATCCAGAAATTGGATGTGAAAATTAAAAAAATAGTGTTTTATGTCAGTTTCTGTAGGTCAATAACACTCCTTTCCCTGAAAAATCCAAGCATCCTAGCCCAAACCTGCCAGGCTTGCCCAGCTCCCCCTGGGCTGGCATTGCCAGTGGAAAGCAATGGCAGGCACACTGCTCCTTCCTTTTTGGCACACCTGGATCACTCCTGGGTTTTGGCATTGTTTTCCACTGAAACATGGGGCTGAACTCCTGCATGTTCCCAGTGGGACAAGAGCAATGCATGGGCCAGCCCATGCTTGGGCTCGGGGGACGGGCAGCAGGCTCTCAGGGCTGTCAAAGTGAGGGCTTCAAGGCTAAAAGAAAATCCTGAACATGGTAAAGCTGGAAAGAGGTGAGTGCCCTTTATGTCCAGCAAGCATCTTTGCAAATATAATTAAAGTAAATACATATCTGGGACTGGTTCTGACCACAGGTATCAGGATGCTGTGCCAGATTTTTAAAACAAAATAACTTAAGCACTTAGGAAAGGACTTGAGCAGACTTTGGGTACTTATGATCAAAATAATTGTCCCAGGAAGTCAATTCAGCAGCCAAACCGTGCAGAGAGCACTTAGGTGCAGGCAGGCAGGGGTTCAACAAAGCATTCAGCTACCCCACGCTGCTGCCTCAGCAGGAGCCACAGGACCTTCTTCTGGAGACTGACTCAGGGAAACCTCTGGGCTGGGCAATGGGATGGACGGGGTCCCACCAGGGTCCTGATGGGGTCCCACTGGGGTGCCCCCATTGTCCTGCCTGGTCCCCAGTGCCACCCCTGGAACACACTCCCTGTGCCAGCCCAGGCACTAGCGACCCAGCAGCCTTGGCTGAAGAGGCAGAATGTTTCTGCTAATAAATTCATAGCCCTTCACACCCCAGCAGGCTGACAGCACTGGGTGTTAAAGAGACTTGAAAACTATTTTGGGTGCAGCCCATCAGAGCCAGACACATTTATGCTTGGAAGACCAGCTTCAAAGAAAGGAGGGAAACCACAAAGTTAGCCCAGAAAAGGTTGATTTTAGCAGGGGCAAATATTCAAAACCCAACTTTCCTGTAGAGTTGAAAAGAGATGTCCCATTTCCATGAATAAGTCAGATGAGAACCTTTCCTAAGCAGTGCACAGCCAACCCAACGGGTACTTCCTCAGTCAGGCTTGAACTCAAACTGCAGCTACTGGTTTCTTTCCTGTGGTGTAGCTGTGTGACTCCTAGATGAAAACACTGTCTCTCCTCTGCTCCAGCTGCTGCATCCTTCTCCCTGTTTCAAAGACATTTCCTTTCCAGCATAGGCAAAAATCCTGTCAGATGCACCATCCCTGGAGGGATTTTAAAGCCATGTAGATGTGGTGCAGAGGAACATGGTTTAGTGGTGGCCTTGTCAGTGCCAGGTGAACAGTTGGACTTGATGATCTTAAAGGTCTTTTCCAACGAAAACGATTCTGTGATTCTGTGAAAATAACTGGACAATCCAGGTGTGGCAATGACAGTCTCTATGCAAATGACATTTTCAAAGCCTAACAGCATTATACTTTATTGTTGTTTTTATTATGGAAAAATGTTTTTAAACACTTTAGGTCAGTTGTCATTTATGGATGCCTCAGAAAATAAAACTACTCACAAGCTAAGTGGGTTTGAAAAAGGTTTACTTCTTTATACTTAAGGGTAAATCTTTTCAAGTGAAATTATTAAGAGAAAATAGAAAAAATGTCACTTAAAATGACAAATTAAACTACATTTCAACCTAGGAATATTTCCTGCAGCAGAAGAGTTTTCATCTAACAATTACATTTTTGATTAAAACAAATGTTAAACAATGTTCAGGAGCTGAGACATGCCATGATGTTCTTCCTTGTAACCCCAGAGTCATAGAGTTAGCCAGCTCTCTATCTCTACATTCATGTTTTACAGTGTGAATTAATATCACAGTGGAAGAGCAACTGGAGGCAAATAGATACAATAAACCACCCAACAGATTGATAGATAGATTCAAAGAAAGCAAGAAAGAAGGGAAGAAAAAGATGTGATTTTAGAAAACGTTATCAGATATTGTACAGTGGGTCCCTCTTTTGACAAATTTCCTGGTCACAATAAATTCTTCTTTCCATTCTTCTCAGAAGAGCAGGTGATGGGGATAATGGTACATACAGTCCCAGATGTTAGAGCCATCCTCCAGTGATTGCAGGTACTGGGCTGGGAAACCTTGCAAAATGAATTTGGGAGCCTACTAAATCCTGACAACTCTAGTAAGTTGCTAAGTTTGCAGAGCAGCTGATACAGAAAGTTGAGAACTAAAGGAATTGCAAAGTAGAGACTGGAAAAGAAAAGCATGTTACTACCCTGATCACTGATGTATGGCTCTCCATGTAGGCACAGCCCCTTTCCTGAATGTTAATGAAAAGTGGAAGGAATGCTGTCGGAGACCTTCATACAACAGTTAATTCTTGAAAGAGACATTTCATGGCAAGGAAGTAGGAACTGAGATTCTAAATGCAGACAGAAACTGCCAGTTAACCAGGGAAACACAGGGGCTGAAACACAATACCAAACAGTTTTATTCAAGGTTGTGCAGAACATTTGGGTAAGTTGGGAACAGCAGAGTCAGTGCAGAGGGTTGCCAAGAGGTGAAATTGCTAAACAAGACAAATCTTGCTATGAACTCCTGTATTATTTGCATAGAAACTAAATTGGTAAATAGAACTAATCACCAAATCTGAGGACCCTCCCCTGCAATGGACTATTTCCTTCAGAGCAAAAATATGAACCTATATTTTTTTTATATTTCGTTTATTCTTTGATAGGGTTTTTGCCATTTTACTCTTTTAGCCATTTGAGGCAAAAGAGATCTTTCTTAGTCCCAAAAAACAAATATTAAAAAACTTCAGTGCTTAACTCTCATAAGTCTTAGCAACTAAGGTAGTTTTAATCTCCAGCATATAAGCATGCCTAAAACATTATTCATACATCCAAAACTGAGGGTGACATAGCCCTGGAAACTTCAGTATTTGCAGCTCATTTATGAGTAAGAAGTTGTTTCAAATGTGTACTAGTCTGAGAAGGGGAGATTGAAGTGAACTCAGATTTTATGCACTTGTGATCTCTTCAGGTAGCAAATGCCCAGGAGGAAACTGACCTCTTGAAGGAGAGACACTTGCTTGTGACAGTGCTCCCTTGCTTTTGACAGTACTCCCTTGCTTCATCTTGCCCCTTGCTTCACCCTGTCAATTCCAACTCACAGAGAGGAGTGTAGCTGGGTACAGGAAGGCATGACAGGAGACTAAAGTTGTAAAGGTTCCTAATTAATAACAACCTTAATGCCTGCTGGAAATTAGTATGTTTTCAGGGTCCACGGATGTTGATTTTTAAACATCCTTGAACCTGTGACTATTTACACATGAGCATTGCTGTGGTGGGGTGAAGCCCCCTCTTGCCTTTAAAACAAAGGGACAGCTTGAGCTCACACTGAGTAGCAGTGATTAGTTTTCCAAATTAAGGCACTCAAATTAGCATTCAAACACCTCTGATCTGATTTAGACCCACTACTTATTCCAGCCCTTCAATCTTTACTCGGGCAAAAGTTTTGCTGACCTTGAGAGCAGCTTTGCTGAGCAGCAGGCTGAAGAGAATGGTAACTTCCATCCCTATTAATGCTGCAAGGCTTACAGAATACCTCCTTCACATTCTCTTCGATTACACCAAAGCAAGTAAAAAGAAGAGTTCAATTTCTTTGACACACACTGCTTCAGTCGCTGGCATGACAAGTTGTTTCTCACTGAAGCTCTCTAAAATACTATTGATTTTGGCAGAATGGCTACAATGAGCTACTATCTGCTTCTTATCATCTTCCATAGTCAGATTGGCTTTGGAATCATAGGGTTTTCACTAGCAATTTCAAATAACAGGCAATAGACATTTCACGGTTTAGGTCCAATTTTGTTTTGTCAAAGAATACAGGTCTCCTCTCTGCCACTTTGTATAAGATGACTCGTGCTGCTTTGCCATTTTCAGCTTCTCCAGTGAATTATTGCCAGTGTCATTTTTGACAACTTTCTGTACGTAAATAGACTCTGTTCCCAGGCAATGTGGCTCCCATGTCTGAAGAGCAAAGGAGAATTCATTGTTCACCATCTCATCAACTTCTTTTGTCTTTAGCAGAACAAATACAGATAAAAAATTAGTCTGCTCTTCCTTAAGTTTTGTTTTTTGAGGTTCTTGCAGTGGTGAAGTTTCTTTTGTGGGAATACCAAAATGAAATATCATGCAGGAAGAGAATACAGAAATACACCACTCTGCTGACATCTTTGTTCAAACTTCTACCAGTCACAAACAGTGGCCGATGAGTATGGTTTGCTTTTTTCTGGTAGGCAATTGTTTTATTTGATTCTTTTTTCACAAGATGTCTTTCATTTTATAACTGTTAAAAGGAGAAAGTGTTTGCAGACAAATGTTTTGCAGCACAGGCCTGAGTGGTTTGTGTACACTTCAGCAGAGCTTTCCTGCAGGTTCACTCAGCTGGGAGTTGTCTCCTCTTCTCTGTAGAATGACAGATTTGGCATCATGGTGGAGATGCAGGCCCTAGAGAGAGAAAAGGCATTGAGTGACATCAGGGCCATCATCTCAGCTTTGTACCATGTAGGAAGCCAAGTTGTCATCTCCCCCTGAGTATGAGTAAAGGTGGAAGAACCAGGTTTTTTTTTGGTACAAGCCAGCTGCAATATAGTGAGAAGATACAGCTCTTTTCATTCTCAGTCCTGAGTTCAAATTGTAGGAGCTCAGCTGGGTTTCTGAAATTCCCAGTTGTTAGAGCAGCCCCTGGGGTGGGTGGCTGGTAGGTGTGAATGAGAGAAAAAGCAGTAGGAAAGAAGCATGCAAATCCTTTCCTGTACAGATGACATCTGAAGTCCATGCAGTCTTAAGAAAAATGAAGCACTGTGTGAGGACAGTGGAAAAGCAGAGTCTGTAATTTTTAAAACTCTTTGATATACTTCAGACCACATTTATCCCTTGTTTTAATTCTGATTTTGCAGCTCACCCCATAGGAAGTCATGTAATTTGGTAAGTATTTGTCAGCCTCAGGATGAGCCAGGGAAATGTCCTACTGAAATGATGCTGGCTTGCCCTACTAGCAATCCCCACCTGAACTACCATCTGCAAGGTGTAACCAACTGTACTTCTACTGAGTGAATAACAGAAAGTGACATTAATATTTTACAGAAGAAAGACTCTGCTTTCCTGAACTCTGATTATGAATTCATTTATTGATGAGTACATGGGACTGCTTTCCAAGGACAATACAGAAAATTTGCAGGAGTCACAACAGTGTTTGACAGGTCGCAAAACACCAGCCATGCTGCAGTGAAAATATTCTTTAGTTGCAAGGCAGCATCACAGTGAGCAATGGCTTATGAAAGTGCTCCTAGAAGGAAAAGCTGCTTTTGTTTTTTAGGAGTTCTGTTTTGGGGGTCATAGGATTGGTGTCACATTGCGATTTATTCTAACTTTTTAATTTCCAGTACACCATGAAACTGTTGTATATTGTAGCCCATCTGCAACCATTTAGGACTTTATAGCTGCAGTTACTTTTCATGCCTTAGATGTCTCCTGTTTCACTGCAGCAGTGGGGATTCAACCCAGATCACCTTGCTTACAGTGGCTATTAATATTATGGAGACTATTGAAGTTCTGTGTGTGATGCCCATTGCACACATCTGCCCTAGCTGTTTACTTCCAGTACTGGATCATGAGAGCTGTGCTCCAGGTGTAACTCCAAAGTCACTTTGCTATCATGCAATGAAACATTTTGGAGCAAAAAGGCACTGAACATTTAATCAACTTGCATTAAAGCATACAACAAATTAAACACATTCTACATTGGTTTGTCAAGCTTTCTTTCTAACACACAACCACAAATCAACCTATGTAAAAGGATAAATTAATGACATTAGGGAAAATATGGAACATTATTAAACATTATGGAACAAGGTAATGGGTGTCTTTTTTAAAGAGAGCCCTTGACCAATTAAGGGGAACTTTTTTCATAACAGCCTTTTGCATTCACTCTCTTTACTTCTCTTTTCTAACCCATTAATAGGGATATCAGAGAAAAAAAGTAGCCCCATAAGAATCAGCTTTGGAAAAGATAATCTGAAATCATCTAAGTTCATGTGTCATTAGTGTGGAATTGTTCTCTGTAGCATAGTTTAAGAAGCTTTATTCAGTCTAATGTTAGGTAATTCAAACACACAATTATTTTTTTGTTTCTCCAAAGGACTCATCCCTAACTAGCTGGATGGTTTAAAAAGAAATAAAAAAGATTTTTTCATTTTCATTCTCTTGCTTTTGATTCTCTATAACCTGTCACCTAGGATGACCTGCAGCTTCTTTCTTTTATGTGTGTTTGTATAAACAACTTTTCAACTATATTGTTGCAAACAAGGAGAAGAATTTTAGAGATCAGTGTGGGTATTTTTAAAATATAATTAGAAGACATGAGTTGGTTTCTGTGTTGATATTAGAAAATTCAAGCAAAACTGTATTTACTTACATATTTACAGACACACACACATCTCTTCAGTCTGCTGTAATGGTAAGAACCACGGAGTTTAGGCCCTGTTTGTATGTAGAAATCTGAAGTAATTATAAATTTAAAAATGCATATTCATAAGATTATTCATGGTTGTTCTTCCATCCAATATCTGAGAAATAGTCAGTGACTGACACGAACTGTGTATGACAGTGGACAGTCATAGAAGTTTTCTGGCCTTGAAACTACAGGGTTCTCATAGCAGACAAAGATGTGAATTCCAACTCTAAAACAACTCCAGCTTGTGAGAATCACTTTACATTTAATGGGAAAAAAGGTGAGAAGAGCAAGTAAAATCTTTACATTAAGCTCTTGTTCTGTTCCGCCCTACAGTAGAACATCCCTTTCCAGGCTACCCCCAGACTAGCATATCAGGTACCTCCCAATAATTTTCCTAATTACAACAATCATAGAAGTCTTTGGTCAGATCTTACTTATTTCTTTTTTAATTATTTTCTTTGTATTTCCTACTTTTTTTTGTTCCCTCTCTAACTCGATCTGTGAGAACCCATGAACTCATAGCCCAAAGAAATAAGGAAAGTCTCTTCTAACCATTGCTCAATTTCCTTTTTACATTGTTTCATGCCTTTCCTATTTCCTTTTTACATTATTTCATGCCTTTCCTGACCTTAACATGGAAGAACTATAGCTAATCATATCTCAACTGCTTGTGTAATTATGCTTTTAGTCACTTATTAGGCATCAAAAAACTCTACCATGGCTTTAATTCATCATATTGATACCATGCACAAGCTGCTATTAATTGCACATTACCTGAAACATTTTATTAGTTTTTGTGGTAATATATTGTTAGTTTTCATATCTTGAAAATTGAAATGCTGCAACATGGTTCTCACTAGAAGGACAAAACCTAGCAGAGGTGTTTTTAATTATATTCTCTAATTAGATCTCTCTAGGTAAGCATAATACTAAATGTACTCAGCCAGAGAATAGTAGAAAACACTGAAGTCTTGGAGCAAAACAGAACAGAAAGGAAACAGAAAGGATAACTGCATGCAAATTAGTAGATACAAGACAAGAAGAGATGGGAAAGAAAAGCACATGACATAAAAAGGTAGAAAGCAAATAACATAATGGGGAAGTACAGAGGGAAAAGATTTAATTGTGATCTGCTATTCAGTGTTCTTGTGATAAACATGGTTCATCAGTTCCCACCCACAGAAAGATCTGGAGGTAGACCAGCATAAAGCTGGGACTAGCTTCTCATAGGTCTGATCTGGTGATATCAATGAAAGTTTAAAGATATTTCTGAAGAAATAATCCAGGGTTTAAAATCATAGAATGTGGTAAGGAGAGAAGGAATTTTTGAAAATAAGGAAAGAAAGCATTAAAAAAATTTCAGGGCCAAATCTTCTGGTGATGCAAACAGAAACCTCCTGAGACTTAGTAAGATTCTGGATGTATTTATTAACATAAATTTTCTACAATGTCTACAATATTGTAATATTTTTATTACTATAGTGTTCATGATGAAAATGTATTGGGGAAATTCAATCATCAAATTGAAGCTCTATTCCAGGAATTTAGGAAAGACTCTTTCCTCCTCTGATAGAAATTACTTTTCTTCACTGACTTTCATTTGTGAAATTTTTCACGTAAGACTGTTTCTCCATCCCCAGCTTCAGCTTCCTGATTAATGTCTTTGTGGCCTTTATTCTGGATATGCAGCATGTGGTCACCTCAGACTTTTCTAATACACTACTCAGTGTTGTGTACAATGCCTGTGTGATTAATTCAGCTGCAGTAATTACCACTTCTCCAGTAATCACGTTTTTGCCCTAATTGCTTCTTGTTAACAGACAGTACCTGTAGTGCTTTGCTCACTGGATCTTGGTGATTTGGTCTAGGATCTGGTGAGCAGAAAGATACTCTGTTCCATTGGGGAAAGGTGTTTGAAATGACTGGCAAAGTTTCAAGGTTTCTGGAAAAAACAAACAAGGAAGATATCTATCCTGGGTATCCATCCAACTCCAAATTTGGGTTAATATTTAATCTTTTTATGAAACATAAGTTAAAATATTTCATCTATATTTTCTACCAAACTGTTTCATCTGCCATCACTACCTCTCCCCTCTTAGTGCATAAGACAATTAACGACATCTTTAATTTACTTGTTTTAAATGACTTGACAGTGCTGGTGGACAGTTTTATCTAGGAATCAGCATTTCTGGTGTAACACTTTCAAAAGATCCAGCAAAGCCCGTGCTTGCTCCTCCTCAGGCATTTTTTGACATGCTACAAGTGCACAGTTATCGTGACACAGGGTATACTTACACAAGTAGGCAATCACATTCCCTTTAAATGAGGTAGCTCCTGAACTAACAGCAATGTTATTGCTTGAACATGTTACGCAGTTCAGCTAATCATTCCTGCAGTAAATGGGGAGGGAATTGCCACACCTAGCAGTGTTAACGGGAGAAAGAGAGCTCCTATAGCAGCTCCAGATTGCTTATGTGGATTTGCCTCTTTTACTGCTCACTATATACCAAGTTGACCTGTTTATAAGGCTTTCAGAACCAAACTCATAGCTCCACATTGCTTATACAGTGTGATAAATACATGCTAAATCTGAGGGGGTGGAGGATAACTGTACAATTCAGCTTAACGAGCAGTTTTTTGGACCTGGTTTAAAAATCATCTCCAGGCTTCTTCTTCTCCTTGTGGTTTTACAGCAAAACCCCCTTATTATTCTTGGCAATCCTTCCAATTACACTGCATAAGTGATTATGCTACTACCTTCTGCTCATGCCAGCAACGTGCCAGGCAATGTTTGGTCAGAGAGCAGGTTGATTTTTTGTACCAAAGCCCCAGCAAAGTCAAGGGGATTTTTCTGGGAAGATTGACAATATAGCAGAGCTCACTCTGGAAGTGAAAAAAGCACACATGGGTAAAATAAAACATTACTGAAGTTTCAGGTTAACAGTTAATGATCACACAGTTCTTTGCAGGCAATTACTGCAGTCTTTTTAAAGCCACTTTTGTGGCTGTTTAAGGGGCCCTGGAGGTTTCCTGTACTACTGGTACCATTGTAGCAAGCAAGCAGTTTGCTTACATCTCAAAATGCAAAGTTTAACATTCTCCTTAGGTATTCTGTCATGTAATATTCTCCCTCACAGTCATTCAGCTGAATGTGACTTTTATTTTTACAATAAAGGGAGGTGACATCTGAGAGCTCTGATACGGTCTCAGAGCACTGAGACTGGTATCTCTGAACAAGGTTAAAATGTATGTGTTTCTACCACTAGTAGTTAGGATTAAATATATATGTATATATTTATTCTCATTATTTTTGTGCTGTTTGTGCTTCTCCGTATATTCATAGTAAGCAATTCTTTAGATAATGACACCAAGAAAGCCCATAACAAAGACCAGTTCTGTATTAAAAAATTCTTAATGGAAACATATTCAATGGAAAAAGATAATAGTTGTTTCTGCACATGAATTGAGACCCAAAATGAGGAAATAACTTCTCTAAAGGCGACAAGAAGACTTTAGCAGTGTTCACTGTGCATAATAACCTTTCTCATGAGCCATGCAAATGGGAGAAATACAACTGCTTGTAATCCTCTGCCCTCCTGGTGTATCTGGGTATGCTTTTATCCTGATGCATCACCAAACTGTCCATGTTGCTTTCAGAAATCAAATGTACACCTCCAAGTTACCTGAAAAGAATTAGGTTCTTTCATTCTAATCTCTGTGTTTTGGGAAAATCTATCTGTTCAGCTGAGGACTGGGAAGCAACTCAACTCACTTTGCTTTAGACAACAGCAGCATAATCATCCACAGCAGTCACAATAAGATCCTTTTGTTGGCTGTGGTGAGAAATAGGAATTACCAGGGCAAAATTCAATTAATTCCAAAATATGGATATCTGAAATGAGTCGAACTATCAAAAAACACTGATAAGTCTATGAAGTATTCATTGGGTTATTTGGTGAAGACTAGATGTGTTCTTGTCTATATTTTGTTCAATGAATCACACTTCAGCTGTCCCATAAGTGGCTTCCATCCTAAAATATATTCAGTTACAAAGCGTGTTGTTTCTACTTACAAAATTGGAGAGATATAGAGAAAATAAGTCTCAAAAGAATGAAGATCTGATGATCAGCCTTGGATTACAGCTTACAATGGCAGCTTACCTTCTGGAATATATGTTTTCTTAAATAAGAGATATTTAATTACCAGTTGAACTCCAACTTGTAAACAAAATTTCCATGTTGATATTCAGTGGATTTGAAAATATGCATATATCATCATTCAAGACAGGATGCTAACAAAACCTCCTTCATTAAATAGTGCTGTATTAATATGCATTCATATGCTTACACATGTATAATGCATCTGACATGAAAATTACAGTGTACTTACTTTTTTGCTGCAATCATTTTTTGTAACAGCATGAACATTAACATTTGGAGTTTGTGCATGGACATAGACTACATTTATTTGTCTACATCAATAAAATATCGAATTATCTAACTGCCATCATACACCTAAATGTTTTTGTAGAAATTTACAGCTTTTAAAATTTTGCATCTAAATAGAGTCACATTATTTAGATCACAATATTGCATTTATAATTCATATAATTTTTTTCTTCTACTGGTTTTGTTCTTCTATAGATCCTTTGATATTCCATTAGCATCCTGAAATGCAAAGTAACTTTATTTGATTCAAAACAAGCATCTGGAAGACTTTATTATGAATGTATTGAAGCAAAAATATGAACTGACACATTATGGTATTCAATATTAATATCTTAAAAGAGACAGAAACGTTGTTTGCTTATGTGACTTTGATGTTTCATTTTGTATGATCCATTAGGTTTTTCTTTTCTTGCTTCAGGGTGAATCGGATTAAGAGAATATGGTCAGATGACCCATTCATCCATGCATTTTGAATCACTGAATCATTGCATTGAGTGAGAAAATAATAACAGTTTCATAAGCATAAGTTTTCACTGTTCAGCCATTCCATATTACAAAAAACATTTCTGTTGACCTGCTGAGCTACTTGGAATTCTTATTGCCTTTGGAGAGATTGAGAAAGGAATTAATCCATGTAGGTACAATTCTTTGGGCCATGGTAGTAGAATAATAGAAGAAGTTTGGAACCAACCTGAAATTATTCAGTAGTTAATACAAGGGTTTAGGTAATGTTTGAAAATAATTAATTCAATTTCACCTTTTGCATAAATTAAGGAAAAATGAAATAAATGATAAAAAGAACACAATTTAAATTTTAAAATCCATGCCACAAGAGTTTTCCCTTTTTACCACGTTCACCACTGACCCTGGTGAAAGGAGCAGTGGGTAGATGACAGGTGGGAAACTGAGCACCCAAAAATGTGCAGGCTGGACAAATGAAGAGCAGACTATAGCTCTAGGAGCAGTCAAGAGCTTTCCAAAGATACTGTAGGTGTATTGTTTCTGCACTTGCCTTTGCATGCTGCCCAAGATCAAATGTCTCTTTGGGTAACACATCAGCACCCCTACTTTCTCTTCAACTCCTTTGACAGTATCCATTTATTGAAATAAAGTAGGTATGGATGCACTCCAGAAAACCAAAGGTTTGCAAATATAACAGAGGAAAAAATAAGTTCATGCACCAGTGTCCCGGACAGAACGCACGGCAGACGAGACGTATCTGCACTAATCAAGATTTATTGCATATAACGTTGGGGTCTTAACTCCACAAGATAAGAGGCTCATGCACAGCAAAAATGGAGATCTAAACACAAGTGCAGTTTGAATACAAAGGGTATATTAGCAGTGAATTAAGCTACTTAATTCAATCAAACAACAAAGGTTAACCATTAAAATGCCAGCAACTTTCTTATTATTAAACTCACACTAGGCCTAGAATATTAATTATCACTCTTAACAGTCCCCACAGCCTTAAACTTAATGAAGGTTACTTAACATTAAGTTTACTGGTAAAGACAATGAAAGAGTAATATTTCTCACCCTTGCCAGACCACAGCTGGGTATCCTTGGGTGTAATTCTCAAGAATCAATCTCTCTGGCAGGCATCCCTGCTGGAGAGGAGAAGGCCCAGCATCCTCCTGGGAAAGTGTACGGAAGCCTCGCTGATCAAAGGTGTGACCAGGCTTTTATAGAATAAAGTGGATTGACTGCAGTCATTTAACCATTAGCCGTACCTCCAACATCTCTCATTGGAGAATAAAAGCAAAACAGTGGGAAAATTCATGAAGGTCCTGTTCCCCCAAGAAAACTCTCTTGTTCATCTGTTTGTTCTTACTTTATCTCCGTTCCAGGCCTAGTTGTGGCTGGGCTGAGCTCCATGTTCTTCAACACTGGAGAGCAGCTGGTGTTATGAACATCAACTTGGCCTCTGTTTGTACCTTTCAAGGTTGTTACCAGCTCAGAGTTAAGCCTTGTCCTTTCTCATAAGAACCCTTCCACTTCAGGCCTGAGCCTGCAAAACTGAGAGACAAAAGCAGCTGAATAATAGAGTAAAACTGAGGCAGGCATATTGAGAGATGGAGTGTCCTGGTACAACCAGGGAGACCAAATCCTGTCAAGAGACTGGTTCTCAAGAAATAGCTTCTGGTCTGTCATCAACAGGCAGGATAATTTTGCTGCCACTCTCATTCCTGGATAGCCAGGAAAACCAGTCTAACTCATCTCCCATACTGCTGTCTTTTCCCTCACTCTACATTTTATTTCTGCCTCTCATAATGTTTTCCTTCTTGTTCCGCTCACCTCATTGCAGTGCCTCTGTTTCCTGTTTTGTCTTTCCATGCAATTTACTTTTCCAGAACAAAATCTGTTTTATCCCCAAAACAAAGCCCATCAATCAAAATAAAATTATGGAACATGTCATCACTCCTTTCATTCCACTTCTCTCTTATGTCTCTTTCCTTGTGTTTGTTTTAGTTTTGAAGCTCAAATATCTAAGGTTTTCTACCTTATAGTTTCCTAGATTAAAGCAGAAAGAGGGTGCTGTTGTCCATAGTGTTGGAACTCATTGCAGGAAAGAGAAGCACAGAGTCAAATTATCATGGTTCATGTGGTACTGTCAGTTATTTGTTTGTACTGAATGGGGGTTTCAGTTGCAAAATGGTTCTTGAATCCTAAATTACTAAATCCAAGTTGTTGTTTTTTAATTTTAAAAAAATGAATATGTATTATTTCTTATTCATTCTTCTTCCTTATTTTTAATATCTGCCACCTAATTAAGTCTCAGAAAAATGTATGAGCAACTAACAACAAAATGCACACAGACTAGTGGATATGTCTTGACTTTAAGTCCAGTGTGGAGTAAGTTCCACTAATACCAGTAGGTGACAGACTGTATCTGTAGCACAGCATCTGAGAAAGCAGCTACCAAGTGACTCTGAGCTTGGAAATTACTTCAAAGCACATTTGTTTGGCAAATTCTTATGACTCATGCACATAATATACTTGTAGACTATCAAAACCAATTGTAAGCTATTTACTAAGAGAAGACATTTCCAATAAAGATTATCCACAGAAAAAATCTGGTTTTACTTAGTATAGCATAAGAATCCTTCTCATTACCAGGGGAAGACCACTCCACAGGCATATGTTAATGTATTTTCTACAGTTCAGTTTTCCAGGTGTTAAGTATTACTTTTCTGCTGGAAACCTGGTCTGCAACAAATGCCTAGTGGAATACAATATCAAGATAACTTTCCCATTACATAAAATTGAAATACATCTCTGTCTTTTCCAAACATAAAAATATGAATAAAGTGTGACTGAGCTAGTATGAATCTATTTTGAAAGTTTCAAAGCCTTTAATCACCTGAGTCTTTCTTATCTAGCATACTGTGACTGACACAGAACCTGCATGCTTTGTGCTTATTTTTTTGTCCACACACTATAATGAATCCCAGGTTTCTTTGTGATATGCTGACTGCTTGTGTCTTCTAAAGGTTGATCTTTATGTCTTGGAAGAAGAGGGAGAGGTAGACACAGAAAGAGAAGTTACACATACATAAAGATCAAAAGGTGGAATTAGGAAGCTCTGTCTTCGCTACTGGCAAATTTCATGTGCTTGATATAAAACCTCAAAAGAAGTTCCTGTAGGGTTATGGGATAGGCTGGACCAAGAAGATTAATTTAAATTAAGTTAATCAGAGTTTCAAGTCGTGCTTATACCATATGGTTGATGAATATGAGCTATAGAAGACCTGATGAAGATAAGGTATAAGAAGAGCTTATAGAAATAAACTGTCTCAAAGTCAAAACCAGGCATACAACACCAAACATATTTCCTTTAACTGTAATGAGGCTTCAGCTTCTGAATATCTTTGAAAACTTACAATTCCTTACAATCTTCCAGTTTTTTTACTTAGAGTCTTCAAGTTCTTTTAAATAATTTGATACTTATGCCTCCAGCAGAGTTTTTTTCTTTATTCAATGTCAAATTTGTGATTCTTGAAATCAACAGAAGAGCTTAAGGAGTACATATTCCCAACTCACTCCATATGTTCACTTGTAGTTGGTCTGGATAATATTACCACCGTAACTACCATTGCTATGATCATCTCTTTCCAGCACAGTTTCCTATGGAAAGGAATAGAAATGATACTGTGAAAAATTTTGCCATGTTGTCTGTCATTAGGTCCCAAAGGATCAAAAAGAATTGGTCTTTTGCTCATGTTTTTAATTACCCAGCTGTTTCTCAGCTCTTGATGAAGATACTGATACATTTTTGCTAGAATCTACATAAATGATAAAATGAACTTTTTCACCAAAATGAAAAGTCTGTGATGAAGTGCACTTTCTCCCTGTGTTTTCACATTTACTGTGTACATCATTTAGCACAGGCTTCATAACAAATTGAAAGAATGGTTGAAAAATATCTTTTTTTTTAACATTAACATTTTTTAACACTTCAAAAATAGTTATTCTCTGCTTGAGGGCAATATCTTAGGAAGAAACACTTCTGACTTGGTGAAGCTTGAAAGTGTTATCTCACCACTTCATATCAGTGCTTGGATCTCAGTATTATTCTTTGGGTCTGGCTATCTTACTTTAAGAATCCTTTCTTATTCCATGCTTTTGCTTTAATATCTCGTGACTAGTGTTCTCCTGTGCCACTCTAAATGAAGTCTCAGAATGAGATTCATACCACCTGACTCAAAATGTCTACAAATGTAGATATCTACATATGAGGCAGGCAACTAAATGCCCTTCATATTCATTGGGAAGACATAGCCACTACTTGCATGCAATTCATTTGGCCTAATTTTGATGTCTTCATTAGGCTGAAAGAAAGTGTGTCCTAGAAATGTCCATTTCTTTCCTCTTGCTATAAATGGAGTGACTACAGATAGCTTAGAAAATATACTTGTTGTAGATAACTCAAATTTAGAAAGATAAATCTAAACTTTTTTATTTTCCACTGTTCTTTAATAATTCACTTTAAATTAGTGATTTTCTTTTTATTATATAAGAGAAACTGATAAACAGCCAGCCACCTCTTCCCCAGATACATGTTTTTCCAAATAATTTTTTACCTAGTATCTTCTACCTATGTATCTTCTGATTACATCCATCTAACAAGTGACTGTCAGCAGAAATGTACTGCTTATTTGGTTTTGGAAATCGATCCAAGATCCAGTCAATTCAGTTTTATCTTGTGTATATTTTGCTGTAATTATATTTATAATCAACTATAATTATACATCTGTGTTTCTCAATATAGAATCACAGAACAGTTTGAGTTTGAAGGGACCTTCAAGATCATCTAGATTCAACTCCATTACCATTGGCAGGGTCACCTCCCACCAGACCAGGTTGCTCCAAGCCCCACCCAACCTGCCCTTGAACACTTCCAGGGATGGGGCTTCCACAACTTCCCTGGGCAACCTGTGCCAATGTCTCACCACTCTCACACTGAAGAATTTCTTCCTAATGTCTAACCTAAATCTCCCCTCATCCAGTTTTAATCCATTACCCCTTGTGCTCTCACTACAAGCCCCTGTAAAAAGTCCCTCCCCAGCTTTCCTGTGGCCCCTTCAGGTACTGGAAGGTGCCCTATGGTCTTCCCCAAGCCTTCTTTTCTCCAAGCTAAACAACCTCAACTCTCTCAGCCTGTCTTCATAGGAGAAGTGCTCCAGCCCTCCTATCATCTTCACAGCCCTCCTCTGGACTTTCTCCAACAGCTCCATGTCCTCTATATTGTGGGGACTCCAGACCTGTATATGGTATTCCAGATGGGGTACCATGAGAAAGGATTAGAGGGGGAGAATTACCTCTCTTGACCTGCTGGTCATTCCTCTGCCTGCTGGTCATGCTTCTGGTCAACACTGATTGCACTCAGCCCTTCCCCTTCAGCCTTCCCATAAACACAGGAAGCCATATTCTCTGCCTTATGTTACAGACTGTTTATTTTCTCCTTGTCCTCCTATCTGGTTTTTGCTTTAAGCTTCAAAAATATCCAGAGAATAATTCAAAGAATTAACCTCTGCCTCACTGCAGCCATACAACTTCAAGTCATCCATCTGAAACAGTTGTGAAATTGACCCCCCCTCTCCCTAAGTAGCCTTTTCTTTCATGATTTGCTGCTGAAACTGGAATATAACAAATGGCAAAAGTGACAGGCAGTCACTTCGGTAAATCTCACATTGCGCTTTTATCTTGCTTCATATTTTAATATTATTTTCCTGGTGCAATACATGCTTTCCCTTATTAATTTGCCTACATTTCTCAAATAAAAGATGCACTTTCATCATTTCAGACAGAGGCCATTCATGTGATATGCTGTAAAGCCTTTCTGTTTCATGTAACCACTGTGCAATTATTCTTTTTTTTTTTTTAAATCTCACACTCTTTAAAATCTTTGCTCTCCATCAGCTGGTTCTTCTCTCCAAAAGCTCTCTTTCAGCATCATTTTTTCCTTCCTGGAAAACATATAATTAGTTTCAATGTTTATCCACTTTTTTACAGATGTTTCCAGCAATGACTCCGGGTCATAGACAAGGCAAGTTACATGTCAACCATTTAATGTCAACCATTTGCTTTTTTTTTTATTTTCAGTTCAATAAACAAGGTATTTCTTCCACTATCCAGTTAATGACATCTTTCCCCAACATTTCTTACATACTATTCTGGCTTGTGGTACATGGCAAATACTTGTGAATTCCATCCATTCCAGGCCATTCCTAATTTATGGTTGCATGCAATCCCCTTTGCACATCCTTGTATGGAATCTGCACTTCTTATACATTAATCATTATTAGAATGATTCCCAAGGGGCTTCAATTAGATTGATTCTTCTTTTTTATTGGCACTTTATGTGGTACAGAGAATATTGGCCCCATAAAGCCTACAATATAAAAGTTGGTTTTAAAGGCCAATCATCAAAGGTAAGAGTTGTAAGTCCTGCCAGACTGAGCCACATAAGATTAGAAATCCATTGAAATGACTAAAAGGAATACTACAAGCCTAGCCAAGCTTAAGACCATGGTCCCAGGTGTGTCTAAGGAAATATATACACACTTGTGTGTATATAAATTTTCCTGAAAACCTGAGGTGAGGTTTCTAATTTGGAAACCTCTTTTCAGCTTATTTTAGTTTCAAAAGTAGAAAATTTTATTATCTTCTACTACGCAGCACATATGGAAGCTAAGAAGTGGTTTATGATCTTCTGAAGACCTCCTGCATGAATATGGCTATATTGACATTTTACTTCCTGACTGACATTTTATTTACTGACAGAATTATTGAAAACTTTGCAGCAAAAAAGCATTTTAAAATATGTAAATGAGGCGGTGCCACTAAAGTGCAGCAGAAAATAGTATCATGAAGTTTCTGCATCCAAATAAGTTGACAGTTGAACTTTTATTTCAGAGCTAGGAAATTCTCAGGGCAGAATAAACGTGGTATAACCCAGAGTACTGATGACAAAAAATTACTTACTCCTTACATGGTGGATGTTTGTCTTGTCCATGTTTCTGCGTCTCTTTTAAACAATATTTCTGAGGTAATGTCCGTGTAACGTCTCTGTTCAAAGCTTATTGTGTTTATGGGCAAGCCCCATGGAGCCTTCATCTTGATTCAGCAAATTCTAGTGTGGTAATTGGACAGGACTCCACTGATTACCTTTTCTCATTTAGTTAACTCTTTTCTGCTTCACAGCTCTACAGCAAGTTTGCCTGCATCTGTCAAGACTTACCGTACATCCAACAACAAAGTTATACCAGAGCTCATGCATTTCCATCCTACACAGACTCAGATTTTCTGTTGGCTCTCTGTAAAGTGTCTGCTTACAGTTTGTTATTTTCTTTTATTCATTCTCAACTCTCCATTCATCCATCATTAATCTTTTCCCACATTTGTCTAGTGAGAAATCATATTTCAAGAATCTATAAAACCTTCTTTCTTTTTTCAGAATGCATGATGACAAGTCTAATACTGAGGGAGAAAACTGCAAAAAGCTGTAGAGACTTTTTTTCTTTTCTTTCCCATTATTTTTTTAACAAATTGCAGTTATCACATGTATGCTTATGGCCAGATTTTCTTATACTTTGTCACATTAATGAATGCTTTATACCAGAAATTATCACAATGGCCACTATTAAAGAAGAGACCTATTAATCTAGAAATACATTTTTGGAATGTAGTTCTTAAAATCTGTCCTAAGATCTAAATGCCATCACAATTTGGTGTCTGTTTTTGCAAGCCTCTAAAAACCAGGTCAGATATTAATCTGCACCATACATCCAAGAAGGATATTTTTGAAAAAATAACACCTCTGCCAGTAACCATCCCACGATTGCTCAAATCTACTGCTCTCCAGTGCTATCAGTATTTAATTTAAAAAAAACACAAAATCCTACTAAAACCAGCAAAGCTTATTCTTGTTTCCAGTCTTCTACTTTCCTGCTCCTTTCTTCAAACTATGTGTTTAGTTCCTAAACAGGCCTGATCCTATGAGCTAGCTCTGTTATCACCAGAGAAACTACATTTAGTGAAGTCCAGAGAGATGAATATATCTTTCAAGTTCTTCTGAAAACTGAAGATACTTTTCAAGACATTGTATCTGGCTTTTGCTGAAGATAAATAACAGGTCATGTAAAGTATGACAAAGATCAAGGAACAGGGAAAGTGTAATGTGAAGGCTGCTGCAATTGCCATTATTTCTCTTTAAAGAACATTGTAGCTGGTCTTGTTGCACACTCATAGTCTGAGTGTTTGTTAAAAACAAACCCTCTAAAATTATTGGGATCTTTGGCACTGGACACTGGTTCCCCACATGGGGAATCCAGTCTCTTGAACTACTCTTTGTCTGAACAATGACAAAAGTGTCCAGCAGGAGTCCACAGAGAAATCCTTCTGCTACACTGGTGAAGACTCCCTAGACCCCTGTTCTGCTGAACTCTCATGTATCCAGCCAGCTACATGCCAGCCTCAGCATACTCATGATTCATTAGTACTGGTTATCTTAAACCACATACAAAAATATGTATCTTACCTATGTTCAAAATGTTTCCGATATAACCATCTTTGCATCTGCAGGAACACTTTTCGTGGATTATTTAGAAGTGTCTTATCTAAATATAATGGTCAAATCTGCTGAAAGAATTCCTTGAGACTCTCTGGGATGGCAGATTCTCCTTCCAGCATGTTAATTAATGCATATAAGCATACAAGCTGTGCCTATCAATTGGTCTAGGTAGAGGAGACATCAACTACTTCTCTCAGAAGCCTTTTGCAGTGTTTGATCACCCTCTAAAGAAATTACTCCTAATGTCAATTCTAATCCTTATTTTAGCATTATTTTCTTGCATTTCCCCTCTTGGGGTTCCAATGGCTCAGAGATGTCATTCAGGTCCCCAAAAATGTTTAGAAAACGATGTAGTGGCTGAATGCTTGTTACTTGCATGCAGAACCAAGGCACAAAGCAAAGTTGATCTGTGTGGATGAACCAGCATCCTATTCAGTAATGGCAGCATGGAGGGTTTATAACTAGTTCAGCAGCTGAGATGTAAGCCATGCAAATTCACACACACCAGCAGCTGCTCGCCCACTTGTGCTGTTTCATTACTCGCTCTATTACTGACTCATATTTAATTTGTAACTTATTGCAATTATCTGCATCCCTCTGTGTTTAAGGCAGATCTCATCAATGAAGACAAGCAGGCATTGTCTTATGTAAAAGAATTCCTGCCACTCATTTGTCCAGTTCTTCAACAGAAATTATTTTATTTATTTATATTATTAATTGCATACATAAAAAGCTAAAATTATTGATGATTACTCTCCATAAGAAGGACTTTTCTGTTGCACTGCCCAGTTTTAAATTAGGAAAATAATATAGCTAAGCTATATCTAGGATTATTAGCTACAGTAGAAGAACTGGATCCTTAGTGAGAACTGTGGAATAAATTACCTGTCATTGCTGTTATTGATTCTAGAAACCTAAAAGAAGAAAAATATTCATAGAACCTCTACTGGATAAACTTAGCAATAGTAGCTATAAGTTTCAGCTGGTGTGGGATTTATTTAATAAAAAATCATTCAAAGTACCAGTTGAACCAAAGTCTTTCTCACTCATAGACACATTAAGTTCTCTGCAGCAATTTTGGATTAAATCCAATCTAGGTATCAAATCTATAGATATCTGCTGTGAGAGTCTTCTCACCTAGTCATAAAATCATAGAATGTGTTGGGTTGGAAGGGACCTTAAAGATCATCTAGTTTCAAACACCCTGCATGGACAGGGACATCTCCCACTAGACCAGTTTACTCCAAGCCCCATCCAACCTGGCCTTGATCACTTCCAGGGATGAGACATCCACAACTTCCCTGGATAGCCTGTTTCAGTGTCTCACCACCCTCACAGCAAAGAATTTATTCCTGATGTCTGATCTAAATCTCCCCTCTTCCAGTTTAAAATCATTACCCCTCATCCTATTGCTACATGCCCTCACAAAAAGTCCCTCTCCAGCTCTTCGTAGGAGAGGTGCTCCAGCCCTCTGATCATCTTCATAACATTAGATGGATGTAGGCATCTGCACTTGAAGTGCTCACCTTTATAGCCATCTTATGCCCTGCAAAAGCATATGATGTGGGAGACCAAAGGCATTACTAGTAAGCTATCTCCAAATAAAATAAAGTGAATTTGGGAAGTTTGGAGTAGACATGTCTCCTCACAGTGCACAGCTCTAGCAGTGCCATATGATTTTAAACTCCAGAGAGAAATGTACTGCAGTACCACAGGTAGCAGCCCTACCTGTGCCCCCCTGCCCCCATCCCCCAGATGGGAAAGACACAGGCAGATCTGAGTGACTATAAAATGATGCAGCTCTTTGCATGTCAGTTTGGTACCATGGAAACTGAGGACAACCTTAGTAATCAGTCATAGCTTGGGCAGACAGACTAGGTGGGAAATAATCATCCAAGTTTAAAATTGACAGAGCTGAACTGCTAGCACTCCTGCTGTTACCAAAAAAAGTGTACTTCACACACTCACATGGACAGTCCTCCTGGGCTGCATCATTTCTAAGAGAACACACCTCGGTGATGCTTAACTCCCCATTGGGAAGTTAATGGACCCTTCCAGTTTACACCAGCAGAGTGCCAGTGTGATGTGATGTCCTGGGCATGGAAACACAGCTTGCAAAGAACAGGCTGTTCTCAATAAAATTCAGCCCCTGAAGGTAGATATCTGAATGTGTTTTCAGATCCTTAAATCAGTGGTGTGATTTTCTCTATGTGTTGTAAGTCTCCTTTGGGCATAGGTGCTGCAAACAGTCCCAAAGATAAAAGCAAGTGGCAAGGTCTCAGGGCACACAGAAGTGACTGAGCATGTACATCAAGAAATGCTGTCTGGGCTGTCTCCTGCTTTTATCCATTCTGTTATTACAAAGACATAATAAATTAATCCATTCATAGATGCTATAAATCTTAAGCGGGTCTTGCTATAATGGTGCAGTTTGTCTTATTAAAAGCTGGAAATTCTTTCTCATTAAAAATGCTCCCTGTTGTAGCTTTGAGGCCTACTGTATGCATATTAATAATGATGATACTAAATTCCAATGCAAACTTGGCTTGTTGGCAACTTGGAAACTATTCAAGTTTACCAATACCCATGGTTTAGGAAGGTGCTGAAATATATGAACAAGACAGCCAATGTGAAATGCTGGTATTGCCCAGATTTACTCTTCAGTAGCTGCAAGTAAAGTAAATAAAAAAGGCACTACTGCTGAAAGTGAGTAGCTTAAAAATCAACACATACAGCAAAGAATTGAGGGTACTGAAATTTGAATAGTTAAATGGGTAAAAAGTCCCTAGAAGTCATGTATTTCTAAGAAAATGAGAGAACTGCGGGGAGAGGTGAAGGGGAATGGGGAAAATTGGCCATCATATTGATTGCATTAATAACTTTCATATTTTTGCCTCTGTCTCCTGAAATGATAGATGTTGGACTCTGACAAGTGGCAGAACAACACCACTTGTTTAAAAGTAGCATGGGTAAAGGGATAGGGAATAGCAATGAGAGTCCAACAACATGACTTCAGGTTATTCACACACACAACATAGCATTACGGAATGCACGGTTCTAATGCATATTTAATAAGCAAGAAAAGTTGTTTTCATATGGAAAGCCCACGTTGGCATTAGGAAGATGAGGACTAAATGGTTGGTCTGCCACAGTTGTGCTACTTGTTGTCTGATTTAGATCTCTGTAAGAAGGAGATAATAGCTCTTTTCCATCCATCTTCATAATTTCTGTGGTGACACTTATGACCTTTCACACAAGCCAGGACCTCCCTTTAAGACATTTTAAAATATGAAACAATAAAAGTCCCCATACAAAGCAGATTTTAATCTCAATAGGAGACTAGAGAAAAGAAATCTTCACCTATCTTCAATTTAAATTGTTTTCTTTTCTGCAGAAGGCTTTAAAGACAAAAAGAAAACAAAGCAAAAATTATGTCATAAAAGAGTTTGGGAGAGAAAGAGGGAGATTAAGACTGGAGGGAGGGAAAGGACAGCAGGGAAAAGCACACAGGTGCAAGCAGAGGTGAAGTTTTGTAAGAAAGAAAAAGAGATTGCAATAATGAACCCTCCAGTGGGCAAAAACTTGCCCTAGATTGGGAAAGTTACTCATAGCAGCTCCAGCTCCAGGAACCTGAAACACTAAGCTGGGCTACTTTGTATGCTTCCTGGTATGCCAATAGCAAGGTTGCTCTTCAAGCTCCCAGCTGCTGCACAGCAGTGCTGGTAATTCAGTTCTGGGAGCAGAACCAAATATTTGGCTGTGTTTGTGTGAAGTGCACACTGAGTCCTTGTCTTTTGCTCTGTGCAAATGGCAAGGTGGGAAAAAAACTAGACAGTGAAATGTACCAAGGATCTATTTTACTAATCTTTTGTCATCTATTTTTCTTTCCTGTTGGGGGGAAAGGACAGGAAAAGTCTTTTTTGCAGGAGAGGGAGAGCGAGGAGAGGAGAGGAGAGGAGAGGAGAGGAGAGGAGGGAGAGGAGAGGAGAGGAGGGAGGAGGAGGAGGAGGAGAGGCAGGAGAGGAGAGGAGAGGAGAGGAGAGGGAGAGGAGAGGAGAGGAGAGGAGAGGAGAGGAGAGGAGGAGGGGAGAGGAGGAGGGGAGGGGAGGGGGAGGGGAGGGGAGGGGAGGGGAGGGAGGCGAGGAGGGGAGAGGAGAGGAGAGGAGGGGAGAGGAGGAGAGAGGAGAGGAGAGGAGAGGAGAGGGAGGAGAGGAGAGGAGAGAGAGGAGAGGAGAGTAGAGGAGAGGAGAGGAGAGGAAGGAAGAGGAGAGGAGAGGAGAGGAGAGAGAGGGAGGAGAGGAGAGGAGAGGAGAGGAGAGGTTGTGCAGAATAGTGCAGAGTGTTTAAAGACACTGTTGAAAGACAACCAGTGGTATGAGAAAATCACGTAAAGCCACAATTAGCAACATAGCCACCATAGATTAAAAGAAATAACAAGAGGAGGAGTAGTTCACTGTTAAGCCAGTGAACCACCAGTCTTTGTCTCTTAGTATGTGTGTGCAAGACTGAGACACAGCTATCATCCATTGGAGTAACCAAGCTGATGCACTGAATGACCTGTTCCATTTTGAGGTACTTTTCCCTGGTTTAGCACAATTGATCATACAGAGGATTCATCCTTCCTGTTAAAAAACCAAACAAACCCACCTTGGCCTTTTATGTTGTTTGACATGTTTGTTTTCCCAGAAATCTGCATAGAATCACCAGTCCAGACATTTTATTGATCAAGCTTGATGGATAGTAATTTTTCTCAGAAAAATAAAAAAAATACACTACAAATGAAAAGATGACAAGTTGTATTTCTTATTTATCTCAAGAAGAAAATACCTCTTTTAGCTTTGACAGATGATGAAGGTAGTTGTCATTTAATAGTGTGGCATTAATTCTCTCTGTGAGTTTTGGTTGTTTCTTTAAACTTAGTGTGTTCCAGTCCCATCACGAGCTGGATGACAGCATCATGCTAGCATAAAAAGGTTTGTGTACCTATGACTTGATGGATATCTCTGACCTGCTTTATTTCTCTGCAATAAAATACATTATACTAATCCATATTTTCAAACATGTGACAGTCCTACCTAGTCCTACCTTCCTTTTATTTATTATAGTCATGCTTCAGGCTGAGAAGGATCTTCATCTTCTGGTTTCTTTTGACTTTCCTTCCTATTTTGTTTGAGATTTTCCAAGCAACACCTCAGGCTTCTGTCTTGTAATCATATCACTACATTTGACTGCAAAACTTTCTCAACTGCATGAGTTGAATTGCTTTTAGGCAGAGTATAATGAGTGTCTTCACCTGTTTTGGCAACAGGGTTTGGAGTTGCTTTCTGATACACAGGTGTACATCTCTGTGCTACTTGCTTATGAGAGGAAAGTATAATATCATTTTGTAATCTATGCAAGGATAAGCACCTGAGGATCTGAGAAGCCAAATTATTCAATCTGGTTTCCCTTGCCTGATATTTTATTCATGCTACTGTAGATCCAGAAGATAAAATTTCAGTTAGGTAGCCAAACTGGAAAAGTATATCTAATTAAGCTGTGTTTTTTGCTTGTTTGTTTGTTTTACTTGATTAGCTTCTTCCTGATTTAGCAACTACAACAGAGAGATCTGATCCTGATCCAAACCAGTCACAGAGATGATGACCCCTAAACACAGCAGTGAGGCAAGAGTGAGTAGGACTGAGAAGGAAGAATTTTGTCCATGACTCTTTCTGTTAAGATTTCAAAGTACTTTTTAAAAGTGAACAGTCAGCCAGTGAAACATTTGGTAATTTTCTAATGTTCCTCTTTTTTCATGTTGTACATGGAAAAGTAATTAAGTTTAAAATGCAGAAGAAAACAAGAATTTAATTGCAGAATTATCTGCACAGGGGCTTATACACAGTATCTCCCTCAAGTAAAAACCAAAATAACAACAAAAGCTAGTTTTTCTTAAATTATGTTCAGATTTTAGAAATTAACACTTCTGCTGGGAACCTGTTTGAAAGGTCTTATCTGCTGGAAACAATGACAAAACTGTCACAAATAGGTGTGAGGGCTAACCCCACAGTCCCTGCATTTATTTTGTGGGCAGTGTGCTTCATGCTGTCAGAGCCATTTTCAATACCATTTTAAGTATCTTGGTTTCTTAGAGGTGACACAATAGGGAACTTTCTACTACTTAATAATCTGAAGTTATTTTTGAGATGTATGTAGCACACTTAATAGGCAAGCCTGTCTTTTATTTTAATTGCAGTTTCAGAAAGATCCCTATTTTAACTGTTACCAGCTTCAGGACCTCAAGCAAAACCATTTTCACAGAGATAACTTGATGAAAGCTGCAGCCTTGCAGAATTACATGACCAGGGAAGCAAAACTGACTTCCCTTTCATATTTTTCAAATAGTGCTGTTCTAAGCATACTTAATTTTAAATTATAATTTCTGCATGTATTTCTAAATAACTAGACAAAAAACATCCTCACCCCTTCAGAAGCAAAAAGAAAGGAGGGCAATGAGGCTGGTGAAGGGACCAGAGGGAAAGCCTTATGAGGAGAGGATGAGGAAGCTGGGGTTGTTTAGCCTGGAGAAGAGGAGACTCAGGGGGGACCTCATCACTCTCTTCAACTACCTGAAGGGAGGTTGTAGTCAGGTGGGGGCTGGGCTCTTTTTCCAGGCAACCAGTGACAGGACAAGAGGGCACAGCCTGAAGATTCACCAGGGGAGGTTTAAGTTGGATATTAGGAAGCACTTCCTCACGGAGAGGGTGATCAGACATTGGAATGGACTGCCCAGGGAAGTGGTGGAGGCACCATCCCTGGATGTGTTCAAGGCAAGGCTGGATGTGGCACTTAGTACCATGGTCTAGCTGGTGTGGTGGTGTTGGTCATAGGCTGGACTTGATGATCTCAGAGGTCTTTTCTAGCCTCAGTAATTCTGTGATTCTGTGAATTTTGGCATTGAGCTCATGGGAGCTGGAAATCTGCTGTAACTTAACTCTGGGTAGAGGACCAAAAAAAACTCTTCAAGCTGTGGTATGCTATAGTAGGTAGTTATCCCTGTCCAGATTTTTTGTGTTGTTGTTTTTTACACACCATTTACTATGTAACAGTTCCTGACAGAACATAACACATGTCCTAAGATTCATGAAAACTTAATGGAGCTTGATTTCAAAAGCACAGAGATAAAAATACATCCTGGAAGAATATCTTAACATAGGCTCTTTTGTCAAAACCTGTGTCTCATAAGATAACAGTTTTAATTTTTATTTTTTGCAAACATGGAAATAAATGTGAAAACTCAATAAACATGTGATATTGGGCTTTATACCTAGACTGGAATGTGTAATTTTTTTAAAAGTGATCTTTCCACAGTAGCTGATTAAATGCATAAACATCCAGCCCAGCTCTGCCACACGTCACCACCACATTTTGTATTCAGTGTGTTTTGTGCTGATCACAGCTTTCAGTCAGGTCAACCTCATCTGCTTTGTTTACTAAACACCACATGTATCACACCATGCCAGCTTTTATTGATTTGAATTTTATGCAATTCCACTGAATACTACAAGATGAGACTAGCACTTCAGATTAAACATACAGAGCTGCATATAAAAAGCAACATTTTTAATAAAAATAAATATTTAAGTATTACTGTGACAACAGGCTGAATGGTCGGTGCAGAACAGGGACTTCTTAGCTGATACTTTGTTTTATACATGTATCACCGAAGTGGGCCTGGTGAGAATTTGAAAATCATTAATTAAACTCAGTCCAGTATCTTTTAACATGGTCCTGTATCCTGCTTAGCAGCTAAACCACGAGTGTGTAGGTTAGCTGCAGAGACAGAGGATAAAAAAATAAAACTAAAACTGAGGCTGTTGAGTACAACAGATGCAAAGGGACTCACCTGCAAAGGCTCCCTGGTCCAAAGCCTGCAAGTGGTCATCACACCAGGGATGTGGTAAACAGCTCCTTAAAGACAGCCACAGCTTTTTATAAAGTGTGCAAGCAACCCTACTAATCCAAGCTGTAGAAATTCTGTATCTCCTGGGATCTCACATAGTTCCTGGCTGCACAAGATCCCTTTCTAATAGTTTGTTTGCTAAAAAGCACTCCACCCTCAGAAATCCAACATTCTTCAGGGACTCAGCTGTAAACTAACCACATTCCCCTTCCAGATGCAGGTGGGATGGCAATGTATCACAGAAAACAACTACAAATATACAGTTTTAAGGTAAATCTGAAATTATTTTTCCCCGGAGAATCTGACAACTGAAACCACTCTGATTTATTCCTGTCCTTCATAAAGTTTTAAGATCTTGAAATGGCTTTTCCCAACTGCTGACAACACAACCCAGTGAGGGCATGCTGCTCTTCACTGAAACTGGGCCTACATATACTGGTAACTATGTGCAGAACAGAGTGTGATTATCATGCCAATGGGAAGGTAACTGTAGAACAAATTTTAAGGAGGTAAATTGCATTACCACAGCCCAAAGTACTACAGTTAAAATTACCGGTTTTATTCACCTGTTGACTTCTTTCTGCTCTGCTAGACTCTATAACCTCCAAGACTAATCCCTAGGTTAGATCAACAGGTCCTGTACAATGCAAAAATTTCAGTATGTCAAAATAGCAACAGTGTTTGTGAGTTATTATGAAAATCAAGTCAATTGAAAGAGAAAAAAATATTTCCTTGTTAGAGCTGCAATTGCTGTAGGAAAAAGAGAAAGGTTGCATGTGTTCCATGTGTCATAGGCTGGACTTGATGATCTTAAAGGTCTTTTCCAGCCTTGGTGATTCTGTGATTCTGTGATTCCAAACCTAAATTTATTATTGTGCTTGGAAACAAATAGTTCAGAACTAAAACTCCAGTTTTAAGTGAGCTTGAGCTAAATCTCTTCCAATAATTGTTTGGACTGCAGTCAGACAGTAGTTTTTGAAAACATGCTGAGTTTTAAGGAGTGATGATGTTCTAAGTTCCAAGTGAACTGCAATGATGGCTCATTGGATCTGTAAAATTCAGGGAGCAGGTTGCTTTCAGCTGCACTTGCATTGCCTTAGCTCGTTTGGCCAAGATCCCTCAACCTCAACAGTTCCATGATCATCACCTAAATAATGATCATAAAGCTATAGTGGTGTCAGCTACAATGTTCCTTGCAATTGGGTAACCTTGTGTGACCTACAAGCATGTTGTAATTTGTCTTAAGTTCAAAAATTAGATCCACGAATTTACCTTAATGCCATTAACCTTAAGTGAGTTGAAGGGGAACTGCAAACTGGGTACCTGTGGTGACAAGATTAAGGTTTGACATCAGGGAAAAAGAGGTGCCTGTGAAAGTAAAATCTAAGGAGTATCTATTGTAGCACTTGTCCAAAGAAGATAAAATTATTTGTTTGTTTACTTAGAGAAGCAAGGCATTGTCAGTCATCAACTGTGCAGTTTCCTCTAACAATAGTTATTAGCATCAGCACACAAACCAGAAAGGAAGAATGAGAAGCACATTTCCTACATGACCTGATACACTCTGTACAATTTAGTCATCTACTTGCAGACTCAGGAGCACAGAACAAACAGGGAGTATCCAACTCCCATCCTGTAATGTGAATTCTCCTCTGGGAATAGCATTGCAAATTATGTCTGAAAACACTGGATAATCACTGTCTTGATGTTTTATTTGCCTATTCTTTTTAAACCTCGCAACCTTTGTGACCAATCTCCATGAAGATCCTTATGTTTCAAATTGGAAAGAAGATGGTTTAACAAAAAAAACACATCTCTCCAATGGAGCCTGAAAAATCACTTAATCTCTGCAGGTAAAGACAGTAGTCACTAAGATGCATGCACCATTGGACCCTTCGGTAGCATAATCACGGCTCTGAGATTTTCTAGGAGCTATTTTACCTATATTACTCTCCAAAATAGACTTTTTTTAGGACTATAAGACAAATCACAAGCCTGTTTTCTTGTCTCATTTGCACCTGCACTCCTGCATTGTGTTCAGTTTCAAAAGTCAGAGCACATCTTTCCTGATGTAAAAACGAACTACAGGGTGCAAGAAAGGGATTTTTGGGGGGTGAGAGGGGAAGACAAAGAATAATGGAATAGATTTTTTTACAACAAACATCTCTAAATTAATTAATGATAAACTAGAAATTGCTTTTCACCTCAAAAATAAAGATTAAATTTCACATTCAATAGTGTACTAACCTTCCATTTACTTTATATTTTTAACTAAAACTGAATTCTTAAAACTGTTTTATAATACCAATTTAAAACACCATGGCATTTTTAATACACCATTTCAAAAATTTCCTCCCTATTTCTTCTCAAGGAGTGGGAATAATTTAACCTCAAAAAAATAACTTTTGAAAATATTTACTCATCTGTATGTAACTAAAATGGGCAGTTAACCCAAAGTTCACTACAGATGGGTAAGAGAGAAACAGCATTTCTCCTCTCAGGAACCAAAAGTTCTACAGTGTGATTTGGAGTATGTTCATGGCAACCAATTGGTAGGCATCTCAAAAGAATACAGTTCCCAAGAATGGTTTGGACACCAAATCATGCTGAGAAAACAAGGGTATTTTAAAAATTTATCTGTCATCTGGAAAGACTAATTTTGAAACAAGAAAGAGCTGGAGGAGCTGCCACCTGATATGGACATAGTCAAGAAAGAGGGAGACAAGTTGAGGGATGGAAGTATTTGAGAACTGCCTATGACTTTATCTAACAATGACCTGAGCTGCCAGTTTTGTGATCCTAGCTTAGGAGACGTCTCTATAAAGAAGATTCCATTTTCAGATTCTTACCTATTTTTCATTCTTAAATGACTGTGCAACATGTTGCTTGGAAGGAAAATATATAACAAGAAAAATATTATTCGAATGATACCTTTTTAAAGACAGTTATTCTGATGTTCCAAATACAATAAATAAATACATACATAAAACCTCATAAATACTGTAATTTTATTTTTTATGTTTTATTTGACCATATTTCAGTAGATAGATATTTGATTCATAGAATCATAGAATGCCAGGTGGGAAGGGACCTCAAGGATAATCTGGTCCAACCTTTCTAGGTTCTACTCCAGTTGATATGAGGTGGCTCAGCACCCTGTCAAGCTGAGACTTAAAACTGTCCCATGTGGGGGAATCTGCCACTTCCCTTGGGAGACTATTCCAATGTGTGATTGTCCTCATGGGGAAAAATTTACCTCTTGTGTCCAATTGGAATCTCCTCAGGAGCAACTTGTGCCCACCACCCCTTGTCTTTTCCATGTGACTCTTTGTAGCTAGGGAGTCTCCATCTTCTTGGAAGCCACCCTTTAAGTACTGGAACATGGTAATGAAGTGTCCCCTAAGCCTTCTCTTCCCAAGGCTGAACAAACCCAGTTTTCTCAGCCTCTCCTTATGTGGCAGGTCCTCCAGTCCTCTGATCATCTTTGTGGCCCTTCTCTGGACCCTCTCCAGACTGTATACATCCTTTTAGTAGAGTGGGGACCAGAACTGAACACAATACTCCAGGTTTGGTTTGACAAGCACCGAGTAGACTGGGATGATGACTTCTTGATCTCTGCTGGTGATGCCCCTGTTGATGCAGCCCAGCATCCTGTTGGCTTTCTTTGCCCTGCAGTGCACTGTTCACTCATGTTGAGCCCATTATCCACCAAGACCCCTGGATCCCTTGAAAATGAGTTCTAAGTGCCACCTAAGAGAAGAATGTTCATAGTCACAGTAGATCTTACTTTGGCATCCTGGAGACTTCAAAGTTTATATGACTTATTTAGGCTCACTTCCAGCTCTTAGTCACTGATTTTTCTTGCAGAAATATGCTGACAATCCTTTCAAGATGCATTTGCATTAAGCTGGGAGCCAGCAAAGCACTTAAGTTGGTGTACTTAATAAAATGTATCTTCTATTGAAATCACTCTGCCAGTCTGCAAGCTTAAAAATAAGCATATGATTAACTTCTTTGATGAATTACAGTAGATCAGCAGTTTTATTGTCTCTGAAGTCAGGGTAGGTCCTCAACTTTGTTCTTTCTTTCTTTCCTCCTTTTAGTCCATTGTTAAAGTGAAGCTTTATACTTGGAAGGACTGTAATTCAAAGCCAGTCACAATTCTTCTCCAGAAAGATGTGGAATATGGGCTCACTTGACATGGTCATTTACTTGTCACTTTAAAATAATGGTAATCAGTTTTTGAAAACAATCTTCCCTTTAACTGCCTGAGACAATGATTTCTAGGCCAGCAGTTGCTTTCATTAAGTCACCAGTTGCTCTTTTTTCAGCAGGTCAGAAATAGGTGAGATGGATTGACCTCAGCACCTACTACCAAAGCTTTAACTGTACAGCTGCCCTCCCTAGAGCTGATGAGCACAGACTCATTCTGCATTGTAGAATCGTAGAATCACAGAATATTAGGGATTGGAAGGGACCTTTGGGATCATCTAGTCCAACCCTTCTGCCAAAGCAGGATCACCTAGGGCAAGCCACACAGGAACGCATCCAGGCAGGTTTTGAAAATCTCCAGAGAAGGAGACTCCACTACCTCCCTGGGCAGCCTGTTCCAGTGCTTCAATCACCCTCACAGTAAAGAATTTTCACCTCATGTTGAGGTGGAACTTCCTATGCTCTAGCTTATACCCATTGTTCCTTGTCTTATTACTGGGCACCACCGAAAAGAGACTGGCCCCTTCTTCTAGACACCCATCCCTCAGATATTTATAGACATTAATAAGATCCTGTCTCAGCTGTCTCTTCTCAAGATTAAACAGCCCCAGTTCTCTCAGCCTCTTAATCATCCTCGTAGCTTTCCGTTGGACTCTCTCCAGTAGATCCCTGTCTCTCTTGAATTGGGGAGTCCAAAACTGGATATAATATTCCAGGAGGAGAACCTCCCTCAATCTGCTGGACACACTCTTCTTAATGCACCCCAGGATACCATTGGCCCTCCTGGCCACAAGGGCACATTTCTGTCCTATGGATAATTTACTGTCCACTATGACTCCAAGGTCTTTCTCCATGGAGCTGCTTCCAGCAGGATGACTCCTCATCTCTACTGGTGCCTGGTGTTATTCCTCCTCAGATGCAGGACTTTACACTTGTCATTATTGAACTTCATGAGGTTCACCTTTGCACAGCTCAGTAGCCTGTCTAGATCTCATTGGATAGCAGTTTCCAATAGGATATTACTTATTTTGCAGAAGTGCATTAAAACTTTGCACAATATGTTTAGAGTTTCCTGGATGTTAAGTTGACCCTTGTCCCTCAGGGCTTCCAGAATGAGCAGTTGACAGCTTCTGCTCAGGTGGCCAAGAAGGCCAACAACTTCATGGTCTGCATCAGGAATAGTGTGGCCAGCATGAGAAGAGAAATGATCGTGTCCGTGTACTCATCACTGGTGAGGCTGCACCTTGAGCACTGTGTGCTGCTCTGGGTCCCTCACTACAGGAAGGACATTGAGGTGCTGAAGCATGACCAGAGAAGAGCCACCAAGCTTGTGAAGGGTCTAGAGAACAAGTCCTGTGAGGCAAGGCTGAGGCAACTGGGGTTGTTTAGTGTGGAGAAGAGGAGGCTGAGGGGAGACCTCATTGCTCTCTACAACTACCTGAAAGGAGGTTGTAGGGAGGTGGGAGTTGGCATCTTCTCCCAATTGAATAATGACAGGACCTGAAGTAGCAGCAGGGGAGGTTTAGACTAGATATTAGGAAGAATTGCTTTACTGAAAGAGTAGCCAGGCACTGGAACAGCCTGCCCAGGGAAGTGGTGAAGTCAACATCCCTGGGGGTATTAGAAAAATATGCAGACGTGGCACTTGAGGACATGCTCAAGTGGGCATGGTGTTTTTTTCTGGTTTTACAGTTGGACTCAATGATCTTAGAGGCCTTTTCCAACAGTGATGATTCTGTGATGCTGTGATTTGAACAGAACAAAGCAGCTAGAGACCATCTGCCTTTCCAGAGAGATGTTAAGTCATCTGAGTCCTAGCTAGTGCATGACTTTATGACTCTCAGACCCTCTTCATTTAATTGAACCACTACCTTATCTCAGTGCTGTATAAGACTTGAGCAATACTAATGATGTCAAGATCACAGAAGAACTAATTCTCTCTCAAGTTAGTTACCTGAAATAGGACTTCCCTTGATCTTAGCCAGCTAGGAGTGAAACAAACTGCCTTCACCTAGTTATCTAACGCCAAAGGAGAGGAACAGGATAAATCACCTTCTGAAGATGCATCTCTCCCATGTCTAGTGAGAGTTTAGATAAAACACAGAGATCCAGACACTGCAGTGGCAAAATTAGTTAGCTGGAAGGCCAAGGCATAAAGAATATTTAGATATTCAGCCTCTATCAACAAGTTATGCAACCAGGTGTGTAATTATTTGGGCTTAAAGGCACTTTTGGAGATATTTTTATTGGCAAACTAATTAGACTAAAGGTAGAGATGGCTACTGAGAGAGTTTTGAGGTTTTTTGCCTTTTAGTCATAAAATTCCATACTTCACACGATATTTTTTATTCCATTACTCTTTTTTATGATGAAACATTGAATGCGACTGCTCTAGTGAGATTCTTGCTCTACAATAGATTGAAATTGAAAAACATTAAAGTTTATAGGAATAATTCTTCGAATTATAATTGCCTTTCCATACCAGAGATTTGTTTTTGTGTGTAGCTATCAAATATTTAATAGCAGACCTTTACATAAAAGCAATTTTATTAAACAAAATGCAAAAATACAGCTGCTTAAATTATTGGCATCAATCCCTTGGAAGTTTGCTGGTAGTGCAATTACTGCTTATTTCTAATGGAGAAGAATAGAATAACTTTTGGAAATATATGATTTCATATTTTTCAATATCATATAAACTTAAACAAATCGTTCCTGAAAAATGATAGTGTGTAAAGAACAAAAAAGTTGTCTCTCATTTACAGATGCAATATTCTCATCTGAGAAATAAGACCGAAAAATCACTGCATTTTTTTATCCACTCTGGCAGTGGTTGAAAACAGTGTAAGACAGAATCATTTCTGGGATGGCAAAGCAAAATTTTAATACATGATCAGAAAGCTTCTTAAACTTCTGTTTTAAGGAGTCTGATGCCTAAGAGTGAGGTTGGTCAGTTTTGGTCTGAGTCAGGGAGTTCTGGAAGCTTACTTGGCTCTTGTGAGACCCCACCTGGAGCACTATGTCCAATTCTGGAGCCCCCAAAATACAAAGGACATGCAGCTCCTGGAGAAAGTCCAGAGAAGGGCCACAAAGATGACCTGAGCACTGGAGCACCTCTCCTTGGAGGACGGGCTGAGAGAGTTGAGGCTGTTCAGCCTGGAGAAGAGAAGGCTCTGTGGAGAACTTTTAGTGGTCTTCCAGTGCCTGAAGGGGGCCTAAAGGAAAGCTGGGGAGGGGCTTGTAGTGAGAGGACAAGAGGTAATGGATCAAAACTGGAAAAGGGGAGATTAAGGTTAGACATTAGGAGGAAATTCTTCAGTGTGAGGGTGGTGAGACACTGGAACAGGTCGCCCAGGGAAGTTGTGAAAGCCCCATCCCTGGAAGTGTTCAAAGCCACATCGGATGGGGCTTGGAGCAACCTGGTCTAGTGGGAGATGTCCCTGCCCATGCAGGGGGGTTGGAACTACATCATCTTTAAGGTCCCTTCCAACTCACACCTTTCTATGATTCTGTGATTCTATGAAAAATGCTCTGTATCAACTCATCCCTTTAATCCTGAGTCACAGCAGATCTACATCTTGAAGAAGGAAGCCTCAATATCTTTTGGAAATATACCATCTACTCTGCAAACAAACCTACAGGTCAAAGCCAGCTTCTTTGATGCAAGTTTTTCAAGTGGGTGATTGGCAATTCTCAGCAATGGTGCAGAAGCAATTTGTAGAGTCAGTGATTAGCCATTCCATTTTCCTTAAGTTTTAAAAAAAGCCTGGAGACTTTTTCATATTTCATGTTTCAGTTATAGCATGCAGGAAAAGAAAACCAGTTGCCAGTTTTGAAGCTTCCAAGAGTTTGGTATGCAAGCCTTGAGTTCATATCCATGTACTTTAAAGATAGAGACTTTTGGCTGAATCCTACACTCTCAGCATCTAGCAGGAAGAAAAATACTTCTGACCGGATGTACAGTTGGCAAAATGCTGAAAATAATAGATCTACATAAATATTCAGTTTATGCACTGACTTTCTTATCAAACATTTCCCTTTCAATGAGGAGGTTTTGTCTTTGCTTCCAAGCAAAGGAGGTTGTCCTATTCACATATCAGGAAATGCTTTCTGAGAAGCCTGGGAATGGCTGCCTGAGCTGGACTTGTGGAGTATCCATGGCCGTGTGAGGGAACATGATTTTCACAGGAAGGGTGAGATGAACAAGTGTAATGTTACATGGCACCAGTGGTTTGTAAGGCACAGAATATACCATGCTTATCTGTCCAGACAAGGGGAAGAGCACTGGCCCTTGGACCAAAACCCAGGCTGTTCTACATCTCATCTCACCAGGAACAACCTGGTTTGCTTCTCTTAATTGCTGCACATTTTCAGGGCTGTGAATAAAAGACTCAGCATTGGCTTGAGGTTAAGCAAACTAAGGTAGACATGGAAAACCACTGGACATGAGACAAGAAATGGCTGGATGTGACATTTGGCATTATCTTGTGATAATACAAGATATTGAAAGAAGTTACAGATAAGGCCGTGAGGGATGACTGGATTTGATAGGTGGTTAAGGTAGTTATGTCAATAAATGGGTAAACTTTACAGATAATGGGAGAGGAGAATTGGGGACATTTTGAGGAATAAAACCTTATAAGAAAACCTAGGTAACTATATTAGTAACACCATGTAAGGTCAGATTGCCTAGGTAACCATCTCAGAAATACCAAATTTGGGTATGGAAGTAGCAAAACTGAGGAAAAAAGTAGTTATAACAGACTGATTATCTGGGAGGAGACTAGGGTGGAGAAAGGGAGCTATAAAGGCAGACAAAAGCAAGCCCTAGCAACATGAAAAAAGGAGTAAGATACAAAATAACATTAATCAGGCCATCCAGGGGTGAACCGAATCTGCTTTTCTGGTCAGGAGGATCAGGGTGACATCCTGACTAACAGAGTATCCAGAAAGCTGGAAGGAGTATCCAGTATCACCATGGCAGTGGTACCATAATTTCCTGGCAGGTGCAGTGCCTAGTGCCTGTGTTAGGGCAGCTGTCTTCCAAACCAGTGGGCTGTGCTGAGCTCTGTATTTCACAATGTTTCAACCATTCAGAACCAAATTTGCTGCACAGTACAAGGAACCACAGATGAGGCATCTATTAGGCTTTGTATCTTGATAAGTTTATTTCTCTTCTTGTTCTTATTATTCCAGTGCTTTCTGTTGTTTCATATGGTAGCACTTCAATATTTATAAGCTATATTGATTGCTTGTACTTTTTTCTGCTATACATCAGAACTCACCACAGCTAGAAAATTAATTTGCACTGTCAAGTCAAATGCACACTTAGAAAAATGAGATACTAACAAAATCAACACCTCAGGCTTTATGTGCCTACACTCAGTGCTGTAAAACACATTGGCTGAGTTGCTTGCCCTTCTTGCCTATAAGTCTGTAATTTTTTTTGTTATAGAGCAAAAGTAGCAAAGATTCTTTCCAGTGCCTCTCATACTTCAATTTAATTTTTATTCTTATTTTTATTTTAATTTTCGTTATTGAAAAACTCACTCACACCCAAATCCTGAATAAAGTGGAGTACTGAAAATACTGTGGGCAGAGAGTGACAACTAAACTCATCCTATTTTCAAATACATTGCAAAGATCAAAAATTCTAGCCTTTCTGTTGATTTTGATAAGAAGACTCAAACTTAATAAGATGGCTAGGAAGACAATGTCAAAATGAATTCTTAAAATCAAAAGGGATGGTTAAGCAACCAAAACTTGTATTGATGAGGTTCTGTGAATTCGAATCTAAAGTATTCAGAGTGCACCTGGTGGTCTGAGACTTCTGCTCTGTAGGGCAAACTTTTTAAAATGGATCAACCAGATTTTAAAGGGTTTGGAAAAGATACAAGACTTGATTCCAGACTGAGATATCTGTGTCAGTGCCTGACTTTAGCAGACCACTTCACTGAAAAAAAAAACATAGAGGAAAGTATTTAAAGTGGTTAAAAGCACTGTAGCTTCTTCCCTCCTCCTTTACCCATTCCTGGAGAAAAACTGGGTCATCTTGGGGTAGTTGTACCTCTTCCTTATACACTCACCTTCTTTTCTCACCCTTCACTTGGTTTAGCAACACTGTGCCCTAATAATTACGGATTTTGCTTCATTGTGTTCTTATGGTTGAGGTTTACTGCAGTGGTTTTAAGTCTTCTTCAAGGAGGCTTACCTTTACATCATCTCCCTGAACAGCTTTCCTCTTATTGAGCCAAACTCCTTCTTTATGTCTAATGACCTGCCAGATGACTGAAAGCTGGTATAGCTTTTAAGGTTTTGTGTGCAGAATACATGAGGTAGTGTGCATCTGAGTCAATCCAAGTTTCTAATTAACTCTAAGTAGCAGAATAGTGCACTTCACTAGGAGCGAGTAACAAATATTACACAGATACATTCAGAATATATAAATTTAACAACTGCATTCTAGATAACATATACTAAATGGGATTTTAATATCCAATTTTTTGCTATTGAAATATGTATTCTTATAAGCATTGACTCGAAAAGCTAAGTGTCTTAAGTCACTGTTCTTTTGTCAGGAGCTCATGTGCATTTCACTTTGGCAAACAAGATTCTTGGTTTTTTGACATGTTGCTATAGTTTTAAAAGGTAGAAAGTGATGCTAAAAATAAATGCAAAGAAGGAAGCTGATAAATCTTTAGATTCTGGAATATTCTCTGAAGCATTTGTATCTGGACAAACACAATACTGCCCTGAGAGAAGGGACCAGGTCCTTTTGACAACCCCGACACCAAGTGGATACTTTAACAAGCAAGTAAATTGTCTTGTCTTTGGTCCAGATATGCTGAAAAGCAGAAATGGAAAACGGAATATACACTGTCCTCTCACTCTTTCTCCTTTCCTCAAATAAGTTTATCAGACAAAAATAACACATGAATAACACATTGATCGGTCTCCCACTGACCGATCAACACTGTACATAGAAAAGATCTTTCTCTCCAGCTGTATTTAAAAAGGTAGAGCAAGCAGGCTCAGCAGTTTTGGAAAGGGTACTATTTGTATTTAAAGTATACCTTATATTTATCTTTATAGAAATCTCACAGAAAATATGAAATAAGGATTACATATAATTCTACAGCACAGAGTATTTCACCTAAATACCAATGCTTTCAGACATTCGTTTCCTCTTTTTAGAGTTAGCATTAACTAATCTAAGCATTTTACCATCTACCATGTTGGGAACTTCAAATCCTGTTCCACAGCATCCAGTTGTCCCTGTACAGTCCAAATCTCATAATTCATGTATCTCTGCTAAGTCAAAACATCTAACTCTCTTCCAACATCTGGCCTGTAGGGCTGCGAGCCAGCTCTAAATGGAGAGCTAACTAGTTCAGCTGGTTCACTTGAGCTCACCAGCCTGCTACAGACCACAGCTAGTTAACAGGAGGCAAAGAAAACCAGCATGTTGTCTCAACCAGAAGTGTATTGGTGTGAATAACTCCTTTTCAGCTCAAAGGTTGCTTCTGCTCATCCTGCTTGACTTTAGTCTTTCTCAGCCTACCAGTACAAAAATGACTTTCTGAGGCCCTTATAGTTACAGTACATCAAGTCCTAACTGTCACACTTTTTTTAGCCAGCTGGAGAGATAACATAAGCTCTCTAGCCAAAGAACTAAAGGAGTGAGGAGAAAAGACTAATCTTTCCACTGAAGAACTCCCTTTTTGCCAGACCTACAGAGAATTTTCTCTACTATTCCTGCCCTCAATCAAGAGGTCAATGTTGCTCTGACCCTATACATGCTGAGCTGTTCTCCTGCAGGTTTAAATAAAAAACCCCAATGAAAATTCTGAAGTGGAACCACAGACCACAGGTGGTTCTTCTTTAAAGTTAACATTTAGATAAGTACTGCAGACATTAATTGTAAGAAGGTGAAGGTATAATTGTGAGGTCTTGACATGAAATAGCTGTCTACGGATTTAGAAGATTAACTTCAGTGACTTATCAACTAAGGATTAAATATGCTAAGAACAGTAAAGAATAACTAATTTTGTAGAAGAATAAGAAGAGGAGAATCAATTGTGATGCAGTACTGAACTGGAATTTGGAATACAGTTCATTTTTTTAAAATCTGTGCAAAGGTGATACAGCTGCTGTAGAACAGAAGTCTGCCCCTTTGGAAATGCAATTAAGTCATTCTTACTCTGTCTTCTCAGTTGTAAAATTTCCATTTAAATACAACACATCTAGGCAGCACACACAGAGAAATACAAATCCATAAGGAATAAGTCCAAGTAGTAACACTGGATGACTGCTGGACATCGAAAGGTGAATTTTATCCAGGTTGGGAAACAATACAAAATGAGCTCCTATTTTTAGAGGGAGTTCTATTACCTTTTGTTGTTAAACCTGACACTATGTGGTAATGAATTAGTGATGATTTTGGACTCTAGTCGTTCTAGTGAGGGATGCTGGTTTTATCCACAGCCATTAGAATAAAAATCTAGCCGTGGAGGGTGTAGTCAGTGAAGTTATTTAGTTAGAATACAGTCTATTGATATAGTTAAAATATACATTACTGGTTTATTATTAATAGTAATCATACTGAAGCAAGGTTTTTACTATAAACACCCAGCACTGTGTAAAAGAGAAGAGATTATCTTACTGGAGGGACTGATTATCAATAATAACTGCATCATAGGATTACTTGATAAAGCCATTAATTGACCTGTTTTGAAAATTCCATGTTTATCTTCTGTTAAAGAGCTTAGTTAGGAAGTGTTTGTTTTTTTTTCCTCCAGGACCACGAGGTCAAAATTTGCATAATTATCTTGTGGGTTTTTTTCCCCAGCAGTTGTAATTATTGTTATTTTATACCTTAGTCATGATTGGAGATGGGCAGGAACATGAACTAACCTGTAATTTGCTAAATCCCAGATGAAAATCATGAACAAAACCTCTCTTTCCTAGTTACTGCTGGCTAAGGCACCCCTTCTGCTTGCAATGTGACATTTTGTTATTATTCACAGATATTTCGTACAGATGTACTCCTGCTTGTAATGTACACTCCCTCCCCCCCAAAACCATCTCAACTGTGAATCCCTAGATGGATCAGATGTGGCTCAGTTCCACTCTTCTAATATGGGCACTACCAAAACCAGCATGAATATATGACAGTCAGTAGCCCAAAGACAGTATAAAATCTTTCCTTTTAATTAGGAAGCTACGTAAGACTTAAAACTCTTTAATTCTGTGTCTGAATCTTCATTAAGTACTTCTAAAAAATAAATTTATCTGCAGCTGAAAGAGCCGAACCACGGAAATTCAGGATTAAAAATGACATGGGATCTACAATAGTTATTAGACACCTAAGCCAGAAATGACTGTTTGGAAAGCCCTGTGGCAGAAAGCCTTACTAACCTTTCAGGTCGTGAGATGTGCAGAAATAGTAAAGGCTTCCAAGACATCTGCAGCTCTTGAGCTAGCAGTTGTTCATCCCAAACAAGACAGCACTAATATAAGGCTGACTGCAGTGCACCACCATTTGCTGAAAGACAGAAAATAATTATCTGCTTTTGCAAGAGTTTTTCTAACTTTCTCTGATATTCAGACAGACCTCAGCCACTAAAAAGGAAAGTTACATACCCTGTCGTTTCTGTTTCCCATTGCCCAAGGAAGTTATGTTGATCAGGTTGCATTTCCCTGAATCCCAGTTCAAGCAGCTGACCGTTCTGGATCCCATCTGAGTGACCCACAGGGATGTTAACTGATGCACAGATTCTCAAACCAACACAGACTGAACTGGGCCCAGGTCAGAAAAGCCATGTTATTACTCCCTTTTGCTAAGGGACATGGCTTTACGAGCTGAGGGTTCAGGACCACATTAATGCAGCTTCTGATACTATCCTAACATCTCTACATAAGTCTGTACTTTGTCATTAAACTGTTCCAAATTAGGCTTTTATTATCTCAAATATTTGTGCACCAGAAGATATTTTCCAGCCTACATATGCAGAAACTTTTCAAACACTGTATGAAAAACCTATAAACTCAGTAAAGTGTCCTGGATTTCCTTGTGGGGACCAGACACGTAGAACATTGATGTTCCAGTGCACAGCATTTAGGCAACAAAGTCTTTACTGAATTAAGGCTTAAGGAATTAATTGCACCAAAAGTTTACTATTAAACCAGTTCTTTATCTATTGTAATATTTTTCATTCAAGTTCAAATCATTACCTTCATTGTACCTATTTTACAAAAGTGTAGAAAGTGTTTCTTATTCAAGCTCTAAGCAAAAATGCAAATTCAAGAACACCACTTAGAGTTCTTCCCAGCCCTAGGACTTGTTTGCTGCATAATAAACCCCTACTTCATATATAACTTTTCATTTAGAAAACACTGTTGCCACATTTTCTTATCTAAAATTGCAATACTTTTCATTTAAACTATGAACCAAAACAAGAAGAGGCTTGAGCAAAGTCCTGTAAGTGTGCCAGGAGAGAATTTTAAAACACATTCTGAATTAATGGTTGAGCAGTTTGGGTTTCTTCTTCTCTCTCTTAGTTGACATCTGTGCACTGGTTTTACCATGAGAAAAATACTGTTACAAGCATTAAATATCCTGATTTTGAGACCAGCAAGATTATATGAAAATTGTTCTTAATTTGAACACTTCTTGAAAGAAACAAATACAGTGTTCATTTGTAAAAATGTAAAACCAACATTAATAAATTGCTGAAATAGTTTGAGAAGCATTTAATTAGTAGAATATAGAGGAAATTGTCTAAACACCTCTAACAAGTGAAATGGAATAAAAATTAAATCTCATTGACATTCTCCTATGTCAGAGTTATTAAAACTCTGTCTTGTTTTGTAGTTAAGTTAAAACTTCAGGACTAAGTGAAATGCTGATTCACTAAAGCAGGTGAGTGCACATGATGACTGCAGCATGTTTCAGAATTTTATGCATTTAGGCTTCCTAATATCCAGAGGCTTTTACAAATCGTTATTTAAAACCATGTATTGTGAAAGTCTGTATTATATCTAATCAAAAGATACTAATCTTTGATATGCTAAGCAATCTCATTTCCCACCATTATGATTGCAACTTGAAATTGATCCTCTGTGAGTTGGTTGGAATATATATGGATTCCTCCACACGTAGGTTCCTGTGTACCCTGTAAGATTCAGAGTTGTATGATATAAAATTCCAAGTCAGTAACAACAACAACAGCAACAACCACAACTAAGGTTAGATGCATAACGAAGATAATATCATTAAAGTATGGAATAGACAAGATCTTTTCTTGGCGTGGCCTGGATAAAGCTTCTTGCCTAAATTCAGGCTGGCCTGTGACATGCTGCTCCCCTTGGCAGTCTTCAGGGTGAGGTTCCTTCCAAGCAGTCTATTACCCTCAGTCTAGACAGGGTATGCTTATGTAGGAGAAATCTGATGGCTCATTGAACTATCTTAAGTAAGCGTTTTCCACTGAAAATTTCATGTTGATGACCAAGAAATCCAACAACAGCTTGTAATTGGTATTTTCACAGCATACTACCCCAGATGTAACCTATCCTGGGCTGGGAGGGATCAATCCAGGGAGGAAAGCCAGCCTGTGAAGGAAACTGGGAACCTGATAAACTTGATTCTGATTTTAATTTAGTGTTTTGGAAAGACAAGTGCAGCTTCTTAAGCTTCAATACAATCTCATTTAGTTCTCTACTTCAATGGAACACATCACTCTATTCCTTTTTCCTGTCCCTTCTCTCCCTTCTCCTTCCATTAAGCATACACTTATAATTTGTCTCCATTTGAAGGGATTCTGTCCTGTAAATATGTAAAATAGAATTTATTGTTTCTGTCTTTTAAAATAAGGAAGTCTGATATCTAAGCTCTGATTACATACAGCAAAGTCTATTCACTACAGCAGAAAAATATTTAGAATTTAAAAGACATAAATCCCTCCAAAATTTCAGTAGGGTAAGTCACATTCCAGAATTCTGAAATAATAGTTGTTTTTCCCATGTAGACACTTATAACCATTGACCTGGATTATACAGTCTTCAATAAAAAGACTTCAGCTAACACATCTTGTACCCAGCCCTGTGAGGCTGGTTGAGACCCACAGGAGCACGTAGGCCCATTCCAATAAAAACAGGCTGGAATAAAAAAACCAAAACAAGCTTGGAAGATTGTTTCACAGCTGGTTTGTGTATGTGTTTTCTAGCCCAATGGAAGATGGAGAAATAAATGCCCTTCCAAAAGGTACTGTCACAGGGGAGAAGCTTGCAGGGACTCTTTCAGAGAGCCTGAGGGTAATGCTCTCCAGCTCAAAGGGGATGTGTGGGGGTTTCCTCACCACAGGACTGGGGTTTCCTGCTTGCTCCCAGGAAACACAGTAATTAGAGAGATCAGAGATAGTATTTCTGTCTAGATTTTTGTTTTAAATTTTATTGGAGGATCTTGGGACAAAATTTTAAATAAGCTCCTAAGTATTGGCTATTCATCTTGTAACAATTACATGTAGCTCCATAAGGCAGGACACCTAAATGGAGCAAGGAGGAAATTTAAATATCCCATGTCAACTAGAAAAGAAAAATAATCGAAAAGATAATTTCAAGAAAAGGAAGATAATGAACAGTACATTCACATCATTGTTCGTGGTTAAGGAAGAATAGTGAAACATCACCACTATATAATTTTCAGCATAGCTGTTACAAATCTTGTTTAAAAGGTCATGATCTTAAAATCCCAAGTTCAAAAGTTTCCCAAAGAATTAAGAATCTATGGGTCTCATCTTTACATGACTTGGAAGCTATCTGAAGGAAAGGAAGAGCCTTATCAGTCAGGGGCATTCTATCTCTCATCTTGTCTATTGTTGAAGTCCTGGATATAACTACAAGAACTGTTCTGAAAAATAAGTTTTTTCTGCCCTTCTCACCTCTCCTTTCTTCAAACAGTCTTGTAGATCTTAAAATATTAATAAAAACCCAAGGGGCCAATTTTTCAAAACTGACTTTCACCTCTTGACTTTGCTAAGTGAGAGTTCAATGAGATTCTTCTGAAGACAAGTGAATCCTGCTCTTACATGTGGATCAAGTGTATTATGGTGACCAGAGGCCTGTACTCAGGGATCATCTTCCAAGAGGCACTTTAGTCTGGGTCTTTCACAACTGCAGAAAGCCAAACGCCTATCTAGTTTAATGTACCATTATAATAGTGGTTTCAACAAAGGAGCCACATCTTGCACTAGCTGACCAGTACAACAGTCTTTTCCTTAACTAGCTTTTGGGTTGTGTATAAATAAATCCTATCAATGCCTTTGATTCCATAACAGCACTTGAGAGCAGTATCTAACTGCTAGATTAAGTCTTCTGCACCATCACTTACATTGAGGCTGTGACCACACTGTGTAAGTAAGTACTGTGGTTCTTCAAACCTCAGACCTTTTGTATACCTACAGTTGGCCACTTGACTCAGACCCCTGTTAGCAACTGTGTCATTGCACAAACCACGTTGGCAAATTCGATGTTCAGTCTTCCTTTAACCTGTAGTTTTATCCAGGGGCTGATTTTGTGATACTGTAAACTACTTTTAAATCTGAGAAGCCGATAGCTTAAAAAAACAAATCCAGATTAGTTTTAGGTTCCCACCTGCTTAACAAGTAAGATATCATAGTTTATCTAATACACCTACATTTGCAGGACACATCCATTGTATCATGATTAGGAATTGCATCTGGAATTCGATTTCTTAAATGGAAACAGGAAGAACATTTATGAAATTTTCCTCCACTCTGAAGAGTCTGTATATTAATTAAATTTTTAGCACCAATGGAAGAGCAGTGTGCTTAAAGTGCCTGAATGTAACCAGCTCCTCCAGTTCTTATTTGTTCCCTTCTACAGGTACATAGTAACTTGCATATTATGGTAACACAACATATTACTGAAGCCAGAATTCTTTTCTCAAGGTCCTCAGCCTCTGCCACAGAGAAGTCAGTAATTGTTTATCTGGGAATCATGAGTTACCTCAGTTGCATAAATGAATATTAATCACTCATAATTAGACTGTTTGCAGTCATCAGAATTCCGTATAATTTGAGGGTAATCACTACCCCTGCTTCTCCAAGTAACATATGCACAAATATGCACATCCAAGTCATCCTTCTCTCTCTGCCATTGAAGCATGTGTAACCTTTTTCCCCCATTCTGCTTTATAGTGGCTGCACTCAAATGTGTTGTTATTATTATACAAATTATAGAGCATGTACTATTATACATTATGTATAATCATATTTGTACAATAATATTTTTGTATATAAGTATTTTATGTAATATGTATTATATGTAATATATAAATCATTACCATAATCCTAAATATTACATTCTTAAAACTATTTAATACTTACTTGATACTACATTATTAAAACTTTCCTAATCCTTTTCTATCTCACATTCTACTTGCATCTCCAACAGACTTGCAAGTACTTTTATTTTTAAATGGGAACTTTGTCTCAAAAGCAAACTCTAAATAATAGAGACAAGGCATTAAAAAGATGATAGCATGGAACAGTTAGTTGATGAGCAGCCCATTGTTACTTTACTGCCAATTTGTGTCTACTGGTATCTCAGATATGCTCAGCATTTCAATGGAAGAGGAGAAACTGCCTCTCTTCCATTACAGCCTCATCCCTCTGCTTTGCACAAAGAACTGGCTGATCAATACCCGTTAGTTGCCACAACCAGACACTGTTTCCCATGTGGAATATTCCTTATTGGGCAATGAAATTTTAGAGCAACTCACTAAAGCAGAAAGTTTTAAGCTGGACCAATCAGTATTACACCCCTCCCAAATGCAGTAAAGTTCAACCTTAATGTGTACAGAAGATTTGAAAGACTTGAAGATTATTTATGCTGTATTGGGAATCAACAGGTAGTGCCACTTGGATACATGATTTACCATCTGCTGTTCCAGAAACAGGTTTATTTAGCCTTTAATACCATATAAAATCTAATCCTTTACTATAAATTCTGTTAAGGGAAGAGAAAGTTAATAACATGAGACTGATAGGGAGCAGAGGTGAGTGACAAGAGGGTACTGATCAGGAAATTAGACCTTTACAATACTTTATCTGTGAAACTGGTACTTGGCTCTCCTGACTGATGAAAGAATTGAAGCCTGCAGCATTCCAGACTCCTTGAAAAACACAAGCTTGTACTAAATCTGAAAATTTAGCATTAAATGCATACTAATCTTTAATTAGTTATTTACACCTAGGCTTCTCTTTGACAGTGAGGAAGAGGTGTTGTCCCCCTTTACAGTGTATTCTGGTGAAGTGTCATTGAAGTCAGCAGAGGTATCGGGAGGCTAATATATCTGAATCTTATTTTAAAAGGTAGATCAGAGCTGCAAGAAAACAATGTTTATAAATTCCTTTCACAGGTGATTTCTGAGGGTATTAAGAAATTTAGAGTGAGAGCTGCCATGGACCAATGGAAGTCACTCAGTGGAAAAAGAATTTTAAATGCTCCAGAATCTGATTTTGCAGTTCTGATTGCGTTAGTATTTCAACAGGCTTCTCAAAAGATTGCCACAAAAAAAAAGTAATTGTGAGAGATAACTATTGGACAGACAAAATATCGAAGTAGAACTATGCAGAAGTGAATTTTGTGTGAATTAGGGTGGCCAAATTTTGCTGGTATTTGCACTCTTGAGTGAATGTAATATAATACTTAGCCATTCTCAGGAGAAATGGAAATGCTGACAGCTGCACTATCTGCGAATGTAATACAACAAAGCTCATAAATTGATTGTGTGTCACTGGAGTCATTAGAGACCACACTTCAGCTGAGGCAGAGACAGTGGCTGTCCTAGTTCCTTACTTCTTAACTTTCTCTTCTAAAGCTGTACCGTGTGTTTTTGTTGTGGTCTTATTTTGTTGTTTCTTTGGGTTTTGTTGTTATTGTTGTTTTTTATTTGTTTGCTTTTTCCCCCTTCTCTTTTTCCCTAAAAGATGATCCTTCCCATTCCAGTGCCAGTCACTGGGTCAGATCTTGTTTTCATTGTTCTCTTTTTCATCCAACAACTAGTAAAAAAGACACAAACTATTCATAAACTGCTTTTTACCTGTAATAATACAGGAATCCAATTCCATTTCACTTATCTAGCACTAGCAAGGACTTAATCCCTGTATTAAAAGCAGAATTTGTCATATTGGACAAGACAAACTTTGCCTTATGTGTGTAAATTTGTGCACCTTTACTGATGCTAGGAGCTTGATTCATTATGCTGTCAGAGACTTTGGAGCAATACATCACATTAGAAACAAAATATACCATGGTGAGTATTTGCCCTGACACAGAGCCTGCCATCTAATAGTCTCCAGGTTAACCAACAATTTATGGCCTGTTAGTCCCAGGGACTAACTTGAGATTCAGGATCAGTTTTGAAATATACCACAAATTTTCCTAGCAAAAAAATGCAGAGGAAAAAGGAGGGGAAGTATGCAAGCAAGAGAATTTACTGCCCTTTTATCACTAGCCAAGACAGTGCTTATGCCCCCACAATTGGTGCAGTAGTCACTATGCAACCTCCTTAAATCCTATGAAATCTGCTGATCGATATGGATTATTCAGTACTGCCTCATTAAAAAAAATGAATACAGGAAAATTATCCAGGCCAAGGTCCCTTCTCTGCCAACGAAGATGGTGGCATAAGCAAATTTCAGGGTCCTTTAGCTCTTCCTTCAAATACGTGGTAACAGCAACCATATCATTTTTTGGGATTAGTCCCTGTGATCACTGTTCCCTCATGCTTCCCTGGGAATTGTCCCAGAAAGTGCTCACTGATGCTTAATATAACCCATGTTAGAGACTGCTCTAGCAGCTAGTGATTTAGATAATCCTAAATCAGCACTTGAGTCCAGGCCCTGATCCTGTTTTATGAACTAGTATAGATACAGTCATGTAATCCAGGGTAAATCCCCACAGGTTGAATCCAGAGGGAGATTCAACCAACTCAGTCGCACCCAGATCCTTCCAAACCAAACACACACCAGCAGTTCCTTGCCAGCAAAATTATGCTGCATGTCAACTTCTACTGATGTGCAATTATATTATTACTTAATTTGTATATCAAGGCCAGTGTCTTAGTCCCGGAGTTCTTTTGGGTTACCTTCTGGCTTTATGTGAAAATACTCACCTTTTGATGAGTTTCAGTATAGGTGGTGGGAGACTTGTTCTCAGATCTTACTCCTACTTGCTCTGGAGATAAAGTTTGAATGTTATCCCTATCATATATCTGCTGACCAAAGACAGCAATAGCTGAACAACTTGCCAAAGGTTGTCCAAATGGCATAGCAGAGGCTGATTCCTATCTGCTGAAGCCACCATATCTGCCTACACAATCATTTATATTCCCAAGTGATGTTCCTCCCTTCTCAATGAACAAATGGGGAAGAGATCAGTGACAGGAGTTTTGTTTTGCTGCAAATCTTTTCAGAGATGGAAAATGCATAAATGCACAAAATTAAGTGTATATTATGTTTTAAAAACCTGATCCTATCAGCTGCAAGAACCTCATGAAGAGGAGAAAGGAGATGAAGCAGTATAACTACAGATTTGTAAAATTACCATCTTTTTTGACTGCTATATAAAATATACATGGTCAGGTGTCTTTCTTTGGAAAGTTGATCTTTTTGGATATCTTAAACTGCCAGTCTGAAAGTGAGATTTTTTTTGTCTAATTCCAAGAACTGATTAAATGGGATGGATGAGTTAAATATTTTGTTGGCTTGACTCCTTTACTGACGCTCTAATTAAGGGCTGGAATAGTCCCCTGGTGTTGTGGGTTCTGATGAGATAACTGTTGAACTTGATTACTCATGATGGATGGCAGAGTGCTTTGGGGGATGCAGTTCTTTTTCTTGTCTCTTTTTGAAAATATTACATATGAATCAAAGCATTTGAAATTAAACTTTCATATGAGAGAGAAAAGAGCTGGGTGCTCAGATTTCAAAAGGAACTTTTATGTTGGTGGCCTTATCCTTTATTTTTTGGTTGCTAAATGTGATTAAAGATGCTCGTCCTCATCCACCAACCTGAAAGCAAGTCTGTAAGTCACACAAAGTGTTGGACTATAGATCCTCTCTCATCAGCATCAGCTGCTGAGAACCTCTGCTGTGATCAGAATTACATACCCAACCTTGGTGTTAGCCCTGTGACTTCACCTCTGTTATTATATTTGTCCCACATAAGATCAAGCACATTTTCTGTCTCATTTCCACTCACTAAATTCAGAGGATGCCTAATTCTGGGAATGACTGGCTATGATCCTCTTGAAATTTCTAACAGACAGATGTGCAGCCTTTTGTCTGCTTCTTCCCCCATCACACCTCAGCCTCACTCATTATCATAGACCATACCCTGGGACTAACCTAACATCAGCCTTTTCTGCACAAGGAATGGGAAAATTCTCTTCCAGTTCTATAGACCATGGCCGAGTCTGATAGGCCAAAATTGCCCCCAAAGTTTTGTAATAAACAGGGTAGGATGGAGATTTCAAAAGGCAGAAACCAACATTTCTTTCTGAAAGTCACTGCTATTGCTATAATACTCAGCAACATAAGAGAAATCTTCCAGCTGGACATTTCTATCCCCAGGATCTTGCATTCAAATTTCATACCTTCCAAGTGGAGCCTGCTTTGTGAGGTCCATTTAAAAAAATAATAATAATAAAAAATAAACAACATAATTGCCCATACACCCTTATGCATCTAGACCTCTGTAACAAATGCCAAACAGACCATTTAAATATATCTGAGAGCTCAGAGATTGTACATCTAAACCCCTATAATTATTCATTAATCACAGCAGATTCAGACTTTTTCCTGTGGAGTTTCTCTGTATCTCTCCCCCCTGGTGGAGGGAGGACACAGAGACAGAAGAGAAAGGCTGGAAAGTCTTTGGTGTCCTGTGGAAGGATATCATCATGTACTTTAAACTTGAGCCATCATTCAGGAATTAATGAGGTGTCATCCTTGGAGGAAGACAAAGGACTAGGTACTAATGGAGACATTATTGGACAAGCAGAAATATAATGTATACAGATTGCTGCATGAAAGCCATAAATGCTAATCAACATATTTAGAAACTGTGCAGAGCTTTTATTGATGTTTCAAAACATGAAATTCAATAATTTTTATATATATTTTGTTTGAGTTTTAGATTACACCTGCAAAGAGTTTCTTTTGTTTCCTTTTAAAATGCATTCTCTTCAAAGACAAAGCACCATGTATCATTTCACATTGGATACCGAGTTATAATCATGAGGCACATCTAATTCTGCAACATAGCATTTGGTATCACCAAGGAGATGTTTCCTGAGGAGCTGTAGTGAGCCTTCAGAGAATGTTTACTTGCAGCTGACAGAGGAATTCTTGGAGCTGTAGATACTTGCCAACTTCAGAAATCGTATAATTAACACTTTTTAAATGGATTAAGGCATCTTACTTCAAAGTGCAAAGTTTGGGTCATCATCATTGTCAGTATACATGTTCAAGAAGTATTTGTGAAGTTGGTAAGAATGTGACAACAGACTTCAGCTGAGTTGGTATTTGACTATAAGAGAGATTATCTCTTATTAACAATATTGGATTTTGGATTGAAGCTTACCTGTAATAAATTCTAAGCTTGTTGTATCAAATTTTAAATAATCTTCCTGTTTATAAGATAGCCCAACAACGCTGAAAATATTTTGATGAAAAACTTTTTGCTGGAATAAATTGAAAGTTGATCCAAATCTTGAAATCAACATTACATGTCAATTTCTACTAATGATAAAAACTAAAGACAAAAGAATAAGAGAATGGTTTGAGGGTTAAAAAATAAACTGAGCAAATTGTTAATTTCTACTTTTCAAAAGCAAAACAAAATTACATTTTCCATAGAAAAGAAAACTAGATTTTTCTTACCTTTGGTTTTTGCTTACCTTTAAGATAAAAAAGATAATTTTTTTTTTCCCTGTTGTTTTAATTTGTCCCATCTTCTTCATCAGCTGCAAGTGAATAGACTCATGGTTGCCCCTAGTCATCTACTTGTGATGCATCAGGAGGAAAGAAGAAAAAGAAGCAAGGCAAAACAACACAAGCATTCTTCTAATATAAAGAAATCAAATGGTAAAAAAGAGGGAAATGGTGAACATTGCACTCTTGCTCATATTTGCTTCTGCTTTCTGAGCAGCCCTTTTTTGAAGATTGAGTGGTAGTCTGAGCTGGAATTGGCTGTTGGCACATAATGTCTCAAAATATAGAGGTCTCTCTAACCAGGAGGCACCTGTCATGCTTGACTAGGTTGGTGGAACAAAAAAATACAAAGCTTTTAAGACAAAATTTGGCTGGTCATTACACTAAGCAGCCTCAAATCACTGAGAAGAAGATACAGAGTGGGGAAGATGCAGGTAGAGCTGTGAACAGTGAAGGAGTGGAGAGCAGCCTTTCCTGTGAAACTGTGTGAGAATACTATACTGGAGACATTCAAGGTCAGGCTTGATGGGGCTCTGAGACACCTGATCTGGTTAAAGAAGTCCCTGCTCACTGCAGGGGGGTTGGACTAGATGACTTTTAAAGATCCTTTCCAACTCAAACCGTTCTATGATTCCACAGTTCTACTATCACAGATGGCAGAGATGATGAACATATATATACAAACCCCCACCCAGCTTGGCATCTCTTCTCCTCTCTTGAATATCATCTGCAACTTGAATTTTCAAATTTTAAAACTGGCTTGAGTAACTTTTAGGCATTTTCCCAAAGCTGTCTTTTGCCTGTGTAAAGAATATGACAGTGGCAGAGAGAAAGCAAGTGTAGAGGGAGCTGATCCTCCCATTGAGCATCACTCTTTTGTCTTCATGAACCATTACTTTCCTTCAGAGGTTCCACTAGATCTCTGTTTTGAAGGACAGCCAGTATCTGAAGTGGACATTGCCCCTCTTATGAGGTGTAAGTGGGAAGAAATATTCAGCAACATCTGCACAACGTGACACAGATATGGGAGCATTGCTCCTGGAGGCACTGAGTCCTCCTATGGCCCCTGACATCATCTCCAGTACTTCCTGATATCACTATGGTTTTTTGTCTCAGTTTTTTTTTTGTTTGTTTGTTTGTTTTGGTGTTTTTTTTTTTCTCTCAGTTAGGCTACTAGTGTACAAATGTTTGGACTGCTCTCAGGGGAATTTGTCTGAACATTTGACCTATTTTGTAGTATGCATTTAATTTACCTGAGAAGTTTCAGAAAGGAAGGCTTGACAGACACATCCTACTGCTCAAACAGTTATTTTTCTACTGGGGACCATTATAAAAAGGGCATTGCTAAGGCTACATGTATAAAATGAAATAACCCCACACTGAATAAAGAACTTCAGAGGATGCTTTAGAAGCATTTTATGTTAGTAAAAACTTCTAAAAAAAGAGATTTTCTATTGAAGAGAAGCTGAAACTTTACAAACATATTTCAGCAACTGTACATCAATGAATATTGAAAGCTGAACCTTTGGAGGACATGAACTGGCAGAGCTCCAGTGAAAACAGCACACAGGGTACAGCAGCTGATATATCACTTATGGATCTAGCCCCAGATATTTAGACACAGATGGCAGTTTCTGATTGTGTTAGTGTGTTTTTAATGTTCTTGTTTATTTACTCTGAAAACTTCATTATACTGGATGTAATCAATATATTCACTGTTATCCTCAAATATTTACTAAGAATCTTAGCATGCGGTTAATATTTGCATCTTGTTTCTTTTTGATGATTAAGATATTCAGTAAATTAGCTTCTTAAAGTCACTAGAGAAACTACAATGGAAATCTGAAAAAAAAGAAACAGGAACCTTTTTGCTTATTGTCTACAAACAGGAAAAACTTAGGAACTAACAAGTCAAAAAAATGCAAACAAAAATGTTTAGTTCATTGAGAAAGTAAAATCAACTTGGAATTATCAGATAATTTTTCCTATTTTTAAGGTTGTCTATGAAGCAAGAAAAAAAGTGTTTCTCCACTGACCTTATCACAATTAATTCATGTTTACCACTCTTATGATTGAGATCTGTCATAATTACACTTTTTTAGGGGAAATGTATTTCACAGCCTCGCAGCTTTCCAATGTTTACTTCTGTAGTCTGACAACTAAGTGGAAGATGAATCATGATGACCAGCCCCTCTGACCTTTTTGTTTCATGAGTATTCTTTCCTGGATACCTGTCTCATGGCACTGCAATAAGGAAAGGATTCCCTGCTTCATTTTTTTTGTTTTCTCTTCTGTATTTGAAATATCTTTGCTTGGGGTGTAGCCTCCTGGCTGATAGTACTTTAAAAAGGACTTAGCCTTTTTCCCAGGTCTTACTGCCTACCTTTTTCACATGAGTATCTTGCAAAATATTTATACCAAAGAGTAAATCTTTAAAAATGATTTGTGATAGACAATGCGCAGGATGAAATTTCAAGAGCTCATTTTTGTTGTCTCAAATATTTTGCACAGAGATGGGATTACTTAGTTGTAAAAGTCCATAAAGAACATTTCTCTAAGTTGTTCTTAGAAAGAAGGAGTTGCAGATTGGAGAAATTCCTGTGGTATCCCATTCTAATGTATTTTTTGCAGATCAAAACTCTCCCTGCTGTGTAACCTAGGCTGCCTTTGCTGTTCAATATCCTGCACTCCTCTCTTTCTTCACATGGAACATGAAGAATAAGTTCACAGACACACCACATATGTAGAGTCTTTTTATCTCTTAAATTGTGGTGTTACAATCTATGAGCTGAATCCTACTTTTTTTCTCTTGTTTTTCTGGGTGAGGGTTTTTTTTGCATCCCAGCAAGAGAAAAAAATCATACAAATATCATACTCAGCAAGACATCAAAAGCAGATCCAAGTAGATAGAGGAGAATCAAATTTAAAGTTTTATTAACTTAATAGTGCAATTCACATAATGTCTTGACTTTTATGTTTTATGACTGCTTTATTTATCTATGTGTTCTCCAGTTAATGTCATATTCATTTGTCCCATGGATGAATTCTGGATTATTAAAATGTGAATTGGATCAGGGGACATGCTGCCTGAATAAAATAATATCTGGTTACTACATGCTGCTATATACCCAGGCTTAAATTCAAATATTTAAGCATTATCAATCTACAGCATGTTTTAACAACATAGCCTAAAACTATTAATCGTATTACAGGATTTAAGGGATGTTTTTTTTATTGCTAATAGGCAACAGCAAATAATGAAACAAACAATTTAGGAAGCAGAGGATCTCTCAGGCTACATCTTAATATATCACTGGAGAGACTCAGGAACTTCTGTGCAAAAAGATATGAGAACTCTCAAAAGTAAAGTCTCTTTAAAAAGGCATGTATGGGAGAAATCAGAACTTTCAAATGAGAATTGAAGCTGATTAATATTTAAAATATTTATTTAGTTGGTTAAATTACAGATAAGGGAGATAAACTCTACTGCTATTGTTTGTGTGTCAGATTGTGGTTAGAAAGTAATGTACTATATTTTTATTATCATGCTAAAATTAATGCTTCATTCAGTCCTGCAATGCAATAAATAAAAAAATATTTACTGGTGATAGAATGAAAACATTTTGTTCCTGATCCTGTGTCATAATGCATGACCATGGGGAACCTGCTGGAATTAAGCTTGGTTATGTCAGGAATATTTATTTAAAAAAAAAAAAGCATTCCAAATAGATTTCCATTGACCTCAAATTCCTGATTTAAAAACTGCAGGGAGTATTGAAAGAAGTGTATCTGCTTTTTATAAGACCTCATCTACCTGCTCCTATGGATCATGAGCCACAGCAGCATTTGGACTATAACTGAAGATTGAACCAAGACCATCTAGAGCTCAAAGACTGAATCTGAAGGTCCAGCAAATGTGTTATGATGGAAGTTGAGAGAAGAACCTGTTACTGATCTGTAATAAATTTTTCTTTTTAACCCTCCTCATTCTGAATTATAGAAACAATCTTATTACACAAGATGCAACTAAAAACTTCTCTTAGTTTTGGGAGGATGGTGATGTTTTCCAGAGTAGTTGGGTGTGATGGTTGATACAATTGCAGAGTGCTTTTTAGAGGTGCACACATTGAAATGGGAATTTTCACTTTCAGTGAAAATAGAATGATCTCCTGATTAAAGACTTAGCTGCTTTTCAGGCAGTTTGAGTTAGCCAGAGAACCTTTTTGTGTTTGCTTCAATATTCTATTAATGAAAAGTAACTTTATCTCAGGAAGGTTTGGTAAGGGTTTCACAATATATAGACACAGACATGCACCAATTTTTTCACACAGAGCAGAATAAAAGCCAGGAAAAATCTAGAACACGTTCACTTACAAAACACAAAACAGTTGAAACATTGCATACTGTTCAGAACAGTTCTGAACACTTCTGTATACTGTTGTGTTCAGAGGGTTTGTGAAGAGACAGCAAGGGAGAACTGAAAACACAATATCTATATGCAACAATGAAGAACTTAGGAAATCTTAACTGGCCTATGCTGATCATGGTCTTCCTGCTCCTGGATGAGGAGAGGAGAGGAGAGGAGAGGAGAGGAGAGGAGAGGAGAGGAGAGGAGAGGAGAGGAGAGGAGAGGAGAGGAGAGGAGAGGAGAGGAGAGGAGAGGAGAGGAGAGGAGAGGAGAGGAGAGGAGAGGAGAGGAGAGGAGAGGAGAGGAGAGGAGAGGAGAGGAGAGGAGAGGAGAGGAGAGGAGAGGAGAGGAGAGGAGAGGAGAGGAGAGGAGAGGAGAGGAGAGGAGAGGAGAGGAGAGGAGAGGAGAGGAGAGGAGAGGAGAGGAGAATAACTAGAAAAAAGTCTCCTTTATCAACTTGTCATTGTTACTAAGTGAGACATTGTTGAACAATTAACAATGCATTTTCAGAAAAGGAGAAATGGGAAATCACAGCATAAGACAAGCACGCAGCTTTATGCCTTCCAATACACCCCAAATTACAAAAATAAAATCCCACAAAGTGTCAAACAATTTAAAAAGAAATCACATATCCTTGCATTTCCCAGAAGAATGATGAAAATATTGTTGCTCATTAGGAAGCAATCTGAAATTAAACTCTGGTATCCAGAGTTCAACACCATCATACACAGAGGAAGTGCATTTCAGGATGATTATGGCAATTCACTGTGCTCTGTGCCTTGATTTCCAAAAGCCATTGCACAGTGATTTTGAATTTCACAGATTTGTGGTGTTTGCATTATTTATTTATCCAATATGTAGGTCACCCAATTGAGTGAATAGATCTTCTTTTGAGATTAGCTAAATAAACTAGAATTAGAGGGAAAAGAGGAGAAGAATGAGAAATGAGGCACCAAGATTAAACCCTAATGAGTCATTCAAGAACAAAAAGAATAAAAAGCTAAGGTGTTAGGAGAAAACTATGCCCATATTCTACATTTTCCACTTTTTAAAATGTATGTTTTCTAGTGACAGAGAAGTATTCTATTCTGTTCTGTTCTATTCTATTCTATTCTATTCTATTCTATTCTATTCTATTCTATTCTATTCTATTCTATTCTATTCTAGTGAGCCTATCTTGTAATCCAGGAGCAGGAAGACCATGATCAGCATAGGCCAGTTAAGATTTTTTCCTAAGTTTCTCATAGAGGATGTTTTCCAACCCCCTCACTAGCTTTGTTGCCCTTCTTTGGACCTGCTCCATCACCTCAATGTCCTGTCTGTACTGAGGTGCCCAAAACTGAACACAATACTCAAGGTGGGGCCTCACCAGTGCCCAGTACAGAAGCAGGATCACTTCCCTAGTCCTGCTGGACACACCATTTCTGATCCAAGCCAGAATGCCATTGGCCTTCTTAGCCACCTGGGCACATTGCTGGCTCATATTCAGCTGACTGTCAATCAATACACCAAGGTCCTTTTCTGCCAGGGAGCTTTCCAGCCACTCTTCTCCAAGCCTGTAGCGTTGCCTGGGGTTGTTGTGACTGAAATGCAGGACCCAACATTTGGCCTTATTGAATTTCATACCGTTGGTCTCAGCCCCTTGATCCAGTCTGTCCAGGTGCCTCTGTAAAGCCTTCCTACCATCCAGCAGATTGACACTCCCTCCCAGCTTGGTGTCATCTGCAAATTTACTGATGGTACATTGGATCCCCTCATCAAGATCATTAATGAAGATGTTAAACAGGAGTGGCCCCAGCACTGAGCCCTGGGGGACACCACTCGTGACTGGCCACCAACTGGATTTAACTCCATTAACCACAACTCTTTGGGCCTGGCCATCCAGCCAGTGTTTAACCCAGCAGAGTATATGCCCATCAAAACCATGGGCAGACATCTTTTCCATGAGGATGTTATGGGGGATGGTGTCAAAGGCTTTACCGAAGTCCAGGTAGACTACATCAACAGCCTTTCCCTCACTCACTAAGCAGGTCACCTTGTCATAGAACAAGATCAGGTTTGTCAAGCAGGATCTGCCTTCCATAAACCCATGCTGGCTGGGCCTGATAGTCTGGTTGACCTTTCTATGATGGCTCCTGAGATTATCCCTTCCATAAACTTCTCTGGCACCAAAGTGAGACCTCACAGGTCTATAGTTACTGGGATCCTCCTTCTGGCTTTTCTTGAAGATGGGTGTCACATTTGCTATTCTCCAGTCCAATGGGATATCCCCAGTTAGCCAGGACTTTTGAAAGATGATGGAGAGTGGTTTTGCAACTGCATCTGCCAACTCCCTCAGCACTCTAGGGTGTAAACCATCTAGCCCCATCATCTCATGAGTGTCTAGTTTGTGAAGCAGGTCATAACCATTTCCTCATGGATTACATAGGGCCTAACCTGTTCTCCATCTTTGTCTTCTATCTTAAGGGACAGTGTGCCCAGAATTAGATTAGCAAACTGCTAGCAAAAGTGGTTTTGTCTGGCTTTGTCACATTCATCCTGTTTTTCTCCAAAGGTTCTTCACAGAATGTCCAACAAACATAAGAGCAAAAACTCTACCTGCGGAACTAGGGGCATGACAAGATACTGGGTTGGTGTTTCATTGTGGCAGAAGAGGGAAAAGATTGAGGATATTTTGCTTCTTGGATTCCTCAATCCTTGGCTGATAGGTGGAGTATGCACTGGGAGTCCCCAAAGTCTCTCCATGCATTGCAAAAGGAATCCCAAGAGGGTTCTATGAACTCCCCTAGATGGACCCACCAACCTGAAAATCAGGATGTACAAAACCAGAACATTTTGTTGTGTGTTAAAGTCATGTGTTCATTACATAAAGAATTCTTGGGGTCAAAACCATGATGCACTGCATGCTTATTTAGTAAACAGAAGCAGTATAGATACAGCTTGAATCTATTTTAATTTAACTATATGTAGAAAGTCCCATTAATTCTTAAAATGGGCTTAAAAATTCTATAGCTACTATTTCTATTTTAATGGGAACATAGGGAATCATGAAATAAGATAAAAAGAAATGCTCTTTTCAACAGCCTTTTTATTGTTATTACTTCCTGTCTCAATTAAGATATTAATTATAGACTTAGTATTGCAAGTTTTGTTTTGTAATGTAATTAAAAGCTAGATGATTGCTGTCTGAGAAAACTTAGATATAATGTCATTAATTGCAAATTAGACATCAGAAAGCAATCTGTTACAATTTTATTAACTTTTCAGGCATCTAACTATGTTAAAGCATTTTGCTGGCATTACAAAAACCATTTGAAAATGAATAAAAAGGCAACTAAAGTGTGCTAATTGACACTTTGGAAGTGGATTGGTTTGTAACTTTTAGCTGCTTTGAAATATCTCAGTTAAAGCCTAGTCATCTCTTTTAAGTAGTTTCTTCTTAAAATATTTAAATGGATGTAATTAAAACTTAATTTTTTATGTGATTTTTTTCATCATAGTTGGCAGAGAAATTAGATATGGATCTGCATATTACTGTTTAATAGGTGTTCCTCTTGTTATTAATTGGCATTTTAAAAAAAGAGTTGCAATAATTATTCTTTCATGTTTTGAAATTGAGAATTAGAGCTTTGGAAAAAAAGAGTTTAATGTAATTGTCCAGATTTTATGTAACAGTGGCATTCCTGTACTGGATCAAACCTCTCAACTGTCATCTTCCCTGATGTTTGCAAGTACCAGATGTTGCACAAGAATGCATAAATCCTCCCATCCCTAGTCAACAGATGTGTAATCTGTCCCTGTGAAGGTCTCATTATAATCCCAAGGGATTTGGTTTAAACCAGTAAGTAGAGGGTTCATTTATTTTTTTAAATTTTATAAGTCTCTGATGGTTTTAACTACTATATGTCTGAATATTTCTTCTCCACATAAACATGCAGCCTCTCTTAGAGCTTCTCTAATTCTGGTTGTTTCTTTAGTGAAGACTGCTAACTATGATAGGATGCATTATAAATTGGTAAAATCCCAGTGTTTGCAAAAAGTCCAAAGAATATTCTCTCAGAAAATAGAAATGCAGATCTCAACTCCAGATTTGTTATATGCTTTGTATGAGGAACAGGGACATTGGAAAGAAAGTAATGGAATAAAATTTTACAGAAAAGCTCGGATCTGCAAATTTAAACGGAAGAAAATTACCATCCCCCAGTATTCCTGAAATAAATGAATAGCCTGAAAAAACAAGAAGCACATAATGTCAAGTCTTTGTGCTGAAGAAGTCCCATGTGCCCCCCAAGGATCAGCACCAAACAGTTAAAATTGACATGATTTGTGACAGTATTCCTTGCCAGTTGGCAGAACAATATATGTGAGCAGCTCTGTCCTAGGCACATCAGAGATTTTGGTCTGCTGGGCTACCTGTTTGTCTGGCCAGCATAAATTCACTGATGAGCTGATCCTCCCTTCTCCTGAAGTCTGGCAGTATGAGGAGCCAGCTGCAGACCTGACTGATTGGAAGTCCTGACCAGTTCACAAGTAAAAGCTTCCTCAAAGCGATGGCCTCTGTGTATCCTGGTTCCTGAACAGCTTTTCGGAAAAGCTGATTGAAATCGTCTCTGGTTCACAAAAACTGACATAAATCTGACTACTCTTTTATGAAACACAAACATGTTTTAACTGAAAATTCTCAATCAGTTTTATTCTCTGAAGATGTTAAATTCAAGGTATGGTTCCTGAGGAAGGGACATAGCTACCTCTCAGGGTGTACAGATCAAGCATACGAGTCTCCACTGAATTCCCAGCTTTTCTGTGCTTCCTCCTTTTTTTCCCAAGGCAATGTTGTGAGCCTTGAAAAAATGTCCACACTGTTCCATGAGGCTGTCTGCAACGTGAGCACTGGACAATGGAAGATAAATTCATATGCACTGGCATAGTCGGTACACGTAGAACACATATAAAATAGCAGGAGAGAGTCAGACTTTCAGCCTAAAGTAGGAAACATCTGGAATAGGATCCAGAATCTCATAGCACAAGTCACCAGTACAACACAGGGAGAGGGCAATGTACCTCGATAGAAGAACCACAAAAAATCTGAAAAATAACCCCCATGACATGACCAGAGGCTTGAAAAATATCTTGGATATAAGAAGTGGGAAACACTGAACACAGGTACAAGTATAAACTTATTCACTATCTGTTTCCTGAGTCTAGAATCCATTCTCTGTTATATATTTTAAAACAACTGAGAGGGGATTAAAGACATTAAAGCTTCTACCTTCTTCCTCATAGGGAAAATTTCCTAACTGCTGCCTTTTCACTGGTAGTGGGTAAAGTATACAAGAAAATAGCAGCCTAATGGATAGAGATCTTGTCTAGGAAAAAAGATTTCAGGTTTCACTTCCTGACTTATTTGCAAACTTTATACTGGACTAAAAAAAAAGGAATGAACTCCTCAGAGCAGGCAGCATAGCATCCATCTCCTGCCTAATCAACCTGACCACCTGGGTGCTGAGGAGAGTCATACAAGCCTACATATCCCTTTCATCTCTGTGTCTTCTGAATGGTAGAGGGTGCTTAGGAAAAGATTATAAAAACCAGGGAAAGCACTGACAGACAGAAGAGAAGAGAGTGTTAAGCTTCTCCTTGCTCTCCTCCTGATCCTATGAGCCCTCCTTTCCCTCCTACACACTGACCCAGGGTTAACAAAAGGTACAATTCTGTTGGAAGAACCAAGGACACATTTTCTTTGAGACAAGCATGAATATTCATGCCATGATAGATACATAATCTTCAAAGCCATCTTCAGTCTATCCATCTACCCCAGTTCAAGGCATAATGAATCCTATATTTAGTCTCCAGCTTCCCCATATAGTATGTAGAGCAGCAGCAAAGAGGGAGAAGAAAAATGGGCTGTATTGAAATTGCAAAGGGATGTATTACATACTAGTTCATGAACCTGCTGCAGCTAATACTGGTATCATGAACCTGCTGCTATTTATGGTGCTATGGAATGCACAGAAACACTCAGTTCCATGTTACATATGTAAATTAAACGTAGAAATTAAACATATAAAACTGCACATTTATCCTTATTAGGCCATGAAATGTTATGACTCAAATATGACAAATAAGTTATTCATAGGTAGCAGTGGCCATCCATTTCATACTATTCCCTGCAGACCACAAATACCTTTGCATCCTGATGAATTTCCTGACTCTGGCAGAATGAGCTAAATAGATTTTAAATATTTTAAAGCATTTCTGAATAAGACAGTGGGAAGTCCAGTCTAGATCCTCCTCCCCCCCCGAAATAAAAGGCTTTTCCTCTTTGTTTTTCTCTGGATTCAGTTTGTTTGCTTTTTGGCTACTTAAAGAAAAGCTTGATTGATTTTAACAAAGAGGCATTTGAGTTAAAAGCCACCTTGATGTCAGCCACATTCCATCTTTATCTTTCTTCAATAGTACAGAGCTGAGGCTGCCAGATGAAAACAAGTTTGGTGTATTTTGTCAGTAACCTGGCACTTGAGAACTCAGCTGCCTCGTGATTTATTTTAGATTTTTGTTCTCACATAAAGAGGCCCCTCAATTTGTTTGTATCTCATTGGATGTATTAAAAAAAAAAAAAAGTGGTACTGACATGTAACCCCTGGAAATGTCCCAGAGACCTAGGTAATGGACAAGTTCAGAGAAAGGAAAGAAATGGGGAACTGATATCACAGAACTGTCCCTTGATGCATGTTGCTCAGAAGAGCTGACTGAAGAGACACTATGATCCCTCAAAGCTTTGTGAAAGCAATCCCCAATGTTTTTTTGGAAGTCCAGTTTTTTCCATTTGTTCCTGGCTTGAGAAGACTAGGGAAGGCAGTAATAAATAATTGAAAGTTACTGAACAAATAGAGAAATGAGCTACTCTTGTCTAGTCATCTCAATCTTTTTTAGGTATTTGCTTATGGCCATTGTCCCTAAGGGATTATTAAGCTCAAACAATCTTTCTTTCACTAACCCCATGCAGTGCTACAGACTTGAGGTAGAGTGGCTGGAAAGCTGCCCAGAGGAAAAGGACCTGGGGCTGCTTATTAACAGCAGCTGAATATGAGCTAGTGTGTGCCCAGGTGGCCAAGAAGGCCAATGGCATCTGGGCTTGTATCAGCAATAGTGTGGCCAGCAGGAGTAGGGAAGTGGTTGTGCCCCTGTGCTCAGCACTGGTGAGGAATCCTGGGGTCAGTTTTGGGCCCCTCAAGACAAGAACACTGAGGGGCTGGAGAGTCCAGAGAAGGGCAACAAATCTGGGAAAGGGTCTGGAGAACAAGTCATATGAGGAGCATCTGAGGGATCTGGGGCCATTTAGCCTGGAGAAAAGGAGGCTGAGGGGACACCTTCTCGCTCTCTACAGCTACCTGAAAGAGTAGGAAACAAACAAACAAACAACAAACCACAACAACAACAAAACCCACAAAGCAAAAAAACCCAACCAACCATCCAACAAAAGCCTGAAAAACAAATCCACTCTTTTTGCTCTTGGGGGCAAAACTCCAGCTGTCACTTTTCTTTCACTCCTGCCAAAACCTTGTACTTATGGTGATTACTCCTTAATCACATAATCTAGCAGCAGATTTCAAAAAGACATAAGCAACCACCTTGTAGGAGACTGTCACGGAAAGTCTGGGAAATACCTATCTATTGTTGTACATCTAGCTATACTGAACAATAAACCTGGAGGTTTTTAATATCCGAAAATATAATCAGGAAAAATAATTTTGTAATCCACGTAATAGATAATCTTGTAATAATTTTGTAATCTATTTATCTGTTCTCAACCTTATGCATTTTATGTTATCTCACAGGCTTTTGTTTCAAAATTAAGAATCAAAAATAATAAATACAGAAATAAATATTTGCAGGCAAAAATTTAATGGCTAATACATCCTCTGAACTTCTTTTTCATGCAGTGATCACAGTGAACTGATGTCTTATGAGCTGTACATCAGCTGATTTTATATAATCACTGAGCTCACCTCACATTGTTTGGAATTCAGCTGAATTATCATATACTTTATGAATTCATTAATCCTACAATACCATCTCCAGCCTTTTGAAATGTCAGGCCTGCTTGTTTTTACCATCTCTTTCCATTATCCAATTAACAACCCATTTTCATTTGGTAAATTGATTGCAATCCATTTATTTCTGAGGGTCCTTTGCATTTTGTGGAACAGAGGGTCAGACTTTCAGCTTGTGTAAATGGGCAGAGCTCAAGCAGAGCTGAGCAATATTCTTCTGTCAATGTTTTTCGACTTCTTTCTACCTAGTAAGGATTAAACCAAGATATAGCAGCTTTTTTTTTTTTAAATGGAGAATAAAAATGATCCCCTAATAAATCAGAATATATTGCCATTGCTCTTCCTTATATTTTCTTAACTATGCTACCTGGAAGTTGTTCTACCATCTCAGTGAATCCTGAATGTTACTAGCACATATACAATTGATATTCCAGTCAGCTTTTGTATCAAATTCTCCTTTTCATTGCATTGATCTACATGATAAATAATTATAAAAATACAGTGATTTACATTGTACAGCTAACAGAATTGATCAGAATATTTTAATAATTTTTAGGGGAAAAAGAACATAAATCAATAAATGCAGGAAAAGTGAAATGACAAAACTGTGTCTGATACCAATTTGAAAAATATTGCTGTTTAAATTCAGGAGATAGACCAGTCATCAAGAGTTTATGGGTGAAAAACAAGCAATTTCCTCCATGTTGAAAGACCCAGACAAAAATATTTGTACTTTAATAAGTACTTGTGGGAGAAATGCATGACAGAAGCAACACCAATAGCCTTTTGGGAAATCATGGGACCACAGAAGAGCAAAGGAAGTCCTTGCAGTTATATGCATTTGAAATATGCATTGTCTGTAATAATTTATTTGTGGCTTGTCCCTCTCACATCTGATCTGCCTTTCTTCTCTGAGCCTTTTTTTTTTTTTTTCCTGGTGTGCTTGCAGCTTTTTTTTAAAATCTTTGGGTGTTCCATGACATATCTGACCTTTAGAATAATTCATTTATTTTGAAGGTTGCTCTGTATTTGTCATAATATATATGAAGCACTTGACATTTAAGATAAATTTCTACTTTTGATGCCTGGCAGGAAAAAAAAAAAAAAGCTCTGGTTGTGTTTGACACAATTATTTTTTATTTCTAAATCTGTTAAGTCTAGATGGTGTAGGAAGAATGCCAGTGTGCAGTTGTACTGCTCTCAGCAGTGTCTCCAACAGGCACGTTGAAATTTTTTTAAACCTTCTCCCAGAAGTGCCCGAATTCTAGCCAGTTAATTCAGTTCAACATTCTCACTTCATATGGGACTCATCTCTTTCTGGATCTTGGTAAAGTATGAACTTTGCTTCTAAAGCTGCTTTTTGGATTCAAACAGTACTGTGAAACATGGGATGGGGAAATACTGTCTAAATTCAAAAATGTTAATTCAGCCTGAACTCAGGTGTATGGGGGATTACAAGATGGCAATGGAATGTCAGCATGATAATGGATAATCATAGAATCACAGAGTGGTTTGGGTTGGAAGGGACCTTAAAGGTCATCTAGTTCCAACCCCCCTGCGTGGGCCGGGACACCTCCCACTAGACCAGGTTGCTCCAAGCCTCATCCAGCCTGGCCTTGAACACTTCCAGGGATGGGGCTTCCACAACTTCCCCGGGCAACATATGCTAGAGTCTCACCACCCAATAATCTCAGCCCGTTTTGCAAAGATCTGAAATATTTCACTCATTTCCAAGAGTCCATTAATGAGTTTATTCCAGAAGCGTGCTATCACCCTTAACATCATGAACAATTTCAAGGCCAATCTCATAAGATTTACAGCTCACAATATCATTAAAACATTAATCTCATTTTGAGGTCTTGTCTGAGGTTTTCTTTTCCATGCTGAATACTAAGACACATTCTGCTCACAAGAATGTTAGTGGAAAACAGAGGCATCTCAGTCATGAACCCTCAAGGAATCCAGTCATTCTGGAATAACATTATGGGACTAACTCTGATGCTTTTCTACTTCTTTGTTACTAACTGGGCTTGAAATGAGAAATTATACTTCTTCATGGTCCCATGGAGTTTCCTGATTCCAGAAAATGAGGAGCATTCTCAGCAGTATTAGATTTTGGTGGTTATTCAGACCCTATGCCCTTTTCACTACACATCACGTGTTCTTTTGTCTGGAAAATTTACACACTGATGTATGCAAAGTTCTTGCCTGTAGACACTTAGACTGCCTGCAAGGACTTCAGAGGTGGGGAGAGGCACAGGAAAGTGGGAACCTTTGAGGCTCTTTCTCTTGCAGTGACTTTGAAGGATTAGGGCTGTATCTAGAGGTGAGAAAATTCAGGTTAGGTTTGTTGACCTTAATTAGTTGGATATGATTGACTACAACTGGGAAAGCACCTTTGGAAACTACTAAGAAGCTTTCCCTATATAGCACATTTCAGGACTAAACACATACCCTATATATACCTCATATATTTATCAGATCACTCCAAGGAAATATGTTTTCCCATTTTAAACAAAAGTTTTTCTATCCTAGTACTGGAGGAGTCAGATTTAATCCACAGAAGCCTGGCAATTTTGACCCTACAGTATTGTTAGCAATTCCTGTGCTATTGGAGAATGACAACTTATTTAACAAAAAATAAGATTTAACAAGATTTCCATAGCTTTGTAATTGAAGTAATTATGATTTTAACTGGAAGACCAAGTAGCTAAGTCAATGTTGTAGGGTGAAACATTTTTTTTAAGTCATGCAATTCATCATTAAGAGATTTCATACTTCATGTCAGTATCAAAATATAAACTTGGAAGTTTAACCCATCATAAATTGAAATATAATTCCTTGAGGGATTAATTAATAACACTCTCACTTGAATGTCTCTGCCTGTCTAGACCTA